>OX419193.1:14435016-16946305 GCA_948465475.1 Thalpophila matura
GAAAATATCAAATATATTTCTATTAAATAAGTTACGAAATAACCACTTTATAGGTACATAAACATACACCTAATATTTTTTTTCAGGTAATGACTGAAACTAACACTTTGATAAATTGGCCTGCTCGACTAAAAATTGGCGCTCGATCTAAAAAAGGTATAATAGCAACTCTATAATCGTATCGCTATTTAATTATGTAAAAAAAATAATTAAACGCACAATTTTTCAAAAATTTAAAAATAAACGGAACACCTGCATTCTATTCGTCAAAATTTTGGCGGGCTGGCGCCAAATAGACTAGCGTAGCGGCGCCAGCCTGGCGGTGCTCTTTAATTTTTTTATTTTAAAATGTATTCGCGAGCGTTCGTTACATGAAATAACATTAGCAATCAATTTATTATTTTAATTAATATTTAATGAAGTAACAATGATTTTTGACGGTTATAGTGACGATTTAGTTTATAATGTTATTAGAAATCTACGTGCTAATAAATTTATAGATCTTTTTGAAGTTGGTAAGTGATGAACAGACTCATCATGTGAAATTAATAATGTAGTTATGGTGATTTCAATGAATTTGATGTGTTTAGACCCCCATGTGAGAGTCGCTGGACGACCTGATGATGTGAAGCTCGCTCGAGAGAAAATAATTCAGTTATTGGACACAAGGGTACGTAATTTATTACTTTGTGAATTAGGATTTTACTGTCCTTATTGGTGTCGTTTGTTGTGTTAACATCACACCCATTGTCGATTATTCTAATATCTTCACGGTAATTATTCGTGCTGGAGTGAACAGCAGTCAACGCGACACGTACGTGAATCATAGAACCTGTGTATGTTGCTATTTGCATACCTACATGGTATTTTAGATTACAACTATTACAAGGCACAGTGTATCATTAGAGTTTGCTAGCCGAGAATCTATCCTATCCGTAATAATGTGAAGCTCTGATTTATTCCTACAAACTACCTACGTTGGTACTTGCGTTTGAAAGTCACACGGTCGGTCTGCCTGCAGTGCCTGCTGGCTTCTTCTGAGGAGAGATGTTGTGCAGAGATGGCTAGGTAGGTAATTGTTGTGATAATGACCAATGGGTTGGCGACCGTCTCGGTGCGGTCTTAGCCGCAGAACTTAGCCTGGTATAGATAGTATTCATCCCACTCGCTCTACTGAAGTCTAGTGGCGGATCCTGGCTAGGGGGCTGGGGCCCCCCAAATCTTAAGTTCTGACAGATTTGAGAATAGATTAGTAACTGTTGGTGTTTTGATTTTTACCTCTCAGCCTAGATTTACCTACCACGTGAATCTCGATCAGGCGCGGATACAGGATGGGGGGATTTCTCCCTTATCCTGATCTCGACCGTTGGCAGGGCTCAAGCTCATATTTCACGTGACCACATTTCGTCAATATCCTTGATTTAGACCAGCCATAATAAATAGGTGACGAACAAACCAACAAACAAACTTAGTATTTTTAGGGTTCCGTACCTCAAAAGGGAAAACGGAACCCTTATAGGATCACTTTGTTGTCCGCCGTCAGTCACCGGACCATAAGTGGAGCCATCTGCTCATAGATGGCGCCATTGGAAGTATGCAGTAGCGCCATCTATGATCATATTTCGGAACCCTTAGGGCGCGAGGCATACTCGCACTTGTCCGATTTTTTTTTATTTTACATTTGATTTATTCATTTTTATCTTGTTTATGCACTGCCGCTGGCCTTTGCCTAGAAGTGGACGTCATAAAGTTACTCGGTCATTCGCTAATAAGTACCTACACTAGTTCGATCGCACCTCTATATTTTATTACGATAATTATTTTATTATTGAACTAATTGCTAATGTACTTTTTCAGAATAACCGGGTTACCATGAAGATAGATGTCAGCTACACAGATCACTCGCATATCATCGGAAAGGTGAGTTTGTTTTTATATTTTTAGGGTTCCGTAACAATACAAGTAGATTTACGTAGATAGATACCAAATTTTCCATCCGTGTGTGCAGTGAGCCCCTGATTATTTTAAAACGTAACATTATTAGATTGCAATTAAATCAGGCGCTACCCACCCAATAATATTATAATTTGAGCCTTAAGATTAGGAGTATTGGTGTTTTAGGATTGTTTCTCAGCTTGGTCAGTTTACTAATTATAGATTTTCAGGCGACTTCACAAACACATTAGTCTTTGTTGAAAGATTAGCGAACTAATTACCTATGTAGTTCAAATTATTAATTTTGCTACTACAGAACCCTGCAGCGGAACCCTTACACGTGATCCGCGCTTATTAAATCTGTCAAAGGCATCATTATTCCACAAAGCCTTTTTGTAATGGTGTTTCAAGTCTCTAACTATTGGCGCATGCGCGTTTGCTATGCCCTCAATTATTTTTTTGGCCTCATGATTTGCTTCGTTATAAAAACTCTTATAAAATAACAATCTTGTTAATTAATAAATAGCACAACACCTATTTAGCTAAATAGGTGCCGTACACTGTAGTACGCACGGCTATACTACCAAGCTCAGATCTCAGATCTTGAGCAAATTGCTCATATTAAAAACGTACGCGCTGGCGACGAACCGAACACGATCGATGGTATAAATACAGTGTTTTAGTTTAGTGCTAGTGTTGAGTGACGATTAACAGTGTTAGATTGAGGGTGTGCGGAATGTTCAATGCGTGGGAGATCTTTTTATTCACAAGGAGCGCTTAACTATGCGCGTAACTGTGTCGAAAAATGTACTAAAAGGGGCATCAGTTTTTCCCGTACTAATTTGCTATGATGGCATTTCTCCTTGTTTCTATGATCTGAGCTACCAAGCTACACATTTTCAGTATGGCCTGGCATTGTACGAAAAGTCCAGCGAGCCCAGCTTATACTGGAAAAAAGTTAGAAGGAGGAGAGGAAACACTTTTTACGACTTTAGCTCTTAGGACCGCATAAGTTAACCAAATATTCACCTATAAAAGTCACTTAGGAACCATCATGTGCTTTTCAAAGACCTATCCAATAACCTCCCTCAGTTTCATAATGCCTCGCATAATATATTTTTTTCGTAATTTAAGATTAAGTATAATTACTAATTTTACTACACTCCTTTATGGTGGTTCACAGAAGACATCTACCGGCGAAGTTTCATCTATAAAGTGCCAATAGTGTCCGAGTAACTGACTGTTAGATACAGACGGACGGAATTATAAAGCCGTGTCTCCTGCGCCCTGTTTTCGTGTTCGACGAACATCGAACAGTGAACAGTGAACGAGAAAGGGGCGTGGTCTACGTGTTTTGACGAATAAAAACACTCAAAACACGTAGACCACGCCCCTTTCTCGTTCACTGTTCACTGTTCGATGTTCGTCGAACACGAAAACAGGGCGCAGGAGACACGGCTTGAGGGTTCCGTTTTCTCCTTTTGAAGTTGGTATACGGAACCCTAAAAAAGATGCATTGCAAGTTGCAACGCTTGCAACGCTCTTCTGCCAACGTGGGCAAAGGATCCGGATTCCGGATCCTCCGGAAAAGGATCTATTAAACCAATGTAACTTTTATTAGCACGGTCCAGGTTTTTTCCTCGATTATTTTATCCTCAGATCATAGAAACAAGGAGATGTGCCAAGGCGCTATCGAGCTTGATGCCTGATCTTGAGCAAATTGCTCATAGCCACGAACCGAATACGATCGATGGTATAAATACAGTGTTTTAGTTTAGTGCTAGTGTTGAGTGACGATTAACAGTGTTAGATTGAGGGTGTGCGGAATGTTCAATGCGTGGGAGATCTTTTTATTCACAAGGAGCGCTTAATTATGCGCGTAATTGTGTCGAAAAATGTACTAAAAGTGGCATCAGTTGTTCCCGTACTAATTTGCTATGATGGCATTTCTCCTTGTTTCTTTGATCTGAGATTTTATCAGACGGGCATTTTCTTTACGTGATCAAATCAATTGAACCTCATAATTACGATATTGTAATCAAGACGCATGACAAGCCAATCCTGTCACGTTTTTATATTCACGTGAACGTTGTCTATGTTTAAATTAGCAATCATACAAGCAATCATTATAATTGGGGTGTTCCCAAAATATTGATTAAGTGCTACTGACATGGGAAGCGCGTAAAGAAACTAATTTCCTTTAGATTTTTTCATTAAACAACCAGAACATAATTCAATTGCTATTGAATTGAGAAAAAATGCATTAGCTGTATAAAAACAATACCGGTCGGCACTCCGCATTATTTTTTACCCGACTGCGAGACGCAAAGGAGGGTAATGTGTTTATCAGTCTATGTATGTATGTATGTATGTATGTATGTATGTATGTTTGTTTCTATGTGGCGTTCTAGAGACCAAATGCGTAGGCCGATTTTGATAATTCTTACGTCAATCGATTTGTCTTAACCTTGCGAGTGTCACTAAAGACATAACAGTAATCATAATTCACCACAGCGACAACCAGACGCCATATTGTCAAAATGAAAAAAAAAAAAAAATATCAACTATGTCAAGTGGGGTGTCGTTGAATAGGTATTTTAAAATCATCTTTAGGTTCCTTATATCATTTTTCATTTTAAATAATAGTTTAGGATATATAACGATTTAAAGTTGTTTAACAAAGCAATCATTCTCGCTAATTCTTACTTATTGATTTAAGTTTTTATTTCAAGTATTAACGATATACAAACAAAAAAGAAGATTACGAAAACATACATTAAAAACTAAAAAGGGAAAAATAGTAAATTAAAAATTAAAAAAACCCGACTGCCAAAAAACAACTAAAAAGTTCAAAACAAGAGCACTTTTCAAGCAGTCTGATGCAGTTGGTGGCATAAAATCTAAGATCTAACACAAATAATTGCCACCAACTGCATCAGACTGCTTGAAAAGTGCTCTTGTTTTGAACTTTTTAGTTGTTTTTTGGCAGTCGGGTTTTTTTAATTTTTAATTTACTATTTTTATTAGTCTCTCCGAACACGGGCCACTCGCGATAGCCACAAAACACTGCTATAAAAACGCCGCAACAACCAAGAGTGGCGAGTTCATACAAAATGTATGAACACCAAAGACCTAAGAAATCTCATGAAAACGGTGGTCCACACTTTACCCAAAGCTAGGGATGCCATCCGTCCGGGGTTCCCCGGATTTGTCCTAGTTTAGGTGATGGCAGCCCTACCCAAAGCTGACCTATTCGGTAGGCTCTTATCTTATAATCCGATACACAAATTAACGATGTGCTAGGATTTCATTTGCCACACAAATCGGCTCTATGAAAAGATTGCCCAGTCTTTTAGATAGGTACCTACCTAGTACCTACGTCTCTTTACTGTAGTCTGTCCTTCGCAACTAATCCTAAAAGAGCAAGTTTTCACTGTACCTTTTTAGGTAGGTTGTACGTGGTCGTGCAGTCAAATTAGTGCAAAATTTGTCATTACCCTAAACTAATGGATCTAGCTTAAAAAAACCGTCACGAAAAGTATTTGCAAACATGAACAGTATTAGCCAGAAATTGATTAAATTTTCTCAAAAAAAAATAGCTACTCAATCACTTTGCTGTATATGTAACTATGTAGTAAGTAGGTACCTACTTAATTCACTGCTTAGGTAGGTACCTACATAAATATTTTAACTTGTAACTTAACAGTTCAGTATTGATTAAATAGGTGCATTAAGCTTATAGCAGGTAGGCGTCGACTAAATTACCTCACTAATCAGCTAAGTATCGGTATAAATAAGTATTTATTAGTAGTATCGTATCGGCGCAAGGTAAATTTTCGCTGAGTGCACTAATATTTCAGAGTGACAGCGTCACTGGGCGTATTAGTGGACCTAGGTATTTACTGGAACCTCGGATCATAGAAACAAGGAGATATATGCCATCATAGCAAATTAGTACGGGAACAACTGATGCCACTTTTAGTACATTTTTCGACACAATTACGCGCATAATTAAGCGCTCCTTGTGAATAAAAAGATCTCCCACGCATTGAACATTCCGCACACCCTCAATCTGACACTGTTAACCGTCACTCAACACTAGCACTAAACTAAAACACTGTATTTATACCATCGATCGTGTTCGGTTCTTCGCCAGCGCGTACGTTTTTAATATGAGCAAGTTGCTCAAGATCAGGCATCAAGCTCGATAGCGCCTTGGCACATACATCTCCATTGTTTCTATGATCTGAGACTGGAACCTATTTATTTCGCGACGCTAATGATTCTACATTAATTACTTGTGGGCACGAGATAGATACATTTCTCGTGTTTTGTTCTTGGAATACCTACCTGCTACCTTTTATGTAGATAAGTTCATTACTATGAACTTATCTACATAAAAGGTCAAATCATCAACAGAAACTAAAGAACTTGTTACTACAAGTTCTTTAGTTTCTGTTGATGACTTCATGCTTATTTAAATTGAAGCAAAAGAAGGTAGTTGGACTCATAATATTTAAGGATACTAGGATATTATACAGGGTGTAAAAGACGCATCACTAAGCCGACACTACGCATTCTGTACGTGTAACTAAGTAACATTGAGCAACGCACTACCGACTGTGCCTATGGGTGTGTTGATTTGTACGGGACGGGGGAGGTGGAGTTTAGGTGTGTCCCGGCCCCCGAACCCCGCCGCTGCCGCCCAGTGCCGTTTTCATGAAAAACGTATAAAAAATATATCGAGTCTTTAATCTTCAATATCTCCATAACCAATCGGTTCCCAGTTTTGGTCCAGTACGAGAAAATCATCGTATTGATGGGTAGATTATGTGGTTTCAGTTTTCGTTAAGGGTCTTTTTACACCCGATATAGTAGGGTTGGCATTTCAACAACCCTATTTACAGGGTGTCTCATATTTAGATACAATATCTGATGTAGGGTCCATTTCAATTGAATTTGTTAACTTTGTTTACATAGTTTACAAGTTCTATTGAAATGGACCATAGTAGGTATTTGTGTGCACTTCCTTGTCGTGTTTGCTTCGTTTTGGAACATTCACACGCCATGTTTTCGTATTCATTACCGGTTTATTACTTTTATTGATCGATTAGACAAGTAGGTAGATACCTACTACTGTGTCAGTTGTTTTTGGGAATGTCTTATATATTTAATAACATTAGATACCTACTATTATTAGAACATAAACTTTTTTGTTCCACAGTGAACATATTTTGTCAATATGCATTGGTCATTCTCGTATGACCAACATCTACTTAGGTACACTCGACGCCATTGACGGTCGACCACTTTTCACCCTTATAACTAAGACATAAGGGTGAAAATTGGTCGACCGGCAATAGCGTCGAGTGTACGTATGAAGTTATCCAACTACCCGTTCGTATTTCTTAATCTTGTGTAAAAGGGACCAATTACTTACAGAAATATAAATATTTACTTAAAATTACGATTCCTGTAACCACTACCTTTAACCATTTTACAAGCCTTTGTTGACTTATGTTATTATTAAGGACAGCTTGAGGACCTACTGGATTCGGCTGAATAATTGAATATATCGGTATTCTTCATAGAATGTCTGAAAAACCGGTCAATTGCAAGTCGGGCTCGCTCAATTTCGGTTGTGGGTAGTAACTATTCAGTAATCTGTGGTTGTGGGGAGTTGGGGACCCCTTGGATTTTGACTTTTTATTGTTATTATTATTTGCTATGATGGTGCATGCTTACACGTAAGGACCTATTCTATGATTTTAATTGGCTAGCTATTAGGGTTCTTATAATACAGCCCTGTTGTGAGGCTGTGACAGACAGACGGACAGATAGATAGCGAAGGCCTGGATAGGATGCCTATTAGAAACAGGTAGTCGAGCTTGCATTCGCATAACATTCAATACCTATTACCTATAGTAAAAATATAAACATAATAAAACTGCTTATTTACGTCAGGTAATTGTTATGTTATGTATGGATTCTCTGATTAGGTACCTATATGGGCACTGCTGGAGTTCTCTCAGAAATAAAACAATAATAAAATAAAATTACCTATACATTTAACAAATTGTTCCGTGCGTCAGTCTCAGTAGGTATGTAGGTAGGTACCTACCTTGATTCGTTATGGTAAATACGGGTATCCATAGAGTAATTACGATTATCTTTCAAACACGTCCGCTAATTATCCGCTATAAGGATCTTGAGCTAATAAAAATAAGTATGCTACGTACGAAAATAGCCTTGATTTTTACATCTTTATTTTTATCCACTACAAAGTACCTACTCATGAATATGATCAACTTTTATTATGGGACCGACACTGAAATATGAAAAAAAAACAGCTGTTCCATACATTTTGATCGTGTTGTGGTGCATTTTTGTAGGGAACAGCTGTTTTTTTTTTCATATTTCAGTGTCGGTCCCTTAATAAAAGTTGATCATATTCATGAGTACTTTCACCTCCTGAAATATCCGTCATCCGTTGACCATCCATCCATCCATCCATCACACCCATTGGGATGCGAGCGAGGGGTCAATAGAGGCGACGCTATTTTCAATACCATTCTTTACCCGCACGTACCTACATGTGCGAATATCTCGGTGAGGCAACTTCCTGTCCAAGTTAGATCATGCGAATTGTTTTGAACACTGCAGCCTCTATTCTGTACGGACGCGCCGCGTGATATCACCGCAAGAACTCCCAATTTGTTTGCGAACGTTCGAGGGAGAATGTCACGGTGAGATTTACTATAGGTAATAGGTATTGAATGTTATGCGAATACAAGCTCGACTAGGTAGGTACCTGTTTCTAATAGGCATCCTATCCAGGCCTTCGCTATCTATCTGTCCGTCTGTCTGTCACAGCCTCACAACAGGGCTGTATTATAAGAACCCTAATAGCTAGCCAATTAAAATCATAGAATAGGTCCTTACGTGTAAGCATGCACCGTCATGGCAAATAATAATAACAATAAAAAGTCAAAATCCAAGGGGTCCCCAACTCCCCACAACCGAAATCGAACTCGCAATTGACCGGTTTTTCAGTCATTCTATGAAGAATACCGATATATTCAGCCGAATCCAGTAGAGAACTGCCAATTTGTTTGCGAACTTTCGAGGGAGAATGTCACAATGAGATTCTCCCTCGAACGTTCGCAAACAAATTGTCAGTTCTCCCGGTGATATCACGCCGCGCGTTGGTATAGAATAAACAGATGACCAATCCTATCTCTATTCTACCGAAGAATAGACAAAGTTATTTCTATACAACTTGTTATCTGTACTGCCCGAGCACGCGGCGATCCGTGCTTGGCGTACCTACCAAACTTTTGTCTACTGAAGAATAGAAACTCTTCATTTTATGCATAAAACCATAGAAATCTTTCTACAATATGTCACTTTGTCTATTCTTTTGTAGACAAAACCCGTTTCTATCGTGGTCATGCTAAGGGTACTGGTGTCTTGTCATCCAGGGTGGGCTTACAATCAAGCGCGTGATGGAGGAGACGGGCTGCCACATCCATTTCCCGGACTCGAACCGCACCAGCACGGTGGAGAAGAGCAACCAGGTGTCCATAGCGGGGGACATGGAGCGCGTGGAGCGGGCCAGGGCACGTGTTAGAGTGAGTGGCTGCCCTTATATTACAAACTAGCTGTTCCCCGCGGATTCACCCCCATTGCTCGGCTCCTAAGGGTCGTAGCGTAATGTTAAATAGCCTACACCTACACTATTCCTCATGAATTTGGCTATCATATACAAAAATATTTTTTCGAATCCGACTGGTAGTTCAAGAGATTAGCGCGTTCAAACAAACAAACAGACTCTTCAGCTTTGTATATTAATATTGAAGTATAGATAGGTATAATGATCATGATCACACCTGTATTTTTCGGAGGTGTAGGGAGGTTCGTTGTCCAACCTGGAGATAAAGTTGAAAAGTTTCATGTTCCTGTAACTAATTGCATTGGTAACTATGCCTACCAGTGGCGAAGGGTCCCTACAATACGATTCCTACCGGCTTCCCATTGAAAAGTAGCAGAGGCAGTATTGCTTACTATAGTCAAATATTTATAATTACCTAGCATTTCGTGGCCAGGTGAGCATTTGTAGCTCCGACTTACCGATGCATACCCTTCAAAAACACCACAATGATGATGGTAGTATGTAGTACCACAAAGCAGAAACAACGAGCGGTAAAAGGTGATAGACACGGGTCTTCGTACAGCGATCAGCCGGCCTTCTGTATCTATTTATATTGTACCTATTACTTACCCGGACATAGTATTATATTATCTGTGCCCGGACGAATTCTTTGACGAAAAGTTCTTCTACTACCTACTAATTGACCAATATTGTGTGGCAGGCCCTCACTCCGCTGGTGTTCTGCTTCGAGCTGCCGATAGTCCCCAGCTCGCAGCCGCTGCCGGACATCACCTCGCCGTACGTGCAAAACATTCAAGATCAGTACAACGTTCAAGTAAGAATTATTTAATTTAGAAGCCTACTGGATCTGGCTCTGAAAATGTTGGGTAGATAATGCTTTTAACTGTTGTGAACGCTCGATACCAAAGCATATACATAGCCCCCTTACATAGAGACGATGATAAAATTAAACAGCTTTTAGGTATATCAGTTGTATATATGTATTTAATCAGTGGTTAAAGTTAAGAGGCGTCAGATCTATTACAGTCGCTAAAACAAAAATATACTTTTACAATTATTTCTTGATATATTTTTGTATTATGGGATAATTAGCAATCACTCGTGAGTTCGTGACTACTAACTACGTCAGATCGTCAGCCCCGGATCTAGGGGGGGCTAGCCAGGGCCCATGCCCCGGGCGGCAAATTCAGAGGGCGGCAAATGTAAGCTTGGTAGACGAATACACTGAATGGTGTATTCGTCTACTAAGCGTAGTAATCGCAAAGAGCTGCGCTAGACCAGTCGTTCTGGCGTTTTTTGTGGGAGGCCTATGTCCATCAGCATCAGTGGGCGTGTTATGGCTGAAATGATGATGATGTTATGAAAAATATTGACGGGCAGGGAGGCATTTTTCAGTTTTTGCCCCGCCTCAAAATAATTCAAGATCCGGGGCTGGAGATCGTCCGGATTGTCATAAATGAACCAAAGCCAATTATGTAGTACCTACATATCGTACCTAATAATGCGTTTTGGTCGCAATTTCTTAGTTCTTTAGTTCGGTATTACAATCGTCTTTTCTGCAGTAAAATTATCACAATGATGGTCTGCACCTAATAATTTATTCTTAGGTGATGCTCCGCAACCGTCCTAAGTTACACGCGAATCTGTTGGTGGTGAAGGGGGTGCAGTGGGAGGTGCAGGCCACCATGGAGGCGACCAATCTGCTTATGAACTACATGTGCGGACCATTAGCAGTGAGTATTGTCTTCTATCAAAATCTTTTCAAATCTGCACCCGTGGATAACTCAATAGTGAGTTATCCACGGGTGCAGATTTGAAAAGATTTTGATAGCGCCTAAAACCTTTTGAAGAGCATTGAAATAGGTTGCGTCTGCTTTCCAATAATTTACTTTTTAATTTTAGGGGTAAGTTCAATCTGGAAATTAAACATAATCCCCGTAAAATCTTACGATAGGAATATACCCAGATTCTTATTAGAAGCCAACAATTACCAATTCGATTCGAATTAATACCATTTTGTAGTTCGCTATCAGATTACATTTTTCATGCATCATGTATGGTTTTGTGGGAGCGAGAGCCCTCTTAATTTTCTATCAAAATAAAAACTATCATCTTAAATTATCAACCAATTTCAGAGTCAGACCCAAGTGCAGATGTCCCTAGAGATATCCCCCATGCATCACGCGGTGGTGGTAGGCAGGGGCGCGGACCAGCTGAAGGTGATCATGAAGGGGACCAACACGCAGATCATGTTCCCCGACGCCGACGACCCGAACATCCCCGTCATCAAGAAGAGCTGCGTCACCATCACCGGCAACATCAAAGACGTGTACACGGCCAGGCAGCAGTTGGTGGTAAGTGGTCAAAGACGTACCACTAGGAGTGGAACCCGTTATAGATGTCCAATCTCACGAACGACCGTTTAACATATCTTTATCCATACAAAAAGTCATTCTCAATTTATCGGACTGTTATCTTGTTAGTGAACTTGGCCCTAAATCAGTGGTTCCCATTTTTGACGAGGGACCACTAGGAATTTTTACCAAAGTTCAAGATAAAAATTCCGCGAGTGTCGCACCTTATGGGATATAACTTTGTTTGTGTGGACCCTGATTTGTTTTTCGCTAGTTCTCCCAAACCATGGATTAGGAATAACTCCTCTACATCTTGTTTGTATACCAACAGGGCAGCCTCCCCTTGGTGGTAATATTCGACGTCTCCGACGAGGCCTGCCGCATAGAGAGCGAGCTGGCGAACAAACTGATGCACAAGTACAACGTGTACATCAACATACGACGCAAGCCCAAGCAGGGTATCACCTCCGTCGTCGTCAAGGGCATCGAGCGCTGCGCGGGTGAGGACATTCTAGAACATTGTAGAACAAACGTAGAACCCGTAGAACAAAGATAGTACAAAGGTAGGATTAAGGTACAACAAAAGTAGAACAAAGGTAGGACTAAGGTAGAACAAAAGTAGGACTAAGGTAGACTAAGGGAAACACTTTCTTATTGCTTAGTGCTTACCTACCTACACCACGAAACCTTCCCTGGTCAGAGCCAGGGTGGGGCAAGCGGCCCACCCTGCCCAACCCTGACTACGTCCATGGGTAGGACTAAGGTAGAATAAAGGTAGGACTAAGGTAGAACGGTCGGTTATCTGAAGATCCAATATAATATAGAAGCGACAGTGATCCTGAAATAATTAGTCCAACGCTCGAAAAAAAGGAGTACCTGTTTGTCAAAGCAAGCTTAATTGCTTAGACTTTCACTCGTGTATTATACTGACTTGTTTAATTGCAGATAACTAATGTAATATTTCCACCCAGGTGACATTTACGAAGCCCGCCGCGAGCTCCTCGCTGACAAGGAGCCCGTCATCACCGCTGAAATCCCCGAATCCTACAACATCCCCGCGATCTCCGCCAACAATATGCCCAACTTTGGCGTATTCAACCCGTTCTCGCCAACACACGCGGCCAACATCGGCAATTCCCCTTGCTCTCCATATAACTTGCAGCTTTCGGAGTTGGCCAGCTTCTCTAATCTTGGTAGTCCAATGTTTGGCCATAACCCGCCAACGCCGGGCGGGTATCCGAGCCCGTTGTCTCCGGTGGCGTTAACTCCTCCCGTGTATCCCAGTTCGTGGATGGTGCCATCTCCTCAGCCCAGGAGTGGGCAGTTCCATTACCCCAATTTGCTGGCGAACCCCAATTCGGTCATGTACAAGAATCAAGGTGGATCGTGGAACCGTAAGTACCTATAGCTATCTATACTATATTATAAAGCTGGAGAGTTTGTTTGAACGCGCTAATCTCTGGAACTACCAGTCGGATTCGAAAAAATCTTTTTGTATATAATAGCCAGGTTCATGAGGAATAGTATAGGCTATTTAACATCACGCTACAACTCTTAGGAGCCGAGCAACGATGGGGAAACCGCGGGGAACAGCTATAAGTAATAATTTTAAAATACTAATGTGTAGGTACGTTACATCGCGTCTTGAATTTCTTGATTGAGCCAAGTTGATTTGTCAACGATTTTCGTCTAGTATTAGCAGTAGCTACTTTATAATTTTATTTCCTTGCAGCGATGACGAACGGCGCAGAGATGGTCGGGCTCCCCCAGCCTATGATGATGCAGCCGCCGTACCAGCAGATGCCGGCTGATAGCAGGCCCGTAAGTAGTGTAGCTACCACATTTATTCTCCTTCAGAGTGCTGTGTGAGTTGCAAATCATTGCGTTAATCGGGTAATCATCTCGCAAAGTGAATAAGGGCCGAGTTCACCGACAAGATAATTGAAAACGGCCGTTTAACTAACCTTTTCTATAGAAAAAGTCATGTTATTTTGTTGGTGAACTTGACCCTAAGACAACCAATCACGCGCGTCAGCGTCTTTACTTTCGACCGCGAACCGATGTCCGATTGGTCGTTGACTGTGACCTTCGTTATTGTTCACGCGATCGAATATGTTAGAAAAGTCTCGCCGGACATCTTCGACCCATGTTTAATGCTGGGATAAACAGAAGGTCGATACAGCAAATGTGATGGAAGTTTAATATTGTTTGTTTGTTTTGCATTAGTTTTGCTTCTGTAATCTTCATATAGGTGAACTACATGATGATCATTTCTTAGAGACAGGGTCGATATCTTTACGTTACCTGCACGTCTGGTTCTGTACCCCGATCATAAGATTTTTTGACGTGTAGTATCGTTAACGTAAGCATATTTTGAATTGAAAATACACGTTTGTTACACACCCAAGTAGCACAGAACTGCATTATAAATTTTCACATAAGGCCCACAGCGTTAATCTAAGCATTTATACCGACTTATTTGAGTTCACCCAGGCAGGAACAGCTGTTTAGAAAAAAGCGAGGCTCACTATAACACTTTCTTCTGTACTGTAAATCTATTAAGCACCACAAACACGCCACAGATGTCACTGATATTCAGCGTTCAGTAGTGCAGTACCCTATCAGCTGCAAGAGCGCATGGTTGTGAACACAAATAATGCAGTTTTCTGAATAAAAACCCAAGCGTGTACTATAAAACCGTTGCATTTTAAGAGAGAACATATGAACTACTATAACGTATGTAGTTACTTTGTGAAGTTATTTGACAAAGATTTAATGCTTTATGCTGCATACAGATAAACTTTTACCCCATTAGCCAGGTGTTACTATACATTCGAATAACAGCATTTATTTAGGCCAAGACAGAACTTAAAGTGGACTTTTATGCAGTTATATAGCAGCAAACCTGTCAGCCATTCTGTCTTGAGCTGAATAATTTAACTTTCGTAGGCATTTAATTTGCTGATTGAATTATATATAACCATGAAATGAATATTTCTACACCAGGCCATTTTGACAGTTTCTTGACGTATTTAGTTATTTTACAAAATGTGGAAAGCCAAAAAAAGAACTGGTGGAGTACGCCGTAAAATTAATGCAGAACACTTAAAAATTATTAATGGAAATACAGCTAATGCGGAATAATTATATGAATAGCTATTTAAATTACAATTTTAATTAAGTACTTGTTGTCGAGGAATTACTAAAATGGGAATAAAATGGTTTTAGCAGAACCATAGCGGGACCCTAAAAGCTTGGATCCATAAAGGTTATCTGGTAAACTGGCGCGAAATGTAAACCACTACTACTCGTCATATCGATCCATGGCTGATTTGTTTCTCACAAGTGTTTAACTACTTTACTATTTGCTGAATTATAGGTCACATGAGAACACCCGTACATACTTTAGCATTAAATTAAGATTAGAACTGTTCACTTGCCATCCGCCATTTTCACTGCGTGACTGTGAATTATTGTAAAATTGTATCTTCTTATTTTGGTTTATTTTAGAAGATATCGATTGGAATTGATTTGGTTTACTTTACTTTACTTTTTATTTACACGTAACCAACTTTTTATCAATTTCTTTGTAAAAAACCATAACATTTATTTCGTTTACTGTCGATTTAAGTTAAGTTTTTTTTTGTATTTACTGGTATTATGAGAGCGCGTGAAAATTTTGAACTAAATATGTATGGTATTTCACAGTAAAGTTAACTCCCCAATAAGATTTCAAACATAATAGGAAGAAATCGAAATTTTACTTAGTACCTTAAATTATATTCACAAATGGCACTTGAGATCTTTCATGTTTACCAAATTGACAGTTCATAATAAAGAAAAATTAATAATAATGTTATTGCATTCCACAATTTTGCTCGAAGTGTACTTTCAACTGTGTAAAAGCATATAAAATGTACACATTCGTCTTTCGTGCTGTATTATAGGTAACACGTGCCTTGTTATTCAGGCAATTTTCAGCTCTTGGGGTGATTGTTACACACATAAATGCTAATATAATGTTGAAATAATTCAATTATTTGATAATGGGAATTCTTATACAGCTATGTGCTGAATTATTTGTGCCCAAATTAGAATTATATCAGCAGAGGATGCGCTGCCTACGCTGTTATACAGCAAGTTTATGCAGCCAATGTTTTCACAGTGCACTGTGAAAATGCTGTTATAAAGCACTTTTGTGCTACTTGGGCAATATTTATATAAATTAAATACTTAATTAATTTCTCTGTATTTTTTTAAATGTGCAAATTGTATAAAATTTTATCAAAATGTTCCAGGACTGCTGTATTTTAAATTCAAAATATGCTTACGTTAACGAAACTATACGTCAAAAAAACTCATGATAGGGGTACAGTTCTTAAAGAGGCAGGGTCGATATCTTTACGTTACCTGCACGTCTGTTCTGTGCCCAGTTGCTTTTCTACAAGTTGCTTTTCTGTTAGCGTTCACGCCAAACGCTACGTACAAAATGTACGGCAGTAACATTAGTGAGGTCACGTGACTTTTCCTCAGGTAAAATGTCACTGCCATTGTCATTTTGGACGTAACGTTTGGCGTGAACGCTAACAGAGGCCCTAGACAAGTTACTTTTCTGTTAGCGTTCACGCCAAACGCTACGTAAAATAAAATAAAATAAAGTAAAATGTATGGAAATGACATTCGTGAGTCACGTGACTTTTCCGCAGGTAATGTCATTGCCATACATTTTGTGCTTATCGTTTGGCGTGAACGCTAACAGAAAAGCAACTTGTCTAGAGCCTCAGAAAAGCAACTTGGCTAGGGCAACAGAGGCAATTTGTTTGCGAACGTTCGAGGGAGAATCTCACCGTGACATTCTCCCTCGAACGTTCGCAAACAAATTGGCAGTTCTCGCGGTGATATCACGCGGCGTGTCGGCACAGCATAGATAGAAAATGCTATTGTATAATAAACTAGCAAACCCGGCGAACTCCGTTTCGCCACCAGATTTTCCCGCTTTTCTGTTGAAATTTTCCTGAATTTTCTTTGCTATAAACCTCACGAAGCCCGAGACCTTTCCAACGAATGCAAAACCGTGGAAATCGGTTCGTCCGTTCTGGAGTTATAGCGTCAGGAAGGAAAACCCGACTTATTTTTATATAATAGATAAAAGTTGGTATATTTTGACAGACAACCCTGAGCCAGCTGCTGAACTCCAGCTCGCAGGCCAGCAGTGGGTACCAGAGCAACTTCACCGGCAGCTCAGTATCGCTCGACACGCAGAACATATCCGGTAACCTATCTAACACTGCCGCTGCTGCTGCGGAAAACCTCAAACGGCGAAAATATGATAAACTTATCAATAATTATATTTTCGAGCCGTTTGGGGTTGAAACCCTGGGGCCGTGGGGTCCGAGTGCTCATCTCATATTTAAAGAGATCGCAAAACGATTAGTAAGTTGACACTTCCCGTGACCAAAGGGCTGGCTATTATTTTGGCCAAAGTATAAGCATTGCCATACAACGTGGCAATGCCGCCAGTCTTTTGGGCACGCTACCAGTTGACAGCGATGCGGAAGTATTTTTTGACGCTCTTTAGTTTATTTTTGAATTTAAATATAATTATTTTAAGATCTTTTTGTAAATAAAACTGTATTAAATAAATGTAAATGTAAATGTTGTGTGTATGTAAATAACTCGATTAAACATACTATCTAACACTACTTTTTTCTGTAAAAAGATAAACTACCGATTGCCACATACAGGGTGCAGGTTAAACAGTGGAAATACGAAAAATGATCATTGTACTAATCGTTATGAACAACTTTTACAATGGGACCAACACTGAAATCGCGAAAAAAAAATTAGCTGTTCCATGAACTCCATACATTTTGTTGTGATAAGTGAACATGAATGTATGGAACAGATGATTTTTTTTCGCGATTTCAGGGTTGTTTCCATAGTAAAAGTTGTTCATGGTGATGAGTCCCCCATTTGGAATCGAACAGGGTTTTTGTTACGTGCTATATACATATAGGGTCCTACCCTTCATACTCGAAATATTTTAGGGGGCACATCTATAGGTGGTAAAGATGCCATACAAACGAAAAAAAATAAAAATAATCTGAGTATTTTTTTTTTAATAAATAAATAAAATTATTTGAAATAAATTATTTGACACATAAAAATACTATTTTCGACATCTATTACGCTTGTTTCTAATATTAATAGTAAGATACCTAAAAACTAGCGTAATGGATGTTGAAAATAATATTTTTAATGTGTGTCAAATAATTTTAAATTAATTAATTTAAAAAAATATATATACTCAGATCAATTTTTTTTTCGTTTGTATGACATATTAACCACCTACAGATGTACCTCTTAAAATATTTCGAGTATGAAGGGTGAGACCTTATATTATTGGTTTTGTAGAAGAATTCAATCTAGATGATTTATGTGATTACTGTAAGATATACACAGCCTTGACAGAAGTATTCGCTGAATAGTATATTTAATAACAGATAGTTAACTGCATCTAGTTTATTTATTTTTGGCTGCCTTGAATTTCAATATGTTACAACGATTTTAGCGGTGTAGGAAGTTTTCCTTCAGTACCAATTCTTGTTCACCACTTTATAATGTCCTAGGCATTACTTTAACACATAAATCTACAAAAGACATAAAACAATAAGACCTAAATAAGAGTGACAACATAGCGTATACAGGGTGGCAGGTTAGACAGTGGAAATATTTTAAGAGGTCATTGTACTCATAATTATGTACAACTTTTACTATGGGACCAACCCAGACATCGCGAAAAAAAAATCTGCTGTTCCATACATTTTGTTGAGTCATGTGAACATAAATGTATGGAACAGCTGATTTTTTTTTCGCGATTTCAGGGCCCCAATTCTGCTATTTGAATAGTGTACGAATGGTGTCATAATGACACCATTACTATCAAAACCTAAGCGGTCATTGGCTTAGAGCAAGACTAACTCTTTCGTCATTGGTCAAAACGATGCCATTGAGACACTATTCTGACACGATTATAACAATTGCATTAGCAGACTTGGGGCCCAGGTTTGGTCCCATAGTAAAAGTTGTTCATAATGATGAGTACAATGACCCCTTAAAATATTTCCACTGTCTAACCTGCCACCCTGTAAAGCGTCGAAGGGACTTCTTACGTGAAACGCTATATCACATACCAGTGGCGAAGGGTTCCTACAGTACGATTCCTACCGCCTTCCCTTTGAAAAATAGCACAGGCTGTATTGCCTACTTTTATTAATTAGCTTTTTGTGGCCAGTACCCTATCATGAGTTTTTTTGACGTATACTTTCGTCAAGGTAAGCATATTTTGAATTTAAAATACAGCAGTCCTGGAACATTTTGATAACATTTTATACAATTTGCACATTTTAAAAAATACAGAGAAATTAATTAAGTATTTAATTTATATAAATATTGTGTAACAAATTATGCTTACGTTAACGATACTACACGTCAAAAAAACGCATGATCGGGGTACAGATAAGCATTTGTAGCTCCGGCTTACCTCTTACAAAAACTGACCCTTCGCCACTGCTACATACATGGCGTTTTTATGTAGGAGGCGGTGACGGTAGCAACGTGGTGTCCCCTTCAGTGTCCCCGATCAGCAAGACTCACAGCCCCGCGCCTTCCACCGACGCGGACCGCTCACAACAGGGTATGTACATTATCATCACCTTATAACTACCTACTTATGACTACATCGCCATCGTACACCTTTTTTCTATCGTCCCTATGTAGATTATTCATCTGTCGAGCAACCTGGGCCCCAATTCTGCTATTGCAACAGTGTACGAATGGTGTCATAATGACACCATAACTGTCAAAACCTTAAGCGCTCATTGGCTTAGAGTAACGCTGAGTTGCAGAAAAGGTCATTAAGTTTTAAAGGAGACTTTAACGATAGAAATTGTATGGTTAATGCCTGCATTCAAATTTAATTATCTTTCTGCAACCGACCGTAAGACTATCTGTTTCGTCATTGGTCAAAACGATGTCATTCAGAGACCATTCTGACACCATTACGACAATTGTATTAGCAGACTTGGGCCCCTGATTCAGGTCGAAATTGTGTAGGTCAATTGTAATGTGCTACTCTCCAGCAACGCCACCATAATCGATAGCGTTCTATCATAGTGGGATATAATGTACTTTGAACGTACATAATGTACGTATACCGATAATTAGTGTACCTAGAGTAGATAACGAGATAATGAACATTGATTGTGGCGCCGCTGCAATGCGTACTCTCTGGCGGCGCCACTAAGATTTCGTATACTCCGTAATGATATTAACATCTATTCCCTGTTGAAAAGTAATGTACGAACGCTGTTTAATACGTACGTGTTCATAAATATCATAAATATATTGTAGTTTCGTTTATTTCACTAAAAATAATTTACATTAGGAGCGCCTTGATATTTTATGTTAGCAAAACATTTTGTTATTAAATAAATTGAATGATGATGACTTTTAAACGTACATAATAACTCATAATACTCTGGTCAGTTTAGGGTATTATGTACGAATATAGGTAATTGAAATAAAACACAAAAAAATAACACATTAAGGGGCTATTTCACCAACCTATCAATTATTGTCTGTTCATTAAGCTAATGTGATCACTAAACTATTCAATAGCAAAAAATTGCGTTTCACCACCTGTCAATAATATTATGTTAATGACAAGATTATTGAAGTAAAAGTTAATTTACTAAGGCGATTCGCACACTGCCCCGCATCACGCAGCGGGGTGCGTGGCGACGGCGCCACGCGTGCGGGTGCGGGAGTGCAGATCTGTAGGCCTATCATGAGTTTTTTTGACGTATAGTTTCGTTAACGTAAGCATATTTTGAATTTAAAATACAGCAGTCCTGGAAAATTTTGATATAATTTTATACAATGTGCACATTTTAAAAAATACCGAGAAATTAATTAAGTATTTAATTTATATAAATATTGTGTAACAAACGTGTATTTTCAATTCAAAATATGCTTACGTTAACGATACTACACGTCAAAAAACTCATGATCGGGGTACTGCATCATCATGCAGATTTTTCCGCACAAACGTGCGTAGGTGCAGTATTGTCATGCGGTAGCCTAGAGGAAAAAACGATACGCCATGCGCCACCTAGTAGTATTGTCTTAGCAACTTTTTTGACATTTTATAAAGCAGTTCATTAGTATCTAATTTATTACACTAGATGGCAATGATTGTCTTGTTCTTCATACTGGCAGATTTAAAATAAAAAAACTTCCTAGCAACGATAATTATGTATGTTGTCGGCAGATGTCAACTGTCAACACGAAATCACGCACGATACTGCAGATCACAGTGTGCCATACCTTGCGTCTTGCCCCGCACCCACGCGCGGGGGTGCGTGTTTCTCCGCATGTAGGTGCGTGATCTGCAACCCCGCGCGTGAATGCGTTTTCAGTGTGTTGTACTATGCGTGATTTCTATACAAACATAGGTACTTGCAAACAACGTAAGATCACGCACTCCCGCACCCCGCTGCGTGATGCGGGGCAGTGTGCAAATCGCCTAAAAGTCACCTTTAGCTTAACTTATCTTTCGCTTATTGAACAGATATTGATAGATTGGTGAAATAGCCCCATTTCAATTATTTAGAAAATCAGCTATTCCATACATTTGTGTTCACCATAACTCAACAAAATGTATGGAACAGCTGATTTTTTTTTCACGATTTCAGCATTGGTGCCATAGTAAAAGTTGTTCATAATGATAAGTATAAAATGGCCCCATTTCATTTGGGATTGAAGAGGGTTTTTGTTACATGCTGTATAGTAGCTATTGTATACATAAATGGACCAAAAAAAAAAAATCTAATATCCGATTATGCATAAAAATTTTAACAAAAATAATGTTTTATCACTAAAAAAACCTAGCTTTGGGTCCAACTAAAATCTATGCTACATTTCATCTAATTTCGGTGGGATGAATGTGCGACGGACCAGAGATACCACTTGATCTCTTCGAAATACTAGACGCCCTACACTAAGGAGGTAATTTAATAAAATGGTCAATTAATTGTAGTCCACGCGGATAAAAGTCTAGTAGATAATACCTAATAATTGTCTTTAAAAAACATTATGATTTGTTTCATAAAAGTCCCTTCAATTAATGTTGGACTTATTCATAATTTATCCATACGGGATCCAGCAAACACCTTGATTCCGCGGGATTCAGAATGTCCAATTACGCAAATCAAATCTTACAGCATTGCATTTCCTAAATGTAATAATATTGTTTTCCACAAATACCTTCAACTTCAATAACACAATATTTTGCTAACATAAAATATTAAGGCGTTCCCAATGTAAATTATATTCACTGAAATAAACGAAACTACAATATATTTATGATATTTATGAACACGTACGTATTAAACAGCGTTCGTACATTACTTTTCAACAGGGAATAGATGTTAATATCATTACGGAGTATACGAAATCTTAGTGGCGCCGCCAGAGAGTACCCATTGCAGCGGCGCCACAATCAATGTTCAATATCTCGTTATCTACTCTAGGTACACTAATTATCGGTATACGTACATTATGTACGTTCAAAGTACATTATATTCCGCTATGATAGATCGCTATCGATTATGGTGGCGTTGCTGGAGAGTAGCACATCAATTGTAACAGTCAAAGGGATAGTTTACGTTTTTATTGCTTGGCCCCCACTGAACGAAATCCTGGCTACGCCCTTGGTGCAATAGTCATTGGGCGACAGTAGTTAGTAGATCGGTGTGCTGCTGGAAACTTTCTCAAAATCTATGCGGCAGTTTAGGCATGGAAATGAACCGGACCACAGTAACAGGCAGAATTTAATTTAATTATGTAGTTATCAGTATCACTGAGGTCTATTTGTATCACGCATACGAAAACCTTAGAAAATGGGCAAACATAGCAGATGTCTGAATCTGTACACGGAGTTAGTTAAAATAACGGCAAATAATAAATCGAATGTCGCGAGCGGGATTTGAACCCGCGACCTCTGGCCAACCGTGCCATTGCTCTAAACCAAATCGAACTAATCTCTTAAATATTTAATAACTTTGACATGTTTCAAATTCACAAAAATATACAAATAATAAATCGTTCCCCAGAACTAGCCAGCATCATATCCGACCTGCCGATATCTGACCGGCGCGCAGTCGGCTGCGAGAAGAAGACTTTAGAAACACTCAACAAACTGTCGCCGCTGTCAGAGTACAGGAAGATGAAGGCGGAAGCTGGCAAGGTAGGAAAAGCTTTGCTGATTAAGTGCAACGTATCTTATTTAAGAGGGAACGGGGCCTGCGAGGAATTTGAAAAATAGGTATTTGAAGAAACTATTGCCGTCGCGCTGCCCCCGAACAACCCCCGTAGTGTGTGATAGGGACAGCTGCAGCTCAGACCGATTATATCACAAAAAAATTGACGAGATTGACGTTTCGTATTCCCCCTTTTTCTCCTCGAAAACTGAGCCGATGCAATTTTTTTTTATTTTATTTATTTAAAAAAAAGTATGCTTAGGTTCCTATCATTTTCTTTTATGTTAAAAACTTTTCTAAATTGTCTGGTAGTCCTCTAATCACGACGGTAAAAATAGGTCATTTTTTGTAATTTTTGGAGGGTCATATTTTCTTTACTAATTAGTTGCTGAAAAAAAGAAAATGACAGGGACATGTATACAGCAGACCTTGATTTTATGAAACAAAAAAAAAATACTCTAGAGCCATTATTCAGGAAGAAAAAAGGGGAATACGTTTGTATGGAGAATCTCACGCCCTGTTCCCTCTTAATCACATCAACCTTGAGTCACAAAATGTACAAGCATCATTACACCTCATCATGCATCCGTATTCGGTAGATGGCTTTTTTGGAAAAAGATTGGTCCGGGGAAGATCAGCCTTCTATTCTATACCGACTCACCGCGTGATATCACCGCGAAAACTGCCAATTTGTTTGCGAACGTTCGAGGGACAATCTCACCGTGACATTCTGAATGACACGGTGAGTGACGGTGGAGAATGTCACGGTGAGTGACGGTGGAGAATGTCGCAGTGAGATTTTCCCTCGGCAGGACGGACTTTCCACAGAAACTAAATAATAACGTTATTATTTCGATTTCTGTGGGACTTCCCAACCAGTGGGACGCGTCTCTCTAGGGGGCGTAATGAAACCATAAGGGATCCCAAAGTGTTTGGATATTCTTAAAATAATCCATTTGAAGTATCTAAATCTTAAATTATACTCTACGGTTTATTCTTCAATAACTAAGCAGCACTCTTATTATCTACGTGCGTCTATGCGTAACTTTATAGCTGTCATAATAAAAAAAAATTACTGTGACAGCTAACCTCAACTTCATTCCTAATTTTTACGCGCCGATATGCGGTCATGTTCGATGAAATCTTTATTATAAATCTATTTTTGTTATATTTAAACGAGTAATTACGGCAAATAAATGTGCCACACGGACGTAAGAATACCTATTATACGTCATAAGTTGGAGAAGAATTCAAAAAGTGTCGATGTTATAATAAGATAACCGGTGTAATTTTTCGACACCGGCGCGGAGTTTTTATGGTAAAAATAATACCTATATCTAAATGGATTTGCAGGTATGTATGCTTATATTTTCAGCAAACAATAGCAAGATTAAAATATCTTATGAATGACTGTGCTATGTCAACATGTAAGTTCGTGTTTGATAGACCTCTGGTAGAGGGAAAGCACCCAAATATGTTTATCTAGAAGTTCTATGATATGCACATATACCTAAGTCAAGTCTTTTTCACGAGAGAATAGAATTCGGTGAATTCAAGGAGCGTTAAATTTCCAACAAAATTAGCAAGACAATTGCATCATCTTTATGAATGACTGTGCTATGCCAACATGAAGTTCATGTTTGGACAGACCCTCTGGTAGAGGGGCATGCACCCAAATATGTATATCTAGAAGTTCTATGATATGCACATTTATCTAAATCAAGTACTTTTTACGAGAGAAATATAATTCAGTGAATTCAACAAGTCAGTGATCTTTGAGTCAGGGGACTTAGCTGTTGACATATTTTTTACTTCGTACGGAAGTTCCATTCGAAGTAACAAGGCTTATACGCTTATTGATATTTAATACTTATGTTCAATCAGTGTACATACATACTTATTATGATTAGTATACCTACTATTGAAAGTACAAAAATGATCACACATTTGAAGTACATTGATACAATATTATAAATCAGTGTACATGTAGTACATGTTGCAAATTTTAAAAGATCTAATATACATTGTGAAGTGCAATGAGTCATTGTACTTCCAAACAAAACAAAAGATTTTAATTTAAATCCTCAAAAGTTAAGATTATTAATTACACTGAATGGTTGTGCTTGTGGACAAGTTGTTCAAACAAAATACATACCTACCTACCTACAAGAACATAATAATTTTAACAAGGTGAACTGGAGGGACTTCACAGATATCAACATTTGAAGAAATGTATGCTCTTTATAAATTATTTAAAATATGATCAAATAATGCATATAGTTTATGCAACAAGAACAGAAATATTCACAAAGTTATTTTGGAGTGACATTCATAGCTATAAAGCATCTGAAGAAATCTATATTCATTCTGAATTAAAAATAGCAAATAAAGCATATAGTTTATGCGACAAGAATAGAAATATTCATAAAATTATTTTGGAGTAACGTCCATAGATATAAAGCATCTGAAGCTATATTTATTCTGAATTGAAAATATCAAATAAAGCATATATATAGTTTATGCAACAAGAATAGAAATATTCACAAAGTTTGAAGTGACTTCCATAGACAATAACAACAACAAACATAATTATAGAAGAAATCATTGTACAATCTGTATTGTAAAATATTAATTATAACATATAGTTGATGCAATAAGAATTATTGACAGTTACATTTGTGTGTATAATTCAAAGACAAGTTTGATACAATTATGTGCGGACCAAACATTCATGGAATTCTAAATGAGGAATGCTCATGACTCCTCCCTGTGCTCGAGTCGAGGATAACAAGAGGGGGGGGGGGGGCAGGTGTTAACAGGTACCTAGCCTAAAGGAGTTTGAGAGAGAAGTCATAACCAGCAATCTTAAAACAAGAAGATATTATCTTTTTAAGATATATTCAGGTTGACTGCATATAATATTTTTTCCTTGTAGGGAAAAGCAGTTAGTGGAGCAAAGGTATGTAAAATATGTACATAACTAAGAGGATACCATGATCCTGACATACAAATATTTCCGCTATGGTTAAAGTTAATTGTGAAGAATTTTATTCTTGTCACAATATAATAGGTATAGGATACCTATTGTTAAGTGCACACTTGGCACTAGACAAACCATAACAATAATATGGGGATGTCTATTTGTATTTAGTTTGAAAGTGGAATAATAATATATTTGGTACTTATCAACTATTGCTTTGCATATGTATGTTACTATACAAAATGTTCAAAAAATTGACACACACAAGTACTCTATGTGTATCTTAATCCTAATAAGGATTACATGAGCTTTATTGATTTAGAAGATCAATATACACTTATTTTTATCATATTTTATTACTTCATTATCTTATTATGATGACAAGCACAGAAATTAATTCAAAAATAGTATTTTGAAGTGCTAATGTATTTCTTCTGCTTTATTTATTTGTTTCATCACCAATCAACATCAATTTGGTAGATGACTTCCTACAAATTCTGTTCCTTTTTTAGTTTAAAAGGCTAAACATTTGATATAATCAGTGATATTTTTAAATAAGAATATGTTTAAGATAATTACTGTCACTTTTAACATTAACAATTTAATAAGTAAGTGTTCAATATAAGAAAAATCTCTGGCATATCTTTACCTACAGAGAAAGAACATACAATAATTACTACACTGTATACCAATTTAGTCCAAAATCACAGTTTTACCTCATTTCAGTCAGTGATGTACAAAAATATTGTACATACTAAATAGTACATACATCATTATAAATTTTATGTCACATTGGAGATTGACTTCAGGATGGAATTTTTTTTTATCCATCAGGACAATAAAGAAAGGATTGTATTAAAAGTACTTATACATTTTGGTTTTTTAACAGTTGTGTATAAAATAAAGAGTAATTTAATAACTAGACAGTTGAATGTCTATCTTTATGGTGTTCTATAACATCCTATTATAAAAATTGTAATTGGTTCTAATTTCATCATGAATATAAAACCTATAGGTAGGTACTGTACTTACAGCTACCATACTACTATACAAATGATAATTTTTATTTTATGCAACAAAGGATTTAAGATTAATGATAAAATCAATTACTCTCTCAATTTACCTATTCATTAAGCAAAAAAGCTTCAAATATAGTCAATACTATTACACTATGATTTTAGGTAAAATTATCAAAAAACTCTATTAATTTCTTTGTTAGAAATCGATAGAGGGCAGTGATGTGAAGACTGCAGGTAGATATTTGGATATTTATATCAAAATAATCAAAACATAACAAAATTATGCTTGAATCAGGAAAAGGAAAATAAGTAGTGACTGCCTGTAGAACCACTTTAATTTTTATAACATGATTATTTGAGAAATAGTTTATGTTATTCTAGTTAATACTAGAGACAACACTTAGTGTATACATAGGTAAATTCCGTATCAATCACGGATTCACTTATGGAAAGAAAATATTCTTATATTGCATAGAAAATAAATCAGATAATTAATTTTATCATTTTCTAGACAACTATGAACGTTATCTAGGTACATACCTATACTGGGAATATTTTACAGGACTGCATTTTATTATGCAAAATACCTACTCAGTTTTTTCTATGGTATTATCAAAAGTATTGGAATCTCTTACAGAAATTGTTCTGTAACAAGTTGTTGTTACTAATGATTTAGGTACACTATCACACATCGTAACATTTGTAACAAACCTACTTAATTTAGGTAACACAACCTAAATACAATGAAAAATGTTTACCTATTATTGGTTATTAGAAATTATATTTATTACTTCCAAGAATTTGTAAAGTTTTCACTTTAACAGATAATCTAATTGTTGGTCACTGTGTTTAGGCCTGGAGGTTCACATACACTTAATACTATATATACCTACCAATATTATTTGTTATGAAATTGTAAAATGTACCTATATAGTTTTTATTGTAGGTCACAAATAGAAATTAAACATTGGTTTGTAATTTTAATCATCTGTGGGGGAAAAATAATCTAAAATTGTATTCTTTTTCTACAATTTCATTACATTATGACCCGACTTTACCCATGGGTTGTATATATACTTATAATGTAGTCTATGTCAATCTGGAGTAATATATTTTTTCAAATGGTAAAATAATTTTTCAAACAGGTAGTGGTTCTGGGGATTACCCTCCACATATTATACCAAAACGCACAACAATTTACAATCTCTTCTTATAATATTAGTACCTATAGGTTATTCATACACAGACCAGGGACTTCATTTATCATTTAATTATATAAAAGGCAGACGTAGTTTACACTCTTATAATACATTTGTTCAGTCATGAACATTTGGACATAACTGATGTCTGAGTTGCTCAACTAAAACACCTTCCACAAATATTAAAAAATCCATGATGATAATTACTGAATACAGTATTGAAAAACCTACTAAGTACATTAACCTACTAAACTACATTATCAAACAAACTTAGTTGCCGTTTAGATATTTACCTGTGTGTTATAATGATAAAAATCATCAGAGTTAAGCCAAATTCAAGACAGAATGTTTCCACACTAATGGCAAGTGAAAAGATGTGACATGGGACACCAACTCTTAAAACTGAGTTAATCAGTACCTAGTGAAAAAAATTATTTTTTTCTATATAATGAATTAATAGTGGTTATTATTATTATTTATTTTTATTAGATAGGTACTTCTAATTATCCAAACTGTTTAAAATGTGATAACTACATTTTAATTAAACTATTAGTTTGCACCTATTGGTTTATAACTGTGTTTTGATTAAGTTCATATTTTTATAATTTCAGATAAAAAATATCCATAAATGATTAATAGCATACTTTATGGAAATGCTGACATTATCAGTGGATTAATAAATTATATTTTTATTGCAATAAAAGCATGATTATATGATATTATTCCTTCTGATTTTGATTCAAAATGCTCAAGATCACACTTTCTATATATTTCCAACTTCATCTCTAAACATCTGCTTAGTTAATGAAGAATAAACCGTAGAGTATAATTACTAAATTAAACGAACTTACCTTAAGTGAAGTTCTATTGTAATTATACGAGACGGTTTATTCTTCATATTAGGTTCCCACCCAAGCCCATACAAGACCAAAGTTTGTCTATCCCAGGACGGAAGTTGGGAAAAAATGTTTTTTGCTAATCACTTTTATTGCAGATTGCTCTAAATACAATGAAGTTGAGGTTAGCTGTCACAGTAATTTTTTTTTATTATGACAGCTATAAAGTTACGCATAGACGCACGTAGATAATAAGAGTGCTGCTTAGTTAATGAAGAATAAACCGTCTCGTATAATTACAATAGAACTTCACTTAAGGTAAGTTCGTTTAATTTAGTAATTAAAGTGAACACGAAAGTTTTAATTTATTTGATTATGCTTGTTATTTATTAAGAAGTAAATGTCGTGAAAATGATGTTAAATTAATTGAAAAGCGAGGTAGGAATATATTTTTTATAATCTGTGGAGGCTCAACGCAAAAAAGTTGAGAATCTCTGCTATAGAAGGTCACATCTGAAGGGTAGTACCCTTCATGCGACTATTGGCCTCGGCGACCCCTTCCTCTCAAACAGGCGTTCCCAACTTATTACAAAAATTGCGTAGGTAGGTATGTACCTCAAAGATTCACATTTCTATACAGGTAAACAAATTCGCTTTTTTGGCAACCGTAGGTAGATACAATAAATTTCTTCACCGACAATTTTGGCAATACGTTAGGGAAGTCAACATTGTGGTAGGTCAGCCCTTCCAAATTATTTTATTTAGTAAACCTTCACCTTCAAGGTTCGCTAATAAATGCATGCCATGTCAACCAATGGTGTTAAGGTTACAATTTGTTATTTACCTCAAGTTCCAAACGAATGCATAATGCACTTTAGGTGCTATCAGATAGCTGTCACTATCAAGGTCTCGGAGTGTGTGGAATAAAGAATTTGGTCGGTAATTTACGATGACATTAAACCTATAGGAAGGACTTGTTATGTACGTGGAGACTTTCAGTTTGTTAGTAGATCGATGTTAACTTTTTATTATCCGACTGTCACGAGGGAGGGTAATGTTTTTCGAGTGTATATACTTCTTTGGCGTGTTCTGTAGCCTTAGCAACGGCTTGATAGATTTTAACTTAATGAGGTGTCGTTAGATCATCTTCATTGTGGCATGAATCAGCGGAAAAAACTTGTCGTCAATATGGAAAAATTAATTTCTCAAAAAAAATAAAAATTATCGACATGTTCTTATTACACCGGAGGCTATGGCAAAACTAACAACTACCTACTCAGCTTTCTGCTACGGACATTCGGATTATTTAATGTTAATTTAAGTAATATTTCCCAGTTCGTTGTCTATTCAACTGTACAGTTCTGTTTCTTCTACACACGTTACTATTTAACTATAATCTTAGAAAAACAACTTTCCTGTATGTATATGGCAGTGACATTGGCCTATTGATTGATTACCCTAGTGACTGATTCCGAGTTGCAAATTAGACTCTCTCGAAGTGAATGGAACAACGTTCTCCAGCCCCGGATCTAGGGGGGCTAGCCCCGTGCCGCGGGCGGCAAATTCAAGCTTGGTAGACGAGTCATAGACATAGAATCAGGGACCGATTAATCGGATTAAAAGGTTACCGGTTAAATCTCTAACCCATATTTTTGGTTAATCTTAATGCAGGGTAACCGGTTAACCCTTTAATACGGATACCGTTACCGGTTAATATTGCTGATGAACCCGAATGAAATAGAACAAAAATGAAAAAAAAGGAACAAAAATGAACTCTATGCGTGAACCGGTTATTATTAGGCTGATTAACCCAGAATACGGGTTAACCTTTATGCATGGTTTTCCACCTAACCCAAAAAAAATAACCCGGGTTAACCCCTATACGGGTGACCTTTTCGGTCCCTGCATAGAATACTATAGTATAGAGTGAGCCTAAGGAGCCGCTGGTCGTTTTTTGTTTGTGTGCGTTCTGGACTTGTATAATTAGTGTGCGTGACTAGGGAAGAGTTGACTGGTTGACGCTTCAGTGACGTCACTGTATCAAAACATAGCGCCAATGCGCGGTGTACTTTACAGTGACGTCACTGTGTCACTGTCAACGAGAAATGACAGCCTTCACACAGTATACAGACACGGTTAGACTAATTCCAGTATATTCTTCCTCCAAGAGACGAGTACACTGAGTAGTGTATTCGTCTACCAAGCGTAGTAATCGCAAAGAGCAGCGCTAGACCGGTCGTTGTGGCGTTTTTTGGGGGAGGCCTATGTCCATTAGCATCAGTGGGCGTGTTATGGCTGAAATTATAATGATGATAAGAAAAATATAGTCGGGCGGGGGTGGTATTTTTCAGTTTTTGCTCCGCCTCAAAATAATTCAAGGTCCGGGGCTGACGTTCTCACGATCGAGTACCTACCTATGTTAGAAAAACTCGCACAGGCACTCTCAGCCGTATATTACACACTCTCTGAACAGTCCAAGTGAACAATGAAACCACACGTATGTATGTCCGTCTGTCCAGGCGATGCGCGAGGCCGTGGGCAGCGGGTACCGCGTGCCGACGCCGCGCTGGGCGGGCTACTACTTCAGCCACACCTCGCCCGGGCCCATCAACCTCAACGACAACAACGATGCAGCTACCACTGTGAGTATCAATATCATAATCATTTATTGTATGTATGCTTATATGTATGCTTCGCGAATTCTAGAGGCTGATCCCCCCCCCCCCCCCCTTAAATATTAAGTTCTGACAGATTTTCAGATTAAAATAGTGCTTTAGCATTTTGATTTCCACCTCTTAGTTCCCCCTTCTCCCGAAATCATATCTGAATGATCCCCCCCCCCCCCAAATAATTTTTGGATCCGCCGCTGATTGGATTTACTTGATAATGGTGCCGATTTTGTTGTTTACAAACTAAACTAATTTAGTCTCATTATGTCTTTTTCTAATAAAATAATCGGACAAGTGCGAGTATGCCTCGCGCCCTAAGGGTTCCGAAATATGATCATAGATGGCGCTACTGCATACTTCCAATGGCGCCATCTATGAGCAGATGGCTCCACTTATGGTCCGGTGACTGACGGCGGATAACAAAGTGATCCTATAAGGGTTCCGTTTTTCCTTTTGAGGTACGGAACCCTAAAAACATGAGAGAAGGATATGTGAGGATAGCAGATATTTAATCCTGTCAAATTAGTCCGCTTGAATAGTTTTAATGTCAATTTAGCCGTAATCGCAAAAGGTCATGACTATTTTCCCGTAAATGACAAGGGCGTAGACTAATTTGACAGTTCTAAATATTATATTCTAAGTCTTTTTTAAATGATATTTGTAAGAAAGAGATATATAGTGTGATTAAAATTAGTTCAGTGCGATGTTCAACAGAATCAGCACCAATTCCAATGTAAAAAGTGTGGAAAGATAGGATATTGACTGTTATCGACTTCGGAGTGCTGAGTGTGATCGAGTTGCACTAAACTTCTCTCGAAGTGAATGGAACAACTAATGACTTGCGTTAGCGTCTCGACTTTCGAGCGCAAACCGAGAAGTTTGATTGGTCATTGATTATGACTTTCGTTAACGTTCACGCGATCGAGTAGGTATGTTAGTAAAACTCGCAATACACTCATTTGGTCCTAAATTAAAGATCCTGTAAGAAATTGTAATTGTAGTCATGTCATGATTACTCATGATTATGATAGAATTTAATTCCTAATAATAATATTTTTTATAGGTATCAAAATAAGGCGTTTAAGTAAAATTCTCTAAAGTCTGAACAATTAACCCTAACATACCAATCATATCTCAGCCGGAAAAAGGCTGGAACCGTTCGGAGCTGGTGCGGCCCAACATCGCTGAACCCGTGCGGTCCCCGCCGCAGGCCGCCACGAGTCCACCCAGCGGCCCCAACTGCCGCTACCAGCAGCTCATCGCGCTGCTCAGGGACGTGGGGCTGCACAAATATATTGGTCAGTTTGTAGTTAAAATTAACTAATAAGTAGGGAATCGGAAAATAGAAGGACAATGGGTGGTATTCCTCTAGTGATAGGTAACTGTGATAAGGCATAATCCTCTAACCAGGTTAGGAGAGATAGTTATAATATGATCTTACTAATTAATACTATAAAGCAGAAGAGTTTTTTTGTTTAATTGTTTTATTGATCTCTATGGAACTGCCAGTCGAATTCAAAAATTTTAACATCACGGTACGACCCTCAGGAGCCGAGCAACGAGGGGAACAGCTAGTAAAATAATATGCTGCAGACCTACAGTCCTAAATCTCGTTCGTTTTTTCACGATTTCAGGGTTTGTCCCCCTTGAGGTCTGTCGTTTACTCTCTAACTTTGTATTTGTGAACCAAACCATATCCAAGATCCTTTGGTTTACTTAGGAAAATGTGATGAGGGGTTGATAGGTACATTTAAATTCCAGATTTGTTCAAGAAACACGAGTTGGACATGTCTACGTTCACGTCGCTGAACGAGGCGGACCTCATAGAGATTGGCGTCACCGCGTTCGGAGCTCGCAGGAAGATGCTGCTATTGATAGCAGGTAACTATAATCTAATCAGCCTAGCCTATTAAAGTCCATCTGCTGCTTGCTGACCTTATCATGACCGCAGAAAACCAGTCACCCACAATAGTCTGATGATTGCTAGCCTCAATGGGCAGAAAATGAGACCAGCGTGATTCATAACCAAATAGGTCCAGTCCTGAGCTCGGTAATAGGAGTATCACCTATACCTATAGGGCTGCCATCCGTCGGGGTTTCCTCGGATTTGTCCTAGTTGGGGAGGGCGTCCGGGCGGGTTCTCTATTGTTTATAACTTACAAATGCTTAGCTGTCATATTTTTTAATAACTATGTTCAAGGACATCCGGGGAAAGTCCCGATTTTGACCATTTGTCATCAACCAGTCAGTCAATTACTCAGGCCGGGGATCAATCAGTCAGGCCGGAGATCAATCAGTCAGTCAGGACAACTGACTGATTCTTCAACGCCCGAACTAGACCGGTGGACATACCCTGAGTACACTAGAGTTAGGTGCACTAACGAGTGATTTTGTGAAATTCCATCCTAAAAGGCGTGAAAAAGGATGATATGAAGTTTTTATGAGGAAACACTTTTTTAGTGACGATGATGCCATTTTGTACATATTCTTCAAAAGAAATGAATGATCGCGTGTTTTATTTTTGAGAATGTATCTCCTTATCGCATAGCCGCGGGGCCTGGGGGCAGAAAGTAGTAATCATAATTATTTTACCAATTTTTGCTAATCACAAAATAGGTACTAACAGACTTACATTACTTTCGCAGATCTCAAGGCCCACAAGGGCAACTTCCAAAGCTCTTCGGGCGGCGGTGAACGCAAAATGGTAGGCTCGCCTTCCCAGTACGCGACCCTAACTCAGGACAAATGGTAGATTACTTACAATTAAATATAAGGCTACGTATAATGTGGAAAAGTTAATTACAGGCATATTTTCGATCGCATGTTTTGATAAATTACGAGAAGATTTTTTTTTAAACAGCACAAAGGTATTATTGGGTAATGCTGTCTGCTCAATTCATGTATGTATGTAGTTAGGAGATAAGCAAAACTTAATTATTTATTTAATGTGATATGCCTAACCACAGACCGGATATGCGTAGCTTTAAGACTGAAGACAGAAAACTCTAAGACTGATTACAAAAAAGTACCTACAAAATGTTTATTATAAAAGTAAGTATAAAATCAAAATATAATTAAGAGTTCTTCAGTCACATAAACCTCATTAGAAGGCTGGAAATAATTTGAGAATCTCAATGCAATTTACTAAAGGTAGATTATTCTAACATAAGACTGATGCACTTATTATAGAATACTATAACAATTTTCATGAGTTCCTGAAATTGTATGATATTAGAACTACCTTTGTTCTAGAATTGATTGCAATGAGCTTGTTCCTTTAACTCGTTGATTTTTTGAAATTTTTATCAAATTAGTTGTGTAAGTTGTTTTTTTATAAAGTTTTTTTACGATAGCTAAAAGCATACGACGATTTGATCTCTACACAGACAATTGTTGAAGTAAACGGGCCTGGAGCCGTAGAATTTTAGTTATAAGTTACATTTTTATAGAATTTTTAATCGTAGTTTATGGAGAGTGAGAGCATGTTTTATTTTTTAACCCATCATTTACCTAGATTTAAGTACCGTATTTTCAGACTATTTTGATTATCATATTTGGCTTTTAACGTTTGATTAATTAGTGCTTAGGAAAATGTGTTCGGAATCATGCGTGCGTTCCTTCAAATTCCATATTTTGTGAAATATGATTTTCAAGGATGTTATAAGGTCGAAATAGAAAAACGACGAAAATCTTAAGCCAGTAAGACTGGCCATTCGAAGTGTAATTTTTCAGTTTAGATACAATAATCTATTTTAAACTGATCATTTTCCGCACAATCGGCAAAAAACAATTTGGACAGCTAAAATTGACTTGATTTTAAATACGACTAATTTGTAAACCATATAGCGTTAACCAAGGTGACTATTTTAGTATTAATATCAACGCGCGTCACCCTGCTGCATTTTAATCAGTTAACATTTTAATATGTATCACCCAATCTTATGTGTTTGTGATTATGAATTTAAGTTTTTTTACTGCATTTTTGATTTTAACCATATTAACATGCTAATTTAATGTGAATGCTTTTTGTTTTAGATTATATTTTACATAGAATGGTAACGTTCTGATACATAATTGTTGCGTACTTATGATACAATGATCCAACTTCAATTTTTAATATAATGTTCACACCAATGAGTTATGTACCATTTCGTTTACTCTATGATACTTTTTTAAAGTCATAAAATGTACTTTATTGTTTTAATCATGAACTTGTGATTACGATCAATCTGTTTTAAAGTATGATTATGAGATGTTAGTAGACTTTTTGTTTTTAGATTATGGAATATTAATTAATTTGATATCTATGTATTTAACTTTTTAAGGTCTAGTTTTAGTTATTCGGTGTCAGGTTGTTTATGCAGTTTTGTTTTTAATTTTTTATATTTCCGAAGAAGCCAGGAAATTTTTGCACCATTGTTTTAAGTTTTGCTTGTCTGATTAAAGTTTGTAGCTAAAAACTGTTTTTTATTTACCTGTGGCACGCGTGCTGATTACATATGAATTATTGTACATTGCAATGTTACCTACATAAAAGGAAATATGTGTACTTGGTGCCTACACACAATGGCCAAAGTCGGGTCTAAGACAATAAGGCTAAGTTCACAGGACCGCTCGGTACCGCGCGGATTAAGCCCGTCACAGACGTAGCTATAATATATATTAATATGAATCATAGCAAGGCATATTACGACATATTTTCTATATAAAATTTTCGGTAAACTTTGTAAACAAACTTTCTATACAAATTCATAAAATTTTGACAGTTGGCCATACTGACATTGTTTACAAAGTTAACAAATTCAATTGAAACGGACCCTACAAGGATTCAGCGTGGATTCAACTAAACACTCGTTATCGTTTACATGCACGCGCGTACCGCTGACGCTGACTCGTCGGCGTGGTCATGTAAAGCACTTTACTGAATTTAGAATCCTAATTAGGAAAGGATTTAGGACGACTAACTGATTTTGTACGTCAGCGAACTTGCTAACACGTTCCTGAATAAGTTACTTTTTCATTTAGGACGAGTGACTGAATTCAGGAGGGTCTAATAACTGCACGATATTACTCTTTAGTTGAGTAAGTACTTGGCTTATGGTCCTGTTGAGTACGGGTTTACGGGACCCAACGGTCCTTTAACTACTATCATCCACAGGCCTTGAGATTTGGTTTATTACTATCACAGAACAATATTACTCTAGCGAGATTACTATTTGATTACTATACTCTTTGCTTGAGATCTACCTACCCTATTACAAAACGGAACTATGATAAGCGTTTACGAATGACGTCATAATGTGTAGTCCATTAAAATAGTTTTTTATTTTTTTATTTGATGAGACGAACGTACAAAAATTATGCCTTGGATGTAATTACTTCCAAAACAACAATTATTTTATCTAAATCTAATACATGTGACTTCTGGCGCCTAATCTTTATAAAAATGTAAGTTTAGTTAAAATCAAAAACTATATTCGTAAATGCAAACATTTGACAGCGATGACCTTCGATTATTTTGACATCTGTCGCTGTCATCGAATGATCGAAGGTCGAGCGTGCGAAATTGAATTGCATCTACATTTTCGGTAATTTCTAATAAAATGGGTAATGCAAGTGCTAAAGCTGTGGATGTGAAAGTCGCGGAGCCGCCGGCACCGACAAACGCTGAGAAGCCTAAACTGAAGCCATGTTGTGCTTGCCCGGAAACTAAGAGGGCGCGAGACGCATGGTAAGGTTATGAACAACATTAATTTTATTACGCAACAGCGCCAATTCTAGAAAAATATTACTTGGATTCAAGCAAGTACAAGATAAGCTTGATAATTTCATGTATTACTTGCGTCAGAAACTGTTAAATTTGACATAATTTGGTCGTTACCAGCCAATATTTATAGAGCAACATTTTCAGGATTTTAACTGTATTCTGTTTGCAGTTTTATTATTAAATCGTTAGTGCATGCGAATGAACTTTTTGTACCATTCGCTAATGAGCTGAAATACATAATTTATACTGCTGATGTTTGTAATCAATCAAATGAAAACAAAAAAAAATCTAGAATTTGTTATAGTGCAACAATTTTTCGAAGGAAGAGTCCTTAGTAATACCACAAAACTAAAATATTCATATTATTGTTCTAGTTTCCTTATAAGAGGGCTAGTGGTACAGATTTTCCATATAGACAACCAAATTGTAAAAATGTTGCCATAAATGACTCATACTGAACCTAGTTTCTATGGCAAAGGGTCAATCGTATTCTTATTTCAAACAGTATAACTGTGAGTGGAGGAGTGGTATCTTAGTATTAACGGCCCTAACTTATCACTCATAGGTTGTGGGTTTGAATAAGAGTAGGTGAGATTTGAGTAGAGTCTAGAATAAGAGTTACCTAACTCTTATTCTAGACTCTACTCAAATCTAGACTCTGCGCTACTACTGAAAGTTTTGTTACTAAAACTAAGTAACTTGTTAAGTTACTACTGAAAAACCCTATAATACTGGCTAGGGATCAAACCCATGACCCTCGTTCAGTTCAGTTTTTATTCAGTGATAGGCTTGCGTTTGACCGTCATCTCGCCTGACGTTAACTTGTTAAGCGATGATGCGGTCTACGATGGAGCACGCTTGCCTAGAAGAAACCGATTCACTTGTGACTTGAACATACCCAGATTGAATGTTTCTTTATGAATTGTCACTAAAATATCGTCTTTTTCAATTTCCAGCATCATTGAAAATGGTGAAGAGAACTGTGGCCCCCTAATTGAAGAACACAAAGCCTGCATGAGGAAGATGGGCTTCAACATCTAAGCAATGAGACTGGATGGGACTTAATTAAGTTTTCTTTACATAGTTCTGTTTAAATTATTCATTTATAATGTGTGATAGGACCAGGTTTTTGGATGGCAATGATTGCTTAACATCTTAAGACACAGTGTATAAAAAAAATGGTGGCTTAGACACCATCACCAATTCACCACTATACATTGGGCAGAGGAAGGATCTGCGGCATCTGCAAATAATATAAATTTTATTATGTCTACTAATACCTTTGCTTGATAGATTAAGAATTAAGATTTTTGTCATCTAGTGCAATTTGGTCTGTCCTGTCCTGTTTACTACATTATTGACTGGCTAATATTTTTGAGCTACATTCTTATAGCTCATATCACAGTAAAAATATAATTAATAAGTACCAACTAGATGGCTTTCTCACACTAGGTCGACAGGTCGGCTTCGTTTACCGTAGGCGGCCACCGATCCAGTGTAAGCACCTAGTCGTTTGACGACGACAGTTCGCCTGTTCGCAGCTGAAGTCGACCGAGTCAATTATAACTCGGACGACTCGTTGCCTTCGGCGGGCGCCCGTCGATAGAACCGTTTTCGACGTATCGGCGGCTTTCATAACATTCAATCCGCGCAGTACCGTTCGCGCCAACCTTTGGCAGAAGGCGGCAGTCGACTTGGTATAAGCAGCGCTCCAACTGCGCCTCCTTCGACAAGCCAAAGTCCCTTGCCGAAGGCAGCAGACCACCTAGTGTAAGAAAGCCTTACGGCTCCAGCACCATTTTCAAAAAGTGAATGGTTTACATAGAATTTTGTAAGAAATGTAGGTTAGAAAATCATAATAAAAATTAAGTTGCTCGACATTAAACCTTCATAGTGAGAAATTAAAATGTAGAATTGAAGAAGTTTGCTTTAACTTTTAAAATAATATTGTTAATGATTAACAATTATAGTATTTTCGGTTAGATTGTAATGAACGAATGAGTATCATGAGGAATGCATTTTATTATTAAATTAAGTTTTTCAGTCACTATACTTAAAGGTGCGTTTCCATTATGCAAATGACTTGCATACAAGTTGGAAGTTGCATGCAATTTGTATAGTGGAAACCACAGCTTGCAAACAAGTTGCAACTGAAATGTTGAATTCAAATCACTTGCACACAAGTGTGACGTCATACTTGCATGCAAGACTTGCCTAATGGAAACGCGCCTTAATGATCGGATAGTAATTAATTTGCCAAAGATAACCTTCCCTTCTATTGATCTTGTCCTTTGGAATGTAAGTCTTTTAACCTCTGCTTTAAGCCATATTCTCTAAAAGCACTTTAATAATGTGCTACTCTCCAGCAACGCCACCATAATCGATAGCGATCCATCATAGTGGAATATAATGTACTTTGAACGTACATAATGTACGTATACCGATAATTAGTGTACCTAGAGTAGATAATGAGATAATGAACATTGATTGTGGCGCTGCTGTAATGCGTACTCTCTGGCGGCGCCACTAAGATTTCGTATACTCCGTAATGATATTAACATCTATTCCCTGTTGAAAAGTAATGTACGAACGCTGTTTAATACGTACGTGTTCATAAATATCATAAATATATTGTAGTTTCGTTTATTTCAGTGAATATAATTTACATTGGGACCGCTTTAATATTTAATGTTAGCAAAATATTGTGTTATTGAAGTTTTGCAATGATAACTTTTATACGTCATAATTATCAAGTCAGTTGAAGGTATTTGTGGAAAACAATATTATTACATTTAGGAAATGCAATGCTGTAAGATTTGATTTGCGTAATTGGACATTCTGAATCCCGCGGAATCAAGGTGTTTGCTGGATCCCGTATAGATAAATTATGAATAGGTTCAACATTAATTGAAGGGACTTTTATGAAACAAATCATAATGTTTTTTAAAGACAATTTTTAGGTATTATCTACTAGACTTTTGCTTTTAAAAGTCATCATCATTCAATTTATTTAATAACAAAATGTTTTGCTAACATAAAATATCAAGGCGCTCCTAATGTAAATTATTTTTACTGAAATAAACGAAACTACAATATATTTATGATATTTATGAACACGTACGTATTAAACAGCGTTCGTACATTACTTTTCAACAGGGAATAGATGTTAATATCATTACGGAGTATACGAAATCTTAGTGGCGCCGCCAGAGAGTACGCATTGCAGCGGCGCCACAATCAATGTTCATTATCTCGTTATCTACTCTAGGTACACTAATTATCGGTATACGTACATTATGTACGTTCAAAGTACATTATATTCCGCTATGATAGATCGCTATCGATTATGGTGGCGTTGCTGGAGAGTAGCACATCTTTAATATTGTATCAGTAGGTAATATCCTATTTATAATAAATCTGACGGTAATAACAAATATATATAAAGATCTGTGGCTGTAATTAATTTGTCATATTTATTTTTAGTGGTAATGTTGTAAATAAATGTTTGTTATTCTATAATTTGGTTTATTTTATATTTAGAACTTTTCTATGACAAATTAATGTTGATGATCACGGTCTACAATTGCCAAAAATGTGGCTGATCAGCAGGACCTAGGGTGAAGGGGGTGAAGGCCCCTCCCTCCCAACTCTTACATTATTTCATGTGTTTTAATTTATTACTCTTTAAAAATGATATACTTAGGCGATTCGCCCACTGCACCGCATCACGCAGCGTAGCGCGGGAGTGCGTGATCTTACGTTGTTTGCAAGTACCTGTATTTGTATGAAATCACGCATGGTGCAACACACTGAAAACGCATGCACGCGCGCGGCGCGGGGCTTTTGTTACGTCGCCACGCACCCCGCAGCTTTGCGCGGGGCGGTGTGTGATTCGCCTTAGATCGAAATCTGCCACCACTGCTGTTCAATTTGTTTTCGTCGCCGACAGAGGTCGCTCTAAGTCTTAATTTCAAGTAGAGGGTAGTGTAGTGATTCTACACGATTTGGATTAATCTGCACTTTGCCATGCATTAGCAGTATTTTGAACTTTGAATGCTTTGTTAACACCACGCATATATCCCCCGAAGGGGTAGGTAGTGGTGCATAGTAGGTATGTACTCTCGACGCCATTGACGGTCGACCACTTTTCACCCTTATTACTAGGAACATAAGGGTGAAAAGTGGTCGACCGTCAATGGCGTCGAGTGTACCTACCCTCACATTTCACCAGATAAATTATATTCCATGTGATAGGGGGCGAGCCTATTGCCAATAGCCGGGCACAAATCGAAACTCCGGGCTGCCACTGACAATTTCCAAGGTATTCCACGAAGCACACCCAAACGAAGCACACCCAGACGAAGCACACCTAAAGTATGGTGTAATTCGTCTGGGTGTGCTTCGTGGAATACCTCCAATTTCCTACTTAGAAAAAACCAATAACACTGCCTAACCGAATCGACTCAATAGGTATAGTAATGTAGTGTGACTTTTGACTTAAAAGTCACACTACATTGAGTCGATCCAATCACGTTACACGCACCGCGGTCGCTAGCTCGCAGACATGCGTGTTGCGTCTACGTATGTAGATAATTTCGACGAATTTCTTCTAAGTATTATCTGGGATCACTAAGTTTATCGGTTGCAAACGTTTAATATTATCATAGTAATTGGTCATCCCATGTAGACTAGGCATTACCTACGTCATTCGAAATTAAGAACTATCTATCTACTTAATTAATTTTTAGTATATTCTAGATTGAATGTTTCCATGTCTCCTAGAGGTTATTACCACTAATGGAGATAAAGATGCACTATTAACCTTGTAGCTGTCTCCCCTTGCCTCTTGCAGAACAAAAAGTTCGTACAAAACGCGCATATTAGACTGGTCGGCATCGGCAGTGGCGTGCCTTGGCGTGCCGTGGCAAGCCCGAGGGTATATCTCAAAATTTTGCATGAATGTAAGTGAGTAGCGTACAATAAAAAACACTTACAATCATGAACAATTTAGAGATATACCCTCGGGCTTGCCCTGCAGGCACGCCACTGCTGGTCGGATACCTAGGCTCTCCATAATTTCTCTACTTACCTACCTATCTACTAATAGTCATTTAACTTTTGTTTTTAACGACGTTGGTTTTGAATTACATATTATATGTCTTAGCTTAGGGGACAAGCAGGTCCCTCGCTGTCAACACAGCGCATCCTCTGGTGACCTTGAGCGCTTATTACACTTGACTGGATTTAGTCGTCCTATATTCCACTTTAGTTTAAAATCGAATACTGTACCTAATGGAGGTTTATCAATAAACATTAATTAAAAGTCCTATTTAAAGATCCAGTCAGTGAGTCACTGACTGGCTCATCAATGCACAGCCCAAACCCTTGGACCCAGAAAACTGAAGTTTTGCACAGTGGTGTCATTAGGCTGTAGATAAAAGGCCGGATTTTTCGAAATTCCCACGGAATAGGGTCCACCGCGAACAGAGTCAAAAGCTAGTCAAAAATAAACTAAAAAAACCTTGACATCATTCTTTCTACTATTCATTTAACTGCATAATTCGTGGCTTTAGCCATTATAATAACCAAAGCTGTTCTATCAGTGTCTAGCCAGCGAATACATACGATACATAATCAGCTGTAAACGAATACAACAATGAAAATTACTTGACAAATAAATTGTTATCTACCAATCGCTGTGCGAACCCAGTGCAGAACGCCTGTGTCCTAATCTCAAACGTAAATATTAAAAAAATATAAGTATAGCACAGATAATATATTTACCTAAAAACAATAGTGATGAGGTTCGTCGAAAAAATTATGAAGAATGCAAGGGAGCCAGATTCTGCAGCCAGTTCCGTGAGATCCGTTGACAGTTATGAGTGAGTTAATTTTTATTTAATCTTTACAAGGCTGTATATTAACAAGTGATGCTTTCGTAGTTCCATAGTGAGACAGTTACTTAATCTCTACATACCACCTACCTTTTTTTGTGGCTTCGTAAGCCTTCATCCCCACGGGCGCTTTTTCAACGCGCATTAAAAAAGCGTCGTCGTCGGCGTTTGTAAAGGCATAGGTAAGTACCTATTCGATTGAACACCTAACGCCGAGCGTTGAAAATCCAACGGCGTTAAAAAAAGCGCTGTCGTGCGAACAGCATGTATATTGTATACCGTAAGTTTATTTTTACTAATAAAGAATTAAAACAAAATCTTTATTTTACCAAGATCCGAACTGTATAGTACCTACGTCTACGATAGCGCGTCCGGACATGCCCCGGACGCCCTCAAAACTAGGATAAATCCAGGGAAAGCCGGACAGATGGCAACCCTGTCATTACAAAGTAAGATATCTAAAACAAATAATGATGCAACAGGTTAGAATATTGCATGAGCTTTCACATTTGTACCTATTAGTTTGACGCAAATATTTATTGAAAAGTCTCTGTAAATATTTACATCATAATGTCAACTTTGCGATGTTCCTTTACGTTGCCCTTCTGTGAGGCGACATCGACATCCTAAGTATTTGGACACCCTCTTTCACATTCATGGATACAATCCTCGCATATAGGTAGGTACCACATACCCAGGCCCAATTTTATACAAGTAGGTAAGTAGTTAGTAATTAGTATATCTGCCGGCTTAGCATGACCACGATAGAAACGGGTTTTGTCTACATAGAAATCGACAAAGTGACAGATTTCATTCATAAAACGTAGAAATGTTTCTACAATCTGTCACTTTGTCTATTTCTATGTAGACAAAACCCGTTTCTATCGTGGTCATGCTAGGCCGGCTGTTGCAGTCGGGAATCGAATCCGTGACCCTGCACATTGTGCACGTATCAGTAGCTGAGTAGCGGCACTCAAACTAGGTGTTGTAAAACACTTCTGGAGGATTCTGTGGCCTATACATACTTGAAAGATTACAAGTTCCAAATGCTTGCAACAAGAATAAACGAACAAGCGAGACCAAACATTCATATACCTACTGACAGATTGTCATGCATTCAGTCGGGCAACTTAGCTACGTATAGAGACCAAACATTCATATACCTACTGACAGATTGTCATGCATTCAGTCGGGCAACTTAGCTACGTATACCTACCTAATGTGATGCGTAAAGGACAATGGACATGTCACGCACAAGAAACCGCGCCATGTAGTCGGTAGTAAGAATTATTGCATATTTTTTCCATTTCTAGAAAAATATTTTGGCTGACTGCGCTTCGTTTTTCACAATCGCGTCGATTTCGGATGTGTGACATTCATCATTAAGCTAGGTACCACCAGTGGCGTAGCTACCGGAGGGCTAGACGGGGCAGTGCCCCGGGGCCTCCAGGCCCAGGGGGCCCCTCGGACTCTGGATTTCGACAAATCTGGAGTAGGTACGTCGAATTCGGAACACGACGAATACGGAACGATTTTAAATAGTTGGGGCCCTAGTTTATTATTTGCCCCGGGGCCTTTGGTTACCTAGCTACGCCACTGGGTACCTACCACTTGTCTATGTTCATGCAAGATCGGATTAAAGCTTGAACTAGTGATTGGCGAGTCGAGTTCATTCACTCTAGTACAATTTACAAGAGATTATTTAGAGTTTATTAACTAGAAATTATCTCTACACATAACATTATGAGACTCCCAAACCAACTGAGTCAACTCATTCTATCACTAGCTTGGACTCTGTTAGATATCTACTCCGTTACTTACACACTGACACAGTACTACAAATCATTAATAAACTTCCTCCCCGATATCAGTAAATAGGTAGATACTTATATCAATATTGTTTTACTATAAATATTTACTATGAAGTATAACATCTAATAATAAATGAAATGACGAAACCAAGATAATTGTTTCGTCAGCCACGACCCCGGACAATATGATACTTACAAAGTTACAACAAATTAAGATGAAATCATTATATCAATACGTCATACTCTGCTACCCTCAACACTAGAGTACACAAACGCAACACGCCACGCGTGTCACACACATTAAAAACACACTTCCGCGCCCCGGCGCGTGACGCGGGACATTGTGATGTATAACGCCTAATAATAATATAATACGAGCAGATTATACAGGGGGCAGGTTAGACAGTGGAAATATTTTAAGGTGTCATTGTACTCATCATTATGAACAACTTTTACTATGGGACCAACCCTGAAATCGCGAAAAAAAAATCAGCTGTTCCATACATTTATGTTCGCATAATTCAACAAAATATATGGAACAGCTGATTGTTTTTTCGCGATTTCAGGGTTGGTCCCATAGTAAAAGTTGTTCATAATTATGAGTACAATGACCCCTTAAAATATTTCCACTGTCTAACCTGCCACCCTGTAGGTATAATGTACATTTATAGGTATCGTTGAAATTATTCATGATTTACTTACGAAAAGAAAAATTAATCAGTGAATATTATCATGAAACGTTGAACCATCACAATACTGAACTCAGTTCATGAGAGTTCAACAAGCTGAAAGAATGCATCAACACTGACAGGATCAAGGCAGATCGTAGGTAGCTACCTACGATCTGCCTTGATCCTGTCAGTGTTGATGCATTCTTAGGTATGTACCTACGTGACGCCAACTTTTGTGTAATCTTTGATAAGACGCGCAACTTTGTTGCACATCAATCAAGTTAATAAACACTCATTTTAATTAATTTTGATTGATTTATGGAATTTTTTAAAGACACACTCCGTATCAAGAGTATTTTTTTGAAAAAATCCGTTTCCGTCCGACATTCATTTTAATTAATTTTGATTGATTTATGGAATTTTTTAAAGACACACTCGATCGTATCAAGAGTATTTTTTTGAAAAAGTCCGATTTTTATTGGAAAATGATTTTTTCTAAAAAAATCGGAAATATTTTTTTCTTCTCTATGATAATTGCTCCCCCTCACCTAAAAGAAATCCTACATCAGCGACTGGGCTGCGGACCATAAAGTTGAGAGTTTCAAAGTAGGATCATTTATACTTAATTAACCGACTGCAAGGAAAGGGTTATATTTTCGCGCCTATATTTTTTAGATAACATCCTACTATCCTACTAATATTATAAATGTGAAAGTTTGTGAGGATGTATAAGATGTATGAATGTTTGTTACTCTTTCACGCAAAAACTACTGAACGGATTTTGATGAAACTTTACAGTATAGCTTATAGGTACCAGTGGCGAAGGATCACTACGATACGACTCCTACCGGCTTCCCTTTGAAAAATAGCACAGGCAGTATTGCCTACTTTTATTAATTAGCTTTTCGTGGCCAGGGTAAGCATTTGTAGCTCTGGCTTACCTCTTAGAAAAACTAACCCTTCGCCACTGATACTGATAGATACTTACATCAGAATAACACACAGGCTACTTTTTATCCCAAAAACGCGGGCGAAGCCGCGGGCGGAAGCTAGTATTTATCATAAATCCAAATTATGTTAGGTAATTGCTTAGAAACACAATTAGTTAACATTAACTTTAAAACTGATTAAAAACTACGTAAAACACAGATAACAGGATTGTTATTAGCACGCTCAATGAGTTTAGTACAAATAACGTTTTTATCTTAGTAAGTAACAAGTCATTTAGTTATTATTTTTTAAATATTGTTAATCATATTATTTATGCTCGATATCACTGGGAGACGGATTACATTATTTTAATTTAAACGCTGTGAAATTGAGATTACACTTAGGATAGAATTAAGTATATGTATAAGTAGGTATTTAGCATAAAATAATTTAATATCCTTCGCGAAACTAACAATAAGTTTCGAACAGGTAGGTACCTATACCTACCTACCTAGTCGGAGCGTAGCGGAGACCAATCATTAATCTATGGGGGGTATATTCAAATAATATGAGCATAATATAAGGATCTTATCCAATATTTAATAGGAAGGATTTAAAAGATCTTTAGATGTATGTTGGACTCATAATCTCTATTCCATTATTATCATAATAACGATATCGATGACTCAAAGATCTTTGATCATATACCTATTATAATGATTAATTAAATATTTGATAGTGTCATACCCCCCTTTGACCTATTATTTGAAAATATATTTATTGTCATAATCGCGTCAGAGCCACCACGGGAAATCAGTTTAACATTTGAGCTATTTGACCTCGGGTCGCGGGACTCGCGAACAGTTTTCTAACTACCTGCGTTGCATTTGCATTTAAGATTTCCCGATATTTATATCTACCATAATTATTTATTCTATGGAACCTATACCTACAAAAAAAATTACGCCATGATCAAAGATTTTTATGGCTTTACCTTGCAAAAACAGTGCTTTAAAATATTGCAAGTTATCCCGAAATTCGATATGCAAAAATGCAATCTATGTTAATACCTACATACGCCAAATAAAAATATCGGAAAGTACGGTACAGTAATCATTCTGTGATGTAATAAAGATGGCAGATAAAAAAAATGCGGTTTGAGGCCATAATAAAGTGTCAGTGAATATTAATAATCATTTGACAACAACATACCGACCGGCGCAGTTATATCCACTAATATTAATACTTATTACAACTTTTATAGAAAAAGTTTTTTGTGGTGATTATTTTTACGTTTTAAAGTGGTGATTTTAAAAGTTCGTGGTTATTTTTGTTATTATCTAAGTAAATGTTTTTTTGTAATTTTTACTTGTAAAAATAGTTTTGTTTTGTTTGTTTTTGCTAATATTGAAGTGACTATAGAAAAGCTCGTGAATTATAATTAATTAAATGAACGTGATTTTAATAGCCCAACCTGTATGTGTTTATAGTATAAACGTAATAGAATTTTTCTATTAAATTTTCACCCACTTCTAGTGGTCGTATCCATTCGAAATTTTGTAAATGTATGTAATTTCGATGACAATACAATATTATGGTGACAACGAACTGATCTGGTGATGGATTCAGAAGATGTTCCACGGAACTTCTTACCTCAGCCAATAAACGTGTTTTTTGTTTTTTAAACTTTATTCTTATTAATTTTTAGGGTTCTGTACCTCAAAAGGAAAAACGGAACCCTTATAGGATCACTTTGTTGTCCGCCGTCAGTCACCGGACCATAAGTGGAGCCATCTGTTCATAGATGGCGCCATTGGAAGTATGCAGTAGCGCCATCTATGATCATATTTCGGAGCCCTTAGGGCGCGAGGAATACTCGTACTTGTCCGGTTTTTTTTAATATTAGTAAGACACTAATTATATATTTTTGTGTTTTAGGATATTCGGGAGTGCGTGTTCCGACTTAACCGACTGTGAATATTGTGACGACCGAAGAAAACGTTACAAGAAACATAATAATAAGTAAGTGTATTTTAAAATGTCTCCATTAGGTATCCGCCAATATGAGGAACAGGGTCTATGCTGGCGATGGTTAGGTCTCCAGAGACAGAGGAACTTCCTCACATTACTTGCCGTCCAACAATTGATTCAGACACCCAACGAGATTCGAGCCATAAAAAGCTTATAATAACCTTCGAGCCATTAGCCTTACGATAATCGGAGCAATAATAGCTGAATATGCATTCATATCTAATAATTAAAATTGGTATGCAGAAGGTCAAATGTGGGTTAAAAACCGGAACGACTCGTCTTTACATCCTTCCTTTCCATCGCAAGCGCTAAAAATAATGACGAATTAATCACTGTCACAGATAGAGGTTGCACAGATTTAACTAACTCAGTGTCGTGTCTACTGTCTACCACAGTGTATGAGTGTGTACAGCATCTTATTCTATAAACAGTGAGCAACAGAAATACATGAACATTTAGGTAGGTACCTTTACAAAAATTAAAAATGAATTTGTGAATGAAAAGTTATTTCAATGTTAAAATTTTACCAACTGTATGCTCGTAAGTAACGTCAAATATGTAGTAGGTAGTAAATAAATTATAAACTCCAATGTTTTAAAACTATTTTTTCCTAAAATTAGTCTACTTCCGTTCTACTTGTGTCAATAACTGTATGTACCTATGTCCTATGGTCCATTTCAATAGAACTTGTAAACTATGTAAACAAACTTTTTATACAAATTCATAAAATTTTGACAGTTGGCCATACTAACATTGTTTACAAAGTTAACAAATTCAATTGAAATGGACCCTAGTACTTAAAGATTTTTCTCTTGTATGAATCTGTGATGATACCTACTGATACCTACTGATGCGCATATCGGTTTAAAGACATTTATTTCTCAAAAAAAGAACACTACAGTTCACTTACATAATTGAGAAAGGTATAAAATATAAAAATACAAAAGTGCAATTCTCTGTGATCACAAAGGCAAAATTTTGCTAAAATGTAACATTCGGTGTTAGTAATTTATTTTATTTTTTTCCTAACGTATTCTTCTAGGCCTTTTTTAAATGAATATAAGCTTACACTGTTAGTTACATCATCTGGTATTTCGTTATAAAGCTTTGCTCCCTCGTATAAGATATTTTTCTTGCCATAGTTAGTTCTGGGTTTTCTTAGTTCTAGTTTACCTCGTCGTCTTGCGTTGTATGTGTAGGTTTTCTTTTTAAAGTTTAGTTGTGTTTGTGTTCCTTGTGTTATAATTTTATGTATTAAAGTACATGTTTTAAGTGTATATAATTGGTTGATGTTAAGGATTTTTGTATCATTGTATATTTTGGTAGTTGGTGTTAAATAGTCGTAGTTGTATAGTGTTTTTATTGCTTTATTTTGCAGAACTTGTATTTCTTGGATATTCGATTTTGCTGCGGTTCCCCATATCTCAACGAGATATTCTATATGAACAACATCTTGTCGATTTCATTATATTTAGGTACTTATATGTATTATTATCTTACTAATAAAACTAATAATAAGCGCATAAAAAAAACAGATAAATGACAAATACTTATTAATAAAATATTTGTTATTCTTTTGTTTTTTTTTTGTCAGTTATTCATCCTTATCTTATTGCACGGTAATTTTCCTCAGATATTGCTCGCCGAGCAACGCGAGCCACAGCTACTACAGCGCCATGAGTAGGGCGGAGGCCGAGCCACTGCTGCAGGGCGCCGCCACTCCCACCTATAGAGCTGTCAGCTCCGAAAGCATTGACTCCTTGGTAAGTCATTCTTATAACACATAGCTGTTCCCCGCGGTTTCACCCCCAATGCTCGGGTCCTAAGGGTCATAGCGTGATGTTTAATAGCCTATACTATTCCTCATGAATCTGGCTATCATATACAAAAAGAATTTTTCGAATCCGACTGGTAGTTTCCAGAGATTAGCACGTTCAAACAAACAAACAAACTCTTGAGCTTTATACTCGTAATATTTATTAGTATCTTAGATTGACTACACAGTAGGTATTATATTTGAATAAGACATTGACTACACTGTTTAGTCGATGTCTCAACTACTCGGCCTAGTTTCAAAGTAATCCTAACTAAAATATTATAAATGCGAAAGTTGTTTGTTATCGTTTCACGCCTAAACCACTGAAGCGGTCATCATGAAATTTTGCATTACATACGTTGTCAGGGGTACAGAAAAGGAAATGAAGTACCTTTCATCCAGAAATAAATTATTGGCTTCCAAATGACGATGTACCTACCTATTGTTTCGCTTTTGAGAGTGGGTGTTAGGGACGCTATGCTGAGTGCATTAATGTAGGCATAAGGTATACCAACCAAAATCATTTCTACGTTTTGGGGTGATTTTCGTTGAATAGGAGTTCGTTAATGGAGTTTAAACTGTATTTACTTGAACCAACGGTTCAGGAATCACGAGTGCAAAAGGTATAGGTATGCTTGATGCTTCGTATTATGAGTCAACTTATTATTATCAGTCAGGGCGTAGCCTTGTCGATTTAGTGACGAAATGATTATAGGTAGGTATAGCCAACACCGCAAGAGGTCAAATCTCGATTTTCTTATCAGGAAGTTATTTACTGTACGCCATTTTAATGATATATGGGACAAAAGCGTTTGATGCCTCGTGCCCAATAAAAACAATCAATAAAATGATAAAAAATAATAAACGTACCTACCTACCTATACCTAATCAAATGTGTAGTAATATTAGAAGTAGTAAATATTATATAGTTATCAACTAGGTATTTATTTGGCGTAATTATGTACCTACCTACAGTAAACTCTGAAATAATTAGATACCTAATTATGTTTGACCGCACGGTTGTCGCAGTGGCTGAGAGATTGGCTGCTGCGCAACGTGTCGCGGGTTCGATTCCCGCATTGCACATAGGTCTGGCTGTTTGTGTATGTGAAATTTGTGTTTGTAAACGCACCCACGATACAGGAGAAATCCTAGTGTGGGGCAACGTTTTTTTTTTAAAAAAAAAAGAAAAAAAAATAAAAATTGTCGGTTCTAACTTACGATAAACATATTAGTTAAGAATGGGTACGTACATACGGTATGTTAAACCTTGTATCCACTTGAGCATGCTTAGGCGAATGAGCGGCTCATTTGGCCGAACTGCTCAAGTGGTGGCTCCTGAGCACTCGATACAATATATACAAGGCTTTATTAGGCTCGCTAGTCGCCTGCTAGTCAGTAACATGGGCCTATAACTGTACTAGCGTGGGTGTAGGTACTAACTTCTGATTAGGTATTGTATTATGTATTTCCTGAAGTAAGTGTAGGTACTAGTATTATATTATCTGTGGTACTACTTACTACTACTGTCGTGTTTAGTAAGTAGTACCTACACTTACTTCAGGAAATACAACAAGCGTGATATTATGTAATGTTAAACTAACAGTTAGGTATTGTAACGCGGGCTCATCTACAGAATTCTTATTAGAAAGCAGAAAACGCATAAACAGATAAGGCGTCATATACACTACCCCACGCCACGCGACGGGGCGTGACACACGAAGCCCACGCGTGGCGGCAATCACGAGCCCCCGCGCGTATTTTCCCGTGTCCCCGTCCGGGAGCGCAGGACATGACACGCGACGGGGCCGCCCCGAATACAGAATTTCTATCTAGCCTTCACCAGCACATTTTCAATACGCGTTAAAAATAACCCGAAACAATGGGAAACAAAACAGTACAATCTGTTCGCAATATGATAGCGCTTTTATTAACGCCGCGTTTTAAAATCTGTTGGAATTTCAACGCTTTGAGGGCTTTCAACGTGTTGGGCGTTGAATCAAATGTGCCTTGACAAAGGGCTACAGCGCTTTATTAACACGCAGTGAAAAAGCGTTTTTGTGAATTGTGCAAATGAAATTGTGCAAATGAGAGCTTATTTCGATAAATGTGTGACTTCATAAACATTGACAGGGCGCATGTTCCTAAACCAGTTGCTTCCGGATCATATTTATCTCCGCCAATATACTGGACACTAACGATTTACTTAATTATCGTAGTGCCATCAGGCTATCGAAATAACTAAATGGACCATCTATATTTAGTCAAGGATACTATGAGCTGATAAAACGATTGAGACGAAATATACGACGCCAGTGTTTTGACTATTTATGATAGGTACAATTTGAGACATAAAAATTTGTAGGGATGCATCTGATATCGGGATTGGCGATATTTATTTGCCGATACATTTCACACTTTCAAATGAGGTATGTCGCATCCGAGAAACTATTTTCTGCCGCAAAACTTGGGAATGATTTGTTTCTTGAATAAAAATCTTGTCAATGTTAATTTTGATTATTTTAGTTCCTTTTTACATTCGCGTCGGTATCGTTATCGCCGATACATATTCATAAATATCCAAAATGCGTATCGATTCATCTCTATTAATTCTAATGTCCAAGGAGGCATAGCTTCACAGACACGTATTCATCATTATACGCTTGGTGGACGCATATGCTTGCTGCTTACATGACATACAGATGGTCGTCGTCGTCTACGAAGCTCCGTCGACGGCGGGCGTCATGAGCCTGCATAAATCATAACACGCCCTCACGCGCGTCTTGCGATTACGATACTTAGATGATTTTCATATTTATTTTTTTCCTATCTATCGTTGTTAGTTGTCAATATTATTTAGTATTACCTATATGCTGGGCAAAGGCCTCCCTCTGTATCTGTTTCCATTTCTCACGGGTATTTGCTGCTGTGGTCCAGTCTTTTATGAAGTTTGTGTCGTTTCTTCTCCTTTGACAGCCAATCTAAATTTAATTTTACCTAGCGATCTGCCGAATCCCATTTTAGTTCGTTAACCCATATCATCAGACAACTTTTTAGACGACGTTTTAAAAAGGTCTAAGTCATTATTCCAAGTAGTTGCATAGTAACAAATGATGAAGCATACATTTATCTTAGTATTCTACGTAAATGGTCAAAGGTCTTTGTTATAAAAAAATTATCAGCAGTAAGCAACACAAATTGGGGACTTTACGAGGTATCACGTCACATATGAAAAAATAACATCGTGTCATCGTCGACGCGCTTTGATTCCATCTTCATTGTGAGAACCGCCAAACAGAGGAATGCACTGCTGGAGTGAGTGTTCCCCGATAGTTACAATCTGGGTGTCTTCGTGAGTGAATCGGTGGTTTCTTCTAGGCAGGCGTGCTCCATCGTAGACCGTATCATCATCAGGCGATCAAACACAAGGCTATTACAAGTTTAGAGTCTTTATTGTAACGGTAGTTAACCATAGCCCTAACAAACGACGTTCTTTTTGCACAATCACTTAACCTGGAATGGTTTTTCCCCCAGGGACCGGCAGAACTATCGTCGAGTGCAGTCCTGTCCACATTCAACAAGACATTCGAGAAGACTTTTAAGCCAGAGCCAAAGAAACAGAGTTCACTAGTCACTATGTAGGTATTATATTTGGAAACATATAGAATAGATTAGAGTAGAACAGATCCAAAGTGTTGGAGACGCTTAGGTAACAAAATACTAAGCTGTGCAGAACAATCAGCTTCAGAAGTTAAAAGTCTGCAATAATGGCACGGGAGCGACCATTGATCACAGCACGTATGCTTATTGTTGACTTTTTCTAACGAAAATGTTACAGGACCTGTTTTGGGTACGTGACTTGAAACATAACATTATCGAAATAGAGGCTGAGATAATTACCAAGCATAAATCCAGAATCGTTGCTCTTGAAATATTTTTTTATAGAAAAACATCATTACACTTTGCCCGTCTCGGCAATCGAGCCTTGGACGCCACTTGCGTCCACTAGACTGGTGGACCTACCTATGTTATTTATGGTCGCTTGACGAAGTCGGTAGTCGACATACGAACAGGCTAACTTTGTTTTTATTCAGTTTCTCAGTATGGAACACAATAATGGGCTCGTCACTGCTGACGATGGCGTGGGGCGTGGAGCGGGCTGGCCTGCCGGCTGCCCTGGTGCTGGTGGCGTTCATGGCCGCGCTGTGCCTGTACACCGCGCACGTGCTGCTCAGGGTTAATAGACATCATGGTGAGTCTACTATGAAGAGGAAGGTAGTTAGGAATGAGGACTTTGTGTCGGGTGACCAAATCGGCCAATTGTGGTTTATTGCTGGCTTTAGACACTTATAATAAAGATCCTTACTCAAAATAGAAGCGAAAACCAATGATTTTCCTTTTCCCTAAGTTTCTGAAATCCTGTTCAATTTAATCTGTTGTCAAATCTCATGTCAATTGTCAAGTGATGTGATTGGCCAATGTTACTTCGGTAAAACAATTTAACCGGCCTTTTCGAAACTGGGGTTTTATCATCGCTGTGATAGGCAAGTGGTACGGTTCAGTGGTGGTGAAGTCAGTGTATTCATATGAAATATTTTATTCTGTAAATAGGTTAAAAGACTTACAAGTATTTAGTAACACTTTTCATATTTTATAAAACTCAATGAGGTCAGTAGACTACATGTTGCAATATTGATTGGTTTGTTGGATATCTACCCCGCTTGAGATATTCGAAGCAGACTAGGAAGTAACCTAAATTATCTTGCCTAGCATAATATGTTACTCCCTAAAGCCTCAAGATATGAGGTATCTAATAATAACATACCGACACTATTCTCCCATTCTCGCAGGCAGTGCCAGCTGCGAGGTGCCCGCCCTGTGCCGCTCGCTGCTGGGCCCGGGGGCGGAGGTGGTGGCGCACGTGTTCAGCCTGCTGGTGCTACTCGGAGCCAACATCGTCTACTGGATACTCATCACCAACTTCTTGTACTTCACCGTCAATTATTTTGTTGGTAAGTCACAGAGAACTAGTGTTTTTGCTGTTGCTAAAAAAACTAGCTTTGGCCTGTGTTAATTGAGGGTATAAGCTATCTTCCTTTTCATTCAAATCCGTCATGTAGTTTTTGCGTGAAAGAGTAACAAACATCCAGTCAATAATCTAAATAGCTGGATCCATACCAGACGATCCACCGCGCTCTGATCGCGTGTGGCAAGAGCGATTCTAAAGGAATTTGGATTGCCGCGCGCGATCAGTGTGCGTTGGGTCGTCTGGTGTGGATTGTGGATTTTTAGATTTTTGACTCTGTTGTTACTGGCAGGTAATTAGCTAATCTTGCAGATAAAGTTTGACGTGTTGTGGTCTCTTAACTCTTTCCCAGTCCAGGGACCTACACATGAAATCCGGTGATGGTCTACTTCACGACCAATGAAAAGGTTAATTAATCAACCACGATAAAACAAATGACTGGATGAAACTGCCTGCTGAATGAAATGAAACTGCCTACCTAATAAAACCAAAACCTTCGTCTTCTCAAGAAGCACTCATCTGTCACTCCAGATCTAAACAGCTCCAATGCGACGGAGTACAACACCACGCTACTATGCCCGGGGCACGTGAACGAGTCGCTGCTGCTAGCGGAGCCCGAGGCGGACTCCGCGTACTGGGGGCTGCACTCCACCGTGCCCATGTACGTGGCGCTCATCGTGTTCCCTCTGCTCAACTTTAGAGATGTGTCGTTTTTCACCAAGTTTAATTCGCTAGGTAAGTTTTAAGTTTTTGACTGATAATGTTTTTTTGATCTTCATCATTTTAAGAGTTAGTGTAAATAAGTGACTACAACAACGTATACGAAGTGAAGTGAAGAGGCGTATACAAAGATATTGCAAATTTCAAGTGAATTGAGCAGGACCCGATAGGTCAGTTGGTTTCAGAGTACTAGCCACGATACGGCAGAGGTCGCGGGTTCAAATCCCGCGGTCATTCGATTTTTGGAAATCTCTTATATATCTAATAACAGAAGTACCTAGTAGTAGAAAGTAGCAGTAGTTTTTGGGTTTATAACCTGTTTACAAACAAACAAAAATACAAAAAAACAAATCTCTTTATAATATTACTAGCTGTTCCCCGCGGTTTCACCCCATCGCTCGGCTCCTAAAGGTCGTAGCGTAATGTGAAATAGCCTATACTATTCGTCACGATTCTGACTATCGTATACAAAAAGAATTTTTCGAATCCGACTGGTAGTTCCAGAGATTAGCGTGTTCAAACAAACTCTTCAGCTTTAATATATTAGTATAGATTTGATATATCCTGTTAAAATGCTCTAATTAAAAAAGAAATGTGCCATCGAAATACGCCTAAGAATGACCCATTTACAGTAGTATTATCAATGTTTCCAGGAACACTATCAGTGGCGTACTTACTGATCTTCGTGCTGGTGAAGGGCTTCGCGTGGGGCATCAACATGGGTGCGCTGGTGACGCAGGCGCACCCCATCAAGAACGCCGCCGTGCTCAGCGGGATGCTGGCGCTGTCCTTCTACATACACAACATCATCATCACCATCATGAGCAATAACGCCAGGCAGGATAAAAATGTAAGATTTTTTAGGATTCCGTACCTCAAAAGGAAAAAACCGGACAAGTGCAAGTACGACTCGCGCCTTGAGGGTTCCGAAATATGTAATAGTCCCATTTAAGAGCAAGATCCGCTATTACATACTTCTATTGGCGCCATCTATGAGCGGATACCTCAGTCTTGCCACAGACAGACGGATGACAAAGTGATCCGATAAGGGTTCCGTTTTACCTTTTGAGGAACGGAACCCTAAAAACGGAACCCTTATAGGATCAGTTTGTTGTCTGTCTGTCATGACCATGAGTAGAGCCATCTGCTCACAGATGGCGCCACTAGTAGAAGGCGCCGCAGTAGCGCCATCTGTGATCAAGATATGATATATCTAGTATGATGTAATAGCGGCATAGACGGCGCTATTGCATATTTCGGAACCCTTAGGGTGCGAGTCGTACTCGCACTTGTCCGGTTTTATTCTACAGGATAAAATTAAAACCAGTGCGGATATTTTAGGAGGTGAAAGTACTCATGAATATGATCAACTTTTATTATGGGACCGACACTGAAATATGAAAAAAAATATCATCTGTTCCATACATTTTGATCGTGTTGTAGACGTTGTAGTGCATTTTTGTAGGGAACAGCAGTTTTTTTTTTATATTTCAGTGTCGGTCCCATAGTAAAAGTTGATCATATTCATGAGTACTTTCACCTCCTAAAATATCCGCACTGGTTTTAATTTTACCCTGTATAATGCGTCATTCACATTGCCCCGCGCCACGCGACGGGGCGCGGGGACACGTTCTTAGTGCGTGCAACGTGCAACTACAGTATAAAGAATTTATAGACTGTGGTGCAACCATGCGCGTTTTCTGTACAAACTGACTGCTACTTAGATACATACAACCTCTGTAATTCCTCTGTACATACAACACTATAAACCGAGCCCCGTTGCGTGGCGCGTGGCAGTGTGTAGTGTATGTATGATGCCTAATAGTCAAAACTCTTTTTAGGGTTCCGTACCTCAGAAGAAAAAACGAAACCCTTATAGGATCACTTTGTTGTCCGCCGTCAGTCACCGGACCATAAGTGGAGCCATCTGCTCATAGATGGCGCCATTGGAAGTATGCAGTAGCGCCATCTATGATCATATTTCGGAACCCTTAGGGCGGGAGGCATACTCGCACTTGGCCGGTTTTTTTCATCATAAAGAATTTTCTTTGGGACTTTAATACATTGAGATTCATTAAAAAAAATAGTTGGTTTCTGATTACCTATTCTAAAAATATCTATTTTATCTTTCAGGGCAGAGACTTGACGATAGCGTTCCTACTAGTCACCGTTACTTACACATTGGTGGGGGCTGTGTTCTACATCTGTTTCCCGCTCGCTAAGTCGTGTATTGAAGATGTGAGTATCTTAATATTAGAATACCTACGTACCTAACTTAGATATAGTTATTAAAAATATTCAAGAGATTTAAAAACAACTGACACGCGCGGATTTGAACCCGCAACCTCTGCCATACTGTTGCGTTTCTCTAACTACTGAGCTACCGTATCCTGCCCGCATCAGTTTGACGAAGTCACCTTTCTTCTTCATAATACTTTGTCGATCAACCTGATTCAGGTCGAAATCAATTGTGCCTGTCAATTTTAACAGTCAAAGGGCTAAGTAACTATTGATAAAAATATAACTTCTGAAGTTTTTAACCTTTTGAACGCCACGGCATAAACGCATCGCCGTGCCCTGTACGCCAAGCAATAAATTTCCCGCTTTTTCTGTCACGTATTTGTGTCGTTGGCGTCCAGAGCGCCTAACATGCGCGCCGCGACAAAATTTTGTCGACGCTTTTATCGTGCATTTGTCTCGTATTTGCACGAGTAAGAGCGAGACAAAACAGTCGAAAAATTTTGTCGCGGCGCGCATGTTAGCCCTGCAGGGACAGTTTTCGCTTGTCACGTATATTATGTGACCATGCGCTCAAAAGGTTAAGGAAGGTGAATCAATTATCATGAATTTTCTTTCCCCTTTCAGAATTTGTTAAATAACTTCGAAATGCATGACGTCATGACTGCGGTGGCTAGAATATTGCTGCTGTTTCAAGTGAGTACTTCCATGTTCATAGTTATATGGCTAAGTTATCATTATCAAGTTATCACCACACAAAGATGGGCGAAAAGGCATAGTATACCTATCTATATGTAGATATAAGCGCTTGGAGGTTTCCCAATCTTTTTTATATACGCCCTTCACATGTCATATTTTTTGCGACGCCCTTGTAAAAGAAGGTAGGTACCTACCTGCGTGTAGCTCTAGATTATTTTATTCAAAGAAAACTGCAAATAACTTAGAATCCTAACACTTACTTAAATGTTATTAAATATAGATATGACATTCCCAAAAACAACTGACACAGGCAGGAATCGAACCTGCGACTGCACTTACTTCAATAAAACCGGTTTGCGACGCCCCTGGGACATCACCGCGACGCCCCAGGAAACCCTGCACTAAACAACGTTTAATTGCAACCTTTATATTCCAAGGTGGTGACAGTGTACCCCCTGGTGGCGTTCATGCTTCGTTCCGAGGCGATCCTGTTGTTACCGTTCAAGGAGTCGCGCATGCTGACCATACTCATCAACGTGTCCATCATGCTGATGTGCATACTCGTGGCTTGCTTCTGTCCCAGCATCGGCACTATTATTAGGTAAGCAAGATTTTATGATCTTTATTTATGCAGTTGTACCTATGATTTACGAATAAATTGGATTATTGGGACTTGGTGAACAAACAAAAACATAATTATCTTAGTAGGTAATTTATCTTCGATGATACTTTTTTTTCTAAGAAAAAACTGAAAGGGCACTAAAAATGGATTCGCAATAGTATTTTTAGGGTTCCGTACCAAAATGGTAAAAAAGGAACCCTTATGTTGCGACTTCGTCTGTCTGTCTGTCTGTCTGTCACACCTGCTTATTTCAGCAACTACTAATGCTATCGACTTGAAATTTGGAACAGTTATAAAAAATGCTTGTCCAACTTTATTGCAAATGAAAAAATTAAAAAAATATTTTTATTTTCATTGCAAAAGGGGCCGGAGTGGGGGTCCAACATTTCAAAGTGGGGTTACTAGGTCAAGTGACATATATGAAAGGGCTTGATCTGCACAGTTGATAGGAATTGACCCAAATATGGCACCAAAAATAAAACGATGTTCCTAACTAGTAGAATTTTTTCAAAATCATCAAAATTATTTCACAAACAAACTTAGTTTTGCGGTCCGGTTTTTTTCACTTTATACGTCCAAAACTGATACGGAACCCTCGGTGCGCGAGTACGACTCGCACTTGGCCGGTTTTTTTCTAAGAAAACACTGAAAGGGCAGTAAAAATAAATTCGCAATAGTATTTTTTTTAGTCTAGCTGTAATGTTTTGGTACACTGCTCCAAAAAAGATGATCAGCTCAATACAAATTACTGCCGCTATTTATAAAATCAGCTAGACTTTTGTCCGCGACTCCGCCCGGGTGAAGGTACAATCAAATGACCAGTTTAAATGACCTCCATGGTCTAGGGTGGCTAGTACTACCAAGAGGTCAAGCCGTATCTCTGGTTTATCCCACCGGAATTAGATGAAACGTGGCTTAGATTTTAAGTTGGACCCCAAGCTATCGAACTGTGAAAACCACATCAAAATCGGTTCAGTACTTTTTGCGTGATGCATGCAAAAAAAAACTTTTTGGGTATGGTTGCATTACATGATTACATCCGAGTAACCTATTCCGACTATTTTCTGGAATATCTTCACAGACACGGCTGCCTTGGCGAACTTTTAACCTAGACACTACCCAAGTAACCAAATATACGATTATTCCAGATACACAGGCGCAGTGAGCGGCCTGGTCCACATCTTCGCGCTCCCGTCGCTCCTTCAGCTCCGCTCCCTGCAGCTCCGCGGCAAGCTAAACTGGTGGAAAACTCTGTTCTACAGCGCCATCGTACTCTTCGGCGTCCTCAACTTGCTCATGCAGTTCTTTATCAACGAGTAGAAGTTGATAGGAATATGGACTTTAAATATACAGTGGCCTGGAGTGGAAATAGTGGATATCTAATTCTTGTCAGTGGTGGTCTGATGGGGAGGGGGGAAGTCGTAGGAGTCATTATACCCCCCGGAATTATTATGAAAAATGCGCGAATCACGGTAATTTACGGTACAGCGCCATCGTGCTGTTCGGCGCTCTCAACTTGCTCATTTCTTGCGCAGTTCTTTATCAACGAGTAGAAGTTGATAGGAATATGGAGTTAAAGTCGGCCACCGATGACCAACAAACAATGCATTTTCTGGTGCCGTGGCGATCAAAGTGTTATGAATATTCAGTGCAATATGAATATGCAGTCATTCAGGCGTGGAAATTGTGGATAATCCTTGGAGGCTGTCAGTGGCGGTCCGATGGAGCGGGAGGGGGGGGGGGGATGAAGTCATAAGAGTCATTACGCCCCAGAATCATTATGAAAAATGCGCGAATCACGGTTATTTACGGTACAGCACGTCGGCACTAATCGGCAATTCGGTATAGCCTCCCCAAAGTCTTTAGCTGCGAACGCGCCTGAGCTAAGTTACACCAAATTATTACAGAATAGACAGTCAGCTCTAAAAACGGTGAAGGAAAACATTGTGAGAAAACCGGCCATGTTCTAGAACCAAAAATTCGCAGACACGTGACGTCACCAACCCGCACTGGGCCCGCGTGGTGGACTACGGCCCACTCCCTCTCACAGAGGAGGCCTGTGTCCCAGCAGTGGGAACATTATAGGCTGATTATGTATTATACCGCTTTTTTAGGGTTACGTACCTCAAAAGAAAAAACGGAACACTTCTAAGATCACTTTGTTGTCCGTCTGTCATGACCATGAGTGGAGCCATTTGCTCATAGATGGCGCCACTAGAAGTATGCAGCGCCATCTATGATCAAGATATGATTTATTTACTATGATGAAATAGTGACATCTTGCTCATAGATGGCGCAATTGCATATTTCGGAACCTTCAAGACGCGTTTTTTCAAATAGAATATGTTTTTGCCAAAGTTAAAATCTAGTCATAGTTATTTATAAGTGAAATTAGGTTAAGTTAATTTAAACATTTATTTTTAAACAGTTTTATAATTTAATTATAAATATACAAATAAGAACCAATTTTATACAAACAATAAAAATCCCAAGTGTCTTTGGCCAATTTGTAATATAAAAAAATAAATATATATAAAAAATCTCGATTTGTACATATTGTATACATAATATAATAATTTGTGTTGTGACTGAAATCTTACAAAATAAACTTGTTTTATTTACATTGTGTTAACAGCTAAAATCAGCTCACTTAAGTGTAAACAATCATACACGAAGCGATTATCGCAAGTAACGATCCGTAGTTCGATTATAACATCGAATAACCGATTGTACGTGTGTAGCGCAGGGACCGAAAAGGTCACCCGTATAGGGGTTAACCCGGGTTATTTTTTTTTGGGTTAGGTGGAAAACCTTGCATAAAGGTTAACCCGTATTCTGGGTTAATCAGCCTAATAACCGGTTCACGCATAGAGTTCATTTTTGTTCTATTTCATTCGGGTTCATCAGCAATATTAACCGGTAACGGTATCCGTATTAAAGGGTTAACCGGTTACCCTGCATTAAGATTAACCAAAAATATGGGTTAGAGATTTAACCGGTAACCTTTTGACCCGATTAATCGGTCCCTGGTGTAGCGATATCGTATCCCTTCTTTTAGTCGAACGATCGATCTAAGATCGAGTATTAAGTATACATAATATCTACGTAGGTAATTATTTCTTATCATTTATATTATTCATATGTATTGCAACACTCCATACAAGGAACTTAAGACTTAATTAAGTTTAAAAGTTATTCATGTCTTTAAAAACACGTGTTATGGCAGTACAATGAATTAGTTTTAACAGAAAATATTTACGAAGTCTTACAAAAATAATTTTCCCCATACTTGATTAAAATATTGAAAGTTGACAATTGTGCTGATTCTGTTGAACATCGCACTAAACTAATTTTAATCACTGTTTATCTCTTTCTTACAAATACCATTGAAAAAGGACAGAAAATATTAAGAACTGTCAAATTAGTTTACGCCCTTGTCATTTACGGAAAAATAGTCGTGACCTCTTGCGATAACGTCTAAATTGACATAAAAATAATCAAGTGGACTAATTTGACAGGATTAAATATCTTCTATCCCTCTCTGCCGGCCTAGCATGACCACGATAGAAACGGGTTTTGTCTAGACATAGAAATATACAAAGTGACAGATTGTAGAAACATTTCTACGTTTTATGAATGAAACGGTAGAAATGTTTCTACAATCTGTCACTTTGTCTATTTCTTCGTTTCGTTCTTCGTTCTTCCGTTTCTATAGTGGTCATGCTAAGCCGGCTGATGTTTTTTATTAAAAAGAAACTTAATGAGACTAAAAATTAGTTTAGTTCGTAAAAAACAGAATCAGCACCAATTATTTTAGCAAATCTAATCTGAAAAATTCGTAAAAAAATTAACAATATATTTCAGATTCTGTATGTTAAGTAGGGAGCCATACTCCACTTTCAGAAATCCTGTTCTCAAATCATAAGACAGCACTCCACGTCGAAATACCTATTCGCGCCATTTTGCTAATACAAAATAAACTTTATTTCAATAGCAATAGGGTATATTTTGTATTAGCCAAATAACGCGAATATTTAGCCAAATAGGCCAAGTGAAATGTCAGCATCATCTCTACAAAGACGAAGCTAGCCGATTATTATTATACTCTTTCTCAAACTCGGTGTATTTATTTAGGGCCAACTTCACCGACAAGATGAGACAACAGTTCGTTAAATTGAAAATGGCTGTTTATCATATCTTTTTTTATACAAAAAGTCATAAGAGGCGTATACAAAGGGATTTCAGGTTTCAAATGAAGCGAGCGAGACCCGGTAGCTCAGTTGGTTCAGAGCACTAGCCACGGTACGGCAGAGGTCGCGGGTTCAAATCCCGCTCCGGTCATTCGATTTTTGAAAATCTCTTATACAGGGTGGCAGGTTAGACAGTGGAAATATTTAAAGGGGTCATTGTACTCATCATTATGAACAACTTTTACTATGGGACCAACCCTGAAATCGGGAAAAAAAATCTGTTGTTCCGTACATTTATGCTGTATATTTAATAACACCAAAAGTCATGTTAAACGGTCGTTTTCAATTTATCGGACTGCTATCTTGTCGGTGAACTTAGCCCTTAGGCCTACTGTAGTACTATACATTATTATGTGATGACGGTGGGTGCGTCGCGTCCCGTGTACTTCTGCAGCTCCGACACCTGCAGCGCGACGTCGATCAAAGGTTTGAGCATCACTTGCGCGTCGCCCAACACGTTCGTAGCTTCGTACGAGTCTATGTATAATCTGGAAGAAATTGATAATAGTGTTATATCAGTTTGTATGAGCCCATTATTGGGCAAAATGTTCTGTAAACATTTTAAGATTTTCGGGCTTGAGAAATACCTATTTGTTAAGGTTCCGTACCAAAATGGTAAAAAAGGAACCCTTATTGTGCGACTTCGTCTGTCTGTCTGTCACACCCGATGGAAAACGTCTGAAAAAATACCATCCCCCCCCCCCCTTATCTCCGAAGTTTGCGGAGCGAAAAAACTGAAATAATTAGAGTTGATAGGAATTGATCCAAATATTGCACCAAAAATAAAACGATGTTCCTAATACAGTTTTTTTCAAAATCATCAAAATTCCTTCACAAACAAACATAGTTATGCGGTCCGGTTTTTTTCACTTTATACGTCCAAAAATGATACGGAACCCTCGGTGCGCGAGTACGACTCGCACTTGGCCGGTTTTTTTTTTATCTAGTCTTATCTTATTCAGCTTTTTTGTGGCGGTATTTGCCTTATTGCTGTCCATTTAAAAAATCTTAGCTTTGCGAGATAACAAGTTTCCTATATGTATTCTTTTTGGCGGTTAAGTTACCTTGCTGAATATCAAAATTGTACTAATTTAATAGTTTATTTTAATTCAATTAATTAATAATATTGGATGTCACTTGTAATATTTAATTAAATTACTATATTTTATGGAATGACGCCATCACTGGCATTTTTTTTTATGGATCTAAATCTGACACAGAATACCTTGAGTTGTAATGTATCTACCAAATATACTCAGAGGCACAATTAACCGGCCCCCTATGTTTAGTGTCACCACGTTTGCTTTCGAAATCGTAAAGATGCTTCCAGAAGTGAGAGGGAGGTACTTTTGACGGACTTACGGACAATTTTATCTCAACCAACATCAGACAATGCTAAAAAGTTATGTCGTTTAGTAACATTTATATAGTTTATTTGTGACCTTTATTAATAGCAGTCATGTTTAATTCTGGCTAAATTGTAACAGCCGTACCACGGGGAGGATAAGCATCTGTTTGGCGCGGGTGCTGCCGGGAATGATACACCCTTGTTTTAGACAAGTTAGTGTTAAAGCAGGTGCCTGTTATTTTTGGTAGCATTCGTGTTGAACACGTGTTTGTCTTTTTTATGGTACGGCCCTTTGTATTGGTGTTTGTTTAAGTATAAGTAGTTTATATAATATAGTAACTAAATTGATATGTTAAAAGGCACGATGGGGTTGACATATCTGTTTAGATAAAAACCCCTAAACAATAAAGGAAAAAAATAAATAAAATAAATAAATAAAGATGCTTCGGGAACACAAATCAGAAAAGCAGTGAGAGTAATAAGTGTTTAATTTATTGCTATAGTAGCTATTTATGAAGTAACATTCATCATGATAAATACTTTATTTAAACAAACGTGGTGACACTAAACATAGGTGGCCGGTTAATTGTGCCTCTGAGTATACTTCACAAATAGGCATAAATGGGTCTTCTTATTATTCAAAATCCTATAACTGTTTACACTGTTGAGCCATAAATAAGTATTAAATAGTTCCCAGTGAAATTACAGTTCTGCCGCATATAGCGTAGACATAAAAAAACGTTTTTAACAAAAAATAACCGACTTCAAAAATCCACTACAAAGAAAATAATAATTTTGATTTCGGAACTCGGTGGCTTTGGTTTTTGTTTGCTTTTTTTGCCACCGACTTCCGAAACCAAAATTATTATTTTCTTTGTAGTGGATTTTTGAAGTCGGTTATTTTTTGTTAAAAAAGTTTTTATTTTTCCCTTTTTAGTTCTTTATCCCGTGTTAGATTACTTTCACGAATTCGTTCAACAGTAAATCTTCTACGGAGTGTGTACATTTATGCATATAACTTTGTACATAGGAATGATTACATAATGTATTATATACTAAAACCTTCCTGAAAGTATGTAGATTACGTTAGTGAAAACCCCATCCAAATCGAATCAGTAGTTTTTGAGAAAATCGCGCACATACAAACATACATACATACATACTTACATACATACATACGGGACGAATACAGAACCTCCTTTTTTGAAGTCGGTTAAAAATAGTAAAAAATTACTGAAAACGTTTGACATAAAGAAAAGAACACTTTTACCAAGTAATGGGTACAAATTATCCTATCAGACTATAATAAAATAGTTGTGTCATACCTGACAGTGGCACCCGAGCTGCCTGTACCGCTAAGTCGCAACACGATGCGGGAACCATCCTCGAAGATTATGCGCAGACCCTGAAAATATGATCATCATAGTAATTACTGCTTCATGCAAGATAAGAAAATAGTTATCTTATAGTCCTATTAGCCAGGAAAAAAAATATATTTTAGGGTTCAGTTAGTTTTCTACCAAAATCACGTTTTGTGACAACAGAAACTATTTGTTTCTCATTTCTTTTGTATTGCTTTGTGTTCGGTTTTGCTGTACCTATCTTTATTCATTTTAAAATACATATTTTTTTACATTTTTAAATATTTCAATAAAAAAAATAATAAAAAAACATTTAAAAATATAAAAAATTGTACCCCACCGGCATCGGGAACAGGGTCCAAGCTACCGGCGGTCAGCGGTCCAGAGAGAGGAACCTCCTAACAATGCGAGCCGTGTCCAGGAGTACCGCTCTCTGCATCAAGCCCTTGATCCAACTGCCCAACGAGAGCCTCCTCAGGTGTTGGTCGAGGCTCTTAGCTATTAGGCCATTGGCCGAAACGACTATCGGCACAATGATTGCCGAATCCACCCCCCACATGCTGACAATCTCGTGTGCCAAGTCAAGATACTTGATTTCCTTATCTTTTTCGGCCTTCACGAGATTGCCATCATGCGGGACCGTGATATCAACAATCACTGCGCGGCGTTCTAATCGATCTACCACCACAATGTCCGGCTTATTTAGCTGTACCTTATTATTACGTGTCTTTTTTGTGCTGTGTCCAAATAAATATCTTTCTTTCTTTCTTAAAATGTGAAATAGGTACTGAACAGCTCTACCTACCCCGTCGGAGATTAGTCTCCGTGATGTTAAGGTGCTGTTAAACGGGCTAGTTTTTTGACAATTTCTTGCTGCAATGGTATAGACGTGAGTTGTGAGATCTATATCGTGCAAGTCTGTAGATCAATTGCCGCAATCTTGCAGTATAGCCCGGTGATATTGCAACGAAATTAAATGATAGTACATCACAATAACTGCTGTTCGACATAGATATCAACTCACGGCTATACAATTGCAGCAAGAAATTGTCAAGAAACTAGCCCGTTTATGAGCACCTTTATGTAACTCCTCACCTGTTTCATGGCCACGCTCTGGTCTATGGGGTCCATGTAGGAGAAGTTGTCGGCTAACTTCACGACGTACGTCTTCCCGCCACTGGAGTGTGAGGAGCCCACGAACCCAGGGGAAGTGATCTTCTTTTCTAGAACTTGCATCATCTCGTTGCAGGGGTCGCTTGCGCATTCCTCGTAATCGTACCTGTTGACGAATTATAATCGTTGTTATGTTAAATATGGATATTTGTTGTTATAAGACGTATAGATATAATAGATTAGATTAGATGTTAGATATTTCATATATATTCCATTTCAACACAGAAACTAAATAATAAATCAATAGAAATGTTATATACTATATTTTATTCCCATACGCGCGTCGCCGGTTCGCAGTCAATGTCAAAGCATCCAATGCAATATAAATTAAACTTAATTTTGTTCACATACGTCATATTTTTAAATGTGCGCTCTCGATAAAGTGGTAGCCGTTTAAACCTCACTCAGTGTTGCCAACTTAACGGATTTTCAGATCTAACGGATTAGGGTAAGGCACTAACGGGAGAAAATATTTTCTGACGGCTAACGGATTTATTAACGGGAATAGTTTTGTCTAAAAAAGTCTTAATAAAATGCTAAAAATGCTAAATTATGCTGAAAAGGTCATATTGCATTTAGTGGTATTCAAATGTCTATGCTTTGGGACTTCCCTGACAACGTCTGGTTATAAGCATTTACCTGTGACTTTTTTACAAAACAAGCAAGAATGTAAGCAAGCTTAGCAAGCATATTCTTTAACTATGTTTACCTATGTTTGAGACGTATTAGATTTAGTTTAATTGAGATTTCATAATCAAATTATACAGTACAAATATATGGCGCACATTTACAGCAGGTTAGGCACTAATTATTCGTCCCACTCATATCTCCCTAGGAGCTACTTTCCTGCTGGGGTAACGCACACTACGAATACCGCCAAAAACTAAACGTCCAAACTATCACGTTCTTGGGGTTACCCCAATTGAAAAACAAAGTTCTTGTTGAAATACCCTTTACTTAAACATAATCGATATAAGTTAGGTATATACTGAAAAGCTAAAGACATCACAAATACACATTTTAAAAATATAATTTGTATTACGTATTATAAAAAAATAGTTACTCTTGTCTCATCTATCAAAATCGCGAAAAAAAAATCTGCTGTTCCATACATTTTGGTTCACATAACTCAACAAAATGTATGGAACAGCTGATTTTTTTTTTCGCGATTTCCGGGTTTGTCCCATAATAAAAGTTGTTCATAATGATGAGTACAATGACCCCTTAAAATATTTCCACTGTTTAACCTGCCAGCCACCCTGTATAATCTTAATTTTATTACTAAAAACTAATTTAAAATGATGTATCTATTGCATCTTTTGTTTGACGGATTTTATTGACGGAAAAATATTTAATACTGACGGATTTTTGACGGAAAATACCAACCTGTTTAACGGAATTCTGAAATTATTGTTGGCAACACTGACCTCACCTGCCCTACTTAATTTGCTCGAAAGCGGCGACAAGGTCACGCGCCCTTGCTACTTCTATTGACTTATTATTCAGATATCTGTGGTCTACAAAGTTACCTGGTGAAGTAGTTCCGACCGAACTGCGCCCAGTGCGCCTTGAGCAGTTCTTCGACGGAGAGGCCGGTGGCCGCGAGGACTGACAGCCAGGCCAGCGCGGCCCACAGGCCGTCCTTCTCGCGCACGTGGTCGGAGCCGGTGCCGAAGCTCTCCTCGCCGCACAGGGACAGGCGGCCTGCGTCCATCAGGTTGCCGAAGTATTTCCAGCCTGGGGAAAAAATTGAGGAACTATACTACTTGATGCTGTCAACTATCACTTGAACAAACAAAATTAATTTGCGAATTAATAACATTTTGTTTTTTCACAATTTTTAACTGAATTTTTGTTACCAAATCTATTGTAATCGATTTTTTAATACAAAACAGCTCCATTTTTAATACAAAACGTCACAATATGGCGCAATGTCAGTCCTATTCTTATTTTGATCGCATAGTACTTAGGATAACGCCGGCTCCACACGTTGGCCCCAACGCCACTCGCCCAACGTGTGGATCTATAAAATAGCATTGGCCCCAAAGTTGGCCAATACTATTTTCTAGATCCACACGTTGGGCGAGTGGCGTTAGGGCCAACGTTGGGGCCAACGTGTGGAGCCGGTGTTAGTGTTATAGGTAAACCAAAATCTCAAGGCATAAAAAAATATAATTAATTAATGATTGTGGTACAGCAATGCATACTAATCACTTTTCAAAAGAAGTACGAGTTGTGGAAAATTCTGCAAATTGCTAGTGCAAGCTAAAAATCTTTCATCCATACAAATTTTAATTTCAACTTTTGCCATCAGATTCTGGTCGACCTACTTATATCACAGGCGCGTGCATTGCATATAGGCAAGTAGGCAGTGACTACCTCTTAAGGTTCAATAAAACCATTTTAACTATTACTACATCAATATACATCACTAGCAAACCCGGCGAACTCCGTTTCGCCACCGTAGTACATGCTATGTATCAGAGATGGCGCTGTATGTGAAAAAAGATTTTCCCGCTTTTCTCTTTAAATTTTCCTGAATTTTCTTTGCTATAAACCTCACGGAGCCCTTTCCAACGAATGCAAAACCGTGGAAATCGGTTCGTCCGTTCTGGACTTATATCGTCAGGAAGGAAAACCCGACTTATTTTTATATAGTAGATTACATATCAATAATTAGTCATGATTGATATATTTTATTTATGAAGTAACAGTTAAAATTGTTTTATTGAATCTTATAAGTTAAACACTGCGTACTTGCCTATATGCAATGCACGCCACTGTTATATCAACTAACAGACTTTGATATCTAACCCGTGGGCACTTCGAACATCTCGTGGCCGGTGGCCGCGGCCACCCGGTCCACGGCGGCCGCGGTGGGCATGGAGCGCGCGTAGCCTCTGACTCCCGCGCGCGAGAAGTACGGGATGTGCTGCAAGTTGTTGGCCAGCACGGCGAGGGAGTCCGAAGGCGTCACGAAGAACGCGCCGCGACCAATTATCATGTTACGGTCACCTGGGGGATAAAATGGTTATGGATATCTAGGTATACCAATGAATAAAAATCCGGGCAAGTCTAGGGTTCCGTAACAAGAAGTATTTCAGTCTGCCGACCGCAAATATAAGTTTGTATTTCATGATATGATTATGAAATACAAAGTAAATTTTGCGATTGTCAAACTCAAAACTGAAAATTGTGAATATTTCAAAAAGTAATTGACGTATCTTGTTCGAATCACATTTAATCGAAAGTATTTATTAGATGCTGAAGGGTGGCTAATACTATAAAGAAATCAAGCTGTATCTCTAGTTCATCCCACCGGAATAAAATGAAATGTGGCTTAGATTTTAAGTTGAATCCCAATAGCTACCAAACTGAAACCCACATCAAAGTCCATTCAGTATTTTTTGCGTGATGCGCGCCCAAACAGACAAAAGCTAGTAAAAATAAATATCCAGAATTCACCATCTCCATCGAAAGCAGCTCCGAAGTCATAGTCCCCCCCCTTGACGGCGTTGACGAGGTCGGCGGCGTACGTGAGGTTGGGGTCCGGGTGGGCGCCCCCGAAGTCTTCCAGCGGAACGATGCGACGCACGTTGCCGTCCTTAGCGCCTAACTCGTCGAGGAATATGCGCTTTACGTACGGACCGGTCACTGTGGGAATGGAAAATTGGATTGAGATATGCGTCAGGTCCGCTTGAGCCAGTCTGTAGAATATTGAGTAGTGTTCTTAGGGGTGGCAAGCAGGGCAACCGCCCGGGGCCTCGCTCAACAACTCAAGAGAAGAAAAAATTACTTCATATGTATTTAAGTTAGTGTTGCCGTTCGATAGTATTGATTAGTATCAATTAGTATCAATACTATCGATTGTTTTGAACTGTCAATACTATCGATAGTAGCGATAGTATCGATACTATTGATTGTACTATCGAAAGTATTTATGGCCTTTTTTAGATGAAAACTATCGATAGATAGATAGATAGATAGATAAATATCACCACTAATTTAAACTTGAACGCGCGATTTTGTTGTACACGAGTAGCGCGGGCGAGTTAGAGTTCATTTATTTATAACTTATGCATTTTTCGTCAATCATCAACAAAAATACTTACTTTCAATTTAAATAAATTACAAAAAAGAACAAGGGCGTCGCAAAGATCTGCCGCCCTGGGGTCTCGCAATGGCTAAGGCCGCCGCTTCACTGTTCAAAACCATTGGATGCACAACTGCAGTAGAAAGCAAGGGAGAGCATAGCGGGATATCTAATTTGTTAAAACTAGGTGTCTACATGCCTAAGCCAATCTAACCTAAAGGTTTTTAATAATTTAGGACAATAAACCACAAATCGACAAATTTCTGGAGGCTATCAAAATTATCTATTATTATCTAAACCGCACATGATAACGCATGCGGTTTGTCAAACGATACTGGTCCGTTTCGCGCGACAAGGACGGAGAATACCCCCACCAAAAACTTGTAAAGTGCGTATTTCATGGTCATAAACATATTATGTAATAATGTATGACTGTATGTATATAAAGGTTAATATTATAAATTATTATTTGCCCATCTTGTGAATTTTAATATTTTTCTTCGATGAAATGAAATTATTTGTTTGTATATGCCGACTACCAGCGCTACCTGTAAAGTGATCTTATTTACCATAACGCAAAGCTCACTTTTGCTCACCCAGGCTGTTGACTTAGGGCGAGATTCATGCTGCATTTCGACTTTACTAAATAGAAGCGTTTCATACTAATATGGACATTATAAATATAATAATAAGGTTCATAATTATTCTTTAAGCGAATTTAAACAACGAATATGAATCTTAAGATTAAACGGATAATGTTCTTATTCCAATGAAACACTTACATAGCCAACTAAGTACAAAAAGCGTAGCCTTAGGCTTTATTACCAGGGGGCCAGTAGGGCCCAAGCCTGCCGGGAAAGCGGGATTGTCCGAAAGGGGTACCGCTGACCCGGAATATAAAGGGCTAAGGAAGGAACACGGGTGGGTTTTAGTCAGTAAGAGTCTGACACTCCCTTCCGCTCCGCCCAGAGCGGGAGGGGTCATTCGATGATTTCCCATCCTCAAAAAAAAAAAAAAAAAAAAGGCTCTTTTACCAGCTTACCTCCATTCATAGAGTCGATGAGTACGTTAAACGGCTTCCGTTTATCGGAGCCCTGGATCAGCGGCTTGATTTTATTGAAGTCGAAAATCTCCTTCATGTAGGCTACGTAGTCGTTCACAGAATCTATTACTTCTACAGTGAACTTGTTGCCGTCAACCTGCATATAATAAATGTTGCCTTGAAAAACATTTTTTTATAATGACCGCTTTCTAACTCCATCATGAGATCCTGGGCCCCAATTCTGCTATTGCAATTGTGTAAGAATGGTGTCATAATAATGCCATAGCTGTCATAACCTAAGCGGTCATTGGTTTAGAGTAAGACTATCTCTTTCGTCATTGGTCAAAACGATGTCATTGAGAGACCATTCTGACACTATTGTGACAATTGCATTAGCAGACTTGGGGCCCTGGACATTGTCTAGGTCTATAGTACTTGTCACGACAAATTTAACGAGCCCAAACACGACGGAGTTATGCTAAGACGTTGAGGAGTTCCTATAGCCACCTCCCGGCTCCATTATGGGTCCACCTCCATGGTACCATATTATTACATTGTCATCAAAGTGATGAAGTTGTGCATAATTCGTATGTTAAACAAGAACGTATTACCTACACACCAATTCTATCTGTGAATATTTAACTATTGTAATAAAATACTTCTATACTAATATTATAAAGAGGAAAGATTTTTTTGTTTGTTTGTTTGTACCGAATAGGCTTCGAAACTACTGGACCGATTTTAAAAATTCTTTCACTAATAGAAAGCTACACTATCACTGAGTAACATAGGCTACTTTTTATCCCGAAAAAATGCACAGTTCCTGTGGGACACGCGGACGAAGTCGCGGGCGAAGTGCTAGTTATGAAATAAATTCATGAAGCACCAACCCAAAACATAAACGAAATTACTTTCAAACTACTTCTGATATGAATGTTTTTATATGAACAGTTTATTTTATTATCTGTAATCCCATTTTTCTTATAATTCATATTTTCGTTTCCACAATAACTTTTTGTTAAATTTTACCCTGTTTTGGACAGATTTGCTATGCATGATTATTATTTATACAGTTATACTCACATCAAAATTAGAGACCCCAATCTTATTAATATCACAGACTATATCAGGGACGATCTTGTACTGTTTTATTGCCGTGGTTAACGCGTAGATCTGATTGGTCGTGCCGTCGGGGGCTGGTCCGCCATTGGCGCAGTTGAATTTGATGCCGAAGTCGTTGTCGATTCCACCAGGGTTGTGGGACGCGGTGAGAACAATACCACCTAGGAACATGGGTAAATTAAACAGGTAAGTTTAGCAGCAGTGGCGGTCCGAAGGGAGGGGGTCGTAGGGGTCATGACCCCCCAAAAATCTTACAAAAATGTGCGAAACACGGTAATTCACCGTATAGCATGTCGGCATTAATCTTTAACCCCCCTCCAAAGACTTCGGCTGCGGCATGACCCCCCAGACTTCGGCTGCGACCGCGTATGGAGTAGTGGCGATCCAGATCCGGCTAGCGGGTTGAACCCCCCCACCCCGCCCCCCTAGATATAAGATTCTGACTATAGTTGGGTTTCTTCCCAAAATCGTTATGATGACGATTATTACTACAGTTAATAATATTTCTCATGTGACCTTACTCATCATGTTTATTTATTAAATTATAATCAAGTCCGATAGATCGAACCACGCGGTCGAACCACGTGGCCATAACCCATTTATTTAGCACTAAGTACACGCACATCGGCAATCGGTAAATAATAGTTTATTGATTTTAATCAAGGCTGGTGGCAATATCAATCGGTAAATATTATGATTATACAAGAGCATATTCCATGATAAATATTTTACATGTATGGAAGAAATAACTGACACGAGCGGGACTCGAACCCGCGACCTCTGCAGTCCCGTGGCGTCGCTTCGCTCTAACTACCTACCAACCTATCGTGTCACCCCCGCATCGGTTGAAAATGTTGAAATCCCTTTTCGATTATGCCTCCTTTTTTGATGATTGGTGACATCTATCGGTGACTAATACAGACTCCAAGGCCTATAACTTTGCAGCTATGAGGACACGATCTACCAGTTACCACACATATTCTGTTTTATGAATTTTAAACATTTAAGGCCATGTTGTTTCAACTTACAGTTACGTATCTGTAACCGTCAAATATGGCGGCTTGTACGACAATTTGATACTGACTTCACGATTACGTACTGACTTACGAATACAGATGGTTTGAAGGAACCCACCCTAAGGGTGCTATTACATTTTGTCACCTGCCTTGCTCGCACAAAACCGTATTTCTAGAAATGTTAAATGGAAAGGTGCATTTTTGAAAAATGTATTCTTATAATGTTTTAGATAATAATATTAATTTAACAGGTAAATAATAAAAACAGATTTCTACTGTGTCATTTAATCAATCTAGGAACAGAAGTATTACCCTATATAACTGCCCCTAAATTGATAAGATTCATTTAAGCGAACATAAACAAGCGCTATATACAAAATAAGTTTCTTGTACACTTTGCTATGAATCCTCATAGCTTTTTTCGTATGCTTACCAAGTGCTTTATATTTCCTGATGATGCAGGAGACAGCAGGGGTGGACAGGATACCATTTTGACCGACGAGCAGTCTGCCCACCTAAAACAAAATTGATGTCCTTAACACAACTACAAAATTTGATATTGGTCAAAATTCACTTGCTTCGGTCTTGAGTCGAGGGGGGGGGAATTCATCCATTGTTCCCCTATATTCGCACCGGTACACAAAAACGAATACTACGACGCTATAGATGATAACTAAGAGACTATACATATTTCTTATATTGAACAAACTTCAGCCTTATATAGGAGTAAATACAATATAATATAATATATATAACCTCTTTTTGATGTTGTTCTCTTTGACCCAAAGGTTGCCTAGTAGAGAATGCCTTATGGCATTAAGTCCGCCTTATGTACCACCATTGTGCATTGAAGTATTAAATAAATAAATAAGGTTGACTTTCATTTGTTATCAAATAATCTGCACTGGCAATAGAGCCAAAATGAATCAAGTACTATTATCATCATACAAATAACTGCCAGTCATTGAAGAACCTTGTCATTAGAATTATTGCTACATCATCAAGATACAGAATCTTAGGGCTGAGTTCACCGACAAGTTAACAGTCCGATAAATTGAAAACGGCCGTTTAACATATCTTTTTCTATAGAAAGCATCATGTTAAACGGCCATTTTCAATATAATGGACTGTTATCTTGTCGGTGAACTTGGCCCTCAGCTTGATTATACTATTGTCAACGGCCAGTCATTGAAGAACCTTGTCATTAGAATTATTGCTACTATCATCAAGATACAGTATCTTAGCATGATTATTAGATACATAAGGATAAATAACTACATATCATGTAGTAAACATATGGTTACATAAGTTTACAACTAGCAGTATTCTATACTAATAATTAATTATTATTATGAGGATTATTAAAGTTTGTACATGCATGCAAACAACATCTATAATATATATGTATACTAGACTTTTGCCTGCGACTCCGTCCGCGTGGACTACAATGAATGACCAGTTTAAATTACCTCTGTAGTGTAGGTTGGCTAGTAATACTAAGAGGTCAAGCTGTATCTCTGGTTTTTTTCAGCAGAATCAGATGAAACATGGCTTAGATTTTAGATTTTAGTTGGACCATAAGTTATCGAACTGTGAAAACCGCATCAAAATCTGGTCAGTAGTTTTCGCGTGATGCACGCACAAACAGACAAACTGACAAACAGATAAACAGACAAAAATTTTTTTGGGTATAGTTATGTCCCAGTACCCTATCCCAACTGTTTTTTCTGGAATATCTTCAATGTACAGACACAGCTTGTTTACAATTTTATAATAGTATAGATAAACCATTTATTTCAGACAACAAGATCCATACATGTTAGTAAATACTTAGGTGTTGTTAGTAACAGGAAACCTATTATATTGTATTAATATGAGTATAGACATATCTTTGAAACTTGTTTTTATATTTTGTGGAATTACCTATTCCCTGCAGTTTCACCCCCATTGCTTGGCTCTTAAAGGTCGTAGCATGATGTTAAATAGCCTTTACTATTTCTCATGGATCTGGCTATAATATACAAAAATATTCTTTCAAATCCGACTGGTAGTTCCAGAGATTAGTGTGTTCAAACAAACAAACTCTTCATCTTTATAATATTAGTATAAATAGGCTGTTTATTATCTCGCAATCAGTTAATTGGTTACTCATAGAACTTATTTATGTCATAAGCCACTCTTATTTCACACCAGCCAGCCTGGCATGAACACGATAGAAACGGGTTTTGTCTACATAGAAATAGACAAAGTGATAGATTGTAGAAACATTTCTACGTTTTATGAATGAAACGGTAGAAATGTTTCTACAATCTGTCACGTTGTCTATTTCTATGTAGACAAAACCCGTTTCTATCGTGGTCATGCTAGGCCGGCAGGCCCTATTTCATGAGGTGAATGTCTTACACACATAAACCTACCTCAACAAATTCTATAAATAATGTTGAAAATCACACCACTTGTTGTCAACTCTTTTTTCTCATTCAAAAGTACTAAGTGAATACATAGACAAACAATGTTTTATATTGATAGATGAAAATATTATAAATTAAATTATTTATTGTACATACACAAAACTTAAAAAGAAAATCAATTTGGATATGATAAGAAAAAGTAAGGTATCAGAAAGTGAGAGCCATTCTAAAGATTTGCTTTTCTTTTCTTTTAATTAGGTACCTACTAGTCAAGTAAGAATTTAATTAAAGGTTGGAATATTGTAATCAAAGTATTAATTTGTTTTGTGACCTAACAGGTTAACATTTCAGGTTTAAGTTAAGACAAGTATTGGTCAGAGGGTCAGTTTAGGTATTTATCAGAAAAATAACTAACTTGAATGTCATACTTACTCCATTTGCAGCTGAAATCTTGATAATTTTGTCGACTACCTCCTTCACAAGATATCTGCCATCTCCGCCGACCACCAGCGTACATCCGACCAAGGAGTCTTTATTCGCATCCAGAATACTCTGCACAAAGTTCTCTGTATAGTGTTCTTGAACAAAAACTTTAACTTTTTTACGCAAACCACTTGTGCCCGGCTTCTGCCCCTCGAAGGGGTTAGTGTCCACAGTTACAACACTAGGCATTTTTATGAATTAAATAATGTTCTAGACGACAAGACGAGCTGACTCGACGCTCCGCCCTAATTAAATAACAGAAAATATCGGAGTATAAAAGGTCAGAAAGATCGCACAAAGTTATTACAAAACTATTGTCAGAAGTGTCAAACCAATGTCAAAACAAGGTCATATTAATAGTGCGTTCGGTGTTTGTTTACCTCTGTTATTTATATTGAATTATTCAAATAACTACATACTCTTTCAAGGTGCTATAAACAGGCTATAAATTACTTTAACATAATGTCCCTGAGTTCTAAAATTTTTTTTTTTTTTTTTTTTTTTTTTTTTCGTGCCAATCTGCCATCAGTATTTCTACTTTTATCAGATAGGTTGAGAGTATACATTGGCGGGAAGAGTGTGACTCCAGCGAGCCATCTACTCTATATTTGTGCTTAAGTCCCTACAGTTAAGAGGACTACACAATGTCTTTCCTCTTGAGTCTTTTCCTGTAACTTCTTGTTGTCAGTGCAGCAGCCAGGTCGTTAGGGTGCCTTTCCAATCTCTCCTGGTATCTTTTTCTGATGTTTTTGATTTCCTCCATGACGGTATCCATAGTTAATTCCTTGTGTATTTCAGCGTTCGTGACAAGCCAAGGAACGCCACTAATTGAGCGCAAGATAGCATTCTGCATTCTCTGTATAATGCTAATGCTTGAGTTACAGGCGCTACTCCACAGTTGAATTCCATAAAGCCACACTGGCTTTAAAATCACTTTATATATCAAGAGTTTGTTGTCAGTGCTCAATTTACTGTTTCGTCCCATGATCCAGTGTAAGTTTTTGTAGCGGATATTGAGCTCGTGTCTCTTGGTCTTGATGTGTTTTTTCCACGTTAAACGTCGATCGAGATGTAATCCTAAGTATCTTACACTGTCCTGGTGTGATAGTGTGACATTATCCAGATGTACAGGTGGACAGTCGCCTTTTCTTAGCGTAAATGTGACATGGACCGACTTGCTTGCACTCGCCTTTATCCGCCACTTATGTAGCCATGTGGTTATATTATCAAGACTCCCTTGTAGCATATGTGATGCCATAGCAGGATCTGTGTGGCTTGCTAGTATTGCGGTGTCATCAGCAAATGTTGCCGTTATAACTTCATCAATCTGTGGGAGATCTGCAGTGTACACTGTGTACAAAACCGGTCCCAGTACCGATCCTTGCGGTACTCCAGCAGTTATGTTGCAGAATCGCGATGTCGCATCCGTATCTTTTACTTGAAATATTCTGTCCGCCAAGTAAGATTTAATTAGTGAGTAGTATTGGTGAGGAAGGTTGATTTTCAGCTTGTATAACAGGCCCTTGTGCCAAACCTTATCGAAGGCCTGTTGGATGTCCAGAAACACCGATGAGCAGTATAGCTTTTCTTCTAGGCTTTTTCTTATTCTGTCGTAAACTCTATGGACCTGTTCAGTAGTAGAATGCTCCTGTCTGAAGCCAAATTGGTGGTCGGGAATAACTTTCTCATTATGTAAAATTGGTAGTATTCTGTACATCAGTAGCTTCTCAAAGACCTTGGAGAGGATTGGCAGCAGGCTTATGGGTCTATATGAGGATACTTCGTTAGGTGGTTTACCCATCTTGTGTATCATTGTAATTTGAGATACTTTCCACGCCAATGGAAAGTACTGTATTCTTAAAATGCCATTAAAAAGTGATGTGAGGAATACAATAGCTTTTCTGGGTAGCTGTTTCAATATTTCTTTGGTGAGGAGATCGTAGCCTGGGGCTTTCTTATCCTGTAGTTTTGTGATGACTCTCCAGACTTCGCGTACTGTAATAGGGCGCGGGGGTGGCGACATCTGAAAATCCTGTTGTAGAACGCTATCAACAAGTACCTCATTTTCCAGGTCTACGGCTGGATTTGGTGTAAAGACTTTTTCCAGATGCTGGGCAAATGAATCTACCTTTTCCTGGGACGTCCGTGCCCATCCTGTTTCGGTTTTGAGAGGGGACTTAGCATTTTGAGGCCTGTTGTAGTTTTTGGTGAATTTCCATAGTGAATAGTTCGTTGATGCAGTTGCTGTTAGCGATTCCAGTTGATCTTCCAATGTTTTATTGCTCCACTTGTGCAGAATTTCTTTCAGGTTTCTGGAGGCTTTATTAAATATAGTTTTATCTGCTGGTAGCCTGCTTTGATGCCAAATTCTTCGAAGTCTACGTTTGTCGAGCAGTGCATTTTTAATGTCTAGTGGATAGTTACTATACCGATCTTTTGTTTTTTGCGCCGGGGTATGGATCCAACAAGCTTCCTGAATAAGTGTTGTTATATATTTTTCATTTCTCATACTCGGAAAGTAGTGTTTGTTTGATCAGAGCAGCGGGTCGAAAACGATGCTTCCCTCCCTTGGGCGGGAAAGACTCATAGTAATTGCTCCCTAGGGCGGGAATGAATTTTAAAAATAGAACTAAAATTGGTTATTTAGTCGGCTATAATTTTTTTTACATAATTAAAAAAAATATCGATTTAAAAAAAAATGCTGCGGTCTTGTGAGTGTATACGGCCAATGTGAATTAAAAAAAATACCTATTAAAGTGGGATGGCCCGCGGCGGTGACGCGGGCGGTGTGTTCCATATTTGAAATTTAAATTAAAAAAGACTATGTATAATTTGGCGGGATACTAACTCTGTACCGAAATTATTTGATTAAAAACTACTATTTTTTACTTTCCTTATATTTGAAATGAAAAGTAGAGTGTTTAACACGGGTGAAAGTCATCAATTCCTACTCGGACTATAGCCGCCCTCGCTTCGCTCGTGCGTCTAAATACCTCGTATGGGAATTGATTTCTTTCCACCCTTGTATAACAATCTACTATTGTTGCCTCTTCTATGTCGTCCTGATTTTTTAAGGGTATATTCAACTGTATGTTGCTATCAATGTACTCTCTGAGGGATTCCCAGTCAGTGTGTTTGGAGGTAAGCTTCATTACGGTTTCAGATTCTATCAACATAGTGCTTATTGTTAATATAACTGGAGTGTGGTCTGAGGAGCTGTCATAACAGGATTCAGGCTTGAGGTAGTGCCTTGGTAGTCCTTTTAGTACAAAAAAGTCAAGGAGGTCCGGGATTTTGTTAGAGTCTGTTGGCCAGTACGTAGGTTCACAGGTGGACGATACCATTAGGTTGCTTTTGTCTATGCTTATTTTCAGTTGTCTTCCTCGTGTTGTGGTGAGTCTAGAACCCCAGCTTAGGTGTTTAGCGTTCCAGTCACCACCCGCAATGAAACGATTTCCGAGCTGGTGGAAGTATCGTGTGAACATATTCTCATCGATTTTGTGTTTTGGGGGGCAGTATAACGCCGAGATGTTGATATAGCCCGTACTATCCTCCACAGCAATTGTTGTTGCTTGCAGGTGTTCAGTTCTGTATTCCGGCATTAAATGATGTTTCACCTTTTTGTTGACTATGACAGCTGTTCCGCCATGCCCAGTGCCATCTGGGTGGTATGTCATATAGCATTGATGTTCTTTAAATTTGATATTTGTGTTGCAGGTGCCATGAGCTTCAGCTACGAGAAGAATATCGATTTTATGCTCTACCATTAAATGCTCAACTTCTTGTTTGTTGGGGGCTAGTCCATTAAGGTTCCAAGCAGCTATTCTTAGTGTATTCACTTAGTGAGTCGATCGACGAGCTTAGTGATGAGTCCCATCAGGGTGCTCATTTGTTGTAGGATCATCTCAAACTTATCGGCTTGTCTTATTAGCATCTCTTCTATCGTAGTCTTACGAGGTTGGACATGGTCATCTACCGAATCGGGTTGTTTGGAGTTTTCTTTACAAGCGCTAGCATATGTTTTTGATTGGTTGCTAGTTATCTTCGCAGTGGCATGATGAGCTGTTTTTGTTTCTTTTTTATGAGCTATGTTTTCGGTCTTGTATGGCTTTGTGTCTCTAGAGGCCTTGCCTTTGTTTCTCCTGTCTAGTATTTCTCTATAAACGTCACATCCTTTGTAATTTGCGGGATGAGGCCCGTTGCAGAGGGCACAAGTCGCAGGTGTGTTTCGGTCCTTTTTAGAGCAGTCAGAGGTCTTATGGGATTGCCCGCATTTAACACACCTGTATGGACGCATACAGTAATTCTTCGAGTGTCCGTACTGTTGGCAGCGTTGGCATTGGACCACAGTTTTTCTCTTTTTGGGATCTTCTATTACAACTGCTTGATGGTAAATGTATTTCAGCTCCTTCACAGCCTTATTTTGGGGTCCAGGTAGTAGGTTGACAAAAAAGGTGGAGGTCGGTTTTTTGTCAGCACCATATCTTGCGTTAATTATCTCTCCTGATACTAGATTGCCAGTTTGCTCAATCTCTGCTTTTATTTCCTGTAAGGGTGTAGAGTGATGAAGGTTTTTTATGACTATTCTACAACATTTCTCCTCTTTTCTATTAAAGGTATGTCCTATCAAGCCATTCTCACGAATAATTGATAGAACTTTTTTATAAGAGTTGAGATCGATGCAATGTATTCTCAGCTGATTCCTATTCACTACCTTATATGTGTATTGATTTCGTTCGGCAACAGTTTCTAGCAATTCTGTCAGCTTGTTGACATCATCAATCCCATACAAGATAATAGGCGGAGGTTTAGTTGGTCTCTTTTCCTTAGGATCAGATCTGTCTATTTCGTCTATAGGCAGCGTGCTGTATCTGTTGCTAGTATCTATCTTCTCAGGAGAAGGTGACTCTGAAACTTTTCTGCGCTTGTTATTTCTTGTTATTGGTACTCTTTGCCAGTCTGGTGGCTGGACTTCTGCTTTTTGAAGGTTGGAGTCTTTGGGAACATTCTGAGTGTTCTTGGTGTTAGGGGTAGCATCTAAGTCAGTTTTACTACCTAGCGATGCACTTCTAGGTCTATTAATAAACAGAGACGGATGGAAAGCCTGCTGTACAAATCTACGTTTTCCAGTGACATTAACTGCTACGGGGGCCTGGTCACCTACCTCCGCGGAGTCTTCGGTAGCAAATTTCACACCCTCTGGCCCGGGTACCAGAGGGCGCCGGGGGTTAGCCGGGTCGCATGACAAATCGCATTCCAAATCTGACTTTTCCATATTTATTTAAGTTGGGGGTCTATCCAATAACACTTTCCCAAGGTGTTATGGCCACTATTTTTGAGGGTATTTAATGCCTCTAGGCTTGTGGTAGCCGTAATGGGTTAGTTAACCGCCGCCCATTGCTCGGCGTTCTAAAATAGTAATTGATGAATTATTAATATTATTATATTACAAAACATTAATTTACAATGAACGCGACAGTAAGGTCGCACTACTCGTGTCAAGCGCGCGAAATTCAAAATTTGTTTCTTGCATAAACTATGGTTAAGATCAGTGCCAATCAGTGGCAGTGGGTAGGTAGCTCTGTTATTAAAATGCGTAGTATTTTGTTGAACCTACCTACCATGTTTTGTCTCTCTGCATCACCTTACATAGACTAGTAGGAAAATGCCTAAATTAATGCATTCTATTTATATGAAGTATAAACTAATTATTAAACTATTTTTAGCATGCAAAAGTCAAGCAGATGCATTTTTGGGTAAGTAGTATAAAACAAATACCTGACTAATATCTAAAATGTTTAATCAATTAATAAGGGAAGTACATAAGTACAATAAAAATAACCGTCACACGTCATACAATTGCCATGAAATATGTATAATTCATAATTATATTTATGTATTTATTTATATTTGCAAGCTTTGATGGAGCCTCCGAACTCTTTGCTCAGGTACTTGGCGACGGCCAGGCAGACCGCGTCGTTGTGCGGGGCTGCTACCACCTGGATACCCAGAGGGAGGCCTTGTGAGTTCACACCGAGCGGTACCTGTAAAAAAAATAAGTTTGTAGGTACATGTATAACGGTCCACGGCACGTCAGTGATATAACCAGTATAAGCTGGCTTCTTCGAGGAATAACTAACTTAGAGGGCGTGTATTCATCTATTCATGTGTCAAGCGTAGCCACAGCCGGTTTTAGGTCCCGGCATCAGTTATGAGCACAGATTGAGCATGTACATTTTCGGCCCAAAAGACAATAGACAGTTGACAATACGTAATAGAGAATGGTCCAATTAGGCGACGAGCATCGACTGAGGAGCCAATCGCGTGCAGCCTCGGCACCCACCGTCTTCTTCAAAAGAGACCGAAAAATCAGCGAATGCGCAGATGACGTTTGTGATCATAACTGGTGCCGGTACCTATACCGATTTTGCTCTATATCTTAAACCATCTTTAATCTTGGGTCTTATTTTACTTTTAATTGTTTCCATCCAAAGTACCTACCTACGGAACCCTCGCTGCGCGAGTCCGACTCGCACTTAGGGGCCGTCCATTAATCACGTGAGGCTCGAAAGGGGGGGAGGGGGTTCGGAAAATATCACGAAATATTACAAGGGGTGAGGTGTAGTGAGATATCACGTGTATAAATTTTTTGGACGAGCGATTTCTAAACCGAAAAAAAAATATTTGCTGTATTTAAAGATAATATTCTGAAAAAAATTAAGATAATTTGTGCCAAAAAATACACGTGATCTTGGATAGGAAGGGTTAGTTAAAAACCTCACCACGTATCACCAGGAGGGGGGGGGGGGGGCAAAAAGTTGCTAAAAAAACATCACGTGATTAATGGACGTCCCCTTAGCCGGGTTTTTTAATACTGCCCATATCTGAAAACTCGTGTTACCTGAGTAGCAGGACACTTGAGCGCGTTGACGATGGCCCAGTAGGCGAAGTTGTACGGCCTCACGAGGCACGAGTAGTGGTAGGGCGCCGGCTGCGGCGCGCTCGGCATCAGCAACACGCCGTTGTCACCTAGTTTAGTCTGCAACATGGAAATGAGTTATAATCGAAATTACCCTAGAATCAAACCCTTATAGAATCACTTTGTTGTCCGCCGTCAGTCACCGGACCATAAGTGGAGCCATCTGCTCATAGATGGCGCCATTGGAAGTATGCAGTAGCGCCATCTATGATCATATTTCGGAACCCTTAGGGCGCGAGGCATACTTGCACTTGTCCGGTTTTTTAGGGTTCCGTACCTCAAAAGGAAAAACGGAACCCTTATAGGATCACTTTGTTGTCCGCCATCAGCCACCGGACCATAAGTGGAGCCATCTGCTTATAGATGGCGCCATTGGATTATGCAGTAGCGCCATCTATGATCATATTTCGGAACCCTTAGGGCGCGAGGCATACTGGCACTTGTCCGGTTTTTTTGTTGTACATCGCACTAATTTTAATCACACTTTAATTCTTATTAGAAATGTCATTGAAATAGGATAGAAAATAATAATAACATGTAATTGTATGTAGCCTATGCCCAATTTCTTTCAATACGGGATCTATAGGGATAGCGACTAATAATTCACAGTGAAATTATACAATTACACTAATTTGACAGGACTTCTCTCCTTTTCATACCATGTGTTTTTGTTAGAAAGAAACATAATTGTTATGACACTTGTTTTGTGTCCCCCAAAACGTTAGACGGTAAAGTCGGCACATACTCGTAATTTTAGGCAATAGGTAGCTCAGTTGGTTAGAGCGCTTGCCACGGTACGACAGAGGTCGCGATTCAAACCCGCCTGTGTCAATTGTTTTTGGAATGTCTATATATTTAATAACATTAAATTACTCATATTCCTAATTAACCTCAAAATGCTTGTTATAGAACGAACTTACAAATAAGTCTTCCTTCAGCTCTTTGGTGATCTTCTCGGCCCACTCGGGGTCGACCTTCGGCAAGTACTGCTCCTCAATCAGCCGCACGATGGTGAACAGGCAGTATTGGCTCAAACACACCATCTGTGGAAGTGACTAGTGAGATGGAAACAGAGAGGATCACCCTTCGTAAAGATGATTTTCGTGGTGAGATGAGCCTGGAAGTAGCGGTTTAAGTAGGGCTGCCTTCCGTCCCAGCCAGTTTCCCCGGATTTGTCCTAGTTTAAGAGGGCGCTAGGGAGCGTCCGGGGATCGGGCAGGCGGGGAGGGCGTCAGATTTTAGATTAAATTAGTAATTTAGTGTTATGATTTTTCCACTTATCCCCCCCCCCCACCCAAAAAATCATGTCTGATGAGCCCTCAACCCCCTTCAAAAATAATTGTTGGAGCTACCACTAGACGCCATATTTATTATATCCTAGCTAGATGATGGGGATGGGATTTCACTTCTAAACTCCTAATCTTTTAAGTCATTTACCTTCTTGAGAAGTTCAACAAGTCCATTAGCATTTCCCTTGTTATTGGTACATAGGCTGGGCAGATGTTCAGGCTCCTTGGTCATCCAATGCTTCCAGATGCTGTACATGTGGCTGAAGCCTGCATGGTAGTAGGGCTCCGGGGCGTTCTCGGTTGAGGAGATCTCTTGACTGATTCTGGTTATCACACTGATGGAAGGAGATGGGGATTAATAGATTGCTGTAAATTGTGCTGACTGCTACCCTGGAGGTTGAGACCCTCACGCCTAAGTTGGAAATTCAAAAAGGCGCGGTCGCAGCCGAAGACTTTGGAGGGGGTCATACTGCAGCCGAAGTTTTTGGGAGGGTCATACCAACTAATACCATGACATGCTATAGCGTGAAATTGAGTTCCGCATTTTTGTAAGATTTTGGAGGGGGGTCATAATCATGACCCCTACGACCCCCTAGTAAAAGTTGACATATTTCTGTTAAAATAAAGTCATAAACAGAATGGCAACGTTTGGATTATCTTCGCCGCCTTTGGCCAGTAGCATTCATCACGTGATATTAAAACGAAAAAAAAATATCTTTTGCAGCTGGCTAGTCGCTAGATAGTAGTACACAGTGCACTCCTTACCTCTTCATAGCTCCTCTCAAACATGATCTTACGCTGCTCACACTCATGTCTTGGGCTGTCTCCATGTAGTAAAACTTAATGTCCTGCAACACCAAAAACATCTTACACATATCGGCCAGGGTTATACGGGGACATGCTGGTTTCCTCACGACGTTTTCCTTCACCGTTTTTAGTAGAACAGTGCCGATGAAACAAATTGCACAAAGTGTGCAATGCAAGGGCGTATCCTGGATTCTGTTCAGAGGGCGGCAAGTAAAGAAATAACAATATACATAGGGGAAAGGTGCTCAGATGATCAGCAATGATGAACGCGAAAGAATCAATTTATGAATGCTTTTTCTTTTCAAAATTATTAACTCGATTAGGGAGCACTCCGACCGAGCGGCAATTCTTGCGGGGGGGGGGGGGGGGGAGGGCTGCCTGTACCAGGCTACGCCCTTGCGCCTGCCGGGGTTCGATTTCAAGTAGGTATATCAGGGCCGCTTCCACTTGGCCACCATACTAGGGTGTTCTAAGTTTGTATGAACTACTTTTATTTCAGAGGGAACAATAACTTTGATGTAATTCCGCACATTGGACCGCACGGTTGTCGCAGTGGCTGAGAGATCGGCTGCTGCGCATCGTGTCGCGGGTTCGATTCCCGCATTGCACATAGGTCTGGCTGTTTGTGTATGTGAATTTTGTGTTTGTAAACGCACCCACGATACAGGAGAAATCCTAGTGTGGGACAACGGTTTTAAGAAAAAAAACAAAAAAAAATTCATACCTTAAAGTCAACTTCTCTATCCAACTTGAGTAGTGGAGCCTTGTCCCCAGCTATGATCTTGGTGAGCGGCGCCAGGTCCTCAACGTGCTTGGATATGAAGCCCAGAGCCAGCATGGAGCCCTGGTCCTCGCCGCCTCGCAAGCACACGCCTGGGGACCAGATTTAAGTTACATAGCACCAACATATAGCATGTTAATCCAGAGACGGTGCAATTTTTAACCGACTTCAAAAGAGGTTGGCATAACTACCAGAGAGATACTCATTCTAGAACACCCCGATATTTCGTCTCGGACTGCGTACACATAAAAGATATTGTTTCAAAATTTTGCCGCCCCTAATTTTTGCCGTTCTGGTCATTTGCGCGGCTTTCCCCGTCTTATATCGGGCCCTGTATAGCACAGAAGTCGACGTCGACAACGGCGACAGAAGACATTGTGCCATTGACATTAGGTATACTGGGTTAATGTTTAAACGAGGGATATACCTAGGTATTGAACGAGGGTATTCAGTATTCGCTACTACTTAGTTCTAATTAACTACGGCCACTACAGGACCAACCTTGAAATCACGAAAAAAAACAACTGTTCCATACAACATAATTCTATAGCACTATCAGCAGATTTTTTTGCTATTTTAAGGTTGGTCCTGTGGTTAATCTACCTTACTTAATATCGAATACTGAATAGGTACCCTTCATAAGTCCCTCCTTTAAACAGTCACTCAGTATATTTGTTTATGCATTGAAAAAAATAGGTTGAAGAAGATACAGACCTCTTAGATTGGTAGTTCCAGGGGTAGGGTGATGTCCAAACATGCCGCAGTAGAACGCAGGCATACGAGTAGACCCGCCGAGGTCAGAACCTGAAATATATTGAATATTGAATAAAAAACGTGTGGGGTCAGGGGACGTGTGGGGTCAGGGGACGTGTGGGGTCAGGTCAGGAACGAAGCGATTTTAATGTCAAAGTCAAATTAGATCGAAGGTTTAAAGGCCGTAATATTTAACAACAATCACAAAAACATCACAATGAAAAACAACTAAGTAGGTACTTACCTACCTACTTTTAAAGTAATTTTATAACCGTTTAATAATATTATTTTATTATTATTAAAAATGTATAATGAGCTCCTAATTTGAATTTCCATAATTCTACAAAATTAAATTACTCTGGCTTAGTTATAATAAAGCTTGTAGGTACTACCTACCAATAGTACCTATCTAGGTAAGTAGGTACCTACCAATAGTACCAATAGGTACCTACACGCCTAAAGCTTTTTATAGTGTTAAAGATTATATGGAGGACAAAAAGGCTTGGGATTGAGCTGTTCCAATACATACATGGGCCAATACTACTATTGACATAACCACTAAATTATTGCTCTTTTATTTGATTTTATATATTTTTTTCTATATACACTTTGACATTAGATGTTTCCTTTTGAAACAATTTATATACAAAATGACATTGAATGTGATAATAATGATGTAATATATTGATTATAATTATTGTAAATGTGAGTACTATGTGGGTTATTATGTTACTGTTATAGATCTCAAGCTCAGTCTGACAGTTTGAGTACCTACTTTAGGGGGCCTACCCAAATGTCCTTTCTGATGGTAATGTTCGTCGGGTCGTTGAGCTCCCTAAGTCTGGGTTGAGCTACCACGATACCCGGCACATGCGTGCACAGTCAGGTCAGGTCCACTCAAATCTGTATGGCTCTTTCCTCTAAAGGCCATTTCAGACTAACCTGCATGGTTCTTACACAATTTATCTTAATTGTCTGGACTTTAAAAGAGACATCAACCTTTGAGTTTGTTTCGGTGTTTCTTCTCAAAGGTAGTCATATAGGAAACACCGAACTCATCTAGCTTAAAAAAATGTGTTGACGTGTAAAAGTGTTATTTTTTAACCTATTTACAAAATAAATATCATTTATCATTTATCATTTATCATTTATCATGGCGCTGTTTACATTTTCTAGTTTCGCTTAGGGCTGCCATCCGTTCGGGTTTCCCCGGATTTGTCCTAGTTTAGAGGGCGTCCGGGGAGCGTCCGGTAGGGGTTTCAAAAGTGTATTACCTATGTGTTTGTGTTAGGGGAATCCTGATAGACGAAAAATTTTTTTCGGGAGCGTTCGGGAAGTGTACTCAATTTCACCTAAATGTCCGCCGGGGTTTTTAAAGTTTTTGTCCGGCGTCAGCGATTTAGGTGATGGCAGCCCTAGGTAAGTACCTACCTACCAATCATAATCATAATCATTTATTTTTTCCAAGTAACATAGACTCATAGTGTTAGTAACAATTTACTTACAAGCTATGTTAGTAAATACTTACATACAATTTAAAAAGTTCGCGATACTATTACCGCAAGGTCACAGGTCCAGCTGAAACCCTGCAGCAGTGGTTCACAAACGCACAGTCTAGTCTGCTTGCTATCATACTCAAGATGCTGTTGGCGCTAGCCCGCACCCTACGCACCAAGGATGCACATCGCTTCCGCATGACCGCGTAAAAGCAATCCACACGAGCTTCTGCGAACATCCCTGATGCGCTGCAGTAGCGGGGCAGCCCCATCAGCACCCTGAATTGCCAGCATTGTACTGGACGCGAAGGGCGCCGTACGATTTTTGAGTGTAATGAGCCCACAGACTACACGTGTAAAAAGACGCTCTCACACACAGCGCCCTCCGCTCCCTGTCAATATCGTCATCGTCCTAGAGGCCAGTGGTCAGTACGTGACCTAGATACTTGAATTGATGTAGGTACCCTTATAAGGGGTACACGGGGTACACCACTCATTTTAACATCTGGTACCGATTCTGGGTACAATACGGTTGTCGCAGTGGCTGAGAGATTGGCTGCTGCGCAACGTGTCGCGGGTTCGATTCCCGCATTGCACATAGGTCTGGCTGTTTGTGTATGTGAAATTTGTGTTTGTAAACGCACCCACGATACAGTAGGAGAAATCCTAGTGTGGGGCAACAAAAAAAAAAATAGGTACATGGCGCTGTTTACATCAGTTTACATTTTCTAGTTTCGCTGCTATGAAGCATCTCACGAATTTATTAATGCGTCGCGATTCGATCGTGTTATCTCTGAAACTATTTGTCTTATTATCATACTTTACAAGTTTACACTACAAATATCATCAATCATCAATCGTCCATATACCTACTTGTGATGATGTAACTACTTACTTTGATAAGGATTAATATTTTATTGATAAATGTGTCCAGTTAAACATTGCCTAATTATTGGTATTTTTAAAACATAAAAACAGATTAAAGTTAGATATATAATAGCCGGATGTTTTTTTATAGAGCTTTTTAAGGCCAACGTTTTTGTCATACATTGTTTTCACATAGGTATATCATAGGGTGTAGGCAGTACACGCGGAAACAGCCCTTTTTTCCGACTTCCTCGATGAAAAAATAGAAAATTAAAAACTTTATAAAACCCGCCAGCTGTACGTCTTATTTGATGTTATAGAACCACCAAAGGAAAACAAGACATTGCAGTCGGGACCCATAAAGCGAAATGGCAGAAAACGTCATCGCGTAATTTCTCTGAGTTTACTCCCTTACTATAACTGTGAGCCGCCATAAAGAACATCGTTCCAATTATGCGTTGTTACAGGTAATCGTGCCTCCAAATCTTGGGTCCAATACACATAAATCTAAACATTATGATAATAGAATGGCAAAGGCGCGTAACTTTGTCTCCGCTTTCGAACAAATTCTGAAAGGCAGGTGGTGTCTTACAGGACACCACTACATCGAGAGCGCGCGTTTAAAAATGTTTCAAATTCATGATTATACGAATAATCGGTTAAAATATTTAAATACTTAATCGAAACTTAATTATAACACTTAACTTTTTATAATTTCCTGCTTTGGTGGATGATTGTTGACTAAGCCAAGTGGTGGACAAGACAAAGAAAATTATGATGGACCACTTCGAAAGAGACATGCACATTTCGAGAGTATTAATGAAAACTAAATAATAATAATACATTTAAACGACGATGATGACGACGATAGCTCAAGTAGTTGTAGTGAAAGTTATTAAATAAACTCATTCACATAATCGAGTCTTTAATTTATTTAGTTCTGTCTCTCGAGAAATTAGCAGTAAATTTCGTATTTTGAGTTATCCGGTTCTAATTTATTCTGGCGTTAATGTAAATAAAAGTGTAATCGATTACCAATACTTTAAGGCGAATCACACACCTTGCCGCGCTACGCTGCGGGGTGCGTAACGACGGAACAAAAGCCCCGCGCGTGAATGCGTTTTCAGTGTGTTGCACTACGCGTGATTTCTATACATCGTAGTCCGATCGTATAATTGGCCAGATCATGAAATTCCTGGGCATTTCATGAAACGCCGCCTATGGGACTTACGGTCGGTTGCAGAAAGATAATTAAATAATGGAGGCATTAACCATACAATTTCTATCGTTAAACTCTCCTTTAAAACTTAATGACCCTTTCTGCAACTCAGCGTTAAACTTTTACTATAGGACCAACCCTGAAATCGCGAAAAAAAAATCAGCTGTTCCATACATTTTGTTGAGTTATGTGAACATAAATGTATGGAACAGCTGATTTTTTATTCGCGATTTCAGAGTTAATCCCATAGTAAAAGTTGTTCATAATGATGAGTAGAATGACTGCTTTAAATATTTCCACTGTTTAAGCAGCCACCCTGTATACAGAAACCCGACATCAACTTTCGGAGCAGTGGTTCACCAGATATTCCACCTCATTCCTCCATTCACCGAAAGGCCAAGCCTCTGAGAGTCTAGCAAACGTTTTCCCATACAATTTGCCACCCCTCTTCACCCTCTTAGGGGTGGAATTTCAAAAAATCCTTTCTTATCGGATGCCTACATCATATAAGGAATATGTCCTCCAAACACGTTTCTACGACCGGCGGTTTAGGCCGTGCGTTGATCCATCAGTCATTCAGGAAGAATAATTTTATATACATCTAATAGATAGATAGATAGATAACTTACACAAGCTGATGACAGTGGCACAGGAGGCGGTCAACGCAGCTTCAGCTCCACTGGAGCCACCTGCAGTTCTGCCGCTGTGGTGAGGGTTGTTAGTCATGCCGTACACCATGTTGCGAGTCTCCTGCCTGTTAATAAACAGGTGTTGTATTAGATAATCTCTTCAACCTATATTCGTAGATCTAGAGTTGACGTTTGCTAAGATTACCATTTCTAGAATCAATAAACCTAGGATTTTGAGCGTAAAACCGACGGACGTTTTGCTGACGCCTTCCAAACGAGAAAAAAACCAGGAAACCATTTCAAATATGTCAATCCAAAATCGAATAGACTTTTTCTAATTTGTGTCCTTTGTTTAGAGCTCCTCTCATTTGCCTTCAAAATCTTTCAGTTATCACAATTAAGAGCTTATAGTCTTAAGGACCTACCACACGAGCAGCTCCGGCAGATTCGTAGAAGCCACAACAATGGCTCCGGCATCCTTCAACCTCTTCACTGCCTCGCTGTCCTCCGTTGCCACTTCATTGCGTCGACACAGTAGCCCCATGGTTAGGGGCATGCCTTTCACTGCTTGACACTCCTTGGTTGTGAATGGGACACCTATGGAAAATGCAAGGTTAACTAGCAGTTTTTTAGGAGCTCTGGCGACTTTACTCACCATAAGCAGGCGCGGTCGCAGCTGACGATTTTGGGGGGTCATACCGCAGCCGAAGACTTTGAGAGGGCTTATACCGAATAATGCCGAGTGCCATACCGTGAATTACCATGTTTGGCGCATTTTTGGACGATTTGGGGGGGGTCATGACCCCCACGACCCTCCCCCCCCCTCGGACGGCGCCTGACCACAAGAACACAACACTACCGAAGAGTAGCGTTATTTGGCTGTGGACGGAGGTACTTCCCCAATCAGCTCTGAACTCAATGAAATGTTGCTATTTTGAAAGACATACCCAACAATGGTTTCTTGTTGAATTCCTCTTCGGAGAGTCCCTTGGCGATGAGGGCATCCACCTCTTTCGCCTCGGTAAGCGCTGCCTCATATCGGTCGGCGGCAATCGCATTTATCACTCGGTTTACCTAAAAACATTCACAATAAGTAGGTATTAAGTAATTTATATGTAGCGAAAGCAAATCTGTCTATCTGAACGGCTGATTTTGATAATATTTGGTATGAAAACAGCTTAGCTTCGCAATCCTGTGGTGGGATATAGAACCGAGCACAAGCAGAATTAGAGTGAACCGTGGGCAGCAGCTATAGTCTCTAAACTCTAATAAAAATATTTTTTAAGTAAAAACCTACTTTTTAAAAAAATTAAAAAAAGCTTTCGTCCTAATTCGTCCATAATAGGTACCAGTCCAAAAATTGTGGTCACAATTTTTTATATGTAATATTTTTTTAATAGGTACTAATTTAACTTATGGTTTGTTAATTAGTACCTATTATAGTAGGGCTAGCAGGCGCGGTCCCAGGGGGGGGGGGTCACGGGGGTCATGACCCCCCCAAAATCGTTCAAAAATACGCCAAACACGGTAATTCACGGTATATCACGTCGGCATTAATCGGTATGACCCCCCCCCCCCTTAAAGTCTTCAGCTGCGGTATGACCCCCCCCCCAAAATAGTCGGCTGGGACCGCGCCTGAGGGCTAGTATAGTAGGTAGCTAATCATGAGAACTCGTAAATCACGGAAAATTATAATAGACGCACTTTTTATATGTGTTGTGCCAAATACTTAAATGTTTTTTCTTTCTTTCTTCTTTCTTTCTATTCATGAATAAAATTAAAAGTAAGTAGTAACAGCAAGTTTACATATCATTGAGTAACAGTCAATAAATTACGAAACATATATAAGAACAACCAGACAATTGATTATGCAATGAAGTTCTTACAAAATTAACAATAAGAAACGTACAGTCAGCATAAGTGGCTGGTCATTAAAGTTACGAGAATTAAAACTTGCTACGTAATGAAAATTGTTAAGTCTAGATATTTAGGTACTAACTCCCTTACAGAAAGACGCCTCTTAACTTTAACCACTGAATAATTAGACAAAGTAACTATCCTTGTCATTTTATTGTGCATTTTTTCGGGATAAAAAGTAGCCTATGTTACTCAGTGATAGTGTAGCTTTCTATTAGTGAAAGAATTTTTAAAATCGGTTCAGTAGTTTCGGACCTATTCGGTACAAACAAACAAACCAACAAAAAAATCTTTCCTCTTTATAATATTAGTATAGATGAATAGAGATGACGAGCTGTTTAATTTAATAATCGTCTATAAGTAAGGGGGCAAATAGGGATAGGTTACACATGTAACCTAACTACATCCCTATTTGCCCCTATTTTCTTAAAAATATACAGGGTATAAGTCTATAAGGTTAATAGAGAGACGTATCAGAAGAGAGGAAAGAGTATTCATATTTGATAGAAGTTCTATTAACTACGGGACCAATTTTGAAATTACAAAAAATCAACCTTTCCATACAAAAATATCCATATTTATTTTTGTTATTTCAAAGTTGGTCCCGTAGTTAATTCCTTAGATAATTAATGTACTTAGAGAAAAAACTTGCCTCTTTTATCCTCTCAATAACAGCTCTGATCAAGTCTTCTGACTTCAATTCCTTCTCTCTTATCTTCTTGGCAAGCGCGGTAGCACTCTCCGTGAGTATAGCATGCTTCTTCAGGTCCAGAACTGGCACAGAATCGTTGCAGCAGTTCCAGAAGAGAGAGAAGAAGCCATCGACCGCCAAGTCGAACATCAGGCGTATGTACAGGAATATTGTTTTGCATAGTTTCCCCATTTTGAAGTTCTGCGTATTTTTCTGTAAAAAAAAAATACAGTTAGTATTTTTGAGTGTGAGTCGAAAAGTCTACTCAGTAACCATGTCGCTGTGTAAAAAATAAATAAAATAAAATAATAATTTTGTGGGTAATTACAGGTGTTTATTTTTTATCGTTTTGAATAATAATATTATCATAATATTTTTATAACCATATTCGTGAATTTTATTTTCATTTTCATAAAGTTTTTTCGCCTTTTTTGCGTTTTTTTAAGGCCTTTCCAAAAAGTGATATTCGGATTCGATTAAAAATCTATCGTATTTTTATAAGAAAACGTTTTATGTGCCTCGAATGCCGTGAAAATCGGATAACCTTATTCAAATTGTTGAACTTGTCTGATTACTCACAATAACACAATACCTACCTATTTATTTGTTGACACTACAACTGACTTTGACTCGTGTCCTTGTCGAATTCCCAATTGTATATTAATTATCTACATTTTATACAGTGTTAGGTTAAGCGAAGGGTATATTGAAGGAGGATCAGTATTCGATACTAGTTCGTATTGGCGGATTCAAAATCTTAAGTTCTGACAGATTTCAGACTAGATTAATTGTTCGGAACAATATTTGCAACCGAACAGCTCAGCACTTTTGTATGTGCTCAATTTAATAAATTGCATAGTTTCAAAGTATTACAAGTGAGTAGGTATTCGGTCACCAACCGCGTAACTCAAACCAAACCAAGTCAAATCATCTTTTTAGTGCTAATTTAGTATTCACCAATATCATTTAATTTTGTAGTATTTAATATTATTAACCATCAATAACTTAGTATCATTGAACCTATAATTACCAAATCGTAACCATTCGAATCCGACGTCAAACCAACTACCAAATAACAACCAACTTAGAAGATAGTGTCGCAGCACCAGCCGGCACTAATTTCTACATTAATGATTTTGTGTTTTGATCTTACAACGTTTTTATTAACTCGCTTTCTTGTCTGTTTGTCTATCTGTTTGGTACATTTTTCAAGCCATTGCTGGCATCGGACTAAGCTGATTTTTCTTATCACTTAGCCCCCCAAAAATCATATCTAGATAAGCCCTCAACTCCCCCCTAAAAATAATTCCTGGATTCGCTACTGCTACGTGCTACTTCAATTAATTACGGGACCAACCTTGAAATAACAAAAAAATCTTGCTGCTCCTTTTTTGTCGATTTTTTGTTGATTAGGGTTCCTTACCAAAATGGTAAAAAAGGAACCCTTATGGTGCGACTTCGTCTGTCTGTCTGTCTATCTGTCTGTCTGTCACACCTGCTTATTTCAGCAACCACTAATGCTATCGACTTCAAATTTGGAACAGTTTTAAAGAATGCTTGCTTAACTTTATTGCAAATGAAAAAAAGTCAAAAAATATTTTTATTTTCATTGCAAAAGGGGCCCGAGTGGGGGTCCGAAATTTTAAAGTGGGGTTACTAGGTCTAGTGGCATATCATGAAATGAAAGGGCTTGATCTGCACATTTCAAAATATATTTTTATTTTATGTCTCACAGTTTTCGACATATGATGAAAAATGTCTGAAAAAATACCCCCCCCCCCCCCCCTCCTTATCTCCGAAGTTTGCGGAGCGAAAAATCTGAAATAATTAGAGCTGATAGGAATTGACCCAAATATTGCACCAAAAATAAAACGATGTTCCTAACTAGTACAGATTTTTCAAAATCATCAAAATTCCTTTACAAACAAACTTACTCATGCGGTCCTATTTTGGAACCATCGGTGCGCGAGTACGACTCGCACTTGGCCGGTTTTTTTTTTTCGTGATTACAAGTTAATCGTAATTAATCCAGCTAGTCGAATATTGAACACCCTCCTTCATGTGCCTCGTGTAGTGACATGGGCGTAGCCAGGTATATGTATAGGTACCAATCGATCCTCCAATTATTTATATTCTAGGTAAATACGAAATCAAACTGAAAAGTTTGAATGAAACTAAAACTTAATCATGTCTGCTAACTTCGCAGTAGTACCTAGGCAGTTTGGAACTTTGAACTAAGCACTGACCAATAAGTCCAAAGGTCATGTGACAAGGTCAAATTATGGAGACTTCTTAGATGCTAAATCCCCGAGTCTATGACGCCACAAACCCAAGGCTAAACGGAGCCCCCGTAAGCGGTGGATATTTTCGGCTAAACATTCTCACAAAAACTCTACTAACCAAAGAAATCAATGACGAGCAACCACAAAGCGACTACAATGAAACTGGTTCTAAGTAATAACTAATAAGAAAACCAGACTGAAATTAAAATTGTGGAAAAACCAAGCGGACAAACAGACAAAAAGCTATACTGTGCTATGAACTATAATATACATATATAGATTTTGTCTGGTAGGTAAATTTGACTTCATGCATGTGTATTCTAGTCTCATAAAAACCAAACTTTGGGAATATGACATGTCTCTGCCCTTCTTATAAATTACGGTTAGACAGAATAAGTTTTTGCGGTTGGAATAAAAAATGAAATCTACCATAGTACTTAAGATTTAAGGGGGAGGGGGGGCTTCAGCCTCCTAGCCCCCGCCCTCTAAATCCGATAGTCAAAAACAAAGACAAAATTATTCGGCGTTTCGAAATTCTGTCGTAATTTTAGTTTAGCCTTAATCAGCTAATCTAAAAGACTGACTCCATATAAAAAGATTATATCTAAAGCAGATTCATCATATTTGGTAAAGAAAGCCGTCAGCTCTGCGCACAAATGTGCCTTCATGCATGACAGCATGTATTTACGCAAGACGGTAGGTAGGCGGTTCGACGACCGACTTGGGTAATTGAGCTCATTTGGAAAGTTCCCAGCTTGCATAAGCCTATTATAGAGCTATTCAGTAAAAATGGAAGCGTGTTTGTCGTGAAATAGAAAAAAATGGACAAGTGTGAATAGTACTCGCACACAGAGGCTCCGTACCTCAGATCACAGTCAGATTTCTATGCTCCGTACCGTCCTTGGACGTATAAATGTTAATAAATGGGACCGCGTAACAAAGTTTGGTTTCTAATAAAAGTGTGTTAGGGTTATCGTTTTATTTTTCGTGTAATATTTAGGTAAACTTCTTTCCAGACTACTTAATTATTTAACATTTTTCGCTTAACAAATTTCGGAGATTAAGGGTGGTAATTTTTACCCGACTGCGAGACGCAAAGGAGGGTAATGTGTTTATCACTCTATGTATGTATGTATGTATGTATGTATGTATGTATGTATGTATGTTTGTTTTTAGACATTCTTCATATCATTTAACGAAAATGTAAGGGCATAAAAGAACAAGAAATATTATATTTTGAAATGTGCAGATCAAGCCCTTTCACTATGCCACTTAACCTAGTGACCCATGACCCCACTTTTAAATTTCGAACCCTCTTCAGTTCCTTTTTCAATCCAACTATGTATGTATAAATATTTTTTAACTTCATCACTTGCAATAAAGGTGGATAAGCATTTTTTTAATTGTTCCTTGAAGTAGGTAGATAGCATTAGTAGTTGCTGGAATAGCCAGCTGTGACAGAGAAACAGACAGACAAACGAAGTCGCACCGTAAGGGTTCCTTTTTTACCATTTTGGCAAGGAATCCTAAAAATCAGCTGTTCCATACTTATATTGATTTGTCGAGTGATATGAATATTTTAGTAGGTATGATGGACTGGACTTGAATTAAGTACTGGCTGTAAGTAAGTTTTATTTGTTTATTATTTTTATTCACATGGCCAGTTACTACTTAGGTAAATACCTACATGAGTAGGAAGGTTACTTATATTATTCCATTGCATATCAAGTTTTGCATTTAAATTATAGGTAATTATCACATTAGCTGACTTTCAAATCCCCAAAATGACTGCTATTGTTCGTTTTAAAGAAAGAAAGAAAGAAAAGAAAAATCGTTTATTCGCATGTCGATGCGTACCTACACTAGCGATAAAAACTAAAATAAAGAAATAAAAAAATAGTAACAAAAAAAGGTGAAATTACAAAATGAATGAATTAAACGAAGGTTAAGTGCTTATACAGGGTGAGTTATTAAACAGGGGCATGGGGTCTCATCAGAAACAAAGGAACATTTGTTGAAATAGGTAACTCATAATAGATGGCGTTATATGTATCGATTTGTTATTGAAGTTTGCGTAAAATTGAGAACATGAAAAAATACATCATGAAAAATATTTGTTCAAATTTTGAAAAATCCTTTAAGCACGGAAAAATGTATAGCCCGAAGATAGCCCGCGCTAAATCGGTCACATTTCTTTGTATAAGATGAGGCATCTGTACGTATAGTATTATATTATCTGTGACAGGGGTCACCATTTCGACTAGGTATGTCAAGTGTCAATCGTTAGAGACAGGAATACTAAAGTATTCCTGTCTCTGTTTCTCTGTCAATGAAAAGCTAGATATAGGTAAACCTATCTAGCTTTTCAAGCGTGTTACCTAAATATTTTCACCTGTAGGTATAACTTTTCCACGCTCTATTTTTAGCTATATTTGCGAGTTTTACTGTGAGTTGCAGAAAAGGTCATTAAGTTTTAAAGGAGACTTTAACGATAGAAATTGTATGGTTAATGCCTCCATTAAAATTCAATTTTCTTTCTGCAACCGACCGTTAGCGAGACTAACGCAGGTATCTACTTTTATCTACTTTTACAATTATTTTTTATAATATACACCGTGACATTTTCATCGCTTTCATCCGGCGATGTAGCCACTATAATCATCATTGTGAACAACTTTTACTATGGGACCAACCCGTAAATCGCGAAAAATAAATCTGCTGTTCCATACATTTATGTTCACATAACTTAACAAAATGTATGGAACAGCTGATTTTTTTTTCGCGATTTCCGGGTTGGTCCCATAGTAAAAGTTGTTCATAATGATGAGTTTATGATATTATTATTTTTTCAGATATTCTAAGAGCTTGAACAGACTTGCAGTTAACCATTTTGCGATAGATGCCGATCAAAGGATACCTACCTAATAGAAGACAAGTAGGTAGGTACCTACCTATACCTAAGAAGATAATAACCTACCTACTTCAAAATTAAAGGGTAGTAGGTTAGAGCCTTTAGGGTAGGTATACTTATATCTCTATATTGTTTAAGTATATGCGAACCTTAAATAGGTAAGTAGGTACTTCTACTACTACTTTTATGTATTATTTTTATTACCTACTACTGCTGCAAAAAATTAAAAATAAATAAAAGCTTTTAAAAATATTACAATAAAATTAACATCAAGTGTACCTACTGAAACCTTAATACATACAGGATGTGTAAAAAATTAAGAACCTTTGAACCGACCCTTGAACGATGTAACAAAAAAAATTAAAACCAAAATGACTACCCGTCAGTAGGTATGACATAGTTAGGTATCTATTCAAATTGTCTTGTCTTTTCCTAAGCAAGCATGACAATTCCTTTATGAAACAACATCGACATCCCATAAGAAAATTTTATTGTTCGCCTCGGGATATTGATAAGTGTATTTGTGTATAAAATACCGAATAATTATTATATAAGGCGAACCGGTTTATCTCATATCGATTCATACCTATATTTAGATACTGGCAAAAAGTATTTATTAAAAAAATACCTATTCTCGGAATGTTGATGAATGGAATATAAATTTGTGTAGCGCGGTGAAACGCATCACCACATCTACATTTTGATTCTGTTATTATAGTAGGTGGGCACTATTACTACATAAACTATGACTAAGGCTAGATACCTAGTTAGGTACTTAAGCCATTAGCATTGTGCATGGTCTATAAAAACACTGGTTTTTGCATCACAAACTTGTTATTGTTGATCATTCTGGCATAGCATAGTGTAAATAATATTGTGACTATGTAACATCGTGAATTTAATTTAAATTCTTAATATTATGCTAACAGTAAACATTTTGACTGTTAACAGGACGATAGAACTTTTTTAATAGTAGGTATATTTAAAAAATTAATTAATGTAAGTTTTATATTAAAAAAAAATACCTTAAACGTACGTGCCCAACTGGTTCCCACGTAAATGTAGATTAACAGAATTCCAAAAAGAAACACACGTTTTTTATAAATCACAGACGCGTGCATACAGCCGCGGGTTTCGGATGCTACTAAATAATATATGTGAGCAGCCGCCTTGATATTAAATAATTACAATATCATTTTAGGTATATCATGGTCCATGTGTTGCCTGGGTTACCTTTATATTACGTGTCATAATCATAACATTCGTTGCATGATCCGATAATGAAAAACAAATAATTTAAAAAATACATGATTAAATATCAGTATCAGGCCAGTCCCATAGGTCAGGCAGGCTCTTATCATATTATACTTACAAATCTTAACATACTTATACAAAACACAGTTTATCGTAATCGAAAAAAAATGAGTAGGTAAAATAGGTAGGTACGTACCTACCTACTTCCTACACCAATGTTTTTGTGATTAAATGGTCAGATTTTGATTTATAATCTCATATCAAAAACTCACCCTGTATAAAAAATTGATCAAAAGGATGACACAGGCAAAGTCGTAAACTTTAGATTGCAAAATAAAACAAGTTATGCAGGAATTTCTCCTACATTGTGAGGTCTAGGTGTACTCCAACGGTGCATATCAGGCGCGGTCCCAGAGGGGGGTCGTCGTGGGGGTCATGACTCCCCCCAAAATCGTACAATAAAGCGCCAAAAACGGTAATTCACGGTATAGCACGACGGCATTAATCGGTATGACCTCCCCCCAAAACTAAAAAAACTAATGTACCTAAAGATGAATAGGTAATTATAACAAAGGGGCAATCCAGGGGGAGGGAGAGGTCATGGGGGTCATTGGGGGTCATGACCTCCCCCTGGGCTGGGCCTAGGTTGGCTGGTTGGAATGGATCTCAAATGACCTCGATTACGTGACCCCCCCCCCCTCCTGACTCAAAGGCTGGATCCTCCCCGGATCCCTGGATTAGATTATGAGCTCCTGCTGAAGTGGCATTAGATTAATGCTCATACTTAGTTCGAGTTCTTAGATCTTCTTGCAGTTTTCGGAGGGCCCGTCCATATAGGCAAATTAGGGGACGGCATAGGCGCAGGGTGGCTGGTGGCAGCTGGATGACAGTGGCCGAGGATCGACTTAAATGGCGTGCGATTGGAGAGGCCTATGTCCAGCAGTAGACTACTATTAATAGGCTGATGATGATGATGATAGGCGCTCGAATTTGGGGGGTGGCACGGCGGGGATATATGGGACGGGTGAGTTTCCGTGAGCTGTCTTTCTGGCGCTGGCGGTCAGCTTGCGCGCCTTTTCATTATAGAGCGTAGATGCATAGCATTAGTAAGACTCAATCAGTGGGTAGGAATTCCTCGGTTAATTATTTTTATTTGTGTTTTATGTTGTTGCGTTTTTGTTTTATGGGGCGCTATTCCAGATTGACGAGGGGGCCGAGATTGCTCAGATCGTCGCTGAGTTTTCGATGTTTGGTGTGAATTAGTACAGATCTTTCTTTTAGACCTCGGGAATCTTCTAAGTGTGGGTATAGACGTATAGTTCTTTATGATATGCTGGATATTTTGCTAACAATATAGCACCGTACCTACTCGCTGTTTAGTCAGTCATGAAAAGATGAGACTGATAACTCACGGCTAGGGGCTATAGGCCCTCGAATCACCAACAGTGGTGGTCAGAAGGGGTCGAGGGTCGTGGAGGTCATGACCCTCCCAAAATCGTACAAAAATGTGCAAAACACAGTAATTCACGGTATAGCACGTCGGCATTAATGGGCATGATCCCCCCAAAGTTGTTGGCTGCAACCGCGCCGGCTCACCAATGTTATAACAAATAAGGTTTATACACATTGTAGACGCCGGGCGATCTATCCACGCTTTGATATTAGAAAGTCGAATGTAACATAGGTAAATGACCGCATAAAAAGCATTGGCCTCAGTGCGGAACAATATTCTACGGAGATGACGGATAACCAGAACAATTTGCAACAAAGTTTATAATTTTATTACACACTAGCGCTTCGCCCACGACTTCGTGCGAAATATTTTCTAACACGTGGTCAACTTTCGCTCTAGTGTATAGTGTCTCCTATGAAGGTCGCGGGTTCAGAGTCAAACACTGCCTGTGTCAGTTGTTTTTAAAAATCTCTTGTAAGTAGGTACTTATATTAAATATTATAATAACATTAAATAAGCATAACTTAACAATAACATGGCTTTGAAATACAAAAATATACATTTATAATGAAATTAATAACTCTGATACTTAGGTACATAGTTTTTAGGGTTCCGTACCAAAATGGTAAAAAAGAAACCCTTATGGTGCGACTGCGTCTGGCTGTCTGTCTGTCTGTCGCACCTGCTTATTTCAGCAACTACTAATGCTATCGACTTCAAATTTGGAGCAGTTATAAAGAATGCTTGCCCAACTTTATTGCAAATCAAAAAGTCAAAAAAAATATTTATTTTCATTGCAAAAGGAGCTGGAGTGGGGGTCCGAAATGTTGAAGTGGGGTTACTAGGTCACGTGACATATCATATGAAAGGGCTTGATTAGCACATTTCAATATATATTTTCATTTTATTTTATGTCTCACAGTTTTCGACATATGATGAAAAATGTCTGAAAAAATACCATTCCCCCCCCCTTATCTCCGAAGTTTGCGGAGCAAAAAATCTGAAATAATTAGAGTTGATAGGAATTAACCCAAATATTGCACCAAAAATAAAACGATGTCCCTAAGTAGTTTTTCTAATTTCTTCACAAACAAACTTAGTTTTGCGGTCCGGTTTTTTTCACTTTATACGTCCAAAAATGATACGGAACCCTCGGTGTGCGAGTACGACTTACACTTGGCCGGTTTTTTTTCTTTCACCATTATCAGCACTATGCGAAGCTATTAAAAAAAAAATTGGTTTTCTCAGGGTAACAAAAGTTGGAAATTACCTTGCCCATGCCTCTATTCCATTTGATCCTTAATCCCAGGGACATACCTACCTGTATACAAAATATTGTATGTGAACTTTTTATAGTTTTTTTATAGTATTTGGATGTCTTTTTCTTCGTAAACGGAGATCTGCTGTCATTGGCTGCTTGTGCTCTACAGACGTTTTCAATTCGTATTCTGTTTTTTACGGATTTTTAGCCAATAGGCGTGCAGAACGATCCCCACCACTTTTTAAAATGTATGAAAAAAAAACCGGCCAAGTGCGAGTCGTACTCGCGCACCGAGGGTTCCGTATCAGTTTTGGACGTATAAAATGAAAAAAACCGGACCGCAAAACTAAGTTTGTTTGTGAAAGAATTTTGATGATTTTGAATAAACTGTACTAGTTAGGAACATAGTAATATTTTTGGTGCAATATTTGGGTCAATTCCTATCAACTCTAATTATTTCAGATTTTTACTCCACAAACTTCGGAGATAAGGGGGGGGGAATGGTATTTTTTCATTTATGATTGGTTGAACATTTTTCATATGTCGAAAACTGTGAGACATAAAATTAAATGAAAATATATTTTGAAATGTGCAGATCAAGCCCTTTCATATGATATGTCACTTAACCTAGTAACCCCACTTTGAAATTTTGGACCCCCACTCCGGCCCCTTTTGCAATGAAAATAAAAATATTTTTTGACTTTTTTCATTTGCAATATAGTTGGACAAGCATTCTTTATGACTGTTCCAAATTTCAAGTCGATAGCATTAGTAGTTGCTGAAATAAGCAGGTGTGACAGACAGACAGACAGATAGACAGACAGACAGACAGACAGACGAAGTCGCACCATAAGGGTTCCTTTTTTACCATTTTGGTACGGAACCCTAAAAACGGTCCGTGGAAAAACGAGCTGTAAACGTGTAGTGCACAAGCAGCCATTGTCTCAAAATTGCTGACATTTGACAATTAAACTGACATGACTGATGACATTGATGTCATTAATGATATTAAAAGTGAAAACAAACAATGTCAACAATTCCATTAGCAATATAATTTCTGAAACCTGAATCAAACCTGAATTTGTTTGTGAATTGTGTAATACGTTGAGTCGTTGAGAAAACGTAAGAAAATTAATCGATCTACGGATAAACAGGTATAGATGTGAGTGTTGTTATTTAAAGTTAATGGCAATTTCAGATGATAAATACGATCGCAATTCAAAGACCTCCCACAAGAAATATCTACAATAAAGTTTAGTGTTTTAATAGAAAGTTCCTGCATTGCATCCATTAGAATACCTAGCCCCTTTCACATCATTCCGTGCCGTGTACATACAGATACACTAGCGTCTACGAATTTATAATTGGAACATAATTTTACTTATAGTATAGTTTCTGAAAGGAACGCGTTGTATTAAATTAACATACTTAACAAATGTATCGGCAGTTATAAGCAAGCGATGAGTACATCGAACAGTGGCAAAAAGGTAAATACAGAGGTACGTAAGTGTATGTAATAAAATAATTTATAATATAAAATACCTGGCAAAACTATAACAGAAAATAACTGTGCACAATCACATGCATGCAAAAAAAAAACACAACTAGCTTTTATCCTTGCACTTGCATAGGGCAATGATCTTTACTCCTACAACCTGTTTCAGTGGTAAGGTCGCATATATCTAGCTTGTATACCTAACCTCCTTGGTTTTGTAAGTTATTTTGTACAGGGACAACAGATAGAAGCATTTGATTTTATGCAAGGCAGTTACTTATCATTGAATGTGCGTACATTGTTAATAATTATTGGTGGTATCAGTAATAATTCTGCAGTGAACAGAGATTGGTGTGTGTAATATTTTTGTTAATAATTTTGGAAGGTAGGTTGGTACTTAAATATATAAACTTTATAACCTCATATTTTACTACTTCTAGTTCAGTGACAACTTTTCTTCAAGGTATAACCTCTCAATAATCTCCTTGAAGTTCAATTTTATGATTCTCATGAAGTTCAGTAGGTAATTATTGTATAAAATAAATTTAAGAATTCTGCTAAGTGCCATGTTTAGTGTTAATCAGTGAGTAATAAATACTTTTATATTTATAAATAAACTCAATGCTGCTACTGTCTTCCTGAAGTACTTTACAGTGATTAACTTTTTATCCATAAAGTTGTTTTAGATTTTAGGTACATACTGCATAGTAAAACATGCATTGTATTATTTTTAAAAGTTTTCCATGTTATCTATCTTAGCAATTTAATCATCTTAAACCATATTGATACCTACATAAGTTTGGTTACAATTTTATCATTTTTTTTATTGAAATATGTTATCAACACCTATTTTAAATTGTAGTTATACTTGGAAATAATTTGCATGAGGCTTGATGGCTTGATCAAGTAAACTTGACCAATATTATGTTGATATCAATTTGCATGACGTAACTTATGGATGCAGTAATATGCAGTGGGATGCATAAAGGGCAAGCCCAACATATTTTTTTGGCTTTAGATGGTATTTATGTCCATTTTTAGGGTTCCGTACCTCAAAAGGAAAAACGGAACCCTTATAGGATCACTTTGTTGTCCGTCTGTCACCGGACCATAAGTGAAGCCATCTGCTCATAGATGACGCCACTAGAAGTATGCAGTAGCGCCATCTATGACCAGCGAGAGATGCCAGATATGGTATATCTACTATAATGTAATAGTGGCATAGATGCCACTATTGCATATTTCGGAACCCTGACGGCGCCAGTCGTACTTGCACTTGTCCGGTTTTTCATATATCTATGTGAGTTGATATTGTTATTAAAGCAATACTTACACTAAAAATCAAACTCTCTAAAACGAAAAAATGCGTCGGCCTTGCCCTCTAGGAACACCACTGGAAATCTACTATATAAATATAAGTCGGGTTTTCCTTCCTGACGATATAAGTCCAGAACGGACGAACCGATTTCCACGGTTTTGCATTCGTTGGAAAGGTCTCGGGCTCCGTGAGGTTTATAGCAAAGAAAATTCAGGAAAATTTAAAGAGAAAAGCGGGAAAATCTTTTTTCACATACAGCGCCATCTCTGATACATAGCATGTACTACGGTGGCGAAACGGAGTTCGCCGGGTTTGCTAGTATGGTATGTAATTATGTATGAACAGCAAATGGGTCAAGCCTATAGACCCAAGGCCAGTGCCATATAGCCTTGTTAATAATGCTTGATTATGTGTAGCTGCACTTATCCTACCTACCATCTATCACAGTCCACAACATTTCTAGCAAATAATACTTTGAAAAATTATAATTTAAAAAATATCTCATTTCAACAGCATCATAAGAACAAACCTCAAAAGATACTCTTCGGTATGGTCTCCAATATGATCAAACACGCCTTCCTCATCTTTCGGTCCTACCTGGACCTGTTCATCGACCTGGTCTACGGCTACTTCTGGGAGGGCAAGAGGAAAGCCATCCCGGACTTGGAGAAGAAACATGCTATCCTGGCAGAGAGTGCTGTAACCTTGGCTGCGAAGATCAGGAACAAAGAGTTGAAGTCTGAAGACTTGGTGAAGGCTTGCATTGAGAGAATTCAACAAGTGAGTAGGAAACTGGCCTCTTGAGAAAGTGACATTGTGCCAAAGTGACTTTTTGCGAAAGTGTCATTGTGCGAAAATGACCAAATTTTTTGGTCAGTTAATTTATTACCTAATAATTTTGTCAAAAATCCTTAAAAACTAGATCATCATCATCATCTGCCTAGCCTTTTCCCTAATTATATTGGGGTCGGCTTCCAGTCTTACTAGTTTCGGCTGAATATCAATATTTTACGTGGAGCGACTGCCATCTGACCTCCACAACCCAATTAATGGGTAATACCGGTATTCGAATGTTAGACCAGCTGTCAGACTTTTAGGGCTTCTGACTACCCGTAACGATTGTCAAAGATATTCCTATGACAACCGGGACCGACTGCTTAACGTGCTCTCCGAGGCACGGAGGGGTCTCGATGTGTAAAGAACGGTCACCCATCCAAGGACTGACCGCGGCAAGCGCAGCTTAACCTCGCAGATCGATCGATCAGCGCGACTGTCATTTACCCACGAGCCCCTTAAAAACTAGATGATTTTCTAATATCATTTATATCTTCTTATCTCTAATGGTTGGCACAGTTGTCATAACAGTGATCGCTGTTTAAAAACTCACCCTGTATACCTACACCTCTGCCTACCCTTTCAGCGTATACAGGCGTAATGTTATATTATTTCATTATTTTTTTTAAATCAATATTTAATTATTGTTAAATCACCTTACCTTTAAATGACAGTGAAACTTTATCTTTTGACGTAACTGGATAACCGTCACGCGTCAATAAAGCGATTGCATTATCAGTTAAAAAACATTTAATTCAAGTACAATACCTGTTACTAGCGTCCTTCTAGCCCGCCAGCCCAGCCCTACTTCGCATGAGAGCAATCTCAGGCGCGGCCGCAGCCGATGAGTTTGGGGGGGGGCGTCATACCGCAGCCGAAGACTGGGAGTCATACCGATTAATGCCGACGTGCTATACCGTAAATTATCAAGGTCTTTCGCACATTTTTGTACGATTTTGAGGGGTGTCATGACCCCTACGACGAGTGACGATGAGTTTTCTCATCTGTACGCTGCGTTCGAGACCTAGTAATGTTTGTGAATATGGGTGTCAGACTTAAAAGCAGCAACGGATCTAGGGGAGGGCAAGCCGGGGCCCGCGCCCCAGGCGGCAAATTAAGAGTATTGTCGGGCGGGGGCGGCATTTTTCATTTTTGCCCCGCCTGGAAATAATTCAAGATCCGGGGCTGCTTTTTGCTGAGTAAGAGAAATCCTTAATTTCTTGTTACATTTTTTATTGCACCACTTGTATTTTTTTTATCAGTACCTAATATACCATACTGTTCAAAGTCAAAGTCAAAACATTTATTTGAATTAGACCATTTACAGGCACTTTTGAATAGTCAAGCAATAGTTGTCAGTCAGTTTGTCCGTTAGTTGAAGCTAGTTGTCCGTTCCAGAACGTAGATTCCTATAGAGAAGAACGGACAAGAAACTCCATGTTATTGATTAGTGCATACAGCTTTATCGTGTAATAAACATTACTATTTGTTACAGGTAAATCCTATAATAAATGCGGTGACGGACGAGAGATACGAAGACGCGCTCAAGGACGCGCGCGATGTCGACAAATTGATTGAAACCGGACTGTCTGATGACTACTTCCAGAAGAAACCGTTCTTGGGTAACTGAAACTTTTTTAATTAAAATTACGCATATTATTTTCCAATGTGGCGACGCAACCTCCCGCTCTGCAGGGCTAACATGCGCGCCGCGACAAATTTTGTCGACTGTTTTGTCTCGCTCTTACTCGTGCGAATACGAGACAAACGCACGATACAAGCGTCGACAAAATTTTGTCGCGTCGCGCATGTTAGGCGCTCTGACGTCTCGACGGGTACTGGTCGGAGACCGTGAGTGCTATTGCCGATTCGGTAGGGGGCGCGTAACGCTTTACGTGACTATTTCTCCCAGTCGCGTTAAGAAACCTCGTTCCAAAAAATAGTACCTATGTAGATCCATATTTGTGTTTTTCCGTCAGACCCGAGACTTCGTCGGCAGATACGTGTCACGAACACGAAGTGTGTTGTGTATGTCGATAAGTATTTAATTATAAGCTCACGGAAAGATGGCTGTCTCATTAACATAATGCCTCAAGCGCCCACGGTAAGAGAGAAAGTGGCATTACATCTTGCTAGGCCAACGTCACATCACGAACTTAAGTAGGTAGGTAAGTACTTATTACAAGTCATGTGAAATTTCTAACTGATGGCATCCATACCACTTAAGTTATTATTTTCACCAAAGATCTTAAATTCTTACTTATATCCTTGTCATTCCTATGACAAATAATAAATTGACATAAGAGCTATTTAAATTAAATAACGTTTAATCATCATTTATACTTACATAAGTAAAGGAGGGTAATATTTAAATTTGGATAGTGACTAGAAAGTCGCTTGGTATACAACATTTATTTTACACAAGGCATCGATCACTAATAAAAAACTAGATACACAATCTCATGCAAAAGTTCTCTTAAAAATGTCGCCAATTGTATTGTGTGTGTGTGTTACTTAAAATAAATATACATTAATGTAATTTCAACCTTAACTGCAATGTTTAAAGTCGAATTCACAAAGCTGTTACAAAAAGCAATAAAATTTTACGACCGGTACCCACTGCTCAATAAACATCAAAACAACTTCAACCTTATACGCATGCATTAAAGTCAGAATTACTAAGTGCCAAAAGAAGTAATAAAATTTTACGACGACACGCATAACCCAAACAATTTAAGTGGGCATGCGATAGTATGATTAATACGTTTAGTAAGAGTCTTTACAATTGAGCTGCTTTATATCGCCTGCTATTTATTACGACTTCATTTAAAATAATGTTTTTACGATGATTTCTTGACAAAATATCAGTATTTACAATACAGTGTTAACAATTATATAATGATAATAATAATACTTACCAAAAATATGAAATTCCATCCTTTTTAAGCGTCCTAGACGTGTGATTTTTACAATTTTTAAACGAGCACTGAGGCATGTTTACCGTCGGAGCGTTCGAATGCTACTAGACGAAAAGACCACCCAAATGTTCAAGTGGGCGGTCATTCGGTGAGGACATTTTTTGACGCTGATTGTGTATCTAGTTTTTTATTAGTGATCGATGACACAAGGTGATCAATTGGCGACCTTTTAGGGTTCCGTACCCGAAAGGTGCCAACGGGACCCTATCACTAAGCCTATTGGCCGCTATCATAGTAAATAATAATAACGATAAAAAGTCAAAACCCATTTTTCAGTTTCCATACAACCGGAACGAAGCCCTTAGTGCGCGAGTCCGACTAGCACTTAGCCGGTTTTTGTTGTTTTTAGGGTTCCGTACCTCAAAAGGAAAAACAGAACCCTTATAGGATCACTTTGTTGTCCGTCTGTTAGGCCGCGGCCGCACCGGTACGCGCGACGCGACACGACGTGACGGCGGCGGCGATTTCGTGAAAACAACTTCATATAAACATATATTATAATGTCGGTGGCCGCACTGCAGAAACGACAAGCGAAATTTATTTGTCCAGGAAATCGCCATCGCGTCGCGTCCGTCGCGCGTACCGGTGCGTCCGCGGCCTTAGTGTGTCAAAACCTTAACGGGTCGAACCATCGGCTTATAGATGGCACTATTGCGTATTTCTAGTGGAATATTTTATTTTATTATTATATGAGAATATGAAGAAATTGTTGCTCTAGTCAAAAAGTTTTGATAACCATGAGATAATGTAAAAAAATCCAGAGAAAATTTAAAAAATATATATAGGTATAATATGTTGAGGTACGCAACCCTCGGTGCGCGAGTACGACTCCTCCTTGGCCGGTTTTTGTTGCTTACATACTAATAAGATGATGCAAGCATTTGGCCCTAGAAATACTCTCACAATTTTAATAACTTCCTCGTTAAGACAAGTTAATATTCTTATTTACTTTTAATCTCTTAACAGGGGCCTAAGAGGGGCTCGTGGCTAAATGACAGCCGCGCTGATCGATCGATCTGCGAGGTTAAGCTGCGCTTGCCGCGGTCAGTCCTTGGATGGGTGACCGTTCTTTACACATCGAGACCCCTCCGTGCCTCGGAGAGCACGTTAAGCAGTCGGTCCCGGTTGTCATAAGAATGTCTTTGACAATCGTTACGGGTAGTCAGGAGCCCGAAAGTCTGACAACCGGTCTAACATTCGAATACCGGTATTACCCAATATTGGGTTGTGGAGGTCAGATGGCAGTCGCTCCACGTAAAATACTGATATTCAGCCGCAACCAGTTAGACTGGAAGCCGACCCCAATCTAGTTTGGGAAAAGGCTAGGCGGATGATGACTTTTAGGCCATGTTGTTTCAACTTACAGTTACGTATCTGTAACCGTCAAATATGGCGGCTTGTACGACAATTTCATACTGGCTTAACGATTACGTACTGACTTACGGATACAGATGGTTTGAAGCAACCCGCCCTTAGTGTGTCAAAACCTTAACGGGTCGAACCATCGGCTTATATTTTATTTTATTATTATATGAGAATATAAAGACATTGTTTCTCTAGTCAAAAAGTTTCGATAACCATGAGATAATGTAAAAAAATCCAGAGAAAATTTAAAAAATATATATACATATAATATGTTGAGGTACGCAACCCTCGGTGCGCGAGTACGACTCCTCCTTGGCCGGTTTTTGTTGCTTACATACTAATAAGATGGTGCAAGCATTTGGCCCTAAAATTACTCTCACTATTTTAATAACTTCCTCGTTAAGACAAGTTAATATTCTTATTTACTTTTAATCTCTTAATAAGTGTTATGTAGGTACACAGTATTTCCCTTTGAAAGCGAGCGTGTCCCCAATGACAAACGGGGTGTGATGTAGAAAGTTTACAATACGGTAGTGGCCTACTATTAAAAAAGTACAAATAAATTATTTTATTTCAAAGAAGGAATAGGCACAACAAAAAAGTAAAAGCAAAAATAATAATTTATCACAAAATGGAAAACATAGACGCTTTTAAAGTTTTTAGAGGGAGTAACGCTCCGTCTTTGTCGCGCGAAGCGGACGTAGGTGGTGTTACGTCACTAGTAGGTAGTGCCGTCCGTGTCTAGCAAATCATTTTAAAACGCTTATAACTTTGCCAATTTTGTAGATGTTTCATCGGTTTTTTTGGTGTTCATTGTCTTATTTCAAATAGTTTACAAATTCACAATAAAAAAAAAGTAGTCAACATCCCTATTACATAATTAAATAGCCAATTATTAGGTACTATATTTCGCCAATTTAAGGTAATTAGTTACGTTATTGTATTATAATTACTTGAATAATTTTATTATTGTTTCCGCTAAGAGCTGAATTGTTTAAGAATTTATAATAAAAGTAGGTACCATTATACAGGGTGAATTTTCAATTTTTCCACTACGCGTGGATGACCGAAATTAAGAAACAGCGAAAAACACTCAAAGGAGGCCGATTTTGATAAATACTAAAACTGCATCATTAGTTTCAAAAAAAAAAAAAAAATTCCTTGCTGGGAATCGAACCCGTTGATTTGGAAAAAGAACACACGCTGTATTATTATACCATCCGATAGTGTTACTAATAAGGATCAAATTCTGGGAAATAATGACATACGGCAAACTAAAGGAAAGCGTTGATTTTTAACAAAATGCTATTTTATTACACTCTATGGCCGAGAGAGGTAAACGTTGTTCTATGGGTAAACGTTACTTTGAAAGTGCTTTAGCTTAGACACGGGGCCTCATCAGGAACAAAGGAACATTTGTTGAAATAACTCATAATAGATGGCGTTATATGTATCGATTTGTTATTGAAGTTTGTGTAAAATTGAGAACATGAAAAAATACGCCATGAAAAATATTTGTTCAAATTTTGAAAAATCCTTTAAGCATGGAAAAATGTATAGCCCGAAGATAGCCCGCGCTAAATCGGTCACATTTCTTTGTATGAGATGAGGCATCTGTACGTATAGTATTATATTATCTGTGGCTTAGATATGTTCCCGTCTTTATCTTGCACTTGTACCTAGTATTATAGTTGTGCGACAGTGACAAGAACATATCTAAGCCAGAGCACGTGCTAAGTAACGTTTATCAATAATTAATATCAATCTCGACCTATGTATTTTTTTGTTTCCCAGTGTAAAGCTCTAAACAGACAACGCTATACTATATATCATTATAGCATAAATAGCTCATAGCACGACAATATCGCGCACCATACATTGTTATGGACCTCAGATCATAGAAACAAGGAGATGTGCCAAGGCGCTATCGAGCTTGATGCCTGATCTTGAGCAAATTGCTCATATTAAAAACGTACGCGCTGGCGACGAACCGAACACGATCGATGGTATAAATACAGTGTTTTAGTTTAGTGCTAGTGTTGAGTGACGATTAACAGTGTTAGATTCAGGGTGTGCGGAATGTTTAATGCGTGGGAGATCTTTTTATTCACAAGGAGCGCTTAATTATGCGCGTAATTGTGTCGAAAAATGTACTAAAAGTGGCATCAGTTGTTCCGGTACTAATTTGCTATAATGGCATATCTCCTTGTTTCTATGATCTGAGTTATGGACACGTTCACACTGTGCTATACTATATAGTATGGCTTTGTAGGTCGCGCTATACCCCTACCTTTAGGCTTAAATCTCATTGTTTTCAAAATGGTGGTTACGCCCTTTGAACCTAAAGGTATCGATATTATACATATAGCATGCGCTATACTATACAGGGTGGAATTTTGTAATGCCACCTGAAGGGAAAGTACTCTTAATACTGTAGATAGAAAATTTATCTCAAGAAAACATTCCTTTATTTTTGAATAAAAAGAAAACTGCATTCAAAGATTTTCAAAAATGCGCTTGCCGCACCCGGAAATCGTACCGACTAAAATCTGAATTGAATTTATAAGTCCAGATTTCATGGTTTTCCTATCATTTAATTTATCAAGTTTGTTAGAGAGATTTCATCCTTATAATTGATCCTAACGATCAATGCAATAAAAGTACAGGGTGTAATTTTTACAGATTGTAGTCGGTTCGATTCCCGGCTGTGGCAAGCGAATTTTCGAAAATCTTTGAATGCAGTTTTCTTTCTATTCAAAAATAAAGGAATGTTTTCTTTGAATAAAATGTTCTATCTATGGTATTCAGAGTATTTTCCCTTCAGGTGGCATTACAAAATTCCACCCTGTATAGTATAGCGTAGTCTGAAGACAGCTTAAAGAGTATTTGATTCATTGCCAGGTGTCCCATTCACCGCTAAGGAGAGCCACGCAGTGTCGGGCATGCTGCACACGCTGGGCATCTTGTCGCGCAGGCACGTGCGCGCGCACGAGGACGCCGAGTGCGTGCGCCTCGTGCGCGCGGCGGGGGCCATCCCCCTCGCCGTCACCAACGTGCCCGAGATCAATAAGTGGTGAGTGGTGGAGACATACCCCCTTACTTAACTAACAAACCTAACCTTACTTAAACGATGATTAAGGTGGATCCGTCAAGGTTGCGAACGAAATTCAAAATATTTTGCGTTTTTTGGAAATTGCAGCGCTGTTTTAGGTTGTATGTTGATCCAAATTCGATTCGATACTAGTTACTAAATAATAATCATCAAAATCATCGATATAGGTAGCCCTCGAAATTATATTTAAAGAAAATTGTATTGTTTTCATAATTTCGAAAATAATTTTTCGAATCCTAGTTCCAAAGATTAGCGCGTTCAAATAAACTTTACCTTTATAATCCTACTAATATTATAAATGCGAAAGTTTGTGAGGATGCGGATGGATGTATGTATGGATGTTTGTTACTCTTTCACGCAAAAACCACTGAACGGATTTTTATGAAACTTTACAGTAATCTAGCTTATACATCAGAATAACACATAGGCTACTTTTTATCCCAAAAACGCGGGCGAAGCCGCGGGCAGAAGCTAATATTAATATAGATCGGTTATGTTGAATGTTTGTTGCAGGATGGAGAGCCGCAACTACGTGTTCGGGCAGACGTGCAACCCGCACCACACGGGCCGCACTGCCGGGGGCTCCAGCGGCGGCGAGGCGGCCCTGCAGGCCTCCGTCGCCGTGCCCATCTCGCTGTGTCAGTACCAACCCACTGATGGAGTAACCACAGTTTATATACCGGGTTACTGGTAGCGCCGCCCCGAGCAAACTCGGCGCCCTAGGCGAATAACTGGAATGGCGCCCCTTGAAACAATTTCGTAACAAAATGAAACACAAACGATACCTAATACTAGACGGTGAAAACGCACTGATTGTGTAGGTCGGTCGTTCTCCGGTGTCCTATTGTTTGGTTGATTTCGGTGGCACATTTTTTCTGTTAATTAGGACATTTTAACATAAATAAATATTGAATAAAAAAAATGAAATATTGAATCTAGATTTAGCTTAGAGAGTATTGGAAGCAAATGGTACAGATATTTCCTTTAAAATGTCTTAGTTAATCAGAGAAAATTGTGCCACCGAAATCAACCAAACAATGGGACACCGGAGAATGACCCAGGTACTGATAGACTGCTATGCACTACCCGACACAGAAAAGGCGCATCAGCTAACCGCCGCAGTAGTCAGCTCGCGGTAACTCGCCCATCCCGTACCCGCCCCATAAATTCGAGCGCCCTAGGCACAGAACAATAATACTCTAGCGAGGCCCAAGGCCATTGCCTAGGTTGCCTATATGGACGGGCCGGCCCTGGTTACTGGTAACTTGACGGCAATCCGTTCCATTAAAGGCGATGCAGGATCGTTTGCAACCAAATGGCCCCTGATGACACCATTTGTCAACTACTCGAAAATGGTTGATATTTTCGTAGGGGTCATAAGGGGTCATTTGGTTGCACATTATCTCTCCTACATCCCTTTGAATGGATTGCCAACACATTACCTTGTATAAATGACAAATCACTCGAATATGGTTGTGCATAGGGATCATTTGCGGGCATATAAAATGGGCTATTTAAGGCTATTTAACATCCCGGTAAGAGCCTTAGGAGTCAAGCAACGGGAGTGAAACTGCGGGGAATAGCTAGGTATAATATAATAGATAGATAGATAACATATACTTTATTGAACACCAAATTGTAACAGCATAAATTAGGGTACTTATTGTTAATTTTAAGGGTACAATGGCGGTCTTATCTCTGATAGCGATATCTTCCAGACAACCTTATATAATAGTGTATTTTTCCAGGCTCCGACATCGGTGGGTCGACGCGCATGCCTGCGTTCTTCTGTGGGCTGTACGCACTCAACCCCACCTCCGGATATACCAGCCTGAAAGGTTTGTAGTAGAATATATTTTTATTAGATTGAAAAAAAACCGGACAAGCTCGAGTAGGACTCGCGCCCTGAGGGTTCCGTACAAATTTAGTTATGTATGTAGATATAATCTATACTATACTAATACGGTAGTGGACTACTATTAAAAAAGTACAAATAAACTATTTTATTCCAAAGAAGGAATAGGAATTACAAAAAATTTAAAAAAAAAAATATATCACAAAATGGAAAACATAGACGCTTTTAAAGTTTTTGGAGGGAGTATCGCTCCGTCTTTGTCGCGCGAAGCGGACATAGGTGGTGTTACGTCACTTATCATGCATGCCGTCCGTGTCTAGCAAATCATTTTAAAACGCTTATAACTTTGCCAATTTTGTAGATGTTTCATCAGTTTTTTTGGTGTTAATTATCTTTTTTCAAATAGTTTACAGATTCACAATAAAAATAATATATATAACATCCCTATTGTATAATCTATAACTATTGTCTACAGAAGAATAGACAAAGTGACAGATTGTAGAAAGATTTATACGGTTTTATGCATACAATGAAAAGAAGAAATGTTTCTATTCTTCAGTAGACGAAATCTAATAAGCCAAGCACGGGTAAACGTAACGTAAAATAAAGTACCGGCAAACATTATTCAGTCAGCCTCTTTAATTTTAATAAAATAATAATTGAAATGATTCCTGCCGCTCGCCGCCGCCGCTTTCCACTATGCTTCGACTTCCGATTAAAAGTTTAAAATATCCTATTGAACAGTGTCCTCGTCCGAGTCGGAACTGGAGGTGTAATATCAATCGAAAGTTCCGATTTATCGGAGTCGGAGTCGAAGCTCCGTAACATCCCTAGAGTCTGATAACGAGCTAACCAGCCTGTTACCTCCAGGGTCGGCCCTCCGCACGGGCGAGGAGAAGTCGATGGCTTCCATCGGCTTCATAAGCCGCCACTGCTCCGACCTCGTCCCGCTCACGTTCAAACAAACAAACAAACTCTGCAGCTTTATAATATTAGTATACATAACTAAGTTTGTACGGAACCCTCAGGGCGCGAATCCTGTCCGCACTTGTCCAGCTTTTCAACCGACTTCAAAAAAGGAGGAGGTTCTCAACTCAACTGGTTTTTTATTGTTTTTTTCTTCTGAATAATTGTCGTTTGAAAGAGTCTATGATAATGAGCTAACCAGCCTGTTACCTCCAGGGTCGGCTCTCCGTACGGGAGAGGAGAAGTCGATGGCTTCCATCGGCTTCATAAGCCGCCACTGTTCCGATCTGATCCCGCTCACAAAGATCGTCGTCACTAAGGACCTGAACCTCGATAGAGCTGTTGATGTTAAAGTAAGTAACCCGCGCCAATAAAAAGACGAATTAAAATGGCGGCACTAATGCTGTCTTTACTCACACCCGACATGTGTGAGTAAACACAGCAATAACGTGCGAGTGAGAGGGAATGATTAGTGCCGCCATTTTAGATTCGCTTCTTTATTGGCGCGGGTTATATTATACGATCCTTAATCTTCTCATCATTATAACGTTTTGAGATACTTTATTTCTTAAAAAAAATTAAGTCCAATATTGATAACGTTTTTAGGGTTCCGTAGTAAAACTAGGAACCCTTATAGTTTCGTCATGTCCGTCTGTCCGTCTGTCACATCCTCGTCAAATCTACAGTTCATAACCAATTTGTATGAAATTTCGCAAGGAGATGTCTTCTGTGAGCTGCCATAAAGGCCTGTAGTAAAATTATGAAAAATAAAATAATTAGGGGTGGCCCCCATACATGAAACTGGGGGATGAAAAAAAATATTTTCGCCCACCCCTTCATGTGGGTATCGTTGGATAGGTCTTTATGATACATGATAATGATAAATCATATTTCTTTTGTAAATAGGTTAAAAATAACACTTTTACACGTCAACACATTTTTTTAAGCTAGATGAGTGCTTGTTCCAAAGCGATTCTGTCGACTTGATTTATGTGATCACAGCCATACAAACCCGAAATGTTATGATGCAAATTTTAAAAGTTTGTTTTTGGTTTAGAAACTCAAGTACTACTACGTGGAGACGGCTCAAGATCTGCGCGTGAGTCCCATCTCTGCTGACCTCCGCGCTGCTATGAATAGGTATGTAACATGAAAGAATACATTATTCTTTCATGTTGAATTACTTTTAAAATTTAAGAGTTTATTTTGAAACAATGTCCAGGGTATTAATAAATAAAATTAATTAGTACCTAATTAATTCCACGGTTATTATAACGGATCTCTAATCATTATATTTAAGACTATGTATATTCAAATTACGTAACTTTAAAACATGAAGGGCCTTACTACAAAAAAGATAAACATCTGTTAAACAAGAATGCTACCAAAAATAATACACACTTGTTTTAGCACTAACTTGTCTAAAACAACTGTGTATTATTTTTGGTATCATTCTTGTTCAACAGATGTTTATCTTTTTTGTAGTAAGACGGCTAAAATCCCAGGGATAACATCAAAGTTGTTTCAAACGCTTTAAATATCTAGGAATGTTAACTACTTTTTTTTTATTGTGAAGCTGTAAACTATTTGAAAAAAGACAATTAGGTAACACCAAAAAAACCGATGAAACATCTACAAAATTGGCAAAGTTATAAGCGTTTTAAAATGGTTTGCTAGACACGGACGGCACTACCTACTAGTGACGTAACACCACCTACGTCCGCTTCGCGCGACAAAGACGGAGCGATACTCCCTCCAAAAACTTTAAAAGCGTCTATGTTTTCCATTTTGTGATAAATTATTATTTTTGCTTTTACTTTTTTGTTGTGCCTATTCCTTGTTTGAAATAAAATAATTTATTTGTACTTTTTGAATAGTAGGACACTACCGTATTGTAATATAATTTCTCACCGCCATAATAACAATTGCAGAGCCATAACCAAGTTAACAGAGGACGTGACGTCGACGGACAACGCGCCCCGTGCGTACTCGCACGCCGGCTTCGACCACATGTTCGTACTGTGGCGCTACTGGATGACGCACGAGGCGGACTGCTTCGCGAAGCTGCTCACCAACAACACTGGCACCGCTAGCTTCTACAAGGAGTTCCCGAAGAAGGTGATGAGGACAGACATACATGACATCAGTGGCGTGTCTAGAGGGCAAGCCCGACGCATTTTTTTCGTTTTAGAAAGAATTTATGTTCATTTTTAGGGTTCCGTACCTCAAAAGGAAAAACGGAACCCTTATAAGATCACTTTGTTGTCCGCCGTCAGTCACCGGTCCATAAGTGGAGCCATCTGCTCATAGATGGCGCCATTGGAAGTATGCAGTAGCGCCATCTATGATCATATTTCGGAACCCTTAGGGCGCGAGGCATACTCGCACTTGTCCGGTTTTCATGAATGTCGGTGATTTTTAATATACGTATTGCTTTAATAACGACATCAACTCACTTAGATTCATGAAAAATTAACATAAATACCGGTTCCGAAATATGATCATAGATGGCGCTACTGTATACTTCCAATGGCGCCATCTATCAGCAGATGGCTCCACTTATGGTCCGGTGACTGACGGCGGACAACAAAGTGATCCTATAAGGGTTCCGTTTTTCCTTTTGAGGTACGGAACCCTAAAAAAACGGACACGTGCGTGCGTGTTCCAAAATATGCGAAATATGCAATAGCGCCATCTATGCCATGCTATTACATCACAGTAAATACTAGACTTTTGCCCGCGACTCCGTCCGCGTGGACTACAATGAATGACCAGTTTAAATGACCTCCGTAGTATAGGATGGCTAGTACTACCAAGAGGTCAAGCTGTATCTCTGGTTTATCCCACCGGAATTAGATGAAACGTAGCTTAGATTTTAAGTTGGACCCCAAGCTATCGAACTGTGAAAACCATATCAAAATCCGTTCAGTACTTTTTGCGTGATGCGCGCACAAACAGATAAACAGACAAAAATTCAAAAAAAAAAATTTTCGGGCATAGTTACGTCCCATTACCTATCCAACGATACCCCACACTAAGGGGTGCGCGTAAATATTTTTTTTGATCCCTCAGTTTCATGTATGGGGGCCACCCCTAATTATTTTATTTTTCGTAATTTCACTACAGGACTTTATGGCGGCCCATACAAGATATCTACTTGCGGAGTTTCATACAAATTGATTATGAACTGTAGATTTGGCGAGGGTGTGACAGACGGACAGACAGACAGACGGACATGACGAAACTATAAGGGTTCCTAGTTTTACTACGGAACCCTAAAAACCTTCAATAAACGTAATGCTTTTTCTTTCCAGTTGGCGGGCATGTCGCAGTACACGCTGCCCGCTATCCTGAAGCTCATGGACGACCAGGTGATGCCGCCCGTCAACAAGGAATGGGCGGAGAAACTCACTAAAGAACTCAAGGACGATCTCATTGTGAGTACTGTACTAACACGTATTTCTCTCATCACAGGCGCGGTCACAGCCAAAGACTTTGGGGGGGTCATACTGATTAAGTCTCAACCAATGACTTTGGAGGGGTCATACCAATTAGTGCCGATGTGCTCTACCATGAATTACAGGTTTGTCCATTGGACGTGTACGATTTGGGGGGGGGGTCAACCCCTACGACCCTCCCTTGGACCGCCACTGTCTCACCAAGCTGCATTGGGAACTAGAATGGTTTGGGCGATGTTAGATACGCATAAGAAAGAGAAACGTGAGACTGTTAATCTGTGGATGACTAGGGCAATGTACCTAATAAATGTTTAATCACAAAATTACACTTTAAGACCACAACATACCACAAATGCAAAACCAACCATAGGTATTCGGTCAGATAGGTACTGGATCAAAAAAGGATAGTGTTCAGTGTTTACGCCACCGTTCACCAATGAACGGGCTCCAAAATGACGAGATAATTCTATGACGCCGATTAGCCAATGACCGCTTCCGAATCATCATCCGCCTAGCCTTTTCCCAAACATGATTGGGGTCGGCTTCCAGTCTAACTGGTTGCGGCTGAATATCGATATTTTACATGGAGCGACTGCCATCTGACCTCCACAACCCAATTATTGGGAAATACCGGTATTCGAATGTTAGACCAGTTGTCAGGCTTTTGGGCTCCTGACTACCCGTAACGACTGTCAAAGATATTCCTATGACAACCGGGACCGACTGTTTAACGTGCTCTCCGAGGCACGGAGGGGTCTCGATGTGTTAAGAACGGTCACCCATCCAAGGACTGACCGCGGCAAGCGCAGCTTAACCTCGCAGATCGATCGATCAGCGCGGCTGTCCTTTAGCCACGAGCCCCTCAACGACCGCTTCCGAATATGGCGTCGTATTCTACAGCCAATCGTCGACGCGCAATCTCACGCGACACCGAAGCCATCGTGCGGCACTTAGAACAAAGACTCGCTTCCAACGTCACCACGACATCTCAATTTTATTAATTCTAAAGGCACTAATTTATATTTTAGCCATCCAAGTTGTAAATCATATTGATTAAAAGTAGATTTTCAAGTAAACCTAGTTTTCTTTTGTTCCATCGCGAACATTCAGTACAGTTATGCGTGTTGTCCTCAGAAACTGCTGGGCGATGACGGCGTGCTGCTGTTCCCGAGCAGCCCCGCGGTGGCGCCGTACCACTACTCGCCCATCGTGCGCCCCTTCAACTTCGCGTACTGGGCCGTCTTCAACGCGCTGCAGTTCCCCGCCGCGCAGGTAACGTACACCTACGTCTTTATATTTGCCATCACTATGACGGTAAATATGAAGATCTACAGGGTGGCAGGTTAGACAGTGGAAATATTTGAAGGGGTCATTGTACTCATCATTATGAACAACAGGGTTTCAGGGTTGGTCCATTGGTACCATAGTAAAAGTTGTTCATAATGATGAGTACAATGACCCCTTTGAATATTTCCACTGTCTAACCTGCCCCCCTGTATTTGCCATCACTATTATGGTAAATATGAAGATCTATGCCGTAAGATATTGACGGAAAATTTGGAGTCATTTGTAACAGGTATGGCAAGCGTACAGAGGTCAAAATGGAGGGGAATTGTATTTTTTTAGATATTTTCCGTCATAATTATGTCGAAACTATAAGGCATATAAAACAAAATTATATTTTGAAATGTGCAGATAAAGCCCTTTCATTTGATATGCAACGCCACTCTAAAATTTTGTACCCCCACTTCGGCGCCATTTGCAATGAAAATAGTTTTTAAATGATTTTATTTGCAATAAAGGTGGGCAAGCATTTTTTATAACTGTTTCAAATTTCAAGTCGATAGCATTAGTAGTTGCTGAAATAACCAGATGTGACAGAGACAGACAGATGAAGTGGCACCATAAGGGTTCCTTTTTACCATTTTGGTACGGAACCCTGAGAAAATCCTACTTATATTATAAATGCGAAAGTTTGTGCGTGTGTTTGTATGTTTGTTACTTCTTCACGCTGAAACGGCTGGTCGGATTTGGATGAAATTTGGCAAAGAGTTAGCTTGGGACCAGCCGGCCTAACATGCGCGCCGCGACAAATTTTGTCGACTGTTTTGTCTCGCTCTTACTCGTGCGAATATGAGACAAATGCACGATAAAAGCGTCGACAAAATTTTGTAACACACATAAGCTACTTTTCGTCCATTTTCACGCAGACGAAGTCGTGGGAAACAGCTAGTAAAAGTAGGTAATACTATAAAATTATTTGACACTTGTTTTTGTTCCAGGTTCCTCTCGGGCTGAACGGCGACAAGCTGCCCCTCGGCATCCAAGTAGTAGCGGCTCCCAAGCAGGAGGCTCTCTGCGCGGCCGTCGCACAGCACTTAGGCGAAGCGCTGGGGGGGGCTGCCCCCCCCTGCCAAATACTGCAGTAGGCTAGTGTAGCACCCGTACCCCGATCATGAGTTATTTTGACGTATAGTATCGTTAATGTAAGCATAATTTTGAATTGAAAATATACGTTTGCTACACAATATTTATACAGGGTGGCAGGTTAAACAGTGGAAATATTTTAAGGGGTCATTGTACTCATCATTATGAACAACTTCTACTGTGGGACCAACCTTGAAATAGCGAAAAAAAAATCAGCTGTTCCATACATTTTGTTGAGTTATGTGAACATAAATGTATGGAACAGCTGATGTTTTTTTCGCAATTTCAGGGTTGGTCCCATAGTAAAAGTTGTTGATAATAATGAGTACAATGACCCCTTAAAATATTTCCACTGTCTAACCTGCCACCCTGTATAAATTAAGTAGGTACTTAATTAATTTCTCTGTATTTTTGAAAATGTGCAAATTTTATAAAAGTTTATCAAAATGTTCCAGGACTGCTGTATTTTAGATTCAAAATATGCTTACATTAACGACACTATACGTCAAAATAACTCATGACCGGGGTACTGATGACCAGGGCCGGGGCCTTAGACAACTTTTCTATTAGCGTTTACACCAAACGTATTAGACCCATATCTCATTAGGACGCCAGCAGCGCTTCCATGGCTACCCTCGGCGTCCGTGAGACGCCAAAACTGGCCGCCAAAGCGGATGCCAGACGAGATTAGTATCGCTTGTTCACGCAAACAAAATGGACGTCGAAGAAATGTGTGCGTGTCGAGCGAGGGAGCGGCTGGCGGCTGGCAAGCCATCGCCAAGTGAGGTAGGGTTAGGTAGGGGACGGTCCATTAATCACGTGAGGCTCGAAAGGGGGGGGAGGGGGTTCGGAAAAAGTCACGAAATATCACAAGGGGGAGGGGGGTGTAGTGAGATATCACGTGTATTTATTTTTTCGTTGGACGCGCAATTTCTAAACCGAAAAAGAAAATGCTGTATTTAAAAATTAAGATAATTTGTACCAAAAAAATAAACGTGATCTTAGGTAGGGGGGAGGGGTTAATTAAAAACCTCACCACGTATCACCGGGGGGTGGGGGGGTCAAAAAGTTGCTAAAAAAACATCACGTGATTAATGGACGTCCCCTAGGCTGTAATACAATTTGACATGTTTTGATTGGCGGCGCTGCTGGCGTCTCTGCCATGGCATCTTAATGAGATATGGCCCTAATTGCCACGCTCAGAGACGGGAATGCAAGTGGGCTGCTGTAACAACTATTTGGCCAATATAGCCCAGACAATAGCCCAGTTTGCGAAGTGTAGACGGCGGCCAACTGTTAATTTTATTAGAGCTCATATTTATCGCTTTATTATAGAAAGAATAATGGTGACGATTCTGTTATTTACAAACTAAACTAATTTAGTCTCATTATGTCTCTTTCTAACGGAAAACATGGGAAAAGGATAGAAGATATTTAATTAATCCTGTCAAATTAGTCCTCTTGCTTCATTTCAATGAGAATTTAGTCGGTTTCGCAAAAGGTCATGACTATTTTCCCGTAAATGACAAGGACGTAGACTAATTTGACAGCTCTTAATTATTTTCTGTCCTTTTTCAATGATATTTGTAAGAAAGAGATATAGTGTGATTAAAATTAGTTTAGTGCAATGTTCAACAGAATCAGTACCAATAACTTATTTATTAATTTAAGAGAAATAAGTCAGGAAAATGTATCCCTATTTGTAAGCTTGTCTGTTACAGTGTTTTATTATCAAATAAGTACAATTTGCTTACGTGATGCTTATTATCAATAAGGTACATATTTATTTGTATGTCAATACAGCACTTTGCGCATTTACATAAAATGATTATTTTATATTTTTAGGGTTCCGTACCTCAAAAGGAAAAACGGAACCCTTATAGGATCACTTTGTTGTCCGCCGTCAGTCACCGGACCATAAGTGGAGCCATCTGCTCATAGATGGCGCCATTGGAAGTATGCAGTAGCGCCATCTATGATCATATTTCGGAACCCTTAGGGCGCGAGGCATACTCGCACTTGTCCGGTTTTTTTTATCCGTCGAGCTTTCATCTAGCGTCGTTATTTACATTCAAAGTAACGCATTTATAATATTAGGGGCCAATAGAAAGGATTTAAAAAATCTTTAAAGACGAAATGATTCATTATCTTTATTACATTGTCACATATGACTTTACTTAGCTAAGTAAGCGTTTCATTCAAATATGAACATTATTTTTATATAATTAAGGTTCATATTCGTATGAAGCGCTTGTTCACATTCGCTTATACGAATATGAACCTTATTTTCATTCTTTAATTCAATATAATGATCAAATTCTTATAAAACGGTTACTTTACTTATCAAAGTCCAGTCTGTGAATTTCTATGATCTATGATTCTAGCTATATGATAGTGTAATAATATCTAACTGGCCGTTAGTCCGATGTAATAGGTGCTTTCTAATTAATAAGGTTTCTAAATATAATTATTGTATGTATTTTCTCTCACTTAAGTTTTAAAGGTTGTGGAAGTTTCATGAGGTGCTTGGTTGCAGAAACAAAAAAGTTTATGAGGTTCATGAATAGATGAAGTATGTAGACAAGAGTAACAATTATTTATAATACGTAATACAAATTATATTTTTAAAATGTGTATTTGTGATGTCTTTAGCTTTTAAGTATATACCTAACTTATATCGATTATTTTTAAGTTAAGGGTATTTCAACAAGAACTTTGTTTTTCAATTGGGGTAACCCCAAGAACGTGATAGTTTGGACGTTTAGTTTTTGGCGGTATTCGTAGTAGGTGCTTTGGCAATTGTTACAACGAATTTAATTTCGCTGGAAAATCGCATTAAAATAATTCAAATCCACTATGAAAACGGTCGTTCTGTTAGTTACATTTCAGAAAAAATATTTTTTTCAGACGAAGCCCATTTTCATTTGTCAGCGTACGTCAACAAGCAAAATTGCCGCATTAGGGCTTCTGAAAATCCTAAAGCAATTATTGAGAAGCCTTTGGATGCTCAACGTGTCACTTTGTGGTGCGCTATGTGGTCTGGAGGCGTGATTGGACCGTTTTTAAAAAATTTTGATGAAAGAATCATCATTTGTCAGCGTGGTCGTGGTGGACATTTGCCAGATATCATTTTTCATTCATAATTGCCAAACTTTTTATAATACAATAAAAAATTCATTCATTTTCCTCTAAATTCTTTGTTTTATTTTGTTTAGAAAACAAAGTTCTTTTTGAAACACCCTATATAAGAATGGCTTATTGTGTAACTTACAAGGTGTTAAAATATGAAGAAATCTAAGGGGTGTAAGGGGCGTAACGAAACTGAAACCATGGGTTCAGTACCTTATTCTGAACCCCTCACCGAAAAAATTTTGCGTCGGACTTCAAAAAAATATACGATTTTGTTTGGAGATTTTTTAAAGAATTGCATCTCCAAACAAACTCGTATTTTTTTTAAGGACCGACGAATGAGCCGCTTTATTAGATATAGGAACCACATCACCCACATCAATTTTATATTGCTAGACGATTTTTTATTGGTGTCTTACAATGCAAATCTATTTATGAATAACAAAAATTAAATATATTTTATACCTTGTAAAAATTGCCAAGGCTGTGTCCCCAATAGGCAAACTCACAGTTTGCCTATTGGGGACACAGCCTTAGTCATTGTGAGACTGATATTTACATTATTTAAAACGGTGGAGGCTATGCAGTGAAACTGTGCTTATTCAATAAATATATAACCTTTTTATACAAACTTGTTTGTTTTTCAGTACTAGTTCAGTACGGCTGTCCCATTTCAAAACCTAGTACCTAATCCCACATTTTTTTGACTCTGCACAACAGTTCTAAACATTTAAAGACACACCAATTTCATTTTTAGCGCACGAATGAAAGGTACTAGCGTACTAGGCAAACAGAATCGGAAGGTGGTTTACCAAGATTTGTTTTGCATATCTACCAACTACCCACAACACAAAATAAGAGAAAAGTATTAGGAAATCAGAAACGGTAGGAAGATTTATTTATATTGCATAGGTACGTCGCAAACTGACAAAATATGACGGTACTAGGAGATCAGAAATAGGAAGTACCTACTAACATTTATTTTGCATCTACCTACAAACTAACAAAATACGAGAAAAGTACTAGGGAATCAGAAGCAGGAGGAAATTTACTAAGCATCAACACGCATCAACAAACAACAAATTATGAGAAAAGTACTAGGCAATCAGAAACTGGAGTAAGATTTAGTAAGCATCTACGAACCAACAAAATATGATAAAAGTACTAGGCAATCAGAAACATTAGGGAGATTTAAGCATCTATAAACTAACAAAATATGAGAATGGTACCAGGCAATCAGGAACAGGAGGAATATTTATTAAATCATCTACAAACTAACAAAATATGAGAAAAGTACTAGGCAATCAGAAACAGGAGGGAGATTTATTAAGCATCTATAAACTAACAATGAGAAAAGTACCTACTAGGCAATCAGAAACATGAGGAAAGTTTACTAAGCATCTACGAACTAACAAAATATGAGAAAAGTACTAGGCAATCAGAAACAGGAGGGAGATTTATTAAGCATTTAAAAACTAACAAAATATAAGAAAGGTACCAGGCAATCAGGAACATGAGGAAGATTTATTAAGTATCTATAAACTAACAAACTATGAGAAAAGTACTAGGCAATCAGAAACAGGAGGAAGATTTATTAAGCATTTAAAAACTAACAAAATATAAGAAAGGTACCAGGCAATCAGGAACATGAGGAAGATTTATTAAGCATCTATAAACTAACAAACTATGAGAAAAGTACTAGGCAATCAGAAACAGGAGGAAGATTTATTAAGCATTTAAAAACTAACAAAATATAAGAAAGGTACCAGGCAATCAGGAACATGAGGAAGATTTATTAAGCATCTATAAACTAACAAACTATGAGAAAAGTACTAGGCAATCAGAAACAGAAGGAAGGTTTACTAAGCATCTACGAACTAACAAAATATGAGAAAAGTACCAGGCAATCAGAAACGGGAGAGAGATTTATTAAGCATCTATAAACTAACAAACTATGAGAAAAGTACTAGGTAATCAGAAACAGGAGGGAGACTTACTAATTATCTGCGAACTAACAAAATATGAGAAAAGTACTAGGCAATCAGAAACAGGAGGGAGATTTATTAAGCTAGAAAAACAGTAGCAACACTGTTCAGGGTCACGTCGTCGTCTGCCACCTTCATTTGCTGCGTGCCGTGTTCACTGAGGCTGCGAATTGTAGTCGTCACGACTAGGCGGTACCACTGGGTCGATAACCTATCGACCTTTTTATCTCTATTATTCTACTCTTTGCTATCGACCTAGTGTCTCGGAGAGCCATGAAGGTTTATCTATGCACCTGAACGCATCGCTCACGTGTGCAGTGTTGTTCGTGAGTGGTGCGTTTGGACTTTTGAAGTGTATAACGGCCATATCAATAATTCATACGCGACAGATCCTTCTTCTCGGCGTATGGAAAGCACTCGTACGTATATGGTGTGCTCCGGCCTTTTTTCAAGACAGTTCTTGATGAGGATTTTTCCAGGGTAACTTAACTAAACTTGGGTAATTTGTAAATAAAAGTCGAATAAGTGAGTCAATTTTTTTTATTTGATTTGTTAAATCTCAGAGTGGGCGTGCACGCCCCGCGTGTGCGCGTGTCGCACGTCGCACAGTCGCGCGTCGCCGCAGTCGCGCGTCGCCGCCGCCGCAGAGCGTCGCCTACTCGCATCACATACACCGCTAATCACCAGCGCTACGTAAACATCGCAAGGACTGGACGCCGCACAACCATACTCGGGATGAGCCGCGTAGACTAAGGTAACGTTAAAGTATGATAATATCACTTAATGGAATGGAACAGTCTATGGTCAGGCGGGCGGCGCGGTGTGCGCGGCCTCGCAGCACAGCAGGCGCGCGGCCCGGGCCAGCAGCGCGCGGCCCGCGCCGGGCCGGGCCGGGCCGGGCCGGGCCGGGCGGGCCGGGCCGGGCCGGGCCGGGCGGGCCGGGCCGGGCCGGGCCGGGCGGGCCGGGCCGGGGCCCAGCAGCTCGGCCAGCAGGCGGCGCGGCGGCGCGGGGGGCGGGCGGGGCGCGCGGGGCGGCCGGGCGGCGGCTCAGCTCGGGAACTTGCAGTACAGCGCGTACTGCAGCTCGTAGCCCGAGAAGCGGCAGTGCTGCGACTCCAGCGGCGAGTACTCGCCCAGCGCCGGGAACTTCTTCAGCTGGCGGGCCGCGGACGCTCCCGGGGAGTCCTGATAACGTAACGATTACAATTAGCAACATTGTATAACATCCTAGAGCTTCTGTGAATTTCTAGGACACCACTGTTCGTTAGCCTCAATGCAGGAAGCAATACTATGTCACCGCTGCTAGGGAACTTGTTTGACCAACGCAAAATATTTTTATATGTGACAAACCCAGAAATGGCGAAAAAAAAATCAGCTGCTCCATACATTTGTTGAGTTATGTGGACAAAAATGTATGGAACAGTTGATTTTTTCCAAATTTCAGGCTTGGTCCTATAGTAAAAATTGTTCATAATGATGAGTACAATGACCCCTTTTCGTATTTCGACTGACTGAAATTACACCCAATATAAGTTGATATTTTATTTTCGTAGACACATTAAAAAAAGTTTGCGATCACTTTGAAAAATCGAAATCTTTTTTGTTACGGTAGATTATAATTATTATGATTTCTATTTGATATATATAATTTCAAACTGGGTATTTCTATTTAAAGAAAACACACAACAAAGAATTTTTCTTGATAAAGTTCAATTAAAAAAATTATATCAGCTTATGCTAGTGATCGCAAACTTTTTTACCCGACTGCGCGACGCAAAGGAGGGTAATGTGTTTATCAGTCTATGTACAAGAGGCTTCTGACGTCAACTGACCGGCGTGGCGAAGACGGTGAGCACGAACTTGGCGGGGCGGAAGGCGCGCAGCACCCGCGCCAGCACGCCGGCGTAGCTGCGCACGGCCACGTTGGACTCGAACGACACGTACGAGCACGCGCGCTCCGGCGTGATGTGGATCGTCATGTAGCAGCCCTGCCCACGTACCACTTTATTCATTTATTCATTCAAAAATTAACATTTCAATATTTCTATAAAAATACTAAATTATTAAAAATATTCAGTCTTAAAAATACTGTCTCGCTCGCACATAAACATATTTTTAAGAATGTTAAAGAAAAGACGCATTTTTGAAAAATGTATTCTTATAATGTTTTAGGTTATAAGATGACCCAGTAGAATTTCTAGCTATTTTTTAACAAAATATTAATTTGTATTTCTGACAGTTAGACATAGTAACGGTAATATTGTAAATATTATAATTATCCTATCCTTCTTAGCAGGCTAATATAATTTTAGAGCTAGATTCCCCTACATATAATGAATCTATAACGTTACCATCGATTCTTCAGATCTAGATAAATCTTTACACAAAAGGCACTAACTTTGCATTTAATTTACCGTTATACAAGGTGGCAGGTTAAACAGTGGAAATATTTTAAGGGGTCATTGTACTCATCATTATGAACAACTTCTACTATGGGACCAACCCGGAATCGCAAAAAAAAAATCAGCTGTTCCAAACATCTTGTTAAGTTATGTTAACATAAATGTATGGAACAGCTGATTTTTTTTTCGCGATTTCAGGTTTGGTCTCATAGTAAAAGTTGTTCATAATGATGAGTACAATGACCCCTTAAAATATTTCCACTGTCTAACCTGCCACCCTGTATAACACATAATTATTAAACCGTCAAACCGTACGTACGTCATATGACTCAAGTAGATAATAATTAATTGTAAGTTATGACTTATGATTCAGACAACTTACGGATGGTAAATCCTTATCTCCCTTTAGCAGCGTTAAGAAACATTAATTCATTATAATCTGGTGTATATCTTAATTAGTACTAGTGTCATTAATTAATAGTAGAACTTGCTTAGTGACAGGTATCATATAAGGTGCTATACAAATATCTGCCACGGCTGCAATGGGAGACAGTATTGTGTTTATAGATTACAATAGTAAAGATAAATTATTGATTATTTGTCATATTATTTTTCATACAAAAAAAAGTACGTATAAATTTTAGTAGATCAGGTTGACGAACTAGTCAGCTGATATCAGTTTTCATTCACAGAACAGATGGAAAGAGATAGCAGTAGTTTTCATTGACGAAGCGACACATCGCGCGTAATTTGTGAACCACGTTATGCAGAGTAGAGTCAATGTTAATTTAACTTCTTTATTTTCTCAAATTTAATTAATTGTTCCGGGGTACGAAAGTTCTTCACTATTGTAATCTATAAACACAATACTACCTCCCATTAAAGCCGTGGCAGATATTTTTATAGCACCTTATATACAGGGTAATTTCACGATCCGGCACATATTTTACACTATCAAATAAGCCAGTAATGCCTTATCCAGAAGTGAACAATTTTCATATATTACTTTAAAAGTTTTAACCCGACTACCTTAGAAGGATGTATGTCCATTTCTTTGGCACGCTGGTACGGTCAGCGATATAAGGCGCTGATCATTTTATAAATATATCTTATTACCAGTTTTTCAAAGTATCATTTGTAGCAAGCAAGTAATAATTGGCAAGTTTTCATTCATGAAACTTTCTCAAACTTTGGACGGATGTTTATCGACTTATAACACTGACTGTACTGTTTGGAATATCAGTATATTATTAAACCAATCATCCTTTATCAGGCACATTGTTAGACAAACTGTTTGTTACACAATGCAGTCCATAGATGAATTGTCTAGGATTAGTCTGAGTGGTGTATCTAGAATTCTAGATCTAGCCTGTGTTGGTCAGATAGAACTGGATTTTTATCAAGATTAATTTTATTATCTTGTTACACTGACAGTTATATTGAGAGTTAAACTGAGATTACATCTAGATCCAGCCAATTGTATAATGACAACATTCTATGATACCCCGAAGGATAAGAGTGCGATCTATCTAATATTATAGTACTATTATTATCTACTATTATAATATTTTTAGCAGTATACTGCAAAAAAAAATCGTAAATCGTCTATATTTAGGTTTGTCAATTTGACGTGTACGATTTTGGGGGTCATGACCCCTACGGCCCCCTCTTCGGACAGCAACTGAATTAAACCCTGGGATATGTATAATGTATATGTTGCTACTAAACTTAAGCGTCGCCGCACACGGGCCACAAGTGGTCGCCACTTGTCACAGGTACAAATGTGAATGGCAGCACTTTAAATGTGCCTGTGACAAGTGGCGACGACTTGGGGAAGCCACTTGTGGCCCGTGTTCGACGACGCTAAGTAAATAATAAACAACCACTTACATCTTTAGCAACTCCATTCATGGAGTACCCGCATGGATCAAACAGGAAATCGTCTATGACCATTCCTGGTATTATCTTGTCTATGCCTGACTCCTGTAAATAATAAAAATACACATTAGCAATAATAAGAGGCGTATAAAAAAGAATCTAAAATTTCAGATGAGTCGGGCGAGACCCGGTAGCTCAGTTGGTCAGAGCACTAGCCACGGTACGGTGGGGTCATTCGATTTTTGAAAATCACTTATATATTTAATAACTTAATAGTCTCGTGATTCTTACCCGTGTAGCGGCCGCGGCGTCCGCGGAGTACTGCCTGGTGAAGATGTCCATGACGGCGGGGTCCAGGTCCGACATGAGGATCTCGATGGTCTGGTCCGGCTCGGTCAGCGCGACGCCCTCGCTCGCGTCGCTGTGCTCCTTCTCCAGGGCGTCCACTGTGCCTATTGGTAAATTATGAAAATGATGAATAATCGTGTCAAATCTAAGCACACTCGACGTCATTGACGGTCGACCACTTTTCACCCTTATTACTAAGCACATAAGGGTGAAAAGTGGTCCACCGTCAATGACGTCGAGTGTACTTTTTGGTAGAGGGGTCCGCCCGGTTTAGGCAACTCCAAAATAGGTTATACAGGGTGGCAGGTTAGACAGTGGAAATACGACAAGGGGTCATTGTACTCATCATTATCATATATTAAAAAACAATCAGTTGTTCGGAACAAGTGATTTTGTTTTTCGCGATTTTAGGGTTGGTCCCATAGTAAAAGTTGTCCACAATGATGAGTACAATGACCCCTTTTCGTATTTCTACTGTCTAACCTGCCACCCTGTATGCTCTGCTCTAAGTAGATGGATGATGATAATGGTTGTATAATATTTATATAACATTCACTTCGATGCACAAGTTGATAACTTTGATAAAGTGCGCCCTAAGCAAGGGCGGATCTGGAGGCCCTGGGCTAGGCTGGACCTCTATTACGTGTCCCCACCCCCTGACTCAAAGGCTAGATCCGCCCTAGGCCCAAACTAACATGAACATGATGGTTAATCACAATGCACCCTTATTTATATTCGATACTATTTCGTAATAATGTCTTAGGTTTTCGCGATTATTACACATTATAATAAAATAAGTTTAAACGGATTAAATCACGTATATTACAGATTTTTACAGTTTTCCTGACGTTTCGAACACTTTGCAGCGTTCGTCCTGCGACCACGAACGCTGCAAAGTGTTCGAAACGTCAGGAAAACTCTGTAAAAATCTGTAATATACGCGATTTTATCCGTTTAAACTTTTTTATTATAATACTATTTCGTATTCAAAGCATATTATACAATTAGAGCTGATAATAAATAAGAAACAACAAACATATAATATGTCAACAGGTACATACGGTACAGTTATGTCTAGGTGTACCAAAACTAATGAGGCGGCGCGTTGACCTGAAGATGACAATATTAATGAGTCAATGAATTTATACTGCATATAAATATAAAGGACATTTTATAAAAAGGGCTTGAAATGGATTCAGGGGATTAAGACATTTTTTTTACCCATAATATACTCGTACTTTAAAAATGAATGTATACGATGTTATAAATTACTTATCTTGACCCCTTGCGTGTCAAAAATCGTTGAAGAAGTGGAGGGGACAAGTAAGACCCACATTTCGCACGTAGCATTCGGGCTGCTACCTACTGACAAGTACCTTACTAGGTAGTCAAAGTTTGCCTGACATGGGTATCGAACCCAGGCGCTACAGCAGCGGTACACTTGGCTACAACACACACCTTCCAGCGGCAGCAGTGTGTACAGGTACCAACAGTCCTTCTCAGGGCCCATGATGTACGCGCGTCCGTCGCCGAAGAATGAGTCCAGAAGTTTCACCTGGAACCAATTAAATAACAGTTGAGTTTACATAGAGACAGTGGCATATTTACCCTAGGGCCATGGGGGCCATGGCCCGGGGAGGCAGTCGGTGAGGGGCGGCATAGCCTCTTTCGCGCCACCCCTCGCGCTCAGCTTTTTGCAGAACCCTAAACTCTGCGTAATCCGCCACGCACTTAGCCGGTATTTTCGTTAATTTATGGGGCGGCAAACCTTATAGGCCTAGGGCGCAAAATTTTAAAATACGCCACTGAATACCATGGAATGTGAATGCTATGTTCCTCACGATCCATTTTTGCATATAACTGGATCCTAACGTATTTGTACCTAAGATTGTCTAAGGCGTAGAAGACAAAATATTAAAAATCTATAGGTTTATATATGTTTGAACGCGCTAATCTCTGGAACTACCAGTCGAATACGAAAAAAAAAATCGTATAAAATATTATAGCCCAGATTCATGAGGAATAGTATAGATAGGCTATTTAACATCACGCTATGACCCTTGGGAGCTGAGCAACAGGGCACAGCTAGTACTTAATAATATCACTTCGCATCTTCAGAACAGTTACAAATACAATACCTAGGTACCTACCTATACAATAAATGGAGCAGTAGCAATACGAGAAGGATGTCGGCAACTCGTAACACAAGCCTGTGAAACTGTGCATTTCCTGCTAGCGCAACAAAGACACGTCCGACAATGCGGATGAACGAGCTACAATCTTGAAGTTTGATGATACTGTTTGTGATCCAAACTAATGACGAAGCTAAGGATGAATTGAAGGAAATTCAGTTTTGAATCTCGACCAATAAAATAAATCTGCTGTTCCATACATTTTTTCAGGTGATATGGATATCTTTGTCTATTTTTAACCGACTTCCAAAAAGGAGGAGGTTCTGCATTCGGTTGGTTTTTTTTTTTTTTTTTTTTTTTTAATTTTATTTTTAGTGTTCGTAATAAATCAAATCATAATCGAATGGGTACCTACTGAATAGTACTACTAATCTGTGGTACTACTTCAATACGTCCCTGGTTTTACCATCTATAACTCTACTGCTACTGTTCTGTGTATTATTGTGGTTTTATTCGGAATCACAGTTTCTATTTGATTTTCCTCATAGTCTATGAAATGGTCTGTGTGACTCTTGGGAGCGTAAACAAAAAAAATCGTAACGTACCTACATACAAGGTGACTTTTTAACCACCATCCAATTTTTTTAAACATTAGCGGCCTTACCACAAAAAAGATAAACATCTGTTAAACACGAATGCTACCAAAAATAATACACACTTGTTTTAGTCAAGTTAGTGCTAAAACAAGTGCCTATTATTTTTGCTAGCATTCGTGTTGAACGTGTGTTGAACAGATGTTTATTTTTTGTGGTACGGCCGTAGGTATTAATCAGACACCAATTTGCAATAAATAGGTAGGTACGTATATTTCCCAGAATTCTGCATGGTTACTAAGTCAAACGTAAAATACTACACTAATTCTGCCGTCGTAACGGAAAAGGGCACAACTAACATTTTTTCCAAAATTGAGTTAAAAATATATTTGGAATCAGAAAAAAAAGGTGCATCTGTCAGATTTTTTATATATTTTTATAAACAAGATCTTTCGAGATACCATAACCTCAAAAGGCATAACTACACATTTTTTTACACTTTTTCACATTATAATACAGAAAAAAGACTCATTTGACTTTGATAACGTTGAGAGGCTTTTATTATATATTTTTTAATATTTCTTTAAATGAAAAGGCACAACTAGTCAGATGTGCCTTTCTTAAGTAGTATTTTTAAAAAGATATGAAGTGAGTTGGGTCGGTTCCGAAGCAAGTTGCTTCAGTTGTGCCCGTCAAAGCGACACCACCATTCTATGTGCTGGTAAAATTTTCTTAATTTTTATTTATTTATTTGCATGGTCGTGTTATTATTTCTTTTGTATTGTAATTGATATTTGTTTGCCGACGTGTATTTTCGAAACATTCGAGGGTTTTGTTGAGATTTAAAATTACGATTATTTCATCATCCTACCATCAAGTGCGAGTCAAACTCGCGTGGATGCGGGTTCCTGGTAATATAAATACAAATAGTAATATTACGCACATTTTATATGCACTTTCTTTTTATTTATTTTTTCGGTTTCGTCCAATTTATGTATTCATCCGATCCGATCAGTCGCCGTGTACAACTCTTAGCTTGTAACAATTTAATGTAAAAGGTGCCGTCTTATTGATCATAAGGAATAATTATTGTTTTTGAAAGTCAGATATTGTTTAAAATTAAAATTTATTTTCACTTAGATACTTTTTCATTGCAATATTTTCTATTTTTAAATTAAATATTTAGGAAGAAAGGTCACATTTGGTTATTTATGCCTTTTAAACTTAATAATCATATTTTTACATAATTTTATTTTGCTAAGTTGAAAGAGAAAATGTTGATTATTTAATAATAGCGAAAGAAAGAAATTATTATTATTAAACAGTTTTGTAGGAATCATGTAAATGTAACTACATCCATTAACACATTTTTTATAAAATAACCACATGTGTATTTTTTTCAGAAAATTAACAAAATATTTCAAACTCAGTTTCCCTAAAATTTACAAAATGTTAGATGTGCCTTTTTACATTACGACGGCAGAATTGCGCATGGGCATGCCACTGAATAAGAGAAAGGGCATGTGCAGCGGCAGCGGGAAGAGTAGGTGCGTGCGCGTACTTTTTAGACAACTTTGTGATGCCATAACTCATTATTTTAGTAATGGGCTATTGAAAGAAAAAAAACACGTATTTAATTAATTTCATCGAAATTCATAATATTTTGATTAAAAATGTACCTTGTATAGGTGTTTAAAACCGTGTTTTAATGGGATAATTTATAGCTGTTTAAATTAGCAGCCACTTGTGACTAACTTCTGCCCAAGGACTGTGCTGACTGTAGGTACTCACTAATTTCCTGGACTGATTTTAGTTTCTAAATCTTTGTTATAGGTTGAATACCTACCTTGTATAGGTAATTCATCTACGTAATGTGGACGTACTTTCCATAATACAATTATGTATTAATGCTTAGTTAAATGAAAACGATTATTATTTTAGAGGAATTTGTTGATAAATACTCTTTTACTTTTTATTAATACAACCCTGTATTAATAAAAGTTTATGGTTAAAACTGGTTTTTGAACTTTTATTTATTTTACTGTTTAAAGCTGGACACTATTTCAACTTGTCTCCCATAGTTCTCCTTAAACTGAACACGTAGGTAATTCACTTTCATGAACCGATGACGGTAATGAATAATGACCGATACGTGCTTGATAACCAATTGGACAAGACGTAAACCGGACTATAGTACTACGATGATAAGGTACAGATGATTCAATAGGTTCGTGTAATCTAACCTTTAGTATAATATCGCAGCCACCAGTAAATCTTATCTATGTTCAAGAATTTATACAGGGTGTTGATTAGTGCAAAGTGCAAAATCCGGCAGTAAATATTACACAAAGTTTGAGAGCTAATTGGCTAGTTTCGTCGTATCCGTCAGACATACCTATGTGAAGTTTTGTCGCTGACTTGTGTATTAGATACCGGACTGTAAGTGCTTCGTGCGACAGAGATGAAGCTCGCTAGATTATCTTTCTAAAGGTCGATGTGTAATATTTACTGCCGCTTACTGTATCTGCCCGTAACTTTGCTTTCTTCTATTGGCCGTTTTCAATAACCTATTAGATCCATCCACTCTTTCCCCTACTGGAGATCGAATTTAGTTGATAGAAGTTTACATAAATAGAAATACCTATTACACCAAAAATAAAACGATGTTGGTCACTATACCCTATCCGTTTTACCAAAAAATAAAATGTAAACAAACAAACCAATGGTTCTCAAATAGCTTTGAGATATCCCCATGATCTCCGCAGTTTTATCGGCTATGTCGTACTTGTAAGCATAGGAATCCTTAAGCCACGTCTCTTCTACATGCTTATAGACGTTGATAAGGGTCTTCTTAACCACTGAACCCATCACTGTCCTCTTAAACCCCTTTTTTTTCGGTGATGAAAAAGTGCAAATATTGCCCAGGTTCACTCATTTTACAAAACAAAAACAATAAAAAAAAGAGTAACAAAGAAGACAAACTCAACAAAATCAATAACTTAATGAATAATAACGAAAACACAACGAAATATCGAATAATAACACGGTGGCATCAACGAGTTCAATCACAGCTGTAAACAAAACATGGCGGTCATAATCCGACCGAATTAAGAAACACTCGTTCCAATGTAAAATAGTCAGTTATAAAGTACACTTTAAATTACCAGCGTATAAAATGAAATACAGATTAGGAAACCTTACCATTTTAGTTTCTTTATAAGGTAAGTTAGTTATTCGTATTATTTTTGTATTAATAAAAAATTTATACGTATTAATATTGGTATCAATAATAATTGTAAAATCTAAGATTTTATGTTTTTTTATAAATGTAAAGAGTTTAAGGTGGTATTTGAAATAAATAATTAAATTTTGCTATAGTAATGTCAATATTAACTTTATCGTTGTAAATGCGACATCCAAACAACCCTTTTTATGGTTTGTTTACATTTTATTTTTTGGTAAAACGGATAGGGTATAGCAGTTTTTTAGAAATTATCAAAATTCATCCACAAACAAACTTAGCTATGCGGTCCGGTTTTTTTTTTACTTTTATACGTCCAAGGCCGGTAACTTGGCCAGCTTTTTGTTACTTTGTCAATTATATTTTAATTTTAACTTATTATGTACCGTATGTTTTTTTCCTTGAACCCCTACTGCTATTTACCCGACTGCGAGACGCAAAGGAGGGTAATGTGTTTATCAGTCTATGTATGTATGTATGTATGTATGTATGTATGTATGTATGTATGTTTGTTTCTATGTGGCGTTCTAGAGACCAAATGCGTAGGCCGATTTTGATAATTCTTACGTCAATCGATTCGTCTTAACCTTGCGAGTGTCACTAAAGACATAACAGTAATCAAAATTCACCACAGCGACAACCAGACGCCATATTGTCAAAATGAAAAAAAAAAAAGTTGATGAACTATGTCAAGTGGGGTGTCGTTGAATAGGTATTTTAAAATCATCTTTAGGTTTCTTTTATCATTTTTCATTTTAAATAATAGTTTAGGATATATAACGATTTAAAGTTGTTCAACAAAGCAATCATTCTCGCTAATTCTTACTTATCCTCAAAACCTATCATGTGGGGTATCAAAATGAAGGGCTCGAAAAGAAGATTACGAAAACATACATTAAAAACTAAAAAGTGAAAAATAAAAATAGTAAATTAAAAATTAAAAAAACCCGACTGCCAAAAAACAACTAAAAAGTTCAAAACAAGAGCACTTTTCAAGCAGTCTGATGCAGTTGGTGGCAATTAGGTATTTGACTGATTTTGGGAAATGGTTTATATTAATCTTCATTATATTATAAGCACACTACATTGATATTTCAGGGAGATCTACTGTATTTATCAATAAAAATCAGTGATAAAGTATAAATTTCCAAACCCGCTCCAAAAACGCTGTTTCTGCGGAAGTGACGTAACACGCTAGTAAACGAGCTTTGTCAACAAGACAGACGGTGCAACTGAAATTAATTTCATCAATAAATCATTTTTATTGACTATAATGGCGTATATAAATGGTGTGTAGTTCCACAATGCACAAATACGTCTTTAAGCAGTCCATCATGATTCATGACACAAAAGAATTTATAGGTAATGTTTCTAAGTTTTTATCAACATAACCTAAAATGAGATTTCACAAAACTTCTGAATGATTATACAAAAGATTTGTACATAAATATGTGGCAGGTAGGTACTTACACTGCTGTTTTTACATTTTTAAGTTCCGCAGCATGATAATCAGCGTTAGGTATTCTTAAAGAAAAGTGCAACCATAAATGCGTCTATCTTAGGTAGGTTGTATCAGCTTGCACAAAATTTGACTCAATTTTGAGATTCGATATGAATATTTATGCCACTAGATAGAAGATTTCTATGAAAACAGCTTCAGAAATAGCTCTAAGATCAAATATAGCACCCAGAAAACATAAAACGCAAACTACAATCTGTCAAAGCCGTGCTTACTCCAGTGTTGCCAAGCTAGATTTTCATTTTACCCCAATGCCTGATTAATTTTACTCTAAAATCATAACTATTTATACAATAATACCTGGCTAAAGTTTTGGTTTTAGATATACAATAAAACAAGTTCTTTCTTAATCAATGGTCATGTTTCACAATAAAAATATGCTGAATTTGTTTAACTCTAATTCAATTCAAATACTTAGGTACCTACATGTATTGCTTACCAAAAAGCCCATAAACTATAGTTATCATAACAACAATACGAAATCTAACCTTAAAATTTTGGAAGTGACTCCGCGACCGCCGCCGTGACCTGAATTTGCAGCCGGCACTGGTTGCTAAATTGGCAGCCGGCGCTGACTTTTGAAAAAAAAGCGGGAAAGGGAGTTGGCAATTAGTCATAATTAAAAAAACATTTCATGTTTCATTTGAGTAACATACCTAATTAGGGTCCAAGAGCGAGCGAAGCGAGCTCGGGAACTTGGACACCCCGACACGGACAGGTTAGGTTCGAAGGGGTTGACGGGGGCTTCAGTGAGCGAGCGAACGAAGCCCCCGTCAACCCCTTCGTGTTATGTTACTTTTAACCTTGCAGATAGAAATAGGAGCTCCGCGTACCGGGGCTCCGTCGACCACCGCCATCCCCCTTGTAAGTCCAAAAAAGTTGTATTTTGTTTTACATTAACACTGTTATTTAAAAGTCAGTCTAAGGTATTTAATTCAACTTAAAACACGGCAAAATTAATCTGCTGCTACGGTAGTTTGCAATTATTTTCGTCTGGTATCACTGCTACTTCAAGGCTACTCCGGTTCCTAACGGCATTATTTTTGGGAGCCTAGCGGCTGCGGATTCGCTCCCTAAAATTTTACCCTCAAATTTACCCTAAAGAATTCTTTACCCTAAAAATAAGTTGGCAACACTGGCTTACGAGCGTGTGACGTGAACAGAGTGCGACAGGCCGTTCTTGTGACAGCTACAATAACAAAAAATATTGCATTTTATTTTCGTGTAATTTGCAAAAAATATACATATTTTAGTTAAAAATCAAGTGAAATAAGTTTATTTACGCTATGAACTGATAGGATGACCACAATCTGTAGCATATTTTCAATGTTGTCAAGAACCGAATTATTTGTGTTAAATCTTAGTTTTTATGCCACCAACTGCATCAGACTGCTTGAAAAGTGCTCTTGTTTTGAACTTTTTAGTTGTTTTTTGGCAGTCGGGTTTTTTTAATTTTTAATTTACTATTTTTATTTTTCACTTTTTAGTTTTTAATGTATGTTTTCGTAATCTTCTTTTTTGTTTGTATATCGTTAATACTTGAAATAAAAACTAAAATCAATAAGTAAGAATTAGCGAGAATTATTGCTTTGTTAAACAACTTTAAATCGTTATATATCCTAAACTATTATTTTAAATGAAAAATGATAAAAGAAACCTAAAGACGATTTTAAAATACCTATTCAACGACACCCCACTTGACATAGTTCATCAACTTTTTTTTTTTTCATTTTGACAATATGGCGTCTGGTTGTCGCTGTGGTGAATTTTGATTACTGTTATGTCTTTAGTGACACTCGCAAGGTTAAGACGAATCGATTGACGTAAGAATTATCAAAATCGGCCTACGCATTTGGTCTCTAGAACGCCACATAGAAACAAACATACATACATACATACATAGACTGATAAACACATTAAGTGAACATAAGAAAGCCCTAGGAAGCAAAAAAAAAAAACGTAATAAATAATGTTGTCCAGCTAACTTGTTCCAGACGAAACACTATGCGACTGTATTGAGGAGAGCAACATCAACCCAGACAAGATAAATTCCGCGTATTATAACAATCTCATCATCATAATTATAGCATTACTAGGTATCGTCAATTTATCAGTACCGGGAAAGGTACATTGTAATTTTATTAACATTTCTAGGAAAGGCATCAATTCAGTGACTTCAGACAATTCAGACAATTTTGTGCTAGGGTTGCCAAACTTACTATACAGGGTTACATGTGAAATGCTAACAACCTCGCAGGACTATATTACTTACATTTCAAACAACTTTTGTTTTACGACTTTTAATAATTCATCAGATTTTCATAGAAAATTAAAAATATCATGTGGCTTACGCATAGAAACCACGGGAACTCGTAGCGTGGGTACCTACTTACTCCGAATAATTATTATAAATAACAGCGCACGGAAGCCGTCAAGTTTACTACAAATACAGATCTAAAAAGTGTCAGATAGGTAGTACAACAAAAACTTAAAAGCCAATTTTTGGTAAAATTGTTTTCTAAAAGTCATAAAACAAAAGTTGCTGTATACCTATGATGTTAGTAATATAGTCCTGCGAGGTTGTTAGTGTTTTACAAGTAACCCGGTATATTTTTTTTTCATCGTTTTATATTTATTATTCGAAATAATGAAGCGTAAAACGGAACTAAAAATGAAGGCTCAAAGCAGTAAAAAAATATTCCTTTAACAAAAATTATATATACTAATTTTAAAGGTTTTTTTTTTCGCTATCTACTACAGTTTTCTCGTAATATCGTCGAAAATATTAAATTATTTAAATTTGTTAAAAAAAAATTAGCACCCCTAAATCCCTAATATGTCCGTCATCGTCACTCGTATTGATAAGTTCATTGATGTGGCGATGTGTGAAAATGACTCACTAGAAATCTGGATTTTACTAAATTGCAACATTATTAACATTTAGACGTAACTGAGTCTGAAGGAAGATGTTCAAGACTTTTATTCTTTTGCTCGGTTCCTCAGGGTCGGACCGTGATGTCAAATGGCCTATTATAACAATCCTCAAGAATTGGTCTATCAAATAAAAAAAGAATTATTCAAATCTGACCGGTAGTTCCTGAGATTAGCGCGTTCAAACAAACTCTTCAGCTTTATTATACAGGGTGGCAGGTTAGACAGTGGAAATATTTTAAGGGGTCATTGTACTCATCATTATGAACAACTTTTACTATGGGACCAACCCTGAAATCGCGAAAAAAAAATCAGCTGTTCCATACATTTATGTTCACATAACTCAACAAAATGTACGGAACAGCTGATATTTTTTTCGCGAATTCAGAGTTGGTCCCATAGTAAAAGTTGACCATATTCATGAGTACGTTCACCTCCTAAAATATCCGCACTGGTTTTAATTTTACCCTGTATATGTTATAAACTAATAAGTAGGAGACAAGCCTATTCCCATTAAGCGGTCAAAAATCCAGACACCTGGCATCGAAGGTTATTTCATTTAAACGAAAATTAAACAGACTATAGAAACCCACTCACAACATTAGATTTTTGCAAAAATCTTTTAGGGCGCTCTCCGAATTTTGTCTCCTCTCTCGCTCGCACAGAACCATTTTTAAGAATGTTGAATGAAAAGATGCATTTTTGGAAAATGTAATCTCAACGCGAACTACAAAATAATATTAATTTTAAAGGTAAATAATTAAAACAAATTTCTACTGTGATACCTAATAAACAAACTTAAAAAACAATTATGATCTGTTTCTGAGATTTGTTTAACTCATGTGTTTTTAATAATTAAATTTGAGTTTATAATATTATAATTAATATCATTTTGTAGTTCGCGTTGAGATTACATTTTCCAAAAATGCATCTTTTCATTTAACATTCTTAAAATATATGGTTATGTGCGAGCGAGAGAGGTGCCGAATGCGAGAGCCCTCTTAATAACCAGACTATAGAATTTCTTTTAAACCCTGATCGGTTGAATAATTTTCAACCTAATTAAGAGGTAAGCTTTAGGTATTGCTTAAAATATTTAAAAGGTCCCATCGGTCCCATGTTACTAAGTTTATCATCGGCTAAATGATCCGTTCTCCGCTTCATTGGAGCGGCAACCGTCCGTAGCTGGTCAAGTAAGTAGGCTTGGCGCGTGCCGTCATGGCGAGCGTTTCATATAAGTGATGTCATGGAATTTATAATTATAATTAACTAGCTTCTGCCCGCGGCCTCGCCCGCGTTTTTGGGATAAAAAGTAGCCTATGTGTTATTCTGATGTATAAGCTATATTACTGTAGTTTCATCAAAATCCGTTCAGTAGTTTTTGCGTGAAAGAGTAACAATTTAACAAACATCCATACATCTTTATATCCTCACAAACTTTCACGTTTATAATATTAGTAGGATATAGGTGGTCTAATAAGTATTGCACCTTGATGTGGCCAGGCTGCTTTTAGAGTTACTTCGTTGTCTGTTTGTCTGTTAGTCAATACACTTTTTCTCAGAAGCAGGTAGGTGGTTTACGGCCCTTATGAGCTATAAAAAAATATCAAGCTTGTGAATCAACGCTATAAAAAAATACAGCCATTTATTTATGCCGCATGTTGTGACAAGCAAATAAATCAAAATTCTCCCGTTGATCTAAAAATCATGAAAGGATGTTAAGAAAAGATCTAGGCAATCATGCTCCATCGTAGACCGCATCACCGCATATCATCAGGCGAGATGACGGTCAAACGCAAGCCTATTATTTAATAATAAAAAAAAGGATGGGCAAATGGGCCCAACGACCAACAGCAACGAGTTGTATGTCATCGGAAAGCTCCATTTATGTACATTAACTGTTACTATGGCGGCTAGTCTCGAATATATGTGAGAAAAAAGTTATAGGGTTCACAAGTGTCTATTGATTTAAACAAGGGTAGAAAAAATCTGTTTACATTGCATTACAATATCTTCAAAATGTTTATCAAAATGAAAGCGATTGTCATATTATGTAGAGCCTGCAGGATGTGTAGATGCCAACGATTAATTCCCTATAGCAGCTCCGGATCTTGAATTATTTCGATGCGGGGCAAAAACTGAAAAATGCCGCCCCGCCCGACGATATAAATATCTCTTATCATCAGCATCATTTCAGCCGTAACACGCCCACTGATGCTGATGGACATATAGGCATTCCCCAAAGAACGCCACAACGACCGGTCTAGCGCTGCTCTTTGCGATTACTACGCTTGGTAGACGAATACACTACTCAGTGTATTCGTCTACCGAGCTTGAATTTGCCGCCCTCAGTATTTGCCGCCCGGGGCACGGGCCCCGACTTGCCCTCTAGATCCGGGGCTGCCATAGTTAAGATGAACTTACTTCTGAATCAAAGTTGTCGTGCGGCTGCAACTGTGCGGCGGGGCGCGCGAACTCCCTGCGCGAGTAGAACACGTTGTGCACGCGCGCGTGGCCCGCCACGTCGCGCGCCAGCCCCAGCACGGCGCGCACGCAGCGCAGCGGCGTGGTCGTGCCGCATGTCTTCAGGATCCAGCGGCGGCGGGAGACGAACATGCTGCTCTCGCTGGGGAAAGGAAACAGGTGGTTAGGAAAAATTAAAATGTTCATTTATCCACCTTTACATGTGCCATTTGCTTCAACAAATTATAGACAGAATTCATACATTGTGCGTGCAAGCAGGACTCTAAATAAGTTAAGTAAACAGCATGATGTAGATCTATTCCTAACAAGTGTGTCTTCGGCCAGGAAGTGCTTAAGCCGAGACTTTTTTAACCGACTTCAAAAAAGGAGGTTCTGTATTCGTCCCGTATGTATGTAGGTATGTATGTAAGTATGTATGTATGTTTGTATGTGCGCGATTTTCTCAAAAACTACTGATTCGATTTGGATGGGGTTTTCACTAACGTAATCTACATACTTTCAGGAAGGTTTTAGTATATAATACATTATGTAATCATTCCTATGTACAAAGTTATAGCCATAAATGTACACACTCCGTAGAAGATTTACTGTTGAACGAATTCGTGAAAGTAATCTAACACGGGATAAAGAACTAAAAAGGGAAAAATAAAAAACTTTTTTAACAAAAAATAACCGACTTCAAAAATCCACTACAAAGAAAATAATAATTTTGGTTTCGGAAGTCGGTGGCAAAAAAAAGCAAACAAAAACCAAAGCCAGCATGATGTAGATCTATTCCTAACAAGTGTGTCTTCGGCCAGGAAGTGCTTAAGCCGAGACTTTTTCAATTAAAGTAATAAGAAGATTTTATTACGCAGTGTGAGCATCGTTCTAACTGAGTGGTAGTAGGTATGTTAGTTATCCACTAATTTCTTTTTTTGGTGTCTTCTTGTTGTTGAAGGCTACTGTAATGTCCATAGTTTATTATAGTTTTATTCTGTATCCTATAAGTGAAGACCTGTAATTGGCTGTCAGATTAATTCACTGTCCTTGATCTGTTTTTTTAGCTGTAAGTCTTCCATATAATTTAAATAAATAAATGTAGTCTGTTTTCAGCTAAGAATTTTGGTGATTTGGTCATGTTTTTAGGGTTCTGTACTTCAAGAAGAAGAGGATTATAGGATCACTTTGTAGCAGGGTTAAAAAAAATAATGTTTTATTTTTATTAGTTTAATGCATAGTTTGCGAGCTGGCAACGTTTTATTGTACATATAATAGAATGTGAATTTCATTGAAAAATTTCATAATTATAGTGTGATTCCTCGCTGAGAGATGGCATTTAATTCAGAATTTTTTTAAAGGAATTCTAGGATCTAAAAAAAAGAAAATCGTGATTTCCCAAAAACTACATTTATTGTGTTGTGAAACTCTTCTTGCTGATGTGCGATTTGTGCTGAAACCTGATTCTGAATTACATTTGATTGTGGTATTGAACGAATGTTAAAAAAATAATGAATGAAATTCGTTTGATTGAAATTTAATCCGTCTGATTGAAACCTGTCTTTATACATTGCTATAAATTCTCTGGCTGAACTAAGGCTATAAATTCCTCGGTACGCGATTTTAGAACATATTTTTTTAAGTTTGTACTAGTCCTACTCGCACGTCATGTCCGTTGTTTTTTTATACTTATTAAATTTACTTTGGGAGGTAAGTTTAATAAAAAGATTAATCAAGTCACACACACACTTGGATGTGTTTTAAAATGATAATAAGGTTAGTAATTAGTACTGCTGTGTCGTCTCATTCTCATATCACACGACTTAATTATTAGGATTTAGACACAAGACAATTAACACAAAAATTAATCAGTGAATCCAGTTCGATCCAGTTTAGGGGTATCACTTAATATTTTATAAATAAACTTGTAAGACATGTAAGATGACCTATGTACTAATTTTATTTTTCATTTTCGAGCACATTATTTATTAAAATTACTATTTTATATTAATTATGTTTATGACGTATGTTCAAATTGAGCAATTAACCCACATTTTATATTAACAGGTACGCTGTCCGCGAGCCCGTGTGCAAACTCAGCCATGAATCATTTGTGATTCACGGGACAGGGAGAAGGGTTAAATATCTATCCTACGAATTGAATATTTGTAACCCATGTACTGTTATGAACAATATGAACTACATGCTCGTGGTCGTGTTTTAAGCCAACAGGTTGCTAGATCCAAAATGCACAATTCCTAACAAATATGTTTTTCACGATCAACTTTAACAGAATTTGTATATTACTGTTAGTTGACAACCCTTGTCGTCTTAAGTTAACATGATGTTGGTTGTCTCTATTATTACATCAGCCTAAATATTAGATAAACAAATGCTTTAGGTTAATTTAGTTAATCGGCACTTTATGTCAATTAGTTCAAGATAATTTAATCGTGGGTAGGTATATAATTATTTAAGTACCTATATGGTTTAATCCGGGACAGACTTTATTCAATTTTAAAATTGCATTCTTAAAGGTACCTATTACAAAACCGAAACGGATATACAGGGTGGCAGGTTAGACAGTGGAAATATTTTAAGGGGTCATTGTACTCATCATTATGAACAACTTTTACTATGGGACCAACCCTGAAATCGCGAAAAAAAAATCAGCTGTTCCATACATTTTCTTGAGTTATGTGAACATAAATGTAAATGTATGGAACAGCTGATTTTTTTTTCGCGATTTCAGAGTTGGTCCCATAGTAAAAGTTGTTCATAATGATGAGTACAATGACTTCTTAAAATATTTCCACTGTTTAACCTGCCACCCTGTATAAAGTCCGTTCGACGCTATGTTGGCTGCCCTGAATGTCACTCTTATTTAGGTCAAGTCATAACGTTTTATGTTTTTTTGTAGATTTATGTGTTAAAGTAATGCCTTGGACACAGTAAAGTGGTGAACGAGAATTGGTACTGAAAGAAAACTTTTAGCACCGTTAAAAACGTTGTAAGTACTTGTAACTAGGGATGTTACGAATATTCGCATTCGCTTATGCGAATGATTCGCATCATTTTAAACATTCGCATCGACATTCGCATTCGCATCAAGCGATGCGAATGTTTCGCGAATGCGAATGTGTACAAGTCATGTCGTGTCTCACCCTGCGGCCGCACGGTTGGTCGATCCTCGCCCGCGCAGAAGGCGCAGGCAGACATCACGTGTTTCATTCGACCAATAGAAAGCGTTTCTTTCTCGCTGCTAACAAGGCAAACTAACTAAGCAAGTTAGTTTGCCTTGTCAGTGTTGTCAGTCAGTTTAAGTAAATAAAAAAGTAGGTAGTTTGTGAGTTTAGAATTGTGTTGAGCTATTTTGACAGCTTCCCCATGGCACCGGGAAAGAAAAGTAAAATATGGCGATTTTTTACGATCGATATCGATCGAGACCACGCGAAATGCAATGTTTGTGAGAAAAATTACTTTAAAAAAAACTTTAATGTTTTTTTTTAATGTTATTCCCAAACATTCGCATTCGCAATCGCATTCGCACATTCGCATCCCGAACATTCGCATTCGCATTCGCGAATGTGAAAAATATGACATTCGTAACATCCCTGTGTAACATATTGAAATTCAGAGCAGCCAACATAGCATCAAAGGGACTTCTAAAGTGAAACGCTCTGTAGATTGATGTCAGTTTAATTTGAAATAGATAAAACCTTTAGCAAAAATATAAAAAAAAGATTCAGTAGAATGGTACCTACACAGAATTATTATTTTCACTGTTATAAAATAAAATATTTATTTAAGAAAAAAATATTTTATTGAAAACAATAAAATAACAATAAAATAACAATAAAAAGATACAGCAATAATAGTTGTGTTTAAAAAAAAATATTTCATAAGTACAGCTACATATTTTATATAATTTTTATATTCTTTAACTTTATCATTCGTAAAGTGTGAGAGGATCGGGTCATTTTGATAGTTGATATTATAAATAGTGACAGAATGACACTAATCAGTCAACATTGACACAATATTTGACTTTTGATAATCTGTTGCTATCCGTCACTTTTGTACTGTAATGTATTCAAATATTATAATATTTCCTTAATCAAACATGATAATAAGGCAATGAGATAAAATAGTTTTTTTCTAAGAACTCTTGTACTAAAAAAGTACAGACGGGAGTATCTTGGGTCAATAATCATAACTGACCTTAGGTCATGTGATTCCCAACAATCGCTTTTGATAACTCATCTATAAATAATGTGACAAAATTTATTACAAATTATTTTTAAGTACTTAGTTGCAAATTGAGAGCTGACAAATAAATAAAAAAAATTAAATGCGTGTCATCAAATCAAATGATCAACCTGGGTAAGATCTGGCCAGGTTTAGCTGAATTTTGCAATCTGATTTTATACATAGCAGTTTATTACTAAAGAAAAGCTAATTACTTTACTTATAACTGAGCACGTAATACCAATGCATATCTTAGGTGTTATTGCACTAACATTATTCTACTAGACACGCTGACACTACGTGCAAATGCTACAGGCTACTGTGGCGATCAGCTGATATAAAATACCTGTCAATAAAACGCAACGCAGCAGCATTTAAAAAAAAACTGTCTTTTTAACTTACTGCGAAATGTTGCACCGAAAGCAGAAACCATAATAATCAAATTAGGAGCAATCCTCCTCAAACCCCAATCTGCTGTGTGTGCAGTAAATCAACTCAACGCATCAGTCATTCTTACGGTCAAGCACTTAGCCACGAGCGCATACAATGTAATTCAGTAACACTTATCTACTACGTAGCAGCAACGGGTCACAGTCATATCACAAACACGAGTGCAGTAGATGCACTCTTGCATTGTATGACGCGTGCCAGCGACTACAGACGGAAGCAATCAATTCGGAACTGTATTGGTTCTGTTCTTAACGCAACGACATATTTTACAGTTTCATAATATGCTAAGGCAGGTTGAGATTGCACAGGCATTGCCTCAGCATGTATGTGACACAATTTTACAGCTACGCGTACGGTTCGCAGCGATTAGTTTGTTGCGTTTATGACCATCTGAATTATAGCTTTTATGTGTTGGGCTTTCTGTTTGCATCTATTTAGTGGTCGTACGTGCACAATCAATGCCAGTGCATAGTAGCTCGATAGCCATTATGTAATAGTAAACACGATTAGTATTAACACGCTCCCTGTGTGTGCTTGAGTAAACAATTTATCGAGTTCATTTTGTAATACGTATAGGTAGGTACAGTTATTTTTAGATCTGAAAATTTGCAAATTTACTTACGGGATAACTTCCATGATTATTGATAATCACGGAAGTTATCCCGTAAGTTTTGGAAGTGTAGTTAAAAACCGTGAAAGTTTAAAACAGTGTTTAAAACTATTTTCGTCTTCATACACTTTCCAATCTCTTTTGTAAGTGTAATCATGAAATGGGTGCAGGAAAATCTGACGACGCCAATTGCATACAATTGCCACAGTATAGCGACTTTGTAGTGTGCAATTACCTAGTTCTAGTAGGTACCTACATCTCACACACGCTATACATATGATTATCATGCACGCAGCAAGCAAGTCTTCGAATATGGAATTGTTATGATGCATGCCGTATTTGTAACGGTGAAGGCAAAGGTATACACGAAGGTTTTATTTTCAAACAACAATAAATTAGTAAATAGGAATAAGGAGAAACACTCTGTTTGTTATACTATCTGCAGCACAAATTATGTGACATTATAACTATCGGTATACGTCTCTTACTGTACAAAAGCGGTTATATTATATTCACAGACATAACATTGTCAAATGTAGACAAGCCCTTGTATTGCATGTGGTACAACATTCTGGAAGTCCACATAATATGTGCAAGTATGGAAGACAGCTCAACACAACTATACAGGTAACCGGTCAATATACATAATAATGGAGAGCCCGGGATGGCAGCTACCCACCGTCGTCCGTCACTATGACGACGAGACGGAATCTAATCGATTTGTTGCATCTCACTTCAACATAAATAATATCATCTCTGATCTAAACACCTCTGTTGTTGATTTAGACGAGATGCTTCAGCCAATTAAATAGGTAAAACTAACTTTTTCTTCATGAAATACACAAAATTTCCCATGTCAGTAAAAAAAAATCGTGAAGGAAAACACATTTTAAAACGGAATAACCCTTATAACGTGATTTATAAATAGCTTGTGTAAATAACACTGAAAGCTCTAGTCCAGTGGTAGGCAAACTTTCTTAATGGGGGGCCAGAAAGTTTAAGAAATATCAGAGAATTATAGGAAAAAGCCAGAATTATAGGAAAAATGTATTTTGTATTGAAACTTTTAATCATATAAAAACATTATAGCGCTACAGACTTGCACAAATGTTCTCGAAAGGACCGTCGGCAGGCCGGATTAAATGCTTTCGAGGGCCGGGCTGGCCCGCAGGCCGTACTTTGCCCACCACTGCTCTAGTCTAATGGCCCATAAGTTAATAAAGCATTCGTAAATCAACTAGTCAATGAAATGTCATGATTTATTCATTAAGATTTGAATGGTTTATGAAACAATAATAATTACGAGTAAACAAAACACAAACAGAAGCAAACCAGTGTATATTATTTAGGTAAACTGCTGGAAACAAGTTTGAAAATACTGAGAGTCAATTGAGTTAACGCTATGATTACCGAGTCAACTCGATTGATCAATCATGCTCAATAAGTAAAGTGTGCTGCATAAGCACGTGTTATGCTAACAGGCCGTTTATCTTGTTAAGTCCGGCACAAATAGACTATGCCTACGGCGAGCTATTTTTATAACATCAATTGTGTGGTCATGGTAAAACATTGTCAACGGAGAAAACGATTTTATTTTTCTTGTAAATGCAAACAAAATATATTTTTACTCATTCGTAAAGAAGTAATAAATTACGCAGTAGGTAATAAGTTGCGGAAAAATCAAACAAAACTTTCGCATCGACATTTTGACTTTTGAGTATCAAGATTAGTTGGTCGGGCTTAATTTCCGGACTCCTTTTAACAGTTACAAATATGTAGGTAGTGAAAATATAAATTGGATGGACAAGTAAAAAATTTAACAGTTCTTCAGAAGCCAGTTTTGCTTATAACTACAGTTATTTGGACCAGACCGTGGTCCATACCCGGTTCCCAAAGCTGGCAAAATTGTGAAGTTTTTTCGCTCGTTTATCGTATTCAGGCATTTAGTGAACCATATACGAGTAGCTAAATTGACATTTTATTACGACTTAAATGGATCGAAAATGATTTACTGGCATTTTATGCTTGTGGAAGGACTGACGATACAAACGTTTTATTACTTTTCAGGTTTTATTATCTCATCAAAGGAGTGTCTGTGTCTGAGTTGTCTTGATGAAATAAGAATAATTGTGTACACGCACATACAGTCAAGTTTACAACTTATACCTACTGCGCATCTGTAGGACCATTACGACAGCTGTCTTCTAAAAGACAATCTTATAAACCAATCTGTTAATACAGATTTAAAAAAAAATGCATCGCAATTCACAAGTGCGTGGTGCACCGTGCAGGCAAAATAGGGATGCCTCAAGTTCTTATAATTACACCGGCACTCATATCAGGACCTACTGTTTAACGTGCTCACCAAAATCGTCATAAAAACATCACTATTTGACATCAAAATAATTGCCCTCCCTCCCCTCTAAACCGCGATCAGTGCGCCTGTAAAATAGCCACAAGCTCCTCACAAAGTGGCAACTGGCAACACACTACCTACCTAATCATAATGAAAACTAAAATCAAAGATTTAGTTCACGTTAAAAGCAGAGTAAAGTACCTACCCACCTACTAAAGGGGTCGAGGGACTAATATCACCGTAATATGGCTGACCCAAAAGCTAAGCGTCGGTCGTCGGTTATCGCCGCGAGCAAACATGCTCGCTTAGCTAATAGTGTTGGACATGCTCAGTCCTACACCGGCTAAAGTGGGCTAAAGCCTTGTGTTCACTAGAACACAAAGTCGAGCGGGACAATGCACAATGGCGACGTACATTTCACTCGTCCACACACCAAGTTGTGGTCGAGAATTCGAGATGTCGCTCGAGGAGGTAGGACTCTGTAAAGTCGCGAAACACTGAGCGACTTGCATCCTCACTCGATAAATGCTGGTCGGGGGACAAAATATTATGTCCCTTAGCAAATAAGGGAGTTTACAATCTATGTATTAGCAATAGCTCGCTTTTTCTTTCATATCCTAAGACACCTAGGTACTTTCTGCGTCTGGATAAAAAGTATACCATATTCGTCCCAAGAGTTTAAGCTATTTTCAAGTAAAATTTAATTAAAATCGGATGAGTAAGACAGATCTGCTGATTCCTGTTCAAAATATATATATAGTTCCGATCTAGTCTCAGTGTTATCCACGGAACCCAAGAAAGGTGTCATCAATATCATAAATGGTATTCTTCTAACAAACAACGACAAAACGTGAACTTATTTTATTGAAATCGAAAATTGACCAAAAGTTCATCATAACCAAAGCTGTATTCTGCTAACATCCTCAACTGGCACATAAATGACAATAAATATGTATATTCTAGTGCTTAAACATAAGAGAAAACTGATTAGCAGAACACCATTTTTGGTCAATTCAAAAGTTAATCTCAGTTCAGTCAACTGTACGAGAATTGGCCTTCTCAGGTAGAACTGTGAAATCGTAATATGTTACAATTCCATCGTTTAACCTTCGATTCGAGAGTTCAAAATTAACTATACTATAGCCACTATCATGTTACTCAATCATGGAAAGATCGTCAACAACTTCTATAACTACTAAACCATTATTGACAGCAAAAAGTTTACAGTATTCATTATATTGTTACATGGTATCCAAAAATAGTATCATTCCCATAATAATTGAATATACAATGTAATTATAATGAATTCAAGCAAAAATAATGATTATTTTGTATTCCAGTGTTCACGGTTTGTTACTTTATTATTCAAGAATAAATCAATGAAAGCCATGTGTGCTGTGTGCATAAACGATACAATGTTATGTAGGTAATACTATTTACTCCACAGCATATCATTATAAAGTCGTAAACCAATCGTAAATAGTAGCGACGTTTAGCGCACTGAATTAGTCACTACTTGCACGACCTTGTCGAAACTTGGCCCGATTTGCTGAAATGTGAGTTGTGACCAATTTGTATACTATAACAAATACCTACTTATTTATAATCTTAAACTACACGCCTGACTCGCTTTTTCATTAATTTGATGTGTGTTTAATAAAGTTTCTTTGTATTGAGATCATTACGAATGGTCGCCTTATATAAATTTTCAATATTTTAAATTCGGTTTTGGCAGCAAAATTAAACATCCTGATACAACGTGATTTCATAAGAATCTTTGAGCAGACGTCTGTATTATCGTAGTTTATGGACGATAAATCTTATATCACAAGTAGGTCAAAAGTTCGAAGACAATAAATTGCGTGTTAATGAACCCGACGAATTGACACTGAAATCATCCAATCTGCAAAGAGATACTTTGAACTACAAAGAGTTTTAATACGTAACTGAAAAATGTTTCTAAATCACCCCTTAGCCGGCCTTAGGTACACCAATAGAGTTTAGTCAATGTTCATTGACTTAAGACAAGCCTTTGATCTACCTAATCACGATTACATGGCAGAATTAGAGAAACCGTAATTTCTAAAAATATTATCCCATATTTGTAGTCAGTATAAATTGATATTCATTATATCAAATCAGTTTTACATGCAAGAGATGCCTCAACAAATATAGCAGGTCAAAACACCCCATTAGTCATAATAACCTAACGATTAACCCATCAATTTGGATGTCTCCAGTTAGTATAGCTAACAACACATGGGTGGGCTGTAACTGCGTCACAGCCTGTTGCTTGCAGCTGGGAGCGCGCAGGCCCCGATCGATACCTGGACCGGCGGGAACACCACTACATCAATTATATGCACCGCGAATTCTAGAAACTTGTTCCAGATTGAAATACTGCGCAGTTACCTGAAGCGGAGGGTGGGTTACATCAATAGAAAAATGTGAAATCAGGTCATTTTCGGATGGCATGTTATGATGTTGGAAATGAAGGCAATAGAGTGACACGTCCCGCTGAAAATGAAAGGTTGTCGTGTCAGCCCTTTGAGACGTTTAGGGGTGTGTTATAGGTATCACAACAAAAGAAAATATCAAAACTAGGTAATTTGCCATAGATTTTGAAAGAAATATTAGCGATGCAAGGACCACTCCCGCCAAAAATGTAAGCTTTCAGGTATTTCATGTGGTTAGGTATGCCACTTCAGTAGATAATACTGTGATTTCTAGAAACTACTGCGCAGTTTCTTCGGGCAGATGAGGGTGTAACATCAAGTGGAACATCATAATTAGACTAAAGGCATGGATTTGGAAATTACAAAGACAAAAGTGAAAACCTGCAAGTTTCTTAAATGCGATAAAGAAACATTTAATTCATACGTAAATCTACAAAATAATGAGAAAACTAACTATTACTTTTAAAATCTCCAACTATAATGAATTTTTGTGTCCACTCGTTATTGATGTTCATAAAATTGCTACTATCTTAGATTTTCACTCGCGAATCGCGATTAAATTCTAAAAACATGTACCTACCTACCTACAAGATGAAAATGCTGCGCAGTTTCCCGAGGGGGTTGGAAGTACCTTACCTACTACATGAAGTAATACAGGTTGATAACGTTATGATGATGTGGCTGGCTTTATTGATTTTGATGCGAGCGATATGGTTATACATCTCTGAAATGATTCGAGTTTTATGCTAGACTAATAGCTTAGTTTTAAGCAGTCAAAAGTTCTATGACCATCAAAAATAGAGGGAGAGTTTACCGTTTTGTCTCGTTTTAGAAATAGACCATAAAATCACAAAAAATAAACTTCTTTCATAGGAAACGTATCTACAGTATTTTGTGCGCTGAAAATATAGGTCAGTTACTTGAGGTTGCGTTAAAGTTATACCTTTAAATCGAAGAAAACATTATTCATTGGTCGTGCATAAATTGCTATAATAAATTATACTTATGATATCTTCCGCGATATATTTATCATAACATTAATAAGTCATAAAATCTCAGTAAGATTCATATAACAAAACGACGATGTTATCAAAATAAACAAAATCAATTTTGAAACGTTCGCCATGACTGAAGTAGAGGCAGCGCTAACAATTTAGTAGAGTCTCGTGTAAACAATGAAAATGAATAAGCTGTTACACGAGCGGATCAAACGTGCTTATAGGTTGAATGATTTCCTAAAATTATAAATAGAAATCGCTAACAAAATAGACGAAAAGCAACACGTGTTGATTGTTCATGACAAACTCGATAAGAAAGTCCTCTTGTAAGGACGAATCAAATACAATAAAAGTAACGGAAAAAATATTACAAAATTTTCATGCATTTCTTGAATATAACGGCTGAGATTTATTCAAGAAGATTATCATCTACTTTAGGGGCGACGCAGACGACAGACTTTGTGCGATCGAGTCTACCGCGCCGCGCTTTGCAGCGCTCGAACAATCTGTTCACTAAGTATCGCAGATTAAATTCGAGCGCTGCAAAGCGCTGCAGACTCGATCGCACAAAAAGTCTGTCGTCTGCATCGCCCCTTAGGTACTACTACTTAGCACAATCTGTCTCATTTCACTTCCTAAGGAATTAATAGTAAAAAAGTAGAGGCGTATTGGTCATGAGACCGCAGAGTGATTTCACTGAGCATCGCTTTAATTTTTTGCCAAAGTCTACCTACGCAAAACACAATGTCAATTATAATTTGCTAAAAATGGCCAAAATTACTCCAATTATAGCTTTGACACACCAGCAAAGTAACTAGAAATTGGCAATCGTCCATAGACTCTATTTATTTTGATGTCACCCGGTAATTTCGGACAAACTAATATTAGTTTTAATAAATATCAATACGAAAAGGTGGACATAGGTGATACTGGAGAATGATGCCAAAATCTTGAAGCAAGGCAGATGGTTGAATGAATCGTGGTAGCTCACAAGTATCAATTTGTAAGTAGGTACTTAAGGGGTCCACGATTTATTGGATGAACGTGACGTAGTACAATAAACGAGGAATCAGGAAACACAGGGTGATCTCAGCACAACAGGTGGGTCACCTAAAGATTTTAATGCTAACATAAAATGCGAGCAGATATACAGTATGCTTTACGATGAACATTCTAAAGCTCTTTGAAATCGTACTATGTAGGTATCATAAATATAATAAACATATTTCATATCCTTGTTATAAATTCAGTATTATTGTAATAATTATGATTATTCTATGAATCCAAATTTTACCAAAAGTCGCACATTTGGCCCTGAAACGCGAGGTAAACGGATTGTAAACACTAGGGATTTCGCCCCGGGAGTCTCGATTCTCGAAATCCCGGGAGTCTCGCCACTTTTATCATCGAGACCGAGACCGAGACTTAATAAAAATTCCCGGGAATTTCGAGACCAAATGTTTCGGTAGAAAAACATTAAAATATTCTTAACACCAGAATTTATTTGTACATTTTATACTTATAAATTCTCCGCCGCGCACTATGTACCGCCTAGTGAGACTGCCGCTTGCCGAATGCGTCCCGACAATGCCCGAGCGAGACCTGAACTTATTCTATTGCAAGATTATAGAGATTCTAGTGCAAGAATTATAGAGTTTTCGTTTTGTTTTGTTTAAATGTTTGGTCAGGTCAATCGACATTTATAAGTTTATTTATACCCAAATTACCGAAACTTAAGGAAAGGGTATATTTTTAATATTTTACTAGATAAAACGACTACTTAGATATAAGCTTTTTTTACCAAAGTTCCTAATTAAAAAAGACTAAACATTAGAATTAAGAATAAAGAATTAAGTAATAACCTGAAAGTCTGAATTAGGTACTTCAAATATTGCTATCTTATTTTTTTCTATTTGTTATAATATTCTATTGTAATGTTTGGTTTGGTCAGATTGATCAAAGAGTAAATTTGTAATAAATGTGATTTATAAACAGTTACAATCGTAATTATCATTTACTTCACAGTTCACCACCACTCACTTCAGTCAGTTTCACTACTACCCTCACCCTCTTATAGTTTATCATTTACTAAGTCAAACTCAACAGGGTGTACAAATATTCCATACTCTCTGTAATAAAATCTGGCAGACCGGAGTATGGCCAAGGGAGTGGGCTCATACTGTTTTCATTCCGCTACACAAAAAGGGATCCACAAAAGTATGTAGCAATTATCGACTTATTGCCTTAATATCCCATGCAAGCAAAATTCTTCTTCATATCTTGAATGAGCGGCTCAAGAACTTCCTGTCCAAAGAAATTGCACCCGAACAAGCTGGCTTCATAAAAGGAAAAGGTACCCGCGAGCAAATTTTCACAGTACGCCAAATAATCGAGAAAGCACGGGAATTCAACAAACCGACTTATATTTGTTTCGTTGATTTTTCTAAAGCATTCGATTCAGTCAAATGGCCGGTATTGTGGAAATGTCTTCTGGAAATGGGTACCCCAAAACACCTTGTGCATTTGCTCAAGCGTCTCTATGAAGAAGGAACCGCATCAGTCAAGTCGGATGATGTACTATCAAGCCACTTCCACCCCAGCGCGGGAGTACGACAAGGCTGCATAATCTCGCCACTACTGTTCAACATCTACACAGAGATGGTTATGAGAATTGCCTTAGAAAACTGGTCGGACGGCGTCTCAATTGGCGGGAAAAAGTTCTCAAACTTGCGATATGCGGATGATACGACCTTATTCGCCACAAGCATTTCACACATGGAAAACTTGTTACAGAAGATGGAAAGTGTCAGCCTAGAGTTTGGATTAAGAATAAATCGCGCCAAAACGAAAATGTTGATTGTCGATCGGGCCAAAAATAGGGAATTGCGAGGTTGTCCAATCATACGTTTATCTCGGCGCGATAATATCTAACAATGGTGGGTGCGCGGATGAAATCAAGCGGCGAATGGCGATCACTAGGTCTGCTATGGACAAGATGAGGAAAATATGGAGAAATAAAAACATCACAAAAGCCACTAAGATCCGGTTAGTTAGAGCACTTGTATTTCCCATATTTCTTTATGCTGCGGAGACTTGGACATTACGTGAAAGCGAAAAGAAGAGAATAGATGCTCTGGAAATGTGGAGCTGGAGAAAGATGCTGGGAGTATCGTGGAACGAGTTCCGCACCAACGTATCTATACTCGAAGAGCTGAACATCAAACAACGTATGTCCTCCATTGTTCAAGCACGCATACTTACCTTCTTTGGGCACGTGTCCCGTCGCAACAACGACTCCATCGAGCGCCTGGTAGTACAAGGAAAAGTTGAAGGCACCAGAGCACGCGGCAGGTCTCCAATGAGATGGACAGACCAGATCAAAGCTGCAGTTAACCAGCCCATGCACGAATGCACTCGGAAAGCAGCAGTTAGAGAAGAATGGCGCCGCATAACCAAACGGGTCACACGTCAAGATACCTAATAACGACCACGACCGCTCTGTCAAGAGTGTACCGACTAAGAAGAAGAAGTCAAACTATGTCATTGCCATTTCTTTTATTTTTACCAAAATAAGTCTAGTTTACCTTCCAAAACAATATTAAAATCACCATTTTCTTGCACACCTGCAATACCTCCATCCATAACGTAACGTATCCGTAAAAAACCATTCTAATATAAAAAACACGTGGGTCTCGAATTTCCCGGGAGTCCCGGGACTAGCTTCCGAGGTTCGAGACTGGTCCCGGGACTGAAAATGCTTCCGAGACCGAAATCCCTAGTAAACACGCGGTGGGTTACATGTTCGCAATCTCACGGTTGCAGGTGTCGCAACTCGCAACATAGTTCGCTGAAAACATTGTTGGAAATTGTTTCAACACTGCAGGAATCCTGACATTTGTTGACGCCATCGGGTAAATTGTCCAAGAGAAGCTCGAAGATTTTCATGTCAATCAACTTCCCTTTTTTAAGAAAAAATCTTAAGAACAAAGTAATCCTCTTCATAAATTACTTCAGTAATTCGAAAAATAAAAGCAATGTGACCAAAGAATTGCCAAAACTCTAAAAATACGTTTGAGTCAAAGACTGGCGAAAAACTGTTAGAGCCAAAATCTGTGTTACATAACCAAACATAGTTCAGTTGACAGCTAGACATCGACCTTGAAGATCATTTGAAACTGGCCCCTACCGGAACCCAAGAGGTACGTTATTAACAATTCCTCTCAGCATTCAATCAAGGTATTTTTTGCCAACATTACAATGTTCTTGTAACCAATATTTGGCCATTGAACCGTGGTGGTGATATCATCCGTGAACATTGGGATTGTTTGTCTTATACATATAGGCCATAGCAATGAAGACTTTTGATTATGCAGTTGTTTTAAAACCGATATCTATTACTGAAAACACACTAAAAGATTTGGTGACTCAAACAATCAATAAATAATTGCATACAAAAGTATACCTTGACAATAATTGTCTCTTGAATCAATATACCAAGACCAAACAAAAGCAGAGCTCAAAGCATTAGAATTCAGAGTTCCCACCTCTTTTACAAGAGGTACTTCAGCGTACGATTTCGATGATAGAGCATTATACAAGAGGGCGCGATGCATGCTACATAGAGTGCTGCATCAGCATCTTGAAGTGCAATGCGCACGCGCGCCAGCGACTACCTTGACCTTACCCTCGCCCAACCCCTCGACCACCCTCTGGGGGAGTGTTGTTGGTAAGTGGTGGGTACTAAGCTATAGGGCAGTGACACATACCAAGTCGATAACAAAGTCTTTGTTCTAGTTTTGAAGAATTGAATAAATCACGATACCTGCAGTGCCTTATTTTTTGAGTCCGTGAGAAAGGGAGGGGTAGGAGAAAAGGTTGAATTGATTTTGTAAGACAATTGGAAGAATCCGATGTATGGTAAGCATATAACTTATTTTCTAAATAAAAAATAGACATAAAATTGTTATTTCATCGGAACAAGCCGAGAAATTTATTGTTTGCTAAGAAAAACATTGATCCCTGAAAATAGCGACAGTCCCTAATATATAGGCAGGCAACGTCTCAAAATAACTGACATAACGCCTACCCGATCCGATGTTACGTTTTTACCGACGAGGTAAACAAATCGATGGGTAAGGGGCATTCGCAAGGACGTCTGACGAGATATTGGGCCAAAAGTTGGCGGGTTTGCGAACTCATACATTTTGCTAGTTTTTGCCGAAAGTTACTAGAAGCTAGGGATTCGCACATTACTTTTAATAAGATTATCTGACCTAGAGCAAATACTTTCAGAGTTGTAGCGTGGAATTCCATAATCAGTTTCCTAGTCTAGACTCGTATGAATTTCAGGCAGTAATGTGTTTGTGAGCAAGGCACGTGTCGAATCTCGGCCTTTAGAATCAAACAGTATAGGCGGTGTATTCATATTGAAATGCGTCGTAAGCGTGACCCAGATTTAACCATAGCTAGCTTATAGTCTTATATTTAGTTTAGTTAAAGTCACTCTGGCGATGCACCATCTTTGCATAATACATGTTAGGTCAGAATAAACATCCGAACAAAGGCTCTGAGTCAAGTTAACAACGAACCAAGACAAATAGGACTGTTATTTGTAGGGCAGTTGACACCGAACCATGCGTGCACCACCTTGAACTTTAGAATTCGCTCAATATAATATCACAAGTCCCTTCACTTACAAAAATAATACAATGACCATTACAGCAAAAACTAATTTTGAACCAAAAGGCAAATTCTGTAGTTTATAAAAAAAATTATACACTTTAGCTGCCATGGCTTTCATCAGATTCTGGTGGTTCTACTGTGTACCATAATATGGCGTAGGTACCCACAACAACCCCATTATATTTACGATTGCGGCAGCAATAAACATTGTAACTAGCTTTGTGTGTACAAACACTGAAATCGTTATTTTGTTACCATCTGCTAATAGAACAAGGCCATTTATTCCATTACTATAAATTATTGTTTTCAACGACATTAATATTTTTTAAATAGATACAAATCTTGTTTAGTAAGAGTTATAGAATGCTTTGCATACGACAAGTTTACGACAAAAATATTAGACTACGGTGATGTTTTGGTTAACGAACCCAATCTAAATATATTCTGATAGGATGCCAGCAGTAGAACTATCGGACACAAAACAAGCGCACTGCAGTTTATTTAGAAACAAACCAGAGAAAGTTCCGGGCAAACCAATTGATACATTGATCAAGGAAACGTAAACACGTGATAATTTGAATTGTAACTTTGAATATTTGGGTTCTATTTGAAATGGTTCTGAATATATTTTTATGAATAAAAACAAAGTTGTTACATTTGTTACAATAAAAGTATATCCTAATGATGTAGATGTAGGTTAAAAGAATAAAATTCCTGAATTGCCTACTTCTTTTAGAATTTCGATGACCCTTTGATATTTGTTTATTAAATCTATCTAAGTACATATCTACTTATCTAGTTCTAACTTTTGCCTGGAAACAGGGCAGTGATATATGATGAGTATTCATGATGACTGATAAGATGTGAATGCACTCAATCCATCGATCACTAACATGAAGTGATAAGGGAGACATTCAAGGGCATTAACCATTGATTCGCGACACCAAGTTTTTTAGAAGTTCGCTGTTTGAGAAAGGCAAAACGAAAAATTGGATACATAGAACAAATGTTACGGATCACTACGTAAAACTGACGTAGTAAACAATGACGCAGATGAGATAACTCTTTTAACAAGATACAACGTTGGATGCCAAACAACCAACGTCTGGCCAAATATTACGTCTGTGTTCGCTATGAGGATTGCCCCATCACTTGCGGTGTTTACATGCACCCATGGAACTTTCCGACTGTTGATACACAGGCTACAGTGAGTTACCAAATTTTCCAACGAATGCACGCTTTAGCTCGTGTAGTCAAAACGAAAGTTTTCATGCTAGAGAAATAAACAGGAAAGCTTTTGAAGCTACCGAACTGTTGGAGTTGGGTTCGTTGTGTAAAACGGAATTCACTTCGAAATGTAAATCATTTTAGAGGTTCTAGTTTCAGACTTAGTAGCAAATAATGTTTTGTCTCACATTGAAGATATTGCTGCAAATACTTTTATTAAATATCATTTTAGTATTTGTATGTAGTGTTGTTGTAGTTGTACCTGTAGTTTTCAAAATACTAAATTGATGTTTATTTGAGTGGCATGTTTTCGAAGAAATTGATAACCAGCAAACAAGGCTGACATTATGGCTAATTAAGTAATATTTTGGGCAGGCACCTGTTTACTCGTCAGTGTGACGCCAAACAATGTGTCTCCAATATTTTACGTCAAACGACTTTCCCGTGGCGTTTACACCAAAATAACGTCAGGAGCAGGGGTACCCAACCTATGACTAGCAATTTTCTAGTAAATCTATGTTTTTATGAGGAGAAATATGGTTGAATTTCCCTGATTAAGACCCGGTACGGTTGTACCGATGAATTTTGAATGAAAGCCAATTTTAATGATATCCGTTGAGTCGCGTGGGTAGGGGAAATTACTTCATTTCTTGGTGACGTGATATTATTTCTTTTTAATCAACCTATCATTATTCGTTTTGTGTTTTATTTGTTATTAGTTTTCGGGAAATTACAATAATCGAGTCTACAGTAAAGTATTGCCTTAATATTTTTTTATCGCCTACTTTTTCCCTTTCTCTACTGATTTATAAATCAGCTAATTTTCAAAGGGAATGTTGAGGATCGTCGATTTTTTTATGGATATACGAAGCTATCATTTCAGCGTTTCATATCAGTAAACGTACATTTTCAGTTTGAAAGTTTGAAACCTAGTATGACAGATAAGTATATATTTGAACAAAATTAAGTGTGTATAGAAGACACAAAAATCTTTACCTATGAAACAGTACCATGACTGACAGACAACGCACAGCCTAAACCGGTGGACCTAGAGATTTAAAATTAAGAGAAAATATTGCTTGAGTAGAGGTGTACTAAGGAGCGATTTCTTTCCATCCCTGAAGGGTAAAGTTTGTATGAAGAAAATAATGACATTGTGTTGCTTTTTCCGCCACAGCTAGTACCTATAGCAATAAATACGTAAAACATTGCAGCAGCATACATTCATTCATCCGTGATATAACAACTATAACTTAGTCTGAATACAGAGATGTCTGCCAAACGAGGTTGTTGTCGTATTAATTGGCAAGAAATGTCTCAAACCTAGCTCATTCTATGCAGGACACAAAATGTTTAACAGTGAACATTTCCACACTAATATGATGAAGAGCAGAAGCGATGATAGGTAGAACACAACAAATAAAACATTTACTATTCAGGAGACACTTGAAGTAACTACATTTGGCATAAATAACGAGATTTATGCCAAACGACTAATGGACGACTAATGCTGCTACTAGAGCACGCTAATATTATGAATGGGAGTGTGTGTGTCTGTATTACTCCTTCACGCTGAAACGGCTCGACGGATTTGGATGAAATTTGGCAAAGTTGTAGCCTAGGACCAGCATGCGTAGCATGATCAACTATAGAAACGGGTATTGTCGACGGAAGAATAGTCAAAATTACAAATTGTAAAAAGATTTCTACCGATTAAGTACAACATGGCGATGTTAAAAATGAAGAAGATAGAAGATCATAGATAGAAGATAGAAGATAGAAGATAGATAGAAGATAAAAATGAAGAAGAAAATGAATGAAGAAGAAATGTTTCTATTCTTCAGTCGACAGAAGGCTGCTAGGACGCCAAGCACGGGTCGCCGCGTGCTCGGGCAGAAGAGATAACGACTTGGATAGAAAGAACTTTGTCTATTCTTGGTAGAATATAGATGGAATTAGTCATGCTATGCGTGCTGGAGAAGCACATGGCCTACTTTTCATCCATTTTCAGGCAGATGAACTAGTAAACTCTATACAAGTAGAGTTACTGTTAAGCTCTACTAAGGGAAAAGCCGATATATCGATTATAAGAAAACGCATGAATTTGATACAGGAAGTAAAATGAATTCTGAATTAGATTATGGGCTCCTTTTTACCATAGAAAACTTAAAAAAAGAAGATGGAATCGAAACTCACTTGTTCTACATATATGCTGCATAATTATAATCTAAATATACGACATACATACGTGCTGCAAATGGTAACGATTAACAACTAGCATTGTTTACTATCAAACACAAACGAGTACTGAATATGGTACCATTGTTGTATAAAAATATACTAGGTACGTGTTTATGACACTAATTTTGCGGTAATGTTTTCTTTGTTTGTTTGGTTGATAGGGTTCAAATGCCGTTCTTCAACTATAGAATTGGTTTTAGTTGAGGAGTCAATTTGTGTTGGGAATCTTCTTTTGTTGATAGCAAAATAGCTAAAAATAATCGATTTGTTGATATTTTCATTAAAATTGATTTGACAATCAAGTTAGAAGCCACTTTCATCTTCATAATTATCTACAGTACGAAGGATCCACACGCCAAATATGACAGCTATGTCTTGACCGTCTCTGCCTATTCCATAACTGCATAGATACAAGGATACTGTTGACGTAGGTCACGTACATCATCAGTCATCACAATAACCAATTCAACAGTTAATTCAAAGCCATTGGTGGAGGTCAAGTGTCAGTTTTTTATTGCCTACAAGTGATTTGGCAGCCTACCTTTGATTTGTAGGTTATATCGTGGACCTGACTGTTTTATATGTATTGTTTGCTTGAGATGGACGCATTTTATTTTCATTGCTTAACATGGGAAGTACCTAGATACCTACTAAATTACTCTTTCTGTCTCTAAATTCAGTACGCAATTTGTTCAAATTTTGTCGAAAACGCGATTTTAATAACTTCTGTAGCTTTTCAAACCCTAAGGGGCAGTTCCACGGTCTTCAAGTAATGTACTAGATAATTTAACTAATTTAGATAATTTAACTAATGTATGAATTTGTATGAAATTACCTGCCAAATAAGTTAAACGGAAATTATCAAGATTAAGTCCCAGCCGAAAACTTAAATTGGTTCCCATTTAGAATATAATATCCGAAGACCTAGGACCTGATGAAGTGACATAATAGGCATACCAGAAATACGCCAAGATGCTATAGGAAATGTTAAACCATCTTAAAACCCGGAACATAATTCACATCACTCCATCATGTCGCATCCAGACGACATTATTCATGCACACGGCGTTGCTTTCACTCTCAGATAGTTGGCTGCACGCCTAGCTGCGTCAGCGCACGCGTCACGCCGCGCCGACGCGACGTAGGACCACGTAATAGAGCCGAAATACTGCAGATATACATGTATATGTGATACAACTATAATGTGTTATGTTATGCAGAGTGAAGATTGGTTTTGAGAAGGTTATTCATAAAATCACACCCATATTTCGCCAGTATGTTTAAGTGGCACGTAACGAGCCTAATAACGTAATATTATCAACGCGCGACTGTAAACTAAACTTTACTCGTGCGGAGCCGGTGCGGGTGAGCTAGTGGGTAATGAAAGAAACCTTCATACGAATATGTAGGTAGTACTAATAGGTACCTACATTGTCTGAACTTTTTATGTATCATCAATAGTTTTCGCAGCGCACGGCAAATAATGACTTATAAAGGCAGGAGTTACATTATTGCTATTTTCGTAAGGATCTCATTTTTTTTTTTAAATAAAATACAGCCTATGTTACTCGCTGATAATGTAGTTTTCCATAGGCGGAAGAAGTTTGAAAGGTTTTTGGGTTTATCCATTAAAAACAAACATACAAAAAATCAAATCTTAGTGTAGATTAATAATCTCGTCAAAATCAAACCAAAATCATTATCATATTTCAAGCCTTAACTTAGAGACTTGTATTGATAATTTTAATGATGATTATTTATTATCCTGTAAATACCTAAGGTCGTTACAATCGCGAACCATATTTTGATCAACAGCCTGATGCTGACCGGCAAATTGCAAAAAATGCAAGAAAATTTTGATCTTTCTTAACAAATATAACTATAAAATAAGAAGTATTATCTAAACCCTATCCGTTTTACCAAAAAATAAAATGTAAACAAACAAACTAATGGTTCTCAAATAGCTTAGAGATATCCCCATGATCTCCGCAGTTTTATCGGCTATGTCGTACTTGTAAGCATAGGAATCCTTAGGCCACGTCTCTTCTACATGCTTGTAGACGTTGATAAGGATCTCCTTATCCACTGAACCCATCACTGTCCTCTTGGACCGCTTTTTTTTCGGTGATGAAGTAGTGCAAATATTGCTCGGCCCAGGTTCACTCATTTTACAAAAAAAAACAATAAAAATAAGAGTAACAAAGAAGACAAACTCAACAAAATCAATAACTTAATGAATAATAACGAAAACACAACGAAATATCGAATAATAACACGGTGGCATCAACGAGTTCAATCACAGCTGTAAACAAAACATGGCGGTTATAATCCGACCGAATTAAGAAACACTCGTTCCAATGTAAAATAGTCAGTTATAAAGTACACTTTAAATTATCAGCGTATAAAATGAAATACAGATTAGGAAACCTTGCCATTTTAGTTTCTTTATAAGGTAAGTTAGTTATTCGTATTATTTTGTATTCATAAAAATTTTATACGTATTAATATTGGTATCAATAATAATTGTAAAATCTAAGATTTTATGTTTTTTTATAAATGTAAAGAGTTTAAGGTGATATTTAAAAAAAATAATTAAATTTTGCTATAGTAATGTTAATATTAACTTTATCATTGTAAATGCGACATCCAAACAACCCTTTTTATGGTTTGTTTACATTTTATTTTTTGGTAAAACGGATAGGGTATAGTTTGTCGTACAAAACATTCCCAATTAACAAAAAAATATAGCATGTCAAACTGATTGTCCTTCTTCAACAATACGTAACATGTAGTTGAACTTTAAACCTTATCATTATGTAATACGGTAGGTACAACGACCTCTAAACGGACGACAATTAAATACAAAGTTGCAGTTTTAAATGGAGTCAAGTAAAGTTGACGCAGCGGCGTGCATTCTATATAGGCAACTAGGCAGTGCCTACCTCATAAGATTCAATTAAACTATTACTAGTGACCTACATAAATAAAATCCATCATATTAAAATATTATAATGAAATACTTATTTTATTTTACGTATAACGAAACGTAATATTCAATAAGAAACTAACTATGACGCGCCAGAAAGCACGTCGCATTGACTGCCTTTCAAATTCACGCACACTCAAGCGATCTCTGCATATTCATATACACACGCATACTTCTTTAGGATAATACGACAAAAGCATAAATCACGGCTTTGCTATGCCTAACGCAATGACTTTTGACATTCGCAATTTATTCGACCTTCGTAGGCATGCCTACGAAGGTCGAATAAATTCCTTCCCTCACGCCATCTATCGAGAAGTTAAGAAAACTCATCGATCGTTCGTTCCGCAGAGATTCGCAAACTATAATTCAACCTTTAAAAACAATAGTTCACAGACGTTATACTGCTCAAATATAACTTTGCAATTTATTTGTATTATAGTTTGTTTATAAAATGTTTGCAGTCGCCTCCAAATCAAAACACGTGCGCGTCGAATAGCATAAAATTATGTAATTCATAAATCTTTCTATTGTTATTTTGTTTTGTGATGTGATTATGTGATAACTATAAAAGGAATTGCTGCGTAGGTATGTGTGAATATAGATAAATTACAGTGCTTAGTTTGTGGTAAAGATGAAATATATTTATTTTGATAAATTACGTGCAAAATCAGGATTAGTTTGTTGACCAATACAAAATAGTAAGTACCCTATCTATCCTTTGTCATCAGTTGTGTATCCGTGTATCAATATCTATCATTCAATAGTGAGATGTGGTTGTAAAATATCCAACCTACAAAAAGAGATGAACCGAGTAAAAAACACATTTTTACATAATTTTACTAATATACTTACGTCTAGTAACCAAATACAGATTTTTAGGCTTCCATAGTAAAACTAGTACCTAACTGTCCTACGTCCCACCCTCGTAAAATGTACAGTTCTTAACCGGTTTGTATGAAACTTTACAGGTAGATAGGTAATTCTTCTGTTCTGTAAAATAACTGAGGGATCAAAATAAATATTTTCACGCTCCCCTTTATCTGGAGGTATCGTAGGTATATAAGTGCAAAGTGAAATGAGCTCCAAAAATCATTAGGTACGTTAACTATGTATTGGCCCTTTACTTTTCCAACCACGTTATCAAAAAATCTGAAGAAATCAATCTCGTAGCACTTAATAAACACTTTCGATTCAAATTAGTTTTAACAAAATACGTCAATTCGTTTTTGAAATATTCGCTATTTTGCTAACCGCAAAAATAACTTTGTATTTCATAATAATATTATGAAATACAAACTTATTTTTGCGGTCAGCTGAAATGGCATGCCTAGTTTTTTTTTTAATTTGCTCCATCTGCCTAGAGCCTACCAAGTTCGAAATCCAATGCACGCCGCTGAATTGACGCGACATATTATGACAGTCAATTGTCATACCAAGTGTCCGTCAAACCGAGCGCATTATAATGGACACTTAGCGGTTCAATAGCGCACAATCTTAGCGTCAATAAGTGCACGAATCAATCAAGTGCAACGTACAGCCTTGACTCTAAACCAACCGCATAAGTACCTACTTGTTTATGTTGTGCATGAGTCATGATGGCTATGACTAATAAGGACTTGATAAAGATTAAATTATTTTTGGCGGGTAAGGACTCTTTTAGACATGACTTTGGGGGGAGCTAAAACGTGAAAATGAAAACACTAAATCAAGAATCCATCAGAGCTTAAGAGTTACCCCCCCTCTTAGATCCGCCACTGCATAAATTCGCAACAAACTCGTAGAAAACGCTTCACGTGCGCATACGCATCTGTCTGTTCAATTTCTGCAAGTAACATCTTGTAATTAAGCGTAACTTCATAAATTATAAAGCGTGATTGGTCCCTTGTTCTTATTTTTAACGCTATATTTTTACAAATCCAGTTTGATCACGTCTAATAATATGACATCTCGTGATGTGATTTCTAAAACAAGATAATTTGTTAAGAAAACATGTGTCGCGCTATTCTCCCACCTACTTTTTATTATTTATTATTTAGATAACACGTAATCCTTGGCAATCGAAAATGTTAGATTTACCTAGAGGTATATGTATGAATTGTATCATGCATATAATTTAACTGGCGACCCGCCCCGGCTTCGCACGGGTGCAATATGCATGTACTTGTGGCGTGTGATGTGATGTGTATTGTGGCGAGAAATAAAGATATATCTTATCTTATCTTACTTATTATATGTACATATAAACCTTCCTCTTGAATCACTCTATCTAAATCCGTTGCGTAGTTTTAAAGATCTAAGCATACATAGGGACAGACAGACAGCGGGAAGCGACTTTGTTTTATACTAGGTATGTAATGATTATAGAAAATGCAAGGTACCTACACTAACGGCCTTACCACAAAAAAGATAGACACGCGAATGCTACCAAAAATAATATAATTGTTTTAGACAAGTTAGTGCTAAAACAATTGCCTATTATTTTTGGTAGCATTCGTGTTGAACGTGTGTTGAACAGATGTTTATGTATTTGTGGTACGGCCGTAAGTATTTATGACATGTCGCTGCACTGGTTTCATATAAGAATTCCCTTTGACTCTATGTTGGCTCTCCTGAATGTCAGTATGTTACAATGTTTTAACCTCAGATCATAGAAACAAGGAGATGTGCCAAAGCGCTATCAAGCTTGATGCCTGATCTTGAGCAAATTGCTCATATTATAAACGTACGCGCTGGCAACGAACCGAACACGATCGATGGTAAAAATACAGTGTTTTAGTTTAGTGCTAGTGTTGAATGACGATTAACAGTGTTAGATTGAGGGTGTGCGGAATGTTTAATGCGTGGGAGATCTTTTTATTCACAAGGAGCGCTTAATTATGCGCGTAATTGTGTCGAAAAATGTACTAAAAGTGGCATCATTTGTTCCCGTACTAATTTGCTATGATGGCATATCTCCTTGTTTCTATGATCTGAGGTTTTAACGGTGTTGTACGTTTTCTTTCAGCACCAATTCTCTTTCACAAATTTTGAGTGTCCCAGGCATTACTTTAACACTGATAGCCGTACCACAAAAAGATAGACACGCTTTAAACGCGAGTGCTACAAAAAATAATACGCACTTGTTTTAGCACTAACTTGTCTAAAACAAGTGTGTATTATTTTTGGTAGCATTCGCGTTTAACGCGTGTCTATGTTTTTACCCGACTACGAAAATGGAAGGGTAATGAGTTTAACAGCCTATGTATGTATGTATGTGTCTATGTATGGATGTTCGATCGTAGCTCAAAAACTACTGGTCAGATTTTGACAAATGGGGTATCGGTTGATTTGTATTTACATTAAGAGTGTTATAGGCTATGTTTTTTTGAAAAAAAATAATCAAGATGGCCGACAAAACGTAAAGAAAAGGACCAAAAAAAAAAGTTTACCCGATTTTAACAAATGGGCTGTCCTTGAATTCGTCTTGATCCAAAGAGTATCGTGAGGTATATGGTGTTACAAGAAATCCAATATAGCAAACACTGGAAATTAAAAAGGGTACGATCTGTGACTTTCTTGCTACTAACTAGCGCCATCTCGTTGATTAAGACTGCGACACTGACACTGCGTCTGAAAGTAAATGCAGTGATTGACCCAAGCCACCAAAAAAGTGTCAAATAAAACAATAGTTAAAAAAACTAAACTAACTACGGAATAAAACCAACTGAAAAGCATAAAATAAGAAAATATTCAACACATCGGTACAGTGGTGCCCAGTACCATACAGTACCCAGTATCATGAGTTTTTTTGACGTATACTTTCGTTAACGTAAGCATATTTTGAATTTAAAATACAGCAGTCCTGGAACATTTTGATAAAATTTTATACAATTTGTACATTTTAAAAAATACAGAGAAATTAATTAAGTACATATTTAATTTATATAAATATTGTGCAACAAACGTGTATTTTCAATTCAAAATATGCTTACGTTAACGATACTACACGTCAAAAAAACTCATGATTGGGATACAGGATACAGGTTATAGCCGTAGTCGCATGCCGTCATTAAGCAGCCATCACAGGTCATAGCGGCATGCGACCACGGCTATAACCTGGACACCACTGTACCGATGTGTTGAATATTTTCTTATTTTATGCTTTTCAGTTGGTTTTTTTCCGTAGTTGGGTTTTAGTTTTTTTTGTGGTAAGGGTGTGAAAGTCTAAAAAACATAGAACGTACTTATGACCTAGTTAAAGTGACATACAGGGGAGCCAACCTAGTGTCGAAGCGAACACTTAGATGAAACGCACTTAATTAGCTTCGCAAGAAAATAAGTCAACACAAAGACGGAATTTATCACCGAAGAACTTACAACTATACTATATTCAACTGGCTTTGAGACAGAACGTAAACAATAGAAGTCTAACCTTACTAAATTCAAAATCACACGATGCACCGTTATTTGTTGATATTTTGGTTCATTTTAACTTGTCAGTATAATAGCAACCTAAGCTGCCATTATTATACTGATAAGTTAAGATGACCCATGAAAATAAATAGTTTACAGTGCAAGGCGCGATTTTGTATTCGGTCGGGTTAGATCTTCATTGTTTATGTTTTGTCTCAAGGGAAGCTGAATAAAATATAGTCATTGCTATCAAGAGGCCTAACTTATAATAAAAATCATTATCATTGACGCCCAGGAGCGTCTAATTGATAACCCTGCCAAAAGTAGGTACTTCGATAGCCTGACCGATTGATACCGGGTGACGTAGGGTTAAAAGTACATCTCTAAAATGTTGAACATGACAGGCACGTGCCATATCGTCACTATGGCAACCAACATCGTCATAGATAAGGAAATTACATAACAAAACCATGATAATACATTGAGTATTATAATAATACTCGGCAAATAACTTGAACATTTTCATCGTAGTGGGGGAAAGACGCGCACACGCTCTAAGGGTCAAAATGCACTAAATCGGCTATTGCGCAGTCAAGGTAGATGTTCAAGTTATTTGCCGTTATAAAGTGTGCATGTTGTCATGTCACTCTAATTTTGATATTTTCTGGCTTTATTGAATTTCTCATTTAATACCTATTTAACTAGCACTTTGCCCGCGACTTCATGGACTTTATGGAGAACTCTTAGGTCCAGGTTTCCTCATGATGTTTTCCTTTACCGTTTAAGCAAGTGATCATTAATTTCTAACACGCACATGACTTCAAAAGCCAGCAGTGTGTGCCTCGGGATGTATATAATTAAATATATAATTATGTAGAACTTTAAAGAAGCTTGAAGTGTTTCGAAGCTAATGAACCCTGCCAGTGAGATAATGCTGACCAAAATACATTTTATGACTAAGATACACTGTTAAAATCAATGTGTGTCAGAGTAAAATAGCTGAGATAATAAATAGTATTGTATCTATAAATAGAATAAAACAAAGTCACTTTTCGTGTCAGTCTGTTTGTCCGCTTAGTTCTCTCCACAATGGATTTTAATGCGGTTTTCACTACCATTTAGAGAATTTATTCCGGACGGTTTATAAATATGTATATTACGTTAATATTTAACTTGTAGTAAGAAGTATGAAGATTAAAGATTAATCGGCAGATGACCTCAATTTAATATTTTGATAAGGTAAAAAAAAACACTAAATAACGTGGTGGTTTTCCAAAATAATGTGCAACTGTTTTGGTGATCATTTATTATTATACCTATCTTTTAAGAAAGGATCCCAGTTCCTCACATCTTAAAAAGTCAAAAGTCAAAAACATTTATTTCAATTAGACCATTTACAGGCACTTTTGAAATGTCAAACAATATTACAATAGTAATTGTCAGTCGGTTTGTCCGTTAGTTGAAGCTAGTTGTCCGTTCCAAAACGTAGATTCCTATGGAGAAGAACGGACAAGAAACTCCATGGTTACTCTTTTTCAATAAATTCTGTTAGGTACAATTTCCTTGATTAACCTAATATGTGAGAACTATGTTTAGTGAGGTACAAAATAATAATAATATCAACTAGACAAGTGAAAAAACCGGCCAAGTGCGAGTCGCACTCGCGCACTGAGGGTTCCGAATCATTTTTGGACGTATAAAGTGAAAAAATCCGGACCGCATAACTAAGTTTGTTTGTGAAGGAATTTTGATGATTTTGAAAAAACTGTACTAGTTAGGAACATCGTTTTATTTTTGGTGCAATATTTGGGTCAATTCCTATCAACTCTAATTATTTCCCATTTTTCGCCCCGCAAACTTCGGAGATAAGGGGGGGGGAATGGTATTTTTTTGGACATTTTTCATCATATGTCGAAAACTGTGAGACATAAAATAAAATAAAAATATATTTTGAAATGTGCAGATCAAGCCCTTTCATATAATATGTCACTTGACCTAGTAACCCCACTTTAAAATTTCGGACCCCCACTCCGGCCCCTTTGGCAATTATAATAAATATATTTTTGGACTTTTTTCACTTGCAATAAAGTTGAACAAGCATTCTTTATAACTGTTCCAAATTTCAAGTAGATAGCATTAAGTAGTTGCTGAAATAAGCAGGTGTGACAGACAGACAGACAGACAGACAGACAGACGAAGTCGCACAATAAGGGTTCCTTTTTTACCATTTTGGTACGGAACCCTAAAAACATTGTTTAGGCAGTCAAGAGACGACCAGCACCAACTGACAGCGCCCGTTCACGGACATGACGTGCGCATCAGCACCGTTCAACTCAACCATTTTGGAGGGAATCGAACGATCCAATACACACGCCACCGTCAGCGGTAGGTACCTTTAAGCGAGCATGACATGCATCTTCGTAACTGCTGTAATTAGTAGGTATAGGTATGTGTATTAGTTGGATTTTATTTAAAGGTAGCTCTGCATGGTGCAGTTAAGCATACAAATTGAACCTATTTAGTTCTCTTATCGATATCCTTGTACGTTTTTTTCTTGATTTTCCTCTATTCGAACTCCCGCCTAACTTTGTTATTATACAACGTTATTCTTAGTCTATGTAAAAGCCACGAATGGATCATTGTGTGTGTGATTCTTTTTTCGCGATTTCAGGTTTGGTCCCATAGTAAAAGATGCTCATAATGATGAGTAAGTAGTAAGTACCTACCTACAATGATCCCTTTTCGGTTTTCGCATAAACTAAGAATAACGTAGGTAGGTATATTTTCATTCTAAATACCTACAGCAGATTTAATTTTTTATCAGGCCATTAGGGAATATTTTAAAATCCAAAAAGATTTGCAGTGATTACACAATAATGCATTATCATATCATTTATCAAGGTTTCTGAAGAAGTCTAATGTACCTATAAGCGCAGTAATTCTCCGTGTAACAAGATATTATTTCTAAATTAACCCACTTTACAGCGCCATATCAATTTAATAGCGCAAATTAAAATTGACACCGGCATCATAACGTTACAATAACCCTCTGTACGCAACCCTAGCGACCAGATGACTTTAACCGTCAAATGGCCCAAGGTCACGAACCGAGCAGGTGTATTAGGGGGTCGCTTCGACCATAAATCATATAAATGAACGGATACACCGACAATGCAGTGGCATTATTTGTTCGCAGTTCGCACGTCATTTAGTGGGAGTTCACATTCATGGAGTTACTTCAGGTGGCATTGCAAAAACATACTAACCTTCTCTTTAGACGGGTAAAAAAATTACTTATGAAAACCGCAGGGGGTTTAGATTTATTTACTCAAACACTGCGTGCATTTCCTTGCATATTTTATAGTGGAAATGTGGAAAATAAATCATAATATTAACGAACAGAATATTTTACAGTTTGTAGATTCACTTTGTACCTACTTACAGTGCGACAGAGTAATGCTTTGTTGAGTAAAATTACATAATAGATTAAAAGTAGGTATGTAAATACAGCATCAGTAAATGGCGATAAATAATATTAGTTATGCAATCACATAAAATGAAAATTGGGTCACAAAACGGAACACGACACCTAATTAAACAATGACATTTTATCGAATTCCATGACTAATTTCCGATAATACCGATTTCCTGCGAAATTTTACGATCACTAGCTCAATTTTTGCATTTTCAAATTTTCATTGATGTTTTGATAAGAACTTTTTACACAATTATCTCTACATACACATCCCACTAATATTATAAATGTGAAAGTTTGTGCGTGTGTGTGTGTGTGTGTGTGTTTGTTACTTCTTCACGCTGAAACGGCTGGACGGATTTGGATGAAATTTGGCAAGGAGGTAGCCTGGGACCTGGAATAACACATAGGCTACTTTTTATCCCGGAAAACGCGGGCAATGCCGCGGGCGGAAGCTAGTAAATGAATAAACCTTGTAATAAATAACTATATTACACGTTTGTTTAATCTGAGAGTAAATTATTTTTATACATTATTCGGGTGTCAGGTGCGAATTTCCCCCGCAAGCCGATAGCTGACGAAGCGAAAAAAATCAATAGTGTTAGAAAGTAAAAGGCTACAAGGAGGTTAAAAATAGCCCTCTGGGGTAGCTATGAAGTTTCTAGACTTTTGAAAGAGTAGACCAGGTACGTATATTTCTTATAATATGTACGTACGTATCAAATAAATGTTCTAATAATTGAGGCATAACTTACAAACTTTAACGATCTGTAAGATCTAACGCCTTTACGCCTGTATCAATCATAATCTTCTATACCTATAAAACAGTACCGTGATAGACTGACAGACAACGCACAGCTTAAGCCGGTGGACCTAGAGATTTGAAAGATGTTTTCATCTTGGAACTGGTATACGTACGCTACATAGAAAAATAGGAAAAAAATAGGGGATTTACATAAAAATATTATTAAATTCATTTGAAGGTGAGTACAGTGGTAATAGAATTACTTGAGATGAAGTTTTTCATTATGATTTGATATCCCTATTATTAGGGCGGCCATGACAGTTGAGTTTGACAGTTTTGTTTTATGACGTGACGTTTACGTTTGAGTCGTTGTGTGTGGGATTTTGGTTGCCATTTTGACTGTTTGACTGACATTGACATATTTGTGTTGTGTTGCTCTCCTTGACAAAGAAAATAAAGACTAGAATAAAATTAAAGGAAGTAATAATAAAGAAAATAAGCATTAGGAACTGGTTACTGTCATGTATAGCTATAATACATATTACGTATGTAGACCACTCCCAGCCTCCATACATTTCTGAAACAACTCCTTTAAAGGAGATATTCCTCATGTACCCTATTCGCACTAAGGAGGGATATTTTGAAAGTCTATCCCTAAAGGGATGAAATTGAAATTGAAAACCGGTGGCAAAGTTTTATGTAGAAAATAACGACATTGTATTGCTTTCCGACTTCCACGCGGACGAAGTCGCGGGTAAAGGTAGTTATAAATGAAGAAATATGAAAATTCTGAGTCTGAGTGTGTTTTAACTCCAATCATACTTGAGAGTAAAAAATACGTTATGACTTCTCATACAGAGTAAAGCCAGTATAATCGATATCTATAGTCGTTATTTCCATTCAGAGCCACGTGTAACACTGCAAACTATGTATAAAAATAGTCATTTGGTAAATAATTAGCGTGGATGTAGGTACCCATATTTGCAAATAAATTAGATACCTACTTCTATTTGAGTTAAATCCGGATTCTACAACAAAGACTTCACGCGATCGTTTATGAATCGTTGAAATAGCAAACGAATTGCATTTAACCGAGAAATATCATACTAATAATTTAGACACCTGCGGCCGGAATGGTTAGCTGTTAACACTACCTGCATAATATATGTAGATCATCCACTGTATTCACTGTAATTCACTTTAAAAGAAGCTAACGTAGGTACCTACCTAGTTAAAGCGTTGTATTTAGCAAAAATAACTCCTATTTGAGTCAAAGTAGGTAATTTCATAACAAAGACATCATAAACTCATAAAGTTAAAATTAAAACGATGCCTCGAAGCCAAACGAATTAGATTTATGACCGCATGAAAATCGTTACACTGCTTGCAAATAAACCGGTATTGTCAAGGTCAAGGTCAGATTTGTCACAAAAACTGCGGCAGCGGTGACAGTGATGTTGCTATGCTATTTTGGCCAACTATGGCGTAAGCGTATGCCATAAAAGGATTATGATTTTTTTGGGGTTATTATTGTCGGATGGACCAAAAAAGGACAACATTTTTGTTGGACCAAAAAAGGTCACGGGTTTGGAAAAAGTAATAGGTACCTATCCCTTCCCAACTAATATTATAAATGCGAAAGTGTATTTGTTGGTTTTTCCTTTTTTCACACATCAACAGAACTGAGCAACGGATCGCCATGATTTTTTGCATAGAGATAGTTTATGAGCTGGAGAGTGGTATAGGATACTTTTTATCCCGGTTGTAGGTACCTATCTACGTTCCCCGAAAGATAGTTCATCATTTATATTATACTAGTTGTTAAATAGCCTATACTATTCCTCGTGAAACTGGGTATCCCGTATCATAAACAAAAATAATTTTTCGAATCCGACTGGTAGAGTTCCAGAGATTAGGGCAATCAAACAAACTCTTCAGCTTTATATTATTAGTATAGATTAGTACCTACCTACCCATAGATTTTAGTTCCATCCTCCCTTTCTCAGACTGAAACAATTTATGGCAATTTCACGTCATAATAGGTATGGTGGATATGTACATGTAGGTACCTAGTAGGTACCTACAAAGTTATTAGTTGGAAAATTTACTTAGTATAAGTTGTAGGTTTATCATTACTGCCTTATGTACGAAATACGATAACTATTACGTAATTGTGATCGATTACGATAACGTATCTTTTTTTTTTTTTTTTTTTTTTTTTTTTATTTGATGATAGGCTTGCGCTTGACCGCCATCTCGCCTGATGTTAAGCGATGACAGTAATCATTATTTTCCATAACAGAATTTTATGTGGTTTTTATGCTGATTTTAACACGAGTTTTCTGCATGTTGTGGTTTTATCTAGGTTTGTACACCTAGTAATTCCTAGTACCTAGTAGGTATCTACTCAAACAATGAAAAGGTGAAGTTTGTATGCCTATGAGGTCATTTCGGAAACGACTGATCCAATTCAATTAATCTGATCCGATTCAATTAATTATTTCTAAGTCATGGCCAAAGTGGTAGCGTTTAATATCTTATCTATTATTGTACCTTGTAAGTTAGGTGTATACCTACCTACTTGTTTTATGTACTTACCTATAAATATTAAATCCCATGTGTAACAGTTACTAAAATAATAAAGTGGTTATAAATAATTTTATTGTTTCTATTTATGAATTTTTGTGTATTTTTTAGGGTTTCGTACCCAAAGGGTAAAAACGGAACCCTATTACTGAGACTTCGCTGTCCGTCCGTCTGTCTGTCTGTCTGTCTGTCTGTGTGTCTCCAGGCTGTATCTCATGAACCGTGATAGCTAGACAGTTGAAATTTTCACAGATGTATTTCTGTTGCCGCTATAACAACAAATACTAAAAACAGGATAAAATAAATATTTAAGGGGGGTCGCATACAACAAACGTGATTTTTTTGCTGGATATTGATAACGGCAACAGGTAGAGACGCTTTAAATATTCACAGAATATGTAATTATTATATACATATTCACTATAAAAATAAATAATTAAATTAAAATAAAACAAATATTTAAGGGCGGCATCCATACAACAGACATGATTTTTTTGCCTTTTTTATAGATAGGATGGTACGAAACCCTTCGTGCGCGAGTCCGACTCGCACTTGGCCGGTTTTTTCTTTTATGATGCAGGTCTAATTAGTTCATCAAGATATTTTTTCTTAATAATATTATGTCAATATGTATATCTTGCTGTTGTTTCTGGTGTAGGTAGTTAATTCAATAAGTTTATTTTTATTGATTATTGTACCTACTATTTTTTTTTAATGTATTGTGTTCTTTTTGTTGTCCTGGGAACAATAATTTTTGCTTATTTTATAAATGTTTTACATAATATGAGACTTACCTCAGTACATAGGCATCAACTTGCTCGCTCTGGGTGAAAGATATGATCTCGCAACGCACTATCTTTAGCACATTCTCCCATTGCTGGCTGCAAACAAAACAATTGTAAAATTATTATAAAAGAAACAATTAAGTAGGTACCTATGTATAACTGTATTTACAGTAGGTATGAAAACTTATGTATTTAAGTAATTACGTGATTCAAGACAATAAATATTGTATATTATGTAAATAAATTATTGTACAAATGTACAAACTATCTCCTAAACAATAGAGTAAAGTATTGCATATTTTTTAAAGTCAAAGATTTATTTGCAGATAAATATGGTTACAAAAGTTCTTACAATAGTAGTATAATAGTAGCATAACATATTTAATCATAACATAATGACATGCAAAATTTTTGGTTAGAATACAGTTATATTATTTAGATTTAAACTCAAGGAATTCTTTTACTGTATAAAAGGAATTTTCAGTTAACCAACTGCGTAAAGCCTTTCTTTATATAGTATATTGTGCTAAGGTAGGTACTTAAAGTGGAATTTTGGAATGGTTCTTTATCATTATAATTTAGACACTGGTGCAAGTAATTTTAAAGCCTAAAATTGCAAATGTGGCAAAGTTATAGTAGGTCTGCTTATAAGTCCATAAACTTTCCTAATGTATTGTAACCATACCTATGAAAATATCTGGATATTGTGATATTATTGATTTATAGTTACACAATTACAAAATATGTATTTCAAATGAGGCGGGTCTGGTGTGGCCCGGCCCTAAATCGGACTCAAGCCAACCACGGCAGCCGGACAACCCCGCCGGCACCCAATAGCCGATTTTAATATTGAAACAGCTGATTCCAGAACCTTCCACAACAACAAACAACGGACCTACACAATAATACACAATATTACAGTTATTACTTAGCAAAAAACTTCAATTTCTAAACAGAAAAAGGTAGGTATAAACAGTGCACACCTTGAGTTGATTCAAAGATTTTAAATGTTTAGGTTATGGAAATGTACCATTCTGCCGGTAACCTAAATTCTTAGCAACTAATTACGTAATTATTAAGCACTAATGTACAGGTAGGAGATAAACATCAGATAAAATATAACTCACCGGGTGATTTTTCTCAAATCCGCATTTTTCGCCGGTGTAAACCAAATTTCGATGAGCTTTTCAACACCTTCGAAAAATTGGTCGTTATTTTCACTACTAGATATTATTTCTGTTTCGGCCATGGCTATTTCTTGTTATTCGTAGTTATAAAAGATCAAAAGTATTTTATTGAATTTATTTTCACTGAAAACTTGGCGCACGACCGTTTTGATTAGACGTCGGAAGTTGACTGAATCTGAATGAAATGAAATTATTGGTAAAATGTGGGTGAAAGAAGAGATGGATGCATCAACATCTCTTTCTATCAGAGCGAGCCGGCGCGTGTTTGCGTTCGGAAGCACTGATCAATTGAGAATTAAGTTCATTATCGGAAATTCAGAATCTTTTTATATTTATGGGTAAAATGATGTATTGCCAATGAGTTAAATATTTTTCACTGTGCTAGATTGATTGCACATCCTAGGATATTTTATTGCAGGGGAAATCCCTATCAGTGATGCTATTAATTATTAGGGGATTTTCCAGAAATAACGTGGGCGTATTCCCTGTATTACGACTTTACGAGTACGACGCTGTGAGGTAACTTATTAAAATAATTACCTACATACTACCCAACCCGATACACAAACAGAATAGTAAACTTATAATTATGTATATTTTTTTCTAAGAAGGGTTTGAACTGTTCGAAGTTATAATTATTTCTTAGTTATTCCATCCATGTCAAATCTTGTTTTCCTCTCTCAAGAACTTTGAACTCTGATTTTAATCTTTTATTGATATCTTAACCTATGTACTTAATTTAATATTTATCCCAGGCAAAAGGTAGTACCTAAATTGGCAACATCTGTGTAAAGGTCAAATAACTATTGTTGGTAGCAGATTCAAATAATAATTATTACAATGTGGATGAGCCTCAGCCCCTCCCCAAAAACAATTTCTGGACACAATCATTCCTAGTAGTATCTAACATTGAAATAACTTAATCATGAAGGAAGGAAGAAAAATCAAATCTTCATTAAATTCATAGGTATATATTTTTAAAATGAAAATATTATGTATAATAGTCAAAAATTAACACAATAGACTAGATAACAAATAGAAAATAATTTATAACTAAAATTTATCATAAATCCTCGAACGCTGCAACTAATTTGTGTAATCGGCCATCATCAACTTTTTTAATTGGTCTAAACTTGGGTTTCAAAACTGGAATGTTTGGTGGAGAATCTATTTCCTTTTCTTCTTCGTAGAAATCTTCAATGTTTGGTTCGAGATCTTTTTTTAGAGATGTAGTACTTGATGGTTTTCTATCCTTTTTACTTTTTAAATTCTCCACACTGGCATTCAACTCGATGAGGTTTTTGTATATTCTGTCATTGAACTGGAAGTTTAGCTTTTTAGTCATCTGTAAATTGATAAGAATATTTAATATTAAAACTGTGCCATAACCAAGAAGTGAAGTATGAAAACTGAAAATGTTTCAAGCATTAAGTTAAGTTATTAATCAAATGGTGAATTGTTGTTGTTCTCCACCAATCCATTACAAACCTGCCTACCTCTTAATTATAACATTTACAGTAATCAGTCATAAAAATCTTCAATAGTTCGACTTACTTTAGCACATAGTTGCCCTCTGTCTACATTCAAATCTTCAGAAGACAGTGGTGGTGGAGTTGATTTCTTTACGTCGGATAAATAATTAGCTATTGCTCCGCTCGAACATAAAGTCGGTTGGCTCAGTTGATTCTCCTTTTGCGAGGAACGTGTTGATTTTTGAGGAGTCGTTTTTGAAGTGGAAGCGAAGTCGTGGACAACTTGTCTTCGCGTCGATGGTTTCAATTTGAGTTCACAGTTTCTATTGAGCGTTTTCTTAACTCTAGAATCGGAAGCAGCTTTGTTCATGGCGAGAATTTAATTTGTTTACTTTAAATTCAAAACTACGCGACGATGCAGTCATTGACATTTAAAAACAGGGTTACCACTCTACTAATTTACCATTTACCGGTCTTTTTTTTTATTATTGGGCTAGCTGCTAGGGGCGTTTGTGCACTACAACAGACAACCGGAATACTCTCCGGAATTTAAAATCTGAATGACGATGATGATCGATGATGATCGACGATGATCTGAATGATGATATTTTACGTCAAATACGGTATTTGCCTCATTTTGGGAAATGGTTTATATTAATCTTCATTATATTATAAGCACACTACATTGATATTTCAGGGAGATCTACTGTATTTATCAATAAAAATCAGTATTAAAGTATAAATTTCCAAAACCGCTCCAAAAACGCTGTTTCTGACGGAAGTGACGTAACACGCTAGTAATAGTAAACGAGCTTTGTCTAGGGATGCAGGAAGTGCCAAAAAGTATCGATATATATCGTATCGATATTTTAAAAAAATATTAATATCGGTTTCGATATATCGAAAAAAAAATATCAAGTATCGAAAACGTATCAAAAACGATATATTTTCAGTAGCAAGTCCATAGGCACCATTGATTAAAATGTCACAGTTTTTAGATTTAAGTGATAAAGTAATGTCAGGGACACTAATGCGCCTGCCACACACTCGACGAATGGCATGGGAAGTAGCGAGGAAAGGAGGCAGAGACATAGTGTGGCAACATTACTCGTCATGCCACACGTCATGCTCCTCGTCCTCTCTCTCTCTCTCTCGTCTCGTCCGGCAGAGAGGGCAACATCGCGGCAAAGCACGGCAGCGCGAGGAGCATAGCGATGAGCAGCGCAAGGAGCATAGTCTGGCAGGCGCATAAAAGTTGAGAATGAAAATAGGTGCTGAAAGAACACTGTCTTCTAACATCGTTAAAAATTCAGATCATAGAAACAAGGAGATATGGCATCATAGCAAATTAGTACGGGAACAACTGTCGCCACTATTAGTACATTTTTCAACACAATTACAAGCGCTACTTGTTAATAAAAAGATCTCCCACACATTAAAAATTCCGCACACCCTCAATCTAACACTGTTAATCGTCACTCAACACTAGCACTAAAGACTAAACTAAAACACTGTATTTATATCATCGATCGTGTTCGGTTCGTCGCCAGCGTGTACTTTTGTACTACGCTTAAAATGACCAAACTTAAGTAAGTACCTACCTATCAAACTCAATAGCGCCTTGGCACATCTCCCTTGTTTCTATGTTGTTTCTATGATCTACGGTTAGAAACGTTGCAACTTAATGAAATTCAGCGCCGAAAGGAATACTTAGTGAAACGCACACTACATACTTTTATGAATAGTAATAATACTGACAGATTTATTGAAATAGACTTGTAAAAGCAAACACAATAGAATTTCGTAAAGTACTAATATTTTTTGAAAATTTCACCGATATATCGATTTTTTTTTTTCGATATATCGAAACCGATATTAATATTTTTTTTATATCGATACGATATATATCGATACATTTTGGCACTTCTTGCATCCCTAGCTTATGCTTACTCCAGTGTTGCCAAGCTAGATTTTCATTTTACCCCAATGCCTGATTAATTTTACTCTAAAATCATAACTATTTATACAAAAATACCTGGCTAAAGTTTTGGTTTTAGATATACAATAAAACAAGTTCTTTCTTAATCAATGGTCATGTTTCACAATAAAAATATGCTGAATTTGTTTAACTCAAATTCAATTCAAATACTTAGGTACCTACATGTATTGCTTACCAAAAAGCCCATAAACTTTAGTAATCATAACAACAATACGAATTCTAACCTTAAAATTTTGGAAGTGACTCCGCGACCGCCGCCGTGTCCTGAATTTTCAGCCGGCACCGGTTGCTAAATTGGCAGCGGGCGCTGACTTTGGAAAAAAAAGCGGGAAAAGGAGTTGGCAATTTGGCATAATTAAAGAAACATTTCATGTTTCATTTGAGTAACATACCTAATTAGGGTCCAAGAGCGAGCGAAGCGAGCTCGGGAACTTGGACACCCCGACACAGACAGGTTAGGTTCGAAGGGGTTAACGGGGGCTTCAGTGAGCGAGCGAACGAAGCCCCCGTCAACCCATTTGTGTTAGGTTACTTTTAACCTTGCAGATAGAAATAGGCGCTCCGCGTACCGGGGCTCCGTCGACCACCTCCCTCCCCCTTGTAAGTCCAAAAAAGTTGTATTTTGTTTTACATTGACACTAATTTAAAAGTCAATCTAAGGTATTTAATTCAACTTAAAACACGGCAACATTAATCTGCTGCTACGGTAGTTTGCAATTATTTTCGTCTGGTATCACTGCTACTCCAAGGCTACTCCGGTTCCTAACGGCATTATTTTTGGGAGCCTAGTCGGCGCCGGCTGCGGAGGCGCTCCCTAAAATTTTACCCTCAAATTTACCCTGAAGAATTCTTTACCCTAAAAATAAGTTGGCAACACTGGCTTACTAGCGTGTGACGTCACCAGAGTGCAACAGGCCGTTCTTGTCACAGCTACAATAACAAAAAATATTGCATTTTATTTTCGTGTAATTTGTAAAAAATATACATATTTTTGTTGAAAATCAAGTGAAATAAGTTTATTTACGCTATGAACTGATAGGATGACCATAATCTGTAGCATATTTTCAATGTTGTCAAGAACCCAATTGAACGATTGTGGCTGGAAAACTTCAATTTATGAAAGATTCCATTCACTTTGACGTAACATCACTCATTCATATTAAGCCGGGTCTCTTGCGCCCTGTTTTTGTGTTCGACGAACATTGAACGAACGATAAAGTGAACGATAGAGTGAACGATAAACGATTTTGTTCGTTTATCGTTCACAAACATGTTTGCCGAGCCTAGCGGAAAACATCACCGCGTTCGCCTGCGGGGGAATGAATGGAATGAATGAATGACCTCACATTCTTCGAAACTCATTTTGAAATGGCATACCTAGGGTTGCCAACTTTTTTTGAGAAAAATAACTTATTTGGAAGAAAAAAAAAAGGATTTCTCGTATTTAAGTATGTTTTTATTCACATAAAAAAAAGTGTGTTGGTACTTTTAGCATACGTAATATTTTGTATGTTGTCTTTGAAAGTATCAAGGCTAGTTTGACAACCGAAATTTATATTTAAATAATTAATAACTCGTTTTTTATTTTTATGGACCATTTGTTTCTCTCTTCTCGCCATGTCAGATTCGATACCGAAAACACTATTTTAGTAAAAGCTGAAGTGGCGGGAACAGAGTAAATCAGAAATATATATTTTTAAAGTATTTTTTAAAGTATTAGTATTTTCGCATACTTTATTTTTATGCAAAATTATAAATATCCCACTCCCACTAATCCCACTAATATTATAAATGCGAAAGTTTGTGTGTGTGTGTGTGTGTATGTTTGTTACTTCTTCACGCTGAAACGGCTGGACGGATTTGGATGAAATTTGGCAAGGAGGTAGCCTGGGACCTAGAATAATACATAGGCTACTTTTTACTCCCGGAAAACGCGGGCGAAGCCGCGGGCGGAAGCTAGTAGAAAATAAAGTAGGATACGTTATTATAAAGTACTAGCTTCCGCCCGCGGCTTCGCCCGCGTTTTTTGGGATAAAAAGTAGCCTATTCTGATTCCATTATGATGTATAAGCTATATTACTGTAAAGTTTCATCAAAATTCGTTCAGTAGTTTTTGCGTGAAAAAGTAACAAATATCCATCCATACATCCTCACAAACTTTCACATTTATAATATTAGTAGGATTTGTAGGAAGTAGGATAGGATAGTTGGCAACCCTAGGCATACCTGTCATACATTGTTCGATGTTCTTGTTTAGCAAAACAAAAACATCGAACATCGCAGGAGACGCGTGAATGAATGATTTAAATTCGCGAACATGTTCGTAAAACAATGTTTTGTTCAAAATTTCTTGCAGGAGACACGCCTTTAGGCCCGTATTACAGAACGATACTCGAGCACAGATCTCTGCTTGAGCATACGTTTAAAGCCATTTGATTGGTTGACATCTATGCTCAAGCAGAGATCTGTGCTCGAGTATCGTTCTGTAATAGGAGCCTTAATTCCGGAGGGGCATTCCGAACGTATGTTCTCACCCTTATTCACGAACTGTTTTTTTTTCATACATTTCATACTACAGTACTATAGTACTCAATTTTTAAAATGTACCTATGAAAAAAACGGTCCATGAACGTGCTGGAAACGTGCAGTGCTCAAATGCCCTAAGGGTCCAAGCAAAAGGTCCCCAAACTTTTTTGTATATTTCACATGCAATTTGCAATGTTTTTAGGCTTTGGGTTTTGCTTACCTTATTATTGTTTTTTTTTTATTTATAGCCTTATTATGTAAATGCTCATAAGATGTATATTGTATGTATGTATTCGATCGCAGTAAATAATAAATTGGTATTTTTATATGAACAACAGTAAAATCAACAAATATGGCGCGATATGGTTTGCTCCTTAGTTATCTCGATTGTAGAGACTTGCTTATAACGTTTCATCTACGTTTATTGAAGCTGGTTAAAAACTATTACAAAGTTAAAAAAAAAATCGTAAGGGTGGTTATGGGTGGATCCAGACATTGCGAGGCATGCACCGCGCACGCCTCGCAACAACGCACGGCTCAATATACCTACATTTGCACAAATGCCTCGCCAATCGCCATAAATATGAACGTCCACACATTGCGAAGCATGCGATGAGCGCCGTCTGCGCAGCGCATGCCTCGCAATGTTTGGGTCCAAATTTATTGATTCGCAAGATTTATTTGGAAGACTTTCTAGTGATACCTATTGACTGTTTGAGGTCATTACGTTTCTATTCTTAATTTGATTGCATGCTAGTCTAAAGTTAAAAACACCCTCCTTTTGGGCTTCACCGCAGTCGGGTAAAAAAGTGATAGAGCTTGCGCGCTTGGCTTGGCATTAAATACGGCGATCTATTCAAAATTCAAAATAATAATTTTATATAGGATACCTACATATTATAACATAGTATAATACTTATCATAAAATTATGAAATTTGCGATGCCTGCAAAAGGCCGCTAAGTCGTAAGTGCCTACTTATTTATTAAGATCTTGATATAAGTAACACTTGGTTTGCAAATAAATGTTTTTCATTTTCATTTTCATTTTCATTAAAACAGCGCGCAAGCTCTATCAGTTCTATCACTTTCGTTTCTAAACGACTGACAATATGTCAACGTCTGCTAGTGTGAACTGTCAAAAATTTCAATGACCGAAAGTCAAAAAGTGGACTCGTCGACGATTTCAACTTTGCACGATACAATCTGCAATATTTTGTTTCATGCAACGTAAACTTTTGGACGATACATTGGCTAAAATTATTGAAGCACTCATTTCATTTCGCAGCACCTTCAGAGAGGAGATATGTCAAACAAATGTTTTGAATTTTCCGTAAGTATTTTGATTTTTGTACTTGCGACAAGCGAGACGTGCATTCTTTAGTTATAAATTAAAATATGTTTGCAGAACCCTGAGAACTTGCCGGTGGAGAAGTTAACGCTATCGGTGACTAATGCCGGCGTTGTGCAGCAAATCAAAGCGCTGGTAAGTGCATGTTTCAATTTAAAATACAATATTGTGAAATAGCTATAATTATGGTTAGTTGGGGAACTCCCTGTTTTTAATCCGTAATAGGATTGTGCCCACATCTTTGGTATGTTTATTCCCCTATTGCCTTTGCAATGGAGGGGCATTCCTAAGTTTTATTAGTAAGTAAGTACCTACTTAGGTTTAATTGATGTGGCCTTGGAAAGATCAGCTACAAATATAGTGCTGCTATCTTGTTCAAGTCCCCTTGTTGGAAGAATAATGGATGAGTGTATAGTGAGATACATAGAGGGGTGTATGTCATGAGCAGGAGTCGGTATAGGTAGTGCTAATTCACCTAAACTTTGAGGAACAGAGATGAAAAAACTTAGTAAAACTGGAGATTTGCAACAACATTTTTTGCAGGACGAAAATTGACCTGGGTTTTGGGACATTATTTACATTAAAAATGTATGTGGATAATACAGTAAAAGAATTTATTTAAATTCGGTTTTTGTTTACCAGAATTAACAATAATTTCAGTAAAGCCGTTTCTTATCATTTTTAGTTATTATTATATTAATGCTGGTGTTGAATCACTACATAGTTTAAAACAAAGTTGCTTCCCGCTGAATGTCTGTCGCTATGTATGCTTAGATCTTTAAAACTATGCAATGGATTTTGATGTGGCTTTTTTAGGGTTCCGTACCAAAATGGTAAAAAAGGAACCCTTATGATGCGACTTCGTCTGTCTGTCTGTCTGTCACAGCTGCTTATTTCAGCAACTGCTAATGCTATCGACTTAAAATTTGGAACAGTTATAAAGAATGCTTGTTAAACTTTATTGCAAATGAAAAAAATCAAAAAATATTTTTATTTTCATTGCAAAAGGGGCCGGAGTGGGGGTCCAAAATTTCAAAGTGGAGTTACTAGGTCAAGTGACATATCATAATTATGAAAGGGCTTGATTTGCACATTTCAAAATATATTTTTATTTAATTTTATGTCTCACAGTTTTCGACATTATGATGAAAAATGTCTGAAAAAATACCATTCCCCCCCCCCTTATCTCCGAAGTTCGTGGAGCGAAAAATCTGAAATAATTAGGGTTGATAGGAATTGACTCAAATATTGCACCAAAAATAAAACGATGTTCCTAACTAGTACAGTTTTTTCAAAATCATCAAAATTCCTTGTCAAACAAACTTAGTTATGCGGTCTGGATTTCTTCACTTTATACGTCCAAAAATGATACGGAACCCTCGGTGCGCGAGTACGACTCGCACTTGACCGGTTTTTAATAGATAGAGTGATTCAAGAGGAATCTTTATATGTATAATACATCCCGAAAAACGCGGGCGAAGCCGCGGGCGGTAACTAGTAAGTTATATTAACTTTCCTATGTCCTAAGATAATAGAGTTCAATCTAAGATACAGAGAGTTTTATTATTTTAGAAAACAATAAAAAATGTGTCTTCTGTAATTTTCGTTAATTTCTAGTGTTTCATACAGTGCATTGCATCATTTGAAATTTTAAATTCAATAGAGTTAGAATTTTATTGTTTACGTTTCGTTTCAAAGCCAGTTGAATATACTATAGTGCTCTTACCTAAAAATAATAAATAATTGTTACAGAATAATGTCGTAAGTTATCGTCGCGATTATTACACATTAAATTAAAACAAGTTTAAACGGATTTAAACACTTTGCAGCGTTCGTGGTCGCAGGACGACCGCGAGTCGTCCTGCGACCACGAACGCTGCAAAGTGTTCGAAACGTCAGGAAAACTCTGTAAAAATCTGTAATATACGCGATTTAATCCGTTTAAACTTGTCTTATTATAATTGTTACAGGACCCATATTGGGTGGAGAAGCGTGAGATGACGATATACGAGAGGCCTCCATCGGGCAGCACTGTAGTGCTGGGGGCCGTGGACACGTGGAAGGCCAGGATGGACGGGTACTTAGATGATGTCAAGTGGCTGCTAAGCTTAGAACACTATAGGTGAGAGCAAGTACAATTTAGGGCCATATCTCATTAGGATGCCATGGCAGCGACGCCAGCAGCGCCGCCAATTAAAACATGTCAAATTGTATTACAACGGATTTAACCATAGCTCCTAGACGCCAGTTTGGCGTCTCCGCCAGCCCGGACGCCATGCTCCCTCGCTCGACACGCACACATTTCTTCGACGGGGCGCCATCGGTTCATGGTTGATGTACCAAGAACCCGAACGAAGCGCTTTGATTCCACTTTCATTGTGAGAACCGCAAAACAATGGAATTCGCTGCCGGAGTGGGTGTTCCCCGACAGTTACAGTCTGGGTATCTTCAAGTCGAGAGTGAATCGGTTTCTTCTAGGCAAGCGTGCTCCATCGTAGACCGCATCATCACTTAACATCAGGCGAGATGGCGGGCGGTCAAACGCGAGCCTATTATTTAATAAAAAAAAAAAAACAAAACGTTCATTTTGTTTGCGTGAACAAGCGATACTAATCTCGTCTGGCATCCGCTTTGGCGGCCAGTTTTGGCGTCTCACGGACGCCAAGGGTAGCCACGGAAGCGCTGCATGGAAGACTCATGAGAACTAACTATACCTTTTCTTCTTTAAAGGTTTTGGAGCACAATCCTGTATCACCCGCAGTGCATGGACTCCTTGGTATCGTTCCTACAAGAGGCTACTCCTCCGTACATCCCTCTGCACGAGAGCAGAGATGTTCAGAAGCTGTACGAGGATATTAGGAGGGCTGTGCTGATCGTGTTCAGTAGATTAGTTACTAATAAAGAGAGTAAGGTATGGCTTTTATTATTTTTGCGTGCTTAATTCAATATTTTCGTAGGGTTCTAGCCCCCTAGATTCCCCCCCTACATTCAACGATATAGAGTGATGAATGTGGTGATGCTTTGCAAAAAAGCAGATATGATTCCTATCTAAATTCAGGAGCTTTTCAAAATCAAGCACATGATTTTTTTGGCTATTTTGATATGTTTCTTAATTTTCTCATTGTTTCGGATTTCGCCCAAAAACAAATCCACAGCCTGCTAAAATCTTAACCTTCCTTTTGGCTTTGCCGGTAAAATATTGGATGTGTATCTTTTTTGTTCCTTTTTCTGGCCAGTTTGTGTTAAAATATCTTAAATTCTTCTTAATATTTGAAAGTGTTTTTCTGTGTAATTTATAATTCACAATTTGAATTAGGTACAATGTAAGTTGGGTACATTACCTAAAACAATCATATTTCATTTATGTACTAATAATACAACTTAACCTGTAAACTAAATTCCATACAAAACAAGAAATAAATTTAATAAAAACACAAATTTATTGTTTTTTCTCTTTCAGACACAATGGATGAGCAAAGAGTTCATGGCAGACATAATGTACAATAAGTTTATATTCACCATACCGATTGTATGGGACCTGTGTTTGACGTATGGGGTGGACAATGGCAGGCATGTGGGGCGGGTGCTGGACTGTGTGTTCGGCCTGCAGCCCAGGTATGAAGGAGATGCGGTGGCAGCTGTGGCGTTTGTCAAAGAGGTATGCATACACTGTGACATTTAAATAACTGTTTTTCTAGAATAAATGTTGTTCGGACTATGATCTAGTACCATTTTATAGCATCAAATATGTTATAAAGAAAAACTAAAATAGATGTTGTCAAATAAATTTATGTCGCAGGCGGCATTCTAAAGAGATAAAGGATGTCTGGCTAATGCGGGCCGAAATGCAAAAAAATATTATTAGTCAATAACATGCAATGCAACCATGCTTACTAACTTTTTCACCTTTTTTTATTTTTTGCTCATAGCTGTTCGCAAAATGTTTCATTGGTCATACGGCCACTCGCGTTCCTAAAGTCAAAATTGGAAAAATCTACATTATTCAAAACATATAGGGGGTACTTCCCGTACAATTTTTTTTTTTGGCATTATAGACTTATATTTTTTACGGAATGATCAAGGCGCGTGTCTTACTCGCACTAGTCAGGTTTCTTGAGGATCGCTGTCATTTATACTGCCCTGTGCCAATTCACGCATTAAAAATACTCCAATATACCCAGGCCTTCAAATACATAATCCTACAAGTAAACAAAGACTACGACAGCGACGAGCCCCCGAACCTTCCAGAAACCTTCAAGGGGTTCAGTGAGATACGACGTCCGTCCAGCTCGAAGGCGCCCGATAAACTGACCTTCGACGTACTCCGGGACCTGGTCATACACCTGCTAGACACGAGTATGACCATGAGGATATTCATAGAGGTGTACCCCAAAAGTGTGCCCATATTTAGGAAAACGAATTTTGTTATTAGGTGAGTAAGAATAGTTTTATCTTCTTATTATACACAAGATTATTTTTAGTAAATACAAAATCTGAAGTAGCTTTTAAAATCATGTTGTCCAAAAAAATAATTTAAATTAGTGTCCGACCGAAACCGAAACTTTAGGCCGAAACCGAAACTTGCATGTATTATAAGGTCACATTATGACCATAAATGGAAGTTTGGGTTTCGGTTTCGGCCCAAAGTTGCGGTTTCGGTCGGACACTAATTTAAATGTTTTGTGAGTGTACGTTAATTTTTACAGCGCGACGACGAAACTAGTGTATAAGTGTGTCATTTTTAGGGTTCCGTACTAAAATGGTAAAAAAGGAACCCTTATGGTGCGACTTCGTCTGTCTGTCTGTCTGTCTGTCACACCTGCTTATTTCAGCAACTACTAATGCTATCGACTTGAAATTTGGAACAGTTATAAGGAATGCTTGTCCAACATTATTGCAAATTAAAAAAATATTTTTATTTTCATTGCAAAAGGGGCCGGAGTGGGGGTCCAAAATTTCAAAGTGGGGTTACTGGGTCTAGTGACATATCATATGAAAGGGCTTGATCTGCACATTTCAAAATATATTTTCATTATGTACGTCCAAAACTGATACGGAACCCTCGGTGCGCGAGTACGACTCGCACTTGCCCGGTTTTTTTTTTAATGTTTTTATCCCTCTGTTTGTGTTGGGGATTAAAAAATAATGCATTTTCATTGGAAGTCAATCAAATAGTTAGATAAAGGCTAAAAGGAATCTTAAAAAATAACTAGTCAACCTCATGTTACCTATACAGTTTTGTTTCAGTATAGTCCAACTCTATGAATACGGCATCCCGCTCTTATATGAGAAGTTAGAAGAGACGGGGAACCAGATGAGCGTCACGTACACAGAGATCGAAGGGTACATCGACACGGCCAGGGCAGAGCTTATAGACATATTTAGAGAAATACTGGCGGCCTATAAGAGTGCTATTTTTAGTGGCGAGTGAGTATTTATTTGGATGCCCAATTTTTTACCACTTTTATGTATAAATAAGATCGAAATGATGTGATTTCAAAATATGCAAAATGCCAAATTTTTTGTGAGAACTGCTATTTAAATTATGCCTCATTTGTCTGTCTGTCTGTAAGTTTGTCTCGATTAGGCTCCGATACGGCTCAACGAATTTAAAAGCTCAAGGTTCAAGGCTCAAAGATTTTAGGGTTTAAAACAGGAATTTTGATGTTCCATGGCGATATCTAAAAAAAAGTACGTACTATTTGTCCAAGTCCCTCGCGAATTCAGAATAGCAGCAGTGATAGCCTAGTGGTTTAACCATGTGCCTCCCACGGTTCGAGTTCGATCCCGAGGCACGCACCGCTGACTTTTCGAAGTCATGTGCGTATTAGAAATTAATTATCACTTGCTTTAACGGTGAAGGAAAACATCGTGAGGAAACCGGCATGTCCTAGAACCAAAAATTCAAAGACGTCCACCAACCCGCACTGGGCCCGCGTGGTGGACTACGGCCCACTCCCTCTCACAGAGGAGGCCTATGTCCCAGCAGTGGGAACATTATAGGCCGATTATGCATTATTATATGCTCGCGAATTCCTCCAAGTCTGTAATTAGTCCCGATAGATGTCACCAACGCTCCGAAGGGGCGTAATAAAAGGGATTTCAAATTCAACTGATTCAGGTGAAGACAGTACCTAGCTCAGTTGGTTAGAGCGATGCACGGTACGGCAGAGGTCACGGGTTCAAAACCCGCCTGTGTCAGTTGTTATTGAAATGTCTTAAATCTCACTAATATTATAAATGCGAAAGTTTGTGCGTGTGTGTGTGTGTATGTTTGTTACTTCTTCACGCTGAAACGGCTGGACGGATTTGGATGAAATTTGGCAAAGAGGTAGCCTGGGGACCTGGAATAACACATAGGCTACTTTTTATCCCGGAAAACGCGGGCGAAGCCGCTGGCTGAAGCTAGTATTTAATAACATTAAGCTTAAAAAACCGGACAAGTGCGAGTATGCCTCGTGCCCTAAGGGTTCCGATATATGATCATAGATGGCGCTACTGCATACTTCCAATGGCGCCATCTATGAGCAGATGGCTCCACTTATGGTCCGGTGACTGACGGCGGACAACAAAGTGATCCTATAAGGGTTCCGTTTTTCCTTTTGAGGTACGGAACCCTAAAAAGTTCGTTCTAAAGATATAGCATGTGTTACTTCAGAGGCAGTATAGCGAACCACGTGGAGGACTACCTAGCCGTGATGATGGAGGGGCTCTCGGAGAAGCTGCTCATCAAAGACTACCACTCCTGCTACCCCGTCCACGACGACATAGAGATGCTGCGACAGGCCTACCCTGACATGTATCCTTTTAACAGACACTGTCTTCGAATCAATGGTGGCCTTATTTCTGGCCTTACTGTCGGATGGCTGTTTACAATAACCTATCCACCGGCTCATTCCCCTACTACAGATCGAATTTTGACATAAGTTATATAATATACTAGCGGCCCGCCCCGGCTTCGCACGGGTGCTTTAAACCTTCCTCTTGAATCACTCTATTTAAAAAAACCGCATCAAAATCCGTTGCGTAGTTTTAAAGATCTAAGCATACATACGGACAGACAGACAGCGGATGCGACTTTGTTTTATACTATGTAATGATAGAAGTACTGTCAAAATTCTATCAATGTTACTGTTGAGTAAAACGATGGGTACATTATTGAAAATGGCCATAAAAGTATAAAGTACACACATCATCATCATCATCAGCCTATAGCAGTCCACTGCTGGACATAGCATAAGCATAGCATAATCGGCCTATAATGTTCCCACTGCTGGGACAGGCCTCCTCTGTCTGTGAGAGGGAGTGGGCCGTAGTCCACCACGCGGGCCCAGTGCGGGTTGGTGGACGTCACATGTCTTCGAATTTTTGGTTCTAGGACATGCCGGTTTCCTCACTATGTTTTCCTTCACCGTTAAAGCAAGTGATAATTAATTTCTAATACGCACATGACTTCGAAAAGTCAGCGGTGCGTGCCTCGGAATCGAACTCGAACCATTCGCCGTGGGAGGCACATGGTTAAACCACTAGGCTATCACTGCTTCAGTAGCTTCTACTTCTGCTGGACATAGGCCTCTCCAATTGCACGCCATTTAACTCGATCCTCGGCTACTCTCATCCAGCTGCCACCAGCTACCCTGCGAAGATCGTCGCTCCACCTAGCCTGAGGGCGTCCTACCCTACGTTTGCTGATTCGCGGTCTCCACTCTAGAACTCATGCTCACTTAAATGTCTTGCTGATGGTGGCGCATGCGTTGAGTCATTCGGTTCCCTTTAAAATGGTTGAGCTAAATGGCGCTGATTCATGCGTCATGTTAGTGAACGGGCGCCGTCTGTTGGGACTGGTCATCTCTGAACTGCTATGGCCAATATTTGGAGTTGTGTTTACTATTATTCTAGACTTTTACATTGTTCTCTCATATTTGTGTTATTTCCGACAAAAGCAATGTAACCATGATATTGTAATCATTTGATTTAAAAGAGTAACCATGGAGTTTCTTGCCCGTTCTTCTCCATAGGAATCTACGCTTTGGAACGGGCATCTAGCTTCATCATTATGACTAACTGACGGACTCCTTGACAATTCAAAAGTACCTGTCATTGGTCTAATTGAAATAAATGCTTTGACTTTGACTTTGACTTTGAACACGTATACTCCAACGGTCATCGGTTCTACGACTGATATGGCCGGCCCACTGCCCCTTCAGCTTGCTTATTCTGTAGGCTATGTCGACTGCTTTCGTTCTCTGTCGGATCACCTCGTTCCGAATTCGGTCCCTCAGAGAAACTCCAAGCATAGCCCAAAGTACATACAGTTGCTAGTTATTATTTAGCGTATAAACATGAGCTGTGATGTCATGTAGTTTAAAGATAGGCCTCATACGTGATATGGTCACCAAAAATTCGGTCCAAGCATAGCCCAAAGTACACACACTTGTTATTATTTAGCGTATAAACATGAGCTGTGATGTCATGTAGTTTAAAGATGCCTCATACGTGATATGGTCACCAAAAAGGCACATCGTAAGAATTTTTCAGTAATAATAATTTCTACAATAGATAGCACAAAATAATATTTTTTGCAAATAAATAATATAAATTAATCCTGAACGCTATGCCAGAGACACTGTAAAGACTGACTTCATACTCCAAGCGATATACTCCAACCTAGACGAGCCGATCCCGGAAATGCACAGTATACCCCCCACAGAAAACCTCACCAACGGCCATATAGACCCCACTCCCACTCCCACAGACGCGGAGATACCCGACAACGTTCGGGAAGAGTCGTTGATCAGCGAAGTGAAGGACATTCTTCCACATTTGGGGGACGGTTTTATATTGAAATGCTTGCAACACTACGGGTTTAACGCGGAGAGAGTTATTAATAGTATTTTGGAAGATAACTTAGCGCAACCTTTGAGAGGTAAGTTTGACTTTTTCTTTGTTGTTAGGGTTCCATATTTCAAAAAGAAAAAAACGATCAAGTGCGAATTGTACTCGCGCACCGAGGGTTCCGTATTGTTCTTTGGCCGTATAAAATTAAAAAAAGCCGGACCGCATATCTTTGTTTGGGAAGGAATTACGATGATTTCTAAATAACTGCTAGTTACAAACATCGTTTTATTTTTGGTGCAATATTTAGGTAAACTTCTATTATTTTTTTATCATTTTGGTACGGAACCCCAAAAAGAAACCCTTATAGCATAACTCCTTTGTCTGTCTATTTGTCTATCAATACTATTTTTCTCAGGAACGGTGGAGGTGTCGAGTTGTAATTAATATCAAATACTTGTCTGCGGTCGCTTGAAGCTGTAAAAAAATCAAGCATCTAAGACCTAAGTTAACGAAAATATCCGCCATTTATGCCGGATATTTTGATTTTGATACTCACAAATTAATCAAAACCTACAACTTTTAACATCACGCTACGACTTCTAGAAGCCGAGCAGCAGTGGGTGAAACCACAGCACAGTTTCTCAATAATAAATGATAATATACAGGGTGGCAGGTTAGACAGTGGAAATATTTTAAGGAATCACTGTACTCATCATTATGAACAACTTTTACTATGGGACCAACCCTGAAATCGCGAAAAAAAAATCAGCTGTTTCATACATTTATGTTCACATAACTCAACGAAATGAATGGAATAGCTGATTTTTTTTTCGCGATTTCAGGGTTGGTCCCATACTAAAAGTTGTACATAATGATGAGTACAATGACCCCTTAACATATTTCCACTGTCTAACCTGCCACCCTGTATATTTATTTTGTAAATATACAGGCAGGTGGATTTTGTAAATAGGTTAAAAATAACACTTTTACACGACAAAAATGATGATAGATGAGTTCGGTGTTTCCTAGTTTGCTGTATACCTTTGAGAAGAAACACCGAAACAAACTCAATGGTTAATTAACCCATTTCAATATCTTTTCAGCAATAGACCAGTCCCTCCCAATAATCCCAGAAGATGCTCTGGATACCAAGTTCTTAGAAACCGGCATCGCTCGTCTGAACGTGTTCGATGGAGACGAGTTCGACATCATGACGCGAGATGACGTCGACGTCTCCAAGATACACGTGGGCAAGAAGCGGTCTAAGTACAAGGACCTTAAGGATATGCTCGATGATAAGACTGAGGTGAAGCAGAGGGTGGATATTTATAGTAAATACAAGTGAGTATTATTGTACTAGACTTTTAGACTACAATAAATTGACCTCCTTAGTGCAGGGCGCTTAGTACTACGAAGAGGTGAAGCTGTGTCTCTGGTTCATCCTGCCAGAATTAGATAAAAAGTGGCTTAGATTTTTATTTATGGAAGTTCAACCTTTTTATTTATTTCATAGTTGTTTTTTCTTTTTAGTGATTTTATGGATTTTATATACGATAAGAAGGGTTGGGTTTTTAAATTTATTATTTTTATGAAATTAGAAACAAAGAAACATTTATTTGGCACAAAACAAACACATTGCCAAAATTAGTAAATAAAGACTTATTTATTAATAACAAGGGGGGGGGGGTAAGGGGGAGAACGGACTCAACATCATCACCGGCCCCAACTGTCATCCTCACCTGCTCGCGCTGGTGGTTCGTATGAATAGCCAGCGGCGGTGGCCATAAGCTACCGCGGTGCCCCCTGCTGGATAACGAACGAGGCTCTGGCGACCGAGTATTGGCGGTATAACCATAAACCCCGATGGGCAACCGGACGGAAGAGGTCTCAGCGGCCTTGGGGTTCAAATGACTCCTAAAATGTCTGGTGCAGAAGGCAACGGGAAACCACTGCACTAATTTCCCATGATAGTCACAATGGATTTAAGAAATAGCGATCTAGATCTGTTGAGCGCTCCGGCTGACGCCCGGCGCCACCAAACCGGGGATGGTGGTGTGAAATATGCTACCGGCCATGTGATTGTGTCTGATCAGGCAACACATGGAAACTATGTTACTGATAAACCGAAATCAGTTAGACAACCTCACCGCCTTGGCACCTGGAATGTACGCGGCCTAAACCAACCTGGCAAACTCCAGATAATAGAGAATGAAATGAAAAGGAAGAAAATCACTATCCTAGGACTCAGCGAAACACACTGGAAAGGGTCTGGATACTTTTCAACTAACCAGTCGAATAAAGTCTACTTTTCAGGTCCTGAAAACGAAAGCTCTAAGGGTGTTGCCTTCGTGGTACCATTTAGCATAGATAAATATGTCAGCGCTTATAAGCCGATTAACGACCGAATAATTGCCATCAAAATTAACACAACGCCCTGTAAATTGAACATCTTACAGGTCTATGCACCAACCGCTCAATCCAGCGAGGACGAAATCGAGAATTTTTATAGCGCGTTAGGAAAATCTCTCCAAGAAATACCTAAAAGGGAGATAACGGTAGTCTTAGGTGATTTTAACGCCAAAATCGGTCAAACGGACAGCGACGAACATCTTCGACGGGTAGTCGGGAAGTATGGAATCGGCAACAGAAACGAGAGAGGCGAACGTATGCTTCAGTTCTGTAGTGAGGAAAATCTTACTGTGACGAACACCTGTTTTAAACACCATATACGGCGATTGTATACTTGGATTTCACCTGGCGATCGCTTTAGAAACCAGATAGACTATATTCTCATCCAGAACCGATGGAAATCGTCTGTCATGAACACCACGACATACCCGGGGGCGGACTGTGGCTCCGATCATCAACTTTTAGTTACCACAATCCGACTTCGGCTGAGAAAACTCCACAAGCAAGAACGCACACTGAATATGCGCCATGTCGACCTCCAAGCCTTCAGAAAGGCAATTAAACATAAAGTACCTGAATGTTCCATAGATGACGCCACAGACCCAAATGTCACTTGGAAAGCCTTGCAGGCAATCATTGTGCAAACTGCTAAAGAGAACATGTTGCCAAAACCTACCATGAAACCTTTTATATCTACTGAAACAGCTGACCTAATTCTTCGTAGACGTGAGTTGAAGGAGAAAGGTCTAACCATACAAGAAAACAGGAGGTTATACGACCAACTTAGCACAGAGGTCCAGAAAAATTGCCGCAAAGACTATGACCAACACATCAACAACATCTGTGCTGATCTCGAACAGAATTCTGCGAAACATGAGACTAGAGATCTTTTCCGCAAGGTCAAAGAGCTGACTAAATCTCGTAAGGCGAAAACCTGCACTATCGCAGATGAAGCAGGTAACATACTTACTGAAAAACATCAGGTTCTGGAACGCTGGAAGCAATACTGCACAATACTTTATGACACCGGTCAACCTATCACAAGCAGCGCGCAGACAGATTTATCACCGCAAGAACCCGAAATTTTGCAGTCAGAGGTCGAACATGCCATTGCATGTCTCAAAGACAGAAAATCTCCAGGTAAAGATGGAATTCCCGCCGAGTTACTTAAAAACCTAGACCCCAAAGGTGTGAAACAGATTCTAAGCATCTGCAACTCTATCTGGAAGACCAGGAGATGGCCTGAACAGTGGACAGAGTCCGTGTTTGTTCCACTTCATAAAAAAGGCTCTACCAAAGACTGCAGCAACTACAGGACCTTGGCACTTATTCCACATGTCAGCAAGATACTTTTGTACATCATAAACAATAGGCTAAAACATTTTCTCGAGCCACAAATTCCAGAAGAACAGGCAGGTTTTGTTAAAGGCAAAGGCGCGCGGGAACAAATCCTGAACGTTCGCCAAATCATTGAAAAGAGCCGGGAATTTAACAGCCCTGTATTATTGTGTTTCATTGATTACACCAAAGCCTTTGATTGTGTAGAGTGGGACAAGCTGTGGGAGGTTCTAAAAGACATGGGTACACCTCAACATCTCATTGACCTAGTCCGATGCCTCTACATCAACAACCGCTCTTTCGTCAAAATAGACACCGACTGTTCAAATGTGTTCTCTATCAAGAAAGGCGTTAGGCAAGGATGCATCCTCTCACCTTTGCTCTTCAATGTGTATGGAGAGTATATAATTCGGAAAACTCTTGAGGGCTGGGAAAAGGGGTTTGCTGTTGGTGGAAAGCGCATTTCCAATCTGAGGTACGCTGACGACACCGTCCTCCTGGCTACAACATTTGACGACATGAAGGAGATACTACACAGATTGGAGGTGGAAAGTGGCAAATTAGGGCTTGCAATAAATAGGCAGAAAACCAAGCTTATGGTGATAGATCGGTCGAGAAAGCTATCGGGTGCCTTTAACATCCAAGGCATCGATACTGTGAACAGTTTCGTTTATCTGGGCTCTAATATTAATAGTGAAGGTAGCTCCGTCCCAGAAATAAAACGGCGGATAGCCATGGCTAAAGATGCCACGACACGCCTCCAGAACATCTGGAAAAATCGTGGCATAAGCTATAAAACGAAAGCCCGATTAATCAGAGCACTAGTTTTCCCGATTTTCCTCTATGGAGTTGAGACGTGGACAATCCGAGCAAGAGAAAGACAGAGGATAGACGCATTCGAAATGTGGTGCTGGAGGCGGATGCTCCGAATTCCATGGACAGCCAAACGCACAAATGTGTCTATCCTTTCCCAACTCAATATTAAGACCCGGTTGTCTACAATCTGCCTACAGCGTATTTTGACCTTCTTCGGCCACATAATGCGAAGAGGAGATAGCAGCCTTGAAAAGCTGGTCATTGTTGGCAATACCGAAGGAAAGAGAGCGCGAGGCCGGTCGCCAACACGATGGTCCGACCAAGTAAAAGAAGCTACGTCCTCAAGCAAATTTCAGCAGGTAGTGATGGCAACTGCGGACCGGAGTCGATGGAAGCAGATTGTCCGTTTAAAGGGGTCCAGTGACCACGATCCTCAGTAATGAGGGACCGATTAAAGAAGATTAATAACAAAGCTGCTGTGTGCCTAGCGTTTTCAAATAGGTCCAGTTCAGCATAAATGCCAGACAAATAGTGACTGACATTCGTTTTCAACTGGTTCGTTTTCAACCCATTGCGAGTAGGATTATGACAGAATTACAATATAATTTTTTCCAAATTATTCCAGTTTGGTGTGCGACGAGGTGGACATGTACTCGGACGAGTACGACGACACGTACGACTCGGACGGCGTGACGCCGGCGGCCGCCGCCCCCGACGACTCGCGCCGCCCCTTCGTCACGCCGCGAGCGCTGCGCACACACACGCGGGACCCAGAGGTAAGGGGGCGTCCAATAATTACGTGAGACCTTTAGGGGCGGGAAGGGGTCAAGCCAAATCTCACCACGTATTTTTTGGATATTCTTTTACGAACTAATAGTTCCGATTTAAGTATTTTATTGTTCTATTTTCTCACCTTGATTCTAAGCTACATGTCTTCAATAAAAATAATTAAACAAATTAAAGTCCAACGCAATCAAGCACAGATTAACGTATTTACATAATTAGACTTTTGAAAAAAAAAAAATTCCTAGCCGAATAAAGCCTGCTTAGGAAAATTGATTTTTCTAAAATCTAATGAATGATGCAGTTTTAGTTTTGATCAAAATCGGCCCCGAGACTCTTTTGAATGTGTTTCGGTCTTGGCCATCCACGCCCACTTGAAAAATTCACCCTGTGTACCAGATAGTTCCTACGATTGCCAAGTATTAATTATATTTTCAGGAGGAGTCTGAGGAAGAATCCGAACCTCAGGAAGACGAGAAAGCCAGTAGCAGCCGAACCAGGATGGACTTCTGCGTGAATCCTGAGGAGATGCGCGCGCGCAGGGAGGCTAACTATCAAGCCAAGAGGGGCAGGGGGGGACAGAATAGACCGCCGCCGCTGCCTAGGTAAATGTAGAGTCAAGTTGGGTAACTTTGAATTTTCCTTATAACTTTGAATATAACTACGGTCAAATAGATTCGTTCATTGCCGCAGTTATCTATGTATTTAACCGTAACTATTTTGAGAAAAAAAAAATTAAACCTTCAAACAGTTCTAATCAAAGTTACAAGGACAATTCTAAGTTACTACTTGTTGTCCGTCTGTCATGACCATATGTGGAGCCATCTGCTCACAGATGACGCCACTAGAAGTTCGCAATAGCGCCACCTATGATCAAAATAATTATAGCTACTATGATGTAATAGCGGCATAGATGGCGCTATTGCATATTTTGGAACTCTTAGGGCGCGAGTTGTACTCGCACTTGTCCGGATTTTAGTTTTTAACAGACTTCAAAAAAGTAGGTTCTGTATTCGTCTCGTATGTATGTATGTATGTATGCATGTTTGTATGTGCGCGATTTTCTCAAAAACTACTGATTCGATTTGGATGGGGTTTTCACTAACGTAATTTACATACTTTGAGGAAGGTTTTAGTATATAATACATTAGGTAATCATTCCTATGTACAAAGTTATATGCATAAATGTACACACTACGTAGAAGATTTACTGTTGAACGAAGTCGTCAAAGTAATCTAACGCGAGATAAAGAACTAAAAAGGGAAAGACAAAAAACTTTTTTAGCAAAAAATAACCGACTTCAAAAATCCACTACAGAGAAAATAATAATTTTGGTTTGGGAAGTCGGTGGCAAAAAAAACAAACAAAAAACAAAGCCACCGACTTCCGAAACCAAAATTATTATTTTCTTTGTAGTGGATTTTTGAAGTCGGTTATTTTTTGCTAAAAAAGTTTTTCATTGTATCGGGTTGGTCAGCTATTTCTGAGTTTTTTTTCTAGGAACGTGGACGTAACAGGCAAGCCTCGGGGTCAAGGTCAGGAGAAGGACGTCCTCCACAACCGGGATAAAAAGGAGAAGCAGAAGTCGTCCCGGGGGAACCACAACCGAAGGTCGGGGGCGCAGTGGAAGCGGAGCCAGGGGATGATGCCGTCTTAGGAACACCCTGTATAGTCAAGCCCCGAGCCCCTAGCCAAGTTACTTTTCTGTTAGCGTTAACGCCAAACGCTACGGATAAAATGTATGGAAGTGACATTTGTGAGTCACGTGACTTTTCCGCAGGTAATGTCATTGCCATACATTTTGTGCTTATCGTTTGGCGTGAACGCTAACAGAAAAGCAACTTGGCTAGGGCCTAAGGTCGATTGTGGATTATTTCGTAGTTTTTATTTCAAGATTTTTGCATATTAGCTTTTGTAGCATGAAACAAGAATATGTGTAGACTGATATTTTTATCTATTCTATACTAATATTATAACGCTGAAGGGTTTGTTTGTTTGAACGCGCTAATCTCTGGAACTATCAGCCATCCAGCCATCCGGCCTAGCATGACCACGATAGAAATGGGTTTTGTCTACATAGAAATAGACAAAGTGACAGATTGTAGAAAATTTCTACGTTTTATGAATGAAACGGTAGAAATGTTTCTACAATCTGTCACTTTGTCTATTTCTATGTAGACAAAACCCGTTTCTATCGTGGTCATGCTAGGCCGGCAGCTTCCATACATTTTGTTGAGTTATGTGAACATAAATGTATGGAAAAGCTGATTATTTTTTCGCGATTTCAGGGTTGGCCCCATAGTAAAAGTTGTTCATAATGATGAGTACAATGACCCCTTAAAATGTCTAACCTGCCACCTTGTAGAACGTTCAAATAAATGCTCGTGAAACCATTCTTCGTAAAGATGTCAGACTTGACGATCGGCCCGGCAAGAAATTCGAAGAATTTTTTTGTTTATTCGCTAGAATGCTCCTGTTCGACCAAATGCTCATAGTGCGTAAGCATTTACCTGTAATGTAATATTACAAGTGTGTGCTCAGGTCTGTCAGCCTTTAGAATAATCCCATCAGCACCATTGTGTTAAGATGTCATAGACACGGTTACCTATGTTTTGTACTGTAGTAAAAATCTAGAAAGGAAAATTGTTAAATTGCCCAGTAAGGGCTCGTACACATAGAACGTCCGTTTTACAGGTCCATAAGCGTATAATCGGCCTATAATGTTCCCACTGCTGGGAACAGGCCTCCTCTGTGAGAGGGAGTGGGCCGTAGTCCACCACGCGGGCCCAGTGCGGGTTGGTGGACGTCACATGTCTTTGAATTTTTGGTTCTGGTTCTAGGACATGCCGGTTTCCCCACGATGTTTTCCTTCACCGTTAAAGCAAGTGATCATTAATTTCTAATACGCACATGACTTCGAAAAGTCAGCGGTGCGTGCCTCGGGATCGAACTCGAACCATTCGCCATGGCAGGCACATGGTTAATCCACTAGGCTATCACTGCACCGTCCGTTTAAACGTATATGTTATTAGCGTATGTAGTTGTATGAGCGAGTCACAAAGAATACAGTATTCCGGTTCCAGTAAAAAATCCCACACACAACGGAAATACTGATCCGTTTTATCGGATCGAAATTGTAAATACGGCAATTTGGCGATCTTAAACGGTCCTGTGAATGCTGTGTGAATATTACCACCAGTAGCGACTAGTGATGGGTTTCTGCCCAGGCAAAAACCCTGAAACGGTTTTTTGCCTAGGCAGAAACCCAACTATATAGATGGGTTTATGCCTGGGCATAAACTCGAAACGGGGTTTTTGCTCGGGCAGAAACCCATCACTAGTAGCGACGGATCCGTTAAAATCGGTCCTTTAAATGCTGTGTGAATATTACCACCAGTAGCGACGGATCCGTTAAAATCGGTCCTTTAAATGCTGTGTGAATATTACCACCAGTAGCGACGGATCCGTTAAAATCGGTCCTTTAAATGCTGTGTGAATATTACCTCCAGTAGCGACGGATCCGTTAAAATCGGTCCTTTAAATGCTGTGTGAATATTACCTCCAGTAGCGACGGATCCGTTAAAAAGGATGCTGTAAAATCGGACGTTCTATGTGTACGCGCCCTAACTTCGGCAATGCGAAAAGTTATGAATAAGGTAAAAAAAACTTTTATTTATATTTTGCACAATATATTATTAGATATTTATTACAGGTTGTGTAAATACACTATGCCAATTTATATGGTCACATTATACTACGAATAGCTATAAAACTAATTAATAACAAATGCCGCATCAACAAAAAAAAAACGACTTTGGAGATTTTTTAATGAACTGCAAAATCACCAAATAAAGTCCTTAATTTCAGAATAAGGTGCTAAATCCATGTTTTCAGTTTTCGTTACGCTGTCTCTTACACCCATTATAAGAGATTTCGAAGATCACTGACGCGGGCGGGCTTTGTACCCGTGACTTCCGCCGAACCGTGACGTTGCTCTGCCAACTGAGCAACCGCGTCCCTCCTGCTGCAGTAAAAATTGAAATTCTCTTTGAATACGCCTCTTATGAGCGTTGGTGACATCTATCGGGATTTCAAAAATTAACTGACGCGGGTCCCCACCCGCGTCAGTTAATTTTTAACATCTCTTAAATATTTAATAACGCATTTGAGCTTAAAGGGTGTGAAGGATATTTTGTTAAATGTTTGTAAGCCCTTACCGAATTACACATGCAAACGGATTTTGAAATAACTATGTATTAGTAATTAAACTGTAATATTAACTTAACATGTGTTCATAAGACGTATCCAATAGATATAATAACATTTATACTACAATAGTATGATATAAAAATATGTATAGCCTTATTCATTTCGAATTTTCAATATAATGTAACATAACGATGAGCAAACTGTAGAGATTTTCTAATCTAAAATTGAACGTCCCTATTGATAGTCGATAGCCAGAATATAATACTGTTGACGGAGTGCAATACTATCGATATCGATACTATCGAAGTTTTGAAACACAATATCGGTAAAATAAAAAGTATAATAAATGAGTATTGCTTGCCGTTTGAAAACACACCCAATACTATCGAAAAATAAGCAACTATCAATCGCCCAAAACAATCGATAGTTTCGATCACTATTGTACGATACTATACTATCGATAGTATAATGGTAGGTACTATACTTTATATAGTAAACAATACTATCGACAGTATACGATACTATCGATAGTATTATACTTCACAAATAGTATTGTCACGTTTCGAATTACCGATAGTATGGCCTTTTTTAGATGAACGCTACCAAGGAAGCAGTATATTGGACACAAAATAGCTTGGAACACGAGGTATTTAAATAATTACAGTGATATCTCTCCTAAACTTGGTTAACCATTGAAAATTTGTAAGTTATTCGTACTTATTTATTAGTATCACACATGAAATAAGTTTCACATTTTCGTAAATTATTAAGCCCTCTCGCGTCGGGTACCAGTGTGCCCAGCTATCACGCGGAGAGATAATTACATATGAAATTAGTTGCACATATTCGTAGTTATTTTTTCAGAGAAACTTTTCCATATTAAGTATAGTAAATATATCGATGTAATCTGTTATATTTACTTTATTACATAAGATTATTATATACTGTGGTCCAGGACCGGTCCCTGTGGCAGTGCTTGGGAAATATGTCAGTAGAGGACGTCTTTTGGTTGCTATGATGATGTTTATAATACTGTAGTAACGATGGTGATGATACTGTATTAACGATTATGATACTGTATTAACGATAATGATGATACTGTATTAACGATAATGATGATACTGTGTTGACCAAGATGATACTGTATTAACGCTATTGATGGTACTGTATTAACGAAGATGATGATACTGTATTAACGATAATGATGATACTGTATTAACGAAGATGATGATACTGTATTAACGAAGATGATACTGTATTAACGATAATGATGATACTGTATTAACGAAGATGATACTGTATTAACGATAATGATGATACTGTATTAACGAAGATGATACTGTATTAACGAAGATGATACTGTATTAACGAAGATGATATTGTATTAACGATAATGATGATACTGTATTAACGAAGATGATACTGTATTAACGATAATGATGATACTGTATTAACGAAGATGATACTGTATTAACGATAATGATGATACTGTATTAACGAAGATGATACTGTATTAACGAAGATGATACTGTATTAACGAAGATGATATTGTATTAACGATAATGATGATACTGTATTAACGAAGATGATACTGTATTAACGATAATGATGATACTGTATTAACGAAGATGATACTGTATTAACGATAATGATGATACTGTATTAACGAAGATGATACTGTATTAACGATAATGATGATACTGTATTAACGAAGATGATACTGTATTAACGAAGATGATACTGTATTAACGAAGATGATACTGTATTAACGAAGATGATATTGTATTAACGATAATGATGATACTGTATTAACGAAGATGATACTGTATTAACGATAATGATGATACTGTATTAACGAAGATGATACTGTATTAACGATAATGATGATACTGTATTAACGAAGATGATACTGTATTAACGAAGATGATACTGTATTAACGAAGATGATATTGTATTAACGAAGATGATACTGTATTAAATATAAACTACGTGATACAAACATGTGATTAGTTTAAACTAAATATTGTGTATAATATTGTAACTCTTATTATAAATAGTGGTTTTGTTATTTATATTCAGAATGAAGTTGTATTTATTACAAGTTCGTTTTATTTGAACCCTGATTTTCTTCGCAAGTTTTTTAGTGTGCTTGTTCGCGTTTACAACCGACTTGCACTGTGTAAACGTTTTTTAAAAGCAATGGTAGGTTTTTTTCAATTTATTGGTGTTAACTTTGCCAAAAAAATTTTTAGAGGACTTTTTGTCATTTATAAAGTCCTATTTATACGTCTCCAGCAACGTTTTGTTTAGTTAAAAGTAACAATAAGGGTGACGATTGTTGGTAAGGGTCTTTCATGTTCATAAATTCACAAGAAAAATGAATTGCCTTTGCTATCTATTAGGGTTCCGTAAAAGGAAGAACGGAACCCTTATAGGATCACTTTGTTGTCCATCTCTCATGAGTGGAGTCATCTGCTCATAGATGGCGCCACTAGTTTAGCATTTCATGCAAGTTTTTGAGTTAATTAAATGTCATATCGTAATATTGTCATCCGCCTAGCCTTTTCCTAAACATGATTGAGGTCGGCTCCAGTCTAACTGGTTGCGGCTGAATATCAGTATTTTACATAGAGCGACCGCCATCTGACCTCCACAACCCAATTATTGGGGAATACCGGTTTTCGAATGTTAGACCAGTTGTCAGACTTTTGGGCTCCTGACTACCCGTAACGACTGTCAAAGATATTCCTGTGACAACCGGGACCGACTGTTTAACGTGCTCTCCGAGGCACGGAGGGGGTCTCGATGTGTAAAGAACGGTCACCCATCCAAGGACGGACCGCGGCAAGCGCAGCTTAACCTCGCAGATCGATCGATCAGCGCGGCTGTCATTTAGCCACGAGCCCCTCATTTCGTAATATGTATTCAGATTAAAATAATCTTACCGTTAACTGACTTTCATTGCTGACACTACGCACGTCCCTAAACACCAAACTCGTGATTATCTTCCTTCTAAATAATAGTAGGTAAGTTGCATAATACCTACATACCTACTCGCTATTTGTGAGAATCGACTCGGAGGAACGGATCGTCCTTGTTTCGCATTTCAATGTATGAATCATGATCATTAGTCTGGCATTTACTGCTCCACAAAGATCAAGATCTATCAGGAATTGGGGTCAGAATTCCTGATAGGTATCCGAACGCACGCGGAATATGGTTGATTTATATAAGCATTCTTCGTGTGTGGTTTCCTGAGTTTGCTAGGAATAGGGCGAATTATTTTTTAGGGTTCCGTACTTCTAAAGAAAAAAAGGAACCCTTATAGGATCATTTCGTTGTCCGTCTGTTAAGGCCATTTTTCTCAGGAACGGGTTGAAGTATCAAGTTCAAATTAATATCAAATACTAAGGTCTACGGTCCCTTAAAGTTGTAATAATTACAAGTTTCTAAGTCAACGCCATTAAAAGATAAACTTAGCCATTGTTGTCACATCTTTTGATACTTGCAAACTCACCCGTCAAAACCTATGGGGTAGGTACTTCCCGTAAACCTAGAATCATGAAGTTTGGCAAGAAGCAAGGTTTCATAGCAAAAATAAAGGAAAACATCCAACCATCGTTGATTTGTAGGTATAAGTATTACATAAAAAAATTGCGATTATAAACTTACATTTGTACGGAACCCTCAGGGCCCGAATTCGCTTATTGGGAGACGTTGTATAAATAAAGCAGCGCCTTTTTATCTGTTCATAGCAACAAATTGCGATCTGTCTGATGATTCAGTAGGTAGTTTAGATTAGATACCAGTTTACCTATACACGGTGGCAGGTTAGACAGTGGAAATATTTTAAGGGGTCATTGTACTCATCATTATGAACGACTTTTGCTTAGGGACCAACACAAAAATCGCGAGAAAAAGTCAGCTGTTTCACTTATCGCAACAAAATGTATGAAACAGCTGACTTTTTTTTCGCGATTCTATGGTTGGTCCCATAGTAAAAGTTGTTCATAATGATGAGTACAATGACCCCTTAAATATTTCCACTGTCTAACCTGCCACCCTGTATACAGGGTAAAATTAAAACCAGTGCGGATATTTTAGGAGGTGAAAGTACTCATGAATATGATCAACTTTTATTATGGGATCGACACTGAAATATGAAAAAAACAATCAGCTGTTCCATACATTTTGATCGTGTTGTAGTGCATTTTTGTAGGGAACAGCTGATTTTTTTTTCATATTTCAGTGTCGATCCCATAATAAAAGTTGATCATATTCATGAGTACTTTCACCTACTAAAATATCCGCACTGGTTTTAATTTTACCCTGTATAATTATTTTTAGAAATGTATTATTAGAAATATTATAAAATATTATTAGAAATGTCGAGGGAAACCTAAAGAGCATCTCAGAAAATTGTGAAAGCCAAACGTAAGTAGGTATCGGCGTGGATCTTGATCACAGATCGCGCATGTATCTTTTTGGCCCAATAGCCAATAGACAGTTGACAATACGTAATAGAGAACAGTCCAATAGACGACGAGCATCGCCTGACGAACCAGTCGCGTGCAGCCTCGGCGCCCCATGTCTTTTTCATTCCGCCAAAGAGACCGAAAATCAGTTAGGCGCAGGTGACGTTTGTGATCAAGATCTACGCCGATAATTATACCTAATCAACTCGCTAAGATAACATGAATGGATAAATAAACTATGAATTTGTATACACTTGTATCAACTCAGAAAAACTCAATAAACATTATAAATAATACAATAAATGATGTATACAGAACCTTTACAATAAAATTGCAAATAAAATTCATGAAAGGAGCGGCGATTATAAACTGTCGGCAGTGAATAGTAGAGGTTGAATCGCGCGCGTGTCCGGAATAGCAATATCTCATCTTTGTGATACGCTTGCGGCGGGCAGGCGGAGACGAGGTGACGAGCGGAGCGATGCGATGCACCTATAGCGATTTGGACATAACTTATAAGTTCTTTGTTATTTTTCGAGTCTAGAACTTGACGATAATGATAACAATTTTTACCAAGCGCTTATATCCAGTCGTCACCACTGTGTCGTTCGGTCGTTCCAACTGGTGACAAGTGGACAAGGATTGACTGCTATTTGACGTTGTTCCAAAACATAATACCTAACTCAGAGATACAGAAACATTGTACCTACCTAGATAGGTAAGGTACCTATCTATCACAAATCGGGACACAAGTTCGGGACTGCTAACAAATAAAATACTCGAGGAACTTCTTGCTATGTGTACCAAATACCAATATTCGCCCTGTCTCTATAGTAAAGATACATCATTCAAGCAAGAAATACTTGATTGCAACATCTTTGCCTTACTACAAAGATCGATCGATCTAGTTGGAAGACATTCGACTATGAACATTGAAAATTTAGTATTATGCTTGGACGATACCTACACTTGGTCCTACCTTATCTAGATAGGTACATACAATTATTTTCTTTACTTAAAATTAGTAATAAGTACCTAACAAATTCTATCAGCAAATTATTCTTCTTGCCAATCTATTCTTTATGTAACACTTAGAACATAAAATTTTATCAAGAGTTATATAAAATACCATACAATTGCCACTAAAACCTCACCCTTACTACAAAGCTGCGCCGCGCTCATAAAAGCATCATAACCATAGCCCTAACTTCGCAACGATGTCTTCATGCAGCCACATAAAATTCGATGCGCCCGCGTCGCTCGCAACTTCGCAAGAGACACTGGTACCGTAGCCAATAGGCCTTACTAACTTTATGGAAGAACTAGCGTTTGTATTTTGGTTTGCTTGAGGAACATTTTTTTTGTATCATTGTCAGGTTTTTTTTTTTAAAAAATAGGTTTGCGTTTGACCGCCATCTCGCCTGATGTTAAGCGATGATGCGGTCTACGATGGAGCACGCTTGCCTAGAAGAAACTGATTCACTCGCGACTTGAAGACATCCAGAACAATCTGGATGTCTTCAAGTCACGAGTGAAGCCTCCGATAATTACAAAATTACCGGGGAACACCTTCCAGCTGCGCATTCCACTGTTTGGCGGTTTTCACAATGAAAGTGAAACCGAAGCGGTTCGGGTTTTTGGTACCATGAACCGATTTTTCATCCGATAAAAAAAACGCATTGGTTTCTTTAACGCATCATTAACAAAGCACCCTATAGCCAGGGTTGCTCAGCAAAAGTTTGACCGGCAGAAGTTTCTATTTCGACGCATCATTAACAAAGCGCCATATAGCCAGGGTTGCTCAGCAAAAGTTTGACCGGCAGAAGTTTCTCTTCGCTTTCTTAAAGGGCCGCAAACTCTGTGTGCCAAAGGCCTAAGACGGCCCTGCAGCCACCATCTTGATCATGACTTCATGTCATCATTTCTCAGTGATACCTAAATGTTATCGATGACACTCATGTGTGATAGGTAGGTACCATAAACATTTTGATTCTTATAATTTCTGATTGCATCATGCATGGCATGATCCATTGTACAACTTTGTAAGTACTTAGGTATCATAAGTTTAATTAAATGCCTAAAACTTGTTATTGCCTTTTCATTAATGAAACTATTAAAGCTTCAACTACTTCTTAGAATACATAGTAATTAGGCACTTATGTGTCGGAATATCGAATGTTCTTCAGTGAGAATTAACTTTTGACCCTCGCTTAAATATACCGCTATTCAGGAAGCACGTTTAGCTAAAGTTGTTATGAGGTAATAATCATAATAAGGCTATTAATATTCCTCTTAATGCTAGACCGCTACTCTTAACGATCACGGTGGGATAATGTTGCAATCAACGCACAACGGTCATGTCGACACTCCAGCCCCGGATCTAGGGGGGGGGGGGGGGGGGCTAGAAGGGGCCCATACCCCGTGCGGCAAATTCAGAGGGCGACAAATTCAAGCTTGGTAGACGAATACAATGAGTAGTGTATTCGTCTACCAAGCGTAGTAATCGCAAAGAGCAGCGCTAGACCGGTCGTTGTGGCGTTCTTTGGGGAAGGCCTATGTCCATCAGCATCAGTGGGCGTGTTATTGCTGATATTATGATGATGATAAGAAAAATATTGTCGGGCGGGGGCGGCATTTTTCAGTTTTTGCCCCGCCTCGAAATAATTCAAGATCCGGGGCTGCAACACTCACATTTATACAGGTGAATTTTTCAAGTGGGCGTGCGTGGCCATATCCGAAACAATAAGAAATAGCGAAAAACACTCAAGAAGCTCAACTCGGACTGTTAACTTGTCGGTGAACTTGGCACTTAAACAATTTGTTTCCTAATCGAGTTGTTCAGATATAAACGGCGTCTTGACGAACTTTTCGCCAATAGAACGTTACATCGACGAAAAGTTGCCTAATTTAATTTAAGGTAGTTTAATGATGTTTATTAAGTTATAAATTAAAATACGTAGTAGTGGGTGCAGGACATTTTTGTTCGTTCAGAAAAAGGAAAAGCATTAGCACCTCACTTCCTCACATGTCTTGGCGATTTGAAACCAATACGTCCAGAAATAAAGGCATCTACTGCAGTTGATACATCTGCGATACCATCAAATTCCCATAACCATAGCCTATACAACTCCAGTATGCGTTATTCATTCCACATCAAACATAGGTGTAATAAAATAAATAAAATACAATAATGTCGCTATAATGACAGGCTGGGGCTCGAATGTGGCCGTTTTATTATATTACCTGTAATAGGGGGCATTAGGGCGGGGCGGAAGGATTTAATAAGTGAGCGGCGCGCGCACGGCGAAATTGCGATGTTCGATGCGTACGCGCACCGCTCCAGGCGGTGGTAGGGATGGGGAAGAGTGTTTATCGATAGGTTTTTGATGACAACTTTTGGGTTTTCTAAATAAGAGGGGATTTTATAAAATCCACCTTCCCGAATTTCGTTTGCCCGCAGTGTAATTCAGCAATGCTCTAGACTGACATATATGAGGGGATGGGTATGGCATCAGTAAGGCTCTATTACTGATGCTACTATACAAGCTCAGCTGTACCTAATACAAAATCCTACTAATATTATAAATGTGAAACTTTGTGAGGATGGATGTATGTATGTATGGATGGATGTATGTATGTTTGTTACTCTTTCACGCAAAAACTACTGAACGGATGTTGATGAAACTTTACAGTAATATAGCTTATACATCAGAATAACACATAGGCTACTTTTTATCCCAAAAACGCGGGCGAAGCCGCGGGCGGAAGCTCGATGTAAATAAAATTAACTAAATACAGTTTCGTAGTACCCGAAAGTTTCACAGTATAAAAAGAATATTGATTTTTTATCGACACTAATGGTTTCTGGCAGGACAAATTCACATCCCTACTGGCGTCGTGTGTAATTTATTTCTCATTCAGTGTACTTGAGTCGATTATTATTATTGTTCCACGAACTGCGCCGGCGCACAATATTATAGCAATGTAGCAATATATGTCGCTCTCCACAAAGTTATTGTTTCATACATATTGCTGATGGGTGGATATTGCGTATTTTGAATTTTAGCACTAAGTTAGAAACCATTAAAATATATTTTTGTTCTTTATCAAAGATTCTTTATCTCATATCTAAAATAACCGTAAAAATATACGAAAATTAATAGGGGAACGGAAATTACGAAATTCAATTTTCCTTTGCCATGTATCCGAACCGAAAAATTTACCCATCACACATTTTTTCTGCATTTTGTTAACAGCGGAATCTATCCAATCATTGCGCCTAATCTTGTGTGGCCGCAGTTCTATTTCACGGGATATTTAACTGAGAGAGACAGGAATATCTTCTGACATAAGTAAGAAAGGGACAGTGATAGAGTTATCTTCGCAGGGCAGGAAATGAGACATCAAAGCGGTCGCCAGTGACCGCGCCAATTAGATAGGCCTCGATGATGTGCAGGATGTCGGAACACTTCTTGGAAACACACAAGATATTATTTGGTGATGTAATCGTTGTTTAACAGCGCATTCTTGAGGGCCGTGTCGAGAACTAAAGATGGCAAAATATACAGCGAAAAGTAGGAAAATAGGAGTAGAAATGGCAAATTATGAAGTGTTTTCTTTCTAGTTTTCAGCAGGTCAATAGTTAATTTATCTAACTAGCAGTCATTAATTTATTCAGCATTAATAATCACACAATACAAGTCATCACAAAGCATCTGCTGCAATTTCCTACTTTTAAAAAACTAGCTTCCGCCCACGGCTTCGTCCGCGTTTTTCGGGATAAAAGGTAGATCAAGTGTTATTTTGATGTAAGTATACGCTCTATTACTGTAAAGTTTCATCAAAATCCGTTCTGTAGTTTTTGCGTGAAAGAGTAACAAACATTCATCCATCAACAAATGCGAAACCATTCTCACAAACTTTTACATTTATAATATTTAGTAGGAGGAAGTAGGATAGCTATAATTTTAGTTAGAAACAATTTGTTTGTAATACCACACAGTCTTGGAAACTGGTCCATCTGACAAGCTAAAGCTAAACGATTGACATCTAAGTTAAAGTAAAATGTTTTGGGACGTCTGGTAGTCTGCCCATAAAAGAAACAACTGTTATTTTGTCTTCCATTTGACTGACATTCTCACGACTTGACGAAACGTGTCCCACAGCATTCGCACTCCAAATTTCTCAAGCTCTCTTTAACCAATTGAGCTGTAATCCTAAACGGGTCATGATAGATAACCTCAGATCATAGAAACAAGGAGATGTGCCAAGGCGCTATCGAGCTTGATGCCTGATCTTGAGCAAATTGCTCATATTAAAAACGTACGCGCTGGCGACGAACCGAACACGATCGATGGTATAAATACAGTGTTTTAGTTTAGTGCTCGTGTTGAGTGACGATTAACAGTGTTAGATTAAGGGTGTGCGGAATGTTCAATGTTCAAGGAGCGCTTAATTATGCGCGTAATTGTGTCGAAAAATGTACTAAAAGTGGCATCAGTTGTTCCCGTACTAATTTGCTATGATGGCATATCTCCTTGTTTCTATGATCTGAGTAGATAACCCTAGGTCCAATGCTCAGATCATAGAAACAAGGGAGATGTGCCAAGGCTTGAGCTTGACGCTTTAGTTTGATCACATTGACCATGATTAAAACCTACACGCTGGCGATGGACCGAACGCGATCGATGATATAAAATACAGCGTGTTTTAGTTTAGAGCTTGTGTTTAGTGACGAATAACAGTGTTAAATTGAGGGTGTGCGGAATTTCCAATGTGTAGGAGATCTTTATATTAACAAGGAGCGCTTTAATTGTGTCGCAAACTGTTCTAAAAGTGGCGACAGTGGTTCCCGTACTAATTTGCCATGATGGCATATTTCCTTTATCTACGATCTGAGGTCCAATGTTAATTGTTGTCTGGCTCGCTGTCTGCTGGGTCTACAATTATGTAATCAAGTGTTATTGCGCTCTGCCCAATAGATAGGACCAAACAATTGTTGTAGGTACTTATTTTATTGCTCCCATAAATCAATTTAGTATGACACTTGTGAGAATTTTTAGAGATAAAGGGAGTTATCAGCAGTATCGGTTTGTTTGTTCATATTTAATTGCGTACAAGTGAGATCTACATCTGTGTCTGATTTGTGAGAGGAAATGGACCGTAGTCCTACTGCTTAGTCCACTATGTGGACTGCGGATCCAGTAGTGTGGGTTGGCGGGTAGAAGTCACGCTTTAGTTTTTTCGGTTTTTCACGTTTTCAGTCACCATTTTAAAAATGGTGGTGATTAAACAAATGAATAAATAAATAAGTAATAATAATAACTTTATTTCCAAACACCATGATTAGTAGGTACATAATTTTAAAAATTGACTTCACTGGTTATCAACCTCTGACACCCAAGCTAAAATTATGGGTGTCAGGGCTCTCTCTATTTATTACATTAGCCAAATAGTACAAACAAGTTCGAAGTTATCGTGTTAGAAATTATGATTGGAGTAATGTAAGCCCTTGGCCGGTTTTTTTTGCTTATTGTTTTAAACTAACTTATTACAGGCGGTAAATTATAGCAGCACAAAAATTACGTATTTTAATAGGAAGAGGAACTCATTTCCATTCACATATCACGGTGGTATCAGACAGTTCCCAGCGCTGTTGCGTTGACCCCGGGCTATCGACCAGCCGTCTGGCACGTAGCCCATAGTACTTACACGTACTGTACAGCACTCCCGTGAGGCTAGCCAATAATTTAGGATGATTATCCTAACTGTTGAAGGCAGGGCTGCCACGTGTTGGAAAATGTTTACAGAATATTTTTTATTTTTCCGATTATTGGCAGGGTAAATCGTCTTGAACTTCGTAAAACTACCTACTTAATAATAGTTGATGAGTTAGAGCAATATTCTCAGAAAAGTTTACCAAAACTTTCTCAAAAAATCATAGTAGGATCAAAGACCTACAAAATCTCTCGTAGGTCTTTGAGTACAATGTGCGACAATATTGCTTAAATTGCAAATCTTAGAACAAAATCGAAAATGGCGCAGTGATTTGCTGCTGTCGTGACCACGAAACAATCGACGTGCAACAACGATTAAGACGGAAATATTAAATTAACTAAGGTTAAACTTAGGTACCCTTGTCACTAGGGGACACAGACACAGCTGATTTCTCTATTTCCTAAACCACTAATATTTTACATACCATGTTTTTGGAACCGTTCAGCCCTAAGCTGACTACCGCGCAGATCGTCTTGATTCGCAGCGGGCCGCACTTGACCGCCACTGCGGCCGCATTAGGGTAATTGCGAACATACAAACAATATCTCACTGACACTCCGTTATGTCTGCGAAATGTTGCTGTTTTATTAATGCGCGTGCGCTAGATTATGAATGAGGAATGGGAGTCGTCTTGCCGTCTTGGCGTTGTTAGTTGTGGGTATTTTGTGTTGCGATGATTGGTAATCTTTGCAACTTAAGCCGCGTCGCCTGCGACGTGTTTTCGTGTTCGACGAACATCGAACAGTGAACGAGAAAGGGGCGTGGTCTACGTGTTTTGACGAATAAAAACACTCAAAACACGTAGACCACGCCCCTTTATCGTTCACTGTTCACTGTTCGATGTTCGTCGAACACGAAAACACGTCGCAGGAGACGCGGCTTTATACAGCATGTAACATAAACCCTGTTCGATCCCTTCGTTCGATTATGCTCATCATTATGAATAATTTTTACTATGGGACCAACGCTAAAATAGCGAAAAAAAATTGCTTGTCCACACATTTGTGTTCTCATAAATCGATAAAATGTATGGAACAGCAGATTTTTTTTAGCGATTTCGGGGTTGTGTCGTACAAAATATTGTTCATAAATGATAAGATTAATGGCTCCCTTTGGGAAGGCTGGGTTTTTGTTACATGCTGTAGATATTTCAGAGTTACTCTAAATTTTGTTGAATTTCGCGCACAACCTTGACGGATCCACCTTAACACTTCATAGTAGGTACCTAGGTACCTGAAGTGCACCACAATAATTTGTTCTCTATTTTCCCAAATTCATTTTTCATTTCATTCATACTCTAAGGGCTAAGTTCACCGACAAGATAACAGTCCGTTAAATTGGAAACAGCTGTTTATCACATATTTTTCTATACAAAAAGTCATGTTAAACGGCCGTTTTCAATTTATCGGACTGTTATCTTGTCGGTGAACCTAAGCCTAAGTCAGTTTTATTTTATCAGTTAATTTACTGTGATGCAACATACATTTTTTATCCAAATATTTATTTTTTTAATGTAGCTGCGGACTGTACAACAAGTAGGTACATGACATACCACGTAATGGAGTTACACATAACCAATTAATGTTGTTGTAATACCTTCGCTTAGACGACTTACGCTGAGTTGCAGAAAAGGTCATTAAGTTTCAAAGGAGACTTTAACGATGGAAACTTTACGGGTAATGCCTCCATCATTAAAATGTAATAATCTTTCTGCAACCGACCGTTAGTGTTAAGCGTACCATTTAACTAGCCTTCGGTTATTTCCTTTATTCAAAAGCCTTGCCTTTCTGTAGATTACTATAACAATACCTATAAAACAATACCATGACTACAGCCTAATCCGGTGGACATAGAGCAGCTCAGGGGCTCTGGCGACCTAACTCACCACAGGAACACAACACTATCGTGCTTTTTTTTTTTTTTTTTTTTATTTTAAGGGCCTCTCGCAGTTGGCTTCTAACAGCCGTCACTGCTTAACCGGTCATCTGGTGAGGACTTACAAATGCCTCCAGCCAGGCTTAAAACTAAATAAAAACTACAAACTAAGCGACCACACGCTAAGGGCACCCCCTACTGGGGTACGGACCTCGGCTTAGGGCGTCGCTGGGGGGAGGACAACTAGAGGGGGGGGGGCTACTAGCTGGAACGGATTAATATGATTTAGGGACATATTTAAATCTACAGGCTCAGCGCGGGCTGGCTCGAGCAAGAGTCGGTTAGGGGACTGAGTCATACGCGGCGGCGGACTCGGGTCATGATGGGGACGTCGCGACGGGCCTCGTCGGCGAGGTCGGAATGGAACACTATCGTGCATGTTACGTACAGTTATAGAAGGGCAATCCAGTTTAAACCCAGTGCTTTGGTAAATACCCAATAATTTTTGGGTGTTTATTAAATGGGTGTTTATTGGTGTATAATGGATTTAAACCCGGTGGATTCCTCATCACTCACAGCATTATGCTGAGCGATGGTTGTTTTGCGCGGACGTGACGCATATCTTCCTAACAGTTTTTTTTATTTTTATTTAGTTACTCTAATTTTTTGTGCCTATAAATATATTTTTCTTTCTCTCTTCTTTCTTATCGAAGTGTTCCGTTATTTGACTGTGGTATTCTGTAATGATGAGGTACTTCCCAAGTCTGGTTTCTCTAGATTTGACCGAGTTATCCCGCTGTACCCTAAAACCCAAGTTCATCATTCTTTGCCTTAGAATCAAGACATTCAATTGATTACAAAACAAAACGCAATTTAACAGCTAGGTATTAGCAATACGTACTCGTACCATATAAGACAATTTAGCTAACGTCTTCAAGACGGAGTTATTACTGATTCAACTTTTGCTATTTTATTACAAAACACCAATCGTATATGCACAATACGGTATATAATTACTTTGCTGCGGGCAATACCGCCGCGGTATTGCCAGCTCAATAAATTGCACTCGACATGGGGTCCCGCGTAGGTATACTGTACGAAGAAACGCTACGTTTTGTTTCATTTATTATTTTATCTTTTATTGCTTTAAAAATGTTGGGATGCTTCGGTGGTCTGGCTGGAGTTAAGGAATGCAGAAAATCCGGACATCCTATCCTGCATTTAAGAGTACATAATGATGCTGATTCTGTTGTGCATCGCACCAAACTAATTTTATCACACTATAAATCTCTTTCTTAAAAATATAATTGAAATTACGACAGAAAATATCAAGAACTGTCAAATTCTTAGACATTAGTCTAGGTGTATTCCCGTTGAACCCACTGGCCTACGCCCTTGTCCTTTACGGGAAAATAGTCGTGTACTCACGACTATTTTCCTAAACATAATCGGCAATATGTGTTATTTTAATAAAGAAAACCGGAAGAAGAAAAAAAAAAGTCAACAGTAGTGTGTTACGTAGTTGATCGGCAGTCCACAAGACAGCTAGCTGTGATGAATGTCGTTGCGCCTGAGTTGATTGCGAGGTGGGAACGACTAGTAGACGCAGGGATGTACTCCGTTTGAGGTCACGAACTCACGATGAGCTGGTCACGAGTTCATGACACTTCTGGAGGATGCTGTGAGCTCGATCCATGGAAGTAAGTATGGGATTAATTAATCTTTGTGTATCCGCTGACATTAAATTATATCATTTAATCGGCTAAATAAAGAGGTTTTGGTCAGCTCTAAGATATAGGCATTTTGTCAGTAAACAAAGTGTATTGAGCTGCTTCAAGCCCCCATTATCCCCTTGGAACCTAACCTGTCCGTGTCGGGGTGCCCCAAGTTCCCGAGCTCGCTTCAGGCTTTATACAAAACACAACTAATCAACTAGGTAGGTACAAATTATTATCTTGGCTGATAGAGTTGTAAGGAAGAAAAAGACGCACTACGCCGATCTCATATTTTTTTTCATAAAGCATAAAGATGACGCAACTAGCTCAATTTTGGAGAGTCATTCAGCGATGAAGATCAGATAGCATGAATTAAATAATTGAATCTTACAATACTCTTTCAATAAACGTTACTTTCATACCCACAGTATATAAATATCGCATCAAAGTAAACACCGCGGCGGACGTGGGTCGCGATCGATCGTCGGCCGGTCCGCTGCGCAGGAGTCGCCGGACGCCGATAAATTGCCGCGCTATCGCTCTGACATTTATCGCAATTTAATTATGCGCCGGCGCAACGCTGCAGTGCATGACGCGGATTTTGTTGCGCTTTTTTGCCTTTTTGTGAAATGAAACTGGTATTTTTGAATATGGTTTCTTGTTACGATTGGTAATGGTTGGATAATGTTTTATGGAAATTTTACTACTGGGGAGTGAATAAGCAGATCAGACTAGCAAGTACTTATCTTTCTACGTGCATATTATTCTGCTAATAAAATATACCTACTAACACCAAACGCCAAAAGATGCGAATGCGCTGCCGGAGTGGGTGTTCCCCGATAGTTTCAATCTGGGTGTCTTTCACATCGCGAATGAATCGATTTCTTCTAGGCAAGAGTGCTCCATCATAGACCGCATCATTGCTTAGCAGGCGAGATGGAGGTCAAACGCAAGCCTATTAATAAATAAGACATTCTACAAGTAAAACATTCTTGGAAAGTGTACGTAACAAGTAAAACCATCAAATGTTCTTTTGATATTAATAACATTACGTGACTACAGGAGCGAAGGTGATTTTTCCCGTGGGTTATGAAAACTCGTGCAAATATCATAAAAAAATCCTTTGATCGAATCAACTTTTTCAGATTTCCATCGAGCAAACCAACATGTTAGTAATTTTCTACAATTTAAATGAAAAAATCAGTGTCTACATTTTCACACGCCACATTTTCTTGAAAACCGACCGCACATACTAATACGTTCTTACATATTTTATTTAGTGGACGCCATTTGCATTTCCTGTCGTGACTCTAGATCGCTATCATTGGTCGGCAAGCTTTTGACGAAGAGCCACCTGCACGTCTTGCGACTGCGTCTAGTATTTAGTAGTTATCGTATATTACGTGTAGCTATGGGTACTATTTGTTTCTTTGATGTCTTAATATTAGCCCGTAAGTGTTTTATTTGTTTGCTAAACATGCGCCTTCTAAATTCTCAACGAATGAATTTTTTGTCAAGGTTGGTAGGATTTTAGGAATAATAATTAAGGGAGATCATTCTTTAGATGGCCTGAATGAAACCCAAGATTATTTTTTTTTCGGATTTTTAACTAAAGTTTAAAGAGATTTCTAAAGGAAAGTCGTGTTTAAAACTGACATGTTTAAAAATGAAAATTGAAGTCTATAGCAGTCCATAGTAGAAATAATACTTATAACAAATTCACAATAAATTATTACTACTTTACATAGGTAGTTTACTCAAAAATACATCATGCATACAAAAATATAATTTATCTAAAAATATTCTTACAAACTTGAACATACGAGTATAATCCTTATCTACATCCACACACAACAAAAAAAAAACTTGAAAGTAGGTCTGTACCACCTAATGATGAATGAAAAGGTGAATAGAACTGATCCCCCATTTAATAGAAGATTTCCCATCCCATGTCATGTTACAAACTGTCCCTTGTCGAGATACAACAAAAGACAATTTACTTGATCACGCATCATCGTATTTGCAACGGTAACTCATGTATAGGAAGTGCATCAGGGCTGTCAACTGTCAAAGTGTTTTTTGCTCCCATTCAGTTCAGGATTGTCACATCGATCGTCATGGAGGACTGAGTCGGTATGGAGGCAGGACAATGTGGTTAGGGTTGCAAAGTTTGTAATTAAAATGCAATATTTTGTTTCGGAATGTACACTATAATTAAAAAGAGAAAATATTAGTTCTTTTGTTTTTAATGGATAAACTCAAAAACTACTGGACCGATTTAAAAAATCTTTCACCAGTAAAAAGCTACTTTATATTGAGTCACATAAGTTTATGCCGAAAAATCAGTTCTGTGGGTCACGCGGATGAAGTCACGAGGAACGTGCTACTATTAAATAGTTATAATTGGGCTTTGACGAGGCCACACAATATTGCAGGGCAACGGAGTTCAAACGATACCCTGTGTAAAATATAAGTAAGATTGGTTACCTTCCCCACATTTTATCATTGGTATAATTTTCGCCTACGTGGAGGTCACAAGTCAAGTCATATATTTTTTCTAAAATATACTTTAGAAATTGATCATACCTATGCATATAATAGCACTAGCAAACCCGGCGAACTCCGTTTCGCCACCGTAGTACATGCTATGAGATGGCGCTGTATGTGAAAAAAGATTTTATCGCTTTTCTCTTTAAATTTTCCTGAATTTTCTTTGCTATAAACCTTACGGAGCCCGAGACCTTTCCAACGAATGCAAAGCCGTGGAAATCGGTTCGTCCGTTCTGGACTTATATCGTCAGGAAGGAAAACCCGATTTATTTTTATATAGTAGATAAAGCAACATTAATATTTCCTACCTGATTGCTGCCGCGCCGTAAACGTAAACAAGTATCTTCAGCATACATTAAACAAGAGAGCTAATGTTACCTTTCTCCTAAATGAATAAACATTAATATTAACAACTAAAATTAATAATAAACTTGAACATTCCGACGATGAACACAACATAAGCAAAGCAGTCGTAAAACAACCAAATTAAATTCACTAATTTATGCATCGAAAATAATTAATTTCATCGAAACAACATTAAAACACCAATTTACTAACGTAATGAGCAGTAAAAAAAATATTTACGTCATTAAAAGTTAACGGGACGTTTAAAAGTGTGCATATTATGATTTTAGTTGAGATAATTAAGTTGTAATTAAAATATGTACGGTGAATTTATCGTTCGGGGCAGCCCTAGTCAACCGTCATGTTCAAAGAGAGCCGCCTGCGCATGGGCAAGCCGACGAGACACCGATGTCTTCATGACTTGTGTGTTGCAAAGTTTATTTAATTTACTATAGTTTAATTTCATTTTATTGGTGAAGATGTTTTTATGGTCGAGGATACGAACACTGGCAGTTGATTTGTGTCCAAAGGAAATATATTACCAGTTGTGTGACCAACATAAAACATGGTTCACTATTCTTCGACGCCATTGAGTTCAGAGTTGTTTTTTGAAACCATGAAAGAATCCCAAGATTTAAAAAAATATTCCGACGAATTGAGAACCTCCTCCTTTTTTTGAAGTCGGTTAATAAATAGGCTCACAAATAACACCTGATATTAAGCGTACGACGATGATGCACGCTTGCCTAAAAGTAACCTACTCGTGACTTGAAGATTCTCAGGTTATTATAGCTATCAGGAAAAACAGATCTGCCAAGGAGTTCCACTCCTCAGCAGTACGCAAAATGAATGTAAGGATTTATAAATAGAGGGCGTACCTAAGTTTTGCAAGTCAAGCTTAAGATTTTCAGGAGAGCAAAAATAAAACTCGCTTTTCTATCAGAAAGCCTTCGATCCGACTTTATTAACTTATGTATTTCCGTAGTAGATAAAGATAGGAAAACCAGAGTCAGTGGGTTCGAAAAAGATACGGAACCATAAAAGGCTTGTGCCAAAAAATGATTTTGGGCGGATGTGTACCTACATCCGACCTGATGCTTCAGCCGGCCTAGCATGACCACGATAGAAACGGGTTTTGTCTGCATAGAAATAGACAAAGTGACAGATTGTAGAAACATTTCTACGTTTTATGAATGAAATCTGTCACTTTGTCTATTTCTATGTAGACAAAACCCGTTTCTATCGTGGTCATGCTAGGCCGGCTGATGTTGTTAGTGTTACCACGTTTAATTTTTCTATTTTTCATGATTGAATTCAACGTAAAATTACTTAATTAACTTTAATAACTCACATTCACTTGGACTTTTGACGTTTGTATAACTGCGGGTTGGTTCTTCGACTATCTTCGATCGAAAGCATAACCATGAAATCAATAAATTAAGAGATTATTAAAATGTAAGACATGATTACTATCAAGCAACTTTCATTTCCCGCGTTCCTAATCTTTAAAAGATGGTATCGTGAACGTATCCCGAGGTGACAGGAGATTGTGGTATACCATTGATTCGTTAAGAGCTTAGTCATGCTCCGTTGAAATGAAACCAGTTGCGCAACTAGTTGATGAACGATGTTTTATTCACTATCATTATAAATGCGAACCTTGGGCCTTCTGTTTGATGTTTAGCAGAGCTTGCTTGGTACGGGTACCTGAAGTACGTACTTCAGGTACCCGTACCAAGCAAGCTGTAGCGAGTGTACCTACGTAGGTACACTCGACGCCATTGACGGTCGACCACTTTTCGCCCTTATTACTAAGAACGTAAGGGGTAAAAGTGGTCGACCGTCAATGGCGTCGAGTGTACCTACGGTATCGGTCCCTATATGACCGTTAATCTATACCTACTACTTAATATTATAAAGCTGAAGAGTTTGTTTGTTTGAGCGCGCTAATCTCTGGAACTACCAATCGGATTCGAAAAAATCTTTTGTATAATATGATAGCCAGATTCATGACCAATTGTATAGGCCAGCGTTTCCCATTTGCCGGGTCGCGACCCGGTACCAGGCCATCAAAATAAAATACCGGGTCACCGGTAAAGTGAAAAACAAGCTGCAGCTCCATATTTCGCACTAAACTTTAGTGACTAAATAGGCGATACCAAAATATGTACACTCGACGCCATTTACGGTCGACCACTTTTCGCCCTTATTACTAAGAAAATAAGGGTGAAAAGTAGTCGACCATAAATGGCGTCGAGTGTACATAGTAGGTATTAATACGATATTTTTACTATTAATAAATGTATATTATTTTACCTAATGGAACCAGCTTGGGTTAAAAAGTATTAAGTGGGTCACGAAGGGGCAGTGTGAAAATTACCGGGCCATGGCAGAACATTTTTTTTTTTTTTTTTTTTAAAGAAACGTTGCCCCACACTAGTATTTCTCCTGTATCGTGGGTGCGTTTACAAACACAAATTTCACATACACAAACAGCCAGACCTATGTGCAATGCGGGAATCGAACCCGCGACACGTTGCGCAGCAGCCAATCTCTCAGCCACTGCGACAACCGTGCGGTCGAAACAATGTTTGGGAAACACTGGTATAGGCTATTTAACATCACGCTACGACCTTTACGAGCCGAGCAACGGGGGTGAAATCGCGTGGAATAGCTAGTTAACAAATAAAGTCACAATTAAAGTCAAATCTCGGAACCCATGACTGTTTGTTGTTTTGTTTTATCGTAAAATCATCAACTAAAATTCTCAACATAATAAAACCGATTTTACCTACTATTAAAAATCTGGAACCGTCCTAACTTTTTGTGTGACCGAACATAGCTCGGTACCCAAGGCCCCAATTTCAAATATTCAACCCATAATTAAAGGTACCTACTCAAAAATGTCATCTATCTACAAAAACGGTGCGTTTATCTATTTAGTTGGAAATCCGGGCGGAATGACAATGTTCGTATCACAAAAAACTTGCTCCCCCAGACTAAATTACACCTACAATCAAAGCTCGTTTTAGCCTCACGTAACGACTACGACACGGAACGGGAGATAACTAGGAGAATGTGGATGTGATCAAGCCTTATTTATATTTGCAATGTACTAAAATTAGGTCTCATAAAGAATTAATAAAAAGAAAACAATGGTTTAAAAAATATATAATATTAATGGAAAAAAAATTGGGGAGCTTACACATTTTACAAGTTTTTGGAGGGTGAATTCTCCGTCCTTGTCGCGCGAAACGGATATCATATACTGGAAATTGTAGTTTCTTTTAACTTGGCCATTCCGCCATTTGTTAAAATACCAGGTAACCATGGAGATTTTTGTTTCTTGTTCGTTCTTTTCCATAAGAATCCAGGTTTTGGAACGGGCAACTAGCTTCAACTAACGGACAAACAGTGCTTGACAATTAAAAAGTGCCTGCAAACGGTCTAATTGAAATAAATGTTTTAACTTTTTGACAGATATTCAGACAGAGATATCTAATAGGTAAATAAAATATATTCCAATAACGTATTTTAAAAGGCTGTAGGCCCTGCAATACTCTCAGCCGGGCATTAAAATGGTATCTTGGACAAGCAGGACTACATTGCCTCGCTGACTATTCTTCTTACTACGGCATTGGCATGAGCTTTCTCGTATAAATTTTGCCGAAGGAAACAAAAGAAAACTTAAATACGCTTACCACAAAAAAGATAGACACGCGTTAAACGCGAATGCTACCAAAAATAATACACACTTGTATTAGACAAGTTAGTGCTAAAACAAGTGCGTATTATTTTTGGTAGCATTCGCGTTTTTATGTGGTATCTTCAGCATCTTTTATGTGGTACGGCCCTGATAGTTTATCCTCCTATTTTAAAATAGCCAACGCTGAGATGAACGGCAACGCAGTTAGTTAAATAACAAGCGGTTCGTTAGGGTTACTCAAATTTTGATTACGAAGTGCAGTTAGATGAACCTGTAGTCGTCATGTCGTAATCGTCCCGTTACGTATAACTTATCCTGCTGTCGGCGAACCGAGGACACGAAGCTAATTATTTTTTTTGTGACGCCAAACTTTGGCTTATTTTGATGACACATAATAACAATAAAAGTATCTTGGAATCGCGTGGGATATTTTTGTATGGAATTACATATTTTTTTGTACTCGACCCTTATGTTTTTGTATTGAACCATTTTCATGGCAATTATTGGGTTGTTAAAATGTCAAAGGGACATAGCGTTAACTCAATAAAACTGTACAATTAAAATAATTCCTGATAAAAGTAGTTTTTTAAAGAACGGCAAATGTTTTCATGGAAATGTTAAGAATTATCTACGAATTAATCTTTATGAGCGGTCCGAAATGGAAATCGGAAGACGGTATCAGATAAATCAGGAGGTTGGATAATAAAATTTACTTATTAATTACCGACACCGTTTAATTATATTATTTAAAAGGTTTTCCATTTTGTTTTCCATTTCCATTTTGTTGTTTTCCATCCATCCATTTTGTCGAGTTTTTCGAGTGCCTGCTCAAATTGATTAAGAAATTGATGTCAGTTCTGAGAACGGTATCTACCTACATATTTTATATTTATTAGGAGTGACAAACAGTTACACATTATACATTAACAACTACATTACAAACTAGGCTAGAGTTAAGAAATTAGTAATAATAACATCATCCACATGTGTAGGTATCGTAAATTTAGATACAATACTTATTTGGAATCCAAAATAGTAAACCTGTGCTTACAATGCGATTCGAATAGGAACGTCAATAACCTCGAACAGTCAACTATCGCTTGAAAAGTAAGGCTTGCAAAGAAAATTAATTTGCGAATTAATAACTTTTTTTTTCACTTTATTTAGCTGAGTCTCTGTTTTAACAAATCTATAGATAGATTTTTAAATTTTTAATATAAATACACACATCAAAAGTGTCTAGGGATCAAGCATTTTTATGCGGATTTCTTGAGATTGAGATGTGGCTTTGTAATAAATTTATGATTTTATAAATTTATATGGATCCTTTTTGGTGCATTTCATAATTTGAATCAGGAACTCTCAATCAAATTCGAGTAAAAGATGAAAATAAGCTGTCAATATTTTCCCTATAAAAACATACAACGCATTGAAGACATTATTAGTGCTACTGTTTCCCTACTACTGATTAAAACCAACGTTATTATGGAGCGGCGACGTCATTTAAGCAGGGAAGAAATGCTCAGAGCCGTGGGAATGATAGAAGCTGGTTCCCGGCAACGTACTGTAGCTTTAGCTCTGAATACAAGTCAGAGTGTTATCAGTCGACTTTGGACACGTTACCGAAGCACTGGTACCGTGGCTGAGCGCCATGGAGGACGGTATCGCTGCACCACACGGAGACAAGACCGATACATTCAAATCTTAACTCGAAGAGCTCCAACAATAACCGCCATGATGTTAGCCGTGAGGCTTCATCACTCTTCAGGGAACTTAATTAGCGACCAAACAGTCAGAAACCGCTTGCATGAAGTGAACCTTCATTCCCGAAGACCGCTACGGGTACCACCTATAGCAATGCACAATCGTAGGATTCGATATCAATGGGCTCTTGAACACAGAAATTGGGCAGAAGAACAATGGCGTTTCGTGTGCTTTTCTGATGAGTCTCGTTTTGGTATGAGACCGGATACAAGACGTATACGACACTGGAGAACCCCTGGACGCCAACAGCGATTAAAATCCTGCCAGGAAGTCCATCCTTATAGTGGTGGAACCATCATGGTATGGGCGGGTATTTGGATCGGCGGAAGAACTGAGTTGATTTGGATCAGAGGCAACCTCAACGCTCAAATTTATGCTGAGACGATTGTATCAGACGTCATCGTTCCTCTACAAGTGCAAATCGGTCCCTTATTTCAGTTAATGCATGATAATGCACGACCGCACACCGCAAGAGTTGTAAGACAGACTCTCGCCGCAGCTAACATCAATGTCCTGCCCTGGCCTGCTCAGTCGCCAGACTTGAACCCGATTGAGCATGCATGGGATATGCTACAGAGAAGAGCTCTGCCGAATATGGAGGGTATCCAGTCGCAAGAAGACCTTTTTTTGTTGTTGCAACGAACATGGGCGGCCATTCCACAGCGTGATTTGGATGAACTCATTTTGAGTATGCCAAACCGATGTTCTTGTGTTGTTAGTGTTCGCGGTAGAAACACGGATTATTAATTGTTTAAGTTACCCAATAAAATTTTAAAGAAAACTGTTATTTCAGTCTTTTTTTCGAACTTTAATGTTAGTGGTTCAAATGTCAAAAATCCCTTTATTAGGAAAATGGCAAATTTCTTTATTAATGCAAAGGTGACTTGGTTTATCGTTACTGTGACAAACGAAAACACTTTATTTGATGAATCCTTAAAGAAAATTTTAATTAATATCAATCAGGAGAAAAGTTATTGCAAAAATATATGTTGATCCCTAGATACTTTTGATGTGTGTATTCAGCTAAGACGTCACAATATGGTGTAAGTTCATTCCTATTCTGATGTCACAATCTGCATAATTTTTGCAACTAACCTACCATAGCTACAATTCAACATCGGTCGACGGACAACTTTTTTATACTGTCAAACAATCAAACGCTCCACACAAGGATGCCAATGCGGAGATATTAAAAGGCAATATCTTGTTGGTCGTAATGGTCGCCGGTCGGGAGCGGGCCCACCTCTAATGACTCGTAATTACGACCAACGTAATGGACTCGGTAATGGCGGCCCGCCACAAAGCGATGCCTCCATTTTGTATTTTATTTCTTTTTTTTTGAGATGATGTCTCGCCCGATGCGTTCCGATTCAGCCAGTTTTTGATTTTATAAAATGTGTGAAGGTTTTTTGTGGGTTATAATGTTTTGATGTTGTGTTACTATTGTTGGATTTTGTTAGATGAGGCTTTTTTGTTTTCGTTATATTTGGGAGTGGTGATTGTAACGAAATATTGGTTAAACTCTGACTTATACATAAATTGTTGTTATCAATCTATACTAATACATAAATTATTAAAAATGCGAAAGTTTGGATGGATGTTTGTTACTTAATCACGCCAAAACGGCTGAACAGATCTGGATAAAATTTGGCACAGTCTGGAATAGCAAATAGACTACTTTTTATCCCGAAAAAAGTGGGCGAAAAATTATAAAAAGAAAAGTTATGGGTCACTCACTGATTGACTCATCAACGCCCAGCCTCAACTATTAGACCTAGAAAGCTGAAAATTTTCACTGAGGTTGTATTTATAATGAAAACAAGGAAAAAGGTCAGATTTTTCGAAATTCGCACAGGATTGGGGAGTCTACGCGGACGGAGTCGCAGGAAAAAGCTAATTAAATACATAAGAGATTTAAAAACGACTGAGACGAGCGGGGTTCGAACCCGCGACCTCTGCTGTACCGTAGCGTCGCTCGAACCACTGATCACACTTTTAGGCCCGTATTCCAGAACGATACTCCAGCACCGATCTCTGCTTGAGCATAGATTTCAACCAATCAAATGGTTTTAAATCTATGCTCAAGCAGAGATCTGTGCTCGAGCATCGTTCTGTAATACGGGCCTTATATTCTGTCGATTTTTTATGTGACGGATTAAAATTTCTTTTATATAAATATATTTACTGATTTACATACATATAAAAGCCTCCTAACTTAATCACTGATTAAATATAAATACAAACATGCTTGTCATTTCTATTCCAATAAATAGACATGGCAATAGAAAATGGTAATTTAAAAATTAAGGGGATAATGTCCATTGACAATCAAAATGCAAAACAAATTTTATAAAAAGAAACCTTTTCCCTTGTAATTGTTTCATGAAAAACTTACAAATGTTACAACGTGTGCATCACCAATCGTAAGTAACTTGCAAAATAAAAAAACAATTAGAAAGTTTTGATTGCACAACACAACAAAAAGTCTAAATTAACTTTACACCTATCACGAAAGGAATAAGAATTTATTTCTATATTTTTTACAGATCGCCTTCTATTTCCGAGAAGTCGGCTGGAACGGCACGCACCCCGCCCCTCCGTAGGGTCGCCATGTTATTTTGAAATTAGAATTCAGAATTTGAAAGGGCTTCAATCTATTCTCATTTAGGTACTAATTTTACTAAGCCGGACCGCCTGTCATACAACTGCTACAAATGTGTCCTTGGTGTGCGTGCTTGCGCGCATATACGGGGGCGTTAAATGTGTCGCGTTGCAAATGCGGCGCCAAAATTATCGTAATACAAGCGTATGTAAATAAATAGGTAGTCAAAATTAACGTAAACTAAGTATAATAAAAAACACCACTATTCCCGATATAAGCAAACAGCTGATTACAAAGACGCCATTTTTATCGCTTTCTACAGGGTCTTGGAGGTCGCTCACGAAGCGCTTAAAAAATACGATTACATTTCGTGCGCTTGTCAAAGTTTGCAAATTGGCTACCAAATGTATGGGGAGATATCGATCGACACGGTAAGAACGATAGACATTTTATTCTATCATTTTGAGAGAAGAGATAAGTTGATCTTGTCTACGAGTTTTCTATTTGTTTGTTCTGACCACGTGATTTATCGTTGAGATGACGTCATTCCCATACATTTTGTAAGTATTCTACTGGCGTTAACAATTATAGAATGCCATCTTGGCTAAGCCTTCTGGTGTGCGGCCCGGCTAACTGTTGGTTTCGCTAACTGTAGGTTTTGCTTATTTGACAGATTTTTCCATGTGTCCGGGACATAGATGAAAGGCTGGTCGCCCTCAGGCCCGCCTCCCCGCACCTCATCAATGATGATTTGGATGTTTTTTGTGAGTTATTTGATTACTGTGTGCGGCTGAAGCGCGGGTTACGAATTTACGATATTATATGATGTAGCTTGAGTTGTTCACGCTTCGGGTGGCTCTTGAAATTACAGCTTCTGTTTAAAAAGTGTGTCGCGGTTTCACCCCCGTTGCTCGGCTCCTAAGGGTCATAGCGTGATGTTAAATAGCCTATACTATTCCTCATGAATCTGGCTATCATATACAAAAAGATTTTTTCGAATCTGACTAGTAATTGTAGAGATTAGCGCGTTCAAACAAACAAACAAATTCTTCAGCTTTATATACTACATAATATACATTTCTGGTCAAAATATCTAGACTAGACCGTACTTCAAGTTTAGGGACATCGAACAGAGCATAAAGGACTGGAATTTGGACTTGGTTCAGACTGTTCTAGTGGCGAAGGCAGAAGGAAAGCTGGTACAATAAAATAGTAACAAAATTATAATAATTCCGTTTTACTTGTCATACTTATGCAGAATTATTATTAGATAAATTATTATTCAGAATATGTAAATACAGTGTATAAAGCCATCGCCACTGCTGTTCTTAGTATCAATTGGCAATTGATACAAGATACCATAAACTCAGCATTAGATCTCTTTGATTGGAAACAATGAATTACCCACATAAAAAACTATTAAAATTTTTTTATTCAATGAAATATCGATGCGTTTTTATCTTACCAGAAAACGGACTTTAGTTTTTGTAGGCAGGTATAATTACAAAGAGATTTTTTGTATCGTAAAGTATTGTTACAAAATTACAAAGTCATAAGCACCTACATCTATTATAGGTAGGTACCTACTTCACCTAACAATAACCTTATTCTTTGTGCTTGAAACATCGATTAGGTTCTCAGCCATGCACAGCAAAAACTGCTTTCGAAGCTCAAATTATTTAACCCGATATCGACATTAAAACCACCGAGAGATGTTTTTTATCGATAAGAAAAAATATGCCTACGTCACTATGTCTTGACCACGAATTTAAAAGATTAAGAATGCACTGGATAAGACCTTTATTATTTTTATCGATTTAAAATATTTTAATGTTTCTCATAACATAAGCTTTAGATGGATTGAAGGCAATCAGAATTGATTGGTTAACAACTGGTAAGATATGTGTATTTACTTATTTATTTAATTTTAATTAAATAGAACGTTCAAAACTAATTACCTACACTATTTAAATTCAATAAATTAGGAAAAATACAAAAAAATATAAAGACATATTACACAAACAAAATATTACATGAAGATACAACAATTGGTTCATAACAAGGATATTAATTTTATTGTTAAAGTAAACAGCTGATTGTGATCCATTCGCAGAAACACGAGCGGCCTCCTGCGGCCGCAAACAATAGAATTTTCCACGTGTCTCATTTTCACTGCATAGCTGGGTTAAATACTACAAAGTTTACCACTAGTAGGTTATCAATATAGTCTATTTCTGCTTCAATTATAAAATTGATATCAGATGTCGATTCGATAAGCTTATCATTGTTTACTATCAACACACCGCAGAAACGCATCTGTATTATCTATTTAGATCTAGATATTAAACATTGATAACTCAAAACTAGGTTAAGTTAAAGTCAATTAAAACTAAAAGGATTATTGTGTCATTCATTAATTGATTTTATGTTAGCTATCTAATATCTTTACTCACCTTAATAAACATGAAAATGATTTTATAGCTTGCATTAAATTAATTCGCATACTACTTGGTTCCTGCTAAACATTCCGATTTAGACTTAACCTAACTCAAAAGTTATTATTGCAATCAAGTCTAATTCCTTAGGTACCTACCTATACATACCTATATTAAAAATGGATATCTACTTATTTCCTTTGCAAAAATTGCGTAATAATCTATTTCCATATGAAACATAAAAAGTAAGCTTATTTGCAGCAAAGTTTAACAATAAATCATTTAATCATTTATCATTTAATCATTTATTGAACCATTGGTATGTACATCATTAAGTTCTTTACGGTGGTCCTCAAACTAGGCGAGGCCTGTATCTTGGGGACCAGAGTTGCGATGACATAGGTATAATTATAAAGAGAAAAATCAAAGAGAAAAAACAAACACACAATTTAGGATTATTTAATGATTAGGTTTATTTCAAATCACAACAAAAAAATCAATACTTACCGTATGTACTTATTTTTTCTTTAAAATTTAGAGTTTATTAAAATCATTGACTGCCAAATCACCAAAAAGTTCTTATCCAAGTCCTTAAAATCTTAAAAATATAAAACAAAATAAAAAGACATCGGGGTATTCATTAGACATCATTGAAAGCTTACTCAGGCGCTTTTAATACATTCGACATAGCATAGTTTTGTTTTAAAAATCGCCTAATTACTCCTCTCTTTTTATGCTCACCTCTATTCAAGATGGCGGCCTTTTGTGAGCTGTGATGATGGTATTTAATTAACTCTATTAACGAACGATGATGCATTGTGATGGACAATGGGTGAAGTTGATTATTAGTTATTAATATTCCGTAAATTACGTAGGAAGTACTAAGGTATGAGTTACGTAATTACAGGAAGATGTGTCAATGTTTTTTGTTAAAGTTTTTTCGTTTTTTTTTTGTATTTATGTTTTCTGGTGTAAACTCGTGGTCTAATGTATAATTTGGCCTTCATTGATGGCTGACATCTTCCTAATATTTTGTTCTGCACAATACCTTCATTAAACTTAATTAAATCACAATAATGTCACAAACATTGTCATCACTATAATAATTCACACCTCTGCTATTCGATCGCTTTTTCTCAAATATATCTAATTAAGAGTACGTCTAAACTACAATTTATGTTTAATATGATAAATTATAAAACCTGCTCTATCACATACTAGAACATTTTACACCATCATTTTAAAGTTATGACGATACAAAGCCCCCGGCCCCAACACTTTGAATTAATTAACTTAACATAAATCAAACTTCGATCTACTTTTTATATTTTTTATTAATCACAGTAATTCAATTACGATTAAATCTCGTTTTTTGACCTGATATTATTACTACAATAAAAAAATATCATTTAAAAATGTTTAGCGCTATAGGCACATAATTACCAGTCTAAAAATATACATCCGCCATTTTCAAGACATCACTAAAAATAAAGATTAAATCGTAAACTTTTTATATGTCTCACAGGGGTAATAAAAACGAAATTTTAATGTACAATTTATCACCTATAGGTACCAATTAATTCGAGACTACAGTACTTTTGTCTGGTGACTTGATGTGTTACCTTATCAAAATATGCAGTCGGCGTTTTTAATTAACGTTAAATACTGACCCAGAAAAAGGTTTGATTGCTCATTTAAAAGCGTTTATGATGCTAAAAGTCTGCATCGTACGTTAATATTTTAATATGTCTGAAGCTAATCGGTTGGAATCGATTTGGCTGAGATAAAAATTATAATGGTGTGTGGATAGCTTTAGATGTATATTTATACTCTGTGCTTTGAGTTTGGACCCGCTTGAACTTTTGAATTTAGAACATGAGCTCTGTCCAAGGACGTATCGTAGCTTTTTTTTCGTTGCTCCGTATCTTGACTTTATTTCGTGAATCTAAAATGTTGATCTGTTAATTTAAGATATAAATTTTATTATCGGTTCTGTGATAGCTTTATGATGATTTCGTTACTTTATACCTATTTTCATGTTAATTTCCGATTAGAACTGTATGTACACTTCATTTAATTGAGATATAGAAATTGTGTAAAATGTATCTGTCTAATAAATGTTGGAACTCTGTAATTACAAAACTCTAAAATAAATCTTTTTATTACCGCATCTTCTGTTAAAGCAAAACAGCTCCACAGCAATAATAGTCGGTTGCCGGGAAATCAAACTCGCACCGCGAAGTTGTAACCGAATCGATTCGACACACCTCACCGCGGACAGAAAGCAAATCGCTTGCGGCCATCCACAGAAAAAAAAAGTTCAAAGAATAAAGCTAGGTATGTGGAGATAATTCACTGATTGTGCTGTGTGCACACGTATGAACTTAATAAAAAAAGTAAAAGGATTTGTCAATAGTTGTCTGTGCTTTAAAAGGACGATACGGCTATTGTCGTCATTTTTAGGGTTCCGTACCAAAATGGTAAAAAAGGAACCCTTATGGTGCGACTTCGTCTGTCTGTCTGTCACACCTGCTTAATTTCAGCAACTACTAATGCTATCGAAGTATCGACTTTAAATTTGGAACAGTTATAAAAAATGCTTGCCCAACTTTTATTGCAAATGAAAAAAGTCAAAAATTATTTTTATTGTCATTGCAAAAGGGGCCGGAGTGGGGGTCCGAAATTTTAAAGTGGGGTTACTAGGTCAAGTGACATATCATATGAAAGGGCTTGATTTGCACATTTCAAAATATATTTTCATTTTATTTTGTGTCACACAGTTTTCGACATATTATGATGAAAAATGTCTGAAAAAATACTATTAACCCTTATCTCCGAAGTTTGCGGAGCGAAAAATCTGAAATAATTAGAATTGGTAGGAATTGACCCAAATATTGCACCAAAAATAAAACGATGTTCCTAACTATTACAGTTTTTTCAAAATCATCAAAATTCCTTGACAAACAAACTTAGTTATGCGGTCCGGTTTTTTTCATTTTATACGTCCAAAACTGATACGGAATTCTCGGTGCGCGAGTACGACTCGCATTTGGCCGGTTTTTTATTGCATATTATGGCATGCGTGCTTGAAGTCTTGATTGTACTCGTAAATACCTACGTAGCACCTATAGCACTAGCACTAGCACTATAAACAGTTGAAATTGCTGAACCTATTTTGCCTAAAACATGGCCTATTTGAAATATATTTGTATAGATATACTTACGCAACTTGAATTTAGGTAAAACGTCTATTATATAATTATTTTATGAATCTTGAATTTTAAATGCTTGCATTTAGCGAATATATGGCAATTAAAACAGGTAACAGCGCAAAATAAGTTGAAATAAAATATCAGTCGTACAGACATTCAATTATTAAAATTAATCTCTTGTAATTTGGTGGGTACTTCAATGATATTTTGTTTAGATTTTTAGATCTTGATCAGATAAGTCTATCGTGGTGAGATTTAGAAATAGGCAATGCAGACTAACCGGTATTATAAAAGTACGTTGAACATTTTGAATTCTAACTAATACTTATTATAAATGCGAACGTAGGTTTGTTTGTTAAATTTTCACGCCTAAACTACCTACTGAACCAAGAAATCAAGAAATTTTGCATATACGTTGTCAGGGGTACAGAAAAGGATATAGGGTACCTTTCATTCAGAAAAAAAGTACCGTTCCCGAGGAAAATAACAATAACTTTCGACGGTCACAATTGCTTTAGGGCGCTAGATGGCGCTACGTGTATGTCACGCGGACGAAGTCGCGGGCAAAGTGCTAGTAGGTAAATAATATATATTGGGACAACGTCATTTTAATAAACTGAAAACCCATTTTGTACAGAAAAACTAAGATAATATTTTTTACTTGCCGTTGCCCGCAACTTTGCGTCAAAATTGATGAAAATTATATATATATATATATGCCTATAATGTTTTACCAGGTTCCAGACTACCTCTTGTCAAATTTCATCCAAATCCGTGCAGCCGTTTCAGTGTGAAAGAGTAACAAACACAACACTTACACACACCCCGACATTCGCATGTATAATATTAGTGTGATTAAAATAACACCACTAATGTTATACAATAACTAAATTACTTAGCAAAAAAACGATTACATATAACAACATTACATAAAAAAATAATGAGTTATATAACAAAATTAAACGTTTTATGAGCACTATAATCTATAGCTATATTATGACTGAAGCAATTACGTTTTTAATGAAAATAATTACCTTTTACTACGTATTGAAGAGTGAAAGTGTTGCTGTATGTAATATTTGCACGCGCACAAGCACTTCGCCCGCGACTTCGGTCGCGTGTCTCACAGGAACTGTACATTTTTCGGGATAAAAAGTAGCCTATGTTACTCAGTGATAATGTAGCTTTCTATTAGTGAAAGAATTTTTAAAATCGGTCCAGTAGTTTCGGAGCCTATTCGGTACAAACAAACAAACAAAAAAATCTTTCCTCTTTATCATATTAGTATAGAAGTATAGACTAGCTGCACCCGCGACTCCATTTGCGTGGAAGTAGAAAAACAACACATTAAAGGTATTTTCTTCATATAAATTTCACCAGCCTTTTAGGGATGGAATTTCAAAAAATCCCTCCTTAGTGCACCTCTAGGTTACCCTAGGAATATTTCCTAAAAATTACAAACCTCAAGGAATCGTAAGAGACAATATATTTATTTTTTACCTTTTTTGTTTTTATCGCAGTTTAAATTTTTTGCGAATAAATATTTTTCCTTTTGCACTTCTTTAGATTACTGAGTTAATTCACCAGTTCAGTAATTTATCCACACAAACGTACTGAACAGACTGACTTTTGGACTAGATTTTTGGTCTTAAATCAACGTAATTCACCTTTTTACCCGACTGCGGCGAAGCCCAAAAGGAGGGTATAGTGTTTTTACTCTGATGTAATATTTTACCTCAATTTTCTTTTTTGTAATGCAGTATATCTTATGATCACACGGCCAAGCAAGAGTTCAGCTAACACATTTGAGGAACCAAAAGCACAATAGCCCATATTCCAACCCACATAACTATAATTAACTCCAAAAACTCCCAGACAATGGTAATTACCTCAAAAAGTCTATATAAAAAGAGAATGATATCGACTTGCATATTAATAACCACTAGAGACTATAGAATACATGCATGAAAAAGGTCCAGAAGGTTCATTTTTACTAATGCAATGTTAATAATAAAATATGAATCCAATAACAAATAATTTAGGCTGGTTTTTCAGAATAAAGATTAAATAAATAAAAAACTCACCACAAAGGGACATTGCTACGTCTACGCTGTTATTGCTACGATACGCTATGCTACGCTGTTCTACGAATATCTTCATCCGCTACGCAATTAGCTTGCTACGCCACGCATAGTGCTACGCTACGTTACATGCTACGCTACGCAAAATAGTATGCTACGCAACGTGCTACATGTACACAGTGAACAGAAAAACAGCGATATCGGAATATAAAGGGTGTCACAAACGTAGTGGTCCAACGGCAAATGGAGTAAAGTGGAGGTGGCCACCTATCATTAAAAAAATTAAAAGTTGGGATATTCTCAACAGTTTAGACACAAATTTAATAATTTTTAAGAAATTTTACATCTTTACTTAGATTTATCGATCCTGTGATCAAAATATTCGACGTAGCGAGTTCAAATATGGCTGGAAAATGCCTTGATAGTGTAGGTACAAGATTATGTACTTACTCATTTACGTTCAGTGTTGCTCGGCAACGCTTCAAATTTTATTTCTACCTCATTTGCCGTTGAACCACTACGAATGAGACACCCTGTATATTCTGATTATTCTGTGCATGCATAGGTATTATACACTTGATCAAATTTCTATCAATCTGAGCCTTTTAGTTCTTCATTGCTTAAAATATGATTTAAACATCCAGAAACAACGTAGACCTTCTTTCCATTCTTGTTTCATGCTAGATGGTACAATCACGAGTATTATAATAATAAAAAGTAATTTGTGTGGCGCATGTGCGGCGCCGGGGGCGTGCGGCGCGGGGGCGGGGCGCGGCGCTAATGCACACGATTGTGCGCCTGATCATAGGGTGCGGTGCGTGCGCGCAACACTAGCGCAGAGGATAAGGATGCGCATTTACATAAAATAGGTAAGTATATGTTGAGATGTTTTTGGGAGACGTAGACGTGAGGGTTAACTTTTTCAGTTAGTTCAGGTTAGGTGAGTTAACAAGATATAATCTAAATCAGGGGTCGGCAACCCGCGGCCCGTGGGCCGCATGCGGCCCGCGTAGCTACTTCTTGCGGCCCGCGACTGTTTTGAAATAAAGGTCGTATTTTTCAAAATTATTATAATTAGGTACGCCCCAAAAATGATGATAAAAAAACCGGGCAAGAGCGTGTCGGAACACGCACAGTCTTCCGACCGCAAATATAAGTTTGTATTTCATAATATTATTACGAAATACAAAGTTATTTTTGCGATTGTCAAACTCAAAACTGAAACTAGTGAATATTTCAATAAGTAATTGACGTATCTTGTTCGAATCAATTTTAATCGAAAGTATTTAGTAGATGTTACAAGCTAGATTTATTTCAAAATATTCGATAACGTGGTTGGAAAATTACAGGGCGGGACACACATTGTTAACGACTTTCGGAGCTTCTAGTTTACTTAATATGCACTTAAAAAACGCACTTACAAAAGTCGCTTAGGAACCTTAATGTTCAAGTCAGGACCTATCCGATACCCCACATGAAGGGGTGCGCCAAAATATTTTATGAACAAGTGCGGCCCGCCCTTACTTAATTTTTCCACTATATGGCTCTTTGCTGCTAAAAGGTTGCCGACCCCTGATCTAAATTCCAAATACTTATGTATTCAATATAAAATTATTTATGTCTTACGAAATAAGTTAAAAGCTTCTTTATTACTTCCTTGAAAACTATAAGAAACCAACATGTTTTGGCTATAATTTCCACATTTCTAATTTACTTTCAGAATTTGGTAAATTCAAATTCAAAAGTCATTTATTATTCAAAGTGGGCTAAAGTCAATTAGCACTTTTTAAACCTCAAAATATATACATAAGACATCCCCCAAAAATGCCCGCCCTTCACCGCTTCCTAGTGTTTTAGCTACGAAGAAGAAGCGAAAAAAAAGTTATACCTATTGCCTTATTGTAATTTTTATCTTAAAACTTTTTGCCTCACAACTGTCTTAATGTTTGAGCTGCCTTATCAACAGTAACAATGATCAGCGTACGTTTAGGTACACGATCCATTTAAAAAAATGAGTTATATTTTATTAAAAATTATATCGATATTATGTTGTAGAGGACATCGCTACTTACCGCCCGGAGGTGAATTCGTCCCGGCGAAGATATGGTTGGTGGTACGACGAGGGACGCAGCAACGGCTACCATTCTGTGACCGACTTAAACTTAAACTTGTTCCTAATCTTTGCCAACGAAAGGACCTTTTGGTAGTTTTGGGCTTGATACGGTACAGTAATAAAAGCTTAACCAAAAATAAAAGTATCTTTTAATTGTTCTTTGCCTAATTTATCTTAGAGATTAAGAATTGGAATAAAAAATCGAAATAAATAAGAAATATAATGATTACCTATGCCGTTGACATTTTGAAAAAACCAATAAAACAAAAACGGGTACATGCTGGCTGGCGCGTGCCTCCACAGTACCTATATCATGTCGACAGCAACTAAAACCTTTGAATTGAGAACTCATTAGTCGGGCTGTACTTCAATGGATCATTCACACCATACTTAACCTCACTGTCATAAACACGAAGATTTCTCTTTAACCCAATTACGTACAAAAACAAATAAAACATGAATTTAAATACTCTTGATATACTCGATCACACCAAACTAATTTTATATCTGTACCGACATACACAATCTGAAGCCCAGCGTTCTATGGGTGTCTGCCGTGTCCTTTCAGAAGACACAGTTCTATCGTAGATGGAAGTCTTGCCAGACAACTGTCGTCTTGCGATTACGCCCCGTCGACCAGCGTTAAGACTATATTTTTTATTAATTAATTACGTAGGTAGTTTGACCACTGTATCCTTGCCATACTATAACAAATCACTCCCAATTTTCTGTCATTATCCCCCGGTCTATTATGGATACTACGATCCATCAAGGCAGCACAGTTCACGCGGTTGCTGTGCGATTGTGCTGTCATATAACCAAAAATTTGAGGACATGTCACGTCACGTTCACCAAACTGCACTAGGCTCGCGTGTCCCACGGCACACTTTTTCTACAGAGAGGAGATTCGAGTCTGAACGGTTGTAGTTAAATAAAACGTTATTCTGACATCAGTAACCAATATGACCACCATAAAATAGTCGAGTTTTTTTTCCTTAAAGTTGAAGTCCTCAACGAAAAATAACCCCAAGAAGTTGGAACACACATTCGCAATCTAAATAAACATTAAACAATATTTATATCAACATAAATTAATTAATTGCAAAGCATTAATCTTATCGCACAAAGTGAATGAAAATCGGAATTTGTTACAAAAACGGACAAAATGTCAATAAGCATTAAGTCTTATATCTCGAAGCTCGGATTTAACTTTTATTGCTCTCTCGGCCGTAAAAAGATCTGTTCGAGTGTTTATAGTCGGAGAGCTAGCGTGGATGAGTCAATATCATCGAACGTTTGTTTTGTTTGACCATGACAGGTTTCTTAGATTTGTGATATTAGCTTTAGAGTTAATGGTTTGTTTGCTGTACGTGTTGGTTTTTAATGAGCCTATTTGAAGGTCACATGACATCATTAATTAGTTCTAGAGAAAAAAATCTATTTGTCCAGTGTACTCACTTTATGTTGAAGTCGTAAAATAATGGAAATTGAATTGGTTTTTTTGCATCAATTTAATAAATAGCTAGAGAAGGTATTTTCTTAGGATAAATTATTAAAATAATTTGTATTCATGTATCGCAACTGACATTTGAGTTGAGATGTCGCAAAAAACTCAGAAAAAACTAAGATATTGCGCCGGCTATGCCATAACCATATCGTAACGTGGTAAATAATTGGCCAATTGTGTACATTCATATTTTTAAAATGTCTCGATTATGAAGCTTTTTTCTATGGTTCTTTCACTGTTTTATCTATGACATAACACGAAAAATCGTTTTTATGCAATGGTATAACATATGACGACATATACATCTCCAACAGCTCAATTATCTTAAGTGTCAAGTGTCAACAGCAGAAAAAGTTTGCTTTTTCTGTAATTGTCATCAAATAACTTTTAAATTCAACAATTTTCTCCCATATTTGGGCTAAATCGTTTCCGTCGCACCTTCGCTGAGCACCAACAGGATATTTGTTTATCTTTAAGGAAAAGCCGTATTCCAGACTCGCACGTTCAATACCTAAAAACGTCCCTTATTACATTCAATTACAAAAAAAAGATAGTTTTAAATGTTTCGTCGTTTCAATCTAATTATCCGGTTCTAATTACATCAATTAAGTATCGTGAACTCATTGTCGCGTCTTAAGGCATCGTAATTACTTTGATGCGGTTCTGAGGAAACAATTAAATGTATTGAAGTTTTTGCGTTCGCATCGTTACGTACTTGCCGGTTGTCTCGTTCTGAGAGCATATTTGTGGATAGTGTTTAGGTACTCTATGTTCTATGATTAGAAAGTAAGGTTTTTTAGTTTTAAGTGTTGTTTAAAAACATAGCGACAACTTCAAGAAATAAAATGACTGAAAAAAAAAACTTTAGTTTATTTTGTAACATAAGAATATCATTATGTTGTATTACAGTAATAATTAAAAACAAAAAAAAACACATCAACATAAAAACACTTGTATAAACATTTTTCTTTGACACCGTCTCCCGGCCTACACGGACAGCACAAAGGGGCCGGATATAATCAAATTGATTCGTTAATTACTGGGTTTATCTGCGGCCACCATTAGCGGGCGGCCAGCCCACGCCGCATACTTAATTGATACCGATTCGAGGGAATAGAGGACACGGTCGGAATTACAACGAGTGGTGACGTAGAATTATATACCCTCGTTTTGTGCCAGATTTGTGGCTGATAACGTTTCGAGATGGCTTTATTTGGCTTAAGCTTAAGTTAATTTTGATAAAGTAAAAGTTTTGATTTTTTTTATTTATCCACTACTAGCTGTGCCCTGCGGTTTTATCCACGTTGAACGGCTAATAAGGGTCGTAGCGTGATGTTAAATAGCCTATATTATTCCTCATGAATCTGGCTATCATATACAAAAATATTTTTTCGAATCCGACTAGTAGTTCCAGAGATTATGCGTTCAAACAACCAAAACTTTTAAACAGTTTCTCGCTCTCAAGCGGCCTACAGCTTTACCCATCGAATATGATTAGAAACACCATATTAGATTCAACATTAACTATCGAAATGGAACGATTTCCTATCGACGTTTATAATTTACATGCGTTTAGAGGAGATATGAAAATGAGGGACTAATTGTTATAGATCAAGCGTAATCGAGAATGTATATTACGAAGAAAGCTTTCGATCCAAGTGGGGAATTGAATTAGATAAGTAAATTATAATAAATTAATCGAAGACTTCGTCTTTGGTGAAGTGGTCGCAAGCGCATCTGCTGAAAGCAAAATCGCAAGCGCATCTGCTGGGCGAAGTGTTATTCGGTTTTTTCCATTATGATATTCGCAGTAGCAGCCGGCAGTCTGGATCATCGAGATTTCTGTTTTTTTTTTTTCTTTTTGAAGGTGTCTCTCGCAGTTGGCTCCTAACAGTCATTACTGCTGTATCCTTTGATTATAAACGTCTGTATCTTACTTTAATATTGACGTATTATACACATACACCTTCCGGAATATTTTTTCTAAACGGTGATGAAACCGCATTAATATTTTATTCCATTCCATTCCTCTTCATTTCATTCCATTCCATTTCACCGTGTTTGGCGTCCCATGGTTGATATATCTATGCAATTAGACCACATGGACGCTGATATCGCTGTGATTAATTACATTTATCTCCAAGCTCTTGCCAACACCAGAAAAAGTCAGTCCATTCATTAAGACCACTTTTAATATAATTTAAAACAAAACAAAAAACCGCTTCCAGTCTGCTCCGCTTACATTCTCTTTGGTATAGCGTCGGCCATTTTATTTAGAGCTTAGGTACCATAGCCAATCTTCTTGTACTCGACCGATTGAAGTAGGCCCACAATCTAGCTAGATCCATGTTACTCATTGAAGTTTTCATGGTCCTATCGAAATAGACAAAATAGGTGGAACTAAACTAAATAATTCTGCAATTTTGGATCTTTTGTTTTAATTTCTAATACCCACGCGGATGGAATCGCGGGCGATAGCTACTAATACACATTTCCAGACACACGGACAGAATGGTTTTCATATACCATTCTGTTCAGGGACATTGTTAATTTAGTTTTATATTCATTCAACAGTTGTAAACCACTTCAATACACCTATAATGTTAGTTATTAGCTGTTGTTCGCGACTTCGTCCGCGTGGATATGGATGAAAAGTAGTCTATGTGCTTAGGCCAGTAGTCCAGGCCCTAGGCTACCTCTTTGTCTTTCATCCAAATCTGTTTATACGTTTCAGCGTGAAGGAATAACGAACACACCCACCCAATTGTTCGTGTTATTTCAGAATCGAAGTAGAGAAGTTCCTGTCTAAAGACAAAGTTATAACATTGTGATGGGCCTAACTTAACTGGTTGCAGAGTACCACCGGGTCACAATTACGTGCAATTAAGCTATCGTTAAGCGATGTTTTTCTTGGATGCGCGGGCGCTGCAATTTGTCACGCACGATTCTGCTACTAAACGAAATGATAGAAGGTCCACAAATAGGTTTTTTTTATAAAAAAGTCAAAAAAGTCAAAAACATTTATTTCAATTAGACCATTTACAGGCACTTTTGAAATGTCAAACAATATTACAATAGTTGTCAGTTGATTTGTCCGTTAGTTGAAGCTAGTTGTCCGTTCCAAAACGTAGATTCCTATGGACTGTGCTATGGAGAAGAACGGACAAGAAACTCCATGGTTACTCTTTTTCAATAAATTCTGTTACAATTTCTTTGATTACAGTGATGCCCTAATACACACATCAAAAGTATCTAGGGATCAACATATATTTTTGCAATAACTTTTCTCCTGATTGATATTAATTAAAATTTTCTTTAAGGATTCATCAAATAAAGTGTTTTCGTTTGTCACAGTAACGGTAAACCAAGTCACCTTTGCATTAATAAAGAAATTAGCCATTTTCCTAATAAAGGGATTTTTGACATTTGAACCACTAACATTAAAGTTCGAAAAAAAGACTGAAATAACAGTTTTCTTTAAAATTTTATTGGGTAACTAAAACAATTAATAATCCGTGTTTCTACCGCGAACACTAACAACACAAGAACATCGGTTTGGCATACTCAAAATGAGTTCATCCAAATCACGCTGTGGAATGGCCGCCCATGTTCGTTGCAACAACAAAAAAAGGTCTTCTTGCGACTGGATACCCTCCATATTCGGCAGAGCTCTTCTCTGTAGCATATCCCATGCATGCTCAATCGGGTTCAAGTCTGGCGACTGAGCAGGCCAGGGCAGGACATTGATGTTAGCTGCGGCGAGAGTCTGTCTTACAACTCTTGCGGTGTGCGGTCGTGCATTATCATGCATTAACTGAAATAAGGGACCGATTTGCACTTGTAGAGGAACGATGACGTCTGATACAATCGTCTCAGCATAAATTTGAGCGTTGAGGTTGCCTCTGATCCAAATCAACTCAGTTCTTCCGCCGATCCAAATACCCGCCCATACCATGATGGTTCCACCACTATAAGGATGGACTTCCTGGCAGGATTTTAATCGCTGTTGGCGTCCAGGGGTTCTCCAGTGTCGTATACGTCTTGTATCCGGTCTCATACCAAAACGAGACTCATCAGAAAAGCACACGAAACGCCATTGTTCTTCTGCCCAATTTCTGTGTTCAAGAGCCCATTGATATCGAATCCTACGATTGTGCATTGCTATAGGTGGTACCCGTAGCGGTCTTCGGGAATGAAGGTTCACTTCATGCAAGCGGTTTCTGACTGTTTGGTCGCTAATTAAGTTCCCTGAAGAGTGATGAAGCCTCACGGCTAACATCATGGCGGTTATTGTTGGAGCTCTTCGAGTTAAGATTTGAATGTATCGGTCTTGTCTCCGTGTGGTGCAGCGATACCGTCCTCCATGGCGCTCAGCCACGGTACCAGTGCTTCGGTAACGTGTCCAAAGTCGACTGATAACACTCTGACTTGTATTCAGAGCTAAAGCTACAGTACGTTGCCGGGAACCAGCTTCTATCATTCCCACGGCTCTGAGCATTTCTTCCCTGCTTAAATGACGTCGCCGCTCCATAATAACGTTGGTTTTAATCAGTAGTAGGGAAACAGTAGCACTAATAATGTCTTCAATGCGTTGTATGTTTTTATAGGGAAAATATTGACAGCTTATTTTCATCTTTTACTCGAATTTGATTGAGAGTTCCTGATTCAAATTATGAAATGCACCAAAAAGGATCCATATAAATTTATAAAATCATAAATTTATTACAAAGCCACATCTCAATCTCAAGAAATCCGCATAAAAATGCTTGATCCCTAGACACTTTTGATGTGTGTATGTGAGAACTATGTTTAGTAAGGTACAAAATAATAATAATAATATTAAGTACCATATCTATGCATTTATAAGTGAAGTAAAAACTTTGTACGCCTTTTTAAGTATTATTGCGCGCACGCAGGAGTGTGAGATTTAACATAGCTAAAGTTTAGGAGTACAGATATTTTTTCCGTACAAAACGCGTTGACCACATGCGATTCAAGTACCTGTAATTATTCAGACCAAGGAGACTAAATTAGGGTTTTAGGAAAGCAGTGTTGGCCGCCGCAGAACTATTCTGACAACTTTAGCGTTTCTCTCTGAAGTTTTGAGAGACATAAGTTGCTCTACGCATATGTGAAAAGTTTTTTCAATATTTGCGGACGACAAACATGGCGGTTAGTGTTTAGGTTATAATGTCCCCACTGCTGGGATTATGACCTCCACTGTGAGACAGAAGAGAGGGTAATCCACCACCAGTGCTGCTTAATGGACGTTACGGGCCGTACCACAAAAAAGATAGACACGCGTTAAACGCGAATGCTACCAAAAATAATACACACTTGTTTTAGACAAGTTAGTGCTAAAACAAGTGCGTATTATTTTTGGTAGCATTCGCGTTTAACGCGTGTCTATCTTTTTTGTGGTAAGGGTGTACATGTAGGACATGAGTCGTAACTCGAGCGCGAGTTTGTCAACGTGCATTTTACTACAAAGTAAACCTTCTGCTCTTAGGTGTTCTGCGAGCTTGCTCCCGCGCACCCAACCATGAAGGCGGAAGGAGGGGGGGGGATTAATTGTGAGGAGCTTTAGACAGCCATTAACTGCTTTGAGAAGCCGCTTCGCATACGAATGTCTATAAAATAACTCGCGGTATATAACGATGGATTGCAAATATCTTGGGTTAGGGTACCTATACAAATTAGGTGTACGTGTGGTTATGTCGGTATTCGGTATGTACCCTAAGCTTACATATCTTCGGGTTATTAGTGTTGTAAAACCTGCATGAGCTATGTATGAGGTGCCCTGTGGAGTGAGGTACAGGGTAGGTAAGTATATTCTGTAGCACACGTACTATGCGATCACGATAAGAGTAAACGTCAATGACCTCAAACTGTTTACTATCACTAGAAAAGTCCTACAAAAAAAAGTAAGTAATTTGCGAATCAATAACTTTTTTTTTTCAATAAGTACTTAAATTTAACTGAGTGTTTGATTTACCAAATCTGTTGTAATAGATTTTTTAATACAAAACAGCTCAATTTTCAATACCATACGTCACAATATGACGCAAGGTAAGTGAACAATACTTCTACTAAGTATGCGATCAAAATAAGAATAGCTTATTTTGATCGCATACTTAGTAGAAGTATTGTTCAAAAATCGAATGATGCACTTGGAAAATTCACCCTGTAGGTACCTATAGTCCTAACAAAGAGTAATTCGCAAAACCTCAATGGTGGCCGGTGTTCAGAAACCAATTAGCAAACAATCGTTTTTGAATAATGTAGCTTTTTTTAATCAACAATGGAATCAGTGAATGGAGTTTATACGAACTGATAAGTTAAAACTAAACAAACAATTTTAATAAAAGATCGTTACTAATGAAACAATTGAAGTTCTGTGCTACTTCAAACTTATTGTTTCATTTGAATAGTTCGTTATTCCTTTTTGTTTTGAATGAATTAATAATTTAATAAATATTATTATGCTGAAGAGTTTGTTTGTGAGTCGGATTTGATTTTTTTTGTATACGATTTCCCGATTTATAAAGAATAGTAAAGGTTATTTAATATTACGCTACGACCTTTAGGAGCCGAGCAACGGCGCTGAAATCGCGAGGAAAAGCTAGTTATAATATAGAGCTGAAGAGTTTCTTTGTTTTAACGCGCTAATCTCTGGAACTACCAGTCGGATTCAAAAAATCTTTTTGTATATTATAGTCAGATTCATGAGAAAATAGTAACATCACGCTATGACACTTGGAAACCGAGCAAAGGGGGTGAAATCGCGGGGAACAGCAAGATCATTACCATGACGATCAGTAATAAAGACAGGACGAAACCATCAGATCATTGACCTCAGATAATCATTATCGCACTAACGGAGAAAGGTAGGCCACAATTGAATAATTAGCCGTAATTTAATTATAATGAAATGCACCCTATAGCACATTAGCATACATTCTCCCAGAGTGCATTAAACCACTATAATATTCATTGTTAATTCATTAATTAGCCATTAACTAAGATAAGCTATCAAACGTGGGTAGTTATAAAAGCGGTAATATTTTCTTGTGCTGCCCCCTATCGGATGTGGCGTGACGTAAGATAGAGCCACATTAGCGATAAAGGTAAATTAAAATGCACTTTATCTACAAAAGAACTGGCTAGGCTCTACGGTTGGTGCACAGGAATATTTTAACGCAATCTATGAGTGAGTTGTAACTTATATTATAACATAATATCATGCCAGTATTACTCTAAGAGATAAGCAGAGGTGTATAGTTACAGTACACACACTTTTCTCTTGTTAAAAGTTCCATGTAGGTATTAGAGAGAAAATAGAAAAACTTCAATCAATGTGGGTTATGTTTGCTTCCTCATGTGTTTTTGTTAAGGTATACAGAATATAAAGTAGTCTTTGTATTTTTGGGTAAGTATTTCTTTTTACCCGACTGCGAGACGCAAAGGAGGGTAATGTGTTTATCAGTCTATGTATGTATGTATGTTTGTTTCTATGTGGCCTTCTAGAGACCAAATGCGTAGGCCGATTTTAATAATTCTTACGTCAATCGATTCGTCTTAACCTTGCGAGTGTCACTAAAGACATAACAGTAATCAAAATTCACCACAGCGACAACCAGACGCCATATTGTCAAAATGAAAAAAAAAAAGTTGATGAACTATTTCAAGTGGGGTGTCGTTGAATAGGTATTTTAAAATCATCTTTAGGTTCCTTTTATCATTTTTCATTTTAAATAATAGTTTAGGATATATAACGATTTAAAGTTGTTTAACAAAGCAATCATTCTCGCTAATTCTTACTTATCCTCAAAACCTATCATGTGGGGTATCAAAATGAAGGGCTCGAAAAGAAGATTACGAAAACATACATTAAAAACTAAAAAAAGAAAAAGAAAAATAGTAAATAAAAAATTTAAAAAACCCAACTGCCAAAAAACAACTAAAAAGTTCAAAACAAGAGCACTTATCAAGCAGTCTGATGCAGTTGGTGGCATAAAATCTAAGATTTAACACAAATAATTGCCACCAACTGCATCAGACTGCTTGAAAAGTGCTCTTGTTTTGAACTTTTTAGTTGTTTTTTGGCAGTCGGGTTTTTTTAATTTTTAATTTACTATTTTTTTACCAATTTGCTGTCATTGAATTCCGAGTCCGAAAAACTTTATATCTAATATTATACGAAAGTAAGTTTGTTTGTTACGTTTTCACGCCTAAACCACTGAATCGATCATCATGAAATTTTGCCAGAGGTACAGAAAAAGACACACCCTTTCATCCAGAAAAAAAGTACTGTTCCCGAGGGAAAGAACAATAACTTTCTACGGTCACAATTACTTCCTGACGCTAGATGGCGCTAGGTGTACGTCACGCGGACAGAATCGCAGGTAAAGTGCCAGTTCAAAAAAAACGTTTTATTATTAGTAACGATTTCTCATCACAATAAAAGATTTGAAGTGCAGCGGGAGTGGGATGGGTTGATGGGCACCGTGGCACAATGGTGTGTTTTCACGGCTGGCCGCGTGCGCCTGCGCCGCCCGACAGGAAGCTATAATAGCGCGCCAAAACAAAGACGTGACGAACACCAGTATTACCTGTTCCACTGGACTTGGTGAAGGTTTCCGTGGTGTTCCAGTGATTCTAAAAACCTACCGGAATTGGGAATATTGGTGCCGATTCTGTAGTTTACGAACTAATATAGTCGCAATATGTCTCTTTCTAATAAAAAAGAACTGAACGAGTGCGAGGACTCGCGCCTTCTGGGCCTTCAGGCCTTCATTCAATTTTTAATGTACCTATTTAAGCAATGTCCCAAAACGGGCAAAACCCGGCTATGGATAACTATCGTCCCGGAAAAAATGTTGTCGTAAGGAAGTCCCCAGTTTTCGTCTCTGTTCCTCGAAGTTTAGGTGAATTAGCACTACCTATTCCGACCACTGCTCACATACAAGACAAATACTGCTTGATATATTTAAAGTATTAGGGCCGTACTACAAAAAAGATAAACACGTGTTCAACACGAATGCTACCAAATATAATACGCACTTGTTTTAGCACTAACTTGTATAAAACAAGTGTGTATTATTTTTGGTAGCATTCGCGTTCAACACGTTTTTATCTTTTTTGTGGTAAAGGTGTTAAAGGTTCGTGTTAAAGGTTCTTTTAAACAATCAGTTTTATATTCTCTGATGACTTTCTATTACCAGAAAACAAAAACGAAACAATACGTTAATTGAACAATACAGGGAAATACCAAGTAATGTTACATTGAACTTAACAAAGGTTTTTAACAATAGTTTATTACATTATAAACTCAAAAGAGTGCACAATAGTTAGTTGTACAAGTTGCAGGCCCGCCGCCCGGGTCGTGGCCACCGGGCCGCAGTAAAATTAACCGGCCCAACGCCGACATCAAAGGCGCCGCCGCCCTTTGTGCTCGCCGCTCCATTGTCTCACACATGTTGTTTTAATACTCTTAATTTCGTGTTGTCATGTTAAAAGTTTACTTTTTAACCTTATTACGTGAATTTCAACCTTATTTCAATTGAGTTAGATAAAAAGTTTCTTATTTATGTCAAAATCATCACTTTAAAATGGAAATTGCTGTATGTTTTAATCTGTTTGCTGTTTTATTTGGTTGTGATAGAGATGGTTTTTCTTTGAAGTGTAAAGAGAGTTTTTTGTCAATCTTTTACAATGTTTATTGCAGTTTTAATAGCGGAAGTGTTAAAAGGGTGCTTTTAACTTCTCTTATGCAGATTGAAACTCGAGAAGTGTCTTTTTGATGAGTTATCTATTAATATGTGTGTGGTAGGCAGTTAGTGGAGACACGTTAAATTATAAACGGAAATATGTCCATTATATTTAACACTTAATTTTTTTTTGTTTCTTTAATTTGTAAGCAGTTTCTTGATGTTTTAAAACGTAACGAAAACATTATAATATGGATTGTTTTTAATCTGTTAGTTGGATATAAGTAATCATAATATCTTAGTAATATTAATATAATAAACGCGAAAGTTTGTGAGGAGTGTATTGGCTGTTTGTTACTCTTTTACGTAAAAACTACAAAACGAATTTTGATGAAACTTTACATTAGTTTATTCGTCAGAATAGCAGTACGGATTTTGCCAAAATCCGTTCGGTAGTTTTTACGTGAAAGAGTAACAAACATCCATACGTCCTCACAAACTTTCGCGTCTAAATAGTATTAGTAGCATTAGCATAGAAAAACCTAGGCAACAGTTTTAAGCTGTCTTCAGACTACGCTATACTATGTATATAGCATTAAAGTATAGTAGCTCATAGCACGACAATATCGCGCACCATACAATGATATTTGATATGGACACGATCACACTGTGCTATATAATGCTATATTATATAGTATGGCTTTGTATGGCGCGCTATACTATATAGCATACGCTATACTATGTACCTAGTATAGCGTAGTCTGAAGACAGCTTTATCTTCAAGAAGATAGCGTGCCTATAAATAAGTAGTTCTAGGTAGGTATGTATTGATAAGTCGCCTTGTTATTTCGACACTGAACCAATTAAAGCAAATTAAATTAATTGAAACAAGCAATTATTTGCAGCAGTTAATTGATATTAATTAAGATTATCATCTGTAAAGCATTGCCGATGTAATCAGTGATCGCTGAAGCACTTAAGTTGACATAAGAATGGTTTTTAACGGAATTTAAGGGGATGATCGATAAATTGGTTACATATAAATGCATAGCAATAAGAATAATTTAGGTAATTAATTAAAGCCTGCCGAAGTTCTTCCTCAGATCATAGAAACAAGGAGATATGCCATCATAGCAAATTAGTACGGTACGGTATTTAGTAAATTTTTCAACACAATTACAAGCAACATCTCCCTTGTTTCTATGATCTGAGTTCCTAACCAATGGGGCGGTCTCCCTAGGGGGGTATATTAGAGAGCATAACGGGGGCCCAATATTATGTTCAGGGCCCCAAATCTGCTATTACAATTGTGTAAGTATGGTGTCATAATGACATCATAACTGTCAAAAACGTAAGTCAAAACCTTCGGTCATTGGCTTAGAGTAAGATCTCTTTGATCATTGGTCAAAATGATGTCAATATGAGACCATTCTGACACGATTATGACAATTGCAATAGCAGACTTGTGGCCCAGATGTTTTGTATTCGTTGCGGAGCAAAACTTGTTAGAAATAGGTAAGTATTTGTGTAATTTTGTATGAATGAAAAAGAGTATATTTATCGAGCCCGAATTTGAGCTCGTATTATGGGCGTAGCCACGGTGGGGCAGGGTGGGGCGCTTTCCCTACCCTGGCTCTGACCTGTAAGGTACCTAACCAAACCTAAAAAATTAAATTACCTAGGTACCAACTACAATACTTAATATCCGTATGAAAGTTCACACTTGACAGTCGACCAAATAAAATGCGATCAAACCGGGGGTAGGTATAGTTTGCTAGTTACGTACATATTATTTTAGACTGCTGCCCACCCTGGGGGTCTACTCTGCAAGTCCGTCAACGAAGATACGGGCCCGTCCGAAAGTACAATAGACATAAGATTCTGTCAAAACAAGTATCAAATTCAATTTTTCGGACGGATAAAAACACATCGGGAGTAGGGACAACTGTCAAATCGTGCTATCATTAATTCTTAGTTCGGGCCCCCAACTAATCTTAAGTCCGTAGGTGATACGAGTAAGAAACGCCCGTAACTAAGGCCGAAACTACGGATTTCGTGCTTAGAGAGTAGACCCCCTGAGCCCATGGCTCGTATTGTCGTATAACCAGGTCATTGGGGTCATGACCCCCCCAAAATCGTACAAAAATGCGCCAATCACGGTAATACTCGGTATGTCACGCCGGCATTAATTGGTGTGACCCCCCCCCCCCCTAAAGTCTATAGCTGCGGTATGACCCCCCCCCCAAAATCGTCGGCTGCGACCGCGCCTGTAACCAACACGTAGTTATCACCCGTAAAGCCTGCAATACATGTTGGCCGAGCGTTGTCGAGTGAAGGCCAATACCAACATTTAGACGGTATATTTGCCTTGTCTTGCTATCGCTCGGTGTCACTTGCCTAGTTGGTTGAGTATAGACAAGCGCCAGCGTGTATAGACCTCATTTGACGTAGCTTGCCACAACTTGCAGTCGCTCGCGATCACTTGCCTCACTTCGGAGCGGTGTCGGTTTTTCTGCAAAAATCAAAGGCGCTCGCGCGCGCTCGGACAATAGTGTTCACATGTTTGTCCACGCGCTATTATGCGCTTGACGTCAAACTTGCCGAACGTCTAGACAGTAGCGCTTGCTTTGTGTCAATTTGTCTAGGCTCGCGTTGGTCTAAGCTTGGCCAACATGTATAGCAGACTTAAAATCCATTCCACATCCATACAATTACTGCTTTGCCATCCACATTCTAATTGGGCATTTTTCTCGCTGCATCGCAAGATGTATTATGTTTCTACTAAACATTTATAAGTTATAACGTTTTAAAAGGCCTGACGAATGTCACACTTGACCAACATTGTCTGCTCCAAACAGTCTTTGTTGTAAGATGTGGTATTTAGCATAACAATAACTTAGGTAGGACTAAAACTCCATTTGATTGTAAACTTTATGAAGAAGATTTTAGGTCACATATTTGAATGGGATTAGATAAGTGGAACTGCTATGCAGTGTCCAGAATCCAGTAATATTTTATATTATTACTCGTAGTAAAACGTTATGCGTTTACTGTAGAGTCTGTAGACAATTTTGTAAGAGACTGTGGTGATGTTAACTTGTGAATGCGTTGACGCAAGCAGGAGGGACGTAAACCTCTCACGAGGTAGAATTTGGTATGACATTCGGCTAAACCCGTGAAACGATCAATTCTATCTCTATTCTACCAAAGAATACTTAGGCAAATTTCTTTCTATCCAACTCGTTATCTGGGCCCCAATTCTGCTATTGCAATTGTGTAAAAATGGCGTCATAATAACAGCATAACGATCAAAACCTAAGCGGTCATTGGCTTAGAGTAAGACGATCTCTTTCGTCATTGGTCAAAATGACGTCAGAGAGAGACCATTCTTTTTTTTTTTTTTTTTTTTTTTATTTTCTTTTTAAAAAACGTTGCCCCACACTAGGATATCTCCTGTGTCCGTGGGTGCGTTTACAAACACAAATTTCACATACACAAACAGCCAGACCTTGTGCAAGGCGGGAATCGAACCCGCGACACGTCGCGCAGCAGCCAATCTCTCAGCCACTGCGACAACCGTGCGGTCGATTGTCGATCGTCGTGTCGATTCTGACACGATTATGACAATTGCATTAGCACACTTGGGGCCCTGAGGGTCTACTCTCTAAGCACGAAATCCATAGTTTCGACCTTAGTTACGGGTGTTTCTTACTCCGTATCACCTACGGACTTAAGATTAGTTCGGGCCCCGAACTAAGAATTAATGATAGCACGATTTGACAGTTGTCCCCACCCACAATGTGTTTTTATCCGTCCGAAAAATTGAATTTGACCCTTGTTTTGACGGAATCTTATGTCTATCGTAATTTCGGACGGGCCCGTATCTTCTTTGACGGACTTACAGAGTAGACCCCCTGATCTGTTTGACATCCTAGCTCCCAAACGGACGGTCCGATTTCACTGCGGTTATATTTATCGATCGCGTTCAGTCCGTCGTCGCCGGCTACATGATCAATTTTGCGCATTGGCATCTCCCTTGTTTCTATGATATGAAGTATGCACCTTATTGTTCCTCCTCGTCTCATAAACGAAAGCCGCGGAGAATAGACCTGATTTACATAAAAGTGCGGGTGGCATGACTTCCCCTGCCCCCTTCAACCGTCCCACGGCGGCCATGACACCATTAGAATTACAAAACAAGGTGTGAACGGGAGCAGGTACTGTTACGACGGTTGACGGGTTGACTTCAGAGTTTCAAACCAGTTTGTGGTGCTGACATGATTGAATTGTGATAGATGATCTCACGATATCGCAACTGATAATGCAGGTTTGGGTTTTTGGTGGCTAGTAGAGCAGTTTTTGGAAACTTTTTTAGGGCTAGACTGCAATTGGTGCAAAGGTGTGATACCTTCAGTTAACAGTTGATCCTACTTCTGATGAAATAGTGACAGAAGGAGTCTATTAGTGCGTTATAAAATTAAACTTTACACTACGTACTATTTAATTAGATTGGATTATGTATGATACCAAAGTGACGTATCTTAACGTTTGTTTAATGCTTAACCAACTAGGTATATCTAAGTGTGGCTGTCACGGCCTTTCTACCCAGGCTTCGATGATAAAGACAAAAACATCAAAGTACTGTTGGGGAGTTTCTTACGCCACTTTTTCTTGCCAGCTTAAACACTGGAACTGGAGAGTGGTGAAGGGTTTGCACTCAGATCATAGAAACAAGGAGATATGCCATCATAGCAAATTAGTACGGGAACAACTGATGCCACTTTTAGTACATTTTTCGACACAATTACGCGCATAATTAAGCGCTCCTTGTGAATAAAAAGATCTCCCACGCATTGAACATTCCGCACACCCTCAATCTAACACTGTTAATCGTCACTCAACACTAGCACTAAACTAAAACACTGTATTTATACCATCGATCGTGTTCGGTTCGTCGCCAGCGCGTACGTTTTTAATATGAGCAATTTGCTCAAGATCAGGCATCAAGCTCGATAGCGCCTTGGCACATCTCCTTGTTTCTATGATCTGAGGGTTTGCATTTAGGGGCTGTTTTTTGAAATATAATTAATTAATGAAAGTCAAAAATTTCATGCAATGATTTTTCACGTATTTTTTTTTATACTTGGAGCTTGAGTTCCAAGGTTTTTCGCCGGATAGGCTGTACGCTATTAAGACAACAAAAACTTAACACCAAATACTTAAATAAAATGAAAACAGTTAATTACAGCACCCACTCATGCAACAAACAACAAACATAAAAATACATTAATGATCACATTAAAAAACGCACAAGAACTTGTAATTACACATTCATTGCCACAAAAAATACAAAACGCCTTCAATACAAGTCACAAACGGCATCAACACGCATTGTCTAGTGATAAATAAAGCGCGGTCGACTCTTGCGCAGCGGGGGGCGGAGTTAACACCTACTCGCGCTCCATGACGCCGAGCGGAGTACGGTAAATAAACGGGAAAGAAACGCCGCGTGCGTGTGACAGCTTGTCAAACTGTTGTCACAGTTTTGCTTGATATTCGCCAATAAACTGCTGGGTTGAGCAATGGGGTAGACTGCAATCATAGCAATCGAATTATCGATTAATGGACGTTCCCAATAATCGATCGATCGCCGCCCTAGAGATAGATTTTTGACATTACTTCTATAGAGCTTGTGTCAAAAATCCTATCTCTAGCAGGGGAAAGATCGGTTATTAGGAACGATCTTATACAATGTATAGAGCTTTTTTGTGACCGTAAATGTCACGAGTTTTGTCAGTAATACGTAATACCAAAAGTGTTGTAGGTATGTATGGATTTGAAATTGAACTTCAGGTGAAATATTAAAGCAGATGTCTAGAATTTCAGATAGTGTGAAAGAAGGCGCAAAATTCGATGTATTTAATATGAAATGGCGAAGAAACTCTAAATGAGACTATTCAAAGGGTTTTTTTTGGAAAAGCATGAGTGAACCAATGTTATTGATGTTCATTTGTTTTATTTCTAGGTTAGTATAATAAATATGGAATCTTACAAAATAATTTCATCAGCTATACCTACTTTGTAACTACCGTACATTTTAAAGTAAATTAAATAACAAGTTGCAAGCACAATGCATGTCCACAGATATTGTTTAATAACAGAAAATAGCTTCATTTTGCACAATTACGACCTCAACATGCGACGCAATGGCCGCCTGTGCAAACAAACAATAATGAAACTGTCACCACAAGTAATTGTGCAAAAACTTGAGATGTTGGCAGATTTTAATGAGAGGGTTCTGTACAACCGGCGACTACTGCTGCACCGTGGCATAGCTCTAACCAGAAGAGCTACCGTGGTTTGAATCCCGCACGTGTCAGTTGTTTTTAAATATTACATTTATAATGTACTATCACTTTTTCCGCGACTTCGGGATAAAAAGTAGCTTATGTTACTCAGTGTCAAAAAAATTAACTTCGGTTCAGTAGTTTCGGAGCCTATTCGGTGCATATAAACAAAAAGATCCTTTTAGGGTTCCGTACCAAAATGGTAAAAAAGGAACCCTTATGGTGCGACTTCGTCTGTCTGTCTGTCTGTCTGTCACACCTGATTATTTCAGCAACTACTTGCTGATGCTATCGACTTGAAATTTGGAACAGTTATAAAGAATGCTTGTTCAACTTTATTGCAAATGAAAAAAGTCCAAAAATATTTTTATTTTCATTGCAAAAGGGGCCGGAGTGGGGTTAAAATTTTAAAGTGGGGTTACTAGGTCAAGTGACATTATTATATGAAAGGGCTTGATCTGCATATTTCAAAATATATTTTTATTTTATTTTATGTCTCACAGTTTTAGACATATGATAAAAAATGTCTGAAAAAATACCATTCTCCCCCCCTTATCTCTGAAATAATTACAGTTGATAGGAATTGACCCAAATATGGCACCAAAAATAAAACGATGTTCCTAACTAGTACAGTTTTTTCAAAATCATCAAAATTCCTTCACAAACAAAATTAGTTATGCGGTCCGGATTTTTTCACTTTATACGTCCAAAAATGATACAGAACCCTCGGTGCGTGAGTACGACTCGCACTTGGCCGGTTTTTTCTTTATAATATTAGTATATTAGTAGGTATAGATTGGTGATATCGTATCGATACGATATAAATCGATATCGTCCTTATAAAGTAGAAACTGCAATGCTAAAGGCATTGAGTTTGAGTCTGATTAGTCTCCGATAGATGTCAACAATGCTCATAAGAGGCGTATCAAAGAGATTTAAAATTTCAACTGAAGCGGGCGGGATACGGTAGCTCAGTTGGTTAGGGCGACGACGTCACGGTGCGGTAGAGGTCGTGGGTTTAAATCCCGCCCGTGTTTATTTCAAATGTGTCGGTGAGCAACTACTTGGATATCACCAAGGCTTGGTGATATTCATTGACAGCTGCATGATGTTCTTATTTCAAATTCCATTACGGGTCTCTAAAAACACGTGACCAATCGACAAACAGTACTGTAACAGAAAGTCAAAGAGTTGTAGACTTACTTTTTTGCGACGTTTATGGATAATATTTTATTGGTCATGAAAAAACTGTCTTTATATGGCTTGCTTATAAAAATATTATACCCTTGTAATATTAACATTTTTTTTCCTTAACACAGTGGTTCTCAACCTTTTTTTGACCCCACCACTAGGCCTTTATTATTTAGTGCGGGTACCCTAAAGTTCAAAAAAATAATTTGTAACGGAATTATAATATAACTTTGTTTCGCGGACGTTAATTTTGTTCTCATCATTGATCTACATGTCCCTAGACAAGCAGTTCCGAACAAAAATCATGCCCCACACGCGGGTACTTGTCTGTTGCTCACCGCATCAAACGTCAAAGTGAATGTGAGGCTTGTGTTGTGCACGCACAACACTTGAGTGTGACATGTTTGATGTTCGGAACTGCTTGTCTAGACATATAGGTCAATGGTTCTCATGGACTTTGTTCTCGCAGATCACTAGTGGTCCACAGGCCACCGGTTTGGAACCACTGAGGCCCTAGACAAGTTACTTTTCTGTTAGCGTTAACGTCAAACGCTACGGATAAAATGTATGGAAGTGACATTTGTGAGTCACGTGACTTTTCTGCAGCTAATGTCATTGCCATACATTTTGTGCTTATCGTTTGGCGTGAACGATAACAGAAAAGCAACTTGTCTAGGGCCTCTGATCGGGTTTTAGTAGATTCGTCACAACTGTAGTTTAGTCACAGAAAATCTTTGTATAAAATCGTTACAGGTACATTCATCCTATGTAAAATGGTCACAACTTTTTTCATTTGAGAAATCTTTGAAAAATACAGTCAACAAGAAAGGTAGCTCTTTATAAAATAAATAAATATATTTAATTATTTACATCTTTCGAATAATATAAGGGCTCAATATTTGAAATTCTTTCAAATGCATAATGCAAGCACATCATTTGTAATTCAAAGACTTGATTCAATAGGTACCTTCTTAGGCAATTCAGTAAAACTGCATTTTTTTACTGAATTATTATTATAAAGCAAATCTACATTCCTAGTTCAATAGCATAATTATTGCACTAAAGCACATTCTTCTATCTTCTTCATGAATAATATTCTTCGATAAGTGATGAGATTATGAATAGAATGGCAGTACTAGGAGAACATAATTATGTTCTCCTAGTACTGCCATTCTATTCATAATCTCATCACTTATCGAACGATTTTGTTGCAGTCTGTACAAAAAGTAGATGTTTATAGGTATCTATATGTACCTGTGACGAGAATCTACACGAAACTTTTGTTAAAGGGGTAATGGCAAGAACGTATTTCGTGTCCAGTGGTCTATATATCTATGACAAAAAGTAATAAAAACAGGCTTGTTGCTACTGACGTTATCTTTGTAAGTGCAACGTAAGTAATTACTTAGTGTCCCCTCAAGCTACAGAGCGGTCTTTAAGACCTATGCCCACAGGGGCCTGTCTTAAGCGAAAGTTCGTCCGTTGAGTCTTAGAAAAAAAATAGGAAACATGTTTTTTAGTCTGAGTCTATTAGAAAAGGCGTTACGTGTTATGTGAATGATAGATGAAAGTTGTTGCTTTAAAAAAAAACTCTTGCTCAGTGGAAGTAACATGACCTTTACTACGAAATTGAAATGAGTTATGGATTAACTTTACGTGGCTATTGACCGCTTAGCTGTATGCGTGCTTGCTTTGTTGAAAAAAATACTGCTGAGGTTCAGGACAGGCGCGGTCCAAGCCGACGACTTTGGGGGCGGGGTCAACCGCAATAGAAGACTTTGGGGGGGGGGGGCGGTGGTCATACCGATTAAGACCGACGTACTATCTATGAATTACCGTGTTTCGCACATTTTGCGATTTTGAGGGGGGTCATAAAGTCATAACCAATCGGACCGGTTCAGGATCTGAAATCCAGCTCATATAGCGTGCCTGCCAAAGCTTCCCCTGTCTGGTCTACCTCCCGACTCCCACGAGTTTTATATACGATATAGGTACACCTGACATTTAAATCACTGTTATCTAGAACAAACGCTGTTTAGACTAAGGTCTCACCGCACCGTTCTATATCATCAAATATGTTATTTCAAAAAACGAAACTAGGCGTCCTCATAAGTCAATTGCTGAAACATTGACCGCAACATTAAAGTTGACTCACCGCGGTAGCGATACGGCATTCAAAAGAGATGAGTCCACGTGGACTAACAAGCGCGTCTGGCGAATGCGGACCGAAATGCAAATAAATCATTAGCCAATGACATGCAGTCGCGCTTACTACAAAAGACCAATGACGTATTTTTTATTGAATGCTACAAAACCGTTGTACAACATGGTCTAAGTTCACCGACAAGATAACAGTCCGTTAAATTGAAAACGGCCGTTTAACTTTTCTAAAGGCCAAAATCATGTTAAATGGTCGAATTTAATTTATCGGACTGTATAATATTGTCGGTGAACTTGCCCTAAACAACCTTTCTAGAAAAAACAGTGAATGTCACGGTTTGTACAAGACTTGTTCGCTCAAAGTAATAAGATTCGTCATATTATAAAGTGAAGCACACACTGTCTCGAATTTTCAGCTCGTACAGTACACGGTTGAGTTTTTCTGCGACTGGCTCACTCCAGCGTGCGTTCGTCATAGTTTTTACGTCAGCGCTCCGCCGCCGGCATTCCGCTGAAATTATACCAACCGTGTGCGCTGACCATAATTTTGGAGGGATAACTAAAGGACTTTTTAAGACCTTAGCAAAAGATTTCAAAACAACATTTGGCAGACTTACAATTCTACAACTCAACTAAAGTATCTTCGAGTCGTAAAAATAATTATAATCAAGACTTAGCCCACATAGCCCATAGAATAAGCAAGCTAAATTGATAATGGGCTGGCCATATCAGCCGTAGAACCGATGACCGTTGGAGTACTGTTCTTGAGTGGAGACCGCGAATCGTCAAACGTAGTGTAGGACGCCCTCAGGCTAGGTGGAGTGACGATCTTCGTAGGGTGACTGGTGGCAGCTGGATGAGAGTGGCCGAGGATCGAGTTAGATGGCGTGGGATTGGAGAGGCAGTATATCCAGCAGTAGTGGACTGCTACATACTGATGATGACTGATGATGTATGTTATACCTACCTATGAACACTTTCTCGGATACACAATAGAAGTTTTCTTGTTATTCCTTGTACCTATAGCTCAGTGTTTGGAAAGGTTTCACAGTCAATCAGTCAATCAATCAGACTTATAATAAAGATTTATGAAGTCCAAAATCTATCGATATTTTGAAACACCAAAAACTAATTGGGAATAGTATCAACGATAGGTAAACTACAAATAATTGGTAATTAATAGTATGTGTATGTGCACACGCATAGTCTGCAGTAAATAAACCTGAAATTAAATCCATTTGTAGATTCTAAAAACAGTTTCCTATCTCCCTTCCAAAAGTGACGTTAACAGGCTTCCTACTCGCATTCAGTGATAATTAGTAATCAAAGACTGTAATTAATATTATTAAGTACATTTTGATAATTACGAGGCATTTTAAAAGCAGCTGCAATGTTACAGCTGCCTTTTTGAAAGAGTTAGATAATATAATCTATACTTATAATAAATCTGTAGAGAGGTCAATTCTGTACATTAAATATATTTTCAAAATAACTATCAGGGGGTGATAAGTCATCGATACTGATGCCAAAAATGCAATCAGTAAAATTTTTGTCTGTCTGTCTGTCTGTCTGTCTGTCTGTCTGTCTGTCTGTCTGTCTGTATGTTCCTTATAGAAACAAAAACTACTCGACGGATTTTAACGAAACTTGGTACAAATATTCATCATACTCCTGGGCAGGTTATAGTATACTTTTCATCACGCTACAATCAAAAGGAGCAGAGCAGTGAAGGGAAATGTTGGGAAAACGGGAGAAGTTACTCCATTTTTTAAGCTTCCGTCGCGTGTGCAGCCTTAATGGTTAACGCTACATAGAAATCATGTATAACGGAAATGTTCTACATAAAATTATCAAAAAAATATCTCAAAACAGTATATGTCTATCTTTTATAGTTGACTCACAATAACACGTGTAACTCCCGATAGCTTAGCAGTTCGGAGCATTCTGATTGTATTTGTTTACTCTTACGTTTATAATACTCTCACTCATCCCTAATTTAAAAAAGTTAACATTATTACCTATTCAATAAAAAAAGAATCATAGAAATTGGTATAGAAACACCAAACTTATACATGAAATACGCTAATAAGCCATCGCGCCGTCGCGCGTGAATACTGAATCATGCTAGGTATAAGGATTATTTTTGTGTAATTACGGTTGCCGCGCTCGACGCGAGACGGCGGCGGGATCGGTTAGTGGTGATGAATTTGCGGTATTGCTGTAATCGCGTGTGTTTATGTCACTCAAAATAGAAAAATAAAAAACTACATTCACCCCCTCCTCGGGGGTAAAACAGCTCTTCTGCGGGGGTAATAAGATTGATAATCTTCTATACAAATAAATAAAATTGAAGTGTCTGTTTGTACTGTCATGTTGTTGTAGGTACTGTTATGAACCGGAGAGTGATATAATGGTAGTTAAAGTTTACTCCTAAGGTACGTTCCCATGGGATAATTTCCGACGTCCACGCGGGCGAAGTCGCGGGCGAAAGCTAGTTGTTCTAATAAATCCATTGAGGTCAGCTTGCACTACAGTTCAGTAAATACAATTAATATAATAATATTATTTACTATAGTGCGTTTTACATAAGACGCTATGGTGCCCCCCCTGTCTGTTACTCTGTCTCTAGGTTTTAACGTTTTTTTATATTTTTTTTAAATTTAAATAGGTACTAAAATAATGCTTAGGGACATTAGGGTCTTAGACTTAGTCTTAGGGACTTAGACAGAGTAACAGACAGGGGGGGCCCCTGTCTGTTACTCTGTCTCTAGGTTAGGGAATTAACCCTTATTTGAAACAGTTTTAAATCTACTATATAAAAATAAGTCGGGTTTTCCTTCCTGACGATACAAGTCCAGAACGGACGAACCGATTTCCACGGTTTTGCATTCGTTGGAAAGGTCTCGGGCTCCGTGAGGTTTATAGCAAAGAAAATTCAGGAAAATTTAACGAGAAAAGCGGGAAAATCTTTTTTCACATACAGCGCCATCTCCGATACATAGCATGTACTACGGTGGCGAAACGGAGTTCGCCGGGTTTGCTAGTATTAGATAAGTTGAACGGTAATTTTATTTAGTGAAGTTATCGTGCATTATTAAAACATAGACAGTAATATGGTACATACGGTCGGTTGCAGAAAGAAAATTAAATTTTAAAGGAGGCATTAACCATACAATTTCTATCATTCAAGTCTCCTTTAAAACTTAATGACCTTTTCTGCAACTCAGCGATAGACTGCTAAAAACATAATCCTTAGTAGGTAATCCGTAGTAGGGTAAAAAGTTATCCTGTTCCCCATACAGTAACATAATACTGTTATTTTAAAAGTCTCAATATTCCGTTCCCCATGGCCACCGTTCCGCGCAGGTCCGTCCTCAGTTTTTGCTGTCTCCGGCAAATTCACTTAATTGTGTCTGCGACCCCGCGACACGCCAGACTCGCGGTAATTGCGCCGGCGCAGCCTTCGCAAATAGCCTTTTTGGCCTCTCCCCGGCTAATGGGGGAGGAATAGCCGGCTCTGGATGTTTGACAATCGAACTTTTTGTAGGTACATGTTTAATTGCTAATAATTATGGAGTGAAGAGGTATTAGTGTTAATTTTTTTGTGAATATTAATGTTGACCATGTTGGATGAGTAATCTTTTACAAGTTTATGTTATAGGTTGTCAGAGATAATGTGTATTCGGGAAGTAAACTACCTACTTAGCTAGAATAGCTACAAGTATAATATATTCCTACTATCCTACTTCCTACTTATAAATGCGAAAGTTTGTGAGGACTCTTTCACGCAAAAACTACTGAACGGATTTTGATAAAACTTTACAGTAATATAGCTTATACATTAGAATAACATATAGGCTACTTTTTATCCCAAAAATGCGGGCGAAGCCGCGGGCGAAAGCTAGTATTTAATAAAAGTTGGTTAATCCAAAAAAATCCACTACAAAGAAAATAATAATTTTGGTTTCGGAAGTCGGTGGCTAAGTTTTTGTTCTTTTTTTTTGCCACCGACTTCCGAAACCAAAATTATTATTTTCTTTGTAGTGGATTTTTGAAGTCAGTTATTTATGTTAAAAATGTTTTTTATTTTTCCGTTTTTAGTTCTTTATGCCGTGTTAGATTACTTTCACGAATTCGTTCAACAGTAAATCTTCTACGGAGTGTGTACATTTATGCATAACTTTGTACATAGGAATGATTACATAATGTATTATATACTAAAACCTTCCTGAAAGTATGTAGGTAGATTACGTTAGTGAAAACCCCATCCAAATCGAATCAGTAGTTTTTGAGAAAATCGCGCACATACAAACATACATACATACATACTTACATACATACATACGGGACGAATACAGAACCTCCTTTTTTGAAGTCGGTTAAAAATAGTTCACGAGGTATATAATAGTCCTATTCCTGATATAGCAAATACACGGTTCCCAGGAATTGCTTCGAATTACGTTACCATCTACGAAGTACCAACCCCTAACCCGTGGTTACCGTTCCAGTCAGTTACCCCAGTAATGACGGTCATTGACGGTCACCGTAGCTACGTAATGGCAAAACAAACCATGTAGCACCCCATACATCAACGACTCGCAGCTGCTTACTTCGTGTGAAGTAGTTAAATGATCATTAATATTATACTAGCTTCCGCCCTCGGCTTCACCCGTTTTTGGGATAAAGAGTAGCCTATGTGTTATACTGATGTATAAACTATATTACTGTAAAGTTTCATCAAAATCCGTTCAGTAGTTTTTGCATGAAAGAGTAACAAACACATACATCCATCCTCACAAACTTGCACATTTATAATATTAGTAAGATTAAGCTCGTATTTTTAGGGTTCCGTACCAAAATGGTAAAAAAGGAACCCTTATGGTGCGACTTCGTCTGTTTGTCTGTCTGTCTGTCACACCTGATTATTTCAGCAACTACTAAAGCTATCGACTTGAAATTTGGAACAGTTATAAATAATGCTTACCCAACTTTATTGCAAATGAAAAAAGTAAAAAAATATTTTTATTTTCATTGCAAAAGGGGCCGGAGTGGGGGTCCGAAATTTCAAAGTGGGGTTACTAGGTCAAATGATATATCATATGAAAGGACTTGATTTGCACATTTCAAAATATATTTTAATTTTTTTTTATGTCTCACAGTTTTCGACATGATGAAAAATGTCTGAAAAAATACCATTCCCCCCCCCCTTATCTCCAAAGTTTGCGGAGCGAAAAATTTGAAATTCCTTGACAAACATAGTTATGCGGTCCGGTGTTTTCACTTAATACGTCCAAACCTGATACGGAACCCTCGGTGCGCGAGTACGACTCGCACTAGGGCGGTTTTTTTGGTATTACAGTAGCCATTGGATGGTTTTTGCCATTACTCGTTGTATTAATGTAGTTTTAAAGGGTTGGTAACAAACATTTGGTACAATCTGCTTCTAAAGCGACTTGATTTCTTTATTGGTCAAATGTTGGCCGAATAATGTTGACCGTTTTTAGGGTTCCATAGTAAAACTAGGAACCCTATACTAACTATAGTTTCGTCATGTCCGTCTGTCCGTCTGTCACACCCTCGTAAAATCTACAGTTCATAACCAATTTGAATGAAACGTAGATAGATGTCTTTTATAAGCCGCCATAAAGGCCTGTAGTGAAATTATGAAAAATAAAATAATTAGGGGGGGGGGCAACTAATACATGAAACTGAAGGATGAAAAAAAATATTTTCCTGCACCCCATCGGCCGGATAGGTCTTGGAAAATAACATAGAGGTTTATGAATGACTTTTTTATTTAAGTGCATATTAAGTGAACTAGGAGCTCCGAAAGTCGTTAACAATGTGTCCCCTCCCCCTGTAATTTTCCAACCGCGCTATTTAAAAATCTGGAAAAATCAATCTTATGGAATTCAATAAATACTCTCGATTAAAATTTGTTTGAACAAAATACGTCAATAACTTTTTGAAATATTCACTTTTTTCAGTTTTGAGTTCGACAACTGCAAAAAAACTTATATTTGCGGTCGGAAGACTGAAATGCTTCTTGCTACGGAACCCTACACTGTGCGTGGTCCGACACGCTCATGCCCGGTTTTTATAATATCTTTGTGATTAGATCAACGCCGAATAACTAAGTGGGTAGAAAAATGGGTTGAACATGGAAGCACTCTAGTTGACCGACCAAAACAAGTGTCTGTCCGTGAGCCCTTTAACGAAAAATTAAACGAACCATCCTGTATTATAGTCATGTAATTCTGGAACCCTATAAGGGAAAGTACGCCTATAACCATAGCAATAAAATACAATACTAGAATGATCAAGTAGAACTTTACTACGCCCATTGTGAAGCGCGTTGAAATCTTTTCTTTGAAGCCATAAATGTTAGGTTCTATGCCCAGTTATTGTAATTAACAGTCCCGTTATGCAATCGATGGGTTTATGGCATGCTCTGAGGTACGCAATAACTTTAGAATATTACTAAGAAATACTGCTTCTATTTTAGTGTTAATCTCTAAAAGAACATCAGTTGGCTTGCTGGTAATAATTGATGCGATGATTGCTTGAGAAGAAATTGCTGTAAAAATCATTATTGGTAATGTTAGTTAGCGCCAAGTAATTATAACGACGATAAATGCGCAGTTGCGCTTTTCATCATCTTGAAGGGAACAACATGTTTCAAACAAATAGATGTTCAAATCAAAACTGTCTATTATAGCTTATAGCTTATAGCTCACTGATCATAGACTTCTCTTAAATGGCGCCATGGCTGGCATGGATGCACAATTGCACAAGAAATTTTCGATCCTCCATTTGTGCTCAAATCCGAACGAATTAAATGATGGGGAATGGTTAAATGGGCTAGAATATCGAGGATCACAAGTGCGTTGCCGACCCATTGAAATGAGGATTCACTGTGCAGACAGCTTTGGGGACAAGCAGGTCCCCCGCTGTCAACACAGCGCCTCCTCAGAAGCTCTGGCGACCTTACTCACCACAGGAACACAACACTAACGAAGAGTAGCTCTAGCTACTAGCTATATACCTAGTCTCTTCAAAGGACACGGCAGAAGCCCATAGAACGCTGGGCTTCAGATTGTGTATGTCGGTACAGATATGAAATTAGTTTGGTGTGATCGAGTATTTCAAGAGTATTTAAATTCATTTTTTATTTGTTTTTGTACGTGTTAAAGAGAAATCTTCGTATTTGTGACAGTGAGGTTAATATGGTGTGAATGATCCAATGAAGTACAGCCCGACTAATGAGTTCTCAATTCAAAGGTTTTAGTTGCTAGCGACATGATATTCTGTGGAGGCACGCGCCAGCCAGCATGCACCGGTTTTTGTTTTATTGTTTTTTTTCAAAATGTCATCGGCATAATCATTTTATTTCTTATTTATTTCGATTTTTGATTCCAATTCTTAATCCTTAAGATAAATTAGGCAAAGAACAATTAAAATTTATTTTTATTTTTGGTTAAGCTTTTATTACTGTACCATATCAAGCCCAAAACTACCAACGTCCTTTCAAGAAGACTGATACGTATTTAGTTAGTTACGCAGCTCGACAGCTGCGTATGCTGTGGATCTACTGTGGTCTAGTATGGATCGTCTACTGATGGACACTAGGGAATTGAACTAAAAAATCGCTAATTTGTGACGTCCACCACCCCGCACTGGGCCCGCGTGGCCCTACTATCAAACAGCTAACCACTTCATTGTCCTTGGTTGTAGGTTGTAGGCTTGTAGCAGTGGGAATATTATGAGCTGATTATGATATGTGTATCTCGAAAGATACTAAGATAACAGAGGTCTTGTCAAAGGAGAATCTGACACTACCATAAACCCCATCAACAACTAATCAAAACACCGCACGTTTGCCATTGTCATCACACTTCACACCTCCTTTTATGTCATCACAACGTCTGAACCTGTCGGCGTTTGTCATCAGAGTGACATTAATATTCGTATAGTATGTGTCTTCCTGTAGAACAATTGGGCGATATTTGCATTTGGCGTGAATCGCGGTACTGCGCGGGCGCACCGCCATATCTGACGTTTTAATTACGATTCTGTAGCGTATGCGGGCGGTATGCGGTGTGAGTACCAGCGAGTTGATGGAGTGATGTTTAACAGCTCTGAGTGCCCAGTGCGAGTTTTTTTATATTTAATTAAATTCTAATTAATTATGTAAAATAATTAATTAGTATTTTTAATTAATCTATTGATCGATGTTCATAATCATCGTTGTTTAACGGAACGAAGGTTTTAAAATTATGTTATTCTTAAGCCGAATTATAACTTGTTTTACTTGACCTAACTTTAGGTTCTCTAATACTCATTGTTAGTAAACACTAAGCAGCTTCTATACGACTAATTTGTTATTTAAATAAAACAGTCTCATTAAAGCTTCTTATACATCCGTTTGGTAACTCAGTAGCTCTTGTAGAGCTACTATAGAACTACAAGCAATACAAAGGCAATGTTCGACTAAGTATTATCAGACTAATCAGCTTCTATACGAATAAATGCGCTATAAAAGATTTGAAAATATTATTGCTCACATACAGTAGCATAAAGTTACAAGTCGATTGTCGTTGGAAATGGTATTTTCAGTCAATTTTAGATGATTAATTGTAGGTACATTTATGTAAGTAAGGCTCCTTAAAGATTCCTTGGTCATGCTTACCCGCTTTTCGCTCGCAGTCAAGCCGTAAGCCTCACCCCACAGTCCACGCATGCGTCCTTAATTAGGCATTCCCGCGGCGTCCGGCCGGCGTACGCGCACCGCGCAGGCGGCGCCTTTGACACCGCTTCGCGCCGTCCCGCTCGCACAATGCAACTATTCATGTCGACCTACCAACGTAACTAGAGCCCTTGAACTCTTTCAATATCAAACAGTCTCTCTAACAGACAGAGATCAAGTTATACAAGACGAGATAGCTGTAGAAGATACCGATACTGTTGAAGAATTTTTAATTTTGGAGTATTGAAATAAGGTTTAAAGTCGATTGTACAATTTGGAAGTATCAAAGGTGTTATTGGAGTGATGTAATGAAGGGACCTAATTGTGTATTCTACTTGGGACGCCGCTGTACTGAAAGATAAAGGCACGAGCGGAAAGGATAGCGCTGTCTCTTTCACTCGTCACTTCAGTATCTTGACATGAAACTTGCAATTGAAGTATTTTTTTAATTAACGATATCTTTAAATTCCTTAAAAGATTCCAGTTAATCAACAAAAGTAATTACCTACTAGCATAACTTATATGACATATTTCTAAATAAATTCTAATTGACTTTTAATGACCAAAAAACTTAAGTCTTAAAAATATTCTAACAAAAACAAAATATATAGGTAGGTATAGGTATGTCATTAAATCAATTAAAGGACATTTTTTGTATAAGTACTTACGTAGGTATCAAAATCTAATTTATTTAAGTAACTATTAAAATCGAAACAATAAAAATATGTCTTGTGACAAGTTCTATTAAGGCCCCGGTATACGCCAACGGCCTTGAGTGATTTGGGCGGTATAGCTTGAGTGTTCTGCGCTGAGCTCAAGCAACGCGACATACATCCACCGAGCAATACGACTCGCCTATCAAGGAGCGCGCTGTGCAGAATTAGACGTATTATTACTTTTTAGTATCTAAAACATAAAATAAAAAAAAAGTAACAGGTATTATTATAGGTAGTAACATAGTCTTTTCACACAAAACAAATCATGAAAATATCTTAAGCGGTTTGAAAGTAATTACGTTTTTATGTTTTGGGTAGACACGAATTCATGAATTTATTTCATTAAGTATTTTACAACAATAGTTAAATATTCACAGGTACGATTGATGTATATATGTTCTAGTTTAACATAAAAAAATTGCACAACTAACCTGCATTATTTGACGGCGAAATAAGAGATTTAAAACTGGCCGTTACCATTTACCTTCGCCTTAAGTTAATCTTTTAATAAAACATGAGGATTCATGAGAAAGAACCATTAGTCAGTTACACGGCACTCGCGAATTTAATTCAATAGTGGAACATCGACAACAACGCCGTAGGTGGCAGCTAATGAAATGTTGTCGATGAATAAATTACTATAATAAACGCCTCTTAGACTTTCAGACGCCATTTTTTATTAAAATTGTTGTCTATAAAGGTAAGGGTAATAAAGTCTAATCTAGTTGTTGATGGTATTTGTCGCAATTTTGTGAAGGTTTTTTAAAATTTAATCCAGGGCATTTCAAGGAAAGAGTGTGGGCCTTTATTTGTGAAGTGATATTATAGAGGTTTCTTTATTCCTAACTCTCTTAAGCAGAACGCAAAGTTTGACGAAATTTTGTCCTAAAACACATTTTGTCGCAGCTGAAAAAAGGCTTTTTAGCGCCACATTTGTCCGGCCTTGATCTGGTCTAAGCCACAGCCTGTAAACTCTCTCACCAATATAGTAGGTATGTGGCCTTACATCAAAAACATGTAACTACAACGTAGTAACGTCGAAGTTTTGTAATAAAATTTTAGAACCTCTCAATTACCAACACTTTTATTGCAGCAATTTCGTAAAATAAAATCCAACCTCATGGGCAGATACACTTAATTTTATACGTTCTTCATTGTTCCTTCATCCCGCTCCCTCCCGAATCAAAGACAGAGACGGTTAAAATTACTCCCACTGATTGCAGTGAGCCGTACACGAATTAGGCCCTTTTCGTTTTTTTCTTTTCATCTTAATGCCCTGTTCATGCGTTCAGACCTTTTATCGGAACATATGCATGTTTCTGAACGCACCGGCCGACCGGTTTCGTTCCTTTGCCTTTGAATTGAAACGCCGCGCCGCGTTCGAAATTTGAATCAGTCTGCGCCAAGCTACAGACAGGGAAGGACGCGCGCTTGTTTTTAAATAAATAAAATATGTTTACGATTGATCAGTGTTTACCAACAGTGATTTTGTGACTGAGTTGGTTGAATATGACATGATATACTAGTGCTATTTATTATTTGTGAATTATATACTATGGCTCGGATTTTTTGTTTCCTCCTGCTTGTGTGGCTGGTGTCTGCTGACCAGGAAGAGGTCGAAGGTGGCAAGTGCGAGAGGATCAAGCTACCATTATGTCAGGATTTGGGATACAATTGGACTGCTATGCCCAACCTGATGGGGCACAAAGACCAAAAGGAGGCTGAGGAAGCGGTAAGATTAACTTTTGATTCACAAGACCTTACTTTTATAATAAATTCAAAACTGGAAAGAAACCAAGTTATAGGTACTAATGTCAGTGAAGTTTTGTGAAATATAAAACCGCTAAATTATAATTCTGAAGTAAAATGTCGTAAATATAAAATAGCAGCACTCTTATTAAACTTTAATGATGAGCATAAAGTTAAAGAGGCAATAATCATAATGCAGTTTCCTGCGAACTCTTCTTTGAAATCATTAAGTTTTGCAATTGCCAGTGGAACAAAAACGTAATTATGAGAGCGCGAAGAAAATATTTATGTTGAAAGAATTAACGTTCTTGTCGTACAAAGTAGAGGGTAGGGCCATGTATCAAGTTTTATGGTGTTCTGTATCATATGTTATGCCACCCCATTGTTATCAGTTGATTTACGATGGATAGTAGAATGGTTTTATGGTTTGTCAAACTGATATTGGACATGTAATGTGCGATGTTTCGGAGGGTTGCTTTGTTGACTTTCGCTATAACATTGTCTACTTTATGAAGGGTGTCTTTGAATGCAATTTTCACCCTGTATCACACGAGAGTCTGTTACAAGCTTGTTATTTAAAAGCTTCTTGGCTTCTAATTTAAAATTCTATTCAGGAGCTGTTTACCATTTTAAAAGCCAGATGTTTATCACATTAACATCACTAGCGGCTACTTCAATTGTTTCCACTTTTGGAATTATGACATCAACCAAAAAATCTTGAGTTGTTAAACTTATAAAATGTTCGCTGATAATCTAATTCTTGTCCCATATAAAGTCTTTGCCATTGTTTACGCGATAAGTTATAAAGTGTGGGCGTCGAACGACAGACGTGAGCGATAAGGGGAAGCAAATAGCGGCCTCTTATCACGCGGCACATCAAAGGCACGATCTTATATCGCCGCCGTGCTAGTCGCGGCTTCGTTCGTACCACAAGTCCGCGACCACAGCACACCTGTTTATAAATGGACAGCAAAAAATTCTACGATCGCGGAGAATTTGCACAAAAGCTGCATTGAGAATTGATAGTGTAATGTACGTCATCGCGCCCTCTCACTAATAACCCCACTTGCAAAGCTGTAAATATGCGATATTGCAAATTACACAGGATTAATATCGTTAGTATGGCCGTATTAAATCAATATACACACTACCGGCACTTTCATACGTGTACTATCGCTGATAGTGATATCTTTACAGCGGCATAACGCAAGAGCAACCATTTATTTTTATTTATATCCCTTATCGAATCGTTGCTATCTTTGCCTTAAGTGCCGATGTGTATCGGTTAATGCCACCTTATCGGCGGCATCGCTTTAAAACCCAATATATCTGATATCTTTAGTTATATATGAAATTTACTAAGCCGATAGTGCAAGACGATTGCTGACGTTTTGTCATCACTTATAGTATTTCTAACACACTCTTTATAGTAGTTGTAAGTTTTTATTTGTATCTGTTTTGGCTTTTAAGTTACCGTGCTATAGTGCTATAGTAGAATTCTAATTGACAGCGATAAAATCCGATCCTTAGTCGGTCCGCTCTTATGAATAATCATGTTGATTGCGATCAAAGTTGTTATCAGTTGAGCAATATTAGGAGCTCACCAAATTCAACCATTATCTATTCTCTTAAGATACATATTTATTTGTTAATATATATACAGTACTATTTACAAACAAAAAAAAAAAAAAAAAAAAAAAAAAAAAAAAAAAAAAAAAAAAAAAAAAAAAAAAAAAAAAAAAAAAAAAAAAAAAATACCATTATCTTAATTGAAAAATTCTTTTGATCATTGGAATCTAGAGTTGTAAAAGCGGCTCTTATGTTCCAATTAATTCACTTTGCTGTTTTCGACAACATTTCTAGATAGTCACGTTTTATTTGAGTTCTGTATTCCATTTTCTCTTAAAATTCCACGGCCCCTAACATTCACAATCGCACACGGAATCATCCCACGTGCTTTTTTATCTCTGGCAAAATGATCTCAATTTTGTCGTTCTTTAGGTTCAGAATGACGTCGTTCAACATAAAAAAGCGTAACGTCTTTCCAGAATTCAGTGAGTCTAACATAACTTCATCTATATCTCGGCTAGAATCTTGGTCCAGTTGAAGTGGGCCGGCCCATTCACGAGGAGCTCCATCAGATGCGGCTGCGCCGGCGCCGGCCGTTCACCTTTAGATTGGGCAATTAAAGTCACATTTCTGTGCCGATGATTTGTTGTGTGTACTGTCTTGGCAACATAATTCCGTAACACCGTTTGTTTGAAAATCTAAATCATTTCAACGCAGAGATAAAACGTTCTCATTTAAATTGGCTCCACAAACAATTTCACGTCGGCAAATACTATTTCCTTTACATTTTTTGTGGTTACAAATTCTAAATCTCGAACAGCCGTCCAAGGCCAACAAAGACCGGCTTTTAGCTCTGGAAGGTGGTAATGAGCCAATTTTCAGGCACCCACACCTTTACCTCTGGCTATTAACACTGTGTTAAACTAACAAACCGCTCTGGCTTTAAATGCGAACGTAACATGTAAAGTTTATGATGTACTGTTGCGATTAATTCCCCAAATGAAGAATCGGGTTGAGGTTACCAGAAACCTATCTAAAAATGTAAAACTGTTTGATAAACAGGTCTAATTTTAGTTGTTGAAGTCTTTGAACGCAATCTTAGCAATGCTATTGAACAAAAAAGTTTGAAAACAATGAGTTTCTTTTTAAAATATTCATAAACCTTTCTTTATCTAACAATACAGTTTTGGAAAGCAGTATCTCGATCATAATAAAACAATAAAGCATTTGAAGGCAAGATAAATAAGTTGCGCACTCCTTGATAACCTATTTCCCTACATTGTCGGCACCTTTGTGTGTTAAAATTACTCGTGTTTTTACCGGTGATTCGGCGGTCGCACCAGGTACAGCTGTTAAGGTGTTATTGAGAAGTCCCCAGCGTTATTCTTTGAACCGGCACCCTATCATTAGCGCAGGTATGCGAGTATAATGGAGGATCATAAAAGGCCCGGTGTCTCACGGATGAAAGAAAGTTTTTGATGCTGTTAAATCCTCCATCGTTATTGTTGAGCTCGTTATTTTCGTCCGCCGCTTCCTTAAGACCAATTTTGATGGATATCTTATCTGTTTCTTAATTATCTTTGTAGCTTATCTTTTTTCGTCATCATTTATATATTTGCCTAATATTACAAAGTTTCCCGTCACATAAACGTCATCAGACAAAAGTGTAAATGAGTTATGGTTAATTAATTCTGCAAAAACTTGATGGATTTTTTCTTGGTTATGTTATTTAGGAAATGCGAGGTATAATCTTAATTTATACAACTGATGGGGCTCGGAATCATATTTATTGCTGCGCCGGACCTGTTTTTGAATAACTTAGCACTTTTTGTAGTAAAAAAACGTAGCACTTTGTGCGGCCGCCTACCTGAGGTAATTAGGGGCGGCAATTTGTGAGTTCTCCGGTTCGATTTTGCCGTTTAAACTGTGCCAGCGCCGCAGGCTTGTCTTCGGCAGTCGCGGCCATTCGCAGCCTTGGACTCAAACTATCACATAGTGAAACAGAACTATAATTATAGACCTTAGGTGTGATGCAAAAACTTGTGATGGATAGTTTCTAGCACTGAGTTTCTTTAGCTGTTTACTAGGTATAAATAAAAATAAACTAATTGAGTGTTCGTTTTAAAGAAGCCACTATTGAGTATTTTTTTTGGCTATACTTTTGAGTCCTTTAACTATTCGATTGGTGTTACACTTACACCAATCATCAGATCTTCTCTACTCTACATATATTCGTCTTGGTGAATACATAAAGTAGTTTTATCATTTTTTATACTAAACCGTAATTATAAACCAATTTTAACATTAAGCTGCCGCGAATTCGTCACGCATACCAAATACCGATCAAAGGGCAGCCGTTTCCCATATAAATTTTTAACTACCTTCAATTGCAGGCTTTTAATTGTGGTTTAATTATACCGTTAACAATCACAAATTACTTGTAATAAAGTCGTAGTTAAGTGCGTCGCGGGGTGGGCCGAGGGAGCGGGGGCGGGCTGTCGGCGAGATCAAAGACGCGCGATTACCGCACGATGCGCGGGCGCATTCGTTTCGTTTTATTGCGTCGCTCGGTGCGTCGACCCGATGCGATCTGGATGCGTTCGATTGTCTATACTATACCTACTCGATGGCGGATCGATGTCTTCTTTTTAATTGTAGATTGTTTTTGTTTTGTTATCTGTTAATTGATGAGATATGGTATAAAAATGTTAAAATACATTTTATTGAAAAAAAGAAGACACTTTTATAGCGCTCTTATAGGATTAGAAGCTTTTTCGAGTCCTCGAAGAAAAATGTTTCTCAAAAAATAGATAAAATAACCAATGACGTAACATTCTTTTTCATCTATCAATGAGATCACGAAACGCGCAAAATTTCGGAGAACTTTCTGCTAAGGCTGGTTGTATACCAGAAATGGCATCGTCATCGTCAGACATAGGGTTGCCAGGCGTCCGGTTTTAGCCCGACATGGTTTGGATTTTACGGTCGTGTCCGGTCATATATTTACGTGTCCGGCCTGTCCGGCTTTTGTTCGGCTTTTTGTCAGTGTATAGCAGTTACACGTAGCGTCTGCAGAGCGAGCGAAGCAATGCTAAATATTTCCTCTAGCGACCCCGCAACGGGCAGTCATTTGTATTAACCGAGTATTTTTTTATTAAAAATTATGTCCGGGATGAAAAAAAATAGTACGTTTGCTATGTGCGGCTTTTATGGCAAAATGTTCGGCCTAATATACCGCCGAGTCCGGCTTTTGTATTTTAGGCCCTGGCAACCCTATTCAGACATACGGCGGTGGGAGAGGACAGGAATGTTGCCCAATTAGATAGATTCCAAGTCCCATCAGACAGGCCCGGGCCCAAGTCATTATTATATTGCCACGGATTATACAAGCCACTAGAGTGTATGAATTAGACAAGCGTATTCTTTATATTTATAAAATAATGAGAGCAGATTACTTGGACTCAAAGGGGACTATTTAATATTAATACACTCGGCGTCACAAAAATCGCACCTCTTTAAGAATTCCTTTCAAAGTCATTTTAACCCTATTAATCAATAGTAGACATATGACTATAAGGTATCATTGGAAAGGTAATTTATTTAAATTTCAGAATAAATCAACAGATTTGGTTTTTTCTTTACCAGGGAATAAAAAAAAGCAAGCTAATGCAAATGATTAAAAAGTTAAATTTAATTTTATCAGCAAAAATTACAACAAAGTCCTTAAAAACAACTTAAAACCTAGTGTTACCCCCCCTAGCCCTGATGACTGCTTCCATGCGTTCTCTCATGGACCTAATTAATGTGACAACAGTCTCTTGAGGAATGTTGTCCCATTCCGCAACGACAGCATCTTGGAGGTCTTGAAGAGTGGTAGGGGCAGGATCACGTGCCCGTACTCGCCGTTTCAGTTCATCCCAAAGGTGCTCAATAGGGTTCAGGTCTGGACTTCGCGCCGGCCAGCGCATAACAGGGATCCCAACTTCTTGCAGGTAGTCTCTTACAATTAAAGCGGTGTGACAGCGGGCGTTATCGTGCATTAACGTGAACCCACTGCCAACAAAACCCGCATAAGGGACAACCTGCTCCTCTAAGATCTCTGTTATGTACCGATGAGCAGTCAGCGACCCTTGCCCGCGAGCACTTCCAGTCCGAGAAACACACACAAGGTTCGTTTTGCCGTCGATTGATATGCCGCCCCAGAACATGCACGAGCCACCCCCGTATTCCACTGTCTCTTGAATACAGGCTTGTGCGAATCGTTCTCCTTGCCTCCTGTACACTCTTCGACGCCTGTCGTTGCAGAAAAGACACACCCTAGTCTCATCCGAGAAGAGCACAGCCCTCCACTGGTCTATTGTCCAATTTACATGGTCACGGGCAAATTGCAACCGGTCTCTCCTATGCTGTGCAGTCAATTTTGGCCCTGTAGCAGCCCTGTGAGCTGCAATTTTCTTCTCCCGCATTCTTCTTCTAATCGTGGAGACGCTTACAGAAGTTCTGCGAGCTGATCGCAGTTGTTGTTGCAGCTCAACAGCATTGGAGAACCGATTACGTAAAGACGTCGAAACAATGAAGCGATCGTCTCTTTCGGATGTGCACCGTTGTCTTCCAGATCCACGTCTTCGGATATAGCCACCAGTCTCTTGGAAGCGTTGGAACACTCGTCGAACGGAAAAACGACTCAAGTTCAGTTGCCGAGCAACATCACATTGCCGCATCCCTGATTGCAGTAGTGCAATGACTTGAGCGGCTTCATCTGCAGTGGTATCCATCTTCTGGGGTATTTTTCTTGCTGTAACTGTTCACGTGTGTTCACTTCGAAGGTTGAATAGCGAATGACCCACATTTAACCCGGGTCGCCCATTTTATACCCTTGTAGGGAGGTGCAATTAGTGGCCGTTGTAATGCGTATTTTGACAACATTTTTTTAACGTAACGTGCTAATGAGATCTGTTGTGTTTAGGAATTCTAACTGTTGTTAATTTAAAGGTCGTTAAACATACTTTCAATTGATACCAATATTAATTGGGTTTAATGTATTCGTTGATGGCGGCACATGCTTAAAACTTATTTTCGAAGAGGTGCGATTTTTGTGACGCCGAGTGTATATTGTATCAGTATTGCCAGAGATGAATGTAATTAAGTTTGGTTATAATTTGCATTTATGTTTTATACGATGTGCTCTACTATTGATTGAGCGGTACCTCAGATCATAGAAACAAGGAGATGTGCCAAGGCGCTATCGAGCTTGATGCCTGATCTTGAGCAAATGGCTCATATTAAAAACGTACGCGCTGGCGACGAACCGAACACGATCGATGGTATAAATACAGTGTTTTAGTTTAGTGCTAGTGTTGAGTGACGATTAATAGTGTTAGATTAAGGGTGTGCGGAATGTTCAATGCGTGGGAGATCTTTTTATTCACAAGGAGCGCTTAATTATGCGCGTAATTGTGTCGAAAAATGTACTAAAAGTGGCATCAGTTGTTCCCGTACTAATTTGCTATGATGGCATATCTCCTCGTTTCTATGATCTGAGGGTCTGTCAGACTCATACTCAAACTCACACACGCTGCTACCTTGTCTTATTCATACTCTATAGTACCTAGTATCTGTGTAACGTTTAGTTAATGATCTTCAGATACTGACAGCAATGATTGATAAATATTATCGTAGATGAGTTCGATTGTCATCTGATATGTTCTGTGAAATCTTTTGATAGCGGGTACATGTGTTTTTAGGTATTGACCTTGGACATTGAAGTGGGTGAACGATATAACTACATAATGTTCAATTTTAACCTGTTTTTGAACAAGTTTTGTCAGTTTTCCCACTCAAAAGTTAACATTTATGTACGGGACTATGTTAGCTTTTACGGGCGGGAATAGCTTCAATCATTGGGTTTTGCCTGCTATAATGGCTATGAATGTCATCATCACTCCATCGTTTATGTAGTTTACCTGATCTTCGTTTTTAGGGTTCCGTACCAAAATGGTAAAAAAGGAACCCTTATGGTGCGACTTCGTCTGTCTGTCTGTCTGTCTGTCACACCTGCTTATTTCAGCAACTACTTATGCTATCGACTTGAAATTTGGAACAGTTATAAAGAATGCTTGTTCAACTTTATTGCAAATGAAAAAAGTCCAAAAATATTTTTATTTTCATTGCAAAAGGGGCCGGAGTGGGGGTCCGAAATTTTAAAGTGGGGTTACTAGGTCAAGTGACATATCGTATGAAAGGGCTTGATCTGCACATTTCAAAATATATTTTTATTTTATTTTATGTCTCACAGTTTTCGACATATGATGAAAAATGACCAAAAAAATACCATTCCCCCCCCTTATCTCCGAAGTTTGCGGGTCGAAAAATCTGAAATAATTAGAGTTGATAGGAATTGACCCAAATATGGCACCAAAAATAAAACGATGTTCCTAACTAGTACAGTTTTTTCAAAATCATCAAAATTCCTTCACAAACAAACTTAGTTATGCGGTCTGGATTTTTTCACTTTATACGTCCAAAAATGATACGGAACCCTCGGTGCGCGAGTACTACTCGCACTTGGCCGGTTTTTTATTTATCGGCTACAAGTAGAGCTAATTTTTTGACCATCCTTCGTCATATTACGCTAATTACGAAATGGATTAGCGTAATTTTATACTCTATTCTGTCGACAAAAATCTGAATTCTTTTTACACTACCTAATAATAACATTAATTTTTAATTTAAGTACCTATGATGTCCCAAAACCTGGGACAATTTTCGTTCCATAATAAATGTTGTCGTAAGGAAGTCTCCACTTTTTGTCTCTGTTCCTCTATTCATGTTTAGGTAAATTAGCACTATAGGTACTCCGATCACTGGTTATAATAATACTTATAAATTAGATACACCTATTATTGAAGGCAAAAATAGATTAAATTCAATTCTATAGCTACTGTATTATTTGATATTTAAATGTTAGGGATATTGTTTTTGTAACTTGTTTTATTGAGTTGAAATGCTATAATTTACTCGTCTAGAATCAATATGGGTAGATTATGCTAATATTATTATCTACTATTACTAAACTTAAGCGGTGCTTTTAATATGACAATCAATTTGATGTTAATCTTACATGATGACACTAAGTTCAGCAGCCATTCATTATTCGCCTACACATTTCGTACGAGCTACTTAGCCGATGTATCCGAAGTTGAGAATCGATTCATCGATATTATTCGAGAATCGAATCACGGAACGCTAAACACGGGTCACTGCTCGCTGCCATACAATGTAATCGATTAAAACAGTTAAAAAGGTCGGTGGTATTGGCAAGTATTTAATTCAACCCGTGCCTTTTAGAGGATGGTCGTCGGGACCGGCGCGCGCGCATAAATAACCATTAAAAACTGTTTATCTCCGCTCACGACAACGCCGGCTCGTTCTCTTGTCAATTACACTTCCACAGAGGACGCATACGTTAACTGCCATACCAGTTGAATGGCTAAAACCTTTTTGTTTGGCGGCATCGAGTTTTACATGTGTTTAAAAATAAATTAACTATCAAATGAACACTAGAAATGCGACGACACGCACACAGCGCTTAATTTATTCGCTATAGTTGTCAATTAACGAGAACTCGTATCGTGAATTAACATGTTATATCTTTTGGTATAACGTCCGGAGATCGAGTAAAACTTTGTAGTTCTTGTGTAGTATCTTTAAAATATAATGGTTTTAAGCACATTAATTTATGATAAACGAGAAACGATTCTTAAAAGGCGCACGCACGACGCAGCTGACCATTTCTTTGTGAAATCATCTATCAATTAACATTTTCTTTAGGAAAGTTACAAAAATTGAGCTATAGAATTTAATAATTGTTAATTCGTAAAAGGAATATTAATAATAACTGCAAGGATACCTCCTTAGCTGTAAAAACATTTGCATAATTTACAAACAGCCAGTTTCCTTATGCAATACGATTAATTATCTGTGCCGGCTGAATGCGATATGCCAGTGACCGCCAGCTATGAAATAATGAGTGGAAAGCAATAGAAAGTCATTAGACCAAGTGTAATCGCGGCAAAACGCAATAAATCCAGATTAGTATCTCTCTACGTATAAATGAGATCGTGAGATTTTTTACTATGACGATTGAAATTATCTGTGAATATATTAACTTTAATCTCTTTTTTGTGAGCATTATGCGGTTTATTAATGTTTCTGCATAAGAACTGCGCGATTATGCAAAATATATTTTTAATATAGACGTTACCGATTTGTTAATAGCTTGCTTTTTGTTGAATCTTTTTATTATAATTAGTTGGTTCGTGTGGTGGACTATGTAGGTAGGTACTTTGTTTTTATCAACATCTGGTAAGCAATAAATTATATTATGATAACAATAGACGCGACTAGGCGGAATTGCTTTAGTTTTATTGTTCTTCATTTCCTTATTGTTCTAATTAATCGGCCATTGATGCGTCCGCCAGATGAGTTATAGCATCTAAACGTCAAAATCGTGACACTTGGCAGCCATCTTGAAAAATTACAGATATATTTTTCTTACGATTTTCTTTTTTTTTTACGATTTTTTTTGTACATTTGCTTGTATTATTGGCATTGGTATTTGGCAAGCTTTCCCAGACGTTGTTTGAAAACAAATAAAGGATGTCTGTGCTGGCAATGTTGACATAGACAATTTTATTTGAGGTCACTCATAAAGTCATAATAACTGTTCATACAGTATTTTTACGAAACATTTGCTGTAAATATTTAATTTTTTGACGGTAGTGTGTCTCTGGTACTATTTTTCAGGGCAATTTTTTTGGAAGTCCTGAAACTTTTCACTATTAAAGTCCAATTTTACTAGATATCACGCAATTTACCACAATACTATCAAAATGCTTCCCAGTAGCTTCCTATAAGCTTAACTCAAATATACAGACAGGAGCAGTCAAGAATTTAGTTATAAACTACATTTAAATATGCCTAATGATAAGCAAGAGTCACACATACACCAACAAAACAATAAGTACCTACCTGTAGTACTTTAAATTGTATTTACTGAAAAGGAACCAAGAATTTAAGAAATATGTCTCTTAAGCTTGTAACACACGTCCGTCTGCCCTAATTAAACGTTATCAGCCGATAACCGTTGGCGCCATCCGCTAGTACCATTCACTATACGACTTTTATCCGATAGATATAAAACATAAATTGTCTAGAACAGCTGCAGATTATTAGTCGCCATTTTGCTTACTAATTGCAGTGATCAAACACCTTGAGTACCGTGTACTGAATGGTGCAATTGCATTTTATAATTATTTTTATGGGGTAGAGACGGTTACTATCGTAAAACTTATAATGAAACTTAAATACGTAAGCTGGATGTGGCTTTTAGTTTAGGATTTAAAACGATTTGAGAAGGAAAGTAAAAATAGGTATTGTATTATACTACAAAATTATGATGGCGGAAACGCGAAGATGCGAGCAGCGCTAATATGGTGATGGTGTTGATGATGAAAAGCATGGGTAAAAATATTTAAGAAAAAACATACGGTATTTTACTTTTAAGTGACTTCCTAAAGTATATTCCAGGAATAATCAAACACCAGTTTTTGCGATACACGTCAACATTTTGCTCTACTATTAATGATTTAATGACTATACCCTAGGTGTCTTGTTTGGTCGCGTCGTGCATAGCAAGCCTTACTTGTAGAGGTAGAGATACACTAATTATCTCCATGGCCGCTATAAAAGTTGGGATGTGAAATATTTTGGTCGGGTAGAGCACTTAATGAGTGATCGCATTCATTATGAAATTTTTATTGTGTGATAGAGGTAAACGAAAGGTCTAACTTTAGGTTATCAGTTTCATTAACTAAAGATGGTTATAAATTTGTCTAAACTTTGGTTAGATTGGTAACTAATTTAAAACAAATTAAGAAAGTTTTCCTCTATGATGAGCGACACTGCTTTTTGCAACATTAGCTGTACTTTTGCGTCTAGCATATAGCATAGCATAATCGACCTATAATGTTTCCACTGCTTCCTCACGATGTTTTCCTTCACCGTTAAAGCAAGTGAAAATTAATAATTGATAACTAATACGCACATGACTTCGAAAAGTCAGCGGTGCGTGACTCGGGATCGAACTCTACTGCAGCTATTTTTGCTGAAAAAAAGTCGAAGTAGAGACATATACCTACCTAGGTAGGTATAGAGCGTTCCCCTGCAACGCTATATGTTAACTCCCCTGTCTTTCACTTTGTCTAGGTCCTAAACTTTCTGTTTTTATAGATGTACTAGCTACCGCCCGCGGCTTCGCCCGCGTTTTTCGGGATAAAACGTAGCCTACGTGTTATTCCAGACTATAATCTATCTGTGTGCCAAATTTCATCCAAATCCGTTCAGCCGTTTCAGCGTGAAGAAGTAACAAACATACACACACACCCACACACACACGCACAAACTTTCACATTTATAATATTAGTGTGATAGTGTGATGATGGTAAAGTAATGCCTGGGACACTAAAAAGTGGTGAACGAGAATTGGTGCTGAAAGAAAACTTCCAACACCGTTAAAAACGTTGTAACATAATGACATGGGGAGTCAACATAGCGTCGAAGAGGTCTTATGTGAAACGCTCTCTTAAGCCTGCAATACATGTTGACCGAGCGTTGTCGAGTGAAGGCCAATACCAACATGTGGACGGTATATTTGCCTTGTCTTGCTATCGCTCGGTGTCACTTGCCTAGTTGGTTGAGTATAGACAAGCGCCAGCGTGTATAGACCTCATTTGACGTAGCTTGCCACAACTTGCAGTCGCTCGCGATCACTGGATCATCGGAGCGGTGTCGGTTTTTCTGCACAAATCAAAGGCGCTCGCGCGCGCTCGTACAATAGTGTTCACATGTTTGTCCGCGCGCTATTATGCGGTTGACGTCAAACTTGCCGAACGTGTAGACAGTAGCGCTTGCCTTGTGTCAATTTGTCTAGGTTCGCGTTGGTCTAAACTCGACCAACATGTATTGCAGGCTTTAGATATCTACACTCGTCTCAGGAAGCCAACACAATAGTTCATGGCATTCTTGATGGCCATTACCATTCGCAACGAAGTCTGCAATTGATCAAAGGAGTCTATGGTACCGATTCTGTTTTTTACAAACTAAACTAATTTAGTCTCATTACGTCTCTTTCTAATAAAAAATATGAGAAAGGGATACAAGATATTGAATCCTGTCAAATTAGTCCACTTGAATAGTTTTGTTGTCAATTTAGTCGTCATCGCAAAAGGTTACGACTATTTTTCCGTAAACGACAAGGGCGAAAACTAATTTGACAGTTCTTAATAATATCTGTCCTTTTTTTAGTTTGCGATGCGATGTTCAACAGAATCAGCACCTATATCTAACATGGACTATTATAGACCCCGTGATGTCCAGGCGGAAGGCATATAGGTATTGTTCACGAACTTCCTAGAAATTGGCAACGGTTCGGCACAGAAGCATGTTTACGAGGTGCGTAACGACTGTTACTATATGCGTTTATAAAGCGCGAATGACTTACTTAGTACATTTTTATTTATATTTTTGTAAATAAAAAAAGGGAGATGCTTCAAAATTGCTTTCCCTTTAAAAATACAAAGTAGGTAAGTACTTAATATCAAAAAATATCTTCACGATTTAATGTTGATGTTGATTTTTCAAGAACTTATAATATCATACAAAAATACTGTTTTACATAGAAGCGGGTAATAAAAATATAATTCTCACTACATAATCTTTTATATTTACATATATTCATACTTAAGATGTCAACACGATACCTACTAATAAAAAATCTGCGCTGTGTACGTGACTTTTGCCTAAACTTAAAAAAAATGGAACTGTCACTTTGTAACGTTCTAGCCGACAATTTAATCTGTCATCTGTCACAAAAATGTAATAAAAAACGTGAATTATGTCGTGTAATGTGTTTGTCGTGAAATCTACGTGGGTTTGATCTAGACTAAATTATAGGGCTGTTTCCTGTTTATAATGGAGGTTGTTTGAGTCTACCGATAAATAATAAAATTGTACTGCTTAATGACTTACTAATTAATTAAAAAATTAGCTACACAGGTTTTAACATATTTAAATAGAGCGATGGACTTTTTTAAAATATGTATATGGGCGCTGTTTCTTCAAAAAAAGGAGTTCTCAATTCGTCGAGTTTTTTTTTTATTCTTTGAATGTCATCACATCAACAATTCTCATCTGGGAATTTAACAAATTGCTTTACTTATTTAAACATGATTTAAAAATTTTTCTTAATCATTAATGTTCCTTTTAGTCTAGTTATATGCTGAATATTACTATTTTTATACAAATATTTACCAACCTTAAAATTTCCCACACTTGACAGCCCTACATAATATTACACTTATACAGCGTGTTGACAAACTAATTCCCACAACACTCATGACGTGCTAAGTGCACACACACAAGCGTACTATTGCTATCACATACACCGCCATTTTGCCGCTTTTAAATATTTTAGCACACTACGTAAATACTTTGTAAAGTTGACATATTCTACGTAAATAGTGTCGTATTTACACAGTTCAAATGGAGCAAATATTATGTGGGAAGCGGCGCCTTTGATAAATAATTCAAAGTAAACGGTTTTAGGCGTAAAAAGTTTGATGATCGCGTATGGTAAAATGTACACTCGACGCCATTTACGATCGACCACTTTTCGCCCTTATTACTAAGAACATAAGGGTGAAAAGTGGTCGACCGTAAATGGCGTCGAGTGTACGTAGAGAATGAATTATGGGTTTGGTTAAAGGTACATTTTGATTGGAGTAGATTGAATGGAACAAGCAGATGGTCTACCGTGTATAAAGCTAATACTCTGGACATTACTCTTATTGTTCGCCTTGGGATGAGCCCCTAACCGACCCTTGCTCGAGCCAGCCCGCGCTGAGTAGCCGCACTTGTAGATTTAAATTCGTCCCTAAATAATATTAATCTGATTCAGCTAGTAGTCCTCTAGTTGCCTTCCCCACAGCGGCGCCCTAACCCGAGGGCAACGAAAACGACGCTCCAAGCAAATTTGCCTTGTGCTGCAAGCGCCAAAAATATTGTAGGGAAATTCGCTGACGCTTGCAGCGTCTACTTCGTGGCCTTGTAGAACATTAGACATACATTTGTTTTTGACGCTTGCAGCGCAAGTCCAATTCGCTTGGAGCGTCGATTTCGTGGCCGAGCCATAAGACGAGGTTCGTAAGTCGGACCCCAGTAGGAGGTGTTCTTAGCGTGTGGTCGCTTAGTTTGTAAGTTTTTTGTTATTTCTAAGCCTGGCTGGAGGCAAGTCCTCACCAGAAGTCCGGTTAAGCAGTATAGGCTGTTATAAGCTAACTGCGACAGGTCATTCCAAAAAACTTGTGTTGAGCGGTTTTTTCTTCGAACTGCTATGGTCTGTGAAGACTGGAAACTGAGATTACGGAGTCCTAGATGCACATGACGTGACTCGGATAATGTGCGGTGTGATACATGCTCAAGAAACTGTAAATGTCCGCAACCTAAAAACTACCGGAAGCTTTACGTATCAGATTCAAACAGCTACGTAAGTTGCGTAGGTAGGTACTTACAACCCGTTTTCTTCGGTGAACTATTACAACGTGCTTATCATCAGGCAATCGATAGACGTATTTTCTTCAAAACATCGTAAAAACCGATTTAATAGAGCTTGATTAAAAAATTATATCGAGTAGGAAATAATCGATTATGAAGTATTTAAATCCCGATCTTCTCTCATTATCAGTATTTCTAGCATGTGACTGTTGATTAATGAGGATTTTAAAAGCCTCATAGACGTTTATGGACTAGGATTCAGTGGCGGTTCGAGGGCAGAAAAAATAAGCCTGGGAACTACTGACATACTTGTCTTTCTTCAAAAATATATTGAAGAAAGACAAGTTGCCAGTCTTTGCCAGGCTTCTACCGACGTCTAACATTTTACCACATATTATTGCTACCATTATGGGGTCATCACTTCTTACAGAATTTCATTTAATATCTTCATGAATTAACACGCATCAGAGAGCAACCGCAATCACGGTACGATTGTCTTCTATGGAGAAGCCGCCGCGACGAATCAGGCCATCTACAACCTGACCACACCTTAGACAAGCAATTTCTAACTTTACAGCTCTAAAAATAAGGTGTACAACGACCGCACAAAGAGTTGATGGACAACAATTTCATGGTGACCTGTAGCAAGCGATTTTGAGTTTTATGAAATTACGATAGGGTTTATAATATATGTGGTGTGTGGAGCCGTGGTTAATGGATACCATCGGAGATAGTCACGACCGGCGTACGATTATTATGAATTAGCTACGCTTCAGCGGGGAACCGAACACCGACCGGCGCGGGCGCAGCGCGGTGCGATGGGTTTTTGAAGACAACACAAGTAGTAATACAGGTATCGGTTGAGACTTGAGAGGCTACTTTTGTTTTTGGCTATCGATTTGGGACTGCTAGAAATTGTCATCACCTGTAGATGTAGATAGTCATAAAGTCATAACATAACTTAGGGTCTTAGACCAATTAAATAAGCCCTGCACGTTTTTCGTAAATCTCTACAAATAAAAAGTGTCTGTTTGTAATGTAAAAATAACAGCTTTTTACTAGATGCCGATACTTATAGCAGCAAATACAATAAAAAAAAATGACAGTCTGTTTGTGCCGAGGTTCCGACTAATCTCCGAAACGGCTGGACTGATTTTGACGGGACTTTTACTGGTATTCGAAAACGCAGACGCGGGTACTGCTAGTAGAGCTTAAAAAAATCTTAAAAAAAAAAACAAACAAAAACAAAAAAAAACATTCCGCCGAATTGAGAACCACCTCCTCATTATGAAGTCGGTTAAAAATAACCATTTTTTAGGCCTTTAAACTAGTTCCTACCTATCAGGAATGATCACACTAATATTAAATGCGAATGTTTGTGCGGGTGTGTCGGTGTGTGTGTATGTCTGTTACTTTTTCACGCTGAAACGGCTGAACGGATTTGGATGAAATTTGGTACACAGATAGATTATAGTCTGAAATAACACATAGGCTACCTACCTTTTATGCCGAAAAACGCGGGCGAAGCCGCGGACGGAAGCTAGTTTATTATAATATGCTATTATTAATTTGCCTACATTCTTCCACAACATTAAATAAGTGTTTCATGACACGTTTTATACAAACCGGTGTTAGTTACAGTGATAAATGTTCCTCACTTGATCCGTGGACATTCCACTAATGTTTCCTGCTCAACCCGCCAGGTGTCACTAGTGTCGCCACTCGCCATTCTCGGGACATGTTCCACACCTTGACTTTATCTTTATTAGTTAGACTTGCAGACTTGCAACACGGTATAAGTAGGTAAGTGATCTAAGTGTCCATTTTAGTTTCGGTATATGCTATTTACTGTGACGAATCTAAAAAATGGGACAAGTGCGAGTACGACTTGCGGCTAAGGGTTCCGAAATATGCAATAGCGCCATCTATCCCGCTATTGCATTATAGTAGAATTATCATATCTTGATCATAAATGGCACTATTGCATACTTCTATTGGCGCCATCTATGAGCAGATAGTTATAAAAATAATAAAAAATAAAAATAGTGTATTTGGAACAGATACACTAAAAACCAGCACCCTAATTGCGTAACTCAATTGCTATCACCATGGCATTGTTTTTGACATTCATTACGCCGTGTGATTGCTATCCATGCTCCCGTAACTAGCTCAACGCCGCAATGGATGTTATTGAACTGTCAAAATTGAAGCCATGGTGAAAGAAATTGAGTTACGCAATTAGGCTGCAGAACAAAATTTAAAACGATGATAGCCGCAAAAGTATAAACTGTAGCGCAGCTTCCAAAAAAGTAAGTTGGTAAGGTGACAGACGGACAACAAGTGATCCTATAAGGGTTCCGTTTTTCCTTTTGAGGTACAGACAGGGGAGCCAACATAGCGTCGAAGGGACTTCTTAAACGCTCTAATAGGTACACTTTCAAAGATGATGACAACCATTGCCATCTCGTTTTATTACGTAATAAAAGATAGAGACGGACTTTTATGGAGCTTTCGTGCATATGAAGTTATGAAATGTCAATTTAAAAGGTTAATCGTTTCCTTTTCCATTTTGTATTCGCTTCATTAATCTAGTAAAGGGTACCTTCAGCTTTGATATCACTATTCCATACTATTATAATAATACTAGCTTTAGCTTGCGATTCCGTAATCCGTCTGCGTGGATTTCCATGTACCGTGGGAATTTTGAAAAATTCTGCCTTATTCCCTGTCTACACCATAATGGCAAGCTCTGTGAAAAAATTCACCTCTCTAGGTGCAAGCGTTAGGGCTGGGCGTTAAATTGATGAGACGAAAAAAAATACATAGTACCTACCTACGTATGTTATTTTTTTTTTTATAATATTTTTACTGCTTTGAGCCTTTATTTTTTAATATTTTAAAACGTATAAGTAATGTCGCCTAATTTTTTATCCAACAAAATAAATTATTTAAACTAAGAATCTGATACAATACTGATCTCCGTCTTATCTCGTGAAGATCTCAGTATTTCTTCAAAGGTTAATTGCTAGTATTTTCTTAGAACCACTAATTATCTTGCTTTTACTCGACATTAATCGACTCGGGCAGCCACTTTCCTAATGACTCCGTCTAATGGCAGAATAAAACGAGCATTTATGTGTGTCCATTTGAGTAAGTAGTGAGTATATTCGTTGAGTACTGTGTTTGTTATGGAGACCACCTCAAACAAATACTTAATATTGTCTTTATTACTGGTAATATCCTGTCTTTTCCAGCAAAATCCTAGACCACCCGTGGCTTTAACTTTATAAACTGCTGGAAACAAATAACGACGCTGATAACACACGATCGTAAGTCGATTTTGGTTTACGATTCGGTTTTGTTCAAGAGTACGCAACTGAATCGAGTTCGAATCAATATCGAGATCGTATCAGAAACAAAACCTAAATCGTATAATTTTCGGGAGTACCTAAGCCCCCTGGTTTAATAAATCCATCCACTCACACATACACTGAAAAAATGTATAGTTAGGTACCTATACATAACCATACTTTTGTCAACCTATAACACAAAAAATAGACCACATAATTTTATGCAATATGTAACCAAAACCAGTTATTAAATCAAGTTACCTTTAAGTCTTGTCAAACTTAGGTTAAGTCTTGTCAAACTGTAGTTAAGTGTTGTCAAACTAGGGTTAAGTCTTGCCAAACTTTGGTTATTTCTCAAATAGCCGAAGTAATGTGGTTAAATATTTTGTTCAGTGCAACACGTAACCTAGGATTATTTCAGGAATTTCATGGACTTTTAACTAGGTATATTGTGGCCTTACAAACTGGCGCTAAAAATCTATCCACACTTATCATAGAACCTCTAGGTTCACGTGAAATGTGATCGTAGAATATAAGAAGTCTCATCTAATATTCCGTTTCACATAAGAATTCCTTCTTATTAGAAAGCTTATTTAATAAGCTACTAGAAGTGGCCCCGAGATTGCACTGCCTAGCTAGGAAATCTCCTAGCTAAAAAATCTCTACTATCAGGTCTCTATGTACATTATCTTATCAAAACCAGTATATTTCCTAACATTCCCACGTATAGTAAGTAGTATATAACTTTATTTACAAACTTCAAATAAAATAAATCACAAGTTAACTATCACTCGAGGCACTGACCTCTCTATATATCAGAGACAAAACACTGATTAACAAAAACAATAGTTTATCAACCGTTCTCCGCTTGATTAGTTGAAAACCGAAACAATAAAAAGAACGAACGTCGCTCGTAAATCGGCGCACGCGCACGCCTCCCTCGGCCGACTGTATGCACAAGTAAATATATTAAAGAAAATCCATGTAATAAAGTGCACGAAAATTGATAGATTTCTATCATAAATTCATAACTTAACACTAATGACCCGCCTGGGCTTCATACGGTTGCAATTTAATAACGCGTCGAATCATCTCGTAGTAAGCATACACATATAAGTGTTATATATTATAAAACCAAACTCAAGACTCAAGCATTACTTAAAACTGGTTTCTAATCAAATGGCTTTAAATCTATGCTCAAGGCGAGATCTGTGGTTGAGCATCGTTCTGTAATACCGGCGCCTAAATGATAGTGAATACAGCATTAAAATCAAGTGTGCAGTGTCAAACGAAATTAAAATACAGTTGAAGCGAAAAGTGACTGCGGTTGTTTCGATCTTTTAGTAACTCTTACGTCAAAATATTTATAAGATACTAACACTCGCTAATTATCATCTACTGACACGATCTTAATACTTAATTACAATCGAAGGATATAATCTCAGATATTGATTAATGTTACTAAACAAAACCATCACGCATTCCATCTAAAAATGTTTTATAGAAACCGTGGGCCTTCTGTTCCCACCTGTCGCATGGATTAGCCGTAAACCGCCAATTAATCCATGATGGGGAACAGTGGGCGCTTTCACATGATTCAATCCCATAGCTTTATGGCGTCTGTGCTTCGTATATATCAGCCGGCAGTCGGAAGTGTGGCTTGAAGTAATTCAGCTGTGGAAAGTGGGACAGCGGGATCGTAGAATAACATACATAGTTGTACGAACTGGTGGGGAGTGGTATGAAGCGTTTACACAATAGGCGTGGTTGGCGCCACGATGTACATTGATGGTTTGATACGGATCTTGATGCATGTTTTGCATATGGAATTATGGATAGAGTAATGGGTATGCCACAATTATTCAGGTACCTATGAGTTGCTAGCTTATGCCGAGATTATTCGAGGTAAAAGGTGGCCTGTATGTTATTCTGATGTATAAGCTATATTACTGTAAAGTTTCATCAAAATTCATTCAGTAGTTTTTGCGTAAGAGTCCAAGACTTGCGTGAAACATCCATACATCCTTACAAACTCTCGCGTTAAACATTTTACTAGCAACTCGCCCCGGCTTCGCACGGATGCAATGCTGCTGAGATATAAACCTTCCTCTTGAATCAGTCTAAGTATCTATTAAAAAAACCGCATCAAAATCTGTTGCGCAGTTTTAAAGATCTAAGCATAGTATACATAGGGACAGACAGCCAGCTTTTTTTTTTTTTTGACAGGACCTCTCGCAGTTGGCTTCTAACAGCCGTCACTGCTTAACCGGTCATCTGGTGAGGACTTACAAATGCCTCCAGCCAGGCTTAAAACTAAATAAAAACTACAGGAGGACAACTAGAGGGAGGGGCTACTAGCTGGAACGTATTAATATGATTTAGGGACATATTTAAATCTACAGGCTCAGCGCGGGCTGGCTCGAGCAAGGGTCGGTTAGGGGACTGAGTCATACTCGGCGGCGGACTCGGGTCATGATGGGGACGTCGCGACGGGCCTCGTCGGCGAGGTCGGAATGGAACAGACAGACAGCGGGAAACGACTTTATTTTATACTAAGTAGGTATGTAGTGATAGTAGGATAGGTTGTGTTTCTTATACCTTGCGTGGGAAACTAATCAGCTAACTCATTCTATTTTACACCTCCTCTTAAATCAGCGTGGAATCAACATTAATTGGCGTATTTTTTACTAATTGACCGCAGAGATAGCGCTTTAATTGGCCCATCAATACTCATTAATCAACCGACTATATCCATGCTATTAGTCTATAAAAACTGACTTAATGTACTGAAGAAATCAATTAACCGATAAGGGAGGCAATAACCGACCATCCGGGTGGCTGGAGATAGGCGATTCTAATATAACCAGTAAGTAGGTATGTGAAATAGGAATGTCTTTATTCATATGTATGCGAAAACCTCGGTATTGGTTGTATGATGTAGGTACGATAGGATAGGACTAGAGAATACAATCCCGGGATCCCGAATCTCGGGATCCCGGGATCCCGACCGTTTTCTGGCCCCGAAAATCCCGGGACTGCACTTGGCTAATCTCGGGATTTTCGGGATTGCCACATACAAGTTTAGTTTATATGCCGTAGTCCGTTGCGCCTTGACGATAACCTTGCCTAGGTTATTTAATAGCATTTAATACATAACGACAAATAACACTTTTAGATACGCCGTCAATGCCGTCATACGATACGTACTATTCACTACACAGGTACAGTCTTAATATGTTTGTTGTAAACTTAGAAGGGACTTCCCCACTCTGAGTACTTCAATACAATACTCTTAAGGTAATTCCCCAATGAATGAACTAACGGGGGAATCACCCGATCATCTCTTATTATCATAATATTTTTGCGGGTATTTCCCGTCGGGGTTTCCCTGTACGAAAGTATTAAATATGCTACTTTTAAGGTGATTCCCCAAGTCCCCAACGAACCAACAGGGAAATCACCCGATCATCTCATATCATAGTATTGTTGCGGGTATTTTCCCGTCGGGGATTCCCTGTATGAAAGTATAAATATGCTAATCAGATTTTATTTTTTTCATTTATTATTCTGTCAGTGACGGGTTACGAAGGTTTCGTCATTTAAATTTAAAGTAAATTACCTGAAATTAAGTATTTCAAATGGCGGCAGACTTTGTTAAACATAAAAAAGACAGTGATGCGACGTCAGTGTGGAGTTAATTTTTAGTCGCGAAGGATGGGAATAGTGCTAAATGTAAGCGGTGCCCAGCCATTCTCAAGACTTTGGGTGGATCGACTAAGGGATTACATACACATTTGTTATCAAAACATAACATCAAGGTTATATCAGCTTCAACAAGTCAAGATTCTGAAAATATGAACACAGCTCCGCCGCCAACCAAGCGAAAGTTAGATGATTATTTTACTAAAAGTGCCGACGATAGCCTGGATGATGTTTTGGCAAGAATGGTTGCATTAGATGGATTTCCATTCAGTGTATTCATAGCTTCAGATGATTTGAGAAAATTGCTCTTAGCAAAATACCCGGATTTACCAAAGTCAGCCGTCACTGTTCGAAAACGTGTTATGAATTACAGTGAAAAAATCAAAAAGCAAGTAATTGCAGAATTGAAACAATTGAAAAGTGCAGGTGAAAGATTTAGTCTCTCTTTCGACGAGTGGACTTCAACTTCCAATAAACGATACATGGCTGTCAACGTTCATTCATATAAAAAATTTTGGAACTTAGGACTTGTTCCTATTTACGGAAGTATGACAGCTGAAAATTGTCTTCGTATATTGAAAGAGCGTCTCAGTGAATTTGATATTTCCCTGGAAACTGACATCGTGGCTATTGTAACCGATGGACCGAATGTTATGATAAAGGTGGGGCGGCTTGTTTGCACCGAACATCAACTGTGTCTCGCACATGGTATCAATTTGGCGGTCTGTGATGTGCTTTATTAAAAACATAACTATTTGCAACATAGCCCTACCTCAGATGATACTCTGAATGAACCAGCTGTTACTGTTGATTATATGGACGACAGCGATGATGAACACGATTTAGAAGACTTAGACTGTCCAGAATCAGGTTTAATCGTAATGTCACAAAATGATCTTGCGCCAGAACACGTACCAGAGTTAACACAATATGACAATATTAATGAGCTGATAAAGAAAATCCGCAAAGTTGTAGTGTATTTCAAAAGATCACCATTAAAAAATGAAACAGTACTTCAAAAATATGTGAAAATTGAACATGGAAAAGAGCTGTCACTTCTTTTGGACTGTAAAACCAGATGGAATAGTCTTTTAACAATGCTGGAGCGATTTTATCTTTTAAAAGCATGCATTCAAAAAGCTCTTATAGATCTCAATCATCCAATTCGTTTAGAAGATGTTGATTTTGAATTGGTAAATAAAATTGTTGATGTGCTGACCCCAATTAAATTGACAGTAGAAGCAATCTGTAGGCGAGATGCTAATTTATGCACAGCTGATGCCGCTTTGAAATTTCTTATAAAACAACTGTCTAGCAAAAACTCAGCACTTGCCAAAAAAATGAAAACATCCTTAGTGGAACGTATAAAGCAACGACGAAGTGATAATTTAACTGGTGTATTGAATTATTTACAAAATCCACGAATGAATGATGAAAATCAGTTGTTATCGGATTTGGAATGGCATGACTTATTTCCAGTTCCGACACAGGCTATAGTGAGGAAGCAAATAAAGAGTATTGTTAAAAGACTTAATAGTCGAGATGACACAGAAGAAGAAGAAAGGTCAGGATCACAAATAGATGATGAGCTAAGGCCAGAAACCTCCCAACCCCAATTGACATTAAAGGAAAAGTTACAGCTGGAAATTAACAAGAGTATGAAATCCCCAGATCCTGATGTACAAGTACAAAATGAATTGGGGTTGGCAAATAGTATTAGACGTGAAATGAGTCTGTTCGAAAATGGAGGAGTTCGTGGATATCACTTAGAAACAGCATACAAGTATCTATTGTCTATTCCTCCAACCAGCGTTGAACCTGAGCGAGCGTTTTCAGCTGCCGCTTATGTTGGCAATAAACTACGAAGCAGGCTTGGAAGTCAAACATTGGATGCTTTGATATTTCTGCGATTATATTTTCGAAATACTAAATAGTATATTTATGTTGTCTTTTTAATTTCTTGCAAAAGTATAATTTTTTTGTTTTGTCTTTTTTATTTTCTTATTATTATTGTGATTTGTGTTGACTGTTGTGCAAAGACATTATAAAGTTTTTTAATTACTCAAGTTTTTTTTTAATTTGAGCCCAATTAGAAACCACATAGTCTAATCCCGGGATAGGCCCGGGATCCCGGGATTACGCTTCAAAAATCCCGTAATCCCGGGATTGAAAAACATGCTCGGGATTGTATTCTCTAGATAGGACCCGTATGGCAAAACCCTCAGATCATAGAAACAAGGAGATATGCCATCATAGCAAATTAGTACGGGAACAACTGATGCCACTTTTAGTACATTTTTCGACACAATTACGCGCATAATTAAGCGCTCCTTGTGAATAAAAAGATCTCCCATGCTTTGAACATTCCGCACACCCTCAATCTAACACTGTTAATCGTCACTCAACACTAGCACTAAACTAAAACACTGTATTTATACCATCGATCGTGTTCGGTTCGTCGCCAGCGCGTACGTTTTTTATATGAGCAATTTGCTCAAGATCAGGCATCAAGCTCGATAGCGCCTTGGCACATCTCCTTGTTTCTAAGATCTGAGGTAAAACCCCATCGTTTGTCCAAGTCCGTTTTTTTTTAAGTCTGTAGGATTTGGACTAAATAATTGACATAAAAAAAATGCAAAACGACAAGCCGACACGCACTACAACTAAATGTAAATTATTATAAGTAAATTATTATTTTTAATACCAAATCCACTACAAAACACCGTCGGAATATAAAAGCGATTGATTACAAAGGCTGGCTGTATTCGCGTGGTGCGCGCGCGCATGGTAGCGTACAATCAAAATAAACGTTAGTAGCGTTGTTTTTATGACGCCGCGTCACTCGCCGGCTCGTGTGTTTACGCGTCGGCGAACGCTTTGATGTTTACGCGTTAGGGCTGCAGCTTGTGAAAAGGGTGTGGTAGTTTTTGACTAGATTAGGTAACTAGTATTTTTCAAAACTAGGTAACGTAATATCTTCGAGTCATTAAAAAGAATATGGGAACGTAAAAACAATCCTACTTCGTAATTTAATCTAGAATAAAATAATTACAAAGAAACCAATTGCATGAAATGCAATTTTAATTTACCTATAAGTACGATAAAAGTGAAAAAAAATCTTACTTAAAAAAATATTGATGTTAATTAATTCTATAAGTATTTCAATTCTATATTTAATCTTTATTTAATGATAGTAGGTAGGTAATTAACCTACCTACTATCATTTTATAAGGTACTATAAAAATATATTTCATCTGATTAATCCAAACAAAACTCATTTCAATAAACTTCACACCACGCGACAGCCCTGCTAACGTTTTATCCACGCACCGCCAGATCAAAGGGCCGGCAAAGCTAATGAAGTGATTAATAGCAGTGGAACCATTACCCTGTATAAGTAGATAAATAAAACTGTTATATATCGGAACACCCTGCTACCGGTAGCTCCCAAGTTCCACTCAATCATTTACATCGCTGTGGACAATCTCTATACCAGATGTTTGTTGGAAACTGGCCCTTCTTATAGACGCCTCTTAACTTTAATCACTGATTAAATATATAACTATCCTTGTCATTTGTATGACAATGAATAGAGATGTCAACTGACTTAGCTAAGAGCTGTTTAATTTAATCATCGTCTACTATAATAATATTATAAAGAGGAAAATTTTAAGTTTGTACCAAATAGGCTCCGAAAAGTCCGAAACTACTAGACAGATTTTAAAAATTCTTTCACCAGTAGGTAGCTACATTATCACTGAGTAACATAGGATACCTACTTTTTATCCCGAAAAATTCACAGTTCCTGTAGGTCACGCGGACGAAGTCGCGGTCAAAGTCTAAGTAGGTAAGGGAGTGAGTGTGCAGTATTTTTAAAAGATAATGCTATTACAATGGTATGTTTTGTGTGTAAGCTTAATATAATGCGCCTGCCACACTCGACGAGTGGCATGGGAAGTAGCGAGGAACGGAGGCAGAGACATAGTGTGGCAACATTACTCGTCATGCCACACGTCATGCTCCTCGTCCTCTCTCTCTCTCTCGTCTCGTCCGGCAGAGAGGGCAAATCACGGCAGCGCGAGGAGCATAGCGATGAGCAGCGCAAGGAGCATAGTCTGGCAGGCGCGTAACACGTACAGTTCCTTAACTAGCCTTCTATGCGGCTGGTCAGTGCGAGCTATAAATGCGCCCTTGAAAAATATTCTAATCAGATAGTAGCGCCTACACTGTCTGTCCGTCCGTCTGCCCGTCTGTCACAACTGTCACAAAGCTGTATCTTATGACTCGTATTAGCTATCCAATTGAAATCACAGAATACGTGTAAGTATGTTAAATGGTATACCTAAGTAACAAAAATTCAAAACCCAAAGGGGTCCCAAAAAACCGGAACGGAACCCTCAGTGCGCGAGTCCGACTCGCACTTGGTCGATTTTTTTTAAATTATTTCAATAAAAAAAATCTTGACAAAAAATGCTTATCTTTCCCGGAGTCGGAGTCGGAAGAGGAGAGTATTGTGTATTGTTCTAATCTTTTGTTTGACACGCTGTTGACAAATCATTGTCAATGACTGTGTGATAGCGGCTTTATCTTCTTGTTGTCATTTAAACAGTAAACAGGATATTGAAAACTATACAGGGTGGCAGGTTAGACAGTGTAAATATTTGAAGGGGTCATTGTACTCATCATTATGAACAACTTTTACTATGGGACCAACCCCGAAATCGCGAAAAAAAATCAGTTGTTCCATAAATTTTGTTGAGAATGTATGGAACAGCTGATTTTTTTTCGCGATTTCAGGGTTGGTCCCATAGTAAAAGTTGTTCATAATGATGAGTACAATGACCCCTTAAAATATTTCCACTGTCTAACCTGCCACTCTAATGAAAAATTAAAGCACCTCATACATGAAAATAAAAAAAAAGTTCATAAAATAACAATGTCGATGGTTTAACGGTTGCTGAGTGTGCATGGGGTCCCTGGTTTCGATCCCCAGGTCGGACAGTGTTATTGGAATTTTCCAATTAGAAATACGTAGCAGCCTGCCGGCCTAGCATGACTACGATAGAAACGGGTTTTGTCTACATAGAACAGATTGTAGAAACATGTCTACGTTTTATGAATGAAACTGTAGAAATGTTTCTACAATTTGTCACTTTGTCTATTTCTATGTAGACAAAACCCGTTTCTATCGTGGTCATGCTAGGCCGGCTGAAGGATTTGAGTCCGATTTAATGGCGATATTATAGGCTCGCCCCTAATGGGGATTAAACATAACTGGGCCCCAAGTCTGCTAATGCAATTGTCATAATCGTGTCAGAATGGTCTCTCAATGACATCGTTTTGACCAATGACGAAAGAGATAGTCTTACTCTAAGCCAACGTTTCCCAATCTTATTTTTGCCCTGACCCGGTTATTTTTATACCTCCCATTCGTGACCCACTAAAATATTTCTTAGCCCTATTAGTGTATAAAACAAGCGTCTTGATAATTTACGAGTATGAATAAAAAAGAAAGGAGATAATTCTGCAACCCGGTATTTTATTTTTGTGACCCGGTAGGAACGGTATCGGGTCGCGTCCCGGCAATTGGGAAACGCTGCTCTAAGCCAATGGCCGCTTAGGTTTTGACAGATAAGGTGTCAATATGACACCGTTCTTACACAATGGGGGCTACCGTTTTTTTGCTCACCAGTTGGCGCTACAGTCGCGAGAGGTCATGTTAAACTTTGTTTACTACGGGCGTGAAAACAAAACAAATTTATAATACCAATTTATTATAAATATCGAAGAAAACATAGCAGTAAACTCGGCATAAATAAGCATACTTTTGATAGAAAATGTATTTGTAAACCAGTAAACATACCACAGTCAAAATACCTCTGAATTAGCTGTTCTTTCAACCCGCTTAATTTTGCACCTCTTTTTCTTAGCTCAGCTTTTCAAGCACTGATATTCATTGACCAGTAATTCATATTTGCCTTACTGAATCGCAGGTATTGCAAAATAATCACAAAAGTAGTTTATTTGGAAATAAACGCACGTATTTTAGTTCACCGACAAACTATGACATTTGACATTTCGAAGAGGAGTAGTCGTTACGAAATGTAGGCAGTTATTGAAACTATCTATCAATGCAATAGGGGGTAGAGGGTTTCTGCAGTCCAACGAAACTATCTATTGAAATAGGTAGTTTGATACTATTTATTGAAATAGATAGTTCCGATAGATTTAGACGTTTTAGATACTAGGGAACGCGATTCACGAACGACCGCTGCCGCAGACTTATCATTTTGTCTCCTTCACACATATACATACACACGCATACAATGCTTTTGCATTTTGACTTATGACTTTCTTAACTTCTTAAAGATTCGTTAATATAAGAGAAATGAGAAAGTAAAGTAGGTACCTAAGTAATATTTGCATATTTTCAAACAAAAATAGTATATTATGCAATTAGTGAATAAAGGACGGATTTAAAGCGAGGGCCATAGATGAATCACGAGCTAGTGAAGGATTCTAACGATTGAATCACGACCGTAGGGAGTGATTCATGATGATTGAATCACGAGCATAGCGAGTGATTCAAGTGTTAGAATCCTGAGCGACGCGAGCGATTCATGGCCCTCGATATAAATCCGTTTTATTCAAGAGTTGCATACTATACTTTATACCATGACTACGAGAAAAAGAAAGATTTAAGTGAAAATATACATATAATGAAGAAAAAGTAAAGTTAAATTGGCTTTGATATAAACCAGCCGTGATTTTGTGGGTAGCAAGCGTTCCACCTTTCCACTATATCGGCAGCCCTCTCTTTCACAAACTCAGGTGTTAACACATCTTCATCACTAGAATGCATTTTTAATAGATTAGAACAACACTAAACAAACACAAAATTAAAGATTAAAGTAACACTAAACTTTGTGTTCGTACAACATACAGTATTCAAAATAGCGCCAATTTACTAAGGACAGCAAAGAACACAAAACAGTTTTTATTCTAATGCTAAACTCCTTGTCGAAAATGTCGACCAATCAAATTGAATTTAGAACACATCAATATAGGTCGAATACACAGATTACACTTACACTAGATACGGCAAGCCACGACCAAGCGTGCCCTGCATGTTCGACTGTTCGTACTAAAAAAAGTCTGTTAGCTCAGTGACGCTTAGTGATTGAAACAATTCTGTTTACTCTGAGCACATCACTAAATGGCTGGGGTGAAGTTATCGTAGGTATAAAAAAGATGACACGTTCGGTTTTCATACAATCTAATAACGTGCCGCATCTAGCATAGGTTCTTTAAATCTGTGGTCGAATACATTGGTGTGTTCCATTTTCAAACATCAAAACAGTGAGTAAAAGTGCTTTTTATTCACTGTTTTCAGTGAATAAAATAAGCTTTTTAGAGGGGGAATGGTATAAAAATAATAATTGCATGGCCATGTATGATAAGGTTTATTTTTAGGCACGCTTGCTAATAAATATAGCAGATTTTCTGTTTATACTCTGACTCTTAATTGTTTGCAGTAACTTGACAGTTCGAAGCGAAATAATGATACCATATTTACATAAATATTATTTATCTTTTAAAAACTTTAATCTAGTTATCAGTAATCAAAATCATAACGAAATATTAATGAGATTAAGTGTCAAATTGGAACACCAAAGAAGCTAATTATAATATGTATATTAAATCGGTTCATTAGTTTCGGAGTCTATTCAATGCAAACAAACAATCAAATCTTTCCTCTTTATAATATTAGTTTGGATTATGCTTTATCGTGAAACGGCAATCGTTTCATTCACCACATAGAATAGCTCGTCGTAAAACACTCTATTATGCCGCTATTATGTATAATAGTGTTTCAAAGCCCGTTATTGATATTGGATAGATAGTTTCATTTCGTTACCCAAAAAAGCCATTACAACCAACCTCATTTTCGGTGACAACAGCGCCTCTAGCGGCGAATTCACACGCGTTAGCCCCCATTGCAATAGCAGAATTGGGGCCCTGGTGAAATGTGGGTATACCTCTGCTTAAACTTTCAGGAAATACAAGCGCGATGTTATTTTTACTAAAAATGTCTTGATATTTCATTGACTATTCGTTTTGCGAGGACTCAAATCACTTCGTCAATTTTATTCACGAATCTGTTAATAAAGTTGCAATCTAACTTGCTTGACTGACATAAATTATGTGTGCCTGACTAAAAACTAAATGTAAATGGATCTAGCTATATTCTAACCTGCTTGTTCAAAGTAAATGGATCACCGTGTCCACCGGTCTCTTTGATCGTCGCTACGAAGGCATGTCCGTGCCGGCGCGGGCGTCGCTTTGAAGTCCGTATTGAGTTGTGTACAGAACAAATAGTTCTACATTATATTAATACATTTACATACATAGTGGGAAATACGTGGAAAAATGTGTTTATTCTAAGATATTAACGTTTAGTTCTGAAGATTATTTAGTTTATTTAGCTGATGATTATTCATTTTGCACTCGCTTCTGGTGTCTTGAAAGAAGTTTGTTTTACCTTTTTGGAAACTCGAGTAGGTATCAAGCAAGCAGCCCTGAGGCCCTAGACAAGTTGCTTTTCTGTGAGCGTTTACGCCGAACGCTACGGACAAAATGTATGGAATTGACATTTGTGAGTCACGTGACTTTTCCGCAGGTAATGTCATTGCCATACATTTTTGACGTAACGCTGGTCCCTGACTCAATCTAGGGATGGCCGATACGATGCGATATATCTGAATATCGATACAGCACTATACGATATACCTATCGATATTTTATACGATATTTTGGCCATACGGGCATCAATACGATATCACCATTTATAGGTACCTACATTACGATATTTTATTTTTAAATCTCTGTAAGATAAACATAATATGGCTTCGATATGTTTAAAATTCACAAAAACACACATTTACACTGTAATTCTCTACTGAATTCCTGAAACGCTTCATTTCCAGTAACTCTATACATTACGAACTAAGGATCCTAGCACGGCCCATCAAACACGGTCGGTACTGCAACTCAACTGTCCCGTGAAGACATCAAAGCGTGCGCCTGCGCAGTTAGGCGCTCGCTGCTATTTTCGGAACACGTCTGTAATTAATTTTTTGTCGTCCCATGTCCTTTGTTGTTGGTGGACAAAATTCTGTCGCGAAGAATAATAGGTTAGTAGGTAGGTACATAATAGGTTTGTTAGTTGTTTACGAGAGTCGAAAATAAGTAGTTGAAAGTCTTGTATAAAGAGCATTTCACGTAGGTACCTAAGAAGTCGCTTCGACGCTATATTGGCCCCCCTGTCTGTCACTCCTGTTTAGGTCTTAACGTTTTGTTTTTTGTAGATTTATGTGTTTTTAAAGCAATGCCTAGCAGGGGCGAAGGGTCAGTTTTTGTGAGAGGTAAGCCGGAGTTTACCTGGCCACGAAAAGCTAATTAATAAAAGTAGGCAATACTGCCTGTGCTATTTTTCAAAGAGAGGAATTAGGAATCGTATTGTAGGGACCCTTCGCCACTAATGCCTAGGACTCTAAAAAGTTGTGAACTAGAATTGGTGCTGAGAAAAAACTTCCGTTAAAAACGTTGTAACATATTGACATTCAGGGGAGCCAACATAGCGTCGAAGGGTCTTATGTAAAACGCTGTCTACCTTCGTTCTTTTTAAGTATAAACGCTTAAAAATATCCCCTTTTCTTTGTAACAGAAAAAAATGCATCCTAGACGCCTCCAGCTAAAAACAAACCTCCATCCATACATTCACATTTCTGAAACAGTTTTGACGTGCATTGTTCGTCACAATAAGTACACCTTTCATGACGTCATCAATCAATCCACCGCCAGTATCGTAACTTTGCCCAGCAAATAAATAATACCACTCCAAGAGCTAAATAACTCAATGGTTCAGCTAAAGTAAACAATTGTAATCGTAAAACTATTTGGATCTCGACTTTATTGGAACGAGGTAAGGTTGGTTCTTGAATGGGGGCTGTTGTTATATTAATCTTGGTATTTATATCAATGGAAACCCTTGTATGTGATCCCAAAACATCCGATGCCACTCATGTGGGCAAATGTTTGTTAAGGAGACGTTTACTTACACACCACTTAGGATCAGCCTGACTATTCTGTACCGACACCTCAGATCATAGAAACAAGGAGATGTGCCAAGGCGCCATCGAGCTTGATGCCTGATCTTGAGCAAATTGCTCATATTAAAAACGTACGCGCTGGCGACGAACCGAACACGATCGATGGTATAAATACAGTGTTTTAGTTTAGTGCTAGTGTTGAGTGACGATTAACAGTGTTAGATTGAGGGTGTGCGGAATGTTTAATGCGTGGCAGATCTTTTTATTCACAAGGAGCGCTTAATTATGCGCGTGATTGTGTCGAAAAATGTACTAAAAGTGGCATCAGTTGTTCCCGTACTAATTTGCTATGATGGCATATCTCCTTGTTTCTATGATCTGAGACCGACACCCACACGCCCCGTGATATCACCGCGCGAACTGCCAATAGTTTTGCGAAAGTTAAAGGGAGAATGTCACCGTGACATCCTCCCTCGCAAACAGATTGGCAGTGCTCGCGGTGATATCACACGGCGTGTTCGATACAAAATACGTATAGACAGGCTGGATTATTCCATAAATCTTTCGTTTTTACGTCATAGAGCACCCTTAGGCCATGTTGTTTCAACTTACAGTTACGTATCTGTAACAGTCAAATTTTTTTTATTAAATTATAGGCTCGCGTTTGACCGCCATCTCGCCTGATGTTAAGTGATGATGCGGTCTACGATGGAGCACGGTTGCCTAGAAGAAACCGATTCACTCTCGACTTGAAGATACCCAGATTGTATAACTGTCGGGGAACACCCACTCGGGCAGCGAATTCCACTGTTTTGCGGTTTTCACAATGAAAGTGGAATCAAAGCGCTTCGTTCGGGTTTTTGGTACATCAACCATGAACCGATGGCGCTTTTTCGTGCTTCTGGCTGTCCGATAGAAAAAAGGGCAGGAGGGAATTAGATCATGCAGATCTGTAGCACACTCTCCGAAATGTATCCGATAAAAAACCGATACACTAGCAACCTTGCGCCTATGCTCAAATATGGCGGCTTGTACGAAAATTTCATACTGACCTAACGATTACGTACTGACTTACGAATACAGATGGTTTGAAGCAACCCGCCCTTAGAGACGATAATACATGGGATTCAATTATTATAGGTACTTACTGGGATAATGAGCAAGTATTTTGCATTATAAAGATTGCGCTTTTTTAATTGCAATCTGAAATGAACCAGTTTTTTTTAAATAGCTCGCCAAGTATGCGCAAAAAACTGGATTAATACACTCGTTATATATTTTTAATCTCGCAATTGATCGTATTTTATTTTAATTAAACCCATAATTTATTATTCAAAGTTACTGGTATAGCTACTTGAATAAAGTAAAAAGTTTATGAGTTCGGCTTAAGATTTGACTAGGTAACCTACTGGGCCCCAAGTCTGCTAATGCAATTGTTATAATCGTGTCAGAATAGTGTCTCAATGGCATCGTTTTGACCAATGACGAAAGAGTTAGTCTTGCTCTAAGCCAATGACCGCTTAGGTTTTGATAGTAATGGTGTCATTATGACACCATTCGTACACTATTCAAATAGCAGAATTGGGGCCCTGGTTGACAGTTTAAAAGTGCTTGTAAATGGTCCAATTGTAATAAATGCTTTGACTTTATCACATTATTCAGTCTATTTATAGTTTTCAAAACTTCTCAAGCAATCTTTAGTTTATCTATCCGTGACGAATGCTTAAACGACAAAATAATAAAACGTAACGTTAAACCAACATGACCTTAACTGAAATATCTTAAGTGGTGCCGCCTTAAACCTTTTCCGAATGCAAACAAGCATGTTTGCTCACAATTGTTAGCTTAGAACGAACGTTTGTCCGAAGAAAAAAACACTAAAATACACTTCGTTTTGAGTGCAATCTACCGTTCTAATAGGATATGCGCCGGCGCAGGTAATAAGAACTTTTGGTTCTTTAGAATAATCCGTAACGATGGATTTTGATGCAAAGAAATGCTTTTAGAAATCTTTTTTAGATGTTTGATCGATACCTACTTAGAAAAGACGTGTTTGTTATCATTCTAAAGATTTATGTCAGTGAAGATGTTCCGGTGCAGTCTACCAAAAAGTACAGTAAGACATCTATTGACTACTGTTTTGTAAGATGCAACACATTTTGAGAAGTGGATTAAATGGAATCTTTATTTACAAATAATACTTACTTCACCATTCAAAAAGATTATTAAACACTGTTTTAAACGTTCACGGTTTTTTACTTCACTAAACAATTTACTACGGGAATCCAGTGTTATGTCAACTAAAACGCAATATAAAACCTCGTAACAAAGACTCCAAAAAACTTATTGATACCGTGAGTGTGGTTTGCCGTGACTTTCAATCGAGTGTGAGTTCCAGTAGTGAGCGTAGCAAAAGACTAAGAAAGAGGGTAGACAGATTTGTCTGTTCCTAACAATTATTTTATTTTAAGTGTTCATCCACCCGCATTCTCCAGTTTACCCGCGATCATGGCGCTTGCAACAGCGTCGAAATATCGGGAACTCAATCCAAACAAAAATCACGGAAGTTATCCCGTAACACCGGCTCCACACGTTGGCCGAAACGTTGGCCCCAACGCCACTCGCCCAACGTGTGGGTCTATAAAATAGCATTGGCCCCAACGTTGGCCAATACTATTTTCTAGATCCACACGTTGGGCGAGTGGCGTTGGGGCCAACGTTTCGGCCAACGTGTGGAGCCGGCGTAAGTAAATTGTTTAGTGAAACAAGATTATTCTTCTCTAAAGCATTTTTTATGATATTTATCTCATAATATGACTTCATCCTTTGTTTAAATCTCTATCTCTCTACATGACTTCACTTTGGTCTGGGTTAACTTGATAGTGACCTAAATAAAAAAGCTTTCTTTTGAATCGTGAGAAAAACCTCCGATTGGTAAAAGCACAAGATGCATGCAGCACAGAAAACTTAATTTTTTTGCTTATCTCGTCAGGGAATCCATATAAAGCGCAGGTCACACCGCCAGCTAGCGAGCGAGCGAGCGAGCCGGACGAGGCTTTTCATATGCTGACGTAGCCTAACTCTGTAGTTCGCGGTGTAAACCGAAGTATGAAAAGAGATGAAACGATGCCTCGCCCGGCTCGCTCGCTCGCTCGCTAGCTGGCGGTGTGGCCTGAGGGGTGATTCTCGCGGGTTCGATATTGATATCCCCTTCGATATATATTGCAACAACTGTCAAAATCCCTACCATTTTGACATTTGTTGCAATATATATCGAAGGCGATATCAATATCGACACCCGCGAGAATCACCCCCCTGCGCTTAAATATTATAGCTATTGCTCGTCCTCAACGTCGCACTAACAAAGAAAGTTCACGTTTAGGATAAACGTACAAATTGTAAACGAAAAGAGAAACACATAATTCTTACATTATAATCTCTAAGTAAGTAATTTATATTATATCCAACACTAGTTTTCGCTTGCGGCTTTGCCCGTGTAAATTCAAATTTTGCGTAATTTTTAATAGCCTACGTGTTATTCTGATGTTTGTTAGCTATATATGATTGTAAGGTTTCATCAATATCCGTTTAGTAATTTTTGCGGGAGAGATTAACAAACATCCATTCTCACTAGCCTATTAGTAGGAATAATAGGATTCTCGTGTCCTATATAATGAATCATTAGGGCGCCACACACAGAAAAGAAAAGTGTTTTTATTACTCCGTGGCGCCACATCATCCAATTTTAATTCGAGACTGATTAATTGATTGACGTTTGTTCAAGTAACCAGGGGCCTATTTGATGTAACCACTCTGCACTCTACTCTTCACTTTTCAAATATTGCAGAGTACCTATGGAGCGAAAGTGTTCCAAATTTCAATTTTCAGTCTGCAAAATGTGTGTACGTAAAACATCAGTTGAAGAGTTCGGAATTTGGAGTGCAGACTTGCAGAGTAGAACGTTACATCAGCTTTTAAAAGCATGCGAATGTCAATTGTTTGACAACTGAACTTTTGGATCAAGCTTCAAGTCTCATAATTAGCGGTAATTTAATAGCGGTCTTTTCATATTTAGTTCAAGGGAAGTAGGGCAACACAAGTGATCTATTTGCGAATTAATAAGTGCCATGTCAGGCGATTACCTTATCAGGAGCGTTGAGTGCGATGACCTTTGTGTGTAACATTGTTTTCACGTTTATTTATTAAATCACCCATTATCTTCAAGTGCGATGACGATATGATTGGAAATGATTTAATTATGTTCGAATGTGTGAGGCTTGGGTCTGTAGCTGTACCTACTTCCGTAGATATTGAGAAGTTCTTTCCACTCGCACTCTCGATTGGAGGAACAAATCAAGTCGGTAAGAATCCAATATACCTACCTACCTACGTCTCTGTTCTCCACAGACAGAGTTACTTATCGATAAAGATTTCCCCCCCAAAACAAACCTGCAGTAGACTTCCAGTGCCGTTCCAACAACGACGTTTAGTCTTGCACATGGATGAAGCCACAATATGGATCTAAATACTAGAATACCTACTTAATTAAGGCAATCCTACGAGGTCTTCAAAATACGATAAGACTTTTAAACCGGGTGAAAATTAATCACATAGTCGACCTATTACCAACATAATCTGTCTGTCCTAGAATCTGCGTCAAAACGTTTGTCATGCCTTACCCAAATTGTGTTTTAAATTAAACTTTGCAGTAACAGCAGCCTAATAGATTATACTGAGAACCGTCGGCGTCAAATTGTGGTCAAAATGTCCAACGGAATTGATTCCGATTACCGATTACTCGATAGTCGATTGCCGGAATCGGTATAAATTGGCATTCAACTCGATTGTGCACGACGACGCTTTAGGGTCCGTGGTAATGACTAAAGACGTTTTAGTACTTTTATGTTGCCGTCTTAATTCTAAAGGCTTTAGGAAAGAGTTAAGTTTTCAATAGTGTACCTTTAACGTTTTAAATAGTAATTTATTACGACAGGGACGAAGGTTTAGTTTAGATGACCAGTCACCTTATAAGCAACATGGCGAAGTGAATTTCTGAATAATAGTTAAATCTCAACGTAACTAATTGTTTTGTTTGTTAATGTGGTAAAGACTATGGCCATGTTGTTTCAACTTACAGTTACGTATCTGTAACCGTCAAATATGGCGGCTTGTATGACAATTTCATACTGACTTAACGATTACGTACTGACTTACGGATACAGATATGGTTTGAAGCAACCCGCCCTAAGTAGGTAATGACCGCATATCCGTAAGTTAATCTTAGTCACAGACAAAAAAAAATGGTGTTATAAATCTTATAATTACCAACACATTCATAATATAGGAGTTTCGGGCGTAAGTCTATCATTATTTATTTGGCATCAGTCGGTGTGAAGATTAAGGCTAATTTTAATAAAAAAACACTTCACAAGTCCGAGGAGAATCATTGCATTTATAAAAACAAGGAAGCATACTTCCTTTATGCTCCCATCTATCTAATTCCACCTCATCATAGCACATTAAACTACAATCAAAACCGACTTAACAAAAAAAACGTTATTTCAAATCATTCGAAACGAAATTAGTGTCGGAGCGTCGTGTAATCCGTTCCAAGGCCGGTTGTTTGAGAAATAAAGTTTTTTGCGCTGAGCAGGCCACCAAGGCAATTATCCTACAACAATGCGACAGACTTCCATTGAAAAAAGCCTTTGGAAATACGCAGCCAACCGCGCTGCCGACCGAGATGTAGGTACGAATGTTTTGAACAGAATATCGGGAGCTTTCATTTAAAGATTTTGTTGTTGATAGGTAAATGTTATTAGTAGGTATCAGTGGGAACAGATTTAATTAATAAGTAGCTATTATAGCTACCTACAACAATGTAAAACGTAGGCACATGTAATGTACCTATCCTTCGCTAGCCTAGGTACGAGGAATTGCAAGAGTTTACAAATAATTTAGCCAAGTTAAATGATTTACGAGTACCTAGTAACCCCACGCAATAGAAAAAAGTTTAGCTAAATACTGAGAATCTAGCCCTCACCCGAAGTCAGTTAAAATTATTCCTATTACCATACTGTGTCTAACAGGATATATGAAACTTGAGCTAAGAAGAACTAGACACTTTGTATCCGTTACAAACTACGAGGAATTTAATAAATTGGCCGCTTAGCTAGGTAGGGAGGTGGTCTGAGCCGCTTACTTCAACGAATTTGACCTGGGAATATTGCAATAGGTAAATTCTATCTGTTTAGAAATATCTAATGCGAAACGTCGTCTTGCAAAAATTGCGAATTCGCTCTTTTAATTAAAATGACGCTAAAGTATTGCGGCTACAGATTTCTTAAGACTTCTTTGGTAGTTTTATCAAACAAAATCTAACATCTACCGTATTCATCTTAATTTTCGGCGTCGAACCCTTTCGAGCCATTCATCGGCCTTTTGATTTGATTGCGTGACATCCGTTCTGGTTTCAACAAAAACGAGTCTCACCAACGACCTTGCCTTTGTCTCCCAACCTGTCATTTGCTGCCTTTTTGCTCCACAGCCCATGCCTCCAGGCTTGGGAATACTGCCCTTTGTGAACGTTTTACTACAACTAAATAAAATAACACTGTGGAAGCTTTTATATTTATGAATGTCATGTTAGGTATCTTTTATTGCAAGGCGTAGGTAATGGTAGCCTCGTCAACTTGAAAATAAAAAATTGCATCGTTTTAGTTAAGTTCGCCCTAAACTGAATAATTTTAAAACATTCTAAAATTGAAATCTTTTGTTGTTTCAGATGGTGTCGTTCGCCGGCATTCTGTCGAGCGGGTGTTCAGTCCACGCGCGGTTCCTCCTGTGCTCGGCGTTCGCTCCGCTCTGCTCCGAGGAGGTGTCCGGCTCGGTGAGCGCCTGCAGAGCGCTCTGCGAGAGCGTCGTCGATGACTGCAAGGAGCAACTGAAGCAGATGCTGCCCACAATCGTGCTCGACTGCTCCGCCTTTCCCCTCCGAGCTGACCGGCGGCTGTGCATGCGACCACCCAACGCTAGCGAGTCAGAACCAGAGCCACCTCCGGCATCTCGCTGGCCATTTCACGACCATGATATAAGGGAGCATGGATGTCCACCTGCACACACCAGGGCGCCCACAGGAGAGTGCTGGCCCGCGTGCGGACAACACGCCAGGTACAGCCAGGGTGATAAAAGAAAAGCAGAAATCTGGATGAGCACACTGGCCTGGTTCTCCCTGCTGTCCACATCGTTCGCGCTTCTAACATTCTGCGCGGAACCGTCTCGATACAGATACCCAGAGCGACCCGTTGTATGGATGGCAGCGTGTCACGCGATCGTCGCATTAGCACACGTCACTCGAGGCTGGTTGGGAGACAAAATGGTGTCCTGCTCCGGTACCACGTTAGCCGTGGACGGCTTGGCGTCACCGACCTGCGTGGCTTTCTTCTCTCTCACTTATTACTTCACGCTGGCGGCGGACGCGTGGTTCGCAAACGCTTGCGTCGCGTGGTACCTGACAGCGGCCAGCGAATGGTCTACTGAAGCTTTAGAACGCGCTGCGGCGTACCTCCACGCCGTCTCGTGGGGCTGGGCAGGCGCATGGACGGCGGCTGCCTTAGCGCTGAGGAGAGTAACAGCCGACGAGTTGACGGGAACGTGTGGAATATCTGATGCAGCTGCTGCAGCGTTGGTTGGGGTCCCTAGAGGCGCTCTGCTCGTCTCGTCAGTGGCTCTCGCGATCGGAGCGTGCCCTGGCATCATGAGGGTGCGACGTGCCTTAGATTCGCGTGGAGCCAAAAGGGTTGGAAGGCTAGCGGCTCGCGCAGCGGCGACTGGCCTGTTGTACTTCATACTGGCTGCTTTGGGTACCGGAGCAAGAGTTTTAGAAGCTCGAATGCGGGAGACTCGGAGCGGCCTCGCCTTACTCGTAGCGTTAGACGCTGGAAAAGTTGAGGAGGGTGCTGGGTCGAGCGGGTTGTCAGTGTGTTTGGGGCTGTCGTGCGGGATCGCCGCAGGGGCTTGGGCGTGGTCTCGGAAGTCCGCCGCAGTGTGGCGACGAGCGCTATGCCCCCCTCGTAAAGCTCCCTGCTGTGCCCCCCCTCTCCTGCGCTCCCACCACCCCTACTACAAGAGACCGTTACACGTGTCGCGAGTATGATGTCCTAGTGGCTAGACTCAGCAGTATTTACGTTTAAGTTGTGTAGTGTGTAAAGTGCCTGATTATGCCTTCCGTGAAGGCGCTCTCGATATTTTGTACAAAATGTGTAAATAATGTAAATTTTATTATTATACTGTTGTTTTTCATATCAATAACTTTGTTTTATTACGATTTCAATCCCGATGTCACAAATCCTTAAGATTCCAGAAGATATTATGTAACTGCTTAAATCATATGCAGGTGCGAACCAGTGCGAACCTAGATAAATGGGTCACTAGTATGTCAGTGTAGATAGGTTGAGGAAAGGGTTACTCGGGGTATACCTTTCGTATAAAGTTTAAATCTACAACTAAAAGGGAATTGAAGGAGTACTTACGTGCTAGTCTGTTCAGCAGCGAACCAGCATCACACTCGCTGGCGACCGCCTCAGGTTCCTTCCACCGCATCCCACTACACACACACACACACACTGGTAGTCTTAGTTCAAATATCGCGGGAATATTACGCGGATGCTGCGCAATAGATACAGCGCGCGCGCAGTCTCCAAAACTATATCAAACTATATTCGTAAGAAGAAACGACAAAGACGACTTCGACGTCTAGGAATTAGCCGTCACAAATATAAAAAATATGCGGGTAGATTAGGTTTCACTTTTGTTAAAAATACCCACAATAACATTTGAATCTATTCCGAGCAATATGCGAAAATGAAGTGTAGTTTTTTCCTTACGTACCTATCTACTTGTTTTATTTATTAAACAATCTTGGTAGGTCTTTATGTTGCATTTTAATAACTAACTTTTAATAACTGTGTAGAAAATATAACTACTTGCTTCCCATACGTAATTACAACAACTTTTAATCAATTTTATTGACGAAAATTGCATTGAAAATATGTGCTAGGATTGTTTACAAAAAAAAAAGACAAGGAAAAATACACTTCACATATCAAATATTCAAAGTAGATTGCGGGTTCCACATCCCAGGGGTAGAACAATTCCATAAATTAAAAACTATTCTTTATGTTAAACACGTTTTTATTAATAAATTGTTAAACATTATATTACACTGATACAATAGTTAGTATATATGACTCTCTATACAAAACGAAATGTAGATAATTACACAATTTACAGTACATGTTCCCTCTTATCCGAACTAGCCACCCTGAAGTATTTTGATTTCATCTAAAGTACCTGGCAAAAATCGTGCTTTAGAAAGAGATAGGTAATCAGCTTCGTAGAGTCATCTTTGTAGCACAAAGCACTAAAAGGTATCTAATAAACAAATCAGCGACAAAACTTTACATAGGTATGAATGACGGATAGGACGCTCTACAAAGCTGAAGCTAGCCGATTATCTCTTTCTTAAGCTCGATTTGTAATTATTTGCCGGGTACTGCACATAGTTCTTTAAACAATCTAGTATAAATACAATCAAAAGAAGGAACGGAATAACTTAAGAAATATCAACTTAGCGTATAGGCTGTATAGGTACTCACTAGGCGACAGCAAGTTAGCAACATGTTACTTGGAACATTGGTAACAAATGAAGAGTTGAAGACAAGCTTCAGGCGTCCATGAACAAAACGTTTATGAAAAAGAAAGTAAGTAGTACTAGTTTCAATTAAAATATACCAAAAAGAGACAATGGTGCTGATTTTGTCGAACATCGCACTAAACTAATTTTAATCACATTATATCTCTTTCTTACAAATATAATTGAAAAAGGACAGCAAATATTTAGAACTGTCAAATTAGTCTACGCCCTTGTCATTTACGGGAAAATAGTCTTGACCTTTTGCGATTGCGAGTAAATTGACATTAAAACTATTCAAGCGCACTAATTTGACAGGATTAAATATCTGCTATCCCTCTCTCATGTTTTTTTATTAGAAAGAGACTTAATAAGACTAAATTCGTTTAGTTCGTAAACGACGGAATCGGCACCATTAAACTAAACTAGCAAACCCGACAGACGTTGGCTTGCCTGCTATTAGCACGTTCAGCAATTTTCTAGATCTCGATCGCAGCGTTCATTTTCTATTTAAAGACGGCATTATTTACAAAATAAACTTTATTTCAATATAATATTTAGTATTAGCCAAATAACGTAAATATATTACTAAAAATTGCCTAACATTATCGCCTAGTAAATATCCAGCTTTAAATAAATATAAAAAATATATTGGCCTGGAATGTAATACATAAAACAATAAATCTAAAATAAATAATAGAACCCACTTGTTAAATTAGGCCGATATTAACATTATTATCACTTGCGATCACCGTTATAAATTCGATTGAAAAAAAAAACTTAAAAACCAAACGAATACATAAATAGATAGAATGTGGTAGCCCTACTAGTTAAAATGGACTTTATAATAAGGTAACACGGCACATAATCCCGTGGAAGTGAAGATATAATTTCATAAAACTGTATTTTAACAAAGATATATGTAATTTTTCTAACTAGACTATATAGTTAGACCAGAAACTTTTTTGATATAATTTTTATCTTACAAATTGACGTTCTATCCTAAGAAAAAAAAAGCGTACACAAATTCAAAAAGGACCAATCATATTGCTCCATTTTAACCATACAATTTTGATATTGATTTTACCTGTCAAATACCTACCTAATAGTTTGCAATTCCAATGTAGGACACAACAATTACCTATAAAAGGCATCATACAATGGTGCCAAATCAGTACCCCTATCATAAGTTTTTTTGACGTATAGTTTCGTTAACGTAAGCATATTTTGAATTTAAAATACAGCAGTCCTGGGACATTTTGATAAAAATTTATACAATTTGCACATTTTAAAAAATACAGAGAAATTAATTAAATATTTAATTTATATAAATATTGTGTAACAAACGTGTATTTTCAATTCAAAATATGCTTACGTTAACGATACTACACGTCAAAAAAACTCATGATCGGGGTACTGTTGTACATAGCACTATTCGCACTACACTAATTTTAATCACACTGTATCTCCTTACAAATATCATTGAAAAAGGACAGAAAATATTAAGAACTGTAAAATTAGTATACACCCTTGTTGTGAAAATATGCAAGTAGACTAATTTGACAGAACTAAATATCTTCTATCCCTTTCTCATGTTTTTCATTATAGACATAGTGAGACTAAATTAGTTTAGTTTGTAAACAGAATCAACATCAATGGTGCTAATTCTGTTGAACATCGCACTAAACTAATTTTAATCACACTATATCTCTTTCTTACAAATATCATTGAAAAAGGACAGAAAATATTTAGAACTGTCAAATTAGTCTACGCCCTTGTTATTTACGGGAAAATAGTCGTGACCTTTGGCGATTATGACTAAATTGACATTAAAACTATTCAAGAAGACTAACTTGACAGGATTAAATATCTGCTATCCCTCTCTCATGTTTTTTTATTAGAAAGAGACATAATAAGACTAAATTAGTTTTGTTCGTAAACACAGAATCGGCACCAATGTCTTCAAAAATACTTAATTTAGGCGATTCGCACATCGCACCGCATCACGCAGCGTAGCGCGGGAGTGCGTGATCTTCCGTTGTTTGCAAGTACCTGTATTTGTATAGAAATCACGCGTAGTGCAACACACTGAAAACACATTCACGCGCGGGGCTTTTGTTCCGTCGCCACGCACCCCGCGGCGTAGCGCGGCAAGGTGTGTGATTCGCCATAGTCTTACAATTCTGGTCTAACTACTAACAATTTAAATCTACAACCACGTGCCCATATCCCGGTCTAGTGGCTATCCTTCCTGCGTGGACATCAGCGTGTCAAACACCTCGGACCCCGGACCAATAGCCTCGCTCACAGACCCGAAATAACTCGAAAAGTTGAACATACCCGATTCCTGTCTCACATTGTCCGTCGACCCAAATTGAGCTTTATTTGTACTATGCATTGGAGTGGCATTTGCACTGTAGGATTTTTTCTCGAGGATAGCGTTTTGTAGTTCGTCTTTTGTCTTTGGGTCCTCAGGGTCGTATAGAGTAGCTTCCTTTGTCACATCTTTGATTACGTTGTAAGGGTTCGTTAGATAGTCGGCGTATAACTCGCTTTGCTCGATTTTCGCTTCGGGTAGTATTTTATTCTCATTATAATTTATGTTGATTATGTTGTGGGTCATGTCAGAACGTGTTAAGTCCGGTTGGGTCGGATCTAGACCCAAGTATGCGTTGGTCGGGTCCGACCGTAAGATCTGATTTGGTTGGGTTATGTCGGGTCTTGTCAGGTCCATTCGGATTAGGTCTGGTCTGGTGTGCGGTGTGCTTAGTTCAACGTTCTGCGGGTATAGCATCGGCATTGGTGATTGTATCGACATGCCTATGGGAGTTGATATCATCTGGAAAAGAATTTTAAGTATGAGGTTTAATATTGTGAAGATTTAAGAATAAACAAATGATTTTTGGTAACCGTCACAGAGCGAATGGTAAAAAATAAAACGAACACTAATTTTATTCTTTTATTAGGGCGGATTTTTCAATTGTCAGTCACCCAAGGAATAATTATACTTAGTAATTAAAATTTGTCAAACGTCAACTTTATTCCTTGTATAAGTGATGGAACAATCAGCCCTAAGACATGTACTCAAGAGTTTAAAAAATAACAGTGAGTTATTAATAGTGGTCACTTGGTCAGAATTAAAGCATTTATTTCAATTAAACCAGGGTAGGTATTTTTGAAATGTGAAGGAGTTGAGAGGTCGTTCGGTAAGACAGTTGCCAGAGATGGTAGAAAATTGATAGTCAAAAGCATAAAAAAAACAAGACTCGAAGAAAAATTGTTTGTAAAATCTGCGTAGATAAAGAATGGATTGAAAATGGCGTCACCTCTATTCACCTTTCGCTCTATATACTCACACCTGCTAGGGTGCGAGATAAATAAAGGCGCCGCCATTTTCAATCCGATTCTTTATCGCTAGTTAATTTAGAAGACACCTACCTCATTCAAAGGCTGCAGAAGCACCGACGAGGTCAACCCAGCCTGATCATACAAGGAGTTCCTAATGGGCACCATACCGCTTATTGGCGTAGGCGCCACCAACGTTGGCGCATTGGCCACCAGCGGCGGCGTCTGCACTGTGTGGCCGGGCGAGTGCAAGCTGGGCGGCGGGACTTGCGGGACGGGCGGCGGGACGGGGACCAGCGTGGGCGTACCGGCGGGACCGGCCCCCACGGGGAGTAAGGCGGGCAGCGGCGGCGGCAGCGGCGCCTGCGTGTGGCTCGGCAGGCTTGCCGGCTTCGCGTTGTCTTTCACTGGAACAAATGGGTTTTTGGGTTTTATAAATAAGTACATACATAATTTTTTTTTATTTTTTCCATATTATACTGACAGTTGACATACCAATAAATAAATAGATATCAGGTTTGGATTTTGGATTTATTAATCCCAATAAAAAATATCGGTAGCAATAGCAGCCACTTAGAAAAACGGTCGTGACATACAGACAGAATGACAGACATCAAATTTTAGCTTAATAGTTCATCTGTTTCGACAACCTGATTCAGATCAAAATCAATTGACACTTGAAGGATTGACGGTTGTTTAAACTTTTTAATTATGGAACCTTAAAAAGCCTTTCTTTATCACAAAAATGCCCAAACTAGTTATAATCATTACAATTTATTCTATTTTAGGGTGAACATCTATTGAATTTTACTGTCGTAAAAAATTTAATCAACACGAAGTAGGTATGTAAACCTTAAAACCTGTACCTTGAGGGAATAACTCTTCTTTCAAGTTAGGCATGAATTCATTGATCTTGTCCCACGTAATATACCATAGATCGTTGTAACCATCTCCGTTGCTAAATATCTGTAATAAAAAATAAAAAAAATCAATACATTAAATGGCAAAAACGTTTGTCAACAACAAACATACATACTCTCGCAAAACACCCTCGTTCTGGGGCAGTCGGGAATTAGAGGCTTTATAATATTTAGCTAACAAACGAATTTTCACATAATTATAGATAAATCAAATTAGCATAGCCCAGTTATACAGGGTGTCAGGTTAGACAGTGGAAATACCAAAAGGTGTCATTGTACTCATCATTATGAACAACTTTTACTATGGGACCAACCATGAAATCGCGAAAAAAAAATCAGCTGTTCCATACATTTATATTCACGTAACTCAACAAAATGTATGGAACAGTTGTTTTTTTTTTTCATAGTATTAAACAAACAACAAGAACATCGCACTAAACTAATTTTAATTACACTATGCGCTCCGCCGGCATCACCATCTCCTCGCCCCTGAGGACCACATTGTACAGTAATTGTACACTAATTTTAACCACATCTATTTCTTACAAATATCATTGAAAAAGGACGGAAAATATTTAGAACTGTCAAATTAGTCTACGCCCTTGTCATTTACGGGAAAATAGATGGGACCTTTTGCGATTACGACTAAATTGACATTAAAACTATTCAAGTGGACTAATTTGACAGGATTAAATATATGTTATCCCTCTCTCATGTTTTCTATTACAAAGAGACATAATGGGCCGTACCGCAAAAAAGATAAACACCGTGTTCAACACGAATGCTACCAAAAATAATCCGCATTTGTTTTAGCACTAGCTTGTCTAAAACAAGTGTGTATTATTTTTGGTAGCATTCGCGTTTAACACGTGTTTATCTTTTTTGTGGTACGGCCCAATAAGTTTAGATTGTAACCAAGAGAATCGGCACCATTATCTGTGGTGTGGTGTATGCACGTACCCTGACGGAGTCCATGACCAGTATCATGTTCTTGAGCGACTCGAGCGCAGCTTCTGTGAGCGGGTCGTCGGGTGATGCTGAAACTAGCGCACGCGCAACCTCTACCACGCGCACCCACAGCGCACCGAACGTGGGACGAGGGGAGAGCGCTGAGAGGTGCTGTAGGAACACCTGCGTGGAAAGAAATAGCAGAGGTTTTCAAACAGAACAATTATACAGGACATTTTTTAACAGTGCCTAAACTTTAGAGAATTTCGGGTATTCAAAATCATTTTACTTTGATTTCGTGAAATCTTCTTCTAGTCTAATAAATTTTTTTTCAGACTTATGATAACGCGGTTAGAAAGCTGGAGAAGGGGGAGAAACACATTGTTAATAATTTTCGGAGCTCATATTTCACCAAATATTTATCTAAATAAAAAAGTCAATTGAAAACAGAAAGGCATACAAACAGATAGACGGACAGACAGATATGACGGAACTATGTATAATGGTTCCTAGTTTTAATACGGGAACCCTAAAAGAAATTCAGATTAGGGTACACCAAACGCTTTTAATTATTTTTCTTCAGAATCAGAATCAGAATTATTTATTTGTGAAACATAGGTGAAGAACATATATACAATAATCATACATGTCTGGGTCTTAAATAGATAAGTGTTGCACTATGCTTTGTCATTGTTGACATACAAATATTAAAGTCAGGTTCGTCAAAGTTAACAAAATTTTAAGTTAACAAAATACATTAAAATAATCAATTTAATAATGTCCACTACAAGAAAGAAGAACAAAAAAAAAAAAAACACAAGAAGATCATAACAAAAGAATATGCGAGAAAGTATTCGTTCGTTACATTAATAATATGAATTAATAAAATTACAGAATTTAATCAAATAGTCATCCAAAATTAAAATAGTCATCCAAGTCAACATTAATAATTTAAATTTATAAAATTACAGAATTTAATCAAATAGTCATCCAAAATTAAAATAGTCATCCAAGTCAACATTAATAATTTAAATTTATAAAATTACAGAATTTAATCAAATAGTCATCCAAAATTAAAATAGTCATCCAAGTCAACATTAATAATTTAAATTTATAAAATTACAGAATTTAATCAAATAGTCATCCAAAATTAAAATAGTCATCCAAGTCAACATTAATAATTTAAATTTATAAAATTACAGAATTTAATCAAATAGTATTATCATTAAAATAGTCATCCAGGGTATAATAACATTTCTCAACTAATAACTTGTGAAGACACCTTTTGAATTCTTCGATGGTAACGTTTAACGTCGATGGAGAATTTAAAAGCGTCTTCATACAATTCCATTCATTTTGCTTTCCTATTGTATTGTGATAATAAAATTGCGTCATGACGTGTCGTACTACAGTAAATTATAAAAGCGCCCCATATTTGTATGGTTCAATAGTATACCGTGGCACTTTACCTTGCACATGATGGTGTTGGCGCGGGCGGTGGCGTCAGCTCTGCGCGGCAGTTGTTCCAGCAGAGGGAACAGAACACTCTGGAAGCACGCCTCCCAACCATTGCCTCCCATGGCGGATAGGCCGGGGACAAGCAGCGCCCGCTGAAGGTACGCTATTGCACTATTGGCCACCTACAGACAATAGATCCATTTTAGTATTTTTAACATTTTTGGCTCATGGTTTTTAGCCGAGGATCGAGTTAGATGGTATGCGATTGGAGAGGCATAGGCCTCTCCAACAATGAAGCAGCCAGATTTGCTATAGGTATCAGCTTATCACCCTCATCGTCGTCATCAGATGACGATGATGATGATAGATGAAGGTGAACAATATCCTGAAGCTACTAAAATTATTCATGAAGATTTTGATGTCGATGTTCTGAGATCCAGCTCGAAGGACCATGTGTTTAATGTTTTATTATGTTAGCATTATAAACAAAGAGGCAAATGTTTGGATAATATTTTATATATTTAAAACTGACCTGTTTCCGTCTATCCGTGCAGAATTGTGCGATACCTTGAAGCAATGGCTTCCACGCCACTTCCCATAAGTCGTATTCTTCGGCACCTGGAATTATTAGCAGCATTCAAATCAATAACACACTGCCCATTTTTTTTAAACTCTACAACCGTACTAGTTATCGAATTGTTGATTGAGGAATGCGTCGAGGACTTTTGAAATTGGCAACATTTTATGAGGATGTATGGATTTATCCCGAAAAACGCGGGCGAAGTCGTATGGGGGGAAGCTAGTTATTGTATACTTACTCTGTCCCTGGTCGGCCTCGTCTCGCCACCATTTGAATATCTGTGCGGTGCGACTGTGCAGTGTGTGCATCAGGTCCAGTAGCTGTGGACAACATTGTTTATTAAAAGTTCGCCAATTGCCCAAAGGCCACCAGCCGGCTTGGCATGACCAATTCTATCTCTATTCTACCAAAGAATACACAAAGTTCTTTCTATCAAATCGTTATCTCTTCTGTCCGAGCACGCGGCGCCCCGTGCTTGGTTTATCAGAATTTTGTCTACTGAAGAATAGAGACATTTGTTCTCTTTATTGTATGCATAAAACGGTAGAAATATTTCTACAATCTGTCACTTTGTCTATTCATCTGTAGCATAATCGGCCTATAATGTTCCCACTGCTAGGACACAGGCCTCCTCTGTGAAAGGGAGTGGGCCGTAGTCCACCACGCGGGCCCAGTGCGGGTTGGTGGACGTCACATGTCTTCGAATTTTTGGTTCTAGGACATGCCGGTTTCCTCACGATGTTTTTCCTTCACCGTCAAAGCAAGTGATAATTAATTTCTAATACGCATTCATCTGTAGACAAAACCCGTTTCTATCGTGGTCATGCTAGGCCGGCTGGCGTTATGTTATTGATGCTATGGAAACCTATGGGTTATGAATGACGAGTACATCTTACCTGTATGCTGACCATGTGGTACTGGTCGAGGGTGTCCACCTCCTCGTCGCTGGAGTCGTCGTAGCGTCTTCTTCCAGAGCTCGGCCGAGACTTGCGACCTGACCGCGACTTGCTGGATTTCTTGCCTGCAGAATACAGATTTTGATTCAATATACCTATGTAATACTAGACTTTTGCCCGCGACTCCGTCCGTGTGGACTGCAATGAAATGACCAGTTTAAATGACCTCCGTAGTGTAGCGTGGCTAGTACTACCACAAGGTCAAGCTGTATGTCTCGTTTATGCCATCGGAATAAGATGAACGTGGTTTCGATTTTAAGTTGGACCCCAAGCTATCGAACTGTGAAAACCACATCTAAATCCGTTCAGTACTTTTTGCGTAATGCGCGCACAAACAGACAAACGGACAAAAATAAAAAATCTTTTTGGGTATGGTTACGTCCCAGTACCTTATCCAAATCCTCACCGTCATGTAGCGTGGCCCTAGCGAACAGCCTGACAGCTCTGACGGCGGCGCGGCAGTTATAGGGCGTGACGTGCGTCACGTCTCGCACCGCTAACGCTAGCGCTTCGCAACAGCGCGCCAACGCTTGGCAACAGCGCGAAAACACTTCGCAGCAGCGCGCCAGTGCGCTGGCGCGGTGCGCGCGTATAGGTATAGATAAGGTAAGGGACCGGGTATAGGTATAGATAAGGTAAGCTCACCGTCATGTAGCGTGGCCCTAGCGAACAGTCGCACAGCTCTGACGGCGGCACGGCAGTTGTATGGCGTGACGTGGGCCACGTCTCGCACCACTAACGCCAACGCTTCGCAACAGCGCGCTAATGCGCTGGCCCTGTGCGCGCGTAGAGACACCGAGCTCTCTATGTCGCCTGTGTCCGGGGACTCTGACTCGTTCTTCACCTGGGTTGAGCATTTATATGTATTAATATGAGCTAGTCTCCAGATTACCACTACCTAGAAGTAAGCTTGGATAAGAAATCGCACACCTAGATATTTTAGATATTTTTCATAAAATAATCGATTTATCGTCGATATTTATAATCTCGATATATCAAAAATCTATAATTTTTTCGAATATCAATTTAAGGCGAATCACATACCGCCCCGCGCTACGCTGCGGGGTGCGTGGCGACGGAAGAAAAATCCCGCGCATGAATGCGTTTTCAGTGTGTTGCACCATGCGTGATTTCTATACAAATACAGGTACTTGCAAACAACGGAACATCACGCACTCCCGCGCTACGCTGCGTGATGCGGGGCAGTGGGCGAATCGCCTAAGTAAGTATTAAATTTGATATTTTTTTGTTTGAACGCAGTTCAGAATCTAATTTCATGCGTTAGAGTAAATTAATGGGGAAACATAATTAATATTATTAAACAGAAAGTTCTTCAGAGACATATTCAGAGGTGATGAAATGAGCTGATATTCTTGCAAAATTGATTCCAAATAACACTTTTACATCAATATAATATTCATAATTTTAAACTAGATGGATTCGGTGTATCATGAAAAAAACACCGAAACAAACCTAGATAAGTTCAGTGTTTCCTGAGAATAACACCGTAGCAAAGTTTTCTTTTGAAGCTAACATATTTCATTATGAACAACACAGGTCTAGTCTAAAAAATAGTTAATATGTTACCAGTATCCATCCTTGTGTTTGCGGTGAGTGTGACAGCTCGCTCTCTGACGAGGCGCTGGTCGGACGTCGCTCACTTTCATCCTCAGAACCTTCCGACCGGCTCGATGCAGCGGGACCTACACCATCGGTAAAATCATAATAGGAATGTTAACTACACACATCAAAAGTGTCTAGGGATCAAGCATTTTTATGCGGATTTCTTGAGATTGAGATGTGGCTTTGTAATAAATTTATGATTTTATAAATTTATATGGATCCTTTTTGGTGCATTTCATAATTTGAATCAGGAACTCTCAATCAAATTCGAGTAAAAGATGAAAATAAGCTGTCAATATTTTCCCTATAAAAACATACAACGCATTGAAGACATTATTAGTGCTACTGTTTCCCTACTACTGATTAAAACCAACGTTATTATGGAGCGGCGACGTCATTTAAGCAGGGAAGAAATGCTCAGAGCCGTGGGAATGATAGAAGCTGGTTCCCGGCAACGTACTGTAGCTTTAGCTCTGAATACAAGTCAGAGTGTTATCAGTCGACTTTGGACACGTTACCGAAGCACTGGTACCGTGGCTGAGCGCCATGGAGGACGGTATCGCTGCACCACACGGAGACAAGACCGATACATTCAAATCTTAACTCGAAGAGCTCCAACAATAACCGCCATGATGTTAGCCGTGAGGCTTCATCACTCTTCAGGGAACTTAATTAGCGACCAAACAGTCAGAAACCGCTTGCATGAAGTGAACCTTCGGTCCCGAAGACCGCTACGGGTACCACCTATAGCAATGCACAATCGTAGGATTCGATATCAATGGGCTCTTGAACACAGAAATTGGGCAGAAGAACAATGGCGTTTCGTGTGCTTTTCTGATGAGTCTCGTTTTGGTATGAGACCGGATACAAGACGTATACGACACTGGAGAACCCCTGGACGCCAACAGCGATTAAAATCCTGCCAGGAAGTCCATCCTTATAGTGGTGGAACCATCATGGTATGGGCGGGTATTTGGATCGGCGGAAGAACTGAGTTGATTTGGATCAGAGGCAACCTCAACGCTCAAATTTATGCTGAGACGATTGTATCAGACGTCATCGTTCCTCTACAAGTGCAAATCGGTCCCTTATTTTAGTTAATGCATGATAATGCACGACCGCACACCGCAAGAGTTGTAAGACAGACTCTCGCCGCAGCTAACATCAATGTCCTGCCCTGGCCTGCTCAGTCGCCAGACTTGAACCCGATTGAGCATGCATGGGATATGCTACAGAGAAGAGCTCTGCCGAATATGGAGGGTATCCAGTCGCAAGAAGACCTTTTTTTGTTGTTGCAACGAACATGGGCGGCCATTCCACAGCGTGATTTGGATGAACTCATTTTGAGTATGCCAAACCGATGTTCTTGTGTTGTTAGTGTTCGCGGTAGAAACACGGATTATTAATTGTTTAAGTTACCCAATAAAATTTTAAAGAAAACTGTTATTTCAGTCTTTTTTTCGAACTTTAATGTTAGTGGTTCAAATGTCAAAAATCCCTTTATTAGGAAAATGGCAAATTTCTTTATTAATGCAAAGGTGACTTGGTTTATCGTTACTGTGACAAACGAAAACACTTTATTTGATGAATCCTTAAAGAAAATTTTAATTAATATCAATCAGGAGAAAAGTTATTGCAAAAATATATGTTGATCCCTAGATACTTTTGATGTGTGTATTTTTTTTTATTGTGAATCTGTAAATTATTTGAAAAAAGACAAAAAAAACCGATGAAACATCCACAAAATTGGCAAAGTTATAAGCGTTTTAAAATGATTTGCTAGACATGGACGGCACTACCTACTAGTGACGTAACACCACCTACGTCCGCTTCGCGCGACAAAGACGGAGCGATACTCCCTCCAAAAACTTTAAAAGCGTCTATGTTTTCCATTCTATGATAAATTATTATTTTTGCTTTTACTTATTTGTTGTGGCTATTCCTTCTTTGAAATAAAATAATTTATTTGTACTTTTTTAATAGTAGGACACTACCGTATTGTAAATCTAAATTATCCAGAGACTCGATCAAACACAACAGCATCGCTCTGTCTTTGTCGCGCGAAGCGGACGTAGGTGGTGTTACGTCACTAGTAGGTAATGCCGTCCGTGTCTAGCAAATCATTTTAAAAGGCTTATAACTTTGCCAATTTTGTAGATATTTCATCGGTTTTTTTGGTGTTGTCTTTTTTCAAATAGTTTACAGATTCACAATAAAAAAAGTAGTTAACATTTTGGACCCGATAGGTGGCGCTGATCCCGCCAATAGCAGGCAGGCCAACATTCGGGCAGAACGTCTGTCGGGTCTGCCAGTAAGGGCGGGTTGCTTCAAACCATCTGTATCCGTAAGTCAGTACGTAATCGTTAAGTCAGTATGAAATTGTCGTACAAGCCGCCATATTTTGACGGTTACAGATACGTAACTGTAAAGCCGTGTCTCCTGCGCCCTGTTTTCGTGTTCGACGAACATCGAACAGTGAACAGTGAACGATGGTCTACGTGTTTTGAGTGTTTTTATTCGTCAAAACACGTAGACCACGCCCCTTTCTCGTTCACTGTTCACTGTTCGATGTTCGTCAAACACGAAAACAGGGCGCAGGAGACACGACTTAAGATGAAACACCATGGCCTAAGTAATATAAAGTAGTGAACAGCACTGACTGGCGGGCATGGCGTCGCCGGGCCACGCGCCGGCGCCGGCCGCGCACAGCAGCGCCAGCACCACGTCCCACTCGTGCGCGCTGTGCACGTTCTGCGCGGACGTCTTCACGATCTCGTACATGCCGCACGAGATCTGCAACACACGAAATGTTTCAGGGTGATAACTTAACCTTTTGAGCGCCATGGTCACATATACGTGACAAGCGAAAACTGTCCCTGGACGCCAACGACACAAATACGTGACAGAAAAAGCGGGAAATTTATAGCTTGGCGTACAGGGCACGGCGATGCGTTTATGTCGTGGCGTTCACCTTAGCCGCGTTGACACGGTCCGGGCATACTAGGACCGTGTCAACGCGGCTTTATCACATTTAGGGCGGGTTGCTTCAAACCATCTGTATTCGTAAGTTAGTACGTAATCGTTAAGTCAGTATGAAATTGTCATACAAGCCGCGTAGGTAACTGTAAGATGAAACAACATAGCCTTAGTTGCTAATCGGTTACTAACATTATAAAGCTGAAGAATTTGTTTAAATCTCTGGAACTACCATTCAGATTGGAAAAAATATTTTTGTATATATGATAGACAAATTCATGAGAAATAGTATAGGCTATTTAACATCACGCTACAACCCTTAGAAGCCGAGCAACGGGGGTGAAACCACGGGGAACAGCTAGTTTAGTAATAAATAAAAAACCGGACAAGTGCGAGTATGCCTCGCACCCTAAGGGTTCCGAAATATGATCATAGATGGCGCTACTGTATACTTCCAATGGCGCCATCTATGAGCAGATGGCTCCACTTATGGTCCGGTGACTGACGGCGGACAACAAAGTGATCCTATAAGGGTTCCGTTTTTCCTTTTGAGGTACGGAACCCTAAAAATGCTAAATGATATGAACATCCACACTGATTTTATCAACTTACAACGTCAGCCTGCTGGTAGAACAGCTTGTAGGGCAGCTGGAACAGCAGCGTGAGGTGCTGCAGCACGTGTGGCGCGGCGGCGTCGCAGCGCATCAGCCTAGCGCTGGTCCGCAGCAGCGCTGTCACGCCGCGCCGCAGCGCTGCCGGTCCGCGCGACATGGACCACAGGACGGTGCGGCCCATGTGAGGGGCTGCGTCGTCCCATACGGACAGGAGGCGGTCCCTGGGAGGGGGGAAATAGAAGCTATTCAATATCTTACAGAAATCTACATAATAAGTCAATAGAAGTCGCAAAGGCGCGTGACCTTTGGCCATGTTGGCAATGAAATTTGTCTCTGTAAAAGTCACGTGACCAGTGGCGCGCCTAGAGGACAAGTCCGACGCAATTTTTTGGTTTAGAGGGTATTTATGTTCATTCTTCATGAATTTATGTGAGTTTGATGTCGTTATTAAAGCTATACAGGGTAAAATTAAAACCAGTGCGGATATTTTAGGAGGTGAAAGTACTCATGAATATGATCAACTTTTATTATGGGACCGACACTGAAATATGAAAAAGAAATCAGCTGTTCCCTACAAAATTGCACTACAACACGATCAAAATGTATGGAACAGCTGATTTTTTTTGTATGTAGATTAAAAATCATTTACACTCGTGAAAATAGTATATTATGCAATTAGTGAATAAAGGACGGATTTAAAGCGAGGGCCATAGATGAATCACGAGCTAGTGAAGGATTCTAACGATTGAATCACGACCGTAGGGAGTGATTCATGATGATTGAATCACGAGCGTAGCGAGTGATTCAAGTGTTAGAATCCTGAGCGACGCGAGCGATTCATGGCCCTCGATATAAATCCGTTTTATTCAAGAGTTGCATACTATACTTTATACCATGACTACGAGAAAAAGAAAGATTTAAGTGAAAATATACATATAATGAAGAAAAAGTAAAGTTAAATTGGCTTTGATGTAAACCAGCCGTGATTTTTTGGGTAGCAAGCTTTCCACCTTTCCACTATATCGGCCGCCCTCTCTTTCACAAACTCAGGTGTTAACACATCTTCATCACTAGAATGCATTTTTAATCGATTAGAACAACACTAAACAAACACAAAATTAAAGATTAAAGTAACACTAAACTTTGTGTTCGTACAACTTACAGTATTCAAAATAGCGCCAATTTACTAAGGACAGCAAAGAACACAAAACAGTTTTTATTCTAATGCTAAACTCCTTGTCGAAAATGTCGACCAATCAAATTGAATTTAGAACACATCAATATAGGTCGAATACACAGATTACACTTACACTAGATACGGCAAGCCACGACCAAGCGTGCCCTGCATGTTCGACTGTTCGTACTAAAAAAAGTCTGTTAGCTCAGTGACGCTTAGTGATTGAAACAATTCTGTTTACTCTGAGCACATCACTAAATGGCTGGGGTGAAGTTATCGTAGGTATAAAAAAGATGACACGTTCGGTTTTCATACAATCTAATAACGTGCCGCATCTAGCATAGGTTCTTTAAATCTGTGGTCGAATACATTGGTGTGTTCCATTTTCAAACATCAAAACAGTGAGTAAAAGTGCTTTTTATTCACTGTTTTCAGTGAATAAAATAAGCTTTTTAGAGGGGGAATGGTATAAATGAACATTTAACACTCTTTGAAACAAAAAAATGGATCGGACTTGCCCTCTAGACACGGCGCCACTGCCTGCCTCGAGAAGCATTTTCCGCGCGAAACAATTCTATGGTACATGAACGTGCTTCGCCGAGCGCACCTGCGGCCGAGCGATGGGTGTCGGTATTTTCGCTTTGCTCAAACATAATTTGAAAAAGAGGTAGCCTGAGACCAGCCGGGCTAACATGCGCACCGCGACAAAATTTTGTCGACGCTTTTATCGTGCATTTGTCTCGTGAGAAAGAGCGAGACAAAACGGTCGACGAAATTTTGTCGCAGCGCGCATGTTAGCCCGGCTGGAGAAGCATGGCTACTTTTTATCCATTCTCACGCAGATGAAATCGCGGGCAACAGCTGGTACAGATATTAATCAATCCCGACATGCAAGCAAAAACTATTAAATGATTGTGTGTCACAATATTGTATAAATTGAGTCTTATTACATTGCTATAAGTGTCATATTTAAATTGCTCGCGTAGGCAGTTACTTTGCTAAAGACAATCAGTGGATACCTTTTTACTTTTCGTCAAAAAAATTACTTAAAATGTCATGTGTGCCAGTGTGCCTAAATTCAGCATTGCTGGTGTCTTTGAGCAAGTGTAATAGGTACTTCCTGTTTTGTCATTCCCTGGCTATATAAGGTCTTACCCTTCATACTCGAAATATTTTAAGAGTTACATCTGTAGGTGGTAAAGATGCCATAAACGAAAAAAAAATTGATCTGAGATATTTTTTTTCTCAAATAAATCAATTTAAAATTATTTGACACACATAAAAAATATTATTTTCAACATCCATTACGCTAGTTTTTACGTACCTTACTATTAATATTAGAAACAAGCGCAATGGATGTCGAAATTAGTATTTTTATGTGTCAAATAATTTATATCAAATAATTTTATTTATTAAAAAAATACTCCGACTTACATTAATAAAATACTCCGACTTACATACAAAAATACTCCGACCATACATTTATGTTCACATAACTCAACAAAATGTATGGAACAGCTGATTTTTTTTTCGCGATTTCAGGGTTGGTCCCATAGTAAAAGTATAAAAAAAAAAACATTTTAATAAAATCGCTGGTATACATAAATTACCTGTTCTGTATAAGTGTTTGTCCGAGCAGCTCCAGGAAGAACACGGCGATGTCTTCAAGCTGAGGGTTTAACTGCAAGCTGTCGCTATCGGGCGGCGTGCCCACTGTCACCATCGCGCGCACCAACTCCTGCGCACAAAGTATTTGTGGTAGATTGGTTGAAAAAAAAACCGACCAGTTTCCGACCGCAAATACAGGGTGGCAGGTGAGACAGCGGAAATATTGAAAGGGGTCATTTTACTCATCATTATGAACAACTTTTACTATGGGACCAACCCTGAAATCGCGAAAAAAAATCAGCTGTTCCATACATTTATGTTCACATAATTCAACAAAATGTATGGAACAGCAGATTTTTTTTATAATATAAATATTTCCACTGTCTAACCTGACAACCTGTATAAGTAGGTATGTAATAAGATATTTTTGCGGTTGGTAAGTAGAAACTATCGATTTTCAGATTTTCTCCGTTATTAGTGCTGGGAGACCTTGCTTCTTGGCAAATTTCTTGGTTCTAGGTCAACAGGGAGTAAAAACATGATAAAAAAGCTCCATCAATCTTCTCTTAAAAATTGGCAGAGCTTGGTACTATAAGAAGGACATATCAAGTATACCTGTAAACTATCAATCTGCAGGAACTTAGTTTCAGTAATAAGCAGCCCGGGCAGGTTGCACTTGGCGACGCAGTCCATCGCCGCGTCGATCAACGTCTTCTCGTGAGGAGTTGGCGCACGCATGCCTGGCAAACAACAATACAACAGTAGTAAAAACTTGACTTATATTACAAACTACACTGCTGCTCGCGACTCCGTCCGCGTGGAGTACAATGGAATAACCAGTTTAAATGCAACCTCTTTTAATTTAACCAGGGACCGAAAAGGTCACCCGTATAGGGGTATACCCGGGTTTTTTTTTGGGTTAGGTGAAAAACCTTGCATAAAGGTTAACCCGTATTCTGGGTTAATCAGCCTAATAATAACCGGTTCACGAATAGAGTTCATTTTTGTTCCTTTTTTTTTCAATTTTGTTCAAAGTCAAAAGTCAAAAACATTTATTTCAATTAGACCATTTACAGTTACAGGCACTTTTGAAATGTCAAACAATATTACAATAGTTGTCAGTCGGTTTGTCCGTTAGTTGAAGCTAGTTGTCCGTTCCAAAACGTAGATTCCTATGGAGAAGAACGGACAAGAAACTCCATGGTTACTCTTTTTCAATAAATTCTGTTACAATTTCTTTGATTACAGTTATGTCCTAATATGTGAGAACTATGTTTAGTAAGGTACAAAATAATAATAATATCAACTAGACAAGTGAAAAAACATTGTTTAGGCAGTCAAGAGATGATCAGTACCAACTGACAGCGCCCGTTCACGGACATGACGTGCGCAATCTATTTCATTCGGGTTAATCAGCAATATTAACCGGTAACGGTTAACGGTAACCTCTTGGTAGTACTAGCCGCCCTACACTACGGATGAGTGTAGGGCGGCTAGTACTACCAAGAGGTTAAGCTGTATCTCTGGTTTATCCCACCGGAATTAAATAAAACGTGGCTTAGATTTTAAGTTGGACCCCAAGTTATCGAACTGTGAAAACCACATTAAAATTCGTTCAGTACTTTTCGCGTGATGCGCGCACCAACAGATAAAAATTTAAATAAAATGTTTTTGGGTATGGTTAAGACGTTACTTCCCAGTACCCTATCCCGAGTGTTTTTTCTGGAATATCTTTAATGTACAGACGCGGCTTTTTTACAATTTTATGATAGTATAGATAGATATACCTATAGATAGATATTTGGCTAACAAATAAATGATTTAATATTTTTAAATTGCCTGTCAGTAAAATTCATAATAAACAGCGAAATGTGCTACCGGAATGGCTGCTCCCCGATAGTTACAATCTAGGTGTCTTCAAGTCGCGAATGAATCAGTTTTTTCTACGCAAGCGTGCACCATCGTAGACCGCATCATCGCTCCACATCAGGCGAGATGTTTGACCGCCACCTCGCCATAAATGTCGCCATAGAAAAGCGCATGCGCAGTACAGTGACGTCACAAGTCATCACCCGTCGCAAGACGCGGCTGACTTCCCATACACAGTTACATCATGTGAGGGATGGCGGCCAGATATCTATCTTTTATTTATTACCAGCCCATTGAAAATTTCTCTTGCTTATTCTGAGAGCTATGTGGGCTAAGTCTTCATTATTATTATTTTTTCGACTCAAAGATACTTTAGTTGAGTTGTAGAAGTGTAAAAGTCAGCTAAATGTTCTGCTAGATCAGTTGATATTCGTTACCTGACTCGCCGAGCGCAATGTACGAGTACAGACTGGACAGCAGCCCTGCCTCGGAGCCCCGCGCCGCCTCCCTGATGAGCGACACCGTGCCGTTCGGGGCCAAGTAATCCTCGGCTTCTATGAGACACTGCGAATGTAAGAAAATGTGTAACTTTCGTGTTTTACGATGAAAATAACCGACTTCAAAAATCCACTACAAAGAAAATAATAATTTTGGTTTCGGAAGTCGGTGGCTTTGGTTTTTGTTTGATTTTTTTTGCCACCGACTTCCGAAACCAAAATTATTATTTTCTTTGTAGTGGATTTTTGAAGTCGGTAATTTTTTTAAAAAAGTTTTTATTTTTCCCTTTTTAGTTCTTTATCACGTGTTAGATTACTTTCACGAATTCGTTCAACAGTAAATCTTCTACGGAGTGTGTACATTTATGCCTATAACTTTGTACATAGGAATGATTACATAATGTATTATATACTAACCTTCCTGAAAGTATGTAGATTACGTTAGTGAAAACCCCATCCAAATCGAAACAGTAGTTTTTGAGAAAATCGCGCACATACAAACACACATACTTACATACATACATACATACGGGACGAATACAGAACCTCCTTTTTTGAAGTCGGTTAAAAACTAGCTTCAGCCCAGAGAGACGGTGAGACCCAATTTTTTTGATTCACACAATACCCGCCCGTAAAAGCTGACATGCATGGGTCATAATAGAGTGAACGGAAAACTGGCAAAACGTGTTCGTTCAGCTTCTATGAGGCACTGTGAATGTAAGGAAAGATGTACCTAACTTTCGCGTTTATGATGAAAATTTTCTTTGCAAGACTTTTCAAGTGATAGTTGACAGTTCGAGGTCATTAACGTTCCTATTCTTATCGCGATCGCATACATAGAACCGTTTAAATTAAAACCAGCATACCTTCGGCAGCAGTCGTCCGATGTACAGCGTCTTGACGATCTCCAGCAGATGTCGCCACGAGTCGCGCACGCAGTCCGCGTGGCGCGCGGCCACTGCGCATGCGCGACGCAGTGCCAGCTGCGCCTTACTCGACTGGCCCAGAGTTACTCCTGCAAGGACAGATAAAAACTTGAACACTTGAAATTCTTAACACGTTTCTACGTGAGGTTGACGAAAAAACTGCATGTCATTAATCTAGCTATGCATATTACGCAGAGCAATCTTGTATTTATACTCACTTGTATTTATATTCACACATATTATACTCATCATTATGAACATCCATTCATTTTGTTGAGTTATGTGAACATTAATGTATGGAACAGCTGATATTTTTTTCGCGATTTCAGGGTTGGTCCCATAGTAAAAGTTGTTCATAATGATGAGTATAATGACCCATTTTGGGGACCAACAGGGTTTTTGTTACATGCTGTATGAGCCCAAAGACGTAAGCCGCTAAACAAAGGGCTCCCTCGGACAATGCCAAATTGTTTGGATAATGAATGCCATGTGCACGAGGTAGCACAAGCAAAAATGAGTGATTTCTACATCAAACATGCGTTTTTTGCACGATAGGTATATAAATTTAAAATTTTATTACACAGCTCATCCTGAAAACAATTTTACACAGTATTTCGCCTTAGCAAACTCGGGCGCGTAGTTCTTTAGAATTCTAAAAACAAATAATTTGAAAGCAGCATATCGACACCTTTGGGTTCAAAGGGCGTAAAGGCCATTTTGACCAAAATGAAATTTGAGCCATAATAATCGATACCTTTAGGCCCAAATTTCATTTTTGCCAAAATGGCCTTTACGGCCTTTGAACCCAAAGGTGTCGATATAACATTGGCTGTGAGCGGTAACATCTGTCAAATCACTTTCTTTAGAGACACATCTTTAGTCACCAGAGTTGCCATTATTTTAAATGGGTGGGTCCTACCAAAAAGGGAGGAACCACATTGTTTTCAGGATGAGCCGTTCACTAAAATTACCATCAGACGTCACTTAAGGTAAGTCAGTCTGATTTCCTAATTTAGCTTACCTATAGCGATGTAGTTAACATGTTGTGGCGCCAGCAGCCCGGTAAACTTGCACAGCGTCAGCAGCAACGTATCCAACGTGATGTTATCGGGCGGCAATCTAGCGATAAGCGCTGCGCAGCGCTCCAGCCCGTTCAGCGCTAGCAGGGCACCGCTGTCGCGAATCCTGTTGCTTTCCATCTCTTCAGCTGTAGGCGGTGTTGAGCGCTCGAAAGCCGCTGAAAGCGCTGTCACCTGCGGAGATAAATTTAATGTATTGTATGGCTTTTTTTTTTCATACGGACGACTGAATTATTTGGTAACCTCTTTTTTAAGGATTTTTTATGCATCAGGGGTACTTAATTAGTTCAGGGGCCCGTACTGACAAGAAATGAAGAAAGGTTTTTGATAAACCTAGATTTTTCTATTAATTATAAGTAATTGTAGTTATAGCTAGAATAGATAGACTCACAGTTATCGTCAGTAAAACACACATAAATCTAAAAAATAGGTTAATAGAAGTCGCAAGGGCGCGTGACCTTGTCGCCGCTTTCGAGGAAATTATGTTTAAGTAAATTATATTAAATTATTATTAACTACGAACCTACGACTACGAACTAATAGATAACATTTCTATTGACTTATTATTTAGAGTTCTGTGGTAAAACACAATATTAATGATCAATATTACACGAGTACCCAAACGCTAATCGAATCCCAATCAAGTTGAAGGACTGTTGAATTACAAATTAATTGTTGTTATTGGTTGACCAAAATACAATACATAATCAATAGAGTATATGCATGTGATTCAAATATACATCAAGTATTTTTATTTGTTATCTTTATTACTATAGAATTACACCTGTATCTTTATTTTATTTTAGCCTTTTAGTATTTTAATTTAACTAATTAAAAGTGGAAAAAATGCGAGGGAAATTCAAAATATCAACACGCAATGCTATTGGTTGACACGTTTCAACCAATAGCGAAAGATTTGAAAGGAAAAAGACAGTGAATTGTTTATGATTATATTTAATTGAAAGTGTAAGTGTTAAGTGTTGTTGCTGTGGACACTGACGTCACTGAGGTGACGCGCCACAATGGCCGCGTTTAAACCGCCAGAAATTGACTGCAGTTTTCAATTAAATATTTTATTGCTTATTTTCAATATTTTCAAAGTGAAACATTTTTTTTCGTAATACACGAACCTAGTTAATCGAATAAGATAATAAAAAAATTACATGCATATACCCTATTTTGAATAAGCTTATGTAGTATAGATACTTCAATTCATGAGGACATACGGTGGGCGGGCAGGCGACGGTGAACAGCCGCGTGTGGTGGTGGTGGTGGGTGGGCACGGCGCGGTACACTGCGCCCGCGCCGGCGCCGCGGCGCTGCAGGACGCGCCACAGGTACGCGTCGCGCACGGCGCCCGTGCGCTCCGCCGGCATCACCATCTCCTCACCCCTGAGGACCGCATTGTACACTCAGTGCCCCACATTGTCTGACCCCTCTTAGAATCTTACACCGGCTCCACACGTTGGCCCCAACGCCACTCGCCCAACGTGTGGATCTAGAAAATAGCATTGACCAACGTTGGGGCCAATAAATGGTCTTATTGAAATAAATGCTTTGACTTCTATTTTTTAACCGACTTCAAAGCGGAGAAGTTTCTCAATTCGACCGTTTTTAGGGTTCCGTAGTAAAACTAGGAACCCTTATAGTTTCGTCATGTCCGTTTGTCTGTCTGTATGTCTGTCTGTCTGTCCGTCTGTCACACCCTCGTAAAATCTACAGTTCTTAACCAATTTGCATAAAACTTCACAAGTAGATGTCTTTTGTAAACCGCCATAAAGGCCTGCAGAAAAAATATAAAAATAAAATAATTTGGGGGGGGGCATACATCAAACTGAAGGATGACAAAAAAAATTTTCGCGCACCCCTTCATATGGGGTATCGTTAAATAGGTCTTTAAAAATAACATAAAGGTACCTAAATGACTTTTTTATTTAGGTGCATATTTAGTGAACTAGAAGCTTCCAAAGTCGTTAACAATTCCCCCCCCCCCCGTGTAATTTTCCAAACGCTTTATCGAAAAATCTGTAAAAAATCAAGCTAATAATAGCATTTAATAAATAATTACGATTAAAATTGGTTTGAACAAGAATAAAATAATTAGGGGGAGGGGCCCTATACATGAAACTGAGAGATGATAAAAAATATTTTATCGCACCCCTTCATGTCCCCGTATTGTTGGATAGGTCTTTGAAAATAACATAACGATTTCTAAATCACTTTTTTATTTAAGTGCATACTTAATGAATTAGAAGCTCCGAAAGTCGTAAAGATTGTCCCCCCCACCCCTGTAGTTTTCCAACCGCGTCATCAAAAAATCGGAAAAAAAATCAAGCTTTTAGCATCTAATAAATACTTTCAATTAAAATTGGTTTGAAAAAAATACGTTTATTAGTTTTTGAAATATTCACTATTTTCAGTTGTTTATTTATTTTTTTCCCGGTTTAGTTTTTTTTGTATTTTTATACACGGTATGTTCGCCGATTAGGAACCAATTTTAATTATTGTTTTTTTTAACACTCAATAATATTATACAATAAAAAAATTGGATAACAAATCAAACCTACTCACTTAATAGAATGATACACCGCCTTCAGCATCGCTTGATCGAAGTCTCCGGAACCATTACATCCTCTCAAATTCTTCACAAAATCCTCGGCGTTCATCGGCACGTTGAGTTTCTTCGCGGTGTGGTTGTGTTGGTCCATGTTCAGCATTATCACTGCGTATGCTAGGCGGAACGCCGCGTCTGTGTTCGCGAATGGCTCCCCGTTAGTACTCTGTGGGAATTTGGACTTTATTGTCTAAGGGATTGGGTTCTTTTTCGTATAGCAGGTATGCTGGCATAGAAGTTGTGTTTTACTATCGTTGTAACTTTAATAAGAAAATAAATGCATTATAATAAAACAAGTTTAAACGGATTAAATCGCGTATATTACAGTTTTCCTGACGTTTCGAACACTTTGCAGCGTTCGTGGTCGCAGGACGACAGGTGGTAGGCGTCATGACAGCTAATTTATAGAAAAAATATTATAATGATAAATGATAAATGATGATATTTATTTTGTAAATAGGTTAAAAATAACACTTTTACACGTCAACACATTTTTTAAGCTAGATGAGTTCGGTGTTTCCTATATGACTACCTTTGAGAAGAAACACCGAAACAAACTCAAAGGTTGATGTCTCTTTTAAAGTCCAGACAATTAAGATAAATTGTGTAAGAACCATGCAGGTTAGTCTGAAATGGCCTTTAGAGGAAAGAGCCATACAGATTTGAGTGGACCTGACCTGACTGTGCACGCATGTGCCGGGTATCGTGGTAGCTCAACCCAGACTTAGGGAGCTCAACGACCCGACGAACATTACCATCAGAGAGGACATTTGGGTAGGCCCCCTAAAGTACTCAAACTGTCAGACTGAACTTGAGATCTATAACAGTAACATAATAACCCACATAGTACTCACATTTACAATAATTATAATCAACATACACATTATAATCAACAACAACTTGAGATCTATAACAGTAACATAATAACCCACATAGTACTCACATTTACAATAATTATTATTCTCGATCTACCCGCACAAGATTTATTTTCAATCGATATTATTCGAATCGTACTCGTTTAAACTTGTTTTATTATAATGTGTAATAATCGCGAAAATCTAAGACATTATTATAAATGCATTGTTTTATTTCCACTTTCCATAGTAAGCTTAGTTTTATAAAATACCGCTGTAATTTTTTTAACAAAACGAGTGTTAGCAAAATTACTTATCGTATTTTCCTCAAATATAATTTCGAGGGCTATGTTGATGATTTTGATGATATAGTTATTTAGTAACTATATTAACATTATTGTCACGAGTTGAATTTGGATCAACATATAATACAACGCAAAACAGCGCTGCAATTTGCGAAAAACCCAAGATATTTTGAATTTCGCGCGCAACCTTGTGCCACCTAAATCCAAAACCCTAGTGTAAGCTGCCCCTACAATACTAACATGCCATCGCTCCGCAAACCTCTCCATGACAAGGAATATGAGCGGCGCTTCGCCGGGCAGTCGGAAGGTCTCCAAGTACAGTCTTAAGGCCTGGTCGATCCGCAGCCCCGCGTAATCAAAGCTGTCTGCGAAGGCCCCCAGCACTGATGGGCCTCCGTCCTCGTCTTCACCCCGGGATGAACGCTTGCAGATAAATTCACCTGAGAAAGATTAATAAGGTAGGTAGACAGGAGCAGAAAGAGTATGAATACCCACGGTACCGATAGCTATACCTACTGGCTACATCCAGTACTACGTACCTAGCTAGCCAGCCAGCAATGAAACAGTTGTAGATACAATACTGACGTCATTAATCCTGCATCGCGCAAGAAGAGTTTTAACAGTGATAAGCATATAATTATACAGATACTCGAAATTGACATCAACCGTCGGGGCAGTGAGCCACCAAACAATACTACCCGATCTGGGCCCCAATTTTGTTATAGCAATTGTGTAAGAATGGTGTCATAATGACACCATAACGGTCAAAACCTAAGGGTTCATTGGCTTAGACTATCTCTTTCGTCATTGGTCAAAACGATGTCATTGGGAGACCATTCTGACACGATTATGACAATTGCATTAGCAGACTTGGGGCCCTGGTCGGAGGATCCTTCCTATTCAATGGAGGGACATTTCTCCCCGTTCCTCCCCGTTCGGGAGTTTGCTGGGGAGGGGGCAGCTGCCCTCCCCCTGCCTATTCCTGGCTACGCCAATAGCTAGACGGTGTTACCATTAAACGAACCCAAGACAATGTCACCAAGCAGACATGCTTGCAATTTTGGCTATTGACGCCTTGGAAAACCTATGTATGTGAGTAGATTTTTTTGGTTAAATAATGATATGACGCGTGCTATACTCTTATTCGGGTCGGCACTTTTAGTTCGGCTGGTTGTATTTGCTTAACTTTTCAACAAAACTTTTCGGTTGTTAGCAAGTAAGGTTCAGCAAATATCCCGAACCGAATGTATCGATGACAAATAAATGTACAACACGCCTAATAAATAAGAAAACTCACCAATCATTTTCTTATCCAGATCGGGGTTTTCTCTCAGGAACATGGCGACTTCGTGCGGGTCTAAGGGGGTGGTCAGCACTCCGTGTTCCTGCAAGAACTCGATGCCTCGCTCCGGTTTCTGGTTGAACAGCTCTGTGCCTTGAGTCACCCACTGGAAGAAATTGATTTTTACCTACAATACGTAATCTTCTTTTCGTCTTTTCCATGTTAGGGTTAGCGGCGCAGCGTAAGAGTCGGTTTCCACCAGATAATAAGTATAGTAGTCTATACTAATATTATGAAGAGGAAAGATTTTTTTGTTTGTTTGTTTGTAGGTTCCAGAAGTACTGGACCGATTTTAACCATTTTTCCACCAATAGTAAGCTACATTATCAGTGACTACATAGGCTACTTTTTATCCCGAAACAATGTAGGTACAGTTCCTGTGGGCCACGCGGACGAAGTCGCGGGAAAAGTGTTAGTTAATAATATATTGTGTTGTCACAGCTGAGGCGCGGATACAGGTGGGGGCAATGGGTGCTATGTTTCCAAGCAAGTCTACCAGACTTCTTCATTGTACCCACAAACGTATAAGATAGATGGCTTGGTGCTAGGATCTATATATATATATATATATATTTATTTTTTATTATATAAACGTTGCCCCACACTAGGATTTCTCCTGTATCGTGGGTGCGTTTACAAACACAAATTTCACATACACAAACAGCCAGACCTTGTGCAATGCGGGAATCGAACCCGCGACACGTCGCGCAGCAGCCAATCTCTCAGCCACTGCGACAACCGTGCGGTCATATTATGATCAAATTATGATCCCAAGACGAACAAAAATATTTATTGAAACTGGTACAACAAAATTAAGTAGCAATAACTAACCTTTTTCATGTTCTTGATGTTATCCAACTCGGCTTCCGTAGGCAGATCGGAAGACGGCTTATGTCTGCCGGTCCTCCCACAGCTGAAATACTGGCTTATGTCATGAGTGACATGGTCACTAACCACAGACACGTCATCCAACCCTCCCAGCTCCAAAGACACGTGTCCACCCCTCCCATCCCTCTCTCTCTCCTCTTCATTAGGTATCTCTATCTCCGTCTTAACTTCTTTATTTTGATTACAACCCATTTCTATAGCTTCTACTATAGTCATTAGAGCTTCTAATGACAACGAGTGAATGTTATAAGCAGTCGAAGAGACGACATTTTTGGACAACAATTTCGTGAGTTCCTCAAAAACATTCATGCAGTACACATCGCAATCGTAGTTCAGATATATTTCCGCACATAGCCCTGGTATTCTGAACATTTGCGCGAGACTTTCGAGGGCTAAATGGTGGATTTCTTTGAGTTCGTAAATGGCTTTCGTCGTGTCTGATGATATGATTTCTATGATTTTCTTGTAGAACGCTTCCATTTGGAACTTGAGGTGTGTGCGGAGAGCTTCGAATAGGAGGAAGGACACTTGGAGGTCGAGCGCGAATATTGATATCCTTTCTGTGCTCAGTAACTGTGAAAAAAAAGAAATATAGAAGTTTCAATACAAAAACCCGACTCATGATCCTCCGCTCAGCTTTTTCCCAAACTAGATTCGGATCGGCTTCCAGTCTAACTGGTTGCGGCTGAATGTAAATATTTTACGTGGAACGACTGCCATCTGACCTCCACAACCCAATTACCTATTGGAGAATACCGGTATTCGAAAGTTAATCCAAAAACCCGAATACGAAAAATATTTTTAACCAGACACATTTCACACAGTTTCAGAGTATAGTTATGGCATAAGAATAATAAAGAGTATAGAAATGAAACTCGCGCCAGACGCGTTCAAGGTCTCGATAATAGCCTGCCGTATAGTAGCTCTGGCAACATTCGTAGAGCTTACAGCAATTTAAATAATAAATCAATATGAAGAAAGAACAAAAAGTCAATATTTTTTAAATTTCTGTAGGCTCAGACGCGTGTCGCCGGTACGCAGTCAATGTCAAAGCATCCAATTCAATATAAATTGAACTTAATTCCGTTCACATACGTCACATTTTTAAACGCAGGCTCTCGATGTAGTGGTAGCGCGTAACACATCACCTGCCTTACATAATACGGTAGTTGACAATTTTTTTTTATTGTTAATCTGTAAACTATTTGAAAAAAGACAATTAACACCAAAAAAACTGATGAAACATCTACAAAATTGGCAAAGTTATAAGCGTTTAAAAATGATTTGCTAGACAGGGACGGCACTATCACGCAGTGACGTAACACCACGCGAACGTCGTACTTAACTCCACACCGCCGCATACTATGTCCGTTTCGCGCGACAAAAACGGAGAATACTCCCTCCAAAAACTTTAAAAGCGTCTAATGTTTTCCATTTTGTGATAAATTATTTTTATTTTTTTACTTTTTTGTTGTTCCTATTCCTTCTTTGAAATAAAGTAATTTATTTGTACTTTTTTAATAGTAGTCAACTACCGTATTTGCTTGAAAGCGGCGACAAGGTCACGCGCCTTTGTGACTTCTATTGCCTTATTTAGTAATAGTTTTCTGTGGTAGAACCCAAGTATAAATGAGACCAGGGCAGGAAGAACACAAAATCTTATTTGGATACATAAAGTATTTCCTCTAACACAGCGTTTCTAAACCTTCAGCCACGGACCCTTAGGAAATCAAACGCAATTATAAAGGACCTCCATAATAAAAAAAAGCAATAAACGGAGTATTTATTTTTCAACTACCAACAAAAACAAACAAAAAATACTTTTTCATAAAAAAATACGTATTTTATTTTCGTTATTATAAATGGCATAAATGCATACAACTTTTAATGTGTTGACTTTTGCAACTAATATTTATTATGTTAAATAGTCTAGATATGAGACCTCTCTCTCTAATCTACGATTTGGAACGGGCAACTAGCTTCAACTAACGTACAAACTGACTGACAATTATTGCTTGACAATTAAAAAGTGCCTGTAAATGGTTTGATTGAAATAAATGTTTTGACTTTGACTGCGGACCCACAAGGTCCACGGACCACAGGTTAAGAAACACTGCTCTAGCACATAACAAACTCCAATGGAATAGATATAGCGGCTCCAGCATCAAGTCCATCGCTGGCAAGTTGACTAGATGTCAGGTCATCACCCCTCACATGACGCTGCTGACTTCCTATTCACAGTTACATCATGTGAGGGATGGCGACCTTACATCACACTGGCTACTGAAAAATTAACTGTACCCCTATCATGAGTTTTTTTGACGTATAGTTTCGTTAACGTAAGCATATTTTGAATTTAAAATACGGCAGTCCTGGAACATTTTGATAAAATTTTATACAATTTGCATATTTTAAAAAATACAGAGAAATTATTTAAGTATTTAATTTTTATAAATATTGTGTAACAAATGTGTATTTTCAATTCAAAATATGCTAACGTTAACGATACTACACGTCAAAAAAACTCATGATCGGGGTACTGGTTATTGTTATTAAATACAGGGTTACTGGCTCAGATCATAGAAACAAGGGAGACGTGCCAAGGCGCTATTGACCTTAAGGATTTAGTTTGACCACATTGGTCGTAATAAAACCACGGAGGTAAAACACAATTAAACGTACACGCTGGCGACGAACCGAACACGATCGATTATATAAATACAGTGTTTTAGTTTAGTGCTAGTGTTGAGTGACGATTAACATTTTTAGATTGAGGTTGTGTGGATTTTTTTGTGTGGGGAGATCTTTATATTCACAAGAAGCGCTTGTAATTGTGTCGAAAAATGTTATAAAAGTGGCGACAGTTGTTCCCGTACTAATTTGCTATGATGTCATATCTCCTTGTTTCTATGATCCGAGTTTCAAGCATTACAATGTCGGCAATAGATTAAGGGGATGTATGAGAAACTATTTGCAACCAAATGACCCCTTATGACCCTATGCAAATTATCTGTCTACATGTCATTAAATAAACGTATAAGAGATTTTCAAAAATCGAATGTCGCGAGCGGGATTTGAACCCGCGACCTCTACCGAACCGTGGCATTGCTCTGAACCAAATGAGCTATCGCGACCCGCTCGGTTCACTCGAAATTTGAAATCTCTTTGCATATGCCTCTTATGAGCGTTAGGCGACATCTATCGGAAACTTTTACAGACCCCTACTCAATGCCTTTAACTTTGCAGTAACGATTTCGCTGAAGCGGGGCAGGGTGGTTGTCTGTTGTACGAGCGTTTACAACATGGCGTCTATAGTGCTATTCGCGGCGAGCACGCTGCGCTCTCGCTGCGACCACGCTGCGCTCTCGCTGCAAACACGCTGCGCTCTCGCTGCGACCACGCTGTGCTCTCGCTGCGACCACGCTGCGCTCTCGACTACGCTTCAAACTAGCTCGCAAATAGCCACTGCCATAAAGCCCTAAAGGGTAATAAAATAATGGTAAGGGTAATAAAGTAATAAAATAATGTCACTTACACTTAACAGATTCCTGCATAGCGGGTCTTTAACCAGGTACAGTAGGGAGGGGTACTTGGCGAGCTGGTCGGCGGACACCTCTAGTGCTGTTCCAACCAGGGACAGGCCCAGGTGCACCATGCCAGAGGTGTTCTGACTATCCAGGGGGTTGCAGAGGGAGATTAGGAACCTGAGGACAAAATTATGATGTTGAAATAATGAGAAAGATATAAGTCCTTTCCATGCGAATCTTAATCGTGTGCTGTAAGCCCTTACTTTCTGTCAAATTTCATGATTCTAGGTCAACGTGAAGTATATACAGGGTGGCAGGTTAGACAGTGGAAATATTTTAAGGGGTCATTGTACTCATCATTATGAACAACTTTTACTATGGGAACAACTGGGGACAATCGCGAAAAAAAATCAGCTGTCCCATACATTTTGTTGAGTTACGTGAACATAAATGTATGGAACAGCTGATTGTTTTCGCGATGTCAAGGTTGGTCCCATAGTAAAAGTTGTTCATAATGATGAGTACAATGACCCCTTAAAATATTTCCACTGTCTAACCTGCCACCCTGTATATTTTGATTTATTTGCGAGTGTCAAGATATGCGGCATATATGACCGTATTTTTTTTATTGTACCTACTTATAATAATAACAGCCCTGTTTATAAACTGTCCCACTGCTTGGCACGGGCCTCCTCTCAGAATGAGAGAATGGGATAGGCCACATTGTATAATTTTTTTTTTTTTTTGGCCAGAAAAGCATAAGAAATATACAGGGTAAAATTAAAACCAGTGCGGATATTTTAGGAGGTGAAAGTACTCATGAATATGATCAACTTTTATTATGGGACCGACATTGAAATACGAAAAAAAAAATCAGCTGTTCCATACATTTTGATCGTGTTGTAGTGCATTTTTGTAGGGAACAGCAAATTTTTTTTTTTCATATTTCAGTGTCGGTCCCATAATAAAAGTTGATCATTTTCATGAGTACTTTCACCTCCTAAAATATCCACACTGGTTTTAATTTTACCCTGTATGTATAAGCTTTACAACAAAAAAAAAACAAATTTAAACTAGACTTGAGGTGCGCAAATATGTTGTAAGTGCATATTTGTGTGGGTGTGATATGTGATAAAACCTGAGAACAGAACTTCAACTCCTCACCGTCAGCTAAGGACTGACCTGAACAGCTCCCTGACACACACGAGCCCGTACGGCTGCAAGTTAGCATCGTCTTGCGGAGTGAACCTGATGCCGCGGTGGTTCACGTACTCCGCTGGTTTCTCCCCGCTGTCCTCGACCGGGGCCTCAGGAGTGACGGGGTCGATTGGCTCGATTGGTTCGACGCCGTCCGGTTCAGGGACTGCCTCTTCTGTGGACATAGATTTAAAACCACATGGTAACATTTTATTGAGTACGCAATTTTTTTTTCTAGGTCGTATTAATAAAAAATCCTGTAGTCACCCCTTACAAATAAACACAAAATAAAGTTATGACAAGCACAAACATTTAAAAAAATGTAAGGTAACACCGACGTTATTCAATTGTATAACTTCATTCCGTGTTCACTTGTTTTGATTTACTTACGAGTGTCAAAATATGCGGATTCGATGGATTGGATTGATTTTTGACATCACAAAGCGACTAGACCTATACCCTATCCGTTTTACCAGAAAATAAAATGTAAACAAACAAACCAATGGTTCTCAAATAGCTTCGAGATATCCCCATGATCTCCGCAGTTTTATCGGCTATGTCGTACTTTTAAGCATAGGAATCCTTAGGCCACGTCTCTTCTACATGCTTGTAGACGTTGATAAGGATCTCCTTATCCACTGAACCCATCACTGTCCTCTTGGACCGCTTTTTTTTCGGTGATGAAGAAGTGCAAATATTGCTCGGCCCAGGTTCACTCATTTTACAAAAAAAAACAATAAAAATAAGAGTAACAAAGAAGACAAACTCAACAAAATCAATAACTTAATGAATAATAACGAAAACACAACGAAATATCGATTAATAACACGGTGGCATCAACGACTTCAATCACAGCTGTAAAGAAAACATGGCGGTTATAATCCGACCGACTTAAGAAACACTCGTTCCAATGTAAAATAGTCAGTTATAAAGTACACTTTAAATTATCAGCGTATAAAATGAAATACAGATTAGGAAACCTTGCCATTTTAGTTTCTTTATAAGGTAAGTTAGTTATTCGTATTATTTTGTATTAATAAAAATTTTATACGTATTAATATTGGTATCAATAATAATTGTAAAATCTAAGATTTTATGTTTTTTTATAAATGTAAAGAGTTTAAGGTGATATTTGAAATAAACAATTAAATTTTGCTATAGTAATGTTAATATTAACTTTATCATTGCAAATGCGACATCCAAACAACCCTTTTTATGGTTTGTTTACATTTTATTTTTTGGTAAAACGGATAGGGTATAAGTAAGTTTATGATATTAATTTCAACTTGATCTTGATCTTCTGAGAAAAAGGGTCCTGGCAGATAGACAGACGGGCAACGAATCCTGAAAGGGTTTTTTCCTTTCGAGGCATGGAACCCTCAAAAACCGGCCAAGTGGGTGTCAAACCACGCACATTGTAAGGTTCCGTAGCAAAGAGTAGTATAAGTTTATATTTATTCACTCACCCTCCTTTTCCGGCTCCTGAACTTCATCCACCTTCTCCTCGCTGGGTTCCACCTTCTCATCAGCGCTGTCGGCGCTGACGCACTTCTCCAGCAGCTGCGTGATGGAGGTGTTCCCGCTGGCGGCCAGGTCCATGGACGAGTGGCGGCCATGCTTCTTGTTGGGACTTTTCACCGAGTCCACTGGCTCGATGGTGATTTCAGCTTCGTTGATCAGGTGTTTGTCCTGACTGCGGAGAAATTGATTAAGTATGAAAAGTACCAAGTTTATTTTTTCACGTAAAAAAATGAAAACTATGTATACAAGATAAAATTAAAACCAGTGCGCATATTTTAGAAGGTGAAAGTACTCATGAATATGATCAACTTTTATTATGGGACCGACACTGAAATATGAAAAAAAAAATCAGCTGTTCCATACATTTTGATCGTGTTGTAGTGCATTTTTGTAGGGAACAGCTGATTTTTTTTTTCATATTTCAGTGTCGGTCCCGTAATAAAAGTTGATCATATTCATGCGTACTTTCACCTCCTAAACTATCACCACTGGTTTTCATTTTACCCTGTATAGGTATAGGTCACGGCGTAAAATAATGATCACAAACGTCACCTGCGCCTTAGCTGATTTTACGGTCTCTTTGGCGGAATGAAGAAGACGGAGGGCGCCGAGGCTGCACGCGATTGGTTCGTCAGTCGATGCACGTCGTCTATTGGATTACTCTCTATTATGTATTGTCAACTGTCTATTGGGCCAAAAATGTACATGCGCGATCTGTGATCAAGATCCCTGCCGATACTTATACTAATGTATACTAAATACAATGTAATGTAGGCTATTTACTTGTGTCTGATGTCAATTTTACTGGCATCGCTTTCTGATTCAAGCTCAGTTGTAGTTGTACTTGGCTGTTCACTTATTGATGATTTTCTTTCCAAAGAATTTGTACCTGAAACAATTTATTTTAATAAAACGTAACTTTACAACTGTAAATTAGCTCTTCCAACTATTCTAAAACTCGGACTAGTGCCATACATACACCTTGAAAAATAATTAGGTTGAAAAGAACGATTTTCATACATTCTGGCTACCATTATTTTGAAAACAACTTGTCATACATTCTGGCTACCGTAGAGGCGGGATACTACCAACAGCCTGATGGTTTTTGTCTCTCGCGCTTTCTTAGACCTTGTGAAAAAGATTTTATACTATCCACACGCTATTTGTATAAAGTTGCTCAGTAAGGGCGCTTGTAGACGTCCAGTTTTTTTCATCGGACAACGGACCGACAAAAATCGGATACCTTTGTACACGTATATTTTTTTCCCGGATGAATGTCCGGCTTCGAGTGCCGTCTATATGCGCTAGTTTTAAACTAGTTTTCCTAGAGATTACATGTGTGATAATGTCGAGTAATAAGAAAAAAATAACTAATCAACTATTACTAGCTAAAAAAATTATTAACTATATTAACTATTAAAAATAATTAAATTATTTACTAATCACCAGTTTAGTGACTTAATCTTACTATATCTAAGGCCGAGATAAATAGACGTTACTTAGCACGTACTTTGGCTTAGCTATGTTCCCGTCTCTGTCTTGCTTGCAAGTTGCGCGACAGTGACAACGAATCGGCTTAGCCAAAGTACGTGCTAAGTAACGTCTATTTATCTCGGCCTAAGATAAGTGTAAATCTATTAGGGCTTGTAAAATAAATACCACAAACAGTAACCGGCTACTCTGGCGTGGATGACCGCTCTTTCTTACGCCGGACCGGTGTCCGTCGCGCCGAGGGGAAGCGATGGTGCATCCGGCGTAAATTGTTCGCCGGACCTATATCCGGTGCGTGTACACACATTCATTACAAACCATACACCACCGCTAATCCGGTAAAAAATCGGTCCGTTGTCCGGTGAAAAAAACCGGACGTCTACAAGCGCCCTAAGGAGTTTCGAAAAAAATATATAAACTAAAAAACAGCAAACAAGTAAAATATGAAGAAAAAAAAAACAATATTCTATACACAAAAGTTAATCCCTCGCTCGATAGATGGCGTTGTTAGATCCTGAATCGCGCTATGGTTTCGTTACACGCCAAACTACTAGTGCTGTCCGAAATTGCAGCTGGTCAAAAAGGGTGTTTGTCGCTTAGATGACACATGCGCCGCAAGGTGCGTGGGGTATGGCTATCAAGACATACTCAACACGTAATTTTTGAATCGGAGAGGCAGTTGGCTACCCTAAAGTACCGGCGCCTCCTCTGCAGAATACCTTAGATCCAGTCAAATTTTCTTGGGAAAATTGACGACGGTTCGGGCAGTTTACATAAGCAAGTCATATTTGATACTATACGTAAAGGGGCCCATCTAGGGGCAGTCCGCCTTGCCGTCTATCACATAAATAGGATTGTGAATGTTGACGCAGACTGCATGGCGTCCGGCAACACCAAGCAGGATTCACCTTGCATCCTGCAGCAGGCCTGCAAAGCGGACTGCCTTGAATGGCCATCCCCTTAAGAGGATTCCTGCACACTGGCGGGAAATTTAATTAAAAACTATTTCTGATCGCATATAAATTATGTTTCGATGCGACTGCAATGCAGCTCATTCACCGTCATTAACTATGCGGACATTGTGTGTAAACGAGCTGTGCCTGCAACTTCGTCTGCGTGGAAGTCGGAAAACAACCAAATGTCGTTATTTTCTTAATACAAGCATTATCACCCCTTTTCATCCTTTCAGGCATGGAATTTTGAACGATCCCTCCTTGGTGCATCTCTAGGATATTGCCTCAAGCTAGGCAGCCATACTTACATTGGCCAAAAAACCTGAAAATTAAAGAATAAAGCACTTACTGTTAACACTAGTCAAACTCTTCTTCTTGCTGGTCTTCTCTCTCTTCTTGAGGGACAGGCCAACGGCAGCAAAACTGGCAGAAGCAGTATCTTCTGGCGGGAACTGAGGTAGCCGCATGAAGATCAACTGCGTCATATCCCGGAGACATTGTTCCGCGTTCCGACGTAGTAACTCTAAACGGAAAAGTATATTTGAAAAAAAAAAATGCTTAAAACCTATTTTGGCCAGATCACGTCTGTCTCGACTAACGCCAAAATAAGGTCTCGATCGAATCGATGTAGAAATTTATTAATAGCACACGAATCTGCGCGGTGCGGCGAAGATTTGGAAGCCATAGGTTGGATCGATTCGACTGTCCGCGTTAGTACCTACCCCATCAATTCGACCTGTTGCCAGTCCAAAAATACAATAAGGCTGCCCGCCCACGTCCGACAATCGGAGACCGATTTTTTCTCAGAAAAAAATGAAACACCGATTGTCGGACCCCACACAGGCCCGATTGTCGGACCACACAAAAAGTATGACGGGCTGCCAGCCTATCCAGGAAGTCAAGGCAGGAAGTTGCTTTTTATCAATGTTTCGTAATCGTTACAAGTACATAGATTGTTTTGGAGACATTCACGACAACTTCTTAGTTACATAATACTATCAGACAAAACATTAACCGATTTGTAACGAGGTACCGATCTACCAATTAACGCCTCGTTCCTTTATATAAAGAAGTATCGAAAATACCAATCAATTTATAAAATAAAGAAGATTCAACAATACCTAAGTCAACTTTACCTGTTCTTTGCTTATAAATATATTATACAGTAGGTATTCTATTCTACAATGAAGACAATCGGCTTTATTGCACAGGCTTTTATGTTTACAGATCGGTAATATACCGGGAATTGGACAAGCAAATCGCGTCGAACTGGTAACGGTCGGCAGAATATAGATATCGGGCAAATAAGTAGCTTACTCCATCTGTGGATGCTACTAACAAACGGGGTAAACTAAACAATGGACTAAAATGCAGGCCACACCGCCAGCTAGCGAGCGAGCGAGCCGGGCGAGGCATCGTTCAATTTTCACCTCTTTTTAACCGACTTCATTATTAACCGACTTCAAAAAAGGAGGTTCTGTATTCGTCCCGTATGTATGTATGTATGTAAGTATGTATGTAAGTATGCATGTAAGTATGTATGTATGTATGTATGTATGTATGTATGTTTGTATGTGCGCGATTTTCTCAAAAACTACTGATTCGATTTAGATGGGGTTTTCACTAACGTAATCTACATACTTTCAGGAAGGTTTTAGTATATAATACATTATGTAATCATTCCTATGTACAAAGTTATATGCATAAATGTACACACTACGTAGAAGATTTACTGTTGAACGAAGTCGTCAAAGTAATTTAACGCGAGATAAAGAACTAAAAAGGGAAAAATAAAAACTTTTTTAACAAAAAATAACCGACTTCAAAAAGCCACTACAAAGAAAATAATAATTTTGGTTTCGGAAGTCGGTGGCAAAAAAAGCAAACAAAAACCAAAGCCACCGACTTCCCAAACCAAAATTATTATTTTCTTTGTAGTGGCTTTTCATACTTCGGTTCACACTGCGAACTACAGATATAAGCTACGTTTGCGTATGAAAAGCCTCGCCCGGCTCGGTCGCTCGCTCGCTCGCTCGCTCGCTAGCGGTGTGGCCAGAGCTCGGACGCTTCATTGCAGATCATCTACCATTCAATCAATGACGAAAATCGACTTAAGTTTGTATAAATAACTCACATGATTTCTATGGAATAAAAAACAACGATGTAGTTCGCACAACAATATTTTATTGACTGAGTCACGCGGTCGGCATACAGTACATTTATATAGGAATAGGTACCCTACATTACACCTCCACCCTTATTTACTATCTTCCATATACAATTTAAACTTATAAAACAAACATATTATTTACTAGACTTACGCTGAGTTGCAGAAAAGGCCATTAAGTTTTAAAGGAGACTTTAACGAAAGAAATTGTATGGTTAATGCCTCCATTAAAATTTAATTATCTTTCTGCAACTGACCGTTAGAAAGAAAACCCTGAAACGTCTTATACATGCATAGGAAACATTAAGCTTATGTCTAGTAGATACTTAAATAACTACACACATACATACATAGTTCTTAACAAAATTAGGATATACCGTATCTTTGGTTTGCGGTGGTTTCCTATTTCTAACAAGGCGAGTTTCACCAGCAGTCAGGAGCGATCGACTATCTAACTCCTTAGACAAGCCCGATGCGGTCGACTCCTGCTCTGAGCCCGCTTCACCCCTACTGCGCCCCAAGCCTCCCCCACCAACTTCTGAGCACACCTCATTTGGTATTTCCGTAATCGGTATGGTAGGAAAAACGTACTTTGCGTAACTGTCGATCAGAATTTTGTGACGCTACTTGTGTGCTGACTATCACGCTGTCTGTAGATTGCGATTGATTCGACGTACATTTAGGCTTTAATTGATCAATATGTATATTTATCTCTGTGCCATCTAATAATATTATTTGATAATCTGTAGTACCTAAGCGCTCAATTACTGTACCGGGTAAGTGGTACAGTAATTGAGCGCTTAGGTACTACAGATTATCAAAACTAACCTCGTCGTCCGCTTGCAGCGCTCGGTGCGGCCCGTCCGCTGCGCGCTGATGCTGCGTGTTTCTCGCGCGAAGGTTTTAGACGGTCTAATCGAGTTCGCCGTTCGTTAATCTAACGCCCTCACTGTTAATTACAAATCCTAATGGCCTTACCACAAAAAAGATAAACACGTGTTAAACGCGAATGCTACCAAAAATAATACACACTTGTTTTAGACAAGTTAGTGCTAAAACAAGTGCGTATTATTTTTGGTAGCATTCGTAGGAATTGACCCAAATATTGCACCAAAAATAAAACGATGTTCCTAAGTAGTTTTTTCAAAATCATCAAAATTCATTCACAAACAAACTTAGTTTTGCGGTCCGGTTTTTTTCACTTTATACGTTCAAAACTGATACGGAACCCTCGGTGCGCGAGTACGACTCGCACTTGGCCGGTTTTTCTATTCAACCCTGTGAGAAAGTTCACCAGTATTATACATCAGTATATCATCACTTCTTAGGCTGAATCAGTCTCTTAAGATACAGGTTTCCTAGTTGGAGAGGCATGGTTTTCCATATTGTCTACAGATTTCAGCTCCTAGTTCATATTACCAAAGCTCATTTAATCTGTGTTTATATAAATCTATGATTGTATTGCAGGCTTTAAATGCACAGTCGCCCGACCGCCGGTGAAACACCCCAATCCGCCATCCAATATCTCATTCTATCTAGAATAAATATTACATATTATATCATCTCTTTGTTGACTACTTATCTCAGTCGATAAACTAGCATTATTAATTGTTATAGGGGATATACTAATAGGTATTTAATTCCGAAAGCCATTGCCTTCCTAAAAGTGTGGTACTGCCCGTATTGAATACATACAAATCCAATTTCTTTTTAAGTTTCTTATATGCCACAGTCACTTCCAGATATCGCCCTGGCTGAACTTTGCTTCTATTATAAAATGTTACAGATAAATTACATGGCAGTAACGGTATGTTAGAAAAATGTTTTTCGTACGTATCTCTCGAGATCCACGATAAAGGAGACCCTGTGTCAATTTCCATGGATAAAAGTACATAATTTACTAAAAGATTCATGCTCACCGGCCTGTATTGGCTTAAAGACATTTGATACATAGGTTTCTCCAGATCCACCCAGTCTTCTCTGTCTTCCTCACAGTGTGTCTCAAACGCGTGCATTGTTGGTGCGGCGCCACTGGCCGTAGTGCCCGGCCATGCCTTCCCGCGCCAACCATAGCCCCGGCCGACGGCGTTCTGCCCAAAACCGCGGGCGCCTCCGCAATTCCGCGTCATTCCTCCACCGCCACTCTGTGATTGTTGGGTACGGCCCTGAGTGTCGTTCGTACCGCCACTACTGTCTGGACAAATGCGCCGCAAATGCCCAATCTTCCTACACTTACTACATTCATAATTGGAGAATTTACACTCCAGTTTTGTGTGTCTGTAGTGCCCGCATGCTGCGCACCCTCCAACATGCATACGATGTACATCACCCGTTTGTTCAGACGCTGTCGAACATCGCCGCAACGCTGTATTACTTCTAGAATTATCGAGCCCCTTCGTAAAGGCGTTTGCACCGGGCCCAACGTCACTACGCCCATCTACAGCGGCTGCATCGCGCTCCGCCGCCTCGAGTGCGCTCGCCACCGACACCGCCTTCACAAAATTTATATTTCCTTCCGCGAACAATCGTTGTCTAATAAGATCACTTGAAATACCGCACACGAATTGATCTCTTAAATTATCGTCCAAACTTGCACCGAATTCACAATACCGAGTGATTTTCTTTAATTCCGCCACATAATCCGAAATACTTTCACCACATTGTTGTCTTCTTTGTCTAAATTTGTAACGTTCTGCCAAAATAGACGGCTTTGGTTGCAAATGTTCTCGCATGACCTTCACAACCTCGGTGAAGGACATGTCCGCCGGTTTCCGAGGACTGCACAAATTCACTAGTAATTCGTAATCCCTTGCACCCATGAATGCAATCAGCGTTGGTAATTTTAGTTCTTCCGTCACAGAATTCACCACAAAGTACGTATCCAGTCTATCACAGTAGGACTGCCAATTTCCGTTCATGTCGAATTCGTTAAATTTCGCCATCCTCGTCGCCATTATGGTATAAAAAACGACGATGTAGTTCGCACAACAATATTAAAATTTTATTGACTGAATCACGCGGTCGGCATACAGTACATTTATATAGGAATAGAAATACCCTACATTACAATTTCAAACACTATAGTTTTAATAACAGCCGCTCTTTTTCATAAAAGACAAAAGGGATCGAATCAATATTAATTTGATTTCCTCAGAAAAACAACATTGTACGCGACTGTACGAGTGTTGAGCGCCCGGCGAAAGCTCTCGGTACACTGAAGTACTGAGAAACAACCCCCCGCCCCGTACTAAGGGTCATCGACCGTCTGGACTAACTTATATCGAATGTACTTAGTACCTGCAAACCTAGAAAACTTGCACTGAAATATTGATTTATGAGCGGTAACACGCCAAATGCAGTGTTGATAGATAGAGAGCGCAACAGGCTTCACTAATAAAGTACCTAATTACTGGCGCACACAGGCGTCCGTCGGAGCTTTTGATGTGTGATTGTGCAACTTTGGGCTTGGTCGGAAAATGCATTTCCCTTTGTGTGAGTCTGGAAAATTCATTTTCTCCGTCTATTTTAAGCTCGCCTTATCGTCCTCTCTCTTCAAGTGTTAATGAATGTATTTTAGTTAATAGTATTTTATTGATCTTATAACAACTGTATTGCTTCTCATTCGTCCCGATATTATACAATGGGACTTTTGTTTTTTTTTAAGTTAGCCTATAAACTAGTCTCAACACATCGCCTGAGAAAAAAATCTTAAAAAAAATGTCGAACTGTCAACTTACAACATCAGAATTTCAACATTTGACAAACTAAAACTAAATCAGCATCTCAAAATAATCAAATTTGAAGAGGTCGATTTCAATCAACTGATGCAGATAATGATCAATTAATGCAGACAAAATATCACTCATATCTACGAAAGACAGTGAAAAAACTATAACATTAAAATTATGTTAACCGCTAATTGTATTTAGTGAGTCGTCATGCAAATGGGCCATAACTGAGATAAAACAAAGTATAAATTACTAGAAACGTACCTGTAAGTCTAGTTTCAAAACATATACGAAAGCAGCTGAGCATAATTTCACAGACGCTCTCGTCTGTCAACATGGCGCCCTCGGGGCTCAGCATTAATGTGCGAAGGACCTGAAAAACATACGTTCTTACAATCTGCCTAACATGTAGAACAGGGATGACCTAGTTCTGGCACCGTCTCCAGAACATTCAATTCATGCGACTGGTGGGTGATACATGGTCTAGATCTAGACTACAACTCCAACACGCGTAGCATGACCAATTCCATCTCTATTCTACCAAGAATAGACAAATCTATCTTTCTATCCAACTCGTTATTTCTTCTGCCCGAGACGGCGATCGTGCCGGTCCAAACTTGGCGTTGTACACTTTTGTCGACTGAAGAATAGAAACATTTCTCCTCTTCATTTTTAACATCGCCATACTTAAATCGGTTGAAATCTTTCTATAATCTGTCATTTTGTCTATTCTACCTTCAACAAAACCCGTTTTTATTGTGCTCATGCTACGCGTGCAGGGAATTGATTCTACAAAGAACTGTAGTTAGCGAAATAATAGCGATCAAAAACAGCGCTCGTCAGATTGCAGACTAAAGTGTTCTGGATGTTAGGAGCGAATCGACTTCCCATTCAGCAAGAAAACAATGTTCAAGTATGTTTGCAGATGATCGCGGTATTGTTCGGCTTATTGGCGCCCAACTGGGATCTTACGGCTGAAGTTTGAAAACGGGTCAGGCGGCTAAGCAGTAACGATTTTTTTAAAAGAAAAAAACCAATGAATAGTTAGAAAGTGTCTAGAATGATAAACAGCCAAAACAGGTTTTTAAAAAATCCAATGAAAACCTGTTCAAAACAAAACAAGGTTCATGTCAATTACGTTTGATGGTCATAATCATAGTTTTGCTAAAGCTAATTCACTTACTCAGCTCTGATTTTTTGCTAAATAAGATGTGCTATCGACAAAATCAGTTGTTAGTGAGTAATGTTTAGCCGTGGCCGAAGCCGAACCGAATGTGCCGACTCGAATATAATGTATACGTATAGCAGGCCTAAATAATAGGTCCTCTTTATTGGCGCCCGACAGGGACTCGTAGATTACATAACGTGATTTTCCTAACCCTGACGAGATGCAGGTCTCAGTTTGTCCTTGACAGGTCAGAAGGAAATATACGTTACTGGGACAAAACGTGACTGGAATGAGAGAAATCACGTTTTTGCTTACAATATGCACAGAAAACAGGTGCCTATTATTTCGAGCGAATCCCGAACTCTTAAAAGGATGAGAGAGTGCTTCGACACACCACGCCGTCGTAATTTTTAAAGTCAGCGTTATGCCAGTTCGCGACGTAATTTCGCGCCTGATGTATAATAATAATTATGTAACTTAAAAAACATTGCAGGCGTAATTACTATTGCGCTGCGTAAGTTCGGCTTTAAAGCATGGCTCATCTTTTAAACACGGCATGAGTCATTCCCGTGCTATACAGGAATAGAAAGCTTAGGTTAATTATTATTACCGTTACCGCGTCGCCACGTGAACCCTCAGCCATCCCCAAAAATAATTGCTGGATCCGCTAGCTGGGCGTCGCACCTTATTGCAATACATGGGACCAGTGAATATCTTTCCGCTGATAAGATGACGACACAAATAGCATGACCACAATAGAAACGGGTTTTGTCTACAGAAGAATACACAAAGTGACAGATTGTAGAAAGATTTCTACCGTTTTATGCATACAATGAAGAGAAGAAATGTATCTATTTTTGACAAATAAAATTCTGATAAAACAAGCATGGGTGGCCGCGTGCGCGGGCAAAGAGATAACGAGTTGAATAGAAAGAATGTTGTTTATTCTTTGGTAGAATAGAGATAGAATCGGTCATGCTAAGAAAGCTGAATTTTTCAAAACTTCTGAGCAGTAATACACCAATATTGTCAATACGTACTTGTAATATTTTCATGAGCACCACTCCATCTGAAGAGTGGTCGGTGCCGACGAAGCGGGCGTGAGTGACGGCGTCAGCTATGTCCTCGACAGTCGCCGGCACGCTGGGGTGTGTAGGATCTATCATAGGACAAAAGGTCAAGAAAAATTATTATGATAAATACGATTGTTTACATGCCTTGTTGAAAACAACAGGAAAAATACAATTTTCATACAAGAGATAACTTCGTAACATAACATCACGCTTGTTTTTTTTAATAATGGGGTAGGCAGAGGTCTATAGAACATCTAAATTTCGCCAGTTATGTTCAAGTCCTATGGAATAGGTAGCAAGACTATTACCACACACACAAATCCAGACTCTGAGCTGCTACTAAGTATTCCTAATAGTAATACTCCAATAACGCTGCCCGACCCGGGGATCGAACCCAGGAACTACCGCTCAGCAGTAGCGCTTCCGACCACTGGATCAACGAGGCAGTCAACAACGAACAAGTCGACGAATCATCAAGTTGCAGCAGCAAGTTATAATTTTGTACAATTATTATAAAAATAATTAGATATGTACATAAAATGGAAAAAAAGTTCATTTTAGAGTTATAGTTAATTCTTCATTATGCCATAAGGCCATTATCACAATATCTATTGAGTGTAATTGTAAATTGTCTGTAATTGCAAAACAGGATTATACAGATCTAGCTGTGTCTAGATCTTATCAATACTGCAACTGTATCAATAGTGCTTCAAATTTATTTAAATTGCAATGAAATATTTAGTGATGGCATTATGCAAAACACAATCATGATAAGGTAGGAAGTGGTTTGAATAAAGTTAATTTATCTATGCTATTATTCAAGTGAATGACAAAAAAATAAGTGATTGTTAGAAAATGGAAATCAATCACAACTTGAATATATTATGGAAATGTAAGGGTATTTTTCCACAGTTTCTAGATTGCAGCTGATAAAAAAACTTGCATGCTAAGGGTTCCCTTCCCGTTGTATGGGGATGTACTTGGGTTTTGACTCAACATTATTATTTGCCATGATAGCTGCTATACTTCCACATCTTATGTGAAAATGTTATTTGGCTAGCTATTATGGTTTATAAGATACAGCCCTGTGACATGGATGGACAGACAGACAGGCACAGGGATAGTAATAGGGTCCTGTTGGCACCCTTCAGATACGGAACCTTAAAAATGTGACAGAATTTGTATGAAATCTGTCTAAATAAGTTAAGCGGAACTCATCTAGAAGTGGTGAGACTGGCTATTTAATGTTGTTCCATTACTATAATTTACGCAGATGTATGATGTAAAACTGTATGTAGGTATATTTTTAATCTTGTGCAATAAAAAGTTCAATATATAAATACTTAAAGTACAGAGACAGCTTACACAGGCAAAATTTCGTTCAAAGGGGGGCAATGATACAGGATTTCATTCTTGGGCAATTTTTGTTTGATTTTGCCTATCTGCCAGTAAATTAATTTTAAACATAAATAAAAAAATATAGTTTTCACGCCAGTACCAGCAAACATCTTAAGAAAAGCAGCACAGTGGGGGAAACTTTGCTTATGTACGCTTCCATGCAAAATGCAAAAAATCAACTATTGCACAGTCAAGGTCATTTTTCACAATGTTTGCCGATTTCTGTACTTTGTGAGAAAATAATTTCAAATTATCCTGATTGCAAGATTTATTTACTAACAATTGTGACTATCAGAGGAGCAAAAAACGAAAGATATTTTTATTGCCAATCACTTTTCAGTGTGAATATTTTGGCAAATCTTACGGTAACTCAATTGCATTCAAGATTTTTAATTTTTCAATTTTAAAATACAAATATTGCTCCACAGAAATATTTCCAATGTTGTGTTATGGTGTGTTTACAAACACAGATCTCACATGAATAACACCATAGACCTAGAAATCTGTAGGCATAACAAATATTTGTTTAGTGCATAAACCAAACCCTGGACCTTTAGCGCAGAATTATCCATTCATCATCATCATCATCCATCTTCATTTAATTAAATCACTATCAATTTAGAGAGCAACTGTAGGTATCTATTCATACCAATACATTAATAGTTTAGTAATTACAACAAATTCCCATTTAATTCTAATGGAAAGTATTTTTTGTGTGGTGGGTGCCACTAGACAAAATTGGAGGCAAAACTGTATTTTTCATGAAGTAGGTATGTTTTTGTGGAAAGCCTAGCTAGATTGTGTCTCTTGGGCTAAATAATAAGAATTACATTTACAAATAAGGTTTCAATCACTTACCTATGAGTCCGTAAGATAAAAACTTATGTATTGCAGAAAGAGCTAAACTAGTGACAGGACCAGTGGTCTCCTTGCTTCTTATCACTTCTAGGAAGGGGCTCAGGTATGTCGCGGGGTCCAAGAGCCGCAAATCATCCACTTGATTCAAGATAGTCTTGAGATCTTGGAAGGTTCTCATAAGCACATCATATTCTTCGTTTGGGAACGAGTGTGAGCCCCACCGCGTACTCCGTCGCATGGCAGTGACGAGCATTGCCATCTCGCCCTGCACCACGAAGATTCCATTCCCGGGCAGTGACATGTTTCTAATTTTTAACACTAAAAACTGATCACCATCAACAACTTCTTCCACTTTATTTATTTGAGCAATTACCAACAAACCACATATTTATACCACATGGCGCGCGGTGTTACACTTCAAAATATTATTTCAATATTCGCAAATTCCGACGTAAATTTAACAAAAATCAATGAAAATTCACAATTTGATTAGCAGATTCCATCACGATCATGTTGACGTTTCAGTATTTTAGTTGTTCTACTCGCCTCTAGATGGCGTGGTGGCGAAAGATGATAGACTAGAGGTGCGTATTACATACTAACTGGGTGACAGCAGCGAAATTAATCAAATTAGTCGATATTTGGTCGATTTCGTGAAGTTTTTTACAATGAGTCACTATAAACTATAATAGTATAATTTCGTGGAAAGGGGTTTCTTTTACATTTTTTTATTTTTTTGTTAGATTGGTAACATTGTTATTAAGAAAGATGGTTGACGGTGGAACACTTTTCTGACAAAATTTTGGAAAACTCAATCTTTTTGTTATTCTCGACGTTCTAAACATAGTTTTTTGCCGTCGTATGTAACTGTAAGTAGGTGATACTTTTATTTATAATCCTTTGGCATGTTTGCACATTTCCTGAGGGCCGTACGCGATGAATGTGCGTTGTCACGCGTGCAATGGCTATCGACACAGATTTGACATTTTATTCTTTTTGTGTTAGTGCGGTTATTCTTACCACATGTATCTTGTTACGTATTGCAGGCGGTTACATTGAGACGTGACAATGGTTAAGAAAAAGAGACAAAGCGATCCTGGTGAGAACGGCGATGAATCTACGGAGTCGTGCGATGAAAACGTCAAGTCCGCATGCCCTCATGTAGCTAAAGCCGTAGACCTGAATCAGCTGAAGAAGGCGCTCAAAACGGTCGGCTTCCAGAAGGAATGCGCTGAGTGCTTGAAATCCTCCAAGAATGAGGTCTCTGACCCCGACTATGAGGAAGATTTTTCGTTGTGGATGTGCTTGCGCTGCGGCACGCAGCTCTGTGGTCGCACACGGAACAAGCACGCACTGGAACACTTCAAAACCCCGCGCTCTGACTGCCATGCACTCACAGCCAACACAACAACTTGGGACATATACTGCTACAACTGCAATAATGAAGTTACCGCTTTTAGTGCTAAGAAGCTCCATGAATGTGTAGAATACCTTAGGAAGCAAGCAGTCGGTGGTGGGAATGCTAAGTCACTCCCTCCAATAGAACTGCCTTATAATGAGGACTCTAAAACTGACATACCAACAATAGAAACTATAATTAAAATTGACTCACTATCAAAAGGAAAGGACAAATCTATGTTTAGTCTACCGAGGGTACGAGGGCTTACAAATCTAGGAAATACTTGCTTCTTTAATTCAGTCATGCAATGTCTGGTGCAGACACCGTATTTGTTGCAAGTTCTTCAAGAGATGGCTAACCCTGGTGAGAGGTTTACATTGCCTGGTGGGAAATTGAAGCTGAAACCTGATGGTGATGATGGAAAGGAGGTGGAACTACCTCCGATAACAGGACAGCTGGCTGAGTGGGGCTCCCTGACTCGCACATTATCAGAAACTTTGAGTGAACTGCAAGCAGGTATGTACTTATTGATTCATAGATTATTTCCCTTTTAAAACCTTGACATCTATAATGCCATAAATAAATGTTGAATTTGTTATTGCCTTACATCATCTGTGTAGAATAGGAATTGACTGTTTTTATGGAACTATAATAGAATGTTTATGAGTACTTAACTTGATTCCAGTAATATATTAGCTGCGTAAACCAGATTTTGTAATTTAATCCACTTTTTAATTGCTAGTCTTAATCATAACAATAACATGGAGCTACATACAAAACAACATGCTACATAAATTACACACATTATATAACATGACTTGATAAGTTATTTATTTAATCATTCATTTAAATATTTACTTATGACTTTCTGCATATTTTTATTTCAAAAGCAGTTGAATTATGCAGATAAGAGTGAAACAAATGATTGAGCAGTTCTTTAATTAATGAAATTCAAGGTTACATGATGTTGATGTAAGAAACTGCAGTTGTTATGGCTGCAATAATTGCCAAACATTCATGATTGCTTTGTTTAAACAATGCAGCTTGTATGTATACATTTTAATAGGATGAGTATGTATCAAGACATACTTTGTCACTTCAAGCATTTTTCTAACTGATTTTCTGTCTTATAATATTATTCACATTGAACATCTGTGCTATTGCTATTTACTACAATTTAATGAGTTTCCTTGTCCTTGATAAACCTAAGTTATGTGTCATACTGTTGTAAACAAAAGCTTTGTTTGATTGTAGCACATAACAATGATTTATTTTGTCAGTACTAAACTACTGTGTAACATAAACCCTTTGATATATTGGTCTTAGTCCACTGCTGGACATTAGATAAAAAAAAATAATTAAAGTTTCATTCACAGTTCATGTTTATCTTCTGCAATGAAGCAGTATTTCTCTTTCTAAGAATTATTTATTAAAAACACAATGTTTTCCTCTTCTTGCAAACACCAATAAACCCTAGTCTAGTTTTACTGAATTAAGTAAAGTATCCCTGGTTCATAAAACTTTATTTAAATTTAATATGGCTGATTTAACTGTCAATATGTCTCGCAAGTATTATTTGTAGCCAACCCACATCATAGGTTACCTATATTTAGAGAGTGACCTAATTTCACGCTTCCACTGTCTAATCTAACAGTCTGGAGATGTTTTAAAAATATTTTGGAACATGTTTTACAACGAAATTTATGACTGACATTGCAGGCATTAAGTGTATGGTAAAGTTATCTAGATTTTTGATTTATTAATCCAAACTAGGTAATATTAAAAATGCCAAAGTATTTCTAATGTATGTAACATTCACCTTTAAACTGCAGAACCAATTTTGATGCAATTTCGTATGGAGATAGCCTGAACCTTAAAGGTCACTGAACCTTAGGGAAAGAAACTGATTTTTTTTACTGCGATTATCGTAAGCATGCCAGAGCTAGGCTTATCATAAGTCTTGCGTTAGAAAATTCATTATGACAGAAATCACACTGTTATAAAAAATCTCAAAAAAAACGGTCTACAGAGCGTGCTAAAGACATGCATACATACACTCGAAAAACATTACCCTCCTTGGGGCAGTCAGGTAAAAATACAGCACAAGAACTAGTTTCAAAAATAAAATCATTATTAATTTGACAATTTTGTTATCTGATTCATTTATGTACATAATATTCTGATATTGAAAAGAAAACGAATAAAATTAAATATTATGTAAGTTCATTATCTTTGACTTTGGATCAATAACCTTAATCTTGGGAAATTAAAATAATCTTCAAACTGGTTATTGCTCCATGATGATGGCTTATCTGAATTTGTCACGTAGCGGGTTCGATTACCGTGTCAAGCAATGATTCGGATAAAGTATATGTATATTTTTGGTTTTAGGATAATGTGATGTGTCGTGTCAGTACATAATAATAATAATGTAGACTGCAGATGCACAGATTTTACTAGTGTCGGCGATCTACCACAAAACATATAGACAGCGAGTGATCGACTGCCTACTTTAAAAAAAAAACCTTTAAAATTTTTGTAATAATTATACTTTTACTGCACATTAAATTACAGTGCACGGTACCTATGCATATCATTCGCATTTCAATAAATTATTATTGAAAAACTGCGATAATCTTTTTTCGCAGTGATTCAAAAAAATTTCGGGACATTCACTTCTTGGTTGCCTCAGGGCTTCCACACCTTAAAGGCGCGATTCCATTAGGCAAGTCTTGCATGCAAGTACGACGTCACATTTGCAATTTGTATAGTGGAAACCACAGCAACCAAGTTGCAACTGAAAATGTTCAATTCAAATCACTTGCACACAAGTGTGACGTCATACTTGCATGTTTTATTATAATGTGTAATAATCGCGAAAACCTAAGACATCGAAAATTAATATTTTGAGTTAGCTCTGTAGATCTAGGTGTGCGAATGTTCCCGAGCCGATGCGCACTGTTTTCGATACTTATAAAGCAATCGATTTTCAACTTTCAATCTCTTTGGTTATGCTTGGTGAATTAGCAATTCGTTTCGGTTGCTTCGACATTCAACCCGATAAATAGAATTCTAGATTATGTAACCAGATTTTTGTCGATTCTTCTTAGATATCGAAGACAATCTAAATTGTGTCAGCCCAAAACTTAGCACGTGTATTGCATTAATTTGTCGGTTGACGTTTAACAGTCCGTACTTCATGACAAACACTGGGGGGTGATTCTCGCGGGTAATACATTGATATCGAATTCGATATATATCGCAACAAATGTCAAAATGGTAGTGATTTTGACAGTTGTTGTAATATACAGGGTGGCAGGTTAGACAGTGGAAATATTTTTAGGGTTCATTGTACTCATCATTATGAACAAATTTTACTATGGGACCAACACTGACATCGCGAAAAAAAAATCTGCTGTTCCATACATTTATGTTCACATAACTCAATAAAATGTATGGAACAGCTGATTTTTTTTTCGTGATTTCAGTGTTGGTCCCATATTAAAAGTTGTTCATAATGATGAGTACAATGACCCCTAAAAATATTTCCACTGTCTAACCTGCCACCCTGTATATCGAATTCGATATCAATATCGAACCCGCGAGAATCACCCCTCGGATTTTTAATTTCTCCCTAGACCCTGGGCCCCCTAAAGCCAGCCCCTCCCCCCTCTCTTCCTAGAGCCCGGGGCCCCCTACAGCCCAAGGCCCATGACTTTTTGCCAGTCATGCCACTATGTAGTTACGCCACTGCGTCTGCCTTAAACCATGGCCTTAGCCAAACTGCAAAACCTTAACTCACTTTAAATTCTCGTGTAAACTGTTTACGTACCGTAACCCTGAGTTATGCGTTTTTCCTTACCGATTGCATAAATACTCATAATCATGCTACGTGTGTAATTGTGCCCTCACCGTGGTCAAACTGTTTTACCGAATATGGAAATAAAGGCAAATAATGGAAATACTCGTTTGGAATATAAAAAGAACTTATATGTACTTTTTAGGGTTCCGTAAAATTAAGAACCCTTACAGTTTCGTCATGTCCGTCTGTCACACCCTCGTCAAATCCACAGTTCATTATTTTATTTTTATAGAATATAGAATATATCTACCTGCGAAGATCCATATATGAAACAGAGTGATGAAAAAAAAATATTTTCGCGCACCCCTTCATGTGGCGTATCTTTGGATAGGTCTTTCAAAATAACATATAGGTTCCTAAATGCTTTTTATTAAAGTGCATATTAAGTGAACTATTCGCGACTTGCATATCTGACATCTGCATTCGCAAAAGCTCCGCATATTTTTTTTGCGAATGCGGAGGCGGGTTGTCGCAGAGGGCCTCCCTCCTCTGTCCTCCCTGCCTCGGCTAGCTATCGGAGGAAGCCTCCACAGACACAAATCTTGATATTATTTAAATAAAACACTGCAGGATGGTTGGAGAGGTGTATTGCGAGACGTAGGTTGTATTTTTGCACTTTATAACGTTACACAGAGGTATAAAAATAACTGTTACAAAAGAGACTATTTGCTTATAGCTTTGCACACTCGATAAATAGGTAGTAGGTAATAAATAATAACAGTACAGCGGTTCAGCGGTCACAAGTGATGTCGTTGGAGACCAGACCAAGAATGCCGAAACAATGCAAAAAAAATATGAGATGTTCTAATTTTGAAATTTAAAGTTAAAATCTAAACCGAATTTAGAAGAATGGGATGAATGAAGTGGCCAGCAATGGAAGATTGCCAGCACTAAATGATGAAAGAAGGATGACTCCGTCACAGGGTGTCAAAATTAATGTGGATGTGGATGGAAATATTCGTTTGTTCAGCTTGCCGTATTCCACTGCTGGCCCATAAGCTTCCTTTAATTTAATTTACCTTATACTAACGTAATTTAACCAATAATTCCAGGGGACGGCGGAGTGTATACTCCTCGGAAGCTGTTGTCCGCGCTGGTGAACAAACTGCCGCAGTTCGGCGGCGGCGACCAGCATGACGCGCATGAGCTGCTCAGACATCTGCTGGAAGCTGTCAGGTAAGGATCATAACAGCTTTAGTTTATACTTCATGCCACAACCAGAAATCTAAATAATTCAATAGAAATGTTATCCACTACATTTTACCACAGATAATATAATACTATACGTACAGATGCCTCATCTCATACAAAGAAATGTGACCGATTTAGCGCGGGCTATCTTCGGGCTGTACATTTTTCCGTGCTTAAAGGATTTTTCAAAATTTGAACAAATATTTTTCATGATGTATTTTTTCATGTTCTCAATTTTACACAAACTTAAATAACAAATCGATACATATAACGCCATCTATTATGAGTTATTTCAACAAATGTTCCTTTGTTCCTGATGAGACCCCGTGATTTTACTACCAGAGGCCTTAGCCAAGTTGCTTTTCTGTTAGCGTTCACGTATAAGTACAAAATGTATGGCAATGACATTGCGAAAATAATCTGCGGAAAAGTCACGTGACTCACTAGCTTTGGCTTTAACGCTAACAAAAAAGTAACTTAGCTAGGGGCGCAGCACATTTGTTGCCGTTTCGCAACACAAATATTTTACATCCTATGCAATATAAATTAATATTAATTCCGTCCAAATACTTACGTCACTCACACTTTGCAGCGTTCGTGGTCGCAGGACGACTAGTCGTCCTGCGACCACGAACGCTGCAAAGTGTTCGAAACGTCAGGAAAACTCTGTAATATACGCGATTAATCCGTTTAAACTTATTTTATTATAATGTGTAATCGCGAAAACCTAAGACATTACTTACGTCACATTTTTAAAACGCACCCTTTTGATATTTTGGTGTGTTAGCAGTGTTAGACAATAATTTGCTCAAAAGCGGCGACATGTTTAGGTACTCGCCTTGACAACTTTTATTATATTCTATCTATTTTATTTAGATTTCTGCGGCAAGGACACACCGAGCTAAACTTACGCGTCGTAATTGCTCCTGCAATGTTTTTCAAGTTACCTATGAACCCATCAGGCGGGAACTACGTACAAAATATGCCCTATTCAATTGGAATAAAGTTTATTTTGTAATAGAGAAATAACGCGAATATTTGGCCAAATACGCTAAGTGTGGCCTTTTAATATGGATATTATAATTCCCTATATCTATTCAAACATTTACCCGTTAGTAAATGTTTGAATAGATATAGGCAATTACATTTGGTTGCTACTATCGTATGCTACTACTGTTTCTCATGCACAAATATTATCTCAAATAACTAGGACAGAGCTCCGTACACATGTGTACCAACAAAGGCATTCTGTACCCAGGTCGGAGGATCTTCGGCGCTATCAGTCGGTGATACTGAACAGTCTGGGCATGAGCTCCAAGGTCGACCCCGCCAAGGTCGACGGCGAGGTCAAACAGAAGGTCAAGTTCTACGGCCAGCAAGCCTCCGATACCATGCTAAGACCTGAACAGGTAATTAAGGTATAAAATAGGTCCGGGAGTACTTTTTTTTGTTGAAGAAATAAACTGTTTTATTTGGCCTTTGTAAAATGGTTGATAGCAATTGATTTGTTGGACCGTAAATCGTAGTGTGAGTAGGGATGTGTATTCTGCAGTATTGTTTATTGATAGTCGGCGCATGCGCAGTTGTAGAACTCATTCGCGCGGTTCCTGATTAGTCGTTGCGCTATGGTTGCTGTTTAAAGGGAATTGCTCAGTTCGTTGTAAGTTGCTCAATTAAGACAATATTTTGCAGGAATATTTTTGTGGGAAATGTCTTATTAATAAGTATAAATAACCTACTGACGCCCCACAATGCATCGTCATTTATTTAAAAACAAAATACAAATTTTTGACATAGTAAAATCGATTGCCTCGTTAGTCTAGTAGTCGCAAGTGCTCAGCGTTAGATCATGGGTTCGATTCCCGGGTCAGGTTATTAGTTTTCCCATTAGGTAATCTGAAGCAGCCTGAAAGGCTGAATTTATGCAGGCGCGAGGTTCCGTGTAAGTATATTTTTTTAATTACAATCAATTTTATATTTGCGCATTAAATTATCGATATCATAATTATTATCTTTGTGACTAGGATCGCCCGATAAAAATTGCAAGTGCAAACTAGATTGATTCTGACCATGATTTACGGCCCAATAAAGACGTAAGTTGATAACAACCATTTCATAGCGTGGCTTGCGTTGAAGTGTGGCTTGTCGTACTAAATAAAGTCCAAATGGGTTTGGTTCCTTTTTCTAGAAACTAATATAACTGAATGACTTTTACAAAAGACGAAACATGACATTCGTTGAATTTTTAATCTATTTTATTTTATTACTAGCTGCTCCCTGCGGTTTCACCTCCGTTGCTCGGCTCCTAAAGGTCGTAGCGTGATGTTTTATAGCTTATACTTTTCCTCATGAATCTGGCTATCATATACAAAAAGATTTTTTCTAATCAGACTGGTAGTTCCAGAGATAAGCGCGTTCAAACAAACAATCCCGAACTATAAAATATTAGTATAGATATTCTTTTGCAAGATGAATGAAATGGATAAAATTGATTGGCGTAGTAGTTGAGCGTTTGGATTGCTGTGTTAGGGCTCGCGGATTTGATTCCCGGTAGCGACTTTTATGACCAACAGATGGTCGGTTATTTGTTATGGTAATACCGAATCTAGACTTCTACGGCTGTACCACAAAAAAGATAAACACGTGTTCAACACGAATGCTACCAAAAATAATACGCACTTGTTTTAGCACTAACTTGTCTAAAAGAAGTGGGTATTATTTTTGGTAGTATTCGCGTTCAACACGTGTTTATATTTTTTGTGGTTCGGGTGCTAGAGTTAATTGTGCATGTGAGTGATTTTGTAACCCCATAATATATCCGAAAGACAAGAAACGCTAACAATCGAATACCGGTGTTCCCCAATAATTGGGTTGTGGAGGTCAGATGGCAGTCGCTCCATGTAAAATATTGATATTCAGCCGCAACTAGTTAGACTGGAAGCCGACCCCAATCTAGTTTGGGAAAAGGCTAGGCGGATGATGATGTGGGTGTACTATACACCTCTGCCTAAACTTTCGGAGAAGTAGGAGAAGGTCGTATGCGAGTTACAGGAGAAATCCTTATTTATATCTTAACCTGTTGACCATTTCCCTTTATTCCAGGTCTTCCGCGGTTTCCTAGTCTCGACCCTGGAATGTCAGGAGTGTCTCCATCAATCTGACAGGGCGGAGTACTTCTTGGACCTATCTCTCCCCGTCGCCGCCAGCCGTCCGCAGCCCCCGGCTGTAGTACGCAGGAAAACGCCAAACGGTATGCTTCGATTTAGTGTTGTGTGTTTGTGTAGAGTGTGCTTGTATAGTCTAGATTTTAACATATTTAGCTTGATGTGAACCAGTTGAAATTCTGTTCAAAAGGTATACACAGCTAGATCTACCCATGGATGTTAATTAACTTTCAAAATTCAATATGTTTTGGGATGGCCAAAATCTTTTAGTACTTATTCAAACTGATGAACTTTTTTAGGGTTCCGTACCTCAAAAGGAAAAACGGAACCCTTAAAGGATCACTTTGTTGTCCGTCTGATAAGAATTCAAGCCCTTTTTTTTCAGGAATGGGTAGGGGTAGGTATCATGTTGAAATTAATAGCAAATACTAAGGTCCCTTGGAGGTTTAAAAAATTTCAAACTGTAGATCTAGCTGTGTGTACCAATGCTCTCTATGTGTAAATTGCGATGGTATTTTCTTTCCCCTATTGTAATGCTAAAGTAGCAATTTATTAGTTTTGATTCCCAGACGGCAATTCATTATACCTGTTTTCTCTCCATAATCGTTCATAAAATCTTTTTTTTTAGTTTTATTTCCAAAATGCAATCGATGTTTCGGACTATGCTTCAAACTAAAACTCTGTTGTAACATTTCTGGCATGCTTTGCTTAATTACACTTGTCAATGTTTTGCACCATTTGTAGACTGTATTACCAAGAATCATTCACAAATCATCACATCATGAAGCATAGAAACAAAATATATGGCGTATAATGTGATCCATGTCCTGTGGCCTGGAACCGTTTGATAGCACGCTCTTTGTCCATTTGAGAAAACATTTATATTCTGAAACGTACGAAGTACAGAATTACATTTTGACAGCTGTTTTTAAAATCCAGCTCTCTTGTGCCATGTATAAACGAATTTATGGCCGTAATAAAAAATTAACGCGTTTAGTTTACAGCAAACTGGCGCTATTAAAACAAGCCTTAAACCCAAGTGGTGTAAACCTTGACGAGTGTATAATGCGAATCAATGTGTAGTAACTAAGGCATGTAATGACAAGAGAACATATTTTCAGAAGAGAATGTTTACAATGCGCAAGAGGAGAAAACTTCCAAACATCAGTTGAAGAAGGACCGGATAGCTGCCCGCAAAGCCGCCAGAAAGAACAAAGGTGGTACTAATACGAACATTTTGACGTATCACCATCTTGTTGGCTGGCTGGCATTCCTTATTAGAACTTAACGTTACTAAATTGTCGAAAAACTGTATATATTCTGCTTGTAAATACTGCTTTTGTGTGAAAAAATAAATAAAAAATATGAAAAAATGATTCTCGCGACAATACATGGAATTAGTTGCTTCAGTACTAATCGCACTAATATCGTTTCATACATGTGTCGTTTAGAAACAAATCACAACTTGTCACGCCAGCAACTTATCAAATTACCCATTATTCATCAAAATATTGTTATTGCCGTCTCTTTATATGACAATAGCTTATTTTATCTGTCTTTCCAGGTAACTCGACGTCTAAAGACGAGCCGTCTGGGGACGCCAACGGTACTGCCAAGACGGATGGTAAGTCATCCTCTGAGCAATCTGATGCTGATGTCGAAGATAACTTGGAGGATATGCCTCGCCAGCCGGACACCCATACTGTGTCCGTGGGGACCCAGGCCATAGCCCACACAGCCGCCAACTTCGCCGCCTACCACATGGAGTCAGGGTACAACTCCGAAAAAGTGATCAGCTCCGACTCCATCCGCACCAGCCCCGTTGACATGGATAAGGAGAAGACAGACAATACGCCAGAACACGCGGATAAGGACAAGATCGAGTTCGCTGACCATTCGACGTCTACCACCGCGATACCGCTAGAATACAAACCCCTTATATCGTTAGAGAACCTGTCTAACCCGGATTCTGGCGTCGCGAGTCCGGAGGCCACTAAACACAACTCGACGGAAACTGTCGACAATGTTGATTCTCCGACAAACGGCAAAGAACTCGGCAGCCATAGCTCCCTCTCTAGTGAAATCAATTTAGACCTATCGAGTCCGCAACACAACAAGCTGTCTCCTGTCAAAACAGAGTTCGAAAGGCCGGTGTCGCGAATATCCTTCGTCCCTGAGTACTCCAACGAGGTCGTCTCAAGGGGCATCAGTGTTCAAGGCTGTCGAAGCGTGCTCGAACACAGCGGAGAGAGCAGCTACGAATCCTTACCAGAGAGCAAGACTCTCAACGATTTGAACAATCATTTGGACAAGCTAAAACTTTACATGGATGATTCTAAGCCCAAGAAGCCTGCGTTGCCTTCGCCCGTCGCCGTCGAGGCGCCGGCCGACCCGCCCCCGCCCGCACCCAAGCCCAAAGTGAACAACATAGAAGCGGAGAAGAGTCAAAGAGACTTCTTGCCGTATTCGCGACAGAGTCCGCTGTCGCCGCGCTACGTTTGCGACGAGGACGAGTGCAGCATCCAGTCCTGTCTCAGCCAGTTCACCGCGTTAGAACTGCTGACGGGGAACAACAAGGTAGGATGCGAGACGTGCACCGAGCGGATCAACGGCAAAGACGGGAAGACAGTGTACACGAACGCCACCAAACGGTTCCTGGTATCGAGTCCGCCCGCCATTCTGATCCTCCACCTGAAGCGGTTCCAGATCGGGCCGCGCTGCATGTTCCGGAAGATGTCCAAGCACGTGGACTTCCCCACCGTGCTGGACTTGGCGCCGTTCTGCGCTATGGACAAAGTCAGGAAGCTCCCGAACGTGACCAAGGGACAGAATGAACTGCTGTATTCTCTGTACGGCGTGGTGGAGCATTCGGGCGGCATGCACGGCGGGCACTACGTGGCGTACGTGAAGGTGCGCGGGCCGGTGAGGGCGGGGGACCCCCGCTGGTGGTTCCTGCCCAAGGGCGGCAACACCAGCCCGCCCGCGGCCGGCGGCGGCGACGGCGACTCCGAGTCGGAGCTGTCGGGCTACGAGTCGGGCGAGGGCCCGGCCTCCACGGCGGAGCCCCCCGCCGGCAAGTGGTACTACGTATCGGACAGCATGGTGTCCGAAGTGAGCGAGGACAAAGTACTAAGGGCGCAGGCCTACCTCCTCTTCTACGAGAGGATCCTATAAGCGACGTCCGTCGGGCGCTGGCCTAAAGTTTTGGATTGGCATTTAAGTGGAAGACTGGTAGGATCGGTTGTACGTAGGCAAGTTGCATGATGTTAAAGGCGCTGTAAATAGCTTCAGAAGTTTATTATTCACTGGCTTTTTCGTTACTATAATGTTTGGCGCGGTCGCCGAGGCGCTCATGTGATTAGTTTATTTTTATTAATGAATTGTTTATGTATATTTTTACGTCAGGCGTAGCGCTGGTTGTGAGCCGCGTCCTGGGTGTACGAGCACGTTAGTTTTACACTTTGTTATGTTGTTACCATGGGTGCTAAACACAGTAATACCCGACGAATATTAGCTAAACCACGGGGTCTCATCAGGAACAAAGGAACATTTGTTGAAATAACTCTTATTAGATGGCGTTATATGTATCGATTTGTTATTGAAGTTTGTGTAAACATGTAGAACATGAAAAAATACATCATGAAAAATATTTGTTCAAATTTTGAAAAATCCTTTAAGCAAAGAAAAATGTATAGCCCGAAGATAGCCCGCGCTAAATCGGTCACATTTTTTTGTATGAGATGAGGCATCTGTACGTATAGTATTATATTATCTGTGGCTAAACTGAGCATTATATAACATATTCCAACCAGCGTTACCGCGACTCATCCTAAGCTTGTTATACTGTTAGTTATAACGAACTTGAAGAATACTATTAGTCACATAATACTGTTTACGGCGTGCTCCATATAAATTATGTTCAAACAGCAATTGTTTACTATAGCATCGACTAATCTGTGTTGCCCTTTCACACATTTTCTAAAAGTGAGTTTCCATATCTTGCACATGGATATTCACTACCGAAGAATAACGACGTAAGCGCAAAACTAAAGGAATTGACGGCGAACACGAAGCGGCACTTGCGACGTTATTCACCGGAGTGCTGCGTAGTGTTTCTAAAATCAATGTAATTGATAATTATGTTACGTTGATACGAAAACGAATATTTAAATTCATCTCATTAAGATTAAATGTTTCATCCAATGTACGTAATTGGGCGGTTATTTTTCGTTTTGTATTTATTCCTTTATTTATGTTTGTATTCTGTAATCGTGTTTTTGATGGGAAGTTGAGTGCTCTGTTTGCTACTCATTACGGGGTCTCCCTGATACCATGGGCAAGTCTTCCATTGAGGTGTCAAGAGAAATGTAACTTTACATTACAACCAATTAATGATATGTTTTCATCGCATTCGCATTCGATAGCCGCTTTTAAAGGTAGATAAGTTATTTATTATAGTATTTGTTGTCGATTACGTCAATTTTTGGACTATGTCTCCCTAGTTTTAAAGTGATTTGCTTTTTCAATGAAATTTATCAATATAATGGATAATCTCGATAAGATGTATATTTTAACTTTTATCTTCATGAATATATTTGATGTTATCCAAGCCAAGCAATTATTTTATTCGATTCAAATGTACTGAATAGTATGGTTGGTGGGATTTTTATTATCATAATATTATGAAATAATGACAAAGTATTTCGGTTCAAAGGAAATAACTTATCGACATCCTAATCGGTACATTTTGTATATAATGGGACAATTCAATTAGCTATCTTAGATCTCTGTGTGATCTCGCGTTGTTGGAATATTCCTCAGATCATAGAAACAAGGAGATGTGCCAAGGCGCTATCGAGCTTGATGCCTGATCTTGAGCAAATTGCTCATATTAAAAACGTACGCGCTGGCGACGAACCGAACACGATCGATGGTATAAATACAGTGTTTTAGTTTAGTGCTAGTGTTGAGTGACGATTAACAGTGTTAGATTGAGGGTGTGCGGAATGTTCAATGCGTAGGAGATCTTTTTATTCACAAGGAGCGCTTAATTATGCACGTAATTGTGTCGAAAAATGTACTAAAAGTGGCATCAGTTGTTCTCGTACTAATTTGCTATGATGGCATATCTCCTTGTTTCTATGATCTGAGGAATATTCTAACCTCTATTTATTACATTAACTGTGCCATTTTGTATAAAATGGAAACGTTTCACCCAACACGAACGCGCTTTTTATATTGTTTGGCAAATACGTTAATATGCTGCTATGTCACTTATTTTAAAGTGATAATTCAAATTTCAATGAATTAAATCGGAGTAAACCTAATGTTATTTTATTCATATAATAATTATCATCCTGTCATTATGTTTTAGGTTGTACATACACTTTTTATAAAAGGTTAGGCTACCTTCGCGGTAACGACCGAGTCGCACGACTAGTCGGTTCCCGTACACCTTTTTTTTAATCGCATATTAAGATTTAAAACAAGCATTATGTAATATTGAGTGCTCAATTTAGTTGTTGCTTTTACCGTGTGCAACTAATTATGTTTTAGGGACTTGTTATACTTTTCATTCGCATTTGAGACGAAAATACTGGACTTTCTTTTTTCTGCTAGATATGGGACTTTAGTTAATCAAAATTTTAAAATAATATAATTTAAAATATGAGATGAATCTTGAATTAAAGTTCTTTCAGAGATGCGCTTTATGTTCTCTATTTATTAAACTTTACTGATTTGCCGAGTTGGCCAATCAGATTGAAGCGCGGTGCGTCCCATCTTATGGTACGACACGATCGGGCGCGCGGTGGAGCGCATTTTACATTGCGGTAAAGGAAATTGAAGTGTCTCTATAGCGAATAAAGTTCTTATTCCGATGCGCGAGCATTCCGGCAGAATAAGATCTTTCCAGCCGCGCGCCGGTCTGTGTCAATCTTTAGTCCAGTGGCGATCCAAGGGGTAGGGGTCGTAGAGATCAGACTCCCCCAAAATAATAATGAGTGCGAAGCACAGTAATTCACAGTCTGGCACATCGGCACTAGTCGGTATAACCCCATCTAAAATCTAGCTGCGACCACGCCTGCTCACTCCTCACACACGCAAAACTAACTTGAGGTTTGAGATAAATTATTTTTGACACTAAGATTGGAGTATTTTCTCTCAAATGTTAGCTTTGTAAGTAGTGTTCCAAGCTGATACATTATATATTTATGATTTTTATGATTGCATTTGACAACACTATGTTAGTCTTGTACCGTTAGCTAGCTTGTGTTAATTATTTGATATCTTTTTTGTATAATATTGAATTCACATATTGAGTTACGAAAAGTGTATTAAATATAGTTGTAAAATGTCCGTATTTGATTTTTATTGGTTTTCTCCTAACTAGAATACCTGCCTTACAAGATGAGTTGTTAAAACTATCATTGGTGCTGAATATCGCACTAAACTAATTTTTATCACACTGGTACCGATTCTCTTGTTTACGAACTAAACTAACTTAGTCTTATTAAGTCTCTTTCTAATAAAAAACATGTGAGAGGGATGGCAGATATTTATTCCTGTCAAATTAGACCTCTTGAATAGTTTTAATGTCAATTTGTCAAATGACAAGGGCGTAGATTAATATGACAGTAATTATAAATATTTTCTGTCCTTTTTCAATGATATTTGCAAGAAAGATATAGGTGCTGATTCTGTTGAACATCACACTAAACTAATTTTAATCACACTATATCTCTTTCTTACAAATATCATTGAAGAAGGACAGAAAATATTTATAACTGTCATTAATCTACGCCCTTGTCATTTACGGGAAAATAGTCGTGACCTTTTGCGATTACGACTAAATTGACATCAAAACTGTTCAAGTGGACTAATTGACAGGATTAAATATCTTCTATCCTTTTCTCATGTTTTTTATTAGAAAGAGACGTAATGAGACTAAATTAGTTAAGTTCGTAAACAACAGAATCGGCACCGTTGTTTCATTGTTTATTCCATCAATACAGTAAAATTAGAAAATATAAATTATATTGTTTGCGGCCGCAGAAAGTCGCTCTTACAGCGTTTCACACAAGAATTCCCTTCGACGCTATCTTGGCTGCCCTGAATTTCAATATGTTACATTTTATCGGTGTTAGAAGTTTTCATCTTCACAAAATTCGCGTTTTTAATAATATAGGATCATTGGATCATGCTGTCTCTGTCACCTTCCAACAATTGAAAGAAATGGAATGATGTGAAGTACACTCGACGCCATTGACGGTCGACCACTTTTCACCCTTATTACTAAGAACATAAGGGTGAAAAGTGGTCGACCGTCAATGGCGTCGGTCGTACCTAAGTCGCCTGTCGTGCAATCATCATAATAAATCGGCAAAGATACAAAAAATAAATACATTTTTATGCTTTGCAGGGTTCTTTATAAACATACCTAAAAATATTTAGAAAATATAATCTACAATCAGCTGTTTAGAGCTCTTCTGTTCAGCTGATCTATGTGCGTTGCATCAAATGGCACAAGATTCGTAATTTTGGGCACCTCTAGTAATGTCAGCTCTATTATACAATATAGCACCTGTAAACTGTCTTTTGCTTTTTGTAACGCCTGAAAAAATAACAAAAATATATTTGTAAATTTAATTCCAATAGAACTTCCGAACTATGTAAACCTACTGAAGGTTGATAATGGGAAATTGACATTGTGACCGATTCGCGCAAGAGGTCGCTATCAAGCAGGGAAATCGGCTACCCGCACCAGATCGGGGCCCCGAAAAGCCGAAATATGTATTTATTAGCTAAATACTGTATTTTTTTTTTCTATTTTAGATTGATATAGCCCGAGTAAATGAAGTTTTTTTCGACTGTCTGGCAACACTGAGCGTAATAATTACCAGTAAGTAGTTTTATATTTCGCTATCATTTAGGCTTTTTTGTTGGGTTTGGCGTATTCTGGTGTGTCCTAGGGCCCCGAAATGGGCTAAGACGGCCCTGAACCTTTCGACAAATATACTACTGGTATGGTAGGGACAAACCCACTTACCGAAATAGCTTGTTCTTTCAGCTCAGTCTTCGTCGCCATCTGCTTCTTGAGCGCGTTCATCTCTTGGGGCGTGTAGCCAACCAACTTAGAGAGCACATCACTGGTGAACTCCACATCCAGACTCCCTGTACCATCCACTATAGTGCACTTCAAACTCCACCCGTCCTTACCAATAGACAGTCTTGACAACAAGGTCATTATTTGACCTTTCACCTTGAAAACCTTCCCGAATCTATCACTATCACTCATTTCTTTAATCTGTTTTATGTAAATAAAAGGCTCGGAAGACACTGTTTTCGGACCAGTATTTTGTGGACTTTGAATATCTGTGTCACTTGCTATTTTCGCTTCTATTTCTCTTAAATAATCTTCGTCTTCTGCTAAAAATAGATCGTTTTCATCGGGATAGTCATCAAGTTGGTTTACACTATCAGTTTTTAATTTCTTCTCTGGGTTTGTATTGCTAGTAATAAGAGGTCTTTTGCCTGGATTGTCAACTAGTTCTTCTTCTAAGGCCGCAAGTTGGTCCAAATCTATTTCATCGTCTGCAAAGTTGGTGGGTTGGTGGATGTTTGGATGTTGGTGGTGTTGGTCAAATGTTGGTTCAGGTTGGACGTATGCTGGAGGCATTTGTGTGTGTGGTGTTGGAATGTTTGTGTTTCTTGGCATACTGATTGTTGTGTTGGGGTCTGGTTCTGGAAAATATAATAATTATGTCTTAGTACAGGGGCAGACTAATGGTTTGTTTACGTGATTTAATTGATCGCCAGTAACATCGAACGATGTGGCAAGGACGTGTCGCGACTCGCGAGACATTTCCGTTAACATGCCTTGGAACATTCATCAACATCGCACAATTTGGATCATAGTGTGGTGTTCTTCAACAAGGGAGTAATTAAGTTTTTGAAGGGTCGGCAACGCGCATGGTGTTGCAAGCGTTTTATATGCTACAGTAATCGCTTAGCATCAAACGGTCCATAATGCGTTTGCCATCGTGATAGCGCAATCTATGAGCAAGGTGTCGCTGTTACATAGGTACTTCTTGCAGTGGCACCATCTCTGAGCAGATGCCTCGATTCTGCCATGGACAGATGGACAACAAAGTGACCCTATAAGGGTTCCATTTGTCTTTTTGAGCTAAGGAACCCTAAAAAGATTGAGTCAGGCTGCTTTAGATCGTTACCTTGAGTCATAGGTAATCCTAGCCTAGTGGACAGTTGACCTGCTAAAGAGTTGGAGACTGCGATCTCCTGAACTTCTCCTCCCAGCAGTTCTATGGCACTTTCTGTTAACAGCAGCTGGCCCCTTCGGCACTCCACAGGTCCTGTAAAATACAGGATAAGTATATTATTACTAATCTACTCTTTTGACAGCAGATTACAGCACGCAGCAGTATAATTACGTTACACATCGAGCTTTAGAAAGAGATGTCGGCTAGCTTCGGCTTTATAGAGCGTCATCTCTGTCGCACGAAGCAGTAAGGCGCGTCGTCCACACGCTCAAAGAGTCGAGGTGGCGTCTAAAAATCGCACCTGGCGCGTAGCTAACAGACAGTGGTGCTGATTCTATTTCGCACTGACTAATTTCAATCACACTATATCTGTTCCTTGAATTCCATGAATCACCAATTGACAGCCAAATTAAGCGTCGCAAGTGGAACTGGATCGGCCATACACTGCGGAGGGCGCCCGACCACATACCAAAGAAAGCGCTGGATTGGAACCCGCAGGGCAAGAGGAAACGCGGCCGCCCTAAGCAGACTTGGCGAAGATCGGTACTGTCGGAGATCAAAGATATCGGGAAAACCTGGAGCGAAGTAAAACGCGTAGCTCAAGACAGATCTCTCTGGAAGCTCACTGTGGACGCCCTCTGCCCCACTTGGGGGTCATAGGACATTAAGTCAAGTAAGTCAATATCTATTCCTTACAAATATCATTGAACAAGGACAGAAAATATTAAGAACTGTCGAATTATTTTAGGTACGCCCGCGATTTTTAAGGGTCCACACCTGGAGCGTGTGGGCGACGCGCCTAACAGTCCGGTATCTAATAAACAAGTCAGCGACAAACGTCACATAGGTATGAGCTCAGTGGGCCGTATCCCGATCATGAGATTTTTTGGCGTGTAGTATCGTTAACGTAAGCATATTTTGAATTGAAAATACACGTTTGTTACACAACATTTACATAAATTAAATACTTAATCAATTTCTCTGTATTTTTTAAAATGTGCAAATTGTATAAAATTTTATCAAAATGTTTTAGGACTGCAATTTTAATTGCAAATTATTTTTATCAAAATATGCTTACGTTAACGAAACTATACGTCAAAAAAACTCATGATCGGGATACCGATCACGAGTTATTTTGACGTATGGTATCGTAAATGTAGGCATTAAATATTTTGAATTGAAAATATATGTTTGCTACACAATATACCTATTAAATTTACCTTTTATAAGCACTTTGCATCCCGGTGTAATGTCACAACTCAGGTTCCTCATTGGTTTGTATTCTAAGCCGGAAATCTCTTGCACACCATCTGTTAAGTACAGCTTAATCATTCTGGAAATTAATTGGTTGAATGTTAGGTATCAGTTATCACTTTTATAGTATGGTTATTAGGTAACTAATCATCACTTTTATAGTATGATTAGGTAATCAATCATCACTTTTATAGTATGGTTATTAGGTAAACAATCATCAATTTTATAGTATGGTTATTAGGTAACTAATCATCACTTTTATAGTATGGTTATTATGTAAACAATCATCAATTTTATAGTATGATTATTAGGTAACTAATCATCACTTTTATAGTATGATTATTAGGTAGTCAATCATCAGTTTTATAGTATGGTTATTAGGTAACCAATCATCGCTTTTATGGTATGGTTATTAGGTAATCAATCATCAGTTTTATAGTATGGTTATTAGGTAATCAATCATCAGTTTTATAGTATGGTTATTAGGTAATCAATCATCAGTTTTATAGTGTGGTAATCAGGCAGAAGCATTTTTTGTGAACTTTATGCAACATAGATACCTAGTTGTAGTGATTATGATCTAAGGGCGCTCTCGGACTTTTGTCTCCTCTCTCGCTCGCACAGAACCATTTTTAAGAATGTTGAATGAAAAGATGCATTTTTGAAAAATGTAATCTGATACAGAACTACAAAATAATATTAATTTTACAGGTAAATAATTAAAACACATTTCTACTGTGATATCTAATAAACAAGGTTAGAAAACGATTACGATGTGTTTTTGAGACATGTTTAACTCATGTTTTTAATAATTAAATTGGAGTTTATAATATTATAATTAATATCATTTTGTAGTTCTGTATCAGATTACATTTTTCAAAAATGGCATCTTTTCATTTAACTTTCTTAAAATATATGGTTTTGTGCGAGCGAGAGAGGTGTTGAATGCGAGAGCCCTCTTAAGATTATGGCAATATAATTTTCTAAGACAAAGCATTTATTTAATTTAGACCAAATTCGAATTGTTTAAATTTGTCAGTCAGTACCAGTACTCAGTTTTCATTCATTCTTTTTTAAATGTTGTACATAGACTTTTTTGAAATTTATTATTCAATTATCAATTTGTGTGATTTATTTTTAACTAGCTTCCGCCTGCGGCTTCGCCCGCGTTATTGGGATAAAAAGTAGCCTATTCTGATGTATAAGACATTACTGTAAAGTTTCATCAAAATCCGTTCAGTCGTTTCTGCGTGAAAGAGTAACAAACATCCATCGATACATCCTCACAAACTTTCACGTTTATAATATTAGTAGGATTAATATCAATAGATATTAATATATAATATACCTACCTGTGACTAGACACCTTATCTTCATAGTTGGTTGTTGCTTCTACATTCTCCATGTTCACTTTCTGCAACTTCAAGTACTGCTGATAAGCTGGAGTTCCTGAGGACAAGGATTTGCTATAGTAGTGAGGAATAAGTGTCACCTTTTCAATTTTATGTAGCTATACAAGTAAATAAAATTGAAGTGTCGGTTTGTAATGTAATACCTAACAGATTTTTACAGCACTTTTAACAAAAAAACATTTTTTTTATTTTTTGTCTGTCTGTTCAGGGTAGTCTCTGAAATGGCTGGACTGATTTTAGGAAACTCTCAGCATGCTGTAGTGAGCTTTGCCTGATAAATGACAAATGGCTTGCCTTTTAATACATGGAACTTTTCACTAGTGGACAAAATGTGGATATAATATACCTCTGTAAAGCCCGTAATCAGAAGATAAGAACATACCTATATCTCTGACAGCGTTGATCTGTAGCACAAATCTTCCATTAAGAACCGTCTTCAACTGGCTGTTGAGGTCCGCCGGCAGAGAGCCCGGACAAATCTCATTCAAATCGTTAAGTAACCATTGTTCCTTCGCCAAGTCTTTTATTTCTGCCTCACTGTAATTTTTATCAGTATCTTCTGATAAGTATTCTACACATCTGAAATAATATAGTTTTTATATCAATACTAAGAGTAAAGAGTTTTTTTGTTTGTTTGATTGTTTAAACACGCAAATTTCTGGAACTACCCGTTGGAATCGAAAAATTATTTTTGTGTATGATAGCCAGATTCATGAGGAATATTATAGGCTATTTAACATCACGCTACGACTCTTGGGAGCCGAGCAACGGACGAACAGCTAGTAAAATAATAAATGGAGTGAGCAAAATACGATAAATTTTAATTTGGTATATCTTACCCAGACAACCAATCGTCAACAACATACATGTGATGTGACACTAGGTACTGCCGCACTGAATTCATGAGAGTAGAAGACATTTTCCACCGGTTGAATGATAATATTCGACATAGCAAAACATTTAACAAATTCAACTCTTGGTTTGTCGCGTTTGTTGAAAGACCTCCACAATTTCGTCGATGTACCGTACTTTAATTAAGCTCATGTATGAAACAATTTAAGCTCTCGCTCGAGAGTAATGATATTTCTTGAATTTGAATCCAAGACTTGACTTACAAAGTACCTAACTTGGAAATTAATAAATTAGTTTTCAGATTCCCACTATTTTTATTATTTACAACGAACGTCATGACAGGGCTGCCAGGTGCAAAAATGGTGTGATCGTACGACAACTACAAAAAAAATCGTATGCCAAGGAATATTTTGAAATGAAAAGATCGTACAACCTACATAGAAGTACAAAGTTTTTATTAAAAATAACAAATAATCGTTTAGTTTTATAAAAGAAATGCAATAGAAAAAACAAAGAAAGAAAACATATTTATTTGGCACATGCCTTAAGTATACCTACCAGGGATGTTACGGAGGTGGTTTATCGGAACCGAAGTCGGAGTCGGAGTTTTTAAATTTGGTTTGTCAGAGTCGGAACCGGAGTCGGAGTCGGAATCGAAGTCGGAGGCGGAGTCGGAGGTGGTGGCAGAAGAGAAATGTGTTAAGGGCAGGCCTAATAAAATAAGTAGTACTTGAACATTATTCAGTTAGCCTCTTCAATTTCAATTAAAAAATATTTGAAATTAATGCCGCCGCGCGCCGTCACCGCTATCTGCTATGCTTCGACCTCTGATTAAAACCTCCGACTTAAATGTGTCGGAGCCGAAGTCGGAACCGGAGGTGTAATATCAATCGGAAGTTCCGACTTATCGGAGTCGGAGTCGAAGCTCCGTAACATCCCTGATACCTACAAAACAAAAAAAAAGATATGCCCACAGATAACTATAAACTAGTCAGAGATTTATGCCCAGTTAACGCCTTGGATAACGCTACGGCCTGGCGCGGCTTGACGATCGATGGATCGAATGGAATGCGATCGAAGAAGTAAGATGAACCGGACGAGCCCAAACCATCGAAAAGCTTAAAAAAACCTATATTTACGTAAAAGTCTAGAGTTTATGATATCCTTGAAATTTAAAGTATTTATTTTTTTCTTTGGTAACTCTAATGTTGCCATTTTATCAAAGAACTATGCAGCAGGAATGAGGAAAGCTGAAAAAGACTAAAATAATTATTAATGTATATTACATACAGCTTGGCAAAAAAGAGTTTGACGTGGTGACAGGTGGAATTAAATATTTTACTCGTTTTTTCGTCCACCGCAATGAGATCAACAAATATTCCGCATGAGCATTGTGGCCTGGGATCGCAAAGAGAGATTGGCATATTTTGAGAAGATTTGCTTTTCTTTGCAACTCATGCAACTATGCATGTCTAACTACCAGACCGGGACAACTAACTTACTGACCGGGACACGGGGACAACGCTTCAAACCGGGACATATCCCGGTGTATCGGGAGTCGGGACGTATGGTATGGCAGCCCAGCCCTAATCTAGCAGTACATAGGTGAAAAATAAAAGTTGTTATGGGTAATTTTATTGTGATATACTGGCAACATTTAGTGTGTGAGTGAACGCAAAAAAAAGCTTGCCGATATTTTCATCCATCTCCCTCGTAAATTTTAGGCTGATTGACAACAAAAGGCACTACATATTTTGAGGATCATTGTTGTTTTAAATGTTTCCTTGTAAATAAGTGTTGTGAAACGAGCGCCTGTATTCGTGATTTACACCGTGGATGAAAAAATATGAAGCGGCGAAATGCCGAAACTGGGAAGTTGCGGCGCCCCTTGAAGCGCACAAAAATCACCGAAGGAATGTACGGAAAGTGAGTGGATACTGCTAATATTGATCATTATTTATCAGAAAATAGTTCTCGGTTTATTGCCGCATCTAACTCTGTGATAAAGTCAACGTAAATATTACGGTATAAATAGTTTAAGTGGGTAGAAAGTACCATCTGGTGGTCATAGCTCACCTTCTGTGCGGTGCGAATACAAAAAGAAACGAAAATACACGTTTTTTGTAATAAAATGTGTGTGAATATGCAACATGTGTAGACTGCATGTCACCACTGTTGTGTTGCTCATGTGAAACAAGTGGTCTGATAAAAATTTAATGAGCCCATCTTTTTATTTTAATATACATATCAAGATGTAAACATAACTATATACTCTTCCACTTCGTATTTGCAACTTATCAATACATTGGCATTTCCCATATTTAGATACATATAGAATTTCATCCTAATAATATCTAAGGGATCAATCATCAAGTCTGTTTTTTTTTTTAAATAATGGTTGTACCTCGCTGCAGTGATTTATAAATAACATTACAAATCACTGCATTTATAGAAAATTCCTTCAGATAACATCCTTGCTGTAGGTCGAATGAAATCCTCCACATTTTACCATGATAAATATTAAAAAAATAAAAAATCTATATTATCAACAATTTTTTTTTCTACATAGCAAATTTTGATAAACTATTGGCAATCACCTAACATAGTAACAATAACAGAGTCACAGTTCTTAAGTTTAAATTCAGAGTTGGCAATCCTAATAACAACATGCTTTTTTCAAACATCCAACTGATCAAATCATCCAAAATAGTTTGATGAAAAAATTTGGTTTTGTATTTAATTAAACACTATTAAAAAGTACCTACTTCAATTTATTTTGATGGCCTATGAGTACATTACATACCTGCCTACTTGTTTCTTCCTACATAAGTAATTGTACTTTAATGGTAAAATAGCCTATTACTACTTTCATCATACTACATGCAACATTTATGGTTGTTGTGGTCACTTGTTGACAAAATTCTTTATTAAAAGATAGGAATATTTATACCAAAATATGAATTACAAGGATTTAAGTACAGTAAGGGTGCGGATTCCATTAGGCAAGTCTTGCATGCAGGCAGTGGCGTGCCTACAGGGCAAGCCCGAGGGTATTTCGCGTAATTTTTCATGATTGTGTTTTATATTTTTTTTTTTTTTTTTTTTAATTTTTTTTTTTTTTTTTTTTTAAAAACGTTGCCCCACACTAGGATTTCTCCTGTATCGTGGGTGCGTTTACAAACACAAATTTCACATACACAAACAGCCAGACCTTGTGCAATGCGGGAATCGAACCCGCGACACGTCGCGCAGCAGCCAATCTCTCAGCCACTGCGACAACAGTGCGGTGAATATTGTACGCTACTTACATTCATGAACAATTTTGAGATATACCCTCGGGCTTGCCCTGTAGGCACGCCACTGCATGCAAGTATGACATCATATTTGCATAAAAGTTGCTTGCATTGGAAACATGTTTTCGAGAGTGTGCAAATTGCATGGGCTTTACTTGCATCCCAAAGGCATTAGTTTGCACGTTCAATTTCAAGTTCAAACTATTTACTATACTACTTGCAGGCAGCCTGTATGCAGGTTTGTTCAAGTTGCATGCAATTTTGCAACTTGCGTATTGGAGTTACAATTATTTAATATTGGAAATACATAATTGCACTATTTTGTAAAAAAAGATGATTATTTTATTTATTCATTTTGAAACCTATGGCTCAAGGATTGGACGTGGACACCTCAACCTGAGCTTGCTTTCCAAATCATGGATATTCATTTCTTCATTATCCCATTAATAATTATTTTCTACAATTTTATTTGGCTACCATATGCCATGTCTAAACTTCTTAACTCAATGGTTAAAAAGAAATCTGTAAGGGACAGGCTGGAGTGATTCCATAAGTGCATAATTTAGCACAGAATATTTGGCAACATAAACACTTTATCTATATAAAAACACTAAAACAGACATTTAAAAGGTACTAGTGCCAATATAGAAGCGAATCTAAAATGGCGGCACTAATCATTCCCTCTCACTCGCACGTTATTGCTGCCTTTACGCCCACACGTCGGGTGTGAGTAACGACAGCAATAACGTGCGAGTGAGAGGGAATATTTAGTGCCGCCATTTTTAATTGGTTTCTTTATTGGCGCGGGTTATAAAAACGTAACAAAGTTACTGTTGGAATTATAATATTATCAACTTTCAGTTCAATGCTGTACCTGAAGTTTGTGATGATTTGGGCTACGGTTGTGATGGCCGACTACATGCTGGAGTTCAGGTTTGAGTTCCTCTGGCCCTTCTGGATGTTGCTGAGATCAGTCCACGATTCATACAAATATCAAGGGCTTGTGAGTACTACATTTATTTTACTACATTAGATTTTTTTATCTATACTAATATTATAAATGCGAAAGTTTGGATGGATGTTTGTTACTTAATCACACCAGACCGGCTCAATGGATCTGGATGAAATTTGGAACAGAGATAGATTATAGTCTGGAATAGCACATAGGCTACTTTCTATCCCGAAAATTGCGGGCGAAGCCGCGGGCGGAAGCTAGTTCAAAAATAAATGGAATTGTGGAATATTTACAAACCATTGAGTAGCATACTGCGCAAGTGCACCCAGCATCAGCAATCAATAGCTTTTTCATTGTAAATATTACTTGAATGGTTATTTAATACTTTAGAAAACCTGCAGTGGGCACAATACAGGCTAAAATACTTTAATAATATTTTACTAATATCAAATTAAAAGAAGATGAAGAAACGGGATAACTTCCGTGATTTTTGTATGGATTGAGTTCCCGATATTTGGGAGGATATATAAAAATCACGGAAGTTATCCCGTAAGTAAATTGTTTAGTGAAGTAAAAAACCGTGAAAGTTTAAAACAGTGTTTAAGATGAAGAAAGTAATATAAATAAGAACTAACTTCCACCTGTGACAAACAATAAATTAATTTGAATTTGAAAGTGATCTATCAGTATTGTCCATTGTGTTCAATATCTTGATACATCTTCCAAACAAAATAAAACATGGTTAGCCCGAGTCTAAAATTAAAATATTGGAAGTGACTCCGTGACCTGAATTTGCAGCCGCCGCCGGTTGCTAAATTGGCAGCCGGCGCTGACATTGGAAAAGAAGCGGGAAATGGGGTTGGCAATTTGGCATAATTAAAAAAACATTTCATGTTTCATTTGAGTAACATACCTAACTAGGGTCCAAGAGCGAGCGAAGCGAGCTCGGGAACTTGGACACCCCGACACGGACAATTTAGGTTCGTTCGTTCGCTCGCTTTGCTCGCTCACTGAAGCCCCCGTCAACCCCTTCGTGTTAGGTTACTTTTAATCTTGAAGACAGAAATAGGAGCCCCGCGCGACCACCTCCCTCCCCCTTGTAAGTCCAAAAACGTTGTATTTTGTTTTACATGGACACTGTAATTTATAAGTCAGTCTAAGGTAGATAATTCAACTTAAAACACGGCAACATTAAGCTGCTGCTACGGTAGTTTGCAATTATTTTCGTCCGGTATCACTGCTACTCCAAGGTTACTCCGGTTTACAACGGCGTTATTTTTGGGAGCCGCCGCCGCTTGCGGAGGCACTCCCTAAAATATTTTCTTATTGTGTAATTTGTAAAACAAAAAAATTATGAAATAGAAAGTTCTACTTAGTTAATACAGTATTCTAAGAATATTTCCTTTGTGATTTTTATCTTGTAACTCTAACACATACCATGCAATTATGTAAATTGTCATCATGCAATCATGTTCGGGAGGTACCTGCACATCATCGGGCGGGAGGAAACGCCCGGGTGTCATCACTGCGTTGATCGCCCCGAGGACACGGTGGAGCACACGGTGGGGGCCTGCCCTGCATTGGCGGAGCACCGCCGTGTCCTCGTAGAGGCGATCGGCAGCGGCGGCGACCTCTCGCGCCCGGCCCTGGTTCAAGCCATGGTCCGGGGCGAGGGGGAGTGGGAGGCAGTCGCCTCCTTCTGCGAAGCAGTCATGCTAGTGAAGGAGGCGGCGGGACGGGAGAGGGAGAGATTCTCCCGTCCAAGCCGCCGCGGTAGACGCTCCGGGCGTCGGGAGCCGCGTGACGACTCCCGGCCACCGTAGGCGCGGGCCTGCGGGCGGTGAGTAATGGGTAGCTCACCGTCCGATCAGGACCAGGCCCGTGCCGAACGGCGCGTACGTGTTCCACGCGCGCCTCAAAGAGATGTCAGCATCGGAGAGGGGGCCCTCTAGGGCCCAAGCCTGCCGGGAAAGCGGGATTGTCCGGAAGGGATACCGCTGACCCGGACAAAAGGGCTAACGAAGGAACATGGGTGGGTTTTAGTCAGTAAGAGTCTGACACTCCCTTCCGCTCCGCCCAGAGCGGGAGGAGTCATTTGATGATTTCCCATCCTCAAAAAAAAAAAAAAAAAATTGCAATCATGTTCCACTTAACATAATGTAAAATTTTGATGAACCAAAAAAAAAAAATTCACATATTAGCACTTTGCCTGCGACTTCGTTCTCGTGACGTCCACGTAGCACTACCTAGGGTCCTAAAGCTGTTATGACCATCGAAAGTTACTGTTCATTCACTCGGAAACAGTACTTTTTTTCTTGATGTAAAACATCCTATTCCCTTTTCTGTAACCCTCATAACGTACATAATAATAATTATATGCAAAATTTTACGATGATCAGTTCAGTAGTTTAGGCGTGAAAAGGTAACAAACAAACTTACATTCGCATTTATAATATTAGTTAGGATACCATGAATTATAAAAAGTGGGTAATTGTTTGTGTACAGTAGGTATATCTATTGCTTACAAAAGTTTGATTCAACATAATTTTCTTTTGTTCTCAGGGGTTCTCTGTGTTCTTCATCTGCATAGCCCTCACATCAGACTTGCTATGTTACTTCTTCTTATCTCTAGATTTCATATTCTTTGCTGCAAGTACCTATGTTTGGGTACAATATGTTTGGTATACATGTAAGTATATTTCTGTTAATTTCTATGACTTAAGTTTTTCGCATTGGCGACCGTAAGGTACGATTTACAACGACCGGCCTCAGCGGAACACATTTTAAAATACAGTAAAGGAAATTGAAGTATCTATACAGTAATTAAAGTCCATATTCGCATGCAACTAATACACCTTGGAACCCTGTCGGCTCCGCGCCTCTCTGCGACGGGTGCGATTATGCACTTTTACTGTGTAGGTCACTTTAATTTCCTTTACCGCATTTTAAAATGCTATCCGCCGCCTATCGACTCGCCGCGATGTACGTCGGTGTAAATTGTATCTTGCATGGTGCGACACAACTTCTGGTTGCTCAAAAGACGTGGGAGAATGCCGGCGGATGCGCGAGCATTCCGGCGGACGCGGTCGACTACCGGAGCATGCGCGCGTATACGCTCCGCCGCGCTTCGACGCGACGGATGCAGTGGCCTAGAGGGCAAGCCCGACGCAGTTTTTTGGTTTTAGAGGGTATTTATGTTAATTTTTAGGATTCCGTACCAAAATGGTAAAAAAGGAACCATTATGGTGCGGTGAAATTTGGAAGAGTTATAAAGAATGCTTGCCCAACTTTATTGCAAATGAAAAAAGTCAAAAAATATTTTTATTTTCATTGCAAAAGGGGCCGGAGTGGGGGTCCGAAATTTTAAAGTGGGGTTACTAGGTCAACTGGCATATCATATGAAAGGGCTTGATCTGCACATTTCAAAATATATTTTCATTTTATTTTATGTCTCACACTTTTCGACATATGATGAAAAATGTCTAAAAAAATACCATTCCCCTCCCCTTATCTCCGAAGTTTGCGGAGCCGAAAAATCTGAAATAATTAGAGGTGATAGGAATTGATCCAAATACGGCACCAAAAATAAAACGATGTTCCTAACTAGTACAGTTTTTTCAAAATCATCAAAATTCCTTCACAAACAAACTTAGTTATGCGGTCCGGATTTTTTGACTTTAAGTATACGTCCAAAACTGATACGGAACCCTCAGTGCACGAGTACGACTCGCACTTGGCCGGTTTTTAATATCGATAATAAAGCAAATAATTATGTACATTAAAAATCACTTATATTCATGAAAAAATAACATAAATACATTCTAAGACGAAAAAATGCGTCGGACTTGCCCTCTAGGCGCGCCACTGGCCGGACGGTATAAATCGTACCTAAGAAATTCTAATGGACGTGTAGATTCGTAATAGAAACAAAACAGCTGACATTGTTTCAAACTTCCAAATTAATGTTACATATTTCCGTGGGAACATTTTGTTTTGTCGTAATTACAGCTAGTTCAAGTGCACTCATATTTTACGAGTGCTACGGAAATAGAGTTTGGCTTCCATACAAGTTACGTTACATTTACAGTTACACAGTACCATTAAAAGCTTTTACGCGATAATTTCGAATTCCTCGTTGGTTCAGTGGTTGCAAGCATGGCTGCTTAGCGCGGGTTCCTGAGATCAATTTTTGGATAGGCCAATTTTACTCAGTTTTTCTATCAGTAAACTCACAGTTTGGATTCGTGGCTGGTTAAAATAATGATATAAATGAAATGGTAATGCTTAGACTATCTTCGCTGGTTATAGGTCTTTGACCTACTAAGGGACCGTCCATTAATCACGTGAGGCTCGAAAGGGGGTGCGGAAAAGATCACGAAATATCACAAGGGGGGAGGGAGGGTGTAGTGAGATATCACGTGTATTTATTTTTTCGTTGAACGCGCGAAAGTTGCGAAAAAAAAACATCACGTGATTAATGGACGGTCCCTAATTCATTAGGTGATATCTCTACGCACTTACATGATGTCAAATATTAAAAGGAAAAAATCTGTGACTAAAATATTAAATGCTATCGTTTGAATAACGCCATGTAGTATACGTGGTATCATTTAGGGCCGAGTTTACCGACAAGATAACAATCGGATAAATTGAAAACGGCCGTTTAACATAACTTTTTATAGAAGAAGTCACGTTAAACGGCTGTTTTCAATACAGCGGACTGTTATATTGTCGGTGAACTTAAGCCTTAATGTGATAACCTAATCGGCACTCTATTTTTTACACACAGTTGCAGACAAAGGCATCTGTGTGCCGACAGTAGCGATATGCTGCTTGTTGGTATACGTTGAAGGGTTATGGCGGGGCTCCCGCGGCGCCAGCGAGCTGTACCGGCCGCTGGCGGCGCACTGCGTGGGCTACCCCATCGTCACGCTGGCCTTCGGGGCCAAGTCTATGGTCGTGCATAGACTAAGACATCGCCGGCAGAGGCAGGTCCGAGCCATGAACGAGTTCTACTTCCAACTCATGAGGGATGCGCTGCCCGAGCCGGCGTTGGACCAGGTGGGTACTGACCTTCTTCGACAGATGCGAGTATTTACGAGGTTCTCATTCACTGTCATATATGGTGCTACGAGTATCGAATGAACAAATTAGTCAAATCAGGATGTGCGTTGCGGCGTTTTCTAAAATTTAGTAAAAATGTATTCCCGAGGTCTTCATTCGTAAGGCGACGATATATAGATTCGACTGTGTCGCCACTCGTGAAGGCTATTTTAATGCACCCTGGAACTCAACTATAATCATAAGTATCCACGAAAATGCACATAGTACGATTTCGAAACTGTTTCTAGGCTGCACCTGGGCAGACGTCTACGGCTACGCCGGTGGGCGAGGGCGTCGCCAACGGCGGCGCGGAGTGCGGCACGCAGACGTCGCCCACGCAGCCGGCGCCGGCGCAGGACGCGCGGCTGCTCAACGGTTCACTGCGTCGTCGCTGCGTCTACAAGACGCAGGAACACAACGGACACTGTCCGCAGGACCACGCGCAACTACAAGCTAAGGTACGCTATACAGACGTCGCCCACGCAGCCGGCGCCGGCGCAGGACGCGCGTCTGCTCAACGGTTCACTACGTCGTCGCTGCGTCTACAAGACGTAGGAACACAACGGACGCTGTCCGTCCGCAGGACCACGCGCAACTACAAGCTGAGGTGCGCTATACAGACGTCATCCACGCAGCCGGCGCCGGCGCAGGACGCGCGTCTGCTCAACGGTTCACTACGTCGTCGCTGCGTCTTCAAGACGCAGGAACACAACGGACACTGTCCGCAGGACCATGCGCAACTACAAGCTAAGCTATCAGTCAGTTGCAGAAAAGGTCATTAAGTTTTAAAGGAGACTATAACCATATAAATCAAGAATATGCAGCCAAATACTTAGGGGGTCATTTTTATACGATACTATTTTGGGGGGCTCAAGGCCCTTACGACCCTTACGACCCCCTCGGACCGCCATTTCATATGGCTGCCACTACAGAAAGATCATTACAGCTGATGCTAATCTCAACCACAACAAACCTACCTATTACTTATGCACTCCTTGGACCACGTTACAGGAATTTATCGCCCAAACATTTGACAAGATTAGAAAAAAAACCGGCCAAGTGCGAGTCATACTCGCGTACCGAGGGTTCCGTATCGGTTTTGGACGTATAAAGTGAAAAAAACCGGACCGCATAACTAAGTTTGTTTGTGAAGGAATTTTGATGATTTTGAAAAAACTGTACTAGTTAGGAACATCGTTTTATTTTTGGTGCAATATTTGGGTCAATTCCTATCAACTCTAATTATTTCAGATTTTTCGCGCCGCAAACTTCGGAGATAAGGGGGGGGGGGGAATGGTATTTTTTCAGTCATTTTTCATCATATGTCGAAAACTGTGAGACAAAATAAAATGAAAATATATTTTGAAATGTGCAGATCAAGCCCTTTCATATGATATGTCATTTGAGCTCGTAACCACACTTTAAAATTTCGGACCCCCACTCCGGCCCCTTTTGCAATGAAAATAAAAACATTTTTTGACTTTTTTCATTTTCAATAAAGTTTGGCAAGCATTTTTTATAACTGTTCCAAATTTCAAGTCGATAGCATTAGCAGTTGCTGAAATAAGTAGGTGTGACAGACAGACAGACGAGGTCGCACCATAAGGGTTCCTTTTTTACCCTTTTGGTACGGAACCCTAAAAACACCTATCTAGGGCCTAAATCAGTGGGTTGTTACATTAGTTAAGGCAAAAATAAGCCCAGATACGTGATTTATGTCTTGAGCATCGGCGCAAAGTTGCCAGCCTATCGGTTTTTTATCGGATACATTTCGGAGAGTGTGCTTCAGATCTGCATGATCTAATTCCATCCTGCCCTTTTTTCTATCGGACGGCCAGAAGCACGAAAAAGCGCCATCGGTTCATGGTTGATATACCAAAAACCCGAACGAAGCGCTTTGATTCCACTTTCATTGTGAAAACCGCCAAACAGTGGAATGCGCTGCCCGAGTGGGTGTTCCCCGATAGTTACAATCTGGGTGTCTTCAAGTCACGAGTGAATCGGTTTCTTCTAGGCAAGCGTGCTCCATCGTAGACCGCATCATCGCTTAACATCGGGGCTTAGCCAAGATGGCATTCTACATGTTAACGCCAGTAGAAAACTTACAAAATGTATGGGAATGACGTCATCTCAACGATAAGTCACGTAGTCAGAACCAACAAATAGAAAAGTCGTAGACAACTTATCTCTTCTCTCAACCGTGTCGATAGATATCTCCCATACATTTGGTAGCCAAGTTGCAAACTTTGACAAGCGCACGAAATGTAATCGTATTTTTTAAGCGCGTGTAGAAAGCGATAAAAATGGCGTCTTTGTAATCAGCTGTTTGCTTAGATCGGGAATAGTGGTGTTTTTTATTATAGTTACCTAACGTTAATTTTGACTACCTATTTATTTACCTTGCATCTACTTAGGGCGGGTTGCTTCAAACCATCTGTATCCGTAAGTCAGTACATAATCGTTAAGTCAGTATGAAATTGTCGTACAAGCCGCCATATTTGACGGTTACAGATACGTAACTGTAAGATGAAACAACATGGCCTTAGTATTTAAAACGCATAATTTAAATCCGTTGCGCATTTGTTTTTATATTACACCTCGATTATTCTTTATTCGACCTTGAGCCCTAGCGGGAACTTAACTATAAAGCCATGACTAATAACATAAATAAATAAAGGGTATCGTACCAAGCAAAGTTATTTGTTTCGTAAATAGTTCACGACGCGTATCACGTCATTGTTTATGTTTTAACGCTCAGCATAGACTAAAATTCATGTTTCTTTCTCTCAACACAGTAGAATGAGCGTTCAAAAAGTTTGTGTCATCTTGTCTACCAAGTTATCTCTAGGCGAGATGGCGGTCAAACGCAAGCCTATTTACAAATAAAAAAAAAAATAAAAAAAAATGTAGAAATAATACAGTTTTAGTGACGTAAAGTTCTACAAGTTATGTTTTAATGTTATACTTTTTGTCTGTTCACAGTTAGAAAAATTAGAAAAGCATTTAGCGCAGCAAACGGCGAGCCGCGAGAAGGCGTCGTCGACGCAAGCGTTGAACGCTGCGTCGCAGTCGGGCGGCGCGGGCAGCGCGGGCAGCGCGGGCGGCGCGGGCGGCGCGGGCGGCGCGGGCAGCCCCGCCGCGCATGCGCTCAGCAACGGCGCCGCCTGCCACGCCGCCGACGCAGACGACCGACACGACCACAGTAAAGGTACCCGTAAGGTCCCCCCTGAAAGACTTAAGGGGGAATCTGTCAAGGTTGCGCGCGAAAGACTTGAGTTGAATTGCTTGGAAATTGAATTTGGATCAACATACAACGTAAAACAGCGCTGCGATTTGCAAAACACCCAAGATATTATGAATTTCGCGCAAAACCTTGACGGATTCTCCTTATACACCGTGACATTTTCATCGTTTTCATCCGGCGATGTAGCCACTATCTATACTCATCATTATGAACAACTTTTACTATGGGACCAACCCGGAAATCGCGGAAAAAAAATCAGCTGTTCCATACATTTTGTTGAGTTATGTGAACATAAATGTATGGAACAGCAGATTTTTTTTCTTGCGATTTCCAGGTTTGTCCCATAGTAAAAGTTGTTCATAATGATGAGTATAGTGGCTACATCGCCGGATTAAAACGATGAAAATGTCACGGTGTAATAATAAATAAAATCATTTATTTGCGTAAAAACATGGTATAAAATGGTGTTAAATACAAGGTAATATGGCACATTCATGTTTCGTTAAGTTAAACTTAACATGCAAAAATTTCAGGGTTAAGTATAATGTTACAGGTTAGAATTTTTTATCCAAAAATTCCTTTAGACTATAGAAATTGCATTCATTTAACAATTTGTACAATTTTATCTTAAATAACCTTTTGTTTAATATTTTTAAATGGCTTGGTATCTTATTATAAATACGTACGCACATTGCTACACAGCTCTTATTGTATTTGGTTAGTCTTGGCAAGTCATTCAGTACTAATCTATAAGGGTCTCGTTTATTGCGAGGATTCACATCATCTGCTGTCTTAAATAGTTCTTTATTGTTACATACAAACATACATATTTCATAAATATAAAGACATGGTAAAGGTAATAAACCAAGATTCTTAAATATTGGTTGACACGAGTCATAAATTTGAAGTTATTTTTTATTTTTATTTATAGTTTCTTTAGGCGGCCAAAGAAGCGCTGCTTCATCGGTTGCTTCATAACAATTATTTTCCAGGTGGTGGAAAGTCTTCAAAGCTAGAAAGAGAAAAGAAAGAGGCTAGTACATTAAAAGAAGAAAAAAGAAAGCATAAAAACAGAGATAAGGATAAGGACAGCAGTGATAGTCATAAGAGTACAGAACATTGTGAGTATACTCACTGACTTTATCGCTTTCATCCCGCGGTATATGGGACTCCATCAAGGTCAATACATTAGTAAGAAAAAAATATGAAAAAAAAAACCGGCCAAGTGCGAATTTGAATTGTGCAGATCAAGCCCTTTCATATGATATGTCATTTGACCTCGTAACCCCACTTTAAAATTTCGGACCCCCACTCCGGCCCCTTTTGCAATGAAAATAAAAAGATTTTTTGACTTTTTTCATTTTCAATAAAAGTTGGCAAGCATTTTTTATAACTGTTCCAAATTTCAAGTCGATAGCATTAGCAGTTGCTGAAATAAGTAGGTGTGACAGACAGACAGACAGATGAAGTCGCACCATAAGGGTTCCTTTTTTACAATTTTGGTACGGAACCCTAAAAAAAAATCTGATTCAAAATAGCTATCTATCTATGGATCTGGATTTTAAAAGAGACATCAACCTTTGAGTTTGTTTCGGTGTTTCTTCTCAAAGGTAGTCATATAGGAAATACCGAACTCAACTAGCTTAAAAAAATGTTTTGACGTGTAAAAGTGTTACTTTTAACCTATTTACAAAATAAATATCATTTATCATTTATGTTCACATAACTCAACAAAATGTATGGAGCAGCTGATTTATTTTCGCGATGTCAGGGTTGGTCCCATAGTAAAAGTTGTTCATGATGATGAGTATAGTGGCTACATACCCGGATGAAAGCTATGAAAATGTCACAGTGTATAGGTCCTGTTCGATTTTATTAACCTAACTAAATGTAAATTTATAGTTGGGCTTATACCCGGGAATAAATCCGAAAAGGGTTTTTACCCGGGCAGAAACCCAACTAAAACCTGTTATCCCCGGATATTGCTGAAAATCAGCGATGTGGCTCTGCTCCGTGAATGTCACAGCATTATGCTGAGCGATGTCCGTTTTGCGCGGATGTGACGCATATTGTCCCAACAGTGTTTTTTTAATTTTGTTGTGTTAACCTAATTTTTTGTGCGTCATGACGACGATTCTTTCTTTCTGATCATAAATAATCTTGTTCAATTTTATTAGCCCGTTGTAAAATCTTATGTGAATTTTTGGCATTATTTGTTGTATTCAAGAATTTCTTTTAAAGTTTCTTCATTACCCGACTGCCCCAGAAATAGAGTAATGTTTTTCAAGTTGTTAGTATGTCTATTTCTTTGGCATGCTCTGTAGCTTAAACGGCGATTTCAACATATAAGATGCTAGATTCGTGTTCTTTGTGAGAGTGACATAGGGTATTATAATATTGTTATGTAATCGGGTTATTAAGTTTTTGTTTTTTATAATTTTGTTTATCTTGATCAACACCCGTGGGTCTCCACTAGGGATGTTACGGAGCTTCGACTCCGACTTCGATAAGTCGGATCTTCCGATTGATATTACAACTCCGGTACCGATACTTTTAAATCGGAGGTTTTAATCGGAGGTCGAGGCATAGCGGATAGCGGCGGCGATGCGAGGCGGAAATAATTTCAATTAAGTATACTATTTTATTTTATTAGGCCTGCTCTTAACATCTTCTGCCACCACCTCCGACTCCGATTCCGGTTCCGACTCCGACAAACAAAATTTAAAAACTCCGACTCCGACTTCGGTTCCGATAAACCACCTTCGTACCATCTCTGGTCTCCACAGTTGTTACAAGTAAAAAAAAATATCCAACTTGTTTATTACGACACTTGTTTATAAATGCCCTGTAAAAGGCGATCAAATGTGCAGCTGAGTACTTCTCTCAGCTAATAACTACCAGAAGTGGTAGATAAGACTTTGAGTATGAATATTACCAACATTATATTTTCTCTTTCAGCAAAAGAACAAATAGTTAAAGATAAAGAAGTAGAGAGTACAAAAGATTGTGTAAAAATTAAGGAAAACAGTGACAAAGAAATTAAGGAGAGAGAGAGGGAAAGAGAAAGGGAGCGAGATAGAGAAAGAGAACGCAATAAGGAACGTGAAAGGGAGCGGGAACGTGAAAAGGAGCGGGAACGCGAACAGGTACGTTACAGTCGTTTTAAAGGTTTTTGTTGGTTAAAGGCTCAATGCTCAAGCGAATGTTTATTTTATAAGGTACGGGCCCTTTGTTTGCGACTACATCCGTCTGGCCCACAGGAACTCTGCATTTTTTCGGGATATACAGGGTGGCAGGTTAGACAGTGGAAATATTTTAAGGGGTCATTGTACTCATAATTATGAACAACTTTTACTATGGGACCAACCCTGAAATCGCGAAAAAAAAACCGCTGTTATCTCAACAAAATGTATGGAACAGCTGATTTTTTTTTCGCGATTTCAGGGTTGGTCCCATAGTAAAAGTTGTTCATAATGATGAGTACAATGACCCCTTTAAATATTTCCACTGTCTAACCTGCCACCCTGTATAGGGTGAATTATTCAACTAGCCGTGGATAGCCACATCCGAAACAGTAAGAAATAGCGAAAAACGATCAAAGGAGTCTCGGGGCCGATTTTGATAAAAATTTTAACTGCATCATTAGATTTTTGGAAAATTAATTTTCCTTACCGGGAATTAGGGCCATAACAAACGTCCGGAATGCCTTTCAGAGATTCAGAGATGGAATTCCGTTTCTGAAAACTCGTTCTCTTTCTTAATTCCGTCGAAGAACTATTCGACTAACACCACAGTATAAACAGTAAAATCATATTTTTTGCACAGAATATAATATAATGGAATTGAACTAAATGGATTGATTGGGTAGGTTCAGTGTTGCCAATTTAGCGACATTGTCGCTAGAAATGACGACTTTTGCTGGTGTCTTAGCGACAAAAAAAAGGTTTGACGACAACATTATTTAGCGACTTATCTGACGAATTTTGGAGAAAGGATATTTGGAGTTAATAGGCTATTTGCCTCATTTTGGGAAATGGTTTATATTAATCTTCATTATATTATAAGCACACTACATTGATATTTCAGGGAGATCTACTGTATTTATCAATAAAAATCAGTGATAAAGTATAAATTTCCAAAACCGCTCCAAAAACGCTGTTTCTGAAGGAAGTGACGTAACACGCTAGTAAACGAGCTTTGTCAACAAGACACGGTGCAGCTGAAATTAATTTCATCAATTATTTTTTATTGGCTATAATGGCGTATAAATGGTGTGGAGTTCCACAATGTACAAATACGTCTTTAAGCAGTCCATCATGATTCATGACACAAAAGAATTTATAGGTAATGTTTCTGAATTTTTATCAACATAACCTAAAATGAGATTTCACAAAACTTCTGAATAATTATACAAAATATTTGTAAATAAATATGTAGTAGGTAGGTACTTACACTGCTGTTTTTACATTTTTAAGTTCCGCAGCATAATAAGCAGCGTTATTCTTAAAGAAAAGTGCAACCATAAATGCGTCTATCAATTTTACTCCATTTTGAGATTCGATATGAATATTTATGCCACTAGATAGAAGATTTCTATGAAAACAGCTTCAGAAATAGCTCTAAGATCAAATATAGCACCCAGAAAACATAAAACGCAAACTGCAACCTGTCAAAGCCGTGCTTACTCCAGTGTTGCCAAGTTAGATTTTCATTTTACCCCAATGCCTGATTAATTTTACTCTAAAATCATAACTATTTATACAAAAATACCTGGCTAAAGTTTTCGTTTTAGATATACAATAAAACAAATTCTTTCTTAATCAATGGTCATGTTTCACAATAAAAATATGCTGAATTTGTTTGTTTAACTCAAATTCAATTCAAATACTTAGGTACCTACATGTATTGCTTACCAAAAAGCCCATAAACTTTAGTAATCATAACAACAATAAATCAAATCAAAATCAAAAAGTCATTTATTCAAAGTGGGCTAAATGATTAGCACTTTTTGAACGTCAACATACATAAGACAGCCCCCAAAAACGCCCGCCCTTCACCGCTTCCTAGTGTTTTAGCTGCGAAGAAGAAACGGCGCAACAAACTCCGCAGCAACACAATTCTGTCTGTCAATTACTTTTATGTAAAATTATATAAATCAAAAGAAATATTAAATAAAGTTACACTGAGGTTTAAAACAGAAAAAGCTATAGGTAAATACTTAACAGTAGAATAATTAAGTAACCTAACACACGTCAATATACCTAATCAAAGAAAATAAAATAAAAATACATAAGTATAAGTACTTACTCATCAAATAATTACTACTAATAATTACACAGTTACCAATCGGTAATGAAGGCCGTGTGCCAGGTTACCAGCGCAGTTTATAGACAAATAAATTTTATTTGGCAGTCAAATTTCATGCATGATAATCTAGGACCAAGGGCTAGTTATTTCAAGAATGTACTATATTAAATTAACTGTATTAAATTAACTGAGCTTAGTCAACAAGACGACCAGTCACCACAAGCAGCACCCGTTCACGAGTATGACGCAGAGGCCAGCCATCACCTCCCTCGCCATTTTAGAGGGAAGGGGGTGACCCGACCAATGACGCCACCGCAAGCAATGACGTCTAAGGGAGCATGACGAACCTGCTGACAAGAGGAAAAATTCAAAAGGCTAAAGAACTAATAAAAAAAGACTGTCCGAGGTCACTAGTTAACTGCATTACACTGTTACTTGAACTATTCGTAAAAAGAGAAGTAATACAATATGTCAACAATAAACATTGTAAAATAATGAATGTCAAGATGTAAAATATGTCTGTATTTATAAATTCAAACATCAACTCAGAGTCATCTTGTGCCTACAGCGACCAACAAGATCTATCCTCTAAATATTCTTTTAACGTATAGTATGCCTTTTTGGCCAAGATAGCTTTAATTTTAGATTTAAAAGAAGGAAACGGCAGTTCTAATAAGCAAAGAGGTAGTTTGTTATAAATGCGTATACCGAGCCCCAAAAATGAACCATGTACCTTGTGTAATCGATGATAAGGAACACATAATTTATGTTTATTTCTAGTATTGAGGTTGTGTACGTCACTATTTTTAGTATAAAGATTTATATTTTGCCTTATATATATTATGTTAGCAAAAATGAATTGAGATGTGACTGTTAAAATGTCAATTTCTTTGAAACGGTCCCTAAGGGAATCTCTTGCACCTAACTGATATATAGCACGAACAGCTCGTTTCTGGAGAATGAAAATACTTTCAATGTCTGCGGCCTTGCCCCACAATAGAATACCGTAAGACATGACGCTATGAAAGTAACTAAAGTATACTAAGCGAGCAGTGTCCACGTCAGTCAGTTGTCTTACTTTTCGAACTGCGTAAGCGGCAGAGCTGAGCTTACCTGCGAGGCACTCTACATGTGCGCCCCACTGGAGTTTTTTGTCTAATGTTATGCCTAGAAATACTGTTGAGTCAACAGCCTTAAGTGTCTCACCATTGAGTACGATATTTGGTCCAAGGTTTCTTACATTGGGCATCGTAAATTTAATACATTTCGTTTTTTTAGCATTAAGAACTAAGTTATTTACTGTAAACCAATGAGTAACATTTGAGAGAGCACTATTCACATCGTCAAAATTTTCACGTTTTCTGTCTACCTTGAATATGAGTGAGGTATCATCTGCAAACAGTACAACGTCACAGATGTTTTTTAAATAGAACGGTAGATCGTTGATATAAATTAGAAACAAAAACGGACCTAAAATTGATCCTTGTGGCACGCCTAATTGAACCGGTAATCCCGAAGATTTCGAGCCATTAATTTCGACGCATTGAACTCTATGCTGAAGATAAGATTCAATCACGCCAAGTGCTACACTTTGTACACCATAATGGTGAAGTTTACGAATTAACGTATCATGGTGAACGCAATCAAATGCCTTGGAAAGATCACAAAACACACCAACTGCATTCTGTGAGTTCTCCCAGGCATTATATATGTGTTTGAGAAGAGCAACACCCGCATCAGTAGTTGAACGACCTTTCGTAAAACCGTATTGTTCACTATGAAGGAGGCCTTTTGAATTAAAATATCTTAATAACTGATTGAGTATCAGCTTTTCAAAAATTTTACTAAATGCAGGTAAGATAGAGATCGGCCTATAATTACCAATATCGGACTTGTCACCGGATTTAAATAAAGGTAAGACTTTACTGAGCTTCATGAGGTTAGGAAAAACGCCTAAATCAACACATTTATTAAAAGTGTTGGCAAGACAAGGGGCAACTATGTTGATTACATTATTTAAAAGTTTAACAGAAATACCCCAAAAGTCACCAGTGTTTTTAGGATTAAGTGACTTGAAAACGTTAACTACATCATATGGTGTTATTTGCTCAAATCTGAAGATGGAACTACATTCCTGTACACTATTACGCAATATGTCTTCAGCGGCAGTCGAAGATGAGTTTAAGGAGCGAGTCGTAGCTATAGGTATGTTTGCAAAGAACGTATTAAAAGCCTGTGCTACCTCCGGAGTTTTGCTTATTAATTTGTGATTATCAACAATTTCATTTTTTTTCTCACGAGCACATGTCTTTCCAGTTTCAGTATTAATAAATTTCCATGTTGCTTTTATTTTATTACGAGACTGTGCAATTTTTTCACTTATATACTTGGACTTAGCCAAAATATAAACTTGTTTAAATAATTTTGAATAATTTCTGACATAGTTTACAAATGGAAGATCAAATTTGTATTTTTTCATACCGTATAGCTCATATAGTCTCGCTCTACTTTTATAAATTCCCGCGGTGGCCCATTGATTAAATGAGGCAGCAGTACTTTTTGTCACTATAGTTTTTGTTTTGAAAACAGATTGAAACTCTTTTTCTACGATATTAAAGAGAACGCCATAAGTCTTATTTGGATCATCACCATCTAGTATAGTTTGATTAATTTGAGATGCAACTTTTTCTTTAAAACGAGTGCAGCGGCTCAGAGTATACGGCCTATATTCAATTGTTTGTGGCTTGTCTTTCAAACCATTGGGAAAACTAGCTATTTGACCACAATGGTCCGACGTTAAGTCACTTAAAACAGATACATTAGTGGCATCACAATTACTAAATATATTATCCAGACATGTGGATGAAGTTGCTGTAATCCTAGTTGGCTCAAAAACTAAGTTTGTTAAATTAAATGATTTAAATAGATTTATAAGCCTGATACTGGCTGGAGACACTTCTAGAATGTTAACATTAAAATCTCCACATACTATTATCTTTTTTTTACTAGTCTTAATTTTATTGAGTAGATCTTCTAACACAGATTCAAATAAATTTAAATCACCCAATGGGGGCCGATAAACGCAAATAATAATGAATCGCTCCAGTTCAACACAAGACAACTCAGCAGTGCGCTCGATAGAAAGCTTTACTAGATCTAAACGCTCTTTACATTTCAACTTATTTGAAACCATTATTAAGGACCCACCACGGATTGCACTCTTTCTTACGAACGCACTTTCAATAGAATAATTGTCATTATTAAAAAATGACAATTCAAGACTTTTAAGCCAATGTTCAGTTATGCATAGAACCTGAACATCATATTTCTCTACAAATAAACTTAATTCTAGCTCTTTGCCGGACAAACCCTGCATATTTTGATGTACAACATTCAACATATGTGGCCTATCCGTTGTCGTACCTAATAGTTTAAACTACTAGGTATATCAATACAAATGTTAGTATTAATACTAACAATATCCGTAGGTACATTACAGGTACCTGTGTCAAACTGTATATTGAATGCTAAAAGATTAGCAATCTCTCTCCTACAACTAGATGGCAGATACATTGTATCTTTTGTTAATATAAAGTCCGTTATAAATTGATTTATATCAAAAAATAGAATAGCCTCTTTGTGACGACATGTCCTATTATAGAGGAGCATATTTAAGTCAAATATGTGCCTATTTTGAGCATCAGATAATGTCTGAGAATATGGGAAGGCACATATAATAAATTTACATTTACTGGTCTCTTTGTGGTGTAGCATCAATTGGACAATTTCTATAATGTCCTTTTTTCTTACAGTTAAACTATTCCCAAATAACAATATAATAGTGGAACTGGGGTTTAATTTAGTTATTTTAATATTATTAATTATTTGGCTATAACTGGCACCGGGCAAACAATGATTAATTACATGATGTTGCGAACACTGATTAAATACACTACCAATACCTTGACCAAACTTGTCTGAAAAAACATATGTTAAATTAGTTAAATTAACATTATGTATATTTAAATTAGTAACGTTGTCGCAGTCACAACTACCTACTGATTGAGCCACTACAGGTACGGGTATAACATGCTGAGGCTCAGGTGCTGAGGAGCATGTACAGCTACAAGAAAGGTGATTAGTAAGAGACTCATACCTCTCTGCATTGTACGTCACTAAGTCCACCAGCTCACAGGCCTCCTGCATGCGCTTACTCAGATCTTGTTGAGAAGCCTCATATTTAATAAAAATATCCCTAAGTGCGCTTTCCTTAATAAACAGCTCCTCCTGCAGGCGCTGTGTATCATTGTCATACATAGTCCTACACGTGTGTAACTGTTCAACACAATTATCTAACTCAAGTATTAAATTAAGATTTTTTTTCCTAAGCTGTAAATTAAATTTATGAACTTTATACTTTTTTATAGATTTTTTAATTTTTTTTATTATTCTATTAATTTTAATATACTTTTTAATCTTATTGTGGCTTGAAAATACAGTACATTTATTAATTGTGTCATTAGTCAAGTCTATTGTTACTATTGGCTCACTACATACAGGTCCGGACACGCTACCAACTAACTTATTATAAAGGTTACAAGTACTCGCTGACTGTTCACTGGCCTTTAGTGAATCCAGGTGCGCGATTACCTTCTGAGCTTTACTTAATTCTATTTCAAGATCAGATATACGTCTCAGAGCCAGCTCGTGGGTGTCACTACACTGTTGAAAGTCTGACACACGTTGACGGAGGTGTTGATGCTGGTCGAGTAAGTCCATATGCTCTATATGCAGTTCAGCCAATTGATTTTTAAGCTCAGTGTTCTTGTCAACAACAATCTTCACTTCAACCTCGCTGTCATCCCTTTCCTGTAGCAGCTGACTGCACAGGTTCTTACTAGCCTCTAGCTCCTTTAACGTAGCCCTCAGTTTTTCCTCCAAGGATGCAGCTCTACGGGTTAACATGTTGATAGGCTAACCCCAGAGGCACCCTGGAATGTGAGAAGAGACAGCTAAGTGTGTGAAAGGAATAAGAGAAGTGGTTTAGATGTAGATAGCAAGCATCTAGAAATGAAAAAAGATTGAAAGTTAAAATTATTTAGAAGAGAACAATGGGTAAACAAATTAAAAATAATGATGAGTATAATTATATACTTAATTCCGGTTATTATTAATCTAGTATTACATTGGATTTTAGCTATTGGTATTCATAATTGTTAAATGAAATTAAACTAATTTCATCAACAAAATAGGTAGTTGAGGGTAGGAAATGTATAAATGATAACTAGTTCAATTATTACTTTAACATCTTAAACTACTGATAACCAAGTCATTAAATAATGTATGTGATATATCTAGCAGTTAAATTGAAGTGGGAATATGTGAAAATTAAATGAATGTTCAGGTTGTTCAGCAATAAAAAATATTAAGGGTTATGTAGGACCTATGTTCTAAATATACTACAGATATGAGCGATGGATTGTTAGGGGTATTGTACACACTTAAGTTTTAGGCTAATATGGATAATTTAAAGAAAATACTCCCCGGGATTCAGGTACGAAGATTTCAAATCCGTCCGTTGGATGACAGCTGGTTCAAGTTTATTGATTATTTCCAATGATCTTGCAGCGAAACCACTCACAAACATTAATCCTTATAAATAATGAGTATGTCTATCGAATTTAAGCGTATTTAACACTGATTATGCATTAAAAACATTTTTAAAATACTTAAAATCTAACACGATAATTTTTGACAACCGGTTACCAGTGTTGCCCTAACAAAAAAAAAGGAAAAAAAAAAATACGAAATCTAACCTTAAAATTTTGGAATTGACTAAATTGGCAGCCGGCGCTGACTTTGGAAAAAAAAGCTGGAAAGGGAGTTGGCAATTTTGCATAATTAAAAAAACATTTCATGTTTTATTTGAGTAACATACCTAATTAGGGTCCAAGAGCGAGCGAAGCGAGCTCGGGAACTTGGACACCCCGACACGGACAGGTTAGGTTCGAAGGGGTTGACGGGGGCTTCAGTGAGCGAGCGAACGAAGCCCCCGTCAACCCCTTCGTGTTAGGTTACTTTTAACCTTGCAGATAGAAATAGGAGCTCCGCGTACCGGGGCTCCGTCGACCACCTCCATCCCCCTTGTAAAAGTTGTATTTTGTTCTACATTGGCACTGTAATTTAAAAGTCAGTCTAAGGTATTTAATTCAACTTAAAAGATGGCAACATTAATCTGCTGCTACGGTAGTTTTCAATTATTTTCGTCTGGTATCACTGCTACTCCAAGGCTACTCCGGTTCCTAACGGCATTATATTTGGGAGCCTAAAATTTTTGAGCTCCCTAAAATTTTACCCTCAAATTTACCCTAAAGAATTCTTTACCCTAAAAAAAAGTTGGCAACACTAGCTTACTAGCGTGTGACGTCACCAGAGTGCAACAGGCCGTTCTTGTCACAGCTAAAATAACAAAAAATATTACATTTTATTTTCGTGTGATTTGCAAAAAATATACATATTTTAGTTAAAAATCAAGTGAAATAAGTTTATTTACGCTATGAACTGATAGGATGACCACAATCTGTAGCATTTTTTCAATGTTGGCAAGAACCCTATTTATAATCAATTTATTTTTCATTTTCATCCCAGTATCCCAGTCGTTTTCTAACATTGCGTCGAGTTGCTTATCTTGCGAACATTTTTCCTTTTTCGTTTATAAGTCGTATTGTTTTATTTTATACTAACTTTTACCCGCGGCTTCGCCCACATTTTGAGATAAAAAGTAGCCTATGTGTTATTTTGATGTATAAGCTATATTACTGTAAAGTTTCATCAAAATCCGTTCAGCAGTTTTTGCGTGAAAGAGTAACAAACATCCATACATCCTCACAAACTTTCGCATTTATAATATTAGTAGGATAGTAGGATTGCAAAAATAATAGTAAGAGCAAAAAATCTTAATAATGAAGCTGTTTTGTGACATGTTATGTAGGTACGATTTTATTTGTTTTCTAATAAAATCTTAGTTAATTTCAATTTACTAATAATGTAATAGAATAGAATGTTTATTGACGGAAACATATTTTATCTTGACGGATTTTTGACGGAAAAGACCAACCTGCTTGGCGGAATTTTGAAACTGTTGTTGACAACACTCGACAGAACGATGAATGCATTATAATCTTCAAACAGAGATTCATTCGTTCTTCATAATTATGTGTGTCTATCTGTTGTGCCAAATAAATGTTTTTTCTTTCTTCTTCTTTCTTTCTTTCATATTGTCAGATCGATCTGAAAAATTCATCGGAAAAAATAAGACTGTGTGTGACGTTCAATGATTTTATATGGGATTCTGAACGTTTTGGTTTCAGATTCTGGATTCAGTTTTTTAAATTTATATATATTTACATTCCGGTCGTCTGTTACCGGTCTTAAACCTATTGATTTTGAAAAAGGACACACCCTGTATTATTATACCAACCGATAATGTAAGGGAACTGTTGATTTTTAACAAAATACTATTTATTTTTCAAACAGTTAAGGTCCGGTAATGTTGAATACTGGAAAATATGAAAAATCAATACATTCTTTTAGTTTGCGATATGTCATTACTTCCTTGAATTTGATCCTTATTAAAGACATTATGTGTTTTTTTTTTCAAAATCAACAAGTTCGGTTCACGACTAGTAAAATTAATTTTTCAAAAATGTAATGACGTAGTTTTAGATTTTATCAAAATTGGCCCCGAGACTCTTTTGAGTGTTTTTCGCTATTTCTTACAGTTCCAGATTAAGTCATCCACACCCACTTGAAAAATTCACCCTGCCTGTACAGTTCGCAAGTTCAATTGAAATTAAGTTTAGTTTTGTTTGTCGCAGCGTGAGGCGCGCGAGTGCGCTGAGGAGCTGAAGCGGGTGCGCGCGGAGCTGGCCCTGTCGCGTGCGTCCGAGGCGGAGGCCAGACGCGCACTGGCGGCGGCCGCGGCGGCCGAGCGCCTGCGCCGCGCCGACCACCTGCAGCTCAAGCAGGCGCACGCCGCGCTGCAGCACAAGTACTGCACATTGTTTATATACTAGCCGCGACGTGCGAGGCGGAGGGCGGCCGACCAGCGCCGCGCCGACCACCTGCAGCTCAAGCAGGCGCACGCCGCGCTGCAGCACAAGTACTGCACATTGTTTATATACTAGCCGCGACGTGCGAGGCGGAGGGCGGCCGACCAGCGCCGCGCCGACCACCTGCAGCTCAAGCAGGCGCACGCCGCGCTGCAGCACAAGTACTGCACATTGTTTATATACTAGCCGCGACGTGCGAGGCGGAGGGCGGCCGACCAGCGCCGCGCCGACCACCTGCAGCTCAAGCAGGCGCACGCCGCGCTGCAGCACAAGTACTGCACATTGTTTATATACTAGCCGCGACGTGCGAGGCGGAGGGCGGCCGACCAGCGCCGCGCCGACCACCTGCAGCTCAAGCAGGCGCACGCCGCGCTGCAGCACAAGTACTGCACATTGTTTATATACTAGCCGCGACGTGCGAGGCGGAGGGCGGCCGACCAGCGCCGCGCCGACCACCTGCAGCTCAAGCAGGCGCACGCCGCGCTGCAGCACAAGTACTGCACATTGTTTATATACTAGCCGCGACGTGCGAGGCGGAGGGCGGCCGACCAGCGCCGCGCCGACCACCTGCAGCTCAAGCAGGCGCACGCCGCGCTGCAGCACAAGTACTGCACATTGTTTATATACTAGCCGCGACGTGCGAGGCGGAGGGCGGCCGACCAGCGCCGCGCCGACCACCTGCAGCTCAAGCAGGCGCACGCCGCGCTGCAGCACAAGTACTGCACATTGTTTATATACTAGCCGCGACGTGCGAGGCGGAGGGCGGCCGACCAGCGCCGCGCCGACCACCTGCAGCTCAAGCATACAGGATACATCTATCCTCACAAACTTTTGCATTTATGGTAGGATAGGATAGGATTGATTAATTTAGAATTTTAGATTGACATATCGGGTGTAAAAAGACCCTTAACGAAAACTGAAACCACATATTCTACCCATCAATACGATGATTTTCTTGTACTGGACCATATCTGGGAATTGACTGGTTATGGAGATATTGAAGGTCTCAATATTTTTTTTACGTTTTTCGCGAAAACGGCACTGAGCGACGGCGGCGGGGTTCGAGGGCCGGGGCACACCTATACTCCATCTCCCCCGTCCCGTACAAATCAATATACCCATAGGCACAGTCGATAGCGCGTAATTAGAAAAAACAGCTGTCTTTTATACCTAAAAATAATAGTAGATTGTATCATAAGGGAGCAAAATAATATTTTTACGGCGAGGGCGCTTTTTTGAATCTAGAGTGAAGTGAGGGATTCTATAGTAGAATCCCGAACGTAACGAGGGATTCAAAGTATGTCGCCCGAGCCAAAAATATATTTTGCGCCCAAGTGATACACTCTACTTTTCATCACCCTCTATGAGAAAATAAAATCATGTGCCGCCTCATGTTTTTCACTGTCACTTGAAGAATTCATTTTTCGTTCGTTCATTCGTTCGCTCACTGAAGCCCCCGTCAACCCCATCGTGCCCTCCCCCAGCTCCCCTTACCCCCAAGCCCCTTAGTCCCCATAGTCCCCGTTGCCCCGTTGTCCCCATTATCCCCATAGTCCCCATTGTCCCCTTAGCCTTTTAGTCCCAGTCCTTTTAGTCCCCTTAACCCCCTTTCCCCCTTACAAAAACACTACAGTTCATCGGTTTAGTCAGATTCAATAAGTGCGCGGAAAAGATCTTTTCCGCGCACTTATTGAATTTGGAACATCTAAAGAGGATTAAAAACTCATTTCTGGGATAGATGGGATGAAAAAGTCGTTTCCCAGCAATTATTTTTGCTCAATGTTACTTAGTTACACGTACAGAATGCGTAGGTGTCGGCTTGATGATGTGTCTTTTTACACCCTATGTTTGTATACATTAAAGAAATGCTGAAATAACATAAACTAAACTAAATGCAATAAACAATGATGGGTAAATAAAACATTTATTTTGCTTCTTATTAGGTACTAGATGTGTTGTTAACAATACTGCAATTTTGGTTGCCTAGATTAACAGTGGCATCGTTCTCACCAGTGTCGTGTTACATTTTCTTTGTACTTATCAGTGGCGAAGGGTCCCTACAATACGATTCCTGCCGGCTTCCCTTTGAAAAATTGCACAGGCAGTATTGCCTACTTTTATTAAGTAGCTTTTCGTAGCCAGGTAAGCATTTGTAGCTCCGGCTTACCTCTTACAAAAACTGACCCATCGCCACTGGTACTTATGTAATTGATTTTTATGATTACTAGGTTGAGTTTCACGGAATGTAATTTTATTTGCATTTTTGTATTGTTTCTTTATCATTTAGTAGATATTATGATAGAGCAGTTAAAGATCCTTATCACAGTGGCGATTTGCGAGCGACTTTAACTTATAAACATTTTTTCTCTTAACCAGTTATGTATGTTGTTTTATTATTTTAGAATAATCATATCTACTAAATGATAAAGAAACAGCTATAAATGCTTACCTGGCTACGAAAAGCTACTTAATAAAAGTAGGCAATATTGCCTGTGCAGTTTTTCAAAGGGAAGCCGGTAGTAATCGTATTGTAGTGACCCTTCGCCACTGATAAGCACAAAGAAAATGTAACACGACACTGGTGAGAACGATGCCACTGTTTATCTAGGCAACCAAAATTGCAGTATTGTTAACAACACAGATACTATTAACTACGGATTAAACTCATCGAATGTACAACGCATCTCATCATAGCATTTCGTGGAATAAACTCCAAATTTCCGATGATACCAGCACACCCATCCACGGTCCCGTCGACCCTCGGAACAGTGAGATTCAGAGCCATACATCTCACACAGATTACACAAAAGCTTCTCAATACGTCGCAGCAAATCGTTCTGCACTGTCAAATTATTCATCATTAATCTATTCATTTTTGTTATCTCCAATTCCTCTATGAATTTCTCCAATTTCTTCTCTTCCGTTACTTCAAACACGTTTAACAGTACGTATTTTAAAACCTCATATTTCCCGGTTTTTGGTGGATTAAGTAGAATTTCGCTTACTTTTTGAACGGCTTCCTTACTTAGTTTTGTGATGACGACTCGGTATCTGCCTTCGTCGTCCAGTTTTTTGAAGCACGTGAAGGCTTCGAACTGCGCGAACCAAGCTCTTGGGTGCTCGGACCAGAAGTCTTGTACTAGGTTCATGGCTACTAATGACGCTCGGACTTGTTCATCGGAGGGGTTGTCCTCTGATGTTGTGCACTGAGCGTCACTGCAATTATTTTCTTCTGTTGAATCCATAATACTGTTGATAATGATCTTGTCTGTTATTTTTTGGAAACTTACTGCCAAGTTACTTCTTATTAACTTTTAACTGGGAAACAATTTTTTATAATCTCCTCTACACTTGGTCACTGCGCAAAAAGAACAGTGTGTGTGTGCAGTGTTGCCAACTTTTTTCTGCCATATCCGCTAAAAGTAACTGTTCAAACCTCCAGAAACCACTAAAAGCCAGAATCATTTAAAAAAAACTTGGGCACATACTCCAAAAAAAAAACTTGTACCTAAGTCCGCGCGATAAATGAAAAGCTGACTGAACTAGATACCTCTGGGGAGGGGCAGGGATTCCTGAATCTAGTATTGTCTACATAATTATGTCGAAACCTTGTGACAAAAGCCCTTTTCATAACAAAAACATCGTTTATGTGTTAGCTGATAATGTTTTGCTTACCACTTATTGTTATAAACTAAACCACTAGCGAAAACCACCAGCCACTAAAAACAAAATTCCTCCGCTGAAAAAGGGGTCTGAACCACCAGTATTAGTGGAAAATCCACTAAGTTGGCAACACTGTGTGTGTGTCTAAACTAAAATTGATGACTCTAAAGAAATAAGGGATCGTGTACACTCTCAGCGATTGTATGCGTTTCCCGCATCCGGTCGATGAAAGTCGCTTTCATAAGTGTGCCTGCGACTCCGTCCTCGCGGAAGTTGGAAAAAACAATGTTGTTGTATTCTTCATACAAACTTTACCACCCCTTTCTGGTCCTTTAGAGATGGAATAAAAAAAAAATACTCAAGGTATATTTCTTCCTTTCAAATCTAGGACCACCGGTTTAGGGCGGGTTGCTTCAAACCATCTCTATTCGTAAGTCAGTACGTTATCGTTAAGTCAGTATGAAATTGTCGTACAAGCCGCCATGTTTGACGGTTACAGATACGTAACTGTAAGTTGAAGCAACCCGCCCTTAGTCTGTGCTTTGTCTGTCAGTCAGTAACTCATTCATGGTACTATGCGATCAAAATAAGAATGTGTCTGACCTCGCGCCATGTTGTACCTAGAAGACAGTATCTACTATGCGATCAAAATAAGAATGTGTCTGACCTCGCGCCATGTTGTTGCGTCATAGCTGTCAATTCAAGGCAGTTGACTTCCCATCTGGCAGCTGATTGGCTATGACGCAACAACATGGCGCGAGGTCAGACACATTCTTATTTTGATCGCATAGTAGATACTGTTTTCTAGATATAATGTGTAATCGAAAATATTTTATCTTACTGGAGAGGTCTTAAACTGTTAAATATACAATCTAAAGGCGGGTCCAGACATGTATCATTTGCCCGATCCGATCACCGTATCCGTATCGTCGACGCGTATCATGATCGCATATGTGGACGGGTAATGATATACGTATCATGATACGGGATCTCGATACGCCGTTATGATACGGCCCGTCCCATGTCGTGTCGGTTTTTGTCCGATCATCAAAGGTGATCATGACTATTGTGAAGATACGGATACGGAGCAAGTCGGAGGCGTCCACAACTTGATACGGGGCTTGATACAATACGCAGATACGGATACGGTGATCGGATACGGTGATAGGATCGGTCAAATGATCATGTCTGGACCCGGCTTAAAAGGTTTTTGCTATCGTAAAAGATTGTTGTCGTTTACAGACGTACGGCACAAGTCTGAAGGGGCCACTTGGCATAACGGTTGTGTTGTTAGTGGCATCAAGTTACAAGCTTTGTGATAAGCTTTACTCGGAATGTCCTACGTTGCTCGCTGCGATGTGTGGTATTGGTGTGTGAATATGTGTGAACTGTAAATATTTTATATCCAGTATCCAGAATTCCAGATAACGTTTTTGATATAAGAAGCAAAATCGAGTTTTAACAAGTTCAATAGAATTCCTAATTAGACTGAGATTTGAAATGATGCTCGCAACAAGCTCACAACGGGGTTTAATACAATTTTGTCAAAATGTTGGTACCTATAAAAGTACAATGAGGACGGTAAACAATCATTTAGATTTAGACTAAAAGTATGTACCTATGTTACTCTCGCTATCCCATCATGCAGATCAGGGCAGTCCAAAGCACGGTCCGTGAGCCGCACATATTTGTGCGGCCCGCGAAGTGTTTTTGATCTACCACAAATACAAAAAAAAAACCCTAATTACTGGTATATTATTTTATATTTATGGCATCAATTATTAAAAAAAAACCGGACAAGTGCGAGTATGCCTCGCGCCCTAAGGGTTCCGAAATATGATCATAGATGGCGCTACTGCATACTTCCAATGGCGCCATCTATGAGCAGATGGCTCCACTTATGGTCCGGTGACTGACGGCGGACAACAAAGTGATTCTATAAGGGTTCCGTTTTTCCTTTTGAGGTACGGAACCCTAAAAAATGAAAACTACATGTTTCTGCGGTCCGCCAATCTATTTAGTGAATGATAGTGGCCCCAGATCTTATCTGGTTTGGACAGCCCTGATGCAGATCATGCTAGGATAATTGTGTATCCCAGAGGCAAACGGTAGTAACTCCACTTTTTGCGAAATTGATATTTTTACACCATTGGAATTGGAATGGCAAGAACCAGCGTTATACAATGGTACAAAGCAATAAATTCTAAGACCAATAGATGACTAACTTGATTTGTACGACATTTGAAGTCTCACCGCTTCTGCTTTGGCCTAGATACGTTCTCGTCTCTATCTTGCACTTGTAGTTTGACAGTTGTGCGACAGTGACGGGAACGTGCACGTGCTAAATAACGTTTATCAATCTCAGCTATTATGTCGTTTGCCTCTGAGGTACAGTTGTCAGTTTTGATCTCATCACTCGTTTGATATGTACCTCAGATCATAGAAACAAGGGAGATGTGCCAAGGCGCTATCGAGCTTGATGCCTGATCTTGAGCAAATTGCTCATATTAAAAATGTACGCGCTGGCGACGAACCGAACACGATCGATGGTATAAATACAGTGTTTTAGTTTAGTGTTAGTGTTGAGTGACGATTAACAGTGTTAGATTGAGGGTGTGCGGAATGTTTAATGCGTGGAAGATCTTTTTATTCACAAGGAACGCTTAATTATGCGCGTAATTGTGTCGAAAAATGTACTAAAAGTGGCATCAGTTGTTTCCGTACTAATTTGCTATGATGGCATATCTCCTTGTTTCTATGATCTGAGATATGTATAGTACAGAGTAGATAATGAGTGTGTCCGGTCCCGCAGGGCGACGGCGTGGCGCACGATCGAGCGCGCGGCGCTGGAGCGGCGCGTGGCGGAGGAGCGGCGCGCGCGCACCGCCGCAGAGAACCTGCTCATGCGCGCACGACACCGCCCGAACGGGTACGATGCACTGTCACTGACACTTTGTTCCTTTACAGCCTCACATTTGATCAGGGGGACCTAACCAAGGGCGGAACCAGCCTTCGATACAGCGGGGGGTGGTCACTACTACTAAAGTCACTTTCAATTTAGACGTTTGGTGGCGGACTGCTGCCGCACGACTGTCGGACGGCGCTCTCGACGTGTTAACCGTATAGGAATAAAAACCGGCAGTGCGCAGTACGACACCCGCATCGCTGCCGCACGACTACCGTCAGACCTGTCAGTGCGCAGTACAACACCCGCACGACTACCGCACGGCAGCAGTCTGACACCAAACGTCTAAATCGAAAGAGTCCTTATGGCCAGTCATTTTACAAAGTATTTTTTTAGATTAGTAATATTATTAGTGATTGGGACCTAAAGACCATAACGCCAGTTGTAACTAAGAAAAACTCTGAGGTTCCTCTTGAGAACCCAGAGCATCAGTAGCTTTAATTCCGTTCTCTATGCTTGTGGATGTGGACTACAACCTTTTCTTATTTAAAATGTTTTAAGTTTTATTGACGAGTGTTTTAAGATCAAATTCGGAAATGTTACGACCGGTTTCAGCTTTTGGGAAAGGTTCCGTTTCACTTTAAGCTTTTGGGAAAGGTTCCGTTTCACTTTATTTAGCAGATAATTTCATACAAATTCAGTTCCATTTTTTAAATTAATTGATGGTGACTATCGAAGTCTGAATTAATATTGTGTGGTATGCAGTGGCGAGTGCGAAAACGAGGCGTGCAGGGCGCGTCGAACGACAGCAGACAGCGAAGCCGCGGCGTTGCGACGCGACTTGCAGCGAGCGCGGGAACGAGCCGCTGTACTGCAGCGAGACCTCACGCACGCCACCGATCAGGTATTGCAATGTTAAGATGAACGTTTATTGAAACTCGGCGTAATTTTTAAGAATATTTTATTTGGGTATTTACCTTAAGAGGGCTACGAACGAATATATTAAAACTTACGTCTAACAGAAACGGTAATTGAGATGCTTAGTCGGCAGTCCTTTCAAGTAGCGCGTATTTACCTATGTGCATTTATTTAAATCGTATGTTTGTTGACTTATAAAATCCTACATTACAGTATGCCAGTATTGGGCAAAATGTAATCTAACTACTGATTACTAACTACGACTACATAAAGTAGTTAGTAATCATAACTACTAACTACATAAAAAAATCGAAAAATGTAGTTAAAAATTTTGATTACTAACTACAAATTGTAGTTGCAATCACGATTACTTGATTACTTTTTATAACTACAGATTTAAAATAATGTTGCGTCATTATAAAAGTTCATGTACGGTACTTATTAATAAACTGGATGGCATTGTTACTTTCTAAATCGCGATATCGTTTCGATGATTTCGATGATGATGATGATTTCGATGATGATGATGATTTCGATGATGATGATGATTTCGATGATGATGATGATTTCGATGATGATGATGATTTCGATGATGATGATGATTTCGATGATGATGATGATTTCGATGATGATGATGAATTCGATGATGATGATTTCGATGATGATGATTTCGATGATGATGATTTCTATGATGATGATTTCTATGATGATGATTTCGATGATGATGATTTCGATGATGATGATGATCGATGATCATCATCGAAATCATCATCATCGAAATCATCATCATTGAAATCATCATCATCATCGAAATCATCATCGAAATTGAAATCATAATTTCGATGATGATTTCGATGATGATGATGATGATTTCGATGATGATGATGATTTCGATGATGATGATGATTTCGATGGTGATGATTTCAATGATGATGATTTCGATGATGATGATGATGATTTCGATGATGATGATGATGATTTCGATGATGATGATGATTATTTCGATGATGATGATGATTTCAATGATGATGATTTCGATGATGATGATTTCGATGATGATGATGATTTCGATGATGATTTCTATGATGCTGATTTCAATCATGATGATTTCGATGATGATGATGATTTCAATGATGATGATTTCGATGATGATGATTTCGATGATGATGATGATGATTTCGATGATGATGATTTAGATGATGATGATTTCTATGATGATGATTTCAATGATGATGATGATGATTTCGATGATGATGATGATGATGATGATTTCGATGATGATGATGATGATGATGATTTCGATGATGATGATGATTTCAATGATGATGATTTCGATGATGATGATTTCGATGATGATGATGATTTCGATGATGTAGATTTCTATGATGATGATTTCAATGATGATGATTTCGATGATAATTATTTCGATGATGATGATGATGAATGAAACGGTCTATAGACATTTTATTAGGTAAACAAGAATTCGGTTTCGTGGCCAGGTTTAGTAAGCATTTGTAGCTCGGCTTCCCTCTTACAAAAATTCACCCTTCGCCACTGATTACTACACATTACATGTTTATTTAATTGAAAAATATAAGTTCATAAAACTTAAATAATCAGTAATCATAACTACTAGATTGCAGCAATCAAACTAACAACTACTTAATGTAGTTTGATTACATGTAGTTAAGTTACATGTAATCATAACTACAAGTAGTTAACTACATGTAGTTAACTACTTTTAATCGTAGTTAGTAATCAGATTACAACATTGTAGTTAACTACGCCCTACACTGCAGTATGCTACCCTTTGTCCTGTATCAGGGCTTCTCTACTAGTGGGGCGTGCCTGCCTAGGGCCGTACAGAGATTATAAGGGAGGCCCCAATATGTTCAGATTTTCTTAAGAAAAATCCATTTGAAGTTTTACATCGTAAATTATGCTTTCTTTTACTTTAATTATTCTTAGTGAATCAACACTTTCCTTTAGTTTGCTATACGTTATTACTTCCCAGAATTTGCGTCTTAGTGCGTTCGCACTCTACGTACAATTATGCGCCAATTCGCTATCGTAAATAGAGATTCTTTGCACAATAAGTATCCGGCTCGAAGGACCAATTAATGTACGAGCCAATGGTTGTAGACACATTTGATCCTTATTAGCTATCACACTATCGGGTAGTGCAATAATACAGTGTGTATTTTTTTCGAAATCAATCCTTCGATTTTTGGTTGGATTTTTTTTCAAAAATCTAATGACTCAGTTTTAGTTTAATTATCTAAATCAGCCTCGAGATTCCTTGGAGTGTTTTTCGCTATTTCTTATAGTTTCTGAAGGCATGGATGACGTTCACTTGAAAAATTCACCCTGTAGTATGACCTGTGGTTTGCGCCGGTTCTAATACGTACAGTCAGTGCCTCACATTGTCTGACCCTTCCCTGATAAGAGGGGTCAGACAATGTGGGGCACTGACTCTACCACGTATGTCGTACCCTTCCTTGAAGTAATTGCGTTGCACAGGTGCGCACGCTAGAGGTAGCGCGGCAGGAGCAGCAAGCGGCCGGCAAGCCCAGCGGCAGCTTCGACAGCACGCAGTCGCGCTTACAGCACCTCGAGCACTCGCTGTCCGCCGAGACGCGCGTCAAGCTCGACCTGCTGTCCGCGCTCGGCGAGGCCAAGCGCAAGCTGCACATACAGGAGGGTAAGCACAAGTATCCGGCTCGAAGGACCAATTAATGTAGGAGGCAATGGTTGTAGGCACCGTGCTTATCACTTTGTTTCTTGGTTGAATTAATTATTCGTTCGTTTCTCGCACTTGACAGACACAATCGATCTGAATGAGGCGGATTTTTCAAATGCAACAGATGGAGGGTTATTGGACCACACGAAAAAAACCACAAGTTTAAAGTTGTGTGCTGTGTGCCACTAGTTTATCAGAACCATAATATAATTTCTTCTTAATTTTGTCAGTAAAGATTTTCACTCGGTACAATGTCGAGTTCTTAAGAAATAAAAATATAATAAATAAATAAAAAAATAAATAAGAAGAACTCAACATCGAACATTAGAGTTTTTTGCTGATACTTTTAAACCTTCTAACTCACAATAATTTCGTTTGCAGGCTTAATATCAAGACAAGACAAAGAAATAGAGGAACTAAAAGCTCAAATGCTGGCAGTGATGCCAACAGAGTTCGTAGCGCCGTCGAGCGCCGTGGTGTCCAAGCTTCGACTCTCGGACGGCTCACCGCTCGACCCGAACGCCTCCGTCTACACGCCCAAGCAGATGGCGCAATGCTCCGACGCCTGAACGCAAGGAAACGAACGCGACCAACCAAGTACTGTCTAACTTACTTCAGTCGAAATACCTTTCAGTGAACGAGATTGTACGAAAATATTCCGAAGATGTGGTGTGAACATTCTTAACCCGAACAATAAAAAAGTGTGGCGATACCAGATAAATTAAGTGGCAATTTTGTGGTTTGTGAGATTTTTCAAAGGAATTTTCGATCAATCTACCTTGTCACTGCTGTGTGAATAGTGTTGCCTGATATGTGAATAATAGGACTGTTTACGTATGTAAAAACCGGGAACATTGCCTCCAAAGTGTTCGCTTTGAGCTGAAAATTCACCGGTACAAAAAAGTTGGTTATAGCTATCGAAATTCACGAAAGACCCGTCGTTTGAACTGAAATAATTTAGACGATACTTTATTCGATGATGTAAAATCTAGAAATATTTAAGAGGGCTATTACATTTTGTCACCTGTCTCGCTCGCATAAAACCGTATTTTTAAGAATGTTAAATGAAAAGATGTATTTTTGAAAAATGTATTCTTAATAATGTTTTAGATAATAATATTAATTTAACAGGTAAATAATAAAAACACATTTCTACTGTGTCATCTAATCAATTTAGGAGCAGTTATATAAGATAGTATAACTGCTCCTAAATTGATTAGATCACACAGTAGAAATGTGTTTTAATTATTTACCTGTTAAATTAATATTATTATCTAAAACATTATGGGCCGTACCACCAAAAAGAAAAACACATGTTAAACGCGAATGCTACCAAAAATAATACGCACTTCTTTTAGCACTAACTTGTCTAAAACTGTGTGTATTATTTTTGGTGGCATTCGCGTTTAACGCGTGTCGTATCTTTTTTGTGGTACGGCCCTATAAGGATAAATTTTTCACAAATGCATTTTTTCATTTAACATTCTTAAAAATACGGTTTTGTGCGAGCGAGACAGGTGACAAAAATGTAATAGCCCTCTTAAGATCTAACGCGTTCTTCCTTAGGTTCCAAAACACCGAGCTTTGACCCTACCCAAGCCATGCTGGTCTTTGTATGGGCGTTTTCTGATCTCAATTTGTTTTTTTTTTTGTTTTCTATTGATAATGCAAGCTGACAAGATGTTTTCGTTAATTTATTGTGTTAGTTAAATTTTTTGTAAGTCAAAGAAGGGCGAACTGGGCTGTTATTTTTGTCGAGAGTGATTTTGAAAAAAAAACTGTTTTTGTCTGATAAATTACTGTGTATGTTTATTAGTGATTATGTTTTGGTTACAGTAAAAACCGTTTTTTGTTTACTATTAAATTAAATATTAGTGTTAACTTTAGTCAAGTGTGATCGCCCGCAAATGTCCATACAAATATCGGTAATCGAAAATAAACTGGATATACTTAACATTAAAATAGACAAGTGTGTTAGTTTTGTAACAGTGTACGTACATAATATGTCAAGACAGAGCGTTTATTTTTTCATATATTGAAATATTTGAATTTCACGCATTCGTGGGTAACTTTATCTTGGTATTGAACTATGTGAAATTGCCCGGAGTATACAATTCTTGCGAATTGTCATCACTTTACAATATCACTATTTGACTATGTTATATGATTTATTGTGCGCACAATTATGGTCATATTTTCGCCTGTAACTGCGTTCAAAACGGCGAATATAATTATATTCATACAAACTTTGTGACTGTATGTGGCGGTTTGTTGAAAAATGGTTCCTATATTAGATAAAATAGGATATATTTTCCAATGAAACGGCAGTCATTGCATTTCTCGGCATTTCTTCAAAAAACGGGGCCGTACAATGATCTCTTCATGCATAATCTGTGTAGATACGACAGTCCTCTGTGTGATTCGCTGCAGTCTAATAAATACGTGTTCTTTTTGAATTTTATGTGATAAATTGTACAAATTTAGATCTGAGATCGAGTCTTCTTCCTTGTATATTAAATTTGTAGTTTTATTCGACGTTTTTAGTCCAAATTTGTCTGTATTTATGTGTGGCGCCGCCTGGCGGTATGTTCGGGAACTATCGGCGTGGCGCTTACATTTTCTTGTTGAACATTTGAGAGGTGGGAATTGTTGACGTGTGACAGCATTACGACAGGTGATGGATCCATGACAGTTGTGATTTTGACAGATGTTCCGGTTTAATAGTGCCGCTGCTAAATTTGAATTCTATGGATGTCTGTGCAGACTTAAGAAATTGTACTTAATAAGGTTTGGGCTAATTTCCCCTAAAACATTTACAATCCATACTTCCAAATGTTACTCGACAAAACCACGGCCAGTAATAAATAAAAAAAGTATGTAGAACAAACATTCATAAAATTATTTCCATACAATAAGCTTGAGTTGTATACATACACAATCTCCTTAAATATTGAACTAAAATTTACGTTATGCACGATTAATTAATCTGTAAAAGTAAAATATCTGTGGACATCTAATTTGGATGATTTTACTGACGTTATGAAATCTAAAACTTCACAGCTAGGCCTGAATCAAAAAACTGCTCTCAATAAAGCTACTGGAAAAAGAACGCCAAGAGATGTCACAAAGGCCCAAATATGCCAAAATGTACCAACCCACAATTCAATAGTTGAGTTGGACCGTGTTGTGCAAAAATAAACAAAATAAAAATTAATATATTTATGAGTTGATGACAAACTAACGAAAATTATCTTTATTCTCATGTGAAAATTAATCCCCGAGGCTGAAGGACTTTTTAAGAAATAACACGAGATCCCAAAATCTATATTCAATTATCTTTACGTACGGACAGACGGACAACAAAGTGATCCTATAAGGGTTCCGTTTTTCCTTTTGAGGTGCGGAACCCTAAATGCATTAACCTTTCACTTTAATTAATGTTTTTGTGTTCTGAAACATTTCTGCACTACAGGCCAATTAATAACATCAACCTGCCGGCCTAGCATGACCACGATAGAAACGGGTTTTGTCTACATAGAAATAGACAAAGTGACAGATTGTAGAAACATTTCTACGTTTTATGAATGAAACGGTAGAAATGTTTCTACAATCTGTCACTTTGTCTATTTCTATGTAGACAAAACCCGTTTCTATCGTGGTCATGCTAGGCCGGCTGATCCAAATGCGGTTTTTTCTATACAGCAAAAACAGAACAATATACATTAAAAACATACAGAAAATTGTACAGTATGAATCAAACCACAAGTTTAGATAGATTTTATCGCTATAATGATCCAAAATCATTTGGTCTCCGTCGGAAATTGTGATGTGGATTGTGGTACATTTTGGCATTGAAAACGTCAGTCATTATATTTCACAATTACATTTAGAATCTAAACAGTAGAGTGATATCCACTGATGTTTTAGGCTCAAGGCCAGGACGCAGAGTCCAAGCGTCACGTCTTTTTATTCTAAAATGTTACATAGCATTCTGAACTTTACCTTCACTATGAAATGTACAGTCAGTGTCCCACATTGTCTGACCCCTCTTAGAATCTAAGGCCCGTATTCCAGAACGATACTCGAGCACCGATCTCTGCTTGAGCATAGATTTCAACCAATCAAATGGCTTTAAATCTGTGCTCAAGCAGAGATCTGTGCTCGAGCATCGTTCTGTAATACGGGCCTTACAATTTCTAAAAGGGGTCAGACAATGTGAGGCACTGACTGTACAAATTAGTGTAGAGCCACAGAATACAACAGAAGGATAACTCCGCAAAGATAGTTAAATAAATTGTGACTCTTGCAACAACGCAATAAAGTGTAATTCAGCTCGCACAGCGCTGCGTGTCTAAAACTATAACCTACAAGGTAGTCTCCTTCTATCGCATAACTCTATCTCTTCTGACGTGGCGTAAACCCACTGAATTGGCCCCGCAAATCCACGCGACGGCCAGCGAACAGTTCACTGGTGGACTCGCGAATTTGTACGTTACATAAAAGAGATAAAGTTCAGTATGCGATGTAGTAGAAATACTCTTTTGACTCTGCGTCAGTGTGCCTTAGGAAGAGATTCACAGACAGCACTCGGACTTTACTTTGCCAAGTAAGCGTTTCAATATGAATCTTATCTACATTCGAATAATGTTCATATTCATATAAGCGAATGTGAATAATCGTCTCACGTGAATATGAACATTAAAGTCATAGGAATAATGTTCATATTCGTATGAAACGCTTACTTAACAAAAAAAGTCTGGGGGAGAGACCTATAAAGTGTACTCTAGCTCAGACGTAACTATCGAGGTAATCATAATGCAATCTTTGAGTCCGTGTAAGTGCGTGCATATCAAAGTGTAAGTTCACAAAATCGACAACTTACGAAAAGCTTTGCTAAGCATGCACTCAGACGGACTCAAAGGTTGCATTATTAACACCGAATTTCTCATAAGTCGTTAGTTAAATCTGAGCACAGTCCCTACGCCACTGTTGCCAATTTTGTGATTTTTGAAATTAAAATCAAAATTGGCAACAGTGGTCTTTGCCAGAGACTCTCTGGAAGAGAATGGTCTCTTCAATTTTGAGCCTTTCGCGCTAGAAATGTATGCAAAAGTCATAAAAGTCTAGCGTAAAAATCACAAAATTGGCAACAGTGCCCTACGCTCTATAGATCTCAGTCTAGCGGTCTACGAATCTCGGCCTTAGTTTAAACTTAACAGATGCGATTTCTGTTTGTATATTCGACATAAATGTTTACTACGCGCTGTTTTGGTCAAAATTATATTCCAATGCATAATTAAGGTGCTGGCACCGTAACTATTCAATACAATTTTTGAAATGTGTTTGGGACATTTTTTTTTCGAGTGGCGCGTGAAAAATTTTGATACATTCTTCAATGTCGTGTGCATAATATTTTCAATGATAAAACTTTGTAGAAAAATATCTCATTCGGGCTTGTAAGCGGGCTATAAAAAATGCAGCTTGCTGCAAATCTTGCTGAGAACTATTAAAGAAATTGTTGCTCAGTTTAATATCCAATGACAGACAAGTTTCGCCTCGCTTAAACCTGAGTTCAGATGGTTGCGCTATCTTGCCCATCATTAACTGACGCGATATAATGAAGACTTACCATCATAATCAGGCGTGGTCGCTGGCGAAGACTGGACGGGGGGGGGGGGTCATACCGCAGCTGAAGTCTTTGGAATTAATCGGTATGACCCCCCATACCGATTAATGCCGACATGCCATACCGCGAATTACCGTGTCATGACCCCTACGACCCCCCCCCCCCCCGGACCGCCACTGATCACAATTTACCGTTCTCATTAGCGTGATATCTCTCGACTATCTAAACAAGCCCTATAAATAAAATAACCTAAATTTTTAACCGACTTTCAAAATAAGTGTTCAGTTATTAGACTTTTTTGTATGTTTTGGGGGCATGAAAAGACGTATGTATAATGTCGCTGCCCTAGTTCAACAGTAAGATATCTTAAAAAAAACAATATTAAGATGTTTTGTTTCATGTGAAAAATTTGCTCTTCTGTCGGTTCAATAATCGGATATTTGTAAAAGCAACCGAAGTGTCTAAATTTCAATGTACACTACAAATATCCGATTTTTGAACCGGACAGAAGGCCAAATTTTTCACATGAAACAAAACTTATCTTAATTTTGATTTTTTAAGATATCTTACTGTTGAACTAGGGCAGCGATGTATTCGTAGTGTAATTGAACACAGTGTAATGAGATCTTTTTCTACAAATTCATCTTTCACTTGTAACTTCAACCGATTTATTTAATGCTAATAAAATAAACATGACATTAAGTTCTTCCTATCCAAAAAATAGCTTCCAAATCTGGCTCTGTTGCATTTATTCATAGTACAATTAATTTTATAAAAAAAAAACCGCCAAAAAATGGACTAACCGACGGAATTGTAAGATTAGTAGGAATAAACGAGAAGGATTCGTATAGTGCATAGGATAATGTTGATGATTGTACAGTGCGATTCTTTTCGAACCTTTTAAATGTTGGTACCTACTGTAAATTGAAATGTTTGTAAGTGCCAATTTATTATATCCTATTTAGCTCCGCCTTGTGTGCTTATTTGATAGATGACATCACATAAAATGGGGAGTTGGCGAACAAAATGGCATAATTGCACGAAATAAAATTTTACTGAAGCAAAAAATTTATACGAAACTTCACTGTAATTGTACCCTTTTGATCGAAATCACGAACTTTGGACTCAATTTTAATTTTAATTACAAATGAGTTCACATTTGTATTCAGTGGGCCAAAAACATTAATAACAAAAGTATTTTGACCAGCCGGCCTAGCATGACCACGATAGAAACCGGTTTTGTCTACATAGAAATAGACAAAGTGACAGATTGTAGAAACATTTCTACGTTTTATGAATGAAATCTGTCACTTTGTCTATTTCTATGTAGACAAAACCCGTTTCTATCGTGGTCATGCTAGGCCGGCAGAAACGTAATTATACCGTTTTATTTGCCAGCTCTTCAAATATTAAATCATCACAATAGTCCGTGTAACTTTTTTCTGGATGACAATTTTTGGGAATTAGTTTCTTTATAATAAATACTTATTGATCTGTTAACGTTATTTTGTCGAAATGAGTATAGTATATGTGACGTAAAATGCTGAACACCAGCCGGCCTAGCATGACGGGTTTTGTCTACATAGAAATAGACAAAGTGACAGATTGTAGAAACATTTCTACCGTTTCATTCATAAAATGTAGAAATGTTTCTACAATCTGTCACTTTGTCTATTTCTATGTAGACAAAACCCGTTTCTATCGTGGTCATGCTAGGCCGGCAGAGGTATACAACATTAAGCGCCATAATAGAAAACAGGACGGACAAAGGTGGAAAAATGTGGTGAAACATAGAATATAGGAATCTGTATGTTGTAGGATTCATCATATCGAGCTGTTTCTTGCGATTCCATTTGTACAAAAATCACGATTTCCTAAAAAAAATGTTGTATACGTTTGAGGTACATAAGTATAACAAAAATATCCTTGTTTAATTGGTGTTTTTTTTAGGAATAAGTAAAGAAACTGATTTATGAAACAAAATAAAAATGTAATAATTCCAGAAAAGTGTCTTTCAAATAAGTTTACAAGTATTCTAAGGAGCGTTCACACATGTCAGTAATAAGCGATGAAACTCACATGGATATATCAAAATAAAAGTGAACATTTCTGTATTAATTTTGAGATTTTGTAACATAAAACGTTCACTCTAGTCTTAACAAAGGTTGATTCAGCATCGTTCGGCAGACACTTGCGTCACTAGTCAGTCGTATTTAATATCCGCAGTTAGCGCATACATTAACTTGTATCAGTAAGATGTGATTTATTTTCTAAGAGTATAGGTTGTCGTCACTTGATTATAAAGTGGAATTACAGTACCCGGCAATGACACGTCGAGTTTTAGAAAGTGATGACCGGCTAGTTTCGGCTTTGTAGATCATCGTATTCGTCACTCATACCTGTGACGTTTTGTCGCTGACTAAGGCGATTCGCACACTGTACCGCATCACGCAGCGTAGCGCGTGTTCTTACGTTGTTTAACTGTGTTTTTATAGAAAACAGGCGTAGTGCGACTCACAGAAAACGCATACATGCGCGGGCTCCGTGGCTCCGTCGCCACGCACCCCGCAGCGTAGCGCGGAGCAGTGTATGTTTCGTCTAAACGGCCGTTTAACATGACTTTTTATAGATGAAAAGTCATGTTAAACAACCGTTTTCAATTTTTCGGACTTTACCTTGTCGGTGAACTTGGCCCTTATTGTGCTGTTAGTGCTTCGTGAGGGATATGACGCTCTATAGAGCCGAAGCTAGCCGATATGTCTTACTAAAGATCGATGTGTATTTACTGCCGCGTACTGTACAATGTGACATCACATGCAATTTGTTGTGTTTACGAGTGAGATTATCGTTCCGGACAGTCGCGGACCGTGTGAATCGACCTTTACACCGGCTCCACACGTTGGCTCCAACGTTAGCTCCAACGCCACTCGCCCAACGTGTGGATCTAAAAAATAACATTGGCCAACGTTGGGGCCAATGCTATTTTCTAGATCCAGACGTTGGGCGAGTTGCGTTGGGGCCAACGTGTGGAGCCGGTGTTAAATTAATTTGTAAACCTAAGTTTTAGGCGTTTAGTTTTTTAATAACGGACTGCGCACTGCCCATGAAGTTTGACTTCCTTCCTTTAGTTTGGAACTACGTAAAATGATTGTGAAAAAGTACTTAATTTTTAGATGTTAGACTTGATGTGATTGTTTTTTTTTTCGAATATGAAATCTATCTGCAGCACAGATACCGATGTATATTTTTTCATGAGACCGGATCAATGCGAGAACGTTATTCGTAGGAACAAACGTACAATGGAACGATCTGAATTTTCACTAGTGAAATGTAAGTGATAATGTTTGTTTGTATTATAAACAGATGCTGTAACAGCAATAAAAAATCAGACTTGCAACTTTGTTTTTCTTTCACCTTTTTTTCTTAGGTTTTGTACCTAACAAGGTCGTATGGAAATACTAGCTGTTCTCCGCGGTTTCACCCCCGTTGCTCGGCCCCTAAGGGTCGTAGCGTGATGTTAAATAGCCTATACTATTCCTCATAAATCTGGCTATCATACAAAAAAAGTTTTTTCGAATCCGACTCGTAGTTCTTGAGATTAACATGTTCAAACAGACAAACTCTTCAGCTTTATATTACCATTCACCATTTATATTAAGCTTGGTAAATAGAATACAGAACTAGCTTGAATATTCAATGTCAGAAATCGAATATACTTCTTTCTCCCCTCCAGCATATTGTTTTTCAAAATATGGATAAAAGTATTTTTAGGAGATTCTAAATTCAATAAAACCATCAAGAATTTTGATTAGGTTTATTCTTACTTACATACTAAAATCAGTGCACATTTTTACTCCTTTATCCTAAGATAAATCTTAGCATTACAAGTATGTGTTAATATGAGATCTATCTAAGCATTGTTTCAAACATGCTTTAAGTTACAATAGTTCACTAACTTCTAATGGTAGGTTGTGGCCTGTGACATGACGGGGTAGGGATGACAAGATTGACAAGGGTTGTTCAATGGCAGTACAGTTGATGATGCGATATCAACTGTTACAAGGCTGAGATCATACTGACAACCTTTATACAATTTTTAGTTAGCTAGTTGTGTTTCACATAAGAATTCCTTTCAATGCTATGTTACAATGTTTTTAACGGTGTTGAAAATATTTTTTCTGCACCAACGAAAAAAACAAATCATGGTTTTTTTCACATGTTACTTTCTCGCCCCCCCTCACCTCCACACTCCCTCCCCCGCCCCTCCCCTTCCCTAAAATGTGGTAAATAAAACTTGGAAAAGAACCGCCGTTTCTTTCGGTTTTTCCCCGTTTTTTTCGAAAAAAACAGAAAATAATATCTGGCGAATTTTCTTGAAACTTTCGAACGAAACATGGAAAAAACGGGAATTTTCCCTTTCAACGCTAGAGCCAACATAGCATCAAAGGTAGTGTCCAACTGAGTTCGGTTTCGGACGTCGGTTTCGATTGGACACTAATCAAAGGGAATTCTTTCTTGTGAAATGCTCTTAAAGGATGTAGCCGTATCTAATGTGTCATTTAAAACATAAGTTATGAAGTAGGTATGTAAGGAAGTATTATAAAGAGGACTTGCAACTCATTAGAAATTCCTCCTGGGTTGACTAGGTTTAGGACATTAGTAGAACAGACAAAGTTTGTACTTATGATTATATTAATTTATTAATGTTTTCCATTTAAACCTGATAGCCTGGCTTCACTCACAAGGCTTTGTATCTCGAGTTGCACCCTCAAAGCTTTCTGCAAATCCATCTTCCTCAACTGTGATGCAATATACTTTCCATAGATATCAAATTCATCCTCTTTTGAGGCATTTTCTGTACTTGAGTCTATGCTGTCTATAAATGTTCTATCAGAGCAATCTGTACTAGGCCTTCTGTGTTTTATTTTTTTCTTTTTATTTTGATATCTACTTTCGTCGATGTGAGGAACTTCTCGGGATTCAGTTTTTAAAATTAATGTGTATTCTTCATCTTCAGGAAATGGGTCTAGGGTCTCTTCTTCCATGTTGTCTTCCGTTGACAGCCATATTTTCTGATTTGCTTCATCTATAGAATCTTGATGCTTTAAAAAAATATAAGAATTAGGTTATTGAACCAAATATTATGAAAATCATTGATACATGTGTGCTTAGATTTTCATTCAGCTCTATATCTATTTTCAAATTTAATGATACAAAACTTAAGTTTTGTGTATCAGTTGAGATCAAAAATATTTTATTTATACATAGGTACAGGTACTGAAGTACTTACACTATCGAATGCAGAAGAATCTTCAGTTTTCTTTATCCCACCGAATCGTTTATGCCACTCTGCAAACCATTTCATGTTCGGTTTGTACGACCACTCGGGGCCCGATCGCTGCTTGATTTTAGCTATTTCTTGCATGTACGTCGATCTGAGATTCTTTATTTTTATCTTCAGTTCAGTTTCATTGAGTAATATGCCAGTAATTGCGTTAAGTTCAGCAATAATGTCTCTGTACGCTTTCAGTCTTTTACTTTTTAGCCTGTAGGCTGTATGCTCAGGGTTCCACAAAAGCTCATGACTTAAATATATTCTTACGAATTGATATGTTTCGTTCTCGCTCCACCGCATTCTTGTAATATTTTTTTGTTGATAAATGTGGAATTACACAATCAAAACAACTGAGTTTTATTTGATGACAATGTCGTCATTGTCGTCGATCCGTCGAATAACAACAAATAGCATAGCAGCTGTCGAATATGTCAAACTGACGTTTGTCGTAACGATTACGCTAAAAATCGACTAAGGGCGTTTGTGCACTTCTCTGTTGCCAGCACGTTTTTTCAGACTCATTTTTTAGCCACTAGGCCTGCAGAACTATCCCCACCACTTTTTAAAACGTATGCCTATTGCCAAAAAAACGGTCTGTGAAAAAACGTGCTGTAAACGGAGTAGTGCACAATCGCCCTAAAACGCGAAAAATACGATTATTAAGCCCGTAACAGACGTAGCTATAATATATATTAATATGAACAAGAATGAATATAAATACGATTATTTCGTGAAAAAATACGATTTTCCTGAAATATAATTTCGAGCGCTATATTGATGAATTTTATGGTTATAATTTATTAAATATATTATCATTATTGTCGCGAATCGAATTTGGATCAAAATACAACGTAAAACAGCGCTATAATTTGCAAAAAACCTAAGATTTTTTCAATTTCGCGCGCAGTTTTGACAACCAGACCCAGATTCACAGAGCGGAAGTGGGTTTACCTGTGCTGCCATTGTAATTCGATATTTGAATTTTCTGTAACAAAGAAAAGAAAAACCAAAAGCAGAGGTCGCAGGTTCGAATGTTCGAATCCTGCCTGTGTCAGTTGTTTTTAAGAATCTCTTATAAAAACAGCAGAAACCATTGAATTCTAATGAGAGAAACCAAAATCTTGGTAAAGTCTTCGCAGTGTTTAATAGAGAGCTAATATAAATAATACAACGTGAAATTTTAGTGGTTGTTTTCCCGTGGCACAACGATTTGCCCTAAGTAGTACTATCGAAACATAGGGTTAAATTTTAATACTACATTTCAATAATCTGCTAAGAATGATTAAGTAATCAATAAAACGCACAAATGATTAAATATCATTATATTTATTATAATACTTTAATCTTTGGTTGATATTTTGCACTTTGGAAGTATTTGAAACATTTGAAATTGCACAATAATTATTGATAATTAAAAAATAGTTAAAGAAAATACAACAGAAAGTTAGACCAACCTTACAACTATAGTAAGATAGTCTAGTTTATTTACATTAAAATTATGTATATAAATATATTTATACTCATAAAGTCTGGTGGCTAAAACACGATTTATTACAACATTATTGACATGAGCTATCCATTATTATGTACTGTCAACAAAAGAGATAAGTAGGTATACAGACAGCTAATTTCAACTTAATTTGTACCCATAATGTATGTGCCAAGTATTTGCCCTCACCTGTCTGAGTGTACTGTAAGTTTGAAAAATTATAATTCATGCAATTACGACTAATATTGCCTACAAAGATGATAATTTTTTGCATGTAGGTATATTTAATTACATTCCCCTTACTTATAGACGATGATTTAATTAAACAGCTCTTATGTCTATTGCCATCTCTATTCATTGTTATAATAATGACAAGGATAGTCATATACTTAATCAGTGGTTAAAGTTAAGAGGCGCTTTTAAGAAAGGGGATTTATTGACTGTACAAAATAATCCACCAGGCAGTTACATAGATTAAATCACACCAACATCAATGAAATTACTATTTCAATCGCTAGACACAATATCAGAGATCCTTGCTTCACTGACCAGGTTCTGTATCTCCAACTGAAGTCTCAATGCTTTGTGAAGGTCCATTTTCCTCAGTTGTGAAGCAATATATTTACCATAGATGTCAAATTCATCCTCCTTTGTACATTGTGGAATTGAATCGGTTGAATAATTTCTTGTTGTAATGCGATGCTTGAGTTTTTTCTTTTTAATTTTTTTATAGTAAACTGGGGAGGTCTGTCTTTCGATCTTTACTTTTGATGGTTGTTCATCAAGCTTTGCGGAATCATATTCATCATCTGTTTGTGGGACTAGCGGATCAGGATTTGTGTCATCCATGTTGGCACTCTGTAACTCTTGGTCGACCCAGATTTGGCAAGATGAATCTACATCTGGAGTTTCTTGAGACTGAAAAAAAAAATGTGAATGAATATCAAACCAGATACCTATTAAAACAAAACTTTAACATTTGTACAGACTAACAAAGTTTGTTTTCCTTTTTTGTTGCCTAAATAATTATAAATAAAATGGCTACATTTAAAATATAGTGCTATATTATATACTTACAGTATTAAACGAGCTTGAATGTCGATTACTGGGCACGTGTTTCAAACAACGGTCCATTTCGTGGAACCATACCAGTGACGGTTCATATATCGAGTCAGGGCTCGATTTCTGTAATATTTTGTGCACTTGTTGTACGTAAGTAGTCCTAAGGTTCTTTATCTTCATTTTTACCTCGGGAATAGTCAAGGACTTCATGGTAGAACCCTTGAATTCCGCACTTATATCGGAGTAGGCCTGTTCCCTCTGATACCTGAGTTTGTACCCCGGATGTGAAGGATTCCAGAGACACTCATGCTTAATATATATTTTAACAAACTCTAGTGTTACTGCTTCACTCCACCGCATTGTCACGATATTTTTGGTTATCGATATATTAAAGAAAACATTTGATTTTCACAACAACTTCCGTCTACTCATTTTGACGTAAAGTAAATAAATTATTTTTTTTGACATTTAGGCTGTTTGACATTGACACACATGTATACAGGTGTTGCCATTGATAGAAAAGATGATAAAATACCACGATTGTAGGTAGAGTGAGCGCAACATTTATGTCTGCGCGCGACTGAGGGCAACTATAGCCACGATTCGTTTTTCCTGATGACGACAGGCGATTTAAGTTACTCAGTTTTTATTTTATAGGGTTGCATATTCAACTCTTTAAGCATTAGGTAGGTACCTACTTCAATGCATTCAAATAATAATAAAAAATCGTTGAGACGATATCAAACTTGATAACCTAATCCAAAGCTCGTGATTGACCGGAGAGCCGCGATCTTGTGGCTTGCTTGACTGACTTGACTTGGCTGATAGATACCTACCTATCACAAAGCAATGATTTGAAAACTGACTGGCCAAGCCAAGAATTTTAGAGGGGTATAAAGATTCTTAGGCCAAGCTCCTGCTTTCGCGCGTCGTCGATTAAAACAATGAGCCCTGAGTAGGTAAAGGTCTACCACCATGTTATGATTCGCCTATCACTCAGCGACTTTCGTACACTGCGTTTCACATGAGAGTTGAGTTCCCTTCGACGCTATGTTGGCTCCCCTGAATGTCAACATGTTACAACGTTTCTAACGGAGTTGGAAGTTTTATTTCAGCACCAATTCTCTTTCACCACTTTTTAGTGTCCCAGGCATTACTAATAAAAAATAAAATTGAATATAGGACCTAGACAAAGCGACAGAGCCAACATAGCGTCGAAAGGAACGCTCTATAGCTTGCAGAGGTGCAGCAAGTCAAATTGCTGTGAGTTTTTAACCGACTTCCAAAAAGGAGGAGGTTCTGCATTCGGTTGTTTTTTTTTTTTTTTTTCATATAGGTAATATGTACATCGATTACTCCGTGAGGTATGAGCCGATTTACGTGTTTTTTTTTTTCATATGGTAGAAGAAGCTCGCGCGGTGGTCCCATAATAAATTGTACCTATTATAACTTAGGTTGACTAGGTTTTTATCCAGCTTCAATAAACGGTATTTTTCGTGTATATCGATGACATCATGGCGATAATAAAAAAACCATATATTAGGTACACGAATTCCTGAACGCAATCGATCTCGATATTATACATTTGTATCACATCATGCCGGTATTTTCCGCAAGATTAGGCAGAGGTGTATAGTAGGACAGTATTTTTTATGTTCAAGTCTTATTTTTATTCTACAGCGAGGTCGATAAGAAAATTAAATAAAACTATGAATCATTTGATTTCAAAGGATTACATTTGTAATCCTTTATTTTGGTTTTATTTTGTTTCCACGTGCTACCTTTATTTCCACGTCAATGTAGGCTTCTGCTAAAGTTGAAGAGACGCCGTTATGCTCGACCGTCATGTTGCAGAAGAGACGTCCTTGCCTATAGGGAAAACTGCTGGGTAGTGACGTCATCGGTATCGTCAGGTTCTTATAATTGTGTTGGCCCTGAAATATGATCAGCCGGCTTAGCATGACCAATTCTATCTCTATTATATTATAGAATAGACAAAGTTATTTTTCTTTCTATCCAACTCGTTCTCTTCTGCCCGAGCCCGCGGCGACCCGTGCTTTGCTTATCAGAATTTTGTCTACTGAAGAATAAAAAACATTTCTTATCTGCGGTGTAGATATTGCATATAAAACGGTAAAAATCTTTCTACAATCTGTCACTATGTTTATTCTCCTGTAGAAAAAACCAGTTTCTGTCGTGGTCGCGTCGCGCGTCGTGGACATGCTACTATGCTAGGCATTAGTTAACTCTATCTTGGGTATTCCATTTAATAAAAAAAAGATTGTTCTAATTTTCTTTGCTTATTTTGAAAAATTGAAACGTTCAACAAATTAAAAAGGTACATAGGTAGGTACTTTAACTAGGTACATACTTTAAGCTTTTTTTTAAACTTTGAATTTTCAATATAAATAAGGTAGGTGCGTATAAAATGTTAAATGTAGGTAGTAATTTTAATTATGTTAATTGTAATTACTATCAAACTACAAGACAGTGCTAGACAGCAGTGGGAACATTTAAAATATTTAGAAGTAATCGTGACGGAAACTAACGAAAAACAGTAGGTACCTAATACTTACAGGGGGGAAAGGACAGCGATCGTTTAATTTTATCATCGCCTTTTTGAGAGCGTCGCCGAAAAATGAGCCCTCAGTGAAATCACACAATTTAAAATGCAACTCTACAAATGTGCGAAGATATTTGTAGGATTGAAACTCGTAGAAGTATAGGCCTATCTGTAACATAAATTAATAACACACACAATTAAGTAGATAATAATTAAAGAAGGAAGGAAGTAGACCTACTTCCTTCGATTCGTTACCTCACTTTTGGCTACTTTCGTAGTACAAAAGTGAAGTCCAGTTTTGGTTACTTTTGTCTAGACCCGTGCAATAATTTTAGGAATTGCTCAGGTAATTAATTACTTATATCGTATTTATTTTATTTATGTAGCAAGAAAAATCTGCTAAAAAGTTATTTTTTCAGCATAATAGGTATCTATGTTTTTGTCGGGCGTAAAAATAACACAGCAGCAATACCTGGTCAGCAACTAAATCAAGGATTATCAGAAAATAATTAAATTTATTTGATCAGCAGAATGATTATTTCAGTCATCAGGATTATACCTACAATCAGTTAGCACAAAAATAATATTAGGATCCAAGAGCGAGCGAAGCGAGCTCTGGAACTTGGGGTACCCCGACACCTCAGATCATAGAAACAAGGGAGATGTGTCAAGGCGCTATCGAGCTCGATGCCTGATTTTGAGCAAATTGCTCATATTAAAAACGTACGCGCTGGCGACGAACCGAACACGATAAATACAGTGTTTTAGTTTAGTGCTAGTGTTGAGTGACGATTAACAGTGTTAGATTGAGGGTGTGCGGAATGTTTAATGCGTGGGAGATCTTTTTATTCACAAGGAGCGCTTAATTATGCGCGTAATTGTGTCGAAAAATGTACTAAAAGTGGCATCAGTTGTTCCGGTACTAATTTGCTATGATGGCATATCTCCTTGTTTCTATGATCTGAGCCCGACACGGACAGGTTAGGCTGCTCTACCTACTTATTAAGTAGGTACTAATATTGCTGCAGATATATTTAATTTGCTGCCCAATATCACGTTACTTGCAGATCAATTTCGTTATTTTTACTGACTACTAGAAGCAACTTTGTTTCCTGACAAAGTACATTTAGGAGCTGACGAAGACCTCTTTAATTAGCTGACCTAGCAAATTCTTACCGAAACGTTATTCCCAAGGGTCACAAGTGTATTCGCGATTATATCTATGTAGTATATTGGATCGTTGCGACTGTACCGTCTGCTGATGATATACGCATCTTTCAGGAATTTCTTGTTGAAGTACACCACCTTCGGTCGTTCAGTTACCAGGTAAGTAACCGATCTAACCTATCATTAACAAAAAACAAACTCTTTAATTAGATAACACTATTATTGCTTTGCGCAAGCGGGGGATGGGAGCGCAATATAACACAGTCTAATGCTGCCATATCCTCTGTAGTAAGACGCTTGTGAGCAACGTATTGAAGGTAGAAACGGAGGAATACCTTCTTACACGTGAATTCACGGCGAGAACTGCTGTCATGTCACCGTGCTTGTAGCTTAGGGATTGACAAAGGTGCAATCATAATCAATAATATTATTATGCGTGAGAATACTCCCTCAGTGATAACCTCTGAATCCGTTAAGCTCTCGCGGTGAGATTCTCCCTCGAGCGTTGCCAAACAAATTGGCAGTTCTCACGGTGAATCACGAGGCGTGTAAATTACAGAATAGACTTGCAGGCCAATAGACCACAAGCTTTAGCTTGAAATAGGACCAGCTTTGTACAGTGGAAAAATAACTCACATTTTCGGTAAAGGATGTTCCAATATGGCAAAAAATATAATAAAATAACAAACAGAATTTCAAATTCATAATTAACCGTCTACTTCCGTTGTCGGACAAGTTAAATATGCTGGTGTGTTTTAAAATAATAATTTGAATAGGAAAATGTGGCAATCATAGGTATTTTATCTAAATGGGCATAATAATATTGAACTCATTAAATACCTACATATCTTGAAAATCAAAAAAATATTACAGTGATTTGCTTACAAAAATGGAAATTATGCAATTTAGTATGGGCATGGGGTCATCAGGAACAAAGGAACATTTGTTGAAATAACTCATAATAGATGGCGATATATGTATCGATTTGTTATTGAATTTTGTGTAAAATTGAGAACACGAAAAAATACATCATGAAAAATATTTGTTAAAATTTTGAAAAATCCTTTAAGCACAGAAAAATGTATAGCCCGGAGATAGCCCGCGCTAAATCGGTCACATTTCTTTGTATGAGATGAGGCATCTGTACGTATAGTATTATATTATCTGTGGTATGGGGCTGGCAGCAAATTAAACCAAAGTAGCAGTCAAAATGTTATTATTCCACAACACACAATAATTTAACTCGATTACGATCACGTTATAATCACGATAGGCATTCTTAGTTGCTCATCATCACCATAGTTTTAATTTTTACATCCATGGCACTGTATGTTTCTAAATCCGTGTCCCGTTATCTAATTCAACGACGCAATGGATATATTTGAACTGTCAAAATGAAAGACATGGTGCCTTTTCGAGATTTATGTGATTTTATGTGTTTTAAGGCTGTTGAGATTTATTTAATACGTTTATCTCAATAACATTATGTAGGTACAGTTTAGAACTTAGCTATTAAACTTTTTGGTTGTGAATATTATGTTTTCTCGAAGCTGCGTAACGACTTTTAATTAGGCACCACCGTTCTACGTATGTAGGTACCTCAGATCATAGAAACACGGAGATGTGCCAAGGCGCTATCGAGCTTGATGCCTGATCTTGAGCAAATTGCTCATATTAAAAACGTACGCGCTGGCGACGAACCGAACACGATCGATGGTATAAATACAGTGTTTTAGTTTAGTGCTAGTGTTGAGTGACGATTAACAGTGTTAGATTGAGGGTGTGCGGAATGTTCAATGCGTGGGAGATCTTTTTAGGGTTCCGTACCAAAATGGTAAAAAAGGAACCCTTATGGTGCGACTTCCTCTGTCTGTCTGTCTGTCTGTCTGTCTGTCACACCTGTTTATTTCAGCAACTACTAATGCTATCGACTTGAAATTTGGAACAGTTATAAAGAATGCTTGTCCAACTATATTGCAAATGAAAAAGTTAAAAAATATTTTTATTTTCATCGCAAAAGGGGCCGGAGTGGGGATCCAAAATTTTAAAGTGGGGTTACTAGGTCAAGTGATATATCATATGAAAGGGCTTGATTTGCACATTTCAAAATATATTTTCATTTTATTTTATGTCTTACAGTTTTCGACATATGATGAAAAATGTCTGAAAAAATACCATTCCCGCCCCTTATCTCCGAAGTTTGCGGAGCGAAAAATCTGAAATAATTAGGGTTGATAGGAATTGACCCAAATATGGCACCAAAATAAAACGATGTTCCTAACTAGTACAGTTTTTTCAAAATCATCAAAATTCCTTCACAAACGAACTTAGTTATGCGGTCCGGTTTTTTTCACTTTATACGTCCAAAAATGATACGGAACCCTCGGTGCGCGAGTACGACTCGAACTTGGCTGGTTTTTATTCACAAGGAGCGCTTAATTATGCGCGTAATTGTATCGAAAAATGTACTAAAAGTGGCATCAGTTGTTCCCGTACTAATTTGCTATGATGGCAAATCTCCTTGTTTCTATGATCTGAGGTAGGTACCCTTATATTATAGGTATATTTTCCAGCTATATTGGAAAATCAATCGTATCTACTTTCAAAGGATATCACAGTCCAAATGGCATTAAGTCCGCCTTCTGTAACATACATACAATTGTGCTTAAATGTTTTAATAATTATTATTTTAATTTAATGAAACAGCCCAATCAATCGAATAAAATGTAGAGCCTCAAAATTGGATGACAATGCAATTAGGTACTTATGTACATAGCTCTTTTAAAAAAACGTGGGATATATTTTTATTTATTTATTTATTTCCGCTGGACTTGGCAACACTGTAATAGGCAGAACGCATTCTTTCCCGCCCATAAGGCGAATTCGTATTTCAAAAAAATAGAAAATTAAAAATTTTATGAAAACTGACTGCGGTCGTCTTATCCACCTATACCTATAACCACCAAAAAGAAAAGGAAAACAAGATATTGCAGTCGGGACCCATTATATGACTATTACCCGGAAACACTGGGTCCCGACTGGAATATCTTGTTTTCCTTTTCTTTTTGGTGGTTATAGGTAGACGACCGCAGTCGGGTTATTATAAATTTTTAATTTTCTACTTTTATTTTTCACTTTTTAGATTTTGATGTCAATGACATATATTATATATTTTTGTAATCGCCTTTTAAAGCCCTTCATTTTGATACCCCACATGATGATGTAATAAGAAAATAAAAATAATTGTTTTTTTTAGATAAATGTTTTTTTAGATACTTAAATGTTTTTCAATGTATAAGATATATATATTTTCATAATTGTCTCTTTAAGCCTTTCATTTTGATACCCACATGACCATGTCCTAATTTTTTATTTTTTACGACTTAAGTTATTGGCGATTAAAATCCACCATGTTGGTTTTTTTCATAATCCATATAACCTATGTTACTCGCGACGTTTATACAAATCTAATGATATGCCATATGTTAAAATCCGTTCGCTCGTTTAGTCTCTAGGAGGGAACACAGAAACGGAAATACATACCCACATACATACATACAGGTGATACCCTCCTTTTAGGCTTCGCCGCAGTCGGGTAAAAATATGTAAGGAAGTTCCAGCAAAGCTAGGGGTGGTCGCACGTATTGTATTTAGGTACGCCATTGAATTGAAGCAAAGAATTTCGTAAATCCATTTCTGACAGAAACAAGCCTAAATCTGGTACCAACGTATAATTTATTGCTATATTTCACCCGACATCCCTGAACTTTAATGCCATGGATTACCTACAAACTATTCCCGGACAATAGATTTACATTTAACCGACAATTCAGTGAAATTGAGATAAGACCCGCTAAACGAGGGGATTACAGGGATATGAATATAATATATCTTATTTGTGTCTGCGCTGCCGTGCTCAGTGGGGTGCATATCAATTGCGGTGTCCCCGAATTACGCTTATTATACTATAGGTTCCGGCGTCAGTTACAGCACAGATAGCGTAACATTTTCGGCCTAATAGACAATAGACAGTTGACAATACGTACCTAATAAAGAATAGTCCAAATATAGACGACGAGCATTGACTGACGAAGCAATCGCGTGCAGCCTCGGCGCCCCTCGTCTTCTTCATTCCGCCAAAGAGACCGAAAAATCAGGTATGCGCAGGTGACGTTTGTGCTCATGACTGGTATTAGTACCTATACTAGCAGTGCCCATGACTCGGCCGCATGGAAGTCGGGAATTGGCCCGGCAAAAAACTTCGTACACAAACAATAACAAAACAAATGAAGAAAAATCACCCGTCTAATTCCATCTTCCTCTGAAGTTTAAGTAGAGAGGGGCAAATAAATATCATTATCATGACTGCAACGACCGCTGGGATGGCGCGATGGAGCGCTGAAGAAATTTTGTTTCTTTCAAAGATAGGTTTACCCCTTTTTTATATTTATGTAAAAATAAAGTTTTTAAAAGATAAAGTGCCTGGTACCAGTTTTGTCCAGTTCCGCAGACTAATTGTGTAATACACTCAAGATGAAAATAGCTTTTATTTTTGTGTGGGTTTTAGTCAGGAGTCTGACAGACTCACAGACCTCTCCGCCACGGGGTGGAGGACATCCATGAGAATTTCTTACACGAAAAAAAGGATAAATAATAATTTACGATCCGATTTTTTACATTTTCGTAGGTATTCATCTTTAGGTATGGTAAGTAAGATAACAATCAAAAATTGTTTCCGATGCCGACTACCAATGTTAAAAATGTATAAATTCCTATAAATGTTTCAATTGCTTGAAATGTGGTATCTATTTGGACTAAGTATTCGATACCTACCACTTTGAAAAGTTATTATCTAGCATCCGCACCCGATCTGTGCGTATATTATGCAGCTGCTAAAATAAATCTAATAATTATTTGATACCTCATACAATTTCCGGTTGCCAATTGGCATGAATGACATTTTTCTATTTCCAGGTGGCTCTCGAAACATTAATCTGTATAATTATATCAACGGATCCATATCAGAGTACCTACCTAATTGTCTGGATCTAGGTTTAAACTTAGATTAAATCAGCTTTGAATTATTGGAGAACATGAAATAATTTAAGTAGGTACCTACTATGGAATATTGATTGTTTTCAGCGAGTTGGCTGATGTTTTAATTTTAATTCAGAAGTATTTCATAGGTCTTGAAGCTCGTTATATGGCGTTGTACCACTGCTAAATTGCGATGTGGAAACGAAACAAATAAGCTTTGGACTAAGTAGATATAGGAGCCGAAGTTAATGGTTGACGTCAGAGTAACGCCTAAGAGCTCAAGATAGTTAGTTATCGGAAAGTAGGAGTCAGCTGAAATTGCTTCGTTTTGGTGGAGAACAGACACGCCTGGGTCTTAACTGCATTGTTTTTTTTTTACTTTTTTCTGTTTATTATACCGCAAACAGAGAAGCAAACGAACTTAAACTTTCTGTCCGACGGTGTGAGCCAGCGCCTAATCATGATTCAACAGTGGAGGAAGTGAGGGGCGGCAGACGTTCACTTCAACTCATTTAGCTAGGGACCAAATCGCTTTACTACCCGCAGGATACGAAGCCAGTTTTTTCCCTATTCCACGAATGTGGTCAGAGCTAGCCCTCTGAAGAACTTTTTTGCAGGACTTGGCAGCCTTGTTAAACGCCTTGTTCCTCTGACGTATTTTCTTCGCTTTACGGTGTCGATCCAGGCTAGCTGGGCCATCTCTAGACTCCTGCGCAACTCGCTCGCTAGAAGTTCTACGCGCGATAGCGACGCACACGGGCAGAGTGCAGTAAGCGTAAAAAAATCATTTTTATAGAGAATCGAGTAGCTTATTATATAAGCTTTCTAAAAAGGTATATCACATGGGTTGGGTGTTCGAATTTCTTCGGAATATTATACCACTTTTGACCGTCTCCTTTGTGTTTGTAAACGCACCCACGACACGAAACATTTCAAGGTGTTTTGTGAAGAAATGGAACATTCCGTATCCTCAAAAGATATCAAAATATATGTTAATATACCAAAATATACATCACTATGCCAAAATATACTGAGATATATATGTCGACATAAATTTTGGTGACGTCATAGAAATATACAGGATGGATTTTTGTAGTGTAGATAGAAAATTGTACTCAAAGAAAAAATTCCTTTATTTTTTAATAGAAAGAAAACTGCATTCAAAGATTTTCAAAAATTCGCTTGCCACACCCGGGAATCGAACCGACTAAAATCTGAAAAAGTTACAATCTGTACTTTTATTGCATCGATCGTTAGGATCAATTAATAAGGATGAAATCACTCTAAGAAACTTGATAAACTAAATGAAAAGAAAACCATGACATCTGGACTTATAAATTCAATGAGTCAAGTTAAGGCTTTGAAAAATTAAATGTTTTTCGAAAATCTTTGAATGCATTCTCTTTCTATTCAAAAATAAAGGAATGTTTTCTTTGAGTAAAATTTTCTATCTGCCGTATTATGAGTACTTTCCATTTAGGTGGCATTACAAAATTCCACCCTGTATATTATAGCTACGTGTGTAGTCGGGTATAACCGTGTAACATTAACAAGTAAAACAAAACTGTGAGACTCAACTGTCATGGCCGCCCCCATGACAGTTGAGTTTCACAGTTTTGTTTTATGACGTGGCGTTTGAGTCGTTGTATGTGGGATTTTGGTTGCCATTTTGACTGACATTGATATAATTGATATAATAATTGACATCAACAGTTGTCAAAATGACGTTTCACAGAATTAATTTGTCGATTGTTGATCCACCATATTTGTGTTGTGTTGTTCTCCTTGACAAAGAAAATAATAAATTACAATTAAAGGAAGTAATATTAAAGAGAATAAGCATTAGGAACTGGTTACTATCATGTAATGCTATAATACTTATTGCGTACGTAGACTACTCCCAGGTTCCATACATTTTTGAAACAACTCCTTTTTCGGGGTCTCTAATTGTTGGTTGCCTCAGGGCCTCCACACCTTTAAATCCAGCCCTGATTTCAGGGTTGATCCTAAAGTAAATCAAACGAGATTGAAATACTATCTACTAAATACCCTTTTTCGATCAGTCACCCTGAATATGAATGCTTGTTGCAGGTCACATACCTGAGCGTCGAGCACCCCAGGGTCACGTACTACAACCCCAAGTTTCTAACGTATGCAAACTTGACATCTGTGAGATATGGCCGCGGTAACCCCATCTACTACGTAGGACTCCACTTCAATTGTATTGTACCCTTCGACAGTAGTATCTATGTAAGTTTACTTTTCATCTTTAACACAAAACTGAGTTTGCTTCGCATAACATAGATACACCACCGGAAAAAACCGCGATGTCAGATTAAAGCGAGATCCTCGTAACTGTTGTATAAGGGGCAACGCAGACGACAGACTTTTTGTGCGATCGAGTCTGCCGCGCTTGCAGCGCTCGAACAATCTGCGAACAATCTGTGCACTAAGTTTCGCAGATTGTTCTAGTGCTGCAAAGCGCTGCAGACTCGATCGCACAAAAAGTCTGTCATCTGCGTTGCCCTGACGGACTTTTTTTTTTCGCGGTGGAAATCCTCATGGATGTCCCTCGCCTGGCGGAGGAGTCTGTCAGACTCTTACTGGCTAAAACCACCCTGGTGTTCCTCCAACTACCTTAAGCCAGGGGTACGGGAGTCGCGCGCGCATTCGTCCGCACTCCTGGCAGGTGTTGGCCTGCCAGAAAACGCGGGCCCCGTCACCCTCTGCGGCCGTCACCCAACGGCCGAAGACGGACTGCAATCTGCGATTTCAGTACTTTTTGGGAGATCCTGCAGTGAACTGCTTCCAACAAAGAATACTGAGTCGCGTTTAGAATGATTGGGTATATATTCGAGGTAACCTATTCGGATAAATAATTCTTGAACGAGTGTCTCCATTCAAAAAATAGCTTGAAATAAATGGCTCTTGTCAGTGCAATTTATTCTGTCAAAGAATGATCCATTACGGTACGCCAAGGACCCCGCGGGTCGAAGGTATAAACGCCAAAGGAGCACGAAAAAGATTGCAGTCTTAAAAACCAGACGTTTAACTCGCTGGCTAGTTGTGCATGCTTGAAATTCTGAGACTACGGTATAAAATCAACCGAGACTGACTGTTCGGCTTGCTAATGGATCACCGACGATAGTCGGCGAGCCAACAAGCCGACGAGAAATACCGTTGGCTCGCCGGCTCGCCAATGGATCTACCACTTCATATTTTGTTTTCCATTCTTACCCTTGCTTGCAGATAGACGTATACTTTTACGAGCTGCTGACTAACCAGTACAAGCGCAGCTTCATCGAGTTTCATTTCAACTGGTGCTACCTGGTTGAGAAGGACATGTTCTTCGGGGCTGCCATAAGGGCAGGGGGACTGAAGACACCATGTCCACATGGACCGGTAAATCAATCATAAAATTACATGTCCTGACTGACTGATTCATCAACGCCTAGATTAAACCGCTAGACCTAAAAAGCTGAAAATTTTACAGCGTTCTATAATAACATTGATAATGATTAAGAAAGGTTTTTTTAAAATTTCATCCCTAAAGCGTTGAAAAAGGGGGTGAAAGTTTGTAGTGAAGTATTGTTAGTTATAATGTTAGTTTATTAAATATTATGTTAGGATGGGGCGGGTTAGCTAGTATTAAATACGCATTATTATTAAACATTTAAAAGCATTTAAATTTGATATGACGCGAAACACGGCCCCTTGCCTTTTTATTACCCATCTTGTTACAAAGTGTCGTCAGAAGACACAGTCTGCCATTTCGTCTTGTCAGTTTTATTTGCCTTGATCTAAATAAATGATTTGCCGGAACGTAATATTAAATAACTTTATTCGACCGAAAACAAAAACGGTCGAAATGAGTATTTTGGCCGGAAATGGCTGAAAACTGAAACCGAAATTCGGTTAAACTCTGCCGCTATTTTCATCGTTTTTTTTTTGTTTTTAGGGCCCGATCAACTTGGTGAACATGACTATCAACCCATCAGTCATTCCCAGAGGATTCCCATTCACCAAGGGCAGAATATACGCGAACTTTACCCATCCAAAGACTAAAGCTAGAGTGGCGGATGGATTCATCGACATGAGAATAGCGACCGTAGAGGCGAAGAACGCTAGATCATTGTTCGAATTATCATAATTTATGGTCTGTTAAAATTAAAACAAGCGAATCGATCATAATTAAGCCACATGTATTTAACAGAATTTAAGTAAAAATACATGTAGCTTAATATTAAATTATGCTGAATTAGTTCGCCTGCTGGCCCAAGGTGGTAAGCTTTATAAAAATCCGAAGACAGACTATTTAATTATTCAATTTTGTTATTTTTGCCTACGTTTCAAATAAACAAAATTGTATTTAATTTTTTATTATTTTCCCATTCATATTTTTAAAGGCGACGCAGACGACAGACTTTTTGTGCGATCGAGTCTGCCGCGCTTTGCAGCGCTCGAACAATCTGTTCACTAAGTTTCGCAGATTGTTCGAGTGCTGCAAAGCGCTGCAGACTCGATCGCACAAAAAGTCTGTCGTCTGCGTCGCCCCTAAACAATACCTACGGCTGTGATGTACATTGAGTCAAATGTGAATGTTTTGATCCAGATTCATGAGGAATAGTATCTATAGACTATTTAACATCGCGCTACGACCCTTAGGAGCCGAGCAACGGGGGTGAAACCGCGGGGAGGAGCTAGTAAGAAAATATATCAGATTATGTTTGCGCTCCGCTGCAGTCGGGTAAAAACTTATTTGGACTATTTGATACCCACTACTTTGAAAAGTTACTAACTGGCCCGCGGAAAATTTAGAGCGGGCTAGTTAATGGCGCCGATTCTCATAAGCACCAACTAAACTAATATTAGAATATCGCTATCTTTTTCTAAAAGACAGCACGAGGAAAGGACGATCGAGGCTTTAGTGCTGTCAAACTAAATTACGTCTTGATTTGAATGTACTTCAGTGTGCTTTTAATCGTCACGTTCCGACGTGTTGTCTAAAATTGTATGAAAATTTTAGTCCAACTAAAGACGGCATTTATTTCCTCTCTTTCTTGTTTTTTATCAGGGTGAAAAAGATAGCTGGCACCAATAGGTATCTAGGTACCTAACCTGTCGATCGTTCTTTAGCTGATAAATTAACTAATTATTTATTTTTTATAAATATCTCATCTCATACAATTTCCGGTTGCTAATTTGCATGAATGCCTTAATTGTGCTATTTCCGGTAGGTAGTTTTCGAAACATTCATCTGTATAATTAGATCAACAGATTCTTATCAGAGTAATCTGTATCTTGGCCTACAATCTGTAACTTATATGTATTATGACAAAACAGCTATGAATTAGGGGAGGACTTGAATTAATTGAAATGCTCCGGAAACATTGATTGTTTCAGCGTGTTGTTTGTGGTTTTAATTTTATTTCAGTGGTTTTAAATGTCGGAGTGGTCAATAAGTTTGCTTTCTCTTCGGCGGTACAGGTGTGAGACGAGCGATAGCCGGGCACATGAGTGTCTAACATTAATAAGCAGAGTGCGTCAGGAGGACACGAGAGGGCATAACTGTTCACCTCCATTTTGACCGAAAATTGGTTCGTAATTACAATTAAATTGAAATGTGTACAAACCATAAAATAACTTTTTGATAAACAATACAAGAACGTGATATATAAACTGAATCATATTAACGTAAAATATTTTGTAAACTTCTGCCAGAGTGTGCGGTCCTGATATGGCAGAATATATTAGAATCGTTAATTGTATTCTATTGTCTTTGTTTTACCTGAGTTGTGTTTCTGAAAAGGTGAGTTGTAAGGTTATCTAGTTAGCTAAGTTCGCTAAGTCACCGTGAATATGAATCTTTATTGCAGGTCACATACCTGAGCGTCGAGCACCCCAGGGTCACGTATTACAACCCCAAGTTTCTGGCGTATGCAAACTTGACAGCTGTGAGATATGGCCGCGCTAACCCCATCTATTACGTCGGTCTCCACTTCGAGCCTGTTGTACCTTTCGACAGCAGTATTTATGTAAGTTTACTTTCCTTCTTTTTCTTAAGGGGGATCCGTCAATGTAGCTCGCGAAATTCAAAATTTCCTATCATCAATTTAGCTTTTGCAATTATATTTGAGGAAAATCGTCGTTTTCATGAAATACTCCTATTTTCCCCAAATATAATATCGAGCACTTTTAAAACCAGTGCGGATATTTTAGGAGGTGAAAGTACTCATGAATATGATCAACTTTTATTATGGGACCGACACTGAAATATGAAAAAAAAAATCAGCTGTTCCCTACAAAAATGCACTACAACACGATCAAAATGTATGGAACAGCTGATTTTTTTTTCATATTTCAGTGTCGGTCCTATAATAAAAGTTGATCATATTCATGAGTACTTTCACCTTCTAAAATATCCGCACTGGTTTTAATTTTACCCTGTATATTATCATTATTGTCGCGTATTAAATTTGGATCAACATAAGTACAACGTAAAAAAACAGCGCTGCAATTTGCAAATAAGTAGGTACGTAAGGCATTTCGAATTTCGCGCGCTACCTTGACGGATCCCCCTTAACAGAAAGCTGCGTTTGCTTCGTATAACGTACAACACCAGAAAAGTAAGAAATAGCAGATCAAAACAAGATCCTCGTAACTTGTCTATGTTTTATAGGACTGGCAAGGGGCAATCTGACCTATTTGGATAAATAGTTTACTAATGCACGCAAAGCAAGTATCTTTCCATCAAAAAATGGCTTCAAATAAATGTCTCTATTTCAATTAGTGACCGACCGAAACCGAAACTAGTGGCCGTAATCGAAACTTCCATAAGGTCATATGACCTTACATGGAATTTTCGGTTTCGGTCGTAAAAATTAGTTTCGGTCGGACACTAATTTCAATGCATTTTATTTCTGACATAATTGTTTCCATTCTAACGTAATTCTAACCTGCAGGTAGACGTATACTTTTACGAGCTGCTGACCAACCAGTACAAGCGCAGCTTCATCGAGTTTCACTTCAACTGGTGCTACCTGACAGAGAAGGACATGTTCTTCGGGGCTGCCATGAGGGCAGGGGGACTGAAAACACCCTGTCCTCACGGACCGGTAAATTAATACATATATTACGGGCAATTTGATAATCAGGCATTATAAATAAAACTGCATGATTAATTAATCACTTTTCCCGGTCAGTATAAATAATGAAGGGTGGTCATTATTTATACTGACCGGGAAAAGTGATTAATTAATCATGTCCTGGGCAAAATAATAAAACACATGAAATGTAGTGTTTTTGTTTTGGGAGTGTGGCCGAAAATCGATATTTTGGCCGGAAATGGTCGAAAACTGAAACCGAAATCCGGTCGAACCCTGCAGTTATGTTCAACTTTTTTTTTGTTTTTAGGGCCCGTTCAACTTGGTGAACATGACTATCAACCCATCAATAATTCCCAAAGGATTTCCATTCACCAAGGGCAGAATATACGCGAACTTTACCCATCCAAAGACTAAAGCTAGAGTGGCGGATGGACACATCGACATGAGGGTAGCACTCGTAGAGGCGAAGAACGCTAAATCATTGTTCGAATTATCATAGTTTATGGTCTGTTTTAATGTTAAGTAAATACATATAGCTGAAGCGATTCGCTTGATCTAAGATCGTAAGCTTTAGGGCCATATCTCATTAGAATGCCATGGCACCGACGCCAGCAGCGCCGCCAGTTAAATATGTCAAATTGTATTACAACGTACCTAACCATACCTCACTTGGCGACGGTGGCGTCGCCACCAGCCCGGACGCCCGCTCACTCACTCGACACTGACACGCACTCATTTCTTTGACGTTCATTTTGTTTGCGTGAACAAGCGATACTAATCTCGTCTGGCATCCGCTTTGGCGGTCAGATTTGGCGTCTCACAGAACCCAAGGGTAGCCACGGAAGCGCTGCTGGCGTCGCTGCCATGGCATCCTAATGAGATATGGCCCTTACAAACATCCGAAGACAGACCATTTAATTATTCAATTTTGTTATTTTTGCCTACGTTTTAAATAAACAAATATTTATATCGTTTATTATTTTTTCCTATTCTTAATTTTTAAAGCGCTTACTAATGTCAGTTCCACCATAAAACTGGATTTTATTTAACTTGTCGTGTGTGTACGAGGACAAGTCTTAGCTTGCAACTGAATTTTGGACCAGCTTGTCTATTCCGTACCTACACGCACAATATTCCGCGAGAACTGGCAGTTTGTTTGCGGACGTTCGAGGGAGAATGTCACGGTGAGATTCTCCCTCGAACGTTCGCAAACAAACTGGCAGATATCGCGATATCATGCGGCGTGTCGGTATGGAATAGACATGCAGTTCCCTCCAACCGATTGAGTGGAAAGGAACGCATAAATGTCACTTCGATGACAATGCAATAATTTGGTACCATGGAGGTGGTCTCATGATAGAGCCGGAAGGTGGCAATAAGAACTCCTCAACTTCTTAACATAACTCCGTCATGTTTGAGCTCGTTGGATTTGTCTTGACACGTACTGTAGAGCTAGATGATGTCCAGGGTCTTTGATGGAGCTGGTGAGTAGTCATTATAAAAGCTTGTTTTGAGAAATGTTATTCAACATAAAAATTATTATATGTCGGAAGAGTGAAGTAAAAGGCTTATTTACGTACTAGTAGCGCCATCTATTGGCGGTTGAGATACCTTAGTCGATTGATCAAATCGATCAAATCGACAACAACTGTCCCTGAGTCAGTAGTTCGAGCCGAGGTTGTCGAGGAACTGTCGCGTGTATCGGATTCAGATAATTTTAATCTTGTATTTCATTAATTATTTTATAAATATAAGCATTTTTAGAAGAAAGATTTCATTTCCGAACGAAACCTACATTGTGATTTTGCCAAAATAAAATATAAAAACTTATTTTACTGTGTCATTAAGTTTAATTGTATTAATTGATCAATAATTGCAGTTAAATATTTCTCAGATTTAATATCCTATTTTGATATCATTATTTGTTTCAAATGATAAATATAGCAAACTCAGTTGATGTTATGTTTTATCGAATTTACTTAAAGATAACAGATATATTGATTTAAAAATACATTAATTATCCTTTAATGTTTTAAAACAGTTCTAACAAATTAGATTTCATTAAGTTTATCAATATTAAATGTTATTCGGTAAAAATATATGATTGGTTCAAAAGGGCGGCATAATGTTTGACACCATTATTATGGTGGGTAGGGTATAAAAGCCAGGTGATCGGCTAGTTGAGGACCTTTTTATTCTAATCATCGTTTTTGTGAAGTAGTGTCTACGAGGTGCCACTTGAGTTAAGTACAGTTGTTATTATTCTCTAAATTATGTTAATTTAATATCTTTATATCTGTGTTGCTATATTGCTATGCTTTGTGTATCCTCATTTTATAATTGCTAATTTAAATGAAAATGATTGTCTAAATGATCTAGTTATATTATGTGGGAATATTCTTGTTTTTCTACCTACATGTTTTACAATAGTTATGACTAAATTTAATTTGTGTATATCATGATGAAAACAATATGTATAAAATAAACCATGGAGTTTCTTGCTCATTCTTCTCCATCGGTAATTTCTTTTGGAATGAGCAACTAGTTTTTCGAGTCACAAAAATAAAAGTCTAGTCTTGCCTAAATTGTGTTATTTTATAATAAAATCCCTTTTTTGTTGGATACCTACCTGCACATATTCATAAATACTTGATAAATCACAAATAATCTCTAACATATATCTATAACAATGTAACCCACCAATATAATTTTCTGACACGTGCGACATCTTTTCGACATCCAGAGCTCGACCGCGCCAGCCCCCGTATTCACAACGCTTCGATTTCTTTCCGATTCGACAAGTGGTACGTCTATCTTGTTTTGGCATTACGAAAGCGAGCGAGATAGACATACGACTTTCCGAATCGAAATCGACTAGAATCGTTGTGAATACGGGGGCAGGTGTGCGCACTGATTCTACTCAATTCCGTGCAACATGGCGGACACCGAGAATATTTCAGATTTAAATCCCTCTGAGTCTGCGACATATTATTTTATCTATGCAATTGGAACTATAAAAGAAATCTTTGTTAAGGGCACTGGCAGACGCCCATAGGACGCTGGGCTTCAGATTGTGTAAGTCGGTACAGATATGAAATTAGTTTGGTGTGATCGAGTATTTCAAGAGTATTTAATTTTTTTTAATTTGTTTTTGTACGTAATTGGGTTAAAAAGAAATATTCGTATTTCTGACAGTGAGGTTAAGTATGGTGTGAATGATCCAGTGAAGTACAGCCCGACTAATGAGTTCTCAATTCAAAGGTTTTAGTTGCTGTCACCATGATATTCTGTGGAGGTCCAATGAAGTACAGCCCGACTAATGAGTTCTCAATTCAAAGGTTTTAGTTGCTGTCACCATGATATTCTGTGGAAGCACGCGCCAGCCAGCATGCACCCGTTTTTGTTTTAGTGGTTTTTTCAAAATGTCAATGGCATAATCATTTTATTTCTTATTTATTTCGATTTTTGATTCCAATTCTTAATCTCTAAGCTAAATTAGGCAAAGAACAATTAAAATATATTTTTATTTTTGGTTGAGCTTTTATTACTGTACCATATCAAGCCCAAAACTGCCGACGTCCTTTGCTTCCTAGTGTAGAATCTGTTTGCTGTTTAAAGCAAGGCTGCCCAGGGCTGCCCAAACAATTTTAAAGGTGGGCCATAATTTTGATTCCGTATCTGCTGGAGGGACATCTAATGAATAAAACTTGTCTACAGTTTTTAGGGTTCCCTAGTTCTGACTAGGAACCCTTATAGTTTCGTCATGTCCGTCTGTCTGTCTGTCCGAAGTTTTGCTAAGAGACCGTTAGTACTAGAAAGCTGTAATTTTGTAGCAGTGTGTATATCAATTATGCCTATACGCAATTATTACAAAATGGTAAAATAAAATTTTTGAAAAATATTCTTTTTAGGGTAGCTAGCTAGCCCTACATGTGAAGTGGGGATGAATTTTTTTTTTCGTCGTCTACCCCCTCGTGTTTTTTTTTTTTTTTTTTTTGACGATGGGAAATCATCAAATGACCCCTCCCGCTCTGGGCGGAGCGGAAGGGAGTGTCAGACTCTTACTGACTAAAACCCACCCGTGTAGGAACACGGGTGGATTTTGGTTGTGGGTCCTTAGCCCTTTTGTCCGGGTCAGCGGTATCCCTTCCGGACAATCCCGCTTTCCCGGCAGGCTTGGGCCCTAGTGGGCCCCCTCTCTGATGCTGACATCTCTTTGAGGCGCGCGTGGAACACGTACGCGCCGTTCGGCACGGGCCTGGTCCTGATCGGACGGTGAGCTACCCATTACTCACCGCCCGCTGGCCCGCGCCTACGGTGGCCGGGAGTCGTCACACCCCCTCGTGTGGGGTATAGTCTTCTAAAATGACTTAGGGGTTGCCACAATTATTTTTCGATTTAATGCTCCATTTACGAAATATTAAACTTTAAAGAGCAAATTTTTGTTCAAGTCCCCCCCCCCCTCCAAAAGCTAAACTGCTGCCTTGAAAAATCTGGAAAAGTTTACGATGATAGTGCATTTTATGAACTTTTAAGATAACTTTATTAGTTTAGCAGTAATAGTCGTTGAACTTGAGTGTTGGATAATTTTGTACCAAATACAAGATCCTTAGCATTAATTATAGTTTAAAGTGACTAAGATAAAGTAGTTGCTTGTTGCTACTACGGAACCCTGCACTGTGCTAAGCTAATTAATAAAAGTAGGCAATACTGCCTGTGCTATTTTTCAAAGTGAAGCCGGTAGGAGTCGTATTGTAGGGACCCTTCGCCACTGCTATCTATAGTGTTTAGCTTTTAAACATGGAGCTATTGCATCTCTTTTTTGCCTTAAATGCTAGTTTCCCCAAAAGATCATAACCGTGATGCAACTAAACCGTGATAGGGCGTTATAAAGGGTTGACGATGTTTGGCGGCGTTATAAGGCTTATAAATGGGCTATAAAAATTGCATCTTGCTGAGAACTATGAATGGGCAGTATTTACGGCGACACTCTACTTGCTGCAATTCAGCTATGCAAAATATTACAGAGTGTATTCTAGCAACAACTGTATTGCTGTAGAATTGAGTTTGTATAAGCGCAGGAATTTGTGGCAGTAGAACTGAGCTAGTGAGATATAATAGTGGACTGCGAGGCTGGTCTTGTTGCTGGAGCAGTTATTGATATGTACCATAATTTAATTTCATTGCAATATCACCGGGCTATACTGCAAGATTACGGAAATTGTTCTACAGAGTGGCACGGTATTAATCTCAACTTACGGCTATACAATTGCACCAAGAAATTGTCAAAAAACTAGCCCTTTTAACCGCACCTTTACGAAAAGCTCCTAGCTTAGCCAAAGCTTCTTCTGGGGCAGTCGGGTAAAAATACTACCTTCATAAACATTTATCAATACTACCCGTCCGTGTCATTTTCATGTCAATGAAGCGAGAGGGCAATAGACTGTAATGTTGTTTTAGTTTAGCGTTAAAATTAAGTGGGTAAGTGTACACTTGGCTGTCATACTTCTTTGCTACGGAGAGAAGTGAGCACTCATAGGATATTATTCCATTAGACGGCAATGGCAACGGCTTCGAGGCACGGAGGGCTCGACTCGATGTGAGAAAAAGTGATCAGTCATTCAGCCAGTAGGTAGTCGGAATAGGTAGTGCTAATTTACCTAAACTTCGAGGAACAGAGACAAAACTGGAGACAGACGAAAACTTTTTTTCCTAGACGAAAATTGTCCTGGGTTTCGGGACTTTACTTAAATACTACATGTGTATAAATGTATGTTATTAATACCTACATTAAGAGAATTTAATTCATTCAGGTTTTTACTTCCCAGAATTGACAAAAAATTCAATAAATAAACACACTTTTTATCGTTTTCATAAATAAAAAAAACTTTCTTAGGTTGAACTCTAATCTTATGATAGGAAAGCTAATTTAATTATTATTAAATACCATCATTAATATATTATATAGGTAATTATAATAACTTATAAAAACGATAAAAAACGTGTTTGCTGTTTCTGTCAGTTATTCCGGGAAACAAAAACCTGAATTGATTGAATTGACATTACTCAAATATCTGCTAGATATTTGAGTAATGTCCCGAAACCCCCGGATAATTTTCGTCCCGAAAAAAATGTTGTTGTAAGGAAGTCTCCAGTTTTCGTCTCTGTTCCTCGAAGTTTAGGTGAATTAGCACTACCTATTCCGACCATTGGTGATCCATCCACGAACTAACCGTGGCAAGCCTGGCTTAATCTCACATGTCGATCCATCTGTGCGGCTGTTATTGAGCCGATTAAATAGATACCTATTTAATTAGTATATAAACAAGGGAGATGTGCCAAGGCGCTATGCAGCTTGATGCCTGATCTTGAGCAAATTGCTCATATTAAAAAAATACGCGCTGGCGACGAACCGAACATGATCGATGGTATAAATACAGTGTTTTAGTTTAGTGCTAGTGTTGAGTGACGATTAACAGTGTTAGATTGAGAGTGTGCGGAATGTTCAATGCGTGGGAGATCTTTTTATTCAGAAGGAGCGCTCAATTATGCGCGTAATTGTGTCGAAAAATGTACTAAAAGTGGCATCAGTTGTTCACGTACTAATTTGTTATGATGGCATATCTCCTTGTTTCTATGATCTGAGGTATAAATACAGTGTTTTAGTTTAGTGCTAGTGTTGAGTGACGATTAACAGTGTTAGATTGAGGGTGTGCGGAATCTTTAGTGCATGGGAGATCTTTTTATTCACAAGGAGCGCTTAATTCACTTCCCTCTAGAGGGCGCGCCACGCAAACATTAGCTCTGTATCTTTTTATTGTAAATAAATCGAATCAGCAGTATTTTGCAGTGAAAATCGCTAAACATCTTCATAAGTTGATAGGGAATCAGTATAAGTGTGGACAAAAACGAAAGTGAACTATATTAACCCAACTGGATCAAAATAATAGTGCCTAATCGAGTGTCAAAATTGTGATCAAAATCAGTGCAATACAACAATTACACACTACAAAACTGCAATAAATGAACTTCCTTGTGAATAATACTCCTACCTGATAACTACTGAACCGTGAATACTATCTAAAACTAAGTAAAAAGTGCATTTGCAAAGTGGCAAAACACGTGCTATGAATTAATAACATAACAAAGAACTTGACCTTTGGACTACACGTCACCTTAATGCACATAGAGAAGTGCATTGCTTAACAACTGTACCACTATTTGTACATTAAATCTTAATGACCGACTGGCCCAGTGGCGAGTGCCGTGGTTACAAAGAAATAGTGTTCTGGTTCGCGCCCCAGTATCTGTTTCACTTTTTGTTTAATTTATAAATTGTTATTCTGGTTCATCTAAATACTACGATTTAAAATGCAGCGCACACCGCCAAACTTCATTGAATTAAATATGACACAGTCATTTTCTGACTCGGCTTTAAATCTTCCTGATAATGTTGAAGTACAAGAAAATGTTACGAAGCGATTTAAGCGAAGGTTTGATGACGATCATTCGGAATGTCTCGAGAACTTTATGTCACAAATGAAGTTAATGTTTACTGTATTTCAAGAACAACAAAACCAGAAATTTGATATTTTTAATCAGTCAATAAGCGCAATCAAAGAATTACACTCAGAATTAACAAAATCTGTCGAATTTATATCCAAGAAATATGATGAATCTTTATCAAAAATTGAGCTACTGCAGCAAGAGAATAAAAACTCTAAAAAACAAATTTCATTTCTAGAACAAAAATTGGAGTATCTTGAAAAAACATCCAAAGCCTCGAGTATCGAAATACGCAATATTCCAAAGACGGAACATGAGACTAAAGAACAGCTTTTAAACATAGTAATGGAACTGGGCTCGACAATTCAACTTAACTCCAATGTAAACAAAACGGAAATACGTGACATATATAGAACAAAAACTAAAGCGGAGGCCGTTGTAGTTGACTTTTTAACAGTCGCTAGAAAAACGGAGATTATTACTTCAGTGATCAACTATAACAAATCCCAAAAAAATAAAAACGGATTACCATTGAACACCAGCAACCTCAAGGTTAAAGGACCCCCCAGGAATATTTATGTATCTGATTCGTTGACAGGGAAAACTCAACATCTATTTTACTTGTCAAGACAACTTGCCAAAACACGGGGTTTCCATGGATGCTGGATTTCTTTTGGTAAAATATATCTGCGAAAGAATGATGGTGACTCGCCTATCCTAATCAAGAATCCTGAAGATTTGGATAAAATTATGTGACTGGTTATATTATCAGTCAAGCCTTCTGCTTTTCTTTCGTCTGCTTTTCTTTCATTTGCTTTTCTTTGTTTTCTTTGCGTTAAAATATATCTAATTCATGTTATTACACTGTACATCATTTATGCCGCTTCTATGTTTTTGTGCTGTCCGGGTGAAATCAAGAATATTCTTGATTTTACTTGGACAGTATGGGGGTGTGGGGGTGGTATGAGTGACATACACTACATTTACATACATGTCATACATTGCATTACATTACATACACTACATTATATTATATTAGTATTTAAAAATGTCCTTACAGCACACAGAATATACACATATTACAAATACTTAAATAAAATCATGCTATTATACCGTGACGATTGTCAGAAACTACAGAGGGTTACCTGCTACAATCCCTGCTATATATCTAAACTACTTTTGCTATATACATGTCCATACTTACCATATACGTGCTCTGTCACTAAGTATTATGCACTTGACAACACATTATACCTATTACGGCAAAGGATAGGTACATAATTTTAAAATTCTTTTGTTTCATTTGATTTGTCCTACGAGATTTTTATGTGGTCTTCGCAGCGGTAAATGACTTACTAAATAAAATTGACCAATTTAGTGTATCTGTTTCAGTCAGTTGTAGTCCTGAAGATTGCTATATGCACATACCAACTGCTACAGACTACCTAAAAATCCTACAACAGAATATACGTAGTATCAACTGCAATTTCAACGAACTTTCTGTACTCCTGACGAGATTGAGTTTCAAATGTGACGTGATCGTTTTATCAGAGTGCTGGCTACGTCAAACATCGGATTTTCCTACAGTAACTGGATATAACTCTTATAAAACTATTAGAAACTATAACCAAAATGATGGAGTAATAATCATGGTTAGTAAACAACATAGTTACACAATTGAGGAACCACATCTGTCGGAATGTAACTGTCTGCTAGTTAAATTTGGAACTAACACTGTCATAGTGGCGATCTATAGGTCACCGTCGTTTAAAAATTTAGATGCTTTTTTACAATCACTGCACAATATTCTCGAACAATTACATTTATATCAAAATATAATAATAGTTGGTGACATTAATGTAAATATATTGAATTCGGATTCTAATGTTTTATCATATCTAGATATCACTTCATATCACGGACTACTACCGGCACATACCTTTCCTACTAGAGGAAAAAGTTGTCTCGATCATGTTTTTGTTAAAACTAAGTTGCAGGCTTACACATTTAACCTCCAAACCTCAATAACTGATCATGAAGCCATTCTGTTTTGTCTCAAGTACAAGAGCTCAAAAAAACCTTTAAATAGTAGTGTAGTCAGAAAAATGAACTGGGGCGAGATCGTATCTGATTGTTCAAAACTGGACTTCAGTCAGGTCTATATGGAAAGCGACTTAAATCGGGCGACCAATAAATTTATCGAACTTTTGTCTAACCTTATATTAAAGCACACGTCTATCATTAGGTTGCCACGAAACAAAGCTACCCTAAAACCCTGGATTACGCCGGGGCTACTGAGGTGCATTAAAAACAGGGACAAAATGCATATTAAAACTAAAAAGGAGCCACATAATGAAGTCATGATTATAACTTATAAACGGTACAGAAATCATTGTAACAACCTTCTTAAAAAGCTTAAACGCCAATATGAACAAAGTCAACTAAACATGGCTAAAGGTAATTCAAAAATGCTATGGGATTCTATTAAAACTATTACAAATTATAACAAAAAGCGTGAACCTTCTCAAGAACTAATATATACAGATCATTCCCCACAATCGTCCATTAATAATGTCAATACCTTATTTTCCACAATCGGTAAAGTACTAGCACAACGCATACCGACGAATATTCCATCTTTCAATAAAAATCTTGTTGACAAAGACACCTCCCCCTGCAATTCTTTCGTGCTACTCAAAGTAGACAGTGTGGAAGTCAAGAATACTATCCTAAATCTAAAAAGTGACTGCTCGCCTGGGTGGGACACAATCTCATCGAAATTATTGAAGCATATTGTTGACTGGGTGGCTCCTGTAGTCGCTGATCTCATAAATCGTTGCCTTGAAACTGGTGTCTTTCCTAAAGCACTAAAAAAATCAATTGTACACCCAATATATAAGGCAGGGGATACAGGCTGTGTCAACAACTATAGGCCCATTTCTATCCTTTCTTCATTGTCTAAAGTGTTCGAGCGCATCATTAATTGTAGAATAATTAAATTTCTAGAGTCACAGAAAGTACTTGCCGGCGCACAGTATGGATTTCGAGCACGCAGATCTACTGACGATGCCGTTCATACTTATACTGATTTCTTGGTGAGAAACCTAGATGATAATAAAAAATGCCTGACCATCTTTCTTGATCTTGCCAAGGCTTTTGACACAGTCTCTATCCCCACCCTAATTTATAAATTAAATAACATGGGAATACGGGGAAATGAATTAAAATTGCTCAGTGATTATTTGTCAGACCGCACGCAGCGAGTGAAGATCGGCGACTTTCTGAGTAATGAACTTTCTGTCGAGTACGGAGTCCCATAAGGAAGTATTCTTGGCCCCACACTGTTTCTATGTTACATAAACGAATTATGTCAAATTAAACTTCAAAACTGCAAAATAATATCATATGCGGATGATACAACTCTTACCGTCACGGGTGATTCTTGGGAAGAAGTATATTTATTGGCACAAAAAGGCTTTAATACGGTGTGCCACTGGCTTGCTGCAAACTCACTCACACTAAACGCGGATAAGACCAAATACATCTCTTTTGCAATTAGGAACTCAGAAACCTTCTCACAGGATAAGCCTCCTATATATGCTCATCAGTGTTCTTATCCTCCATTAACTCAGTGTAACTGTCCATCGATACAGTCGACACAAAGTATCCGCTATTTGGGTGTAACCATTGATAAAAGATTGTCATTTGATGAACATATACACAATTTATCTACAAAAGTCCGAAAACTGACTTATATTTTCAAACAACTTAGACATGTAGCAGACGGTAAAACACTCAAAATGGTGTATTATGCGCTAGTACAATCCATCCTGACATATTGTGTTACAACGTGGGGAGGTGCTGATAAAACTAAAATGTTGGAAATAGAAAGAGCCCAAAGGCTGGTTCTAAAAGTTGGCCTCTCCAAACCAAGACTTTTTCCTACAGCTACTTTATATCAGGAAGCTGAGGTCTTAACTGTCAGACAAATCTACATCCTTTTCACTATACTCCGTCAACATTCTGATGCATCTTCCTTCGATCTCTCTAAAACAATAACTAGGAGGCACTATTCAGTATGTAACACTACTAGATCCAAAACAGGTTTTGCTCAAAAGTTTTATACTTTTCGAGGGGTCAGACTTTACAACAAATTAAATAAAGAATTAAGTATTCTTAATTATGATAAAACTAAATGTAAATTAATAATAACAAATTGGCTGTTGAAATTGGATTACGCAAAAACTGAAGAGTTGCTTGTCATAAAAAAGTAATTTGTTTGCATATAAAGTTACCTACCTACCTCATCCATCCTTTCATTAATTTCGACATACCCCCCCCCCCCACACACACACACACACACACAAACACAGACACACACACCCTTACTCACACCCTTACATACATACCTACTACCTCACACGAACTCATACACCAAACTTCACTACACTTCACACAATTTTTTCTTTTATTTTATTTTTCGAAATCGATTGCCCTAAGCACTTAAAATTGTATTTTATTTCTAATAATAATTTGTATTGTTATTGTATCATCTACTAAGCCGTTGTTCCTTTCCTATAGGGGGGAGTCCCTGGTGTCCTGAAATACAGGCCTCGGCTTAGTTCAGGCACCAGTCTCCCACAAATAAACATTGTCCAACCATATCATCTTCGTCTAGAGTTACCTAGTTATAAGTGTTATTTGTGGAAGAAAATAAATAAATTATTATATTATATTATTATATAATTATGCGCGTAATTGTATCGAAAAATGTACTAAATGTGGCGACAGTTGTTCCCGTACTAATTTGCTATGATGGCATATCTCCTTGTTTCTATGATCTGAGGATATATACCACATACTATTTCCGGTTGCCAATTTTCATGAATTAATTACGCTCCATTTATGATGTTCCGGTAGATGGTGGTCGAAACATCCATCTGTATAATTATATCAACTGCATGATCCTTATCAGTGTGTTTATCTGGATCTAGGTTTAAGCTAAGGTAGTACTAGCTTCCACCTGTGGCTTCGCCTGCGTTTTTGGGATAAAAAGTAGCCTATTTGTTATTCTGATGTATAATTTAAGCTATATTATTGTAAAGTTTCATCAAATCCGTTCAGTAGTTTTTGCGTGAAAGAGTATCAAACATCCATACCTACATCCATCCATACAGCCTCACAAACTTTCGCGTTTATAATATTAATAGGATAAAACAGCTATGAATTAAGGAAGGACTGTAGCTGTGCCCGCGACTTCGTCCGTATCTGCCAGTGAAAGTTGTTAAAGTTTCGTCAAAATCGGTACTGCCATTTGACTTTCTTATTTAGGTGAATAAGTATTTAGTGTGATATGAGCTCCGAAAGTTGTTAAAAATAAATGTGTCTCCTCCTCTAACTATCCAGCCTCGTTATCAATAAATCTGAAAAAAATCAAGCTCCAATTTAGTTCCAATTAAGTTGAACTAGCTAGTTACTACTAAATTGGATTGTTTACGAACTATTAAATAGCTTTTGACTACCAACACAATTAGTTATTAAAAAAAATCAATATAAGGAGGCCTATTTGCGTAAAAAAATGGCAAAATTCTATCGGAGCATGCCGTTCGATAGGCAATGGCGGAGCATATTAGAATCGTTCATTGTTTTCTATTATCTTTGTTTTACTTGAGTTGTGTTTCTGAAAAGGTAAGTTGTAAATTTGTAAGGTTATCTTTTAGCTAAGGCCCACAGAAGTATTATGTAACTGATTATTCTATCTATAAATGTATATTTTTGCGAATTTTAAACAATCATGTTAAAGCCATGTTATGCTTATCTTAATGTTATTAAATAAAACATTACAAATTTCATAAAACAGCACAACATTTTTTTCAAATTGTTTATTAGCCAAATTGTTTTAGTTGAATTATTTTTAGTCGAATTGTTTCAAACGAGTTGTTATCAGCCGAATTGTTTTAGACGAATTGTTCTAGTCGAATTTTACGCAAATCATCAGTCACCCTGAATATGAATCCTTGTTGCAGGTCACATACCTAAGCGTGGAGCACCCCAGGGTCACGTACTACAACCCCAAGTATATATCGTATGCAAACTTGACATGTAGGAGATACAGCCGCTCTAACCCCATCTATTACGTCGGACTCCACTTCGATGCTGTTGTAGCCTTCGACAATAGTTATTATGTAAGTTTGCTTTCTTTATTTTCGCCGCAGGGTCCTCCAAAAAGTATTGAAATCGCAGATTACAAACGCGTATAAAGCCTTGTACAGACCTGCGAACGCGGCGCGCTGGCAGCGACTCGCAGTGAGCCGATCGTTGTGAGCATTCTCCAAATTCAAACTGAGCGGGTCATAGTGAGCGCGCGAGCCGTAGTATTCCATTGCTCACGAACTTTGCTACGATCGTCTCCACACTCCGCGCTGCTCAGACTGAGCCCTCTTTGAGCGCGGCCATAAAACCGACAAAGCACGGCTCAGGGTCGAGCGGCGCGGGCCGAGCGGCTCGAATCGAGCACACCGGTATAGACATTTGAGCTGAGCCACTCACAGCGTAACGTAACGCAGTCGCAGGTCTGTAAAGGCTTTAGATGATTGGGTCTAAAGAGACGAGGTAACCTATTCGGATATAATAGTTTACTACTGCACGCAAAGTGTTTACTTCCCAAAAATGGCTTGAAATAAATGACTTTATTTCAATGCAATTTGTTTCTTTCATATTTTTTTTTCAATCTAATGCCTTAAAGCTGTGCAAGCCGCTTATTTTTCCGTACAAACGTAGAAAGTTAGCTAAGTACTTCACTATTTGCTGTTACACGTCCAAAATTAAGCATGAGATCGATTTATCTTGTCATTATCTAGTATCTAGGTATTATTAGATATTAATCAGAACAGTACAAAAATATCGATTTGGAAATTACGAGCCTCGAAAGATCACGTTTTAACACAAATTTTGACGGAACTTTGGTTGTAAATAAATAAGATAAATGGAGTATGAAAACTCCAACGTAATTCCTCAGTAACCCCAGTTTATTTATTTAAAAGTTCGAATAACTTTAATTTTTTTTGCGTACATTTTACGTAAGAATTATTATTCATATGCCTTTCTAACACGGCGGCGCTTGGTGAAATAACAAGTGTTTTGGCTCCGCCCACCGATGAGTTTGTCGGAGTGGCATGCGCATTCTTAACCTTTCTTCTTTAATCTTTAACCTTTGCCTGCAGGTAGACGTGTACTTCTACGAGCTGCTGACCAACCAGTACAAGCGCAGCTTCATCGAGTTTCATTTCAACTGGTGCTACATGACAGAAAAAGACATGTTCTTTGGGGCTGCCTTGAGGGCAAGGGGAATGAAGGGCTGTCCACACGGACCGGTAAACCTATACATACTTACCTATTTTTCTCAAAGACAAAATCATTATTATTCAAATTTAAATGATCTGATATTAAGCAGCGAGAAAAATATTTTTTTCTGCATTTTCTACTAATAACCTACTGCGCCTATCTGCGAATTTTATCTAATTAGATGATTTGAACGAAACATGGAATGTGACCATATTTTGACGCGGTAGAGCGCGCATCTAGGATTTAAATCTTTGTATTTTAAATAACTTTTTTATGCCGGAAACGAAAATGTCCGAAAATGGATATTTTGGTCGGAAACGGTTGAAAACCAAAACTGAAGTTCAGTCGGTCTGCCGCTATGTTCAACTATTTTTTTGTTTTTAGGGCACGTTCAACTTCTCGAACATGACTATGAACCCATCAATAATTCCCAAAGGATTCCCATTCACCAAGGGTAGGATATACGCGAACTTTACCCATCCAAAGACTAAAGGTAGAGTGGCGGATGGATACATCGACATGAGGATAGCGACCGTAGAGGCGAAGGACGCTAAATCATTGTTCGATTAATTCATAGTTTATGGTCTGTCATATTGTTAACTATGTGAATACAAGTAACTTTAAAATTGCTTGTTATCTAAGATGGTAAGCTTTAGAAAGATCCGAAGACAGACCATTTAATTATTCAATTTTGTTAATTTTGCCTGCGTTTTAAATAAACAATTTATACATAATGTTTATTATTTTCCTATTCTTCTTTTTAAAGTGCTTCCTTACCTCAGTGGGCCGATCACGAATAATTTTGACGTATGGTATCGTAAATGTAAGCATACTTATTTTGAATTGAAAGTAGGTACAACAGTCCTAGAACATTTTGATAAAATTTTATAGAATTTGCGCATTTTTAAAATTCAGAGAAATAGAAAATAAAGTATTTAATTTATTTAAATATTGTGTAGCAAGCAAACGTAGGTATATTTTCGATTCAAAATAATATATTTATGTTTACATTTACAATACAATATGTCAAAACCAAAATTATTCGTGATAGGCCCAAAGTTCCACATTTTCCAGTAGGTATAAAAGAATGTCTACGGCTTGTGATGTCGCGGTGTCAAATGTAAAAAGTTTGTTGATTGAAACACGATAAGTTTTTTTGGACGTTTTTAGCAATTTTCACACTATCGACACCACGGACGACTGACACCAAACGAACGGGAAAATAAAAACTATTTTGTGCGTTGCGTTTGTACAAAATATATTCTATTTTTTCGGCTTAAAAACCCGCTTTACTATAAAAAGTAAAAGTTTATATCCTAATACCTAAATTCTATTCATTCTAGTTCAATATTTCGTTTTAAGGCGATTCGCACACCGCACCGCATCACGCAGCGTAGCGCGGAAATGCGTGATCTTCCGTTGTTTGCAAGTAGGTACAGTATTTGTATAGAAATCGCGCGTAGTGAAAGTTGCAACACACTGAAAACGCATTCACGCGGGGGCTTTTGTTCCGTCGCCACGCACCCCGCAGCGTAGCGCGGGGCGGTGTGTGATTCGCCTAAATGTCGGTCTAAAATGTCATTTGATGCGCATAAAAGTTTATAGAAATTACAATATAAATTATCTATTTTCTCTTATTTTGTGTGTCATTAAATGTCATAATTTGTGTCAAGTCGGCGACTTGTCAGTCAAAGTTTATTTATAAATAATAAAAAAAGTTTATTTACTGACTTGTAAATAAACTTGAAATCACTGAAGCCCAATGCGACCCCAAATGGCTCAAGAATTTCAAGATAGCATTTTTTCGGCATATTTAATATAGACCGTTCCAGGTAAGAATTCCCCTAGAAGTTATGTTGGCTGCCCTGCTTGTCATTCCTATTTAGGTCATATCGTTTTGTGTTTTTTGTAGATTTATGTTTTATAATAATATTTAGGACGTTAAAAAGTGATGAAAGTGAATTGGTGCTGAAAGAAAACTTCCAACACCGTTAAAAACGTTGTAATAAATTTAGATTCAGGGCATCCAACATAACTTCTAGGGGAATTCTTACGTGGAACGGTTTCTAGTGCATTTTTATTTGCTATTTTTTGACAGAATAAAAAGTACCTAATCCATCCATTGCAGTAAGGAGGTGACTTATCATCATGATGATAAGTCACCTCCTTACTGCAATGGATGGATTCAATCTCATCTTATTTTAGCAAAGCAAAAAGTTCAGACATGCCATAATATACCATACCCATATCAAAATAGCCCTAAGGTGAGTGTGTGTGTGTGTGTGGTTTAAACATCGTAACTGGGGTACAGGTGTGCTCCGGGGAAATTCACTAGGTACACATAAATACAAACATACGTAGAAATATTTTGATACAATTGCACAAACAAACGCGTCCATGTTGTGGTCGTACGTTATTTTTTTACGCATTTAAATTCGTTTTTGATTCTGTTATGGATTTTTTCTTGTGTTTCGGCCATCAGTAGTAAAAAATATTTTACTATAATCATCTTTATATATACAATATATGTAATATTGTATATATAAAGATGACGCCATTGTTGGTAAAGTAAGGGTAATGTAGGATTTTGGGGTGTTTCTGTTGTAATAATACTGGCTTTATACTGTCCATCTGTATTCAAAATTCTTCTTGGTCTATGTAACTAGGTTACCTGTTACTTCATTAAATAACAAACCTGATGAAACACATCTTTTCTTTTATTCTCAAATACAAAATTACAACAAATCGTTATCAGCACGAGTATAGCTCAAGTATTTGTTCTTTTTTGTTTATTCAAGAAAAGTAATGCGTGTTTTCGGTAATAATTTGTTGAAGTGATTTTGTGCGATTTTTGGGTAATAGTTCTTCGTGTACTCTTATGAGATGGCGAACCCTAATGGAGACACAAATGAGCGAGGTATGCGTAATTCCTCAATTCCAACCTTCACCTTACATAATAGAGAAGGGTATAGTACGTGGAAATTTAAAATGCGTAATTATCTTATGCATGAGGAATTGTGGGAAGCGATCAGTGGCTACCCAACAGGGATGAACGTTTCCAATGTCACAAAGATGAGGAACGATCAGAAGGCACTAACAAAAATTTGTCTTACCCTTGAATCATCTGCAATTACGCATGTGCGAAGTGCAACCACGGCAGTTGAAGCATGGAAAGCTCTACAAAATGCTTATGAGGACAAAGGTATGGGTCGGCGTTTATATTTAGAACGGAAGTTATACAGATTGAGACTTGAAGACCTTGATAATAATATTGAGTCGTATATCAATACTGTTATTTCCACTGCCCAAGATTTGGCGGATATAGGCAAAGTAATAGATGATGCGTCCATTGCTGCTATTCTATTGGGAGGTCTAACGTCGAAATATGACCCATTATGTATGGCTCTCGAAAATAGTAATGTTAACGTTACCAGCGAACTGGTGAAGTCAAAATTACTGAACGAAATGTCCAAGGAAAGCTCGATAAAACTGGAGAGAGCTATGAAGTCAAAGGTTGATGCCTCTTCTGTTGAGTCAAAGGCAAAGGAAATTGTGTGTTATGGTTGTGGAGCATCTGGTCACAAAAGACCAAACTGTCCTCTAAAGAAAAAGAAGTTCATGAAGAGGAAGAATTCAACTAATAAGGACTCGACCTCTATGTCTGCTTTAGGAGCAACGAATAATTATGACATGGACAAATGGTACATTGATTCAGGCGCTACCAGACATATGACTTCAAGACGAGATTGGTTTGTAGACTTAAAGCCTATTGAAAACAAGGTAACAGTTGCAAACGGGACTAAGATTGACGCTGAAGGCATCGGTAAAATATCTTTAAATACCGAAAACAATGTCAATACAATTAATGATGTGATGTATGTACCTAACTTGCAAACAAATCTTCTATCTGTGAAGACAGCAGTAGAAAAAGGGTTTACTGTAATGTTTGATAAGTCTGGTTGTAATTTATTTAATTCAAAAACCTTCTCCTTTACAGGTGATGCGGTTCTACATGGCTCGCCCTGTGGTGGTTTGTACACACTTGATTGTGCGGTGAATATTCCCCAATTTAGAGCCTATGATGTGCACTCTGATTCTATATCTAAGTATCAGGTATGGCATAAGCGTTTAGGTCATTTATGTCGCGTCGGTATGAATCTGCTGAAAAATAGTCATAAGGTTATTGATTATAAGGATGTGGATAAAAATCCATGTGTTGCTTGTGTTCAAGCGAAAAAAGCTCGAAAACCGTTTAAAGCAATTACTTATAAAAGAGCAACTTCAATATTAGAACTGATCCACTCTGACCTTTGTGGACCAATGTCAGTTAGCTCCTTTCAGGGTAATAAATACTTTTTAATTTTTATAGACGATTTTTCGAGAACTATATTTATATATTTTATTTCTTCGAAAACAGAGGTAAAGGATAGATTTTGTCACTTCCAGTCTATGGTTGAAAGACAAACTGGGGCTCAAATTAAAACAATAAGGACGGATAATGGGAACGAATTCGTCAATAGTGAATTCTCAAGTTATCTTAGATCTTGCGGTATTCAGCATCAAACTACGGTACCATATAGCCCTCAGCAAAATGGTGTTGCCGAGCGCACTAATCGCTCAATTGTAGAAAAGGCACGCTCTCTTATGGCTGAAAGCAATCTTTCTAAGGCTTTTTGGGAAGATGCTGTTCGAACGGCTGTGTATCTGAAGAATAGATGCCCACACCGTGCCTTAAATAATAAAACTCCTTACGAGTTGTGGAATGGTTGCAAACCAGACCTAAGTAATCTCAGAGTTTTTGGGTGTAGAGCTCTTATACATATACCTTCTTGTCACCGTAAGAAATTGGATCTTAAAGCTGATGAAGCTATATTTGTAGGCTATACAGAAGATCCTAATAGTTATCTTTTTAGAAATTCATCTTGTCCTAGATCCTTACAAAAGTCTAGAGACGTTACATTTTTTGAAGATTGTTTTTCTTCTTTAAATAATGTCAACAACACTAAGACTTCTACTGAACCTTTAGTACTTTCTAATAGTCTGCCTATACAGGAAGATACCAGTACAGTTCAAGAGTCTTTTGAACATATTCCAGTGGTCACTGTTGAACCAGCTCCAGGCCATACTGTTGTCACTGAAGATCAGACAGCTGAAACTGATCAATTTTTTGAAGCAATTGAGGAAGCAATAGTTTCTACTGGTCAAACTGATGGAGAACGCAGATATCCTACAAGAGACCGGAAACCTCCTAATTACTTCTCATACCAAGTTTCTAGTCAAGCGTCTGATGAGCCTAGAACTTATAATGAGGCTACGTTGGCTGATGATGTTGAGAAGTGGCAGATGGCAATGACGAATGAATATAATTCATTGATGAAGCTGAAGACATGGAAATTGGTTGACAGAGAAAACAAGAAAGTTATACCATGCAAATGGGTTTATAAGTTAAAGAAAGATGCAGCAGGAAATGTTGTGAAGTACAAAGCAAGATTAGTTGCTAAGGGATTTACCCAGACGCCAGGTGTAGATTATTCTGAGACATTTGCTCCTGTCGTGCGGCACTCCTCCTTGCGTACTCTACTGGCTCTCGCAGCCGAATTGGATTTGAAGATGCGTCATTTGGACGTTGATACTGCATTTTTAAATGGAGATTTGCAAGATAAGGTCTACATGGAGCAACCTCAAGGTTTTAAAGTAAAAGGTATGGAGAACAAAGTGTGTCTCTTACAAAAATCCTTGTATGGACTTAAACAAGCTCCACGTGCCTGGAATATAAAGTTAGAAGAAACTTTATCATCTTTTGGTTTTATGAAAACTCCATCTGAGCCATGTGTGTATACCAAACTGTTTGGAAAAGAGTTGGTTATCGTTGCAGTCTTTGTCGATGACATAATTGTTTTTTATAGTAATGACAAGACGTTTGACGTCGTCAAAGATGACTTGCAAAAATATTTTTCGTTAAAAGATTTGGGCTATTTAAGCTATTATCTTGGTTTAAATATAACCAGAAAAGATGATGAAATAAAAGTAAATCAGAAAAATTATATAAATAATCTTTTACAAAAGTTTGGAATGGAGAATTGTAAAACTTGTACAACTCCACTAACTGGAAAACTGGAGGTTAGTACCAGCATTGATAGTGATCATAATCTAAAAACGAATCCCTATCAAGAATTAATTGGTTGCCTCATGTTCCTGAGTGTTAATACTCGTCCAGACATCGCATACGCGACTAGTTACCTGAGTCAGTTCAATACTCGGTACAACAAGACTCACTGGTTAGCCGCGAAGAGAGTCTTACAATATCTAAAGGGCACATTAGATTACTCGATTTGTTATAGAAAATCAAGTATGCCCCTTGTAGGATTTTGCGATGCCGATTGGGCAAACTGTAATATAGATCGCCGTTCTTATACTGGTTACTGTTTCAAATTAGCAGGCAGTTCGGTTTCATGGGCCTCGCGGAAGCAAACCGTAGCTTTGTCCTCAGCGGAAGCCGAGTATATGGCAATAACTGAAGCTACGAAGGAAGCGATTTATTTAAGGAGGTTTATCACTGAAGTAATTTCAGATCCTATGGTAAGGCAAAGGTTATTACCTAATACCGTAACTATTTGTACCGATAGTCAGAGTGCACAGAGTTTGGCACTAAATCCCGTGCACCACCATAGGACGAAACATATAGATACCAGATATCACTTTATTAGAGAAAAGATAAGTGATAATTCGGTAAACTTAAAATATACCAAATCAAGTGATATGCCAGCTGACATCTTAACTAAAAGATTGCAGCGTGTGGCACATTGTAGATGTGTACTTGGCTTAGGTTTAGTGTAAATATATTTTTACACTTTTACTTCAGTACAGTTTAGTATACATTTTCATATTGTTTTCTTTTTAAATTGGTATATTTTGAGTCCATTTTTATATGTTTTATGTTTGTGAGAATTTTGATTAAGGGGGCGTGTTGTAATAATACTGGCTTTATACTGTCCATCTGTATTCAAAATTCTTCTTGGTCTATGTAACTAGGTTACCTGTTACTTCATTAAATAACAAACCTGATGAAACACATCTTTTCTTTTATTCTCAAATACAAAATTACAACAGTTTCTTGTGCCATATTTTCATTATACCTACTGCAAAAAGTTCGGTTGTACTAATGCCAGCGAAAGTGCTGCCACCAAGCGTGAAATGTGAATAACTCCTCTTTTTCTTCTCGAGTCGAGGCTAAAGCATAATCCTACTAATATTATAAACGTGAAAGTTTGTGAGGATGTAAAGATGTATGGATGTTTGTTAATCTTTCACGCAAAAACTACTGAACGGATTTTGATGAAACTTTACAGTAATATAGCTTATACATCGGAATGATACATAGGCTACTTTTTATCCCAAAAACGCGGGCGAAGCCGCGGGCGGAAGCTAGTATTTTTATATGGAGTTTCCAAAACCTACATTAAATTTTGCCCCATTTTAAGTACCTATGTATTTTAACACTTTTTATATTATTATCTTCTTAAATTTTTACAATGGACTTAAGGAAAAATAACTTTTTAAAAGCTTTTTATTTTAATCTTTCATTTGATATCGTTAATAAAATAACAACGAACGATCCTTTGGAGGTAGAACGAGACTAAATCGAATTATTTCAAGAGATTGGTTCTGGCGGCGTATTTTGTAAAGATGATGTTGTTAAGTTCAAACATCGAGGGGGAACAATATTTCCTTGTTTAATTTCATATTTATCCAAGCCTCGAACGAGGGTTGGTCTAATTGTTGCAATCGCTAATGTCAAGGTTCGATTCTCGGGTTGGGCAGTGTGCCTGAATACACCAAACCCTTAGAGCAATATAGACTTGAGAATTGACTTGAGAATTTGGGGAAATATATAATTTCCCGAATTCTAGATACGTGAATGTAAACTTATAAGTGTATTCGCGTATCATTTTCATTAGGTAACATCCACGGAATAGATAATACCTCTTATAACTATTTCGTGGGTAGGTACAACATTGTTAATAATTTTTTTTAGTTTTAAAATGTTTCTATTCCCAACAGAGTTCAAAAAATTTGTGTTTTGTTTGTGTTAAGAATTCAAGCCAATGATACAGTGCATTCGAACGTCACACGGTCCGTCCAATCGCAAGCCTTCATTGACCTCTTTGAACGCGCTGAAAAAAGATGGCGCCAGTGTCAATATCACGGGCGCTCGATAACGTGCGATTCGAAACAAAAAAATCATTTTTGGGAGTGTGATAAACTATGTAATTTTCATTGTGAACACTGGACAACAGTGATCATACGAAGACTCACCAAGTGCCATTTGGAAAAGTGAAATTTAGAAGATTCGAAAAAAGGAGCTCCTGCCAGTTTAGCCGGGCTGTTCGTATCTAAAGGTCCGGTTCCTTTCTTGTGGGCAGCCTATTATGTACGTAAGTAATCGTTCTTTTTTAGGTGTAAAAATACGCTATCGTACAGTAGTAACAGTTTTCAACAATCGTAAAGTTTTGTAGGTACTTATAGATTTTTGCTCCACTGTGTTCTAAAGTTGAATATTTTGAAAGTAGATACATTTTATTTAAAATGATAGGTACGTCTCGTTGATACCTTATATTTGATGCCTGTAGCTCGTTGTGCTCATTGTAACACGCGTTTGCTGGTACTTTGTATGCTAGTACTTACTTAGCATGCTAGGATATCACAAGGTCCGCCCCGGGCTAAGCTCCAAGCTCCAATGCGGGTGACAGTCTGGGCCCGCGGAGAACCACTGTCACGTATTTTGACTAAGAAAATTAGGAATCGTCTGCAGCGCAGCGTAGAAAAAATACTTGCCCAGCCGCGAGCACACGTGGCAAGTTCTTTTTCTTTTTTTGAATGGCCTCTCGCAGTTGGCTTCTAACAGCCGTCACTGCTTAACCGGTCATCTGGTGAGAACTTACAAATGCCTCCAGCCAGGCTTAAAACTAAATAAAACTATAAACTAAGCGACCACACGCTAAGGGCACCCCCTACTGGGGTACGGACCTCGGCTTAAGGCGTCGCTGGGGGGAGGGTAACTAGAGGGAGGGACTACTAGCTGGATCGGTTCATTATTTTGGGTCGAATTTAAATCTACAGGCTCAGCGCGGGCTGGCTGGAGCAAGGGTCGGTTAGGGGACTGAGTCATACGCGGCGGCGGACTCGGGTCATGATGGGGACGTCGCGACGGGCCTCGTCGGCGAGGTCCGTCTGTGCTCAATGGAAAACCGCTCCGGGTGACAACCATGCCTACTACGCCGCTACACTTCTTACGCATACGCAGTCTTTAGTCAGATTAACCCATCAATGCAGTAAAATGAGATCCAATTGAAATTTTGTTGTTTGCGGCCGCAGGAGGTCGCTCGTGCTTATCGACTCAGGTTTTGACCCACAACCTGCAGGTCCCTAGCTAGGTTCTGAAATATTTTGTTATCTTACAAAAGTCCACGATTTTAAATTAAAATTTTTAAAAGGATCCAGTAATTAGAAGCATAATAACGTTAAAAATAATTGAAAAGATTACTCGAGGTCGTAAACAAAGCGGTAGTTAATTTAATGGAGGCGCGTGTTGGCCAGCTTTAGTGAACACCGGGATCGTCGAAGAGATGCCTTTACAAAACATTGAGGTGCTTTTGCATGACAGTTCACTAAACTATAAAGCAATTAAAACTTAACAAACAACATTATACAGAGCAGGGTTGTTGCGAACATCAGCATCAGCATCAGCATCCGCATTGATCGATGCTGATTGTTAATGCTGATTAAATTCCAATATTAATTATAAAAAAATAGATAACAGGTTATACTACCACTAGGTAGTCTAGGTACTTAATTACTAATCTAGTACTAAATTATCACTTTGATTTTTAATCGGAAGATTATTGAAATAATCTTTTATTTCAATACCAAGGAAAAGTATGCAAGTTTTAGATATAAATTCATTATGGTCACTACTTTTTCCCTGATTTTTAAAAAAATAATTAAAATCAGCATCAGCATCAGCATCCGCTGATGTCAATGATAAAACATCAGCATCAGCATCCGCTGATGTGAAAAAAATATGCATCAGCAACAACCCTGATACAGAGATGTGCCAAGGCGCTATTGAGCTTGATACTATTTAGTTTGGTCATATTGAGCGTGATACAAAAGTACACGCTGGCGACGAACCGAACACGATCGATGATATAAATACAGTGTTTTAGTTTAGTGCTAGTCAGCTAGTGTTGAGTGACGATTAAGTGTTAGATTGAGGGTGTGCGGAATTTTTAATGTGTGGGAGATCTTTTTATTCACAAGGAGCGCTTGTAATTTTGTCGAAAAATGTACTAAAAGGTTAGGTAACCAAACGGCTAACTTCAGACCCGTCAGCCGATCTGTAGTAAGGCTGTGTCCCCAATAGGCAAACTGTTAGCGGCCAACTGAGTTTGCGGCGCATCGGTTTAGTACGCCCTTCCATATATTTGAAATGGAGTGTCCACAGTTTGCTAGTTTGCGCTAACAGTTTGCTACTGCAAACTGTACAGCCTAAGAGTTAATAAGATGGCGGCAGCCATAAGATAATTAGCCAACTTTTTACCTTTGAAAAATCTTTTGGAAACCATAAAGATGTTTATTAACTCTCTTTTGGAAACCATAAACTTCTCTCGAGTCTCGAGCGATACGAAAATACAAATTTGAGCTGTTGGCCCGTGGTAAAATATTCAAAGGCTTAAAGTAGGGTACCTATACTCACTACTATAGGTATTTGCGGCACGCTATGATAGCCGGTTTGACTTTAAGACCGCTCATAAAGTTTCGTAAAAATTGACAACTACTTTTGAAAGAACAATTGCTGTACTTTATAGTTTATGGTGAAGCGTCATTATTGACAATAAAGTACAGCAATTGTTCTTTCAAAAGTAGTTGTAAATTTTTACGAAACTTTATGAGCGGACAAACTTCAAACCGGCCTGCATAATTAAGCGCTCCTTGTGAATAAAACGATCTCCCACGCATTGAACATTCCGCACACCCTCAATCTAACACTGTTAATCATCACTCAACACTAGCCCTAAACTAAAACACTGTATTTATACCATCGATCGTGTTCGGTTCGTCGCCAGCGCGTACGTTTTTAATATGAGCAATTTGCTCAAGATTAGCCATCAAGCTCCATAGCGCCTTGGCACATCTCCTTGTTTCTATGATCTGAGTTTAGTACTATGTCCTTTTATGAACCTCCATATTGTTTCACGGATCTGTGGACGGCTGCTCCTCTTCAGGTCGTCGTAATAAAACCTTAATCCCTTATTTCCTTAAACGGTACCTCGGTACATGTGATTAATGTAAGTGAAATATTAATGTAGTTTTCATATCGTCAAGATATTTTATGGCGTGAAATTCACAGCTGGGAGTGCTTGGCGACTACTTTTTTCTTACAAGTGTCTGGCTGTCCAATAGAGTTCCACGACTGACAGTAAAATGCAAATAAAACGTCAATTTTGAAGATAATTTTCCTTAAATTGTGTGGGTGCAACCTTCAACATGTTTCGAAACTTCGCTTTTGTGGATCTAACGTAAGCGTAAAAACCTATACGCTTGCAACACCTAGTAGGTACATGCGCGTTGCTGACCCTTTAAAATAAGGATTCGCTGTGCAGCCATTGAGGTATACACTAGAGAACAGTGGCGAAGGGTCCCTACAATACGATTCCTACCGGCTTCCCTTTGAAAAGTAGCACTGGCAGTATTGTCTACTTTTATTAATTAGCCTTTCGTGGCCAGGTAAGCATTTGTAGCTTTGGCTTACCTTTTACTAAAACTGACCCTTCGCCACTGCTAGAGAAGACACCGCATAAAGGCGGGTCCAGACATGTATCATTTGCCCAATCCGATCACCGTATCCGTATCGTCGACGCGTATCATGATCGCATATGTGGACGGGTAATGATATACGTATCATGATACGGGATCTCGATACGCCGTTATGATACGGCCCGTCCCATGTCGTGTCGGTTTTTGTCCGATCATCAAAGGTGATACAGATACGGACGTGGGTTAGTCTGGACGCGTCACTCGCGACGCTCGGTCGGTTGCGACGACATGTTTGATCGAGAGCAGAAACTGAACTGGGCAATTTGATACGCGATCATGACTATTGTGAAGATACGGATACGGAGCAAATCGGAGGCTTCCACAACTTGATACGGGGCTTGATACAATACGCAGATACGGATACGGTGATAGGATCGGTCAAATGATCATGTCTGGACCCGGCTTTAGACAGTGCTGTCCCAATCAACTGCGGTAAAACAGCCGCACTTCACCTAGTGAATGTCGCATCTATTCTATTGTTTTTTGTCACGTGTCACACGGCGTTTGGAACATGATGTTTGTTCAAAGTGTCTGCTGTATTGTTATAACTCAATGTGTGCAGCAGCTAAAGCTCATTTCAGACTACGCTATACTATATAGCATTATAGCATATAGCTCATAGCACGACAATATCGCGCACCATACATTCTTATGGACACGTTCACACTGTGCTATACTATACAGGGTAAAATTAAAACCAGTGCGGATATTTTAGGAGGTGAAAGTACTCATGAACATGGTCAACTTTTATTAAGGGACCGACCCTGAAATATGAAAAAAAAAACAGCTGTTCCATACATTTTGATCTTCATATTTCAGGGACGGTCCCTTAATAAAAGTTGACCATGTTCATGAGTACTTTCACCTCCTAAAATATCCGCACTGGTTTTAATTTTACCCTGTATAGTATGGCTTTGCAGGGCGCGCTATACTATATGTATAGCATGCGCTATACTATATAGTATAGCGTAGTCTGAAGACAGCTTTATGGGGTAAGCATCTCTCCCACTGTCATCACAGTGCATCCTTTAGAGCTCTGGCAACCTTACTCACCACATGAACACAATAAAAACGAAGAGTTATTTGGCTATAGCAGAACACCACAGCCAAATAATGCTATTCTTCGTTAGTGTAAAGTGAATGAAAAACTATATATTAATGAATTTAACCTTTTGGCATGCCACTTTTATATGCGACAAAAGTCGCAAGCAACAACTTGTCTCTCATAACTGAAAACTGGATATCAAACAGTTAAATAGCAATCAAGCACATTAGCTAACAATCCGGGCACTCATCTTGCGAGTACAAAACAAGCGAAAACTACTTTATTAGTTCAGAAATTCGTTGTTCAGTGTTGTTATAAGGTAAACAATGAACCGGCTTAGTGGGGTTTTGGGAGGGAACGCGATTAGTTAGCGGTACAAGGTGCTATAGACAATGGATATGCCAGCCGGCTTAGCATGATCAATTCTATCTATTCTACCAAAAAATAGACAAAGTTTTTTCTATCAAATCGTTATCTCTTCTGCCCGAGCACACAGCGACCCGTGTTTGGCTTATCAGAATTTTGTCTACTGAAAAATAGAGACATTTCTTCTCTTCATTGTATGTATAAAATGGTAGAAATCTTTCTACATACTGTCACTTTGTCTTTTCTTCTGGAGACAAAACTCGTTTCTATCTTTGTCATGCTAGGCCGGCAGGTGATAGTAAAATAAGACAGAGCCAACACGCCTGCCGGCCTAGCATGACCATGATAGAAACAGGTTTTGTCTACAGAAGAATAGACAAAGTGACAGATTGTAGAAACATTTCTACCGTTTTATGCATAAAACAACAATTTCCGGCGTGATGTGTCATTGTCATCATATGTCATTGAAAATACGTCACTGAGATTCGACTGCTATGACACATCACGCCGGAAATTGTTGTAGTTGCTATAGAAAATACGTCACTGAGATTCGGTTGCTATGACACATCACGCCGGAAATTGTTGTAGTTGCTATAGAAAATACGTCACTGAGATTCGGTTGCTATGACACATCACGCCGGAAATAGTCTGTTGTAGTTGCTATAGAAAATACGTCACTGAGATTCGGTTGCTACGACACATCACGCCGGAAATAGTCTGTTGTAGTTGCTATAGAAAATACGGTTGTACGTTGCTTTATAGACAACAGTTTTCTAGAATGTCGTTTCACATTTTTTTTTCTCATCTTATCATTTCATATAATTATAATCAATACGCAGAAAACTTACTTTGAACAAAAAATAATTGATTTTTGAACCAAACCTGTCCGTGTCGGAGTGCCGCAAGTTCCCGGGCTCGCTTCGCTCGCTCTTGGACTTATAAGGGGGAGGCAGGTGTTCGACGGAGCCCCGTTATGTCGGGCTCCTATTTCTGCCTGCAAGGTTAAAAGTAACTTATTAAGTATGTTTCGTCTTTTATCACATCCAGTAGTTCGTAGATCTTGGAGTAATGTCATTTGTTTAGGACGGGGACAAGTTTTTGACTGCTCCCACATTATTAAAAGGTCGTTTAACGGAGTTTGTTTGTACCTGGCAACACCTGGCCACTCGAGTCCACAGTCCCGCACCGATTGAGTTCGTTGCGGACGCCATAATATGATGTAGCTGTAAACAACAGGAGTTTCTAAGAAAAACCGGACAAGTGCGAGTCGGTATCGCGTCCTAAGGGTCTCCTCTCTCGCTCACACAGAACTATATTTTTAACCGACTTCCAAAAAGGAGGAGGTTCTGCATTCGGTTGGTTTTTTTTTTTTTTTTTTTTTTTTTTTTTTTTTTTTTTTTTTTAATGTATGTACACCGATTACTCTGTGATCTGTGAGCCGATTTACGTGATTTTTTTTTCATATGGTAGAAGAAGCTCGCGAGGTGGTCCCATATAAATTGTATTAACTTAGGTTGAATAGTTTTGTAACCAGCTTCAATAAACAGAATTTTTCGTGTATATCGATGACATCATAACGATAATAAAAAAGTCATATTATGTAGGTACACGAATTCCTGGACGCAATCGATCTCGATATTATACATGCATAACATCACGCTAGTATTTTCCGCAAGGTTAGGCAGAGGTGTATAGTACACACAGTATTTTTTATGTTCAAGTCTTATTTGATAGAAAGTTAGGGAAAGAGCCTATTGCTGAAAAAACATTGTTTTCGATTACTGAAACGTACTTATCCATAAATATCTTAGAAGGTAAGTACCTATTTAAATTCGTGAAAGCAATCGATCTCGGTAAAAGTACATACAAAATGTGTGTCAAAGGCAGTATATTATTAAAGTCGCTCTATCTATGATTTTATGGTACTTTTTAACCGACTTCCAAAAAGGAGGAGGTTCTGCATTCGGTTGGTTTTTTTTTATATACGTAAGGTACTATTATCAAAAAAACATGACATGTTACACTACACTAAAAAGTTAAAAATAAAAAACAGGTTTTAAAAAAACCGACTTCCAAAAACTACACTAAAAACTATGAAATAAAAAGTTTAAACTTCCATAATTAAAAATCTAAATGTATATTGAAGTCGGCGGGGCCTAGCATGAAAATAAGCAAAATTGCAGATTAACAAGGAATAAAAGGAAATCTTAATTTCCACGTGCACACACTGCGCACGCCCTTCCTGTTTAAAGACTGAGAGGCAAAAACCTGAAGAGGCCCCGCCGGCTTCAATATACATTTAGCTTTTTAATTATGGAAGTTTAAACTTTTTATTTCATAGTTTTTAGTGTAGTTTTTGGAAGTCGGTTTTTTTAAAACCTGTTTTTGAGAATGTTAAATGAAAAGATGCATTTTGGAAAAACGTTAACACATCCGTTATCAAAGCAAGTTATATACCTACCTATTTATCAGAGCTGTAAAGAAGTATAAACTCACGATATTATTCACACGAGTTACCTAGTAATACATTCTACGAAATTGAAGGCGTCGTACGTCGTAGCAATGACGTCAGCTACGCCGTAGCAACCTCGCAATCTGAATTGAGCTAATAAGTCTACACAAGTATTCATATAGAAAATTGAGTTTTCAATTTTGAGGAGATTCACTGTTTACAAAATTAAATACGTTTTTTTTATAAGTAAACATCTTGTATAAATTATAAACACCTTTAAAAACTATATTTATTTAATCGTACCAAATATAAAAAAAACAAAATCTTTTTTTTATCTGTTTAAAAATTCTCTCAATAAAAGATTTATTTTCTCACGCGGTTTTACTTGCAAAATTACGCAATAAATAATACTCGATGACAACACATCGACAACAAACTCATCGTTCTGTATCAGATTTTCCTCTATATTTCACGAGACTCCTACCAGGAGCACAGAGGTGTGAGAAGGTCTAACAGTATCAATAGTTTTGCAATTTGTTTCAATTGTGGCTCGCGACCGCCTGCGTGATATGATCTCCTAGTAACTTGTTTATGTATTGTAGCGAAAATATTTTTATGTTTTGGGGGTTTTTTTAAATATAACCCTAATATAATAAATCAAAATATTGTGAATTAATTTATTTTTATAATTTATTGGGTAATTGAATTAAATTGCAATAATTTGAAATAATTTATGAATTTTTAAATGAATTAATTTGCTTCACGTTAATTATAATGTTTAACCATAAATGCATGTGCATGTTGTGTTAGCCTGTATGTAATTGTTACACTTATAAATGTATTTATAATGAATAGACTATTATAATTGCGTTGTGTAAACAATTGTAGGCTAACCAAAATAAATAAATAAAAATAAATATTGAAAGCATTACTATTAGAAATTATAAGTATTTCTGTAAATTATTTATTTGTAATTACAAATTGATAATTTAATAAATGAAATTGAAACGGTAGGTAGCCAAAATTGAGTAGATATTAAAATATTCCTACGTGTCACAAGATCTAATTAGGGTAACTTCCAATACATACCTTGTTTTTAATTGAAATTTTATATCATATTTTATACTATACTGGCTGAGTCTTTTGAATATGATTCCATTTTACAGGTTTATAGTAAACGCTCGTAGACATAATTAATTAATATAAATTCTACATTTTATATTTGACTCCTCTACATCCCAAAATATTTCACAGAGTAGGTATTCCTGCGACAACACTAGTCTACAGGGGCGCGAAGGTGTAAAGGGGGCAATAGTTGGGCAATTTGTTCCTATTGTAGCTCCCTGGACAATACCCGTTCATATTGCGGTCGTCAGGTCCCATGTCATGATTTACAGATAGTTTGACTTCATTGAAACTGATACATGTTCAAATTATTAGATACCTACATTTGTATCAAGTTGTTTTTGGTAAGACTCTACCCACTGCTAATATAATCAGTTGGCCCAGTGTCCTTATATGAATTATTATAATTCATACTAGTGATGAATACGAAAGTAACTCTGTCTGTCTATTTGTTTGTTTGTTTGTTAACTCACCACGGCTAAAGTACTGAACCGATCATAATGTTTAACAAAGAGGTACCTACTAGTTAAGGACCTGGAGAAGAACATACCTAGCTACTTTTCATCCTAAATATTAAATAAATAAATAAAAAACTTTATAAAACAAGTAAAAACCGCCTTCAAAAATATCACAATAATCTATACTATCTATACTAATATTATAAATGCGAAAGTATGGATGGATGGGTAGATGGATGGATGGGTAGATGGATGGATGGATAGATGTTTGTAACTCAATCACGCCAGATCAGCTGAACGGATCTGGATGAAATTCGACACAGAGATAGATTATAGTCTGGAATAGCGCATAGGCTACTTTTTATCTTGAAAAACGCGGGCGAAGCCGCGGACATTGCTAGTGTTACCTATGTGTGAAACAGTTTCGCGTACACACTGGAACCTTGTACTGTACCTTGTACTGTATCCGTTCGGTTACAGTTACAGCTCGCTGATGAGTACCCGGCTTAATAGGTCAATTACACACGGCTATAATAATGAAAACTTTAACTATAGAATATATTAAGGGTGTAATGACTTGAATTTCAACTGGACATCTCATTTGAATACCACATAAAAATAATGTATGTTAACATGTGTATTTAACCCGTATAATGCGTGTTCAGTTTAGAACTTTTGGGTACAGATATAAAATATAAGTGGCGTAAGCAGTAGGGTTAACGATGTTTGTATAAACATATTTATATGTGATATAGTACAATAGTAAAGGACAGCTTAACATTGGATGTTTAAACGCTGGTTATTTTTGTACAACCACCTACCTTAATTAGTTACCTCTTCAACTGAAGTAGGTATTTCTATGGATAAGTGTTGCCCAAATAGTGAAGTCGTCTATTAGGTTCCCATAAACGCTTTCACTATGTTGTCCCGTTAGTGTCAATTAAATTGTTCTGATTAGGTAAATGCGGAAAAAAAAAACAACTTAAAAGTAGGTCCTTGAAAAGAGCCCAGTTTTGACCCCAATTTTTTTGCAAATAAGCTCTTTATTTCTTGCAAAAAATACTTATGTCGAATTTCCAAATTGCAAAAACAATAATAATTAATTATTTAAATATTATTAATACCAAATGTCATCTAGAAGTTTCGTACCTGAGTAAAACACACTTCACACTAATAAATATAAATGCAAAAGTTTATGTGTGTTTGTTTGTTATTCCTTCATGCTGAAACGACTGGACGGGTTTGGATATTTGACAAAAAGGTAGCCTCGGACCTGAAGAAGGACAAAGGCTACTTTTCATAAATTTTCAGGTAGACGCAGTGGCGGATTTGCCCTAAGGCACAGTAGGGCCTAGGGCGGCCAGGTATTAGGGGCGGCATAAGCATAATCGGCCTATAATGTTCCCACTGCTGGGACACAGGCCTCCTCTGTGAGAGGGAGTGGGCCGTAGTCCACCACGCGGGCCCAGTGCGGGTTGGTGGACGTCACATGTCTTCGAATTTTTGGTTCTAGGACATGCCGGTTTCCTCACGATGTTTTTCCTTCACCGTTAAAGCAAGTGATAATTAATTTCTAATACGCACATGACTTCGAAAAGTCAGCGGTGCGTGCCTTGGGATCGAACTCGAACCATTCGCCGATTAGGGGCGTCCAATCGTAGAAAAACAATATACAGTCGAGCTTATCGTCGTCGAGCTTGATCTACTTTACTCAATATAGTTCAAGCGGATTGTTTATGTAATTTGGATTGCGAAGATTTAATTAATGATTTTGTTGCGCTTAGGTGTACATGCATTGTAAATTTGTAACATGTAAAACACGTTTTATACCTTGTATGAGGATAAATCTGTATTGAATTAAATAAAAAATAGTTTCCTATTTAAAACCTATTTTTATTAGCTAAATGATGAAAGCTGAGAAAGGGGCGGCTGATAGGTACTACACGGCCTAGAGCGGCCAAGACTGCAAATCCGCCACTGGGTAGACGTAGTCACTGGCAACAGCTAGTAACTATCTACTAACTAACTATCTACTACTAAACTTATTGATACCGTGAGTGTGGTTGGCCGTGACTTTCAATCGAGTGTGAGTTCCAGTAGTGAGCGTAGCAAAAGACTAAGAAAGAGGGTAGACAGATATGTCTGCTCCTAACAATTATTTTATTTTAAGTGTTTCATCCACCCGCATTCTCCAGTTTACCCGCGATCATGGCGCTTGCAACAGCGTCGAAATATCGGGAACTCAATCCAAACAAAAATCACGGAAGTTATCCCGTAAGTAAATTGTTTAGTGTAGTAACTATCTATTAAAATATAATTGTTTTAAAACCCAAAATCTTATTGACGTTAGTGAACTTAGACCTTTATCCTATGACATAAACTCATAATAAAAGCAAACATCCAAAAGTTTAACAAGGCAAGTTTCACAATTAAACCGGAGATTAACTTGGCTTAACGTGGTTTAAACTATAATAATCGTCGATTAAGAAGTGACAGGACGCGAGCAAAGTTGCACGATTGAACATTATTATTAGAAAAGTTTTGCGGAAAAGATAAACTGTGAGGTGTTTAATAACTAGAAGTGACAATTAAGTGATTTCAGAGTTCCTTTTTTGGGTTCCGTACCTCAAAAGGAAAAACGGGACCCTTCGGGCTTGCCCTCTAGGCACGTCACTGTACTAGACTTTTGCTCGCGACTCCGTCCGCGTGGACTACAATGAAATGACCTCTGTAGTGTACTGTGGCTAGTACTACCAAGAGGTCAAGCTGTATCTCAGGTTCCTCCCATCAGAATTAGATAAAACGTGGCTTAGATTTTAAGTTGGACCCCAAGCTATCGAACTGTGAAAACCATATCAAAATCTGTGCAGTACTTTTTGCGTAATGCGCGCACAAACAAACTGATAAAAATACAAAAATTAAAAAAAAGAATCTTGCTGGTGCTGGGTATGGTTACGTCCCAGTAGTCAGTACCCTATCTCGTCTGTTTTTTCTGGAATATCTTCATTGTCTACACGGCTTTTCTACAATTTTATAATAGTATAGATATTTGGACATTCCATTATACGTACGTACTCAGATGATTGTATGCATGTGTGTTTATATGTTAAAGCCAATGAAGGAGCTCTCGATGGCAACACAAGTAGATACTACAGTTAGATAGCATAATTAGGTTAATTTACGTATTACTGTGTTATTAAGCAATGCTGATTGACCTCCAATTCCAACACATTGAATGCATTGAGTTGAACATGATTCTAATTATCGAGGTATGCCTCAATGATTCTAACGGCAATTTGGAAATTACCCATAAGTCACAAATTATAATCATAAATATTCTAGGTAAGTATACGTTGTAAGGTTAAACTATGGAGGCTAAATATAAGGAATAGGTACTATCTCTTATGGGAATATCTCTCTCTTATACACATTGAAAAAGTGTCCAGCATTATGTAGTAAATACATCGGAACCCTTATAGGATCACTTAGTTGTCCGTCCGTATGTCAAGACCTTAAAGGGTGGCATCTGCTCATAGATGGTGTCACTAGAAGTTTGTAATAGCGGCATTTTGCTCACAGATAGCGGAATTCGGAACCGTCAGGCCTCAGGGTGCAAGTCGTACTCGCACTTGTCCAGTTTTTTACTTTGCGACGCATTGGAATTTAATATTATGCAGGTTTATTCTAAATACATAAAATAAATAAGCAAATACTTCTCAAATACTACTCTTCTTGAAAAGCGTAGACTGAGAGGAAGTCTAATTGAGACATAAAATACTTACCGGCGGCTACAATGTTCCCGGAATAGAAAATCTGTACACACGTAATCAGAATATACATCTACGAGGACACCCATTAAAACTATAGAGAACATCATCTAAAGGAAACCCCTTGAAACACCTTCTACCAAACTGTGTAGTAACAGAGTGGAACAAACTCCCTGAAAGTGTTATAATGACCCACATTGAACTGTTTCCAAAACAGACTGGATAAAATCTCCAGATCTTAAAACACACACGCATCAGCTTATTAAGCTGCTAGTGTGCTTAAGTATATAATAATAATAAATAAATAATAAATAAAGCGCTGCCATCCTTACATTGCATAATTTTTCAACCCCCCCACAGCTACTTAGCGAACACTGTCCAAACAAGCAAATGGCCGCCACAAATCACAATATCTCCTCCAATTGTGACATCCAAGCAAATTTGCCAAGTTATCACATCCATCAAGCATAAGACGACATTAATTAGTTGAATTAACATTCCATCCAGTTATAATTAGCCACCCTTCGGGTAGAAACCACCCCAAGATTACCCCTCCCGCAGTTTTATGGGGCAAGTTCTGACAAAATTGCGAATTAATGCTGATTTTCGTCAGTATTCAATTAGTATAGAACCATTGGATTGGAAACTTCTGGGTTTTGAGGTGAGAATGGTAAATTGGGAATGGATCAATTGTTTGATAAGGTTTTGAGGCATCTGTCTTTTGCTAATTGGCTTTGGGAGGTCCCCGTTTTTTGCTGCGTGGTGCGAATGCCAGAAAATAGGGTTTCTTGTGTTTTTGATAATTATATCTTAAATTGGTTGTTTGTCTTTTTTATAATTTGTTACTGACTAAACTTAGTTGAGGTAAAACATGAAATAATCTTGTAAAAAGATCAGTGACATAATTTGGGATCATGAAAGCTAAGATCTGAAGGCCAAATCTCGTACAGTACGCGGCAGTGAAATTAAATATTACATACCGAGCTATAGAATGAGATATCGGCTAACTTCGGCTTTATACAGGGTGGCAGGTTAGACAGTGGAAATATTCTAAGGGGTCATTGTACTCATCATTATGAACAACTTTTACTATGGGACCAACCCTGAAATCGTGAAAAAAAAATCAGCTGTTCCATACATTTATGTTCACATAACTCAACAAAATGTACGGAACAGCAGATTTTTTTTTCACGATTTCCGGGTTGGCCCCATAGTAAAAGTTGTTCATAATGATGAGTACAATGACAAATTCATTGCGATATGAGTTCATATTTGTCGAATGTTAGAACAGTACTATTTATGACATTGATGACACTTACTGGAAATATATTTTAAGCATTTTAATTAGTAGGTATATTGCCGGTCTAACCATAATGTCATTTTGTTACGAGATCGGTAAGATCATTAAGATGGGAACCTAAGAATTTTGCCGTCAACCAATGACACTATCTGTATCCATAAAAAAAGCGTTATCTTAATTAAAGACACCCTTAAGAATAAACGCCTAATGATCTTACTTCAATTATATTGAATTTCCACAATTAAATCATTAACATGAAATTTCAAGAAAACTGTTAATTAAAATAATACAAGTCACCATAAAAGATGTTTAACACCTCCAAGTGATAATTTAACTTAATGTTGACACGTTGAAATTAACAAAACGATTTTCCGTCTCTCCCCAACGTTTGCATAACTTATATCTTTGTCTCGCTCACTTTAAGGGGTCCTTGAGACGCTGTATTTTACCACGTAAGACAGGCCGCGGTAGGGTTGCCATCCATCAGGATTTCTTATGACATGTCTGGCATTTTATATAATTTTGGGGCTTAGTAGTAGTAGTAGTAGTCAACTTATCAAATAACTGTCATGACATTGATAGTTATTTGATAAGTTGACTAATAGTTAGTGTCTGCTTTGCTTTTGGAACGAAGTTCCTTATCGCGCGTTACGAAAGGGGGCTAGACGGAAAAAATTAAGACGAAAAGTTGTAACGACACTTTCGACACTTTTTGCTATAGTAAGCCGTGCGGCGCACGCGTTGCGGCGCGCGCGCGCGCGCGCGTTTGTGTGTGTGTGTGTGTGGCCGACCACACATTGGATGCAATGACATTGACGGCGAACCGGCGGCGACTCGCGTCTGGTATGATATTTCTATTGACTTATTATTTCGATTTCTGTGTAATTAACCCTTTCGCTAACCCGTGAATGACCTATGATTCAAGATGATTGGACGGCGAAGTTGTTAAAAAAAATAGGACTAGGGCGAGTAAGACTCACGCCCTGCGGGTTCCGTATAAGATGTAATTTCGTTATCTCATTTTTTTTGTGTGATAGAACAATAAATTATCAATGTTTGACTTTTATCCTTTACCTGTGCCGTAAAACCTTGCTTCATGCCAAATTTCATGATCCTCAGTCAACAGGAAGTACTAACCCTATAGGTTTTGATTCCTTGGCGAATGTCAAAATATTTTTTTTATTGCGTTGGCTTAGAAGCTTGATTTTTTTACATAAAAATCTTTAGACCTAAGTAGGTACCTATTTGATATCAATTACAACTTGATACCTTCACGCGTTCCTGAAAAAAAGGACAAAGAAGTAATTTCATAACGATTATTTTTTACCGTTTGAGGTATTGATAGAAAAAAGAGAAATCAAGTTCATTAAAATAGCGCTTAAATTTTTAACAGAGGGAACTTTTCCACCGTCATTATTATTTAATGTTAAAACATATTAAATTGCTAAATTGACTTGCGACAGCCCTATACAGAGGGCTGAGGGCGGAGGGCGAATTTACGGAACTTTTAACGAGTTCACCCCTTTGTCGGCCCGGCAATTAGTTATTCTTTTCAAGGGTGCAATTAATGTTTAATATCTAAGTTGCAACTTACGAAGCTTTTCAATAAGTTCGGAAATTGTTTGCAGTTTCATGTTCGTTTAATTAATGCAGCTAACAGCATAGAAGTTCTAATTAAATTGCTTCATGTTTCTTTTTACCCGACTGTCCCAAAAGGAGCGTAATGTATATTTTTTTACTAACGATGCCTCACACTCGGATTTCTCCTGTAGGTATTGTGGGTGCGTTTACAAACACAAATGTCACTCAGACCCAAAACGATATTTGTTCGTACGGGAATCGAACTCGCGACACGTCTTGCAGCAGCCAATCGCTCAGTAGTCTAAACGGCTTGATGGATTTCAATATAATTATTAAGAAATGTCGTTGGATTGGTCTTCATTTATCATTTTGGTACGGAACCCTAAAAATAAAGAATAATATACCTAATTATGTAAATTGTATGGTATTTCACCCGTTTAGGCAATAAACTTAAAGTATTCAACGGAAGTTATATTTATTTCGATAAAAACTTTAGGGACACGAATACTGATAATTGTGCGTAGCATTATCTTATGAAATAAAACAACTTTATGGTGTTAGTCTTCGCTATTTTGTCCCACGTAGGCTAATTTAAAAAGATTACAAACCATTTTTGTCTTTCAAAAAAAGTCAGTCAAATATCAAATAGGTCCTTTGTGTACAAAAGACTGGACCAATTTAAAATTCCATCTTCCAAAAGCAATAAAATAAAAAGCAATTTAAAAATAATCAATTAATATTATACTTCCCATAAACAACGATTTATAATAAACAATAAAACGTCGAAGAAAATAATTTACAGAAAGAAAAAAGGTTTATCAGAAAACAGAAGTTCCGAGGTAACAATGGTAGAAAAAAATAAAAGGAAAATATATATTTTTATTATGAGAAAATTGTTTATTTCCTTTGCGCATTGTCCCCTTTGGAAGTCTCAGTGCTAAATTAAAACGACGCCGGACCATTTCCACTTTTAATGACATCCTTAATTAAACATTTTAAAAGGTAACAGACGTTTTCTCGCAATGGTTTTGCCTATATTTTTACTATTATTTGAAGGTTTAAATATATGTAGGATTGAGTGTGTATCCGAACAACAGAGGAAATGTAAGATGATTGTGTGAACGTATCAGAACGGACTGAATGACTGAGTATGAACGGAACGTGGAGAGTGGGGAGACGAATGGTGGACATAAGAGAAAGACGTTGTGATTTTAAGATTTTTATTAAGATTTTTTCAAATAAAGTAATTTATCTCGTGCAACACAACTTGTTTTTTATCCTCGATCCTTACATATATAATACGTTAAATATTTGTCTTGAATACACCACAGAAATATCGTTGTTTTGACATGTCGCTACATTAGTATATGGAATCCGTGCAATGCAGGGGCGAGTCGCTAGTCTATACTTCTATACTAATATTATAAAGAGGAAAGATTTTTTTGTTTGTTTGTACCGAATAGGCTCCGAAATTACTGGACCGATTTTAAAAGTTCTTTCACTAATAGAAAGCTACATTATCACTGAGTAACATAGGCTACTTTTTATCCCGAAAAATGCACAGTTCCTGTGGGACACGCGGACGAAGTCGCGGGCGAAGTGCTAGTTTAATATAAGAAGGAGGAGACAATACTAGCAGTTGCGACCCGACTTAATTTTCAAATTAGTTGACAATTATGAGACTGTGGAACACAATGCGAAGAGCTAAGGCTTAGGACAGACCGGCGACTTTTTGTTAGTTGTATTTTTTTGCAGTAATAAAAGTGAAGTAAAATTAACGGTAGTTTTATAAAAGAAAATAAGAAAAATATTGCTAGATTCGTAAGTCAGTACGTAATTGTTGAGTTTGTATGGAATTATCGTACTAGCCGCCATATTAGACAGTTACTGACACGTAACCGTAAGATGATACAACTCGCCCAAAATGAAGTGAAGTTGACGGTTGTTTTATAGAAGAAAATAAGATCTAAAAATCGTGCTACAGTGAATATAGTTCAAGTACTTAAAGAAAAAGATATGTATTGCATAGAAAACCCTCTCTCTCTTACCTTATTAGTTAAATAGACAAATACAGCTAGCAATTGTTTAAAATAAGTAAAGTTGCTGGTATACTTTCGACAACTAAAAGAGCATGTCAGCCGCACATACAAATCTCGACCACTATTAAAAACTTCTGCAAACATACACAACAAAATTAACACTAAGCTGCACAATTGTCACGACCACTAGGAACTCCTAACTCCTACACAGTTGCAGTAGCAGTGACACGCTCATGTGTGCCCAACCTAACGGTAAAGTTGTAGGTTTCGTTCCGCAGTTTCATTTTACAGTCGGGAAAGAAAACAATGTTTTGCGCACAAAATAACGTTTTATTTTGCAGAACAAGCCACACTGTTATTGTAACATTTGTAACGTTTTGTTAGTTAGTAATAAGGGGACATTGTACAGTAATAACTAATAATGGTTTATAATTGCATCAAAACAAAGGTAAAAAGCTGAAGTTGTGAATGTGTGTTGTGAATGTTAAACTATTACCTGATACTTTCTACAGTATTGTTGTTGGATTAATCGTCAGCCGGCCTAGCATGACCACGATAGAAACGGGTTTTGTCTACATAGAAATAGACAAAGTGACAGATTGTAGAAACATTTCTACGTTTTATGAATGAAACGGTAGAAATGTTTCTACAGTCTGTCACTTTGTCTATTTCTATCTAGATAGGCGGGCACTTTATCAGGAATCTAAATATTTTAAACCCCTAATTGTCAACTTTAGGGGATGTTTTTTCCAAAATTCATTCTTAATGCTCACCTACTGTGCAAAATTTCATGCTTCTAGATCCGCCGGTTTAAGCCGTGCGTTGTTTGACAGTCAGTGTTAATAATAATTATATTATACAGGGTGGCAGGTTAGACAGTGGAAATATTTTAAGGGGTCATTGTACTCATCATTATGAACAACTTTAACTATGGGACCAAACCTCAAAACACGAAAAAAAAAATCTGCTGTTCCATACACTTATGTTCACATAACTCAACAAAATGTATGGAACAGCTGATTATTTTTCGCGATTTCGGGGTTGGTCCCATAGTAAAAGTTGTACAATGACCCCTTAAAATATTTCCACTGTCTAACCTGCCACCCTGTATACTAGCTTCCGCCCGCGGCTTCGCCCGCGTTTTTGGGATAAAAAGTAGCCTGTGTTATTCTGATGTATAAGCTATAGTAATATAGCTAATAATAATATATAAAACTACTGAACGGATTTTCATGAAACTACAGTATTGTAAAGTTTCATCAAAATCCGTTCAGTAGTTATTGCGTGAAAGAGTAACAAATATCCATACATCCATCCATCCAAACATACATCCTCACAAACTTTCACATTTATAATATTAGTAGGATCAGCAGCACGTCATGGCCGATTTGAAGTTTGTCCGCTCAGAAACGCGGGCTTAAACGTCAATTCGGCCATCAAAGCTTGCCGCTAATATAAATAGATTTGTAATAGAATTTAGGGTGGTAGGAAGTTAAATCACAACGGAAGAAAGTTATAAAACGTTTATTAGAACACAGACATTCACTTTGCACATACAATTAACAGAAAAACACAGGCATTTACAAAAGACATTACAAAACGGCGCGAAAATCGCGAGCGGAGGAGCGCGTCCACACGCTAATCGGTTTTTCGGGCGACTGACTCAAAACATTTTGAATGTTCTAGAACGGCAACCGCGCCCACCAATCACCGCGCGGGGCGCGTGTTGCCAACCTTATAACGCTAATTTAACATACGTTGTTGAGTTGCCTACAAGATTGATCTACTTAAAGCTATATCAATAGTCATTTAATCTAACCAACACATAAACTGAAACCCAGACTAGCACCTCCACTTAATAAATGTGAGCTACCCGTTGAAGCCGATTGGCGTTCGCAAACACCCGTCCGACGCCCGTCCGGCCCTACCGGTGTCCGACTTAATTAAACCGAAGTTGAGCATTAATTAGTTTTTGGAAACAATCACTGAATAATTATGTTATAGGTGAACTTGTGTTGGTGTTGAAGTCCTATCAACATGCTTATGGTAATGGGTGTTGGTCATATCTGAGTGTTTAGGTGGCTGAAAATAAAAGCCATAAAAAGCCGCTAACTATGTTTAAGATTTTGGGTTTAACAGTCATCTTGAAGCAATAAGATAAACACTACCAACTTTTGCAATTCAAAATTATACTCTCTTGACAGATTTACGTAACTCCGTACCCAAAGTATTCATATTGAAGATCTCTCAAAATCCTCGGTATTATTACATTGAACTTTGAATTCTGATTGGAAAACCACTCAGATCATAGAAACAAAGGAGATGTGCCAAGGTGGTATTTAACTTGCTACTAGCTTGACGCTTTAGTATGGTCACATTGACCATAGTTAAAACGCACACACTGGCGACGGACCGAACGCGACCGATGATATAAATACAGTGTTTTAGTTTAGTGCTAGTGCTGAGTGACGAACGAAGTGTTAGATTGACGGTGTGCGCAATTTTGTGTGGGAGATCTTTATATTCACAAGGAGCGCTTGTAATTGTGTCGCAAACTGTTCTAAAAGGACAGTGGTTCCGTACTAATTTGCTATGATGGCATATCTCATTTTTTCTATGATCTGAGAAAAACCCTCAAACATCCCTCGATTTCTTAGGGTGGAGCAAATTTCACGAGAGCATCGGCCAAGAGCCCGCATTTCAATGTAAATCGTATTCTACCGGCGCGGCAGACGGGTTTGAAACAACTGCTGCCGATAGGAACAGATTAGATTTTTTGTTCGAAAAAAACGTGTCTTTGTAAGGAGATCGGAGATTGTTTTTTTCGTTTTTAGGGCGCCTTCAAATGAGATGCGTGAGTAAGCGCTGCAGTGGCGCCACTGTGATGTGCAAGCCCCGCCACTACTAATTTTCATACAATTTCTAGAAGCGCAGTATCTGCACGCGCGTGTCCTTACAGAATAGACTAGCTGATCCTATGCGCATAATTTTAAGGTAAGTATGTATCTTCTAAGGATCCATATTTTATTAGCGCACAAAATGGATCCAAATATCGTCGAAGGGAATTCTTAAGGCGAGGTTTTCCGACTTTTAGCAAATATCGATGATTTTTGAACAGCTGTATCTTCGTTTATGTTAAGCCTAAAATTATGAAATTGGATTTATATCAAAATTAAGCATTTTAACCTGATTAATACCAGAACAGAAACACGATTAGTAAAACTTTACTCCATAGAAAAAAATGATCAAAAATACCTCTAATTCGTGTTTTATAACAGTTACTGCTAAGAGATCCGATCACTAAATGATATAAAAAATATACCAATAGAAAGAGCTTATTATTATCTAAATTAATACGAGAACACTTTTCATCACTTCTATATATAATTTTCCCACAAATAAATAAAAACCTATAATTATATGTACCCTGAAATAATTGATTTGCTTATTTTTAAAAAATACACGCAATATTAGTTCTAAAAATATAATTATATCATTTTAAATCGAAGATTTAAGTAGGTATACACCCAGAAATAATTGATTTGCTTATTTTTTTTTAAAACACAGTAGTCTAAAAATTTTTTATTTAAATATCAGCGGGAATGCAAAAGGAGTCGGTAGTAGCTCTTGCCCGTGACTTCGTCCGCGTGAATCGGTACCTTTATAATAAATAAATAAATAAAAATAATCCGCGTGAGTCCATGCCCTATACAACAAACGTGATTTTTTTGCTGTCTTTTTCTCGATCTTAATAAAGGCGTTATAATATAGTGTCTAATGTTGTATAGATATGTACATATGATATGTATAGATGTACGGAACACTTCGTGCGCGAGTCCAATTCGCACTTGGCCGTTTTTTTAACTTACCGGAGGCAAAGGGCATGGCAAGCCTAAAAGCGCCGCTTTCACTGCTTTTCCAAAGAATGCATCATTGTTCACCATGTCGCAAAATTTAAAATGCATCTCAACAAAACTTGGCTTGTATCTGTTTGTTAGAAACTGGTAGAAGTAGAAGTTCAGCTGTAACATTCGGAACATATAATTCGGGTGTGTCAAACTCTATTCTAAAGGGCCATGGCGTGCCTAGAGGGCAAGCCCGACGCATTTTTTTGGTTTTAGAAAGTATTTATGTTAATTTTTCATGAATTTCAGAATTGCTTTTTACATTTATTTAAATAATAATAAATTACTATTAATAATAAATAGTAATAAATAAAAAAATACAGTTTTTTGTACAAAAAGAAAGAGCTTTATTTAGCTCGTGGGCCGCTTGATAATGATCCGTGGGGCGCATGTTTGACATGACTGTTATAATTTTAATCTGTAACATTATCATTTATTTGTAAAATCGTCATTTAAGTATCTGTAAGTAACAATATCAATACTGTGTTATTTTATTTTTTCTGTAACATAACTAATGGTAATGTTACAGAAAAATTAAAAGTATTACCACGTTAAATATTTTATACAATTTTCGTGAAACTGTCACTATGCCTAAAACGTTAACGTTACGTAAACGTTACGTAAACGTTATTATAACATTTCGATTAAAAACTTACCGTAAAATTGTTATCAATGGTGACAAGCGTGGTCAGGTAAAGCGACATATAGTGCCTAGGATCCTGGCGGTTCAACCGACGACTGGTGACGGATCCATTAAAAAATATTTCTCGTCAAACCACACGATGACAGGGTGCTCAGTATTGATAAAAGTGAGCTTAAAACAAAAACTCAAAATCGTCATAAAAATGTATACAGGGTGCTTATTAAATTGCGTGCAGCTCGGTTTCGTTATCAATGAAGGAATATGCTTCAGTAACGCTAGGTGACGGATAATTACGTAAATTCAACACACAACTCCAACTGGAGTTGTACCTAAGTTAGGTTTTTTTTTGTTTGTTTTTCGTTCCTACCTAAATTAATGATGTAGATAGTTTTAGTTTTTATCAAAATCGGCAATATCCATATAAACTTATACAGGCTATGCCACATGGAGGGAAAGTACTTTAAATATTGTAGATAGGAAGTTTTGCTTCAGCTTGTCTTTGCTTATAAGGAATTAATGCTTACAATAAACCCTTTCGATCGGCATCATAAAAATACAGGTGTTAATTTTTTCACATTTGGTCGGTTCGATTTCCAGATGAAGCAAGCAACTTTTGAAAAAATCTTTGAATGCAGTATTACTTAATTTCAAAAATAAAGTGAAGTTTCCATGAAGCAAAACTTCCTATCTCAATTATTTAAAGTAGGTACTTTCCCTCTATGTGTATTATTGTAGTAGTATTGCGAGTATTGCGACTCACATAATAAAATGATGCGTGAATATCTTAGTAGGTAGGTACTGATTTTAAAATATTATACATATTTTTTTTGAACATCTTACTTTCTCTAATAGATAAAAGGGTATAGGTACATCTCAAATGAGTAATTATAAGCCTATTGATCCCCATATTTTCTAAAATGTTTGAGGAGGCAATGCAAAAAAGATTAAGTTACCATTTGGAAAAACTGATTGACAAGATTTCAAGCAGATAAAAGTGGAAATATACTTACACTTTCAGGCAAACTTTGTAAACACGGTAATAAAGATACTTTCGGCAAACAAATGTGGTACTTTTGCGAAGGAACTGTATGCGAGACTATTGCCAGCCATTGCAGTTACATTTCCAAACTCCGGGCGCCTACTGAAAAACACTGCTCAACCTGGGAATCGAACCCGCGTCCTCACAACAGCCCTTACAACTATTAAGGCAGTTCACACAATATAATGAATGTCACCATTTTCCAACAAAACATTATTACCTAAAGCGAAATAAATCTCACCAATCCAAATAAAAGGGAGAAATCCTCAGATCATGGAAAGAAGGAGATATGCCATCATAGCAAATTAGTACTACTGTCGCCACTTTTAGAACAGTTTGCGACACAATTACACGCGCTCCTTGTGAATATTAAGATCTCTCACACATTAAAAATTCCGCACACCCTAAGTCCAACACTGTTATTCGTCACTCAGCACTAACACTAAACTAAAACACTGTATTTATATAATCGATCGCGTTCGGTCCGTCGCCAGCGTGTACGTTTTAATTACAGTCAATGTGACCATATCAAAGCATCAAGTTCAATAGCGCCTCGGCACATCTCCCTTGTTTCTATGATCTGAGGAGAAATCTCAAAAAAAGCCCCAAAAACAAACAATTGTGAGATTCAATAGCGGCGCAGAAAGGGCCAGCAATAAGGCTGTATTTTAGCCGGCGCCATTCCGCAAGACGAGTGGGCAAGCGGGCTCGCGGTAAAATTGGATGTGTCCATCGCTTTATTTATGGGCTCACGATCTGTTCTATTGAATTGCGTATTGTGTGGCCGATGGGGTAATAGCAGGGATGTAGGCTCGATTCACATACAGTAGTTTACTGGAAACGTCTAATCATCGTATAAAAGTAAAGAGGTATATTTTATTAGATTTATGATGAAGTTTTTTTAACGTATTAAAGTAAATAAAGCAGTGAAAGCCTAGTGGTTTAACCATGTGCCTCCCACGGCGAATGGTTCGAATTCGATCCCGAGGCACGCACCGCTGACTTTTCGAAGTCATCGTGCATATTAGAAATTAATTATTATCGCTTGCTATAACAGTGAAGGAAAACATCGTGAGGAAACCTGCATGCCCAAGAATTCTCCATAAAGTTCTTGATGATGTGTGAAGTCTGCCAGCCCGCACTCGGTCAGCGTGGTAGACTATGGCCTATCCCCTCTCATTCTGAGAGGAGGCCCGTGCCCAGCAGTAGGACATTTTATAAACAGTGCTGACATTGTTAAAGTAAATAAGAAATAGCACTTTTAGATAAAATGTATCCGTGTCAAAAGAAACCGAATCCGCCGAATAGATTGTGATGACAACGGGTCATGACAATAGATGTAGAAGCTTGTCTGAGGCTAATCAAACTACATCCATTATGTTGTTATCTCTTTTGTAATCTCTCCTACATTATGTCTGTAGTTACTAACCTCCATACGTAAGAGAGATTATACGAGATAAATATAATCCTAATAAGAAGTTTATTATGGTGATTTTTCAAAAAGCAATGATAATGGTCTAACCATGTGCCTCCCACGGCGAATGGTTCGAGTTCGATCCCGAGGCACGCACCGCCGACTTTTCGAAGTCATGTGCGTATTAGAAATTAATTATCACTTGCTTTAACGGTGAAGGAAAACATCGTGAGGAAACCGGCATGTCCTAGAACCAAAAATTCGAAGACATGTGACGTCCACCAACCCGCACTGGGCCCGCGTGGTGGACTACGGCCCACTCCCTCTCACAGAGAGGAGGCCTGTGTCCTGTGGGAACATTATAGGCCAATTATGCTATGCTATGCTTATGCTATGGTGATTTTTAGATTTCACCTAAAAAAGAATTATTTTGGTTTTGGTTACTAAGGCAGTTCATTTAGAAAAATATTAAAACGATATACAACGCGTAAAAGAAATGCATGGTCATAGGTACTTAAGGGGGTACTTTAAACTCTAACATTTGATAGGTCAAATAAAAAAAAAATCGGCTAAAAATTTTTCGACTCTCCATACGAATTGTCCGCTGATGCCGTTCGTATTGACAGTTAAAACAATACTTTTTTTTTGTTTTACCTACCAAATATTGCTCTGAATAAGAGTCTAAATAACCCAATTAAATATGACCACACATTTTTGATACACGTTGTAAATTATTAGTTTTCGTCTACTATAAAGATTGTATGGTAAAAAAAAATTCAACATAAAACTTAGGTAGAATTAACGTAAACCATGTCGGAGCTAATTTTAGTACAGACTTAAGTAATTGAAAATAAAATACATTTTCTGGTCGAGCCGACACAAATTGTAGATTACTTTACTGTCTAAATCAGCCGAATACAATGTAAATCTCCTCTCCAAATCTCACAATAAATAAACATTAAACAAATACCCAATCTGGAACGTACATATTCAATTCCAATAGGCAATACATAAGGATAAACATAAGTAAACAATAGATAAAGTATTCGTTTATATAATTACGTATATAAGGACCACGTGTTCGGATCCCGGTTATTGCGCCATAAACAGGATTGGAGCACTCCGCACAAACTTTAGACACATTTTTTAGGGTACCGCGGGAAAAACAATAATTTTTTTTATGTTATTAAATATATGTAAGAGATTTTCTTGACTTTTCATGTGCAGAAATTAATTATCACTTGCTTTAACGTTGAAGGAAAACAGCGTGAGGAAATCGGCATGTCCTAGAACCAAAAAAAATCGAAGACATGTGACGTCCACCAACCCGCACTGGGCCCGCGTGGAGGACTACGGCCCACTCCCTCTCACAGAGGAGGCCTGTGTCCCAGCAGTGGGAACATTAAAGGCCGATTATGTTATGCTTATGCTAAGAGATTTTCAAAAACCGAATGACCTGAGCCGGATTTGAACCCGCGACCTCCGCCGTACCGTGGCGTTGCCCACCAACTGAGCTACCGGGTCTCGCTCGTCTCATCCGAAAGAAATCCCTTTGTATACGCCTCGTATAAGCGTTTGGCGACAACTAATACAAGACTCCAACTCAATGCCTTTAACTTTGTAGTTGTAACTTGTAGGACATCGATGCGATATCACCTTTTCTATACTATTATAAAATTGTAAACAAGCTGTGTCTGTACATTGAAGATATTCCAGAAAAAACAGTCGGGATAGGGTACTGGGACGTAACTATACCCAAAAAGATATCTTTTTGATTTTTTGTCTGTTTGTCTGTTCATCTGTTTGTCTGTTTGTGCGCGCATCTCGCAAAAAGTACTGAACGGATTTTGATGTGGTTTTCACAGTTCGATAGCTTGGGATCTAACTTAAAATCTAAGTCACGTTTCATCTGATTCCGCTGGAAAACACCAGAGATACAGCTTGACCTCTTGGTAGTACTAGCCACCCTACACTACGGAGGTCATTTAAACTGGTCATATCACTAGTCCACGCGGACGGAGTCGCGGGCAAAAGTCTAGTAAATAAAATAAATAAGAAAACGGGCAGAGGTGCGGGGAAGCGCGAGGGGAAGCGCATTCTAGCGAGGTTCGCAGATATTTCCGACGAGTTGTAGCTATCATTTAGCCAGGAGCCCCTCATTAAATTGTCAATAAAAGACACTTACTTGCTAATTTATCGGAAGATCTGTAATCCCTTCGGAGAAACTGCGCATGCATTAGTTTCGTATCGAACACCAGCCAATATTTACTTTGTAATAAACTGTAATATCCTCAGATCATAGAAACAAGGATCTCCTTGTTTCTATGATCTGAGGATATTACAGTTTATTACAAAGTTTGCTATGATGGCATAGATATGCCATCATAGCAAATTAGTACGGGAACAACTGTCGCCACTTTAAGTACATTTTTCAACACAATTACAAGCGCCCCTCGTGAATATAAAGATCTCCCACGCATTAAACATTCCGCACACCCTCAATCTAACACTGTTAATCGTCACTCAACACTAGCACTAAACTAAAACACTGTATTTTTATCATCGATCGTGTTCGGTTCGTCGCCAGCGTGTACATATTATATGCGGTCAATGTGACCGTATCAAAGTGTCAATTTTAGTAGCGCCTTGGCACATCTCCCTTGTTTCTATGATCTGAGGTAATATCCCACTGATATTATAAATGCGAAAGTTTGTGTGTGTGTGTGTGTGTGTGTGTGTGTGTGTGTGTGTGTGTGTGTGTGTGTATGTTTGTTACTTCTTCACGCTGAAACGCCTGGACAGATTTGGATGAAATTTGGCTCACAGATAGATTATAGTCTGGAATAACACATAGGCTACCTTTTATCCCGAAAAACGCGGGCGAAGCCGCGGGCGGAAGATAGTATTATAATATATTCCATTTATTCCTATCTCTAATTAGCTAACTTCTGGTAATCAAAACTTTCATAATCTTGAACGTGCGGAACCCTTAGCCTACTTTGCACACTCATTTTGACCACTTCTTATCCGGGCGTCGGTTTACTGGCGTATTTATTTAAATCCATAATTTAAATGCAGATGAGCGTTGGTCGGAGACGGTTCGTCGAAACTCGGAGAATAAGGATAATTTCTGCATATAATCGCTTTAGACGTTTTAATGGGAAGATAGTACCGTTTAGATGGAAATGTACTTTAGTTTTAGGCTAATTTGACCGTTAAGTTACCTGACCATAATATATTATAGTATAGGGACAACCTTTGTCATGTTCAAGGTCATATTAACACGAATTATTTGAGATCTTAATAGTATTTAAATAGGGTAGGTATCGAGTATTGTGTTGTAATGAGTCATGTTAAATTAACATGGGGACCTTGTGAACACAACCTTCAAAATAATTGATGTTCTGAATGTCATGTTACTTGCATTCATGTGATTCATGAATTATTTGATAAGTGTACAAAATGACGATGTACTATTCGATAGCCTACGCTATCGGCTACGAGAAATTACAGTCTACGGCGTAGTCGTGCGTAGCGTCGTAGCCGCAAGTGACATGCGAACTATAGAGAAGATTGATAACATACAAAGTGCAAAATATAGGAGGTAGAAATATGACGACCTTTTACGTTGCTCTTATTCATGGGCACCTCCACTCCCTGAAGTATTATTTTAATTAATAAGAAATCTACATTATATAACGTATGAATTATAAATATTTTTTTTATGTTTTTTGTAAAAAAAACAAAAAAAAAAATAATTATTTAATTTTTTTTTTTTTAAACTTTGCCCCACACTAGGATTTCTGCTATGTCGTGGGTGCGTTGGCAAACACAAGCTTCACACACGCAAACACTCCAGACCCGGAACAAATACTTGCTCCGTGCGGGAATCGAACCCGTGACACGCCGCGTAGCAGACAATTTCTCAGCCACTGCGACAACCGTGCCGTCATTTAGATAATATCTTTCATAGTATAAACTTTAGCTGTAACCTGTAACAGTCACACAAGTGTTCCAATTTCAAAGCCTTCACAAAACCAGCACCAAGCAGGCAGAATATCGTTCGTTTGTCACATGTCAAACGCTTAATATCCTGTTCCCCTATCATGAGTTTTTTTGACGTGTAGTATCGTTAACGTAAGCATATTTCGAATTGAAAATACACGTTTGTTACACAATATTTATATAAATTAAATACTTAATTAATTTCTCTGTATTTTTTAAAATGTGCAAATTGTATAAAATTTTATCAAAATTTTCCAGGACTGCTGTATTTTAAATTCAAAATATGCTTACGTTAACGAAACTATATGTCAAAAAAACTCATGATAGGGGTCAGTACCCCTATCATGAGTTTTTTTGACATATAGTGAGCGAGTCGCAACGCGCCTTCATTGCGCCAAAGCAACTTAATTGCCATAGAACGGATATTGCAAGCCGTTAAAAGTGGCTTAAACAGCTTACGGGTGCAGTCGGTCTTAGCTGAGTCTGGGGATTCAATGTGGCTTTAATATTATTAAAATGGAACGACGAATATTGAAAAAACTTAAAAAATAAAGTAAAAACCGCCTTCAAGCAAAAAGATCACAATAATGTTAGGGCATGTAGGTAGGTAGGTAGGTAGCTTAGGTATGTTGGTAGGTAAGGTAGGTAAGTAGACAGATGAGTAGGTAGATGGGTGCGCGTACCCCGTGCGAAACCGGGACGGGTAAAGCTAGTTAATATTTAGTGTCCGATCGAAATCGAAACTTACGGCCGAAACCGAAACCGAAACTTCCATATAAGGTCATCATGTGACTTTATAAGGAAGTTTTGGCCGAAACCGAAATCGAAACTTCCATTTAAGGTCAACCTCAAACCGAAATCGAAACTTCTATATAAGGTCACATGTTGACCTTAAATGGAAGTTTCGATTTCGGTTTCGGCCAAAACTTCCTTATAAAGTCACATAATGACCTTAAATGGAAATTTTGGCCGAAACCGAAACTTCCATATAAGGTCATAATGAGACCTTATATAGAAGTTTTGTCCGAAACCGATACTTCCATATAAGGTCATTATGTGACCTTAAATATGGAAGTTTTGGTTTCGGTTTCGGCTGTAAGTTTCGGTTTTGGTCGGACACTATTGTCAATTCGCCAAATTACACACCACCACAGAACAATCAATTCCCTCTCATTTTCCTATAGAATTGATAATAATTTATCATAACAGTTATACCCATAGCTAAAATGTGGTAGTGACGGATCAGTGCGCATGGATTCACATCAAACGGTCACGTCCAGTGGCCTCTGTTTGTATAGTATCACAATAGGGACTCACTGTTGTATTGTATGCTGTTGCTATTAATTTAGGCTACAAAATTATTGTAATGATGGATATAATAAGCTGAGTTTGGATTAGAATTAATGATAGTTGCTTTAGTCCATTTATATTGGGTCTATTATTTTTTTTGGTTATTCTTACATCACAGACTTTTTCGTCCGTGCTCTTTTAATGTTACAAGCCTATGTCATGAAAATAAAAGCAATAAGCTGTGTAGAGACCGTTCCACGTAAGGATTCTCCTAGAAGTTATGTTGGCTGCCCTGAATCTCAATTTATTACAACGTTTTTAACGGTGTTGGAAGTTTTCTTTCAGCACCAATTCACTTTCATCACTTTTTAACGTCCTAAATATTATTATTAAACATAAATCTACAACAAACACAAAACGATATGACCTAAATAGGAATGACAAGCAGGGGAGCCAACATAACTTCTAGGGGAATTCTTACGTGAAACGGTCTTTAGTGTGCAACGTTCTAAAATTGAAATTGAATTTGGAATCATGAAGTGGCCAGTGATGGAACGTCCAGTACTAGGTACGCGGTAAATATTACACATCGAGCTTTAGAAAGAGATATCGTCTAGCTTCGGCATTATAGGGATTATAGAGCGTCACCTCTGTCGCACGAAGCACTAACATTCCGGTTACTAATAAACAAGTAAACGACAAAACGTCACATAGTCAGTGACGGATACGACGCTCCACAAAGCCGAAGCTAGCCGATTATCTCTTTTTCAAACTGGATGTGTAATATTTACTGCCAGGTATTGTAATGAAATTTTGATAAAGAAGGATCATTACACACTACTTTTATGCAGAATGGATCGGGAAAGGCAGCCTTAGACCGACTTCTTTTAATATCGGAATATATCCGCACCCCTTTCTATTCTCGATCAATGTCTATTGCCATTCAAACACGTAATAACAGTCAGTGCGGTGAATATTTGACCGGCCGCACACAATAGTTCGTTGCGGATATTTTTCGAACAATTACCTATACGTTAGTTTGCTGACAAGCTGAATATATTATGTATTTTATATGTATATAGCTTATTCAGAAAGGCCACGTTATATTTGTTTTTGGCTTAGTAAATAAAATTAAGTTCCGACTGGGGTAGATGGTGTATAGGTATCTATTGCTAATATTATTATGACTTCTGCCTTATATACTTATAAACAACGTTATTCTTAGTTGATGCGAAAGAATAACTTACTATGGGACTAACCCAGAAATCGCGAAAAGAAAATCAGCTGTTCCATACATTGTCGATTTATGTGAACACAAATGTCAAAACAAAAACCGTCCGTGCGCAGTACGACACCCGCACTGCTGCCGCAAGGCAAAAGTCAGGCAACAAAAGTCTAACCCTTAGCGGTCGCGTCGACGTTGCCGTGACGTACCGTCCTGTATAAATATACCTTTACTTTATTACATTATTACAGGAGGGGCTCGTGGCTAAATGACAGCCGCGCTGATCGATCGACCTGCGAGGTTAAGCTGCGCTTGCCGCGGTCAGTCCTTGGATGGGTGACCGTTCTTTACACATCGAGACCCCTCCGTGCCTCGGAGAGCACGTTAAGCAGTCGGTCCCGGTTGTCATAGGAATATCTTTGACAGTCGTTACGGGTAGTCAGGAGCCCAAAAGTCTGACAACTGGTCTAACATCCGAATACCGGTATTTCCCAATAATTGGGTTGTGGAGGTCAGATGGCAGTCGCTCCATGTAAAATATTGATATTCAGCCGCAACCAGTTAGACTGGAAGCCGACCCCAATCATGTTTGGGAAAAGGCTAGGCGGATGACTTTATTAAATTATTACAAACGAGATCATTGCATATAGCATAATAGCATAATCAGCCTATTATGTTCCCACTACTGGGACACAGACCTCTGTCTGTGAGAGGGAGTGGGCCGTAGTCCACCACGCGGGCCCAGTGCGGGTTGGTGGACGTCACATGTATTCGATATTTTGGTTCTAGGACATGCCGGTTTCCTCACGATGTTTTCCTTCACCGTTAAAGCAAGTGATAATTAATTTCTAATACGCACATGACTTCGAAAAGTCAGCGGTGCGTGCCTCGGGATCGAACTCGAACCATTCGCCGTGGGAGGCACATGGTTAAACCACTAGGCTATCACTGCTTTGACGCTGCAACGAGATCATTGACTACGAAGAAGTGTTGCCCAAAATCGGCCTTGCATCAATCATTTTCGCAAGACCACTTAATTACAGCAATACTAAGACCAAGACCAAGAGCATGACTGAATGTCCAATACTAAAACTAAGACAACGACTTTGGGTACTGACGCAATACCGAGACCAAAGACGGGGTAAGACTCGTCTCGGTCTTGCTTTTGGGCAACACTACTACGAAGCTATTGATACCCTTATCATTTATTCTCGGAATATTCAAAAGGGGCCCGTATATTAGGGTAGTATTCAAACGCGGTCATCGCCTCTGCAAACAGACGGGCCGCCAGACGTTCGATATCAATTCGGTGGACTCTGTAAACAAAACAATTGGTGGTCTTATTGAACGAGACGCTGTTTTAGGAACAGAAATACTTTACTGCTGTTGTTTAAATTATACTCCATTTAAAATAACATTGGACATTAGAACAAATACGTTTATGTTTAACCAATTTTGACTTCTTTTTTAGGGTTCCGTGCCTAAAAAGGAAAAACAGAACCCTTATAGGATCACTTTGTTATCCGTCTGTCATGACCATGAGTGGACCCTTCTGCTCATAGATGGCGCCACTAGAAGTATGCAGTAGCGCCATCTATGATCTAGATATGATAATACAACTACTATGATGTAATAGCGGGATAGATGGCGCTATTGCATATTTTGGAACCCTCGGGGCGCGAGTCCTACTCGCACTTGACCGGTTTTTTTTTAATTAATATTACCTAATAATTCCGTTTTACTTATGTCATACCTATTCATATATTTTAATATTTGAATAAACGATAAGTATGACATATTGTATAACGGAATTATTTGTAATTTTTTTGCTGTTATATTGTACCGCGTTTCCCGCACCCTTCGCTCCTGGTAGGTACACCGATTGCCAATACTCGGGTTTATTTTATTAACAGCTATTAGCTTTTTCTAATAAAGCGTCTTCAAATGAGTCTAAATACCGTTTTAATAACAGTCGAACACCGCCTCATTTCATATGGTAACCTTCGTTTTATAATCGTAAACGTGAGTATAGACTAAAGCATATTTTACTTGTAACAGAACAACGAGCCGCTCTATGATATTATGTTCTAATGCAGGGGTCACCAATTAGTTTCGCTCGGGGTCCGTTAATGACCATCGCGGTCCGCACAACATTTTATAGAAAAAAATATTTATTTAATAAATGTAATTACGGAAATAACAAAGGTATTTTGTTACATATCAATGATAAAAAATACATTTTTTGTTGCGGGGGATTTTTCACTCACTTCACTATTATAGTGCAAGTTGCTGTGTTCTCGTGGTCCGCACAAAATGGGTCGGCGGTCCGGATGCGGACCGCGGTCCGCCATTTGGTGACCCCTGTTCTAGTGTATCACCCCCACGAACCAGACGTCGAGCACGCTCGCCGTTTTGTTACAACAATAATGTACAAACCAATGAGCGTATTGGTGTAACATTTTGCCAAGGCTTTGCGCGAACTTGTAGGTCCGACATTTCAAGGAAGAATGAACGCAAGGTACAACGAAATGTTACGGGTAAATGCACACTCGCTGTGAGCATTACGCCGAGCATTCGCAGGAAAACGTTACATTACATGGAAATGCTTTGGAAACAGAGCTTTCACCTGAATTGTACCATACGTAAGAACGTGACATTACACAGAACTGCTGGAGAAAATGCTCTTGTCTATACTCACCTTAACGTTTCTTAGTCCAAGTACGCGTTAATCCTTAAGTAAATTGTAACCGCTTTTGAAACTCTGGGGGCAAACGTTCCAATAAGCGGGGCTTCACTTTTAAAGTCTGCCCTCCGTTCCAAGAATTTGCATCGTAGAAAGTATTATGAACTTTTTTTGGAAATTATACTTTACGAATTCAATTTGAAGTGACAAGAACCTAGATTGAAAAGGAACGGTGTACTTAAACAATTTGTTGAATTTAGAATATAAATAACAAAAAACGGACAAGTGTGAGTAGGACTTGCGCCTACAGACACTAGAAATAGGCAATACTGCCGTGCATTCCCTAAAACGCAGTAACAGGGTTTTTTGCGTTTTTGAGTTAAATATTGAGTTTTAACGGGCATTTAATAAGGAACACATTGGACTAACCCAGTTTTTGATTCGATGATTTAAACGGCCACAAAACCAAATTTATGAAAGCTGTAACCACGCAGTAACTCAATTTCGCATGTTAAAATACATTGTAATACTAACTAAAATACAGTCAAAGCAGTTACGTTGCAACCGACGCCCGACGACCCGTCACTTCACCAAGTTAAACGCAGTAAATATCGTTATTACCACATAAAATTTGTAATCTACACCAAAAAAAACATTTAGGCATATAAAATAAAACGCAGTAAGCAGTTTTTGTACCAAAAATGTTAATACTGCATAATTGATCATTGATTTATTTAATAATAAACTACAGATTAAAACGCAGCAAAATACTTGAATGTAGTACTTTATTTAGTGTTATTGAAGTAGGTTTATTTAGTGAAAACCAACTAAATTGCAGTATGTTCATTATTTACTGCACTATAGTCGGTATTGTTCTAAAGCTGAAAAATAACTAAATGCTAATTAAATTGCAGTATGAGTCACTGTTACTGCATTATAATTAGTAACTCGAACAATTATCCAAAATTTCACTGCAATCAAGATCATACTTTACTGCGTTCTAGTCAAGATCAGGTTATTGGAATTATAAAAAAAAACCTTCATATCATAGTGATTAATTACACAAGATTTTAAATAAAACACAAACTCACCCCCTTTCTGGCCATATCATTTTTCACACAGACCTTCTTTGGTCATCATCATCTTCTTTGGCCATCCATCACTTCTTTGGTCTTCCTCCATTCTTATAGCCTTCCACATTCATACTCAAAACTTTTCTCGCGACATTTTCCTCATTCTTCCGCATTACATGCCCATTTCATGACAAACGATTTCCACACAACTTTTCGGTCACCGGCGCTACTTTCAGACTTCCTCTCACATACTCATTTCTTATTCTATCCATTCGCGTAACACCACATATCCCTCTCAACATTCTCATCTCAGCTGCATGCACTTGCCCTTCATGTATCTCTTTTGTAGCCCAACATTCTGATCCATACAAAACAGCAGGTCTTACAATTGTTTTATAAATTTTCCCCTTAAGTTTAAGGAGAATTCGGAAGTCAACAAATTGTTCTCTTGACCTTCCGCCATTTCATCCACCCTGTGTTAACTCTGTGCTTGACAGTCCGGTCAATTTCGCCATCGCTATGTACGAGCTATGTATTTTAGAGCGTCCATTATCAATAGAAAGAGGTACGGATTTAAAGCTGACCCTGGATGTAAGCCTACAGCCACACTAAACTCATCGGTGTTGCCAGCAACTGACCGGACGTAGGTACTGGATTGACTGTGCATAGCACGAATTAACTCCACATACTTTGCAGGCACACCTTCTCTTTCATAGCCCACCACAACACATGTACTCTATCATATGCTTTTTCCAGGTCGAGGAACACTATGTGTTTAAGTTCTTGTGAGCACGTCTGCACTTCTCGCACAATTGGCGGAGTGCAAATATGGCATCCGTTGTTCCTCGACCTGGCATGAACCCAAACTGGTTTCCGGTAATCTCACTCTCCTCTTGCAATCTTTTCTCTGTCACCTCCTCCCATACTTTCATATTGCGTAAATGCACCGAACAACGTTAGGTCAGAATTAGCTCAAATGGTTAAAAGCTAAACGTTATTCTTATACTTACAAAAATGTCTGTTTGTTTTATAAATTCCTACATGACATACTCGTAAGTTACATTAAATTTACATACATTACATGTACTGCATGTACAATCAGTTGAAGACACAAATTAGAATGCAGTAAAGAAAGTCTTATGCTGCATATTAGTCTGCAAAATAGCGAATAAATCAATAGTTTTTGCAGTATAAAGTATTTTTACCGCATTTTAATCTGCATATGTGTACCGTTTTGCGTGCAGTAACTGCTATAATTTTCCATGATTTAAAAAAAAACCTTTTTATTTTTAATGTAATAAACTAAATAGTATGTTCTTTATCAAAATTCAATCTTTGTTAACACCTTGGTCCTTGTGGTAACAAATAATCCACCATGTAAATGTATTTTTATAAAAAAAACAGTGTCAAAAAGTTTTTTGCGTTTTTCTCCAAACCACATTTTTGCTCATACTGCGTTTTAGGGAATGCACGGCAGAATAGCGTCTTCTACAGGGTGGCAGGTTAGACAGTGGAAATATTTTAAGGGTCATTGTACCCATCATTATGAACAACTTTTACTATGGGACCAACACTGAAATCGCGACAAAAAAAATCAGCTGATAACAACACTCAATAAAATGTATGGAACAGCTGTTTTTTTTTCGCAATTTTAATGGTTGGTACCATAGTAAAGGTTGTTCATAATGATGAGTACAATGACTCCTTTAAATATTTCAACTGTTTAAGCTGCCACCCTGTATAAGCAAGATGCGAGATACATACTTCTTCAAGTGGCGCCATCTATGAGCAGATGCCTCTAACCGTTAAGGGTCTTGCCTCGGACAGACGGATGAATTTTACGTGGAGCAACTGCCATCTGTCCTCCACAACCCAACTATTGGGGAATACCGGTATTCGAAAGTTAGACAAGTTGTCAGACTTTTGGGCCCTTGACTGCCCGTAACGACTGTCAAGATATTCCTATGACAACCGGGACCGATCTCCGAGGCACGAAGGGGCCTCGACCAGCGCGGCTGTCATTTAGCCACGAGCCCCTCCTTTGTTATGAGATAACCTCTTTTAACAAAGCATATTTATTTTACTTTAATCCCGCAGTTCATACAAAGCTCCCTTTCACACTAATTTCTATTAGTCTTGCTCTATTTACAAAAGCTTGCAGACTTTGAAATTCGTGGCTTCAGACATAATTCCCCAGACGGCGAGGGAAAGTTAAATAATTTGCTTAATTTGCTAACACACATACTAAGTTATTTAATATTAAAATATGAGCACGTATGAGAACGGTACCCCCTATCATGAGTTTTTTTGACGTATAGTTTCGGTAACGTAAGCATATTTTGAATTTAAAATACAGCAGTCCTGGAACATTTTGATAAAATTTTATACAATTTGCACATTTAAAAAAATACAGAAATTAATTAAGTATTTAATTTATATAAATATTGTGTAACAAACGTGTATTTTCAATTCAAAATATGCTTACGTTAACGATACTACACTTCAAAAAAACTCATGATCGGGGTACTGTGGTGATCCAGTGGAAATGTCCCCGACGTGTCGAGGGTTTGAATCCAAGCAGGCACACACGTCACTTAGTGCAATGTTTTTTATCACCACTTCTTTGAAAACGGTGACGGAAAACATCGTGAGAAAACCGGCATGTCCTAGAACCAAAAATTCGAAGACATGTGCCAGACACATCAACTCCTGCTAGGGAACCAAAGTGACGTGACGTGTCGTTGAGTCTGTCACAAAATCGGTTATAAGGTGTTGCCCAAAATTGGTCTTGCAACAATCATTTTCGCAAGGTTAAGACCACCTTATTACAGCAAGACTAAAACCAAGACCAAGAATGAATTTACAATACTAAAACTAAGACCACGACTATGGGTATTGACGCAATACCGAGACAAAAGACGGGGTTAGACTCGTCTCGGTCTTGCATTTGGGCAACATTAGTTATAAGGGCTTTTTCAATATAGACGTTTGGTGTCGGACTGCTGTCGTGCGGTAGCAGTACGCCTACATGAGCTAAACGCAAATTTTATAATGTCTTAAAGTTTATGATCCAGTGCAGAAAAAAAAAAACAGAAAAATATATTTAATCTAACACAGTATTATGTTAGTAGGTATGTTGCTTGTAGAATAATCTGACAAAAAAAAATAGTAAATTAAAAATTAAAAAAACCCGACTGCCAAAAAACAACTAAAAAGTTCAAAACAAGAGCACTTTTCAAGCAGTCTGATGCAGTTGGTGGCAATTATTTGTGTTAAATCTTAGATTTTATGCCACCAATGTTGACTGCATCAGACTGCTTGAAAAGTGCTCTTGTTTTGAACTTTTTAGTTGTTTTTTGGCAGTCGGGTTTTTTTAATTTTTAATTTACTATTTTTATTTTTCACTTTTTAGTTTTTAATGTATGTTTTTAATGTTTGTTTGTATGTTTGTATATCGTTAATACTTGAAATAAAAACTTAAATCAATAAGTAAGAATTAGCGACAATGATTGCTTTGTTAAACAACTTTAAATCGTTATATATCCTAAACTATTATTTTAAATGAAAAATGATAAAAGGAACCTAAATATGATTTTAACGACACCCCACTTGACATAGTTCATCAACTTTTTTTTTTTTCATTTTGACAATATGGCGGCTGGTTGTCGCTGTGGTGAATTTTGATTACTGTTATGTCTTTAGTGACACTCGCAAGGTTAAGACGAATCGATTGACGTAAGAATTATCAAAATCGGCCTACGCATTTGGTCTCTAGAACGCCACATAGAAACAAACATACATACATACATACATACATACATAGACTGATAAACACATTACCCTCCCTTGCGTCTCGCAGTCGGGTAAAAACCTGAATTATTACATGTTTTATTAATTAGTATGGTTTTTATCCGGTAAAATAAATTATTAGAGGTATCTTCATGATATTTTCCATCGAGCGAAAATAATTGAATCGTGTTTTCAGCACAGTATTTAACTAGCATATAAATGATCCTTCATTCTTTAATAATTTATTTAACAGATAAAAACCATACTAATATAACATGTAATATTTCAGGTTTTTTGTCAGATTATTCTACAAGCAACATACCTACTAACATTATTATGTTAGTAGGTATGTTGCTTGTAGAATAATAAACGAAACTTTTATCTAACACAGTATTCTGTGTTAGATAAAAGTTTCGCCGCAATTACAAATTTTAATTAATTTTACCCTGTTTTTGAACACGTTTTGACAGTTTTCCGTTCACTTTATTGTGACCCGAGTGTGTCAGCTTTTACGAGCGGGAATTGCGTGAATCGATAAAGAGGGGCTCGTGGCTAAATGACAGTCGCGCTTATCGATCGATCTGCGAGGTTAAGCTGCGCTTGCCGCGGTCAGTCCTTGGATGGGTGACCGTTCTTTACACATCGAGACCCCTCCGTGCCTCGGAGAGCACGTTAAGCAGTCGGTCCCGGTTGTCATAGGAATTTCTTTGTCAATCGTTACGGGTAGTCAGAAGCCCTAAAAGTCTGACAGCTGGTCTAACATTCGAATACCGGTATTACCCATTAATTGGGTTGTGGAGGTCAGATGGCAGTCGCTCCACGTAAAATATTGATATTCAGCCGAAACTAGTTAGACTGGAAGCCGACCCCAATATAATTTGGGAAAAGGCTAGGCAGATGATGAATTGCGTGAATCGATAAAATTGGGTCTTGTAAGCCCCTTAAAAGTCGGCGAAAAATACGGCCCGATGTCGAACCTACAAAAAGTGTGACGTAGCAGCCAAAAGGTTTACCTATGTAAAAGGTATTCTTGCGATGCTATTATTCAGAGTGACTGGTCAAAACCGCGAATAAAAGCTGTTTGATAGGGATATTTTTGTATAGAACAGTTGAAATTTTTCGCGATTTCAAGGTTGATCTCGTATTGAATTGGACGAGAATCGAATATCGATTACCTTCGTTTAAATAGACACCCTGTATAGTACCGACGACGTGACGGTAAAATGTAACCCAATTTCCAAAAACAGACTCCAACTAGCCAATGTATCTTACAACCAAATCCCCGTAGACTTTAAATTCTATTTAATTTGGGTGATTCGTAAGTATTATACTGGTGGTATAATAAAGTGGCCTGGCTGGGTCCTTGCGGGCCGCAGTCCGGGCCGCAGGTCCCGCTCTCTATATAAATTTTCACACCGCATTACCGTGGGTGATAAAAATACCGTGCCGTGGGACCGATGCCTATTCTTTTCATGATAGATTAGTTTTAAAGATCAGAGAATGAGTTATAATATTTATTTCTTGATTTTTAAACTACTGTTTTTATTTTATTATCAGAAGGATTTTTTAAAAAATTGTGATTTGTTGAATAATCATACCTATAACAAAATTGTGAGCATATTTTAAATACAATTTTTGAACTCTAGCATCATTTAGTTTAGAAATAAACCTATTAATATTTATTTTTATTAATTTTATAAAAATATGTTTTATAAGAGTTCAAATTAATAGAAATAAATGAAAAATATTCCGAGCTACATAATAACTGAAATTGCTATCGTTTTTCTTAGAATTTAAAAATCGCGTTACACACAAAAACCCACCTTTTTGATTAACACTAAAACATTTTATATTTATTACAAACTAGAACTTATCTAACTAATTGCAATGCATCATCAATTTTATAAATTGATAGCTGAGTAGAGCTTAACTAAGTGACATTGAATGATGACCCATTACGTTTGAAAGATAATGGATGTTGCGGGCATTTCGTTCTATTTAAACATGATAGCTTTTAAAAAGAATGGCAAATTGCGTTTTAAAAGCATGCAATGACAAGACAATCATTTATACAAAATATTGTAAAAGGCGCAATATAATAACACCACCACTTAGAAAAATACATCAGAAAACAGTACTATGTCCGTGTTATATAGGTATCAGTAGCAGTGATAGCCTAGTGGTCTAACCATGTGCCTCCCACGGCGAATGGTTCGAGTTCGATCCCGAGGCACGCACCGCTGACTTTTCAAAGTCATGTGCGTATTAGAAATTAATTATCACTTGCTTTAACGGTGAAGGAAACGATCGTGAGGAAACCGCCATGTCCTAGAACCAAAAATTCGAAGACATGTGACGTCCACCAACCTGCACTGGGCCCGCGTGGTGAACTACGGCCCACTCCCTCTCACAGAGAGGAGGCCTGTGTCCCAGCAGTGGGAACATTATAGGCCGATTATGCTATATAGGTATCTTATTTTTTAAGCTAGCAATTCTTGTATAATTATTTAATTGGTTTCTCAAAACGGCCCTAATGATTTGAATGAGTATTTAGATAGATAGGTGTCATCCTCAGATCATAGAAAAAGGGAGATGTGCCAAGGCGCTATTGAGCTTGACGCTTTAGTTTGGTCACACTTTGACCATATAAAACGTACATGCTGGTGACGAACCGAACGCGATCGATGATATACTCGTAAATACAGGGTTTAGTTTAGTGCTAGTGATGAGTGACGAATAACAATATAGATTGAGGGTGTGCAGAATTTTTAATGTGTGGGAGATCTTTATACATATTTCACAAGGAGCGCTTGTAATATTGTGTCGCAAACTATTCTAAAAGTGGCGACAGTGGTTCCCGTACTAATTTGCTACGATGGCATATCTTCTTTTTCTCTTTTTAGGGTTCCATACCAAAATGGTAAATAAGGAACCCTTATAGTGCGACTTCGTCTGTCTGTCTGTCTGTCTGTTTTTTTCAGCATTTCAGCAACTACTAATGCTATCGACTTGAGATTTGGAACAGTTATAAAGAATGCTTGTTCAACTTTATTGCAAATGAAAAAAATCAAAAACTATTTTTATTTTCATTGCAAAAGGGGCCGGAGTGGGGGTCCGAAATTTTAAAATGGGGCTACTAGGTCAAGTGGCATATCATATAAAAGGGCTTGATCTGCACATTTCAAAATATATTTTCATTTTATTTTATGTCTCACAGTTTTCGACATATGATGAAAAATGTCTGAAAAAATACCATTCCCCCCCCCTTATCTCCGAAGTTTGCGGAGCGAAAAATCTGAAATAATTAGAGCTGATAGGAATTGACCCAAATATTGTACCAAAAATAAGACGATGTTCCTATAACTAGTACAGTTTTTTCAAAATCATCAAAATTCCTTCACAAACAAACTTAGTTATGCGGTCCGGTTTTTTTCACTTTATACGTCTAAAAATGATACGGAATAACGGAACCCTCGGTGCGCGAGTACGACTCGCACTTGGCCGGTTTTTTTTTCTATGATCTAAACTAGAACCCCTGTATTCTCTGTTCTCTACCTAACCCACCATATCCAATCCAATATAAATATTTACAGTACGGTAACCGTTTTATAGGTGTAATAAAATCATTCGGTACCCCACTAAATTGGAGGAGAATTACCCTTTTTCGTGGGATTTCACTGGTTTCGGGGCTAGAGTTGATAACCTCTGCCTACCTGTGTTTATGGTTCTTGTAGTGTTGAGGCTGATTAATTGTCTCTGGTGTGTCTTTGTGTTAGTTATTGATGAAGATAAGTATCTTGATCAAAGTCGATAGATGGTAGTAGCTGGGCAAATAAAAACCAAACTAATCTAAACCAGAGGTCCCCAAACTTTGTTGTCTCGTTTTGGGTAGACCCTCAGATCATAGAAACAAGGAGATATGCCATCATAGCAAATTAGTACGGGAACAACTGATGCCACTTTTAGTACATTTTTCGACACAATTACGCGCATAATTAAGCGCTCCTTGTGAATAAAAAGATCTCCCACGCATTGAATATTCCGCACACCCTCAATCTAACACTGTTAATCGTCACTGAACACTAGCACTAAACTTGATCGTATTCGGTTCGTCGCCAGCGCGTTCGTTTTTAATATGAGCAATTTGCTCTAGATCAGGCATCAAGCTCGATAGCGCCTTGGCACATCTCCTTGTTTCTAGGATCTGAGGGTAGACCCTTGCTTACTTAATATTATTTTTTTGTTTTATCAACTTCGTGTTTTCGTCCAGAATTTTGGACGGCGGGTATATGGTACTCATATTGAAAGCATTAATCTAACTGTAGTGAAGGCTGCGTAAGGGACAGTCATGGAAAGCCACAGCCTGCTTATCTGGACCCCCATTTACATCTCATGGACCCCTTGCAAGTCATCGTCGACCCCTAGGGGTCAATATAGACCACTTTGGGTATCAATGATTTAAAGTAATATAACAATCTAGCCTGCTGTTATTATACTCCATGAAGTCGTTCAAGGTAAAAAACACCAGCGATCCCGTCAAGTCAGCTTCTATACAAAAGGAATAAAAAATGAAACATTGTTTTTTAGGGTTCCGTACCAAAATGGTAAAAAAGGAACCCTTATGGTGCGACTTCGTCTGTCTGTCTGTCTGTCACACCTGATTATTTCAGCAACTACTTATGCTATCGACTTGAGATTTGGAACAGTTATAAAGAATGCTTGTTTAACTTTATTGCAAATGAAAAAAGTCCAAAAATATTTTTATTTTCATTGCAAAAGGGGCCGGAGTGGGGGTCCAAAATTTTTAAGTGGGGTTACTAGGTCAAGTGACACATCATATGAAAGAGCTTGATCTGCACATTTCAAAATATATTTTCATTTTATTTTATGTCTCACAGTTTTCGACATATGATGAAAAATGTCTGAAAAAATACCATTCCCCCCTCTTATCTCAAACAAAATTAGTTATGCGGTCCGGATTTTTTCACTTTATACGTCCAAAAATGATACGGAACCCTCGGTGCGTGAGTACGATTCGCACTTGGCCGGTTTTTTTAATAATACCTAATAGGCTTGCGTTTGACTGCCTGATATTATGCGATGATGCGGTCACGCTTGCCTAGAACAAACTGATTCACTCTCGTAAAATTATCTCTACGATACTAACACAATTGATAATTTACTTATGTTCATATTATCAAAATTTACGATATTCTCATTATCTTTTCAATAAAGCTTCAGTTTTGTAGGTACAAGTTTTACCCGTGTGAGTAATCCTGTCCTCCAGTCGAACCTACCCCCGGGGCTCAGACACGTGTAAATTGAGCCTCAGACAAAGACTTATTACATTTAAACTTGGCCATTAAATATGTAAGGCTCAAGTCTGAAAAATATTGCGTTTAAGAAAAAAATATTTAAAGTTTCAGAAAAATGCGAATTATGGCTTTAAATACACTGAAAAACTTTTGAGTCCGTATTAAAAATGTGTTAAAAAAAAATTCAAATATTTACCTAATATTTTTATTACTTTTTAGTTCATATTATTGCATTGTCATCCAAATTACATACGTATACCAAGTTTCAGCTTAGTCCGATGACAGGAAGTGCTTGAAAAATGAATTGCAAAATTTGTACCGAACAGACAGACAAGAAAGCGAGTTAATAAAATCGTGATAATAATAAAATATAGAACCGTACTACTTCAGCTATTTGAGAAGTAACCAAAGTTTGACAAGACGTAGGCCCGCATTACAGAACGATACTCGAGCACAGATCTCTGCTTGAGCATAGATAGAAACTTGTTTCAACCAATCAAATGGCTTTAAATCTACGCTCAAGCAGAGATCTGTGCTCGAGCATCGGGCCTTAGTGTTTTGGTTACATATTTGGTTATGTAGTCAGTTTTTGTGTTAACAATTATATCATTTAAATCAGTGATGGCGATGATTATAATTTACGATGATAGCGCGTAACAAGGAGGGGCTCGTGGCTCAATGACAGTCGCGCTGATCGATCGATCTGCGAGGTTAAGCTGCGCTTGCCGCGGTCAGTCCTTGGATGGGTGACCGTTCTTTCCACATCGAGACCCCTTCGTGCCTCGGAGAGCACGTTAAACAGTCGGTCCCGGTTGTCATAGGAATATCGAATATCTTTGACAGTCGTTACGGGTAGTCAGAAGCCCAAAAAGTCTGACAACTGGTCTAACATTTGAATACCGGTATCCCCCAATTATTGGGTTGTGGAGGTCAGATGGCAGTCGCTCCATGTAAAATATTGATATTCAGCCGTAACCAGTTAGACTGGAAGCCGACCCCAATCATGTTTGGGAAAAGGCTAGGCGGATGAATGATAGCGCTTAACAAGATAGGAAAAAAAAAATCAATTCAGAACCTCCTCCTTTTTGAACTCGGTAAAAAAAACGATTAAAATCTCTTTACCTACAAATTACGCGGCGCTGTCCTTAGCAGAAACCTAGCTACAATTAATTACCCACTATAAAACCTTCTAATTAATTACTTCCCCCAATTTAATTAGTTGTTTCCATCGTTAAAACTGGGATCACCTAAACTCAAGTTAAATATTTAGGTAGGTACCTACTTTTTAATTTGAAACGATAATAACGTTAATTACTTGCTAATTAATTATGGAACGGTTTGCAGTTATAAGCGGTGATAATTATGTTCTAGGACAGTGGTTCCCAACCTATTTTTGACAAGAGCCCTTTTCATTCGGTGCGGGCCTCGGAGGTAAAAAAAAAATTTTTTGGAAATAGCTGTTCCCCGCGGCTTCATCCCCGTTGCTTACCTCCTAAGGGTCGTAGCGTGATGTTAAATAGTCTATACCATTCCTCATGAATCTGGCTATCATATACCTGCAAAAATATTTTTCGAATGCGACTGGTAGTTCCAGAGATTTCGATTACGAGTTCAAAAAAACAAAAAAATAAACTCTTCAGCTTTATTATATTCGTATAGATATAACTTTGTTTCGTGGACGTTAATTTTGTTCTCGTGAACCTCAATTTTGTTCTTGCGGACCAATGCATGTGAGACTTACGTTTGTAAGCGCACTCACGTTACAGGGGAAATTCCTATAGTGTGAAACATTACCCACGTTTTGAAAAAATAAGAAAATCAAAACAAAGAAAATCTTTCCTTAAAAAAAATATGAGTGATGATGAAAACCGCATCAAAATTCGTCAAGTACTTTAGAAGTACTAAGCGTTAGTATTCTGACGAACGACTTTGTTTTATACTTTTCTTTATAGAATTATCTAACCTTCTTTCTGCCTTCCCCATAAATCTTACTAATCCTTGTAGTAGTAATAGTATTTTGAAAAACTAACCCCAAACTGTCGCGTTATAGCAGAGGCGTAGTGCTGACACTTCAAATACATGAGACCCGCCCCGCCCCTCCCATCCTCTGTATTTCTTAACCAAATTCGCATTCCCCGGCAAATTCTCTCAGCTATTTACTTAGTACCTACTTAATATTTTCTTAAAATGGTCTTAAATTCTTTTCACGGACCGTCGATTTTTAATTCAGGCTTGAGACGCCGTTTTAGGTTCGCGAAGACAAATGCGGGTTTTAAATCTGAAATTCTAGACTATTCAAGTGCCTTCGTTGATCTAGGATTATTATACTCTAAACAGCAGTGGCGAAGGGTTCATTTTTGTAAGAGGTAAGCCGAGCTACAAATGCTTACCTGCCCACGAAAAGTTGATTATAAATATTTGACAATAGTAGGCAATACTGCCTGCGCTATTTTTCAAAGGGAAGCAGGTAGGAATCGTATTGTACGGACCCTTCGCCACTGCTAAAGAGTCTGTCTTGTCTAAAAGGCTTATTCTCGTAATATTAGACTGAAAGTTGACCTAGCTGAGATTATATTCTGAATTAAGTAAAATTAGCCAAATGCCCAAAATGGTATTCATTTGTCTGCCGGGAGGAATAATTACCTACCCATTTCAATTTTAAAATAAGATTTTGTTTGACTTTTATCTCCAAAAGCGATAAGTGCCCAGGTTTTCGTATTTTTCGTCAATGTAAAACGAAGACAGAGATCTAAACGGGTTAAAACTGACTGATTTTTTTGCCCAAGTGTATATTTCAGCCCAAAAAACACCTACAATATTAATAAACTCTAAGTAGAATGCCTGCTAGATACTAAGCTTGTAATATTACCATATAATATACCACGTAATGTATAAAACATAGCCGTACAGTTTCAAGGCTCGTCAAGATAGCGCTCCGGGACTCGCCGCCAAATTTGCAGACTTTGTTATTCAGATTTGTAATAGCGGTATCAAAGGGCGAGTGTTTGCCGACATCTGAGCTGCAGGGCTGTCAAAAGTGTCGTGCTAAAGGAAAATTGGGTTAGATGGGTGACATCACACGCACAAGCCACAACAAAGAAGCTTTCATGCAAAAGCTGGGTACCTACACTCTATTCGCGTATAAGATTTGCCATCCAAGATGGTGGTCTTTTTTTTTTGCAATCTCGAGAAAACATGTCGCATTTTAAGAAAAAATCAAAGTTTTCTACACTGATTTGAACTTTACAATATCGTTTCAAAATGTATTCTAGCTCTAGCTTTATCGTTATTGATTGTGGAGCAAACAGTTTTTAATAGCAAAAAAGCAAGAAAAAATTCATAATGTTATTTCAATAACGGCAGTTTTAACAAGTAAACCCAACTTTGACTACACGTTACAGCTTTGCCTACAAATATTTCACATTGCACTAAAAGCCTTACAGCATATTCGTATGAAAAAAATAACTAAAACCGTTTTTAATCAATCCACCGATCAGTTTTAATTAATTTTAAAATCCCTGGACGGTGGCAACCCTGAGCGCGCAGACGGCCCCAGGACTGGTTCAATTTTCTATTGAAAACTATCTGGTACAGTCAACGATACTTATTACTTAGTCAAATTATTTAATTATTTTACGTCGATGACGCTGAGTTGCAGAAAAGGCCATTAAGTTTTAAAGGAGACTTTAACAAGGAAATAGTATGGTTAATGCCTCCATTAAAATTTAATTATCTTTCTGCAACTGACCGAGAGACTAATATAATATATTGTGATTATGAAATATGTTGGTACCCGTAACTTTTTTTTTATGTTTAGGTTTGGCTCACAGCTTTGCTTACCTAGAAATTTAAAGTTTGTTTGATCAAAATAAAAAATAGCTTCTGTCTGTTTTCAATCATCAACTTACAACAGCTTTAAAAAACACGACTTCGCAGTTTTTAGAGCAGTGGCGATGAAACAATTGCACAAAGTGTGCGCCTGCTGGGGTTCGTACTTACAACTTACGACTTGTGAGTCGGGGCGGATAATACTGGGTCACCATTGCTGATTTACTACTCATCATCTGCCTAGCCTTTCCCAAACTAGATTGGGGTCGGCTTCTGGTTGCAGCTGAATATTAATATTTTACGTGGAGCGACTGCTATCTGACCTCCACACCCCAATTATTGGGAAATATCGAAAGTTAGATCAGTTTGTCAGACTTTTGGACTCCTGACTACCCGTAACGACTGTCAAAGATATTCTTTCCTATGACAACCGGCACCGACTGTTTAACGTGCTCTCTGAGGCACGGAGGGGTCTTGATGTGTAAAGAACGGTCACCCATCGACTGCTGCTATCCACTGCTGGTTTACCAATAAATTATACAGGGTGGCAGGTTAGACAGTGGATATATTTTAAGGGGCCATTGTACTCATCATTATGAACAACTTTTACTATGGGACCAACCCTGAAATCGCGAAGAAAAAGTCAGCTGTTCCATACATTTTGTTGAGTCATGTGAACATAAATGTATGGAACAGATGATTTTTTTTTCGCGATTTCAGGGTTGGTCACATAGTAAAAGTTGTTCATAATGATGAGTACAATGACGCCTTAAAATATTTCCACTATCTAACCTGTCACCCTGTATAAAAAAAAACCCGATGTCGTAACAACAATCAGTACAACAGTCGTGCCTGACTGTACACCAACCCCAGGCGGCGGGCGTGAATTAAAATTAAATGTAATATTATTTAAGCATTGAGATGCAGCGTTCCGTGGCACTTATTCACTAGCATATTTTAACGAGTACACAACAATGCACTGTTGACACTCAGCACAAAGGGTTGATTACGTGTTTGTTGTAAATTAACAACCTGTATGTACCTACTCGTAATTTGTTATTTTTTTTTTCGCGACTTCAGGGTGGGTCCCATAGTAAAAGTTGTTTATAATGATGAGTACAATGACCCCTTTAAATATTTACACTGTCTAACCTGCCACCCTGTATATGTATAAGAATGTTAATATCAAAACCTCAGATCAAAGAAACAAGGGAGATGTGCCAAGGCGCTATTGACCTTGATGGTTTAATTTGAGCAAATTGGGCGTAGTACAAAAGTACACGCTGGCGACGAACCGAACACGATCGATGATATAAATACAGTGTTTTAGTTTAGTGCTAGTGTTGAGTGACGAATAACAGTGTTAGATTGAGGGTGTGCGGAATTTTTAATGTCTGGGAGATCTGTATATTCACGATGGGCGCTTGTAATTGTGTTGAAAAATGTACTAAAAGTGGCGACAGTTGTTCCCGCACAAATTTGCTATGATGGCATATCTCCTTGTTTATATGATTTGAGATCAAAACAGTGTCAACTAACAAATCCCGCCTGCGGCAGTTGTTTTTGAAATCTCTTATATTTAATCATAACAATTATAAACAACTAGCAAACCCGGCGAACTCCGTTTCGCCACCGTAGTACATGCTATATATCAGAGATGGCGCTGTATGTGAAAAAAGATTTTCCCGCTTTTCTTTTTAAATTTTCCTGAATTTTCTTTGCTATAAACCTCACGGAGCCCGAGACCTTTCCAACAAATGCAAAACCGTGGAAATCGGTTCTTCTGTTCTGGACTTATATCGTCAGGAAGGAAAACCCGACTTATTTTTATATAGTAAGATAAACAAATATTTTAGCTCTCGAATCTTGAAAATAGGTCTTAGCATATCTCAAGTCTTTTCTTAACAACGCCGTATGTTTCTGCAGACATAAGACAGCTCCATCCATTGTCTGGTAGACGCGGCATAGGTGTCTAAGTCACGTATATGTTACCGGCTCATTATTTGGACTCATCGTACCGTGAATCGCGTCGCGACGTGGAGACGACAACCTTTGGGTGTTGCTTTTAAAATATTTTTAATAAACGGTAACTCTAAATTTATATTACTTAAGTATAAAATAAAGTTGTAAGTCTTGTATTCGCTTAGTATTTATTCAGTACTTGATGGATATCACCATCATTTAGAAATAAATTGAGAAATGTTTGTGTATAGTACATTCGCCACATTATTAAATTTCTATGCGAGAAGCTGGAGAGGTGAATAGGGATGTTAACTACTTTTTTTTATTGTGAATCTGTAAACTATTTGAAAAAAGACAATTAACACCAAAAAAACCGATGAAACATCTACAAAATTGGCAAAGTTATAAGCGTTTTAAAATGATTTGCTAGACACGGACGGCACTACCTACTAGTGACGTAACACCACCTACGTCCGCTTCGCGCGACAAAGACAGAGCGATACTCCCTCCAAAAACTTTAAAAACGTCTATGTTTTCCATTTGGTGATAAATTATTATTTTTGCTTTTACTTTTTTGTTGTGCCTATTCCTTCTTTGAAATATTTTTTTTTGTACTTTTTTTTATAGTAGGCCACTACGTATTGTTTCTGTTCGTCCCTTTATTGAACAGTCAAATCTATGCTATGGTAATGTTTTATTTATTTATTTGGCTCTTCAACAATGAGTACACTGTTACATGAACATAATACATTACAAACTTAAGTCTAAGTGCCCCATTACTTAAAGAAGAGCACTGCATGCACTACATTATGCGCAGATATGACTAACAGGGATAACAACGACTAACAGTTATATTAAGACAATAAGATAACTGATAAGAATAAGTTAGGTTAAGTTAAATTAAATAAAGGGCAATGCGGCCAGCCTTCTGGGCACTTTACCCGTTGACAGCGATGCGGACGAATATTTTGATGCTTAAATTTTAATTTTATTTATATTTTCTTTTAGCTTATAAATAGTGTATGTATTATATAAGATAATAGTAGTATATTAGTGAAAAATATTACCTATGTAAAAAAAAAAACAAAAATTAAATAAAGACAATAAGCTAACTGATCAGAATAAGTTAGGTTAAGTTAAATTAGAATTTTATTATATTATGTTTAGCAGTATGGCCCGAGTACTTTCGAACTCGACCGGAACCCATAATTTTAGGCTGGTCATGCGGCCAAGTTGCAAACAGAATTACGAATTCGAATCTGACCATACTAGAGATTTTGAGAACAGTCAAAAATACCTACTTAAAAATATTAATTCTCCTTACGAAATTTACTATTCAAAAACTAATTAGATCTTAATTAGTAGCACTTCATAGAACTCAATAAATTACTGATGCTTGTGATTAAGAAAAATGGAGGCGTAGCGCTGTTTTAATATAACAAATAATTAACGTCAACTCTATGTTTAATTAATGTAATAAAATGTTGTAAGTATTAATTATTATTTCACAGTCTACTTAACGCACTGACGGTTTTGACTCGTTATGGCGTAAGAAATCTGCTTCTCTGCTTCGAGGATTGCGTGACAGCCCCAATGGCATACTGCGCGCGATAGCTGACCGGGCAGACAGCCCGCTTGTGTGGGCGCTGGCTGAGCGTACACGTTCTGTATTAGTTATTAGGTAGTAACATAGGCTAAGTAAAATTGTTACTAACACAGTGGACCCATGAGGTCTAAATAAATTATATAAAAATTAAATTAACACTTATTTTGGATATGATTAAGGCACATTTTTACATTAAATCGGTGACCGAATGCGTCTACCGCAAAAATATAAAACGTTAAGACCTAAATAGAAGTGACAGACAGGGGAGCCAACATGGCGCCGAAGGGAACTGTTACGTAAAACGCTTTATAGTTGGTAACCCCTGTTCATGAGATACGTGTACCTTTTACTGACACTCGTGACATTGTCACAACATCACACAGCTTCATAATGTGACCCGTTTGTCACATGAAAATTAATCTAATTTCAACTGAGGTGGCACTATGGAGTGGAAAACCATGGTTGTTTCGCTGTGAAAAAGAGATGGTGATATTCACCTTATATAGGTCCATTTCTCTCACACACCGAAACTGTTACAATAATATCTCATAGCCTTGCAGTCTGTAAGCTAAGTAGGTAAACTATAATGAAAAAAATAAAACAAAAATTTGCAGGCGCATCTTAGGTAGGTACTATATCTAGCAATGTTCCACGTTTTTCATTTCATTAGAAATTATTTTATATACTTTATAATCGTTTTAAAAACGTGTTTTTATTTTATTTACATAAGTAGGTATCCCAAATTTCAGCGAATCCACGACCTTCTTGTAAGATGCATCAATTCAAAACAGTTGGGATCCAAATCTTTGTAGGTACCTATCTAAGACCGATGCCATCGGCAAGAAATATTCCTGCGCCTCCGAGAATAACTGCTCTCAAACTTGCAATACAACTTTTAATAAACACCCTAGAAACTCTACCACCTTTCTTAACATCATGTAAATAAGGTTTAATTTAGATATTTTCGGGTGTAAAATTAAATTAGCAGGATCTATCCAAAGAAATAGTAACAACTTATCATTTCTCGACGCGTTGGTAATAAATACAGGGTTGTCGCATTCCGCCATCTGTCTTACTAAAGTCTTTGCCTTACAATATTTGATACGCCGTCGATAAATAATAGTTGTGTCTAAGTTTTGTTAGAAAAAGATGGCAGCTTCCTGGGCCTGTAGTCTCGACATAGATAGCGATTGCTTTAAGACCGAAATCGGTTGTTCCGCCGTATTTTTTCCTATATAGCAACCGATTTCGGTCATAAAGCGATCGTTATCTATGTCGGGACTGCAGGCCCTGGTTCGTTATACAGCGTGCAACAATAAGGGCATTACATATCAAACGAGGCGAGAGGTGTATGGGCCGATCACGAGTTATTTTGATGTATGGTATCGTTAATGTAAGCATATTTTGAATTGAAAATATACGTTTGCTACACATTATTTTTTTGTTTTTTTTTTAGAAACGTTGCCCCACACTAGGATTTCTCCTGTATCGTGGGTGCGTTTACAAACACAAATTTCACATACACAAACAGCCAGACCTATGTGCAATGCGGGAATCGAACCCGCGACACGTTGCGCAGCAGCCAATCTCTCAGCCACTGCGACAACCGTGCGGTCAAATTAAATAGGTACTTAATTAATTTCTTTGTGTTTTTTAAAACTTGCAAATTGTATAAAATTTTATCAAAATGTTCAAGGACTGTTGTATTTTAGATTCAAAATAAGCTTACATTTACGATACCGATACCATACGTCAAAATAACACGTGATCGGCCCATTGAGGTTTACATATACCCTTTCCGTTCTTCAGCTCAACTTTCTTTAGTGGTGACCGAGTTCAACAGATATTGAGCACCAGCTGCAGTATCGCAGTCTGCTAAATATTGCGATTGGATTGAAGCGGTTATCTTGAAGTGGCTTTAGTTACTTTATTGTGATACTAGCTTTCGCCCGCGGCTTCGCCCTCGTGGACGTCGGAAATTATCCCATGGGAACGTACCTCAGGAGTAAACTTTAACTACCATTATATCACTCTCCGGTTCATAACAGTACCTACAACAACATGACAGTACAAACGGACACTTCAATATTATTTATTTGTATAGAAGATTATCAATCTTATTACCCCCGCAGAAGAGCCGTTTTACCCCCGAGGGGGTGAATAGTTTACTATTTTGAGTGACATAAACACACGCGATTACAGCAATACCGCAAATTCATCACCACTAACCGACACCGCGTCGAGCGCGGCAAAAAAAAAATCTGCTGTTCCATACATTTATGTTCACATAACTCAACAAAATATATGGAACAGTAATTTTTTTTTGCGATTTCAGTGTTGGTCCCATAGTAAAAGTTGTTCATAATGATGAGTACAATGACCCCTTAAAATATTTCCACTGTCTAACCTGCCACCCTGTATAAGAAATTTTATTAGGTATTACAACCAGATAACTGCAGATACCCAAAACCTGCGAACTTACAGACAAAATAGAACTTCGCCAAAACAAACGCTTTGTCCGATGGCACAGTAAGTATACAAATTCAGTTAAAGTTTGCTACAGTGAAGGGTAAAACAACATTGTTTGTGTTGGCACGGCGAGTGACGCCGGGGCGCGCGGTCGAGAGTAGCTACGACCCCTGCTACGAATGCTACGCCTGCTACGAGGCTACGGCTACGAGTGTCGGACAAACAGTTTCGTAGCAACTTTGTTGATGGAATAAGTTACAGAAATACAGACTATTTTGAACTATAATTCAAATTATTATTAAAAAATAATGTAAATGTTGTAAAGTTTTCAGGATTAAACCGTTAGAAAGGTTTTTAATAATTTCTGTTTGTCTGTAGGACAACGCATCTGCAATGTTTTGGTAGAGTCTAGCCAACAAAACCTGTCCGCCTAAAAGGGCGACAATTTTGAAAATCGACATTATCGATAGCTAAATAACACAGAAAATGCACTGAATAACCAAGTTGATACTAGAAAAAAGTGATTTAATATCAGTGGAAAATGTAACAGTATCAATATTCAGTTTAATCGGTTTAAGCGCAGGCCAAACCTGTAGCGAACGAGCGAGCAAGCCGGGCGAGCATCGTTTCACCTCTTTTCATACTTTGGTTCACACCCCGAACTACATAGATAAGCTACGTCAGCGAATGAAAAGCCTCGCCCGGCTCGTTCACTCGCTCACTTTAAAGTCGGAGTTTTCAATTGTAATTTTTCAAAATTGCCGTCCTTTCATGTGGATAGGTTTTCCTGGCCAAATTCTAATACAGATATTTAAAGGCGGCGTTGACCACTTATGAACCAGTAACTTGCATGTTAGTCACTCAAAAACATAAAATTATTAATATTATTTTCACAAATGTCACCTACTATTCTCTTTATACCTGCCATTATCTCATACTCATGTCTCTGCATCACCCAAAGGTTGACTGGTGGAAAATGCCTAAGGCATTAAGTCCGCCTCTGTACATTTGTGTACTTAAAGTATTAAGTAGGCCGGCACTGAAAATCAGCGTTGTGGTGTGGCATGTTGAGAAAATAATCTCAGTGTTGCCATACCACAACATTATGCTGAGTATCGGCCTTTTTGCATGCGAATGCGACGCAACTTTTTGTTTTTTAAATGTAGGTAACCTACAAATGTTTTTATTTTTTATTATTTTATTAATGTTTTTGCATGTACCTACCTACTTCACAATACTTCGATTTTTTTTTTGTTGTTGTTTGCCACCTTTATTATTGTCATGTCGTCGCATGCAATAAATCATTTTTCTTTCTTTCTTTCTTTCTAAATTAATTAAAAAATCCCGGCCAAGTATCAAAACGTCTCAGTCGAACTACGTAATCTCCGTAAAAAGTGTGCGGTCCGAAGCGACCGAAGTTTTATTGTTCGGCACAAGTTGCGACACAGATAGATTGCGAGCGAGCCACGCAGCGGATAAATTATAAGATTACCTACTTTATCTATTATTCTATTAATTTGTTCTTCGTCCGATTCCTTGAGGGATCCAGATAAGTTTGTTTGCGTCCGGTCAGTTGGGACGAGGTCGAGTGTATGTAATTCGGACGAAAGCTGCATCCACACCGCAATTACTTTTTGTTGAACAATGTTTCCAAGTGTTACTGGGCAACATCCGATAACAAAAAGCTATTTATTGTTAGTATATGTTGCCGTGTTAGTATATGTTAAGTAATGTTGGATTACTTTTGAAAACAGTCAACATGTGTAGGTAACAATTTTATTGATAACGTTGCTAGAGAATGTTACCAGTTGGCTTCAGGTATTGTAGCAGAAACCTATGTAGTATTGTTATTACACGGCTGCGAAGTGACCCCATAATATTAGCACTGTATAAACAAAACTAATACTTAGTGAATAGTCAGCCATAGAAAATATTAATAAATATTGCTCAGAGCTCAAACAGTCACAGCTCTTTGTTATATTTTGTTCGGTATGGATGCGATGAGTAACATTCAAAAAATAGTAACAAGTAGCCACAAAAGTTACAGATAGTTACATAATGTTACCGTGTTGCACATAGTGTTACTCCACAAAAGTTAACTGCGGTGTGGATGCACCTTAATTAAAGCCGCCATCGGAATTGGTAGGCGAGAATAGAGAAATTGCGATTTATGTTACGTACGCAATGGAATATCTATTTATAATCACGTATAGCAGAGAGAATTAGGGCACAACAAGATATTTCGCTCAAAACTGGAGCAGCCCGACTGGGGAAGTATCTCCACCTTACAGAATACCAGAGCCAAATAACGTTACTCTTCGGTAGTGTTACGTTCCTGTGGTGAGTAAAGTTGCCAAAGCTTTTGTGTGTTACAATTTATTAAGGTGTATAGTAAAGTATATTCTATCTATACATACATAAACTCACACCTATTCATATTGGGATAGGTAGAAATTACAGAATGCCACGTGCTACGCTTTTTAAGATAGATACAGACACTCCGAGGCATGCACCGCGCACGTCTCGCAACGCACGCTTTGATATAGGTACCTACTCGTACACATTACTCGATGCCTCGCCACGAATATGAACATCCACACATTGCGAAGCATGCGATGAGCGCCGTGCGCTGCGCATGTCTCGCAATGTTTGTATCCACCTTTGCTTTGCCCACGTTCATATATCCGAGGGCCTAGCATGAAGAATGTTGACGTTGCATAGGTATCGCAAAGGTAAGCATATTTTGAATTGAAAATTATACTGATATGCTGTCCGGTAAACTATGAAATCTCGGAAACATTAAAATAATATTATCGTACCTATTGATTTTGAGAACGAAACAAATAAAACAAACAATTTGTTCGTAATCTTTATTACAACACGCAGAATAAATACATTTTATATCTAATGGTTATTGATTTTAATAGTTTGTATCTCCATGTCGATTCTGCCGCGACCTATATGTTTGTTCACACCGCCTTCATATATTGACCCATTAAAGTAGATACGACCTTTACTAAACGGGAAACTTGTAGGTACAAACGGTATAGACATATTTTTAAGATCATATTCGCCCTGAAAAATAATAAAGTTAATCAATACGTAATGGTGCTGATTCTGTTGAACATCGCACTAAACTAATTTTAATTACACTATATCTCTTTATTACAAATATCATTGAAAAAGGACAGAACATATTTAGAACTGTCAAATTAGTCTATGCCCTTGTCATTTACGGGAAAATAGTCGTGACCTTTGCGATTGCGACTAAATTGACATTAAAACTATTCAAGTCATAAATCTTTGATTCAAGTGGACTAATTTGACAGGATTAAATATCTGCTATCCCTTTTCTCATGTTTTTTTATTAGAAATAGACATAGTAAGACTAAATTAGTTTAGTTCATAAACAACAGAATCTGCACCAATGTCTCATATACTAATAGAGGCGTAGCGTGAACTAATATAGATGTGGGTGAAGTCGCACCATGCACGAATGCACTCGGATAGCAGCAGTTAGAGAAGAATGGCGCCGCATAACCAAACGGATCACACGTCGAGATACCTCATAACGACCACGACCGCTCTGTGAAGAGTGTACCGACTCAGAAGAAGAAGTCGCATCAGCGAGGCCCTTTTTCTTTTGTTCCCAAGATCTACCCAATAGATCTATCTCTCCAAACATGCTTGGACACGAAATACCTAGGTACTCATGATAGTGTAAAAGTCTTTACCGCGCATTCATGCGCGGAAAAGACTCTTCTTGCGAAGCCACAAACAAACACATTTGTGACGTCCTTTTTCGGGCGTTAAAGTGATCAAATTAATTAGGTACCTAGTCATCTGTGGTAAGTCTAGGGGTATCGCACTTAGAGGGGCCTCACGAGGCCCCTGTACATGCGAGGCCGCGGGTGAGGGCCCACTTTGCCCACACCTAGCCACGCCACTGTTTATTAAAGCAATTTTTTTTTATAGTATTTACCTACATAATCAGCCTATAATTTTCATACTGCAGGGATTTAAAATAAATTATGGCATGATCTATGTGGCACTGGTACCAGTCATGATGCTGAAATGCTTACCGGAGGCAGAGGGCACGTTTTGTTTTGTAATGCCTTTCGTATTGGGTTTCCAAAAATTGTGTCTGATTGTAACATATCGCAAAATTTTGAATGCATCTCAACAAAACTTGGTTTATATCTGTTGGTTAGAAACTGGTAGAAGTAGACGTCCATCTGTAATATTCGTAACATTACTCGTATAATGTATCTGTAACATTGGCATAATTTATCTGTAACATCTGTAACCTGTCCGGTAAACAACTGTACAATTTTTAAGTGAGAGTTGTATGCTTAATTTGAGTCAGTTTTATTTTGATTTTTTTTTGAAAAAAAAAGTGTTACTTGTTTTTATGTGCGTTTTGGTTATTGGACCAATAGGCACTACTTCATAACGACTTCAAAAAAGAGTTACGAAATTCCAGAATTTTGCATTGCATGCCCTAAATCCAACGTACCTTTAGGGTAGTAGACACTGTAAAAAGTGGATGTATGAACATCGCCACATAGTGCCTAGGGTCCCGACGATTTAACCGTCTACTGCTCAGAGTCACATTTTTGAAGTAATTCGTGTCAAACCAGGTAACGACAGGGCGCTCAAGACTTATGTAAGTTATCTGCGATACAAATAAATATTCCAGGTAAAATGTTTTTATAATTATCAATAGTGCCATCTATGAGCAAGATGCATACTTCTCCTAGTGGCGCTATCTACGAGCAGATGCCTCCACCCGTTAAGGGTGCCTTATAATAGAAATAGGAGCCACTGAAGCCTCCATTAGCCCCTTCGAACCTAACCTGTTCGTGTCCGGGTGCCGCAAGTTCCCGAGCTCGCTTCGCTCGCTCTTGGACTTTTAAGGGGAAAGAGTTACTACCTACCTACCCTACTTTCTTTTATTTGTTGTATAACCTAAAAATAGGTAGGTACGTTTAAGTTACTGGCATTTGTAATTTTGGTCAACAGATATATTAAACATGTTAAATAGCTTTCATTTTAAAAGGTTACCACTAAATATGTAATACTATAAATCGTCCGTCACCATGATGCACCACAAAAACAAAATGATATCAGAGCCTCTTATACCTATTTCACGATATGATCACTATAATGTTTGGCCATATCATGAAGTAACCGTGTTAGCTGTTTATATCGTGAAACGCTGAAATATTCATTGATCTGGTCAGACCTTAGATCATACAAACTTGTTTCTATGATCTGAGGACCAGACCATATAATGATGATGTGGGTAGCTGGTATTGTCCATTTCATGAAATACAACTATTTCGTGAAATGGTCGGCCACATCATGAAGTGATCAACTGTAAGATCTGGCCATGACATGTACATACTTATACAAGAATTGCTCGCTTAAAGTATTAAGAAAAAGAAGCAAAAAAAAATTAGAAGGCATAAGTAGGCACATTACTCACGCTTTCAGTGTTACACTTTTCAATTTGGCAATGAAAATAAAAAAGCAAACCGAAGCAAACATATTTTAAATTCATAATATAAGGTAGGTAGCTACCTATAACACTCGGGTGTTCTATTTATTATGAATAATGCTCGTTTAGTCGGCAGAGCATTATAAAATTATGACCAATCAACGATGAATACAGCCCAATTTTACCATAGGACAATGGCGATTTGTAGGATAATAGTGTAATAATTTCATGGATTACTAAATTATTGCCCGTGACTCCGTTCGCGTGGACTGCAACTGCGAAGAGGTCAAACTGTATCTCTGATTCATCCCACCGGAATTAGCTAAAATGTGGCGTGTGTGTGTGTTTTAAGTTGGACCCTAAGCTACGTAGCTATGTAAGCGTAATTAAAACAACTTTTTGGTTAATTTTTATGTGAATAATTTTATGCACCGCTTAGTTACAGTCTTGTCTTATTTATTTTACTCACAGTTATTTGCCATGTCAATGTGCCACTGGCGACTGTTTTAGATGCAGCAACATGATAACCGGAACGTCCTTTGGTAAACGCAGAATAAGACGTTATTGTGGAAAACATTTTAGAAGTCAGTAAAAAATATTTTGTCCTTCATTTCCTAAATTTTGATGACGGCTCGGTTGGCGCTTTGGTGAAAACCACATTAAAATCCATTGAGTAGTTTAGAATAACTAAGCAGACAAACAGACAGACACGCAAAGCAACTTTATTTGCGGCGACGGAAGCGTGGTCAGCCGTTCCGCTGCGTGAATTTATGGTCGCGCGTAATTAATTTGAATCTGTGATAAATATCTTCTAAATTATTCTGAGTCAATCTTAGGCGATGGACACATTCCCCCTTACTCCACCGTGAAAACTTAGGTGAAGTGAGTTTGTTATTGCTTGGAATTGACACTATTGACAGCTCACTCCACGCTCACTTCACCTAAGTTTTCACGGTGAGATGGTTACAGAATCGCACTGCTGAGGTTTCTATGTACAAGGAAGAATCTCACCGTGACATTCTCCGTCGAACGTTCGCAAACAAATTGGCAGCTCTCTGGGTGATATCACGCGGCGAGTCGGCACAGAATAGATAGACAGGTTGGAATAAAGTTTGGTATTGTTTTATTAACGATATTAAGAGGCATTGTCACCAACCTATCAATACCTGTTCAATAAGCTAAAGATAAGATTTTTGAAAGATTTTCTATACAAAATCTGTCAAAAATTTAAACTTAATTGACAGATTCCTTTATTCATAGGTTGGTGAAATAGCCCCTAAGGGGCATTTTTACCAACCTACGAGTATCAATATCTGTTCAATAAGGTAAAGATAAGATTTTTGACAGATTTTCTCTACAAAATCTGTCAAAAATTTAAACTTAATTGACAGATTCCTTTATATATTGGTTGGTGAAATAGCCTCAAAGTCGTGCAAAATAATTCCTCTGCTTGATAGTGATCGAAACTTATTTCTTAATCAATATATCGTTTATTATTAGAGAATATAACTGCATATTTTTGTTTTTTGGGTAGTTCTAAATGCAAAGTTGTGAAATCTTCGAAACATTAAAAGATATTTGATTTCGAGAATATTGAGCGCTTCAAACGAATGAAATAAATAAAACAAAATAATTTGTTCGTAATTTTATTCCAACACACAGAATAGGTAACTTAGTTTATTCCTTTCTTATGGTTTTTGATTCTAACCGTTCTTATTTCCATGTCAATTTCGGCGAGTGCAATTTGTCTGTTCACGCCGCCTTCGTATATTGACGTATTACAGTAGATACGACCTTTATTAAACGGGAAACTTTTAGGTACATACGGTATAGTCATATTTTGAAGATCAAATTCGCCCTGAAATACAATAATACTTAACTTATTTTTTTTTTATATTAAAGGAGGCAAACGAGCTGACGGATCACGTGATGGTAAATGATTACCGCCGCCCATGGACACTCGCACACAGATGAGTAACAAGTGCGTTGCCGGCCTTTAAAAACTGCTCTTGCCTTGGGCATTGTCGAGCGCAGTTTCCAACAACAACAATGGATTTATCAACTGCGCCATCATGAGGGGGGGGGGTTCGGTCTCCGGTACCCTCACTCACTCGGCGAAACACGACGCAAGCGTCGTTTCACGTCGGCTTTCTGTGAGGCTGTGGTATTACTCCGGTCGAGCCGGCCCATTCGTGCCGCAGCATGGCTCTCCCACGGTAGAGGCTTATTTATCAAAGTCATCTTTTTTATAGTACCTACCTAAGTATTTACATAATCAGTCTTTATTGTTTTCCCTTTCCAGTGCAGGGATTCAGGCTTATTGTTATCTTAAAACGCAAGCGCCAGTTATAAGTTAGCTATCAAAGCCAGAAAATCTAGTGACTTTTTTACCGTCTCGAAAATAATTTGGTGTTGTGTAAGTGGAATAGAAGCCTTACACGAGAGTATTTGCTTAGTACCACTGAGATTGTAAAATATCCAAAAAAATACCTACATGAAAACAATAAATCCTACGACACGTGCGTAAAACTAAAAAACTTTTTTAACAAAAAATAACCGACTTCAAAAATCCACTACATAGAAAATAATAATTTTGGTTTCGGAAGTCGGTGGCTTTGGTTTTTGTTTACTTTTTTTTGCCACCGACTTCCGAAACCAAAATTATTATTTTCTTTGTAGTGGATTTTTGAAGTCGGTTATTTTTTGTTAAAAAAGTTTTTTATTTTTCCCTTTTTAGTTCTTTATCCCGTGTTAGATTACTTTCACGAATTCGTTCTACAGTAAATCATCTACGGGGTGTGTACATTTATGCCTATAACTTTGTACATAGGAATGATTACATAATGTATTATATACTAAAACCTTCCTGAAAGTATGTAGATTACGTTAGTGAAAACCCCATCCAAATCGAATCAGTAGTTTTTGAGAAAATCGCGCATATACAAACATACATACATACATACATACATACGGGACAAATACAGAACCTCCTTTTTTGAAGTCGGTTAATGAGGTCGGTTAATAATGAAGTCGGTTATAAATAGTCAATATACAATGTGCCATGAATTCATTAATAACTGCCGCGCGTAAATTAGAGTGCGTACCTATGATTTGAATTTCGATATTTTTTTCATCGATTTTTTATTTGATTTCCGTTTTTATATTTTTTATGAAAAGTTTCCTTCAAAATAGTAGTAAGTATTTACCGAGAAGTCAATTTCATAATTACGTTATGGATAAAAAAAAATGAGATTTTTTTATGCCATAGGATTCTACTCCATTCACCTATTATATACCTACCTTATTTGTTTCCAGACGCTAAAAATAGCCACCCGGTATATCAGGAACTAATACATATGCAATCAAATAGGTATATCTAGCGACACCACTCTTGAGCACAAACGTCAACTGGCTGATTTTTCGGTCACTTTGGCGGAATGAAGAAGACGGGGGGTGCCGAGGCTGCACGCGATTGGTTCGTCAGTCGATGCTCGTCGTCTATTCGACTATTCTCTATAACGTATTGTCAATTGTCTATTGGGCCGAAAATGTACATGCGCGATCTGTGTGCATGATTCCTGCCGGTATCTATAAATATGATTTTATAATCTTAAATCAATCAGCCTCGTCTATTGTATTGGCAAGCGAACGCATTGAATGTTATGCCACCGGAATCCCACCAGTGTTATGTTGTGTGATTGGTCAGGTATTTTCGTTTTCTTTTTTGCTGCTTTAAAATGAATTACGGCATGACCCATGGGCCATGTGGCACTAGTGTACCAGTCATGGTGCTGAAATACTTACCGGAGGAAAAGGGCACGATTTATTTTGTAATGCCATAAGCAGTGCGGCTCCAAAAAATGTGTCTGCGTGTAACATGTCGCAAACTTTGAAATGCATCTCAACAAAACTGGGTTTATATCTGTTGGTTAGAAACTGGTAGAAGTAGAAGTCCATCTGTAAAATTCGGAACATTATAATTTATCTGTAACATCGGCATAATTTATCTGTAACATCTGTAACCTGTCCGGTAAACGACTGTATAATTTTTAAGGGAGTGTAGTATGCTTCATCCGCCTAGCCTTTTCCCAAACTAGATTGTGGTCGGCATCCAGTCTTAACTAGCGGCTGAATATCAATATTTCGCGTGGAGCGACTGCCATCTCATTTCCATAACTCAGTTATTGGGTAACACCGGTATTCTAAATTAAAGCTATTTATTAAAGCTAATTAAAAATTACTAAACCAAATTTAATAAAATGCTAATGGGATAGGTAAGACTTTTCCTATCAAATGAAAAATCATTAAAATTGGTTCATGATCGGCAAAAATATCTTGTAACAGGATAGGTACATTGTATACCTCCTCCTGCCATTCTGCAGCTAGCCACCCCCCACCCCCACCCTCCCCCACCCAGAATGGCAGTAATAAGATCAGGGTCCCGATTCTGCTATTGCACTGTGTCAGAATGGTCATTGACATAATTTATTAATTGTTGGTTTTGACAGTTATATGATGTCGTTATAAGACCATTGTCGCACAATTATAAAAAAAATGCAATAGCAGACTTAGGGCCCAGTCAAAAGAACAATTTCATTGATAAAATTGAACATACTACCCCTAAGGGGCCAGTTCACCGACAAGATAACAGTCCGTTAAATTGAAATCGGCCGTTTAACATATCTTTTTCTATACAAAAAGTCACGTTAAACGGCCGTTTTCTTGTTATCTTGTTGGTGAACTTAGGCCTTAAGGATTCGTATAGGTAACGGACAGATTCTATGCAATAACATTACTCTGTCTGTAGTATACAATGCACTTGAATAGTTTCGTCTGTATGTAGGTACTTAATATTATTATATATTCGGGAAAAACTCCCACAAATATGCACTGGAATCGATTTTTTTTTGTTTAAAAAAAATACTTTTCTTTCTCATAATCGTGTTCGACTTCTGTATAATTCGGCATACCATTAAGTTTTCATTCACTGTAAACAGTGTATGTGCCGCTAACTCCACATAGTACCTAGGGTCCCGACGGTTGAACCGTCTACTGCTTAAAGTTAATTTTGTGTAGTATTTCGTGTCAAACCAGGTAACGGCGGGTCGCTCAGTACTTATGAAGGTTATCTGCGAAAGAAATATTATAGTCCATATTGCATTGTAATCCAAATCACCAAATTTTAGCTTAATCCGATGACAGGAAGTGCTTGAAAAATGAATTGCAAAATGAGACTGGCAGACGCCCATAGAACGCTGGGCTTTAGATTGTATAAGTCGGTACAGATATGAAATTAGTTTGGTGTGATCGAATATTTCAAGAGTAATTAAATTCATATTTTTTTGTTTTTTACGTAATTGGGTTAAAGTGAAATCTTCGTATTTGTAACAGTGAGGTTAAGTATGGTATGAATGATCCAATGAAGTACAGCGCCACTAATGAGTTCTCAATTCAAAGGTTTTAGTTGCTGTCGACATGATATTCAGTGGAGGCACGCGCCAGGGCGCAATGTTGTTTGTTTTTGTTTTATTGGTTTTTCAAAATGTCAACGGCATAATAATTTTATTGCTTATTTATTTCGATTTTTGATTCCAATTCTTAATTTCTAAGATAAATTAGGCAAAGAACAATTAAAATATATTTTTATTTTTGGTAAAGCTTTTATTACTACTCTACTAGATCAAGCCCAAAACTGCCTGTCCTTTGTACCGAACAGACAGACACGAAAGCGAGTTAATATAAACGTGGTAAAAAAAAGGCATTATTAGGCACACTACTTACACTTTCAGTATTACACTTTCCAATTTGGTAATGAAAATAAAAAAGCAAACCAAAGAGGATATAATATTTTAAATTCATATTGTGGGGTAGATAGGCACTCGGTGTTCTACATAAGAATGATGCTTGTTTAGTCGGCAGAGCATTATAGATAATAAGTAATCAACGGTGCATACAGCCCAATTTTACCATAGGACGATGGCGATTGTAGTGTCTGTCTGTCACTTTCAGCAACAACATAAGATATTTGGAACAGTTACTAAAGAACGCTTGCAAATGAAAGAAAAATATTTTTGTTTTTAAAGTTTCCAACTTGTTTTAATAAAATAACAAAACTGCACCCTAATGGAATAACTCAATTGCTATCACCATGGTATTGATTTTGACATTCCTTACGCCGTATGTTTCTAAATCCGTGTTCCCGTAACTATAGTTCAACGACGCAATGGATGTTGTTGTACTGTCAAAATGAAAGCCATGGTGATAGATAGAAATTGAATTACGCAATTAGGCTGCTGGAAGAACACAATAACCGTTGAACTTAAAATGTACCTCGACTATTTTCGCATATCATCGGAAATACGAAGATACGTACCTACATAAATGTTATAAAATACAGAGCAGTCAGTGAAACGTTTATTATTATCTACCTACATTATCTCACGTCTCCGTTTACTAATTATACTAAAAGAAAATATAACCACGTAAACGAATCCGCGGGCACAGCTAGTAATATATATAATAACAACACAATTATAATTATCATAGATTATAATGGGAATTTGCTAAATGGGACATTATTAAGTGATGCGTATAAAATAACTCGTTATATAATAATATTAGGTTTCAGTTACTCGAGGGGTCAGGGTAACCTTTACGGTTGATGAGCAAGCTATTATATTTGTTTATTTATAATAAGCACACCAATTACAATACAATCACTTACAATTTAATTAAAAGTTGCAACAAAATTTGTCATTCTAGCAATAATACCTACATATAACAAGTATGCATGACATTGACAATGAAATCAATAATACAGACCTAAAAAGAGAACAATATTTGATAATAATACGTAGACTTAAATCAAGACATTTCAAAACGAAGTTGCTTAATGTGCATGACATAAATTCCAAGAAAGCAAAGGACCCAATTATGAACCTTGTGGGACACCAGAACCAAGAGTAAATGGTAAAGACTCATAACCCGCCAAGACAACAAGTTGAGAACGATTAATTAAATAACTTTCAAACCACCGTAACAGAGAGCCATGAATTCCAGCGTAATTTGATTTCATAGAAAGAATTGACTGATCAACGCGGTCAAAAGCCTTTGCAAAATCTGTAGGTATATATAGCGTCAACCTGACCCCTAGCTTCAAAAGTTTAGTAGTAAAAGTGGTGTAAATACGTAGGTAAGGATCCGACTCCACGTGGTCTAACTCTGTCCTACCCCTGAAGTGTTTTTTTAAACGTGGAGCCAGAAGGTCATGGAGGTGATCCTGAGCGGAAAGAGGGGCAATTTAATAGATGCTTTTCCTTGTAATTTTAACTAACCTCCTTAACTTTTTAAGAGTTTTGACCGGTCAAAAGTAGTTTTGACGAAAGCCTGCAGTCAAAACTACTTTTGACCGGTCAAAACTCTAAACCGATATATTTCAGTCAAATCTAGTTTTGACCAATGCGCTTGATCAAAACAAAAATCACTGAAAATTTTCAGTGATTTTTGCAGTCACACACACGAGGGAGAATTTCACCGTGACATTGTCCCTCGAACGTTCGCAAACAAATTGGCAGGTCTCGCGGTGATATCACGCGTGTCGGTACAGAATAGGCAAGCAGGACAAACTAGCAAGTTGTAATAAAGTTCAACATCGTTTAATTTACACCTTCACCTTCAGTTAAAACATCTTCTTAATCGAAATATCGATTAACAAAATCTTTGTAGGTATTTACAATATTTTTTGCTTTTTTTAGGCAATTAGGTGAAATCTCGTAAACCATAAAACTCAGATCATAGAAACAAAGAGATATGCCATCATAGCAAATTAGTACGGGAACAACTGATGCCACTTTTAGTAGGTACATTTTTCGACACAATTACGCGCATAATTAAGCGCTCCTTGTGAATAAAAAGATCTCCCACGCATTACCGCAACTTCCGCACACTCTCAATCTAACACTGTTAATCGTCACTCAACACTAGCACTAAACTAAAACACTGTATTTATACCATCGATCGTGTTCGGTTCGTCGCCAGCGAATAATAGCCAGCCAATAATTATATAAATATTAGCAAATCTATATTTTTGTGAATTTTAAACAACAACAAAGCCATGCTTCATCATAAACATAAACATACATAATCAGCCCATAATGTTCTCACTACTGGGACACAGGCCTCCTCTGTGAGAGGGAGTGGGCCATAGTCCACCACGCGGGCCCAGTGCGGTTGGTGGACGTCACAATGTCTTCGAATTTTTTGGTTCTAGGACATGTCCAAGAACCAAAAAAAAACATCGTGAGGAAACCGGCATGCCGGTTGCCCTAAGCCGCGAACTATTTATTTTACATATGAAAATTATTTCGCTCAGCGCTTACGGTAAAAGATTGGCAAATTATCTCAATGACCAATAGAAACAAATCGTATATCATCGGAAAGCTCTTTTTATGTTCATTATTTGCTACTATAGCAGCAGGTCTCAAATCACTGTGTGACAATTTAACAATGTGCATGAGTTGTCTAAAGTATCTTAACACGTAAGGAATTCATTATTTGGGCATAGGTATAATTTGTTGAATACCATTTATTCGCATATTTTTTTAATTCCTAATATACTCTGGCATAACAAGTTAGGCATAACTTTGAATGCCATAATAATGCTTTGGCATAATATTTAAATAGGCATAACTGTCATTTGGGCTATATTTATTCGGTCTAATTTTGAGTCGCATAAAGTTATGAGGCATAATATTTATTCATCTACCTAATAGTCATTAGATATAAATAGGCATAATTGGATGTAGTCACTATTTTATCTTGAAAGTTAGTGTAATTTTTAGGGTTTCGTAATTCAGAAACTGAAATACCGACTACATAACTTTGTATTTCATAATAATTTTATGCAATAATAATATTATGAAATACAAACTTATTTTTGCGGTTGCATGAGAAATACCAATTTCTTGCTACGGAACCCTACAGTGTAAGTGGTCCGACTCGCACTTAGTCGTTTTTTTTTATTTGTTGAGGACTTTTTTAATCTGCAAAATAAAGAAGTAGGTACCTATTATGCCCAATATAATTTGGGCACTACATTGTCAGTAGGTTAAGGTGCGGCGGGGGTGGCCCCTGGGCCACCCTTAAGCCGCGAACTATTTATTTTACATAAGAAAGTTATTTCACTCAGCGCTTAGGTACACTAAAGGAGAATTCAAATTATATATCACCGGAAAGTTCTTTTTATGTTCATTATTTGCTGCTATAGCAGCAGGTCTCAAATCATTGTGTCAAAAAAATAACAATTTAACAATATGCATTAGTTGTCTTAAGTGTTTTAACACGTAAGGAGTTAATTATTCGAGCGTAGGTATTATTTGTATGCCGATGAACATTATGCCTAAGTATCGTTATGCGTTTGTTATATTATGCTTTAGAATAAATTATCCTTCTAAACGTTATGCTAATAGTAATTATGGATAAAAACTTATGCCTAAACATTTTATGCAAAATTATATTATGCGTAACGATCATTATGATAAGTAACAGTATGCCATGCTAAATTATGACATTAAATTTTATGCGAATAAATAGTGACCCATTATTTGTATGCCGATGAACATTATGCCTAAGTATCGTTATGCGTTTGTAATATTATGCTTTAGAATAATATGTAACTTAGAAGGAATTAATGCTTATAATTAATCCTTTCAATCAGTATCATAAAAATACAGGATGTTCATTTTTTCACATTTGGCCATTTCGATTCCCAGATAAAGCAAGCAACTTTAAAAAAATCTTTGAATGCAGTATTACTTAATTTTAAAAATAAAGTGAAGTCTCGATGAAGCAAAACTTCCTATCTACAATATTTAAAGTACTTTCTCTCCATGTGGCATAGCCGTGGGACAACCTGTATAGTATAGCGTAGTCTGAAATGAGCTTTAGGCGAACTAACTGCGAGTGAGCTGCCGTCATCGCACTTGTAGCTAGAGAGACCTATTACAATCATAACCGAGAGTTAACGTAATTACCTATTATTTCGACGGTCCCTACGTACAAGCTCCTAAGTGGTAGATATGTGATTTGCATGTTTTGTTTTCGTGGCCATCAGGCCACCTATAACTATACTATAGTTTAATAAAAACCAGTAGGGTACTTAGGTATGAGTTAGCGAATTGAACATTATCCACACAGCATTTTTTTCTTGTAGAATATTATGTACGCACGGTTGAAACTTTGAAGCGTTCTCTTGAAAATTTGTCATTTGTAGTTCGGGGATTATACCGAGGGACCGACGATTTATAATGTATTTATTATTTTCCGAATGATTTCTTCATATAAAAATACCTCTCTGTCAATCCGTAGCTGACAATGATGACAGCTGCAGCATTCATGCTCTTGAGATGAATTCGCGAGGCGAGCTGTTACAGGACAGATTAGCAGGTTGGAATAAAGTTCAATATTGTTTAAAATGTCTGCGCTTAACTGAATCGAATCGAATCGAAACACTTTCATGATCAAAATATCGATGAATATAGAAAATTCAGAATATTTTTGGGTACATGGGTACCTAGTTCGAAATACAAAGTTGTGAAATCTCGGAAAAACATTAAAAAACCATTTTATTTATTGATTTTCTAAGATAAAAGATGAGAAATAATAATGTACACATCAGTCGCTTTAAAAAAAGACGAAACAAATAAAACAAACATTTTTTTGGTAACACACAGAATAAATTTATTCCTTTCTAATGGTTTTTGATTTTAACCGTTTTTATTTCCATATCGATGTGGCCGCGGCCAACGTGTCTGTTCACGCCGCCTTCATATATTGACAAATTACAGTAGATACGACCTTTAGTAAACGGGAAACTTTTAGGTACATACGGTATAGTCATATTTTTAAGATCATATTCGCCCTGAAAAATAATAAAGTTAACACATTTAATATTACCTATATAATTATATTCTTATCTTAAACATAAAGTACCTAATCAATTTTGGGGAGAAATCGTTAGTAGTTTAGGTAGGTAGTACCCTCAGATCATTGAAACAAGGAGATGACTGTCAAGGCGCTATCGAGCTTGATGCCTGATCTTGAGCAAATTGCTCATATTAAAAACGTACGCGCTGGCGACGAACCGAACACGATCGATGGTATAAATACAGTGTTTTAGTTTAGTGCTAGTGTTGAGTGACGATTAACAGTGTTAGATTGAGGGTGTGCGGAATGTTCAATGCGTGGGACATTTTTTTATTCACAAGGAGCGCTTAATCATGCGCGTAATTGTCGAAAAATGTACTAAAAGTGGCATCAGTTGTTCCCGTACTAATTTGCTATGATGACATATCTCCTTGTTTCTATGATCTGAGGTAGTACCTAATAAAAAAGCCTAACGCGAGTCGCGTCTGTCTGAGATATTCTGATGTAATAGGTTGGGGAAAAAGTTTCTTCGCATTTTTTAAGAAAATTCAAAACATTTTTTAATAAAGTTTATTTACATTTAACTAAAGTATGTAGGTACCATTTTGTTCGATAACTTTTTGCCATCTTGTAGGTAGGGACATGATCCCATTGCTATAGAAATTTTGGGACTTCTGGTCAAAATACCGCGACAAGTGGTTTTGGCAGTCCTCTCGTAATGTTAACCTGACACTGCCTAAAGAATTCTGAAGAGACCGAAACAGGTGGAAATCTGAAGGTGCAAGGTCAGGACTATACGGCGGATGCATTAACACCTCCCAGCCAAACTCTCTTAATTTTTGTTGGGTGGCTAAAGATGTGTGAGGTCTAGCGTTATCATGATGAAAAACCACACCCCTTCTGTTGATTAATTCCGGCCGCTTTCTCTCAACTTCTTGCTTTAATCTCATCAGTTGTTCGCAGTAGAGTTCAAAATCGATGGTTCTGCCTGGTGGTAATAGCTCATAATGAATAATGCCCTTCCAATCTCACCACACACACAGCATCACCTTGTTGCGAGTTAACCCGGGTTTCGCCACAGTCTGTGAAGCCTGACCGGCCTTTGACCACGACCTTTTTCGCACGTTCTTGTCATACGTGATCCACTTTTCATCACCAGTTATCAGCTTCTTCAAAAATGGTTCGGTTTCATTACGTCGTAATAAAGAATCACAAATGAGTACACGGTTCATTAGGTTTCTTTCAGTGAGCTCGTGAGGTACCCAAATGTCGAGCTTTTTTGTGTACCCAGTTTTTTTCAAATGCGCCAAAACTGTTTTGTGGTCAATTTCCAGTTCTTCAGCTACGTTGTAACTACTGGTATGCCGATCTTGCTCCACTTTTTCAAAAATGGCATCCATTTTATCCGTAATAGGGCGACCAGAGCGACGTGCATCTTTGACATCAAAATTTCCGGATTGAAAACGCTTAAACCAAATTTGTGCTACTCTCACAGACACTACACTAGGTCCATAAACATCGCAAATTTTTTTCGCGGCTTGCATTGCATTTTTACCTTTTGTGTAGTAAAATTTCAAAATGTATCGAATTTCTTCATTAGATTCACTCATCTTGACGGTACGAAAAACAAATGAAAATCACACATTTTCCTAATTTGAATTTGGAATTATGTTCTTTAAAATTTAAACTTTCAATGATACCAAAACTAGCCAGATACAAATAGTATAGCCAAAGAGATTTTATTACAAGTTCATACATACTATAATGCGAAAAGACTTTTTCCCCAACCTATATTTATAAGCAATATTATTGCAAAGTTTCATCAATATCCGTTCAGTGGTTTTTTCGTGAAAGTAACATTTATAATATTACTAGCTTCCGCCCGCGGCTTCGCCTGCATTTTTGGGATAAAAAGTAGCCATGATAGTAGTATTCTGATGTCTAAGCTATATTACTGTAAAGTTTTATAAAAATCCGCTCAGTAATTATTGCGTGAAAGAGGGACAATCATCCATACTTACCTCCATCCATCCTCACAAACTTTCGTATTTATAATATTAGTGTGGTAGTAGGATAGGATAGGATTAGTAAGCGAACGCATTGAATGGTATGCCACCAGAATCCTACTCCCCCAGAGTGTTATGTTATGTGATAGGTCAAGTACCTATTCCCTTTTTCTTATTTGCTTTAAAATAAATTACGGCATGACCCATGTGGCATGAGTACCAATCATGGTGCTGAAATACTTACCGGAGGAAAAGGGCATGACCTGTTTTGTAATGCCTTATACATTGCGTTTCCAAAAATTGTGTCCGATTGTAACATGTCGCAAAATGTTAAGTGCATCTCAACAAAACTGGGTTTATATCTGTTGGTTAGAAACTGGTAGAAGTAGAAGTCGAGCTGTAACATTCATAACATTATAATTTATCTGTAATCTGCATTTACTTGTTCGGTAAACGACTGTACAGTATTCCCAAATTAATAATGCGCATGCAGATCTTCGCTAATTGTCGTATTCCCGGAAACATCGAATCATTGAATCGTAAGAGCCCTAAATTATGCATGAAGAAAATGCACTTAACCATACTTTTTTATCTATATACTTTTTTATTTCCGGGAATACGACAATTAACGAAGATCTGCATGCGCATTATTAATTTGGGAATACTGTACGGTATGCTTAATTGAAGTAATTTATTTTGAATGGGCCTCGCAAGGCCCCTTTAAATGCGATGACCTAACCACAGATGACTAATTAATTTGATCACTTTTACGCTCGAAAAAGAAAGTAACATTAAAAGCGTGTTTATTTGGGACCTCGCTAGAAGCCCCTCTCACGTGCGACTGCGAGGCTATTGTAATTAACATGTGAGTAGGTATGGTGTGTCAAAGCATGTTTGGTAGGATAGATCTATTGGGAAATCGCGAAAAAAAAATCAGCTGTTCCATACATTTTGTTGAGTTTGGTGAACATAAATGTATGGAACAGCTGTTTTTTTTTCGCGATTTCAGGGTTGCTCCCATAGTAAAAGTTGTTCATAATGTACAATGTACAATGACCCCTTAAAATATTTTCACTGTCTAACCTGCCACCCTGTATATTAGTCCTCGCTACGCCTCTATATCGTGTTTACTCAAATCCTGTACAATCCAACATACCTTAAAGGCATTAGACACTGTAAAAAGTGTATGTACGAACAGCTCCACATAGTGTCTAGGGTCCCGACGGTTTAACCGTCGACTGCTCAGGGTCAAATTTTTTAAGTATTTCGTGTCAAACCAGGTAACGGCGGGGCGCTCAGTACCTATGAAAGTTATCTGCGAAAGAAAAAAATATTATAGGTAATACGTTTTCATAAAGGTCAATTCTACATGATTATACCGTCTAACTAAAAAAAAAAAAACTTCTGTTTTATGCAATATAGTATCTGAAAAACCCGAAACAAATACGGTAACAAACGCATAATAATATCTAAGTTACGATGAACATGGTCTCACGAAAGTTATAATTATTTATAATAATTAATAATATAAAAACCAGATAATAATGTTCTTGTATTTTTTTATATTTTAACTTATATGTTATAAGTATAGGTAGATATAATATAATAACATACTGTTGAGTTGTTGCATATACCTAGTCGTTATAATTTATATTTATTATTTTGACTGTCTGTGTCGTTGGTGTTGTTAGTACGGGGCGACCAAGCTTCGCTCGGGATTTGCTCAGCAATTATACCTATCTAGATAATTTTAGAATATAAAACATTACCATCTAAACACAAAATTTTATTCAAATCATTAGAGCCGTTTCCGAGAAACCAATTATCATATACAATAATTGCTCGCTTAAAGTTATCAAATAAAAAACAAAAAAAAAGAAGGAATTATTAGTAACATTACTCACGCTTTCAGTGTTACACTTTTCAATTTGGTAATGAAAATATAAAAGCAAACCGAGGAAAACATATTTTAAATGCATATTATATGGTAGATAGGTATAACACTCGATTTTCTACTTATCAATGGTGCTCGTTTAGTCAGTAGGGCATTAAATACCTAATAAACCATCAACGATGAATACAGCCCAATTTTACTATAGGACGATGTCGATTTGTAGGAGAATAGTGTAATAATTTTTATAGATCATAATTGTGTATGGAAATTACCCATAGTAATGAAGCATAAGATAGCTCGTTAAATAACAATGTAAAGTTTCAGTTACTTGGCTGGCAAACAAGCGATGATTATGTTTTAAAAAGGGTTCCCGAAATCACCAACTGTAATTGTTAATGTTTAATCGACCGTTTACTAAATCCGCGATGAAGGTTATGCAGAAGCGGTTATTAGTATTTTTGTAATCACATAAACATTAATCAATCGCTATTGATTGTTTCGGGACCCTCAATTTAATGCCTAATGAATTTAGAATCGATTTTACTAGAAGCACAGATAATACAATACTATGCCTAATCAGTCATCACATACAAAAAAACGTGTTCGCTGCCCTATCGCGGGCTATCGGGCTAAACAATTTTTCGTAACTGATTTTTTTTTAATTTGAACAAATATTTATATTTGTCTACTTATTCATGTTCTACATTTTACACCAACTTCAATAACAAATCGATACGTACAACGCCATCTATTAAGAGTTATTTGAACAAATGTTCCTTTGTTCCTGATGAGACCCCGTGCTAGAAGTAAAATTTCTCGAATTTTGAAAAATAGGTCTTAGCACAGAGACTTAAACGGTGTAGGTACATTTCTGCAAACAAAAGACAGTTCCAGCTTTTGTTTGTAAAGTTGCGGCATAGGTGTTTATGTCACCTGTATGTTACAGGCTCATTATTTGGACTTACCGTTTAGTCTAATCTGTAACAACTCGCGCGAGAAGTTAGGCGAACTCACCGTAAGTGAGCATTCATGAGATTCATTCCGGTAAATTAACTTGATGAAAAACAGAATTTTCATTCGTTATTTTTTATTGTGTGAATTTTTAAATGTTAATAATAAAATGGATAAACAACTTAGAGAATGCAAACAGCATTATCTATTGGTAAGAATAATTTAAGTTCAAGTAATTTGTAGAATTTATGGAAATTCAAATTAAGAGCCCATTAATAAATTTTTGGAACTTCGTTCCTGACGGGGGTCCGCCAACCCCACACGTTTTTTTTTTGGTTCTAGGATATGCCGGTTTCCTCACGATGTTTTCGTTCACCTTTTTAGGGTTCCGTAGTAAAACTAGGAACCCTTATAGTTTCGTCATATCCGTCTGTCCGTCTGTCTGTCCGTCTGTCACACCCTCGTCAAATCTACAGTTCATAACCAATTTGTATGAAATTTTGCAGGCAGATGTCTTCTGTAAACCCCTATAAAGGCCTGTAGTGAAATTACAAAAAATAAAATAATTAGGGGTGGCCCCCATACATGAAACTGGGGGATGAAAAAAAATATTTTCGCGCACCCCTTCATGTGGGATATCGTTGGATAGGTCTTTGAAAATAACATAAAGATTTCTAAATAACTTTTTTATTTAAGTGCATATTTAGTGAACTAGGAGCTCCGAAAGTCGTTAACAATGTGTCCTCCCTGTAATTTTCCAACCGCGTTATCAAAAAATCTGAAAAAATTCAAGCTTATGGCATCTAATAAATTAATACTCTCGATTAAAATTGGTTTGAACAAGATACGTTAATAACTTTTTGAAATAATTCACTATTTTTTCACTATTTTTAGTTTTGAGTTTCGACAACCGCAAACGTATTTCATAATAATATTATGAAATACAATATTTTTGCGGTCGGAAGACTGAAATACTTCTTGCTACGGAACCCTAGACTGAGCGTGGTTCGACGCGCTAATGCCCGGTTTTTTAGAACAGTAGTGATTAAACAAATGTGTTCTGCCGGGGTTCGAACTCACGACCCAGGACTTGTAATTCGGAGCCGCTACCCACTAGCCCACTGCTCTCACTTCATAGTTAACTAATCTATATTATACTAATGTAATAAAACTGAAAAGTTTGTTTGTTTGTTTAAACGTCCTAATGTCTAGAACTATCAGTCGGATGAGAAAAAATATTTTTGCATTTTATAGCTTAATTTTTGAAGAAGTATAAAAGTTTTTTTTCACCACACTACGACTCTTAAAAGCCGACCAATAGGAAAAACGTCAGAAAGAAAACGAAGTAGGTAAAAAAAAAGAAAAATTTAACGACGGGTAAAACCGCGTGGCATGGCTAGTTTTTGATAAAATCGAACTTATACCATTTTTCACTACGGGCATAGGTTAACCCGCTCCAACCTTCAACTTGGCCAAATTTTAGGGTTGACACCCATTCGTCATTGTGACAGTGCCCTAAATAAATGGAAATTGCTATCAGGAATTTAGTTGCGGTTTCCGATAATGGTATTTTCAAAACGTACAAACGTTTTGTCAGAATGAAGACAAGATTACTTTGGGAGAATTTGTGACGATGGGTTTCGGGTTGACTTCGGGGCGAAGTTTAAGAGGGTTACTTGTTACTTTGCACATATTTTATAGATCTTTATTATACCTATTTAAGATGTGTATTTCCATCGAATGGATGGCAATGCGTATGATTAAAAAATATAAAATAAAGAAAATAAAACGTTTTATTTTAATATTCCTTGTTTATGTTTTTCTTATATTGATTTATTTAGTTCATCATTGCACCAACAATTATTCACACAGATATTATTATGATTGAAAGAACCTAATGATAGTTTATCATTAGTTAAACTTTTACACCCTTACCACAAAAAAATAAACACGCGTTAAACGCGAAAGCTACCAAAAATAATACACACTTGTTTCAGACAAGTTAGTGCTAGAACAAGTGCATATTATTTTTGGTAGCATTCGTGTTGAACGCGTGTTTATCTTTTTTGTGGTACGGCCCCTTCCACGTGTTAACAACAATATGCTTACAATAATATGTTACTTAGAAGGAATTAATGCTTATAATTAATCCTTTCAATCGGCATCATAAAAATACAGGATGTTCATTTTTTGACATTTGGTCAGTTCGATTCCCAGATAAAGCAAGCAACTTTTTAAAAATCTTTGAATGCAGTATTACTTAATTTTAAAAATAAAGTGAAGTCTCGATGAAGCAAAACTTCCTATCTACAATATTTAAAGTACTTTCTCTCCATGTGGCATAGCCGTGGGACAACCTGTATAGTATAGCGTAGTCTGAAATGAGCTTTAGGCGAACTAACTGCGAGTGAGCTGCCGTCATCGCACTTGTAGCTAGAGAGACCTATTACAATCATAACCGAGAGTTAACGTAATTACCTATTATTTCGACGGTCCCTACGTACAAGCTCCTAAGTGGTAGATATGTGATTTGCATGTTTTGTTTTCGTGGCCATCAGGCCACCTATAACTATACTATAGTTTAATAAAAACCAGTAGGGTACTTAGGTATGAGTTAGCGAATTGAACATTATCCACACAGCATTTTTTTCTTGTAGAATATTATGTACGCACGGTTGAAACTTTGAAGCGTTCTCTTGAAAATTTGTCATTTGTAGTTCGGGGATTATACCGAGGGACCGACGATTTATAATGTATTTATTATTTTCCGAATGATTTCTTCATATAAAAATACCTCTCTGTCAATCCGTAGCTGACAATGATGACAGCTGCAGCATTCATGCTCTTGAGATGAATTCGCGAGGCGAGCTGTTACAGGACAGATTAGCAGGTTGGAATAAAGTTCAATATTGTTTAAAATGTCTGCGCTTAACTGAATCGAATCGAATCGAAACACTTTCATGATCAAAATATCGATGAATATAGAAAATTCAGAATATTTTTGGGTACATGGGTACCTAGTTCGAAATACAAAGTTGTGAAATCTCGGAAAAACATTAAAAAACCATTTTATTTATTGATTTTCTAAGATAAAAGATGAGAAATAATAATGTACACATCAGTCGCTTTAAAAAAAGACGAAACAAATAAAACAAACATTTTTTTGGTAACACACAGAATAAATTTATTCCTTTCTAATGGTTTTTGATTTTAACCGTTTTTATTTCCATATCGATGTGGCCGCGGCCAACGTGTCTGTTCACGCCGCCTTCATATATTGACAAATTACAGTAGATACGACCTTTAGTAAACGGGAAACTTTTAGGTACATACGGTATAGTCATATTTTTAAGATCATATTCGCCCTGAAAAATAATAAAGTTAACACATTTAATATTACCTATATAATTATATTCTTATCTTAAACATAAAGTACCTAATCAATTTTGGGGAGAAATCGTTAGTAGTTTAGGTAGGTAGTACCCTCAGATCATTGAAACAAGGAGATGACTGTCAAGGCGCTATCGAGCTTGATGCCTGATCTTGAGCAAATTGCTCATATTAAAAACGTACGCGCTGGCGACGAACCGAACACGATCGATGGTATAAATACAGTGTTTTAGTTTAGTGCTAGTGTTGAGTGACGATTAACAGTGTTAGATTGAGGGTGTGCGGAATGTTCAATGCGTGGGACATTTTTTTATTCACAAGGAGCGCTTAATCATGCGCGTAATTGTCGAAAAATGTACTAAAAGTGGCATCAGTTGTTCCCGTACTAATTTGCTATGATGACATATCTCCTTGTTTCTATGATCTGAGGTAGTACCTAATAAAAAAGCCTAACGCGAGTCGCGTCTGTCTGAGATATTCTGATGTAATAGGTTGGGGAAAAAGTTTCTTCGCATTTTTTAAGAAAATTCAAAACATTTTTTAATAAAGTTTATTTACATTTAACTAAAGTATGTAGGTACCATTTTGTTCGATAACTTTTTGCCATCTTGTAGGTAGGGACATGATCCCATTGCTATAGAAATTTTGGGACTTCTGGTCAAAATACCGCGACAAGTGGTTTTGGCAGTCCTCTCGTAATGTTAACCTGACACTGCCTAAAGAATTCTGAAGAGACCGAAACAGGTGGAAATCTGAAGGTGCAAGGTCAGGACTATACGGCGGATGCATTAACACCTCCCAGCCAAACTCTCTTAATTTTTGTTGGGTGGCTAAAGATGTGTGAGGTCTAGCGTTATCATGATGAAAAACCACACCCCTTCTGTTGATTAATTCCGGCCGCTTTCTCTCAACTTCTTGCTTTAATCTCATCAGTTGTTCGCAGTAGAGTTCAAAATCGATGGTTCTGCCTGGTGGTAATAGCTCATAATGAATAATGCCCTTCCAATCTCACCACACACACAGCATCACCTTGTTGCGAGTTAACCCGGGTTTCGCCACAGTCTGTGAAGCCTGACCGGCCTTTGACCACGACCTTTTTCGCACGTTCTTGTCATACGTGATCCACTTTTCATCACCAGTTATCAGCTTCTTCAAAAATGGTTCGGTTTCATTACGTCGTAATAAAGAATCACAAATGAGTACACGGTTCATTAGGTTTCTTTCAGTGAGCTCGTGAGGTACCCAAATGTCGAGCTTTTTTGTGTACCCAGTTTTTTTCAAATGCGCCAAAACTGTTTTGTGGTCAATTTCCAGTTCTTCAGCTACGTTGTAACTACTGGTATGCCGATCTTGCTCCACTTTTTCAAAAATGGCATCCATTTTATCCGTAATAGGGCGACCAGAGCGACGTGCATCTTTGACATCAAAATTTCCGGATTGAAAACGCTTAAACCAAATTTGTGCTACTCTCACAGACACTACACTAGGTCCATAAACATCGCAAATTTTTTTCGCGGCTTGCATTGCATTTTTACCTTTTGTGTAGTAAAATTTCAAAATGTATCGAATTTCTTCATTAGATTCACTCATCTTGACGGTACGAAAAACAAATGAAAATCACACATTTTCCTAATTTGAATTTGGAATTATGTTCTTTAAAATTTAAACTTTCAATGATACCAAAACTAGCCAGATACAAATAGTATAGCCAAAGAGATTTTATTACAAGTTCATACATACTATAATGCGAAAAGACTTTTTCCCCAACCTATATTTATAAGCAATATTATTGCAAAGTTTCATCAATATCCGTTCAGTGGTTTTTTCGTGAAAGTAACATTTATAATATTACTAGCTTCCGCCCGCGGCTTCGCCTGCATTTTTGGGATAAAAAGTAGCCATGATAGTAGTATTCTGATGTCTAAGCTATATTACTGTAAAGTTTTATAAAAATCCGCTCAGTAATTATTGCGTGAAAGAGGGACAATCATCCATACTTACCTCCATCCATCCTCACAAACTTTCGTATTTATAATATTAGTGTGGTAGTAGGATAGGATAGGATTAGTAAGCGAACGCATTGAATGGTATGCCACCAGAATCCTACTCCCCCAGAGTGTTATGTTATGTGATAGGTCAAGTACCTATTCCCTTTTTCTTATTTGCTTTAAAATAAATTACGGCATGACCCATGTGGCATGAGTACCAATCATGGTGCTGAAATACTTACCGGAGGAAAAGGGCATGACCTGTTTTGTAATGCCTTATACATTGCGTTTCCAAAAATTGTGTCCGATTGTAACATGTCGCAAAATGTTAAGTGCATCTCAACAAAACTGGGTTTATATCTGTTGGTTAGAAACTGGTAGAAGTAGAAGTCGAGCTGTAACATTCATAACATTATAATTTATCTGTAATCTGCATTTACTTGTTCGGTAAACGACTGTACAGTATTCCCAAATTAATAATGCGCATGCAGATCTTCGCTAATTGTCGTATTCCCGGAAACATCGAATCATTGAATCGTAAGAGCCCTAAATTATGCATGAAGAAAATGCACTTAACCATACTTTTTTATCTATATACTTTTTTATTTCCGGGAATACGACAATTAACGAAGATCTGCATGCGCATTATTAATTTGGGAATACTGTACGGTATGCTTAATTGAAGTAATTTATTTTGAATGGGCCTCGCAAGGCCCCTTTAAATGCGATGACCTAACCACAGATGACTAATTAATTTGATCACTTTTACGCTCGAAAAAGAAAGTAACATTAAAAGCGTGTTTATTTGGGACCTCGCTAGAAGCCCCTCTCACGTGCGACTGCGAGGCTATTGTAATTAACATGTGAGTAGGTATGGTGTGTCAAAGCATGTTTGGTAGGATAGATCTATTGGGAAATCGCGAAAAAAAAATCAGCTGTTCCATACATTTTGTTGAGTTTGGTGAACATAAATGTATGGAACAGCTGTTTTTTTTTCGCGATTTCAGGGTTGCTCCCATAGTAAAAGTTGTTCATAATGTACAATGTACAATGACCCCTTAAAATATTTTCACTGTCTAACCTGCCACCCTGTATATTAGTCCTCGCTACGCCTCTATATCGTGTTTACTCAAATCCTGTACAATCCAACATACCTTAAAGGCATTAGACACTGTAAAAAGTGTATGTACGAACAGCTCCACATAGTGTCTAGGGTCCCGACGGTTTAACCGTCGACTGCTCAGGGTCAAATTTTTTAAGTATTTCGTGTCAAACCAGGTAACGGCGGGGCGCTCAGTACCTATGAAAGTTATCTGCGAAAGAAAAAAATATTATAGGTAATACGTTTTCATAAAGGTCAATTCTACATGATTATACCGTCTAACTAAAAAAAAAAAAAACTTCTGTTTTATGCAATATAGTATCTGAAAAACCCGAAACAAATACGGTAACAAACGCATAATAATATCTAAGTTACGATGAACATGGTCTCACGAAAGTTATAATTATTTATAATAATTAATAATATAAAAACCAGATAATAATGTTCTTGTATTTTTTTATATTTTAACTTATATGTTATAAGTATAGGTAGATATAATATAATAACATACTGTTGAGTTGTTGCATATACCTAGTCGTTATAATTTATATTTATTATTTTGACTGTCTGTGTCGTTGGTGTTGTTAGTACGGGGCGACCAATGGGGCTGAGTCACCTTCGTCCGTGGGAAGATACCCTAACCTCGAACCCCACACGTGGTCCCCGGGTGGTGCCAATCAGGTGACAACCTACTGGTGGTAGGCTTCGGCCGTGGTTAGTGACCACCCACCGGACAAAGTCATGCCGCCAAGCGACCTAGCCGTGTTCCGGCATGATGTCCGGTGACACCGTTTGGGAAAACGGGTCGGAGTAGTTGCTTCACTGCTGCATGACCGTTTTGCCATGCATCGTCGTGCTGCATCGGGTAACTGGTCGTGGAGGGTAGCGGGATCCGAGGCACGGTGCACCGCTGGCCGACCGCAGTTAGAAGGGGGCCCAAGTAGTGAGTTAGCCACTCGTGAAAGGCTGCCCCGCCAACTCGCGAAAAATCCCGGGATGCGCCATCGTGCCGGTTGGCGACCGGAGGAAAGGGCCCGATGGACATCCCCGGGGGGGCTCGGGCGTCCCCGCAGTCTCCAGACCAGTTCCCCATTGATGTAGCGTTGCGGTGCGTGTCTACTGGTTAGCAGCGTGAAGCCTCACTCCACTGCCGTTTTCCCACCGAATCACTTATCGACAATCATGCAGCAAAAGAAAAGGAAAAAGGTTAAACAGCGGCTGCACGCCCTTTCCCACAAAGTGCACCTCATTAACATCCGAGGATTGCACTCCAATCTCGTGCCAGTCCACTACCACCTAGAGACTGATAAACCTGCACTCCTATTTCTTACGGAGACGCAGATCGGGGGTCCATCTGACGTGGCGTATCTGTCATACCCTGGGTATACCCTGGAGCACAACTTCAAGCCTCGAGCTGGTGTGTGCTTATACGCCCGTGACGACATCTCGTATCGGCGTCTCCGTCAGCTTGAAGACCCCAGATTCTCGGTGCTTTGGGTATTGGTGGATACAGGTATAGAGAAAATTCTTTATGCCTGTGTCTACCGGTCGCACAGCGGAGATGAGGAGACGGCCAGGCTTACAGAGTACCTGAGTGAGGCAGCGGATGCGGTTCAACTGATGTACCCTACAGCCCAATTGGTGTTACTGGGGGATTTCAACGGCCACCACCAGGAGTGGCTATTCCCATACCGGGACACAGACTATGCTGGAAGAAAGATGCGAGAGCTTGCTCTTGCGTTAAACCTCACCCAGCTGGTTCAGGGGGCTACAAGGGTACCTGATGTTGAAACGCACACGGCCTATTGCTTGGACCTTCTGCTGACAACAGATCCAGACCGCTACTCGGTATCGGTTTCGTCACCTTTGGGTAACTCCGATCACTGTCTGGTGAAATCTGTATCTGTTTACTCCCCGCCCGATCTCAGCCCCAGAGGCACTCGCCGGGTGTGGCGATACAGGTCAGCAGATTGGGATGAGATGCGGTCTTTCTTTGCATCTTATCCTTGGCAGTTGATGTGTTTTTCGTCTGATGATCTTTCGACCTGCGCGGATGCTGTGACGGATGTGTTGCATCGGGCCATGGAATACTACATTCCTTATTCCGATGTACCGCTGTCCGGCAAAGCTCGCTCGTGGTTTGGGCCTCAATGTGGTCGCGCTGAAGCCCGTAAACATGAGGCATACCTGGCCTGGGTTGATGCTCGACACCGTAAGGCGAAGGACATACGTCAGAGGAAGAAGGCGTTTAACAAGGCTGCCAAGTCCTGCAAAAAGGTTCTTCAGAAGGCTCGCTTCGACCACATTAGTCGAATAGGGAACAAATTGACTTCGTACCCAGCAGGTAGTAAAGCGTTTTGGTCCCTAGCTAAATCAGTCGAAGCGAACTTCTGCCGCCCCTCACTACCTCCACTGCTGAAACCTGATGGGACGCTGGCTCACACCGCAGAAGAGAAAGCAAACCTGTTTGCTTCTCTGTTTGCGGAGTCTTCACGTCTAGATGCTGGCAACGCGATACCTCCAACTCCACCTGGCAGCACGACATTTATGTCGGAAATTCGCATTCGCCAAAAGGAGGTCCGCAAAACGCTGCGCAACCTTAACGTGAACAAGGCCAGTGGTCCAGATGGTATTCCAGCCATAGTTCTGAGGACATGTGCGCCTGAGTTGTCTCCTGTGCTGACACGCCTCTTTCGTCTCTCTCTTGAAACTGGACAAGTGCCGAAATCGTGGAAGCTTGCTAACGTGCAACCCGTGCCCAAAAAAGGTAGTCGTGCCGACCCTACCAATTATAGGCCCATCTCGGTTACGTCTATACTCTGCAAGAGTATGGAGCGTGTCCTCAATAGCAGGCTCCTGACGTACCTTGAAGCTAATGACCTCCTCAGTGACCGGCAATACGGATTTCGCCGAAACCGGTCTACTGGGGACCTTCTAGCGTGCGCCACTTACATCTGGAGTGAGGCCATCGAGAAACATGGGGAGGCGCTAGCCGTTTCCCTGGACGTCTCGAAGGCTTTCGACAGGGTTTGGCACGACGGCCTTATCCGTAAGCTTTCCGCGTATGGCTTGCCCACCGGTTTCGTTGCGTGGATATCGGACTTCCTGAGGGATCGTTCGATTCGAGTGGTCATTGATGGCTGCTCGTCCGATCGAAAGGCAATTAATGCCGGTGTCCCTCAGGGGTCAGTGCTCTCTGCGACACTTTTTCTGCTGCATATCAACGATCTGCTAAAACCCGGAACGTTTGGGTATGCTGACGACAGCACTGTTGTAGAGAGTTACATAGCCAATGCACGGACCACTGGACCACAAATCCAGTCTCTGAGAGAGGCCATGGTCGAGCGCATGAATTTGGCCCTTAAGGCAGTCTCCAATTGGGGCGATGCCAACCTGGTCAAGTTCAATGCAGCTAAGACCCAGGCGTGTCTGTTCTCTGCCAAAAGGAGGCCATTCCAGCTGGCTCCTACTTTTCGAGATGTGTCTATACCGATAACTGACCATCTTGAGCTCTTGGGCGTTACTCTGACGTCTACCCTCAACTTTGGTTCCTATATTGAGTCCAAAGCTCAATTGGCAGCTAAAAAGCTGAGTATACTCTCGAAGGTGCGGCGGTACTTCACGTCGGAACAATTGCTTCGACTGTACCAAGCACAGGTTCGTTCGTGCATGGAATACTGCTCGCACCTTTGGGATGGCTCAGCCAAGTACCAACTTGAGGCGTTGGAGTCCATTGAAAAGCGTGCCAAGAAGCTCATTAGCAACGACTCCCTTGTAGAGACTAAGCTCCAAAATCTTGAGCATAGGCGCAAGGTTGCTAGTCTATCGGTTTTTTATCGGATACATTTCGGAGAGTGTGCTACAGATCTGCATGATCTAATTCCCTCCTGCCCTTTTTTCTATCGGACAGCCAGAAGCACGAAAAAGCGCCATCGGTTCATGGTTGATGTACCAAAAACCCGAACGAAGCGCTTTGATTCCACTTTCATTGTGAAAACCGCAAAACAATGGAATTCGCTGCCCGAGTGGGTGTTCCCCGACAGTTACAATCTGGGTATCTTCAAGTCGAGAGTGAATCGGTTTCTTCTAGGCAAGCGTGCTCCATCGTAGACCGCATCATCACTTAACAACAGGCGAGATGGCGGTCAAACGCGAGCCTATAATTTAATAAAAAAAAAAAAAAAAACCAAGCTTCGCTCGGGATTTGCTCAGCAATTATACCTATCTAGATAATTTTAGAATATAAAACATTACCATCTAAACACAAAATTTTATTCAAATCATTAGAGCCGTTTCCGAGAAACCAATTATCATATACAATAATTGCTCGCTTAAAGTTATCAAATAAAAAACAAAAAAAAAGAAGGAATTATTAGTAACATTACTCACGCTTTCAGTGTTACACTTTTCAATTTGGTAATGAAAATATAAAAGCAAACCGAGGAAAACATATTTTAAATGCATATTATATGGTAGATAGGTATAACACTCGATTTTCTACTTATCAATGGTGCTCGTTTAGTCAGTAGGGCATTAAATACCTAATAAACCATCAACGATGAATACAGCCCAATTTTACTATAGGACGATGTCGATTTGTAGGAGAATAGTGTAATAATTTTTATAGATCATAATTGTGTATGGAAATTACCCATAGTAATGAAGCATAAGATAGCTCGTTAAATAACAATGTAAAGTTTCAGTTACTTGGCTGGCAAACAAGCGATGATTATGTTTTAAAAAGGGTTCCCGAAATCACCAACTGTAATTGTTAATGTTTAATCGACCGTTTACTAAATCCGCGATGAAGGTTATGCAGAAGCGGTTATTAGTATTTTTGTAATCACATAAACATTAATCAATCGCTATTGATTGTTTCGGGACCCTCAATTTAATGCCTAATGAATTTAGAATCGATTTTACTAGAAGCACAGATAATACAATACTATGCCTAATCAGTCATCACATACAAAAAAACGTGTTCGCTGCCCTATCGCGGGCTATCGGGCTAAACAATTTTTCGTAACTGATTTTTTTTTAATTTGAACAAATATTTATATTTGTCTACTTATTCATGTTCTACATTTTACACCAACTTCAATAACAAATCGATACGTACAACGCCATCTATTAAGAGTTATTTGAACAAATGTTCCTTTGTTCCTGATGAGACCCCGTGCTAGAAGTAAAATTTCTCGAATTTTGAAAAATAGGTCTTAGCACAGAGACTTAAACGGTGTAGGTACATTTCTGCAAACAAAAGACAGTTCCAGCTTTTGTTTGTAAAGTTGCGGCATAGGTGTTTATGTCACCTGTATGTTACAGGCTCATTATTTGGACTTACCGTTTAGTCTAATCTGTAACAACTCGCGCGAGAAGTTAGGCGAACTCACCGTAAGTGAGCATTCATGAGATTCATTCCGGTAAATTAACTTGATGAAAAACAGAATTTTCATTCGTTATTTTTTATTGTGTGAATTTTTAAATGTTAATAATAAAATGGATAAACAACTTAGAGAATGCAAACAGCATTATCTATTGGTAAGAATAATTTAAGTTCAAGTAATTTGTAGAATTTATGGAAATTCAAATTAAGAGCCCATTAATAAATTTTTGGAACTTCGTTCCTGACGGGGGTCCGCCAACCCCACACGTTTTTTTTTTGGTTCTAGGATATGCCGGTTTCCTCACGATGTTTTCGTTCACCTTTTTAGGGTTCCGTAGTAAAACTAGGAACCCTTATAGTTTCGTCATATCCGTCTGTCCGTCTGTCTGTCCGTCTGTCACACCCTCGTCAAATCTACAGTTCATAACCAATTTGTATGAAATTTTGCAGGCAGATGTCTTCTGTAAACCCCTATAAAGGCCTGTAGTGAAATTACAAAAAATAAAATAATTAGGGGTGGCCCCCATACATGAAACTGGGGGATGAAAAAAAATATTTTCGCGCACCCCTTCATGTGGGATATCGTTGGATAGGTCTTTGAAAATAACATAAAGATTTCTAAATAACTTTTTTATTTAAGTGCATATTTAGTGAACTAGGAGCTCCGAAAGTCGTTAACAATGTGTCCTCCCTGTAATTTTCCAACCGCGTTATCAAAAAATCTGAAAAAATTCAAGCTTATGGCATCTAATAAATTAATACTCTCGATTAAAATTGGTTTGAACAAGATACGTTAATAACTTTTTGAAATAATTCACTATTTTTTCACTATTTTTAGTTTTGAGTTTCGACAACCGCAAACGTATTTCATAATAATATTATGAAATACAATATTTTTGCGGTCGGAAGACTGAAATACTTCTTGCTACGGAACCCTAGACTGAGCGTGGTTCGACGCGCTAATGCCCGGTTTTTTAGAACAGTAGTGATTAAACAAATGTGTTCTGCCGGGGTTCGAACTCACGACCCAGGACTTGTAATTCGGAGCCGCTACCCACTAGCCCACTGCTCTCACTTCATAGTTAACTAATCTATATTATACTAATGTAATAAAACTGAAAAGTTTGTTTGTTTGTTTAAACGTCCTAATGTCTAGAACTATCAGTCGGATGAGAAAAAATATTTTTGCATTTTATAGCTTAATTTTTGAAGAAGTATAAAAGTTTTTTTTCACCACACTACGACTCTTAAAAGCCGACCAATAGGAAAAACGTCAGAAAGAAAACGAAGTAGGTAAAAAAAAAAGAAAAATTTAACGACGGGTAAAACCGCGTGGCATGGCTAGTTTTTGATAAAATCGAACTTATACCATTTTTCACTACGGGCATAGGTTAACCCGCTCCAACCTTCAACTTGGCCAAATTTTAGGGTTGACACCCATTCGTCATTGTGACAGTGCCCTAAATAAATGGAAATTGCTATCAGGAATTTAGTTGCGGTTTCCGATAATGGTATTTTCAAAACGTACAAACGTTTTGTCAGAATGAAGACAAGATTACTTTGGGAGAATTTGTGACGATGGGTTTCGGGTTGACTTCGGGGCGAAGTTTAAGAGGGTTACTTGTTACTTTGCACATATTTTATAGATCTTTATTATACCTATTTAAGATGTGTATTTCCATCGAATGGATGGCAATGCGTATGATTAAAAAATATAAAATAAAGAAAATAAAACGTTTTATTTTAATATTCCTTGTTTATGTTTTTCTTATATTGATTTATTTAGTTCATTATTGCACCAACAATTATTCACACAGATATTATTATGATTGAAAGAACCTAATGATAGTTTATCATTAGTTAAACTTTTACACCCTTACCACAAAAAAATAAACACGCGTTAAACGCGAAAGCTACCAAAAATAATACACACTTGTTTCAGACAAGTTAGTGCTAGAACAAGTGCATATTATTTTTGGTAGCATTCGTGTTGAACGCGTGTTTATCTTTTTTGTGGTACGGCCCCTTCCACGTGTTAACAACAATATGCTTACAATAATATGTTACTTAGAAGGAATTAATGCTTATAATTAATCCTTTCAATCGGCATCATAAAAATACAGGATGTTCATTTTTTGACATTTGGTCAGTTCGATTCCCAGATAAAGCAAGCAACTTTTTAAAAATCTTTGAATGCAGTATTACTTAATTTTAAAAATAAAGTGAAGTCTCGATGAAGCAAAACTTCCTATCTACAATATTTAAAGTACTTTCTCTCCATGTGGCATAGCCGTGGGACAACCTGTATAGTATAGCGTAGTCTGAAATGAGCTTTAGGCGAACTAACTGCGAGTGAGCTGCCGTCATCGCACTTGTAGCTAGAGAGACCTATTACAATCATAACCGAGAGTTAACGTAATTACCTATTATTTCGACGGTCCCTACGTACAAGCTCCTAAGTGGTAGATATGTGATTTGCATGTTTTGTTTTCGTGGCCATCAGGCCACCTATAACTATACTATAGTTTAATAAAAACCAGTAGGGTACTTAGGTATGAGTTAGCGAATTGAACATTATCCACACAGCATTTTTTTCTTGTAGAATATTATGTACGCACGGTTGAAACTTTGAAGCGTTCTCTTGAAAATTTGTCATTTGTAGTTCGGGGATTATACCGAGGGACCGACGATTTATAATGTATTTATTATTTTCCGAATGATTTCTTCATATAAAAATACCTCTCTGTCAATCCGTAGCTGACAATGATGACAGCTGCAGCATTCATGCTCTTGAGATGAATTCGCGAGGCGAGCTGTTACAGGACAGATTAGCAGGTTGGAATAAAGTTCAATATTGTTTAAAATGTCTGCGCTTAACTGAATCGAATCGAATCGAAACACTTTCATGATCAAAATATCGATGAATATAGAAAATTCAGAATATTTTTGGGTACATGGGTGCCTAGTTCGAAATACAAAGTTGTGAAATCTCGGAAAAACATTAAAAAACCATTTTATTTATTGATTTTCTAAGATAAAAGATGAGAAATAATAATGTACACATCAGTCGCTTTAAAAAAAGACGAAACAAATAAAACAAACATTTTTTTGGTAACACACAGAATAAATTTATTCCTTTCTAATGGTTTTTGATTTTAACCGTTTTTATTTCCATATCGATGTGGCCGCGGCCAACGTGTCTGTTCACGCCGCCTTCATATATTGACAAATTACAGTAGATACGACCTTTAGTAAACGGGAAACTTTTAGGTACATACGGTATAGTCATATTTTTAAGATCATATTCGCCCTGAAAAATAATAAAGTTAACACATTTAATATTACCTATATAATTATATTCTTATCTTAAACATAAAGTACCTAATCAATTTTGGGGAGAAATCGTTAGTAGTTTAGGTAGGTAGTACCCTCAGATCATTGAAACAAGGAGATGACTGTCAAGGCGCTATCGAGCTTGATGCCTGATCTTGAGCAAATTGCTCATATTAAAAACGTACGCGCTGGCGACGAACCGAACACGATCGATGGTATAAATACAGTGTTTTAGTTTAGTGCTAGTGTTGAGTGACGATTAACAGTGTTAGATTGAGGGTGTGCGGAATGTTCAATGCGTGGGACATTTTTTTATTCACAAGGAGCGCTTAATCATGCGCGTAATTGTCGAAAAATGTACTAAAAGTGGCATCAGTTGTTCCCGTACTAATTTGCTATGATGACATATCTCCTTGTTTCTATGATCTGAGGTAGTACCTAATAAAAAAGCCTAACGCGAGTCGCGTCTGTCTGAGATATTCTGATGTAATAGGTTGGGGAAAAAGTTTCTTCGCATTTTTTAAGAAAATTCAAAACATTTTTTAATAAAGTTTATTTACATTTAACTAAAGTATGTAGGTACCATTTTGTTCGATAACTTTTTGCCATCTTGTAGGTAGGGACATGATCCCATTGCTATAGAAATTTTGGGACTTCTGGTCAAAATACCGCGACAAGTGGTTTTGGCAGTCCTCTCGTAATGTTAACCTGACACTGCCTAAAGAATTCTGAAGAGACCGAAACAGGTGGAAATCTGAAGGTGCAAGGTCAGGACTATACGGCGGATGCATTAACACCTCCCAGCCAAACTCTCTTAATTTTTGTTGGGTGGCTAAAGATGTGTGAGGTCTAGCGTTATCATGATGAAAAACCACACCCCTTCTGTTGATTAATTCCGGCCGCTTTCTCTCAACTTCTTGCTTTAATCTCATCAGTTGTTCGCAGTAGAGTTCAAAATCGATGGTTCTGCCTGGTGGTAATAGCTCATAATGAATAATGCCCTTCCAATCTCACCACACACACAGCATCACCTTGTTGCGAGTTAACCCGGGTTTCGCCACAGTCTGTGAAGCCTGACCGGCCTTTGACCACGACCTTTTTCGCACGTTCTTGTCATACGTGATCCACTTTTCATCACCAGTTATCAGCTTCTTCAAAAATGGTTCGGTTTCATTACGTCGTAATAAAGAATCACAAATGAGTACACGGTTCATTAGGTTTCTTTCAGTGAGCTCGTGAGGTACCCAAATGTCGAGCTTTTTTGTGTACCCAGTTTTTTTCAAATGCGCCAAAACTGTTTTGTGGTCAATTTCCAGTTCTTCAGCTACGTTGTAACTACTGGTATGCCGATCTTGCTCCACTTTTTCAAAAATGGCATCCATTTTATCCGTAATAGGGCGACCAGAGCGACGTGCATCTTTGACATCAAAATTTCCGGATTGAAAACGCTTAAACCAAATTTGTGCTACTCTCACAGACACTACACTAGGTCCATAAACATCGCAAATTTTTTTCGCGGCTTGCATTGCATTTTTACCTTTTGTGTAGTAAAATTTCAAAATGTATCGAATTTCTTCATTAGATTCACTCATCTTGACGGTACGAAAAACAAATGAAAATCACACATTTTCCTAATTTGAATTTGGAATTATGTTCTTTAAAATTTAAACTTTCAATGATACCAAAACTAGCCAGATACAAATAGTATAGCCAAAGAGATTTTATTACAAGTTCATACATACTATAATGCGAAAAGACTTTTTCCCCAACCTATATTTATAAGCAATATTATTGCAAAGTTTCATCAATATCCGTTCAGTGGTTTTTTCGTGAAAGTAACATTTATAATATTACTAGCTTCCGCCCGCGGCTTCGCCTGCATTTTTGGGATAAAAAGTAGCCATGATAGTAGTATTCTGATGTCTAAGCTATATTACTGTAAAGTTTTATAAAAATCCGCTCAGTAATTTTTGCGTGAAAGAGGGACAATCATCCATACTTACCTCCATCCATCCTCACAAACTTTCGTATTTATAATATTAGTGTGGTAGTAGGATAGGATAGGATTAGTAAGCGAACGCATTGAATGGTATGCCACCAGAATCCTACTCCCCCAGAGTGTTATGTTATGTGATAGGTCAAGTACCTATTCCCTTTTTCTTATTTGCTTTAAAATAAATTACGGCATGACCCATGTGGCATGAGTACCAATCATGGTGCTGAAATACTTACCGGAGGAAAAGGGCATGACCTGTTTTGTAATGCCTTATACATTGCGTTTCCAAAAATTGTGTCCGATTGTAACATGTCGCAAAATGTTAAGTGCATCTCAACAAAACTGGGTTTATATCTGTTGGTTAGAAACTGGTAGAAGTAGAAGTCGAGCTGTAACATTCATAACATTATAATTTATCTGTAACATTAGCATTTACTTGTTCGGTAAACGACTGTACAGTATTCCCAAATTAATAATGCGCATGCAGATCTTCGCTAATTGTCGTATTCCCGGAAACACCGAATCATTGAATCGTAAGAGCCCTAAATTATGCATGAAGAAAATGCACTTAACCACTCTCTAAATTATGCATGAAGAAAATGCACTTAACCATACTTTTTTTATCTATATACGTTTTTATTTCCGGGAATACGACAATTAACGAAGATCTGCATGCGCATTATTAATTTGGGAATACTGTACGGTATGCTTAATTGAAGTAATTTATTTTGAATGGGCCTCGCAAGGCCCCTTTAAATGCGATGACCTAACCACAGTACCCTTATTCCGAGTTAAATAGAAATCTATACTCGACGCGTTAACCATAACTCGACCGAATTAAAAAGTTTACTGTCAGACGGCCTATTTTACACACTAGCGCTGCCCCGCGGAAATAGCGAAAACCAAGAGGGTTTTTTCACCTCCATTCCGCGGGGTGGCGCCAGTATCGCTGGCTTTTTCTTGGCAAGGGCCATACAGGAATAACACGTTTATCGTTCGAATCTCGTAACGAGATTAACTTGACAACTCTGCGATATAATAAACTAAATCTAAATATACATAACCATAAACAGTAAAAGAAGTGAATAGACAGAGAATTTTGAAAGTAGTGCGCCCCGATGAGATCAAGTATTTAAGTAGGTATGGAGCGAAGAAAGGATTGTACATACAAGCGCAGTTTTAGCGGTGAATGCAACCCCTTCTCAAAAACCAACCAGACGCAAAAATCTTAAGACTTAGCTCAGAGTAATAGTGAGCCTTGGATAGATTGCAGTCTATGTGAATCCTTAGATTTTAACCCTGCTACTTATGGAAATCGTAATAGTGTAAGTTTCAAATATAAACTGTACCTACGTTAATTTAATATAAATGTATAGAAAGTAGCGCTGCTGGTGTCAATTAGCGTGATACAAAAATATAGAGTATTTATCAAAAAGTTTTCTGTTCAGGGAAACGGATGTCACATGATGTCATCTATTATCACTAATCACTAGTGTCACTTTAGTATGACCAGTAAGAAACAGTTACCCTTGTCTTTAGATATATGTATTATTTTGGATTATGTTACAATTACAACGTAATATCAAAATGTTTATGAATAACTACTTATTGAATCACGTGAAAAATAGTTGCAATTGAAACACGTATTTTGTTGATGGCACCAAAAATTCTGTACAGATTTGGATGTAATTTAGCAGTGAGGTAGATTAAGTCCCAGAATAGCACCAGTCCCATATGAGCGAAACCCCACGACTGAAAATCGTTAGTTATTCATATCAAACTGTAAATAAATATTTATATAATTTGAGCGATCTGATATGAAATATTAGATTAAAGTATTAAACACCTTGTAACACTATACATAGTAACAATGACAAAGAATGACATTTAAAGATGGCAGTAATCGATATTTCCAAAAATATTGATTAAAAAACTTCGTGTATGTCAATACCTACTTTAAGTGTGGGCTGTTCAATGACTAAGTAGACTCATTGCCGATATCGATACTATAAAAAACTACAAGATTTAAAATAAATGTTTTATTAATTATCACAAATCGTTAATTAATTTCTACGAAATACAGAGCTGGGATTTTCGGTACTTTCTTTACTCACAGTGTTATTATCAGAGCTGCAAGATAAACAAGACTATCTTGCCACAAAAATATCGAAACCTCTTAAATTATACTGCACAGAAGAAATAAAAAGTCAATTATTTTCTCTAAAATTAATAAGGAATCTTCCATTTTTGTGAGCCTTACATAAAAGTCTGATTTCCAAGAGGAAAACTGACATTTTGTTACCTGTATATCTGTTTGCAAAAATAAAAAACATTTGTTTCATAATACCATCTATAAAACTCAAAAACACATCCATGATAGAAAAAAAATTCAGACGCATTCGATTATGGTAACGTTTACTTTTGGTGTTTGTCACGGGTATTGTAGGAGTCAGTAAAACCGACTGTTGTGAGGTTAGGTTCTAAGTTATTCTCTGCAATTCTAAGCATTTCGACCACTGATTAATTGCGGGCCGTAACCGCAAGTTCACCAGCCCAGAAGAGCTGCAAGAGCAGCGGAAACAATAAGAACTGAAACAAAAGTTATAAATAAATAAAATATAACATCAGCCCTTTTTTATAAACTGTCCCACTGCTGGGCACGGGCCTCCTCTCAGAATGAGTGGGAGTAGGCCATAGTGCACCACGCTGGTCAAGTGCGGGTTGGCAGACTTCACACACCTTCAAGAACTTTATGGAGAACTGTCAGGCATGCAGGTTTCCTCACGATGTTTTCCTTTACCGTTAAAGCAAGTAATAATTTCTAATACGCACATGACTCCAAAAAAGTCAGCGGTGCGTGCCTCGGGATCGAACTCGAACCATTTGCCGTGGGAGGCACATGGTTAGACCACTAGGCTATCACTGCATTCAAAACAAAAGTTAGTGGTTCATTAATCTTATGTGATTTGTCCATGATGCAATTAGAGCAACTCATAAATTCGATGCCAATGCCTTTGATACACAAAAGATAAATAACATTACAAGGTAGTTTTAAGTACTACCTACCTACTTAATTATTGTGTGATAATTAAATATTATGTTTGTTTCCAATAAACCCTTATTGTAAAATAACTTTGCGGCTAACATAACACGGCGGCGACTATACAAGTATGTAGCCGCACTTCTATGGACATGTTAAGGAACCCTACACTGTGCGTGGACCGAGACGCAAGTGGCCGGTTCTATTTCTTAATGCACACCTAATTCCTTAGCATTCTGAAAACATATTTTTTTTAAAGTAGTAAGGTATACCTATGTAATTCTTGATTATTTTCAATTCATTCATACATTTATAAAAATAAAAACTTTATCGATATCGATACAGTACAATAGTAGCTGTCTTTGTTTCTACACGTTTGTTTACAAAATAAATAGGCAATGATGAAAAAATACATTTATAGCAAAACTAAACTGTAAATTTCTAAACTCACACTGAAAATATTGTACCTACCTATATGGATTAACACAACAAATTTATTAGGATTTTTTTATTTATTGTACACTTAATGTAAACGAATAGGTAGGTACTAACCTGTGAAATGGTAACTGAGATTGATTTTTGGTCTTACACAAACCGCACTACATAATTATAACACAGAAACACATTGAGCTACAAGCCCCTGATCATCTCCAAACATAATAATTACAGTAGCAATGAGTCTACGTGTATCTCGAAAATTGTAAATAAATAAAATAACACGGTTATTTGTCATTTGGCAGAAAATTTGCACGGTCACTTGACAGCAAAGGAAGCAAAGAGAAAAGAAGTTTAATACAATGATATCAAGGAGTGTTTACGTAAGACAATAATTATTTATGGCGAATATGTGTCATAGATGACAGGGCGCCACAATATCCATGCGATTAAGAACACAATAACCATTGGACAGGAACACATGAAAAATGCCTACCTACCTATATGAAATTCAGAATACATATTGCTTCTTCTTATATTTCTGTCACTGTCTATCACTGTCAAACTGACAAGACTTTAATATCGTAATCTTTGGACCACACAAGCTAACGACCGTGTTTTGCGTCCCGTATTTAATACTAGCATTTCCCCGCGGTTTCACTTGCTTTGCTTTTTCACTTTGCTCGGCTTTCAAAGGTCGTAGGGTGATGTTAAATAGCCTATACGATTCCTTATGAATCCGAAACCGACTAGTAGTTCCAGAGATACGCGCGTTCAAATAAACAAACAAACTCTTCAGCTTTATAATATTAGTATAGATGTCCATGCAATCGATAGACGCTAGCGACAGCGTAAAACTCAGAATCCAAAGTATGAGTACGTATTACGCGGTCGCTAGCGACTATAGATTTAACCCTTAACTACCCACTATCGTTTTAAAAGTTTGTATTGTTTACTAACATACAATTGTTTGTTACCGAACGTCAAAGTTCAGCTTAACACTCTTGGAGTCAGTGGCTTGTTATACATGTTAGCCATCTTATTAGAACTAATTCAAATACGACCACCACTACCATTGTGACGTCACTGTGTGACGTTTCATATTGCTCAGACAGGATTCCTTAGAACATAATTATATGCCCCTGGAGGCGTATAGCGGTGAATCATCAAATAACATTTTCCACCACTTTTTGCGGGGGGCGAGGTGAGCACGTACAGCACACTGCGGAAATTTGACAATACCACACAGACACAGGCTTACAGATTGTACTTAAATAAAACCATGTTCTTAAATTTCAACTGTCTAGTACGTTACGTTACGTTTGTCCAGCGTTGAATAGGCGATGAAATTAATTCGCAAGAAGTGGACGAGCGGATTCACAATATCGTGCATTGAATACCATCTACGGGGTGTCCCACGGCTATGCCACATGGAGGGAAAGTACTTTAAATATTGGAGATATGAAGTTTTGCTTCAGAGAAACTTCACTTTTAATTTTTAGAATTAAGTAGGTAATACTGCATTCAAAGATTTTTTAAAAGTTGCTTGTTTCATCTGGGAATCGAACCGACTAAACGTGAAAAAATGAACACCTATATTTTTATGATGCCGATTGAGAGGGTTAATTGTAAGCATTAATTCCTTCTGAGTAACATGGCACCTATCTTAAATTACAGGAACACCGTAATATTTTTTTTTCAAATTCCTCTACTGTCTAGCCTAGCGCATAGCCAAGATGCATTCAAATAGTATTTTATTGCATTTATCTTGCACATTTCAGGAAAACAGTCTAAAAAAGTACTTAATAGCAAATATAATTAAAGCTATATATGAAAAGCGACACGAAAAGTTATTTTAATAAATTCTTTTCCTAAATTTAGATGTAAATTTTCGCCATGTTATTTTCATTTAAGACACTATGTTACTTAGAAGGAATTAATGCTTATAATTAACCCTCTCAATCGGCATCATAAAAATATAGTATGTTCTTCTTTGCACATTAATTTGGTCGGTTCGATTCCCAGATGGAGCAAGTAACTTTTTAAAAATCTTTGAATGCAGTATTGCTTAATTTTAAAAATAAAGTAGTCTTCATGTAGCAAAACTTCCTAACTATAATATTTAAAGTACTTTTCCTCCATGTGGCACAGCCGTGGGACAACCTGTATAACAAAATTGTGATATAATTTCAACAACGCCTATTCAACGCGGTACAAACGTGACGTCACTTATGTATCAGAAAGAATATACTGTATACTACAATACAATACACCTATTTTTTGCATGCATCGGGTTGGGACAGTAACTGTCATAAGTATTAGGTAGGTTATTAAATATATAAGTGATTCTCAAAAATCATATGACCCGAGCGGGATTTGAACCCGCGACCTCTGCCGAACCGTGGCTAGTGCTCTGAACCAACTGAGCTACCGGGTCCCGCCCGACTCATCTGAAATTTGAGACCCCTTTGTAATACGCTTCTTAGGAGCGTTTGGCGACATCTATCGGAAAACTTATGCAGTATTTCCAACTCAATGCCAATTACTTTGCAGTTATCGGACATCGATGCGATATCACCATCTATACATTATAAATGTATATTTTTTGTGAATTTGAAACATGTCAAAGCCATGTTATGCTTATATTAAGTTATTAAATATATAAGTGATTCTCAAAAATCATATGACCCGAGCGGGATTTGAACCCGCGACCTCTGCCGAACCGTGGCTAGTGCTCTGAACCAACTGAGCTACCGGGTCCCGCCCGACTCATCTGAAATTTGAGACCCCTTTGTAATACGCTTCTTAGGAGCGTTTGGCGACATCTATCGGAAAACTTATGCAGTATTTCCAACTCAATGCCAATTACTTTGCAGTTATCGGACATCGATGCGATATCACCATCTATACATTATAAATGTATATTTTTTGTGAATTTGAAACATGTCAAAGCCATGTTATGCTTATATTAAGTTATTAAATATATAAGTGATTCTCAAAAATCATATGACCCGAGCGGGATTTGAACCCGCGACCTCTGCCGAACCGTGGCTAGTGCTCTGAACCAACTGAGCTACCGGGTCCCGCCCGACTCATCTGAAATTTGAGACCCCTTCGTAATACGCTTCTTAGGAGCGTTTGTCGACATCTATCGGAAAACTTATGCAGTATTTCCAACTCAATGCCAATTACTTTGCAGTTATCGGACATCGATGCGATATCACCATCTATACATTATAAATGTATATTTTTTGTGAATTTGAAACATGTCAAAGCCATGTTATGCTTATATTAAGTTATTAAATATATAAGTGATTCTCAAAAATCATATGACCCGAGCGGGATTTGAACCCGCGACCTCTGCCGAACCGTGGCTAGTGCTCTGAACCAACTGAGCTACCGGGTCCCGCCCGACTCATCTGAAATTTGAGACCCCTTTGTAATACGCTTCTTAGGAGCGTTTGGCGACATCTATCGGAAAACTTATGCAGTATTTCCAACTCAATGCCAATTACTTTGCAGTTATCGGACATCGATGCGATATCACCATCTATACATTATAAATGTATATTTTTTGTGAATTTGAAACATGTCAAAGCCATGTTATGCTTATATTAAGTTATTAAATATATAAGTGATTCTCAAAAATCATATGACCCGAGCGGGATTTGAACCCGCGACCTCTGCCGAACCGTGGCTAGTGCTCTGAACCAACTGAGCTACCGGGTCCCGCCCGACTCATCTGAAATTTGAGACCCCTTTGTAATACGCTTCTTAGGAGCGTTTGGCGACATCTATCGACACTTATATATTTAATAACTTAATATAAGCATAACATGGCTTTGACATGTTTCAAATTCACAAAAAATATACATTTATAATGTATAGATGGTGATATCGCATCGATGTCCGATAACTGCAAAGTAATTGGCATTGAGTTGGAAATACTGCATAAGTTTTCCGATAGATGTCGCCAAACGCTCCTAAGAAGCGTATTACAAAGGGGTCTCAAATTTCAGATGAGTCGGGCGGGACCCGGTAGCTCAGTTGGTTCAGAGCACTAGCCACGGTTCGGCAGAGGTCGCGGGTTCAAATCCCGCTCGGGTCATATGATTTTTGAGAATCACTTATATATTTAATAACTTAATATAAGCATAACATGGCTTTGACATGTTTCAAATTCACAAAAAATATACATTTATAAAGTATTAGGTAATCATAATAAACCAGTCTAGTCGGCGCAGACCTGGTCGAGTTTTCGATAGTGCCAACAATTTTATGGGCAACGACCCAGTTACGGGCAGTTATTTTATTTATTTATTAACACTCGGGGGTGATACGTGATTGTACGTCATAGTAAATAGAAAACTTTAGCTATAGAGCCTTTCTTATAGGAAGTCTTTTCGACGCTATGTTGGCTCCCCTGTCACTTTGTCTAGGTCTTGAACGTTTTATGTATTTTTTAGATTTAAGTGTCAAAGTAAGGCCTGGGACACTAAAAAATGGTAAAAGAGCATTGATGCTAAAATAAAACTTGCAACCGTCTAAAACGTTGTAATATAGGTATTGCCATTCAGAGCTAACGAAGTCCAGTATCTAGTCGAAGGGACTTCTTATGTGAAACGCTCTATTGCTATAATTTTTATGTTCTTACTTACACGTTCGCGGACGGTACCAGTTAAATCTGTGTTCTAAAATGACACAATACATTTTCATATAAATATATTTGACGTTTAAGTACGTAGCATAATATGGGATGTTTTAAAAACTTTATGACAAACGTTTTGTCACGTCATCGATTACATAGGTTTTGCCATTATTAGTACAACCTGCAACTAATTAGATGTCTTATGGACACAAGACATAATATCTCGTAGGTATATCTTTATTCGTTCCAAAGTCCCAATCATCGTCCTGGAACTGTTCTACCTTGATTTATCCCTATCGAAATCCTCAAAAATCCTCATCGGATTTGTCTTGCGCTTTTACGTCAAAAACAAACAAAAGAGCCCGTAAGTCACCATTTTCATATCATAAGTTTGTTTATAACATAATTCACAACAAAGTAACAATAAAATAATAACGTAAACTTAATACCTAATGATGCTTTTGTCTCGAAGTTTACGACAAACCGCTCCTGCGACGCTAAAATGCGCGCGCACCCCTCCCGTGACACAATCTGACTAAATGTAGAGACGCAGGAGGCGCGCGGGACGTATAATCACGTTGTGCGTGTTACACGTACGTGTGTGTATGTAGCGTTACCGCAAATTGCCAACGACACATTTTTGAAATGGTCAAAAACTGATTCTTTATGACAGTAAAGCTGAGTTTTATATGTTGAGAACATGGTCCACATAATTGAATTTTTACTTGAAAGTTTATAGGAAATAAACGTTCCGGCTTACACGATCTTTTGTTTTTGAACGGCATGGTACGTTGGTTGTGCCATATCAAAATTATACATTATGACGTACAATCACGTACTACCCGCGAGTGTTATTAATTAAATAAAATAACTGCCTGTAATTGTGTCGTACACCCTATAGAAATGTTGGATTTTGACACAATGACAGATAAGAATAGAAAATTCAAGTGGTCTCAACCAACTAGACTGAATTAATATTATTATTTTCTTTATTTATTTTAGGGTTCCGTATCTCAAAAAGGAAAAACGGAATCTTTATAGGATCACTTTGTCGTCCGAGACAACGGCGATAGATGGCGATACTAAAAAAATAACTACTTATAAAATATATTGTTTAATAAGTAGTAGATTTATTAATAGCATTGATTCGTCATTTAACCTATAAAGTAGCTAAGCGGCAAATCACCGTATAACATTTTCTGCCATTTTTTGCGGAGGGCGAGGTGAACACGTATAGCACACACTACGGAAATTTGATAATCACACACAGATACATGCTTGCAGATTATACCTACTTAAATAAAACATGTTGATGCATAATTTATACATACATGTGATAGGAAATTCCATGGTTTCGCAGATTTGAAGTAGCAGACCACCTTTTATAAGAGAATCATCGTAATACGATGTAAAATTATACAGCTGTCGCGCATGATTTAGTTTTATATGGCCTCATCGGTTAAATGGCCAGTGCACATACATAATAATGTCTTAGGTTTTCGCGAATATTACACATTGCGATAAAACAAGTTAAAACGGATTAAATCGCGTATATTACTGATTTTTTTTCCTGACGTTTCGAACACTTTGCAGCGACAAAAAATATTTTCAATCTACCGGCACAAGATTTTTTAATTATACTTAATCGATATTATTCGATTCATATTCGTTTCGATGAACACAATAATCGCTCACGGTGTCTTGATGTTTTGCAGTATGATATGAAGTTTGGGACTTGATTATTTTTAGAACAGAATTCCAAACAGGTGGTACTTGCCAACCATCCTCTCTATTGAAATTAGGATATTTTTATCATAGACGGTAAGAGTAAGTTGCATCAGTAGACTTGTGACTTCGTACCTCGTCCCATTTGAAAAACTCACGTTGACTGAACACCAATGCCATGAGCTTATCGGAATTTCGATCGTAAGAAATTACGTCCACCACTAGTCTTTGATTCACCTAACTTAATCGGTGTTGCTAATTACCATAGCATGATAAAAAAATAATAATAATCATAATATTCCCGCAGGGCACCTTGAGGCGAAGTGACGGGGAGTAGCGACCCCGCGGTACCCGAGTGCTCCAGGGACAAGCCACCGTTCCTCACCTCCGGCTTGCCTTTATTGGCCGGTTGGAGTGAACACTGACGAGGAACAGGTCTCCCGCCTCTAGCTTGCCTTCATTGGCCGTCTAGAGTGGAGTCGCTAGAGCAGAACACCTCTGCTCGGAGGGTGGATGCTGAGCGTAGGTGGTGAGTGGGCCAGTGATGCCGGACCCTCAGGGAGCAAGTGATCTGAGTTTAAAGTCCAGCGAAGCCTCTCCACCCTTCAGTCACTCACGTTCCTGTTGCCCCCTTTGTTGCTACCCGAGCGACTTTTTTCAGGAGGCCCAGTTAGTGAGTTGGCAAGTCTCCGTCTGCCATTTTTACGTGTGCACATACATTGTTTCGGCAGGCGCCATAGGTTCCTATAGTTCCCCTTAACTTAGTCCACTACCATCCTACCACAATAGCCCAAGTAGTTTCTTTTTTCCACATATATATTGCAATAGTCCTGCATAAGCTAGTGGTTATCCTTGGGTGTATGTCTATAGTGCATACAAGGATAATCACCAGTTATGTCACCATTAAATTTTACTAAAAAGCTGTCATAAAGGGCCTCTACGTGTTGGCTTCGGCCCCGCGCACGCCTTCAAATGATCCGGGACTCTTAGTCCCGTGTAACAGAGACATATATTCAAAATCATAATATAAAACCAACATTAATAAAATAAATGCGAACAGACCGAATGCGATTATTAACAAAATATGTAAACTTAAATCTCAGAATTTCCGGGGTCAGTTTTTTGAGCCTAAATTGTTTTATTTGTAATACGTACGTATTATTACAACGTACCTTCCTTCCTAAGTTCCTACGTTCATTTAAGTACGAAACTCGAAAACATTATCAAACTTACGCCCTTGTCGTCACGTGATCGTTCGTTCGTTGCCACTTCGTGCATCATGCTGCCGCTCTGCGAAGGCGATGCACGATGCACGATGTGGCAATGTCGCGTCGTGCGTGATGTGCGCTCCAACTTCCAATACGCAATCGGACCTACCAACCTCGGCACTTACCTAACTAATTACTCAATTCGGAAGTAATAATTTCAATATAAAATTACCTACGCTGAAGAGAAGTCTCTCATGAAGGTTATTTTACGTATAAAATAAAGTATCTGTATTTAATTTAAAAAAAAAAACAATTGATTACATAGAACTGGTCTATCCATGTCTATCCATTACATAGGAAAAAAAACTGATTCCGCTAAAAAATATGTTTTTATACGTTTTAAGCCATCTTTAGTGGTTGACATCGGTTGTTAACGAAAGTAACCATTGACAACCGTTTCGTTGAAAACGATGACAACTGGCTTTGCATCTATATACGGAACCTTAAAATGAATAAAGAAAATAACAATAATAATGCAGTCTAGTGGGCAGCGACCTCGTTGAGTTTTCGATAGTTCCAACAAGTATAGGGTCTATGAGCTAGTTATGGTCAGTTATTTTATTTATTTATTTAGAACATGGAAAAGTTACATAAAGAGCGTACTTAAAGAGCGTTTCGCAAGAAGGCCGATTTACATCAGACGAGCGAATGCTCATTCTATTAAATTCTTTTAGTGTAAACAGACGTAGAGCATTATTCTGTCTGCATTCAGAAATTTTATAGAATATTCCAAAAATGCTCGCACGCTTGATGTAAACGGCACTAGAGCATGCGAACAGTTGCTTAGAGCGTTCTTGCATGTTCGGACGTGAAGCGTTCTTGTGTTCCAGCGATTCGTTCGGCCGATTTAAACATCTATTGCGCAAGAATTCTAGTTCTTGGTTCTCATTTTTGCTCGTTGATTTTTCGCTCGTTTACACTAAAAGATCGAGAACGAATGCTCTTGTTCTACGAAGAGTCGTTCGTAACTTTGATGCTATATTGGCACCCCTATCTGTTGCTGCCTGGGACACTAAAAAGTGGTAAAAGAGAATTGGTGCTAAAATAAAACTAGCAACACCGTCTAAAAAGTTGTAATACATTGTTGTAATACACGTTGTTGACATTCAGAGCTAACATCGCGTCGAAGGGACTGTTCTAAATAAATAAATGAAATAACTGCCTGTAACTGGCTCATTCACCCTATCGAAATGTTGAATTTTGACACAATGAGAATAGAAATAGGATTATTCTCTAAAAAAATGTACATTTTGAATTTTGAATTTGGAACTAAACTGACAACGTAACGGATAGAATCTGAGAGTTGGTGTAACGAAACTGATGACATAAAACATAATTCACATTACACACGTAGGTAGGTAAGTATACTCAAATATTAATAAAACACTGCTTTTAGATATTTAGGAAATTCATTTGCAAGGCTTTAGTTTCGTTACATTGCGTTACGTTACGAAACTGTGAAATTGTAAAGCTTAATGCATAAAATAAAAACTACCAGACTGACATATTTATAAGTACATAGTTATTTTAAATTAAACTTTACATTTATTATTTAAGAAAATTGTTATTATTTTTGTTTCACTGTGTGATTAATTGATTATTAGTTAACCATTCAAAGAGAGAATTATTACTTGTTAAAAAATGAATTTCCTAATGAATTTCCTAAATATATCTAAAGGCAGTGTTTTATTAATATTTGAGTGTAGGTACTTACCTACCTACGTGTGTAATGTGAACTATGTTTTATGACATCAGTTTCGTTACACCAACTGTCAGGTCCGTTACGTTGTCAGTTTAGTTCCAAATTAAAAATTCAAAATGTACATTTTTTTAGAGAATGATCCTATTTCTATTCTTATTGTGTCAAAAATTCAAAATCCAACAATTTGAAGTGGTCTCCACCGACTAGACTGCATTATTACTATTATTACTTAGAACAGAATACTGTCCCGACACGCCCGCAAAAAAAGAGTGTATTGTATTGTAGTATTTGTAGTGTATTAATATTATTATATTCTTTCTGATCCATAAGTAACCGTTAGTTTTTTCTCTTACAAAACTTACAAATAATAATTGTTAACCGACTTCAAAAAAGGAGGTTATCAATTCGACACGTATGTATCTAGCTACGCCCCGCGGTTTCACCGGTGAAAATATTAAATTAAATTTCGATTCCGTGGTAATATTGGGATAAAAAGTACAGCTGTAAGTAACAATTATGGCATTGTAAGTACCTATAAAGTTTCATTACAATCGGTTCATTAGTTTTTGCGTGAAGAAGTAACAAACTTATTCTGTAAAGATCTCAGACTGCTTGAAAAGTGATCTTGTTTTGAACTTTTTAGTTATTTTCTTGCAGTCGGGTTTTTTGATTAACTCATTTTTTTTCCTGTTAGGGCTTCTTCACACGTACCACAAACCACAACCACACCACGTGGCCGGGCGTATATTTCGTATTAAAAATGAATAGGTACGACTATTCCCACGTACCACATTTTGCAGTCGTTAATCGACCGTGTGTGTGATACCGACAACATCGCAACCACAACGCAACCACCAGCGACACTGCGAACTACACATCACATATTTTTGCGAACGACACATCGACATTTTGTCGGTACCACAACGCAACTACAAAAAGCTATTCACACGTAACCACTGCTTGACAGCATTTTGTCGTTGCGACGCGACGTGGTGTGGTTATGGTACGTGTGAATGAGCACTTAGTGAATTTTTAGCATTTGAATGAAAAAAAACAAACTTTAACTTTTTATTATATTATAATTAAATAATGAATACAATCAAGTGTTGCCTTTTTTCCAAGACGTGCAGTTCCTGTCAATGTTATGATCATCATCTTATCAGCCGACAGGCGTCTAAGGGTGATTTTCCACTACAGATGTGCTATGCAACGTTGCTATGGATGCGTTTGATATCAACCAATCATATTCATTGGTTCACATAGCATAGCACTGGTGGAAACCGATTCAGCTAAGCTAGGTTTTTTATATGGAAGGATGCGTGCTGTAGATGCGCGCTATGGATGCGATGCGAGCTATGGATGCGTGCTAGATGTGTGGTCGAGAATGGAGTAGCTATGTGTATTGTCGATACGTCACATAGCTCGAGCTGCGCATCTTCCTTGCACGGCTACCTACATAGCATAACATCAGTGAAAACGGTCACATAGATTTGCAGCCTAGCTTTTATATTTTCGTAGCATAGCTGCATAGCACATCTCTGTTGGAAAGGCACCTTAATGCTGGCTTTTTCCAAGCATCGCCACAAAAACTGCTCTTGTGCTGCCCACATCCAATAGTTTCTCGCCACCTTCACCAAGTTGTTAGTCCACCTTGTGAGGTCTACCCTTTGATTCATTTCTATCCATTCGCGCCGTGCGCGGCCACTTAAAATCTTTTCGGCTCCACCAGCCACCCGTTCTACGAGCTATGTACCCCATTTAGGTTTGGCATTTCTTCTGGCTGTGTCGCTTACCTTGGTTTCCCTGAAAATCTTATTTCTGATTCATTCACGCAGGGAAACTCCAAGCACTTTATTCGTTTATTATTATTCAAATGAAAATAGCTCTAAAAGTTAAATAGGTAGGTATTTAGTTTTGAGTAGGATATTGATTCATAAACATGACATGTTAGATGATTTAGATCAATGTTCTCTTCCTACACTTAGATATCCTTGAAGTAGTCGCAACTAAATAAAATGGCGTTGATTGCATTTAAACACTGCCTCACTGCTAGAAACAGTAAATATCAAGGTCCAAAAATAACATAGGAAAGTATAAGTTTTTAACGAATTATCTCTTTGATTGACGTATTGTTTTGACATAATAACATTTTTAAGAAGTTTTAATGGCTTTCATTTAGGGTTCAATACATCAATAATTTATGTTTAAAACCTTAAACCCGACTATAAACGAACGTAACCAAAATTGAAACGATCTTAAACTGGGTGATCGGTTAAACGTGGGACATAGTGAAGGATGGTGTTCAGTTTTCAATACTAGTGCGATTAACTACGGGACCAACCTTGAAATCACGAAATCAAATCAACTGTTCGTTACGACGAATGTTAACACTATTATGTCCCCCGCTCTAACTTTCCAACCGCGTTATCAAAAAATCAGGAAAAAATCAACCTCATAGCATCCAATAAATAACAAGATACAGTAGGTACTTAGTTTTTGAAAATATATTATAGGTATTTTAAATTAAATAATAGCCTTGCGTTTGATCGCCATCTCGCCTGATGTTAAGCGATGATGCGGTCTACGATGGAGCACGCTTGCCTAGATGAAACCAATTCACTCTCAAATAAATAATAATTTGCTATTTTGAGTTTTGAGTTTGACAACCGCAACAATGCTTTGTACAATACAAACTTATATTACCTATATTATTATTACTTACTGGTAGTGTTTTGTGTTTTATAAATAAATATTTGCGATCATAAAACTAAAATACTTCTTATTACGGAACCCTAAAAAAAATCCGGTTTTTTTACGAAATGGCAAAACAAGTCATTCAAACAATTTTTGGTTTCACAAATGTGAACACAATAATTTAGATGTACGCATAAATTAAAATCCTTACTGAACCCATCGCCGTGGCACGACACAGGCTTTACTTTATTGTCTTTGAACTAGTCTAGCAAGACCTCTTTTGCACATAGCAAGGCCACCCCGCGGGGTTAGCAGAAAGCGTTTAAATGGGTATATAAACTCCTTGCTACAATACTTTTTATACTCATTTCAAGATGACACTGCTCTTTGGTCGCGTTATAATATTACGAGGCTCGCTAGCGTCTGCGTTTATAATGCGACCAAATGACAGTGATAGCTCGAATGTAGTAAAATCAATTATAATAATGTAAACTTAATTTGGTCGAGTTATGGTTTACGCGTCGAGTATAGATTTCTATTTAACTCGGAATAAGGGTACAGATGACTAATTAATTTGATCACTTTTACGCTCGAAAAAGAAAGTAACATTAAAAGCGTGTTTATTTGGGACCTCGCTATTGTAATTAACATGTGAGTAGGTATGGTGTGTCAAAGCATGTTTGGTAGGATAGATCTATTGGGAACGAAAGAAAAGGGGCCTTGCTGTTGCGACTTCGCCGACATCTATATTAGTCCTCGCTACGCCTCTGTATCGTGTTTACTCAAATCCTGTACAATCTAACATACCTTAAATGCATTAGACATTGTAAAAAGTGTATGTGCGAACAGTTCCACATAGTGTCTAGGGTCCCGACGGTTTAACCGTCTACTGCTCAGGGTCACATTTTTTAAGTATTTCGTGTCAATCCAGGTAACGGCGGGGCGCTCAGTACCTATGAAAGTTATCTGCGAAAGAAAAAAATATTATAGGTAATACGTTTTCATAAAGGTCAATTCTACATGATTATGCCGTCTAACTAAAAAAAAAAATAACTTCTGTTTTATGCAATATAGTATCTGACAAACCCGAAACAAATACGGTAACAAACGCATAATAATATCTAAGTTACGATGAACATGGTCTCACGAAAGTTATAATTACTTATAATAATTAATAATATAAAAACCAGATAAAAATTGTAGGTCAAATAATTATTATGTTCTTGTATTTTTTTATATTTTAACTTATATTTTATAAGTATAAGTAGATATAATATAATAACATACTGTTGAGTTGTTGCATATACCTAGTCGTTATAATTTATATTTATTATTTTGTCTGTCTGTGTCGTTGGTGTAGTGAGTACGGGGCGACCAAGCTTCGCTCGGGATTTGCTCAACAAATATACCTATCTAGATAATTTTAGAATGTAAAACATTACCATCTAAACATAAAATTTTATCCAAATCGTTAGAGCCGTTTCCGAGAAACCAATTATCATATACAATAATTGCTCGCTTAAAGATAAAAAATAAAAAACAAAAAAAAAGAAGGAATTATTAGTAACATTACTCACGCTTTCAGTGTTACACTTTTCAATTTGGTAATGAAAATAAAAAAGCAAACCGAGGAAAACATATTTTAAGTTCATATTATATGGTAGATAGGTATAACACTCGATGTTCTACTTATCAATGGTGCTCGTTTAGTCAGTAGGGCATTAAATACCTAATAAGCCATCAACGATGAATACAGCACAATTTTACCATAGGACGATGTCGATTTGTAGGAGAATAGTGTAATAATTTTTATAGATCATAATTGTGTATGGAAATTACCCATAGTAATGGAGCATAAGATAGCTCGTTAAATAACAATGTAAAGTTTCAGTTACTTGGCTGGCAAACAAGCGATGATTATGTTTTAAAAAGGGTTCCCGAAATGACCAACTGTAATTATTCATGTTTAATCGACCGTTTACTAAATCCGCGATCGAGGTTATGCAGAAGCAAGTTGTAAGTATTTTTGTAATCATCAATCGCAATTGATTGTTTCGGGACCCTCAATTTAATGCATTGAAGTTAGAATCGATTTTACTAGAAATAAAATTTCTCGTATTTCGAAAATAGGTCATAGCATATAAGAGACTTTTCTTATAAGGTGTATATTTCTGCAGACAAAAGATAGTTCCAGCCATTGTTTGTCGAGGTGCGGCATAAGTGTTTTTATGTCACCTGTATGTTACAGGCTCATTATTTGGACTCATAGTTTAGTCTAATCTGTAACAACTCGTGCGAGAAGTTACGCGAACTCACTGCGAGTGAGCCGTCATCGCAATTATAGCTAGGATTGACAATCTTTACAATCATATCCGAGATTTACAATAATTATTATTTATTATTTTATGAACCTATGTATTTATCATTTTATGAATGATTTTTTCATTTATGTATACAAATAGGTACCACTATGTCTATCCCTAGCTACAATTCGATGACAGCTCTCGTGATACATTCACGAGGCAAGCTGTTACAGGACAGATTAACAGGTTGGAACAAAGTTCAATATTGATTAATTTACGTCATCTCGCGTAACATACCTGCGCTTATCAGTAGGTAAGTATTCGAAACTCTTTCATAATTTATCTATAATCAAAATATCGATATACCTACTACCTATATAAAAATTCTAAATATTTTCTGGTACCTGGGTACCTAGTTCGCAATGTAATCTCGGAAACATTAAAAAAAAACATTTTATATACTGATTTTCTAAGATGACAAGATAAATAAGGATGTACAGTGTACAAATTAGGTGCTTCAAACAAACGAAACGAATAAAACAAACAATTTGTTGGCTATTTTACTATAACACAAAAAATATTTATTCCTTTATACATATTAGTTTTTGATTATAACCGATTTTATCTCCATGTCGATGCTGCCGCTTACAATATGTTTGTTCACGCCGCCTTCATATACTGACCCATTACAGTAGATACGGCCTTTAGTAAACGGGAAACTTTTAGGTACATACGGTATAGTCATATTCTTAAGATCATATTCGCCCTGAAAAATAATAAAACTAATAATTACATTTATTCTTATCTTATTTATTAAAGTGTCATATTTGCATAATCAAACCAGCCTTTGCAGGGATTCAGGCTTTTTCCATCTAGGAACACACGCGCCAAAGTATATCTGTTCACTATCAAGTTTGATATTTAAAGTGTATATCTACATAAATATTAGAATAGTACATTATGATATTAGTGCGGTAAGTTGAAAATTACAGCCGAGGGCATATTGCTACAAGAAAGCAGAGGCTGTAATTATCAAAGCGCTCGTATGTCATAAAGTCAAAGTCAAAGTCAAAGCATTTATTTCAATTAGACCACTTACAGGTGCTTTTGAAATGTCAAGGAGTCAGTCAGTCAGTAAACAAGATGAAGCTAGATGCTCGTTCTAAAACGTAGATTCCTATGGAGAAGAACGAGCAAGAAACTCCATGGTTACTCTTTTAAATCAAAATGTTACAATTCCATGATTACATTGTTTTCAAGGCGTAGTTATCACAAAAATATGTGAGCACAATGTAAAAGATGTGCATAAAAATAAAAGATAAATCTAGAAGTAATGAATAAAAGATACTCCAGATATTTGTCTTGGCAGTCTAGAGATGACCAGTCCCAACTGACAGCGCCCGTTCACGGAACTGACGCATGAATCAGCGCCATTTAACTCAACCATTTTGAAGGGAACCTACGACGTTTTATAACATATTTGCGAGGAAATTAATAAAACTCGAAAAACAATACAGCGAAAAGAAAAATCGCGTGGAATAATTTTTAGTTGCTAACAAATTAGCGATGCGCGCGCATCATCGCTTTTTTTTGAGGCAAAGGCACAAAAAACAGCCAGTACTACTAATAAGGTAAATTAATATATTTGTGTTTTTGTTACTGGTTGTAATTTACTGAAATTCAAAATTAATTAAATTAAAGAATTAAGGGCCGTACCACAAAAAAGATAAACACGTGTTCAACACGAATGCTACCAAAAATAATACGCACTTGTTTTAGCACTTATCTATCTATTACAAATGTGTACCTATTATATTTGGTAGCATTCGCGTTCAACACATGTTTATCTTTTTTGTGGTACCTAAGGGTGTAAATGTTTATTTATTATATTTTATGAAACCGTGCGTTTTACATTACATTAGGTACCGCACAAGTGCGTAATGAGATACATTACGATATTGAAATTGGTGAAATAAGAGACCCTTTACCAGCAAATGTGTATAAATGTAATAAAATATTATTATTACAATCAAGTATTATTTTCTAAAGTATGTCTCGAATACAGTATTGGCGAGCAAACGCATTGAATGGTATGCCACCGGAATGTCAAGTCCCAGTGTTAAGTTGTGTGGTAGGTCAAGGAATTGAATTTTCTTCTTTTGCTGCTTTAACTAAATTATGGCTTGACCGCTTGACTCATGTGCAACGCATTTTTTTTAGTTTTAGAGAGTATTATTTATAATAGGTCTTTACCTATGAAATTGCCGTTTTGTATGAAAAAATTTAAACGAATTTTTTTCATGTATTTTCTATTTGTATTAATCGAAGTAATCACCCATGCAATCAATGCATCTTTGCCAACGCAGTGGCAGTTTATTGATGCCCTTCTTAAAGAAATCAGCTGGACGGGAGGCAACAAATTCTTCAAAGGGATTTTGTACTGCCTCTCGGGTATTGAATTTTTTTCCCGCCAAGAAGTTATCCAAATTCTGGAAAAAGTTAGTAGTCTGTAGGCGCAAGGTCTGGTGAGTAGGGCGGATGACGGAGAGCTTCCAACCCCAGTTCTTGCAACTTGGAGACCGTCTGCTGTGCAGTATGAGGTCGCGCGTTGTCGTGCAGGAGCAGTGGAGACGAGCATTTGACCAATGCTGGTTGGAGATGTGCCAGCTTCTTCATCATTGTGTTCAGTTCTTCACAGTACACATCTGCAGTAATGCTCACCCCGTTTGGTAAGAAGCTGTGATGAATCACACCGGCGCTAGACCACCAAACAGTGACCATCACTTTTCTAGGGGTAAGTTTTCGTTTAGGGCATTGTTTAGGTGCTGAACCAGGATCCAACCAACTTGCTGAGCGCTTGCGGTTATCAAACAGAATCCATTTCTCATCGCAGGTAACAATGCGGTTCAAAATTCCTTCATTTGTGTGTCTGTTGAGCAGTGCAAGGCACGTCTCGACGCGTACTTCGCGCTGGCGATCATTGAGTTCGTGGGGCACCCATTTGTCAAGCTTTTTTACCTTGCCAATTTGACGCAAATGGACCAATATTGTTTTGACGCTAACGTCGAAAGCTGCTGCTAATTCAGCCGTAGATTGTGTATCATCAGCTTCCACAATCACCTTTAATTCGTCATTGTCAACCAAAGTGTTCGGACGACCGCGAGGTTCATTTTTCAGGTCGAAATTTCCAGAACGGTAGCGAGCAAACCAATAACAGGTGGGGCGTTGGTTTGTAGTGTTAGCTCCGTAAACGTCGTTGATGTTGCGTGCCGCTTGTGGCGCGTTGCTGCTACGACGGTACTCGTATTCCATAATTACTCGAATTTTTAACGTATCCATGATGACGAAAAAGATTGAAATGGGATGAAAATGTAACACTAATCAATAAACAAATGACTACTTTTGGAAAAAAAAAAACATGTTTTTAAAATAAAATTAATTTGAAATTGGAATTCTTAGCCAAACAAAAATTATTTTGATTTGAAATGGCCAGTACTGCAGAACGGCAATTTCATAGGTAAAGACCTAATATTAATATTCAATGAATTAAAGTGAGTTCATGACGTTATTAAAATTATTCATATCTATTCATATTCTTATCAATAAGTATATAAAAAATCACATTCATGAAAAATTAGCTTTAATACTCTCTAAAATGAAAAAAAAGCGTCACGCCACTGGTGGCAGACTGGCAGTAGTATCGGTCATGGTGCTAAAATACTTACCGGAGGAACGGGGCACGATATGTTTTGAAACGCTATTTAATGCAAAAAGCGTTTCAAAACATATCGTATTTGTGCCCCGTTCCTCCGTATCGTACCGTGAGTATCCAAAAATTTTGTCTGATTCTAACATATGTCGCAAAATTTAAAATGCATCTCAACAAAACTGGGTTTATATCTGTTGGTTAGAAACTGGTAGAAGTAGAAGTCGAGCTGTAACATTCGTAACATTATAATTTATCTGTAACATTAGCATTTACTTGTTCGGTAAATGACTGTACAATTTTTAAGTGAGTGTTATATACTTAATTAAAGTAATTTTTTAAATATCTACATAGTTCCGTATTATTATGAACCTTTAAACCCAACTGAATCAAGCTTATTTTTATTTTTGAAGTTATACAGTTGTCCCACGGCTATGCCACATGGAGGGAAAGTACTTTAAATATTTGAGGTAAGAAGTTTTGCTTCATGGAAACTTCACTTTATTTTTAAAATTAAGTAATACTGCATTCAAAGATTTTTAAAAAGTTGCTTGCTTCATCATCATTCATTGTAAACTATCGGGACGCCATTTTGAAATAAACGCGTCATTCGAGTTTCGAATGCGTAGATACGAGTTTGTTTCATTGCTTTGCATATATCGCGGATCTGGTTGTTATTGTTAATTTTGTTATTGTTTCGTTATCACTTTTTTATTGTTGTTACTTTAATTGTTGCGTTAATTTTATTTGTTATTACGTATAATGGAGCCAGTAGCCAGTACATCTAAGGAAATAAATTCGCCACGAAAAAAACGTCAAAAGGTGCGTAATACAATTTATCTAAAATATATAATAAGTAAAAAGAAAGAGTTGTTTTTTCAAACGCGCTAATCTTTGGAAACTTAAGGTTAATATTAGAAGTAGGTTTTAAATTAAACAAATTCATTTTTTTTGTTGGTCCAAATGTTGTGAACTCCTGAACGCTTGTTTACAAAATTTATAGCTTCTCATGACGGTTACTTTTATGTGTAGGTATGTATGTTCAGGGAAAACTCTCATAGATATTAGTAATTCGCATTGGTATCGTTTTTTTTTTAAGTGTCCTCCCTCATATCACGTTTACTTGACTCCTGTATAATCCAACATACCTTTAGGGTCTTATGTAGTCATTGTAAAAAATTATGTATGAACAGCTCCACATAGTGCCGAGGGTCCCGACGGTTTAACCGTCTACTGCGCAGAGTAAAATTTTTAATATATATATATACGATAACCTTTTTTTAGGTAACATAAATATGTTATCGCATATTTTATATTTTAACTTATATTTTCTAGAGGTAGATATATTATTTTAACATACTGTCGACAGTATGTTAAAATAATAATTGTTGAATGAATTTTCAAAAACCCAGAAAAATCTGTTATTTATTTGAAAAGAAGAGTCTAAATACCAATTTTCATGACTGTAACTTCAAAACTAACGGACTTCCATACAAACTTACATCCCCCTTTTCACCCTTTTAGGGGTAGAATTTTCAAAAATCCTTTCTTAGCGGATGTTTACGTCATAAAAGAAATCCACTGTCTAAATTTCAAATCTCTATGTTCAGCGGTTTGGGCTCTGCGGTGATGAATCAGTCAGTCAGGACAAGCAATTTTATATATATAGATTTATTAATTAGTATTTTTTTATTTATTATTAATTAGTAGGAAGTAGGATAAGTAGAATTTTGACTGCCTCGTTGGTGTAGTGAGTATTGGGCGACCAAGCCTCGCTGGGGGTTTGCTCAGCAATGACACCTATCTAGATAATTTTAAATGTAAAACATTATCTAAACACACACCCAAATCGTTAGAGCCATTTCCGAGAAACCTGTATACCTCAAGAATTGCTCGTTTAAAGTAATAAAATAAAAAAAAATAAGAAGGCATAATTAGGCACATTACTTACGCTTTCAGTGTTACACTTTTCAATTTGAAAATAAAAAAGCAAACCGAGGAAAACAAATTTTAAATTCATATTATAATAGGGTAGGTACCTATAACACTCGGTGTTCTATTTATTATGAATAATGCTCGTTTAGTCGGTAGATCATCATAAAATTATGAGCAATCAACGATGAATACAGCCCAATTTTAGGACAATGGCGATTTGTAGGACGATAGTGTAATAATTTTATAGATTACTAGATTACTGCCCGTGACTCCGTCCGCATGGACTACAACCGCGAAGAGGTCAAGCTGTATCTCTGGTTCATCCCACCGGAATTAGATAAAATGTGGCTTAGATTTTGCCTGGCACCGCTTTTACAGTCATGATTTATTTATTTTACTCACAGTTATTTCCATGTCAATGTGCCACTGGCGACTGTTTTAGATGCAGCAACACGATGAACCAAAAGTCCTTTGATAAACGTAGAATAAGACGTTATTGTGGAAAACATTTTATAAAAAATATTTTGTCTTTCATTTCCTAAATTTGGTTGACGGCTCGGTTGGCGCTTTGGTGAAAACCACATTAATAAAAAAACCACATTAATCCATTGAGTAGTTTAGAAGAACTAAGCAGACAAACAGACAGACACGCAAAGCAACTTTGTTTGCGGCGGCGCGGCGGCAGCGTGGTCAGCCGTTCCGCTACGTGAATTTAAGCCCGGTTTCCACTGCGAGCGGAACGGAGCCATTAAGGACTCCGTTTAACTCGCAAGAGTAAACTGCATACTTGTATTTCCAACAAATAGTCGGTAAGTATTGGACTTAAGCTATATGAAACCACATACGTATAAACAACTACTTAGTTGTCCTGGATTCATGTGAACAAGCATGCAGTTTACTCTTGCGAGTTAAACGGAGTCCTTAATGGGTCCGTTCCGCTCACGGTGCTAGCTCGCAGTTTCCACTGCGAGCTAGGCGCGAACTAACATAGGCGCTGTTTAATTTAATCATGCCATGGTGAAATTTTCTCTAGGCTTTCTGAAGAACCACAATTCTTTAGTAGGTACCTACATTATTTACAGATTAGCAGGTTGGAATAAAGTTCAATATTGATTAATTTACGTCATCTCGCGTAAAATACCTGCGCTTATCCGTAGGTATAAGTAGTCAAACTCTTTCATAATCAAAATATCGATGAATATAGAAAATTTAAAATATTTTTGGGTAGGTAGGTACATGGGATGTCTTAGGTTTTCGCGATTACTACACATTATAATAAAACAAGTTTAAACGGATTAAATCACGTATAATACAGATTTTTACAGTAAAAATCTGTAATATACACGATTTAATCCGTTTAAACTTGTTTTATTATAATAGGTACATGGGTACCAAGTACCTACGTAATGCAAACTTGTGAAATCTCGGAAACATTAAAAAATACTTTTATGTATTGATTTTCTAAGCTGTCAAGATAAATAACTAAAAATGTACACATTAGGTGCTTCAAAAAAACGAAACGAAAAAAACAAACAATTTGTTGGTTATTTTACTTACTATAACACAAAAAAATATTTAAGTATTCTTTTATATTAGTTTTTGATTGTAACCGTTTTTATCTCCATGTCGATGCTGCCGCTTACAATATGTTTGGTCACGCCGCCTTCATATACTGACGCATTACAGTAGATACGACCTTTAGTAAACGGGAAACTTTTAGGTACGTATGGTATAGTCATATTCTTAAGATCATATTCGCCCTGAAAAATAATAAAAATAATCTTATTTATTAAAATCATATTTGCATAATCAGCCTTTATTGTTCCCACTACTGGGATTCAGGCTTTTTCATCTATAACGCACGCACCAAACTGTATCTGTTTACTATCAAGTTTGATATTTAAGGAGTCATAAATATTAGAAACTATTATTACAATCAATTATTATTTTCTAAAGTCAGTCTCGAAAAAAGTATTGGCGAGCAAACGCAATGAATGGTATGCCACCGGAATTTCACTCCCAGTGTTAGTTTAGTGATAGGTAAGGAATTGTCTTTTTCTTCTTTTACTGCTTTAAATAAATTATGGCTTGATCCATGTGGAAGTCAGTGGCCTGCGTAGAGGGCATTTATATTAATTTTTCATGAAGTTCATGTCGTTATTAAAAAAATAACTTAATTTCTCTCTAAAACAAAGAAAAAAGCGTCAGGCTTGCCCTCTAGGCACGCTGCTGGTGGCAGTAGTACCGGTCATGGTGCTAAAATACTTACCGGAGGAATGGGGCACGATATGTTTTGAAATGCCTTTTTCACTGCGTATCCAAAAATTTTGTCTGATTGTAACATGTCGCAAAATTTAAAATGCATCTCAACAAAACTGGGTTTATATCTGTTGGTTAGAAACTGGTAGAAGTAGAAGTCGAGCTGTAACATTCGTAACATTATAATTTATCTGTAACACTAGCATTTACTTGTTCGGTAAACGAGTGTACAATTTTTAAGTGAGTGTTGAATGGTTAATTAATGTATTTTTTTAAATAGTTCCGTATTATTATGAACCTCTAAACCCAGGCGAATTGTTTGTAAAAAAATTACGGGTTTTAGCATTTTTAGGGTTCCGTACCAAAATGGTAAAAAAGGAACCCTTACGGTGCGACTTCGTCTGTCTGTCTGTCTGTCTGTCACACCTGCTTATTTCAGTAACTACTTATACTATAGACTTGAAATTTGGAACAATTATAAAGAATGCTTGTTCAACTTTATTGCAAATGAAAAAAGTCCAAAAATAATTTTATTTTTATTGCTAAAGGGGCCGGAGTGGGGGTCCGGTTTTTTGTTTAAAAGAGTGTCCTCATCATTATCATGTTTACTCGATTCCTGTTCAATCCAACATACCTACCTTTAGGGTATTACTTAGTGGAAAAAGTGTATGTAAGAACAGTTCCACATAGTGTCTAGGGTCCCGACGGTTGAACCGTCTACTGCTCAGGGCCAATTTTTTTATGTATTTCGTGTCAAACCAGGTAACGGCGGGGCGCTCAGTACTTATGAAAGTTATCTGCGAAAGAAAGAAATATTTCAGGTAATACGTTTTTATAAAGGTCAATTCTACATGATTTTACCAAGTCTAACTAAAAAAAGTAACGGAATAATCGCAAGACCTTAGTCAAAAATTAGAATTGTGTTTTATGCAATACAGTGCGATATCTGACAATCCAAAAACGGTAACAACCAAATACGGTAACAAACCCATATAATAATATTTAAATTATGATAAACATGCCTCACCAAAGTTTTTTTAAACGTTGCCCCACACTAGGATTTCTCCTGTGTCGTGGGTGCGTTTACAAACACAAATTTCACATACACAAACTGCCAGACCTATGTGCAATGCGGGAATCGAACCCGCGACACGTCGCGCAGCAGCCAATCTCTCAGCCACTGCAAAAACCGTGCGGTCAGTTATAATTACTTATAATAATATAACAATACTATAAAAAAAAATTAGGTAAAAGGTTGTATTTTTTATATTTTAACTTATATTTTATATAGGTAGTAGGTAGATATAATATTTTAACGTTCGGTTGAGTTGTTGCTATAGTCATTTTAATATTTATTTATAATTTTGACTGCATCGTTGGTGTAGTATATATAATAATAATATATTTTAAATTCATATTATATGGTAGATAGGTATAACACTCGGTATTCTACTTATCAATGGTGCTCGTTTAGTCAGTAGGGCATTAAATACCTAATAAGCCATCAACGATGAATACAGCCCAATTTTACTATAGGACGATTTCGATTTGTAGAAGAATAGTGTAATAATTTTTATAGATCATAATTGTGTATGGAAATTACCCATAGTAATGAAGCATAAGATAGCTCGTTAAATAACAATGTAAAGTTTCAGTTACTTGGCTGGCAAACAAGCGATGATTATGTTTTAAAAAGGGTTCCCGAAATGACCAACTGTAATTGTTAATGTTTAATCGACCGTTTACTAAATCCGCGATCGAGGATATACAGAAGCGGTTATTAGTATTTTTGTAATCACATAAACATTAATCAATCGCAATTGATTGTTTCGGGACCCTCAATTTAATGCATTGAATTTAGAAACGATTTTACTAGAAGCACAGATAATACAATACTATGCCTCATCTCATACAAATAAACGTGTTCTCCGCCGTACCGCGGGGGTATCGGGCTAAACAATTTTTAGTCCAACCAACCAACCAACCAACCAACCAACCAAATCGTTAGAGCCATTTCCGAGAAACCTGTATACCTCAAGAATTGCTCGTTTAAAGTAATTAAAAAAAAAAATAAGAAGGCATAATTAGGCACATTACTTACGCTTTCAGTGTTACACTTTTCAATTTGAAAATAAAAAAGCAAACCGAGGAAAACATATTTTAAATTCATATTATAATAGAGGTACCTATACCACTCGGTGTTCTATTTATTATGAATAATGCTCGTTTAGTCCGTAGATCATCATAAAATTATGAGCAATCAACGATGAATACAGCCCAATTTTACCATAAGGACAATGGCGATTTGTAGGACGATAGTGTAATAATTTTATAGATTACTAGATTACTGCCCGTGACTCCGTCCGCATGGACTACAACTGCGAAGAGGTCAAGCTGTATCTCTGGTTCATCCCACCGGAATTAGATAAAATGTGGCTTAGATTTTGCCTGGCCCTTGCCAGGGGGGAACTATGTAAGCGTAGTTAAAACAACTTTTTGGTTAATTTTTATGTGAATAATTTTATGCACCGCTTTTACAGTCATGATTTATTTATTTTACTCACAGTTATTTCCATGTCAATGTGCCACTGGCGACTGTTTTAGATGCAGCAACACGATGAACCAAAAGTCCTTTGATAAACGCAGAATAAGACGTTATTGTGGAAAACATTTTATAAAAAATATTTTGTCTTTCATTTCCTAAATTTGGTTGACGGCTCGGTTGGCGCTTTGGTGAAAACCACATTAAAATCCATTGAGTAGTTTAGAAGAACTAAGCAGACAAACAGACAGACACGCAAAGCAACTTTGTTTGCGGCAGCGCGGCGGCAGTGTGGTCAGCCGTTCCGCTACGTGAATTTATGGTCGCGCGTAATTAATTTGAGTCTGTGATAAATATCTTCTAAATTATTCTGAGTCAACCTTAGATAGACAAATTCCCCCTTACTTATAGACGCCTCTTAACTTTAACCACTGGTTAAATAGTTTATTTTATTTTTTCGGAAAACTTACAGCTCGTATACTCACAATGTTTGTTAATGGTACAAAAGTGAGGGCCATTTACAAGTTTTCACATGTAAATACTTAATTACAATCAAAATAAAGAGCAGTATATGTATAACAAATATACCCAAAAACACACAACACAATAAACAACATAATAGTTGTAGGTACAAGGCTTATTATTATATACAAATATCCTTGTCATTTGTATGACAATGAATAGAGATGACAATTGACATAGGCGCTGTTTAATTTAATCATGCAATGGCGAAATTTTCTCTAGGCTTTCTGAAGAACCACAATTCTTAGCAGGTTGGAATAAAGTTCAATATTGATTAATTTACGTCATCTCGCGTAAAATACCTGCGCTTATCCGTAGGTATAAGTAGTCAAACTCTTTCATAATCAAAATATCGATGAATATAGAAAATTTAAAATATTTTTGGGTAGGTAGGTACATGGGATGTCTTAGGTTTTCGCGATTACTACACATTATAATAAAACAAGTTTAAACGGATTAAATCGCGTATAATACAGATTTTTACAGTAAAAATCTGTAATATACACGATTTAATCCGTTTAAACTTGTTTTATTATAATAGGTACATGGGTACTAAGTACCTACGTAATGCAAACTTGTGAAATCTCGGAATAATTAAAAAACACTTTTATGTATTGATTTTCTAAGCTGTCAAGATAAATAATTAAAAATGTACACATTAGGTGCTTCAAACAAACGAAACGAAAAAAACAAACAATTTGTTGGTTATTTTACTTTATCACAAAAAAATATTTAAGTATTCCTTTATATTAGTTTTTGATTGTAACCGTTTTTATCTCCATGTCGATGCTGCCGCTTACAATATGTTTGGTCACGCCGCCTTCATATACTGACGCATTACAGTAGATACGACCTTTAGTAAACGGGAAACTTTTAGGTACATACGGTATAGTCATATTCATAAGATCATATTCGCCCTGAAAAATAATAAAAATAATCTTATTTATTAAAATCATATTTGCATAATCAGCCTTTAATGTTCCCACTACTGGGATTCAGGCTTTTTCATCTATAACGCACGCACCAAACTGTATCTGTTTACTATCAAGTTTGATATTTAAGGAGTCATAAATTTTAGAAACTATTATTACAATCAATTATTATTTTCTAAAGTCAGTCTCGAAAAAAGGATTGGCGAGCAAACGCAATGAATGGTATGCCACCGGAATTTCACTCCCAGTGTTAGTTTAGTGATAGGTAAGGAATTGTCTTTTTCTTCTTTTACTGCTTTAAATAAATTATGGCTTGATCCATGTGGAAGTCAGTGGCCTGCGTAGAGGGCATTTATATTAATTTTTCATGAAGTTCATGTCGTTATTAAAAAAATAACTTAATTTCTCTCTAAAACAAAGAAAAAAGCGCCAGGCTTGCCCTCTAGGCACGCTGCTGGTGGCAGTAGTACCGGTCATGGTGCTAAAATACTTACCGGAGGAATGGGGCACGATATGTTTTGAAACGCCTTTTTCACTGCGTATCCAAAAATGTTGTCTGATTGTAACATGTCGCAAAATTTAAAATGCATCTCAACAAAACTGGTTTTATATCTGTTGGTTAGAAACTGGTAGAAGTAGAAGTCGAGCTGTAACATTCGTAACATTATAATTTATCTGTAACATTCGTAACATTATAATTTATCTGTAACATTAGCATTTACTTGTTCGGTAAACGAGTGTACAAATTTTAAGTGAGTGTTGAATGGTTAATTAATGTATTTTTTTAAATAGTTCCGTATTATTATGAACCTCTAAACCCAGGCGAATTGTTTGTAAAAAAAATACGGGTTTTAGCATTTTTAGGGTTCCGTACCAAAATGGTAAAAAAGGAACCCTTACGGTGCGACTTCGTCTGTCTGTCTGTCTGTCTGTCACACCTGCTTATTTCAGTAACTACTTATACTATAGACTTGAAATTTGGAACAGTTATAAAGAATGCTTGTTCAACTTTATTGCAAATGAAAAACGTCCAAAAATATTTTTATTTTTATTGCAAAAGGGGCCGGAGTGGGGTCCGAAATTTCAAAGTGGGGTTACTAGGTCAAATGACATATCATATGAAAGGGCTTGATCTGCACATTTCAAAATATATTTTTATTTTATTTTATGTCTCACAGTTTTCGACATATCATGAAAAATGTCCAAAAAAATACCATTCCCCCCCCCTTATTTCCGAAGTTTGCAGGGCGAAAAATCTGAAATAATTAGAGTTGGTAGGAATTGACCCAAATATGGCACCAAAAATAAAACGATGTTCCTAACTAGTACAGTTTTTTCAAAATCATCAAAATTCCTTCACAAACAAACTTAGTTATGCGGTCCGGATTTTTTCACTTTATACGTCCAAAAATGATACGGAACCCTCGGTGCGCGAGTACGACTTGTACTTGGCCGGTTTTTTTTATTTAAATATGTTGCAGCAGTTTTTATGCAGGTACGTTTCGTTAAAACTTGTTTTTTATAATTATACATTTTCATTAGTCTGTATGTAAGTATGTACGAGTATGTTCAGGGAAAACTCTCATAGATATTGGTAGGTAATTCGCATTGATATCAATATTTTTTTTGTTTAAAAGAGTGTCCTCATCATTATCATGTTTACTCGATTCCTGTTCAATCCAACATACCTTTAGGGTATTACTTAGTGGAAAAAGTGTATGTAAGAACAGTTCCACATAGTGTCTAGGGTCCCGACGGTTGAACCGTCTACTGCTCAGGGCCAATTTTTTTATGTATTTCGTGTCAAACCAGGTAACGGCGGGGCGCTCAGTACTTATGAAAGTTATCTGCGAAAGAAAGAAATATTTCAGGTAATACGTTTTTATAAAGGTCAATTCTACATGATTTTACCAAGTCTAACTAAAAAAAGTAACGGAATAATCGCAAGACCTTAGTCAAAAATTAGAATTGTGTTTTATGCAATACAGTGCGGTATCTGACAACCCAAAAACGGTAACAACCAAATACGGTAACAAACCCATATAATAATATTTAAATTATGATAAACATGCCTCACCAAAGTTTTTTTAAACGTTGCCCCACACTAGGATTTCTCCTGTGTCGTGGGTGCGTTTACAAACACAAATTTCACATACACAAACTGCCAGACCTATGTGCAATGCGGGAATCGAACCCGCGACACGTCGCGCAGCAGCCAATCTCTCAGCCACTGCAAAAACCGTGCGGTCAGTTATAATTACTTATAATAATATAACAATACTATAAAAAAAAAATAGGTAAAAGGTTGTATTTTTTAAATTTTAACTTATATTTTATATAGGTAGTAGGTAGATATAATATTTTAACGTTCGGTTGAGTTATGATAATATTTTAACGTTCGGTTGAGTTCGAGTGTGCTATAGTCATTTTAATATTTATTTATAATTTTGACTGCATCGTTGGTGTAGTATATATAATAATAATATAAATAAAATATATAAATAATATATTTTAAATTCATATTATATGGTAGATAGGTATAACACTCGGTATTCTACTTATCAATGGTGCTCGTTTAGTCAGTAGGGCATTAAATACCTAATAAGCCATCAACGATGAATACAGCACAATTTTACTATAGGACGATTTCGATTTGTAGAAGAATAGTGTAATAATTTTTATAGATCATAATTGTGTATGGAAATTACCCATAGTAATGAAGCATAAGATAGCTCGTTAAATAACAATGTAAAGTTTCAGTTACTTGGCTGGCAAACAAGCGATGATTATGTTTTAAAAAGGGTTCCCGAAATGACCAACTGTAATTGTTAATGTTTAATCGACCGTTTACTAAATCCGCGATCGAGGATATACAGAAGTGGTTATTAGTATTTTTGTAATCACATAAACATTAATCAATCGCAATTGATTGTTTCGGGACCCTCAATTTAATGCATTGAATTTAGAAACGATTTTACTAGAAGCACAGATAATACAATACTATGCCTCATCTCATACAAATAAACGTGTTCTCCGCCGTACCGCGGGGGTATCGGGCTAAACAATTTTTCGTAACTGTTTTTTTTTTAATTTGAACAAATATTTATATTTGTCTATTTATTAATGTTCTACATTTTAGACAAACTTCAATAACAACTCGATACGTAAAACGCCATCTATAAAGAGTTATTTGAACAAATGTTCCTTTGTTCCTGACGAGACCCCGTGCTAGAAGTAAAATTTCTCGAATGTTGAAAAATAGGTCTTAGCACTTAAGAGACTTTTCTTAAACGGTGTAGGTACATTTCTGCAGACAAAAGACAGTTCCAGATTTTGTTTGTAGAGTTGCGGCGTAGGTGTTTATGTCACCTGTATGTTACAGGCTCATTATTTGGACTTACCGTTTAGTCTAATCTGTAACAACTCGCGCGAGAAGTTAGGCGAACTCACCGTAAGTGAGCATTCATGAGATTCATTCCGGCAAATTAATTTGATGAAAAACAGAGTTTTCATTCGTTATTATTTATTTATTATTTTTATTTTTAATTATTTATTTATTGTGTGAATTTTTAAATGTTAATTAGTTAAATGGATAAACAACTTAGAAAATGCAAACAGTATCATCTATTGGTAAGAATAATTTAAGTTCGAGTAATTTGTACAATACTATGGAAATTCAAATTAAGAGCCCATTATTAATTTGTGGAACTTCGTTTCTGACGGGGTCCCCCGACCCAACAAGTTTTTTTTTGGTTCTAGACTCAGATCATAGAAACAAGGTTCTAGAACATGCCTGTTTCTTCACGATGTTTTCGTTCACCGTTTTTAGAACAGTAGTGATGAAAATAATTGCACGAAAAGTGCTCTACCGGGGTTCGAACACACGACCCAGGACTTGTAATTCGGAGCCACTACCCACTAGCCCACTGCTCTCACTTCATAGTTAACGAATCTATAATGTACTAATGTAATAAAACTGAAAAGTTTGTTTGTTTGTTTGTCCTAATATCTAGAACTATCAGTCGGATGTGAAAAAATTTTTTTGCATTTTATAGCTTAATTTTTGGACTCTTATGAGCCGAAAAGGAAAAAAGTCAGATAGAAAGCGAAGTAATAGCGTGGGTGGGTAAATAATCCGATTTAGAGCCATATCACATTAGGACGCCAGCAGCGACGCCAGCAGCGCTTCCGTGGCGTCCGTGAGACGCCAAACGGGCCGCCAAAGCGGATGCCAGACGAGATTAGTATGAAAACAAAATTAACATCGAAGAAATGTATGCGTGTCCGAGCGAGTGAGCTTGGCGTCCCGGCTGGCGTCGCCGCCAGCCCGGTTGCCACGATGTTCATTCTGTTTTCATATTAATCTCGTCTGGCATCTGCTTTGGCGTCGCTGCTGGCGTCCTAATGAGATGTGGCTCTTATTTTAAATTAAACAGTAGGTGAAACCGCGTGGCTCGGTTAGTTTTTGATAAAATCGAACATATACCCTTTTTCACTAGGGGCACAGGTTAACACGCTCCAACCTTCAACTTGGCCAAATTTTAGGGTTGACACCCATTCGTCATTGTGACAGTGCCCTAAATAAATGAGAATTGCTATCAGGACTTTAGTTGCGGTTTCCGATAATGGTATTTTCAAAACGTACAAACGTTTTGTCAGAATGACAAGTTTACTTTGGGAGAATTTGTGACGATGGGTATCGGGTTAACTTCGGGGCGAAGTTTAAGAGGGTTACTTGTCACTTTGCACATATTTTATGGATATTTATTATACGTATTCAAGGTGTGCCTTTCCATCGAATGGATGGCCATGCGTAAGATTAAAAAAATAAAATAAATATTATACTTAGTAAGTATTTAATTTAGGTATTGGTGCACCAATAAATAATTATTTACAGGATAATAATATGATTATAAAAATATCCCAATCATTAAACTATATCACAATATTAATTGAGATCAATACTTACATAAAACTAGATTATTGTCTATTGCTGCGGGTTAATTGACAACGTGTTTTGCCGTGATCACCGCACTAGGTATGTTGCACTGGAAAAATCATGATGCCAATTAATAAAAATCAAACTTAGTTTTTTATGTGGGCGCGGCTTTATTATTGTGTAGTTTAATCATAGACATATCAATTATGATGTGCGATTCGCTGGATTGGAAGTTTTGGTTCGTTATGTCTATTTCATAATAAATACTTATATCGCGTTTTTAACAAACCATTTCGGGATTGAGAAGTCGTATTTCTATCATAACATAATAGAATGCATAAAACTAAAATACTTATCAGGAAAATTGATTTGTACGAATTTATATCGAGGTCTTTAAGTTTATGTACTTAGTTTGTGCCCTAGGAGCAATATTGTTAGCGGTGTGGGGTCAGCTGGGGAATTTAATATACTACGCAACGGGGGTTAGCTTTCCGCAAACACCTTATTGCATGTAGGGTTTGAGTCCCTAGATCGTGATCGACATAAAACCTATTTGTATTTTACTATTTTACTGAGAAATAAATGAATGCCTGCGTGATAAAAATAGCAACATGTCGTAATAAAAAATGTATTGTTAAATGTTTATTAGGCATATTCATTTAGAAATAAATTAAACATTTTATTTGCAAAACAGCGCATATGATTATAGATTATAAAGTGTAATGGGAAAGAAAGCAAACGAATTACGTACTTAAATAACATCACGTCTTACTTTTTGACGCCGAATTAATTATTGTATTGAAAGAGTATTGAAAGAGGAATAGTTTTATGATGTTGATGTTTTAATTTTAAGTTTTATTTTTTTATTTTTATATTGTAATTTTAAAGTTTTAATTTTGTTTTTATAGTTTTATATTTTACTTGTGCTATCGCTTTGGGAGAAGATCCTGTAATGATAGTATACTTGTGTCTAAATAAATAAATAAAAAAAAAAAAAAAAAAAATCACTACATACATGTAGGTTAGGTACCTAGGGATGAAAAAACGAATTAAACTACTACTAAGAAAAGTTCCGAGTCCGGGGAACAGATGGAGCCAGTCACTCATTGCGACCAATCATCACCGACCGCGGTCCACGCATACCACCATTCACCATACATAAGTAGCCGGTAATTTTACCGTAATTTATATAAATTACCGTAAAATACCCGTATGTTTTCGGTAAAATTATGTAATTTTGCAACCCTATAGGTACCTACCCACACATATTTTACATTTTTTAAAATAAAAATAAAATAATTAAAACATTAAAAATATATAAAATAGAACACCACCAGCATCAGGAGCAGGGTCCAAGCAACCGGCAGCCTGGGCTCCAGAGAGAGGAACCTCCTAATGGCCCTGCCAGACTATGCTCCTTGCGCTGCTCATCGCTATGCTCCTCGCGCGGCCGTGATTTGCCGCGATGTTGCCCTCTCTGCCGGACGAGACGAGAGAGAGAGAGAGAGGACGAGGAGCATGACGTGTGGCATGACGAGTAATGTTGCCACACTATGTCTCTGCCTCCTTTCCTCGCTACTTCCCATGCCACTCGTCGAGTGTGTGGCAGGCGCATAACAATACGAGCCGTGACCAGGAGTATCGCTTTCTGTACCAAGCCCTTGATCCAGCCGCTTAACGAGAGCCTGCTTAAGTGTAGGCTGAGGCTCTTGCTATTAACCCATTGCCCGTGATGACTATCAGCATAATGTTTGTTGAGTCCACATCCCACGTGTTGACAACCTCGTGTGCTAAGTCAAGATACTTGAGTTCTTTATCTTTCTCAGCTTTCTCGAGATTTTCATCATGCAGGACGGTGATATAGGTAATTCATTGAACATGTTTTGTTAGATTAGGTACTTACTTTATTATTAGAATGGGCTACAAGCTTGTTACAATAAAAACGATTCTTAGTTAACAACAATCTATGTTACAGTTTTCAAATACGGTAGTTACCTACTTATTATTATTAAACTTAAAACTAAATTTAATTATTTAAATTTTCAGTGATGTTTTCCTTAGGTAGCAAAAAAAAATTAAATTGAAAGCAGTCTTTAAAATTGAAACTACTCACAAACAAAGTAATCCAGCAGAAAAGTTCTTTCCGCTACTAAAATACACGCTACTTTCGGAGCAATAAATTGCCTATTGTCCCCAATATGAGATCAGGGCGCCCCGTGTTGTAGTGTTGCCAGCTTTCTTGAAAAATTGGGAGAAAATTGTTGGTATTTAAAATAATATTTTATCTAGATATAGAAACTATAAATTATATTTTTTTAATTAAAGCTAATTGTGGAACAAATGCTTTATTGCGATAGTTTTCTAATTGATGGTTCATTTTTTTTTTTAAATTGGAAATGAATTGTAATGTTCAATGCATATAATTGCATGCGACGAACAATAAAACAAAGAACAATAAAAACTAAATGTAAACAATACAAAAACAAAAAAAAATTGAAAAAAAAACACTAGTTTAAATGAACAGAATTAAAAAAAAGAAAAAGTTGCATCGCATTCGCATGCAAAGGCCTATAGATATCTCTGTAATATTTTTTAACAAAACCTTTTTCTAACGCCATCCATCGGAGACAGCTAGAACCGATATAATGCAATAACCTCCTAAATTAAAAATAGCTTATTTGGTTGCTAGTATTCGAAATGGGAAATGTAGTGGGAATTTCTCAAATCAATCTCATATCGTGGCATCACTACTGTCGATCGCTCACATCGGTAGAACGGCTCGGAAATGAGCTATTCGGTGGCGGAGCCCTGCAGGAAATTGTAGGCTTACATGCCCGGCGCCCCCACAATCGCTCGACCGGCACCCGGTCACAATGAAGTCGATCTACATCAGTAGTATGGGATTTATTGTAGGCAAGTCGGAGATAAAAAAAAGCAGTGATAGCCTAGTGGTTTAACCGTGTGCCTCCCACGGCGAATGGTTCGAGTTCGATCCCGAGGCACGCACCACTGACTTTTCGAAGTCATGCGCGTATTTGAAATTAATTATCACTTACTTTAACGGTGAAGGAAACCATCGTGAGGAAACCGACATGTCCTAGAACGAAAAATTCGAAGACATGTGACGTCCACCAACCCGCACTGGGCCCGCGTGGTGGACTACGGTCCAGTCCCTCTCACAGACAGAGGAGGCCTGTGTCCCAGCAGTGGGAACATTATAGGCCGATTATGCTATGCTTATGCTAAGTCGGAGATATATGGGAATAAAAATTAGAATTTAAAATAGGTGTATTAAATGTTCAAGGGTTTTTGTGGTGTCCGTCTGTTTACAATAAGTAGGTACCTACTATTATATTTTTAGAAAGGTAGGTAGGCTGCTGTATAAATTTTCAGTTGTATTTGTGAAAAAAATTGATACCTCAATAATTTATAAGTATGATAAATAATTATAATATCACCCTCTAGATAATTTCATACAAATTCAGTTCACTTTTTAAATTTATCAAGATACTGTACTCATAATTTAACCACAGACCCTACAATGAAAGAATCTTTTCCAAAATATATTCATAAATGCCACAACTAAGTAAAAGATTAAGAACAAAGGAGGCTGATTGATCTTACCTTTTATTTCGCCAATCATAAATTCAAATCTTTACTAAATCCCCAATAAAAGGTTTGACGAAGGATCCTATAATTTCCCTAAGGACTATCTACTTTCTTTTTATTACTTAAATAAATAAATTGGATATTCAGTTTAAATAAATACTTAATAATGAGTAATATTATGGTAGCTATACAGGCTGAGTTAAAATTGAACAGGGCAACTATGCCAACTGCTAGGGATAGGAAGATTAAAAGTTAGGAAACCATTATTAGAGTTTTTCAATCGTATTTTTAAAACGGCATTTACGGATATTTTTGACAAAATTATTCTTTTGGGCTAAAATCCAATTAAAAGAAAAGAAATTGTTAATAGAAAAGAAGGTTTAATCTTTTTGGGCTGCACTTTTTTATTAAAATGTAAATGAATGATCCTAAAAATATCCCCAATTAACTTACAAGCACCTTGTTTAAATAGGTATGGACAGTTAATGTTAAGGTTTTAAATAATTATGGAGTAGCATTTTGAGGCTATAATAAACTTTAATAATCAACGTTCAGAAAGTGCTAATTGGCATTAACATTATTTCGATCGGATATGATTAAAATATTCCTTAATTATTATTTTTTCTACGCAGTGCTGTGTTCCGATTCAAAGAGTATGGATGCCGTAATAAAAGGCACAAGAGACATTTCTCCTTTATCTCTAAAGTGGAAAACGCATGCCTCTGCATTGCAGATGTCGCGGCGATGACCACTTACCATTGCCCCCCCCCCCCCGCCCCCCCCCCCCTCCTTTACCACTCCAAAGAAAACACATTAATCAAAAAAACACCCGTCTGTATTAGACGCATCGCTCCAAGACGTAGAGCCCTCAAATTTTAACGGAAAGTAACAATAAACCCAAGCCCTTATACTTTTCCACTCGGAGAAACTTTTCTTTTGTGTGCTGAGCACATTTGGAGAAATTCAAAAGATATTTACGTATAAAAAACTCATATTAAAGTACGTAACGGCATCCTAAGGTCACATACCGTTAAGGGTAGTTACTGATCTGCGATTTGTCTTGGCTGTTGTATTGTGTATATTGATATTATACCGTGAACGAAATATCTATCATTGTTCATGACGGTTATTGTATAGTTTCTGGCATATATTTTCATCACAGACAGGAGACCAACAAATTGCGTCAATAGAATAAAATATAATACTTAGCATAAGTTTTTAGCAGTAAAAACAACTTATTGCAGTTTATTAAAATATTGCAGTATATGCAGTTGCTGCTGACCAATGCTGGCATCGTATTAGTGATGACACTATTTTAAGCACACATACCTACATTATAATTATTTATGATTAAGGTTAAAAACTTAGGAAGACTCACTATTTTGCTAACAAGAAAAAAAAAACGAGAGTTCCGTATCATTTTTGGACGTATAAAGTGAAAAAATCCGGACCGCATAACTAAGTTTGTTTGTGAAGGAATTTTGATGATTTTGAAAAAACTGCACTAGTTAGGAACATCGTTTTATTTTTGGTGCCATATTTGGGTCAATTCCTATCAACTCTAATTATTTCAGATTTTTTGCCCCGCAAACTTCGGAGATAAGGGGGGGGGAATGGTATTTTTTGGACATTTTTCATCATATGTCGAAAACTGTGAGACATAAAATAAGATAAAAATATATTTGGAAATGTGCAGATCAAGCCCTTTCATATGATATGTCACTTGACCTAGTAACCCCACTTTAAATTTTCGGACCCCCACTCCGGCCCCTTTTGCAATGAAAATAAAAATATTTTTGGACTTTTTTCATTTGCAATAAAGTTGAACAAGCATTCTTTATAACTAAATTTAAAATGTCACTTACGGGATATCTTCCGTGATTATTGGTTTGTTTGAGTTCCCGATATTTCGACGCTGTTGCAAGCGCCATGATCGCGGGTTGACGCTTGCAACAGCGTCGAAATATCGGGAACTCAAACAAACCAATAATAACGGAAGATATCCCGTAAGTGACATTTTAAATTTAGAGTCAAACCGTGAAAGCTTAAAACAGTGTTTATTCTTTATAACTGTTCCAAATTTCAAGTCGATAGCATCAGTAGTTGCTGAAATAAGCAGGTGTGACAGGCAGACAGACAGACAGACAGACAGACAGACAGACGAAGTCGCACCATAAGGGTTCCTTTTTTACCATTTTGGTACGGAACCCTAACAAATGATTGGTGCGACAAAAAATCGCAGCACATTTTTTAAACCAAAATCGTCCATCCGTCTCCACCCTTCCACCGGCTGTCGTGGCAACCTTTTTGCATGAGTTATGAATGGTACAAACATTGTGTGTAAGAGATCACCCTGTATTGTGTATTACACGGGCCGAATGATGCCCCTAATAACGGAGTAATCTTCGACAAATATTAAGGTTATCCGGACGGGTATGATGTACCTATGTGGTGGAATTTGTGTAGTTTATAATACATATAAGACTGGTACATAGGCTTTTGTACACCAACCTTTCATGGAGTTACTTGGATGCACGGAATAGTTAAAGGATGCTTGGTTGAGTTGCTTTTTTACCCGCGAAGTAGGGGCGGATTGCTTGTAATCTATAGTGTAAAAGTAAAGTGTAAAAGCTCACAAAATACGACGTTGTTTGACAAAATCTGGACATAGTTACTTGTGAGCATAGCGGGTGATATTTCAAAGTAATATTGCCTGTCACATTGTCTGTCCCTAAGGAATTGTAATACGAATCTAAGTCCAAAGCGATATGGAATCACGTAGGAACTGCGGCAGAACTCGTGGGCAAACGTCTGACTTGACAGAGGTTAAAACTAAGCTTGTTTTGTAGTGTCACAGTGATTTATGGACTGTTTCGGGTCATCTTAGGGCACAAGTCAAGAATTTGCTTAACTATTTGATAGTGTTTATAGTTTCACCCGGCGTTGCTCGGCTCCTAAGGGTCGTAGCGTGATCTTAATAGCTTCAAATCTTTTTCAAGAATTGGACTATCAAATACAAAGAGAATTTTTCGAATCCGACTGGTAGTTTCAGAGATTAGCGCGCTTAAACAAACAAACAAAACAACTTTTCCGCTTTATTATATTAAATACTAGCTTTACCCCGCGGTTTCACCCGCGTTGCTCGGCTCCTAAGAGTTGTAGCGTGATGTTAAATAGCCTATACTGTTCCCCATTAATTTGGCTATCATATACAGAAATATTTTTTCTAATCCGACTGGTAGTTCCAGAGATTAGCGCGTTTAAACAAACAAACAGGAAAACTCCAATTTTATTTAATCAGTATAGACACATTTCGCCAGTTTATAATTAAGTCCCGTGTAACAATCCTCTTATTATTACTTTAAAAATACCCAACGAGACCGCCCAAGTCTACGCCGCCACACAAAAAGCAACGACGTCGAAATAACATAATATTCAAAGGAAAACTCCGCGTTAGGAGCGTCACAATCGTTCGGCGCGGAACAAACTGAATGCGAGCGAGGGCCGGACGTCCGTCGCGTTTAACAATAAAGATTTGGACGCAATACAAGAATAGCAGAAGGTTTTATGAATTTTAAAAGTATATTTGAAACTCATATTTGTTAGTGGTCGCTCAGTGGTCGAAAATCGACCGTAATTAATAAAAATGTTAAGTTTGAATGCTATTGAGGTTCTATACTCCTTCTCCATGATTATAAACTTTAATTATGCCAAATCTCACACTCTTCCGTGGCATAAACGTGGCATTGACCGCACGGTTGTCGCAGTGGCTGAGAGCTTGGCTGCTGCGCAACGTGTCGTGGGTTCGATTCCCGCATTGCACATAGGTCTGGCTGTTTGTGTATGTGAAATTTGTGTTTGTAAACGCACCCACGATACAGGAGAAATACTAGTGTGGGGCAAAGTTTAAAAAAAAAAAAAAAACTTAAAAATGGGTATAGGTACCAGGACCAGTCATGAGCACAAACGTCACCTGTGTATTAGCTGATTGATGATGAGGAAGACGGACGTTTGTCAGTCGAGTCGTCTATTGTCGTCGCAGCAGACGACGCATCGTCGCGTGGCTACTGGTTTCTATGTATTTCTATGAAATACCTTCCGTAGCTAGCGACACGTCGTCTGCCGATACGGCACGTAATCGGATATCAAAACGTACCTTAATGAAGTCGATTGCAGACCGACTCGCATAGCTGTGGTATGATTATTGGTTGACATAGCTTAGCTTACATAGTTTGCGATCTGCACAAAAGTATTTATGGTTATACACGTCGTCTGCCGCTACGGCAGATGACGCGTCGTCCGACCTCAGACCATGTAGCGGTGGGTGGACACTTTCATACATTGAGACTTGTCCAATGTCCAATTACTCTTGAACTGTGATGTGTTTCGAGATCGTACCATCCGGGGTACATACTGCTGCCGTCTGCTGTTGGGTTCGGAATCATGACTGCAGCGACATGACGCCATGACGTGTCGCCGCGACATGACGCAACGACACGTCGTCTGCTGCGACGACACGTCGTCGGGTACAAATTCGTACCTGGCATGGCAGTGACGCCAGCAATGCTTCCGTGGCTACCCTTGGCGTCCGTGAGACGCCAAAACTGGCCGCCAAAGCGGATGCCAGACGAGATTAGTATCGTTTGTTCACGTAACCAAAATGAACGTCGAAGAAATGTGTGCAAATAGGGATGTTGAATATATTTTTTTATTGTGAATCTGTAAACTATTTGAAGAAAGATAATATTAACACCAAAAAAACCGATGAAACATCTACAAAATTGGCAAAGTTATAAGCGTTTTAAAATGATTTGCTAGACACGGACGGCATGCATGATAACTATGATAAGTGACGTAACAACACCTATGTTCGCTTCGCGGGACAAAGACGGAGCGAAACTCCCTCCAAAAACTTTAAAAGCGTCTATGTTTTCCATTTTGTGATAAATTATACTTTTTTAATAGCAGTCCACTACCGTATTGTGCATGTCGAGCGAGTGAACGGGGCGCGCCAAGCCGTCGCCAAGTGAGATAGGGTTAGGTACGTTGTAATACAATTTTACATTTGTTTTAATTGGCGGCGCTGCTGGCCTCGCTGCCATGGCATCCTAATGAGATAATATTAGGTATGATAGGCCATATTATGGCTATAATGGTCACGAGCGCTGAGCGTGGTCTTTCATTTAAACTTCTCTCTCTTTTACACTATGACATCCCTTCTTTCCACCCTGAGGTAAAATTCGGGATCAAACGCAGTCCTCCTCGTTGTAAAAAATGATAAATAAATTGTTCATGCCGCCACACGTGATGGGGATGTGTCGGGGATGTATTGTGTGCCTCGATCACGCTGAGCGGTCTTTCATTGGGTTTAGGGTTTTCTGTATATCATTGTTGGTTTTCAAGATACTGGTTGGGGAAGTTTTTGAGGGTTGGTGTTAATGATTTGGATCGTTATAGCTTCAAGTAAAATTACGCCTGTGATGTTTTCCGATATAAAAAGTCGTTTATATTGTCCATTCTTTCTACTAAAACTATTGAGAAAAGTTATTGAGTTTCCTAAAGATGGCGTTGACTGGTCCGCTGCTTTCAACAAGCTTTCAACCAATGGTCTCGAACAACAAAATGCAGAATCGGTAGAGCTGCCCTCCAAAGTCATTATCCCATCGTCTATCGCAAAAAAATGACAATTGATTTTAACCTCCAGGAGGTTGCTTTTTCAAATGCGACAGACGACAGTGTATATAAAAAAAAAAAAAGTCAAATACCTACACTACATTACCATTTTTTTGGGAAGTTCTACCGATTAAGGGTCTGTGACAGACCTCAAAGCGGTAGAATTACAGAAAAACGGTAAGTTCGAGACCACTGCTTTCAACTTCACTTGATTTGTATAGTACCGAGCCTGCGTTGTGGGCATGGAATATAAGAAAGAAGTTGTAGGCATTGCGAGACATCATCTAATCACCAATTCAACCCGAATCACCGAAACATATCAACATTATTTACATAAATTCTAAACTGAATCCATGATTCCATATCCATTTCGAGAAATGCTTCGGATGAGAAGATTACGCGGCAATCCCATCAATATCCCATAAAACACGTCCGGACCGTGCGACCGACGTCCACAGAATAAACATTTAATTCAATTTCAACTCTTTGCGACAAGGATTATTCGAATACCCGTTTTTGTTATTGTTTTTTTTTTTTACTGAAATTGATTTAGGGATTTTGATTGTTGATTTGTTGATTAAATGTTTGTTGTGGATTTGATTTTAAATGGAGTACTTTATGTTGTTTTAGAATTTCCATAATTATTACCTACTGTGTTTAGTCGTCAACACTGGCGTTTAGGCTAATCTATTTTAGTCGCTTAAGGTGCTGCTGAACGGGCTAGATTTTTGAAAAATTCTTGCTGCAATTGTATTGCCGTCTGCCGTGAGTTGAGATCTATATCATACCTACAGCAGATTATTGTGATGTACTATCACTTAATTTCACTTCTATATTGCCGGGCTATACTGCAAGATTGCGGCAATTGCTCTACTGATTTGCTATAGATCTGAACTCACGGCTATACAATTGCAGCGAGAAATTGTCAAAAAACTAGCTCGGTTAACTATTTCACCATGAAGGATTAAAAAAAAAGCGATTACATAAATAAACTTTTTCTTATAATTATAAATTCTTATGCTAAAATGACTAAGCTCATTTAATTTTATGCCCCATAAACTCACCTTGTCCTACCTTTAGCTTATGCAATTACACTTTTTCAACAACACGAATAGCTAAGCAACTGTTTACACCGTCGTTGCCATGGCAACCAGCTAATTACCATTCTTGGGGCATCGATTTTTGTTGGTCACTGACCGACTGCAGTATTTCCTTTGCCCTTATTTTTTTAGATGACTTTTTTATTGCTGGCGCGAAAACTGTTGGGTTTTTGACGTTTTGTGTCAGTGGCAGTCTGTCAGTTTTATTTTACATTTATTTTACATTCATTCATTTATTTTATCTCACATTTTATTTTATTTTACATTTTTTTTAGCAGATTGTTGGTGTTTAAAGTTAGAATTTGATGTAGGTAATTGGTGAAAAGTTTGACGTGCTGAATGGCATAGTGCCTGTGATTGGGTTCTTTTTTTTTTTTTTTTTTTGAGGATGGGAAATCATCAAATGATCCCTCCCGCTCTGGGCGGAGCGGAAGGGAGTGTCAGACTCTTACTGACTAAAACGCACCCGTGTTCCTTCCTTAGCCCCTTTGACCGGGTCAGCGGTATCCCTTCCGGACAATCCCGCTTTCCCGGCAGGCTTGGGCCCTAGTGGGCCCCCTCTCTGATGCGTGATTGGCTTCTATGCTTCTGATCGCAGGTTCGATTTCTTACGCAATAAATATCGTATGACCTATTCATAAGTAATTATAGTTATTCTAGGTTTTGATGTAAGTGTATAACATATACAAAAAACTCAAGCGTGGAGCGACCTTTTGCTTGGCGCCATGTGTATATTTTGTCACACAGTGTCTGGAGCATTTGATTATTATGTATCCAAAAGTAGGTACGCACAGCTGACTTTTCGAAGTCATGTGCGTATTAGAAATTAATTATCACTTGCTTTAACGGTGAAGGAAAACATCGTGAGGAAACCGGCATGTCCTAGAACCAAAAATTCGAAGACATGTGACGTCCACCAACCCGCACTGGGCCCGCGTGGTGGACTACGGCCCACTCCCTCTCACAGAGAGTAGGCCTGTGTCCCAGCAGTGGGAACATTATAGGCCGATTATGCTATGCTTATGCTATTATGCAAAAGTAGGTATAAGTAAGTACACATTTTCCACTCACTTTGTAAAAGCGCTGTCTCTTTTTAGACACATATCTATATAGGTAAGTATCTTCTCCTATATTTCAGTCCATCCAAAGGTTGTCTGGAAGTGATCGCCTTGTGCGATAAGACCGCCCATTGTACATTTTAAATTAGTAAGCCTGTTCTGTATTATGATTTTTATGGTGTACAATAAAGAGTATATAAATAAATAAATAAAAATGAAATCCGTGGCCTGACGCAATTCTTCAGTATAAATGGTCGGGGAATCGGGTCTGACGCTGAGGAAATAATTCTTATCAGCTTTCAAATAAAAAACAGTATTAAAATAAAAACCAGTCCATCTGTTTGCAAGCTACAGAGCTTCAGACACTACACACACATACACTACGTACACAAACATATAAAAGAGAACCCGCACCAATAAAGAAGCGAATCTAAAATGGCGGCACTAATCATTCCCTCTCACTCGCACGTTATTTCTGTCTTTACTCACACACGTCGGGTGTGAGTAATGACAGTAGTAATGAATGCCGCCATTTTTAATTCGTTTCTTTATTGGCGCGGGTTATAACAACCTTCATTCTGCGACGGAGTTTGAAAAGTGACTCACCAATCGAACCAACAATTCTGTCATCTCAAGTGCTCAGAAACACTTCTGCTTACCTCCTTACGGTATACAAGCATGATAGCTGTATTGTTGGGTAGGTACTGATATTCATGAGGGGTCAGACGTACCCCGGTCAAGGGTAACAATTAACATACATTATGCAACTCAAGATGAGATCACGTGATCGCGTGCATAGTTACATTTTGGAGTGACCGTTAGCAAAACAGATTCATTCTGGTTTATCATATTATACTGCCCAGATTTCTACACCCAGGAAAACTGATGCACGCTGGCAAAAGCGCCGTCCGGGTTGCGGCTTGCTGGACCAACAAGACATTAGACATGATAAAAGAATGAATTGTTAGGTCGTATTAAGCTCTACGAAAAATTTATCAGTCAACTAAACCAGGGTATGCTGCAGTATTGCCGCCCGATGGTCGACTATCGATAGTCTATCGATAGCATATGGATAGCTGACCGATAGCAAGAATATCGATTGTACCTACATCGAAACTATTGATAGCTCGGATCGTGACAATGACAATACTATTAATACCTACTGTTGATAGTATCGATAGTTTATAATTTATGAGCAGTCCGTCAATAGTATTGTCACATTTCCAGCTATCGATACTATCGATAGGCCTATCGATATTTCGGCAAAACTAGTATGCTGGCGTACAAAAGTAACGCCACCTTTGATTCGTCTCATTTAAAGAAGCATAAGAAGCATTAATATGCTAACGGTACCAAGATTCTACTTTAAGGGTAATTGCTGAAGATTTCACCGACCTTGACAAATATTCCACTAAAACTTAACATCTGAGACGTAGTTATAATTATTTATACGCTCATGTTCTCACAATATAAATTATACTCGTATCTTCATTCGCATAATGTTAGCTTAAGTTTTGATCTTGTTATGCCTGAATTTCAGTCTACGGGCACTGGTAAGGATACAATTCAGGGAAATTAGAACTATCACACTATCGATTTGTAGACGTGATTCAAGGCGAGGTGATTGCGAGCTCTCCTCATGAGCGCAACGTATTCGCCGCGTCTACGCAATGACTTCGCGCCATCGTTTCGAGCCGCAGGGTGGGCTGTTGTGCTCACTGAGCACCCGTGATGATCTCGCTACGCCCCCGCGGTGAACTCGCTGCAAACGTTTATTGAAAGCCTCGCTGGAAACACGCTAACGGTAAGCGAAAACGAAATAATAGCGTGGGCGGTTAAATAATCCGATTTCTTCTAAATTAAAAGGCGAGTGGAACGGCGGGGCACAGCTAGTTTAGTATATCATGAATGATATCGAGATTTATGTGCTGAGTAATTTGACTTCTTTCTTTCTTTATTTGTTGCACGGATCACGGATCTTTCGAAGCCGTGTGGGGGGGCTGAAGCTAACACGTAGAGGACAACTTTAATAAAATGTAATGGTGATATAGCCGGCGATTATCCCTGTATGCAATACAGAAATGCACCCAAGGACAAACCCTAACTTGTGCGGGACTATTGCAATATATGTGGAGAAAAAACATTTTTAACAAAAAATAACCGACTTCAAAAATCCACTACAAAGAAAATAATAATTTTGGTTTCGGAAGTCGGTGGCTTTGGTTTATGTTTGCTTTTTTTTGCCACCGACTTCCGAAACCAAAATTATTATTTTCTTTGTAGTGGATTTTTGAAGTCGGTTATTTTTTGTTAAAAAAGTTTTTTATTTTTCCTTTTTTAGTTCTTTATCCCGTGTTAGATTACTTTCACAAATGCGTTCAACAGTAAATCTTCTACGGAGTATGTACATTTATGCCTATAACTTTGTACATAGGAATGATTACATAATGTATTATATACTAAAACCTTCCTGAAAGTATGTAGATTACGTTAGTGAAAACCCCATCCAAATCGAATCAGTAGTTTTTGAGAAAATCGCGCACATACAAACATACATACATACATACTTACAAACATACACACATCAAAAGTATCTAGGGATCAACATATATTTTTGCAATAACTTTTCTCCTGATTGATATTAATTAAAATTTTCTTTAAGGATTCATCAAATAAAGTGTTTTCGTTTGTCACAGTAACGATAAACCAAGTCACCTTTGCATTAATAAAGAAATTTGCCATTTTCCTAATAAAGGGATTTTTGACATTTGAACCACTAACATTAAAGTTCGAAAAAAAGACTGAAATAACAGTTTTCTTTAAAATTTTATTGGGTAACTTAAACAATTAATAATCCGTGTTTCTACCGCGAACACTAACAACACAAGAACATCGGTTTGGCATACTCAAAATGAGTTCATCCAAATCACGCTGTGGAATGGCCGCCCATGTTCGTTGCAACAACAAAAAAAGGTCTTCTTGCGACTGGATACCCTCCATATTCGGCAGAGCTCTTCTCTGTAGCATATCCCATGCATGCTCAATCGGGTTCAAGTCTGGCGACTGAGCAGGCCAGGGCAGGACATTGATGTTAGCTGCGGCGAGAGTCTGTCTTACAACTCTTGCGGTGTGCGGTCGTGCATTATCATGCATTAACTGAAATAAGGGACCGATTTGCACTTGTAGAGGAACGATGACGTCTGATACAATCGTCTCAGCATAAATTTGAGCGTTGAGGTTGCCTCTGATCCAAATCAACTCAGTTCTTCCGCCGATCCAAATACCCGCCCATACCATGATGGTTCCACCACTATAAGGATGGACTTCCTGGCAGGATTTTAATCGCTGTTGGCGTCCAGGGGTTCTCCAGTGTCGTATACGTCTTGTATCCGGTCTCATACCAAAACGAGACTCATCAGAAAAGCACACGAAACGCCATTGTTCTTCTGCCCAATTTCTGTGTTCAAGAGCCCATTGATATCGAATCCTACGATTGTGCATTGCTATAGGTGGTACCCGTAGCGGTCTTCGGGAATGAAGGTTCACTTCATGCAAGCGGTTTCTGACTGTTTGGTCGCTAATTAAGTTCCCTGAAGAGTGATGAAGCCTCACGGCTAACATCATGGCGGTTATTGTTGGAGCTCTTCGAGTTAAGATTTGAATGTATCGGTCTTGTCTCCGTGTGGTGCAGCGATACCGTCCTCCATGGCGCTCAGCCACGGTACCAGTGCTTCGGTAACGTGTCCAAAGTCGACTGATAACACTCTGACTTGTATTCAGAGCTAAAGCTACAGTACGTTGCCGGGAACCAGCTTCTATCATTCCCACGGCTCTGAGCATTTCTTCCCTGCTTAAATGACGTCGCCGCTCCATAATAACGTTGGTTTTAATCAGTAGTAGGGAAACAGTAGCACTAATAATGTCTTCAATGCGTTGTATGTTTTTATAGGGAAAATATTGACAGCTTATTTTCATCTTTTACTCGAATTTGATTGAGAGTTCCTGATTCAAATTATGAAATGCACCAAAAAGGATCCATATAAATTTATAAAATCATAAATTTATTACAAAGCCACATCTCAATCTCAAGAAATCCGCATAAAAATGCTTGATCCCTAGACACTTTTGATGTGTGTACATACATACTTACATACATACATACTTACAAACATACATACATACTTACATACATACATACATACGGGACGAATATAGAACCTCCTTTTTTGAAGTCGGTTAATAAAAAAATCACTTGCTCCTTGAGGGTCTGGCATCACTTACGCTCAGCATCCACTCTTCGAGCTCTCTTCTCATTGACTTTATCATTATGACTGCTCAGGCAGACTACTGCAGCTGTTCATCGTGTGTGTACTTCCTTGTATGTTTATAGTTATTACAGTGTAAATTGCTGCCATTGAAAGTCGATGACTATAATTACGAGCAAATTTTCTACTTCGATGGCTCGGACGTGTGGAAAGAGCGATGGAGGAAGCGATGACGAAAACAGATAATTACCTACCATCATAGGTTATAGGAATCGTTCTATTTTTTCCACTTGATTGATCATCTAGCAGTCACGATCCGATTTAAATCAATCCTAGTATAAGTAATAGAGATATTTTAAACGGGGTCTCAGGGACATAAAAAAAATAAAAACATTATTTTTTAGTTTTTAAAAATGTTGCGACACATTAGATATTTCTCCTGTATTGTGTTACGAGTGCGTTTACAATCAATGTGTTATGAATGAGAATCGAGTTGCTTTTGGCGCTATCATTGCATATATAGGTAATTTGGATTCTTGTTTCCCGCATGGATTAATTTCCATCACGGTTCAAATTGACATCAATTAAAATGCCTTTGTACTGTGATTTCACCGATTGCAAATAAATTGTTTTAACCATTAACAGTATTTTGCTGTAAACATCAGAATATTCAGAAAATAATTGATAATTCATCGGAATTGTCGACGCTTTGAAGTTCAGCCGCAAAATGTAGCTCAATTTTCTATTAGAAACTGTCAGTGGGCGCTATAGTGACGAGAATTCATTTGTGAATTCAATGATGTATCAATAATTATGTAGTCAATTATACACCAAACTTCAAATAGTCCAATGATTTGTGATTAAGTAGGTGTGAGTTTGTGAATGATGGATAGCACTAGGCCCTAGGGTATTTCATTGAAGTTTCTGGAGCCGATCTTTTTAACCGACTTCAAAAAAAGGAGGTTCTGTATTCGTCCCGTATGTATGTATGTTTGTATGTGCGCGATTTTCTCAAAAAGTACTGATTCGATTTGAATGGGGTTTTCACTAACGTTATCTACATACTTTGAGGAAGGTTTTAGTATATAATACATGGTAATCATTCATATGTACAAAGTTATATGCATATATGTACACATTTCGTAGAAGATTTACTGTTGAACGAAGTCGTCAAAGTAATCTAACGCGAGATAAAGAACTAAAAAGGGAAAAATAAAAAAACTTTTTTAACAAAAAATAACCGACTTCAAAAAGCCACTACAAAGAAAATAATAATTTTGGTTTCGGAAGTCGGTGGCAAGAAAAGCAAACAAAAACCAAAGCCACCGACTTCCGAAACCAAAATTATTATTTTCTTTGTAGTGGCTTTTTGAAGTCGGTTATTTTTTGTTAAAAAAGTTTTTTTTATAGCGACCGTTCGAGGGAGAATCTCACCGTGACATTCTTCCTCGAACGTTCGCAAACAAATTGGCAGGTCTCGCGGTGATATTGTGCGGCGTGTTGGTACAGAATAGACAAGCTGGTGGCGACAGGCGACGATGTCGCCGCGCTCGAAATGTAGCTTCATACAATCTCATAGAAAAGGTATAGGAACCACAGTGTCGCTTGCAGTCGGCGACAGTAGTACCTTAAAGCTTATTAGATGCAATATTTTCATCATCATCATCCGCCTAGCCTTTTCCCAAACATGATTGGGGTCGGCTTCCAGTCTAACTGGTTGCGGCTGAATATCAATATTTTACATGAAGCGACTGCCATCTGACCTCCACAACCCAATTATTGGGGAATACCGGTATTCAAATGTTAGATCAGTTGTCAGACTTTTGGGCTCCTGACTACCCGTAACGACTGTCAAAGATATTCCTATGACAACCGGGACCGACTGTTTACCGTGCTTTCCGAGGCACGGAGGGGTGTCAATGTGTAAATAACGGTCACCCATCCAAGGACTGACCGCAGCAAGCGCAGCTTAACCTCACAGATCGATCGATCAGCGCGGCTGTCATTTAGCTACGAGCCCCTCATTAGATGCAATATTTAATTTTCCAATAACGTAATTAGTATTCGAGTAAACTTACCTTTTTAATTAATGTTTTATAATTATTCACGAATTTCGAAACAAGGTCTACAGCTGATAATTTAGGTTCAATATCGACTTTTAATTGATCAAAATTGAAGAGTATTTTAGACCCTATACTGATATATACCTACTCGTACTTAATTATTTCCGGTTTATAAATATTTTAGCCTTAAATCAAGATATCGGACAAGGTCGTAAGTGCATTTGATAGTACCTACTTTGTGACGGAGTCATCCTTCTTTCATCATTTAGTGCTGGCAATCTTCCATTGCTGGCCACTTCATTCATCCCATTCTTCTAAATTCGGTTTAGATTTTAACTTTAGATTTCAAAATTAGAACATCTCATATTTTTTTGCATTGTTTCGTCATTCTTTGTCGGGTCTCCAACGACATCACTGGTGACCGCTGAACCGCTGTATAACTGTTATTATTTATTACCTACTACCTATTTATCGAGTGTGCAAAGCTATAAGCAAATAGTCTCTTTTTGTAACAGTTATTTTTATAACTCTGTGTAACGTTATAAAGTGCAAAAATACAACCTTACGTCTCGCAATACACCTCTCCAACCATCCAGCTGCTGTTTTATTCTACATTTGTGTCTGTAGAGGCTCCCTCCGATAGCTAGCCGAGGCTGAGAGGACGGAGGAGGGAGGCCCTCCGCGACACTGGCGCCCAATCGTGTTCAAGAACCATCACACCGGATCTATAAACGCAGATTGTTAATTTATAAACAAAGATTGTACCTAGACCATAGCCTGGACTCCGAGCCACCTACTCCCAAGAAAGGACATCATTCTACAGGATACCACCACCAATACCACCTACTGACGTGTGAAAGTGTGAAATATTTTTTTATACATATTTTGTTTTTATAGTTTTTCAAAATTCTAAAAAGCAATTTTTCGCTACCGTTTAACACTTTGGCCCACCTTCTCATAATTATTTTATATTAATACTGTAATTCAATAAATTATTATACTATTTTATATCTATATTGTAATAATATTGTGTTGTGTTGCTATAAACAACGTTCAGCGGTCCAGCCTTCGTTCCTGTCACTGCCTGTCACAAGTAAGTCATCACGTCACTCACCTTTTTTTCTTAAATTTATTTAATATTATCTATTATATATAAAAAGTATGCATACCATAATACATTAACGCTTACAAAACACTTTTACAAATATCTACCTACCATATTACACTACACCACCAATCGGCTTACGGCCGAATCACAAACCTCTCGAATTCTGGAGTGTTTTTAAAACCATTCGTGGTCACTTCGGAAGGAGATTGGTTACTGACTCACAGCGTGCCTAAGGAGAATATCCTTAGGTATATGCGCAGGCAGACCACCGACCTACTGGGTGTATTCCTCGAGGTTCCCGAAACCGACAACCGAGACGCACCCGTACTAGGTGGTTGAAGACTAAACATACACTATAATAAATTTATTAAAAATATTAATTACATTTAATATTTATATCCATACCATACTTTCTTCTTATTTCATTAGTAAGTCATGGGTTTTGTCACAATACCTTACCCGGAATTATTTATACTTACCTCTATAATTTATTATGAAATACGGTACCTACTTACTGACAACCAGAACTATTTTGCCTCTGTCCCTTAACAATTTTTTTTAGACCTATTTTTTAGACTTATTTAATTTGATACCTACTACTGCTATTACCTATTCATTTAACATTAATACTCTTTCGGAAACATTACTTATTTCTAGCTATCTTGCTATTATTACTTTCTTATAATTTTCCCACTAATTTACAGCTTAAGAGCGGTTAGAAACTCTCAAAATAAGCCCTTTTTCTCTAACCAATTTTATATTATTCACTTACCATAACTTCTCTTACCGAAAAGAGCGGCGTCAACTCTTAAAATAAGCCTAGGTCACAAAACTATTTTAAATGCATAATATTATACGTGCATTCTTATTCTCTCCCTAAAGGATAGGATATTATTCTTATACGTGTTAAAACACGTCGTACTTTGATTAGGTACGCTTAGCCTATATGGCATACTTATTTGTGTCTATACACATTGTACTTAACTAGGTACGTCTAGCCTATGTGGGCAATTCTTAGTAGAGCGGGTTAGCGACTCTTAAAATAAGCCTTAAGCTAATCATCTTCTTCATCACCTATGTCAGCGGATGGTGACTGACTCTAAATAAGCCTACACTATTGTAGATCAATTCCACGAGTGGCCCTGTACTATAATATTTTAGGGTCCCTCTATGCTTGGTGTCTTTCTTTTCGCATTATGAAATAAAGACTATGAGAGGTGAAGAATGCATGCTACTTATGAAAGGTTGTGTGAGTAGGGAATTAGGTCTATTGTATATACGCATTTTAAAGAAAAAAACATTAGCACCGACTAAATTAATCACTCACTTGGCATTTTCTTAATTTTAATTATTTCTTGTTTATTTTACTTTAACTTTTTGTAAAAAAAATCTTTAAGGATTTTTTTTACGCCGGGGGAGCGGGGTATTGTGACGGAGTCATCCTTCTTTCATCATTTAGTGCTGGCAATCTTCCATTGCTGGCCACTTCATTCATCCCATTCTTCTAAATTCGGTTTAGATTTTAACTTTAGATTTCAAAATTAGAACATCTCATATTTTTTTGCATTGTTTCGTCATTCTTTGTCGGGTCTCCAACGACATCACTGGTGACCGCTGAACCGCTGTATAACTGTTATTATTTATTACCTACTACCTATTTATCGAGTGTGCAAAGCTATAAGCAAATAGTCTCTTTTTGTAACAGTTATTTTTATAACTCTGTGTAACGTTATAAAGTGCAAAAATACAACCTTACGTCTCGCAATACACCTCTCCAACCATCCAGCTGCTGTTTTATTCTACATTTGTGTCTGTAGAGGCTCCCTCCGATAGCTAGCCGAGGCTGAGAGGACGGAGGAGGGAGGCCCTCCGCGACAACTTTACCTCGTTTATGAATGGTGAAACTCATTTTTTAATACTGACCCATTAAATGGAATTAGGTACAGGGTTTATCAACATTTTGTGGCAAGGTAAAACCAATCAGCGATACTCTACGTCTTCTTTTGTCTTAGCATTAGCTATACGAAAATACAATACGATACAGAGAGATATTTTAAGATAGGTACGGCCTCAGATCATAGAAACAAGGAGATATGCCATCATAGCAAATTAGTACGGGAACAACTGTCGCCACTTTTAGTAAATTTTTCAACACAGTTACAAGCGCCCCTCGTGAATATAAAGATCTCCCACGCATTAAACATTCCACGCACCCTCAATCTAACACTGTTAATCGTCACTCAACACTAGCACTAAACTAAAACACTGTATTTATATCATCGATCGTGTTCGGTTCGTCGCCAGCGTGTACATTTTATATACGGTCAATGTGACCGTATCAAAGCGTCAATTTTAGTAGCGCCTTGGCACATCTCTCTTGTTTCTATGATCTGAGGGTACGGCACAGCGTCATCTCAATCAAATCTGAAGCAGCTAGACTGAACAGCCCTGGGCTATGGTATTCTATAAGGTACTTCCCTTATAGAATACCATAGCCCAGGGCTGTCAAAACCAGACACGGTCTGGGCCAATATGAATCACTACAAAATATATAAGCTGCGGGTCGCATGCGGTCCGCGGGCCGTGCTTTGGACAGCCCTGCCATAGCCAAATAACACTACTCTTCGGTAGTGTTGTGCTCCTGTGGTGAGTAAGGTTGACAGCGGGGGACCTGAGGCCCTAGACAAGTGGCTTTTCTGTTAGCGTTCACGCCAAACGATAAGCATAAAATGTGATTGATGATCACAATGACATTACCTGCGGAAAAGTCACGTGACTCGCAAATGTCACTTCCATACATTTTATCCGTAGCGTTTGACGCTAACGCTAACAGAAAAGTAACTTGTCTAGAGCCTCTGCTTGTCTTGCTAAGGTGACGTTAGTTGAGCCACTGAGCGAACTAATGCAGATGTGACACGATCGCTTAGTGGTTAGATAGATGCCACGATATGACAGAGGTCGCGGGTTCAAGTCTCAGCCATGTCAGTTGTTTTTAAAATCTCATAAATAATAATAATAAGATTCGAGGAGAAACTCGATGGGTCCGGCCATCTATTAACCCTATTCGAAGCTGACTTGCAGCGACTTTTCAACTACTAAAAGTTGCTTTTTTGCACAATAAAACTTGCTACTGAATATTTGTTATTATATTTATTATTTCGAGACCAGATGGCTTGATCAAATTATAACACCGCTCCATCATTATTCGCAAGTGCGTAATAATTCCCATAATTTTTCCATTACCTACACACAACGCTTCCCATAAAGACGCAGATGAGCACCTGGGCGATAAACAATCGCTATAAAACTACCATTAGACAAAGCATGAATCAGTTGCATTATTACTACCATATCACTAACCTATCATTTTAACTTATCTTAGTACATCTCAAAAATCTATGAACATTGTGTGCCTTAAGTTTTAGATTATAAGGTTTCAGTTGTAGTATGCATGTTTTTAGTGGTGTTAAGACGTTTTGTTGTTGAGCAGTGATTGGTTCGTGATCGTGCTGCATTGCACAGTTCGAGATGACCTTCAACACTCACGCGCAGTTTGTGTAGACGCACTCAAAAGTGTTTGAGGTATAATTTTATTTATTCCCGTTTTTTGTCCATAAAGACGTAGACAGGGCCATCTTAGACCATGCAGAGGCCCTTGAGCACAAGAGTTTGGGGCCTTTGTAGGAAGCTTAAAAAATGTGAAAGAAACTTCTGCTACGCAAACTTTTACTGAGCAACGCTGGCTATCTGAGCGCATTTTTAGTGAAGCATGGAGCTAAGCAACTAATGTGTTTCATCATTTCGGGGCTCCCAGCAGTCCGGGCCTCCGGGGGCCCTAGGCCCGTGCCCCACGTACCCTTATGGTAAAGATGGAACTGGATCTATCTTCATCCGGTTCCGTCTTTTGCTATGTTCATTGAAATATATAGTATCTAGTATAATTTTCAATATCTATAGCAAAAGGAGTATGAAAGGATATTAGCACATGACGTTCTTTGGTTTCTGCCTACACTCATAGGAAAAAGGCATGAGTTTTTGTATGTACCTATGTAATATATGATAATAGTCAATGAAGACTAGAGCTTATCCAAAAAGTAAGACTTGAGCCAATTCCTTAAATAGGATAGAAAATTAGGCAATCTATTATGTTTCATACAAAAGTGAAATATTTTATGGTAGGTACCAAAGTGATTTTATAAGTCTTATTGTAAAGCTGGATGGAACTATTTTTAAAGCAATGCTTAAGAACCATAATTACCTCGCCTTTTAAAATGTCACTGCCTCTTTTATCAGAAAACTAATATCTCATAAATTCTTTCAACAAAAGACATGATAAAATACCTAATTTTACATTTAAATTCTAACTTTTTGCCACGCCTGGAGGACCTAAATCGAAAAACTTAAATAACGAAAATGACTTGTCAATTAACTTTGCTCGTCAGGCCTGAGACATTAGAATATTCCATTAAAGTTTTAGTTTTGATTCGGCTTAAGCCTCCATAGTAAGTAAGTTAACTGGCAGAACTTTGAAGAGCTCTAAATAGCAAGAAGTTTCAAAGTTCATATGAAGACGGGCGTAGTGTAGTGTCCTGCGTGGTTGGCGATACGATAATTTATGTAGCTTACAATGAAATTGTTGATGAAATACAAACTTTGAGTACATGGTAGGCTGCAGGCATCCTGGGCGCCAGCCCAACTATAGTTGCCTTACAAAGCGTCAAAATTTCGCATATGGAGTCTGTCAGGGCGCTATGAAACGACGTATATGTCAAACTCATCGACCGCTTAAGGAACCTTATATTTCATTCCAAAACACAAGTAGCGGACGCTATTATAAAATAAAATGGATCAAAAGGGCAAAAACGACATCTAAGTGGATCCCACAGAAAACGGCAACGTGGCAGGCTCAGGAAGAGATGGTGCGATGAGCTGGACTCCTTTTTCAAGGATTGGCCCAAAATTGCAGTCATCCACCTAGCCTTTTCCCAAACTAGATTGGGGTCAGCTTCCAGACTAACTACAGTCAAAATCTGTTATAACGACATCGAAGGGTCCACTCACATTTGGTTATAAAAACCGATAGTCGTAACAACCGGCGGTGTTTTTGAGGGAACAGTCAGTGAGGACCTATGATTTTGGTTATTATAACCGTAAGCGGTATTGACTGTAGTCGCAACTGAATATCATTATTTTACGTGGAACGACTGCCATCTGACCTCCACAACCCAATTATTGGGGAATAGGTACTGGTATTCGAAAGTTGGGTTGAAAGTTATCAGACTTTCGGGCACCTGACTACCCGTAACGACAGTCAAAGATATTCTATGACAACCGGGATCGACTGTTTAACGTGCTCCGAGGCACGGATGGGTCTCGATGTGTAAAGAACGGTCACCCATCCAAGGATTGATCGCGGCAAGCCCTTAGCAAGCTTAACCGAGCAGATCGATCGATCAGCGTGGTTGTTATTTAGCCACGAGGCCCTCCCTAGAGTTATAACCTAAAAATTTCCGGAAATTCCACGTTATGAGGTCCTATTTCTATATTTTTCTCGTACCTTCGATGCTAAGGATAATCTTCCACCTCTGTCCAACACTGTACGTGAAATATGGCATGAGGCTAATCTTCTCAAGATTGAAAGCAATTGGCGGAATTAAATAATTGTTGTTATACCATTAAATAGTTCTGCATTACGTACTGCACTGACTCATGTAGTGACGCTTCTACTGCGGTTCATTCTTCATTCTAGAGTATTCTTGGTCCTTGGGTCTTCTATGATTGTCTGATTCTTGCAAGGTTTCTTGCAAGGTGCATTTTTGTACTAAATACACAAATATTATTTTACACGCGCTGAATTAAGAACTGCAACCTTATTAATCGGGTTTCTTGAAAAAAAATCTCCATCTTTCAGGCACAGCATCACAGTACAGGTTTCTGTCTACAAATGTCTTGCCGACCGCATTTCCTTTATCGCAAGGAGAATAATAACCAGTCTGTAGCAGTAATTTCTCAAATAAACGACATCAATTGTTTAGCTTGACATCGCATAGCATTAGCTACCTAGGACAGAGGTCCGTTTAAGAAGCGATCGTGTGTTAAATTTACTAAAACTTCTCTTCAAGTCGAACGTGGCGTATACTTAAACCGATTTCCGAAACATAGCTTAATAATATATGATTCGAAACTTAATTAAATCTTGCTTTATAAGTTGCTGATGTTAGAGACAGAGTAGAGAAGGTTAATGTGCCTGTAATTAACATTTTCGTTGACTATTTGTGTTTTAGCGTTTTTTGGCATCTTTTGTCGTTGTCATGTGTATATTTAAAAAAAACCGGCCAAGTGCGAGTCGGACTCGCGCACGAAGGGTTTCGTACCGTTATCTAAAAAACGGCAAAAATAATCATGTCTGTTGTATGGGAGCCTTTAAATATTTGTTTGATTTTAATTTAATTATTTATTTTTAAAGTGAATAGGTATATTAATTAAATATGCTGTGTATATTTCAGGCGTCTACCTGTTGCCGTTATCAATATCGAGCAAAAACGAGCAAAAAAATGACGTTTGTTGTACGGGAGCCCCCCTTAAATATTGATTTTATTCTGGTTTTAGTATTTGTTTTTATAGTGGCAACAGACATACATCATCTGTGTGAAAATTTCAACTGTCTAGCTATCACGGTTCATGAGATACAGCCTGGAGACACACAGACAGACAGACAGACAGACGGACGGACAGCGAAGTCTCTCAGCGAAATCTGGAGCAGTTCGTCTCGGGAACAAAAAACCAAATAACGCTACTCTTCCGATATCCCGCTTAAGTCTGGAGCAGTCCGTCTGGGGAAGTACCCCCACCCCACCTTACAGAATACCACAGCCAAATAACTCTACTCTTCGGTAGTGTCGTGTTCCTGTGGTGAATAAAATCGCTAGAGCTCCTGAGGAGGCGCTGTGTTGACAGCGGGGGACCTGCTTGTCCCCTAAGCTGTTGGCACAGCGAATGCTCGTTTTAGGGTCGGTAATGCGCATGTGATACTCGTTCTTGCCGCGTTTCATAGGTTACGGGAACCGCCTACCATCGGGGGCGCACCTTTTCTCACCATCGTTGTATAAAAAATTCTTGAGGATAATACGATCTTTGATAGTGTTATGTTCCTGTAGTAAGTAAGTTCACCAGAGCATCTGAGGATGCGCTGTGTTGACAGCGGGGGATCTGCTTGTCCGCTAAGCTGTTGGCACAGCGAATGCTCGTTTTAGGGTCGGCAATGCGCATGTGATACTCGTTGTTGTCGTGTCTTATCATCGGCATCCGTTTACCATCAGGCAGGCCATACGTACACCAGGGCCCCAAGTCTGCTAATGCAATTGTAGTCTGCTAACGTAATCGTGTCAGAATGGTCTCTCAATGACATCGTTTCGACCAATGACGAAAGAGATAGTCTAAGCCAATGAACGCTTAGGTTTTGACCGTTATGGTGTCATTATGACACCATTCATACACAATTGCAATAGCAGAATTGTTTGCCACTGCCCTGTTTGCCACCACTGTCGTATTAGTCAAGAAAACCTCTTGTAGTACTTATTAAGGACTAGCTTCCGCCCGCGGCATCGCCCGCGTTTTTGGGATAAAAAGTAGCCTATATGTTATTCTGATGTATAAGCTATATTACTGTAAAGATTCATCAAAATCCGTTCAGTAGTTTTTGCGTGAAAGAGTAACAAACATCCATACATCCATACATCTTTACACCCTCACAAACTTTCACGTTTATAATATTACATAGTAGAATTATTTATTGTTTCCTATCAAGTGATTCAAGGGCCCGTGTTCAATGCTGCACATATGACACTCTAAATTGCTCTGCAATGCAAAGTTTTCCATCTTGCTCATCTTGCAAACTAGCAGACAGCCCTCCTGATGGTAAATTGTTACCATCACCATCATAAGTGTGCCGTCCACATAAGAGACGAAGTTAACATATTGCACCCATATAAGATAGATAACCGAAACACATTGCTGCTTAACCGCAGAACTACTCCAATATAACTGAGATTTATCTCAACAGAAAACTTCTAACCATTATTAGCTACTGTATGGAAATAACAAAGTTAATAATGAACAAGTTCATGACTTGTGCGCTCGACTGTACCCGTTGGTCGGCTATGTAAGTTAGATGTCAAGTACAGTCGCCCGCTTATGTAAGTGCAAAGTTATCATTGTTTATGTTTTGGTAGCGTTGGGTGGTGTTTAATCTTTTGAGCTACATGACCTGATACCACCTTCTCCCTTCAGGATACCATCTGCACTTGGTAGATATCCCATTGTGTCGTACTTAGCTTCTAGCTTGTTTCTGGGTGTCTTCAAGTTGCGAGTGAATCGGTTTCTTCTAGGCAAGCCTGCTCCATCGTAGACCGCATCGTCGCTTAAATTCTGGCGAGGTCGCAATCAAACGCAAGCCCAAAAAAAAAGCGTCAAAGGGAATTCTCATGTGAAACGTACCGTTCCGTTAACCTTTAAGGAAAGGTAACCGTTAACCTTTAAATAGGCATCTTCTGGGTTCATCCCTCAGATCATAGAAACAAGGAAGATGTGCCAAGGCGCTATCGAGCTTGATACCTGATTTTGAGCAAATTGCTCATATTAAAAACGTACGCGCTGGCGACGAACCGAACACGATCGATGGTATAAATACAGTGTTAAGAAAAAAAACCATTAGAATTAATTAAACACTATTAAAAATACTCACATTTGAAATTTCACGATAAAAACCCACAAATAAAAGTTTAGTGTTAGTGTTGAGTGACGATTAACAGTGTTAGATTGAGGGTGTGCGGAATGTTTAATGCGTGGGAGATCTTTTTATTCACAAGGAGCGCTTAATTATGCGCGTAATTGTGTCGAAAAATGTACTAAAAGTGGCATCAGTTGTTCCGGTACTAATTTGCTATGATGGCATATAGATAGATAGATAGATAGAATATACTTTATTGTACACCAAATTGTAACAGCATAATTAAGGTATTGATAATTTTAAGGGTACAATGGCGGTCTTATCGCATCTCATATCATATCTCCTTGTTTCTATGATCTGAGGTTCATCCCATCGTAGACTTCATCTATTGCCATCAGGGTGTGATTAGTACCAAGCGTCCATTCTTTAATTTTAAAAATCTTTTGAATTATGAATCATAGAATGGATAAAGTAGGCATCTTAGATCATAGTTCAAAAGATCATAGAAACAAGGGAGATGTGCCTTCATGGCAATGATCGATGTGATCAATGTTGCCAATGGACCGAACACGATCGATGATTCATTATTTCATATACGCAATGTTTTAGTTTAGTGTGAGTGACGAATAATAGTGTTGGATTGAGGGTGTGCGGCATTTTTTATGTGTGGGAGATCTTTATTTACAAAGGAGCGTTTATAGTTGTGACGCACACTGCTTTGAAAGTGGCGACAGCGGTCCTCGTATTAATTTGCTATGTTAACATATATCTCCTTGTTTCTCTGATCTGTAGATATCTATTTTTTTTTATACTCACAAGGTATATTTTAGTTACAGTTTATTGTAATGATTAACTGTGTGGCTTTTGATTTAATACCGTAATATCTTCACAACGATTTATTACACGTGAAAAAGATAACTTTTCTTTGTTTTGTTTGACGTATAGTGATATTTTATGGAAATGTTCTTTCAGGAAAACTTAGAAAACATACCTAATCGGTACCTTTATTTGCTTTACTGAGTTTTCCCGTAATTACAGAAACAAGACACAGGCATAACGAGTAGAATAGCATTAGCATAGATGCTGTATTGCGATAGTAGGGATAAAAAAACGCGGTTACGTGGGCGAAGGTATCCGACCAGCGATATCGCATCGCGACCGACTTTTGCAGCGATTTAGTAGATCTTCCTCAAACACCCATTTTATCATTAACAGAGGACATTAGGATCGCCGAATGCCGCTATGACGTCCAATGATAGCAGTGAAAAACCAGGAGGGGGGATTCTTCAATCAAAATTGAAGTAACACATCCATAATAACGATTAAGATTAGTAGTCCTGTCTCTCATGAACAAACGTCTTCATTAATTGGGTTGGGTCCCCTTAATCCAGACAAAATCTTTAGCAAAGGGTGTAAGTAATTGATGAAAGCATATTGTGTACATGTATGTCCCTATGTATCGAACTCAAACAGAGCACTTTTGTCAGCTTTCGAGTTATATTGCTACTAGCATTGCAGTCTGCGTAAGCGCAATCCAATCGTAACGAAACCTAATGATCGTGCTATAAAAAGTGACGTGACGTGACGGGGTGTATGTTCATTCCTACCTTTAAGCGCCTTTCTAAAGTCATATATTACTGTCTAGTCTAGACAATGTATTACGGTTATACCTACATCAGCTATATCTTGTTTCATAGGCACAGACTGATAAAATAAAATATGCTAAGGAGACCATTTGAATTTCAAAGTGTTTTTTTTTTTTTATGGAAACGTTGCCGCCACTAGGATTTTTTGTCGAAATTGGCTCAACATAATGTTGAGTAGTAATACAAAATTACTAACTAACATTATGCTAAGCTGATGGCCCTTTTGGCACATACATTCTAATTAAATGTGCCTATTTGTTATGTCTTTATTTTAGTATTGTAATGCCAATAAATGTTATTATCTTTCTCCTTTCTATACAGTTTTACATAACACACACTTGTAGTTGTCGAAGGGTGTCGATCAGAAATCACTGTAACAAGGTGTGTAGGACTGCACAACGCCAACATATCCATAAATCTGTTCAAAATGGTGATCCCGCCAAAGTTTGGAAATTTCTGAAATCAATGGGTGTCGGAAAATCGTCTCATGATGCTATTCCTAAAGATTTGGATCTCAGTTTACTTAATACTCATTTCTCTACTTCGCCTGTATTGAATAAGGCCATCAAAGCTATTACTTTGAGTCACCTTTCTAACCTTCCGACACCTGATTATTCCCCTTTTGTCATTACTCAATTCACCGCATGTGATGTTAAAAGGAGCATTGTATCAATAACATCCAACGCGGTTGGATGTGACTGTATCAGCCGTAAGATGATAATTCCTATCCTTGATGAAATTCTTCCTGTCATCCTTTTCATTCTTAATTCTTCTGTCTCTTGTAGTGTCTTTCCGCATGCGTGGAAAGATGCTCAGGTTATACCTTTACCTAAAAAATCGAATCCTGCATCCTTCTCTGATTATCGTCCTATATCCATACTACCGTTCCTATCCAAAGTCCTTGAAAACCTTATCCACCATCAACTCAGCTCGTTCCTTTCCAAAAATAATCTGCTTAATCCGTTCCAATCTGGTTTCCGTCCTGGACACAGCACTACCACAGCTCTCATTAACATTACGGATGATATCAGGTCAGGCATGGAAATCGGAAATTTAACGGTACTTGCATTGCTAGATTTTAGCAATGCTTTTAATACTGTTGATTACGATATTTTGCTTGGCGTACTTTGCTCTTTTAACATATCTCCATCGGTAATTGACTGGTTTCATAGTTACCTGTTTGGTCGTCGGCAACGTATTTGTATTGAAGATTCCTTCTCTTCTTGGTGCCACACCTCCGCCGGCGTGCCACAGGGTGGCGTTTTATCCCCTTTACTTTTCGCACTTTTCATTAATTCTATTTCTCAACGAATTTCTTCTTCCTACCACCTTTATGCAGATGATCTTCAGATTTATACCCAAGCCCTTCTAGGAACGTTGTCTAATGCCATTGACACTATTAACACAGATCTCGCTCGAATAGGTGACTGGAGCATGGAGTTTGGGCTAAAAATAAACCCTACTAAAACTCAAGTGACTGTTATTGGCAGTTCCCGTATGATGTCCAAGATTGACTGGTCCGTACTTCCTCGAGTTTCTTTTAATAATGTTGTAATTCCTATCGCTGATCGTGTTAAGAACTTGGGGATATATATCGACAGTACTCTTTCTTGGACCACACAACTACAGGAAGCCAGTCGTAAGGTGTTTGCTTCTGCAGGTTCGTTGAGACGTCTTCGAAATTTCCTGCCTATTACAACTAAAATTGCGCTAGCACAATCTATTCTACTCCCTATTCTCGACTATGCTGATGCCAGCTATCTTGATCTCACTCAGGACCAATTTGACAAGCTTGAGCGACTTCAAAACCTTTGTATCAGATTTATATTTGGCTTGCGCAAATATGATCATATTTCTGAATTTCGTACAAAGCTCAAATGGCTTCCCATCCGCCTTCGCCGGAATGCCCATATTCTTTCTCTACTATATAATGTGCTTTTTAATCCTTCCACTCCTTCTTATCTTAAAGAACGCTTTGAGTTCCTTTGTGACACACACTCTAAGTCCTTGAGGTCATCAGAAAATTTAAAATTAAAAATCCGTTTGCATTCCACCTCTTTCTTTGATAAATCATTCACTATACAAGCAGCTCGTTTGTGGAATGCATTACCACTAAAAGTGAGACGCGCTCAATCAATAGCCATTTTTAAAAAAATGGTAAAGGAGCATTACCTTTCGCTCTAATTTTGCCACTTTCTTCTTTCTTGTTTGTACTTGATATATATTAGTATATATTTATAATAAATTTGCGTTTATTGTATAGTATGTATTAGTATTATTATGTCTAAGTAATATGTATGTACACCTAGACTGCCCAATACCTTCTCCTATATGTCAGTCCATCCAAAGGTTGTCTGGAAGAGATCGCCTTGTGCGATAAGACCGCCCATTGTACATTGTAAATTAGTAAGCCTTTTCTGTATTATGATACTTATGGTGTACAATAAAGAGTATATAAATAAATAAATAAATAAATAAGGGTTAAGCAGAGATTATTAAAAAATGCTGCAGTTAAAATACGCAGTTAGGCAATTCGCATCACGCAGCGTAGCGCGGTGCGTGATGTTCCGTTGTTTGCAAGTACCTGTATTTGTATAGAAATCACGCATGGTGCAACACATCGAAAACGCATTCACGCGCGGGATTATTGTTCCGTCGCCACGCACCCCGCAGCGTAGCGCGGGGCGGTGTGTGATTCGCCTTAAACTATCTTCAAAACAGAAGACGATATCACTGGCAGTTATTTTTTACAGATAATCTGAAGTGACTAGCAGAATTCAATCCAAGTGCAAATTACCTACCTACAAGATTTTTTCAAATTACTCAATTGTTTGCTTGACATTATTAATTGTGCTGTTTTGCCATGCGAAATTAATCTGTATCATTATTGCAGTAAGATTTACTAGATTTATTGTGTGTTATGTTTAATAAAGTGGGATGCATCGTCATCTGTACAGTGCAAGATTATCAGTAGGTCAACGAAGATTTTTTTTAGTTTTTTGACAATAACGTCCATCGCTCGATAAGTTCACAAAACAATCATCATAAATGCTTTCTAACCGTCAATGTATCGATGATTCTAAGTTTAAATTATTACGTGGTTGTGGATGGTCGGTATGTGGTTGGTCGTGGTTGTGGTGGATGTATTTGCAACTAGCACTTTGCTCGCGACTTCATTGGCGTGACCCACAGAAACTGTACATTTTTTCGGGATAAAAAGTAACTTATAGCACTCAAGAATAATGTCGCTTTTTATTAGTGAAATAATTTTAAGAATCAGATCAGTAGTTCTGGAGATAACCTCATACATACAAACTTATAAACTATATATATTTATAATATATCTCAGCCTAGGTCACCCTGCAAGTCATAACAATGGTGCTAAAAATAACACAATTAAAAAAAAAGTAATGACGTGACGTTACTTTTTTGTAATTCTGTAGGTAGTTTGGTTATAATTAGGTAACTTCTTACATAAAGGAAACAAAAAAAACATGGTGTGAACTGTTTGTGTTATAAATATTTTAAGTACCTAATTTACTGATTTACAAGCACTTGTGGAACTATGGATGTATTTGCAATATGAGAATGCATATACATCTGGCGAATACGCAGCGAATATGCAGCGAATGCGCTGCGCCCTTCAAAATGAGGATTCGCTGTGCCGACGGCTTAAGAGGCTAAGCTGAGTTGATAGCGAGGGTCCCTCGCTATCAACTCAGCTTAGCCTCTTAGGAGCTCTGGAGACCATACTCACCACAGCAACAAAATACTGTGCCCTGCCTCTCATCATAGGTTTAGGTATCGGCAGGGATCTTGATCACAGATTTTTTGTCAACTGTCTATTGGGCTAAAAATGTAGGTACATGCGCGAGCATGTACCTACATTTTTAGCCCAATAGACAGTTGTCAGTACAGTTGTAGATAGTTGACAATACGTAATAGAGAATAGTCCAATAGACGACGAGCATCGACTGACGACCCAATCGCGTGCAGCCCGTCTTGTTCATTCCGCCAAAGAGACCGAAAAACCAGCTAATGCGCAGGTGACGTTTGTGATCATAACTGATGCCGCTAGTTATACCTATCTTATGTTCCCAGTCATGTCTTCGGGATTTCCATATGCCATCCAATTAAAAGCTTCTCAATATACCTATACCATCTAGTCAGTAAGAAAAATATAGGTACGTTTTAAACAAAGGCAGTACTAATTTTTCATCGTCATAGTAAAGTAATTTAAAAGTCACCAGTGACCTGCGCAGGCGCGTGACTGCTAAACTAGGCGGCATGTCGCAATACTTAACGCTAAATCATTGAAGATTATCCATAGTTTAGGTCATGAATATTCTAAAGGTTAAAGAAGATTTGTGTTTTACGTTTAAGAATTGTTAATGCAAGATGAGTCGTATATATATATATACATATATATATATATATATATATATATGTATACAAAATATATTTGTAGGTTTGTTTAAAGACGTAACATAATCAGCTTATAATGTTGCCACTGCTGGGACACAGGCCTCCTCTCTGTGAGAGGGAGTGGGTCGTAGTCCACCTCGTGGATCCAGTGTAGGTTGGTGAATGTCACAAGTCTTTACACTTTTGGTTCTAGGACATGCCGGTTTCCTAACGATGTTTTCTTTCGCTGTTTTGAGATACACGTAAAGTTTGCGCCATCCAGCCGGCCTAGCATGACCACGATAGAAACGGGTTTTGTCTACAGATGAATAGACAAAGTGACAGATTGTAGAAAGATTTCTACCGTTTTATGCATACATTAAAGAGAAGAAATATTTCTATTCTTCAGTGGGCAAAATTCTGATATGCCAAGCACGAGTCGCTGCGTGCTCGGGCAAAGAGATAACGAGTTGGATAGAAATAACTATCTATTCTTTGGTAGAATATGAGATAGAATCGGTCATGCTAAGCGTGCTGGAGACTAATCCGCGACCTACGATCTTATAAGTTAGAGCTTCTGGGCCACCACTGCTGTTCTTAAAGACATAATCATCGTCATTTTTCTGAGCCTGTCTGAGTTTGTATGGATACCTTCTTTGTATTGTGCCAAACTTTCTTGCTCTGTACTAACTGTTGTTGCTGTACTAACAACTATACAGAGACAAAAAAGCTGTTTCAATGCGTGTTGATGATTTTAGACTATTTAGAATATAGAGGTTAGTCAAAATATTGATATTTTGATTATGTTTATGCGCGAAAAGTCCTGATATAATTAAAAAACAATTTAGACTATTCTTACCCACTTTTCCATTGTGAATCGGTGTGCAGTCATAATAATAATAATAAAAAAATACTTGGTATATAAATGCCCTAACTTGCTACAGTGCTAGTCTAACGGGTCCCTATACTTTATTTGGAATTAAAAAATGACCAAACAATTTACTTGAAAAAAATCTGTAGAATTTTAAAATTTCACTTAAAATTTCCGGTTAATAAAGATACGAAAACTACATCCTTTGTTTCTTAGTGTATAATAAACATTTATATCCAATATGACATATACATTTTACAAATTTCAAGTACCAAACCAACTTAACTTACTGCATTCCTTCCACTACACACCTGACGCACAAGTGAGATAAAAACAAAAGGTGTGACGTCACTCGTTTTTGCTGACCAGTGCCTGGCAGTACCACGGAGGGAAACATCCTTATTGAGCCATTACGAGTCTAACAAGATGATTCTAACTATACATTTTATATATTAAACAAACGAGACTGATATCACACTAATATTATTAAGACGAAAGTTTGTGTGTGTGTGTGTATGTTTGTTACTTCTTCACGCTGAAACGGCTGGACGGATTTGGATGAAATTTGGCAAAGAGGTAGCCTGGGACCTGGAAAAACACATAGGCTACTTTTCATCCATTTTCCGCAGACGAAGTCGCGGGGAACAGCTAGTAGTAAATATACTAGAATTAATTTATGAGTATTAACATTATTATGTAAGGTTAAACGAGGAACGTATTGAAGGATTCAGTACTTGATACTAGTCAGTGGCGGTTCGACAGGGGGGAGGAGTTCGTAGGGGTCATGATCCCCCCAAACAAAATCGTATAAAAATGTACGAAACATAGTAATTCACGGTATAGCATGTCGGAATTAATCGGTATGACCCCGAAAGTCTTCGTCTGCGGCATGACCCCTCCCAAAGTCTTCGGTTGCGACCGCGCCTGATACTAGTTCGATTAACTGCGGAACTAGGGAATGCAATCCCGTAAGAAAATTAAGTCTCCATATCGCTCTAAGGTTTGCTGTAAAAAACTCAATTTTGAGCTTGCAATGTTAAGTTCGCCTTTGTACCTATAGAGCGTTTCACATAAAAATAGTAAATTAAAAATTAAAAAAACCCGACTGCCAAAAAACAACTAAAAAGTTCAAAACAAGAGCACTTTTCAAGCAGTCTGATGCAGTTGGTGGCAATTATTTGTGTTAAATCTTAGATTTTATGCCACCAACTGCATCAGACTGCTTGAAAAGTGCTCTTGTTTTGAACTTTTTAGTTGTTTTTTGGCAGTCGGGTTTTTTTAATTTTTAATTTACTATTTTTATTTTTCACTTTTTAGTTTTTAATGTACACACATCAAAAGTGTCTAGGGATCAAGCATTTTTATGCGGATTTCTTGAGATTGAGATGTGGCTTTGTAATAAATTTATGATTTTATAAATTTATATGGATCCTTTTTGGTGCATTTCATAATTTGAATCAGGAACTCTCAATCAAATTCGAGTAAAAGATGAAAATAAGCTGTCAATATTTTCCCTATAAAAACATACAACGCATTGAAGACATTATTAGTGCTACTGTTTCCCTACTACTGATTAAAACCAACGTTATTATGGAGCGGCGACGTCATTTAAGCAGGGAAGAAATGCTCAGAGCCGTGGGAATGATAGAAGCTGGTTCCCGGCAACGTACTGTAGCTTTAGCTCTGAATACAAGTCAGAGTGTTATCAGTCGACTTTGGACACGTTACCGAAGCACTGGTACCGTGGCTGAGCGCCATGGAGGACGGTATCGCTGCACCACACGGAGACAAGACCGATACATTCAAATCTTAACTCGAAGAGCTCCAACAATAACCGCCATGATGTTAGCCGTGAGGCTTCATCACTCTTCAGGGAACTTAATTAGCGACCAAACAGTCAGAAACCGCTTGCATGAAGTGAACCTTCATTCCCGAAGACCGCTACGGGTACCACCTATAGCAATGCACAATCGTAGGATTCGATATCAATGGGCTCTTGAACACAGAAATTGGGCAGAAGAACAATGGCGTTTCGTGTGCTTTTCTGATGAGTCTCGTTTTGGTATGAGACCGGATACAAGACGTATACGACACTGGAGAACCCCTGGACGCCAACAGCGATTAAAATCCTGCCAGGAAGTCCATCCTTATAGTGGTGGAACCATCATGGTATGGGCGGGTATTTGGATCGGCGGAAGAACTGAGTTGATTTGGATCAGAGGCAACCTCAACGCTCAAATTTATGCTGAGACGATTGTATCAGACGTCATCGTTCCTCTACAAGTGCAAATCGGTCCCTTATTTCAGTTAATGCATGATAATGCACGACCGCACACCGCAAGAGTTGTAAGACAGACTCTCGCCGCAGCTAACATCAATGTCCTGCCCTGGCCTGCTCAGTCGCCAGACTTGAACCCGATTGAGCATGCATGGGATATGCTACAGAGAAGAGCTCTGCCGAATATGGAGGGTATCCAGTCGCAAGAAGACCTTTTTTTGTTGTTGCAACGAACATGGGCGGCCATTCCACAGCGTGATTTGGATGAACTCATTTTGAGTATGCCAAACCGATGTTCTTGTGTTGTTAGTGTTCGCGGTAGAAACACGGATTATTAATTGTTTAAGTTACCCAATAAAATTTTAAAGAAAACTGTTATTTCAGTCTTTTTTTCGAACTTTAATGTTAGTGGTTCAAATGTCAAAAATCCCTTTATTAGGAAAATGGCAAATTTCTTTATTAATGCAAAGGTGACTTGGTTTATCGTTACTGTGACAAACGAAAACACTTTATTTGATGAATCCTTAAAGAAAATTTTAATTAATATCAATCAGGAGAAAAGTTATTGCAAAAATATATGTTGATCCCTAGATACTTTTGATGTGTGTATGTTTTCGTAATCTTCTTTTCGAGCCCTTCATTTTGATACCCCACATGATAGGTTTTGAGGATAAGTAAGAATTAGCGAGAATGATTGCTTTGTTGAACAACTTTAAATCGTTATATATCCTAAACTATTATTTAAAATGAAAAATGATAAAAGAAACCTAAAGATGATTTTAAAATACCTATTCAACGACACCCCACTTGACATAGTTCATCAACTTTTTTTTTTTTCATTTTGACTATATGGCGTCTGGTTGTCGCTGTGGTGAATTTTGATTACTGTTATGTCTTTAGTGACACTCGCAAGGTTAAGACGAATCGATTGACGTAAGAATTATCAAAATCGGCCTACGCATTTGGTCTCTAGAACGCCACATAGAAACAAACATACATACATACATACATACATACATACATAGACTGATAAACACATTACCCTCCTTTGCGTCTCGCAGTCGGGTAAAAAGTCTCTTCGGCGCTACGTTGGCTGCCCTGTCTGTGACTCCTGTAGGATACCTACTGTTTTATACTAATACCTAATAATAGGGAAGGCAAATCTTAATTCTTACCACTAATTATTATTGTATGTGTGTGTTTGCACGTGAGATTTTTGTCCATAAGTGTATCCAAGACACAGAACGAATTTCTGGGTGACTCAATACTCTTCAAGAAGAAATTATACGGCTTCCATGTTTAGACTCAATTTCAATCTAGAAATATACCAACATAATTATATACATAGAATCAATAACTTAACATTTTGTGGGTAATGAAATGGAAACAGACAAATAGGTTCCCATACATAAAATATTTAATGATCTCTCACATAAAAACAATTGAAGACATACAAAACTAGTAACCCATAGTCATAACAAAAAATATTTTTAACACAACGGCCTTCATAGTATTCCAGGTCTTTATTACAGTAGAAATAAGGTCCAGTTTAGCTCCAAAAATATTCTCCATATAGTCTAAGAGTCAGCGACCTACCTACCGTAAAAAATACTTAATCAATATATTATTTTGAGCAGACTTATCGTCTCACGAATTCGTTGCGGATAATGTGTGATTTTTGACACTTAACAAATTATCTATTTTACTGGAATCGTCGCTTGTAAAGTCAAGGCCGAAACTGCATAAGTGTTTAAGGAAATAACGAGTTTTCCTTGTAAACCATGGATATAGAATTTGATGTAATTTGGACTATTACTATATATGCTTCCTATTAAGTAGGTACTGTAATATTCAGTAAGTACCTGCCGGCCTAGCATGACCACGATAGAAACGGGTTTTGTCTACATAGAAATAGACAAAGTGACAGATTGTAGAAACATTTCTACGTTTTATGAATGAAATCTGTCACTTTGTCTATTTCTATGTAGACAAAACCCGTTTCTATCGTGGTCATGCTAGGCCGGCTGGTAGGCATATAATGTATTTTACGCTAAAAATAAAAACTCCTTTTTAAGATTCGATAGTAAAACTAGGAACCCTTGTAGTTTCATCACGTCCGTCTGTCCGTCTGTCACAACCTCGTAAAATCTACAATTCTTAACCAATTTGTATGAAACTTTGCAGGTAGATGTATTCATGTATTCTTTGAATCGCCATAAAAGCGTGTAGAGAAATCACTTATATCTAATAAAATAATCAGGGAGCATACATGGAAACTGAGGGATGAAAAAAATAATATTTTGGGGGTCAATAGAATTAGTAAGAAAACATTTTCAAAGGTCTCCATAAAAGATATGAGAAAATTTGATAAAATTGTGCCTTCCCAGCGCCAAAACACATTAAACTACTACGTACCCATTACAAAAGATAAAAAAAAACTTTCTACATTAAAAATAAACAAATATAGAGAGCTATTAATAAATAATGAACCGCATTGAGTGCTTTCAGTTTTGTTTGAGAAGATATTTTAAAAGGTATCGATTGACGAGTTATAATTGAATCGAGTTTGTCGAAGGAGGTTATTATGGAATCTATTACGAGACTTATTGCCTCAGGGAGGCAAACGACAATATTAGCTTACATAATATTGTATGTCAATCATATTAATAAACTATATTTTTTCCCGCGATTCGGTCCGCGTGGATTAAAAAAAATACCATTATAAATGACTCCCTTAGGCTAGTACAGTCAGTGCCCCACATTGCCTGAACCCTCTTAGAGATAGTAAGATTCTAAGAGGGGTCAGATAATGTGGAGCACTACGTACTACGAGGTCAAGTCTGGCTCATCATCTCTGGCTCATCCTACCAAAATTATATGAAATGTGGCTTGGATTAGATGGACCCAAACTACCAAACTGTGAAAACTACATTAAGGCGCTATAGGTCCAGCGAAATATTTTACGTGCGGGGGTGAAGAACACGATGCGGCGAGCGCGCCCGCGGGCTACGGGGTGGCGCGTTGACGAGATCTCTTGCGGCGGGCTGAGCGCGACGCTATTACTTTTAGTGGAAATTGGCGCGCACATAGTGTAATTAAAGTACCTAGTTGTCAAACTTTATTAGGTACCTACTTTTGGTACAAGTTAGTTTAGCGAATTAAATCAATTTATTTTTTGTGGTGGTTATTTGGAAAAACTAGGTAGGTAATACCTACCTAGTTTTTCCAAATAACCACCTATTCCGATTTCTAAAAGGTTAGTACATACTATGTACTAACCTTTTAGAAATCGGAATAGGTAGCGTTATAAAATAAATAAATAAAAAAGTTTCTAGAACAAAAACTGTCTAAATTTCTAACTTAGCAAAGTTACAATATCCAATTGCCTATAACATAGCCTATTTCTTATCGGATCTGCAATATTCTTGTTAGATACATGTTTCTAGACTACCACACGTCTAGTAAGACACAATTTATCATCCTAACTTACACACAGAAATATCGCATTTTCAAACTCATATCGATCTATATTATAGGCACAATATCCATGAAATTCAGAGTCTTTACACAACATTATGTCCTAGCCTTCCTACCGAACCTAAATACATGACTAGATTCTATATAACACATTACAACAATCCTACAAATGCAATTTTATGTACATAACACTTATTCTCAAATTATAGCTTTCCTATCGTCGAGAGGTATAACTGCTTATGTACATCTTATGTAAACAACATTCCTACACTATAAAACCACGATGTACACAAAACCTCGATTATGGTTACAAAGGTATTCACGACTTTACATAAAAAACATGAAATCTTATTCCTACACAATAGGCTATTTGACTCATTTTGGGAAATGGTTTATATTAAATCTTCATTATATTATAAGCACACTACATTGATATTTCAAGGAGATCTACTGTATTTATCAATAAAAATCAGTGATTAAGTATAAATTTCCAAAACCGCTCCAAAAACGCTGTTTCTGACAGAAGTGACGTAACACGCTAGTAAACGAGCTTTGTCAAAAGACAGATGGTGCAGCTGAAATTAATTTCATCAATAATTCATTTTTATCGGCTATAGTGGCGTATAAATGGTGTGTAGTTCCACAATGTACAAATACGTCTTTAAGCAGTCCATCATGATTCATGACACAAAAGAATTTATAGGTAATGTTTCTGAGTTTTTATCAACATAACCTAAAATGAGATTTCACAAAACTTCTGAATGATTATATAAAAGATTTGTAAATAAATATGTGGTAGGTAGGTACTTACACAGCTGTTTTTAAATTTTTAAGTTCCGCAGCATAATAATCAGCGTTATTCTTAAAGAAAAGTGCAATGCGTCTATCTTAGGTAGGTTGTTGTTATCAGCTTGCACAAAATTTGACTCCATTTTGTGATTCGATATAAATATTTATGCCACTAGATGACTATATAGAAGATTTCTATGAAAACAGCTTCAGAAATAGCTCAAAGATCGATTAAAGCACCCAAAAACATAAAACGCAAACTACATCTGTCAAAGCCGTGCTTATGCTCAAAGACTACATATATACATACATATATACTTATGCTTACATTGCTTACTCCAGTGTTGCCAAGCTAGATTTTCATTTTACCCCAATGCCTGATTAATTTTACTCTAAAATCATAACTATTTATACAAAAATACCTGGGACCTGGCTAAAGTTTTGGTTTTAGATATACAATAAAACAAGTTCTTTCTTAATCAATGGTCATGTTTCACAATAAAAATATGCTGAATTTGTTTGTTTAACTCAAATTCAATTCAAATACTTAGGTACCTACATGTATTGCTTACCAAAAAGCCCATAAACTTTAGTAATCATAACAACAATACGAAATCTAACCTTAAAATTTTGGAAGTGACTCCGCGACCGCCGCCGTGACCTGAATTTGCAGCCGGCACCGGTTGCTAAATTGGCAGCCGGCGCTGACTTTGGAAAAAGCGGGAAAGGGGGTTGGCAATTTGGCATAATAAAAAAAACATTTCATGTTTCATTTGACATTTGAGTAACATACCTAATTAGGGTCCAAGAGCGAGCAAAGCGAGGGAACTTGGACACCCCGACACGGACAGGTTAGGTTCGAAGGGGTTGACGGGGGCTTCAGTGAGCGAGCAAACCGAGCGAACGAAGCCCCCGTCAACCCCTTCGTGTTAGGTTACTCATAACCTTGCAGATAGAAATAGGAGCTCCGCGTACCGGGGCTCCATCAACCACCTCCATCCCCCTTGTAAGTCCAAAAAAGTTGTATTTTGTTTTACATTGACACTGTAATTTAAAAGTCAGTCTAAGGTATTTAATTCAACCTAAAACACGGCAACATTAATCTGCTGCTACGGTAGTTTGCAATTATTTTCGTCTGGTATCACTGCTACTCCAAGGCTACTCCGGTTCCTAACGGCATTATTTTTGGGAGCCTAGTCGGCGCCGGCTGCGGAGGCGCTCCCTAAAATTTTACCCTCAAAGGGCACTGGCAGACGCCCATAGAACGCTGGGCCTCAGATTGTGTAAGTCGGTACAGATATGAAATTAGTTTGGTGTGATCGAGTATTTCAAGAGTATTTAAATTCATTTTTTATTTGTTTTGTACGTAATTGGGTTAAAGAGAAATATTCTTATTTCTGACAGTGAGGTTAAGTATGGTGTGAATGATCCAGTGAAGTACAGCCCGACTAATGAGTTCTCAATTCAAAGGTTTTACTTGCTGTCACTATGATATTCTGTGGAAGCACGCGCCAGCCAGCATGCACCCGTTTTTGTTTTAGTGGTTTTTTCAAAATATCAATGGCATAATCATTTTATTTCTTATTTATTTCGATTTTTGATTCCAATTCTTAATCTCGTAAGATAAATTAGGCAAAGAACAATTAAAATATATTTTTATTTTTGGTTAAGCTTTTATTACTGTACCATATCAAGCCTAAAACTGCCGACGTCCTTTACTCTAAAGAATTCTTTACCCTAAAAATAAGTTGGCAACACTGGCTTACTAGCGTGTGACGTCACCAGAGTGCAACTGGCCGTTCTTGTCACAGATAAAATAACAAAAAATATTGCATTTTATTTTCGTGTAATTTGCAAATATATACATATTTTAGTTGAAAATCAAGTGAAATAAGTTTATTTACGCTATGAACTGATAGGATGACCACAATCTATAGCATATTTTCAATGTTGTCAAGAAGCCTATTCTAATAAGAAAATAATACAAATCCAATAGGAAACAAATTGTAAACATTAATCAATACTAAAATTAAGGAAATAATAACTCAAAATAACATAAAACACGATATTAAAACCGACAAGTACAATGACCCCTTTTGATCGGCGCCAGCTCTTGGACCCTAATTAGGTATGTTACTCAAATGAAACATGAAATGTTTTTTTAATTATGCCAAATTGCCAACCCCCTTTCCCGCTTTTTTCCAAAGTCAGCGCCGGCTGCCAATTTAGCAACCGGTGCCGGCTGCAAATTCAGGTCACGGCGGCGGTCGCGGAGTCACTTCCAAAATTTTAAGGTTAGATTTCGTATTGTTGTTATGATTACTAAAGTTTATGGGCTTTTTGGTAAGCAATACATGTAGGTACCTAAGTATTTGAATTGAATTTGAGTTAAACAAACAAATTCAGCATATTTTTATTGTGAAACATGACCATTGATTAAGAAAGAACTTGTTTTATTGTATATCTAAAACCAAAACTTTAGCCAGGTCCCAGGTATTTTTGTATAAATAGTTATGATTTTAGAGTAAAATTAATCAGGCATTGGGGTAAAATGAAAATCTAGCTTGGCAACACTGGAGTAAGCAATGTAAGCATAAGTATATATGTATGTATATATGTAGTCTTTGAGCATAAGCACGGCTTTGACAGATGTAGTTTACGTTTTATATTTTTGGGTGCTTTAATCGATCTTTGAGCAATTTCTGAAGCTGTTTTCATAGAAATCTTCTATATAGTCATCTAGTGGCATAAATATTTATATCAAATCACAAAATGGAGTCAAATTTTGTGCAAGCTGATAACAGCAACCTACCTAAGATAGACGCATTTATGGTTCCACTTTTCTTTAAGAATAACGCTGATTATTATGCTGCGGAACGTAAAAATGTAAAAACAGCTGTGTAAGTACCTACCTACCACATATTTATTTACAAATCTTTTATATAATCATTCAGAAGTTTTGTGAAATCTCATTTTAGGTTATGTTGATAAAAACTCAGAAATATTACCTATAAATTCTTTTGTGTCATGAATCATGATGGACTGCTTAAAGACGTATTTGTACATTGTGGAACTACACACCATTTATACGCCACTATAGCCGATAAAAATGAATTATTGATGAAATTAATTTCAGCTGCACCATCTGTCTTGACAAAGCTCGTTTACTAGCGTGTTACGTCACTTCTGTCAGAAACAGCGTTTTTGGAGCGGTTTTGGAAATTTATACTTAATCACTGATTTTTATTGATAAATACAGTAGATCTCCTTGAAATATCAATGTAGTGTGCTTATAATATAATGAACATTTAATATAAACCATTTCCCAAAATGAGTCAAATAGCCTATTGTGTAGGAATAAGATTTCATGTTTTTTATGTAAAATCGTGAATACCTTTGTAACCATAATCGAGGTTTTGTGTACATCGTGGTTTTATAGTGTAGGAATGTTGTTTACATAAGATGTACATAAGCAGTTATACCTCTCGACGATAGGAAAGCTATAATTTGAGAATAAGTGTTATGTACATAAAATTGCATTTGTAGGATTGTTGTAATGTGTTATATAGAATCTAGTCATGTATTTAGGTTCGGTAGGAAGGCTAGGACATAATGTTGTGTAAAGACTCTGAATTTCATGGATATTGTGCCTATAATATAGATCGATATGTGTTTGAAAATGCGATATTTCTGTGTGTAAGTTAGGATGATAAATTGTGTCTTACTAGACGTGTGGTAGTCTAGAAACATGTATCTAACAAGAATATTGCAGATCCGATAAGAAATAGGCTATGTTATAGGCAATTGGATATTGTAACTTTGCTAAGTTAGAAATTTAGACAGTTTTTGTTCTAGAAACTTTTTTATGTGACTAGGTAGGTCCATGGGAGTTGTACCATTGGATAGGTAGGATTTTCCGCAAATTATGATGTGTAATTAATTTATGGTTGGATATTTAAATAAAGTAGATTAGAAGGGCTCACACGTAGTGAAAACGAAAGTGAATTAGGATTCAAAAACACGGCTCTATGTGAGGTAAAGTAATTAGGTTATATAAGAAACGCGTGCTCTCCGAGGCACGGAGGGGTCTCGATGTGTAAATAACGGTCACCCATCCAAGGACTGACCGCGGCAAGCGCAGCTTAACCTCGCAGATCGATCGATTAGCGCGGCCGTCATTTAGCCACGAGCTTTTTTTTAATAAATTATGATTATAATAATAAAATGCGAAATCCTAATCAAAGAAGAAAATTATATGAATTAATAATTTTAATATTATATTAATATTAATATAATTTTCTTCATATTGGTGGCATTCAAACGTCTATGCTTCGGGACTTCCCGGATAGCGTCTGATTTAAACATTTATCTACGAATTATTTATTTATAATACAAGAGTGTAAGCAAGCATATTCTTTATTATTTGAGACGTATAAGATTTAGTTTGAATAGGATTTCGCATTTTATTATTATAATCATAATTTATTTATCTATATTATTTATTTATTTATTATCTAAAATGATGTACCTATCTATTGTATCTTTTGTTTGACGGATTTTACTGACGGAAAAATATTTAATCATGACGAATTTTTGACGGAAAATACCAACCTGCTTAGCGGAATTTTGAAATTGTAATTGGCAACACTGTTAGGATGTGAGCGTACCTATGTTTATCAGTCAATAGGTGGTCAATAGCGCTATTTGCCCAAATATGTGCTAAAACCTAACCTTAATTGTATAAAAAATATTATATTAATGATATTATTACGTTTGTTAGTCATTTTCACAAAGAATTATTGAAAATAATCATTTCGTGAGCGGCGAAAAATTTGGCACACGTCCTACTCCGGTGAGGTCTGAGACCGGACTGAAGCAGTCGTGCGCACGTTCTTAGGAACGTTTTTTGGGTATAAAAAATTATCTAAAATTGCCGTTTTAATTTTTATACAATTTTATTAATGAATTCACTAACTCAATTATTAAATAATATGTTAAAAAAATTTCAAAAATTAAAACGTAAGAAATAAGTCTAAAAAATGAAATATTCGTAATGAAAAAGTATCTTCGAGAGGTATCTTTGGAATTTTTTTCTATCGAGTGAAGTTATTCATATCGTGTATTGAATTAATGATTTCACTAGCTAATATGCTTAAGTATACTATATATTTTTTTCTGGGTGGAAACTGTAAGAAATCTTATAAAAAAATGAAAAATTCTAGAGCTCATTCTAGCGTTTTGTGAACCCATAGCGCCTTAAAATCCGTTTAGTATTTTTTGCGTGATGCCCGCACAAACAGAAGAAAAAAAAATCGGGCATGGTTACGTCTCAGTATACTTACCAATACTTACCCTATCCTAATTGTTTTTTCTGGAATATTTTCAATGTACAGACACGATTTTTTTACCATTTTTATGAGTAAGTACCTACTTATAGATAGACAACTCTTGTAACAGAAAACTCAATAATTCATTTCGTACCTGAAGGTCGAGATTTCAAATGTCAGTGCCCTCGAATACTCTTAATTAAACGCGAGAAAGTTTGCAGCAACATGTATTAAGTCTGTCAAATTATTCCAGAAAGTACCTTTAGATACCTTTGATTCTCAATAAATAATAATTACAGTAATTAAATAAGGCGTAGATGATTATAACTCTATATTTACGAAATATTTGTGCTTGGCAGTGTCTAAACATTTTCTGAATATATTCAATTAGAACTTTAGAAAGCAAAAAATAAAAAAATTGGTACCCAAAATTGTAGAGGAGCTAGATGCGAAAAGGTACTAACGCCACACGTCCCAATTAGTTAAAACCCTACTATATAATCCTACTAATATTATATTATTAATATACAGGGTGGCAGGTTAGACAGTGGAAATATTTTAAGGGGTCATTGTACTCATCATTATGAACAACTTTTACTATGGGACCAACCCTGAAATCCAAATCCTGAGTTCCACGCATTTATGTTCACATAACTCAACAAAATGTATGGAACAGCTGATTTTTTTTTTGCGATTTCGGGGTTGGTCCCATAGTAAAAGTTGTTCATAATGATGAGTATAATGACCCCTTAAAATATTTCCACTGTCTAACCTGCCACCCTGTATAAATGCGAAAGTTTGTGTGTGGGTGTGTGTGTATGTTTGTTACCTCTTTTCGATGAAACGGCTGGACGGATTTGGATGAAATTCGGCAAAGAGGTAGCCTGGAACCTGGAAAAACACAGGCTACTTTTCATCTATTTTCACGCCGACAAAGTCGCGGGGAACAGCTAGTAGGTGATATTTAGTCGTATAAAATGCTTATTATTAAAAAGATAAAAGAATATTAAATACCGTCTTTGTTTCCACTGCAATTACATTATATGTAGTTCGCATCGTAATAAATAGCAAAATCGCTTTTGTAATTTTCACACGCTTACATCGGAATGTTGCATATAATTGAGTATTGGAACGGGTTGTAAAATCCATCAACTATGTGAATAGAGCTATCGCTTCGATTATAATTAAAACACGTGCACTATTAGTATTCAAATTAAATTAAAATTCAACGTAGTTTATAAAATTGACGGATCAACTGATTGCAATAAATAGATAAACATGGAAGACGCTATAACAGAAAAACGAACCGAAGCTGTTAAAGAGACTTTCAGCAAAAACCTCTAATTTATTTTACCTTTATCGAACCAAAAATACACACTCAGCAGACATCTTTACTACTATCAAACTGCGAAGACCATTATTGTTATTATTATTATTATAATCATTGTTATTTATCGATTCGACAAATTCAATTCACTCAGAAATTCTAACAACGGACGAGAAAATAAAATATTTACATTCAAAATAGCTTTACACATTAAATATTTTCTTTTAACCCCAAAACAAGGCTTTAGTTATGAAAATGCTTACGTAACGAGATTACGTAAATTATGAAGAGCTCATTTATTAAATTCTTTTGATGTAAGACCCAAGGGAAATCCCTTGGGTTTTGTAATATTAGCTACAAGGCTAGTTTTTGTTGTAAAAATGAAAAAAAACTTTTCTTTTCTAATAATATTTAACCTTCCTAACATGCGCGCCGCGACAAATATCGACTGTTTTGTCTCGCTCTTACTCGTGCGAATACGAGACAAATGCACGATAAAACCGTCAACAAAATTTTGTCGCGGTGCGCATGTTAGGCGCTCTTGTCAATATTAGAACTACTTATGAATTGCCCAAACCTAATTAATGCCTATCATTAGATTATATTATAGCGAAGGATGAAGGAAGCCGGTACAATAAAATAGTAACAAAATTAAAATTAATTCCGTTTTACTTACGTCTGTAATTAATTACAGTACATAAACGATATGTATGACATAAGTAAATTGGAATCTATACTAATATTATAAGGAGGAAAGATTTTTTTGTTTCTTTGTACCGAATAGGCTCCGAAACTACTGGACCGATTTAAAATTCTTTCACTAATAGAAAGCTACATTATCACTGAGTAACATAGGCTACTTTTTATCCCGCAAAAATGCACAGTTCCTGTGGGACACGCGGACGAAGTCGCGAGCGAAGTGCTAGTCTATACTAATATTATAAAGAGGAAAGATTTTTTTGTTTGTTTGTTATTTATAATTTTGTTATTATTTTATTGCACAGTTAGTCAATAAGCTGGGCAAACGATTGACCATTATTTTCTTTTTGTTTGCAATAGTACTGCCCAATTTATCCATACTTGGGCAAAGTGGACTTTGTCCATCACCCCTATCTGTTCATCACCCCTTTCTTTGTTATATCATACTAGTAATATTATAAATGCGAAAGTTTATATGTGCATGCTTGCTACTCCTTCACGCTGAAACGGCTGGACGGATTTGGATGAGATTTGACAAAAAAGTAGCCTGGAACCAGAGCGCCTAACATGCGCGCCGCGACAAAATTTTGTCGACGCTTTTATCGTGCATTTGTCTCGTATTCGCACGAGTAAGAGCGAGACAAAACAGTCGACAAAATTTGTCGCGGCGCGCATGTTAGCCCGGCTGGAAAAGCACATATGACATAAGCTACTTTTTACCCATTTTAACACTGACAAAGTCGCGGACAACGGCTAGTATTATATTAATATTTTATTGACATAAAATTAAATAGTATAAAAAAGAAGTAGTACGTTTGTATTATGTAATTTTCCAATTGTATTATATTTACATTGTACTTTAAAAAAGCAAACAATACATTTGTTCACAATTTTCATATATTTTTTTTATGACCGAATTTAATTGTTTGGCTCAGGTATATTTATTTTTCAGGTAAGTATAATAAAAATATTTACATTGTTATTATAACCTTATTTTTATTTAGCTGTTACAATAACACAAAAAAATTCTAAACTGGTACAAACGCAGAATGCCCTAAATCGCAACTTAACCGTGGCATTACGAGTGATTTCATGAAAAAACTAGGCGTCCTCGGTAATAACTACCATTGGTTTTTTTATTGCTATTATGCGTACTACTCGCGCTATTGGTAGGTATATAGTTTAAAGTACAGGTACTATCTCAGATCATAGAAAATGATAGAATATGCCATCATAGCAAATTAGTACGGGAACCACTGTCGCCACTTTTAGAACAGTTGCGACCACAGATAATATAATACTATACGTACAGATGCCTCATCTCATACAAAGAAATGTGACCGATTTAGCGCGGGCTATCTTCGGGCTATACATTTTTCAGTGCTGAAAGGATTTTTCAAAATTTGAACAAATATTTTTCATGATGTATTTTTTCATGTTCTCAATTTTACACAAACTTCAATAACAATTCGATACATATAACGCCATCTATTATAAGTTATTTCAATGTTCCTTTGTTCCTGATGAGACCCCATGGTTGCGACACAATTACAAGCGATCCTTGTGAATATAAAGATCACCGCACACCCTCAATCTAACACAGTTATTCGTCACTCAACACTAGCACTAAACTAAAACACTGTATTTATATCATCGATCTCGTTCGGTCCGTCGCCAGCGTGTACGTTTTAATGATGGTCAATGTGACTATTGACTACACTAAAGCGTCAAGCTCAATAGCGCCTTGGCACATCTCCCTTGTTCATAGAAACAAGGATAAAGAAACAAGGGGAAATCCATAGAAATCTGAACTGTGATCTGAGGGGAAATCTAAGGGTACTATCATTATTTACGCTATTATTATCTAAAGGTATAAGTATCGGCAGGGATCTTGATCACAGATCACGCATGTACATTTTTGGCTCAATAGACAATAGACAGTTGAAAATACGTATAATAGAGAATAGTCCAATAGACGACGAGCATCGACTGACGAACCAATATCGCGTGCAGCCTCGGCGCCCCCTGTCTTCTTCATTCCGCCAAAGAGACCGAAAAACCAGCTAATGCGCAGGTGACGTTTGTGATCATAATTCACGCCGCGATCTATACTAGCCGTGCCCTGCGGTGTCACCCGTCATTTAATTTAAAACAAATCGGATTATTATCGAACCCACCGGTTCCATAACTTAGTTTTCGCTTAGCGTTATTTCTGACATTTTTCTTTTTGCACAGCTCCTAAGGCTCATAGCGTGATGTTAAATACCTTAAATACCTATACTATTTCTAATGAATATGGCTATTATATAGCATAAGCATAGCAGATTCGGCCTATAATGTTCCCACTGCTGGGACACAGGCCTCCTCTGTGAGAGGGACTGGGCCGTAGTCCACCACGAGTTCGATCCCGAGGCACGCACCGCTGAGTTTTCGAAGTCATGTGCGTATTAGAAATTAATTATCACTTGCTTTAACGGCGAAGGAAAACATCGTGAGGAAACCGGCATGTCCTAGAACCAAAAATTCGAAGACATGTGACGTCTACCAACCCGGCTATTATATACAAAACTTATTTTTTAAACCGACTGTTAGTTGCCAGAGATTAGCTCGTTTAAACAAACAAAAAAACTCTTCAGCTCTATTATTTAGTATAGATATTATGTACTTGCCTATTAATATTTATAATGTTTGTTGATAGGGTCTAATCAAGGTACCTACTTGTAAACGGAGTATCTATCAGTTACTTGTCCGCCCACACAAATTGTAAGTAATTGATGGTTAGCGTGTTCTCAATCGAGCCAAAGTCAAAAACATCTATTTTAAAGTAGATCTACTGACTTATTATTAAATTATCTTGTACTAATATAGTGTTATCCAAACTAAAAAAATGTTATCCAAAAAAAAATTATACCGTCTATTGGGATTTGGGAGCTTCTTATTCAGCAAAAGGAAATACCTAATTACCTACCTAAATCAAATATTTAAGAGATTAACGAGAAGGAAATAAAGAAGGATGGATTGAAATAAGGAAAAAAGGGTGCAAGGATGAAAAGGATGAAGGCAGACGTCAAAATAAAGATATCGGTGAAAACTCCGTATTCCAGAACAATACTCGAGCACCGATTTCTGCTTGAGCATAGATTTATAGCCTTTTGATCTATGCTCAAGCAGAGATCAGTGCTCGAGTATCGTACTGGAATACGGGCCTTAGTTTATTTCCCAGCAAATTTTATTTTTCTGGGTGATTAGAGTTATACTTTTAGAACATGCTGGCTTGCGGAGTGACCTTGATTTTCACATCTTAACACTTACTATCGCAATGGAAATAATTATATGACGTTTATTAATATAATAACGTTGCCCTACACACTGCGTGTCACTATGTCAGTGGGTAAAGGTTCTTTAACTAGTATGACATAAAAACACCACATATTAATACAATATTTATTATGAAACAAAGTTCAAGGCCGTGCCTTAAGCCCCGTATTCACGGTAAACAAATCTTGAGCAACATTGTTGATAGAAACTTCAAATGTTGCTGAAAACAATGTTTTTTTCTTGGCCACTGAACATTGTGTTGTTGCAGCATGTTTCTAGCAATACAGAAACATTGCTGCAACAATGTTGTGCTATATTTGTTTACCATGAATACGGGGCTTTAGCTTCTACATAATAGCCCAGAATGATTTTAACTTTTATTTCACAAATACCAAATATTTGAGATACAAAGTTGTTTTTGCAATCAGTAAATTCAAAATAAAAACCTTTTTTTACCAAAAAATAACCGACTTCAAAAATCCACTACAAAGAAAATAATAATTTTGGTTTCGGAAGTCGGTGGCTTTGGTTTTTGTTTGCTTTTTTTTGCCACCGACTTCCGAAACCAAAATTATTATTTTCTTTGTAGTGGATTTTTGAAGTCTGTTATTTTTTGTTAAAAAAGTTTTTTATTTTTCCCTTTTTAGTTCTTTATCCCGTGTTAGATTACTTTCACGAATTCGTTCAACAGTAAATCTTCTACGGAGTGTGTACATTTATGCCTATAACTTTGTACATAGGAATGATTACATAATGTATTATATACTAAAACCTTCCTGAAAGTATGTAGATTACGTTAGTGAAAACCCCATCAAAATCGAATCAGTAGTTTTTGAGAAAATCGCGCACATACAAACATACATACATACATACTTACATACATACATACATACGGGACGAATACAGAACCTCCTTTTTTGAAGTCGGTTAATAAAAATAGCAGATTTCTCAAAAACTTTACGTGTCTTTTATGCGGACAGACGGACATGACGGGCATAACCACTAGTGTATAGAGACTTTATATCGTCAATAAGAACATTTCACGTAAGAAGTCTCCTCGACGCTATGTATGGTTCCCCTTTCTGTCTTTTTTTTTAATTTTTTTTATTTGTAAATAGGCTTGCGTCCCGTGCCGAACGGCGCGTACGTGTTCCACGCGCGCCTCAAAGAGATGTCAGCATCAGAGAGGGGGTCCATTAGGGCCCAAGCCTGCCGGGAAAGCGGAATAGTCCGAAAGGGGTACCGCTGACCCGGAACATAAAGGTCTAAGGAAGGAACACGGGTGGGTTTTAGTCAGTAAGAGTCTGACACTCCCTTCCGCTCCGCCCAGAGCGGGAGGGGTCATTTGATGATTTCCCATCCTCAAAAAAAAAAAAAAATAGGCTTGCGCTTGACCGCCATCTCGCCTGATGTTAAGCGATGATGCGGTCTACGATGGAGCACGCTTGCCTAGAAGAAACCGATTCACAACGTGACTTGAAGACACCCAGATTGTAACTATCGGGGAACACCCACTCGGGCAGCACATTCCACTGTTTGGCGGTTTTCACAATGAAAGTGAAATCAAAGCGCTTCGTTCGGGTTTTTGGTATATCAACCATGAACCGATGGCGCTTTTTCGTGCTTCTGGCCGTCCGATAGAAAAAAGGGCAGGATGGAATTAGATCATGCAGTCACTGTCACTTCTATTTAGGTCTTAACGTTTTATTTTTTTGTAGATTTATGTGTTAAAGTAATGCTTAGGATATTAAAAAGTGGCGAAAGAGAATTGGTGCTGAAATAAAACTTCCAACACTGTTAAAAACGTTTTAACATTTGACATTTGACAGTGCAGTGATAGCCTAGTGGATTAACCATGTGCCTCCCACGGCGAATGGTTCGAGTTCGATCCCGAGGCACGCACCGCTGACTTTTCGAAGTCATGTGCGTATTAGAAATTAATTATCACTTGCTTTACCGGTGAAGGAAAACATCGTGAGGCAACCGGCATGTCCTAGGACCAAAAATTCGAAGACATGTGACGTCCACCAACCCGCACTGGGCCCGCGTGGTGGACTACGGCCCACTCCCTCTCACAGAGGAGGCCTGTGTCCCAGCAGTGGGAACATTATAGGCCGATTATGCTATGCTTATTTGACATTCAGGGGAGCCAACATAGCGTAGAAGGGACCATTCTTATGTGAAACGCTCTATACATTTGACAGGACATGAAAAATGAAAAAAAAAATATGACATTAATATCTAAATGACAATGTTCCTAACTGCTTATATTATGTCAATCGGGGACCTAAGCCCCCTGCACCACCACGTTGCCCTGCGAAAACCCTCGCGTTGAACAACATAAGGAGTATGTCTGTGGTTTGGACTAAATAACCCTGAAAATGGGCTTCCACAAAGTATTATCGTCTTAAGGCGCGTGGTAACGCTAAAGACCTTTTCTATAGTGGCTGATCTGCGCGGAGACGCAAAGACGCACGCGACAATTAGCAAAATTATTTCCTGCTTATACTACAAACCGTATTTTGAATGATTGCCTATATTCTCCAGCAAAACCGAAAAATTATCATCTTTAGTTTAGGAGCAGTAGCGAATTTAGTTCTAAAAACGACCTCATTTCAATAATTTTTCATACAGTAATTTTTAAGCTACAATATTTTTATTAGTTCGAAATAAACGTAACATATCAATGTTTATTATATATTTTTTCTAGATTTTTATGTTAGTTAGTTTAAGAGTAGTAGGACCACAACGGCGACGGAATTGAGGGTACCATACGCCTTAACTAAAGATGTGCCCTCACCGTGCTTACATCGCGCGAAAATGTGTCCCTATTGAAACGTGTGAGCTCACATATTAGACAGAGAACGATAGTGTGCAATATTCGGTATGAGTGAGCGAGACAATACTATATTTGATACTTCAGATGTCATTGAAATCGACATTGGAAACGTGACCATATTTTAACACTGTAGGGCACATCTACGATTTAAATATTTGGTCTTATTTGTGCTGTAGTAGGTATTACCTACCACATCGATTTTCGGCAGTTTTAGAAATATTCCAATAAACTGTTGTCTTGCCACGGAAATGTACACAATATTAAACTGTCGTGTACACTTTAGTGACAGCTGTCGTTGCGTTCTCGATGTATCAGTGTCAGCAGATACAAACTATGACGTCACTGGGTAGAAGGTTGAAGCACACAATAAATAGGAAGTTAAGTGTTAGGCAAGTAATTAAGTTATTACTCTATTCTATGTATAGTGTCGGAATGTCGGAATGTTTGCTATCTCCCCTTAAAGCGCAGGCCACACCGTCTTCTTCAGATCGAAAAATCAGCTAATCGCAGGTGACGTTTGTGCTCATGACTGGTGCCGGTACCTACCTTTCCTTTACAGCATTATTTACGTACTAGCTTCCGCCCGCGGCTTCGTCCGTGTTTTTCGGGATAAAAGGTAGCCTATGTGTTACTCCAGACTATAGGTACGGTACTCTATCCGTGTGCCAAATTTCATCCAAATCCGTCCAGCCGTTTCAGCGTGAAGAAGTAACAAACATACACATAAACATACACACACACACACCCACACAAGCACAAACTTTCGCATTAATAATATTAGTAGGATAGGATATTATTATATAGTTCTGTTTTCTCAGACGTGCGTCTATCGGAATCTCGGCGATTCGATAAAGAAGTTATTCACTGGCTTAATTAAAAAGTTTTCACTACCTACGCAGGGAACTCTGCAGCTTTAGTTTTTAATTTATTTTTGTTTAAAACGATTAATGGATTTTAGTTTTTCTGCAGTTGGGATTAAGAACTTCATTAGAGTTGCTTGGAAGTTTAAGAGAAGTTTCATTATCAGGTTAACAGATTTAGGTAAGTAACCACTTAAACAGATGGATGGGAAATGCAAGATCTTGACGAGTAAAAAATGGTCACCCATCCGGGTACTAACCGTGACAAGCGCAGCTTGAATTCGCTGATCGATCGTTTGTCGCCTGTCTTGAATCTGATCGAGCCGCAAATAGCTATGAAGTCGGTTGTCAGTATAGATGGGCAATCCACCGGATTTTTTTGGTAAACTCGGATGAACACCCGATAAACACCCGTAAACACCCGATATTTGCGGCTTTATCGGGTGTTTACCAAAAATCCCGGTGGATTGCCAGCATGGTTTTTGGTCAACCCAACCAATATTTGGTATTAAAATTGACAACAAAACAATTAGAAGAACTTCAATTTGAATGAGCTCAAATCTGGTGCAGTCCCGACCGGGGAAGTAAATCCATAGCCAAATAACTCTACTCTTCCGTAGTGTTGTGTTCCTGTGGTGAGTAAAGGCACCAGAGCTCCTGAGGATGCACTGCCTTGACAGTGGGGGACCTGCTTGTCCTCTAAGTTGTCGGCACAGCCAATGCTAATTTGTCATGTGATACTCGGTGGTGCAAGAGTTTCATAGGCTACGTTAACCGCTTACTATCAGGCTAGCCGTAAGACTGTTCGCTTCCATCATCGTATAAAAAAAAACTTCATTTCTACAAGGTGTAATTTTAGTCAAATACGAATATGTACATGAGTACATTTTCGTATTTGACTAAAATTACACCATGATTTCAGGGTTGTTCCCATAGTAAAAGTTGTTCATAATGATGACATTATGAACAACTTTTACTATGGGAACAACCCTGAAATCACGAAAAAGAAATCAGCTGCTCCATACATTTTGTTGAGTTATGTGAACATAAATGTATTGAACAGAACAGATGATTTATTTTTCGCGATTTTATGGTTGGTGTCTTAGTAAAAGTTGTTCATAATGATGAGAACAATAACCCTTTTTCGTATTTCGACTGACTAAAATTATACCCAGTATATTCGCATACAAATAACTACCTAGGTAGGTACTTTTTTTACAACACAAAACTATACACTTCAAATTTAAAATAAATCATCTCCAGTGCTTTTCATATTTCAATGAACCAAAATACACTTCATTCGATTATTCGCTTACATTCGCTTCGACTTCCGAATACCAATGCGTTCGATAAGGCACTCTGTTCCGTACCATCAGGCGAACGCGTGTTGAATACGAGCTAGGCAAAATATGAAGTTTATTTACGGGTAGAACCTCAGATCATAGAAACAAGGAGATGTGCCAAGACGCTATCGAGCTTGATGCCTGATCTTGAGCAAATTGCGCATATTAAAAACGTACGTGCTGGCGACGAACCGAACACGATCGATGGTATAAATACAGTGTTTTAGTTTAGTGCTACTGTTGAGTGACGATTAACAGTGTTAGATTGAGGGTGTGCGGAATGTTCAATGCGTGGGAGATCTTTTTATTCACGAGGAGCGCTTAATTATGCGCGTAATTGTGTCGAAAAATGTACTAAAAGTGGCATCAGTTGTTCCCGTACTAATTTGCTACGATATCTCCTTGTTTCTATGATCTGAGGGTAGAACCAATGAGAGTAATAATTGTTGTTTTTTTGTACTTATTAATACATGTCTCATTACATTATTCAATTTGCAGCCTATCTATTCTGTACCGATAGGCCGCGTCACCGCGAGAACTGCTTTGTTTGCGAACGTTCGAGGGAGAATCTCACCGTGACATTCTCCTCGAACGTTCGCAAACAAATTGGCAGCAGTGATTTCATGCGGCGTGCTTGAGGTACAGAATAGTAAGACAGATCGCTAGGTAAGCTAGCGTGATAATTTTGTATAGTGAATGGGCAGCTGGCGGTCTTTTTACTTACCAAGCTACACTTGTCAGATTTTAGTCCTTATAATGCACGCCCCTCAAAGGTAATGATAAAGAGCATTCTATCGCAATGAACGTTGTAGCGAATGTTACGTTACAGGTAAATTTTCACTCGAAATAAACTTTTGATCAAACTGGAGCATTCTAGCGAACTAACAAAAATTTGCTTCACTTTTGCCGAACAGAGCAAATAGATTTTTTGACAAGAATTTGCTTGAGCGTTCGCTAGAATGATCGACGAAATGTTCGTACCGACGTTAAGCTCTATTCGTTGTTGAGTTCGACAAAATTCAAAAATAGCGAATGCTCAATGTTCTGTTACAAAGTGAATGAAAAAGTCAAAGTCATTCGAAAAAATGTAGGAATAGATATATCTGTTTTGTTTTTCACAGTTTCAGGGTTGGTCCCATAGTAGAATTCATTCATAATTATGAGTATAATGTCCCCTTTTCGGCTCCAAAAACAACGAAAATTTAACGTTAGGTATACACAATCCAAGCTGCACCTTAATTGGTAAACCACAAACACAATAGGTTATGTTTTGACAGTTTCGCAACATCCATTACGTTGTGTTCATTATCGTTAACATGGATTTACAAAACAAACGGCGTAATGGATAGTGTTGAAATGTCAAATTAAAAGCTTATTAGGTATTATAAAGAGCTGGAATTTAGTAGCAAATGGACAACCACTTACTAATAAATTAATAAATTCAATTAGCATTTTTCTCTATTGAAACACCTTTTAAATTCAACATCAATTTTGACAGCAGCTACTAATAGTGACGTGACAATCGATTATATTCGATAATAACGAGCTAATCGATTATTTGGCATTTAGTCTACGAAGTGTTGCGAATTATGAATAGGTGATTATAAGGTCGCAGTGGCGAAATAATTAATTAGTGAATTGTAAAACTAAAAATATACTTAATTAGGAATTGTGTAATTTTTCGTGCAGGAATCGAGTGAATTCTTGTGAGAATTTATGAATAAATACTAGGTATTTTTGTACTGGACAAGGTTAATCAATGAAATGAAAGAAAAATACGGGTAGCATAACAAAATGTATAAAAAACTATCGTGTTTTGCGAGGTAACTTGGAAAGTAGGTAGATATACAAAATTTCATCCAAATCGTTAGAGCCGTTTCCGATAAACCTACATAAAATATAAGAATTATATACATAACCAAATTTACATTTCTCCTATGTGGTAATCAAGAAATCCATCACCCAATAAATCGCCCAAGTAATTTATAATCACTCGCATGACAGCCCATTTAACTAATATAGGTTCAACACGCGTGTAGGTATAGCCAGCAACAAAAATAAATAACTATAGCACAAGTTTGATCAGCGGCATAGAAAATAATGATAATTTGACTATTATTTTTTATCCGACTTCGGCAAAGCCAAAAGGAAGGTTTATGATTTTATTTGTGACTGAATTTATGGTTGGTGTACAACTGTACGGGATCTTATTGGCGCAGTGGTCGAACCATTGACTTTTCACGTAGCTAAGTTTCGATAACCGCATGGAACGAATATTTGTAGGTGTGACCTACAAATAGTTGTTCCGGGTTTTAATTTAGGTACCTACTTGTGTTTGTAAACTACCTAAGATACAAGAAAAATTCTTGTAAAAAATAAAAAATATATATATACCTACCTAAATTCTATTATTATCTTATTGAAAGTATCATAAAGGTATAATTCTGGAATTTAACAATACTTATATTGCTGACTGTACAACGGAAACTGTAAGTAATGAGTCATGTTATTCAATCGATATTTAGTTCCTATATTTGGTGAAACGGAACGACTTTTTTAACCATAAGTAACGTTTGTAGCAGCTACATATTTTGTAGTAGGTATCTACTAATGAATTGTTGCTTAGACGTTTAAAAAAAAAGATGTTTAAAAAAAAACCAAACAAGAGCGTGTCAGACCACACATAGTCAAGAGTTCCGTAGCAAGAAGTTTTTGTTTTACGGCCTTTGAACCTAAAGGTAGGTATCGATATTACAGAAAAAAAATGCTAAACTGAGTTTTATGGCCTAAGGGTCGTACCTATTACAGAAACGAACTGAAAACTCAAACATTACTTAAAACTAGTTTCAACCAATCTTTCAGGCGTTAAATCTGTGCTCAAGGCGAGATCTGTGCTTGAGTATCGTTCTGTAATACGAGCCTTGGTGTGCCAAATTATCCATTTTTAAACACTTTAGGCCGTAAAACTTAATGTAGCATTTTTTGTAGATGTGCATAATTACTAGGTGAGCGAATCATGTCTTCACACACTTTCACGCGTGTTTTACAAACATTTCACACATTATCATTATGGTTAAGACATGAGCTCAAACAAACGAACTACGAGCGTTGCTCAATGAGTTCGCTTTCATGCATCAGTGGGTAGCGCCAGGCATACCAGCCCAACTCGCTCGTGTTGCAGATAGATTCAGAAGGCCCATTCCAGACATAGGATTGAAATGAAGTTGCTACGTAGTGTCAGATGGGAGCAAGATTAAAGCCCGTCACAGACGTAGCTATAATATATATTAATATGAATCATAGCAAGGCATATTACGACATATTATCTATATACATTTTCGAGTGACCACACACGCAGCTATAATACCTATATATTTCTATGACGTCACCATTTCTATACGTTTCCTATATCTCGATATATTAATATATATTACAGCTACGTCTGTAACGGGCTTAAAAGAAACAAAATCCATATTGGGCTATTAGAATTCGTTTATTGGAAATTAACACATTTACCCCTTTACATAGAGACAGACGATGATTAAATGAAACAGCTCTTAAGTTAATTGTCATCTCTATTCTTTGTCATACAAATGACAAGGATAGTTGTATGTTTAATCAGTGGTTAAGAGGCGTCTCTAACTAAAGGGGTTTTTACTAGAAAATAATTGTGTGACTTGTCGCTGAGGGTGCGCCCAGAACAATTAGGCTATTTTCATATTACTAGTCTACTTTAGAACTTCATAAGCCTCTACAATACAACAGATATATATTATACCTAATTATATTTGTTTCATGTATAGCTCCCACTACCAAAACCACAAAAAATAATAATTATCAAGACGACGTTGCAGTCGGGATCTACTCTTTCCGGCACTATTAAAACAAAATATACATTTTGAATACGAATATTTGTCTTCTGGTACCTATCTGAAATTTTAGATCTTCTTGTATTCTTTTTTATAGTACAGTATTACCAAGGTGAGAGTACACATCGCTCGTAAAAGGATACCGTTTTGGTGGGTTACCTTTTTGAGATTTATAAATCCGAAATACTTATACGAGTAATGTTATTGCGGCATTGCGTAGGCAATTCATAGTTATGTTCCTACATAACTACGAATTGAATTTAGGGTAAGCATCTTTATGAGTGTAATGGATTGTTACCAAGTAAGGAAAACCGATATGTACTTAGAATGCTTCGCGAAGTTATTGAAAATAAAAACATCCATATTTTAAATAGAGAGGATGGTTGGCACCTCAGATCATAGAAACAAGGAGATATGCCATCATAACAAATTAGTACGGGAACAACTGATGCGACTTTTAGTACATTTTACGACACAATTACGTGCATAATTAAGAGCTCCTTGTGAATAAAAAGACCTCCCACGCATTGAACATTCCGCACACCCTCAATCTAACACTGTTAATCGTCACTCAACACTAGCACTAAACTAAAACACTGTATTTATACCATCGATCGTGTTCGGTTCGTCGCCAGCGCGTACGTTTTTAATATGAGCAATTTGCTCAAGATCAGGCATCAAGCTCGATAGCGCCTTGGCACATCTCCCTTGTTTCTATGATCTGAGGATCCAACAGACAAACTATGTATATAGTTTTGTTGGTCATTGTATTATATTATAGACCTTGTACCTTTTACTATACAGGGTGGCAAGTTAGACAGTGGAAATATTTTAAGGGGTCATTGTACTCATCATTATGAACAACTTCCACTGTCTAACCTGCCACCCTGTATTTTGAAAAATAAACTTGTAACTCCACGATCTACAGTTAAAAGTAAACGTAGACACCTTCAATGCTACCGAAGCGCCATGAACCGCATCACAGATGTATCGAGCGTTGTTCGAGAGCGTGACGCTATCGATTTCACTCATTCATTGCCAAGTGTTAACTGCAAGTAGGTAACACAGTTTCGTTAGCTGGCAAGAACTTGTGCAAGAGTTGGTGGATCTATTGCTGCAATGAGAGGCTACTGTGTTACATGTACGTTTTGACGTGAATTCGATGAAAGTTTTCCTCGTCATCTCAGCAAAATTCCAGAAAAATTGTGTAACGAAAAACATGTATATATGTATATGGCAGTAGTTATGAGCACGAACGTCACCTGCGCATTGGCCGATTTTCATTAGTGTATTTTTGGCAGAATGAAGAAGACGGGGGGCGCTGAGGCTGCACGCGATTGGTTCGTCAGTCCATGCTCGTCGTCTAATTGGACTTTTCTATTACGTATTGTTAACTGTCTATTATCTATTGGGCCGAAAATGTACATGCGCGATCTGTGCTCATAACTAACGCCGGGACCTATACCTACCTACTTTTGAAAGCTTCTTACCTACTTCTAAAGCTTAAATTTGCTATGATGGCATATCGCCTTCTTTCTATGATCTGAGATCTGCAGCAATACCGGTTTAATCAATATACATAATATCTTGTACATAATTAAGATCATCATATCGACAGGTAGGAGGTATTAATTGATGTCGATATCTACATTTATCTATGGTTTACAACAGCGTATTTTCCTCAATCTAGCTAGCAACACAGCTATGCATATCATTCATCCGTGCTTAGATCTGTGAATTAACATGACAATGCTAAGTGCTCTTGTATCTAGGTATCTTGGTACCTAGGTACTTGTAATGTTTACTCCTCAGATCATAGAAACAAGGAGATGTGACAAGGCGCTATCGAACTTGATGCCTGATCTTGAGCAAATTGCTCATATTAAAAACGTACGCGCTAGCGACGAACCGAACACGATCGATGGTATAAATACAGTGTTTTAGTTTAGTGCTAGTGTTGAGTGACGATTAACAGTGTTAGATTGAGGGTGTGCGGAATGTTCAATGCGTGGGAGATCTTTTTATTCACAAGGAGCGCTTCATTATGCGCGTAATTGTGTCGAAAAATGTACTAAAAGTGGCATCAGTTGTTCCGGTACTAATTTGCTATGATGGCATACCTCCTTGTTTCTATGATCTGAGGTTTACTCTGTTCAATCAAAATCAAAAATGTGACGTATGTGAACGCAATTAAGTTTAGTTTATATTGCATTGACATTGACTGCGAACCGGCGACACGCGGCGGGCAGTAAAAGGTAGTAGATGGCATTTCTAATAACTTATTATTAAAGGACGTCGGCAGTTTTGGGCTTGATATGGTACAGTAATAAAAGCTTAACCAAAAATAAAAATATATTTTAATTGTTCTTTGCCTAATTTATCTTAGAGATTAAGAATTGGAATCAAAAATCGAAATAAATAAGAAATAAAATGATTATGCCGTTGACATTTTGAAAAAACCAATGAAACATAAACGGGTGCATGCTGGCTGTCGCGTGCCTCCACAGAATATCACGTCGACAGTAACTAAAACCTTTGAATTGAGAACTCATTAGTCGGGCTGTACTTCACTGGATCATTCACACTGATTCACACCATACTTAACCTCACTGTTACAAATACGAAGATTTCTCTTTAACCCCATTACGTACAAAAACATAAAAAATGAATTTAAATACTCTTGAAATACTCGACCACACCAAACTAATTTCATACCTGTACCGACTTACACAATTTGAAGCCCAGCGTTCTATGGGCGTCTGCCAGTGCCCTTTCTGTGGGTATACTGTTCCAAAATATGTAAAATCGAATAAAACAACATAAAAATCGTCATTTTGTGATAAAATATGTCGAAATACTATAAAACCTTGTGTATTAAATGAAAATATGTCAAATAACGGACTTTACATCAAACAACCTTTAACTAAGGTCATTATCAATAAGTAATATTGTTGACACAGTAGTGTAAATTACGACAAAATGCGAGCTGGTTACAGTGTACAAGTACAGGCAGTAGGCCAACTGCTTATAATTAACGAAAAGCTTCTATGCATCTCAGTCTAGCTCATGTTTCAGTAGCTATTTATAGTAGTAGAGCTATATGTGAAAGAACATGTTCCAGAATGTACTAGCCACCCTACTAATATCTGCGGTTTGACTTTCTAATTACAGCCGCATATGAGTTTTCTGTACACTGAGCATTCGAGACCTCATAGTAATGTTTGTGAATACGGGGGTAAATCTTACACTTCTCCGTGCGCGTAATATGCTTAAAAAGGACAAGATTTGGTGTTAACTTGAAATTCTGCTTATATCTCTTTTGCGTGTTTACAACAAAATATTTTAAAGGTTCACAGTCTAAACTTGGATCTGTGATAATTATTACTGTAACATATTCATGGTTACGCATACAACTGTCAAATACTTTGACATTCTGATCAGGAAGATTGTTTAAAAGCATTGCAAATAACGGTTATATATTTAGTTACATATTAGTTTCTGGACTTTTTCCGCGTGGACTATTAATAAATCTACCATTTTAAATGACCTCCTTAGACTGTGTCCACAATTAAATAGGCAAACTGTAGCGGCCTTAGATCATAGAAACAAAGAGATATGCCATGATAGCAAATCACTACGGGAACAACTGATGCCACTTTTAGTACATTTTTCGACACAATTACGCGCATAATTAAGCGCTCCTTGTGAATAAAAAGATCTCCCACGCATTGAACATTCCGCACACCCTCAATCTAACACTGTTAATCGTCACTCAACACTAGCACTAAACTAAAACACTGTATTTATACCATCGATCGTGTTCGGTTCGTCGCCAGCGCGTACGTTTTTAATATGAGCAATTTGCTCACGATCAGGCATCAAGCTCGATAGCGCCTTGGCACATCTCTTTGTTTCTATGATCTGAGGTAGCGGCCGACTAAGTTTGCGCTAACAGTTTGCAGTAGCAAACTGTTAGCGCAAACTAGCAAACTGTAGACACTCCATTTCAAATATATGATAGGGCGTACTAAGCCGATACGCTGCAAACTCAGTCGGCCGCTCACAATTTGCCTATTGGGAACACAGCCTTAGTGTAGGATGGCTAGTACAACAGAGGTCAAACTATACTGGCCTGCGAAAATAAGTAGGTACTACACTTTTTACTAGGTAGGTACTACTTCGTACTAAGTGTGATACTTATTTTTGCAGGCCAGTGTATATCGCTAGTGTATCCCACCAGAATTAGATGAAATGTAGCTTCGATTTTAAGTTGTATCTCAGCTACACTGTGAAAACCACTTCAATATCATTTGTTTAACATGAATACAAGGCCCAAAACAAGGCCTTAACCTAATCTGTCCGGCAAGGTTTTATATTTCTCAGTAAATCTAATAAATAAGTAGAAACTGCAATAGTTTCTATATCAAGTGTCACCAGTATATCGATAACGGATCTAAAATCCCCTAGGTTACTTTTCTCCTCCGTCGCGTGCGCACGCGTCGTGTCAATTTCGCGGTTACCTCTCAACAGTTTTTTTGCTGGAGTTTGTGTGTAAGTTCAAGGTCTACTTCTCGTCAGATTTTTAAGTAATACTAGCACTTTGCCCGCGACTTCGTCCGCGTGTCCCACAGGAACTGCGCATTTTTTCGGGATAAAAAGTAGCCTATGTTACTCGGTGATAATGTAGCTTTCTACTGGTGAAATATTTTTTTAAATCGGTCCAGTAGTTTCGGAGCATATTCAATGCAAACAAACAATCAAATCTTTCCTCTTTATAATATAAGTATAGCGCGTAACATCACGCTTTGTAATCCCAGAAATTGGTAGGCCTCAGATCATAGAAACAAGGGAGATGTGCCAAGGCGCTATCGAGCTTGATGCCTGATCTTGAGCAAATTGCTCATATTAAAAACGTACGCGCTGGCGACGAACCGAACACGATCGATGGTATAAATACAGTGTTTTAGTTTAGTGTTAGTGTTGAGTGACGATTAACAGTGTTAGATTGAGGGTGTGCGGAACGTTTAATGCGTGGGAGATCTTTTTATTCACAGGGAGCGCTTAATTATGGGCGTAATTGTGTCGAAAAATGTATTAAAAGTCGCATCAGTTGTTCCCGTACTAATTTGCTATGATGGCATATCTCCTTGTTTCTATGATCTTAGGGGTAGGCAATGGTGCGTAGTAAGTAGGTACTACACTGCCATTAATTGGGAACAAATTCAGACTCGGCTACTCCGGTTTGCAACTAAGAATTTTCAAATGGAATTTCATTTTTAATCTTTAGATGTCTTATACAGCATGTAACAATTACCCTGTTCGATGCTGTTTTTTTAACCGACTTAAAAAGGAGGAGGTTCTATGTTCGGCTGTAAGTATGTTTTTTTTATGTATGTTCATTGTTCTCCGATTGCTCCGTCAATTCTGCCGTCACAAGCAAAAAGGGCGTAACTTCTTAGGGAACAAAGAAAACTTATGCCATTTTTACTAGTGACGGCAGAATTGTGGACCGATTTTGAAAATTCTTTTTTAATATATAGAGTGATTCAAGAGGAAGGTTTATACCACCCGTGCGCAGCCGGGGCGGGTCGCTAGTGCTGTATAATATAAAAGTATAGTAGGTACATCATAGTTTATCATATAATTATATCAGTCGATGTTTATCGTCTTATTGGAGCATTCTCTATTACGTATTGTCAACTGTCTATTGTCTATTGGGCCGAAAATGTACATGCGCGATCTGTGCTCATAACTCACGCCGCGCAACCTATACATAAATGTCATCAAAAAGTCGTTGACATCCTTTGTGCCAGGATCGATAGATAGGTACTTCACAATCATAAAAGTAATATGACCATTGACCATTACCGTAAATTAAAAGTTTATATTCGGAACAGCTGTACCTAGCTGCTATTACGGGTCGATTTTTCACCTTTAACCTTCGATTTAAATTATTACGTTCGGTTAAACATTTCGTTATTATAATATTATTCATTATGCACGGTTGGATTTCCTTTCGGAATATCATCAATATCGGATAATGTTGGGATAGAAACGTGATGACCGGTTTTGGTACAGAGGCTGATTTTCATACATTTTTAGACGCAAAACAGCCGGATAATGTACCAAGCAATGACCACAAGTCTCGACATACCTTATCATGTTCGTGGGAACATAGCTAGGTCACAGTGGCAAAAGAGAAGCCGGAACAATAAAATAGTAACAACATTCTACTAACAATTCCGTTTTAGTCATGTCACAGATAATATAATACTATACGTACAGATGCCTCATCTCGTACAAAGAAATGTGACCGATTTAGCGCGGGCTATCTTCGGGCTATAAATTTTTCCGTGTTAAAGTATTTTTCAAAATTTGAACAAATAATTTCATGATGTATTTTTTCATGTTCTCAATTTTACGCAAACTTCAATAACAAATCGATACATACAGGGTAAAATTAAAACCAGTGCGGATATTTTAGGAGGTGAAAGTACTCATGAATATGATCAACTTTTATTATGGGACCGACACTGAAATATGAAAAAAAATATCAGCTGTTCCCTACAAAAATGCACTACAACACGATCAAAATGTATGGAACAGCTGTTAAATGTATTTAACAAATAGGTATGACCTAAGTAAAGCAGTTTTTTTTTACTATTTGTATTGTATCGGCTTCCCCTACCACCCCCTTTCAACCTCGTAAATCAATCTGAAACAGTTACCATTTACCATTACATAAAAACCAATAACCTGACCTGATGAATGAGCATAATGATGAAAGGCCAATGAATATCTCAACTATATCCCAAATGGCGGAGTTATATTAATTTTCCAGGAAACTGCGATATTATGTATGATGAGAATATGTTATGTGATTATGTATTTCCGTGAAATTAACCCATTGAATACATTCTGCTGTCAGTCACCCTGTACTAAGGGAAACAAGTGATTACATTGATAATAAACTAACTTCAAACTGATGGGAGATCATTATATCTATACTAATATTATAAAGCTGATGAGCTAGTTTGTTTGTTTGAACGCGCTAATCTCTGGAATTATCAGTCGGATGTGAAAAAAAAACCGGACAAGTGCGAGTATGCCTCGCGCCCTAAGGGTTCCGAAATATGATCATAGATGGCGCTACTGCATACTTCCAATGGCGCCATCTATGAGCAGATGGCTCCACTTATGGTCCGGTGACTAACGGCGGACAACAAAGTGATCCTATAAGGGTTCCGTTTTTCCTTTTGAGGTACGGAACCCTAAAAATATTTTTGTATTTGATAGCCAGATTAATCAGGAATAGTATAGGCAATTTAACATCACGCTACGACCCTTAGGAGCCGAGCAACGGGGGTTGAACCGCGGGGAACAGCTAGTATCAATACATTCAGCCGTGACTAGGTAGACTAGAAGCCAACCCCCACCTTGTTTAGATACTTTTATGAAACAAAAAGATCCTGAAATTTCACCTAAAAGATATCACTGGCATCAATAAAATATCCACTCAATGACACTCTAAATTAATATTATTCCGGTGTATTAGTACAGAAAATTGCAATTTACCTCCCAATCTATTTTATCAACACATATACGGGTTCAAGGGGCACCCCATGGAGTTACGAGCTCAAATAACCCCTTTAGGGGAAAAAAGAGAGGGGCGCATAAATCCGATATGTTTCCCCAAATATATTCGAAGATAAAAGCTATTTTGGGAGCTTTGGAGATTGCATTTTTATACCGGCTTATCTATACAGTGGCTCTATAGGGGCTAATTGTGATAAAGCTATGGCGAATATGGCGATATAGTATAATATATCTATATTAAATAAAGCTGAAGAGTTTGTTTGTTTGAACACGCTAATCTCTGGAACTACCAGTAGTATTCGAAAAAAAATATTTGTATATGATAGCCAGATTTATGAGGAATAGTACCTATACGTTCTTCAACATCACGCTACAAATCTTAGAAGCCGAGCGACAGGGGTGAAACCGCGGGAAAAAGCTAGTCTTTTATAATCTTAAAGCAACATCAATGTTTTTCAAATTGCGTTTTGATTTCAGGCGTTTTACGTAGTAAAAGAAGGATGCGATTAAAACGGCTACCATATACGAGAAATGAGAGAAGTAGAGTAAACATAAACATACAACAGTACCCCGATCATGTTACACAATATGTCATATCAATTTGCACATTTTAAAAAATACAGAGAAATTAATTAAGTATTTCATTTATATAAATATTGTGTAACAAACGTGTATTTTCAATTCAAAATATTTGCTTACGTTAACGATACTACACGTCAAAAAAACTCATGATAGGGGTACTGTACCCCGATCATGAGTTTTTTTGACGTATAGTTTCGTTAATGTAAGCATAATTTGAATCCAAAATACAACCAGTCCTAGAGCATTTTGATAAAATTTTATACAATTTGCACATTTTAAAAAATACAGAGAAATTAATTAAGTATTTAATTTATATAAATATTGAGTAATAAACGTATATTCTCAATTCAAAATATGCTTACGTTAACGATACTACACGTCAAAAAAACTCATGATCGGGGTACTGATAACATTGCAACGATACGATCGAAACCAAACAAAATGCATCAAAGAGAAAACGTATCGAGAGAGTGTATTTACAACTCCATAAATAGTGTGAATAGGTTACACAGTAGAAAGTTGTATTTTTTGCTCTCAAACTAGGTAAAAATAGAAAAATCGAGCAGAAAAACCTATTTAGTCTCAAATTTTTCTGCTTACTTTGACGGTCGCCTCGAAAATAACCCTCTCGTACCCGTTGACATTGAAACTGCAACCGAAACCAATTAGTAAAAGAGCGATTGAAGCCCCCATTCGGTGACCTTGTCTTGTAACATCGCCTAAAATGCTCTAATAATGTAAATAAAGTTACCTTTGTTAATTATGATATAAACAAATCATTGTTTTATGTGTGTAGGTGGTAATCTAAGGTTCGAGCGTCAGTCGTGGCTTGTCGGCCGTACGGCGCGGACCGATAACCCGTGAATGCTAAAGATCGTTCGCTGCAAGCACGTCGCGTGTGACTGTACCTGTGTTTTTAATTTTTTTTTTATCTGTGAACTGTGTGAGGATTTTTATTTACTATACAGGTTGGTAATTTTTTTTGTATTTTTTGTGACGTTACATAATTTTGATATTAGTCATGGTTGGACAAAAGGCTGTAAATTGCAGTAGTTGTAGTGTTATTGAATATTTGAATCGATACGGACTTTTTGTAGAGATATTTTTTTTATTTAATTCTGTTGGCATTGCAAATGGACAGATGCAAACGAATTTGAAATATTTACGAATATTAGATTTGATTATTTTTATTGTCCAAAAAACCCGAATTTTTGATGTTAAATCAGTTTTTTTAGAAAAAATATCGTGCGTACCATTTTATGCCATTTTTATGCCACCGAAACAAAAGAATTTTCAAAAATTTGAATTTGGAATTAGTCTGAGATAAATTACAAACAAATCGGTGTATAAAAAATTCCAATGCGGCCAGTACTTTTCGAGTTATTTAATTGAGTATGAAATATCCCTAGACCGTGTTGATGTGTGTATTTTTGGAACAGACAAACATCTGCTATTTTTATGTTTTTTCTTTGAAAGGTCAAGTTAATGCCTTACATACAGCAACCAGTTTTATGGATAGTTATCAGATACGTATATAAAATGCAAATATTGTTGTTTAATTCCGTGACACTGTTTATATTCGATTTATTTTCACAAACACGGATTTTTAACTACCTATTCGATTATTGGTTAATTAGAAACCAGACGATCCACACTAATATTATATACGATAAACTAACTTTAATATAGGTAAATGCGTTTAGTTTATCCGTTCAGAATATTTTCACATGTATCTAACTGATTTTGAGGAAACGCAAAAAAAGGCTTCTAAAATAGGGTACTTCTCAGATCATAGAAACAAAGGAGATGTGCCAAGGCGCTATCGAGCTTGATGCCTGATCTTGAGCAAATTGCTCATATTAAAAACGTACGCGCTGGCGAATAACCGAACACGATCGATGGTATAAATACAGTGTTTTAGTTTAGTGCTAGTGTTGAGTAACGATTCAGTGTTAGATTGAGGGTGTGCGGAATGTTTAATGCGTGGGATATCTTTTTATTCACAAGGAGCGCTTAATTATGCGCGTAATTGTGTCGAAAAATGTACTAAAAGTGGCATCAGTTGTTCCGGTACTAATTTGCTATGATGTCTATTGCATATCTCCTTGTTTCTATGATCTGAGGGGTACTTATATTACTCTGGAAAATTAATAACTTAGCGCACGAGTTAGCCTATATATCTACCTAGCTAGTTTAGGAAATGTTTTACATCAAAGGAATAATTATTCTTTGCTTTTGTTTTTTCCCATAATATTGGCACTGATTTATAAAAAAATAATAGCATACCGATTACGATACCGATACCGATTGTCGTAAGGATTGCGGAAGGTTTTATAAATTAAGCGTTATACAATTACAGAATTTAAATATAATATAATTATATAGGGTCCTACCCTTCATACTTCTTCGAAATATTTTAAGAGGCACATCTATAGGTGGTAAAGATGCCATACAAACGAAAAAAACAATGATCGGAGTATATATTTTTTTTTAATAAATTAATTTACAATTATTTGAAACACATAAAAACATATTTTCAACATCCATTACGCTAGTTTAATGTACTTACCTTACTATTAATGTTAGAAACAAGCGTAATGGATGTCGAAAATAGTATTTTTATGTGTCAAATAATTTATTTAAAATAATTTAATTTGACTATTTATTAAAAAAAAAAATACCTGGATCAATTTTTTTTCGTTTGTATGGCATCTTTACTACATAAAGATCTTAAAATATTTCGAGTATGAAGGGTAGGACCCTATATATTAAATCTTTTCCATTGCCTAAATTACGAGGTAAAATGTTGCGATAATAACTATTTTTTACAGAAAAAAAAAACATAGATTGTATTTCTAAATGACGCTATTATCTAAAGATTGAAATGACTACTCATATTTTTTTATCGAATCGTCCTTCCTTTGCACAAAGCTCGTCTCTCAGCTACCTAGGTACTCGCTTACAATGGGATCATGACCTTCGCCAGGTCAGACAATAAACAAATCGACGACAAATCGTATCGACTGAAAATACAAAAAAAGTGTAAGATGTTTTCTGAGCAAAAACCACAACGTATTTTGTTTTATTTTTTTACTTAAAATTTTTTGTTTTAATATTTTTTTTTTGCTAATCAAGTACATATTTTTAGGGCCACGTTCACCGACAAGATAACAGTCCGTTAAATTGAAAACGGGTGTTTATTACATCTTTTTCTATACAAAAAGTCATGTTAAACGGCCGTTTTCAATTTATCGGACCGTTAGTTAGCTTGTCGGTGAACTAAGGCCTTAAACACATAACTACACTCTGTATTATTAAACGATGATTTAGAATAACAGAATTGGAACTTATTCTAAATTTAATCGTATAACTATAGAACATGAACTTAACCCTTCGCTCTTAAAAGTTCATAATATGGAAAACCGAGCACTTTTATTCCCCAGCACGAGTTGGGTAAATTGGAAAAACTCGGCACTTATTGCACTGGCTGTCTGTCTCGGCGACATAGTTCCATTTTCGCCACTTACAAAAAAAACTGGACAAGTGAGAATAGAACTCGTGCCCTGAAAGTTCCGTACAAAAAAAAATGCGTGTAGAAAAATTGATTGTGTGATTGAGCTGCAAATTAACGATTTTCGGATTTTTTTTCTTTATTTGTGCTACTAGACTTTGCTTCTTGCCAAATTTCACGATTCTTTTGACAGTTTTATTGATTTTTTTACAGCGCCAAGGAACCATAGATCTAAGTAGGTATTCGATATTAATTTCAATTTGATACCTCCACGCGTTCTTGAGAAGTCTTGACAGACAGACAGACACCACAAAGTGATCTAAGGGTTCCGTTTTTTCGTTTTTGAGGTACGGAACCCTAAAAACAGCAGATTTGTTTCGCTGTGCCAACATCTTAGGCGGATTTAAACCAGACAAAATGAGGTGAAGGTGTAGAAAACCTTACTTACGATTAACAAAAGTAGATTATGTATGGTCGAGAACTGCAAAACAGCAAGTTTATTCTGTACCGACTGCCACGTGATATCACCGCGATGCCAATTTGCTTGCGAACATTCGAGGGAGAATGTCACGGCACAGATTACTAGTCACAGTGAGATTTTCCCTCAAACTTTCGCAAACGAATTGGCTTTTCTCGCGGTGGCAGGCAGATGGCGAACATTTCGACATATACAGTCGGCAGCAAAAGTAAGTGACCTTTGTACAATTTGTGTTAGTTTTTTTTTGTTAAGTATAATGTTGGAGCCAAGAATATTTTAAATAAAACTTTATAATATACTTAACTTTTTTTTTTATTTTCGTAAAATAATGTTCAACAAGGCATAAAGATAACTTGTTGAAGGCTTTATTAACGTACAAAGTATTCAAATATACGAGTAATTTTGTAACAAAAACACTCAATATACCTAACTAACCTACACATCAATTGCTTTAATAACATTCACGGTTGAAATCATTTAAAGGATTTCATTCTTCTCGAAATCATTCGTATGAAACATCGAGATTTTGCTATATTTTTTGAATTTTATACCGTTTCCTTAGAGGTAGGTAATCCAAATTATCTTTGTGGAGTTATTTGATGTTTCAACAAGATATTTGATTTACTTTATCCTATTTACATACTGTGTATGTGTTTCTCATCCAATTCTCATATCAGAGGTCTGCAGGCTGAAATTTCATACAAACTACCTACTTACCTTGGTACTAACTTTTTGCTCTTTAAAAGCCATGATGATAACAATAAATTGTGTTTACTCAATTAGGATGCAGTTCGGTTAATAAATCTGTCAAAACATATAAAATAGATACACTTACATATTGAAGATTGTGCTAAGAAACTCTTGTAGGTATCGCAGACATGTTTTTTATTCGTAATGATGTTTATTATATCATTAGACCTGACGTGTAGTGATCGTGACGTCAGGACTATTGTCTGATTTTATTAGCGTTCAAGTTCAATATAAAAAATGAGGGAACAGACTTCAATAACACGGTCCACTAGAATATTACTTGCGAATGCTAAGTACGATTTTGCTAATTTATGTAAAGTGGTTTTATTAACTTACGTATTGAGCGACATATCTTATTTTTTCATAAAAATGCAAAATGATTCAATACACTGCTGTCTGTCTGTCTGTCTGTCTGTCACACCTGCTTATTTCAGCAACTACTAATGCTATCGACTTGAAATTTGGAACAGTTATAAAAAATGCTTGCCCAACTTTATTGCCAATGAAAAAAGTCAAAAAATATTTTTATTTCCATTGCAAAAGGGGCCGGAGTGGGGGTCCAAAATTTCAAAGTGGGGTTACTAGGTCAAGTGACATATCATATGAAAGGGCTTGATTTGCCCATTTCAAAATATATTTTTATTTTGTTTGTCTCATAGTTTTCGACATATGATGAAAAATGACTGAAAAAATTCCATTCCCCCCCCCCCCTTATCTCCGAAGTTAGCGGAGCGAAAAATCTGAAATAATTAGAGGTGATAGGAATTGACCCAAATATAAAACGATGTTCCTAACTACCGGGTGCGGCGATTGAACTGTCCGTATGTGAAAATGAAATATTTTTGTTAAATTTCACTATTTATTTATACACTTTTGCCATGTGAAAATAGCAAGTTTAAAGTTTTATTATGACTTATTCCGAAGGAATAATACCGCCTTTAGCCTTTACTACAAGCTGAAGTCTCTTTCTGAAAGAAGCGCAGGCTGCTCGAGCGACGTCATCACTTAAACCATTCCATTCTCGCGTAAGAGTAAGTTTGAGCGCTTCCACTGAAGTGTGTTTTTTAGCACAGGCCCTGGCCTGTAAAACACCCCAAATACAAAAGTCCAGCGGATTCAAGTCGGGCGATGCCGACGGCCACATATCTCGGTCGATCAGCACTGGAACGTTTGCTTTCAACCAATTTTGCGTTCCAATTGCTCTGTGCGATGGTGCCGAGTCTTGCTGGAAAGTCCAACGCTCAGAACCGAATGTATTGCGTGCCCACGGTATCAGCCCTGGCCGCAAAACTTTGTCTCGATAGATTTGTTGGTTTATTTTGACTTGGTTGCGACCCATTGGAAGAAAACCGAGCGGAGAACAGCCTTTTTCAGACACCGCCGCCCAGACCATGATTTGGTCGGCTCCCTGTCGTCGAGTGACTTGCAATTCGTCTGAATGGTCGCTGACACGTCCCTTTAACCAAACACGGTCATTTTGTTTGTTTAAAAACTGTTCCACGCAAAAAGTTTTCTCATCTGAAAACACCAAATTGGGAAGCTCGCCAGAGTCGAGCAAGCGAATCAGCTCTTTCGATCGATCCAGCCGTTTGCTACGCTGTAAAGCAGTAAGTTCTTGAGAAAGGTTTTTTTTTAATGGTTTGACTTTAAGCTTTTCCTTCAATATGCGACGAACGCTGCGATCGCTCACCTTGAGATCCTGCGCGAGCTGGTTTGCTGAGCGCGCTGGATTTCTGTTTAATCGATGACGCACCTTTTCGACAACTGCTGGCGCCGTTGCAGTACATCGTCGTCTGCCACCGTAGCATTTATTAACGCTACTAGTCTCATTATAACGTTGAAAAGTGCGATGCACAAATTTCTCGTTCAATTGAAGTTTCGGCAGCGCTCTACGTATTTCGATATTTGATTTTCCCTCCAGATGAAGAGCAATCACTGAATTGCGTTTTAAATCCATTGTTCTAAATTCGAATGTGTTTCTCTCACAACAGAATCACTTCAAGGGATGATAGAGGACATGTCAAAGACCAACATTTGAAATTTTGGCGGCGTTCGATTCAGTGGTTCGAATTTTAAAACAGTTAGATAGAGACGGACAGTTCAATCGCCGCACCCGGTAGTGCAGTTTTTTCAAAATCATCAAAATTCCTTCACAAACCAACTTAGTTATGCGGTCCGGTTTTTTTCACTTTATACGTCCAAAAATGATACGGAATAACGGAACCCTCCGGTTTTTTTTTATTAGCTTATCTGTCATGAGTGGAACAGTGCCTTTGCCTCGTTCAATTTTTTCCACTTCTGGCGATACTGCGCTCCCTCTAGTTTTTAAGGCTTCCGTCTTAGCCTTTCTACAACAAATCATTTGCGTGTCAACCAATTAATAGTTTCAAGCACCAAGAATAAAATTATGATAAATTATAAGACTGATGTTAGTCTCTCTTCTTTTGTTTTTTTTTTCATGGTGCGTTTCCAATAACTATTTAATTTTTCAACTGTGATGAAATTTCAAGGTTGAAAGGCGTACACGCATCAAAAAAGTTGCGATCACTTTGAAAAATCGATATCTTTTATTGTTATGGTAGATTATATCTTAATATAATCTACCGTAACAAAAAAGATTTCGATTTTTCAAAGTGATCGCAAACTTTTTTTGATGTGTGTATGTATATTCCAGCTAGAACTTCGTGATTTTTAAATTAAGGTAGTTATTATTATTATTTTCTATTATTTGTTGTAATTTCGAAATTGTAGCTTACTTATTTTTATTATCAAATTGTAGTTACTATTAATATTTTAATGTTTAAACCACAGACGACTTTAGTTTGTTTCTCTTTAGCACTATATTTCATTATCAAAAAACATATCTTAATCAGTATTTTTACTTAATTTTATTGCTGTTTCATTAACAGTTAATTCACACGGAAGCAAAAAATTAATCTTCCTTGTAGTTATTTTTAAAAAATTGTTTGATTTATAACTTCATAATATTGTATGTATGGGATTAAATAACGATTGTATGGTAATTTACTTCAAGATATTTCTTCACATTATTGTTTTTGTGTATAATTTTTGGCATGTTTGTATATCAGTTGAAATACCTATCAAGATTAGGCTTATAATTCCTCAGAATGATTCAGTAAGGTCAGTTGTATCTGATAGATGTGCATTGTCCAGCCCCATCCGAGAAAATATTAGTGTAAAACGAAATAAGAGGAGAGTTATTTACTAATTATAAGATATTATAAAACCATAATAATTTTACATTTTAAAATGCAAGTATTTTTTCAATAACTTACTACTTGAAAATATCAGTAGACTTTTGGTGCTGTAGCTGACTGTACATCGCCATGACAGTTTCTAATTTTAGTTTGCTCTTTGTTTATCTAGTGTTGTTATCATCTAATCGTTATTTAATTATTACATAATTATTATTATTACAGTGAATAATATCTGTCAGATGCATTATGTTAACATAGGTAGGTTTAGGTACATACTCTTTATACAATGCTAACTAATACCGGTTATATCCATAGCATGTACACTGTACAGTGAACGACAAAAGTATAAATATCAGTTTTTTAATTCGTTTCTGAACAGAAAAATACTTATGTGTTCTTATTAAACCCTTATAATAAATAAAGCCGATCTTCATGCTGCTACAGAAAATCTATGAGAAAAAATCTGAGGGAAGAATCCAAAAATATGTATATATATAAATACATTTTATCCAATTTACATCTATCATTACAGGGTAACCTAATGCGATAGTGTATCTACCTACTTATATTAATGTTATACTTATTTGCCACGCTTGCAATCATTGGAGCCGTTGACAGTTCAAGGCATCATGGACGCTATTCACAATCAACTTGACGGAGATGTGACATTCTGTTAAGACTGTCAGTCAATAACGTAGGAGCACCATTATTTGTTTTAAGGTAACTTAGCTTTCTTGGCGCTGCAAACTCAAAATGTCCTTGACTCTTGGCAAAATATAGCACCTGGGCCCACAGAATTGATAAGATCAGCCGGTCGATTCTGTAAAAATCTCACCGTGAAAACTTAGGTGAAGAGAGTTTGTTTTTGCTAGGAATTGACACTATTGACAGCTCACTTCACCTAAGTTTTCACGGTGAGATGGTTACAGAATCGCACTGCAGGCAAAGAAATACCAAATAGTATCTTAGCTGTCGGTACAGTGACTTCTCATTTTAAATGGTAGGCAACGCTCAAGTCATAGGTACTCGGTGTTGCAAGAGTTATAATTATAGGTTACGGTAACCGCTAAACCTTAGGCGGACTGTACGCCCTTTTGCCACCATCGTTGTTTTAAAAAAAGAAAAAAATACTAGTTAGGTGATTGCCTGTATTGACATTGACAACATTGTTAAAAAATCTCTTGGTTTTCCCAAAGCAATAACAAACAACATGACCATAATATTATCATGCACTTGTATGCCCTCTAAAGACCGGTTTCTTAGAGCATTGTTGACACAATCAATAGATAAAGATGATACCATAATGTAGAAGCAATATACATTTTTTTACTCTCCATTGAAACCACATTCATTCGTCATCTGACTTGCTAGCTAACAAAACAACGTGTGTATTTATTTGATTGACAACCATCTTTCTGTCACCTCACATTTTATAGTGAGAAAAGTATATAAAAAAACATTCGAAACGAGAAATCGGTTCTTTGTTTATAAACAGAAAAACGGTTGAACGAAAATTATGAGTGTTTACAAACGTTGGGCCAATATATATTGTTTGTACAGTCGGAGGTATATATCAATATCTATTGTCCGGTATCATTGTTTTCGATGGCTGCGCGACGCACTGATTTTTGCGTAATGACGTTGTCATTTTTGACGTACGATGAGTCATACGTTTTAATAAATGTGTGGAGCATTGTTTCAGTGGTGTATTGATTTTAGTTTTCAATATTATGTCACGGTGATATTTTATTTATATCCGGGCTTTGTTTCTTTTTGTATTTTTCACACGAACGGCATTGTTTGAGTTTGAATTGTGGCAAATAAAAAGAGTGCGAGAATGTTTTTAATGTTTATTTTTTCAATATATTTGCAGAATTAATGTGTTTGTTTCTAACAATTGTTTTTTAGTTTTCAAAACATAACAGTAGGATATGTTTTGTAAAAGCCTTTTTGCGGAATAAAAACCTCGCACCGACATTTGTATTTTTCTCTCCATAGAGCACTAGTAAAAATTTAAATAAAACATGGTTTCTTCCATGTAACGGGTGTCTCAGTAAAAGTGCACTTTTTCATTTCAAAATTAAAACAAGTATTTTATGACAGAGTTGTGATATTTTTATTGTATTGTAAAGAAGACATGTCCCGATTAGGTATGGAATAAAATATCCGGCAAATGACCCCCAAGGCTCCGATGACAGGCCATTACTCTTTTCATGAAATTTTCCATGACTTTTGCACAGAGATGTGGCTGTATCTCACCGATGACGCGTTGGATTTCCGATTTGAGCTCAGGAATTGTTTCGGGTTTATTCGCATAAACCCGAGATTTCACAAAACCCCCAAGAAAAAATTCGCACGGCGTTAAATCGCACGATCTTGGTGGCCAGTTGACATCAGAATTTCGTGAGATAATGTGTTGCGAGCGGTTTCAGCGTAACTTTCCCCATTTTTGTAATAAGTTTTCACAATTATAACGCGTTGTTCTTTCGAAAAGCGCTCCATTTTTAATAATCGGAATAAACAGAGGTGACAGCTGTCAAATTTCAGAGTTGCCACTTGCATGAAAAAAAAAATATTCCAATTTTAAAAAGTGCACTGTTACTGAGACACCCTATATTTACAAAAAGCTAGCTCAAAAATGTAATCTATTTTACTGATTATTTCTGCTGCATTGTATCATAACTGTATTCTACCAAAGAATAATTGTAAAAACTTATAAAATACGAAAAACGAGAACGTTCTTTCCGTTAACCAGTCTTTTTTGCTAACTCGGCCTGACCTTACAGATAAAAAAACTAAAGTCAATATATTTTTTGTGCCGACTGTACTTTTTATTGTGCTACTCATTAGCCTGGCATTGAAGTGTTGGCAATGGACGTCGAGTTGAGAACCATTATTTTCATTATATTATTTATGTTAAAAGTGTTGTTATTATGATAATAACTTAGTATTTTTAGATTTATTATTTGAATATATATGACGTTATAATTAGCTAAATTTTGTACTATACGTAATGTACTAACAAAAAAGTTAGATATACTTAAGAAACTAGAAAAAAAAACATGAAAAGAAAAAGGGTGTCTTTTTTATTAAGGGAGGGGTAGGGGTATCCCTCCCTTTTAAATGATAATATCAGATGTTATCACACCGCGATAAAGATAGAAACCTGTCAAAGTCATCAGTTGTATGATAAGTACATTCGGCCAAGGTCACCAAGTTCTTACAGCATTATAAATTGGTTATGCAATAAATATTCATACAGTTACATAAAACAAAAGCTTATTATTTATTCAAAAATAATTATAGGTACCCATACTTGTTTTATCATAGGTACAGTCAGCGTGAAAAATAAGTGACCTTTAAAAAAGCTTTGAATCGGTGGGTATTAGAATAAAAGCTCGTTATTTTTTATGAGTTTAATAATGGATTGAGCATATTTTGAAATGAAAACTTTGTAAAAACAAAAAATGCTTCTGATAATTAATTTGGTTATTCCAAAATATTAACATTAAATTTCTGCTGGCTGTACTTGTAAGAAAATGTTTCGTTTCAAAATTCCGTGTGTTGTTTGAAACTTTTTGTTTAGTAACCTACTTTTAGGTTGGTATAGGTACCTGCGTAACACACACGTACAAAATTTTAACAAAAAATATGAAAATTGTTCAGATGGACGTAAAATATTTTAATAATTGCAGTATTATTCAGATTTCATATTTATATTATGACTAGCACTTTGCCCGCCACTTCATCCCCGTGACATGTACACGTAGCGCCATCTAGCGTCCTAAAGCAATTATGACCGTCCAAAGTTATTAATGTTCTTTCCCTCGGGAAAAGTACTTTTTTTCGGGATGAAAGGTACGTATGTCCTTTTCTCTACCCTTGACAGCGTACCTATTTGCAAAATTTCAAAGGATAGATGATCAAAGGTTATAAATAATAAAGATAAACAATCAAACTTACTTTCGCATTTTAATATTAGTTAGGATTAAAATAGTATAAAAACAATTAGCACATATACATATTGAAAGTCCAGACTAATGGAAAAACTCTATAATCAACAAACTCAGGCTGCATAACAGACACATTTGCAACTAAAGGCTCTAGACAGACGGACTGCATTTCAACTGCAATCCAACTGCAAATTGAATTCAAACTGGGCCCCGATTCTGCTATTTGAATAGTGTAAGAATGGTGTCATAACGACACCATTACTAACCTAAGCGGTCATTGGCTTAGAGTAAGACTAACTCTTTCGTCATTGGTCAAAACGATGCCATTGAGACACTATTCTGACAGGATTATAACAATTTCATTAGCAGACTTGGGGCCCTGACCGACTGCAATCGAAAAGCAATTTGCGGTTGGATTGCAGTTGAAATGCAGTCCGTCTGTCCAGAGCCTAAACAATAGACCAACGAGGCAGTCGAGTTTAGATATTTACGTAAGCAAAGTAAGCTGAAAGGGGTGCTTTAATAACTTAACGCTGACTCAAACTTGTACACCAGTTAAATACGTAAACAGCAGTCGGTTAAGAAGCCCTTAAATATGCATGGCCGTAATTAACTTAATGTATTTCCGAGGTAATGTGTTTGACGTCCGTCACCAACTAATTATTTACACGTTACATAATCTTAACTAGATGTTTAGAAGGTTACTGTATTATACAGGGTAACAAGATATACAGGTTTAAAAAAATGTATATCAGCCCTGTTTATAATCTGTTCCACTGCTGGGCACGGGCCTCCTTTCAGAATAAGAGGGGATAGGCCATGGTCTACCACGCTGGCCAAGAGAGTTCTCCATAAACAGGTATATAATATTTAAAAAAAAACATATAACTGGACCGCTTAGTATTTAAATTCTAGTTCTTACTCACAACTTCGTCAACGTGAAAATGGATGAAAAGTAGCCCATGTGGATCTCCAGCTCCCAGGCTATCTCTTTGTCAAATTTCATCCAAATCCGCTTAGCCGTTTCAGTGTGAAGTAACAAACACATACCTATACACAAACTTTTGCTTTTATAATATTAAGTACTAGAAGTTTCTCGCGGTTTCACCCCCGTTGCTCAGCTCCTAAAGGTTGTAGCGTGATGTTAAATAGCCTTTACTATTTCTCATGAATATAATTTTTCGAATCCGAGTGGTAGGTCCAGAGATTAGCGCGTTCAAACAAACAAACAAACCCTCCAGCTGTATAATATTAGTGTAGATTAGTATTAGTCACTCCCTTATTGAAGAAGAATCTAACGTCCGTGCCGTCAAATTACATTATCTCCTTCTGTTACAGTCAAAGGAGATCAAAGTTAGATCATAATAACAATTCCTCTTCCGTTCTTGCTCTCACTAGCTTCATGGCCAGATTTCATTCGTAAATTAAAGGCGCCATGCATCCAATGATGACACATATTCCTCTTACTGTCCAAAGAAAAGAATGGGCGCTGGCTAAAAGATGTGCATCTATCTCGTTAACCTAAATGCGTTGAGTCGCAGCGATTGCGTCATCGAGAGAAGACGCAAAAGGTCCACTCGGGTACAGAGATGATGCGCATAGATATGAATCAGCCTATTGCAGTACCTATCGCTGGCGGAGGACGCTTCTTCTAAAACATTCAATCCCCCGTTTTATCTCGCAAAAATGGTGCTCATGAAGATAAAACCAACGTCTTCAACACTCGGTCTACTGTTTAACGAATCCAGGCTACACATACTTTACATTTATAATCTGTTGAAGGATTAAGCTAACAGTATTCCATAAGTTGAGAATTAAAGGAAGATAGATTAGATGTTCATTTAATTGACTAACGGTCGGTTGCAAAAAGAAAATTAAATTTTAATGGGCATTAACCATACAATTAAAAAAAAAAAAAAAAACTGTCGTTAAAGTCTCCTTTAAAACATATTGACCTTTTCTGCAACTCAGCGTAAGGGACTGCAATCGTAGTGTTCAGATCACTGTAGATCTAACTTACTGATTCCGCAAGCTATGCATTTTATTTAGATTTTTGTAAATGTTTAACTTTTGATATACCTACCTAAGTCTGGATTCTTTTAAAAAAACTTGCAAGAGTATATTTCGCTAAAAAAACTTATTTATTTATCTTTGACTATACGTTTGGTTCTTTCCTGATAGCTATCTTGTTAATATGCATCGTAAAATGTGTGGACTGGAACTTCTGTAGCCTTTTGCATGATGTCCGTCATTGACTAATTGCAACTCGTCACGTAATCTTATAGCCGCTGGTCTTTCATGGGCTGTGACGTCACCGGAAAAGCGAAGCCTTATTTACTTTGAGTAAAAACTCTTTTGAAGACCAAGGAAGGAAGCTCTTGGAAAATGTAGGTACCTATTGATTTATCGGTCATTAAAGTAAGCTACGTTTACAGTATGTTAATTAACGATCAGCGTTCACTTCAACCGGTATTAAGACGGCTATACATACTAAAAATTAATAAAAAACGGAATAAAAAAAATGGGGTGGGTACAAGTCGTCGGGCTAGGTACCGCTAGTTTTTTTTTCGTGAATTCAATGACAAGACATCAAATTATTTGCGCTTACTCCCGCGGTCTATGACGTCATCACGGGGGGTGAAGGGAGAGTCAAACAAACATTTATTTGTTTGTCTTATAGTCAGATGGATCTTCACAACGATATACTATGCTTTTTGTAACTTTTAAACTTTAGGAGTATGAAGCTTTCAAAAGTACATAGGTGCATGTTTTTCTTTACACCATTTTTCTGGAATGCCCGCTGGAATGACGAAGAAGACGTCACGTCAAGAATTTTTTTATTTTTTAAACATAATAAAAAGTCAATTTAAATAATAAAGTGATAGGTACGTAAAAGAAACATGTTTACAAGCTCACTTGACCTTTTTTTACTTTAAAAGTACCCATGTATTTTATTTTTCTCTAGTTTTATATTTTCTATCAAGCTGTATCAGATACCGAATAGTGACGTCATGGATACGTAAAAAGGGTTGTTTTGTACTAGTTTCAGTATTTTATGGCAATCGGGCATCGTAAAAAGATGTGCTTTTTAATGAGTCATTAAACGTTGTTTACTCTACTTATTACCAAAATATTAGGGAAACTGTGTCAATGTTTATTTATGATCGTTGTGGAGGGAAAATAACAAGTTTTGTCACATGTTTAGGAGATTTCGAAGACTGCTTATTGCTGCCTACGCACACGCTTTAAAAGTGGCAACAGCGGTTCCCGTAATAATTTGCTACGCTATCATACTTGTATCTCCTTGTTTCTATGATTTGAGATTTCAACCGTATCGCTTATAGTCATTAATTTAATTATAATCGTAAGTATCAAACAAAATATTCTAAAGTAATTTAAATAATTTGTGAGTATTTCATAAGCCATGTAGCGGCCATTTCTATTTGGCTCTCGGTAAGGTATAGGGATAGTTTATACAGGGTAAAATTAAAACCAGTGCGGATATTTTAGGAGGTAAAAGTACTCATGAATATGATCAACTTTTATTATGGGACCGACACTGAAATATGAAAAAAAAATCAGCTGTTCCATACATTTTGATCGTTTTATTTTACCCTGTATAGCTGATGCTCCCTTTGCTAAGCTAATAATTTGAAAGAGTAAACATGAGACCTTGCAGCTGGTTCTACATGAGTCATAGGGTCGCGTCATTGCAATGAAACTAGTTTTGTTTTTTTTTTTGTGTAAGACAAAAAACTGTTTTGAAAATCTCTTATGTATTTAACAACTACAAAAAACTGTGTATCTCCGATTATTTTAATAGATTACATCATGAGGATAATGGGTTTGGATCAAACGTTTTGAATCAAGATCTCAATTATATAGAGATTTAATTTTTGCACATAAATCATGAGAAGATTGAAAAAAGGTTAATTAAATTATTATGTGAGTTATGTAACCATAATTACTATAAATGCTTGGAGGTCACATAGGATAAAAAAACGAGAAAGATGCGAATTAGAAACGTACACGTATAAAGCGTTTTTATTTTACTAAGAGGGGAATTCAATCATTAGGCAGTATGTAGGTAGGTAGGTACAGTATTCCCAAATTAATAATGCGCATGCAGATCTTCGCTAATTGTCGTATTCCCGGAAACACCGAATCATTGAATCGTAAGAGCCCTAAATTATGCATGAAGAAAATGCACTTAATCACTCTATATACTTTTTTTTTTATATATACTTTTTTGTTTCCGGGAATAAGACAATTAGTGAAGATCTGCATGCGCATTATTAATTTGGGAATACTGTACCTATATTTATTTTATTTAGTTAAACCCGTGCCGGACCAAATTATGAAAGATGAATAATATGAATGTTCGACATAATATATTATGACTACACAAACATAACAAATCTAAAGAGTTTGTGTGTTTGAACACGCTAATCTCTGGATTTGAAAAAATATTTTTGTATTTGATAGTCCAATCCTTGAGAAAAGTTATAATCCATTTAATATCATGCTTTAACCTTTATGAGTCGAGTAAAAATATAAAAATGACAGAAATAATGCTAAGCGAAAACTAATAGCGCGGGCGCGATTTCTTTTAGTAAATGATATAATTCAAACTCACGCTCGATCACAATAAAACATTACGAATTCAACTATTGCTGTTCAACCCATTGTACTAGTGCTACTTTTACGAACAATAGCAACGCTTTTCCCGCATCCAAGTGTACTGTACCATGAAACAAGTCATTCGACAATCCACGAGTGCGTCTAAACGAGGCACGTGCCATAGACAAACTTTCACATAATTGTTCTTCTATAAAAGTTAAGGGCAGAAACAATACTCTAGTTATTTGTATACCTTTCACGATTCTTTTACTTAGATATATAATTACGTAATTGATATTAACGTTAAAATTGTATAGGTAATAATATACTGTTCCGCTGCTGGGCACGGGGCTCCTCTCAGAATAAGAGGAGATAGGCCAGGCCATAGTCCACCACGCTGGCCAAGTGCGGGTTGGTAGACTTCACACACCTTGAAGAAATTTATGGAGAACTCTCAGGAATGCAGCAATTGATCATTAATATCTTATAGGCACATGACTTCGAAAAGCCAGCGTAGCGAGCCTCGGCATCGAATTGGGACTTTTGCCGTGAGAGGCGCATGGTTATATTGGTTATACCACTAGGCTATCATTGCCACTACACAAAAAATATTGTGGTATAACTTACTAGCGGCACCAGTTATGATTACAAATGTCACCTGCGCATGAGCTGGTTTTTAGGCCTTTTTGGCGGAATTAAGAAGACGGGGGGCGCCGAGGCTGCACGCGATTGGTTTGTCAGTCGATGCTCGTCGTCTATTGGACTATTCTCTATTACGTGTTGTCAACTGTCTATTGTCTACCTATCGGGCTGAAAGTGTACTTGCGCGATCTGTAATCATGATTCCTGCCAGTACCTATACCTAGTTAATTGGTAAGGTAGCAGGGCTGATACTCTATCAGCGTCATTGTTCTATCATTATCATAATATATGAGGTCTGTAATAATTAATTAGATGTGGAGTATTATTACACTCGTGTCCTAAATGACAGCGTCCCTTATCCGCTAATAATTAATGTAGCCACTCACTATAGTAGGTGTTACATTTGCTTCCAGTTTATTCAGAACGGTTTTTTTTCCTCTAGATTTAGATAAACAAAAATTTTGATAAAACAAAATACCCGACTGCGTATTATTTAAATATTATGGGGCTCTCACACTGCACATTCACTAACAAGTTTTAGGAATTGTTCATTCATACATTCTGTTAAAAAATGTTGTTTTCAGTGCACTAACAATTTTTTTTAGAAATGTTTATTAATATTACCTAACATAAAAACGTTTCTTAACATTGTGATCAAATGTTTGTTTAAAAAATTTAGAATTTTATCTTTTATTTACCTTATTCATCAGTAGCGAGAAAGAGAGGTAGGGCACGGCGGGATATCTCGCTATAATATCTGTAGTAATCCGACTATGAAAGTATACCTTACAGAATACCACACCACAGCCAAATACCGCTACTCTTCGGTAGTGCAGTGTTCCTGTGGTGAATTAGATCGCCAGAACTCCTGAGGATGCGCTGTGTTGACAGCGGGATACCTGGGGGGTGATTCTCGCGCGTTCGGTATTGATATCGAATTCGATATATATTGCAACAACTGTCAAAATCCCTACCATTTTGACATTTGTTGCGAGATATGGAATCAATATATCACCCGCGAGAATCAGAATTAACATTTTTATATTTAATTAAGTTGTATAAAAAATGTGCAATTACTTTCGCTCATCCTCTTAATCCATTTGGTAAGCATAAATCTAAGGGATAATGCACACTCAGGGCCGACACCCCAGGATTATGGGGATCCAACAAGCATGTCACTACATATTTTAAACATGACATCACGCCTATATACCCCGAGGGGTTAGGCAGAGGCTTTTATCATATCCACATTTCGCCAACTACGCTTGCGAGCAATTTAAATTTACACAGTGAAGGAATTTGGGATTTATGAAAATTATAAAAGCACTAACATCAACTTAACACTCTAACTCTAAAACAATCGGTTTGGTTAAAAGCAGCCTAGTATACAATTTAAGTCATATTTTTAAGTAATGGCTTAGAGTCCAAGACGCCCATAAATGTTTATCAACATTTTTATTGATTAACAACAACTTCAACAAAGAAAATATAACTTAAAAGTAAAAAAAAATTTCTTTTTAATAACGGGTATTGTACACCTAGCCACATAATGTGACTTCCATCCTGTTTTTTAATTGATCTGATCAAAGTCACTATGAACTCTTGAGGGATATTAACCCACTCCACTTTAATGGCGATTGTCAGTACCGGTATGGTTTCAGGTACTGGAGTCCTAGCCCTAATCCCTAATCCTATTCTGTTCAGATCTGATAACATAGGGGGTAGGCCGAGGGTAGGCCGGGGGTAGGCCGGCACGCAAGTATTATCAACCTTCAAAATTGATCAGTTTATCCAATTTTCGTGTCGCAAACTAAAAATCGGGTACTACAGTTATTGGCCGACTGAAAAACGGGCAAGGTTGAACGAATTACACAGTTGCAGTGCGTGGCGTTCGCTGGTTATTTCGCAAAATTATTGCGGAGAAGTTACTATTGATATTGGGTATGGACTCCAGCAAACATAGCATGAGTACTATAGAAACAGCATGTCTATATTGTACTGACACGCCTCGAGAACTGCCAATTTGCGAACGCTCGAGAAAGAATCTCCCCGTGACATTCTCCCTCGAACGTTCGCAAACAAACAGGCAGTTCCCGCGGTGAGTTGGTACAGCCGATCGATTCTGTAAAAATCTCACCGTGAAAACTTAGGTGAAGTGAGTTTGTTTTTGCTAGGAATTGACACTATTGACAGCTCACTCCACGCTCACTTCACCTAAGTTTTCACGGTGAGATGGTTACAGAATCACACCTCAGAATAGGCAGGCAGGTTTTGCCGACAGAAGGTTGGACAAAATGACAGATTGTAGAAAGATTTCAACCGATTTAAGCATGGCGATGTTAAAAATGAAGAGAAGAAATGTTTCTATTCTTCAATCGACAAAAGTCTGCTGCGCCAAGCACGGGTCGCCGCGTGCTCGGACAGAAGAAACAACGAGTTGGATAGAAAGAACTTTGTCTATTCTTGGTAGAATAGAGATGAAGTTGGTTATGGTAGAGCAAAAATAGAATTACTTTTTGGAACTACATGGATTTAGAAGGTACCTATTTTATATAACACTAGCTTTCGCCCACGGCTTCGCCCGCGTTTTTAGGATATAAAGTACCCTATGTGTTATTCTGATGTTTAGTACTGTAAAGTTTCATCAAAATCCGTTCAGTAGTTTTTGCGTGAAAGAGTAATAAGCATCCATACATCTTCATAACTGTCGCATTAATATTAGTAGGAAGTAGGACTTTGTTACTATTTTATTGTACCGGCTTCTCCTCACCCTGCACCACTGGTAAGAAAGAAAGAAAGAAAAGAAGAAGAAAGAAAAAACATTTATTTGGCAACACACAAAGACACACCGACCAAAAAAAGAAAAGGCTTAAAATTATAATATGGTTGGTAGTTTAAACCATACTGATTAGTTAGCGTATCTAGCAGTGGTGCGCAAGCGCATAATTGCTAAACATAAGTGGAGCAGTTGCGACAACACAGTCGTATGTTCATAGCACAGTAACTGTTGGGTCACACGCGAACAACACTGTCCTGGCGTGGCAGAAATGTCATCCAGTGAGGAAAAATTGGAAAGCAGTGAGCATACGGATAGTTCCTTTTGCATGCTTAGTTCCCTATGCGGTGTGGCATGTTGGGAATATAATTTCAATGTTGCCATACCGCAACATCTTGCTGAGTGCCTTTTTGCATGAATGCGACGCTAAGATTTGTTTTTTATTTAGTGTTTTTTTTGTTTTCATTTATTTTGGTACCTACCTATCCTTTTATTAGGGTTCCGTACCAAAATGGTAAAAAAGGAACTCTTATGGTGCGACTTCGTCTGTCTGTCTGTCTGTCTGTCTGTCTGTCTGTCTGTCTGTCTGTCTGTCTGTCTGTCTGTCACACCTGCTTATTTCAGCAACTACTCATGCTATCGACTTGAAATTTGGAACAATTATAAAGAATGCTAGTTTAACTTTATTGCAAATGAAAAAAATCCAAAAACATTTTTATTTTCATTGCAAAAGGGGCCGGAGTGGGGGTCCAAAATTTTAAAGTGGGGTTACTAGGTCAAGTGACATATCATAATATGAAAGGGCTTGATCTGCACATTTCAAAATCTATTTTTATTTTATTTTATGTCTCACAGTTTTTGACATATGATGAAAAATGTCCAAAAAAATACCATTCCCCCCCCCTTATCTCCGAAGTTTGCGGGGAGAAAAATCTGAAATAATTAGAGTTTATAGGAATTGACCCAAATATGGCACCAAAAATAAAACGATGTTCCTAACTAGTACAGTTTTTTCAAAATCATCAAAATTCCTTCACAAACAAACTTAGTTATGCGGTCCGAATTTTTTCGCTTTATACGTCCAAAAATGATACGGAACCCTCGGTGCGCGAGTACGACTCGCACTTGGCCGGTTTTATTTGTGTTAGGTACGTTACGTTTAGTAATTTTGTTATTTTATTTTTTATTTTTTATTTTTCATCCTCTAAATATCATCCTCAATCTCTCATTCTGTACATGCAAATAAACAATATCTTTCATTCAATTTCATTTCAATGCAAAAATACCTTAGGAATCATATCGCCACGAACATTGCTGATTGGTTAATTACTGAATAAGCATGAGCTATTAGGGAATAATTATGAGTCTTGTTCCTGTCACGCGGATTTGCCCGCATGCGTCTATAGCCCGCATGCGCGCCGCCCGCATGCTATCTTTTCATGCATATTTTTCCTGGCATGCATACCGCGTGGTGGCGTGCCATACATGACATGCGGGTATACGCACACGTGCATAAATGCGCGTGACAGGAAAATGCTTTAAAAATCTAACTCGTACCGACTCAATATGAGAAATTCCACGATAAATTCCATTGTAAAATAAAAAGAGTAGAACGGTTTCTCTTGCAAAATAGCACTTTCAAGTGTTTTTCGTAAATGTAAATAAGTTTTTCTATCTGATAAACCGTCATGTTTGAACTACTGAGCCAATTTTAATAAAGCAAGGCTAAGTGAGGAGAGGAGAAAATAGCAGTGATAGAATAGTCGTTTAACCATGTGCCTCCAACGACGAATGGTTCGAGTTCAATCCTGAGGCACGCACCGCTGACTTTTCGAAGTCATGTGCGTATTAGAAATTAAATATCACTTCATTTAACGGTGAAGGAAAAACATCGTGAAGAAACCTGCATGCCTGAGAGTTCTACATAAACGTTCTTGAAGGTATGTGAAGTCTGCCAACCCGCACTTAGCCAGCGTGGTAGTAATGGCCTATCCCCTCATTCTGAGGAGGCCCGTGCCCAGCAGTGGGACAGTTATGGTATAAGTGAGGAGATCAGCAGTCGCACTTGCAGCTACGTGACCACAGAGTCAGAAAAAAATAGCTATTATCAATTTCTACCACCTAAGAAACTCGGTACCGTATCCGAGATTTGCGCAGACTGACAAAGACATACAACCCTCTATTTCTTTTCTAGGCACCCCATTAATATACTGTACATTTATGAAAGAATACTGCGTATTAAATGCAACTATATTATTTGTTAGAATGGCGGGCCGTGCAGCGGCGCGGACGTTTCTCATTTTGTATTGTTAACGTAGAGCCGGTACAAGTAGGTAATACTTGGCGATTGGTGCAAGTTATAAGAGGCCTAGGATTTTTTTATTATAGATTTATTTATTGATTAAGATTAAGGGCTCTTTCAATTTAGACGATTGGTCGGCTCTCTTGATGTGTCAAATGTATGGAAAAAAAAGCAATCGGCGCGGTGCGCAGTGCAGTATGGGAGCAACACTGCAATATGAAAAAAAAAAAAAACTACAAAAATGCACTACAACACGATCAAAGTGTATAGAAAAGCAGATTTTTCATATTTCAGTGTCGGTCCATAATAAAAGTTGATCATATTATGATTACTTTCACCTCCTAAAATATGCGCAGTGAATTCAAACTTATCTTGTGTAACGCCATCTATTGAGATTTATTTATACAAATGTTCTTTTCTTCCAGACTCCGTGGCATTACATAGTAATTATGAAGTATTATTTGTTCAAAGTTAGCTATTAACCTCTATCGTCAACCAAAAATTCTTGATACAGTATAATACCTACCGCACAAATTTTTAGTTTCTTATTTTATTATGGAGGTTTTCATTACATCGAGTCCTTTATTTTTATAATTATGTTTGAATATAATTTATTTTTTCCTCAGTTTTTTTCTTTTCACTGTATGACGTGTAAAATACTTATCTTCTATAATAATTTGCCACCTAAATCAGAATTTCTGTAACAGTAAATCAGCTTTTTCTAACAGCTAGTGACATAGCTTGGGCCATACATCAAAGATGCAAAAAACGAATTCATTTTAACTTGTCCTCAAGAGGATTTTGTAGTGAGCCTTTGGACTTGATTTATGCCTGGCCCTGGATGCTTAGGCACAGCCCAATTTTCATAGACATAGACATAGACATTTATTGCTCAATCTGTGTACATAGGTGTTAACAGTATCATGGTTAGATATAGTATCAACAGTGTACCCATACGGGTGTTGCAATATTGATCTTACAGGCTATACTTTCTTGATTATGATCTGACACAAAATCATTTTTTGGCAAAATATTCATGCATACTATAAAATACATTAGCGATCAACCATTTTTTTAGAACTTTTTTAAATAGTGTTCCATCATTTTTTTTAATATCTACTGGTAAATGATTAAAAACTCGTATTGCTGTAATATATGTACTTTTATAGAATATCATATTGTTATTTTTTGGTAAGATTAGGTATTCAGGCGTATATTATGAACATCGGCTTCCATTTTAGAGCTTGGTTATTCGGGATTACTTAGTATAAAATGGGATTGAGTAAAGGCGCTTAAGAGATGTTTATTGCTGGTTTAGTATTCAACTCACAAATATGACTAAGGGCCGATTTTTCAATCGCTAGATACAATTTACGAACAAACCACGAAATAAACTATATCGGTTTCACTCTAACACCTTAGGTTTTCAAACAAACCTACAGAATGGCGACTGAAAAATCGGCTGTAAATACCTATATGAACTGTTAAAAAATTGCTCTATTAAGTCTTAATACCATTGAAAAAAATATTTGTGATCGCTTTAAACTTCTCATTTTTAACATAGCAAAATTCCTAAGCTAAGTCGTGTTGTCAAACGAACATTACATACATTTTAAAAGACTTCATTGTTAATATATATCACCACTAGCTGACCCGCCCGGGCTTCGCACGGGTAAAGTTAGTACACCTACCCTACACCTACCCTACACCTACCCTACAAGTTTCAAGCTTCTAGCTTTAAAATTTACGTAATTTCCATACAAACTTTCATCCCCTATTTCAACCCTTTACAGCCCTTTTTTCGCATTAAAAAGTAGCCTTTGTCCTTTCTCAGGGTCTAGACTATCTCTGTACCAAATTTCATTTGAATCGCTTCAGTAGTTTAGGCGTGATTGAGTAACACACAGACAGACAGACAGACAGAGTTACTTTCACATTTATAATATTAGTAAGGATCTAAAACACTTTGCAAAGATCAATCAAACATCTCCTTTAATACTTTAAGACATTAAATAAACCCATCTACCGTCAAGAACATAACAAAAACTCTCGACACCCTCAATCGATCACTTTGCAAATTTATGCGCGGTGCCGACAAAAGCCTGGCCCACAAGATAAGGCTATACGATCATCAGGCCATCATGAAAACGGCCTGAAATTGACGCGTTCACTGGCCTGTAATGAAGTGTCAGGCCAAATTAGCATCATAGTGGTGTTACGAGTGACAGATATTTGTGATATAAGCAGTTTCAGCGTGTTAGAAGGTCATTAAATGCTGTATCTATATGATTTTCCTTGATGAGGGTCGGTTGTTACGATTATGGTGGGGATGGTTGTAACATTAAGTGATGATTGGTGCTTATTTCGATTTAGGACCGAGTAATTCGTAATGAATATTAATTTAAGATTATATTGCTACTGGGAGAGTGCAAAGATATCGCCTTAAGACTTATTATTAAAGAAGCTTTTGCCCGCGACTACGTCTGCGTAGACTACAATAAATTGACGGGGTTCGAACTCACGACCTCTTCTAGGTCGGGCTGCTACCACTAGGCCACTATTACTAACAACTACAATGGCCTATATTTTGCCGGAAGCAGCCTTATCATTAATTGACAGAGGAACATTAAAACCTATGTCATCTAAACAGGACCTACGTGTCCATTGTCACGTCTCGACCATTATGCTTTGTCTTTGGTCCCTCACAAAGCATAATTATATTTAATTCGAGCATTATCGTCTCAGACCTTTGTCTTAACTGTGCCATGTTGAGATAGGCTACTTGTAGGTCTGCGTTTCCTTGAGAGGAATAGTCTCGAATGACAGGTATTTACAGACTTAAATGATATATATAAATATGCCGTAACATATATAAGATATCCTATTCAAGGACCGATGTCCGTAAATAACTCAACTGCGTTTCTGTAAGTAATTAAAGTTTTATTGTTTTTACAAAAGATTGGATTATAAAGTAAGTAGGTACATAAAAATACTACTGCTTTACAAAATATTACTTTACCAGCCGGCCTAGCATGACCACGATAGAAACGGGTTTTGTCTACATAGAAATAGACAAAGTGACAGTGTAACGAGGGGGTCCTTACTAGGGTGATAAATAAAAAAATGTTACGAATTAATAAACGTGTATTGTTTAGCAACCCTAGTAAGTAAGCCGCCGGTGAAGCCGGGCGGGGTTCGAAGAATTAGGACGTTAGGATTCTTTCTTGTGTAGACGGTACTCTCCTGGTAGTCCACAGGAGGTAGGCGGCCGGCCGACGTGGAGCGTAGTCGACGCAGCGCGCGCAGCTCGCGGCAGCTTCGCGAGGTAGTAGATGCGACAGCAGCTCAGGTGTCCAGCCACACCCGGCAGCAGCGCAGGATGAGTACGCGTCGTACTATACAGAGGCGTAGAAGTGGAACTGGAACCCTGGAATCCACATTCACAGGCGTCTTAGGTAGTGCTCCAGACCGTCGACTGCATCAACCGGACCGCAACCAATGCGGAACTACCAAGGAGATAGCCCCAACATTAATTTAGTTAATTTGGTGATGCAGTCTCACGGTGTGGTTAAAAGAAGACAATAATAGGGCACAGCTAATGTGCAGACAAGCATTAGCTAGCTATAAGAAAAATAAATAAATTAATTGAGGTAGGTAGCAGAAAAAATATTTAAAATAAATTATTTTTGTATCAAGTACTATTGAAAAACTAATGCCACCTCCTTTTGCAAAAGCTAGAAAAATTTACATATTAGAACAAAATAATTAAATTACATGACTAGGCAATACATTTAGAATGATTGCTAGCATCTATCTACCTATAATTGTGTGCATATAAAAAAATTACAAGCTACTACTATTTAAATTTAATAAAAAAACAAAAAGGTTAACTGAAGTTAATTGATACATGACCCACCATCATGACGCACACATAAATTAACAATATTTTATTATTAATTTTGAATTGGTGAGATTCTAGAATAATAACGTTTAATATTTCTAGCACAATATAACACAGCTCAGACTATGCTGGTTTAGGCACACCAACATTAAAACAAGACCTAGGTTTTGACACTAAAACAATATGCACGTTATTATTGAAAAAAAACAAGATTAGCAAAGTGAATTTATACACAGCGTTACACAGCTAAATTACACAAAGATTACAATTGTTAGGCACATCTAAACAGCTTTTCAAGACTTACCGATTTTCGGGTTCACACAATAGAATTTACTTTGTTTTTATAGTTAAACAATTACTTTCACAACACGGTAATTTACTTAGTGTTTAGACTTGGTGACTAGGTAGGTCAAAGTACGTAGTCGCAGGCGCAGAGTACAGGTTGGAATGCACCTGGCAACTCCCAGAGGTTTTTTATAACCTCCTGGGACGTTCACCTATTTTGAAGATTACCTTATTAGGTGATCTTCGCGAAAGAGCGGCGATTCATTCCAGAAAAATCGAAAGACTAGCCGTCGTCATTGGCTGACACAATAACACTAAGTATGGAGGCGGAGCTTATGCACCTCGACCGGTCTGTTCCGGCGCAATTTGTTACTCGCGCGCGGGTAGGTTTATATTTGCGGCCGAATTATTATAGCATCACCTACATACATAGAAAAATTATTTCTTTGTTCCTACAGCTGATTAGTACGGAGATGTTTTTTGTATGTTTGTTGTTTTATTGGTAGGTATTTAATATTAATAAGTATACAACGTTACAGTACCCCCCTTTTTAGCGTAGGATTTTTCCTAAGGAAAATCCGCTGCTTTCACTCAAGCTTACACCTGACCAAGGCACTCACTCATTCATCATCAATCATAATGTAGACATCCATCACATTCATTCTTCTTTCATCAACAAGCTGACAACACAATTTAGTCTTGTGTGTCTGCCACCTTACAACCAGAGTATTTTATTTGTAGTACATAAAACACTCACTTAGATCAGATGTGACTGGTAAAATCATTGGCTGATATTAGAGTGAATACTAGCTACATATAACCATTTTAATTAGATAGAAATAGTTTAGAAAAGTTATGCTTTATTTGGTATTTTTGGCTTATTTTAGGAGTAACCGACCGCTCCTGCAAAGGCTTACTTTAAGAGTTGCAACCCGCTCTATAGTATACCAATGGTGTAGGGCCATTGGTACAACATAACCGAAGGGATCAATGGTTTAGTCCCATGATCAATTATACAACCACCGGTGTAGGGCCGGTAGTTATATTTTACTGTTGGGGTAGACCAATCAGCAAAATAGAAGTTAATAACCAACGGTGTAGGGCCGTTAGCTATAGATAGTACTGTTGGGGTAGACCAGCAGTAGGAAGTAAAGAAGGAATGGTTGTATGTAGTAGTAGCAAGTAGGTACTTGTTTTAGTTAATAGTTTTTAGTTAGATTTTATTTAGAAATACTAGGTCGATTATATTTAAAAAAATGAATTTAATTTATTTTTAGTATTGGTTTTATTTAGTTTAGTTGTAGAATAGTTAATTACATTTTTAAAAAAATTTTAGTTTAGCTGTTTAGTTTAGGTGCCATCAGATTATACAATTTTAGTTTCAAGTTTTAATTTATTTTGATTTAGTTTAGCTGCAATTTGATTGTAAAAACTTTTTAGTTATTTAAACAATTTAGTTAAAACTCTTAGTTTAGTTTAGAAATATTCAATTTAGATTAGCTTTAGTATAGGTAGTTTAAATATTAAAATAATAGTTTTAATTCCAAAAAAAATATTTAGTTTAGTTTAGTTTGTCCGTAGTTGGTTTGTAAAAACATTATTTAGTTGTTTAGAAAATTTTAAAGGTTGCTATTTGATTGTAAGAACTTCTTTAACTAGGCAAGGATTTATAAAAAAAACAAAGATTTTGTCAAAATTTAATTAAAGTCTATTTAATTTTTAGTCAAATTTTAATTAAATTATTTAGTTTAAGATTTTTAAGAACAAAGGCATATTATTTGTATAAGCTGATTTAAATAATAATCCTGCTATTTGTAACGATTTTAATTTAGTAGTCATTTTAGTTTAAAAGAAAAACAAATTAAAAAATATATTTAGATCCTGACAAAAAAATGTTAAACTATTCTCCTTGCCATTTAGTTGGTTGTAGCCTAGACTAGATGATAAATTGTCGTTTGTGCTAAACCGATATTAATGCAACCTAAGAGACGACAAAGTTTAAAAACCGTCTGTGTGCCAGTAATTCAGGCCGGCACCCACACCCTTCAACCGTACACAGGTAGCTGCATACGGTAGAAATAGGTATGGTGGTAGTACTTCCCCGGGCGAGTCTTTTCACCTAAAACTCTACTACTGCTTTTAGAAGTAGAAGATGAACAAGAAAATTTTTGCTGCCCGAGAGTATGTCTTGAAAAGCTACACAATTTAAGATAATATGACAGGAGAATGTAAAATCTGCACAATGTTCAGTCTACCAACCGTGAAGTAAGAAAAAAAATTAAGTTAAAAAAAAAATGTGAGGGTACAAGTAAAATTCACGGTTGATGGCCTGTGATTTCAAACGCACAACCGTTAAATCACCATCACCAAAAAAACCAAAGAAATGCGCAACAAGAAAGAAACCAATACGTCCTAGTTTACCTCTAGTATGGGCGCCACTGTAACGAGGGGGTCCTTACTAGGGTGATAAATAAAAAAATGTTACGAATTAATAAACGTGTATTGTTTAGCAACCCTAGTAAGTAAGCCGCCGGTGAAGCCGGGCGGGGTTCGAAGAATTAGGACGTTAGGATTCTTTCTTGTGTAGACGGTACTCTCCTGGTAGTCCACAGGAGGTAAGCGGCCGGCCGACGTGGAGCGTAGTCGACGCAGCGCGCGCAGCTCGCGGCAGCTTCGCGAGGTAGTAGATGCGACAGCAGCTCAGGTGTCCAGCCACACCCGGCAGCAGCGCAGGATGAGTACGCGTCGTACTATACAGAGGCGTAGAAGTGGAACTGGAACCCTGGAATCCACATTCACAGGCGTCTTAGGTAGTGCTCCAGACCGTCGACTGCATCAACCGGACCGCAACCAATGCGGAACTACCAAGGAGATAGCCCCAACATTAATTTAGTTAATTTGGTGATGCAGTCTCACGGTGTGGTTAAAAGAAGACAATAATAGGGCACAGCTAATGTGCAGACAAGCATTAGCTAGCTATAAGAAAAATAAATAAATTAATTGAGGTAGGTAGCAGAAAAAATATTTAAAATAAATTATTTTTGTATCATTTGAAAAACTAATGCCACCTCCTTTTGCAAAAGCTAGAAAAATTTACATATTAGAACAAAATAATTAAATTACATGACTAGGCAATACATTTAGAATGATTGCTAGCATCTATCTACCTATAATTGTGTGCATATAAAAAAATTACAAGCTACTACTATTTAAATTTAATAAAAAAACAAAAAGGTTAACTGAAGTTAATTGATACATGACCCACCATCATGACGCACACATAAATTAACAATATTTTATTATTAATTTTGAATTGGTGAGATTCTAGAATAATAACGTTTAATATTTCTAGCACAATATAACACAGCTCAGACTATGCTGGTTTAGGCACACCAACATTAAAACAAGACCTAGGTTTTGACACTAAAACAATATGCACGTTATTATTGAAAAAAAACAAGATTAGCAAAGTGAATTTATACACAGCGTTACACAGCTAAATTACACAAAGATTACAATTGTTAGGCACATCTAAACAGCTTTTCAAGACTTACCGATTTTCGGGTTCACACAATAGAATTTACTTTGTTTTTATAGTTAAACAATTACTTTCACAACACGGTAATTTACTTAGTGTTTAGACTTGGTGACTAGGTAGGTCAAAGTACGTAGTCGCAGGCGCAGAGTACAGGTTGGAATGCACCTGGCAACTCCCAGAGGTTTTTTATAACCTCCTGGGACGTTCACCTATTTTGAAGATTACCTTATTAGGTGATCTTCGCGAAAGAACGGCGATTCGTTCCAGAAAAATCGAAAGACTAGCCGTCGTCATTGGCTGACACAATAACACTAAGTATGGAGGCGGAGCTTATGCACCTCGACCGGTCTGTTCCGGCGCAATTTGTTACTCGCGCGCGGGTAGGTTTATATTTGCGGCCGAATTATTATAGCATCACCTACATACATAGAAAAATTATTTCTTTGTTCCTACAGCTGATTAGTACGGAGATGTGTTTTGTATGTTTGTTGTTTTATTGGTAGGTATTTAATATTAATAAGTATACAACGTTACAACAGATTGTAGAAACATTTCTCCGTTTTATGAATGAAACGGTAGAAATGTTTCTACAATCTGTCACTTTGTCCATTTCTATGTAGACAAAACCCGTTTCTATCGTGGTCATGCTAGGCCGGCTGTAAGTAATTAAAGAAACAACATTCAAAGCTATTCATTTCACGAATATCGTCTCCTTTATAATTAACCTTCAGGTATTTTATTTAACAATAAATAGTTTTCAGTTTTCTCTTAGATTATAACCTTCAAATCACACTGACGTGCGCAATACTGTTATTAGTGTCATTCAGCTAATCATACGCGCTTGAACGAGCGCGGGTAAATTCAAATTAAATTAATGATAGGTATGTAAGTAGGTAATCATTTCTTTACACATATATGTAACATGTCTGAATTAAACACTATAAAGTTACTGGGTCATATTAATCCAGGCGCGGTCCCAGCGTCAAGGGAGACATGACCCCCCCAAAATCGTATAAAAATGCGCCAAACACGGTAATTCACGGTATAGCACGTCGGAATTAATCGGTATGACCCCCCGCCCCCAAATCGTCGGTTGCGACCGCGCCTGTATTAACCTACTGTGTTGAGTTCACATAATGTATGAAGAAGAAAATAATGTAATATTAAAGCATTTAAGTGTGAACAAGATGCGGTTAAACGGTCTAGATTTCTTGCTGCAATTGTATAGACGTGAGTTGAGATCTTTAACATGCAACTCAGTAGAACAATTTCCGCAATCTTGCAGTATAGCTCGGCGATATGGCAATTAAATTAAATGATGGTACATCACAATAACTGCTGTACGTTATAGATCTCAACTCACGGCTATACAATTGCAGCAAGAAATTGACAAAAAACTAGGCCGTTTACAGGCCCCTTTAGAGCAAAAGACTAAATTGCGACAAGACTGGACTTGGACAAGACTCTTCAGTAATCAAAAAAAAAACAATGTTAACCCGTCACAGGCGCGGTCACAGCCGACGATTTTGGGGGGGGTCATACCGCAGCTGAAGACTTTAGGGGGGGTCATACCAATTAATGCCAACGTGCTATACCGTGAATTACCGTGTTTGGCGCATTTTTGTACGGTTTAGGGGGGGTCATACCGCAGCGGAAGACTTTAGGGGGGGTCATACCAATCAATACCAACGTGCTATACCGTGAATTACCGTGTTTGGCGCATTTTTGTACGATTTGGGGGGGGGGGGTCATGACCCCCGTGACCCCCCCCTGGGACCGCGCTTAAATTACACAAAGTAAAAAAATACGCAAATCGCTTATAAACTCGGAGATTGTCCATAAAGAAGACGCGGGCACTTCACAAAGGATTCAATGGCCACAGTCAGATGTAACAGTAGTGGAGTCCTTTACCGAGTTTAATCGCATTATTCAGCAGTGTTAAGGACATCACAAGAAAATACGTTTTAATACCAAATTCGCATCTATTTAACCTGTCACGCATTAAATGTAGGGTGAGGTTGTGGTGGGAAGCGGAGCGGGAAGACATTGTATTGTTTTATATCTATAGTAATCTATACTAATATTATAAATGCGAAAGTTTGGATGGATGGATGTTTGTTACTTCTTCACGCTGAAACGGCTACACGGATTTGGATGAAATTTGGCAAAAAGGTAACCTGGGGCCTGGAGAAACACATAAGCTACTTTTCATCCATTTTGAGGACCACCGTAAAGAACTTAATGATGTACATACCAATGGTTCAATAAATGATTAAATTATTAAATGATTTTCACGCAGATGAAGTAGCGGGCAACAGTCAATTAATAAATATTTATTTTGTACGTAGTGTATGTATGTACTGGAGAGGGCTCCAGCGGGTGCGGGGGCGTATTAACAAAACCGTCACGCAGCTAAGCTCTTAAGTGCGCAGCCGTCAGCTAATACTAGGGCTGCCATCACCTAAATTGCTGACGCCGGACAAAAACTTTAAAAACCCCGGACATTTGGGTGAAACTGAGTATTTTTCCCGGACGCTCCCAAAAAAAATTTTTCTGTATAAATCTGGATTGCACTGACAAAGTGTCCGGGTTTCCCTCGGACACTTTTTAAAACCCCTACCGGACGCTCCCCGGACTCCATCTAAACTAGGACAAATCCGGGGAATCCCGGACGAATGGCAGCCCTAGCTAATACTAAACATTTACACGCACTTGGGTTACGCACTCCGATCAAGATGGCAGCACTTAAGTGCTTTATTCTCGTAGTTTTGCCAGAAAATAGAACAAAACTAGGTGTCTTATAAAAGCTATTACTCATGTTGTCTGTCTGGAATTTTGGAAATAACTGTTGAGCCCATCGCCATTTACCTACTGGGAAAAATACCGAAAACAATTTCCTTGGCTTGGGAATGGAACCCGGGACCTCCCGATTAGAGTAGCCTTAATAAGGCCCGTACTATTTACTCAACTAGAGAGCAATATTCTTGTACCTATTCTATAAAAGGTTTCTCGGAAACGGCTCTAACGATTTTAATGACATTTTTTATTTAGATAACGTTTTACTTTCTAAGTTTATCTAGGTAGGTTTATAGTTGGGTTTCTGTCCGAACATAAACCCAACTACACGTAGGTGTCACCCCAGAGAAAATCCGTTTTCACACAAAAACAAAATAACACTGAGCGAATCTCGGTCACCTAGGTATTATACCTACTTATTAAAAGTCGCACTTATGATTTTTTTGGAACAACAACCGCTCTGACATACAAATACACATTTTTAAAATGTGTAGGTAAGCAAAACAGTGTAGGTAGTAGCTACATTTATAAAAGGGTGTTTCTACTTTGACCTTTGACCCATACATTGGTTCTACGTCTTTGAACTTTGTATATTCAAAATATAATCCGAACTTTATGTGGCTCTAGTCTACTATATAAAAATAAGTCGGGTTTTCCTTCCTCACGACATAAGTCCAGAACGGACGAACCGATTTCCACGGTTTTGCATTCGTTGGAAAGGTCTCGGGCTCCGTGAGGTTTATAGCAAAGAAAATTCAGGAAAATTTAAAGAGAAAAGCGGGAAAATCTTTTTTCACATACAGCGCCATCTCTGATACATAGCATGTACTACGGTGGCGAAACGGAGTTCGCCGGGTTTGCTAGTTCTTAATACAAATTCACAACCATCTGGCTAAACCAGCTAATTCTGTACCGACAAGCCGCGTGATATCACGGCGACGACTGCCAATTTGAGAACAATCGAGGGGGAATCTCATCATTTTGATTTTTAATGATTTTTATTTTAGTAGGTACCATTCATTTTATTTATATCATAAGGGATTTTTAAAATATCTCACATTGTTCTCACATACTAGGGCATAAATGTCATCATCATCATCTGCCTAGCCTATTCCCAAATTATATTGGGGTCGGCACCCAATCTAACTAGTTTTTGACTGAATATCAATATTTTACGTGGAGCGACTGCCATCTGACCTCCACAACCCAATTAATGGGTAATACCGGTATTCGAATGTTAGACCAGCTGTCAGACTTTTAGGGCTTCTGACTACCCGTAACGATTGTCAAAGATATTCCTATGACAACCGGGACCGACTGCTTAACGTGCTCTCCGATACTAGGGCCTAAATGTAAACAAAGAAATTGTATATTTGAATTAGTTGAAAAAGAGTAACCATGGAGTTTCTTGTCCGTTCTTCTCCATGGGAATCTACGTTTCGGAACGGACAACTAGCTTCAACTAACGGACAAACTGACTGACAACTATTGCTTGACTATTCAAAAGTGCCTGTAAATGGTCTAATTGAAATGATAATTGATGACTTTGACTTTGACTTTGACATCGTGACATTTTCCCTCGAGCATTCGTAAACAAATTGACAGGTAGGTGAGTTTAAATTTAAAAAGGGTGAAAAAGGTCCCCAATAAATTGGCCTACCCCTATGTAAGGGGTTTCTTATCATCCCCGATTAGGAGACAGATGACCAAAAGATGGATAGACATATCACTGAAATGTCTTGTCTCCCCACGCGTGGGCTAATGACGTCATGATGCCCCACAAACGAGGCTGCCGCGAACGATTCTCATGTAAGAGGGGAATTAGGATAGGGGTGACGGAAATCGGCAATCTGCGATTCGTAGCGATATGTATAAGAATTAGATTCTACATAATCAGCTGATGTGCAATCATTTTATTGTTACACGTGGATTTTTGTTGTTTTTTGAACTAGAATTATACTCATCATTATGAATAATTTCTTCTATGGGATCAACCTTGAAATCGTAAAAAAGTCAACTGATTCTTAGGGAAAAATTGTAGAAATATGTTCTATCCTACTAATATTATAAACGTGGAAGTTTTTGAGGATGTATTATAAATGTATGGATGTTTGTTACTCTTTCACGCAAAAACTACTGAACGGATTTTGACAAAAGTTCACAGTAACATAGCTATATATCAGAATAACACATTAGGCTACCTATATATCTGATTTTTTTTTTCTAGATTTCAAGGGATTTTCATAATGATGAGAGATATCACATAGGTATACAAAATAATTCCTTCCAAACCCGAACAACAATAAAACGATAGGTCATGTCGTTCGTATTCAAATACGTAATTGTAAAATGCAAATCTGTTGCCATCACACGAGGCAGCGCCTCAAATCATAGAAAAAAGGAGATATGCCATCATAGCAAATTAGTACGGGAACCACTGTCGCCACTTTTAAAACAGTTAGCGACACAATTTCAAGCGCTCCTTGTGAATATAAAGATCTCCCAAACATTAAAAATTCCGCAAACCATCAATCTAACACTGTTATTCGTCACTCATTACTAACACTAAACTAAAACACTGTATTTATATCATCGATCGCGTTTGGTCCATTGCCAGCGTGTACGTTCTAATTATGGTCAATGTGACTATACTGAAGCGTCAAGCTCAATAGCGCCTTGGCACATCTCCCTTGTTTCTATGATCTGAGGGCAGCGCAGATATTAGTTGGACATAGCGCGAACCGAATCAAATTGTGTCTGACACTAAATGTCTATTAACTGGGGTATTGAGAATTCGGGACTCTCGTATCTGGTTTTGTAGGATATGTATGCTTTCGGGGTGGCAAAGCTTTTCACATTAGCGTGTGATTTTAAAATACTAAAATGTTTTTGACCTAGTTGTGCAATCGATATCGAAGAAGTAAGGTAATTTAAAATAATAAAATTAAGTAATCAAATAAAAAATAATCTGAAAGGTAGGTATGACACAACAATACATAATTATTATTGTTAGTATTAAGAATGTCAAAAACATGGCAGAATATTCAGGAAAAAAATTGTGTTTTTTTGTAATCTAATTCCTAACTACTTAGTACCTTTTTGTGTCAACAATACGACACACTAAATTAATACAATGAAGCAATTAGCTAGCTAGGGTATATCACATGACGTTCACTGTGTGGTAAGGTATTAGATACTAATAACTCCCTAAGTAATTGAAAATACCAAAAGCAAAAAGCCATTTCGCATTTTCATTAAATCTAATAAACATTTCTTGAGTTTTACTAAAAATGCGAAGAATTTAGATGACATTCCCGCACACCTTTCTCGGTAGATAAAACAATAATTTGCCTAGGTTAGCATTGGGGAACCTCATTTGGGCAGACAAATAGTTTGGGGTCCGTACAATTTATTTCGTCGCTTTTTCATTGCGAATTTCTTTTGTAATAGGCGTGTATTTTTTATGTGATGGTTTTTACTGTCATTTATTTTGTTTATATTCTTAAAATTGTTGTTTTAGGAATGTTTCTTTTATATAAAAAACTAAGTTAGAAGGTTTGAATTATAAAATTACCGAATAAGTGATGCTTCATGTCTGATAAAGTAAAAAAAAAATGTATTCCCCGAACTAGATAGAGAAAGAGTACCTAATGTAACAATGTATCCCCCGCTTACCTTTGGGTACCATATTTAATATGAGATGTCTGGAACGTAATTTCCCGCACTTGAGTGAAGTCGAGCTGCAGTTCTTCGTACCAGCGTGCATTCGATGTTCCGTGGTTCGCGCTACAGTTTTGTCGCACTAGCGATGTTCGCGCTTAGTACCCTGTCTTTTTTTATTTGTTTTTAAAGCTGATTACAGTAGTAGTATGAATTAATTATCACTAACCAAACCTACACTTGGAGGTACTGTCGCGCTTCCGTAATGCACTCAAATAAAAAGTTTGTCAAACTGAACAGAATTAATTGTTAGTTTCAAATTAAATGCTTCTACCATTTTAAGCTTTTTAAGCTTAAAAATGTATTAAAAAATCTGCATATTGTCAGTTTGGTGCGACTTCGTCTGTCTGTCTGTCTGTCACACCTGCTTATTTCAGCAACTACTAATGCTATCGACTTGAAATTTGGAACAGTTATAAAAAATGCTTGCTAAATTTTATTGAAAATGAAATCAAAAAATGTTTTTATTTTCATTGCAAAAGGGGCCGGAGTGGGGGTCCAAAATTTCAAAGTGGGGTTACTAGGTCAAGTGACATATCATATGAAAGGGCTTGATCTGCACATTTCAAAATATATTCTCATTTTATTTTATGTCTCACAGTTTTCGACATAAGATGAAAAATGTCTGAAAAAATACCATTCCCCCCCCTTATCTCCGAAGTTTGCGGAGTGAAAAATCTGAAATAATTAGAGTTGATAGGAATTGACCCAAATATGGCACCAAAAATAAAACGATGTTCCTAACTAGTGCAGTTTTTTCAAAATCATCAAAATTCCTTCACAATCCAACTTAGTTATGCGGTCCGGTTTTTTTCACTTTATACGTCCAAAACCGATACGGAACCATCGGTGCGCGAGTACGACTCGCACTTGGCCGGTTTTTTTAACGTCGCATTACATGAGCGTAGCAGAAAAATATTGCAAAAATGTTGTAACAAATATGGCGCTGTGTAGTTCTAGATTTTTAGATGTTAAAAATAAAATTCTTTTTGCACTATTTCGACATGTTCCTCGCAGATTTAATTTCACGTAGCCCTGAACAGTTTTTGTGATGTTTGTTTTTTGAGTGAAAATGTTTTTCGATGCCAAAATAGTACATGCGTCGTTTTTACGAAAATATCGTTAAAAATCGACGAGACCCCGTTTTTCCAAGCATACCTACAAGTACCGTCAACATCAAAAAATAACCGACTTCAAAAAGCCACTACAAAGAAAATAATAATTTTGGTTTCGGAAGTCGGTGGCTTTGGTTTTTGTTTGCTTTTTTTGCCACCGACTTCCGAAATATATATATACTAAAACCTAATAATAAAATAAATAATAAATAAAATAAATATACTAAAACCTTCCTCAAAGTATGTAGATTACGTTAGTGAAAACCCCATCCAAATCGAATCAGTAGTTCTTGAGAAAATCGCGCACATACAAACATACATACATACATACATACGGGACGAATACAGAACCTCCTTTTTTGAAGTCGGTTAAAAACGTAAATAACGATTGTATTTTTGGTTCCAAACGGGTTAATTAAAAACGGGTTAAGAATAAAAACTTTATGTAATTTTTATGCTGTTAGCTGTACATAGATATAAAAATAAAAGACTAAATTCGCCTTTTATTATAAACACGTCCTCGCATTGCAACACATCCTGAGCAAGTCAAACTCTACATCAAAAGCATTTTCAGGCAAAATTATTTTTCCATTTCATATCATAGTACAATCTGCGTAGATAAAGAACGGGATTGAAAATGGCGCCGCCTGTATTCAACTTTCGCTAGCACACTGTTGCTGTTTATACTAACACTCGGGGTGCGAGCGAGAGGCGAATAGAGGCGGCGCCATTTTCAATCATATTTTTTATCTGATGTAATAGTACGTCCCCCAATACCACCAACAATCCGCAAAACCAATAAATAACACCATCCGTCCCCACTTTTGACACACGATCAATATCAAGTTGCCAACAGAATCCTGCCACCCACAAACACATGGTAGTCCTACTTCATTTAATGGATACTGCCATATTGGCTGCATTGAGTTCATACGTGGTATAATTGAGAGCTGCCTCTGACACTTATTGATCTATGGAATATGGCATTACTCAGTTTGGTGTCAGGTTGAGATATTTAAAGTGATATTTTATTGGATGAAGAAAGTCAAAAAAAGTCAAAAGTCAAAAACATTTATTTCAATTAGACCATTTACAGGCACTTTTGAAATGTCAAACAATATTACAATAGTTGTCAGTCGGTTTGTCCGTTAGTTGAAGCTAGTTGTCCGTTCCAAAACGTAGATTCCTATGGAGAAGAACGGACAAGAAACTCCATGGTTACTCTTTTTCAATAAATTCTGTTACAATTTCTTTGATTACAGTGATGCCCTAATATGTGAGAACTATGTTTAGTAAGGTACAAAATAATAATAATATCAACTAGACAAGTGAAAAAACATTGTTTAGGCAGTCAAGAGATGATCAGCACCAACTGACAGCGCCCGTTCACGGACATGACGTGCGACGTGAAGAGGATCTGGTTACCTTGCTGGTGATTGACGGGTGAGCTTTACTGCGGGTTTACTGCTTACCGGTAAAGCTAATTTATGGATATACAGGTATATATCTATTACGGTCAAAACTCTTAATCGGTAAAACTAGTGATGACTGAAATATCGGTAAAAACTCAAAACTTGAATAACGCTTCGATAAGCCGTTTCGGAGCTTAAGACTAACTTTCAGATAGGCAAAAGTTCTGAAAACGGTCATTTATGACTAGGCATCGTATAAATAGCAGTTTTTGTTTTTATTGGTGTAGATTTTGTTTCAATTAATTTAACCGAAATCTCTGATTGCAAAGCCCTTTTATCAATAAGGTTGTTCTATTTTCAGTCTCTTAAACTATCAAGGAGTGGGATATAATCGCTCCCGTCCCTTGCTTGCCCCACCAGACTACCTCGCACTCTTAAGCCTGCAATACACGTTGGCCGAGCTTAGACCAACGCGAGCCTAGACAAATTGACACAAGGCAAGCGCTACTGTCTACACGTTCGGCAAGTTTGACGTCAACCGCATAATAGCGCGCGGACAAACATGTGAACACTATTGTACAAGCGCCTTTGATTTGTGCAGAAAAACCGACACCGCTCCGAAGTGAGGCAAGTGATCGCGAGCGACTGCAAATTGTGGCAAGCTACGTCAAATGAGGTCTATACACGTTGGCGCTTGTCTATACTCAAGCAACTAGGCAAGTGACACCGAGCGATAGCAAGACAAGGCAAATATACCGTCTACATGTTGGTATTGGCCTTCACTCGACAACGCTCGGCCAACATGTATTGCAGGCTTAATTAGATGGCCGCAATGTCCCACAGGATGTGTCCAATGTGCCCATTGCTACATACTAGCTCCTTTGTAATCTCCGATACAGCAAGAATCCCTCGGTCATTGTATATCCCCGTCTCTGTCTTCCAATCACATTAGAAAGAGAGGCGATACGTAATTTGATCTGATAATAAGAGACCAAACCTTATATTGATTCATTGTATGAATTCGTTACTATATTGATATTCTGTACTAATATATTAGAGCTGAAGAGTTTGTTTGAACATGCTAATCCCTGGAACTACCAGTCGGATTTGAAAAATCTTTCTGCATTTGATAGCGCAATTTTGAAGGAATGTTATAGGTATGCTATTTAACATTACGCTGCGGCCCTTAGGAGCCAAGTAAAAAGAAACAAAAATCAGAAAGAATTCTAAGCGAAAACGAAGTACCTAGTAGTGCGGGAGGGTAAATAATATTAATATGATTTCTACGATAATTACGATATATTAATCTAATGATACGATTTCTACGATAATTACGATTTATTAATAATAATAATAAATTCTTTATTATCGGGCTACTTAGGCCCATAGATATATACCTTACAAACTAACATATATATTATTATTATACACATATATATTAATCTAATAATACGATTTTTCGGGTGAAATCGCGGAGCACAGCTAGTACGGTAATAGTAGGGACATTTTCTGTAATAATAGCTCGTCAATTACAACATTATTGTGTAAGAAAACTGATATAGAGTAAGTCTTAGTAAAGGATCTGTCAGTAACAGAACATAACATCACTCCTATACAGGGTTATTGGTAAAAAACCTATTGTTGTAAAGTAAGTAGTTGCTTAATGGTACCTAGTTACACGTACAGAATTAGTAGGTGTCAGCTTGGTGATTTGTCTTTTTACACCCTGTAGGTATGCGTTCTTCTCCTTGCAAGTTGTTTAATTTCCATCAAGCTGTACCCGGAGCTGTACTCCCTCTGATAACTAGCTGAGGGTAGAGAGGATTGTAAGAGGGAGGCACTCCGGGACACAATGATGCGTTGTATCACAGACCTGCACAAACTGACCACGACATGGGTACGTGATTCAAAGCTACGAGTATTTCGTCATTGCAACACACACACACATGCCTATTTCCCATGCTCTGTGCTAATCCCTAATATCACTGACTGTGGGAGGCACCTTTACAGGAGTTTGATTCAAACGCGTCCCGTCATCGCTTTTTATGAACCCGCTAAAAGCGTGGGTGAAAAGTTCAAAGGTCAGAAAAATTTCGTATTATGAATTTAGTAGCGTTCTATTGCTGGGGAGTTTGTTGTGCCATTTCTTGTTCCCAGCTTAACCTGTACCACTAGAAAGTGGTCACACACATCGGCAACGGTGAATATTCACCGTAATTAATGTGTGTCCGGTACTACGTGTATACTTTACCAAAGATTTAGTACTGGAAGTTTTCTATCACGTATAGGGGCGACGCAGACGACAGACTTTCTGTGCGATCGAGTCTGCCGCGCTTTGCAGCGCTCAAACAATTTGTTCACTAAGCTTCGCAGATTGTTCCAGCGCTGCAAGGAGTCTGTCGTCTGCGTCGCCCCTTATACGCACGAATGTATAATACCCCCATCCCCCATGTATATACCTACGCGATGTGTACACGCTATATCTAAGGATAATGTCGAACAACGATTGAAAATTAAAACAAAGGGCAAATATCTTTTCAATGCCCCAAAGAAAGAATAAAACCGGCCAAGTGCGAGTCGGACTAACGTAGGTACGAAGGGTTCACGTACTCTATATTATAACCTTTATTAAGATCGAGAAAAAAATGGCAAAAAATCACGTTTGTTGTATGGGAGCCTCCCTTAAATATTTATTTTATTCTGTTTTTAGTATTTGTTGTTATAGCGGCAAAAGAAATACATCAACTGTAAAAATTTCAACTCTCTAGCTATCACGGTTCATGAGATACAGCCTGGTGACAGACGGACAGACAGACAGACAGACAGACAGATAGACGGACAGCAAAGTCTCAGTAATAGGGTTCCGTTTTTACCCTTTGGGTACGGAACCCTAAAAAGCGAAGAGTTTTTTCAATTTCAAAAGAACTCGAAAGCTTTTTAATATAAATAGGTAACTATGTGCATAGTCACACGAAAAGGTTCTCAATTTTTGGAAACAAACTTTAAAACTTTTTTATTCACGCAGAATTCCTAATTGGAGCAAGGGAGGTTTAAATGTTTTAATGAATTTAAATTTTGACTGCCGGTGAAAAGAGAAAAAACAGAGGCCCTAGACAAGTTGCTTTTCTGTTAGCGTTCACGCCAAACGCTACGGACAAAATGTATGGAATTGACATTTGTGAGTCACGCGACTTTTCCGCAGATAATGTAATTGCCATACATTTTGGACGTAGCGTTTGGCGTAAACGCTAACGTGACGCTAACAGAAAAGCCACTTGTCTAGGGCCTCAGAACAGACTTCATTAAATTCTAGTTTAATGTAAATGAAATCCAACCGTTGCGGATATGTTTGTATGCTTCTTTTTAGGGTTCCGTGTCTTTTAAGGAAAACGAAACTCTTATGAGATCACTCCCGTGTCCGTCCGTCTGTCACAGAGGTTTTTCGAAAACTAAGTAAGAAACTTGAAAGGAGAATGCCAAGGGATGGTACCAATTTGTGTCACATAGTGTCACAAGCTCATAAAATTACTCATTTTTTTTAAATCTGTAAGAATATAATAGTGAAGTAACTAACTTTCTACGTTTGTATGGAAAAATAAGCGGCTTGCACAGCCTTAAGACAATACCGCTACGTAAATTACTCCCAATACACATTACCAACACAGAACTTCCCCCAATCTATTAAACTTTATACAGATATAATGTTCATATTCTCGATGTTCCCGAATAATTATCGTTGAACTCGAATATCTATTAAAACGTTCAGAAATGTTTCATTGGCAAAGTTCACGGCTTAAGAAACTTTCCTTTTAAGGATTTTGGAATTTTGTAAGTGTTGAAAGTTTGGTAGTAACTGAATCGACTGACAATGTCACGTTATTTTCATTTCTAAGGCTTTTGTTCGTGTTTTATGTTCTGTATATTGAAATTTCTGATAGATGTGACCTCAGATCATTGAAACAAGGAGACATGCCATCATTGCAACTTAGTACGAGAACAACTGTCGTCACTTTTAGTACATTTTTCAACACAATTACCTACAAGCGCCCCTCGTGAATATAAAGATGGGAGATCTTTATATTCACGAGGGGCGCTTGTAGGTTCCGTAGTAAAACTAGGAACCCTTATAGATTCGTCATGTCTGTCTGTCTGTCCGTCCGTATGTCACATCCATTTTTTTCCGAAACTATAAGACCTATACTGTTGAAACTCGTTATGGAGATGTATTCTGTGAACCGCATTAAGAATTTCACACAAAAAATTTTTGGAAAATACTTAGAACTAAAACTCAAAAATTTATTTTTCATCAAACCCACCCGTGTGGGGTATTTATGGATAGGTCTTTAAAAATGATATCGAAGTTTCTAATATATTTTTTTTCTAAACTGAATAATTTGCGCGAGAGACACTTCCAAAGTGGTAAAACGTGTGTCCCCCCCTGTAACTTCTAAAATAAGAGAATGATAAAACTAATAAAAATATATGATGTACATTACCATGTAAACTTCCACCGAAAATTGGTTTGAACGAGATCTAGTGAGTAGTTTTTGCAAAATCATCAAAATTCCTTCACAAACAAACTTTGTTATGCGGTCCGGTTTTTTTCACTTTATATACGGAACCCTCGGTGCGCGAGTACGACTCGCACTTGGCCAGTTTTTTAATGACGCCGAAGAATAGAATTGTATGGAGCTTTCACTTGCCTATACACTTATCTCTTTCGTTGACTGTATTAAGATTCATGTCGTTTACCTTATGGAACAGAGGCCATTGGAATGCCAAATGGTATCCGCAATATTTTACCATAGAGAAGCCGTATGCCAGCAATAGATTTCAATTTCGTTGCGGTGTACTATTCGTATTTATTAAATACTACAGGCCATTAAATCTCCCTTTTTGGGGGACGCCTATGTTCGGCAGGGGATTACGATGGATGGAGGAGTAGAAAACCATCGTAGAGGCACATAATAGGATTTTGGGGTGCCAAATACCGTTATAGTTTTTGTTTAACGGCATTTGGGATACCAATGTCGATGGAGTGGTCATCATTTTGAGATGCTGAACGGAAATTGTTGTACTAAATTAGGCAGATAGTAAAACCTAAAAAAATATGGTTGACGTATCATTTCAAGATAATAATAATAATATAAGTGTGTGCCTGTGATGTCAAAATAAATGCCAAAAGGACACGGCTGACGCCCATAGAACGCTGGGCTTCAGATTGTGTACCTATATCGGTACAAATATGAAATTAGTTTAGTGTGATCGAGTATTTCAAGAGTATTTAAATTCATTTTTTTTTTTGTACCTAATTGGGTTAAAGAGAAATCTTCGTATTTGTGACAGTGAAGTTAAGTATGGTGTGAATGATCCAATGAAGTACAGCCCGACTAATGAGTTCTCAATTCAAAGGTTTTAGTTGCTGTCGACATGATATTCTGTGGAGGCACGCGCCAGCCAGCATGCACCCGTTTTTGTTTTATTGTTTTTTTTTAAATGTCAACGGCATAATCATTTTATTTCTTATTTATTTCGATTTTTTATTCCAATTCTTAATCTCTAAGATAAATTAGGCAAAGAACAATTAAAATATATTTTTTATTTTTGGTTAAGCTTTTATTACTGTATCTACCATATCAAGCCCAAAACTACCAACGTCCTTTATGAGAAAATACGATGCCTGATCTTAGGTGACCATTTCTAAATATTTGTCTGTTCATCTGAAAGTTTGTTTGTTTGAATTTCAATGAAAATTTAAGGGATTAAAACAGAAATACCTATTAACTAAAACTTTAGTGTATGTTCCATTTCGATATCCGGGTTTAGAAGTTATGATTTTTTTTGAGATTCCCACGGGATACTAAGGTCCACGCGGACAGAGTTGCGGGCTAGAGCTTGTATATAATAATTTAGAAATCATGATAGATACATGAAAAAATAGAACATTTTATTTCGCTATCACAACACTGCCAAAATATTTTACGACTGAGCGTCTTACCTGAATATTCATCAACAATATTGTCTAGTACGTTAGTCAAAGTTAGGATGCCTTTGTTGTTGTAACATCCTGTATAACAGTACGTTTCTCTTTATACACTACAAAGGCTCACGAAACAACACCCTGTATATATGAAGATCACAAACAGAGCACTTATGCAGGATTATTGCTTTTACTTATTTTTTTTTTAGTATGCAGTGATAGCCTAGTGGTTTAACCATGTGCCTCCCAAGGCGAATGGTTCGAGTTCGATCCCGAGGCACACACCGCTGACTTTTCGAAGTCATGTGCGTATTAGAAATTAATTATCACTTGCTTTAACGGTGAAGGAAAACATCGTGAGGAAACCGGCATGTCCTAGAACCAAAAGTTCGAAGACATGTGACGTCCACCAACCCGCACTGGGCCCGCGTGGTGGATTACGGCCCACTCCCTCTCACAGACAGTGGAGGCCTGTGTCCCAGCAGTGGGAACATTATAGGCCGATTATGCTTATTGCTTTTACTATTTTGTGTTGTATTTTGAACATTATTATAAAATTGTTTTTCATTTGTTCCAGAACAGTACAAAAGCAATCTCCTTGGAGCTAACTCTTGGAACATTGAAAAAGGTAGGTGGCAATATAAATTGTCTAGTTAAATGATAATAATTACGATATTTTATTTATTTTAAAAAGACTATCTATCCACGTCTGCAAACTGCATCAACTGAGTCAAGAAGATGCGTGCGTCTTCTAAAATACCAAACTGCTACGCAGTTCATATTCATAGAAGTGCAATATTAAATCACCATAAGGGTTCCTTTTTACCATTTTAGTACCGAACCATAACTAGCTATTTGATCACTTCTTTCAATGTTGTTTAGATTAATTAGTGTTGCAAAGCTAAGGTTTATTGACGCAATTTAGTGAACAAGTTATAATCAACGTTATTATATTAAACTCACTTGATAAGCACATCAAATGAAGTATGAATATATCTAATGGACGCTTTGATTTTTCATAAGTAAAGCCAATTAGAATGGCACTTTTGCCTTTATGAACTTTGCCGTATTGGAAATTAGTTTATAAATTATTTGAAGAAAATATTATGTTACAATATAATGTTCTTTATGAATTTAAAATGGTAGTTTCGTGCAATAAATCGTTTGTTTTTGATGATTTTATATTTTAATTACTTAATTAATTACATTACCAAAATTATTGTTCAATAATAAGTTATTATTTTGTGTTATACCTACCTATTTTATAATGTTTTTTACTTATTTAACTTATTTTAACTTATTTAGTAGATCGAAAATTATGGGCAGCTCATGAGGAACGTTTCCTCGTGCAATGTCCATAATTTTTGATCTTCAGCAGCCCTCGTTAAAAAAAAACTTAATTTCCAAATATATAAATAAAATACATGGACGCAGAAAAAATACGCGTAGACCTAAGAAGCGTCAGACGCGTACTTGATATTTAATTCGTGACGTCACACGTCACCCATGTCAAAACGTCACTGGTCGATGTTATCAAAAATTCTCATAAGCCTCCCATGATTTATGACTCCTAACCCCTACCCCTTTTAAGGGGTGGCAACTAGATGACATAACGACCCTTTCCGAAATTCTTTAATGTAATTAAAAATACTCGAGTCTAGAATTTAAATTCTTTGGTGACGGGAATTTTTTGACACGTGAAGACATTGTCGTCCGGGATATTAAATAGGGGTTGAAGGTATTTTGCAAAAAAAAGAGGGTAGAAAATAAAATTTGGTACTTATAGCGACAAATTGTTGGAATTTGTGTAAATGATGATGATTTGCAAAAAGCTCCTAAATGGTTATTCATCTACGTTGGTTACCTACTTATTAATATGTCAATGTTACATTAAATTAAATTTAAATTTTCATTTTTAATTCTATACACAAATAAAATTAGGTACCTGTGTATTTAAAAATATGCTTTAGTAACTGTAGCTTTATATAAATTAATTTTATTACACTGATCGGGAAGCTCATTTACATAAAAAAAATCTAAATATTTTGTTAAAAACATTGCTAATTATTAAAAAAGAATCATAATGTTTTTATTCATTTATAATCAAAACATATAAAACGTTTTAATAAAACAGTTCCAAGGCAAAATTATGTAATTATGTATGTATTATATAATTATGGGCGCGTTCACTGCGGCGGAGAGCCGCCCACTATCTGAACGCGCCCCAAAAGGTGGTAGCCGTAAGGCTGATCCGGGGCTACCGCACGATCTCGGGCGAGGCGGCAAGCCTCCTTGCCGGACTGCCACCGTGGGATCTGGAGGCGATAGTCCTCGCGCGCCTGTATGAGCATGGGCATGCATGCATGGGCGGAGCACCGCCGTGTCCTCGTAGTGGCGATCGGCAGCGGCGGCGACCTCTCGCGCCCGGCCCTGGTTCAAGCCATGGTCCGGGGCGAGGGGGAGTGGGAGGCAGTCGCCTCCTTCTGCGAAGCAGTCATGCTAGTGAAGGAGGCGGCGGGACGGGAGAGGGAGAGATTCTCCCGTCCAAGCCGCCGCGGTAGACGCTCCGGGCGTCGGGAGCCGCGTGACGACTCCCGGCCACCGTAGGCGCGGGCCTGCGGGCGGTGAGTAATGGGTAGCTCACCGTCCGATCAGGACCAGGCCCGTGCCGAACGGCGCGTACGTGTTCCACGCGCGCCTCAAAGAGATGTCAGCATCGGAGAGGGGGCCCTCTAGGGCCCAAGCCTGCCGGGAAAGCGGGATTGTCCGGAAGGGATACCGCTGACCCGGACAAAAGTGCTAACGAAGGAACATGGGTGGGTTTTAGTCAGTAAGAGTCTGACACTCCCTTCCGCTCCGCCCAGAGCGGGAGGGGGTCATTTGATGATTTCCCATCCTCAAAAAAAAAAAAAAAAAAAAAAAAAAGGCAAAATTATGTTTAATGTATTATCTAATATTAAGTTTTACTACTTAGTTAGAATTAATAAAAACAAAATATTATAAAACTTATGCAAATGTATTACTAAATTGCCAATAAAATCTGGTTGGATTGGACACTGTAAACAAATCTTTGTAAAATTATATTTTGATATCTGCGACTATAATTTTAAAACAAGTAAATAAAAAAAAATAGGAAAAGCTCAAAAACAATGCACAGATGTCCGCACCCAACCTTGCTGACTGGCTAATCTTTTCACCCCGGCATGGCACGAGCTTTTCTCGTATCTCGTGCCTACAGGAGAGAAGAATTATATTTTGAACTCCTATGACATTGAAATATTCAAAAGAGCTGTTGCAACGAACAATGGAATCAGTGCGCGCCAGTTTAATCCGGTTTAAACTGGTTTTAATGATAGGACATGCAGGACGTATTTATGTACTTTGATGTGACTTTGTACCACAAAATAGATGCTTAAGCATAAAATAGAGAAGCATAAAAATACCAGTTTTTTTAAAGACGTAAAAATGGACACAAACAAACATATTTTTAGTGATTGTATTCGAATGAATGGTTATTTGAAGCTATTTTAGATAGCCTATTATTATTTACATTTATTATTTACAAAAGTCATCGAACGCATTTGTTTATAAAAGGCTGATTATGCCTCTGTTATCTTTGAAACGAAGATTTGCTTAGCTGACAGCTTGGACAAGCAGGTCCCCCGCTGCCAATACAGCGCCATCGCGAATACTATGATATTCTGTAAAGTAGAGGTACTTTCCCAGTCGGGTTGTCTCAGATTAGAGCGACACGGTGACAGCAACTGTGTTGCTATGACAGCAATTAGGGTGCAGACCGGATAAGGTGGTGAATCACCCAAAGTATGATTGTGTCAAGTTGACACTGTCAACGTGTTACCATTAACAAGTCGTGCCCGGGACATCATCCAGGTGGATTTCGGAATCGGAATAAAAATAGCAAAGTTACATAAAGACTAACTTTGCTATTTTTATTCCGATTCCGAAATACGCCTGTCTGCCAGTGAAAGTCCCATCAACATCGGTCCAGCCATTTTGGAGATTAGCTGAAATAAACAGACAGACTAAAATAAAAAAATAAAAAAAAAAAACAAAATTGTTATAACCACCGAATATACTTTCTTTAGTAAGGTGTTATTTTGACATTACGAATAGACACCAATTTTATTTATTATAGGGTCCTACCCTTCATACTCGAAATATTTTAAGAGGCACATCTCTAAGTGGTAATGATGCCATACAAACGAAAAAAAAAAATTGATCAGAGTATTTCTCTGACCTTATAGATCAGAGTGTATCATCAACTTTGTATCTATTTCTTGAAGTCATAACTTAGTTATAGCACCAACTGGTAAACAAAATGATGACCGTTGTGTTCTCTTTTTATTGCGTTGTAAAACTAATACGTGGACATTGTATTTTTATGTTGTTTTGATGGCCAGTCTGATAGTTATTGCGTCTGTGGCCATCAAATCGGAGCCAATTCAATTACCTTTGGGTAATAAATTGCGGACAATGATGTTGATATACTGCAGGGAATTGCCGGAGAAATTGTGATTGCATTAGGGACTAAACAGATGTAAGAAAATTGGAGTAGGTACACGTGCGTGGGTTAGCCATTATCGCATGTTGATCTATACTTTGACCCATTTTTTTGCAGTAACTTGACAACTCGAGGGATACCGCTTTTAACAAAAAAAAGACGTACTCGATGTGAAAAAAAAATCAACGAAATTGATTAAACTTAATTATGCAATGTATTTTCATTGATTTGTAATGAATCATGGTTGATATACCAAAAACCCGAACGAAGCGCTTTGATTCCACTTTCATTGTGAAAACCGCCAAACAGTGGAATGCGCTGCCCGATTGGGTGTTCCCTGATAGTTACAATCTGGGTATCTTCAAGTCACGAGTGAATCGGTTTCTTCTAGGCAAGCGTGCTCCATCGTAGACCGCATCATCGCTTAACATCAGGGGGCCAATTCTCGGTTTTAGAGATGGTGTCGAACTTGACAAAAGTTTCTAATGACGTCATTTTTTCGACAAATTTTAAAAGTTGCTATTCTGGGGATGTCGAATTCGACATTTGTCGAAGGCTAACGTTAGAGTTCATGTCGAGTGCTTCTGAGCAGTAGAGATGTCATGTCGATTGTAGAGATACGTCATTTCTGAGTGAATTCGTTGAGTTTTGGATTGTACACTGTTTTCTTTTCTTTAGTTTTTAAATAAAATCCGGCTTGGCGTCTCATACCTACTGGAAATTCGATATAACCTCTTTGATTTGTGCATTGTGTTTTCTTGAAACGACGACCTTCGCGCAAATAATAGACTCTGTAATTTGTGTACCCACGAATGGATTTGAAACCACTGAAAGATGGACGAGTTTATTAGCATTTTTATCTCGGAGTTGTTGGAAAGTGGCGAGCAACTGGCCAATACACGGCGACAATTACAGCGCGCTTATCCCGCAGTCGATATTTACGACTTGAGCGAAACAGAAGTCATTAAGAAAGTCATAAGAAGAATTTACCTCCCCTCAATTCCGGGTCTGCTTCAACGAGTTGAATCTAGAAACTAGTGATTTAAACAATGTAAACACTAACTAAACTTATCAAAAGTTTTGAAGGAACCGCAAAAAAAAGGCGCAAATTCTGACACTGACAGACAGTCAACTGTCAAATTGACTATTTTTACACTAAATGTTTCGTTTTATACTTAAATAATTAGGTTTAGTTCGCGTTTTAAAACAAAATCATTCATTCACTCATAGCTACATAAAACGGAACGTGCGATTCTTCATAATGTTAAGATTATCTTCACTCGACTCGACATTTTCGTGACATTTATTTCTATTTTGACTGAGAATACGGAATTCTGCTCAATTCGACATTTTTTGGTAGAGATAGAGATATTTTTGATAGACATAGAGATAGACTTACAATCTCGAACTCGAGATAAATGGCGAAAATCGAGAATTGGCCCCCAGGCGAGATGGCGGTCAAACGCAAGACTACTTACAAAAGAAAAAAAAAAAAAACATTGATATGATACAGATACTTTTAACATACATTCTTTTTGCAAATTCGTTCAGTGCCCCAACACTATTACGAGTAGTATAAATATAGTAAAAAACAGTTAATAAATAAATAATTTGCATATCACAATTTCTGATATCATTAAAATAATGATGCAGAACATTAGCGCCTAATATCGGCCTACTGGCTGGCCTAGATTCTAGTATTACATTATATAATATCTATCTCCAAAATTTAGGACCCTGAATCACCCTTTTACTGCGCCATTCAAACCATCAACCTGCTATGAAATAACTCCGTATCAACGATTAACAAACCACAGTATACCACCGACCGCATAATAACTGCAAGTGCCTTCGTGGCTCCTCGGAATGCCAAGGTTCGTCTTACCACAGCCCACAAGTGGGGTAATGTGCTCTCTACTGCAGTTTTAAACTAGTGTTGCCCAAAATCGGTCTTTTTCGTAAGACCAAGACTCATTACAGCAAGACTGAGACTAAGACCAAGATTGAATGTGCATGACTAAAACCAAAACTACGACTATGGGTATTTACTGGCGCAAAACCGAGACCAAAAACTGGGTTAGACTCGTCTCGGTCTTGCATTTGGGCAACACTATTTTAAACCCGTGTACGAACCAGTAGCGTGCCTAAGCGTCGCTGCACACGGGCCACTTGTGGCGCCACAAGTGGCCCGTGTGCGGGAGCCCTTAAGGGCAAGCCCGGCGCATTTTTTTTGGTTTTAGACGGTTTTATGTTCATTTTTCTTGATTTTAATGAGTTTATGTACGCACGATCTAACACGAACATGGTGAACACGAACATCGAACATTTTGTTCGCATCAAAGTGTTCGATGTTCCTGTTCACCATATTCGTGTTCGATCGTGCGTACATAAACTCATTAAAATCATGAAAAATGAACATAAAACCGTCTAAAACCAAAAAATCGATCGAACACGAACATGGTGAACACGAACATCGAACACTTTGATGCGAACAAAGTGTTCTATGTTCGTGTTCACCATGTTCGTGTTGGATCGTGCGTAGGTACACTAGGTACCACTAAACCGAGCCGCACACCAGATATCCACTTGTGTTACCATACTTTTGCGCCACATTCGAAACGCGACATATGTATAGCATAATAAGCATAATCGGCCTATAATGTTCCCACTGCTGGGACACAGGCCTCCTCTGTGAGAGGGAGTGGGCCGTAGTCCACCACGCGGGCCCAGTGCGGGTTGGTGGACGTCACATGTCTTCGAATTTTTGGTTCTAGGACATGCCGGTTTCCTCACGATGTTTTCCTTCACCGTTAAAGCAAGTGATAATTAATTTCTAATACGCACATGACTTCGAAAAGTCAGCGGTGCGTGCCTCGGGATCGAACTCGAACCATTCGCCGTGGGAGGCACATGGTTAAACCACTAGGCTATCACTGCTGCTTATGCACTGCGACATATGTAACGCCCCCGTATATCTGCGCGCAAGCACGCACACTGAGGACACAAACTGCACCCGTTACTAATGTGTCCTTGGTGTGCGTCTGTTCGTCAAAAATGTTCGTGGCGATCCAACGAACACAAGTCGAACTGTGTTCGCTTTGTTAATTTACGTCCACACGTACGAACCAAACGTTCGTGTTCGATGTTCGAGTTCGTTAGTGCGTACACGGCTTTTTGTGTAGTTTAGAAAATTGTGTTTTTTTGTGAAATTACGTAATTATTAGTTGAGACGTGATGATGGCCGGCTGTAATTGTGGAAAAACTATAGTAATTTCCGAGATAGTTAGTTGTGGTCTCAGTCACTATATAGGAAAGCATAATGCTAATTTTTGTACGATGTTTACTGGACGACGCTAGGTACGATATGTACCTACTAAGAGCGATGGGCATGGTCTCAGATCATAGAAACAAGGAAGATGTGCCAAGGCGCTATCGAGCTTGATGCCTGAACTTGAGCAAATTGCTCATAATAAAAACGTACGCGCTGGCGACGAACCGAACACGATCGATGGTATAAATACAGTGTTTTAGTTTAGTGTTAGTGTTGAGTGACGATTAACAGTGTTAGATTGAGGGTGTGCGGAATGTTTCATGCGTGGGAGATCTTTTTATTCACAAGGAGCGCTTAATTATGCGCGTAATTGTGTCGAAAAATGTACTAAAAGTGGCATCAGTAGTTCCCGTACTAATTTGCTATGATGGCATATCTCCTTGTTTCTATGATCTGAGGGCATGGTTTAGGATGTGTGTGTACGTGAGCATGTGTATTTACATAAAGGAGCACGGTTTTGTAGCTTCACATTTGTTGTTTGCCGCGCTAAAAAAATTGACGCGTCAATCGTTCAATGGCGTACTTATTCGTCTTGAAATATTCATTTCACATTAATTTATGTAACACTCATTAACTACAGTCAACAAACTGCTATATTCTATAGCAATTGCACCAATTCTTTCCTCCGAAATCCGACATGTTTCGATTTTAACATCCGTACAATATAACTCATACCTAGTAGCGAGCGAAGCTCAACCCTTTCGTTCTAGCGAATAGAAAACATCGCGTACCCGACCCCAAATTCTTTGTACCCTCATTTCAATGAAAGAAATCACATTGTGTGTAGACCGCGACCGCTTTTATGTTTAATACTAAAACAGTACCCCTATCATGAGATTTTTTGACGTATAGTTTCGTTAACGTAAGCATATTTTGAATTGAAAATACTAAAGTCCTATAACAGTTTGATAAAATTTTATGCAATTTGCATATTTTAAAAAATACAGAGAAATTAATTAAGTATTTAATTTATATAAATATTGTGTAGTAAACGTATATTTTCAATGCAAAATATGCTTACGTTAACGAAACTATACGTCAAAAAAACTCATGATCGGGGTACTGAATTCGACTGTTGTGTGTTTCTACAATTGTATTTCATTTACTAGCTGTTCTCCGCAATTTCACCCCCGTTGCTCGGCTCCTAAGGGTCGTAGCGTGATGTTAAATAACCTATACTATTTCTCACAAATTTGGCTATCACATACAAAAAAAAAATTCCAATCCGACTGGTAGTTCCAGAGATTAGCGCGTTCAAACAAACTATTCAGCTTTATAATATTTGTATAGATTTTACATAGAAAACCGTAAAACCGTAGGTAGGGCACATTGGGATATCTCGCTCAAATCTGGAGCACCCCGACTGGACCGACTGACACAAGATCATAAATGTTATTGTTAGTCATGATTATGACGAAAAAACAGATATCTACAAATAAAAACACGATTTCTTTCACGTAGAACATTTTTTTTTTTTTTATTCGATGATAGGCTTGCGCTTGACCGCCATCTCGCCTGATGTTAAGCGATGATGCGGTCTACGATGGAGCACGCTTGCCTAGAAGAAACCGATTCACTCGTGACTTGAAGATACCCAGATACCCAATTTTACTCGTATGTTACGTTATGCTGTTTTCCCTTACGTGAGCAAAATTTTAATACGGCTTTATGCATAATATAATTAAATCTATCTAGCTGTTGCCCGCGACTTTGTCGGCGTGAAAATGGATGAAAAGTAGCCTATGTGCTTTTCCATATCTCAGGCTACTTCTTCGTCAAATTTCATCGAAATTCGTTTAGCCGTTTCAGCGTGATGGAGTAACAAACATACACACACAAATGTTCGCATTTATAATAATTAGGTAAGTATGTGAAGGGTATCAACGAGGTTTTAAGTAACAATGATATTAGACGTCCTAAATAGCCATTTGTGGAGAAAGTCTATTCTCCACTAACAAAAAAAGAAAGGAAGTCTATTCAACATCAACATATCAGCTGAATGATGTCCTGCTGAACATAGGCTTCCCCAAACTTCGCCAATTTATTCAAAATAAAATTTCTTCCAATTTTTAAAAAAAAAACATAAATTTCGACTCTGTCACTTTGCTTCATTTCGTTGAGTCATGCAAAAACATTACCCTCCTTTTAAAGCATTCTGGTGAAAACACTCGGAACTCATAATGGAGACATGAAATACCCAACTAAATAAATCCGAACGCTCAGTTTTTAATTCTATAAATTGTGAATTGTGCATAAGTTTTTTTACGCGATTTCAGGGTTGGTCCTATAATAAAAGTTGTTCATAATGATGACAGTACAATGACACCGTTGCGGATTTCGACTGACTAAAATTACACCCCGTACCTACAGACTCAAATACTTGTAATACTCTTGTTAGGGCGATCTCGTAGCTTCGTAGCCTACACGCGGTAGATTACTCTAATATAATACATCCAATCTACATGAAATGAAACGCAAAGTAGACTCTGATGCAATCAATGTTATGACATTTAAATATAATAATATAAATGTACGACGTCACCTGCCGCGTCACGTCTCTGACGTCAGATTTGACGCGACGCGACGTTGCGTCAAAGTGTCATGCGTGCCTCGTTGTGTTGCGTTAAATCGGTAAGACGGGTGAGGAATATGAATTAAGTTGGTTTCGATTTTCATACGTAGAGAGGTAAGCTTTAAAATAGCGCATCTTAAGTAGGTTTTTTTATTGCTTAAAATTACCTAAAACAAATCACTGTTCTAAGAAACAGCGATTTTTTCTGTAATAATAACTCAAAAGTAATTTGTAGGTACGTCAATTGAGAAACATAGTGCAATATTTAATTAATTAATAAGATCTTTACATGTAAATACCTATGTTTAAAAAATAAATTACTCTGATTCTAAAACCGAAGAAGATTCGGTTACTGAATAACCTATTCTTCCCTCGTTTCTGCTGATGAAAGAAAAAAAACCGGCCAAGTGCGAGTCGTACTCGCGCACCGAGGGTTCCGTATCAGTTTTGGGCGTACAAAGTGAAAAAAAACCGGACCGCATAACTAAGTTTGTTTGTCAAGGAATTTTGATGATTTTGAAAAAACTGTAATAGTTAGGAACATCGTTTTATTTTTGGTGCAATATTTGATTTCAATTCCTATCAACTGTAATTATTTCAGATTTTTCGCTCCGCAAACTTCGGAGATAAGGGGGGGAACGGTATTTTTTCAGTAATTTTTCATCATAAGTCGAAAACTGTGAGACATAAAAATGTATTTTGAAATGTGCAAATCAGGCCCTTTCATATAATATGTCATTTGACCTAGTAACCCCACTTTAAAATTTCGGACCCCCACTCCGGCCCCTTTTGCAATGAAAATAAAAATATTTTTTGATAATTTTCATTTGCAATAATGTTAGGCAAGCAGTCTTTATAACTGTTCCAAATTTCAAGTCGATAGCTTTAGTAGTTGCTGAAATAAGCAGGTGTGACAGACAGACAGACGAAGTCGCACTATAAGGGTTTCTTTTTTACCATTTTGGTACGGAACCCTAAAAATTACAACGTTTTAGATTCTAGATCATTCATTACAACATACGGTACTTCAAATCATAGAAACAAAAGAGATATGCCATGGCGCTATTGAGCTTAACGCTTTGACAGGATCAATGTGATCATGTTATTGCCGACGGACCGAACGCGATCAATGATTTATAAACAGTGTTTTAGTGTGAGTGACGAGTGATGAATACACTGAAAAAAATGATTTGTCGGATTTACCAAATTAGCAAAGGTTGGCTGAATTACATGGAAACTACGATAAATATAACAAAACCTCGCTATTGAAGTTACAAGACTAAAGAGGTTGAAGTTGGTACCAGAGTTCTGATGTAAATCAACAAAGAGTATTGTACATTTTACCAAACAAATCCATTGAATATAATAATAATGGTATAATGGTACAAAATATAGATGTAATCTACCAAATAAATTTGGTGCAACACCAACAAATCTTTGGTAAAATCTATCAAATTTTGTGATAGGACCGAAATCAACCGTAACTTTGGTAACATTTACGCAGAATCTGTTAAATCCAACCTAACATTTTTTTCAGTGTAACAGTGTTAGTTTGAGGATGTGCGGCATTGTTAATGTGTGGGAGATCTTTATATTTCCAAAAGCATAGCATAGCATAATCGGCCTATAATGTTCCCACTGCTGGGACACAGGCCTCCTCTCTGTGAGAGGGAGTGGGCCGTATCCACCACGCGGGCCCAGTGCGGGTTGGTGGACGTGACATGTCTTCGAATTTTTGGTTCTAGGACATGCCGGTTTCCTCACGATGTTTTCCTTCACCGTTAAAGCAAGTGATAATTAATTTCTAATACGCACATGACTTCGAAAAGTCAGCGGTGCGTGCCTCGGGATCGAACTCGAACCATTCGCCGTGGGAGGCACATGGTTAATCCACTAGGCTATCACTGCACTATTTCCAAAAGAGCGTTTGTAAATGTGACGCACACTGCTTTAAAAGTAGCGACAGTGGTTCCCGTACTAATTTGATATGATGCAACATACCGATACATACATTACACGGTTATACACACTAACACAACGATACGATCTCAAGATGCAATGTCGTCTAAATGAACCAGATGATCCCGCCTCTGCAGCCGACATAATCGCATCCTCAATTTAATCAAATGTTACAAGCGGCAGAAATGAGGTCGGAGATCATTCTTATGATTGTGGGCACCGGAGGGATTTGTGTACTAAGGCTATTGAAGGGACACACAGCTGTGGCTATATTAAATCCATAATAAAGCTGAAGATTTTTTTTGGTATGATTGTTGTTTGTGTGTTTAAACGCGCTAATCTCTGGAACTACCAGTCGGATTCGAAAAAATCTTTTTGTATATGATAGCCAAATTCATGAGGAATACTGTAGGCTATTTAACATTATGCCGCCTTAGGAGCCGAACAACGGGGGTGAAACCGCGGATAACAGTTAGGAAAATTATAACTAAGACGGTAAAACTACTTTCATGAACTATCAACCAACTATGTTGTAGCTAAAATAACGGGTCCGTGGCTTAGGCCCCCAGTGGTCGAGGCACCTGTGGCCGACGCCCCTGATTCGATTGATTTAATATCGTTTTTTTTGTGCTTAGTATAGTAAACGAGAAAAGTGTTTCACCATAATAATAAAGATAAAAACATCCCTGTTAGCAGATGAAAGAACAACACTTTAAAGAATGAAAAAATGATTGCCAATTTGACTGAACAGTATGAAAACAAAAAAATTACCACGATCATGTTTTTAGAACAAATCCGACCGTATGTGGCAATCCGTCCAAAAAGTAATGATTTAACTTACTAACGCTGAGTTGCAGAAAAGGTCATTAAGTTTTACTGAGACTTTAACGATAGAAATTGTATGGTTAAAGTCTCCTTAAAACTTTAATTATCTTTCTGCAACCGACCGTATGTTTAATTAATTATATTATTGTTAAAAAGATAAAAATAACATTTCACTATGTAAAAAGTTATTTGCTCTGCAGTAATTTTTATACTGATTTATTTAAAATCACTATCTTATTTTATTATATTAGAGACTGATTATTTTAATTAAGTTAAATGATTCTCTTAATTATGGGTAATGAAAACTGTAATTTATAATACAATATTTTTACTAGATTTCTTATTGAGATAAATAAATAAATAATGAAAAATAACTAAAACTTTTATTTTTCAAAACATAAATCTAATACTTAAAGCATTTCTGTGTTATAAATATAATAAAATTATGATTTATTATTATACATAATACTTACAATCAATATACATTTATTATTTTTGTGCCTGACTGTACATTTGATCAAAAATTGATTTTAATTAATTTTTTCGAATCGGGGGCGTCGGCCACAGGTGCCTCGACCACTGGGGGCCTAAGCCACGGACCCAAAATAACCTGAAGGGTTATTTTAACTAGATTAGGAAAATAAAGCAAACACCTATAACTAGAAACTGAGTAATTCGCTGGCAATACGGGTCTTCAGGTCTTCAGGTAATGTGGCTGGAGAAGTTAACTGGTGGTCAGCCGCTAGATCAAGAGGTGCGCGCGGCCACCACGCACCGCTTATATAGCGCTAGGCTCCGCCCATCGGCTTCAGCGACGATCACCGTCACAATGTGTTACAAAATCGATCTTATTCATAGCAATAAATAATTTGCTGTCCAACTTTGATTTCCTGTCAAACCGTCAACCCTTTCACTGCAAGGTTGAGTAGATTGTGTTCAACAAATACTTGTGCAGTTCGTGCGCTATCTAGATCTGTAGTAACGAGGTTGTGCGGGTTGACGCGGCGCCGGTAATGGAGGGTTACCTCCAAAGGCATATATAAACCACGGGATATGCTCTGAAAAATATGTAGTTATAGGTACTACATAAGGTTAACTTTTGTCAACGCATAACACCAAAAAGTGACCACATACTCGTAACTTATGCTGTAACCAACTTACCAACATCAGTTAAATCAAGTTACCTTTAAAGTTGTCTTGTCAAACTTTGGTTATTCCTCAAAAAGTCGAAGTAGTGTGGTTAAATATTTTTTTTCAATGCGGCACGCACGAAAACCTATGAAATTCAGAATGTGAGAGACAATAAATAGACAGACAGTTCATGACATGAGGAGTAAAAGCGAAAACCACCGTGTTTCTAAATTAAAGATAATGTCTCTATTACCCCTGATGTGAGCTGTGGCGAAACAGGGTTGGATGTGTGATGGAAATTGTTACTTAACCTTCACGCCCTGTAAGTTTCGGAGTGTCGGGGATAATAAATTGTTAGTAGAAAATGTATTTTGCTTAAAGTACCTATCAGAGTTTTTCGATTGTCTGGGCAGTAAATCAATCAATCGATCTAATTTATTTCTTTGCTTTGATTTCTATTCGTTAATTTATACAGAAAATCAGGTTTGGTACAAATTGTTTTTCAAAGAATAAAAAGAAATACGGTACTTTTTAATTAAATGTCAAAGTTAAATAACCTAGAGATTCATCTAGATTCTCAAATTCTTTGGTATGCTTGCGATGAATAAATAATATTTTAGTGGTTTATTGACCCGTTCAATAAGAATTAATTTTAGTCCATTGTCAAATGTCAAAAATCCTCATAGATGGTCTCATAGATCTATAAATTGTGTAAAACAAAGTTAGTTGTCAAAGTGTCTATCTGTTTGTTCACGTTGTTCTTCTAAACTAGGTACACCATGGATTTTATGCTATTTTCACCACAATTTGGAGAATTTATTCCGGATGGTTTATGTGTATATCTATGCGTATCTAGTACACGTTATAGTCTCAGATCATAGAAACAAGGGAGATGTGCCAAGGCGCTACAAAAATTGACGCTTTGATACGGTCACATTGACCGTATATAAAATGTACACGCTGGCGACGAACCGATCACGATCGATGATATAAATACAGTGTTTTAGTTTAGTGCTAGTGTTGCGTGACGATTAACAGTGTTAGATTGAGGGTATGCGGAATTTTTAATGTGTGGGAGATCTTTATATTCACGAGGGGCGCTTGTAATTGTGTTGAAAAATGTACTAAAAGTAGCGACAGTTGTTCCCGTACTAATTTGCTATGATGGCATATCTCCTAGTTTTTATGATCTGAGGTTATAGTAGTAGGCTATAAGGTTAAGAAACCCTTCTGTAGACACTAAAAAAATTGAAATACATAAAAATACCACAAAATTAAAAATACTCATACAATCAATGACAGGCTACATCGACCCCATCAACAGTTCGACACCCCCAGTCTATTCAAAATCAGCATACTTGTACAATGTAACATAATAACAAGTTCATAGACCTATCTGTTCAATATCAAGATCTGGTAACCTGTTGTCAGTTGCGCAAGAGTCGAGCATCGGACCGGTCTACGTAACTAGATGTTGCCCGCGATTTCGCGCGGGTATTTTGGTGTCAATAGACGTTATGCGTTCGCGCATAACAATAGGCGAATTTATAACAGTTTAAAATCGTTAGGTGATATTTTACTGTACCTAGTGCATGTAGAATAGAATACCTAAGGAGGTAGAACTCTGTGTATGAAAAGTGTCCGTCAAAATTCTCTAAATTAGGGTGACGTCACTATGACAGAGGATGAATTTCAAATAATGCGCCTAAAGTTCTATCCAATCAAAAAATTGTATGAAAAGTTCCGTCAAAATGCGCAGGGTGAAGATACTATACTCTCTACCTTAGCTAGCGCCATTTTTGATAGTTTTTGCCATTGCTCGGCTCCTAAGGTTAAATTGCTTATATGAGTACTACCTATTGTATAAGCAATTTAACCTTAGGAGCCGAGCAACGGGGTGAAAACCGCGGAGCACAGCTAGACATGGCTTAAAAAATATAGACAGTTTAATAATAATAGCACTTAGCTTAAATATCTTGACTTAGCGCACGAGGTTGTCAGAAGGTTGTACTCCTGGACACGGCTCGCATTGTTAGGAGGTTCCTCTCTCTGGGGCCCTGACCGCCGGTGGCTTGGACCCTGTTCCCGATGCCGGTGGAGCACTATTTTTTATATTTTTAAATGTTTTGTTTTTATAATCTTTTTATGAAATATTTAAAAATGTAAATAATATGTTTATACAATGAATAAACGAAATAGCACTTAAATATTATACGATCCTTTGAACGTATAAGTGAAACGATATAACCCCACACCAAACGAAGGCCATTATCCCTTCCGTAACGATATAAAAACTCAACACAAAGTACACAAACGGCCTAACGAATCTCAAACACATCAATTGAACCTTCCCTTTTTTTCTGTTTTCAGGTAAACATGAACCACGTACGGATTTGCCTGCTTTTTGTCAAAGTAAGTGGCTGTAGATTTGCAAAGCCCAATTACGGTGCGTCACGCTTTCCCGTTCGTCTGGTGACAGCTTTGTACCGGCAACGACTTTTTCGGCATGTTAGAAAACCATTGACGTGTTGGTATCAGTTTTATACGAAGTTGTCTTCGGAAATACGTAATGGATTGTGGTTTTCGTACGTTTTTCTAGGGGAAAATACAACGTATCGCAATAGAATAATGTTTGAAGTATGTCGATAATGAAAGGGATGTTATCGAAAATCGTGTTACATTTTCAAATTGGTTTTTAACTCGTATGATATCTACTTATTACCCGATTGCCGCAAAAAGAGGGTAATGTTTTATTGAATTAATACAATTTAGTTTGGTAGTTATTATTTTATTGCTAGGCAACTCCATAATAATAGTTATACCTAATGTAATTTTAGTTGTTTATATAAATGTATATTTTTTGTGAATTTGAAACATGTCAAAGCCATGTTATGCTTCTATTAAGTTATTAAATATATAAGTGATTATCAAAAATCATATGACCTAAGAAGCGTATTTCAAAGGGGTCTCAAATTTCAGATGAGTCGGGCGAGACCCGGTAGCTCAGTTGGTTCAGAGCACTAGCCACGGTACGGCAGAGGTCGCGGGCTCAAATCCTGCTCGGGTCATATGATTTTTGAGAATCACTTATATATTTAATAACTTAGTTGTTTATATTTGCAATAATGGATGCAGGACAGTAGGGGATTTCCTCTAAACTAAACGTTGCAAATATATTTAGCATCACTAAACAATTTTAGTTAATTAACACTCTCGCTCCCGACTACTTTGACCATGACTCTATATAAACTTACAAGGACACCATGTTACAGTATATTTTCATAAATAATAACGTTATTTACTAAACGTCGTTCTAATAGTGTTTACTATTGGACTTTATATTAAAGTTTTTAAAGGAAACATTTAAGTACATAAAATCTTATGTATCGATAAAAAATGCTGATAAGAAGTGTTGGTAATAATTATCATGTAGGTGCAAAATAAAATTGCAAATGAAATAAGAACATTTTGTGACGATATTCAAATAATATTATGTTTCAAGAAAGGAAAGTTAAATTTTCAAAGTTACGCTGAAAGAAACATACAATGTTCTCCCACTTATTCCTAAACACAATCTGAAATAAATACCTACTAGAATTTATATCTCCGATCTTTCAGAATCAATTGGCGAATTGAGGAAATACAAATCCCACGAAATTTCCAAAAGAACCTCCACGTTTCCTGGACGGGTCGTTGCCATTTTAAAAGGCCCGACCTTTTTAAAAGCCCCTCTAATGAAACATACGTAAGGTGTTTCAAATAACTCTATTTAAAAAGGCCCGGAGGTGAAGGCCTAACGAACCGTAATCCGTAGCACTTACCCACTGTAGAGAATATGTTACCAATAGTGACATTTCGAAACGTTACAATTTTGAGAACAAGGTCTGAAATTCTAGACCTAGTCTGGTACAAGAGAAGAAAACTTTGTACCTTTTTTAAGCATATTGCGCGGACGGAGGAGTGTGAGATTTGGCATAGTTAACCGTTGCTCCATTGCTGTGTAAAATAAGGACAAACCAACAAACACATTTTCGCATTTGTAATAATTAGTAGGGATTTACCGAGATTTATTTTTTCAAATAGATTACTCTTCACCGCCATAACTCAAACTATCCCAAATTTTATTAAAACCATGGTGTCAATACAACCGGTTGTAATTTCCAACCCTGTTTCGTCCCCTATATCAACCCCCTCTAGAACAACCCCTTTGTAAGCCAACACGATGATGCGACGCGTTTCAAAGTTTGTTCAACCCGTTTTTTGATAGAGGAAATTGCTTGGCTTTTGTTGATGAAACTTTGGTATTTCACTGTTGATAAAATCTGTCGTAAAACTGCGGGCTTATTGCCCGTTGACAACACAACAAGATATAGGTAACTATGGAACCAACTTCAAAATCAACTGGTCTATACAAAAACACCTTATGTTACTGGCCAAAATGTATGAAAAATCTGTTTTTTTCACTGTTAGTCCGATTCCAATTTTATTAATGACAACAAAAACAAGCTACGCTTCCAGATATTATAATTTCGAACAGAAAGGTGCCGTTTCCTTGGTAAACGGTGGTTCCATATCAAAAGGTAATCTGCTTCGTTTACGCGTGTTGTAATAAAACTTTATTAGCTTCCATCTTTATAGTTTATATCGCTTTTAATAAGACAATTACGTCGTAATAGATTACTTCCTATGTGTCTTAACTAAACAGATTTCATTGTATTGCTATTTAATACAGCGATAAAGCAATCGACAGTAGTTAGGTCTTTAATCGAATAACCAATTCTGATTAGCTATCAGTGGCGAAGGGTCCCTACAATACGATTCCTACCGGCTTCTCTTTGAAAAACAGCACAGGCAATATTGCCTACTTTTATTAATTAGCTTTTCGTGGCCAGGTAAGTATTTGTAGCTCCGGCTTACCTCTTACAAAAACTGACCTTTTACCACTGTTAGCTATAATAGCTCTAAAAAGCTTTGCGATTCAACTATGCTTCAGTCTCTCTCAAGTAAATTGCCATCTCTATTAATTAGCATAGAAATGACGAGGATAGTTGTCTAAAGTATATTATTTTAATCAGTGGTTTAAAGTGACAAGTTTTTGTAACTAAGGGGGTTAATGTTGACCAATAACTTAAACCTAAACCAATCAGCGCAAACAATAGGTGCACACAAAATTCTCCGTCACATCACAGTACAGGAGCTAATAACATTTTATGAATTCACGGAGCGTGTCGGCAATAGTAAGTTTAAGTACCTAACTGAAAAAAATTAAACAATTTTCATACATTCTGATTACTTTTTTAATAATTTGCCGAATATTTGGTCGATTTTTTTTTGACGTATCAGATATGGGTCTCACAGGCAAAGTTGTTCTGAATGACAGGTTCAGAATCACCCCTTTAAATGTTATAGGTAACTAAAGCAACAGCCTGTATTTAATCAGTGGTTAAAAGTGTCAAGTTTTTCTTAGTAAGGGTTTAGCATAAGCATATAGCATAATCGGCCTATAATGTTCCCACTGCTGGGACACAGGCCTCCTCTGTGAGAGGGAGTGGGCCGTAGTCCACCACGCGGGCCCAGTGCGGGTTGGTGGACGTCACATGTCTTCGAATTTTTGGTTCTAGGACATGCCGGTTTCCTCACGATGTTTTTCTTCACCGTTAAAGCAAGTGATAATTAATTTCTAATACGCACATGACTTCGAAAAGTCAGCGGTGCGTGCCTCGGAATCGAACTCGAACCATTCGCCGTGGGAGGCACATGGTTAAACCACTAGGCTATCACTGCTTTTAAGTAAGGGTTTAGTAAGGGTTTAATGTTGACCAATCACTTAAATTTCCTAAACCAATCAGCGCAAACAATAGACGTGCACAAAATTCTCCGTTACTTCACAGCACAGGAGCTAATAACATTTTATGAATGCACGGAGCGTGTCGACAATAGTAAGTATAAGCCCCACGTGCGACACGCCGACCAACTGGAACACTTTCTTTGGACTTGTAATCAGTGGGTCGGATTAGGTCATAGGAGGTAGCGGGCTAGAATAGTCTGGGTCTATGGTCTGAACTTGCTTTTTAGGGTTTCGTACCTCAAAAGGAAAAACGGAACCCTTATGGTGCGACTTCATCTATCTGTCTGTCTGTCACAACCGCTTACTTCAGCAACTATAAATGCTATCAACTTGAAATTTAAAACAGTCATAAAAAATGCTTGCCCACCTTTATTGCAAATGAAAAAAGTTAAAAATATTTTTGTTTTCATTGCAAATGGCGCCAAAGTGGGGGTTCAAAACTTTGAGATGGGGTTACTAGGTCAAGTGGCATATCATCTGAAAGGGCTTTATCTGCACATTTCAAAATATATTTTAGTTATCTTTTGTCTTATAGTGTTCGACATGTGATAAAACATGTCCAAAAAATACCGTTGTTCCCCTTTATCTCCAAAGTTTGCAAAGTCTGAAATAAATTAGAGTTGATAGAAGTTTACATAATCCCACTTATAAATAGGTATACATTTTATCTACGCATACATTCGCGCCCCGCAACGAATATTTGAATAGGTTGCGCCCTCAGATCATAGAAACAAGGAGATATGCCATCATAGCAAATTAGTACGGGAAAAAATGATGCCACTTTTAGTACATTTTTCGACACAATTGCGTGCATAATTAAGCGCTCCTTGTGAATAAAAAGATCTCCCACGCATTGAACATTTCGCACACCCTCAATCTAACACTGTTAATCGTCACTCAACACTAGCACTAAACTAAAACACTGTATTTATACCAACGATCGTGTTCGGTTCGTCGCCAGCGCGTACTTTTTATATACGGTCAATGTGACCGTATGAAAGCGTCAAGCTCAATAGCGCCTTGGCACATCTCCCTTGTTTCTATGATCTGAGGTTGCGCCGTTGAAAGTGTTGACTATAGGCCACGTTCCCGCTTCTGCCCTTAAATTGCACCTCAACATCAATCAGTAGTATCAGCTAATACAAGCAACGGCCGGTTGCTACACGCAACCTTACGCAACTAGAAAGAAATTCACGCGCCCGCAACGAATACTCATTCTGTACAATTTAACTGTAGCGTTACGATTGCGATGGAAACGCCTTCCGACTGACAAACTAATGGTATGACGGAAGGTATCCATTAAACGTGAGAAAGTAATATAACTGAGGTCAGAAATAAATAAATGATTATTCTGATCTGGCATTGATAAAAAAGAATCGATGAAAAACGTTTTTCTTATGCATGGTACATGTTCTTCTGGGTTGCACGACATAGATCTCAACACTCGGATATACAATTGCAGCAAGAAATTTTCAAAAACTAGCCCGTTTAACCGCACCTTTAAACAATAGTTAAATCCAAATTCCTAAAACAGCCGATCTAGGTGTGGTTACAAAACTTGCCAGGTCGATACTTCGCACATTGGTAGAATCCCTTACGGCTCCCATGGGAAGCGATAGAGCACCATAAAAGGGAATCAGAAGACGTAACGATAACAATTGAAGTAACAGATAATATATTATATTAGAGTGTACGGAACCCCGAGATATGAAAGATCGTAAAATTCATTGTGAGCATCAATCATGGTATGTAGGCCGCCGTGAATTTGTTTGTTTTGATGCTTTGGGTTACCGTAAATGAGTGATTCTTCAAGTTGTTTTGATATTTCAATTATTTATGATGGTGTATATTATGCGAGTTGCAAAGGGTGGGGGAAGTCGGTACAGTAAAATAGTAACAAAATTATAAATAATTCCGTTTTACTTAATGTCATTAATATTTACTGTATTTACATATTTTGAATAGGTGAATGGGTATGATATAAGTAAAACGGAATTATTAATATTTTTTTACTATTTTATTGTACCGATTTCCCTTGGGGAAGTTGGTACAATGAAATAGTAAAAACCGGGCAAGACCGTGTCGAACCACGCACAGTCTAGGGTTCCGTAGGAGGAAATATTTCAGTCTTCCAACTGCAAACATAAGTTTGTATTTCCTAATATTATAATGAAATACAAAGGGGGCTCGTGGCTAAATGACAGCCGCGCTGATCGATCGATCTGCGAGGTTAAGCTGCGCTTGCCGCGGTCAGTCCTTGGATGGGTGACCGTTCTTTACACATCGAGACCCCTCCGTGCTTCGGAGAGCACGTTAAGCAGTCGGTCCCGGTTGTCATAGGAATATCTTTGACAATCGTTACGGGTAGTCAGAAGCCCTAAAAAAGTCTGACAGCTGGTCTAACATTCGAATACCGGTATTACCCATTAATTGGGTTGTGGAGGTCAGATGGCAGTCGCTCCACGTAAAATATTGATATTCAGCCGAAACTAGTTAGACTGGAAGCGGACCCCAATATAATTTGGGAAAAGGCTAGGCAGATGATGATGATGATAATGAAATACAAAGTTATTTTTGCAGTCAAAACTGAAAATAGTGAATATTTCAAAAAGTTATTAACGTATCTTGCTCAAAGCTCAAACCAATTTTAATCGAGAGTGTTTATTAGATATGGAATCTAATAAACACTCTCGATTCAAATTGGTTTTTGCTTGATTTTTTTCAGATTTTTTGATAACGCGGTTGGAAAATTACAGGGGGGGGGACAAATTGTTAACGACTTTCGAAGCTTCTAGTTCACTAAATATACACTTAAATAAAGAAGTAATTTAGAAACTTTGATCTTATTTTCAAAGACCTATCCAACGATACCCCTCATGAAGGGGTGCGCGAAAAAATTTTTTTTCATCCTTCAGTTTCATGTATGCCCCCCCCCCCCCCCTAATTATTTATTTTTTATTAATTTCGCTACAGGTTTTTATAGCGGCTTATAAAACCCATCTACCTGTGAAGTTTCATACATATTGGTTATGAACTGTAGATTTTACGAGGGTGTGACAGATGGACAGACAGACGGACATGACGAAACTATAAGGGTTCCTAGTTTTACTACGGAACCCTAAAAAAGAACTTTTCCTAGTTTTCTATTTCGTGTCGTGTTCCAAAAGTTCTTTTGCAACTTCGTTAGCCTCAAAATTTTACTGCCTAGATTTTTTGGACTCTCGTGAGGTTTTCCGAAAATCTATTTTCAATAGGTATGCGCTAAAAATGGATGGTATATCAGAATGTCACTGTTTCCAGGTCAGTGGTTGAATCTGACGTGTCAGTTCAGACATATTTTCCGTTAGGATCTAAAACTAAAATTAAGGACTGAATTCGAGTTACATAGATTTTTCTTTCAATTCATCAATTAAAAAAAATCAAACTATGGTTTACAATTTTTAAAACCCGATATAATACAAGTTATTGAAATTCGACGAATGAACCGGAGGATTCTGTTCAAAAAATATATCAAAACTTGAATAAAAATAACAATTGTTTTATTGATGGCAATAACGTAATAGCGATATAAAAACAAAATCATCAGAATAAGACGCTGGATAAATGAATGTACTAGGAAATTAATAAAAAAACGTGGAATCTACACGACACAGCGATTAAGCAGCAATTATTGCGTGAAGGAAACGGATGAGCTCATAGCTCCATAAACCGACTGACAACTATTGTAATATTGTTTGACATTTCAAAAGTGCCTGTAAATGGTCTAATTAATTATTGAAATAAATGTTTTTGACTTTTGACTTTTTTTTTGACATTTAATATTGCCTAATGTAAGCTGAATAAATCGTATTTATAGAAATTTGTGGTCGCCAAGTGGTCGAAATTCAAAGTCAAAACATTTATTTCAATTAGACCATTTACAGTCACTTTTGAATAGTCAAGCAATAGTTGTCAGTCAGTTTGTCCGTTAGTTGAAGCTAGTTGACGGTAGATTCGACGGTAATCTTTTGTTTAATGGTTAAAGTCTGTGGTCATAGTGAAAAGAGATTAATATTATTTGTCTTACCTATGTCTATAGTCTTACTGATTGTAAAACAATGTCATACTCATAGTTTGTTTATCCTGTGTGTGCGAAACGCATTTAACGCACTGAAAGATCTCGCTGGGTAAAGTATGGTCACCCATCCATGGACTGATCGCGGCAAGTGCAGCTTAACCTCGCAGATCGATCAATCAGCGCGTCAGTTAACTCTCCATCTGTCACATTTGAAAAATCCGCCTCATTCAGGTCGAAATCAATTGTGTCTGTTAAGTGCGACAGATGAACGACTTACATTAAGCCGCGAGCACCTCCAAAGAAACAATACAATACATTCTACATATAAATTGCATAATAATATCGTTCGTGCGAGCCCTAGTTAGAATCGTTATAAAGTAACATTCCATCTGGGGCAGCCATTATGATTTCTTGCTCCATTTGTAGATCACGAACCGTTTTGACTTTATTTGATTGTTATTGTTGTTTAGATCACGTTTGCGCTGTTGGGTGGGCAGAAGCTGTAGTTTAGGATCTAAAGTTTATTGTTTATTTATTTATTTATTATAAAGGTACATATTAAGTAAGTAAGTTATTGTGGTATAATATAATGCTGTACTATAATGATAACATTGCTATGTATTGAGCCTGTAGAATGATGCGGTATAAGCTTAGCAGATGGATTGCTTTTGCTAGTCTCTATCTTCTCTATATAAGTATATCGTCCTTATGGAACGAAAAGTCGCCAAGTCGTGAAATAGCCAAACTTGAATTAAGAATGTCATCAAAATTTTATTTTTTTTCTTTGATTTTTAGGGTTCCGTACCAAAATGGTAAAAAAGGAACCCTTATGGTGCGACTTCGTCTGTCTGTCTGTCTGTCACACCTGCTTATTTCAGCAACTACTATTGCTATCGACTTGCAATTTGGAACAGTTATAAAGAATGCTTGTTCAACTTTATTGCAAATGAAAAAAGTCCAAAAATATTTTTATTTTCATTGCAAAAGGGGCCGGGTCCGAAATTTTAAAGCGGGGATACTAGGTCAAGTGACACATCATATGAAAGGGCTTGATCTGCACATTTCTAAATATATTTTCGTTTTTATTTTATGTTTCACAGTTTTCGACATATGATGAATAATGTCCGAAAAAATACCATTCCCCCCCGATTATCTCCGAAGTTTGCGGGGCGAAAAATCTGAAATAATTAGAGTTGATAGGAATTGAAATATGGCACCAAAAATAAAAAGATGTTCCTAACTAGTACCGTTTTTTCAAAATCATTAAAATTCCTTTACAAACAAATTTAGTTATGCGGTCCGGATTTTTTCACTTTATACGTCCAAAAATGATACGGAACCCTCGGTGCGCGAGTACGACTCGCACTTGGCCGGTTTTTTTTGTCTTATTGCCATGTCGATAGCTATCATAGTTTTTGTATAAGAACGTGTGAAAAATAATTAATTTACCGTTTTGACTACATAATGTTTTAGAAAAGAATTACATGAATTCACATTACTTTTCCCCAGTTCTATTTCATCCAAATCTGTCCAGACGCGTCAGCAAAAAACACATGTCTATGTGTTTTTTGCTCTTTCACGCTGACGCACTTTCTCATTTACAACATTACTATGATCTACCGTCAAATAACTATTTCTTGTAATACCTGTTTTCACATGATAAAAACTTACTTCAACGTTGACCTCATTCACAAACTAACAAAATATCTCCTGTATATCAGCACCATAGGTACTCCATACCTTATCTTCTTCTACAATAAGTTTGCTTGCTGTCAGCATCCCGAAAACATTTCATCATATACCCAAATTCACCTTACATGTGAGTCCCGTGACGCCACAATTGTAGTACCTAGTACAGGGCCGGATTTAGGGCAGGCCAACAGGGCCAGTGGCCCTGCGGCCTCCACAAAAAAGGGGCCTCCACAACTTTTTTAGGTAAGAACAGTAAAATATGTCTGTCAAAGAGAAAAAAGTTCACATTCACATCAATTCACATGGTATTTTTTTGAAAAAAAATCTAATTTTCATAGGAATATTCCTAAGAAAATTAATGGATTATGCAAAACATGAACTATAATTTTTGTTTCATTCCCCTCGTTAAGAGCATTTTTTTATTGAAATTAATTGGTACCTAGGTAGGTACTACTGAAAAATGAAATTTTTATTACGTCGAATTAATTGTTTTTTTTTTCATCTAATTCCAAAATTTTTGGGGGTCCCCAATTTTTTATTGCCCCCGGTGGCCCACACCTAAATCCGGGCCTGCCTATTATACAAAGTACATGAGAGATAACAAGAAATGGGTCCCATTTCCGGCCTGTGAACGTACACAGTTCTCCAATTTCCGTGTTCGATGTGTTGTGTACGTCTACACCTTGTGGGGCGCGGTTTTGCTCGTCAAGATTTCTGTGACGAGAATGTAGATACGTCTATACCTCAGATCATAGAAACAAGGAGATATATATGCCATCATAGCAAATTAGTACCGGAACAACTGATGCCACTTTTAGTACATTTTTCGACACAATCACGCGCATAATTAAGCGCTCCTTGTGAATAAAAATATCTCCCACGCATTAAACATTCCGCACACTCTCAATCTAACACTGTTAATAGTCACCCAACACTAGCACTAAACTAAAACACTGTATTTATACCATCGATCGTGTTCGGTTCGTCGCCAGCGCGTCCGTTTTTAATATGAGCAATTTGCTCAAAATCAGGCATCAAGCTCGATAGCGCCTTGGCACATCTCCCTTGTTTCTATGATCTGAGGTCTATACTAATATTATAAAGCTGTAGAGTTTGTTTGTTTGTTTGAACGCGCTAATCTTTGGAACTAACAGTCGCATTCAAAAATGTATCTTCTATATGATAGCCAGATTCATGAGAAATATGTAGTATAGGCTATTTATCATCACGCTACGGCCCTAAGGAACCGAGCAATGGGGGTGAAACCGCGGGGCATAGCATAGCATAATCGGCCTATAATGTTCCCACTGCTGGGACACAGGCCTCCTCTGTGAGAAGGAGTGGGCCGTAGTCCACCACGCGGGCCCAGTGCGGGTTGGTGGACGTCACATGTCTTCGAATTTTTGGTTCTAGGACATGCCGTTTTCCTCACGATGTTTTCCTTCACCGTTAAAGCAAGTGATAATTAATTTCTAATACGCACATGACTTTGAAAAGTCAGCGGTGCGTGCCCCGGGATCGAACTCGAACCATTCGCCGTGGGAGGCACATCGTTAAACCACTAGGCTATCACTGCTAAAACCGCGGGGCATTGTATTGTTATTAAATACTAGCTGTTCCCCGCGGTTTCACCCGCGTTGCTCGGTGCCTAAGGGTTGTAGCGTGATGTTAAATAGCCTATACTATTCCCCATGAATCTGGCTATCACATGCAAGATATTTTTTTCGAATCCGACTGGCAGTTCCAGAGATTAGCGCGTTCAAACAAACAAACTTTTCACCTTTATCATCATCATCTGCCTAGCCTTTTTCCCAAATTATATTGGGGTCGGCATCCAGTCTAACTATTAGTTTTGGCTGAATATCAATATTTTACGTGGAGCGACTGCCATCTGACCTCCACAACCCAATTAATGGGTAATACCGGTATTCGAATGTTAGACCAGCTGTCAGACTTTAGGGCTTCTGACTACCCGTAACGATTGTCAAAGATATTCCTATGACAACCGGGACCGACTGCTTAACGTGCTCTCCGAGGCACGGAGGGGTCTCGATGTGTAAAGAACGGTCACCCATCCAAGGACTGACCGCGGCAAGCGCAGCTTAACCTCGCAGATCGATCGATCAGCGCGGCCGTCATTTAGCCACGAGCCCCTCAAACTTTTCACCTTTATAATATTAGTATAGATATGAGACTGAAAAGCCTTTTATCGGCGTAATTCACACACATACATAAATATACCACGCAAAACCAGTAGCCAATGCCGTTTTATTAAATAATGTACACACGTAACAGGGGTCTACTTTCTAAGCACGAAATCCGTAGTTTCGACCTTAGTTACGGGCGTTTTTTACTCCGTATCACCTACGGACCTAAGATTAGTTCGGGGCCCGAACTAAGAATGAATGATAGCACGATTTGACAGTTGTCCCTACTCCCGATGTGTTTTTATCCGTCCGAAAAATTGAATTTGACACTTGTTTTGACGGAATCTTATGTCTACTGTACTTTCGGACGGGCCCGTATCTTCGTTGACGGACTTACAGAGGTAGACCCCCAGTTTCAGAACGGTGTAACAGTTATATTTAATGTGCCTGCCACACACTCGACGAGTGGCATGGGAAGTAACGAGGAAAGGAGGCAGAGACATAGTGTGGCAAGTGGCAACATTACTCGTCATGCCACACGTCATGCTCCTCGTCCTCTCTCTCTCTCTCTCTCGTCTCGTCCGGCAGAGAGGGCAAATCACGGCAGCGCGAGGAGCATAGCGATGAGCAGCGCAAGGAGCATAGCGATGAGCAGCGCAAGGAGCATAGTCTGGCAGGCGCACAACACATGTTCCGGCAAATAACACACAAACGCTTTGTGTACCACAGTAGATAGGTATTGGAAATTTGGGGCGTGTTCGAGTGGTTTACTAAGTAATACCCTTGTTTCTATGATCTGAGGTAATACCACTGTTTTAATGGAGGTAAATGTGTTTAAACAAGTGTGATTTATTATTTGACTACTTATTTTTAAAACACGTCGTATATATCGTTATTTTCTTCATCAAAACTTTTTTAATCTCGTTTCACCCCTATAAGGATAGCATTTAAAAAATATATCTAGAATCAAAAAACTGGACAAGTGCGAGTACGACTCGTGCCCTAAGGGTTCCGAAATATGCAAAAGCGCCATCTATGTCGCTATTACATCACAGTAAATATATAATATCTTGATCATAGATGGCGCTACTGCATATTTCTAGTGGCGCCATCTATTAGCAGAGGCTCCACTTATGGTCCGGTGACAGACGGACAACAAAGTGGTTCTATAAGGGTTCCGTTTTTCCTTTTGTGGTACGGAACCCTAAAAATGACATATTATTAACATGAGATTATTGTCAACAGCCCAGCCAGAAATGGTGGGTGAGAGAAACAAAAACTGACAATCAAGAAGTTATAAGAAGAGAAATCGGGAGCCAATGCAATAATTTACTTACAAATCACAAGAATTAGAGCTCTTTCAATTTAGACGTTTGGTGTCAAACAGCCTGTTTTGAAGTTACTTTTTTCGACCAAATTCTACTCAGTTATTAGCTGCTGTAAACACATAATGATACATAATTAAGTGTCCTCAATTCCTCATTATTACCTATTGTAAACAATGGCTGCGACACTTGAGTGTCCTCATTATTACCAACTGTAAACACAAGCTATGATAGTTAAGTGTCCTCAACTGGGGACGTTTGGCAAACACTCGGCAAACAGCTGCGGACAATGCCACGAGTGGCGCCGCGGTGATAGGGTTAAGCACCGTCTTGACAGGCTACATTATAGTGGGGTTATAAGTACACCAGCGTGCAAGAAAATACGTCTCTACATTAATGGGTTATGTAGGTTTATTTAAAAAATAATGTTTAATAGATAAAAAGACTATGAAAATTGGTATTTTATCCTTTATTTTTATCTGTTTGCCTGTTTTTCGCGCATCACGCGAAAAGTACTGAACGGATTTTGATGTGGTTTTCACAGTTCGATAGCTTGGGGTCCAACTTAAAATCTAAGCTATGTTTCATCTTATTTCGGTTAGATAAACCAGAGATACTTACAGCTTAATCTCTAGCCATTCTACACTTACGATTGGTCATTTCATTGTAGTCCACGCGGACGGAGTCGCGGGCAAAAGTCTAGTATTTATTATAATTACTGCATTAAACACACACAAAATCCGATGTCAATAAATTCTATGTAAGTAATTAACATTTGATATTCGTTGGTAACTGATGCCCAAAGGAAGTGTTTTTACTTCAGATCCATTACAGTTTCAGTTGGTGTGACACGATCGATCATCTCAATATAATGAGCATTGGAAAGGGAACATGTTTATGGTTAGAATTATATAGCTTAACGGTACTTATTTATTGGTGTATCGCGATTATTGTGCATTAGTTCTATTAGAAATATAGTGACAGAGCGTTTTTTCAGAAGAAGAGTCATATAAGTAATATTTTAAGCGAAAATTAAACTATTTTCCAAACTGACTCTACGACAAACACTAACGATAGTCTTCTGTTTGTGATACTTTAGCAATAGACTTAAACCAAGATTAAGGAACAACAACGTTAACAAACCATTAAAGTTAATTGACGTATCTGCGTGCGGCAGTAACGCGATTAAGACCTGTAAACTTTTTCCTTGTTGTCCTGCAAAACAAACGCCGACCGCGAATCATCGATTAATGTCCAGAAGGCGGCGGATTGGTCCAATCTACTTGAGTACAGGAAACGGCGGTTTAGACTCACGTTTTCAACCAATGGCCATTAAATTGACATCATTATATTACGTGTTTTGTTCATAGTAGAGAGTGAACTTTGTACCAGGATAGCATAGCGTATGAAGAGATATATATATATTTTTATTAGGCTTGCGTTTGACCGCCATCTCGCCACATGTTAAGCGATGATGCGGTCTACGATGGAGTATGCTTGTCTAGAAGAAACCGATTCACTCGCGACTTGAAGACACCCAGATTAACAGTCGAGGAACACCCACTCGGGTAGCGCATTCCACTGTTTGGTGGTTTTCACAATTAAAGTGGAATCAGAGCACTTCGTTCAGATCTTAAGATAGAAAAGAAAAGAAGAAGAAGAAAAGAAAAATCATTTATTTGTCACAGAGACATGCACTTAATTAAGGAAACAAATTATAACAACAAGGTACATTGTATAGTAGAATAAGATCTTTAAGAAAATGCATTTTATTGTTGTAGAATTCTTTTCGACGATCGCGATGTTGGCTCCTGTGTCTGTCGGTATGTCTAGATCATAACGTTCTATTGATTTAAAAGTTAAAGTAATGCCAAGGCACTAAAAAGTGGTGAACGAGAATTGGTGCTGAAAGAAAGCTTCCAACACCATTAAACCGATGTAACATATTGACATTCAAGCTAGCATTAATACAGCGGTGAAGGGAACGCACTATGCAAACTTTGTACCAGGATCACATAACATAAAAAGATATCTTCAGCTGTGCTTGTGCATGCTGCTCTGCTGAATTCACCAAATTTCAAAAAAATTGCAAGTTTTCATAGAAACAGACGGACTCGATTTCACATTTATAAGGATAAGAATACCTAACACTTATCTTTTAAAACCCACTTTATGCGCCAAGTGAGTAATAATCACTGAGGCTTGAAATTTCCCATCGTTTTCATACATCGGCGGCTTAATGGGTTCATTCCCGGCTGAAGCAGGCGTTAAATTTAGTTTTCAGCGTCTAACCGAGAAGTTAGACTGAAAATTGGACTAAGTAGATCAGTGTCGTGTAATAATATAAAGGTCTTGTCTATTTTTGGTCTGACTGAACTGTAGGGAATGAGATAAAAGGTTACTTCGACTGATTCGATGACTGAGATATCTATTTTTTGTATTGTTTTTTTGATTTTCTTCTGTATTTCTCGACATCAGTTTTGTATTAGGTCGGATTTACGAAACTTAAGGTTTTCAGGAGAAGAAAATTAAGATTAGTTATTTCTCGTAAAGTGTAGATAATATTAGAAAAAATTTATGATAAATGATATTTTATTTTGTAAATAAGTTAAAAATAACACTTTAACACGTCAAATCATTTTTTTAAGCTGAGTTCGGACTTTTATGACTCATTTTAGCAAGAAAATCTGTAGGACTGAAAGTTTTTGCTTTTAGCAGTATGCTCTATTTCTCTTCTTCTTCTTCCGGCCTTTTCCCATTTCTATTTGGGGTCGGCTCTCCTAGTGGTCCTTCTCCAGAGACATCGTTTCTGAGTTGTCGTCGGGTCCAGGTTATCATTTGCTAGGTCTTTCTTGATAACTGACATCCATGTTAGTCGGGGTCTGCCACGGCTTTTGTGGTCTGACTGAAGTTGCATCACTTTTCTTGACATGTAGCAGCATGCTCTATTTGTAGAAACAATTCAAGATAATCTTGATGTTGTGAGCCACTTTTGACTAATATTATTTTCCTTTCGAGTTACAACCATAGTCATAGATTTCCATCAAAATAATTCAAATCAGAAATATGACTTTTTTACGACTTTCTTTCCCATTGTTCCCACATATTCCCGTATTCTCTTACAGTAAAATATTGGAGTGAGATTTATCTTCACTCATCAGTTACCACTTACAACTTTGCCTGGCCGCTCCGTATTTCTTGCAAATGTCGAAAATCGACCACAAATATCACAAATCGCCCATAAACGGTGTGCGGATAATAAAAGTAGTGTTGCCAGGTTATGACGATGAAATTCTCCCCAATTTCCGGGTGGCCGTCGTAAAGCGGGGGAGGTGGGGGCAAAACAATTTTATTGCCTGGCCACACTGCTATCGGTGTTTATGGTCCCACTATAGTTGCGGCAGCTACTTTTATTGGTTGTTACACTATGTACGCTTTAACATATCGTAGAATAGAAGGTTTCAATGGTTTTTGGTGCTTATGGGCTGCATTGTATATAACAATAAGCGAAGCTTGCAGCACTACCCAGTTTGGAACATAAAAGTAGAGCTACTAGTAAAAAAAAAATTTCAAGCTTATAAGTAGTAAGCTACAGCCATATAGAAATACCATTACCTTGAAATCACGAAAAAAATCAGCTGTTCCATACTTTTTGTATATTTTTTTATGACCAGTTGATTTTTTTTTTCGTGATGGTCCTTCAATAATTATATTTTCTAACAGACTGTTATTACGTACATCAGCTGAATTCACTGTCAGTTCCTTCGCTTAGGTAAATAAAAAGTAATAGTAAGCGTCACACCTAGTGTAACAATAAAAGAAAAGAATGCATTAGTTGTGACCTTGACCTCTTAAGAGTAACCAAGCCACCCCATTCCTACCCGGTTATTACAGCACGGCGCGTCGTGGAAGGTTTGTTACGGTTTGGAAGTATAACCGGATTTTGCGGTTTATGGTACTAACTGTATCACAGATGAAGCAGCTACTTATAAAACAGGAATAATAATAATATTACTACCTACGCCAATGAACACGTAAAAATTGTAGAAAATAATAATAAAAAAAGTAACAACTAAAATTAGAATAAAAAATATATACGAAATAATACGTCGCATTTATACAGGGTGGCAGGTTAGACAGTGGAAATATTTTAAGGGGTCATTGTACCCATCATTATGAACAACTTTTACTATGGGACCAACCCTGAAATCGCAAAAAAAAAAAATCAGCTGTTCCGTACATTTATGTTCACAAAACTCAGCAAAATGTATGGAACCGCTGATTTTTTTTTCGCGATTTCAGGATTTGTCCCCTAGTAAAAGTTGTTCATAATGATGAGTACAATGACCCCTTAAAATATTTCCACTGTTTAACCTGACACCCTATATAGGTAGGTAGTAATATTATTAGGATAGGTGAACTCTCAGCAATCTCTCAGGAATAGGTGAACTCTCAGCAAATTGTTGTGAATTGTGATGTGGCAATATTGAAACAATTTTTCCAACAACGCCGATTTTCAATGCCGACCCTAAGTACTGGTCTTAAACCTTGCTAATTTTGAAGGTTTCGGAAGGCACGCCTCTAATGATTTGTAAAACACAAAAAATCAAGCAAGTATGATTAATTTTAGCGGAAAATTATGGATAAAAAACCGGCCAAGTGCGAGTCGTACTCGCGCACCGAGGGTTCCGTATCATTTTTGGACGTATAAAGTGAAAAAATCCGGACCGCACAACTAAGTTTGTTTGTGAAGGAATTTTGATGATTTTGACAAAACTGTACTAGTAAGGAACATCGTTTTATTTATGGTGCCATATTTGGGTAAATTCCTATCAACTCTAATTATTTCAGATTTTTCGCCCCGCAAACTTCGGAGATAATGGGGGGGGGAATGGTATTTTTTTGGACATTTTTCATCATATGTCGAAAACTGTGGGACATAAAATAAAAATATATTTTGAAATGTGCAGATCAAGCCCTTTCATATGATATGTCACTTGATCTAGTAACCCCACTTTAAAATTTCGGACCCCCACTCCGACCCCTTTTGCAATAAAAATAAAAATATTTTTGGACTTTTTTCATTTGCAATAAAGTTGAACAAGCATTCTTTATAACTGTTCCAAATTTCAAGTCGATAGCATAAGTAGTTGCTGAAATAAGCAGGTGTGACAGACAGACAGACAGACAGACAGACAGACAGACAGACGAAGTCGCACCATAAGGGTTCCTTTTTTACCATTTTGGTACGGAACCCTAAAAATTGATGAAAATGCATTTTATTTTCCTCGAGCTGTGCTATTAAGCTAAGAAGCATCTCATGGTATGGTACTTTATAACGGCTGTCGCAAAGTTAGTACAACAGGTGTAAGGCACTTTACGCAGCGATAAAACTGAACAGCGCATGGTTTTAATGTCTTTGTAAGGGACATTTGAGTGACAGTGACAGTGAACAATTTTATTTTATGGAAAAATTATTTCTGTTTTCAAATTATGGTATTAAAGGACGATGACTTTAGCAGACAAGATACCCGGTTTTCTACATTAGGTACTGTTTTAAAGATAAAAGATTTGTTTTAAAGATTAGGTTGTAACACGGGGTCTCATCAGGAACAAAGGAACATTTGTTCAAACAACTCTTAATAGATGGCGTTATACGTATCGATTTGTTATTGAAGTTTGTGTAAAATATAGAACATGAATAAATATTTGTTAAAATTTAAAAAAAATACTTTTTTAACAAAAAATAACCGACTTCAAAAATCCACTACAAAGAAAATAATAATTTTGGTTTCGGAAGTCGGTGGCTTGGCTTTGTTTGCTTTTTTTGCCACCGACTTCCAAAACCAAAATTATTATTTTCTTTGTAGTGGATTTTTGCAGTCGGTTATTTTTTGTTAAAAAAGTTTTTTATTTTTCCCTTTTTAGTTCTTTATCCCGTGTTAGATTACTTTCACGAATTCGTTCAACAGTAAATCTTCTACGAAGTGTGTACATTTATGCATATAACTTTGTACATAGGAATGATTACATAATGTATTATATACTAAAACCTTCCTGAAAGTATGTAGATTACTTTAGTGAAAACCCCATCCAAATCGAATCAGTAGTTTTTGAGAAAATCGCGTACATACAAACATACATACATACATTCATACATACATACATACATACATACATACATACATATGGGACGAATACAGAACCTCCTTTTTTGAAGTCGGTTAAAAATAGTTTTGTTACGAAACAATGTATAGCCCGATAGCCCGCGTTACGGTGGCGGTCACGTTTTTTTGTATGAAATGAGGCATCTGTACGCGTAGTATTGTATAATCTGTGGGTTGTAATAAATAAACTGAAAAACTACATATTGAACCGATTTTAAAAATTCTTTCACCAATAGATAGCTACATTATCACTGTAGGTACTTTTTTTTATAAAATGCACAGCTCCTGTGGGTCACGCGGATGAAGTCGCGGGCGAAGTGCTATTTTATAATAAATTAATATAATTGCAATTTTCTTGCTGCATTGGGATTTTTTCTGGGCATTCTCCAAAAGTTCACTTTTAAATAAATTAACAGCTTTAGGGCGGGTTGCTTCAAACCATCTGTACCCCGATCATGAGTTTTTTTAACCGACTTCAAAAAAGGAGGTTCTGTATTCGTCCCGTATGTATGTATGTATGTATGTATGTATGTATGTATGTTTGTATGTGCGCGATTTTCTCAAAAACTACTGATTCGATTTGGATCGGGTTTTCACTAACGTAATCTACATACTTTGAGGAAGGTTTTAGTATATAATACATTAGGTAATCATTCCTATGTACAAAGTTATATGCATAAATGTACTCACTACGTAGAATATTTACTGTTGAACGAAGTCGTCAAAGTAATCTAACGCGAGATAAAGAACTAAAAAGAGAAAAACTTTTTAACAAAAAATAACCGACTTCAAAAATCCACTACAAAGAAAATAATAATTTTGGTTTCGGAAGTCGGTTTTGGTTTTTGTTTGCTTTTTTTGCCACCGACTTCCGAAACCAAAATTATTATTTTCTTTGTAGTGGATTTTTGAAGTCGGTTATTTTTTGTTAAAAAAGTTTTTTTTGACGTGTAGTATCGTTAACGTAAGCATATTTTGAATTGAAAATACACGTTTGTTACACACTATTTATATAAATTAAATACTTAATTAATTTCTCTGTATTTTTAAAAATGTGCAAATTGTATAAAATTTTATCAAAATGTTCTAGGGCTGTTGTATTTTAAATATTGATTAATTAATTAATTATTGATAATTCAATTTAATATTGATTTAAATCTATCATTAGGTATAGCTATTAAGGGCGGGTTGCTTCAAACCATCTGTATCCGTAAGTCAGTACGTAATCGTTAAGTCAGTATGAAATTGTCGTACAAGCCGCCATATTTGACGGTTACAGATACGTAACAGTAAGATGAAACAACATGGCCCTGTTTAGGTTCAAAAATATTTTCAGTACATTAGACTAATGACAATAATTCAACTAAATATTAGGACACATCAACCTATTTGAATCCAGCACATCAAATTATGATTTTCCAGAGAAAAACGTGACCGTTGGAAAATTGATCACGTTTCAGACAAAAAGGGCAAAAATATCATATTATACATTATCAGCAAATATCAGATAAAAAAGCAGAAATTGAGCTTGACATTAGCGTACGTAGCCACGAGATGGCCGACATCCGGCCTGTCCGCCATTGTTCCACTGATGACCACTTCCGCTCGGCATCATGTGACCACTTAATGTCAAGGTTGCCGATTATCGATAGATAGCAATGTTTTTTTATTGTATTCGAATGAAAAATTATAGTCGATAAAAAATATCGTGTACCTATATGATGATGTTTTGATGTAAGTTTTTTTGAAACCGGTATCTAAAGGTTTTTGTGACGTCACTTTAATTTTAGTTCCGCTAACATTTAATTACTTGGCATTACCATAATTTGTGTCGTCTATACCTACTATAATTCTTGAAGAGTAAAATGTCCCTTGTACAAAGGCGGAATAAAGTCAGCAAAAGAGTTAAAAGTACCTTATCTATCCATAAAAAAACCGGACAAGTGCGAGTATGCCTCGTGCCGTAAGGGTTCCGACATATGATAATAGACGGTGCTACTGCATACTTCCAATGGCGCCATCTATGAGCAGATGGCTCCACGGCTCCAGTGACTGACGGCGGACAACAAAGTGATCCTATAAGGGTTCCGTTTTTCCTTTTGAGGTACGGAACCCTAAAAAAGAATAAAATATGCACATCACTGGCAATAATCTATGTTATAATTTTTTTAACTTACATTAAGATTTAATCAGTTACCCATTATAAATTTAATTAATATTTACGAGAACTTCTTCAATAATAATAAAATTATAAGTTACACCGGCTGTGCCCCGCGGTTTCACCCCCGTTGCTCGGTTCCTAAAGATTGTAGCGTGATGTTAATAGCTTATACTATTTCTCATGAATCTGGCTATCATATACAAAAATACTTCTTCAAATCCGACTGGTAGTTCCAGAGATTGGCGCTTTCAAACAAACAAACTCTTCAGCTTTATTATATCAGTTTATATTATAATGGGAATTCCTCCCAAAACACCAATTATGTTCAATTAAAACTCTCCCATAAAATCTCCATTGGAATAACAAAATGATGTTATTGTATCGACACTTGTTTACAATTCATTGCGCGCCTGGTACCGATTATAGGTACCTATCAGGAAATTATCGATGTTATGTCAACAATGAAAAGATCCGCTTCTGTGGGAGGAATCCCAAACGTGATGAGATGTGAACCAAATATTTAATGTTTAATTATTCTATTGTTCAGTGGATTGAAAATAATACTTGTGTGGATAGCTTAGAACAATCGGAAGCAATGAATACACTCATTTTCGTACAGGACACATTTCCAGTATAATATAACACAGTTTTAACCGTGTTTTCACAATTACTGAAAAATTGTTTATCATTGAATCAAGTCCCTTTCAAAAATCACTCCTCAATTTGTCCATGACTCCATGACGATAAAACGTATGGAAATCTATGCAATAACGCACAAGAAGCACAAATAGACTCCATAGATTTCCATACGTTCTATCGGGACAAATTGACCATAGACTGCGCAGCGCCTCACTAGTAGACTAGTAGGTAATTGTTACAAAAAGTTTTATTTTTAGTATATTCAAGTTGACGTGTCTATTGGTATCGATTGGATAGAAGCGGTTGCTGAATTATTTAGTACTTACGTCTAAGTTACGTTTATTGTAGGCTGAGTTGATCGTTATTACTTAATGTTGTTACTTAATGTCTGAGTACCTACTTACTCAGACTCAAAAGACGAGAAACAATAATGTTGTACCTACTAATTTACAAAAATATTCTTTCTAGAATTCTTTATACAGGTACAAATATGATAAACTAATAATTTAATCCTTTATAGAAAACTAATTTCCGCCGCCGGCTTCGCCCGCATAATTTCTTTTACACAATATCTTTATAAATTATAGCCTATGTGTTATTCTGGTATATTATATAAACTATTCTAAATATGGAAGTTTCTTCAAAATCCGTCCAAAAATCCAACCTAACAAACTTTCGCGTTTGTAATATTAGTAGGATTATAAAGAAGTAAAGTTTTATTTATATAAGTATTATTTAACCCGCCGACCTCTGCCGTACCATGGCTAGTGGCCCATAGCTCAGTACGGTACCACATGTGGTAGCACCACCACCGTTCGATTTTTGAAAAATCTCTTATACCTCTTATATAAAGCTGATATTTTGACATTATAAACAATTCTTCAATTTAATTTATTCGTATAGATTTTGTTACTATTTTATTGTACCACTTCACCCTGACTTATATCTTCGGCAAAATAATGCGTGATGTGATGTCAATCAATCAAAAGTATCTCAACTTGGTACAAGGCAACCTTCACTCGGTTTTTTTTTTTTTTTTTTGACAGCCCTTCTCGCACTTGGCTTCTAACAGCCGTCACTGCTTAACCGGTCATCTGGTGAGGACTTATAAATGCCTCCAGCCAGGCTTAAAACTAAATAAAACTACAAACTAAGCGACCACACGCTAAGGGCACCCCCTACTGGGGTACGGGCCTCGGCTTAGGGCGTCGCTGGGGGGAGGGCAACTAGAGGGAGGGACTACTAGCTGGATCGGTACATTATTTTGGGACGAATTTAAATCTACAGGCTCAGCGCGGGCTGGCTCGAGCAAGGGTCGGTTAGGGGACTGAGTCATACTCGGCGGCGGACTCGGGTCATGATGGGGACGTCGCGACGGGCCTCGTCGGCGAGGTCGGAATGGAACCTTCACTCGGTACGACGCACCTGGTAAAATCTTACCGCATAAAGGCCTGCCATCTGCCGGAACACATCAGCGTCGCGTGCAGACTGTTCCTGGCAGAGTTGCCAACAGTTCAGGGTTGACTGTGAATACCAATGTGCGTGTTTGTTGTGTATGCTAATATGTGTGGCTTATGACTTTGTGAGTCAGGTTATTAAATATACCTATAAGAGATTTTCAAAAAACAAATGACACAGGCAGAGTTTGAACTCGCGACCTTTGCCTAAACCGGGGCAGCCGGGCAGCAGTGTCATGTTTGTATCAGTTGAAATTGGAAACCTCTTTTTACGCCTCTTAAGAGCTCTTTTATGAAAATCTCTTATACAGGGTGGCAGGTTAGACAGTGGAAATATTTCAAGGGGTCATTGTACTCATCATTATGAACAACTTTTACTATGGGACCAACCCTGAAATCGCGAAAAAAAAATCAGCTGTTCCATACATTTATGTTCACATAACTCAACAAAATGTATGGAACAGCTGATTTTTTTTCGCGATTTCAGGGTTGGTCCCATAGTAAAAGTTGTTCATAATGATGAGTACAATGACCCCTTGAAATATTTCCACTGTCTAACCTGCCACCCTGTATATTTAACTAGCACTTCGCCCGCGACTTCGTCCGCGTGTCCCACAGGAACTGTGCATTTTTTCTGGATAAAAAGTAGCCTATGTTACTCAGTGATAATGTAGTTTACTATTAGTGAAATAATTTTTAAAATCGGTCTAGTAGTTTCGGAGCCCGTTCGGTACAAACAAACAAACAAACAAAAAAATCTTTCCTCTTTATAATATTAGTATAGATAACATTAAATAAGCATAACATGGCTTGTAACATGTTTATTTGTGAGTCATATTCGGGAAGTGGGATGGGGTGCATAATACCTCAGATATTGCAAGCTCAGATGTCCTGAGTTCGATTCTCGGGTTGTGCAGAGTAGACCTTTCGCCATATTGTGACGTTTTGTATTGAAATTTTTGCTGTTTTGTATTACAAAATGTATTAAAATTGATTTGGTAAATCAAAGACTCAATTAAATAAAGTGAAAAAAAAATAACCTTATTGATTCGCAAATTAATTTTCTTTGTAAGATTTAATTTTCAAGTGATATTTGATAGGTCGAGGTCATTCGTTCCTATTCTTATCGCGATCGCATATACCTATAGGGATTTCAGTTATAGAATTCTTAGTAGCAGATGTGGTCGCATGCCACCGTATTACCTACTAACTAATAAGCTTGCCCAACAGGGCGGCATGCGACCACGACTATACCCCGGATAATACAACGTTGATTTATTATGTGTTTCACGGCACTGAATTCTTTAGTCTAGAGAAGTTCAGGCTATTAGACAATTCGACGACGAATTAAGGCGACGAATTAAGGCGATGGTAAATGGTAACGGCCGTAAATCTCAAGTTTTAAATCTCTTATTTCGCCGTCAAATAATGCAGGTTAGTTGTGTAATTTTTTAATGTTAAACTAGAACATATATACATCAATCGTACCTGTGAATATTTAACTATTGTAGTAAAATACTTAATGAAATAAATTCATGAATTACTGTCTACCCAAAACATAAAAAGGTAATTACTTTCAAATCGCTTAAGATATTTTCATAATTTGTTTTGTGTGAAAAGACTATGTTACTACCTATAATATTGCCTGTTACTTTTTTTTATTTTATATTTTAGATACTAAAAAAGTAATAATACGTCTAATTCGGCACAGCGCGCTCCTTGATAGGCGAGTCGTATTGCTCGCTGGACGTATGTCGCGTTGCTTGAGCTTAGCGCAGAACACTCAAGCTATACCACCCAAATCACTCAAGGCCGTTGGCAGTTATCAGCGCCTTAAGTTTAGAGAAAAAATTCAGGCTATCTGAGTGGAACATTTTCGTATCATGCCTTACAGTTAGATTTTTGTCGGAGCCGGGTTTTAGTTTTTAACAATATTTTTTATTCCATAACTAATAGTATCGGCTTTCAAACAAAATCATGATACAACAAACTACGTCAATCCTATCCTACTAATATTATAAATGCAAAAGTTTGTGAGGATGGATGGATGTATACAGGGTGGCAGGTCTGAATCGCGAAACCTGAAATCGCGAAAAAAAACACCTGTTCCATACATTTTGTTGAGTTATGTGAACATAAATGTATGGAACAGCTGATTTTTATTTCGCGATTTCAGGGTTGGTCCCATAGTAAAAGTTGTTCATAATGATGAGTACAATGACCCCTAAAAATATTTCCACTGTTTAACCCGCCACCCTGTATATGGATGTATGGATGTTTGTTACTCTTTCACGCAAAAAATTCTGAACGGATTTTGATGAAACCTCACAGTAATATAGCTTACACATCAGAATAACAAATAGGCTACTTTTTATCCCAAAAACGCGCGCGAAGCAGCGGGCTGAAGCTAGTGATTCATAAAATATCAAACTTCCCACCAAATAACTCCAATAAAGTACACGCCAAAAGCATAATCTCCTATTTTGAAGTCGGAAAGACCGCTCAACCGAAACGTATCTAAATTTTATTCATAGGCGATTGTAATGCCATTTTCTTTAGCAATTACCTATCGGCTGTAATCCAGGTCCTCAGGTGGATTAATAACCCTCAGATTGCCCCGGGTGACGACGGTCTGATGGGGGCGACGGGTCGAAACGACCCCTGACTTAGGCTAAGGTTACATTAAGCCGCGATTTTCGATGCAACTGGGAGAGCGTATAAGTTCGCTTGTGTACTTATCCGTTTTCAATTCGTATTCTTATTTTCATGTCCCGTTTTACATACATTCGTAACCTATCCGTTTTTGAAATATATGAAAAAAAAACGGATAAAAAAAAAGTGTTGAAAACACATAAGTGCACAAACGCCCTAACTCGTTTTTTTAACTGACAAACAGTAAAATGCGCTGCCGGAGTCGGTGGTCCCCGATAGTTACAATCTGAGTGTCATCAAGACGCGAGTGAATCGGTTTCTTCTAGGCAAGTGTGCTCCAACGTAGACCGCATCATTGCGGCGAGATCCGATCAGGCGAGATGGCGATCAAACGCAAGCCTAGTTAAATTTAAAAAAAACTGCGCACTTGGAGCTGTGAAAAAAAATATTTCTCTCTTTCTAAACTCTTTCTCGACTAGGCAGAAAACGTCTAAATTGAAAAAGCCCTTAAACTAATGATGCAAGTGATTTTTTTTCTAGGATGATGTAGCCCATGGCTGTTCCTATCGCGAAGTAGCCGATGCCGTGATTAAACTAATGTTGTTCCTATCGCTTTACCTAATCAAAGATTTGCTAGCCATATTTGGTGTGCAGTGTCAGCATAACCATAAGTTATTTGTTTTAATCGCTTGTGTTTCACAGTTCGCGTCGCGGCCTAATGTAGCTTCACCCTAAAATCGTTAAAACAAATTCAATTTAAGACTAAAAGCAGTGATTGGTATGATAAGGATAAAGGTACAATTCTGATGCCGGCGACACTGACCAACCGGTGGCAGGCGTTTATAGCACTGGCTTATAGCAGTAGCTTAAGGCACGCATTGGTAATGTAGCTTGCTATTAATGAAAAAAAATTCAGAATCGGATCAGTAATTATGGAGATTAACTCCAACGTACAAACGTTACAAACAAAAAAACAATAGAAACTTTACTTTGATTACTTTGATTTAGCCCGCTATGTGTATGTTCTGCAATATTCCTTGGTTAAAAAGTTGTATTAACTTTTGTAAAATTGTAGTAGGTACATTAATAAGACCAACAATTTTTTTGAGCATGTTTGCGTAGACAACAGTCGGGCTACTGTTTTGAATTTTTGTTCAAAGTCAGAATTTAACATAACGTGTTGACATTTTGTTATATTCTGGTACATATCCGACATTATGTTGAATATTGTGCAACAATGCCTATCGATTTGATATGAATGAGTCCCATCATGTATTGAGATCCATAAACGTTTTGTTTCCATTGATCCAGCTGTGGTGTGACACCCTTTATAATAGGTAGATACTATGCTCCAAACGTGTATTAAAATTTATTTGTTCAATTAAGTTAACCCATTTTTAAAAGTTTCCTAACTTTAAACTCCAATTAATTCTTAAATTTAAACTATTTTTCCTTAATCTAGGTCGCAAAGTTATAATTCAAGTTTAGAAGCTTCTAATTAAACCGTTCAGCACCTGTAGTTAATGACAGCCATCTAGAATGGTCGTTAAGACCACTTGGAGGAAACGGTTTTGAATGTCGAATTATTTAGACATCTTTTGGTAGATATTGACAAGATTGGCAGATTGGTGTTGTCTTTGCCTGTTTGAGTAGGATTTTTTTTTAAAGGACACGGCAGACGCTCATAGAACTCTGGGCTTCAGATTGTGTATGTCGGTACAGATATGAAATTAGTTTGGTGTGATCGAGTATTTCAAGAGTATTTAAATTCATTTTTTATTTGTTTTTGTACGTAATTGGATTAAAGAGAAATTATCGTATTTGTGACAGTGAGGTTAAGTATGGTGTGAATGATCCAATGAAGTACAGCGCGATTAGATGAGTTCTCAATTCAAAGGTTTTAGTTGCTGTCGACATGATATTCTATGGAGGCACGCGCCAGCCAGCATGCACCCGTTTTTGTTTTATTGGTCTTTTCAAAATGTCAACGGCATAATCATTTTATTTCTTATTTATTTCGATTTTTGCTTTCAATTCTTAATCTCTAAGATAAATTAGGCAAAGAACAATTAAAATATATTGTTATTTTTGGTTAAGCTTTTATTACTGTACCATATCAAGCCCAAAACTGCCAATGTTCTTTTGGAATCTCTATTATGTTAATACGTGAAGAGAAACCTTTGTACCAATTTTGCATATTGCGCGCACGCAGGGGTGTGAGATTTTTTGACATAGATTAAGTTTATATGAAGAAGGAGTGCAGAAAGCTAATACTTATACATAATACTAGCTTCCACCCGAGGTTTCGCCCGCGTTTTTCGGGATAAAAAGTAACCCATGTATTATTCCAGACTATAATTTGTCTCTCTGCCTCATCCAGATGCGTTCAGCCGTTCTGGCGTGATAGAATAACAAACATTCACATTTATAATATGTGTTACAAATACATTAAACAATAATAATGAATTTCGACCATTGGGCGACTACTAGATAAAGATTATCTTGTGATGGGTTTTTTTAATGACGTTTTGCTTTTAATTTTCCTAAATTTTCCTATCACACATTTATAATACTGTCAACTACCTCTTTAGAAGCTTACAAAATGTGGCTGACGAGCGTAAAGTGATAAATTTCAAGGATGAGACGATGTGACATAAGTAATTTTCCTGGAATTCTACTGTACAAAAATCAAAAGGCTCAATCGTAAAGCTATGAAACAACGCAACGAAACCATAAAATACTCGTAAACAAGAAACGGCACATCTTTTGTAACCATGCTACAACAAAATCCTATTGTGTTACTTTAATTGGCGACAATTTTTCTGTCATAAACATAGTATCGACGTTAACTGGCGTACAAAGCAATTATGGCATTGCCAATCGCTTGGCACGTTGCCAGCGGGTAGTCAATGCCAGCCCAATGCCAAGCCGACCAAGCCGTGCCATAGCTCGGAGATGCCGCGGCTGTGTTCTGCCATTCTTGAGGTTTTGGACTGAGGCATAAGATGTAGCGAGTTGACAGTTTTGGTTATAATTGATTATATTAATTGACACGGGTAGGTAATGCCAAATCGCTACACAGCTTATGTTAAAGGGTGCTGCTAAACGGGCTAGTTTTTTGACAATTTCTTGCTGCAATTGTATAGCCATCAGTTGAGATCTTTAAGGTGCAACTCAGTAGAACAATTTCCGCAATCTTGCACTATAGCTCGGAGATATTGCAATGAAATTAAATGATGGTACATCACAATAACTGCTGTTAAAGTTAAAGGTCTCAACTCACGGCTATACAATTGCAGCAGGAAATTGACAAAAACCTAGCCCGTTTACAGGCCCCTTTAAGAGATACCGCGGCTATATTTACTATATTTGGGTATTTGGACCAAATTAGATGAGACAGCGAGTTTAATCTCGTCTCATGCAACCATAGATTTATGATTGGTCCAAGCCAAAAGCTTTCAACTTTAATCTTTCTGAAATATTTTGCGAAAGTCAGTATTTCTTTTAGATTACAATTGCTTCAAGAGCCAATCAATAAATAAGCGTTATTGATAACTTTTTCAGAATTCAAAACTTACTTGCAGCTCCTTCCACTGCAATTTCTAACTTAATCTTACTTAAAATAGAAAGAATTATCAAAACTTGGATCCATTTCTGGATATTTGTGTACCTAGAGCTTATATTTTATTAATATTTCCCATTTTTTTTCCTCTTTTACGACACACAACACAAAACGCGTAATCTCACCAGCTTATAACTTGCACCAAACAATCAGTTTAGCAATATTTTATTGTAAGGTTCTTTGTCGAGCGTCGCAGCAGGCTCCACGTAATAAGTTGTAAGAAAATTACACATTGCCATGCAACGCTAAGGGCTAAGGTCGCAGCTGGCAGCCTTAAGGCCCCGGTATACGCCAACGGCCTTGAGTGATTTGGGCGGTATAGCTTGAGTGTTCTGCGCTGAGCTCAAGCAACGCGACATACATCCACCGAGCAATACGACTCGCCTATCAAGGAGCGCGCTGTGCCGAATTAGACGTATTATTACTTTTTAGTATCTAAAACATAAAATAAAAAAAAAAGTAACAGGTATTATTATAGGTAGTAACATAGTCTTTTCACACAAAACAAATCATGAAAATATCTTAAGCGGTTTGAAAGTAATTATGTTTTTATGTTTTGGGTAGACACGAATTCATGAATTTATTTCATTAAGTATTTTACAACAATAGTTAAATATTCACAGGTATGATTGATGTATATATGTTCTAGTTTAACATAAAAAAATTGCACAACTAACCTGCATTATTTGATGGCGAAATAAGAGATTCAAAACTGGCCGTTACCATTTACCTTCGCCTTAATAGTCCTCCTTTTCGATTTCGATAACGGCGACCCCCTGAAATTATTTCCTTGCGTGTGCCCTAATGTGACTCGCTAGGCCGGACTTGGTTTTAAACACCCGGTTACAGCTGTAGCAATAGAGTTGGCCTGCAGAATTATAGATGAATGAGCAGGAGGGCTTCGGTCTCTCTTTTCGTTTTTGGCGCTTTTCGGCAGTTATTTCGAGACGCTTTTCTTCGAACTTCTTTACACTTCTATAGATAGTAGTGCGCCAAGATGATCGCCGTGCAGCAAGCTTCTCCCAGCACCCTGGGAGCCTTATACAGGTATACCGTCACTACGTTTTAGGCTGTATTGGATTTTATGTCATGTAGCGTGGAAGTATGTTCCATTATGTTACATTATTCCATAACATTACCTCTTCGCACGACTGCGATTATCTACATTTGCAATCCTACTAATATTATAAATGTGAAAGTTTGTGAGGATGTGAGGACGTTTCTTAGGCCCGTATTACAGAACGATGCTCGAGCACAGATCTCTGCTTGAGCATAGATATCAACCAATCAAATGGCTTTAAATGTATGCTCAAGCAGAGATCTGTGCTCGAGCGCCATTCTGTAATACGAGCCTTACTCTTTCACGAAAAACTATTGAACGGATTTTGATGAAACTTTACAGTAATAGCATATACATCAGAATAACACATAGGCTACCTTTTATACCGAAAAATGCGGGTGAACCCGCGGGCGGAAGCTAGTTTATAATATTAGTAGGATTGATATTGTACGTAATTAATTATAATTTAAGTTATTGTAGTTGTATTTTAGTTTATTTCATCATATTTACACACTGTGTCTATATTACTAAACCATCCCTCCTGTCGCAGGTCGGCAGGAAGTTTCTTACGAAAAAAACCGGCCAAGTGCGAGTCGTACTCGCGCACCGAGGGTTCCGTATCATATTTGGACGTATAAAGTGAAAAAATCCGGACCACATAACTAAGTTTGTTTGTGAAGGAATTTTGATGATTTTGAAAAAACTGTACTAGTTAGGAACATCGTTTTATTTTTGGTGCCATATTTGGGTCAATTTCTATCAACTCTAATTATTTCAGATTTTACGCCCCGCAAACTTCGGAGATAAGGGGGGGGAATGGTATTTTTTTGGACATTTTTCATCATATGTCGAAAACTATAAGACATAAAATAAAATAAAAATATATTTTGAAACGTGCAGATCAAGCCCTTTCATATGATATGTCACTTGACCTAGTAACCCGACTTTGAAATTTCGGACCCCCACTCCGGCCCCTTTTGCAATGAAAATAAAAATATTTTTCGACTTTTTCATTTGCAATAAAGTTGAACAAGCATTTTTTATAACTGTTCCAAATTTCAAGTCGATAGCATAAGTAGTTGCTGAAATAAGCAGGTGTGACAGACAGACAGACAGACAGACAGACGAAGTCGCACCATAAGGGTTCCTTTTTTACCATTTTGGTACGGAACCCTAAAAAGTAGTACTTTTGGACTCAATTATTATCTGTCTATAATTATCATCTATATCTACAGCATAATTATTTTTTATTGTTTACTTGCCGAGAATCTGTAATTGACGCTCAAGAGATTAATCGTATACTTTAATGTGTTTTGTGTCATCTGCCTAGCCTTTTCCCAAATTATATTGGGGTCGGCTTCCAGTCTAACTAGTTTCGGCTGAATATCAATATTTTACGTGGAGCGACTGCCATCTGACCTCCACAACCCAATTAATGGGTAATACCGGTATTCGAATGTTAGACCAGCTGTCAGACTTTTAGGGCTTCTGACTACCCGTAACGATTGTCAAAGATATTCCTATGACAACTGGGACCGACTGCTTAACGTGCTCTCCGTGGCACGGAGGGGTCTCGATGTGTAAAGAACGGTCACCCATTCAAGGACTGACCGCGGCAAGCGCAGCTTAACCTCGCAGATCGATCGATCAGCGCGGCTGTCATTTAGCCACGAGCCGCTCGTTCACTTTTATGTGTTTTGTGTGTAGGTACATAAATAAATAAATATAAGTACTTGGTTGTACCTATGTACTGGTAACCTACTAGGGGAAAATTAATGTATCTCTATTTATTTTAATCGCTACCGCTTTTGGCTTGTTATCTTTTACACCGTCAGTGGCTTATTTCGTTGGTTAATTAAATAAGGCGACCGATCAAAGAAATTTCAATTTCAATTAACTCATAGAAAAATGATCTTTATTGTATTTGAAAGATTAAATACAATCTCAAAATTCAATTGAGTCGAAATACGTAAGGTATCTTACAAAAATTAAATTCTTCAATTCATTTTGTGGTACAGGTATAAACAGTATCTAAATGGTGACTTGGGACTGGGATTGGGACCAAACTCAGATCATAGAAACAAGGAGATAATGCCATCATAGCAAATTAGTACGGGAACAACTGATGCCACTTTTAGTACATTTTTCGACACAATTACGCGCATAATTAAGTGCTCCTTGTGAATAAAAAGATCTCCCACGCATTCAACATTCCGCACACCCTCAATCTAACACTGTTAATCGTCACTCAACACTAGCACTAAACTAAAACACTGTATTTATACCATCGATCGTGTTCGGTTCGTCACCAGCGCGTACGTTTTTAATATGAGCAATTTGCTCAAGATCAGGCATCAAGCTCGATAGCGCCTTAGCACATCTCCTTGTTTCTATGATATGAGGGACCAAAGCACGACTGCTGGTGGGCCTAGCACGAATAATTTTGACGTATGGTATTGTAAATGTAAGCATATTTTGAATTGAAAATATGCGTTTGCAACACAATCTATGAAAGTGTGTTTCTATCTTTTTTTTGCGCATTAATTATTTATTTTACCAGTTAATTCCAGATTGAACGCTCTGCCTACCCTTTGAGGAATTCTGGCGTAACGTTGTGTTTATGTACTGGTTATACAGATTATACGAAGAGTACATGTAATCGAAATTGTTCACGTAATATTACATGTTACATGTTAGACATGTAACACGCACACGTATCCGTCTCAATTAATATTTGTCTCCTAATTGATAAACGCAATCTTGTAACGTCGCCATTTAATTTACATCTTTGTTTCTTACTATTGAGTGGAGTTTAATAGTAATAATAATTATGCTCACAGTATAATAATGTCGAGCATATTATTACTATGATATTGCGTGATGGTGATGGTGTTTATTTATTACGACACGTGTTACGATTACATTGTAATGTATTGTGATTGAATTGCTTTAACATAATATAACGCCTGCATTATCGATTAAAATTTATCATAAAGCATTTTGTTGTGCGCACTTATATCTTCTTATAGATTTCTTTGATTAGGTATATTGACGGGTGTCAGGTTACATCATTGCATAGGAAATTATTTTACTGTTATGTATTTATACTTAGTTTTTTTTTTGTTTTAAATCTCAGTTTTACTGTTTTGTTTTATATAATTTTTACATAAAAGTAATTGACAGACAGAATTGTGTTGCTGCGGAGTTTGTTGCGCCGTTTCTTCTTCGCAGCTAAAACACTAGGAAGCGGTGAAGGGCGGGCGTTTTTGGGGGCTGTCTTATGTATATTTTGACGTTCAAAAAGTGCTAATTGACTTTAGCGCAGTTTGAATTGTGATTGAATTGCTTTAACATAATATAACGCCTGCATTATCCGCTGTGTTGGCCGCCCTGAATGTCAATATGTTACAACGTTTTTAACGGTGCTGGATATTTTTTTTCAGTACCAATTCTCGTTCATCACTTTTTAGCGTTCAAAAAAATACTGACGGAAGATATAACTTTATTCAGCTACTAGACTTTTGCCCGCGACTCCGTCCGCGTGGACTACAGTGAAATGACCAGTTTAAATGACCTCTGTAGTGTAGGGTGGCTAGTACTACCAAGAGGTCAAGCTGTATCTCTGGTTTATCCCACCGGAATTAGATGAAACGAAGCTTAGATTTTAAGTTGGGCCCCAAGCTATCGAACTGTGAAAACCGAATCAAAACCCGTTCAGTACTTTTCGCGTGATGCGCGCACAAACAGACAAAAATTCCAAAAAAAAACTTTTTGGGTATGGTTACGTCCCAGTATCCTATCCCAATTGTTTTTTCTGGAATATCGTCAATGTACAGACACGGCTTCTTTACAATTTTATAATATGTGGTATAGATATTTTCTATCTACTCTAACTTTAAGAGGCATTAATTAAATCTCTCTTATTTATCAAAAATTAACACAAACATCAATCTCATTTATTTCCTCTTCTAATTAATTAAATAAGATTTCTCTCATTTAATAATATCTCCTAATCTCACAGCTACAAATATTAGCCGAAAGATAAAAGCTGGGGTCACTGCCTCGCTGTCACTCCACTAAACCGTCACGGAAAATTTATGTAGCCAATAACGATGTCTTATTTCGTACTTTTCGACCAATTTGGGGTGAAACGACACCCTAACGAGATAATATAAATTATTTATTATGAAGATTGGGAAGGGCATCGGTTTTATTGGACACAAGATGATAGTTTTCTGGACTTCGCAAAGTTATTGGAAGGAAACTAGTATCTATTATGGTTAAGGTGGATGCACACGAAGTTCCTATTGTGCGTTTCACATAATTTTCTTTGACGCAATTTTGGCTGCTGAATGTCAATCTGTTACAACGTTTTTGACGGCGTTGGAAGTTTTCTTTCAGCACCAATTCTCGGTTGCTTTTGTTGTAAAAAAATGTGAGGAGCCTTGCTAATTATACACAAACTTAATAACCCCGGTAAAGTTGTGTACGACCGACGCAACCTGACACCTGGGCCCCAAGTCTGCTAATGCAATTGTCATAATCGTGTCAGAATGGTCTTTCAATGACATCGTTTTGACCAATGACGAAAGAGATAGACTTAGGGCGGGTTGTTTCAAACCATCTGTATTCGTAAGTCAGTACGTAATCTTTAAGTCAGTATGAAATTGTCATACAAGCCGCCATATTTGACGGTTACAGATACGTAACTGTAAGTTGAAACAACATGGCTTTACTCTAAGCCAATGACCGCTTAGGTTTTGACCGTAATGGTGTCATTATGACACCATTCTTACACAATTGTAATTAGTGTTGCCCAAAATCGGTCTTGCAACAATCATTTTCGCAAGATCAAGACCACCTAATTACAGCAAAACTAAGACCAAGACCAAGAATGAATATACAATACTAAAACTAAGACCACGACTATGGGTATTGACGCAGAACCGAGACCAAAGACGGGGTTAGACTCGTCTCCGTCTTGCATTTGGGCAACACTAATTGTAATAGCAGAATTGGGGCCCAGATCTGTAGAGCCGATCCGGGCGAGTTTCTACTGCTTGTCTATTCCTATTCTGTACCGACAATCCGCGTGGTGTCACCGCGAGAACTGCCAATTTCTCGAACTTTACAGGGAGAATGTCACGGTGAGATTCTTTACAGAACAGACAGACAGGCAGAATAGACCGGTACAGAATAGATAGGCAGATTGGCACGTAAATAGGTAAGTGAAATTGTAGAAAGAAAGAAACAAACACCTTAAGAATGCCAAGATAACAAAGCGATTTTATTTTATTTTTCCTTAACACTGTGTACCTCTTTGTCATCAACATCATAATAAAAAAAGCGTAGGTATTTATTAAAACAAAAGCAAGGAAGTGATTGACACGTGTATTATGAGGTGTAAGGGCATGTCCACATCTACCATCACACACCGAACGTGTGAACTTATTAATTGACCCGCCGTTTAATAATAATCGGATTATTTTCTCGCCCGCGCTATAAGTTTTCGCTCCGCGTTCTTTCTGGCTTTTTTTACTTTTTGCTCGGCTCCTAAGGATCAAAGCGTGATATTAAATAGAGTATAGGCACTATTCCACATGAATTTGGCTATCATATACAAAAAGATGTGCAATTGTGCATTGCTGTTGATAATTATAATAAATTGACTGTGCCTTATTATCATTCCTTCACTCAGAACTAATTAGTACTTTATTAGCCAGGGGCATGCCCCCTATGAGACACATCATATCACAATGTATCACATTCAAAAGTCAATACTTGGAGTAATTGTATGACATTTTTAATTATTTCTTCCATCCTCCATTGATGTGTACGCGTCCTTACACTGCAGTCTACCTAAGTATGGCGCAGTTACATCCATTACCATAACCGATGGTGTACAATACATTATGCAGAAATGCAATACATTGTGGTACCTACTTATTATATATTCAATCTACAATATTATGGTTATTAACTATGATTGTTTTTCTATTACAGATTGGCTGTGAATCACCTTAGTTAACACTGTGAGTAGTTTGAAATATTTATGTTAATTATTTGTTAAGCCTGCAATACATGTTGGCCGAGCTTAGACCAACGCGAGCCTAGACAAATTGACACAAGGCAAGCGCTACTGTCTAGACGTTCGGCAAGTTTGACGTCAACCGCATAATAGCGTGCGGACGAACATGTGAACACTATTATCAGAGCGCGCGCGAGCGCCTTTGATTTGTGCAGAAAATGAAAAACCGACACCGCTCCGAAGTGAGGCAAGTGATCGCGAGCGACTGCAAGTTGTGGCAAGCTACGTCAAATGAGGTCTATACACGCTGGCGCTTGTCTATACTCAACCAACTAGGCAAGTGACACCGAGCGATAGCAAGACAAGGCAAATATACCGTATACATGTTGGTATTGGCCTTCACTCGACAACGCTCGGCCAACATGTATTGCAGGCTTTAGAGATCGCAGGTGTGGGAGCGAATAAGAACAATGTATTATAGGCGTTAAATTAATGTGTGTTTCAAACATCAATACTGTAAATAGATTTGATTAATACTCAACATTAGTCTAGGCTTTTTTCAATAATTTGAAGGTTGCCTTCTAGTCTAACTCGATATGGCTGAATATCAATGAAAAAAGATCGATACATACATACATTCAATTAAATAAGTATTTAAATGAACATTTTAAATAAACAATCCTACTTACGGCCTTTGCAAGCGACATTGAAAATCTGTCATACATATTTCGTGGAGGCCACGTATTGTTGCCATACAAAAAAAATATTTGCATAAGTATTTTTTCGGCTGTTAACACCTCGTTTGTTTTTATTCCTTTTTCAAATTAGCATGACAGTTTAGTTTGAAGAAGGAATGTTTACATAGGTGTAAACTTTTTCTTACATAGTTCTGTGGTCAATGTCAAGTTTATTTTAGTCACCTTCATTTTACGAACTACCTAGGTACTTTATAAGTACCTAGGTAGTTCGTAAAATAAAGGTTAGGTATGTCCTCAGATCATAGAAACAAGGAGATGTGCCAAGGCGCTATCGAGCTTGATGCCTGATCTTGAGCAAATTGCTCATATTAAAAACGTACGCGCTGCCGACGAACCGAACACGATCGATGGTATAAATACAGTGTTTTAGTTTAGTGCTAGTATTGAATGACGATTAACAGTGTTAGATTAAGGGTGTGCGGAATGTTCAATGCGTGGGAGATCTTTTTATTCACAAGGAGCGCTTAATTATGCGCGTAATTGTGTCGAAAAATGTACTAAAAGTGGCATCAGTTGTTCCCGTACTAATTTGCTATGATGGCATATCTCGTTGTTTCTATGATCTGAGGGTATGTCCTATTACAGATGCCAAGATATATTTTACGAACTACTTATAGCGATTTTTCACGATTGAGTGAGACAAATGTACTTAGATACTAAGAAATGTAGATATCAATGAAAGCTTTAGGCCGCGGCCGCACCGGTTCGCACGACGCGACGCGACGGCGATTTCCTGAACAAATAAACGCTTGTCGTTTCTGCAGTGCGGCCACCGAAATATGTTAATATGAAGTTGTTTTCACGAAATCGCCGCCGACGTCGCGTCGCGTCGCGCGTACCGGTGCGGCCGCGGCCTTAGACAGTTTTTAGTTACGGTACCTACTTAGTTTTGGTAACGTATTGTTTTGTTAAGCTGAAGGTTATTAAGTGAGTACATTTCAGATAATCGCCAGCTAAAATGCAGGTTTGTGCATATCGGAGGCGTTTGCAAGTACTATCAAATTGGGTATCAACAATGTTCATGCACTAATTACACATTTACCTTCGAATCAATTTAACTGCAATAATAGCATACCACAGGTGTATCCATCAGGAACCGTTTCAAGAGCCAATAGCTATTAAAACATTTGCTCAGTCAATATACATGTAAAACTTTACCTATTGTTTACATTATTTACACCATAGACAACCCCATATCGTGTCCAGCTCACTTGGTGTCCATATGCATAAGCATAATCGGCCTATAATGTTCCCACTGCTGGGACACAGGCCTCCTCTGTGAGAGGGAGTGGACCGTAGTCCACCACGCGGGCCCAGTGCGGGTTGGTGGACGTCGCATGTCTTCGAATTTTTGGTTCTAGGTCGTGCCGGTTGCCTCACGATGTTTTCCTTCACCGTTAAAGCAAGTGATAATTAATTTCTAACACGCACATGACTTCGAAAAGTCAGCGGTGCGTGCCTCGGGATCAAACTCGAACCATTCGCCGTGGGAGGCACATGGTTAAACCACTAGGCTATCACTGCTATTGTGGCGTCCATATAGTTGCCTGTAAGACATCGCAGATTAGATAAGGTCCATTGTATGTTTTTAAAAATAATGTTTTGTCGTAATGTGGGTGCATTACAATTATTACAAGTACAACATAATCTAAATACACGTCCAAATCATCAAAGCCGATTCCTAAAAATAGTCATCATCTGCCTAGCCTTTTCCCAAATTATATTTGGGTCGGCTTCCAGTCTAACTAGTTTTGGCTGAATATCAATATTTTACGTGGAGCGACTGCCATCTGACCTCCACAACCCAATTAATGGGTAATACCGGTATTCGAATGTTAGACCAGCTGTCAGACTTTTAGGGCTTCTGACTACCCGTAACGATTGTCAAAGATATTCCTATGACAACCGGGACCGACTGCTTAACGTGCTCTCCGAGGCACGGAGGGGTCTCGATGTGTAAAGAACGGTCACCCATCCAAGGACTGACCGCGGCAAGCGCAGCTTAACCTCGCAGATCGATCGATCAGCGCGGCTGTCATTTAGCCACGAGCCCCTCTAGGTACATTAACAGTTATCTATTCTAAACTAGCAAACCCGGCGAATTCCGTTTCGCCACCAGATTTTCTGTTAAAATGTTCCTGAATTTTCTTTGCTATAAACCTCACGAAGCTCGAGACCTTTCCAACGAATACAAAACCATGGAAATCGGTTCGTCCGTTCTGGAGTTATAGCGCCAGGAAGGAAAACCCGACTTATTTTTATATAGTAGATTATTCTTATGCCTATACTTTTATTCCTGTAGACACATCTTTACGCATATTCCTCGGCAAGTTAATGAAATGCTTAAGGATGGGGGTCAACCGGTGTTTGAAGACGAGCTGCTAACCTTAGCCCCAATTCACCGTCATACCATCTGCATATAAATCGGCCATTGATTTGTATGACGTTATTAGCGGTGTTCGGTAATGGACGGTGTTTATTGTGCTGTAATAATTACGTATTTTATAGCACGAATACATAATCATCATCTGCCTAGCCTTTTCCCAAATTATATTGGGGTCGGCTTCCAGTCTAACTAGTTTTGGCTGAATATCAATATTTTACGTGGAGCGACTGCCATCTGACCTCCACAACCCAATTAATGGGTAATACCGGTATTCGAATGTTAGACCAGCTGTCAGACTTTAGGGCTTCTGACTACCCGTAACGATTGTCAAAGATATTCCTATGACAACCGGGACCGACTGCTTAACGTGCCCTCCGAGGCACGGAGGGGTCTCGATGTGTAAAGAAGGGTCACCCATCCAAGGACTGACCGCGGCAAGCGCAGCTTAACCTCGCAGATCGATCGATCAGCGCGGCCGTCATTTAGCCACGAGCCTCTTAGCACGAATACATAATACATGTTATAAATTAGAATAAGCGTATATTATGACTAGCACTTTTCCCGCTACTTCATCCGCGTGGCCCACAGGAACTACAATTTTTCGGGATAAAAAGTAGCCTATTATGTTACTCAGTGATAATGTAGCTTTCTAATGGTGAAATAATGGTTAAAATCGGTCCAGTAGTTTCGGAGCCTATTCGGTACAAACAATAAATTATTTCCTCTTTATAATATTAGTATAGACGTAAAATATGCCTGAGCAGTGAATTCTTTGACCACTTTTCTCTATTTGTTATAGTTTCTTCTCCGCTCTGTCCATTTTCAGCCCCATCTTAAAAACAGCCTGTACATTTGATTAATATAAAGGTTGGTATGCACCAGTGTGCACCACGGCCCAACTTGACGCCCGATCTGGAGCCAATCCAGCCTTATTCTTTAACAAAGAATAAATATAGCTTGCGTGGTACGTGGTGCAAAGAATTGATTTTTTGCCTGTATGAACTAGCTTCCGCCCGCGGCTTCGCTTGCGTTTTTCGGAATGCTTTATACATATAAACCTTCCTCTTGAATCACTCTATCTATTAAAAAAAACCGCATCAAAATCGGTTGCGTAGATCTAAGCATACATTATAGGGACAGACAGCGGGATGCGACTTTGTTTTATACTATGGTAGTGATTACTTTGTTAACTCTATCTACCTTGTTACGTCTACTCTCCAAAATACCTATTATTAAAATAAAAAAAGTAGTTTTTTTATTACAAATTAAATTGCCTTTTTATTTGTGCATCAAAACACTATTAAAGCCTCATCATATTATTTTATTAGAAGATGTCGCATCTGTTAGAGATCACATCTGTGTTGACCTCTGCGGTGTCATTGACCTTTCTGTCATTTTATTGACCTCAAATCTTTGTGTAGGTGTCAAACTAGATTTTTTTGTTTTGTTTTGTTCATTTTTAGTGCTTTTGTAAGTTGTAAATGAATCATTGTTGTAATTCATTGTAACTAATGAATATGTTGTAATAAAATACTTTTTCTTATTACTTTTGTTTTGAGTTTGAATTTTTTGTTTTTCTATAAAGCAAAATGTAGTTTTTATCACTCAAATAAGAGATTAGCGCGTTTAAACAAACAAACAAAAAATCTTAAGCTTTATTTGGCATAGATCTACACTAACTAGGTATAAGAAGCATTAATTAGATCTCTCTCATTTAGGTATCTCCAAGACAAAAATGAACACAAACATCGATTTTATTTAATTTCTTTCCTCTTCTATGAAATTGGATTAGAATTCTCCCATTTAATTATTATCTCCTAAGACACAGATTAACGCGTCAAAAACAAAATGTTTAGGTTTATAACTTTAGTATAGACGAAGCATGTTTTTATTATGTCTGCTAAAGATATAAGTTGGTAACTCAGATCATAGAAACAAGGAGATATGCCATGGCAAATTAGTACGGGAACAACTGTTCCCACTTTTAGTACATTTTTCGACACAATTACAAGCGCTCCTTGTGAATAACAAGATCTCCCACACATTAATAATTCCGGACACCCTCAATCTAACACTGTTAATCGTCACTCAACACTAGCACTAAATTAAAACAATGTATTATATCATCGATCGTGTTCGGTTCGTCGCCAGCGTGTACTTTTGTATCACGCTCAATATGACCAAACTAAAGTATCAAGCTCAATAGCGCCTAATGGTACATCTCCCTTGTTTCTATGATCTGAGGTTAGTACTTACTTTGTTTGAAGCTATCGAATTATAATATAATTATAATATATCTAATTTACTAAGAGCTTGTCTGAATCTGTACCGGTCTTTTACCGCCGTAACATCAATAATTAGGTTAAAAGGTATTTTAACCTTTAACCGTTATTACAAGTCATTAATGGACGTTTTCAATGGCGGCGACCCGTGCACCGCGTTGTAGACTTTTGTCCGCTGAAAAATTTAAACATTTCTTCTCTTCATTTTTGACATCGCCGTGCATAAATCGGTAGAAATCTTTCTACAATGTGTCATTTTGTCTATTCTTCCGTCGACAAATCCATTTCTATAGTAGTCATGACTCATGCCTGGCATTTTATTTGGATGTTTATCTGTCTTGAGACGTCTGAGTGGTTGCGAACTACCTACAATGCCTTATCTTCCTAACTTCTACCAAGATTGCTCAAAAAATATGATTTTCTGACCCTTGTCAGCCCTCCATCAAACAAAAATAGATTGAATGCGCTCATGACGTCATCGGTATCAAACGTCATAACATTCATGAGATAATGGTTATAAACGAGCGAACATCGGAAACTCACCTATCTGATTCCTGAAGCAATTTGTGAGTAAGCAAAAACGAACCTTAAGTGAAGGTCGTAAAGTTGAGATGATGATGCGTAAATGTGGCGGTCAGTGAAACAGAAATCCATTTATCGTTACAGGAAATTGAGCCCTATTTCTCATTACATAAAAGTGTTATTGATGTAGTATTAACACGGAAGGTACAGTCCGTACAGTTGATTCACTAAAGACAGGTGCGTTTTTTTAGTCACGAAAAGATTGTATCTCTTTGTATTAATATGAAGAAGATCACAATTAATTGCTTTACTTAAGGTCGTGTGGTAAGATCACGTATAGATCGATATGTCACGGACGATTAATTGCATAGTTAATTAATGTTTACTTTGTACAGCAAACGGATCCTCGTGTTGTGTAAGCACGTCTTAATTACATAATTGGCTATATTTTATGGCCTTGCATATTATAGCTCAGTTGGCACACTATTGTGCAGTGATCCATTCGTTACATATTGGTCAACTGAACTAGTTATATCGCATAATGTTAAAATTAAACGGCCGTAGTCCGTACCACAAAAAAATAAACATCTGTTCAACACACGTTCAACACGAATGCTACCAAAAGTAATAGGCAATTGTTTTAGCACTAACTTGTCTCAAACAAGTGTGTATTATTTTTGGTAGCATTCGCGTTTAACGTGTGTCTATCTTTTTTGTGGTAAGGCCGAAAATGTTTAACGGTTTGCTTCGTTGGTTTAGTAGTCGCAAGTGCGGCTGCTGTGGTCGTGAATTCACGAGTTCGATTCTCAAGTCAGGCAAATTGTGGTTGTGATTTTCTGTCAGAAAATTCTTATTAGCAAACTGGACGTTAGAACTGTGGTTGGTAAATAACAATAGGCTCGATGATAATGATAAATGATATTTATTTTGTAAATAGGTTAAAAATAACACTTTTACACGTCAAAACATTTTTTTAAGCTAGATGAGTTCGGTGTTTCCTATATGACTACCTTTGAGAAGAAACACCGAAACAAACTCAAAGGTTGATGTCTCTTTTAAAGTCCAGACAATTAAGATAAAATGTGTAAGAACCATGCAGGTTAGTCTGAAATGGCCTTTAGAGGAAAGAGCCATACAGATTTGAGTGGACCTGACCTGACTGTGCACGCATGTGCCGGGTATCGTGGTAGCTCAACCCAGACTTAGGGAGCTCAACGACCCGACGAACATTACCATCAGAGAGGACATTTGGGTAGGCCCCCTAAAGTACTCAAACTGTCAGACTGAACTTGAGATCTATAACAGTAACATAATAACCCACATAGTACTCACATTTACAATAATTATAATCAATATATTACATCATTATTATCACATTCAATGTCATTTTGTATATAAATTGTTTCAAAAGGAAACATTCAATGTCAAAGCGTACCTATATAGAAAAAATTATAAAATCAAATAAAAGAGCAATAATTTGATGATTATTATATAGGACCTATAACTATAGAAATGTAGGTGTAATACATTCTGTAAAGCCCTTTGAAGGAAAAAGCGTAATGCCATGCTATGTTATGTTTGACGGCTTCTTGATGTGTCTCTCATCTTCTTTATTTGTCATAGTTTTTAGGTCCATAAGCGTGTTTGGCTTCATCTACAAATATGTAGTACAAAACAAAGTCGCTTTTCGCGTCTTTTTAGTTCTTCTAAACTACGCAATGAATTGTAATATGGTTTTCACTACCATTTAGAGAATTTATTCCGAAAATGTTGTGTGTATAATACGTTAATACTTAGATACAGCAGCACAGAAATCTCGATGTTTTGACATGTTACTATATCAATAGATTGTACCAGTGCGAAGCAGGGGCGGGTCGCTACTAAATAAGAAATTATGTAAAGTAGATAAACAAATTCGCGGTTTAAGAAAATAGAAAATATTTCGTATTTTCCCTATCTTTTCGGTGGTATAATGTATTTCCTAAATCCATCAGAGGACTACGATAGGTTAATTTCAATGATCTGTCGACTGATGCCGAAAAACTGATCTCTAATAACCTCAAACTTACCTTGAATTGATGCCGAGCAGTAACTCACAGACGAGCAAGTTATTTCCGCATCTCACGAGTACCTACTATTAATATTTCTATAGGTACATTAAACCATGAAACCTTCGACATTAAAAAAAGATCGCACATCAATTTGTTGAATGATGTATGCGGAAGCAAGCAGAGGTATTATCTCAACATTTCAACAACAAAAATAGACCCTATTTTATAAACAATAGAGTTGCAATTACATTGGGGTGTTTAACAGCTTAATGAGTTTTTATTATTTGTTCCGAATTTTGTATTGTTTCTATAATTAAAATGTAAGGGGATTCAGAGTAATTTTACAAGATTCGCAATAAAAGGTTTATTTTTTTTTGGAGACATAGGTTTATTTTGTAAAGTTTCATTTCATTTTTACCATTTTAACAAAGCGGCAGCTAGTGAGTTTCCATTTCACTGGAAATTTTGTCCCTTCTCTCTCTAATTTTTACTAAGAAAACTTACACAGAACTAAATGACTTGCAGAATTCTCAAATTCCTATTCTACATTAATACACAAAACTTTTTGGCCACAATGGCGGAAAACGCGAGATTTAAAACTTCAATTTAAATGTAGATTATACGCAAAATCTCCAATTTTAAAATGCTCAGTGCTCACAGTTTTTATTGTAGTTTTTATACGACGATGCGATGGTGGCAAACTGGTGTGCCTGATGGTACTTACACTTGCATCACCGACCTTTGAAAATGAGGATTCACTGTGCCGACAGCTTAGGAAACAAGCAGGTCCCCCGCTGTCAACACAGCGCATCCTCAGGAGCTCTGGCGACCTTACTCGCCACAGGAACATAACACTACCAAAGAGTAGCGTTATTTGGCTGTGGTATTCTGTAAAGTGGAGGTACTTCCCCAGTTAGGCTGCTCCAGATTTGAGCGAGATATCTTAATAAACCTAGTCTGATACTAAACCCCTTACTACGCCTCTTAAATTTAACCACTGATTAAATATACAACTATCGTTGTCATTTGTATGACAATGAATGGACTTATGAGCTGTTTAATTTAATCATCACTTATAAGTAAGGAGGTAAATGTTTTAAAAATTGTAGACTGCTCAAGTTATCGAATTCTAATAAATACGTAATTAATATCTTATTCTTATTAACAAGTCCGTTGGTCGTTCAAAAACTAATTACGAAAACGACCCAAGTTCATCGCACCCATATAAAATGTTCTATTTGCTAACAATAATAAATACCTATATAAATCATGACTTGAGATTTCGTCTCAAACTGGTTTAACTACTGGGGTTACAGAACTATCAATGTCTCCTTGTATTTACAAAAAAAAAACATAAAAATCTTATGTAGGTAATAATAGTCGTTTAAAAAATAAATATAGCAAGTCGATAAACCCAAGATTTATAAACAAGTTGTCCGACATCTGAATATGATCTTTGCAATATAGGTAATCATCATTCGTTTGTTCATTATGATTTATTTTTTGTCGGTAAAATCGAATATTCCAGGATGTAATTTTAGTCAGTCTTGATACGAAAAGGAATCATTGTACTCATAATTTTGAACGACTTTTACTATGGGACCAACCCTGAAATCACGAAAAAAAAACAGCTGTTCCATATATTTATGTTCACTTATCTCAACAAAATGTATGAAGTAGCGGATTTATTTACGTATGTCATCACAGGATCCTGAGTTCCTGACATAATTTACTATAAATTTATAAATAGGTATTCAACTAGCTTTGAGACAAGACGTAAACAATGGAAATCAAACACTACTGATTTCAAAATCACGCGATGCATCGTCACAACTGCACTAGGGCATACTAATTATTAGAAAAATAATTTATCTACCTTTTCATAACCAGCTCCACTCAATCCATACTAAGCAGCAGTTTCGTGACAAACTGCATGCGCATGTCAGGATAATTACACGTGGCACGATCACAAGATTGTTATAGAACGCAATTTTGTCGCTAAACAAATGAAATTGACTGTAATTGAACAATTACTAGACAATTGAAGTTATAGGGAAACTGTTAGGTAATTTTGTACCTACCTTAGTACTTATAGAGACTGTAGGAACTTGTTGAGTGCTTTATTTTTAACCAGTTTTAGCCTGCGAATATGATTTCATGTACATTGCTGATGTTTTAGTTTCTTGAAACCCCAAATCATGGAAAAAAGGAGATAGGTATGCCATCATAGCAAATTAGAAATTAGTACGGGAACCACTGTCGCCACTTTTAGAACAGTTTGCGACACAATTACAAACGCTCATTGTTTAATAAAGATCTCCAACACATTTAAAGTTGCGCACACCCTCAATCTAACACCGTTATTCGTCACTCATTACTAACACTAATCTAAAACAGTATTTATATCATCGATCGCGTTAGGTAAAACGTATACGCTGGCGACGGCCAGCGTATACGTTTTAATTATGTTCAATGTGATCAAACTAAAGCGTCAAGCTCAATAGCGCCTTGGCACATCTCTCTTGCTGCTATGATCTGAGCTTGAAACCCTAGATACTAAACCCTGGCTTCGCCCGTGTGCGGAACTGACGGCCAACCTTCGCTAGTCGAAGAGGCACTTTAAGACGAATAATTATGTTATAACAATATTCCAAAGAACATAAACAATAACTTCAAAAGAATTAAATTAATAAATTAAAACTAATAACAGCAATCATCTTCAATTAAGATTCTATCTATCAGCGAGACTGCTGAGATAATGATGTTAATGGAATAATTAATTCTGATTAACAATCTGCAGCTAATAATGAGACTCCCATGGCATCAAGTCAATTTTATTTGACATTTGGGACCTTATTATTGAATTTAGTGGTGCTTCCACACTGCTGCTAAAAATGTTTAGAAACATTTTCTAACACTAATACATTTACTAACAAATGTTAGGAATAGTATAGAGCATTTATAACATTTGCAAACATGGCATCGAGGAGTTTGGATTTACGTTCCGAGGCGTCTACACGAAAATGGAAAACGTTAACTAAAAATTATATAACTAATGTTTTATTTGTTACAGTTTGATAACTAACAATTTTGTTTAGAAATGTTTACTAACATGAAAACATTTCTTATCATTGTGTTCAAATGTGTCTTTAGAAAATGTTTATAAACATTTTTATCAACAGTGTGGGAGCACCATTACGTCACATTTTACATTTAATTTTGAATACCCAATAATCACTCTGTCGTTCTTCTTAGTCAATTATTTCGGGATTTAATTGAATTTGTGAAATACACAACAGACTGAAATTCAAGGACTTGTGAAGAACGTTGACTATGCCTAATTCGAGCCACTGTGTGCGACGGTGAATATTATACGATTATTTATATATACTTAGGCATTATTTACTTACATTAATTCCCTTCTCATTTCATTGCAATCTTGATAAAGGAGAGTGCTGTTGAACTGCATTTACAGAAGAAAATGAAGAAAATGTAAAAACTCTTATTGAACAACTGATTATTGATAAGTAGTTGTACAAATGTACAATGTTGTGTATCAATTTTGCGTTTAGTGCTGTTAAATCCTCCAAAATGGATTATTGCTCTTTGTTCGAATTACCGTTTCCTTCACTCATGACCATCTTATTAGACAAAAACAAAAAAACGTCGACTGCTGAATATTGGTCTCCCTCAAACATCGCCACAAAGACCAATTTTGCGCTGGCATCCAACGGATTCTCTCGACCTTCGAGTCATAGTCGTCCCTTTGCTTAACCTCTATATTTGACTCAGGTGACCTCAAAATCGATGAGCGATTATAACCACTCGTGATATTTAAATATCTATACTAATATAATAATGTTGAAGAGTTTGTTTGTTTGAACGCGCTAATCTTTGGAACTACCAGTCGGATTCGAAAAAATATTTTTGCATATGATAGCCAGATTCATGAGGAATAGTATAGGCTATTTAACATCACGCTACGACCCTTAGGAGCCGTTCAACAGGGGTGAAACCGCAGGGAACAGCTGGTAATAATTAAAATCAAACGATACCATCACATTTAACACAACATTAAACAATCAATTTATTAAGATACTAGCTGACCCGCCCGGGCTTCGCACGGGTAAAGTTGCCCTACGCCAGCTAAGCTACCTTACGCCTACCCTACGCCTACCCTACACCTACCCTACATCTACTTTACACCTACCCTACCCCTACCCTACGCCTACCCTACGCCTACCCTACGCCTACCCTACGCCTACCCAACGCCTACCCTACGCCTACCCTACACCTACCCTACACCCCAAATCTCAAAAATAAGTTTCAAGCTTCTAGCTTTAAAAATTACGTAATTTCCACACAAACTTTCATGCCCTATTTCAACCCTTTACAGGCCTTTTTTCGCATTAAAAAGTAGCCTATGTCCTTTCTCAGGCTCCAGACTATCTCTGTACCGAATTTCATTTGAATCGGTTCAGTATTTTAGGCGTGATTGCGTAACACACACACAGACAGACAGACAGACAGACAGACAGACAGAGTTACTTTCACATTTATAATATTAGTAAGGATAGTATAGGCTATTCCATATCACGCTACAACCCTTAGGAGCCAAGCAACAGGGTTGAATGAAACCGCGAGGAACAGCTAGTGTAAGTATAAATTATGCACCAACATGGCTTTATTTAAGTACAATCTGTAAAAGCCTGTATCTGTGCGTAATTGTCAAATTTTCGTAGTGTATACGTGTTCAATTCGCCCCCTGCAAAAAGTGATAGAAAATGTTATCCGGTGATTCACCGCTATAGGTTCCGTTTCCAGGGCTATATGCTCTGAGATGTTACTATTTTCTTAATTTGGAATCAAGGAGGTTACATTAATTTACACCAAAAACTTATATATTTTATTATAAACTTCTTGTTTACAACAATGCATAGATGAATGATCGGTCTCTGCTGCACTGGGCTGTATGGGCTCAGCTCCCTTTGCCTGTCCCAAAGAGGGACGAAAAGAACCAAAAAAAAAAAAAAAAAACGGTCTCTGCTGCAACAATGACAACTAAAATTTAGACAATCATACGTCATTTGCAAAACGATTGTGTTTTATGATCATATTTTAATGATAGAATTCAGTGGTTTTATGATTTAAAAGTAATAATAATTACCTAACATATGATACGCGTCGGCGATACGGCGATGTACGGTGATTGGATTGAACAAATACGTGTGTGGACCCGGCTTAATACACATGTTATCAAAGTTCTGATGGTAGACTTTTTGTGATAACTTTTGATATAGTGGACCGATTTTAATGAAACAAAGACTAAATGTTACCTCAAGGTACTGCCTATACATTTATTTCTAATTCCTCAAAATCAATTCAGTAGTATTGATTTGATGCGTGTTCAAACACACAGACAAACAGACAGACAAACCGACAGACAAACCGACAGACAAACGGACAGACAAACAGACAGACATTAATTCTAAAAATGATAGAAATTTACTTCATTACTCATTCTTAGTCCCCCCTATTATTTTTTTGCAAATATATGCAATGTACAGACACGCGGAATTTACATTCTTATTATAAGTATAGATTTTCCTGCAACAGGTAACTTGACCTTAGCAATATGGCGGCTATAATTATCGCTCATAACAATTGAACTAACACATCAATATTATTATGTAACTATAATGATCCTGCTACACCTCCGTTAATGTTAACGTTAACGCATGTGTTCAAATGCGCCTTAATGAAGGCGTTAAAAATAACATGTCTGGTTGCTCCATTATTGTATTTCATAGAAATATTACCTAAAGTGTTGGCCATATCTCTGACATTATTAATGCGTTTAGTATGCGTGTTAGCAGGAGCTTTATTATAAGGCTCCTATGATCATGCATGAGTAAGTAGATAAGGCCAATATTTGAACACGTTTAATGTAATAATGACATTACTATAGAAACGATAACTCTACAAACTAGAATAATGTAGTCTTTCGGTTAACGTGTTATTTTAACCGCCTTAATTAAGGCGCATTTTAACACAGGCGTTAACGTTAACATTAACGCAGGTGGAACCGAGGCATAACGTGCTTAACCTTGACTGAAGATAGGTGTAGATTATAAATGGCAATGTTAGCTGTTTTATGACGTTAGGGAGTGATTAAGTTTGCCAATTCTGAACAGCATTTCTTTGTAGGGTGGGTTATTGTCTTTACAACAGTTTCGTTGAGGAAAACACACTTTGTAATGTGCTGACGAAAATGTATCCTTGCTTTAATATAGGTTAATGTGTTGTGTACTCGTGTCTATAGTCATGGTATGACTCTGGCCAATAAAGAAACGAATTATAAATGGCGGCACTAATCATTCCCTCTCACTCGCACGTTATTCCTGTCTTTACTCACAAACGTCGGTACAGCGCGCACAAAAATAATTATAAATTGTAATAATACAGTGGAGAAATGATAATTACAATAAAAACCGACCAAGTGTCAGTCGGACTCACGCAGCATTTCAACTAACAATAAAATAATATAATATTCTATTTTAATTACTTATGTACCTACTTAGTATTAGGCGTTATTTGTATACATATATGTATACAAATAACATTATTATTTGTATACATATATGTATGTATATAGGTACGTTCTAGGAAAGTACGGAATCAACGGTTGGCGAGTCCGATTAGGATTTGGTCGGCTTTTTAAATATTTTGCTAATCTTAACATAGGCAATGTTAAAGGCTCATCTTAACACCTAGTCTGTTAAACAGGGTCAGGTACACATCCAATAGTTACGAGACGAATTGGTATTTTCGCTCACATAGTTGTTGCGACAGTAAAATAACAATTAACTAATTAATTCTTAGATAACTGAGTACATAAAGCGGTGGTTAGCCTTGATACTTGTGGGTTGCTGCATACAGATCAGTAGGGCCGGAGGAAGGCGCGTGCGCAATAGACAGGGCTGCTACGTCTTTTTAAGAAGAAAATTTTAAATTAAGTGCTATGTATTTAGAGAGAGCTTAGCGGAGAGTTAACAATTTTTAGAGTTAAAAATATAAAATATAACCCCAAAATGCTCTTCACCTCTTTTTAGTATTTTAGCTAAAAAGGAGAAGTGACCCAGAAAAAAATATTGTTTATTTTCATCTAAGGCCAACATTGAATGTTCTTCAGTTCTATTTATTTATTTAAATATGCGTATTCCTAATAATATTAATGACCTACCTAATAATAATTACATAATAAACTAAAGATTATGAATAAGCCCATAAAATACCTATAGATTCTTATTTTATTTTCTTTTTTTTTTTATTTAAAGTAATAGCTCTAACTCACTCCATCGTCTATTTTTAACTGATTTCAAAAAAAGAAGGTTTGTCCGCGATTTTCTTAAAACCTGCTGAACTAATTTTGATAATTGTTTTAGCAAATGTATAAGTTGGAAAACTTGCCAACCCTACCACGTTAGCGAACCGCCGTCGATCACCCTTTAAGGAAGCAAGGACTCGCCGCGTATGGACCGAACAATTTGTCTTTTTGTCTGTATTAATTTTTTGTTGTTACAATTCGTACAAGGCTGAAAAACGTTATTGTTTGTTTGAAAAGGACACATAAATTAACAGAAGAAGTAATTAACATAAATTGAAGCAACTAATTAGAGGCTTTGTTTGTTCTCGGTTCAAAGAAAATGCTTACAACGTCACAGTCTTTGATATTTTTCTTGGAATTTATTGATAATTAAGTTGATAATTATTTCAGTTAGGCTGTATTGATGTGCTCTTTTCGAAGATACATATAAGCCACTTGTGAGCATAGCTAACATGTTTTTTTTTAACGTTGCCAGGATACGCTAGGATTTCTCCTGTGTCGTGGGTGCGTTGACAAACACAAATTTCACATACACAAACAGACTGACCCGGAACAAATATTTGCTCCGTGTGGGAATCGAACCCGCAACACGTTGCGCAGCAGCCAATCGCTCAGCCACTACGACAACCATGCAATCAAATATTAAATTTTAGACTTCCCACAGTCGCTTCTGAAGTATTAATATAGCACAAACTGGAATCGCGTTGTATACTATACTGACTTTTCTGTCTCTTTGTACGATAATATTGCGATTAAATGTTTCATGCAATGTTTATTTTAATTTACCTTTTTATCATATTTAAACAAGAAACAATAACACCATAAACTTAAAACGACGTTTATGCAAGTTGCCCTTGTGCAGTTTTCACAACTGTCCGCTTGGGAGCGCAAGCGCAGCGCTGCGCAAATATCAGTCGCGAAGGTTCCGTTGGGCAACATCCGACATTGTGTGTGCCTTTGACAAACTTTTGATGACGACCAGTGCAACATTGCGACAGACAGAGATAACATTTCTTTAAATAGCATTTTTAGGGTTCCGTACCAAAATGGTAAAAAAGGAACCCCTATGGTGCGACTTCGTCTATCTGTCTGTCTGTCTGTCACACCTGCTTATTTCAGCAACTACTTATGCTATCGTCTTGAAATTTGGAACAGTTATAAAGAATGCTTGTTCAACTTTATTGCAAATGAAAAAAGTCCAAAAATATTTTTATTTTCATTGCAAAAGTGGCCGGATTGGGGGTCCGAAATTTTAAAATGGGGTTACTAGGTCAAGTGACATATCATATGAAAGGGCTTGATCTGCACATTTCAAAATATATTTTTATTTTATTTTATGTCTCACAGTTTTTGACATATGATGAAAAATGTCCAAAATAATACCATTCCCCCCCCCTTATCTCCGAAGTTTGCGGGGCGAAAAATGTAAAATAATTAGAGTTGATAGGAATTGTCCCAAATATGGCACAAAAATAAAACGATGTTCTTAACTAGTACAGTTTTTTCAAAATCATCAAAATTCCTTCACAAACAAACTTAGTTATGCGGTCCGGCTTTTTCACTTTAAACGTCTAAAAATGATACGGAACTCTCGGTGCGCGAGTACGACTCGCACTTGGCCGGTTTTTTTTAGTTAAATTTAATTCTGGAAGAAGTAGCTATTATGACATTTTATTCCTGTTTTTAAAGAAATACGTTGCGTTACACTAATAATTTACTTACAGAAACAAACACCCAGAGTACCTACCCAGACCCGAAAAATATTTTCTCCGTGCGGCAATCAAACCCGCGACATACCTATTTATTGCCCAGCAGCTATTCGGTCAATTACTACGCCAACCGTACCATTATACCAACTTCCGTACAGTCCATTATTTATTTTATCTAAGTAACTATCTACATATTTTATAAGTACCTACCTATATTTTAAAATATTTCTGTAAAAAATTAAATGTGACCGCGTTTTACTCCTGTTTCATAAAACTATAACACGTTTATTGAAGGGTTAACTTCAGGTAAAAACGGATTTACGCGGCAATAAATGTTTTTAAGCCAAATGTTTTTGAACACACCTGAAGGGAACCAGTCGTAGCCTTTTATGACGAGGGTGCCTTATTTTTAGCCAGAAAATTTAATATTTGTTTCTGTTGGAAATCTGGTAGGTACGCTGAATTTAACATTTAGATGCAAAAACAATACCAAAATCTTTCGGTCCGAATAATAATGTTTTCCTAGAAAATTCTGTTTTTAGAAAAAGTTAAACAAACAGTTACTAACTTATATTTTTCTGGGAGATAGATTACCTATCCTTTGAGTCAGAATTTTCTCTGCTGCTCTATAATTATATATGGACAAAACTGACACAATAAAATCATAAACTAACAATTTTAAGGACTTAAAGTATGAACTTTATCCCATAGCTTTTTACAGTCCATATAAGCATATTATTATGACGCTATAAACTTTTATGAGAACCGCAGCAAACAGCAAAAATATAAAATCGGATTACAAAAATCTCAAACCAAAAACAGGTCAACATTTCCACGCCACAAAACTAAGAAAACGACAATAATGCAAATGGCCGCTCTAACAATAACACGTTAACATGCAAAACAAGGCACAGATAACCAAATATTATTACGTAAGGAAAAAAAAGAAACCACAGACGTTTTCACCTCGAGAATCAAACGTCAATGTGAAAAAATCTTTATTGTTTCCACGATAGCTCTGATTTCAGAAATCTCTTTTCAGGTGGCCGCCATTGTTGGCGCCTTTTTATAGACACGACCATTCACGGCAAGGATTCCTCCAATCCTTTTGTTTTCCGATTCAATGGTGATGCTTTTTTTTCATCGAACGTTTTTTCTCTTTTCTATCGGACATGATTCGGTGTTCCATTGGGAATTTTAAATTTCGAGTGCAGCATTCCAATACATTTGAATTCTACTTGAGCATTAGGTTTCGTGGTATAAGTAATGTGATCCGATTTAACATTCTAAAACAGTAAAAAAGTCACATAATTATTCTTCTTTTAGTAATTATAATATTTTTTTGTAGGTATATTCTCAGTAACTATGTATATTTGAGGCGTGTGGCTGGCAATTGGTTCCTAATCGCATGTGACACTAGTACGTTATCGGCAAGCTAAATAGAAGTATTCAGATGTCGATAACGTATTAATTGCCCATTAACAGCTGGCTTTGGTAATTCAAAGCCGGCTGTTAATGGGCAATTAAATTAGTTATGATTATTCTACTAAAATACTAATAGTACTAATAGCACTACTAATTCATTGAAACGTCTCCTTTAGGTATTTTTTTTTGCATTGTCTTTATTGTTCGGTCTGAAAACCTATAAAGACTGCGTTAAGCTGCAAATTCTTTGTTTAAAAAAAAACATTATTCAAGTGTAAACATACTTACTCAAATAGACGTTTGAGCAAAATATTTTAGACCATAAAATTCGTAACCACAATTTAAAATTCATATTTACACCCCCGACTAACCATATAACAATTGACGTTGCAAATTGTTCCTGAAATTTCAATTTTATGAATTCATGCCGAGAGCTTTGGCGAAGGGCCAGCCGCTATTGTTTTCTTTTAAAATTAAAACTAATTCACGTTCCGGCTCGCCGGAAAAAAAAAGAACCATAGACGTTTTTTTTTTTTTTTTTTTTTTTTTTTTTTTTTTCTCTTCGCCCTTCTTGGGCAGGCTAAGGTCTTGGACCATACCGCCTCGTCTTCAGTAATTATTGTCCTTCTTGATTAAAAGTAAGGCCAAAGCCTCGTCTTCAGTTTTATCCTTCTTGTTCAAAGGTAAGTAAGGCCGAAGCCTCGTCTTCAGTTTCATACTTCTTGTCCAAAAGTAAATAAGGCCACAGCCTCGTCCTTAGTAGTTTATATCTTGATTATGTTTATTTATTTCAGGCCAGAGCCACGTCTTCAGTATTCATTAGTCAAAATCATAATAATAAGGTGTCATATCCGTGTATTCGTCATAATCATGTTGTAAAGTAAGGTCATATCCGGGTCATATCCTTCTAATATTATTATGTCGCCCCGATCGGTCAGATTGCCCAACCAGTGCTGTCAATAAATGTATACAGTGCTGTGTATGTACTGTAATTTTCCAGCAAACTTTGAGTGTCGCGCGGGATGCTTGCTGGCGTTTTATATATTTCCAGTAAATTATCAAATAGAGGAATTCTTTGTAGATCATATGCAGGGCATTCAAAAATTATATGATCTAGGGTCTGATCAATTCCTAAGTTACAATTTATACAAACAGGCGATGTAATAATTTTCATTCTGGCTAAATGTGCATTGAATCTTCCATGTCCAAATCTAAGACGGTTTAAAGTTGTGTAAAATTTTCTGCTCTTAGGAAGAACAGATCTGGTGAACCAGGGCGCAGAACCAGTGATTTGATTTATTTTCGCATACCATTTTCCTTTAGTTCTTAGTGTTTCTTGCCAGTTCTCATGCCAATTACAGGTGTTTTGTTCACGTAATTTAGTAAGCAGGTCCGAACTTGGTATGGCAACATTTCTTGTCTCTGGGATGTCAACGTCAACAATAACTCTTGCAAGATAATCTGCGTTTTCGTTTCCTGCTACTCCTATGTGGGAGGGTGTCCATATTAAGCTTATTGTAAATCCTCTAGAACAAAGATCAGCGTATAAAGTCCGAATCTCATATAAAATATTTCCGGTATTGGCGTCCAGTTTCGGGTTTTGTAAGGCCATGAGAACACTCATGCAGTCTGTCGCTATAAGCCAAGTTGTGTGCCCAAGATTCTTTACATGTATGTACTGCAGAGCTGATAAAATGGCTAGAGATTCTGCTGTAAATATAGACATGGCTCCAGGTAACCGAACTCCATGTCCAACAGTAAGATGAGGTAAATATATGGCTAACGAAACATTTCTATTGTTTTTGGATCCATCTGTATATATATGCCTGTACCCAGGGAACTCTGCAATTAACTGATAGACATCTTCTTTACTCCGAAGATCGCGATTAATGTAAATGTTCATGGGCCAGAATTTGCTGATGTAATTACCGGAGTAACATGGCCATCTGCCTTTACATTTCTCAATTTGATATTGATCATCAATACTGATTAGATTAGAAAAGTCATGAAATATATAAGGGACATTTACGAAATTAGAGGGATTGTATACTCTATAATAAAATAATATTTTCTTTAATAAAGGATGATTATCGAAAGATAAAAGCTTGAGAATGTATTTGGACTTTAAAAACTGAAATCTTATATTCATAGGAGGAGTGTTACACTCAATTTGAAGTGAATTAATTGGAGTTGTCTTCATTGCACCAGTTACACATCTAAGATTGTGGTTTTGAAGAATCTCCAATTTGTGAACCAATCTCTGATCAGACCCAAAGCACAAAAATCCATATTCGAAATGACTGCGGACTAGAGATTTATATAACATAAGCAAAATTTTTGGATCAGCTGCAATCGACAGTGACTTTATAAAATTAAATGCTTTATTAGCTCTACCTAACAGATAATCGACATACTTAGTCCATGAAAGGTTGCTTGTAAAAATGATACCCAGAAACTTCACTTCATTCACTATTGGAAGAACACTATTATTGTAATAGATATGTAGGTCTGTTTCACACTCTCCAAACACTATAACTTTAGATTTTTCTGGACTAATATCTAAGTTAAGATAATGAAAATAGTTCTTTAGCCGAGTTAAAGCTGTGTTTAAAATACTTTCAACAGAACTTATATCTGAACCTGAAGCATAGATAACCAAATCATCTGCAAACTGCAAATTTGCCACTTCAAGACCAAGTACAATGTTTAGTCTATGTAAATAAAGAAGATAAATCAATGGACTGAGGATGCCACCTTGACATACGCCTTTATATGAAAAACGTGGCCCTATTAAACGTTTATTCACCTTGACATATACTTCTCTACCATGTAAAAAGTTAAAGATCCATATTATAATTTTTTCAGGAATACCAAGGGCACGAAGTTCACCACACAAAATGTGCAGATTAATGTTGTTGAATGCACCCACTACATCAAAGAAGACACCAACAAAATGATTGTCCATTTTAATAGAATTGTATATATCTAATTGCAAATGAGAAATGCTATCTCGAGTAGAGAACCCACGTCGAAAGCCAAATTGATTGGATGGTAATAGACTATTACTTTCTATATAAAATTCTACTCTTTGTTTAATTAGTTGTTCAAAGGTTTTTCCCATGCATGATGTTAATGCTACTGGCCTATAAGATTCTGCTTTGTGTCTTACTTTGTTAGGTTTAAGTACTGGGATAAGACAATCTGTTTTCCATTCATTAGGGATAATCATTTCCTGCCAGAGTAAATTTAAAACACTTAATATGTCAGAAAGTGCCATAATTGATACATTTTTCAACATTTTGTAAGGTATTCCATCAAGGCCAAAAGCTGAATCTCGTCTAGATGATATTGCAGATTTTAATTCCTGAAGAGAAAATGGATAAATTAGATATTCATAATGTCCTGAAGCTTTTACTTCATGAGGAATTGATTGAAATGGCCCCTCAACTGTATCTGGAGTATATTTTTTAAGAAAATCAAATACCCAAGGAGCAATATTATTACTTGAAGGTGAAAATGTTTTATTAAATCTTTTTGACATTTGCCAAACCCTAGATAATGGAGTAGTTCTATTAAATGACTCACACAGAGAAATCCAACTTAAATATCTTTCTCTTTTTAACACTAATTTTTTAAGAGCTTGTAATTTTTTAAACTCAATATATTTTTCCAATGTGAGATGGTGCTTGAATACTATATAGGCATTCCTAGAGTCTTCTACTGCTTTAGTGCAATTCAAATTCCACCATGGTAATGGAATGCGTTTTTTACGATTATTATTTACTGATGCTGTATCAAAAGAAGAATCAGATCTTATAGTTGATGGTAATGACTTAATAACAGCTAAATTTAATAACTTTATCATGTCATTATATGAATTTAATGGGTTATCTTTATTAATTTTAAAATTCATTAACAAACTATCAACAGTCTTCTTGTATATTTCCCAATCAACCAGGTTAAAATTAAAATGTTTTGGCAAATTTGAAGCTTCCATATCATGTGGGTTATTATAATTGTCATTAATAAGTAACTTTGTAATTACAGGCAAATGGTAACTACCTAAAGGATCATCATGAACAGACCAGTTACAAGATAATGAAATTGAAGTTGATACTACAGTTAAATCAAGTGCATTTCTTTGCCACCTATCAGAGCCTACAGTTGTCATTTCTCCATCGTTCAATAAAACCAAATTACAGTCATTAATGATTTCAAGCACCTCTCGGCCACGGATGTTCACACTGTTACATCCCCAAGCCGAATGATGTGCATTGAAATCTCCACCCACCAAAAGAGGACCAGGAATATTGCGAATTAAATTATCAAACTTATACTTAGTAAATGAAGCATTTCCAGGACTATAAAAACTAACTAATGAAATTTCTTTTTTATTGCCATATTTTAAACGAATCGCTATATTTTGTATAGAATCATCATATAAAGTATCTATTTTACTAAATTGTAAACTGTTATGTATTAAAATAGCTACACCATTGTGTGAATTACCTGAGTCTAATCTTACTATATTATAACCTTTAATACTAAATCTCATGTGAGGCTTGAGCCAAGTCTCACACAATAAAGCTACATGTATGTTATACTCATGTAAAAAATACGAAAAAGCAAGTTTATTACTATTGATGCTCTGAGCATTCCACTGTACAATATTCAGCTGATCCATAAAATTAAGGTTTATTTATATTATTCTGGATTTTTGATAATAGAACATCTTTTATGCTTTGAGTACAAATACTCTTTTCATTATTTTTATTTTGAGAAATTAATGTTACTATTGTCTGTATTAAAATATTTAAAATTGGTTCTGTTTCAATTAGTGATTGTAATTGTTTAGCAGGACTGGACTTTGAAAGGGATGGAAATGACTTTTCATTGAATAAATCTGCATAAGATTTCTTATTAATTTTGTGTTTGTTTTCTTCCACTTTTTGCTGTTTGACTGGACACTGTGCCGAAATAGCTACATGATTACCTTGACAGTGACAACATGTAGCCTCAGTTGATGGTATTTGACATTCTTTATAATTATGGTCCTTTGTACATATGGAACATCTTTGGGAGTTCTTACAGAATTTGGCTATATGACCATACCTTAGACACTTCAGGCATTGTTTCACCGGCGGAATGTACGGCCGTACTTCGAATCGCCAGCTGTTCAGGTCTACACTATCGGGTATTGTTGCACACGAGAATGTGATGGACACCGTCTTCGTAGGCTGAAAAGACACCCCCCCTCCTTCTGCAATAGTACGACGCATAAATCTTCTGACAGAAATAATATTCTTTGTGCTAGTTATAGCATTATAAATGTGTTCGTTGCTCAGGTCAATTGGAACATGCATAATAACACCTGTATTTTCCGTAGCAGTTGCAGGAATACTGGCTTTCAATTTATAACTATCCAAAAACTTACGATTCAATAACGCTGCATTGGCTAAACCAGGACGTTCAAAAATAACACCAATTTTATAACGATTCATGCGCAATAATTGTTTTACTCCCTTGTTGTATTTTTTTATGCTGGTTGAAAGGGACATCATGTCTCTATCACCGATCGGGACTAAGTCAATACTTTCAAAAAATACGACATATTCAAAATTGCCTCCGCTTTCAGGGTATGACCTAATGTAGTCAGGAATCCTGAATTCCCGATACTTATCCTTTTCAATTGGTACTAATTCCTCTGAAGAGCTTGAGGCTCCACCGTCGTCTTCAGAGGACAGCAATGGTGGAGCAGAAGACGAAACATCTTCTTTTTTTCTTTTCTTTGGATGCCCTTTCTTCTCCATCATGAGAAAAGCAAGCAAATGAACTTGTGAAGGAATAAACTAATTATTTGAAAATTTGTTTTAAAAAAGGCGCCCAATCGATACGAATTTCCCGCGCTTTTTTTTTCGAACCATAGACGTACTAATTCAAAGTTAAATATGGAATCTAAAAAGCAAAAACTAGGACGGTAGATGTATTCCAGTAAAACGGGACTGCTTTTAAAAATTGCATCAGTTCCTGAATTTCAGCGAACGCAGCGCGGCGATGACAAGGAAACTTTTAAATTTGAAATTCCATTCGCGCGGTGCGACTGAAAATAACTCATCAAAGAAGAGTTGCAGAATGAAAAACTTAATCACACTAGCTAGACTCGCGAGCTTTATTTTTGATGCTGGCAACGTTGAAATTAAAAGAGTAGGTTGGTTGTGTGTCTGAATATAAACATGCAATCTCGGCGTTATAGTTTTATTTGAATTATTAACTTTGTACCTATACCTACACTTTTATTGTTTTTTTCTAAATACTCTGTCTACAATGTAAATGCTTTTTTTTTTCAATCCAGATAGGCTTGCGTTTAACCACAGTCGCGTCGCCCGCAAATATGTGGCTAAAGATAGAGCACGCTAACCTAGAATGAAAAATAGAACTTAGATTTCAGACTTCGATTTGCGCAAAACTTATCTACTTAGTGTTAACATTTTAAAAACTAAAGCAAAGGAGCATGTTTGCCACTTAGATAAGTAACCATTTCACAATATTATAATATTTTAATTTATTGAATTGAAATTATGCTATCGACATATTTGTACAAATAGTTCCCGTGGTTCCTGCCTACTTATTATTAAAACAAAATAACATATTCGTGAACGTAATTCAAATATAGAAAAAGAAACAAAAGTGAATTCGAATTTTGAAAATAAAAAACGTCATTATAATTTCCCGGTAAAATGGCGTGCTGCCGTGTCGCAGCCATGTTCCATTTAAAATGATCTATTTTCAAATTGAGAACTATAACTGGCATAACACTAGAATGGTTGTGTTGTGCAATATTCTATTTTCGCATTGATGCAACGTTGCGAAAAATTGAACTGTAAAATATTATGTTCGTTTTCTTTATTTTTAGCCGTTAAAGTTTATACGAGTGACAATTTTACTCTTGTTGCATAGTACAATGTTTTATTTTAGTCCGATGCTTATAACGGGCTATTTTCTAATTTCAGCGGGCACCTAGCTTTTTTGTGTTCCTAAGAGAGTAAGGTCGCCAGAGCTACTGAGGATACGCTGTGTTGACAGCGGGGGACCTGTTTGTCCTCTAAACTGTTGGCAACGCGTATGTGATACTCGGTGTTGCAAGCCTTTCATAGACTACGCTAACCGCCTGTTTGCCAGCCTCGTGTTTCTTTGTTTTTCTTCTCGTTCGTTAGGTACCTCTATCTGGAATGAAACATATCTAACAGATGTTGCTAATAAAATTACTTACCAACACTTTTATCCAACTTCCGAAAAGTACTCAAACAATCAAGACTAAACACAAACTACAGTGTTGTTCGAAGACACAATCGCTCGATGTCTAAACAATAGTTCCATCAAAGAGTTTCTAATGATAGTAATGATAATTAATTGGACCCTGATAGCAGAAAAGATCCAACCAACATTTTTTGTAAACTCGATTTTACAAAAAATGTTGGTTGGATCTTTTCTGCTTAACAGGGTCCAATTGTTATACAGCCACGTAACTTTTGATTTCTTTTTAGCTTCTAGCTGCCATGTAACGCTATCTCACTCTGGCATTGTTTACATTGGTTTTAAAGCACGGCCGTAAAATTATAAACCGCTTTTAGCTCACCTATTTTAATTAACCTACATCAAAAATTCTCAGCATAATGTTGGCACAACTTGAAACCAACATAACAGAATGAATCCGTGCATGACATAAAACGGGTTGTATCGATCAGGCTGGCAACACTGAGATCTGTGTGTAACTGACAACACCCTTGTCACGACTTAACTCAAACTACAAATAAAGTTATACACACAAATTTTGTATGCGATTTAAACAAATACACATACATAGAGCTCCAAAATTCAATTACAATGTTTGTTGTTGCCATGGAAACAGTTTAGAGCGATTTATTGTTTACTCCCGTTTTTCATATTAATCTGCAGTGTGATAAATCCTAGTATAATATTCAAACGGGATTGTGTACCTCAAACTTTTTTATCATGTGTATTTTCATTCGTGTAGTTGTTCCGCATTTGTTTATTAATTGAGCTACGTTTTTAACACACACATATTTAGGCCATGTTGTTTCAACTTACAGTTACGTATCTGTAACCGTCAAATAGCTCTGATTTCAGAAATCTCTTTTCAGTCGGCCGCCATTGTTGGCGCCTTTTTATAGATACGACCATTCACGGCAAAGATTCCTCCAATCCTTTTGTTTTCCGATTCAATGGTGATGCTTTTTTTTCATCGAACGTTTTTTCCCTTTTCTATCGGACATGATTCGGTGTTCCATTGGGAATTTTAAATTTCGAGTGCAGCGTTCCAATACGTTTGAATTCTACTTGAGCATTAGGTTTCGTGGTATAAGTAATGTGATCCGATTTAACATTCTAAAACAGTAAAAAAGTCACAAATAATTATTCTTCTTTTAGTAATTATAATATTTTTTAGTAGGTATATTCTCAGTAACTATGTATATTTGAGGTTTGTGGCTGGCAATACGGTAGTGTCCTACTATTAAAAAAGTACAAATAAATTATTTTATTTCAAAGAAGGAATAGGCACAACAAAAAATTAAAAGCAAAAATAATAATTTATCACAAAATGGAAAACATAGACGCTTTTAAAGTTTTTGGAGGGAGTATCGCTCCATCTTTGTCGCGCAAGCGGACGTAGGTGGTGTTACGTCACTAGTAGGTAGTGCCGTCCGTGTCTAGCAAATCATTTTAAAACGCTTATAACTTTGCCAATTTTGTAGTTGTTTCATCGGTTTTTTTTGGTATTAATTGTCTTTTTTCAAATAGTTTACAGATTCACAATAAAAAAAAAGTAGTTAACATCCCTATTGGTTCCTAATCGCATGGGACACTAATACGTTATCGGCAAGCTAAATAGAAGTATTCAGATGTCGATAACGTATTAATTGCCCATTAACAGCTGGCTTTGGTAATTCAAAGCCGGCTGTTAATGGACAATTATAATAGTTTTAATTATCTACTAAAATATTCACTACTAATTCATTGAAAGAGCAAATGTCTCTCTTATTTTGTTTTATTGCCTTTATTGTTGGCTCTGTAAACGTATTCGTATGTTTACACTTGAACAATGTTTTGTTTTACAATATTAAAAAAAAAAAAAACTTTGTTCAAGTGTAAACATACTTACTCAAATAGACGTTTGAGCAGAATATTTTAGACCATAAAATTCGTAACCGCAATTTAAAATTCATATTTACACCCCCGACTAACCATATAACAATTGACGTTGCAAATTGTTCGTGAAATTTCAATTTTATGAATTCATGGCGAGAGCTTTGGCGAAGGGCCAGCCGCTATTGTTTTCTTTTAAAATTAAAACTAATTCACGTTCCGGCTCGCCGGAAAAAAAAAGAACCATAGACGTACTAATTCAAAGTTAAATATGGAACCTAAAAAGGCCGCAAAAACTAGGACGGTAGATGTATTCCAGTAAAACGGGACTGCTTTTAAAAATTGCATCAGTTCCTGAATTTCAGCGAACGCAGCGCGGCGATGACAAGGAAACTTTTAAATTTGAAATTCCGTTCGCGCGGTGCGACTGAAAATAACTCATCAAAGAAGAGTTGCAGAATGAAAAACGTAATCACACTAGCTAGACTCGCGAGCTTTATTTTTGATGCTGGCAACGTTGAAATTAAAAGAGTAGGTTGATTACGTTGGTTAAGTGTCTGAATATAAACATGCAATCTCAGCGTTATAGTTTTATTTGAAATAAGTTTTCGTACCCATAGGTACCTACACTTTTATTTTTTTTAAATAAAATAAACTATGAAAGATAATTTTAAAAACAAAATTGAACAATACCTACAAATGTTTTATTTTTCAATCCATATAGGCTTGCGTTTAACCACAGTCGCGTCGCCCGCAAAGATGTGGCTAAAGATAGAGCACGCTAACCTAGAATGAGAAATAGAACTTAGATTTCAGACTTCGATTTGCGAAAAACTTATCTAGTGTTAACATTTTAAAAACTAAAGCAAAGGCATGTTTGCCACTTAGATAAGTAACCATTTCACAATATTTTAATTTATTGAATTGAAATTATGCTATCGACATATTTGTACAAAAATAGTTCCCGTGGTTCCTGCCTACTTATTATTAAAACAAAATAACATATTCGTGAACGCAATTCAAATATAGAAAAAGAAACAAAAGTGAATTCGAATTTTGAAAATAAAAAACGTCATTATAATTTCCCGGTAAAATGGCGTGCTGCCGTGTCGCAGCCATGTTCCATTTGAGTATCTATTTTCAAATTGAGAACTATAACTGGCATAACACTAGAATGGTTGTGTTGTGCAATATTCTATTTTCGCATTGATGCAACGTTGCAAAAAATTGAACTGTAAAATATTATGTTCGTTTTCTTTATTTTTAGCCGTTAAAGTTTATACGAGTGACAATTTTACATTGTTGCGTACAATGTTTTATTTTAGTCCGATGCTTTTAACGGGCTATTTTCGAATTTCGGCTGGCACCTAGCTTTTATAGTGTTGTGTTCCTAAGAGAGTAAGGTCGCCAGAGCTACTGAGGATACGCTGTGTTGACAGCGGGGGACCTGTTTGTCCTCTAAACTGTTGGAAACGCGTATGTGATACTCGGTGTTGCAAGCCTTTCATAGACTACGCTAACCGCCTGTTTGCCAGCCTCGTGTTTCTTTGTTTTTCTTCTCGTTCGTTACCTCTATCTGGAATGAAACATCTCTAACAGAAGTTGCTAATAAAATTACTTACCAACACTTTTATCCAACTTCCGAAAAGTACTCAAACAATCAAGACTAAACTAAGTAATTTGCTAGGTACAGTGTTGTTCGAAGACACAATCGCTCGATGTCTAAACAATAGTTCCATCAACGAGTTTCTAATGATAGTAATGATAATAATTGTTATACAGCCACGTAACTTTTGATTTATTTTTAGCTTATAGCTGCCATGTAATGCTATCTCACTCTAGCATTGTTTACATTGGTTTTAAAGCACGGCCGTAAAACTATAAACCGCTTTTAGCTCACCTATTTTAATTAACCTATATCAAAAATTCTCAGCATAATGTTGGCACAACTTGAAACCAACATAACAGAATGAATCCGTGCATGACATAAAACGGGTTGTATCGATCAGGCTGGCAACACTGAGATCTGTGTGTAACTGACAACACCCTTGTCACGACTTAACTCAAACTACAAATAAAGTTATACACACAAATTTTGTATGCGATTTAAACAAATACACATACATAGAGCTCCAAAATTCAATTACAATGTTTGTTGTTGCCATGGAAACAGTTTAGAGCGATTTATTGTTTACTCCCGTTTTTCGTATTAATCTGTCAAACGGGATTGTGTACCTCAAACTTTTATATCGTGTGTATTTTCATTCGTGTAGTTTTCCGCATTTGTTTATTAATTGAGCTACGTTTTTAACACACACATATTTAATAGATACCTAATCATAGATTTAAATCAATATTAAATTGAATTTTATTGGTATAATCTTTGGATTGTAAAAACGTTGAACTCTTGATCCTCCGTCACTGGTTGAGCCAATGGTGGACGATAGGTATACACAGGGATCGAAAAGGTCACCCGTATAGGGGTTAACCCGGGTTATTTTTTTTGGGTTAGGTGAAAAACCTTGCATATAGGTTAACCCATATTCTGGGTTAATCAGCCTAATAATAACTGGTTCACGCATAGAGTTCATTTTTGTTCCTTTTTTTTTCATTCGGGTTAATCAGCAATATTAACCGGTAACGGTACCCGTATTAAAGGGTTAACCGGTTACCCTGCATTAAGATTAACCAAAAATATGGGTTAGAGATTTAACCGGTAACCTTTTAACCCGATTAATCGGTCCCTGGGTATACCTACATAAGAATTCTGTTTTTTTTTTTATTTATTTTTTTTAAACACTGTTGAGTCTTTATTTCTATGTTTCATCTCCGTCCATTGTCATAAGATATTTAAGGTGACGCGTCTCTGCACCGATTTGGTTTAGTCCCTACAATATTTCATTTGCGATCTCGGTTCCCATTCAAATTCAAAATCCGAATTCAAACAGAATCCTCTTCTTTATTAAAGGCAAGGCAAAGACATGCGATAGAGCAATTATTGTCAGCGCCGGACTATAATATATCCTCCCTACGTCAACCCTTCCACCCCAAGAGAGCCAAGTGCCTGAAATTTAATCCGGGAAAAACCCAATCGGTACATCTTGACCCGCAAGTTATTCTGTGTGAAGGGTTAAGAATGTAATACACTGGGAGTGGGGATATTCTCTTGTTGTCTGACGAATATTCGACGAAATTGATTTTTATGTCTTTAAAGAGAAAAGTTTCGGGTGTCAAACTAAGTTTTACCTCCAAAAGTATAGGTATTTCAAGACTAACCTAGGTCTTCGGAAAAGCAATATAACTCGATCTTTTTCCTTGGATTCGAGAACCTTACTCTCATGTGAGTTCTGTTTATTAGATCGCTAAAATAGGTAGGTACTTAGATAATTATTTAAGTTATTAAATATTTAAGAGATTTTTCAAAAATCTAATGTTGCTGGCAGGATATGAATTATTTTAGTGTTAAAGCAGATTTTTGTAAGAGCATACAAAAATATATCGATTTTTAATTGGATACCAAATATATAAAAAATATCGTCGTATCGTAACCGCGTATCGTATCGGCTTACTAATATGCATGGGATCAGGTCCTTTAAATAAATGGGTGCTGACAATCGCTTGGCCATCGTAAGAATGAAATAATCATGCTCTCAGTACGCTGACCACGCCCGGCCTGCGGTCAGATGGTAATAGAAATAAATCGGTACCGTATCTAACCCTTCGTGGTCCGGTCACTTCGCCCCCCGGGACGTTCCCGCCGAAATTGTTACACTTTCCCGCTGCCCTCAATTGAATGGTCATAGGGTTAAAATTGCCTTTAAAAAGTTCTTATACTTTTTTTTGGGCAAAGGTATAAATGTTGAGAGCCTACCCACACATTATCATTGATTTTTCATTCTGTGTTTTTATTTTAGGCACAGGAGTTTGGGTTTGAAAATAGAACGTTTGATGACAGACAGTAGGTATGTATTTTTAGTTTTAACCTCACTCAAAGAGGTTTATATCAAGGAGCGAGTAGTTAGGATAATAAAGGTCGTGGAGCTTCGTAACCTATTGGGGTGAGCCCACTTACAGCAAAATATTAGGTTTGCTTTGAACTTACTTATGACTTAGTTCTGTAAAGGCTTATGTGGGAATAGCGGCCCAAGCTAAGTAGCTATAATTTGCAGGAAGTTTGCGAGAGTAGCGGTTTCCTAATTTCTTATCTTAGTTTTACGCGCTACGTCTAATGCAAACTTATATTTAAGTAACGAATTATGTAGGTAATTCATTAAGTACTGAAAAGAAAACACGTCTTTTGCATCGCGTATATTTTAAAGGGCATTTTTTTATTAAACCATAATGATGAACGAAAGTAGGCACTTACATTATAAAGGCACAATCGGTAGGTACGCTATAAAATAAAGTTAAATAGAGCGCAAAATAATTCATAACTTCAATACAATGTTACAATAATGTACACAAAATATATATGGCTGCAAGTACCCATTTTCAAACATTATTGTACCAACTGTAGTGTAAACTATTTTCTTTTATAACCTCAACTGAGTCGTCAAAATTGATGACGCGTGAAAAGCGTCGAATAAAATATTTGAAGTTGTAGCAGCGAGTAGCGACATCTACATAAACATGTTTTATGTTACTCCCGCTATTTCGAACAAAAGAAAAAGGTACGGTTTGAATTTTAAATGGTTTCTTAAAGGGTTACCCAAGCAGCAAAAACTAGTACTATAAAAAACCATAGAACGTTTTGTAAAAAACTGTTCTTGGTCCTATAAAACCCCAAAGAACGTATCTTTTATTCGGAAGTGGCGCATTTACATCTCTGTTCAGTGACAAAATAATTTTAATGCAGTGTTCCTAATAACGAAACAGTCCAATAAAATCTATGTAATAGTGATGCAGGTCTCAAAATAATGATGTACTGGCTACTGTGGGACCTTTTATAGTACTTTTTCGTACTATACAAGAGTTTAGTTTCCTTTACCTCACGTTTTTCATTCACCATTCATTATTTTACATTCGTGACAGTGCAGAGTGCAAAAAAAATATTTAAATAATTTTACAAAAGGATACAAGCAATCTGAGGTGAGTAAGATTTTATTTTGTTATAATAATATTAGTCTATTACGGTGGAAATGATGTGCGACTGCAGGTTTACTGATAAACTAGGGATAGGTTTGCCATGAATTTAAAGTGCCCCCCTCGAATTGTTGAGTTTTTACTTAAATATTTATCATATAAAGTGATTTCGATATTCTAAGAGCCATTATAGTACTTGCTGTGATAATGTTTTCACTGTCAGTCATCGTGGATTCAACCTAAAATTGGGGTTCTGTGTGAGCATGAATATTGTTATAAAAGTAAGCCAAGAATCCTTTTTGGGACTTAGCTGTCATTTAAAGAAACATTTATCTACATGTATGTGCCAATTTTGCGTCATTATAGTGATAGATACCCATTTATAATACCAACAAGCGCATTGCTAGGCACCAAAAAAGTTGTTATTCAATAATTCTGCTCTATTATAGTGTCTGTGTGATATGCTTATCGATAAAATTATAATATGCATTTAAAAACTATTATAATACACATACGTCCTATTAGCGTGCCCTGAAATTAGACTACATCACAAAAACACTCTATTGTAAAGTCTTTGTGACTACTAACGCACACGTACTATAGCAGCGATCTAAATATTCACAATATCACAATATCGCCCTGTAGTTGAGTGTTCTTCACTGCTATAACGAAACTACTATTGCAGTTCGTTTGGAACCATTATTACGTTAATCAGATAAATAAAGGCACCTGTTAACAATTTTATAGAGCAATATTATTATGTACTAGTTATATTAATACTTGCTATAGTACTTGACTATAACGGTTGTATAAAATGGCGTAGTAAACGTTTACATTCTTTGTTTATAGGTATTTTTAGCTCTCTAAGCATTTAGAGCAATAATGTACTGTCGAACGCTTTTATACAACACTGTGGCACCGGTAAAACCTTAATAAATCGTTTATAGAGCTTTTTAGAGTTATGAGCTGAAATAATAGGACTGAATTGCTGGTTGGGTAACGTCTCTCTTATTTTAATTTGAATTTCGAACCTTAATTCGGCCCGTATTTTAGAATAACTGAAATTTTCAAATTGAGTAGGGATGGGCAAATGAAAAATATACATCGATATGTATCGGGAAAAATATCGATATTTTGATATATCGATATTTATTGCCGAAGCCTAAATTGAGCCAACATTGTTTCTTTTTTTCCCAATACACTGATAGTACTCTGATACAACAATTATATTCGAAATTGGTGTCTCACACATCGGCTAACGGTCGGTTCCACCTTTGAGTAGCGTCCGTTTAACTTATTTGACAGATAATTTCATACAAGTTTTGTACAAATTATTAATTTAGCTGTAGTGTCAGTTCGGAGATTATAAAACTGGCCTCTAACGACGTCAGCGCAAAAGGCAAGAAATGAAATATTCTAAGTTGCAGACTAAGTTCGCAGACAAGCGCTCAACTTAGTGACGAAAAGTTAGACGGTGACGACGGCCTCTCGTCTAACTTTGTTGGATATTATGTTGCTAATTTTATGCCCAAGTTATATTGAGAAAAATGTGTGCCTTAATGGGAGGCCATTTATCTTGAGTTTCCAATGACATTGTTAATTTACTGAGGGTACAAAAAACCCCGATCAAAACAGAGGCACTCATACTGTGTGTGTATTACTTTATACTTATCTTTTCCCATAATAATAAAGAACATGTTTGTGTTACCTATATTAACGGCTCAATATTTTTAAATGATTAATATTCATATTTACTGTACACTTTAAATCCAACACCTTAATTTTATATTTTTAAATAACGCTTTACTTCACTAGAAAACAGTTATCTCACAAAGGTGATTTACATTTAAAAACAACCATGGCACTCAAGGGGTATGCAAAGTAGCACCAAGTTAACACCGTCACTATTTATTAAAGTTGCCTCATAAAATGCAAGCGAATACAAAACCGCATTATAGGGTTAGCTCCGAGGAAAAATATCTTATGAAACCGGGGACGGCATCATAATATTAATAAAAGATTTATGAAGCAACTTATTAAGAGTAAAACGACTAACCTAGCTACCCTAGCTATTTAATTTTCATAAAACACTTATGGAAAGATAAAAAAGGAGGTTTCTATCATAGGTTTTTAATTAGCGGGAGCGAGCCTTAAAAGCACAGCATTAAAAAGTACGTACACCCAAGCCACAGATAAAAAATAAACCTGTCACTTTTCCCGCGAAAATGCGCCCCGGTAATAACACTTGAAACATTTATCATGATGTTAAATATCATAAAAAACAGGCAATAAACCGTGGTGGAATCACCGCACGTCCGCTAACATGTCGGAACAGCTCCGGGGAGGTGTAAACAGGCTGAACAGGCAACCGGGGCACAATGTCGTGTTAAATATTGTACCCGTACGACGGGACGGAACGTTTATGGTACACGGAAAATGGCGGGGAAAAGAAAATGGCTTTGTTAAGTTATGGATTCCTTTGCGTAATTTAGGGTTAATTTTTTTTTTGCAAGTTATTGGTGTGAATCGTGTTTAGAGTTTTATTGAAATCTGTGAACCATTCAATAATAATAAATAGGTACCTACGTACCTATGTGTAGAAATGGAGAATGAAGTCATCTCGTGTGAGTGGTAGGTACATAGTTGATGATATATTCACTACTCAAATAATAGGTCTTTACCTATGAAATTGCCGTTTTGTATGAAAAAATTTAAACTAATTTTTTTCATGTATTTTTTATTTGTATTAATCGAAGTAATCACCCATGCAATCAATGCATCTTTGCCAATGCAGTGGCAGTTTATTGATGCCCTTCTTAAGGAAATCAGCTGGACGGGAGGCAACAAAAGCTTCAAAGGCATTTTGTACTGCCTCTCGGGTATTGAATTTTTTTCCCGCCAAGAAGTTATCCAAATTCTGGAAAAAGTAGTAGTCTGTAGGCGCAAGGTCTGGTGAGTAGGGCGGATGACGGAGAGATTCCAACCCCAGTTCTTGCAACTTGGAGACCGTCTGCTGTGCAGTATCAGGTCGCGCGTTGTCGTGCAGGAGCAGTGGAGACGAGCGATTGACCAATGCTGGTTGGAGATGTGCCAGCTTCTTCATCATTGTGTTCAGTTCTTCACAGTACACATCTGCAGTAATGCTCACCCCGTTTGGTAAGAAGCTGTGATGAATCACACCGGCGCTAGACCACCAAACAGTGACCATCACTTTTCTAGGGGTAAGTTTTCGTTTAGGGCATTGTTTAGGTGCTGAAGCAGGATCCAACCAACTTGCTGAGCGCTTGCGGTTATCAAACAGAATCCATTTCTCTTCGCAGGTAACAATGTGGTTCAAAATTCCTTCATTTGTGTGTCTGTTGAGCAGTGCAAGGCACGTCTCGACGCGTACTTCGCGCTGGCGATCATTGAGTTCGTGGGGCACCCATTTGTCAAGCTTTTTTACCTTGCCAATTTGACGCAAATGGACCAATATTGTTTTGACGCTAACGTCGAAAGCTGCTGCTAATTCAGCCGTAGATTGTGTATCATCAGCTTCCACAATCACCTTTAATTCGTCATTGTCAACCAAAGTCTTCGGACGACCGCGAGGTTCATTTTTCAGGTCGAAATTTCCAGAACGGAAGCGAGCAAACCAATAACAGGTGGTGCGTTGGTTTGTAGTGTTAGCTCCGTAAACGTCGTTGATGTTGCGTGCCGCTTGTGCGCGTTGCTGCCACGACGGTACTCGTATTCCATAATTACTCGAATTTTTAACGTATCCATGATGACGAAAAAGATTGAAATGCGATGAAAATGTAACACTAATCAATAAACAAATGACTACATTTGGAAAAAAAAAACCATGTTTTTAAAATAAAATTAATTTGAAATTAGAATTCTTAGCCAAACAAAAATTATTTTGATTTGAAATGGCCAGTACTGCAGAACGGCAATTTCATAGGTAAAGACCTAATATTAATTTCAGAAACATCTTTTAGATACCTATCTTAATTTTAATTAAAGTCTATTAGGCTATATGTGTAGACGTGAAGACTTTTTGAGCATAATGCACGCAGGGAGGAGTGTGAAATTTACCATATATTATAATATATTTATTTATTTTTATATTTTTTTTTATATTTATATATTTATTTATTATATAGGTATACCTACCTAGTTAAACTTCATTTGAAGATGAAGTGTAGAAAGATAAAATTTATATAAAATATGTGTTACAAATAGGAACAATAAATTACGGTTGAATTTCGACTACTGGGTAACCACTTGTGAAAATATTATTATACCTACATTTTAATCTACGCTACTTTCAAACTGCGCCGTAAAACAGAAATAGGTCATATTTGCGATAAAAACCTTGACATTTACCCATTCTACGCAACATATCCCGAATACCTAAAAATAAGTATTACGTTACAGGTGCCAAATATATTTGGAGACATTTCAAATTCTCAAAACTTCCAAAAATAAAAACATTAAGGTTAAATAAGCGTTGTAACCTCAGATTCTAGAAACAAGGAGATATGCCATCATAGCAAATTAGTACCGGAACAACATGCCACTTTTAGTACATTTTTCGACACAATTACGCGCATAATTAAGCGCTCCTTGTGAATAAAAAGATCTCCCACGCATTAAACATTCCGCACACCCTCAATCTAACACTGTTAATCGTCACTCAATACTAGCACTAAACTAAAACACTGTATTTATACCATCGATCGTGTTCGGTTCGTCGCCAGCGCGTACGTTTTTAATATGAGCAATTTGCTCAAAATCAGGCATCAAGCTCGATAGCGCCTTGGCACATCTCCCTTGTTTCTATGATCTGAGGTTGTAACTGACGACATCATTATATACAATCGCGTTACTCCCAGTGATAAATAGTTGAAGCGCTTCATAAGTACGAGTCAGTGTAAGTAGTAGAGTATTTGTATCATAACTATTTGAACCACCATGGTCAGTTGCTGTGTTGCGGCTTGAAAGGTAAAAGGGAACTGACCGATACATATTACAGTACCCCTATCATGAGTTTTTTTGACGTATAGTTTCGTTAACGTAAGCATATTTTGAATTTAAAATACAGCAGTCCTGGGACATTTTGATAAAATTTTATACAATTTGCACATTTTAAAAAATACAGAGAAATTAATTAAGTATTTAATTTATATGAATATAGTGTAACAAACGTGTATTTTCAATTCAAAATATGCTTACGTTAACAATACTACACGTCAAAAAAACTCATGATAGGGGTACAGGTCTAGTGCCTTTAATTTCAGCGATACATAACCTAACCACCTATAATAAGCTTTGTCTCTAGACAAATGGACCAATGCAATGTGGTCCTAATCTCCTGTCGTTTCCTCAAATAATACGTTCCGATTTTGAAAAATTGTTGTTCGTATATTTTTGACAGCCGGTTGACATCACATCTTTCGTTCGGAAACGCTATATATGTACACACATCAAAAGTGTCTAGGGATCAAGCATTTTTATGCGGATTTCTTGAGATTGAGATGTGGCTTTGTAATAAAGGGCACTGGCAGACGCCCATAGAACGCTGGGCTTCAGATTGTGTAAGTCGGTACAGATATGAAATTAGTTTGGTGTGATCGAGTATTTCAAGAGTATTTAAATTCATTTTTTGTTTGTTTTTGTACGTAATGGGGTTAAAGAGAAATCTTCGTATTTCTGACAGTGAGGTTAAGTATGGTGTGAATGATCCAGTGAAGTACCGCCCGACTAATGAGTTCTCAATCAAAGGTTTTAGCTGCTGTCACCATGATATTCTGTGGAGGTCCAATGAAGTACAGCCTGACTAATGAGTTCTCAATTCAATGGTTTTAGTTGCTGTCGACATGATATTATGTGGAAGCACGCGCCAGCCAGCATGCACCCGTTTTTGTTTTATTGGTTTTTTCAAAATGTCAACGGCATTATCATTTTATTTCTTATTTATTTCGATTTTTGATTCCAATTCTTAATCTCTAAGATAAATTAGGCAAAGAACAATTAAAATATATTTTTACTTTTGGTTAAGCTTTTATTACTGTACTATATCAAGCCCAAAACTGCCGACGTCCTTTATGAATGGATCCTTTTTGGTGCATTTCATAATTTGAATCAGGAACTCTCAATCAAATTCGAGTAAAAGATGAAAATAAGCTGTCAATATTTTCCCTATAAAAACATACAACGCATTGAAGACATTATTAGTGCTACTGTTTCCCTACTACTGATTAAAACCAACGTTATTATGGAGCGGCGACGTCATTTAAGCAGGGAAGAAATGCTCAGAGCCGTGGGAATGATAGAAGCTGGTTCCCGGCAACGTACTGTAGCTTTAGCTCTGAATACAAGTCAGAGTGTTATCAGTCGACTTTGGACACGTTACCGAAGCACTGGTACCGTGGCTGAGCGCCATGGAGGACGGTATCGCTGCACCACACGGAGACAAGACCGATACATTCAAATCTTAACTCGAAGTGCTCCAACAATAACCGCCATGATGTTAGCCGTGAGGCTTCATCACTCTTCAGGGAACTTAATTAGCGACCAAACAGTCAGAAACCGCTTGCATGAAGTGAACCTTCATTCCCGAAGACCGCTACGGGTACCACCTATAGCAATGCACAATCGTAGGATTCGATATCAATGGGCTCTTGAACACAGAAATTGGGCAGAAGAACAATGGCGTTTCGTGTGCTTTTCTGATGAGTCTCGTTTTGGTATGAGACCGGATACAAGACGTATACGACACTGGAGAACCCCTGGACGCCAACAGCGATTAAAATCCTGCCAGGAAGTCCATCCTTATAGTGGTGGAACCATCATGGTATGGGCGGGTATTTGGATCGGCGGAAGAACTGAGTTGATTTGGATCAGAGGCAACCTCAACGCTCAAATTTATGCTGAGACGATTGTATCAGACGTCATCGTTCCTCTACAAGTGCAAATCGGTCCCTTATTTCAGTTAATGCATGATAATGCACGACCGCACACCGCAAGAGTTGTAAGACAGACTCTCGCCGCAGCTAACATCAATGTCCTGCCCTGGCCTGCTCAGTCGCCAGACTTGAACCCGATTGAGCATGCATGGGATATGCTACAGAGAAGAGCTCTGCCGAATATGGAGGGTATCCAGTCGCAAGAAGACCTTTTTTTGTTGTTGCAACGAACATGGGCGGCCATTCCACAGCGTGATTTGGATGAACTCATTTTGAGTATGCCAAACCGATGTTCTTGTGTTGTTAGTGTTCGCGGTAGAAACACGGATTATTAATTGTTTAAGTTACCCAATAAAATTTTAAAGAAAACTGTTATTTCAGTCTTTTTTTCGAACTTTAATGTTAGTGGTTCAAATGTCAAAAATCCCTTTATTAGGAAAATGGCAAATTTCTTTATTAATGCAAAGGTGACTTGGTTTATCGTTACTGTGACAAACGAAAACACTTTATTTGATGAATCCTTAAAGAAAATTTTAATTAATATCAATCAGGAGAAAAGTTATTGCAAAAATATATGTTGATCCCTAGATACTTTTGATGTGTGTATGTTGTCTGTGGCCCAAACACGCAACATCAATATTTTAAGCCCCTAACTAAGTCGGCCTCCTTAGTTTGGTATTCTGCACTGGGCACAAAGTTAGCCGGGCTGGCCGTTGACAGGTTACTCCCAAAGGCTAAATATTTGACGGGCGATCGCTCACGCCCTTACAACCTCGGGGAACTTTGCCCACTTCTTTTTGCTTTTCGTTCCAAAGTTGCAGTGTGAAAAACGTGATGAAAATTCTTGTTCGCGATTTTTTTTTGTTTTAGTAGGTTGCGTACCGTGTTTGTTGTTAATTTGGCTCCTGTTTGGGTAGTTGGTTATATGCTTACATTAGCTTTGTAAATGTACATTTTCTTCTACATGTCGACACTTGGAATTTTCATTTTGCCTTGCGGTGTTGAATTATGGATAACGGTATTACAGGCTCTTTTATTAATCAAGTTTTTGCTTATGCGAGAAAATTCTATCTTCTAGATATACCAAAAACGTTAACAACAACTGGGTGCTCATATCTTAGTTAGAAAATAACGACTTTATATCAGTATTATAATGATGTATGTCTTTGTTTCAGGTTTCGCATGCGACCAGTAAGCTAGCTGATAAGAATCCAAAGGGTTCCGTACCCCAAACCAAAGGTGAGACACTCCTATCAATATTAATAAAATCTAATTTAATTTAACTGTTCACCAAATAAAACAAATGAGATTGTACAAAAAACTAAAGGACAGTTCTCGTCATTAATGGAGCTTTTGAAATGACTGAAAATGGTATTCTGCTAATCAGTATTGTCGTATATTGTCATAGAAACATTTCTTCTCTTCATTGTACTTAACCTGATAAATATCATATATGTGTTACGGGCAATTTGGTAAATCCAGTCACTATTAATAATGACCGGTCCGTATTAATAACGCCCTTATCAATTGGGCCATGTGATAAAAACTGCATGATTTATCACTTTTCCCGGTCATTATGAATAATGACCACCCTGTCTTGGGCAAAATAATAAAACCGATGAATTGTTGTGTTTTAGGAGGCTAAGGGGTCTAGGTCTCGGTCTCCGTCCTGGTCCCTCGGGCTCCTATTTCTGTCTACATGGTTAAAAGTAAACTAAATACGAAGGGGTTGACGGGGGCTTCGTTCGCTCGCTTTGCTCGCTCACCTCGTACCTAACCTCTCCGTGTCGGGCTGCCGCAAGTTCCCGAGCTCGCTTCGCTTGCTCCTGCGTCCAAGTGATAAATTCAAGCCATCTGTAACCTTGATTTATTAAATGGACCACGGGCCCCGGTCAAAGTAATAAATTTATCACTTTGCCCGACGCTCTTGGTCATTATTAATAATGACCGGTCCTTATTAATACTGCCCGATTAATCAAAGTGTCCGTAACATATGTATTTGTAAAACGAAAGAATTTTTTCTACAATCTGTCACTTTGTCTGTTCTTCTGTAGACATCAGTTTCTATCGTGGTCATACTAAGCGTGCTGCTCTACAACTATTTTACACTCACAGTCACTGCACATACTGCAACTTTTTACAACCAACCACAGCCGTGCGATCTCCGCTAAAAGGCACAATTCACGATATAGGTAGCAGTGCTGCCATTTTAGCCCTTTCGGGGCTAGATCTAGCCCTTTTTTGACATGTTTAGCGCCGAATCTGAGAATTTAGCGCCTAGCGCATAATCTAGCGCTTTCTTGGATCCGGCCCAAGGGGCAAAGAATATACTATAGGCACTCTACTAACTCTACCGAGAAACGTGAGCTAAGCTGAAAAGACTAGTTTTCAAACAACAGCCTTCTTTTTTAAATCCGACGACAAAATTTCTATAGCAAAACTATAGTAAATAGGTACATAAGTAATTTAGGGATGTTTCCATTTAAAAATGCTCTTTTCTCATGCTGATTAAAAGACTGTTTTCTCAATTCATTTTTCCATCTGGCAGCACTGATAGGTAGGTACACCAATAAATTTCACGCAACCAAATAAAGATTCCAAGTATAGATATTACATACACACGTAAACAAATAAATATCATTGGGATCTATCCGAAAAATTCACACACGACTCCAATAAATCCATCATGAAGTGACGAAGGAATCAAAGAGAAAAAAAATACAGGAAAAAATCAGTGAGACCGATTTCTATTTTATTCACCCCCCCAATCGTAGCTACCATATTTCACAGCGATCCGCACACTCCTAAATTATTTATGGTATCGTGATGGAAATATATTTTCATCCCATCTATTCGAAAAGGACGACTTGGTTCGCCTTTAAGTGCGCCCAAAGGTGGTGTTTTCTATAAGAAACTTTTAGCGGGCAGAAATGAGTTTTTAATCCTCTTTAGATGTTCCAAATTCCATAAGTGCGCGGAAAAGATCTTTTCCGCGCGATCTGTGAGGCATATTTTGTAGTCCTCATCAAACATTTTTGTTTACGACAAACGGTGGCAAACAGCCGTACGGCCCACCTGACATGGGCGTAGCCAGCCATGGGCTCAGGGTGGGGCAGCAGTCCAAAATAATATGTAACTAGCAGACTCTTGCGTCGTGTTTCGCCGAGTGAGTGAGGGTACCGGAGGCCCAACCCCCCCCCCATGATGGCGCAACAATGCCCAAGGCAAGAGCAGTTTTTTAAAGGCCGGCAACGCACTTGTGACTGTTGCGAGTGTCCATGGGCGGCGGTAATCACTTACCATCACATGATCCGTCTGCTCGTTTGCCTCCTATAATATAAAAAGAAAAAAAAACTATACCCGCGGTCTTACCCCACATTTTTTGACATTACCTGCGGAAAAGTCACGCGACTCACAAATGGCACTTCCATACATTTTATCCAATTTTATCCATAGCGTTTGACGTTAACGCTAACAGAAAAGTAACTTGTCTACAGCCTCAGGTCAGAGCCAGGGTGGGGCAAGTGCCCCACTCTGCCTCACCGTGGCTACGCCGATGCCACCTGATGGTAGTAAGTGGGTACCGGCAACCTAAGAAACGCTTGCAACACTGAGTAATACTGAATATCACGTGCGTTGGCGTCTCTTTATAATGAGGTTTCGCTGTGCCAACAGCTTAAAGGACAAGCAGGTCCCCCGCTGTCAACACAGCAGATCCTCAGGAGATCTGTATCCCTATCATAAGTTTTTTTGACGTATAGTTTCGTTAATGTAAGCATATTTTGAATCTAAAATACGGCAGTCCTGGAACAGTTTGATGAAATTTTATACAATTTGCACATTTTAAAAAATACAGAGAAATTAATTAAGTATTTAATTTATATAAACATTGTGTAACAAACGTATATTTTCAATTCAAAATATGCTTATAACGTTAACGATACTATACGTCAAAAAAACTCATGATAGGGGTACTGGTGACCTTACTCACCACAGGAACACAACACTATCGAAGAGTAGCGTTATTTGGCTGTGGTATTCTGTACGGCGGAGATACTTCTCCAGTCGGGATGCTTCAGATTTGAGCGATACATCTCCTTATGCCCTACCTCTCTTCACTTTTTGAGAAAAACTTTTTAGAGTTTCAATAAAAGATTTAAGCATTAAAATTGTTGCCCTGTCTGCGATTAGATGTATTTTAGTAAAAAAAACGAAAATATTGTGACTTTCTGTTTATAACATAAAATTAGCTTTAAGGCTTTTTGCAGACTAATTACAACTTTAATTATTCAGGCTGTAACACACGGCCCGCCAAGAATTAATTAAGTTTTAGACACATTGTTACTTAAAAGGTAGGTAGGTTCTATTAGCATTCATTACAAAAACCGATCGCCGAAACTAAACAGCCACAATTTATTTCACAAATTGGTTATTTAATTTGTAATAAGATTATCAGATTACAGACTTCACTAAAATTATTGTTTATCGGAGACGCTTAGGTTCGTAGCTTGATTTATAATTAAAACGATGTAATTTTTAAACACAAAAGAGGATAATTAACTTCAATAATGGATGACCAGATTAAAATGAAAAGAAAATAGAATTTTCTATTTTGGAATCTTTCATTATGTGAGATTCAAATTAAGTGTTAATTATTCTACATCTTACCTAATTAGGGCAGTGTGCCTTTTAAAAATATTACAGTGATTATTATTATTTGTTTAAAGGATTAAACTTAATTGCCGAATGTGGGTGTCCAACACATTTCTGCCTAGCCCTTTACGAAATACAGGCATGATGTTACATACATTTACTTATAAAAATAGGTACCTATACTCACTTCCAAAAGCAATTCCTCCGATGAAATAAATACGTGAACCTCAGGCACATAGGCATTTTATACAAAACGTATTACACTTTACTATTTCCATTTCCAAATCGATTTTCTCATCGATAAACATAATCAAATGAGGCACGCTCCTCGCCTAAAAAGCTTACTTATCGCTAGGCACCGATTCCGTGTCGTCTAAGTACCTGCTACATATCCCTACTTCGTTAGTTAATCCCAACGCTATCCGAATACGTAATTGGGAACATTTTTGTTGGATATAGATCGACCAATTGAACTCGAGCTTTTGTTTGTATTGAATGCTGTTGGGAACGGAGGTCTTGATAAAGTGGTTGGATTTGAGGGCAAAATTATTTGCAGCTTATTTTGGTGATTGGATTATAAACTATTTTGTGAGTGGTACGCTTAGCGACAGAAGTAGGTGAACAAAACAAAAAAATAATGAGCAAATTTAGGTAAAGTTCTTAAAATATTGGAGTTTATAATAAGTTAGTTTATTTAATTACTTTAGTTTGTATGAGTTTATAATAATGAAGTTTTTAACGGCACAAGTATACAGTTTGTAAAATTTGAGATTCAAATAACTTTTTATTATGAAAGAAATTCACTGTAGAGCTAGATTTTGTAATTATATTTTGTAGCAATAAATCCACCAAGGGAATCGTTCGTTTACGCATTTCCAACATAACGTAACAATATAATAATAGGTCTTTACCTATGAAATTGCCGTTTTGTATGAAAAAATTTAAACGATTTTTTTTCATGTATTTTTTATTTGTATTAATCGAAGTAATCACCCATGCAATCAGTGCATCTTTGCCAACGCAGTGGCAGTTTATTGATGCCCTTCTTAAAGAAATCAGCTGGACGGGAGGCAACAAATTCTTCAAAGGCACTTTGTACTGCCTCTCGGGTATTGAATTTTTTTCCCGCCAAGAAGTTATCCAAATTCTGGAAAAAGTAGTAGTCTGTAGGCGCAAGGTCTGGTGAGTAGGGCGGATGACGGAGAGCTTTCAACCCCAGTTCTTGCAACTTGGAGACCGTCTGCTGTGCAGTATGAGGTCGCGCGTTGTCGTGCAGGAGCAGCGGAGACGAGCGATTGACCAATGCTGGTTGGAGATGTGCCAGCTTCTTCATCATTGTGTCAGTTCTTCACAGTACACATCTGCAGTAATGCTCACCCCGTTTGGTAAGAAGCTGTGATGAATCACACCGGCGCTAGACCACCAAACAGTGACCATCCCTTTTCTAGGGGTAAGTTTTCGTTTAGGGCATTGTTTAGGTGCTGAACCAGGATCCAATCAACTTGCTGAGCACTTGCGGTTATTAAACAGAATCCATTTTTCATCGCAGGTAACAATGCGGTTCAAAATTCCTTCATTTGTGTGTCTGTTGAGCAGTGCAAGGCACGTCTCGACGCGTACTTCGCGCTGGCGATCATTGAGTTCGTGGGGCACCCATTTGTCAAGCTTTTTTACCTTGCCAATTTGACGCAAATGGACCAATATTGTTTTGACGCTAACGTCGAAAGCTGCTGCTAATTCAGCCGTAGATTGTGTATCATCAGCTTCCACAATCGCCTTTAATTCGTCATTGTGGACCAAAGTCTTCGGACGACCGCGAGGTTCATTTTTCAGGTCGAAATTTCCAGAACGGAAGCGAGCAAACCAATAACAGGTGGTGCGTTGGTTTGTAGTGTTACCTCCGTAAACGACGTTGATGTTGCGTACCGCTTGTGCCGCGTTGCTGCCACGACGGTACTCGTATTCCATAATTACTCGAATTTTTAACGTATCCATGATGACGAAAAAGATTGAAATGCGATGAAAATGTAACACTAATCAATAAACAAATGACGACTTTTGGAAAAAAAAACCATGTTTTTAAAATAAAATTAATTTTAAATCAGAATTCTTAGCCAAACAAAAATTATTTTGATTTGAAATGGCCAGTACTGCGGAACGGCAATTTCATAGGTAAAGACCTAATATTATAACGTTTTCACTTTTGGGAATTACACCCCAACATTCACTTTAAATAAATTTTATATATTGACTGCTATTCGACTTTTGTCCCTGATTGTACAGATTAGGTAGTACCTACTTTACTTACATAAGTTACATATAGGTACATGGTTAAACGAAGGGCGTAGGTATTATAAGAAGAATATTCAGTATTCAATTCTCAATCGATTTGCTGGAAACCGGGGGCAAAACGAACGAACCCGTTCACACACTCGACAAATTGTATGGATGTGGCTTGCCTACAGGGCAAGCCCGAGGGTATATCTCCAAATTTTTCATGAATGTAAGTGAGTAGCGCACTCAGATCATAGAAACAAGGAGATATGCCATCATAGCAAATTAGTACGGGAACAACTGATGCCACTTTTAGTACATTTTTCGACACAATTTCGTGCATAATTAAGCGCTCCTTGTGAATAAAAAATCTCCCACGCATTGAACATTCCGCACACCCTCAATCTAATACTGTTAATCGTCACTCAACACTAGCACTAAACTAAAACACTGTATTTATACCATCGATTGTGTTCGGTTCGTCGCCAGCGCGTACTTTTTTAATATGAGCAATTTGCTCAAGATCAGGCATCAAGCTCGATAGCGCCTTGGCATATCTCCTTGTTTCTATGATCTGAGGTAGCGCACAATAAAAAACATTTCAATCATGAAAAATTACAAGAAATACCCTCGGGCTTGCCCTGTAGGCACGCCACTGCAACACGTGATTTTTGAAACGAAGTGAGGTAGGAGTTAACTGGTAGAAATCGTCAAGTAAGGAAGAAGCGTTATGCCCTCTCCATTTGACATTTATCTTTCTCTCTCCTAAATCGAATTAGATTCGATTACATCAAAATGAGCGAATGCTCATTCTATCCCCATTCTATCAAATTCTTTTAGTGTCAACAGACGTAGAGCATTGTTTCGTTGTTCTTTGTGCAAGAATTTTATTCTAGTTCTTGATCCCATTTTTGCTCGTTGATATTTTGGTGTTAACGCTGAAAACGAGCTTTCGCTTACACTAAAAGATCGAGAAAAGAAAGAATGCTCTTGATCTACTCTAGCTCTTTGTTCGTTTGGTTTAAATCGACCTTAATATTACGTCTCTGGTTTTGCCAGTCGCCCTGTATATTCTTAGTTATTCGAACCATCTTGAAGGAGGAAATTAGGTATATCATAAGTAAACTAGATAGACAGTCGATTATCCCAGGAATGTCTGATAACAATAAAGTGTCTACTATCTGATCTGATTAATGGACGCACGTGCTGTGATTTGCATTTTAAGGCGCTGATAACTGCCAACAGCCTTGAGTGATTTGGGTAGCTTGAGTGTTCTGCGCTGAGCTTAAGCAACGCGACATACGTCCACCGAGCAATACGACTCGCCTATCAAGGAGCGCGCTGTGCCGAATTAGACATATTATTACTTTTTAGTATCTAAAATATAAAATAAAAAAAAATAACCGGCAATATTATAGGTAGTAATATAGTCTTTCCACACAAAACAAATCATGAAAATATCTTAAGCGATTTGAAAGAAATTACGTTTTTATGTTTTGGGTAGACAGTAATTCATGAATTTATTTCATTAAGTGTTTTACTGCAATAGTTAAATATTCACAGGTAAGATTGATGGAAATATGTTCTAGTTTAACATAAAAAAATTGCACAACTAACCTGCATTATTTGACAGCGAAATAAGATATTTAAAACATGAGATTTACAGCCGTTACCATTTACCGTCGCCTTAACACAAGTACAGACAGCATCAGGAAATATGCTGCCATTTTGGAATAATAACGGCATAGATTATAGTTCCCAATGTTCCCATTTGATCATCTATGCATATAAAGGGCTTTGTTATGAGTATGACTGACTGATGGATCAACGCACAGTCTACAGTTAAGTAGTATTAATTTGTAGTTCGCTGTTTGATTACAATCCTTACTTCCTTACTAATATTATAAATGTGAAAGTAACTCTGTCTGTCTGTGTGTTACTCAATCACGCCTAAACTACTGAACCGATTCAAATAAAATTTGGTACAGAGATAGTCTAGAGCCTGAGAAAGGACATAGGCTACTTTTTAATGCGAGAAAAGGGCTGTAAAGGGTTAAAATAGGGGATGAAAGTTTGTATGGAAATTACGTCATTCTTAAAGCTAGAAGCTTGAAACTTATTTTTGAGGTTTGGGGTGTAGGGTAGGTGTAGGGTAGGTGTAGGGTAAGTGTAGGGTAGGTGTAGGGTAGGTGTAGGGTAGGTGTAGGGTAGGTGTAGGGTAGGTGTAGGGTAGGTGTAGGGTAGGTGTAGGGTAGGTGTAGAGTAGGTTTAGGGTAGGTTTAGGGTAGGTTTATGGTAGGTGTAGGGTAGGTATAGAGTAGGTGTAGGGTAGGTATAGGGTAGGTGTAGGGTAGGTGTAGGGTAGGTGTAGGGTAGGTGTAGGGTAGGTGTAGGGTAGGTGTAGGGTAGGTGTAGGGTAGGTGTAGGGTAGGTGTAGGGTAGGTGTAGAGTAGGTTTAGGGTAGGTTTAGGGTAGGTTTATGGTAGGTGTAGGGTAGGTATAGGGTAGGTGTAGGGTAGATGTAGGGTAGGTGTAGAGTAGGTTTAGGGTAGGTTTAGGGTAGGTTTATGGTAGGTGTAGGGTAGGTATAGGGTAGGTGTAGAGTAGGTGTAGGGTAGGTGTAGGGTAGGTGTAGGGTAGGTGTAGGGTAGGTGTAGGGTAGGTGTAGGGTAGGTGTAGGGTAGGGTAGGTGTAGGGTATGTGTACTAAACTTTACCCGTGCGAAGCCCGGGCGGGTCAACTAGTATTTAAATATTTATGCATCTTTCCATTTAAAATTCGTAAAAATATGGTTCTGTTAGAGCGAGAGAGGTGACAAAATTGGAGAGCCTCTCATTAGGTACCTATAAAATGAATAAACGTTAGGTACGACAAAGTAAAACATCATTAATTATAATTTTGTTACTTTTTTATTGTACCGGCTACCCCTCACCCTGCGCCATTGCTATGTATCCTAACCTCAGATCATAGAAACAAGGAGATATGCCATCATAGCAAATTAGTACGGGAACAACTGATGCCACTTTTAGTACATTTTTCGACACAATTACGCGCATAATTAGCTCCTTGTGAATAAAAAGATCTCCCACGCATTAAACATTCCGCACACCCTCAATTCGTCACTCAACACTAGCACTAAACTAAAACACTGTATTTATACCATCGATCGTGTTCGGTTCGTCGCCAGCGCGTACGTTTTTAATATGAGCAATTTGCTCAAGATCAGGCATCAAGCTCGATAGCGCCTTGGCACATCTCCTTGTTTCTATGATCTGAGATCCTAACTAATATTATTAATGCGAAAGTAAGTTCGTTTGTTTGTTACCTTTTCACGCCTAAACTACTGAACCGATCAGCATGAAATTTTGCATATACGTTGTCAGGGGTACAGAAAAGGACATAAAGTACCTTTCATTCAGAAAAAAAAGTACTATTCTCGCGGGAAAGAACAATAACTTTCGGCGATGACATTTGCTTTATGACGCTAGACGGCGCTGTATGTATTTCACGCGGACGAAGTCGCGGGCCAAGTACTAGTACCTAAATATAGCTAAGAACCACAAACAGCAAAATCAACAATATAATCTTAAACACGCAACAATACCCAAGAGTAATAGAATTAAATTATCAATCAACGCATATCAATCCGAATCAATCAACATTGCTCATTGTCTACAACAAAAGACGCAATGTAATTGAAAACGTAGCAATTTTGCTATATTTACGGTACTGATTGAGTTTACGTTTGATATCCGATTGCTTACCGGTTTCAATAACAACGAATATTTATTTACGATTTTTATGGTTCCGTAGCGAAATGGCAAAAGCGGAACCCATAAAATTTCGTCCGGCTCACACGGAGACTATTGGAGTTTTAATTTTTAGGGTTCCGTACCAAAATGGTAAAAAAGGAACCCTTATGGTGCGACTTCGTCTGTCTGTCTGTCTGTCTGTCTGTCTGTCAACAACAAATAGCCTTTCACCCGTCGTATTAAAACTCCAATAAGTTTTAATACGACGGGTGAAAGGCTATTTTTTTCAAACGACATGTTGGGTAGGTAATATTGATTCTATTTCTAAATCATATGATAATTATAATAGGATTCAAAATCGATATCGCTCGAAATGTCGCATAAAACGAATAGATATACGAGTCGAATAGATGTTTGAAAGGTAGTTGACTTCTGTGAACCGCCATATAGGCCTATAGTAAAAATAGAAAAAAAAGTAGGGTGGGGCACTCCTCATCATAAAGCTGAGGGATGAATAAAAAATTGTGCGCATACCTTCATAAGGAGTATCGTTGGATAGGTCTTTAAAAATAGCTTGAGGCTTTTTTCTATTTAGGTCAATATTTGGCGAGATATGAGGTCTGAAAATGGGAACCCTACACTGTACGTGGTCCGATACGCACTTGGCCCATTTTTTGTTGTATTGATACTCAATTTATGTGTTTGTACGGTAAATATTTTGTATACAGGTACCTATTTATAAATATGCTTCCAAATATGTACAGTGAAGTGGAAATAATACGAAAGGTAAATAGGTATTGAAAAGGGACCTACTTTTTCTGTAGATTCCACGTACCTTCATACGTACGAATTTTGATGAATAGAGTAGCCACTGAAGTGTATTTTTGGGATAAGGACATGATAATAACAAGCATACAAGAACATAATCAGCTTACCTATATATATAATCAGCCTACCCTTACCACAAAAAAGATAGACACGCGTTAAACGCGAATGCTACCAAAAATAATACACACTTAGACAAGTTAGTGCTAAAACAAGTGCGTATTATTGGTAGCATTCGCGTTTAACGCGTGTCTATCTTTTTGGTGGTATATATAGGTTGGTACAGAACATTTATAACAAAAACATACAATGGGCGGCCTTACGCTATCTGCGATTTCTTCCAGGCAACCATCTTCCACTACCACTACTTTAAGTACAATCAAACATGTCGCCGCGACACTATGTATTTCTATGAAATACCTTCCATAGCTAGGGACACGTCGTTTTCAAAGAAACCAGTAGTATCGTGGCGACATATCGCTTGCTGCTGCTATCTGTAATCGGTTCCGAACGAGTATCTTATTTTTGCTTATAGCACAGGAATTTCTCCTAGTTTAAGCCCAGTTGCACTTTTCCTTGAATCTTGCCGCATATGTAAACTTATTACCTACTTTGTTTTTCTTTGTAAACTAGGATAAGTCTAGGCTCAATAAATATTCTTTATTCTTTATCTTTATGGAACCCTCTGTACAAAATTTCACTTTTTTAGATCCAAGAGTTTGGGTTCAGTTTGAGTTTGAGTTGATGAATCAGTCAGTGACTTAGGCTCGTATTACAGAACGATGCTCGAGCACAGATCTCTGCTTGAGCATAGATTTAAAGCGATTTGATTGGTTGAAACAAGTGTCAGTCTACGCTTAAGCAGAGATCTATGCTCGAGTATCGTTCTGTAATACGAGCCTAAGTCAGGACTTTTCTTTTTATTATGCATTGATTACTTATAAAGTTAATTAACACAATTATATCGAGAGATACAACTCTGTATCCCAATTTAATTCCAATACCGAATTTCACCAATTATCGGTATTCCGTAATCCGAAATGCGTTTTAAATGTATCGACATGTAATACGGTTTTGCGGGTCTACCAAGTATAACCTCAAAAAGTTGATTAATTTCAACATAATTATACAAAGGGAGGTGAAATTAAAATTTAATTAATTCATACGTTTGCCGGCGTCGTGTTTCAGTTATACAAAGTTGCGATTAATTAAAAAAGTAACTAGCATAAAAGTTTGTTCAGACGGCCCAGCACGTAGTAAATGTAAGCAAATTTTGAATTGAAAATATACGTTTGTTACACAATATTTATACAAAATAAATACTTTATTTATTTCTCTGTATTTATTAAAATCCGCGAGTTGTATAAAATTTAAAGCTTATTTTATAATACAATTTTAAAATATAGTCGAACAGTATTTTTAGATTTTCCATTAAGAAGTTTTCTAGGATTAAATATAACTCCCAAAATGTAAAGATTTAAAAGCCGGTGTTTTCTTTCACATCAATATACAACAGTTTTCATATCTATTATATGCGTCATGTCATCAGCAGTACACAAGGGCTAATTCGGTCAATCGAAATGGCGGGGAAGCGAGTAATTCGATAATAATGTAAACTCAACTCTAGCTAATTTCGCATACGGCTGAAATTGGTACAGCTATTGTCGCCTCACTGCCTTAACACAGCTTCCAACCAGGCCTATGTAAACCGATGCAATTGTTTACTGCAATGGAGTCTTATGGCCGTGCCTACAATGTCCCCATACTCCCCATAGATTGTGACCGATACACTATTCTGCCTCGAACAATAGGTTAAAGTCAACCACAGGACGCGATAAGTTAACGTCAAAGTCTTCTAAGACAAACTAAAAGGCATTTATTTCAAATAGACCACTTACAGGTACTTTTGAATTGTCAAGGAGTCAGTCAGTTAGTCAGCAAGATGAAGCTAGATTCTCGTTCCAAAGCGTAGATTCCTATGGAGAAGAACCAGCAAGAAACACCATGGCTACTCTTTTAAATGAAGATGTTGCAATTCCATGATTAAGTACATTTTCAAGGCGCAATTATCACAAATATGTGAGAAAAATGTAAAAGATGTGCATTGCATAAAAAGAAAAAAAAATCTAGTAATAAAAGGTACAACTCCAAATATTTCTCATGGCAGCATGGCAAATACTCTCAATAAATGTATGAAATTCAGCTTGACTTAGTTTTGACAGACAAGAGAGTACCTATCATATGGCATACCTATTACATTACATATTCCACATAAGTGCTACAAAGCTGTCACTGTCTATAAACTATTTCGGAGACTATTATTTTGAAGCTCAGTTCGTGGCAAGGAGAAAGGTTTTTGTCCGCGTTGAACGAGCCGACCGAAACGTATTTTCTCAAGGCCTCTCACACCTATCCGGGCGGAAAAAAAGATCGTATTGTAAATTATCAATGAAAATAGGTGCATGCGTGTGACGCAGCCAGCAGAATGCGGGCGCATCGTCCGCTTCGTCCGCATTGTCCACAGCGAATCTGATGACATCGTTTGAATTCCTTAAGGATTTTGGGTATCATCTAATTTTTTCCGGCGATTCGCCCGATTTGGCGCAAATTGATGGGCAAGGTGTCATAGGATTTTATTTAAAGAGAATTGCATTCACGTTTGAGGTGAACATAGCCATGGTTCGCATCCCGTGGGTTAACATATCCATGGTAAATGTAGACTTCACAGTGCTTGCTTGTGGTCGCTTGGAATTGCCTGCTTCTTGCAGACGCGCAACTGGATTGAACGCATAAATCCGTGTAGATAATTCCTACCTGTCTAGAATATGGTTGCGAATTCGTATTGGTTCATATTACTAGATTAGATACCCCAATAAAAGCTGAAGAGTTTAATTGTTTGAATGCACTAATCTCTGGAACGGAACGAGTCGGAATCGAATAATTATTTTATACAGAGTGGCAGGTTAAACAGTGGAAATATTTTAAGAGGTCATTGTACTCATCATTATGAACAACTTTTACTATGGGACCAACCCTGAAAATCGCGAAAAAAAAATCAGCTGTTCCATACATTTTGTTGAGTTATGTGAACATAAATGCATGGAACAGCTGATTTTTTTTTCGCGATTTCAGAGTTGGTCCGATAGTAAAAGTTGTTCATAATGATGAGTATAATGACCGCTTAAAATATTTCCACTGCCTAACCTGCCACCCTGTATATGATAGTCAGATTTATGAGGAATAGTATAAGCCATTTAACATTACGCTATGACCCTCAGGAGCCGAATAACGGGGGTAAAACCGCGGGGAACTAGTTCTAAATAATCTTTAAATATTAGTGCCAGAACGGCACGTAATGGAATAAGATAACAACTAACAACACTCTCGTAGTGCAGATCATTAAGAATTGGATTTAATAGTTTCGTTAAATCCAACTTAGGTAACCTTTTTTTTTTTTTTTTCGATGTGGAAATCCTCATGGATGTCCCCCGCCCTGGGGAGGGCGAGGGGGTCTGTCAGACTCTTACTGACTAAAACCACCCCGGTGTTCCTCCAACTACCTTACGCCGGGGGCACGGGAGTCGCTTGCGCATTCGTCCGCACCCCCGGCAGGTATTGGCCCGCCAAATGAAAGGCGGGCCCCGTCACCCTATGCGGCCGTCATGTACGGCCGCAATTCCTCTGGACAGGCGCGCGCGGAACACGTCGCGCCACCGTCTCGGGCCTGTTTCCGTTCGGGCGACGGACGCCCCAAGTCCGCCGCCCGCAGGCCGCACCCTATGGTGGCCGGAGATCGTTGAACTTAGGTAACCTAAAAATTACAATATTTTTGTAGTTTTTGAGCTGAAACTTTGCATACATATTCTACCAGATACACTTCTCGCCCAGTTCGATACTTTTTTTGTCACACGCTGTATCTGTGAGTCGTACGTATTTTCGTGCGAAATATGGCGAAGGGATGTCCCGTATGTCAAATTTCAACAGAGTAAAGATACATAGGGTTCGTGTTTAACAAATAAAGAGAGGGAGAGAGGTCGTTCCGAGATCACCGAAGGACTGTATATGTGCCTCTCCTGTATTATACCTTTGATACATCCTCAGATCATAGAAACAAGGGAGATGTGCCAGCGCGGTAATGAGCTTGAAGCTTTAGTTATCAAATTGATCAAAATTAAAGCGTGCACGCTGGCGACGAACCGAACGCGATCGATGATATAAATACAGTGTTTTAGTTTATTGCTACTGCTGAGTGATGAATGACAGTGTTAGATTGAGGGTGTGCGGAATTTTTTATGTGTTATAGTAGATCTTTATATTCCCAAGGAGCGCTCGTAATTGCAGTGATAGCCTAGTGGATTAACCATGTGCCTCCCACGGCGAATGGTTCGAGTTCGATCCCGAGGCACGCACCGCTGACTTTTCGAAGTCATGTGCGTATTAGAAATTAATTATCACTGCCTTTAACGGTGAAGGAAAACATTGTGAGGAAACCGGCATGTCCTAGAACCAAAAAATCGAAGACATGTGACGTCCACCAACCCGCACTGGGCCGATAGAGGAGGCCTGTGTCCCAGCAGTGGGATCATCATAGGCCGATTATGCTTATGCTATGCTCGTAATTGTGTCGCAAACTGTTCTAAATATGGCGACAGTAATTCCCGTACTAATTTGCTATGATGGCATATATTACTTATCTCCTTTTTTCTATGATCTGAGGGTATATCCCTGGGGAAACAAAGGTGGTGTACCCTAAACTGTACGCATTCGACTACAAAATAGAGTACTTCGTTATTTACAGCTACGAGTACATCTACACTAATAAAGCCGAAGCGTTTGTTTGAACGCCCTAATCTTTAAAAATACCAGTTGTATTCAACAAAATATTTTTGTATATGATAGCCAGATTCATGAGGAATAGTATAAGCTATTTATTAACATTGCGATACAATTCTTCGGAGCTGAGCAACGGGCCTAAAACTAATATTATATTTTTGCATAATTTCTTCACATTTTCTCAGTTCCCGTAGTATGGAAATAAAACAAATTGGATTCAATTGAATCGACTTAAGTAATATCTACGTAAAAGGAAATTTCTGACTCTAGATATCGTTTCGATACATGTTTTAGCAAGAAAACTTAATTTGTTGAAAGCCTGAATGGTGCGTTATATTATAGATAAGTACCCGATCAATACTAGCGGCGATTTCAATAGTCTAATCATAGTTTTTACAAACACTCGCTTGAACCGCTTTCACTACTCGCTCAACCAATGCACCCCACTTAACAAACTGATTTTTCGTGAGTCTAACTCAAATTTAGGCGGATTAAATCGCGTAAATTACTGATTTTTCCTTACGTTTGGAACACTGCAGCGTCCGTGGTCGCAGGACGACTGAGCTGGTAGGTTTTATGACAGCTAATTTATACAAAAAATATTTTCAATGTACCCGATGTAGGTACAAAATGTTTTAATTATAATCGATATTATTCGATAAATCGCTCACGGTGTCTTGATGTTTTGCAGTGCGGTGTGAAGTTTGAAAACCTAAGACGTTATTCTTGAGGCTAGTTTCAAGCCAATTGATAGGTTGAAACTAGTCTCAATAATGCTCGAGTCTTAAATTAGGTTTTGTAATACGACCCTTAGTAACACACGAAGCCTCGTTTGATACGAGTTGCGGCCATTGTGATACGCTTGCCTTAATTATTCATGTATAAACAGTGAGTTCGGGTTGTATAATCAAGCTGCTTATACACCGTTCGCTACGTATTGTGCTCGTGGCCTGTTATAAGGTAGGAACACAACAGGGGTATTTTGAGGACTTAATCGACGTACGTGGAGTTGCTGTCTATTTTGTGGGAAGAATTGTATACCGTCGTTTAGCTTAGAATTGAAACGGGTTCAAGGCTTATGAAATAAATGCCTTTATGGACTATATACATTTTCAGGTTTACTAAACAAAAGAAGTACCTACACTACCTGCGTACCCATAGAATCAATAGATACCATAGTATTTTTATTTTCATTATAATATGACTATTACCCGGAAACACTGGGTCCCGACTGCAATATATTGTTTTCCTTTTCTTTTTGGTGGTTCTATAACACCAGATAAGACGTAAGGCAGATCGCGGTCGGGTTTTTATAATTTTTTTAATTTTCTATTTTTATTTTTCACTTTTTAGTTTTTGATGTCAATGACATATTATATATTTTCGTAATCGCCTTTTTAAGCCTTTCATTTTGATACCCCACATGATGATGTAACAAGTAAATAAAAATCATTGCTTTTTTAAGATAAATGATTTTTTAGATACTTAATGTTTTTTTTTTAATGTATAAGATATATATATTTTCGTAATTGTCTTTTTAAGCCCTACATTTTGATACCCCACATGACCATATCAGTTTATTTTTATTTTTTACGACTTCAGTTATTAGCGATTAAAATCCGCCATGTTAGTTTTTTTCATAATCCATATAGCATATGTTACTCGCGACGTCAATACAAATCTAATGATATGCCATATGTTAAAATCCGTTTGCTCGTTTAGTCTCTAGGAAGGAACACAGAAACGGAAATACATACCCACATACATACTAACATACAGGTGAAACACTATACCCTCCTTTTGGGCTTTGCCGCAGTCGGGTAATAAAATAGGTAGCTATATAAAAATTTTAATTTTGTTTGTTGGTTTATTTGCAATTTTTCGTAATATTCGTATAATTTTGAGATTAATTTATACATATTATTGTAATTCAATAATGTCAATAGAAATTATTACATTGATTATGTCACGTTGAAGCTAGTTAAAAAGTATTAAATAATAATGTCAAAACCAAGAATAACGATGTCGATATGAGACCATTCTGACACAATTATCATACGATGCAATAGCCGACTTGGGGCCCAGAACCATCAACATAAAACATAACCTTGACACAACACAATAATCCCCTCCCAGTGTGTATCAGCACTGTACAGCCAGCATAACGGGCCGCCGCACATAAAACCGTTGCGGGCGACCCTGTAATAATAGCAGTGCAAGTAATATGCGGCTGACTGTACACAAACACCTTGCGACTACCTGTGCGTATTTGAGTGTATCTGGTGTAATGTTCGGTTGGAAATAAGCTGGTCTGTTCATCTGTTGCCGTATTTAAATTCCCGTTTATAGGTTAGTTATGAGAACTTATTATACAGGGTGGCAGGTTAAACAGTGGAAATATTTAAAGGGGTCATCTCACTCACAAGGGGTACTCATCATTATGAACAACTTTTACTATGGGACCAACCCTGAAATCGCGAAAAAAAAACAGCTGTTCCATACATTTTGTTGAGTACTGCTACTGTACTTAACACCAAAATGTACCCATATTACGCAAATAAATATATGATTGATTGAGTTATGTGAACATAAATGTATGGAACAGCTGATTTTTTTTTCGCGATTTCAGTTTTGGTCCCATAGTAAAAGTTGTTCATAATGATGAGTACAATGACCCCTTTAAATATTTCCACTGTCTAACCTGCCACCCTGTATAAGTTGTAGAGTATTAGGGCTCTTCAATTTAGATGTTTGGTGTCGGACTGCAACTGTACGGATGTCGTACTACTAACGTCTAAATTGAAAGAGCTCTTAAACACAGCAGAAGCGTCAAAAATCTGTAAATTGGCAGTTTTTGTGAATGTCTTCAAACTACATAATTTATTCAATTTAAATTAATTGTCAATTCATATTTTATGTTCACTGGTTTTTCAGCTTGAGACACTTTCGTTAATTAATGTGAATCTTCAACTCCCCTGTACCAGAAATTGTTCACAGAATTTTAACAGCACAATTTTAATGTCCATACTTACCCACAATAATTACAAGTCTTTACCGATCGTCCGTTCCGCGTGGAAACTTTTTAATTGCATCAATAAAACCACAGATTGAAACGTGTCATCAAGATTTAACCGACCACATTCAAAAGTTAGTGTTCTCTGTGAAATTAAACAAAGAAGTCAATTAATATAAAACTGTCGGTATACCGCTGCACGCGGTCGGACACGCAATCATGGCGTAGTCGTAGCCTCGTAGCAATTACGCTCTCGTAGCGGTCTCGTAGCGCTCTACGAATGCTCGAATAAAACGCTTGTAGAAAATTCTGTGAGTTGAAAACTTGAAAAGCGAGCTTGTGGGCCAAAGAAAATTTCCCCTTGATACTATCAAAAGGGTTACGGAGTTATTGGCTTATTAAGGTTTCTTCGAGAATTCTTTGGAAGCCGAACGCTATGTAAGTAAGATTTATCGGATCATTTGGTATTGAAGTATTGTTGTAATACGAAATATGGCGAACAAATACGCGTATGAAATGTTGTGATTGATTCTATTTACGTTAGTTTTCGTAAGTCATTTTACCTGAACGAATTTCTGGAAATTAGATTTGTAGAAACAGTAGTATGTTGAGTATCTGGATTTATTACAACAGATGTAATACAAATAAAACATAACATTTACGTATAGTCAAACATTGAATGAAGGTAGGTAACCCACCTCGGTAAATACGGCTAATTGAGGGGAGAACCGGGTAAAGCGCAACACTATTTAATTATAATTTAAAATTTGAGTAAATAGAGCAAGCAGGCTTATTTAATTCTGTCGTTTTCTACTAGTCTTTTTGTCTTATCTTTAAACGTTCTAAGGGCTGAAAAAAAGAGTATTTTTTTACCAAAGTAAAGTTTTTAAAATTATTATTAAATATAAAAGATAATCAAAGGTTACGGTAACCGCTTACCATTAGGGGGGCCATCATTTTTGCCATCATCGTCATAAAAAAACACCGGACAAGTACGAGTATGCCTCGCGCCCTAAGGGTTCCGAAATATGATCATAGATGGCGCTACTGCATACTTACAATGGCGCCATCTATAAGCAGATGGCTCCACTTATGGTCCGGTGACTGACGGCGGACAACAAAGTGATCCTATAAAGGTTCCGTTTTTCCTTTTGAGGTTCGGAACCCTAAAAACATAAAGTGGGTTCGATACCACGCCCTACGACTCGTAAGTAGAGATGGTTACCATAAGGCCATCACCGCCCCTAATAACTGTAACATCATGGTTTAAAGCAGTCATGTCTATGGCTCACGGGCCGCATGCGACCGCGTATTATTATCAAGCGGCTCGCGAGCTAAATTACTAAAAAGACAAGACATAATATATCATATTTTCTTTCAGCGTAGGTACATTTATTTACTACTAGACTTTGCCCGTGACTTCGTCCACGTGTCTACAGACTACAATGAATGACCAGTTTAAATGACCTCCGTAGTGTAGGGTGGCTAGTACTACCAAGAGGTCAAGCTGGATCTCTGGTTCCTCCCATCAGAATTAGATGAAACGTAGCTTAGATTTTAAGTTGGACCCCAAGCTATCGAATTGTGAAAACCACATCAAAATCCGTTTAGTACTTTTCGCGTGATGCGCGCACAAACAGACAAAGACAAATATTTTCGGGTATGGTTACGTCCCAGTACCCTGTCCCGACTGTTTTTTCTAGAATATCTTCAATGTACAGACACGGCTTTTCTACAATTTTATAATAGTATAGATTTATTAGAGACCCCTGATCTAAAGCATAACAATTATTGTTTCAGATGAGACGGGTGTCGTGGGGGGTGGCGCTTTTTGCGCTTTTCATCGCCACGTTAGCAGAGACCACTGAAGGTACGTACCAATACAGATATTGGATTTTATTTATATTATTCCCTTTTTCTTTTTCCCGCAAAGTAAATACCGCAGGTAAGTTTTGCAATTTATTTATGTTCTAGAACGTATATTATTATACATTAATTCTGTTTGTGAATATGTTTATTCACACATCAAGTAGGTACTGTTTACCAAAATTCGGCACAGCGCGCTCAGGGCCGTCTTAGCCCATTCCAGGGCCTTAGCACACCAGAATATTGGACTCTGTTGTAAAGTAAAAAGCTGACCAAATACGAGTTGAACTCGCACACTGAGGGTTCCGTACACTACAAACTTTGGTGTTACCGACTCCAGATATATAGTGAGGACGACTCGCACTTGACCAGTTTTTATTATTTCTTGTTATTTTATAGAGTTCGCACTATAACCACCCTCCGTTATGGGCCTAATATCGAAATTTCGAAGCCCCTGTGAGTACGGGTGCCCTGGACTCGGGCCCCGTGTGCCCTTATGGTAAAGACGATATTGCAGGTGAACGCATGTTGCATTGCATTAGCTCAGCATAGAACACTCAAGCTACACCGCCTCAATCACTCAAGGCCGCTGGCTTTTACCCGGCCCTTAGATTCACAATTCGCTTATCATCACACCAAAATATACGTGCGTATAATAATTATGATTAATTAAACAATAAACATAGGTAGGCATAATCTCATTTCATGAACAGATATCGTTAATTTCCTGCTAATTAACTTAATTATGATCCGTACACCCCAAACGTCTTTGTCGTATACGAATTTAATTTCCCTTTTCATTATAACTCAAAACAAACGATTCAAATCGATTCAGTCAACTCGAATGAGACGATTAAAATACAACCCTGTCTCTGCCGCGTACCGAATTAGTTTGAAATCGAAACGATTTTCTGTTATGACGCCAATATCATAACAGATACTGACATCGATATTTCGGTATTTTCATTTTATCCAGTGTGTGAAGTGATTCGGAAGGCTTCGAACCGATGCATTATTAAACGAGACAGCGTGCTACCAAAAATAACTTTTGCTGAATTCAAATGTTGATATTCTTATTCATATATTTTGTTTTCACACGGAATATTGATTGAGTAGCTTTTTTTTATCGCAAATGATAAAATTTTATAACATGATTTATACTGTTTCGATGCGATTTTATGAGGAAATATATTTTTAAATATACCTACTGAATTCAGATGAAGTTTTCATTTTGATAGATTCAGATGAAGTTTCCATTTTTGAGATTATGCTCTTACCCCTTTACTTATAGACCTCCTCTTAACATTAACAAGTGATTAAATATACAACTATCCTTGTCATTTGTATGACAATGAATAGAGATGACAATTAACATAAAAGCTGTTAAATTTAATCATCGTCTATAAGTACGGGGGTTACTGCCTAGACACACCAAGCCAATTTACGGAATGTTAGTCATAGCAACCAAATACGCTGAATCTTAAATTCAGCCGCCACAATTGTCAAAAATAACTTTAAAAACATTGCAGGCGAAATTACATCGCGTAAGTTCTTGTGTATCGTGGCACCTAGACCCCATATTAGACCACATCGGGTTCTGCCTAATTTTTAATGAACTTACCCAACGTTAACTAAAACATTACAAAATCACGAAAAATATACACTACCAAGTGTTCCAAAAATTTCACCAAAATAAACGGTCTATTAAACACAACGAAAAATACTAGCAATATTCAGAAATTGAGCATTTTCTTCGTGGCCAGGTAAACTTATGAAATATCGTAGCAACCGGCCCGTGCTCTAATCTACCCGCGCTTACTCTCTGCTGAGTATAAATTGTGTTGTAAACGAAGCCATACTTTTTGGTGGCTTGCCAACGAAGCCGGCAGCAATATTATTTGATTTACTAGTGAGCTGCTTACACGAATAAATAACGTATATGAATCAAAGACTTCGGAAAACCATGTTGCTTATTATGAAAGATCGGAGTCATCAATTAATATGGTAGAACCTCAGATCATAGAAACAAGGAGATATGCCATCATAGCAAATTAGTACGAGAACAACTGTCGCCACTTTTAGTACATTTTTCAACACAATTACAAGCGCCCCTCGTGAATATAAAGATCTCCAACGCATTAAACATTCCACACACCCTCAATCTAACACTGTTAATCGTCACTCAACACTAGCACTAAACTAAAACACTGTATTTATATCATCGACCATGTTCGGTTCGTCGCCAGCGTGTACATTTTATAAACGGTCAATGTGACCGTATCAAAGCGTCAATTTTAGTAGCGCCTTGGCACATCTCCCTTGTTTCTATGATCTGAGGGTAGAACTGAAAGATTTCTAATCAAAATATTTCCTCACAAACATTGTATGAAATATAATCAAATTGTGTTCTTGTTTCGAATCTAAAATATTCTATCTGATCGTTGGGTGTACCAACAATCAGATAGAATATTCTGATAAGATAAGGTATAGAGCTATCTAAAATAAATCCTACAGAGCTTGTAGCGAAATAATTCCAAAGCTTATTTATTGATTTATTATTTTATGTACAGGACAACAAATACAAATGAAACATTATGTACAACGGTACTGCTTACTTTAAAAGAAATTTCTGACAGCAGACCTACGACAGGATTGTTGTAAAGTATACGAAGTATACAGTGTGCTTATCTAGCTTACCTAAGAATATCTGTCACCTTTTTTAGTTCAAAATATTTACATGTTTCGGTGTATGGATTATTATCAACACCGTCATCCGAAGCTTCCAAAAATCTGTTTATAATTCTAAGTCCTCATTAAGCTCTAATTAGAAGTAGTTTATGTATAAGTAGTATAATTATTTTATGTTCTTGTTAATTTAGGTTACGATAGAATTGGCATATACTTTCATGTATAAAAATTCCTTTAACAATAAAGAAAAAAAAAATGTTTCGGTGTAATTCCAAAGCTTATCTGTTAGTGAAAAGTCTGACCTAATAGCCAAAAATAACGCAATGCACCAAAAATAGAAGAACTAATGTTAGTACGATACATCAAAACGATATAAAAAAAACCGGCCAAGTGCGAGTCGTACTCGCGCACCGAGGGTTCCGCATCATTTTTGGACGTATAAAGTGAAAAAACCGGACCGCATAACTAAGTTTGTTCGTGAAGGAATTTTAATAATTTTGAAAAAACTGTTAGGAACATCGTTTTATTTTTGGTGCCATATTTGGGTCAATTCCTATCAACTCTAATTATTTCAAATTTTTCGCCCCGCAAACTTCGGAGATAAGGGGGGGGGAAATGGTATTTTTTTGGACATTTTTCATCATATGTCGAAAACTGTGAGACATAAAATAAAATAAAAATATATTTTGAAATGCGCAGATCAAGCCCTTACATATGATATGTCACTTGACCTAGTAACCCCACTTTAAAGGGCACTGGCAGACGCCCATAGAACGCTGGGCCTCAGATTGTGTAAGTCGGTACAGATATGAAATTAGTTTGATGTGATCGAGTATTTCAAGAGTATTTAAATTCATTTTTTATTTGTTTTTGTACGTAATTGGGTTAAAGAGAAATATTCTTATTTCTGACAGTGAGGTTAAGTATGGTGTGAATGATCCAGTGAAGTACAGCCCGACTAATGAGTTCTCAATTCAAAGGTTTTAGTTGCTGTCACCATGATATTCTGTGGAAGCACGCGCCAGCCAGCATACACCCGTTTTTGTTTTAGTGGTTTTTTCAAAATGTCAATGGCATAATCATTTTATTTCTTATTTATTTCGATTTTTGATTCCAATTCTTAATCTCTAAGATAGAACAATTAAACTATATTTTTATTTTTGGTTAAGCTTTTATTACTGTACCATATCAAGCCTAAAACTGCCGACGTCCTTTCGGACCCCCACTCCGGCCCCTTTTGCAATGAAAATAAAAATATTTTTGGACGTTTTTCATTTGCAATAAAGTTGAACAATTATTCTTTATAACTGTTCCAAATTTCAAGTCATAAGCATAAGTAGTTGCTGAAATAAGCAGGTGTGACAGACAGACAGACAGACGAAGTCGCACCATAAGGGTTCCTTTTTAACCGACTTCCAAAAAGGAGGAGGTTCTGCATTCGGTTGGTTTTTTTTTTTTTTTTTTTTTTTTTTCATGTATGTACACCGATTACTCCGTGGTTTATGAGCCGATTTACGTGATTCTTTTTTCATATGGTAGAAGAAGCTCGCGAGGTGGTCCCATATAAATTTTATTAACTTTGGTTGAGTAGATTTTTAACGAGGTGTAATAAACGGTATTTTTGGTATATCTCGATGACATCATGACGATGATGAAAAAGTGATATTGTGTAGGTACATGAATTCCTGAACGCAATCGATCTTGATATTATGCATACATAACATCACGCCGATATTTCCCGCAAGGTTAGACAGAGGTGTATAGTACACACAATTTTTTTATGCTTAAGTCGCATTTGATAGAAGTCTAGGGAGCGAGCCTATTGCTATTAGTACTATCTACAGTTCATAACCAATTTATATGAAACTTCGTAGGTAGATGTCTTTTACAAGCCGCCATTAAGGCCTATAGTGAAATTACGAAAAATAAAATTATTAGGGGGGGCTCCCATACATGAAACTGAGGGATGAAAAATAATATTTTCGCGCACCCCACCATGTGGGATATCGTTGGATAGGTCTTTGAAAATAACATGAAGGTTTCTAAATACCTTTTTTATTTAAGTGCATATTGAGTGAACTAGGAGCTCCCAAAGTCGTTAACAATGTGTGTCCCCCCCTGAAATTTTCCAACCGCGCTATCAAAAAATCTGGAAAAAATCAAGCTTATAGCATTTAATAAATACTTTCGATTGAAATTGGTTTGAACAAGATACGTCACAAAATTTTTGAAATATTCACTATTTTCCATTTTGAGTTTGACAACCGTAAAAATAATAATATTTCATAATAATATTATGAAATACAAACTTGTATTTGCGGTCGGAACACTCAAAATACTTCTTGCTATGGAATCCTACACTGCGTGGTCCGACACGCTCTTGCCCGGTTTTTGTTTACTGAAATGCTCTCATCCACCAACATCTATAAATATAAGTACATACCTATTTAAATTCGTGGAAGTAATCGATCTCGGTAAAAGTACATAAATGATCAAAGTCGCTCTGTCCATGATTTAATGGTACTTTATTGTAATAAATTAACAACAACAAAAATGGTTACACTACACTAAAAAGATAAAAATAAAAACAGGTTTAAAAAAAACCGACTTCCAAAAACTACACTAAAAACTATGAAATAAAAATGTTAAACTTCCATAAATAAAAATCTAAATGTATATTGAAGTCGGCGGGGCCTAGCATAAATATAAGCAACATTATAGATTAAGGAGGAATGAAAGAAAATTTTAATTTGTCGAAGCGCAAAGCAAGCTGCACGTTCGCTGCACACACTGCGCACGTTCTTCCTGTTCAAAGGCTGAGAGGTAGAAACCTGAAGAAGAGGCCCCGCCGACTTCAATATACATTTAGATTTTTATTTATGGAAGTTTAACATTTTTATTTCATAGTTTTTAGTGTAGTTTTTGGAAGTCGGTTTTTTTTAAACCTGTTTTTTTACCATTTTCTTACGGAACCCTAACTAGCACAACTTTTATTAACGAATGTAAAAAAGTCTGCACCCTGTATAACTCTCATCAAACGAAAATTAAAAAGCTCGCCCGACAGAAATCCATTAATTTTTCAGCTATTCTTATTTTGCAACACCCTTCTCCTGATAAGTGTAAATAGAGTTTGAAGCGGATTTATTACATTGGAGTAATTGAATTGGATTCTGATGAAACAATTGGTGTGCTTGTCATTTTTGCGGAATAGTTGGTTAACAGCCGAAAAGTTAAAGGGACGCGAAAATTACGATGTGTGGGCGTACGCGGCGGAAAATTTTCTGATTATAGAAGGTATCGTTAACAAGAAGTACAGAATTGCCGCCGGATACTCAAAAGGTTTGTGATGATTCAGAGAATACGGATTTAAATAATTCATCATCCACAGTAATGCAAGATGATAGTACCTATATAGAAGAGGAGATGACTTCGAACTACATAGTAAATGTTCCTAAACTAAAAGGGACTGGATTCGAGATAAATGATGAGTGGATCGGATCATTGCTACTTGCTGGTTTACCAGAAAAATATTCGCCAATGATAATGGCAATAGAACATTCTGGTATAGCCATTACCGCTGACGTCATAAAATCGAAGCTTCTAGATATGAGTGCTGATGTTGGCAGCAGTGAGAATCAAAATCTCTGATCAAAATTCATTTTTCTCAAAGTGGCAACGAAATAAAAAAAAAAATATTTCGAAAAATTAGTTCAGTTAAATTCAGTTTCTACACTCAAATTGCTATACCCATACACAATCTTATCTCCCCTAAATCTTTTAATTTGGATTTTGACCTTAACTCATTTTTCAGGCTATCAGATTCAATTAAATGTAATTGATGTTTCATTCGTACATAGTGTTAGCGTTAGTCGTACCTTCTGAGTGATAAACCAATATTCCTATATAAAATGTACATTCGACGCCATTTACGGTCGACCACTTTTCACCCTTATGTTCTTAGTAATAAGGGCGAAAAGTGGTCGACCGTAAATGGCGTCGAGTGTACATGTTAAGAGGTCACCCATGACGACTTTTTGCAGGAATAAAGTTGCGCGTTTGCATCGATGCTGTCGCGCGAAGCCAATGCGACAAACGGCCAACGCGCTAGAATTGCTGCAAAAAGTCGCCGTGAGCGTCCTCCCATAAGTACTAAGAACGTTTTCGCCCAATTTCACCCCTTTTAATTGTTTAGGGTTCATTAATTTTGCCTAAGTATCTAACCGATTGCGACACTAACAGCCAATTTTTTAAAGCCTGAATAAACTGAACAGTAAATCTGTCGCTGACGCTTTCAAACTGTCCAATTCCCAAAATGTCCAATTCCCAAAATGTCCAATTTCCAAAATGTTATCAAAACATATTTACAACACAACATTACCACTAAACCCAGTCCTGAATATCTAGTTACTAAACCGAACACTGAATAGACAAAACTTGCACCAACTCAATACCCAGGCTTGTCGATGTGCAAACAGTTTGTCCGCCGACCGCCAGAGGGCGTGTTTGTCGCCAGATAAAGGTTTTAGCTCTAAACTAGTTTATTACGCTGGAATAGTCTGGTTTACGATGATTGGGATGTTTGAGAACTCTAGGTTTGCGTTGATGTTGATTTATTTTGTGTTAATCCTATCCTATCCTACTAATCTATACTTATATAAGTACTCTAATAATAAATTAAAGTACTCTAACAATGGTGCCGATTCTGTTGTTTACCAACTAAACTAATTTAGTCTCATTACGTCTCTTTCTAATAAAAAACATGAGAAAAGGATAGAAGATATTTAATCCTGTCAAATTAGTCCACTTGAATAGTTTTGTTGTCAATTTAGTCGTAATCGCAAAAGGTCATGACTATTTTCCCGTAAATGACAAGGGTGTAGACTAATTTGACAGTTCTAAATATTTTCTGTCCTTTTTCAATGTTATTTGTAAGAAAGAGATGTAGTGTGATTAAAATTAGTTTAGTGCGACGTTCAACAGAATCAGCACCAATAAATGCAAAAGTTTGGATGGATAAATTACGCCAGAACAGCTGAACGGATTTGGATGAAATTTGACACAGAGAAAGATTATAGTCTGGAATAGCAAATAGGCTACTTTTTATCCCGAAAAACGCAGGCGAAGCCGTGGGCCGATGCTAGTATTATAAATCGTAGTAGTATGTGTGAGTGTGTGTGTGTTTGTTACTTCTTCATGCTGAAACGCCTTGACGGATTTGAATGAAATTTAGAAGGGAGATAGCTTATACTTTGAATTCAAACATTTAGACCGAATAGTACATCTAATCACGATCTATTCGGGGGAACACGAATGCCTATCGCGGTACTCTCGATAAATTAGCGCGCATCAAATGGACCGAACACCGCACGCGTAGAATGCGATCTGGGCCCCAAGTCTGCTAATGCAATTGTTATAATCGTGTCAGAATAGTGTCTCAATGGCATCGTTTTGACCAATGACGAAAAAGTTAGTCTTACTCTAAGCCAATGACCGCTTAGGTTTTGATAGTAATGGTGTCGTTATGACACCATTCTTACACTATTCAAATAGCAGAATTGGGGCCCTGATTGGATGGTAATGTGGACAGAAACTGATGACCAAACACGAAGTTTAATCGAGACAACTCGAGCATTTGCGCGATAATATAACCACAGCATTAGAACAAAATTCACGGAAGAAATGAGTACCTTACCTAACAATATTAATACATACAATAATAACCTTCAGAAAACTCGTTAAATCTAACACTGGACTCGTTAATCTGCCACCAACATTAACAGGGCACGAAATCACAAAACGATTCCATTAACACTAAGGGTAGTATTTAATTATCGTCACCATTCATGCCCAACTCAATCAGAGGCCACGAAAATGGTGCACCCACCACAATGCTAGTGTTTGTTTTAATTATCTCTTTTGATCGCGTTATTGGTACTTTTACCCTAATCTTTTGTTGGAGTGGTTAGAGTTCAGTAACAAAATTAGGTATACGGAATCCTAACTATAAATGGTTTTATAACTTACTAGCTTCCGCCCGCAGCTTCGCCCGCGTTTTTGGGATAAAAAGAAGCCTAGATGTGTTATTCTGATGTATAAGCTATATTAGGTACTGTAAAGTTTTATCAAAATCCTTTCAGTAGTTTTTGCGTGAAAAAGTAACAAACATCCATACATCTATCCATACATATTATTTACATCCTCACAAACTGTCACGTTTATAATATTAGTAGGATTAATATTATAAATGTGGAAGTTAGTGTGTGTGCCTATTTGTTATTCTTTCACGCTGAAACGGCTGGATAGATTTGGATGAAATTTTACAAAGAGGTAGTCTGAGACTTGGAAAAGTACATATAGTGTTATATTAAATTATTCAAAGATAAAGGTTACCTTTAGTTTGTTTGTTTGTCCATAGATAATTGCGATGAAAATCGATTACATTGAAAATTCTAATTGCAAAATTAGTTGCTACAATTTTTACATAAAACGTCGAAATAATATACATAGTAGGCTCAAAAGCTGTCAATATTCCAAGCTTAAAAGACAGAATTTGTAGGTAGGTAGTACCTATAGCAATAAACGAGATACGCAAGCAACTTTAAAATTTTCAAAAGAACAATTTCACCAACTTTAATAAATTTAACATTTAATCCTATATCAATATACCCATATGAAAGATATGCCTCATTCCAACGTTCGTAAAAGCAGTCACAATTTATGCAACGTATGTAGATATAACGCGTTTCCCTTATTGGCACAGCGAGGGTTATTTAACTACCCCTACCTCTAACGATGCTAAAAGTTAACTAAGTTTACTTTAAAAATACAAACATTAAACCGCAAACCAGGTTAGTTCCATTAAGAGTTATAATCAACAGATTTGAAACTTGTAAACACCTGCGAAGTCGCTTGTCATGCAGTTTCGTAAAATACTGGTAGAAGTTAAAAACAATGCAGGGTGTAAAAAGTCGATTAACGATGCCGTTTACGTAATCATTAAACTAAATAAAGCCACTACAATAAAATATTTACGTGTAAATATCAGATACAATATAATTTATTATTTCGAAAACAAGTAATAAAACATAATATATGCCCAAATTCAATTATACTGTGACGAAGTCATCCTTCATTCATCATTTAGTGCTGGCAATCTTCCATTACTGGCCACTTCATCCACTCCATTCTTCCAGATTTAAACTTCAAATTTCAAAATTAGAACATCTCATATTTTTATGCATTTATTTCATTGTTTCGTCACTCTTGGTCTGGTCTCCAAAGACATCGGTCGTGGACCGTAGAACCGCTGTTCTGTTATATTTTGTTACCTACAAATGAAATGTGTGCAGTCATAAGTAAAACGTCTTTTGTAACAATTTTTATATACCAGTTGTAAAGTGCAAAAACTACGTCTCGCAATATACCTCTCCATCCATCCATCGTGTTTTATTTAATATCGAGATTTGTGTCTGTGGAGGCTCCCTCTCATAGCTAGCCGAGGCTTGAGAGGACAGAGGGAGGGAGGCACTCCGCGACAATACATTAAACTAAATAAAGCCACTAGTATCCGATACAATATTTACGTGTATCAGATACAATAATTTATTGTTTCGAAAACAAGTAATAAAACAGAAGCCTAAATTCTGACAACTAGTCTAACTTTCGAATACCAGTTCCCCAATAATTGGGTTGTGGAGGTCAGATGGCAGTCGTTCAACGTAAAATAGGCTGCAACCAGTTAGACTAGAAGCCGAGCCCAATCTAGTTTGGGAAAGGGCTAGGCGGATCTTTTAAAATTAAATATCATTTAAAACAACCCATTTTTCTTAGACTTAAATTTTTACATACCATAAATAGGTACAGTTGCAATGTCCTAGCTCCGTAATATATGGACGGAAAAATCTCTGAAACATTAGTTTCAGAAACATCTACGTGATGTATCTGAACTGTTGTATACTAGTATCTGAAACATTGTTTATTAGTGATTATGTGGCACAAGCTTGAGGAATAATATTGCTGGGAAACAAGTTTTCTTTCATAATAATTGCTGGGAAACAAGTTTTTTTCTTTCTTTCTGAGTGCAGTGATAGCCTAGTGGTTTAACCATGTGCCTGCCACGGCGAATGGTTCGAGTTCGATCCCGAGGCACGCACCGCTGACTTTTCGAAGTCATGTGCGTATTAGAAATTAATTATCACTTGCTTTAATGGTGAAGGAAAACATCGTGAGGAAACCGGCATGTCCTAGAACCAAACATTCGAAGACATGTGACGTCCACCAACCCGCACTGGGCCCGCGTGGTGGACTACGGCCCACTCTCTCTCACAGAGGAGGCCTGTGTCCCAGCAGTGGGAACATTATAGGCCGATTATGCTAAGTTTTCTTTTTCCTGTCGATGGCACGTATTATATTTTACCAGCCCAGTATGCCACCACGCGGACGTGCTTTCGTCGTATCAGTTTCTCCACTAACGACTTTTATTTTTAGCTATTAATAAAAGTTATTATCTGTGGCGCGCAATGTAACCCGCGCAACAGATTGTGGCCTACGTGTGTCTACATTTGCTAATGAAAAAAAACGTATCAAAATAGTGACTTTGAGTTTCTTCACTGCTCTTAAAATGGTGAACCGAGATGATTTGTTATTTTGGTCAATAGCAACATATGTATTTGACAGCATATTTACTAATCGGATTGATCAAAGAGCCCGGCAACAAATTAAGTTTAGTTTCCTAATAGTGTTCCAGTGGAGGGAAATCTTCGCTATTTTAATATTTCTCACTGACCCAAATTAATTCACAAGCACTTGCAAAAATAATTGTTCTAAAGAACAAAAAAGCTTCAAAAGTCCCTCCCTTCCATTAAAAAGAAAACTGTAAATTCCGAGACACAATGGTATAAAAATGAACATTCTTTCGTCAAACATCAAAAAGACAAATCAGTGGTTGTAAAAAAGGGATTTCAGCAAATGAAATCTAGCAACAATACATCATTCCAATCCGCCGATATCTGACCTCTTTCAGTTAGGGGATGTCGGCAAATAAACTTAATGGATCTACCGTTCCTGCGTGACACACGGTTGGAAAGAGTGGCTAACTAATAGCAACTGCAGCAACCTACATAGGCCAGGCTATATATTATCTATTGGTTCGTTTTGAATATTTATAAAAAACTACTACTAACTACTACTAAACTATTTATAAAATACTAAAAAACAATGAAAGAGTTAATAAATAAGTAATACGCATATCACGATTTTCTTAGTGTTTCTGGTATCAGGTCTGGTATCTGGAAGATATCAGTCCGACCTAAAAAAAAAAAAAAAATTTGCATTTGAAGCTGACATTTTCTTATGCTTATGCTTTAAACATCATAAATTGTATTATTTATCTATTTATCACTCACTATGCTTTCTCTGTTTAATTTATTTATCAATAAAGTTTGGCGCCTACTCAAATAATTATATTTGCATGATTTCATAATTGGAATAAATTATAAACTACTAAAATATGCGCATTAGTTACGCGTACGAGTCATATCAATTTGGAATAATATATTTAGTAAACAGCAGCTTTAAACTCCTACAATTAATTCACTAACAAAAACCTAATATCATTCATTAGGCAACGCGACACAGATAAATATTTAATCGTGTCAACCGCATCGCTACATTAAATGTTAATTTTAACGAGTGTAATTTTAGTTATGATTTGGCAATAAAATTACATATCTACATAGCAATTACTTTTATTAGGGATGGGTCGCGTTTTCGTCAAAATAAAAAATATACCTACGTCCAATTTTTTATTATTTTTTATTACTGTCAGACGGTAGGTATTTAAAATCCTCAAATTGGTGTTTTTCATTTAATTAATTATAATTATATTGTTTAGCTATTACAGAATAGCTCCTTTGTTAAAAGAAAGATACTATTTAAAACTTCATTACGATCCAGCAAACACAAAAATGCTACTAAACAATCACTTTATTCTATCGAACCGCACTGCTATAGGCATTTCCAAAATATCATAAAATTCTAGGTTCAGAACGTGTTACACGTACCTTCTACATGATTACTAGCCATACTTATTGCTCAATGAGACTAGTACCTGCTTATCCAAGGGGACAATAAACCGCTTTTACTCACAAATTAGGCAACACACAGACACCGCGCCTCACGAGTTTCAACGCCACTTAATAATAAAATCGTATCACGTACACTAACATTTCACTTGGAAATTCAATGTAGCGGAATATTGCTGCTGTAATTTTTGCTACGTGCCCATTTGTTTGCGCGATTTATGTTTTTTTTTTTACTTTTTTCTTTTTTTTTGTAGCAGCGTTTTGCTGCTTAAATGCTATGAAAATTTCTGTGAAAACATTTTTTTGATGGCATGCTTAAAGCTTAAATTGCCTAAAAAAACTACGCTCATATGAGGCGTACCTTTTAACTGATGCAAACAGGACGTGGTAGCTCAGTTGGTTAGAGCGACGCCACAGTACGGCAAAGGTCGCGGGTTCAAATCCCGTCCAAGTCAGTTGTTATTGAATTCTCTTAAATGTTTATTAACAGTGCTTTATGCACCAAAAAAAAACACAAAAATTGCACCCAAAATAAAGCTGCCTGAATACTAAGTAGTTAGGTGTAAACAAAAAAATACAAAGTTCTAATTCTCCGTATAAAAATTGGCTTCCAATTCGTCGTCCTCCGCGTCCGTGTGTACCCGAACAAAGAAAACATAGGAAGCTGCGCCGTCGACGGTGAAATCTTTCATTTCTTATCGCGAACACGAACACTCACTAATATCAAAGCCATACGATATGAGCTACTCTTTGTAGTTTCTCTATTCTGCTTTGTCTATCGTCTATACTGGAATGCCCTAGGTCGAATTCAAGGCCAAAATAAGAGCGTGGGATAGCAAAAAAAAATTGAAAAGTCATATATTATATGCATATTGCGATCATAGGCATGCGACGACATGACAAAAAATAAAACAAAGAACAATAAAAAAATAACTAAATGTAGAACAATAAAAAAAAAACCGGACAAGTGCGAGTATACCTCGCGCCCTAAGGGTTCCAACATGATCATAGATGGCGCTACTGCATACTTCCAATGGCGCCATCTATGATCAGATGGCTCCACTTATGGTCCGGTGACTGACAGCGGACAACAAAGTGATCCTATAAGGGTTCCGTTTTTCCTTTTGAGGTACGGAACCCTAAAAACAAAAAAATACTTAGTAGAATAAAAAATAAAATATAAATAAACAGAATTTAAAGAAAGAAATGGCGTCGCATTCGCATGCAAAGAAAGGCACTCAGCAAACTGTTGTGGTATGGCAACATTGAAATTATTTTCTCAACATGCCACACCACATGGCTGATAATAAGGCAATGGAAAAGAATGAATGATGATATGAATGAAAAGGGAGTGAATGATGAGATGACGTCTGATAGGAAAGAATGGAAGACGAAAACGTATTACGCCGATCCCAAGTAAAAATGGGACCAACACAGAAAGAAGTTGCGTATAAAATATTCCTCGTAGCTCTCCCCGTTTTAAATATAAGAAATTAATCTTCAAGGAATTTGGTTTTCAGTACGTTAGGTAGGTTTTAGGTAGGTTTACTCGCAGAAGCAATTTTGTTTTATTAAAAAGATAAGAATACATTTTTGACATAATACTTTACTATTACCTAATAGCTCGTCTAATTTTTTGTATCATTTTTGAAGAGTTTCTTTTTCACCCAAAGATTGAATGTTAAATAATGTCAAATAGCATTAAGTACGTTGGGTGTAGTTATCTATACTAATATTATAAAGGTGAAGAGTTTGTTTGTTTGTTTGAACGCGCTAGTCTCTGGAAATACCAGTCAGATTCGAAAAAATCTTTTTGTATATGATAGCCAGATTCATGAAGAATATATAGACTATTTAACATCACGCTACAACCCTTAGGAGCCGAGCAACGGGGGTGAAATCGCGGATAACAGCTCGAAAATAACTCAAACTAGCCGTGTATGTAATAAAACCAGCCTACAACAAACAAAAAAGCAATTAATTAAAACTACCAAAGCTGCCTCAAACAGAGAGGAGGATTAACAACCACTTTTCAAACAAAACCTTATCCATATTTAATGCTTGCAAACACGAATTGCTAAAATCTCCTATGTAATCCATTTCAAAGTAGCCAGGCCAAAAAATTATACGTGACCAGTGTTGCCAGTTAATTCGCAAACATTTGAAATTTTCCCGCTGAAACATGGCGGGCCCAAGAGTTTTATTAAAGCGTTTAATGAAACCGGAGCTTACTCCATAATTTACATGTGGCGCTCGCGTAGACGAAAGCAGCTAATAGATGTGCCATTAATTTTAGACACCACTAGCTTCCGCCCGCGGCCTCGCCCGCGTTTTACGGGATAAAAGGTAGCCTATGTGTTATTCCAGACTATAATCTATCTGTGTGCCAAATTTCATCCAAATCCGTCCAGCCGTTTCAGCGTGAAGAAGTAACAAACATACACACACACACACACGAGCAAACTTTCGCATTTATAATATTAAGTAGGATTAGTGGGATAGTGGGACTAGCACTTCCCGCGACTTTGTCTGCTTCAAAATGTCATACAAAGTCACAACAAACACAAACAACATCCTACTTCCTATCCTACTAATATTATAAACGTGAAAGTTTGTGAGGATGTATGGATAGATGGATGGATGTATGGATGTTTGTTACTCTTTCACGCAAAAACTACTGAACGGATTTTGATGAAACTTTACAGTAATATAGCTTAAACATCAGAATAACACATAGACTACTTTTTATCCCAAAAACGCGGGCGAAGCCGCGGGCGGCAGCTAGTTAGCAATAAAATTATGTCGCAAATAGATTTCAAATTAGTCAGTTATATTTTAAAATTGTTTCCAATTTGAATAGATATTTGACAGTTTAAAAGACAACAAGATTAATGATCTAAAAATATATCTAACGTATTTGAATGAAGGGCAAATATTTTGTGCCCTTGCGAGTTTAACATTATTGACTTTGAAACGGTGTCTAATCGACTATTAATTAGTTGAACACTACCTAACATATTTATTATATAATGAAAAACAAATAATTCTCAAAGGTATTCAAAAGAGGTCAATTAGTCCGCCATGACAGAAAACAATTCGGTAGAATTCACAACATTTAATTAATCACGATGTAATTAAAAAGTATAAATAACCTACGCACACATGTATCCGTCAACAGTAATAAACACAGAACCACACAATAACACGTATCCTAAGTATTTCATGTAACAAACCCGAGTGTTACCATCAATAAGTCTACACTACCCACACTCCCGAGTGCCCCTGAGTACTTCCGAACCTCAGATCATAGAAAAAAAGAGATATATGCTATCATAGCAAATTAGTACGAGAACCACTGTCGCCACTTTTGGAACAGTTTGCGACACAATTACAAACGCTCCTTATGAATATAAAGATCTTCCACTCATTAAAATTCCGCACACTCTCAATCTAACACTATTATTCGTCACTCATCACTAGCACTAAGCTAAAATACTGTATTTATATCATCGATCGCTTTCGGTCCGTCGCCAGTGTGTACGTTTTAGGTCAGTGAGCTCAATAGCGTCTTGGCACATCTCCCTTGTTTCTATGATCTGAGTTCCGAACGCTCCCGAGTACACCCGAGTTAATAAGTGTGGAATGCGCTCTATCGTGGAAGATTTACGAGGCGCTGGATTATCTCCGCCATCGTCACATGAACAGGTAAGGGTTTACAATTTTATGGATATGGAGCCCCATTATCTGGAGTGGGGGCCCCGTTATCTGGATTGGGGAGTCCTATTATCTGAAGTGGGGGGGCTAAATTACAAGGCTAATGACTTGTGATTATTGCAGTGAGGGTAGTCTAGAATTGTTGGAGGTTATTGAGACTTTGAGTCGTGTTATTTGGTTATTTGTTACGACTTGAAGTTTATTGTTTGCTATAATTGAGAGTAATTTACTTCGTTGTTGTCAGTTTCTCACCCGATTCCGTCGGAGTCTAAAATAATGGTCATGTTTTTAGTTTGTATGTATGTGTCTATGTTTCTGGAGGCTAAACGAGTAAACCGATTGACCAAAGAGACGATTTCAAACATATAATTCACAAAAAAAATTAAAAGGGGCCGGTTTCCTCACGATATTTTTCTTTAAAGGCGGAGTTAATGCCATAAAAATTGTCTACCAGTAATTCTTTTATTATGATCACAACTGCAGCAATTTCTTCGATGCGCGGCACACGTACAATATAATATCATGTACGAGTACGTGCAACACGTTTAATGCTTCTGCAAATATACTTACTCTTCTGCACACGCTTTGAAGCAAGGTTCGTTCAAGACATTCAGTTTCAAACAAAGACGAACTAAAATTTTAATCCCTCGTCGCATTTGACGTAATAACGCTGACGGTATGCGCGCTCCATGTAATTTACTAAACATTATTTAACTTGGCAGCACGTAAAGTGTTACGTCACTCGTAGGCCCGGAGCTTGTGACTTTATAGTTTTGCTTTTATTAAATTCAGTATTTTAAGAATTTTTGAATTTTTTGGCCTTTTAGTGTAGCTTTTGATTTGTGACCTATGGTTAAATTATGAATGTTGTAAATAAGTCGAGCTATAGAGGTAATTTGCTGGGTTTTAATTAACTTGGTAGCACGCAAAGTTCCTGCTCTGAGCCAAGGCTTCGCGTCAGTATAATTGAAATGTTTTATTGAATAGGTAAATCAATATTTGAATAAATAATATTTAAATGATTTTTTTAATATCTATAATTCTATATGTTTTACTGTAAAAGTATAATATTGTGTAAAAAATCTCGTACTCTAACAAAGGAATTTGTAAGCAAAACTCAAAAAGAGAATCTTTTCAAATCTAAGACCTTATAATATAAGTTTAACTGCCGGATAAGTTTTTGAGGACTTAACTAGCCGATAATTTCACACTAGACTGTTACACTTTTTAATGTATTTGATGGCTAGTTTCTACCTAGACACTTAACTTTTAACTTGCATCACCTATATATTCTAAAGTCACAAAAAGCACCTGAAAACACATGTTCTTCGAGCTCGGCGTCAGGCTTCATGTAAACATTGATTAACTTAAACACGTAAAGTCGGACGATCTACATACATCAGGGAAACCTCTTTAATACGTATGCGGCAAGCAGAAAGGTACTACGCGGTCGTATTAAATTGAAAAACGGTTTACCTTTTGGGTAAAGAGCTTGTCAAAATTATACTGATAAGTTTGTATCGCTGTACAAGCGTGTTTAATAGGTGCAACTGCAAAAGATTCCTCTAAGATTGGATTTTAAAGTTACATATGGAAGATTTATTCTGAAGAAATATTAGGTGCCTATTTGTATCACTAAGTAGCATTGATGTGTGTCATAATATATGTGAGACATTACAGCATTGTTCATAAAGTTGGCAACTTATAGGCAAATCCATTGTTGTTACAAACGTCAATAAATTATTGACGAAAACCACTTTTCATCGTTAGCCAACCTATAAAACCATACATAAAAATGACGCTGTGACGTATAATTCATACTTAAATAATTATAAAAACTACAAAATATGTATTTTTTTGTTCAAAATTAAATCCCACATCAAGCTCCCCCACTATTAATATTGTTGAACCCTGTATAAACAAACGGGTCTTAATTTACGATCTGTCTCCTGGCTTATATATCCTAGAGCACACGCGATTTCATATTAGTGGAGCTCTTGAGACTAGGCGAGGAGCCGGGAGAGCGGCCGCAAATTCATTATCACCGCGAAGCTGCGAAGGCGAACATTTGTGAAAATCCCGCCATGCTTCAAGTTGTATATGGAAATACCTCAGATCATAGAAAAAATAAGATCTGCCATCATAGCAAATTAGTACGGGAACTACTGTCGCCACTTTTAGAACAGACTGCGACACAATTACAAGCGCTCCTTGTGAATATAAAGATCTCCCACACATAAAAAATTCCGCATACCATCAATCTAACACTGTTTTTCGTCACTCAGCACTAGCACTAATCGCGCATCGATTGCGTTTTAATTATGGTCAATGTGACCGCACTAAAGCGCCAACTTAATAGCGCCTTGGCACATCTCCTTTGTTTCTATGATCTGAGGAAAATACTTTGTCCGCCGTCTCCTGGACTAATTTGTTTTGATGTGGCTTATAACGTCGCGTCGCGGTTTTGTGTATTTTTTGTGTTGCGAGCTCTGTGAGCGCTGTCGGGGTATTCTGTGTATGCTCGGATTAAGGCGAAGGTAAATGGTAACGGCCAGTTTTAAATCTCTTATTTCGCCGTCAAATAATGCAGGTTAGTTGTGCAATTTTTTTATGTTAAACTAGAACATATATACATCAATCGTACCTGTGAATATTTAACTATTGTTGTAAATAATACTTAATGAAATAAATTCATGAATTCGTGTCTACCCAAAACATAAAAACGTTATTACTTTCAAACCGCTTAAGATATTTTCATGATTTGTTTTGTGTGAAAAGACTATGTTACTACCTATAATAATACCTGTTACTTTTTTTTTATTTTATGTTTTAGATACTAAAAAGTAATAATACGTCTAATTCTGCACAGCGCGCTCCTTGATAGGCGAGTCGTATTGCTCGGTGGATGTATGTCGCGTTGCTTGAGCTCAGCGCAGAACACTCAAAAGCTATACCGCCCAAATCACTCAAGGCCGTTGGCGTATACCGGGGCCTTAAGTCTGATTCTGCACAATGTTTTGTTTGAAAAACTTAAAGCTTTCAGTTATTTGTGCTTGAGTGAACTGTAATTTGTGAGTTGGCAGCTTTAGAGGATATATTTTGTTAATCTTCACACAATATTAGGTATAAATGCGAAAGTTTGTATATGTTATTAAATATAATATAATAAACATAATAAAATATTTCAAAAACAAGTGACAAGGGCAGGATTGAACCCGCGACTTCTGCCGAACCGTGGCGTCGCTCTACCCACTGAGCTGCCGTGTCCCATAATCGGCCTATAATGTTCCCACTGCTGGGACACAAGCCTCCTCTGTGAGAGGGAGTGGGCCGTAGTCCACCACGCGGGCCCAGTGCGGGTTGGTGGACGTCACATGTCTTCGAATTTTTGGTTCTAGGACATGCCGGTTGCCTCACGATGTTTTCCTTCACCGTTAAAGCAAGTGATAATTAATTTCTAATACGCACATGACTTCGAAAAGTCAGCGGTGCGTGCCTCGGGATCGAACTCGAACCATTCGCCGTGGGAGGCACATGGTTAATCCACTAAGCTATCACTGCACTGCCGTGTCCCGCCTGCCTGCATTAGTTGAAACTTTTCGCAGTCGGCTTTTATGTGTTTTTGTCTTGTTTTAGGCGTACTTTAAGATATTTTTTTTATTATAACTGAAAGTTTTGTAAATGAAAAAGGATAAAAGTCAAAACTTGAATAGACATAAACCACTAGCATAACATTTTTAATATCCTTTGGATACAGAACGCTACTGCAACGCCTCAACATATAACTTTCCGTATGGTTAACCGTTTTTATGACACTTTTATTTGTCATAAACAACTTTATGTCTCCCTTAAAACGACCACTTCCGCCTAATTTACTAACAGAAACTCAGTACCCATTTATGTAACAATAAAAGCCTTAATATTCAATAAAACCACGGAACAAATATAGAAACAAACCCATACATTACATTGGGATCCAACTTAAGTAATTTTCAGGCCATACTGTATCCCAACCCCCCATTACTATTCATGAAAGCCCAGGTTCGAATCCACCTCACCCCTTTGGATTCCATTAAACTGGAATCCAACCCTTGTATGTACCAAAAAACCTCATATAAATATTTACAAGGGGGTGAACTTATATCAAACAATATTATACTTTACAATTTCAGTTATAAAGTCAATTTCTATTTGCGCGTTTCTATTTTTGGGTTGATTTTTTCCGCTCATGAATTTCAGTTGGAATAAGTTATTTTGTAAAAGTATTGGGATCATTCTTTTATTATTATTATTGTAAGAACAAGGTTCTAAAACTTTGTAATATTTTACCATATATAAGTTCTAACTTATCTTTATTTTTGTTGAAATGAATATGAACGAAGCCTTCTAATCTAATGTACCTATTCTGTGGACGCTCCTATTATAAAGTGTGAACGTCATAGATGTCATAAATGTATATTTTTTGTGAATTTGAAACATGTCAAAGCCATGTTATGCTTCTATTAAGATTAAAATATACATTTATAATGTATAGATGGTGATATCGCATCGATGTCCGATAACTGCAAAGTAATTGGCATTGAGTTGGAAATACTGCATAAGTTTTCCGATAGATGTCGCCAAACGCTCCAAAGAAGCGTATTACAAAGGGGTCTCAAATTTCAAATGAGTCGGGCGAGACCCGGTAGCTCAGTTGGTTTCAAAGCACTAGCCACGGTACGGCAGAGGTCGCGGGTTCAATCAAATCCCGCTCGGGTCATATGATTTTTGAGAATCACTTATATATTTAATAAAGTCATAGATGTCGTCCCTTCCTTGTTCCGTTCGTTGGAATATTAAATGGTCGTCGCAAACCACGCCTCCGCACTTTATTTCTTTTTCTGCTAGTTATTTAATCTAATCTATGTCCACATCAAGTTATCATCAATTTTGTTAAGTTTAATAACAGATAATGTGGTTGAAAGGAATTACAATACGTACCCCAAGTTTGCGTCAGTCTGTCTACACTTCATCCCCTCCTGCTACCCCTCTCAAAAATCTTGCTCTGCAACGCATCACGTAGCTAACTTCTGAGACGCAAACTTGTGTGGCGCGTATTGTATATGAATTTCGAAACATTATTGTAGAATACATATTATGTAATATAATATACCTAATTTATGTATAATCCGAATGTTTTATTTTAATAGAAGTAATCAAGAGATATTGTACATGTAATATTTGCAAGCACATACGATTATATTTTTAACCCCCTTATAATTTTTTAACCCCCGACACAAACAAAGGGGTGTTATAAGTTCGGGTGACCGTATCACTGTAGTGTTTGTTTGCAGAATCAATTTTAACTACTAAATGTGTTTACTGAGCGGTCCCGGCGTATTTAATGGTTAAAAATTATTTGAAACTATTATTTTTTACTTTTTAAGATAAAGTTTTTTGTATCGGGGTTTTTCTTTAATTACATTTTTTTATCAATATTTGTATTCTTCTAAAATAAATTTCATCTTTATTATGTGGATTACCTACCTTTTTAGCACGTGACTGTCCAAGAACACATAACTTATTCTTTCATATCTTTAAACGTAAAAATACAAAGTCATTAAAAATACATTGTGCTTGTAACACAAGTTAAAACAGGGAGGATGTAAAGCAAGGACTTCATAGCTTGAAGGATCGCTCGGTGTGAGAGTCCTAGACATAACATAACTATGTACTATAGACTGTTGCATAGTCCTGTGCCATACGGATGGAAAGTTTGACTAACTTTGACTTCACTCAAATACCTACATAATTGTGTTTTGTTTAATTTTATGTATTTTCATGGACTGTTAAGTAATATTTATATAGATTAATTCCATTTTATAGTGGTTTTGAAAATTTAGGTAACAGTTTTTAAATATTGAGATATACCGAAAAGAGCATATTCTTTAACTTATTATTCATTTATTTATAATAACTTAACCTAGCTAAGAAGCATGTACATATGTATAATTATGCAATGTACTTACACAACTAACATAACAGTTACATCACTAGTCACAGTAGTCACCCATCACACGCCGGAGCGCACTACGAAAGTGCTTTCCGTGACGTCATTGTGCTACACTTCACTTTGCTTCCATTGTACGTGCAATTTCTTAGCGCACTACACGTCATAATCACGGGCGTACATGTACTTAAGTGTGTAAGCCGAAATACGCTAGTGGCCTACTATTAAAAAAGTACACATAAATTATTTTATTTCAAAGAAGGAATAGCACAACAAAAAAGTAAAAGCAAAAATAATAATTTATCACAAAATGGAAAACATAGACGCTTTTAAATTTTTTGGAGGGAGTATCGCTCCGTCCTTGTCGCGCGAAGCAGACGTAGGTGGTGTTACGTCACTAGTAGGTAGTGCCGTCTGTGTCTAGCAAATCATTTTAAACGCTTATAACTTTGCCAATTTTGTAGATGTTTCATCGGTTTTTTTGGTGTTAATTGTCTTTTTTCAAATAGTTTACAGATTCACAATAAAAAAAAGTAGTTAACATCCCTATTGTAAGTACTTTGGCGTACGTACTTATAAATGTGAACAACTTTTAGGATCACATGGCACGTCACATATTACCCTCGTCTTATGATTTAATATTTTGACAGATTTTGAAACTAGATGCATAGCTATTCTTTTTGGAACGAAGTGCGGTAGGATTTGACTGGGAGAAATTGTCACCAGCAGTGGCGAAGGGTCCCTACAATACGATTATTACCGGTTTCCCTTAAAAAAATAGCACAGGCAGTATTGCCTACTTTTATTAATTAGCTTTTCGTGGACAGGTAAGCATTTGTAGCTCCGGCTTACCTCTTACAAAAACTGACCCTTCGCTACTGGTCACCAGTACCTAACATAAAAGCACACACAAGTAACACTTTCAGTAAAAAAATTACGACTTTGTTTGGAGATTTTGCAATTCGTTAAAAAGTCTCCAAACAAAGTCATATTTTTTTTTTTAAGTCGGACACAACATTTTACCGCGGAGGGGTTTAGAATAAGGTACTGAATGATCTCCTTTTTACCCGACTGCGGCGAAGCCCAAAAGGAGGGTATAGTGTTTCACCTGTATGTTAGTATGTGGGTATGTATGTATGACATACATACCCACATACTAACATACAGTGTGTATGTATGTATTTTCGTTTCTGTGTTCCCTACTAGAGACTAAACGAGCAAACGGATTTTAACATATGACATATCATTAGATTTGTATTGACGTCGCAAGTAACATAGGCTATATGGATTATGAAAAAAACCAACATGGCGGATTTTAATCGCCATTATGAGAAGTCGTAAAAAATAAAAAAAATCCGACATGGTCAGTTGGGTTATCAAAATGAAGGACTTAAAGAGACAATTCCGAAAATATATAATATATGTCATAGACATCAAAAACTAAAAATAGAAAAATAAAAATAGAAAATTAAAAATTTTATAAAAACCCGACCGCGGTTTGCGTTACGTCTTATCTGTTGTTATAGAACCACCAAAATAGAAAAGGAAAACAAGACATTGCAGTCGGGACCCAGTGTTTCCGGGTATTTAATAGTCATATAATGGGTCCCGACTGCAATGTCTGACAGATAAGACGTAACGCAAACCGCGGTCGGGTTTTTATAAAATTTTTAATTTTCTATTTTTATTCGATACGCTGTCATTTACATCCCGTATGATGATGGTGGCAGATACAATCTCTTATCTCTTTTTGAATGCCGTATCGCTATCGCGGTGATTGGACTCACTTTTTTTATAACATCAAATATTATTTGATTCTATAGAATAGTAAGGAGCCGTCCTTAGTCTGAACAACGTTAATTATAGAAAAACAGTTATTTAAATGTCGCAGTCTATTTAGTCTATAGCAGTGTTTCCCAAACTTTGTTCTGCCACGGCCCGGTAATTTTCATACTGGCCCTTCGTGACCCACTCAATAGTTTTAATCCCCTGTCCCCCGCTAGTTACATGTATAAATTACACTAGAATTATTCCGACTGCTGACAGAATACCACCGGAGCAAAATCAAAATGTGTTTAATCAATGAATGTCAATATGATACAGAAGTTAGAAGCGGTGGCGCTTACGATGCGTCGATCGATAATATATTTTAAAACAAGGCGGGAGTGCTGCGACCCGGTATTTTATATTGATGGCGCGGTACCGGGTCGGGACCTGGCAAATGGGAAACGCTGGTCTATAGCATAATATACCCAAGTAATTGCAATGCTAGCTCAAACTAAAAAGCGCACGTTTCCATTCTCGTCCATTTGCATAAATTACAAAACTGCAGACATAACTGTTTGTGGCGCGGAGATTTTTAATTCCAGTGTACTTTTTATTGAAAGTTAATGAAAATGTCCCCGATTTTGAGCAATTCTTATTTATATCAACATTTTCATTGTGAATATAAACTTCCTTTCTGTAAGTATCGAAGACCGGTATAGCGGTTACCTATTATACATTTTACATTTTGAACAAAGCTCTAAACAGGGGGTCTACTCTGTAAATCCGTCAACGAAGATACGGGGCCGTCCGAAAGTACAATAGATATAAGATTCCGTCATTACAAGTGTCAAATTCAATTTTTCGGACGGATAAAAACACATCGGGAGTAGGGACAGCTGTCAAATCGTGCTATCATTTATTCTTAGTTCGGGCCCCGAACTAATCTTAAGTCCGTAGGTGATACGGAGTAAGAAACGCCCGTAACTAAGGTCGAAACTACGGATTTCGTGCTTAGAGAGTAGACCCCCAGGCTCTGTTACACGTGCTCATTATTTAGCACGTGCCACACTGAGTAGATAGATGTACTATAGGGACTTTAGAGATTTGAAAATTTAGTTTTTTCTTTTTATTAAGTTTTAGCTTCGCATGGGTGCAATTTAGGTACCTACTGATGTGGCGACATCGAGCTTTCTGTGCGTTCTATGCTGTATCTAAGTTACATATTAAGCACGTAAACCTTTTGAGGTAATTTCTCTAAATAGTGGTGAAAACCGCATTAAAATCCATTGTGTAGTTGAGAAGAACTAAGCGGACAAACAGACAGACACGAAAGCGCGAGGTTAAAAGAAAAAACGTTGGTCAGTTTTAAATACACGTTTCGCTCACATCCTTGGTGAAGAGGCAGCCTTATTGATATTATGTATAGCCAAAATACTACTTACCTCATCATCATAATCAACCCACTTCGCAACCAAAAAATGATTTCATTCCAACCTTTTTCACCTGCGAACACTTACCCTCTGAGCGTACTTTTCTTCCCAATTTCTCCGCCAAAGCCACTCCCGGCTAGTTATCATACAGATTGTTTCGTTTCAGTAAAATATGTGGTAAATTGGAGCGTGTGTACGCCCAATTTGCGTTGATTTCTTTATCCGAGACCGGCTTGGACGTGACTAGCCCGCGATGAATCCAAATGAGAAGGCGGGTGGGGTCGCAGTGATAGCGGGGTGATATTTGGTTTAATACGATTTTAAAGACAAATATTGATCATAATTATTTCATAAATCGTTGCCTATTATATACTAGAATTGTTCTATATCGTTGGTGTGCTGAAAATGCAACTCAGTAATCCTAGCATTATTGTTTTTTATAAGTAGGTATTCATTACCCCGTCATATTGAACGTAGATCTACACGAGACATGGTATTTTTTTATGGTGTAAACTGAATGGTCTACTATCTACGTTACGTTGCTTGATAGGTTAAAAACGATTTGCATATTTGTAATAATATAAATGTTCAAAAGTTTTAGCTAATTTTCTTCTTGCAATTACATAGGTACTATAAACATGCCATACTGTTTATATCATTCTTTGAATCTACAGACGTAGATTTAAATAAGCAAGTAGTTCATAGCCATAATTATTCTCGATAAGATTACTATAAAGTAGCGTACGTGCTTTAAACAAACTGTAACAATATATTATAATCAATAAAACGAATGAATAATTAATAAAACTAGAAGCTGCACAATCGGTTGTTATTTTAAATATGCGTAAAATATTATGCTTTGTATTGAGGTTAAGTTACAATACAATGGAAAAATGATTTTTCTTTGTTCATGTAAGGCAAACAGTCAATTGAATGAATCATGTTTTATATACTGTCACGTACCTAGGTACCCACAATTTTCTTTGACTTTAAAAGTTTCTAAAAACAATGTTGAATAATTATTGAGTAATACGCTATTGGATGCAAATGACGATGAAGCTTGTTTGGTTATGACTGGTATACGAGTATATTCATAATTATAATTATTTTGATGCACAATGCACATAACACACCTATAATAAGTAATAAATCAATAAAGGGGTAAGATATATGGGTCACATTATTAGTGGTCCGACGACCATGCGGTTGGCAAAGGAAACATGGGTATACAGCCACATAATATATTAAATTTTAATGCACCCTCACTAATCACGAACGCCCAAACTGGGACTCAACCACAAAACTCTCTTTTGACATTTATATTCGCGTAGACGCCCAACCAGAGTATAGATGACCTTTTTATCGTCGAAGCGGTAAGGTCCGAATTGGCTTTTAAATCCTTCAAAGGGCCTTTGAAGTATGACAGCGTAGTTCAGTACTTAGGGAGACGTTTCAAGCGGTTATTTTAATGCTGATACCTACCCGCTTTGTAATGATTTCAGTTTGATGTTTGCTTCGGTTTAAATGGTTTCGTCGTAATGGAATTGTAAGTGGGTATATGGATTTTGTGGTGGAGTTTTAGAGTTATTATGGACTTTCATAGGTACTACGTTTTATTGTTCTTTATGAATTATTTATGTTTTATGTTATTTCTCTAGAAGCATATAGCTATGACAGAGCTGGATATTGTTTTTAAATAGACCTGAAATATATTTTATACAAAGTCGAAATTTTTTAGCCTGTAAATACTTTTTTACAAAGGAATAATGTATAATTTGGTATTTTCCAATTCGCCATGTAACCACATTATTAATAAAAACACGTAAAAAAGCTAATCCTACTTTTATGTGATTGATTTTTTTTGACATCATAAACCGCATTTTACGTAAAAAGATGGTAAAAAAACAAATTCTCAAATTACTAATTCTTTTTATCTTTGTCCACAGAACTAAGAAATGAATCAGTGGAGAGCGCAAGTACATCAACGGGTAGCTCGCAAGAAGAGACCGAGGAGCCCAAAGCCTTCATGAGGACACCAGCAGTCGGCGGAGTCGCAGTCAGGAGCGGCGAGGACGCCCTCCTGACCTGCGTAGTCCTCGGAGCGAAGGGTCGGCCGGTGCTGTGGAGGCGAGCGAAGGACCTCCAGCTTCTGACGGCAGGGGGCGTCAGGGTGACGAGGGATGACAGGGTCGATGTCCTGCATGATGACAGTGAGTGTTGCTTTTATTGTTAACCCTTTTACTGTCCGCGAAGCAGACACAATATAAAACAATCGCCGTGAACTATATGTGGATCACTGCAGAAGGAAAGGGTTCAGTCTCCCTTTTTCTCCTATTCGATGGATAGGACTATCGTTGCAATGGCTTTTTGGTGAAATGGACGCTCGATCTATTCGAAATTGTGGTAGATCGATGGAATTTCGGCAATTCGGACGTTCGATCGAATTAGCCATCGGGCATAGACATTCGAAAAAAAGCAGTAAATTCATAATTTTGTGGGTTGACTTAGAGTAAACTTAAAAACAACCACCAGTAAAGTTCTCAGTAAACTTAAAAAAAAAACAGCAGAAAAAAATTCTCAGTATAATACCCACAAAAGTATACCTACTGAGAATTTTAAAGCAGAAAGAAGGTCTGATTCAATTTTGAACGCAAGCAATCTCTAAAGTGCTTTTGCATTAAAAGCATTATTAAGCATTATTTATAATCAGAGTCTACGTACCGTAGAATATAAATCCGTTAAAATGTTGCAATTCAATAATGAACGTTTTAACGTTTTCAATGCACTTTTATAGAGTAAACCTCCAATGTTAACCTTTAACATTGAACTCAACCCTCACTTTTCAGTTTAAAAAAGTTTTAACCTGTAATAAGCAAGCTCTTTTTGACCTTGAACCAAATACATAATAATTTATGTGCCACGAACGCTTCTGAATTTGCAATTGTAATGTCGGCAGCAAGATACAGTCAACGAAGATTTACTTTGCAGTTCCTCTTTCTAAGTATTAAGCGTAGAAAGGTCAAGAGGTCTGTAAAACACTCGGATCATAGAAACAAGGAGATATGCCATCATAGCAAATTAGTACGGGAACAACTGATGCCACTTTTAGTACATTTTTCGACACAATTACGCGCATAATTAAGCGCTCTTTGTGAATAAAAAGATCTCCCACGCATTAAACATTCCGCACACCCTCAATCTAACACTGTTAATCGTCACTCAACACTAACACTAAACTAAAACACTGTATTTATACCATCGATCGTGTTCGGTTCGTCGCCAGCGCGTACCTAATATGAGCAATTTGCTCAAGTTCAGGCATCAAGCTCGATAGCGCCTTGGCACATCTCCCTTGTTTCTATGATCTGAGGTAAAACACTATTAAAGACACTTTATGCGTAAAAAATAAATTTTGTGATATATTTATGTATAGTTGAATAAAAAAGCTTTTTCCAAACATGGGTTTCCCAAACAGACCATAGAAACAAAGGAGATGTGCCAAGGTGCTATTGAGTTTAACGCTTCGACATGACCAATTTGCCGATAAATAGTGTTTTAGTTCAGTGCCGAGTGACGAATAACTGTGTTGGATTACGGTGTGCGGCATTTTTAGTGTCTGAAAGATCTCTATATTTACAAAGGAGCGTTTGTAATTTTGTGACGCACACTGCTATAGAAATAGTGACAGCGATTCCCATACTAATTTACTATGATAACATATCTCCTTGTTTCTATGACCTGAAGTCACAAGGCTTATTGCCACCAATACACCTTGTATTGTTACTTTTTAAAAACCGATGAGGAGAAATATGCTGCTCTTTCTCGTAAAATATCCTCTAAGGCGCCTTTTACAACATTCACGCGAAAAGAGGTTTAGTTTATTCTTTGCTAAAAAAACACTATCCATCAGTTAATAAAAGGGCTCGAAGGAAACTGACTGCCTTCAAATTTGTGTAGGTACTAATTGTCCGTGTCTTAGGTGACGAGCCTCTGCCCGGCCCTGGCATCGCGAAGGGAGGCGACGTCTGGGCGCTGGTCATCAAGTCCGTGAAGCCATCAGACGCAGGACTTTACATGTGCGAGCTGAACACAGAACCACCTGTCAGGAGCTTCCATAAACTTACAGGTTAGTTTTTAGTTTTTTTTATATTATAGGAGGCAAACGAGCAGACGGATCACGTGATGGTAAGTGATTACCGCCGCCCATGGACACTCGCAACACCAGATGAGTCACAAGTGCGTTGCCGGCCTTTAAAAAACTGCTCTTGCCTTGGGCATTGTTGAGCGCAGTTTTTTCCCCCCCCCACAACAATGGATTTATCAACTGCGTCATCATGGGGGGTGGGGGGTGGGTTGGGCCTCCGGTACCCTCACTCACTCGGCGAAACACGACGCAAGCGTCGTTTCACGCCGGCTTTCTGTGAGGCCGTGGTATTACTCCGTTAGTAAGCTTAGTCGCTTATAATAAGTGTTAGAGAACGTCCCTGAACGCTCCTTCGATGTGTTTACGCTCACATGCAAAGTAGTGTATGTAATACACACAAATTCGTCTCCATCATTGGTGAGTCCTACCGGGGTCGATGAAGCAAATTTTTCCCAACTGTCCCGTTAATGGGACTGGACGACCGGGGAGGATCGGAGTTACCCCAAGTTCACAGTAAAATTGCTGCATGCACACAAGCATTGGCGTGCCTAGACTCTAGGCACGCCAATGCTTGTGTCGCCAATGCTTGTGTCGCCAATGCTTGTGTCAAAAAATGCGCCCGACGCATTTTTTTGGTTTTAGAGGGTATTTAAATTAATTTTTCATGAATATAACGAGTTAATAATGTTATTAAAGCAATACGTGCATTAAAAATCACTTACATACAATGATGAAAAATGAATACTCCCCAAAACGAAAAAAAGAAACCGGACAAGTGCGAGTACGTCTCGCGCCCTAAGGGTTTCGCTATTACATCATAGTAGATATACCATATCTTGATCATAGATGGCGCTACTGCATACATCTAGTAGCGCCATCTATGAGCAGATGGCTCCACTTATGGTGCGGTGACAGACGGACAACAAAGTGATCTTATAAGGGTTCCGTTTTTCCTTTTGAGGTACGGAACCCTAAAAATGCGTCGGGCTTGCCTTCTAGGCACGTCACAGAATACGGGGGTTATTTATTATACTAAACGTGATAAAAAAAAAAAAAACTAACTTAGGGCCTAGTTCACCGACAAGATAACAGTCCGTTAAATTGAAAACGGCTGTTTATCACATCTTTTTCCATACAAAACGTCATGTTAAACGGCCATTTACAATTTATCGGACTGTTATCTTGTCGGTGAACTTAGCCCTTATTCTAGTTACAATGGGGAGAATCCTTTTAGGCAAATAGTTTGCTTGTGTTAGGATAACTTGATACTAACCAACCAATCTCTTGCAGTCATATCGCGAGGGCTGACACCTCCAGAAACTCAGAATGTGACAGACAGTTACTCCTCCAACATCCCCACGCTGTCATCTCTGGCGCTGTCTCACAACTACACGGACTGCTGCATAGCTGCCAACGTCACGAAGACCTGCCTCGGTTTCTGCAGCATTCAGACCATCTTGGAGGGGACTGGGCAGGACCCGGAGACCTGCCAGCCCGATTTCCCAGCTATTGTCAAGTGAGTGAAGGTTTTTTGGCTAAATCTTCTATGATCAGTCGGAAAGATACAAACTACATGGACTGCTGCATAGCTGCTAACGTCACGAAGACCTGCCTCGGCTTCTGCAGCATTTAGACCATCTTGGAGGGGACTGGGCAGGACCCGGAGACCTGCCAGCCCGATTTCCCAGCTATTGTCAAGTGAGTGAAGGTTTTTTGGCTAAATCTTCTATGATCAGTCGGAAAGATACAAACTACACGGACTGTTGCATAGCTGCCAACGTCACGAAGACCTGCCTCGGCTTCTGCAGCATCCAGGCCATCTTGGAGGGAACTGGGCAGGACCCGGAGACCTGCCAGCCGGACTTCCCAGCTATTGTCAAGTGAGTGAAGGTTTTTTGGCTAAATTTTCTATGATCAGTCGGAAAGATACAAACTACACGGACTGCTGCATAGCTTCCAACGTCACGAAGACCTGCCTCTGCTTCTGTAGCATCTAGACCATCTTAGAGGGGATTGGACAGGACCTGAAGACCTGCCAGCCGGACTTCCCAGCTATTGTCAAGTGAGTGAAGGTTTTTTTGGCTAAAGATTTTATGATCAGTCGGAAAGATACAAACTACACGGACTGCTGCATATCTGCTAATGTCACGAAGACCTGCCTCAGCTTCTGCAGTATCCAGACCATCTTGGAGGGGACTGGGCAGGACCCGGAGACCTGCCAGCCCGATTTCCCAGCTATTGTCAAGTGAGTGAAGGTTTTTTGGCTAAATCTTTTATGATCAGTCGGAAAGATACAAACTACACGGACTGATGCATAGCTGCCAACGTCACGAAGACCTGCATCGGCTTCTGCAGCATTCAGACCACCTTGGAAGGGACTGGACAGGACCCGGAGACTTCCCAGCTATCGTCAAGTGAGTGAAGGTTTTTTGGCTAAAGATTCTATGATCAGTCGGAAAGATACAAGCTGTATGAGGCCAAAATATTTGTAGTATGACCGATTTTTTAGTATAGGAGGAAATTTCTTTCGAGAATAAAAAACAGTTATTCTATTAATATCGATGCAATTTTAAGTAAAACGTTTACTTCAAATTCTTATGGTTAAATACTTACACCTTAAAATATTGTGACGAATATTTTAAATCGTTAATTTTCGTTCATTTCACTTTGATGCTTAAGTGTTAAATAAAAACAACAACAACATATCACTTGACATGAGACTTGACAACAGATTAAATTGAACATGCTCTCAGAAACGGGTGCTATAAAAAAGCTGTACGTCCCCTAACTAAACTGCCAAGACCCTCGACCTTAGCGTCGGTCATCAATCACCTCACTTTCAGTAAGATAAGATAGATTGTATACCTGCAATTGATGTTACGAACTATCCTTAGTTTACAACAGCAATTTATCAACAGCACTTTATAACGGTATAATAAACTGCGAATTTTCCATCAACTGGCGGAACCGGAAAACACGTCAAATTACAGTTTAATAGACTTCATTTTTCCTGACGAAAGTCGTAGTTTTATTGGTTCAAACAAAAAGCTTTCTCGCCTCTTGTTCTTAAATTCTCTCAAATCCATATAACTAGTCTTTTCCCAACTATATTGGGGTCGGCTTCCAGTCTAACCAGTACGCTTAGCATGACCACGATAGAAACGGGTTTTGTCTATTGAATAGACAAAGTGACAGATTATATAACGATTTCTACCATTTTATGCATACAATGAAGAGAAGAGATGTTTTTATTCTTCAGTAGACAAAATTGTGATAAACCAGGCATGGGTCACTGCGTGCTTGGGCTGAAGAGATAACGAGTTGGACAGAAAGGTAGAATGGCTTTGGTAGAATGATCATGCTAAGCCGGCTGCCTAACCCTGCGAGGAACACAAGCGTGATGTTTTGTTTATGACCATATTCTCGCATCCACCTCATTTTAAAAACTAAGCTTAATAAAATATCCCACAAATTCTTCAACAAAACTCTTTCTCCACCAGATGCATGGCAGACGGACGCAACCACGTCCCCTGCTGTGTGCAGGAGCGAGTGCCCGATATCTGCCAAGATGTCTGCAGAGGAGAGTTCACTCCTGTGACGGATAATATCAAGACCCATTACTCCTGTGCCTCTTACATGGAGAAGACGCTAGCCTGCATTGTTGAAGGCATCGGTGAGTTATTCACAATAATTTGGTTTAGTTAAAATCACACAAGAATCTTCTGAAATCTATTTGCGTAAATTCCTTTGTAATACAATACGTATTGTGTTTAATGTGGTGCTTTTACTAGGCGATTCAGTCGGTCAACTTTTAGTTGATCAAGTAACATCGAAAACGAATTGCGTTCACACGCTAGAACCGATAAAAGGACCGACTGATTTTTCCATCGTCAGATATCTATTATCCAAGGAATAAAATTAGATAATAAGTTGCAACTCGCATGATGACATCACAGAATTGAACCGACTGGCACGCCAAAAGTTGACAGGAAATCAAATTTTTGTCGTTCAATAAAAGTTAATCAACTTTAATTGAAAGCGTGTTCTCATTATACCTACGATTGTCATTCAATTCGTTAATCATTTTAAGTTAACTAAAATCACCTAGTGAGGACAACGCATAAGTTTAAAATTTTCTTGAAAGAGATAAGCTATACCAAATCAACCTATTTCTCAGTAACTAATTCAAATCACTAACAATTCTAATCAGTCAAATGTTAGCTGATTAGTTCAACCGACCTAAAGTGAATGAACCAACCATTATCCTTTAGGATCCTTTGTTCTAGAAGCTGGCTTTATTTAACCTAAAATTCATTTACAGAACTACTCCCAAGTCCACCAGAGGATGTTGAAGTGGAACCTCTAAACGAGAAGCAACTGAACGTATCCTGGAGCCCCCCAGTCGAGAACACAGACTCCGTCATAGAGTACGTGGTCAACGTGACCACACTGCGGTCCTTCGACGCCCACCTCATCGACCCCTCAGAGAGCTCCATTAAAAGCAATGGGACCATGAAGAGTATCCTCCCAATGACGTACAAAGTGCCTCCAAATAAGACGTATTTGGTTTTGAACGATTTGCTACCGTTCACGATGTATGAAATCACGGTGACGTCGTTCAATATTCATGGGTCCAGCTTGCCTAGTTATGCGATCAGGTGAGTCTACATCAAAAATTTATTAATTTAGCTATTTTCGAAACTTGCAGCTCCACTATACAGCCACTACTATAAAACTGCAGTGATAGCCTAGTGGTTTCACCATGTGCCTCCCACGGCAAATGGTTCGAGTTCGATCCCGAGGCACGCACCGCTGACTTTTCGAAGTCATGTTCGTATTAGAAATTAATTATCACTTGCTTTAACAGTGAAGGAAAACATCGTGAGGAAATCTGCATGCCTAGGAGTTCTCCATAAAGTTCTTGAAGGTGTGTGTCAGTCTGCCGACCCGCACTTGGCCAGCGTGGTGGACCATGGCCTATCCCCTCTCTCTACCCCCTATCCCATTCTGAGAGGAGGCCCGTGCCCAGCAGTGGGACAGTTTATAAACAGGGCTGATATTATATACAGCCACGATATATGTTCATGTTTCTACGAATTTGTTCAATACTTTCAACTATTTAACTCGTTCCATGATTCCGGATAATTGGTATTTTGTTACGATCACCAAATGATTTTCATGAACACAAAATTTAATGCATATTATGTCTAATAATTAAATAAAGCGTGTCTATGATGTATTATGTAGTAGTTACAATACCTATATTAATTAATTAGGGGTATCTTTATTAATTTGTGGAACTCGTATTGTTGTTTGTGCGTCCATTCCTGTTCATTCGCTTAATGAATAATGAATTGTTGTATAATTTGCAAGAGCAGTGGTAGCCTCGACATAGAAGTCGTGGGCCATGGGTTCGAACCCCGGTAGACTTACACCTTCACCACTGAAACGGTGAAATGTCCTAGAACCAAAAATTCAAATACATATTGTGACGTCCACCAACCCGCACTGGGCCCGCATGGTGGACTACGGCCCACTCCCTCTCACAGAGAGGAGGCCTGTGTCCCAGCAGTGGGAACATTCTACCGTGTTAGGCATATTTGCTGTATCTCAAAAAAACCTAATTTTATGATATCAGCTTTTAAAGTTGTTAAAAATCACAGTTACAAGAGTTTTAAATAAGCCCATATGATGAATCGGTTAAAGTTAGATGAAAACATGTTTTTGTGGTTGATAAAGGACCCTAATTATGCACCTGTTACGCGAATATTATGTATCTTAAGATAACAGACATGTGCGTGACACGGCAGCATTATAAGCTACAATTTAATCATGTCTTAGGTTTTCGCGATTACTTCACAATACTACACATTATAATAAAACAAGTTTAAACGGATTGAATCGCGTATATTAAAAAAAAATTACAGATTTTTCCTAACGCGTTTTATTATAAAGCTATAATTTGTATTAGACACCAAAAATGTTTTCCACCTTAGGTCTCTAACCTTAACCCCTGGTAAGATGAAGTCCACGGAAGTAGCCGCAGCCCCCAAGCTGCCGGACGTGAGGGGGTGCTGCGTGTCAGCGGGGGTCAACCACTACGGCTGCGTCGACAAGCTCTGCGATCCCACCAAGACCTTCGAGATCGCAGTAAGTCGGGGGTCATCGATCATCTAAGTGTTGGTGAAGAGTTCATTGATCGTCATCACGGGAATATGAATCATATTATGAGGTGGATAAAGATTAAAATCTTTATTTAAGGTTTTGGAGTACTTTTGCCTTCACAGACTGCCAAACCCTTCACTTTAAGCCAGAGATTCTCAACCTTTTTTATGTGGAGTCTCTCTGGATTATGGAAACTATACTCATACTTCCCATTTTACTTTTTTTCATTGTTACGATAAAAAAACATCATTTTTACAATTATTTCTCAATAAATTATAAGCATAAACTAAAACTTTCGTGTTCACTCCTAACAATAATTAAAGTGAAAGAAAGAATAATTGGTTTTTTTAGATTGTTATATTATTTTCATATTTGGGCCCTCCTTATGATCTCTATACGCACCTCCCTAGGGAGGTGCGTCCCACTGGTTGAGAAATGAGAAGCCAGCTTGCTCTAAACAATTATATAAAATGCCCTACACCCCACAATGCCCAAAATACGGAACCCACAACATCCATCACCATCACCATCGAACCACCCACTAACCCCCATACCACCAGCTACCACGCCACGTGTGACTAACGCCCCATCACCCACTCGAGCCGCGTTAACCCCTCAGCTGCAGGTGACGGACCTGATGATCTGCGCGCCGTGGGCCGGCGTCACCTTCGGCTGCCTCGCCAACGGCATGGACCACACGCCCTGCTGCCGGTCCAAGGGGCTGCCGGACTCCTGCCTGCCGTTATGCAGCGGCAATATAACCACGCTTGACTTCAATCATTTCAAGTGAGTTGCATTAAGTTACTTAAGACCCCTAAGAGTATTTATTTATAATCTGAGTGGATCGGCGTTACCTTCGGCTGCCTCGCCAACGGCATGGACCACACGCCTTGCTGCCGCTCCAAGGGGCTGCTGGTCTCCTGCCTGCTGTTATGCAGCGGCAATATAATCACGCTTGACTTCAATCATTTCAAGTGAGTTGAATTCTGTTACTTAAGACCCGTGCGAGTAGGTATCTATATATGGTGGCCTTCGGCTGCCTCGGCAACGCAATGAACCACACGCCCTGCTGCCGGTCCAAAGGCTTTCCGGACTTCTGTCTACCGCTGTGCAGCGGGAACATCACTACGCTTGATTTTAATAATTTCAAGTGAGTTGAATGCTGTTACTTAAGACCTATGCAAGTATCTATCTATGGTGACCTTCGGCTGCCTCGCCAACGGCATGGACCACACGCCCTGCTGCCGGTCCAAGGGGCTGCCGGACTCCTGCCTGCCGCTGTGCAGCGGGAACATAACCACGCTTGACTTCAATCATTTTAAGTGAGTTGGATTTTCTTCCTTAAAACCAGTGCGCTGCCACGCTGAAATTCATTCAAATCAAGACGTAATTTAGTTTGACAGCAATAAAGCGATCCCTTTCTCGTGCTGTCTGTTAGAAAGAGAGAGAGAGAGAGAGTAATACTCCAATATTTAGATGGTGTCTAAGGGAATCGGCGCCTTTGGAATTGGTTGACAAATAATCTATACTAATATTATAAAGAGGAAAGATTTTTTTGTTTGTTTGTTTGTACCGAATAGGCTCCGAAACTACTGGACCGACTTTAAAAAATCTTTCACTAATAGAAAGCTACATTATCACTTGCGTAACATAGGCTACTTTTTATCCCGAACAAATGCACAGTTCCTGTGGGACACGCGGACGAAGTCGCTGGCGAAGTGCTAGTACAGTATCGATTGAATAGGATTTAGAACTCAAAAGATTTGACCATCCATCAATTCCAACAGAATAGTTAGTGTCATATTAGCATCATAATCTACACTCAAACGTACAGGTACGGCTAAATTCTTACGAGTTAACTATTGATCAGTACATCGTAGAGAACTATGTTGGCCAACAAACTTCCATCTCCACCACAAATAATTGAATGCTAGCTCCAAAGTTTTATCAGACGTCCCAATTTCATGCTCAATTAGCGCAGCGACTAATTGAATTAAAAATTGGGACTAACTTTCCAATAAATCGATTCACCGCCCGAAGTTTGTGCATAGATGTCCTAATTCTCGATAATCTTACCAAATAGTTACTAGTTTAGCGGTTCTCTCGCGGTGACGCAAGTCGGAGCGACACACGACTGCGTCCATGCGACTTCTCGATGCGGTTGCCGGCATAACCTGCAGCAATGCGACTTGTCGTGCATCTGAAGGATGCTACCTTGACGACTGTTCGCTGTCACTATAATCATGGCACTCCCCAAAAGTTTCCTGTCACTGCGTCTGCCGTATGCTATGCGATGTTGACGTTCCGACGCGCGACAATCCGACAACCACAGTCATGCGTATTGCAGAAACGTGCGTCTATGCGACAACATTACTCACAGTCACAGTTACACACGGCGTCACCATGTGTGACTGTGACTGTGAGTAATGTTGACATTTGACACTGTAATGCGTCGTCCAGACAGACGCGGTCTGTGGTGGCGGTCAGTAGGTTGGGAATGACAGTATCAAATGTCAAAATTACTACTCACCACCACCACAGACCGCGTCTGTCTAGACGACGCGACTAGTAGGTACTGACCACCACTGCACACCGCATCTGTCTGAATGACGCATTAAGGCCCCGGTATACGCCAACGGCCTTGAGTGATTTGGGCGGTATAGCTTGAGTGTTCTGCGCTGAGCTCAAGCAACGCGACATACATCCACCGAGCAATACGACTCGCCTATCAAGGAGCGCGCTGTGCAGAATTAGACGTATTATTACTTTTTAGTATCTAAAATATAAAATAAAAAAAAAAGTAACAGGCAATATTATAGGTAGTAACATAGTCTTTTCATGTTACTTTTCATGACTTTTCATGTAGCAGTGATAGCCTAGTGGTCTAACCATGTGCCTCCCACGGCGAATGGTTCGAGTTCGATCCCGAGGCACGCACCGCTGACTTTTCGAAGTCATGTGCGTATTAGAAATTAATTATCACTTGCTTTAACGGTGAAGGAAAACATCGTGAGGAAAACCGGCATGTCCTAGAACCAAAAATTCGAAGACATGTGACGTCCACCAACCCGCACTGGGCCCGCGTGGTGGACTACGGCCCACTCCCTCTCACAGAGAGGAGGCCTGTGTCCCAGCAGTGGGAACATTATAGGCCGATTATGCTATGCTTATGCTATAGTCTTTTCACACAAAACAAATCATGAAAATATCTTAAGCGATTTGAAAGTAATTACGTTTTTATGTTTTGGGTAGACACGAATTCATGAATTTATTTCATTAAGTATTTTACTGCAATAGTTAAATATTCACAAGTACGATTGATGTATATATGTTCTAGTTTAACATAAAAAAATTGCACAACTAACCTGCATTATTTGACGGCGAAATAAGAGATTTAAAACTGGCCGTTACCATTTACCTTCGCCTTAATTAGATAGTCTAAAAATAAAGTCCAACAAAAAAGCGCTATGCAAACAAAAGAAAGATCTTTCGTAATTTCTTAGCCTTATGTAATAGGATTACTTTAAAAAGATTAGTTAAGATCTATAGCATCATTTTTATACGAAATTATATTTCTTAAACTTTCAGACATTTATTTCTGTAACACAAAAGGATACATTTTAACTCTGATGCTAAATTCTGCTTTATTTTTAAAACATTCTTCCAAGTTTTATGAGGCAACTTTGAAAACATTCTAAAATATGATTTTTAAAGCTAAATAATATCTAAACTTATAGTTTTGAAGCTAAAACTTGAACCACTATCGGGTTTAAGTTTATTTGCAAGTATTCTGCCCGTATCCAAGTTAGTGTACCGGTCTTAACTTCACGAGATATAGTCTGAAGATTGCGCTTCATAAAATACAGGGTGGCAGGTTAAACAGTGGAAATATTTAAAAGGGTCATTGTACTCATCATTATGAACAACTTTTACTATGGGACCAACCCTGAAATCTCGAAAAAAAATCAGCTGTTCCATACATTTATGTTCACTTAACCCAACAAAATATATGGAACAGCTGAATTTTTTTTCGCGATTTCAGGGTTGGTCCCATAGTAAAAGTTGTTCATAATGATGAGTACAATGACCTCTTAAAATATTTCCACTGTCTAACCTGCCACCCTGTATACTATAGCCTCGGTAGCTAATGACTCCTTGGATCCTACTCCTGCCTGAGTTTCAATTGCAAGGTCTATCAGGACTATCCTATTTTCTAATGAATAATACTAAACGACTATATTAGAAAATGGGATGCTCAGGAGCATGTATCTTATGGTAGTATTTTATGTAGATAACTAGCTGTTCCCCGCGATTTCACCCCGTTGCTCGGCTCCTAAGGGTCATAGCGTGATGTTAAATAGCCTATACTATTCCTCATTAATCTAGCTACCATAGACAAAAATTTTTTTTGAATCCAATATAATTTTTATAAACAATCAATTATCGAAAAACCAACTTCAATTACTTATGCTACAACTCTAAAATGCTTATTATAATTTTGCTTTTGTGTTTTCATATCTGTCGTCATATTGGAAATTATGTAAAATCCCTTAATAATTCTATAAGTTTACTCAACCATTGCCAATACTACAGAATCACGTATAATATAAGCAAAAGTACCGAAAACCTTAATCAACTAAAAGAAGTCCAATCGTAAAAACCACAAAAAGAAATGAGTTTCTTTATTTATAAGTACGTTGTGACGAAATCAAATTTCACTCGGAGCGTATTGTTTATAAGACCTCTTAAAATATCGGCAAAGCTTTGAAGGTGTTCTCGACTTGTAAAAGTCACAAATAACAAGGATACTCAAACAAAGAGACACCCTTGAAGGTTCCTTTTGGAGAATTTCGTAAGACATCGATTTTGATACTTGTATAGGTACTGTACAAGTACATATTTTATTAACATTTTCCTGCTTTTATTTTTCAAACACATAGGCACACACACACACAAAAACTGACCCTTCGCCACTGCAATGTAGTGGCGAAGGGTCAGTTTTTGTAAGAGGTAAGACGAAGCTACAAAAGCTTACCTAACCACGAAAAGCTAATTAATAAAAGTAGGCAATACTGCCTGTGCTATTTTTCAAAGGGAAGCCGGTAGGAATCGTATTGTATGGACCAATCTACAGAAATCTTAATTTTAATTTTATGTGGAAAGAATCCCTACATTTTGTAAATGTTGTGTAGGTATGTAGGTAAATATAGTCCAACTTATTCCTGAAATATACGTATAAGAGCGCGAAAGTACGTACAAGACCTCTGCCGAACCATGGCTCTCTGAAACCAATTGAGCTATTTATTGGTCCCAGTTGGTTTCAGAGCACTAGCCACGGTTCAGCAGTACCCGACACGATAGTGACTCAACAAACACATAGAAACCATAGTGTCGCAGCGACACGTCGCCTACTACTGCTGTCTGTAGTCGGATACAAACTCGTACCTTAAATGTTTTCTTTCTTTCCTAAACCGCTGTTGCACCCACCAGATGCCTTCGCTACATGACCTCATACACCAATTGCCTGTTACGCGGGTACGGCGTGCTACCAGGCGCCCCCTCCCGCCTATACCTCACCAACATCGACACGGACTACGCGGTGGTGCACTGGTCGCCGCCAGCCGTCCTAGCCGACACCGTGCAGTACTACAACCTGCATTACAAGACGCTGCAGGCGGAAGATGAGTACAGGATTATGGAGAAGGTAATAAGATAAAGTAGTTTATACCAACTGCCTGCGGCGCGGCTACGGCGTGCTGCCTGGCGCCCCCTCCCGACTCTACCTCACAAACATCGACACTGACTATGCGCCCCCTCCCGATTCTACCTCACAAACATCGACACTGACTACGCGCCCCCTCCCCACTCTACCTCACAAACATCGACACTGACTACGCGCCCCCTCCCGGCTCTACCTCACCAACATCGACACTGACAACGCGCCCCCTCCCGGCTCTACCTCACCAACATCGACACTGACTACGCGCCTCCTCTCGGCTCTACCTCACCAACATCGACACTGACTACGCGCCTCCTCGGCTCTACCTAACCAACATCGACACTGACTACGCACCTCCGCCCGCCTGTGCCTAACCAACATCGACACTGACTACGCACCTCCTCCCTACTCTACCTCACCAACATCGACACTGACTACGCGCCCCCTCCCGTCTCTACTTCACCGACATCCTGAGCCTGGGCACCGCTGACACCGCTCTAGTTACAGCACTGTATGTAACAGTGTTGTAACTATGTGTGTACTGTGTACTAACAACACACACTTACATTAAAAATTCTTTGCAGGTGCACTCTCCTTACATCTTAGAAGACTTGGAGTCCAACATGGACTATGAGATATACTTGGAGGCCGTCAATGAACACGGTGTGGGCGACGCTTCACCCAGACTTATCTTTAGGACACAGAGTCAAGTAAGTTCCAGTCATTTTGGTAGCTAACATTATGTTTCAAAGATTTCATATACGTTTTTCACTTCCTTTGATAAAATACCTACGTTCCTTACTTCCTTAACGTAGCCATACCAAATGTCTCAAGGGCAAATATACAGGGTGGCAGGTTAGACAGTGGAAATATTTTAAGGGGTCATTGTACTCATCATTATGAACAACTTTTACTATGGGACCAAATCCAAAATCGCGAAAAAAAAATCAGCTGTTTCATACATTTATGTTCTCATAACTCAACAAAATGTATGGAACAGCTGATTTTTTTTTTCGCGATTTCAGGGTTGGTCCCATAGTAAAAGTTGTTCATAATGATGAGTACAATGACCCCTTAAAATATTTCCACTGTCTAACCTGCCACCCTGTATATTTGCCCTTGAGACTTCATGACAGGGACATAAATCTACAAAACACATAAAATGTTAAGACCTATACAAGAGTGCCAGACAGGGGAGCGAACATAGCGTCGAATTATGAAACGCTCTATAGCTTTTAAGGCTTCGTCTCTCGAGAGGTTATTCCTAAAAAATCTCAAACCTCAAATCAAAACCTTAGGTGATAGAAGAAGAGGAAGAAGCAGCGAACTCGTACAACGTAACCGCATGCTGCGAGCGTGTTCAGCTAGCGGGCGTGTGCATGCCGCTGTGCTCCTACGACGCCAAGATGTCGGACTTGAGGATGTTAGCCCCGCTCTGTGCGCAGGACTTCCACAAGCTGCTGAGGTGTGGGGCTGGAGGTAAGAGAGTGAACACCAGTAGCTACCAGTAGCGTGCCTAGAGGGCAGGCCTGACGTGTACAGCTGGCGAGCGTGTGCATGCCGCTGTGCTCCAACGACGCCAAGATGTCCGACCTCAGAATGTTAGCGCCGCTCTGTGCGCAGGACTTCCACAAGCTGCTGAGATGTGGGGCAGGAGGTAAGAGAGTGGTTACTTTTAGAGTTTCTTAAACACAAAATAATGTTTTCGACCTCTTGCAATATCAATTCGAAAATGCTATTACATGTGACTTAAACATAAGTGGCCAAATGTGAGTGTACTATAACACCTCTGCCAAACCGTTAGGGGAATCTAGGCGTATGTTATGTTTAATTGACCATGTGCGGGGTGCTAGGTTGCGTGGTATTAATGCAAAGAAGTAATTTTGTTGGAATGTTATTTTATTTCGGTTGTCACACGGATTGTTCTTATTATAAAGTTTATGTTCTAAGGTTAGGAATGTTATGTTAAATGTTATGAATGCACCCGCACGGTTCGGTGTCTAACAATGCACTGAAGTTATTGAAGTTTTACTTTATTACAATAATGTTGAAAGTGTTGAGTTGGCAAAAGTATTCGGTTGCGTTGGACCGAACAGCAGCCAGTCCTAAAAACAGTTTTGTAACAACTGACCGCCACCGCAGAGCTTATCTGTCTAAACGACGCATTAGGCCAGCCTCACTTTGGGCACGTTTTCGTACGAATTTGACTCGTGCGAACACGTACGAACACGCACGAACGATCCCGACGCTCTGAGTATTACGGTGTTGCGCACACTCAATGCGAACTAGTACACGCACGACTAGTTTGCATAGTCGGGTTCGTTCGTGCGTGTTCGTACGAGTCAAATTCGAAAACGCATCCAAAGTGCGGCCGGCTTTACGCTTACGTATCGTGCGCAGGTCGCAACCACGAGCAGTGCTGCGCGCGGCGCGGCGTGCCGGCGGCGTGCCGCGGCGCCTGCGCCGGCGCACACAGCGGCGGCGTCAACACCTGCGTGCCCTACATCGGCAACATCGTGCAGTGCTTCGAGGAAGGTCGGTGCTCACACATGCTACAGAACACTAATATCATTTGTTTTAAACTAAATAATGTATAGGTACTATAACCACACTAAATGCTTGTTCATGTTGAGCTCGCGGATGCGGACGTGGCGGGCGCGCGGCGGTCTTAGAGAGTTCGTGGTCACATTAACCGCCTGACGGCTAACGTATGCGCGGGGCATCGTCTCTAGTGACAAGTTCAAACTGGTTGAACTTATCTGAAGTCTCCGCCACTAGTTTGGCATGAAAACACAAACAGCTTCACACGTTGTATCTGTGTTTTGTGCTTGAACACTTGCATTTTGCAGCAAAAAGATTACTTCTTACTGACCAGACTGATTTTACTCACGCAACTAATGCAACTATTTGCACAATTTTACCACTAAATACATACAGCATCACATAGTCACTTATTTCTCTTGAGAAGTCCCCTCAAAATCGAAAGCCAACTTTAAAACATAATCTTCCTTCTGCAACGGTCCATATCAAAATAACCCCTCCTCCCTCCCCCAGGTACTGGTCTACTCCCGGGTCCACCTCGCGAGCTCCACGCGGCCTTAAAGTCCAACAGCGTGTTCCTGGACTGGGCGGGCCCGCAGGACGGCGCCAACGTGACGTCATACGTGGTGCACTGGCAGAGGATCGACAACAACTCGCAACCCTTCAGCTACAACACCATGCAGACCACTTATAACGTGAGTTGTGCTAATATTGACCGGTTTACTGCCGGGTCCACCTCGCGGACGACGCCAACGTGACGTCATACGTGGTCCACTGGCAGAGGATCGACAACAACTCGCAACCCTTCAGCTACAACACCATGCAGACCACTTATAACGTGAGTTGTGCTAATATTGACCAGTTTACTGCCGGGTCCACCTCGCGGACGACGCCAACGTGATGTCATACGTGGTCCACTGGCAGAGGATCGACAACAACTCGCAACCCTTCAGCTACAACACCATGCAGACCACTTATAACGTGAGTTGTGCTAATATTGACCAGTTTACTGCCGGGTCCACCTCGCGGACGGCGCCAACGTGACGTCATACGTGGTCCACTGGCAGAGGATCGACAACAACTCGCAGCCCAACAACACCATGCAGACTGCACTTATAACGTGAGTTCTGCAAGATATTACATGGGAGATATAGCAAATGGGGAATTCCTCTTAGAGCGACGATAGAAGAAAAACGTGAAAGGCGGAATTGGTTATAATAAATACAAATTTTAAGAGAAGTAATGCACAGCGAAATATCTCACTCAAATCTGGAGCAGCCCAACTGGGGAAGTAAATCAAGTCAAAACATTGATTTGCCAACTAAGTGTACAGTCAAAGGTCTTAAATTAAGTAGGCACTTAAAACTTTGCGGCCTTGTACAGGTGTTGCAAAGTACAGCACCTCCACCTTACAGAATACCACAGCCAAATAACGTTACTCTTCGGTAGTGTTGTGTTCCTGCGGTGAGAAAGGTCGCCAGAGCTCCTGAGGATGCGCTGTGTTGACAGCGGGTGACCTGGGAGCCTAAAAAGGCCACTTATTGCAATTCATCTGAAAACAATTATTTCCTGAATTCCCAGCAGATCCTTAGCAATTCCTCTAATTTTCGTAAAATGGTCACGCATTCTGGCAAATCATATTCAATTCATTTCATACGCAGAATCAGATTTGGTGTTATTATTGCCACACTAAAAATATAAAAATCGTAACTTTACCGGTTATAGTTTCTTCTATTTTTTTGATAATTGAAGGAGGTATTCTTTACAATTTGTGTACAACTAATAATTTTTTCGTTAATCAATACCAACAAGTATTGAAACTTATGCAATTAAGTACAAAAAAAGGAAATTTTCAAAATTAATTTCGTTTCCGCCTGGCAACATCTATGACAAGGTCAAGTCATTCAACTTGTCTAACTGTTATTGTTATCAACAAATCTTGTAATTATTAATGTTTCTAACACTTTAAAACTTTTTAAAAGTGTCTTTCTTTTTTAAGTGGACCCGACTTTTTACACGTTCAAAATACTGTCCTATAAGCTGTCGGCACATTTTAAAGAGTCGGCAACGCGAATCTTTTACTCGGTGTTACAAGCTTTTCATAGGCTACGCATGTATAGTCCCGCCTAATGGCTAAGCGATTACGTTTACCATGCGGAATTATAGATGCGAATTAGATTCAGAATCAGATTTTTTGACCTATGAAATGTTGCTCTGAAAGGTATCCAAACAACCTCTAGAAATATGGCATAGTTACAGATCAACATCTTGTATATCTTTGCCGAAAACTCCCCAAGTCCCGTAAGAATTTCAAAATTAACAAAATGGTGCGCCGGTTTTTGTTAGAAATAGTGACCTACCACTATTTCTAATAAAAACGGTCGCACCGTTTCCCTATTCTAGCGTAGAACTCCTAACGGTTACCCATTAAATTCTTCTGTCCCACTAAACATTTTCCATTTGAATTCCAACGTGCATTGAAATACACCTTTGCTTCTAACAATAGAGTTCTTAGATCCTAACTGGGTCGTTATAGAGGACGTAGAAATAAGGTAGACGAAGAATAAAATAAAATATAACTTTTATATCTTGATATATAATATAGAAATTCACTGAGACTTTTCCATCAATTACCATTTCGATTCAGTATCATATATGTGCATTCTGGCGAATGTTAGGTACACTCGACGCCATTTACGGTCGACCACTTTTCACCCTTATGTTCTTAGTAATAAGGGCGAAAAATGGTCGACCGTAAATGGCGTCGAGTGTACATTACTGGTACAATACGTGGCAGATACAATGCCCGGCAGTGGATATTACACATCGAATTTGAGAAAGAGATAATCGGCTAGCTTCGGCTTTGAAGAGCTTCATATCCGTCACTCATATGATGAGACGTTTTGTCGCTGACCTGTTTATTGGATATCAGACTGTTAGTGCTTCGTGCGACAGAGATGACGCTCTATAAAGCCGAAAATAGCCGATTATCTTTCGTGTAATTTACGTAATCGATGATTTATATACAGTGTTTTAGATTAGCGTGAGGGATGGAGTGACGAATAAATGTTAGATTGAGAATATACGGCATTTTTTATGTATGGAAGATTTTTTTATTTATAAATTAGCGTTTGCAATTGTGACGCACACTGCTTTAAAAGTGGCGACAGCGGTTCCCGTACTAATTTGCTATTGTAGCGACAGCGACATCTACCGGCAACAATGAGTACTATGTACCTAGCAAGACAGCCAGCAGTGAAATATTTGTGAATGTCAATACAATACATCTGACATCATGAATCCTTCATCACGCAAAAGAGTTTTCGGCGCGATTGGCATAGGTATGTATATACAAAAAGCCGACATCAACTGTCGGGGGCAGTGGCCCGCCAGACAATACCACCCGGTCTGATTGGAGGATCCTCCCTTTTCTCTCCCTCAATGGAGGGACATTCCACCTCGTCTCTCCGTTCCCCAAACTATGATAACATAACTCCTTATTTCTATGATCTGTACCCCTATCATGAGTTTTTTTGACGTATAGTTTCGTTAACGTAAGAATATTTTGAATTTAAAATACAGCAGTCCTGGAACATTGTGATAAAATTTTATACAATTTGCACACATAAAAAAATACAAATAAATTAATTAAATATTTCATTTATATAAATATTGTGTAACAAACGTGCATTTTCAATTCAAAATATGCTTACGTTAACGATACTACACGTCAAAAAAACTCATGATCGGGGTACTGATGAATAAGCTGTGCCAAATGTTCATAGCCCATTGTCCACTAGTGGGACAGCCTAGGCTGATATAACACATAGTCTAACAATTGTTTCTTTCTTCTTTGCCTGATACAGAAAATGAACGTGACAGACACGATGGCGCACATCGACAATCTGGAACAGAACAGCACGTACCACGTGTTCGTGGTCGCGTCCAACGGCTACGGGGAGTCGATGCCTTCCAGCATGCTGCTCTTCAACGTCACTGACGCTGGTAAGTGGATATTACGTTTATTAAATAAGTTATTTAACTAATAATTATCTAATTCAATGGTACTAACGCAGTGGCGTGCCTAGAGGGCAAGCCCGACGCATTTTTTTTGTTTCAGAGGGTTTTATGTTCATTTTTAGGGTTCCGTACCAAAATGGCAAAAAAGGAACCCTTATGGTGCGACTTCGTCTGTCTGTCTGTCTGTCGCACCTGGTTATTTCAGCAACTACTAATGCTATCGACTTGAAATTTGGAAGTTATAAAGAACGCTTGCCTAACTTTATTGCAAATGAAAAAAGTCAAAAAATATTTTTATTTTCATTGCAAAAGGGGCCGGAGTGGGGGTCCAAAATTTTATAGTGGGGTTACTAGGTCATGGGGCATATCATATGAAAGGGCTTGATCTGCACATTTCAAAATATATTTTTATTTAATTTTATATCTCACAGTTTTCGACATATGATGAAAAATGTCCAAAAAAATACCATTCCCCCCTTATCTCCGAAGTTTGCGGAGGGAAAAATGGGAAATAATTAGAGCTAATAGGAATTGACCCAAATATTGCACCAAAAATAAAACGATGTTCCTAACTAGTGCAGTTTTTTTCAAAATCATCAAAATTCCTTCACAAACAAACTTAGTTATGCGGTCCGGTTTTTTTCACTTTATACGTCCAAAAATGATACGGAACCCTCGGTACGCGAGTACGACTCGCACTTGGCCGGGTTTTTCATGAATATAAGTGAGTTAATGTCATTATTAAAGCAATACGTACCTACTGTTGCGTCTCAGGAACGCAATGAGAGTCCAAAATAAAACGCTTGTATGAAGACTTCAGACCCTTGTATTGTATATCGGTATGATTACAAAATTGACTGCGCGACTAATCGCCGTCGAGGTCGAATGCGGAAATGAAAGAGCATTACAATGCAATAATGAATTTAGTGTAAAAAGTATACAAAATTAGCTAGCAGCATAACGCGAATGTGCTGCATTGCCTTAAAGAACGCGTAGGCGTTTACACGTACACTCGACGCCATTGACGGTCGACCACTTTTCACCCTTATGTTCTCAGTAATAAGGGTGAAAAGTGGTCGACCGTCAATGGCGTCGAGTGTACATTAAAAATTACTTACATTCATGAAAAATTAACACAAATACTCTCTAAAACCAATAAAAGCGTCGAGATAGCCCTCTAAGCACGCTACTGGTCAAGCTATATCTCTAAGATTTTAAGTTGGACCCAAGCTACCAAGCTGTGAAAACCACATCAAAATCCGTTCAGTACTTTTTACTTGATGGCGCCACTGAGCTTGACCTCTTCGTAGTACTAGCCACCAGTGGCGTGCCTACAGGGCAAGCCCGAGGGTATTTCGCGTAATTTTTCATGATTGTAAGTGTTTTTTATTGTACCTACGCTACTCACTTACATTCATGAAAAATTTAGAGATATACCCTCGGGCTTGCCCTGTAGGCACGCCACTGCTAGCCACCCTACACTAGGAGGTCATTTAAAATAATTAACTATAGTCAAAGAGGATGGAGTCGCAAGCAAAAGTCTTTGTATTTGTATTGTTCGGGAACTCAACTCACTATCTTCCCAGACGAGAAGGAGGTGTCAGGCATCCCGTCGCCGCCACACTCGCTATCCGTGTCGTCGCACTCGGCCACGTGGCTGACGCTCTCGTGGCAGCCGCCGCAGTTCTCGCAGCCCGACGAAAAGATCTCGTACACGTAAGTCTACTTTATTTCTGTTGTATGTGTTTTTCCCCCAGCCGGCCTAGCAAGACCACGATAAAAACAGGTTTTTTGTACAGAAAAATAGACAAAGTGACAGAAGTAGAAAGATTCCCACCGTTTTGTGCATGCAATGAAGAGAAGAAATGTTTCTATTCTTCAGTAGACAAAATTCTGATAGCGAAGCACGGGTCGACGCGTGCTCGGGCAGATGAGATACCTAACGAGTTGGATAGAAATGATCCAATATCTTATGTGGTCCGTCCATCAAGGACATGCTGTACATGTATACCTGCTATCAAGAAGCAGGAAATCAGTTAAAAATGTACCTAAAAAATCGCCAGAATCTTTCAAATCGGATTAGACTTAAGCTATTTTACGACAAACACGCTGGCTATATTTTACTTAACTATTTTTTTTAATTAACTTTAAAATTAAATATTACTTCCTATTAAACTATTCGAATGAAAGTCCAGATAGTGTTTGTAAAAATTACCCTCAAAACAAACTATGCGGCCAATAGTAGTTTGTATTCCGTTCCCGTAGAATCTGAACCGGAACTGTACGAAAACTGTCGTAGAATCCCTGAACTTTTTTATAACAATGTGAATATTTTTAATTGTTGTCGTAGCCACAATGTAGCCATCATTTTTCTTTTGTTGAATAAAAAGCAAAATACAAAATGGTGCAACTAAGGATGTAAGACGCGTAGTTTACGAAAATTAATGGTTTAAAAAGTAACTGGTCTTTCAAGGCTACGTAAAAATGTTACAAAGTTTTATATTCTTTATCATAAACGCTGATTTCTGAGCTCCAGTATACAATACACCAAAAGCTTTATGACAGAATACAAACTCCTTTGATAACCTTTTTATATTCCAGCAACACCCACTGTGAGAAATAAGTTGAATGCTGGTAACATCAGTATTTTGTATTAGTTTTATGTTTATCGGTTTGAAATGACCAGACCAGGACCAAGTTCTGGGTCATGCATGGGAGTTAGTAGCATACATACAATACCCTTTAATTTTATTAAAATTAATACGGGTGTAGACACGCCCTACTAAGATAAGAACATTTTTCAGGGGCGTAGATATAGAATCTCGCACCGAGCACATAAAAGGCTAATTACGGCGCTGATTACAATGACTTCATGCAAAACATTTAAAACTGTTAATCTTTTAGATTGTTCTTCAAATCACCGTCGCAATTGAGCCAGACGAATGTGACAAACATCACGACAACAGTCCCGGGACATACGCTAGAGAAGTTGGCACCCAACACACAGTACGTCATCTGGGTGAGAGCTCATGCCACGGCCGGGAACTCACAACCTTCGGAGACGTTGCTAGCCTGGACTGACCCGGCTTACCCGGCGTATGTTGAGGTAAGTCTCCATAAATTGGACTAAGTTGTGCCAAAACGTTCCAACCCACAAATGGGAGCATAACTGATTTTCGAACTACAGACGTGCGACGAACGGTAGTATTTGTCAGTAAAAAAACTTGTGGGTTGGAACGTTTTTTCACAACGTGGCTCCAATTGTCCTTCGTACTAAGGGTTTCCTACTAAGCTATAAAGACCACATAAATATTGCAGTCGGTAAGCCACATGAATAAAGTAGTTATAACCCGTGACAATAAAGAAAATAATTAAAAATGGTGGCAGTAATAATTCCCTCTTACTCGCACGCTACTGCTGATTGATGATGATTAGTGCTGCCATTTTAGATTCGCTTATTTATTGGCGCGGGTTATATTAAAAACCACGATGAACAAAAAGATTGTTAAAGATTGACAGGTATTAGGTACCTACTAGGGATGTACCGACTAGTCGGTAAAGCCGACTATCCGGCCACTTTTATAGTCGGCGACTAGTCGGCCATTACTTTATTCATATACAACGTGAAATTTTAGTGGTTGTTTTCCCGCGGCACAACGATTAAGTAGTACTATCGAAACATAGGGTTAAATTTTAATAATTATTAGAAAAAAAAGGTCTAAAAAGAGAAACTATGTAACGGCGATCGTATGTGAACGATACCTACTATGACAAAATACAAAGTAAACAAAAACCTGTTCGTGCGGGCAAGGGATACGAGGCGCGACGAACATTACCGATTCCGCCCGAACACCGCCGAAAGCAATGATCGGCTTGGCCGACTAGTCGGCCGATTTATCTATCGGCCTTTTTCAAGCCGACTAGTCGGCTAGTCGGCTAGTCGGCCAAACTCATAGTCGGCCCAACACTAGTACCTACTCATCGTAATATAAAAAGTACCGCGTATATTTACCACTTAAAAAACATTCCTAAGTATAATATACAGGATAAAATTAAAACTAGTGCGGATATTTTAGGAAGTGAAAGTACTCATGAATATGATCAACTTTTATTATGGGACCGACACTGAAATATGAAAAAAAAAATCTGCTGTTCCCTACAAAAATGCACTACAATACGATCAAAATGTATGGGACAGCTGATTTTTTTTTCATATTTCTCTGTCGGTATTATTACCCTGTATACAGAATCATTGAATCCAATATCTTTCGCCATTACAAGCCTTACTTCGACTCAGCACTGAAGATTTAGATGCAAATTGGCCCTTTTGAAGCGTTATAAGAAAATATATGAAAATAAAAAGCTCAAAGGGATACAGAAACGAAATGTAGAATTACATTGATATACCCTTTTATGCAATAGAGAGTGAGCAGCCTCGATGGCAATACAGCGCTCCTTGAGTCAGCCATCTTGCATTATTTAAAATGCATTCCTATTTAAATTAAATGTACTTCATTCAATTTATATTTTAAGTGAACACTGTATTTCAATTTCGCAGATTATAATAATTTAGTTTAGTAGAATTACTTATATAAAATTGCGTAGAATTGTTAAATTAATGAGTTTACTAGACTATTTGAAACTTTATCTAACCCGAACCCAATTAAATGTAATTCCATGTAGCAAGTAGATGATTTTCTCTCATTATTTCAGTATTTTTTTTCTTTTATCTATTACAGCCGTGTCTATAGTGATAAATGTTTCAGCAACTTTTTTTATCGGCAGTATCGCAAATGTTGATTTATTGAAACTTTCTTTATTCCCATCACAGCCACCGTCAGTGAACCCCGTGAACCTGGTGGTAGAAGGCTCCAGCATGACTATTCTGTGCATCGCCATGGGAACACCCACACCAACCATATCGCTGTATATTTCTGGTAAGTACCTATGGGAATAGTGAATAGTTTTCAGTTTATTAAAGGGATAAATATTTTTTCGTAAAGAGTTTTACTTGAATATGTAGAACTTGAAATTTCATTTTAGTTTATAATGTTTTTTACGTTAAGGTGAGTTCGGTAATTTTACAGTAATCGTATGGGTGCCATTTAACACCTAGTTTAACTAGCTACTCCCTCCTGTTCCACGAAATGGTGCCCACCATTTCAGACCTATCTAAGCAAGCTATTCCTTGTCCCACGTGGGCGCCATTTCACAAATATCTACACTAGCTATTTTCTTGTCCCACGGGGGCACCATTTTATATCTATCTACTCTAGATACTTCCTGTTCCACGAGGGCACTATTTCAGACCTAAATTATTTATTCCTTGTCCCACGTAGGCGCCATTTCACACAAATATCTTCACTAGCTACTCCTTGTCCCACGTGGGCGCCATTTCACATCTATCTACACTAACTACTCCCGGACCCACGTGGGCGCCATTTCACATCCATCTATACTAGCTATTTCTTGTCCCACATGAGCGCCATTTCACACCTATCTACACTAGCTATTCCCTGTCCCACGTGGGCGCCATTTCAGACCTATCTACACTAGCTATACCTTGTCCCACGTGGGTGCCAATTTATACCTATCTACACTAGCTATTTCTTGTCCCACGTGGGCACCATTTCACACATATCTACGCTAGCTATTTCGAGTCCCACATGGGCGCCATTTCACAACTATGTACACTAGCTACTCCTTGGCCCACGTGGGCGCCATTTCACACCTATCTACACTAGCTACTCCTTGGCCCACGTGGGCGCCATTTCACACCTATCTACACTAGCTACTCCTTGGCCCACGTGGGCGCCATTACACACCTATCTACACTAGATACTCCGTTCCGCAAGGGCACCATTTCAGGCCTACACTATCTATTCCTTGTCCCCGTGGGCACCATTTCACACCTATCTACACTAGATATTTCTTGTCCCACGTGGGCGCCATTTCACACCTATCTACACTAGCGACTCCTTGGCTCACGTGAGCGCCATTTCACACATATCTAAGCTAGCTACTCCTTGTCTCAGGTGGGCGCCATTTCACACCTATCTACTTTAGATATTTCTTGTCCCACTTGGGCGCCATTTCACACCTATCTACACTAGATATTTCTTGTCCCACGTGGGTGCCATTTCACACATATCTACACTAGCTACTCTCTGTCCCACATAAGCGCATTGCACTGGATGCTTTGACATTGACTGCGAACCGGCGACACGTGTCTGGGAGTAAAATATAGTAGATAATATAATATATATAATAAATATAATATTTCTGTTGACGTATTATTTAGATTTCTGTTACTTGTCGGAAGAGAAAAAAAACCATTCCATATTTTCTAACAATATTAATTGAATATTATTCTGAAACAAAAAGTATAAAACGCTAAACCAAGATCAGTAAGTAATAAGGATACTATTTTATAAGACCTAAATCATATTATTATAACAACATGAAACAGACAGAAAGGACACTCATAACAACATGCGGATATGACCTCCACAAATTGTAAAATAATTGTAATATACTAAAACTAGAAGCCACAATGGTTGAATTAATTGTCGAGAATACAAATTCAAAGCCGTTGCACTATTACTGACTAGTGACGCCGACATAGTTTTCACACTAACAAATTTTGTAATGTTTTGAAGAATTACCGTATTTTTAACCGACTTCAAAAAAGGAGGTTCTGTATTCGTCCCGTATGTATGTATGTAAGTATGTATGTATGTAAGTATGTATGTATGTAAGTATGTATGTATGTAAGTATGTATGTATGTATGTATGTTTATATGTGCGCGATTTTCTCAAAAACTACTGATTCGATTTGGGTGGGGTTTTCACTAACGTAATTTACATACTTTCAGGAAGGTTTTAGTATATAATACTTTATGTAATCATTCCTATGTACAAAGTTATAGGCATAAATGTACACACTCCGTAGAAGATTTACTGTTGAATGAATTCGTGAAAGTAATCTAACACGGGATAAAGAACTAAAAATGGAAAATAAAAAACTTTTTTAACAAAAAATAACCGACTTCAAAAATCCACTACAAAGAAAATAATAATTTTGGTTTCGGAAGTCGGTGGCAAAAAAAAGCAAACAAAAACCAAAGCCACCGACTTCCGAAACCAAAATTATTATTTTCTTTGTAGTGGATTTTTGAAGTCGGTTATTTTTTGTTAAAAAAGTTTTTTTGTAATACCTGCATTATGTAATGTGCAGTCAGCGACAAAAGTCGTGCAACTCAACTCTTTTTTTGAATCATAAATGAACAATAAAAAATCAAAGTCTTAATGAAAATTAAGATAACATAAACTCTTTAACCGACTTCAAAAAAGGAGGTTCTGTATTCGTCCCGTATGTATGTATGTATGTATGTAAGTATGTATGTATGTATGTATGTATGTAAGTATGTATGTATGTATGTATGTAAGTATGTATGTATGTATGTTTGTATGTGCGCGATTTTCTCAAAAACTACTGATTCGATTTGGATGGGGTTTTCACTAACGTAATCTACATACTTTCAGGAAGGTTTTAGTATATAATACATTATGTAATCATTCCTATGTACAAAGTTATAGGCATAAATGTACATACTCCGTAGAAGATTTACTGTTGAACGAATTCGTGAAAGTAATCTAACACGGGTTAAAGAACTAAAAAGGGAAAAATAAAAAACTTTTTTAACAAAAAATAACCGACTTTAAAAAATCCACTACAAAGAAAATAATAATTTTGGTTTCGGAAGTCGGTGGCAAAAAAAGCAAACAAAAACCAAAGCCACCGACTTCCGAAACCAAAATTATTATTTTCTTTGTAGTGGATTTTTGAAGTCGGTTATTTTTTGTTAAAAAAGTTTTTTATTGAAATGTTGAAAAACTGAGTATTGAATAATTTTATGTCAACTTAGATGTTATTTAAAAGCGAGTGTTGATCTTATTACGTCACTGATCGTACAACCCACATATTTAGGTAATGCACTTGTTTTAGCCATATTTTCATCTCGTCCTTTGTACGCAAACTTGTTATTGCACTTTACCTAGAGTGAAACTTCTGTATATCATTATGTAGTGGTAATAAGGCTACTGGATCTTTCCTCGGGGACTGGGTCCAATCGTTTTCCAATACAACGTCGCTTTATGTTGATTGGCTTCGTCTAAGCCCTGGATTATTGATTTCTAAAACAATTGCTTCTGTTACAAGTTTTAATAAAGTCGATATTATTGTTCGTCGATTTACAATTTATGTGACAAGATGGAAATAAATTTTCTTTTACACTATTTACTATCAAATGGACAGAAATAAACCGCTCAGTATTCCACGCTGGTATGAATGTCAGCAAGTGCAGTTCCAGGGGGGGACATGGGAGCCATGATATGGGCTGAGCCTAGGCGACCTTTAATAATATTTGAAGCCTGTCCTGGCTGGACCTTGATTACCTCCCCTGACTAAAAGGCTAGATCCGCTCTTGTGAATGTGGGTATAGAATCTGCTGTCCACTGGGACTAATGCCTCCTCTCTGTGGAATTGCACAAAGTAAACTGTGTACCTACCTGGGTTTTCCGTCCGTATCCGTTACCACTGGGCGACCACAGCTCTATGTCGAATATTTAAAAAAAAAGAGGAAGGGAAGAAAAGAAAGGAGGTTCAAAGGTATTTTCAATTCACAAGAACGACTTAGAACACTAATTTTCTTCTACAAAGTTAAAGGCATTGAGTTCGAGTTTTGTATTCGTTTCCGATAGATGTCGCCAAACGCTCATAATAAGCGTATACAAAGGGATTTCAAATTTTGAGTGAGGGGAGCGAGACCTGGTAGATCAGTTGGTAGAGCGACGCCACGGTACGGCAGAGGCCGCGGGTTCAAATCTCGGGTCATTCGATTTTTGAAAATCTCTTGCATATTTAATAACATAATTTTCTTCTGCCAGGTCGTCTTGTCCGACAAGAAGTGACCCGCCACATGGTGACAGTTATCCACAACGTCACCCGCGACATGGACCAGATATCCTGCTACGCTGACAACGGATACGGCACCCCCATGCAAGCTTCTAGAAAGATTAATATTTCACGTAAGTACTCCTTACCTACTAATGTCAAAAAAGGTTGAGAAAAGAGACCGTATCTACCATATAAGTTTTTTTGCCATTTTTACTCTAATTTCTGGGAGAGATGGATGTATACAAGACGAATAGCATTATACCTTTTTCATAACGTAACAATGGTTTTAATATTTTATAGTACAGCCACAGGTTATACGTCTAATAAATTCGCATTATTAACAGGCTAAACTGACACTTAGGTAATAACAAAGTGAATTACAAATCTGACCGATTGCTCTATTTACTTCAACAAGCAGCATCCTAATTGCGTAACTCAATTTCTACCACTATCGCTTTCATTTTGACAGTTCAACAACATCCATTGCATCGTTGAGCTAGCTATCGGAACACGGACTAAGAAGCATACGGCGTAATGAATGTCAAAATCAATGCCATGGTGATAGCAACTGAGTTACGCAATCAGGGTGCAGGAATTTCAACAGCCAACCTCCCTTGCCATTCTAATCTATATAAAGAAACCTTCTCACAGACGTACCCACAATCCAAGCCTCCGGCATCACGATGGCTGCAGCCGGTGACGCCGTCATCCTGGAGTGCCGCGTGGAAGCCCTGCCTAAGCCAACCATCGCATTCTGGAGGGATCCCCATGGAAGAACTCCTGTTATTGACGGACCTAATTATACCATACAATTGTTGGCTGATCCTGAGGTAAGTTGAACAGATTTTGACAAAAAAAAAAAACCGGCCAAGGGCGAGTCGTACTCGCGCACCGAGGGTTCCGTATCATTTTTGGACGTATAAAGCGAAAAAATCCGGACCGCATAACTAAGTTTGTTTGTGAAGGAATTTTGATGGTTTTGAAAAAACTGTACTAGTTAGGAACATCGTTTTATTTTTGGTGCCATATTTGGGTCAATTGCTATCAACTCTAATTATTTCAGTTTTTTCGCCCCGCAAACTTCGGAGATAAGGGGGGGGTAATGGTATTTTTTTGGACATTTTTCATCATATGTCGAAAACTGTGAGACAAAAATAAAATAAAAATATATTTTGAAATGTGCAGATCAAGCCCTTTCATATGATATGTCACTTGACCTAGTAACCCTACTTTAAAATTTTGGACCCCTACTCCGGCCCCTTTTGCAATGAAAATAAAAATATTTTTGGATTTTTTTCATTTGCAATAAAGTTGAACAAGCATTCTTTATAACTGTTCCAAATTTTAAGTCGATAGCACGAATAGTTGCTGAAATAAGCAGGTGTGACAGACAGACAGACAGACTAAGTCGCACCATAAGGGTTCCTTTTTTACCATTTTGGTACGGAACCCTAAAAATAGATGTGAAAAATTATTATACCGTTATTTTTCGAACTCTTATATGTCACTTTATAGTTCAGTTTTTCAAGAATCATAAAAAACTAACAATGTTTTCGAGAATGTACGGTTACACAAAACCTTATTACAAGATATGGTTTATTTATTTGTGGTCTTGGTTTAAGTCTATTGTTTATGGCACTTATGCTGGGTGACATATTAGGGGAGGGTACCTATTTTAGGTATTTAGTATTCGATGCGGAAAATAAATTCAACTGTTCCATACCAAAATTTACACCTATCACTCGACAAAATATATGGAATAGCTAATTTATTTCGTCAATATGTTCCTCTTTTAACTTGCTACCCAGTACCTATAATATTGTTATTATAGGTACTGGGTAGCATGTTAATACTGATCAGATTCACAATTAAACTTCTACAATATACTTAAACCAAAACTATAGGTTAACTTAAATGCCGCCACTCTCTTTATCTCATCAGTTGTCACAAGCAGGCTCGAAATTCTGACAGCTGATTTAACCTTAAGACGTCCTTATCTCCATAAACTTAGTTGAGTTACAGAGGTCCGACAACTGTTTGTGTAAAATACTGAAATTCATCAGCATCTGATTAAACTTCAAGACAATCCCGATATCCTTTAGATAAAGACTGTCAAGATTCAATGTTATCAAATCACGGTATCATCGTATTTCAATTATTTATACGCTGGCCCAACTTTCCCGATCCACGAAATAGTACGCGTATGAAAGCCGTTTTGATCCTTGTTAACAGTTTATGTCGGCGAGTTTCCAATTGTGTGGTAGTTTCTCCATAAAATGACACAACGAACGACCCGACGCCAAAACTTCTTGCATCTAAACAAACTTTTCACACAAACTTCGAATCTCCGTATTACCTTGCTCTCTCTGAACCGCGTTGTAACCAGATATTTTGTTTGTACTTCAGTTATTACTTTCGTGACTGAATCTTTTTGAGTCTCGTATAGTAAAAAGGTATCACTTTCAAATATTTTTTGGAGTAACCACACCGGTTACTCACAAGTTAGGCTTTCATTTAGAGGTACTGGATTTTTGAGCGTTGCTTAGGCAAATTGTCTAGCAAGAGCAGTCCAACTGCTCTTGCTAGACACTTTACTTAAGAAACGTGCTAAAAGTTGTGTTTTTCAACAGGAACAAACCAAATACACAATGCGTCTAATAATAAAGAAGATAGCAGAAGCAGATGAAGGAGACTACTACTGTCATGCGGAGAACGCGTTTGGCAAGAGTTTGAGGCCCGTCTCCGTGAGGTTGAGGCCCACGACCCCACACCACAATGTCACAGAGTGCTGTACACAAGTGAGTAGACTTTTAAATAACCTTTGCAGGTTTTTTGGTGCGAAGCAACCTACAGTCAGTCCAATGCAGTGTAGAGAAGAACAAAAAAAAAAGAATATTGTCATTCATGAAGGTCTCGAGAATTACAAACAAAATTAAGTTACTTATTACAACAAAGAAAAACTTTATAAATACCCAAATCAACTTGACTCTTATTTCACCCTATATTACAGTAATGACAATAAATTCCAGCCTAACTAGAATCATATCAAACCAAAATAACTAAGACAATTCAATTTAGAATACCCGACGCAAACAGCAAACTAATCCAGGGTGACATCGTCAGCCTTAAATTAGAGGTTTCAGTTGCCACCGAAATATCCCGTCTGGCGTATCGCAGCATCTAAATATAAACTACGGAGAACAGTTACCGCACCACGCTGCTCTTTGAAAACATTAATTTTGGAGACCTTCCGATAATTTGATGTCTTTGGGACTTCAATAACGAAGTTGGGCTTATTTGTAAGTTTGATACGCGAAGTTGTTGATACAACGGGTCTTTGTTCCATTTGAGGTTCGCCACAGAAAGGCTTGAAAACAAATTACGGTTTCAACGAAATTGTAGCCTTTTAGTTCCTTGTGAACCAAATTGTTGTATTTTTACGAGTTTATGGCCGCTAGCCGTCTTAAATTTTTCAGTTTGGTGTTTTTTTAATCTCAAAGTAATAAAGTTTTATGAGCTGTGTTGTAAATCCTAAAAGCAGAGCTAATTGTCTAATCCAGTCCTGAATTCAAAAGAAGTCCTTTAACGGAGCAAAAAAATCAGACATCGAACCTAAACCAAATTAATTTCCCTTTCAAAATGGAAAACTTAACCACAATACCTCATTTTGAATCAAGGGTTCACCAGTATAGCGGTCCAGTAATGCTATTCTCATAAGATACAGCCTTGCATGCAGTGCTGCTGCAGTGGCAAAATTCGCGAAATTGGCAACAGTGGTCTCTGCCAGAGATGGTCTCTGAGAGTGTCTGTAAGACACCACAGTTGCCAATGTTGCGACTTTTGCGCTAGAAATGTATGCAAAGTCATTGTCTAGCGCAAAAATCGAAAATCGCAGAATTGGATCTGGACACAGCTTAAATAGCTGAAACTTGACGTCCATTTGTCCAGATGAACGTGTCGTCTTCGTGTATAGACACGTGCAGCTTCCACCTGGACATGGACAACATTATGGACCGCCCCGAGTGCATGAACGACTTCGACAAGCTCATGAAGTGCGCTGCCGATGGATCCGGTAAGTTTACAAGAGTCATTACCTACTTAAAATAGGTACTATGCGATCAAAATAAGAATAGGACTCACCTTGCGCCATATTGTGACGTTTCGTATTGAAAATTGAGCTGTTTTGTCTAAAAAAATCTATTACAATGGATTTGATAAATCAAAGACTCGGTTAAATGAAGTGAAAAAAATGACGTTATTGATTCGCAAATTAATTTTCTTTATAAGACTTACTTTTCAAATGATAGAAGTTGACAGTTCGAGGTCATTGACGTTCCTATTCTTATCCCGATCGCATAGTATCGCATAGATCGACCAGGGCCGTCTTAGACCTTGCAGAGAGAGCACAAAGAGTTTGGGGCCCATATAGAAAGCTTAAAAAACGTGAAGAAAAACATCAGAATGTACCTACTTTTGTTCAGTGATTTTTGTCTCAAATTGAAGGAAATTTCGCTGGTCAAACTTTTACCAAGCAACGCTGGCTATCGGAGTGCTTTGTTAATGAGACGTGGAACTAAGAAACCAGTATGTTTCATCATTTCGGGGCCCCCAGCAGTCCGGGGACCCTTGGCCTGTGCCTGGAACTTCGCGAGTAGTGCAGTGGGTGCTATCACGGGCGGATCCAGCCTTCGAGTCAGTGTATTTTACTACAAAGTATTATTTTTTAGATTAAAAGTATTATCAGCGGTCTACCTAGGTCTGGACTTGGGACGGGGAGGTTATGAGGGTCTGACCCCCCCTCTCCCCCTGGGCTGGGACCGCCGTAGCTCCCCTGGATCCGCCCTTGAGTGCTATAGAGTTATGTCCCCTCAGATCACCGCAGCTGCTGCGCGTCGTGGGGCGTGCCGCGCAACTGCTTAGAGCTGTGCCGCGGCGGCAGCGTGTCGCGCACGTGCGCGTTGCAGCACGCGCGCCGCGCGCTCGCGTGCTTCCGCGACGCCGGCGCGCGCCTGCCCGGCCCGCCGCGCAGCCTGAAGGCGCACGTCGCGCCCACGCCCCACTCCGTGCTGCTGAGGTAAGTAGTCGCACACGTGCGTCCTGCAAAGCTGAATAACAACCCAGAACCTTCCAAAATCGTGCTAAACAACCATATAATGGCAGGACATAAAAAATATATGGGCAGGACGCGGTAGCTCAGTTGGTTAGAGCGACGCCACGGTGCGACAGAGGTCACGGATTCGTCACGCTTGTGTCAGTTGTTTTTAAATTCCCATAATATATAATATATAATATTCAAGAGTTCACCAAATAACGCAATTCCATTTCGATCTAATTTTCTAACCTCCATATTTTTTCCCAATAGCTGGGAAGCTCCCATGAAGAACCCTCAAACGGTGTACTTGTACCGAGTGTTCTGGAGGGCGTACGGCGCCAAGGTGCCGGAAAAGCTGGACACCAGCGAGACCAGCGTGGTCCTCACTGGGCTGCAGGACGACGTGCGCTACGAGTGCGTCGTCAAGGCGGCTAATGACGTCGGTGAGTAGATCACATCATCATCATCATTAGCCTATAGCAGTCCACTGCTGGACATAGGCTGGTCCAATTGCACGCTCCATTTAACTTGATCCTCAGCCACGCTCATCCAGTTAGGACCAGCCACCCTGCGAAGATCGTCGCTCCACCTAGCCTGAGCCCCGTCTTAGGCCATGTTGTTTCATCTTACAGTTACGTATCTGTAACCGTCAAATATGGCGGCTTGTATGACAATTTCATACTGAATTAACGATTACGTACTGACTTACGAATACAGATGGTTTGAAGCAACCCGACCTTACTCTACGTTTGCGGATTCGCGGTCTCCACTCGAATAGATCATACTGAAAACCCACTGATAATCCAACTTTAGCAAATGAAGGCGCTGAGAGAGGTAGATAGGAAGAAAAACGAAATGAGATATTATTATTGCAACCAAAACACATAATATCTACTCGTATATTCAAATCGTTGTTTTAAGATCAGAAATAGGTTGAAATGACTGAGTACAGTGTACCTTTATCAAGTGTCCCAGTTGTCAAAACGGGTCAGAAGCTTAAAGCTTGACTAAAGCTTCACTAAGCTCTAAAGTTTATATCTGCAAGTTTCATCTTCATATCTGCAAGTTTCATCTTGCAAGTTATTTACTGATTAGATCTGACAGTTTCAGTCAAAGCGACTTCCATTCAGCACTCCTTCGGTATTCTCTTGTATCCCAAATACACCATAATATTACTTCACCATCAATACATATCCCCAGACACATCCTTCCTCAGCCAGTCGATCATGTTCACGACGGCTGGTCAGGAAGCGATATTTCAAATACATCATTAAGGTGGGCGGGTATTCGAGCCGCCGGCATGCCGCACACACGAGCCGCCAGCATGGCCACCGAGGTGTGTGGCGGGTTGCGCGGGGTACCAGCGTCAGTTCGTTCTACACGACTGTCACAACTGGAATGATGCATAACGACTTTATACGGCATGTGCATATGCCAGCGGCATGGCCGCTCGGCAAAAACCCGGCGGCAGTGCCGCCGGCATTGTGTGTATGTTACTCCATCATCAACAAAAAAATCTTTCTCCAGGCACATCATCCCTCAGCCAGCCTATAATGTTCACGACGGCTGGTCAGGAGGCGGGCGCAGCCGCTGCACCAGTAAGCGGCAGCGGTGCAGCCTCCGCTGTGGGCGTGGCCGTCGCCTGCGTGCTGGTGGCGGCCATACTGCTGGCTGCCGGCTTGTATTATAGATATAGGAAGGTAAGAGGAACGATTCATGTCATTCTTCTAAATTTCCAGTATAATAAGTTTTTTGTTAATAAATAAATAAATAAATGTTGAAAATAATTCTTTCATAAAAAGCTTTTATAGTGACCACTTCCCAACTACATCATGACACCCTGGACATCATTTAGGACCTAGGTCTACAGTACTTGTCATCACAAATCCAAGGAGCCCAAACACGACCGAGTTACGTTTAGAAGTTGAGGAGTTCCCATGGCCACCTCGGCCTCATCATGAGACCACCTCCATGGTACCATATTATTGCATTGTCACCGAGGTTACAATTTCAGCTCAATCGGTTGGAGGGAACTGGTCTAAATTTTGTTGCTAGATTTTACCTGCCACCAACAGGTCAAGTTAAATAAAAGTTTGAAAATTAAAAAATAATTTGTTGAAAAAGAGGAACCACGGCATTTTTTTTCCGTTCTTCTCCATAGGAATCCACGTTTTGGAACGAGCAACTAGCTTAAACTCACGGACAACAGACTGACAAATAATTCTTGATTTAATCTACTATATAAATAATACTACTATATAATATAAGTCGGGTTTTCCTTCCTGACGATATAAGTCCAGAACGGACGAACCGATTTCCACGGTTTTGCATTCGTTGGAAAGGTCTCGGGCTCTGTCTCTGTGAGGTTTATAGCAAAGAAAATTCAGGAAAATTTAAAGAGAAAAGCGGGAAAATCTTTTTTAACATACAGCGCCATCTCTGATACATAGCATGTACTACGGTGGCGAAACAGAGTTCGCCGGGTTTGCTAGTTGGAATATAGTTTTTGACTTTGACTTTGAATCACTCAATATGAACATAAAATAAGAACATTGTGCATATAAATTATAATCAATCATGATCTGATCGTAGCCGAACAAAAGAGCAAGATTGCTATGAGTGATTTCTTGGTTTTAAATATGACTGCTCTTTATCCAAACTTTCCATATTATCTAATAACCTGTTTATTTATCTATATATGTTATTTTAGACGACGTCTTCACAACTTCTCAACTGACTAATTCACTCAGTTCTTCATAACTTTGTATTCCATTTACTGAAGCCACTCTTCTTTTCCAGAATCTTAGGCTTAAGGCACAAGGAGGTGTAGCATTTGAAAACCCGAGCTACCTCAGGGAACCAAATCCTGACACTGCCGTCAACGTAAGTGACCAACATATTTAATGTTCAAAATAGCATATTAAGAGTCCTGCTTTTTTGTACAGTGCTTGTTTGCTGCAGTTCAACTAGGCGGTCCGAGGAGGGGGGTCGTAGGGGTCATGACCCCCACCAAAATCTTACAAAAATGTGCGGAACACGGTCATTCACGGTAGCGCACGTCGGCATTAATCTGTATGACCGGACCCCGTCTGTACTTACAATGCTGCGCACCGTCTTATTGCAATTTATTATTACTTTCTTTGTAAATTCTTCTCAAAACTACCTTCAAATTGATTTTTAACTTTTGACTCATAAAAATCATTTCATCAACAGGGCACAGTACCAAACGGCAACGCCAACGGCTCAAACGGCACCAACGGAGTAGCTCCAATCGCCAATGGCGTATCAAACTCCGCAGCATGGAGGCAGGAGACGCTCAACAACCCTGGCACCACGATCGCAAGAGAGGTGGACCCTACACTCTATGAGGAGTTGAAGCTCGGTCACGACGGCGCCGGGTTCAAGAGACTGAAGCCATAGCCCGAGATAGCGCGCCGCTCGCCGCTCCGCTCGCCGCGACTGTCCTCGCCGCGGGTGGCGCCGCGCTACTGAGCGAGCCCGCGCGCGGAAACCGCACGTGAACCGCACGTGAACCGCTCTACTTGCGAACGAATACGGACAGAAGCCACTACGCAAAGAAGTAACACACATAATAATTATAAGCACTCCAAAATAAAAAAAAACGATTTCATGGAGTGGATCAAATTCACGGTGGAATATAGTCCTTCGAGCCGGAGTTAGATAAAAGCGTCGTGGGTTTGGTCCTTATTGCACTTCATTAGCGATGTTATTATGGTGTGTCAATTTCTGCCTAGGTTTGTTGTAGTCCTTCTGTTCTAAAATTCTAAATTTAAATGTCAAAAAATACTGTGCCAGTATTAAAATAACCGTTAAATTCAAGTTTCGTGTTCGAAAAAGTGAGCGAGTGATACCAAAATCGTGTACATTGAACTGTAGTGTTTCTGAATTATCAGATAGTTAACGTGGCCGGAGCGGAGTGTAGATAATAAAATTATAAATAAAAAAAGTAATTATATTTTCAGTATCGTACTTGTTGTGATTTTAACCAAAAAAAGAAGACCTCATACCTTCTTGTCATTTCATGTAAATATTTATACTTGCCAACGAAGTGGAATAATCAACTTAGTATAGAAATGATTTACACTATCGTTGGTTAGTGATAACGACGGAGTTTCTTTTACGCGCTCAATGCAAATAAAAATTTGTGCAATATAATCTTAAAATTAAAATTCATAAAAAATCTAAAGAGCAAGTCTTTGTAAATATTGAACAACTTTTGTATGAGCGCGTAAAAAAAATCTTTCATGAAGTTCTATAGATTACTAGCTTCAGAATAAAATTAGGTCATTCTATAAACAAAGATGTGCCTTCGAATGTTTTATGAAGTAATTAGTGATAGCTTAGTTACCTGTTCGGCCTGTAAATTGTATTTACTGTAAATATACGTGTACACTTACGTTCAGTAGTCATTTGTACAGATTCGAAAAGTCGGATAAAAAAGTAAAAAAACGACTTAACAAAAAAATGATTGTTTTCCAGTTTTGGGTATAAATTAGGCCCGGAATTATGAAAGGTAGAAAAAAAAATGTTAGTCCAGAATTGGAAAACAAATCATTAAAAAAATTTGATTTGTCTCGACGACGAAGAAAAAAGACTTTTTCTCGGTAGTATAATATATATAAAGTAGTTTTGACAAGTGATTCTGAAACAATCTTTGTAATAAACAATAATTAGGACATTTTGATAAATGTAAAAAATGTTTTCGGACTGGTTCCGCCATATCAGTTAAGATTATTTTGTAATAAATTATTAAAAATTATTACAACTATTATTACAACTCCGTTCACTAAACTTCTTCGTATATAAGTAATGAGCATGACCTAATTTAAAAAAAAAAATTTATATACCTTTGGAGAATCACACTATGTACGTAACTTTTTTAAATATTTTTCATTAAAATGATCTCATTGATGACCATTCCAATGTTTGTCGCCTTAAAGCCTCGTATCCAACATTTGTCGCACAACACGTGGCGCTCAACATGTTCGCAACGTTGCATAACAAAACGCGTACGCGCGCGTACGTTAATAAACAAAACGTTCAACTTCGCGCGTTGTTGTGCAACGTTGCTGAACATGTTGAGCGTCACGTGTCGCGCGCCAAATGTTGCCTAGTGGAAACGCGGCTTTAAGGCAAAAAAACTAAAATCTTGAAAACAAGAACAATTTATTTTTATGGTGGCGTAAAAGAAATTCATCTTTATTTTGAAATAAAAAAAAAATACAAAATAATTAAGCTAAAAAAAAGACAAGTTTTATTTTGAGTTAAATGTTTAATTCAAAAATAAAAAAGGTAGATATTTTAAGAAAAATAAATACGTACAGAAAAAAAATGTTTCTTCTTTACGCTATGGCCTAATTATCTCTTTCCATAGTGTAAGAGTAATTTTGCTCAGATGTGATTGATTGTTTTATTTAGCACTTCTGTCATACTAATTGTATAATTTAGATGAACAAAAGGATGTGATTAGATTTGTAAATAATATTAATAAAAAAAGGACAAATACGTTTTTTGTAGTTTGATTTTTGTAATAATTTACTCAGTAATTATGTATGTATTTATTGCACCAAATCATTTGGTGCAATAATACATAATAATTTATCTATACTTATAAAAATTTGTAGAGAGGTCAATTCTGTACATGAAATATATTTTCAAAATAACTATCAGGGGGTGATTAGTGATCGATACTGATGCCAAAAATGCAATCAGTAAAATTTTTGTCTGTCTGTCTGTCTGTATGTTCCTTATAGAAACAAAAACTACTCGACGGATTTTAACGAAAATTGGTACAATTATTCTTCATACTCCTGGGCAGGTTATAGTATACTTTTCATCACGCTACAATTAATAGGAGCAGAGCAGTGAAGGGAAATGTTGGGAAAACGGGAAAAGTTACTCCATTTTTAGGGTTCCGTACCAAAATGGTAAAAAAGGAACCCTTATGGTGCGACTTCGTCTGTCTGTCTGTCTGTCTGTCTGTCTGTCTGTCTGTCTGTCTGTCACACCTGCTTATTTCAGCAACTACTTATGCTATGGACTTGAAATTTGGAACAGTTATAAAGAATGCTTATTCAACTTTATTGCAAATGAAAAAAATCCAAAAATATTTTTATTTTCATTGCAAAAGGGTTGATTTGCACATTTCAAAATATATTTTCATTTTATTTTATGTCTCACAGTTTTCGACATATGATGAAAAATGACCAAAAAAATACCATTCCCCCCCCCTTATCTCCGAAGTTTGCAGGGCGAAAAATCTGAAATAATTAGGGTTGATAGGAATTGACCCAAATATGGCACCAAAAATACAACGATGTTCCTAACTAGTACAGTTTTTTCAAAATCATCAAAATTCCTTCACAAACAAACTTAGTTATGCGGTCCGGATTTTTTCACTTTATACGTCCAAATATGATACGGAACCCTCGGTGCGCGAGTCCGACTCGCACTTGGCCGGTTTTTTTTAAGCTTCCGTCGCGTGTGCAGCCTTAATGGTTAAAGCTACATAGAAATTATGTACGACGGAAATGTTCTACATAAAATTATCTAAAAAAATATCCCACAACAGCATATGTCTATCTTTTATGGTTGACTCACAATAACACGTGTAACTCCCGATAGCTTAGCAGTTCGGAGCTTTCTGATTGTATTACACACAAGGAGTTACACGCTGATGGAGTCGCGGGCACAGCTATCAATAATAATATTCTGCGGTTCCTTATTGCCATATTTTTCAACAGTATTGTGGATTGACATATCCCTACTAAAATACGAAAGTTAATCTGTCTGTTACATCAAAACCATTGTACCGTGAGGAAGGACATACGCTACTTTTTAAACGCGGGCGAAATCGCGGGCAAAAGCTAGTTTTTAATAAAAAATATTGGGTTCGATTCCAACTAACCAGATTTAGATAAAAATGGCAGTAGATAATCTTTTGATTGATACCTCTAAGAGTCTACATGTTTCTGAGAAAAAGGGTCTTGACAGACGGACAACACAGTGGTAATATTTTTTTCTTTTTAAGGTTTTCTTCAAAATCAAGATCATGGCTCCTTCTTGGACCACTTTTCTTTATTTCTTACATATAGGTTCTGACGTCCCATTTCAAAAACGAACCCTGTATTTTAATAGGTAGGTATATCGCCGGCAAAGTGGCACTCATTTTACACATTTTTCCGACAAGAGTCCTCTCGATTGTATTATTAGCACTCCCGTTAGCGACAAGGAGATATCATATATCAAGTACGTAAGATGGCTATACCTTTATTATGCTTTCAAAAGAATCTGTTTATACTACATACAGTCATACATACCTACATAATATGTATAGGTGAAGATATCGTGTCGATGTCCTTATAGCTGCAAAATTGTAGGCATTGAGTTGGAGTCTAAACCATCTTGAATTCATGCAAGCCTAGTACTTTTAGTTAGGTTAGTGCTCATTTGCGCAGTACAGTAGGAACTGTAAAACCATCTTGAATTTATGCTAGCCTAGTACTATTTGTTAGGTTGGCCTAATTTGCTCAGAAAGGTATGAACCATCTTGAATTCATGCAAGCCTAGTAGGTACTTTTAGTTAGGTTATTTGCTCACTTGCACAGAACTGTAAAACCATATTGAATTTATACAAGCCTAGTACTTTTAGTTAGGTTCTTGCTCGCGGAGAAATGTAAAACCCATCTTGAATTTATGCAAGCCTAGTACTTGTTATTTGATTAGTGCTTTCTTGCACTGAACTGTAAAACCATCTTTAATTTATGCAAGCCTAGTAGGTACTTTTGGTTAGGTTAGAGCTCAATTGCGGAGAACGGTAGAACCATCTTGAATTTATGCAATCCTGGTACTTTTAGTTAGTGCTCACTTGTCCAAAATTACAAAACCATCTTGAATTTATGCAAGCCTTGTACAAAAAGGTAGGTTAATGGTCACTTGCGCAGAACTGTAAAACCATCTTGAATGTATACAAGCCTAGTACATTTAGTTAGGTACAGCTCACTTACGTGGAACTGTAAACCATCTTCAATTTATGCAAGCCTAGTAATTTTTGTTAGGTTGGTGTTTACTTGCGGAGAACGGTAGAACATCTTTGATGTATGCTAGCCTAGTACTCTTTTGGACTCGATGAAGTGACCTAAAGGTGTACTTCGGTGACTGCTACTGGAACTCCTAGACGAAGAGAGCTAGGTGTGCCGCTTTTGGGCTCGTTTTGTTAGTTATGGTGAAATCTTACCACATGACATGACATGACATGACATGACATATGAGATATGAGATATGAGATATGGGATATGAGATGAGATATGAGATGAGATATTAGATGAGATATGAGATGAGATATGAGTTTTTTTTTTTTTTTAAATAGGCTTGTGTTTGACCGCTATATCGCCTGATGTTAAGCGATAATGCGGAGATGAGATATGAGATGAGATATGATATATATTTTATAGACCTTAATATGTACCTTTATAATAAATAAATAAATAATGAGATATGAGATGAGATGAGATGAGATGAGATGAGATTGGGAGATGGGAGACGGGAGATGGGAGATGGCAGATGGCAGATGGCAGATGGGGGATGGGAAAACGATTGAGATACAATATCATACATATTAAACCAGGGTTGGAAAAAATCATGATTTTTTTATTTTAATCGAATCAGGCTAATTTTTTTTAAAAAATCACGTTATTCTCGCATCTCGCTCATCATCTCATCCTCAGACCAACAAATTAAGACGGCGCGCCACGAACAAAAAAGTGGAGCCACAAAACCGTGCCACAAATAAACATACACTTGATGTGATGTAATGTGACGAGATGCGAGATGCGATGAGATGAGATGAGATGCGAGATGAGATGCGAGATGAGATGCGAGATGAGATGCGAGATGAGATGCGAGATGAGATGCGAGATGAGATGCGAGATGAGATGCGAGATGAGATGAGATGCGAGATGAGATGAGATGCGAGATGAGATGCGATGCGAGATGAGATGCGATGCGAGATGAGATGCGATGCGAGATGAGATGCGATGCGAGATGAGATGCGATGCGAGATGAGATGCGATGCGAGATGAGATGCGATGCGAGATGAGATGCAATGCGAGATGAGATGCGATGCGAGATGAGATGCGATGCGAGATGAGATGCGATGCGAGATGAGATGCGATGCGAGATGAGATGCGATGCGAGATGAGATGCGATGCGAGATGAGATGCGATGCGAGATGAGATGCGATGCGAGATGAGATGCGATGCGAGATGAGATGCGATGCGAGATGAGATGCGATGCGAGATGAGATGCGATGCGAGATGAGATGCGATGCGAGATGAGATGCGATGCGAGATGAGATGCGATGCGAGATGAGAGATCCGAGATGAGATGAGAGATGCGAGATGAGATGAGAGATGCGAGATGAGATGAGAGATGCGAGATGAGATGAGAGATGCGAGATGAGATGAGAGATGCGAGATGAGATGAGAGATGCGAGATGAGATGAGAGATGCGAGATGAGATGAGAGATGCGAGATGAGATGAGAGATGCGAGATGAGATGAGAGATGCGAGATGAGATGAGAGATGAGAGATGAGAGATGAGAGATGAGAGATGAGAGATGAGAGATGAGAGATGAGAGATGAGAGATGAGAGATGAGAGATGAGAGATGAGAGATGAGAGATGAGAGATGAGAGATGCGAGATGCGAGATGCGAGATGCGAGATGCGAGATGCGAGATGCGAGATGCGAGATGCGAGATGCGAGATGCGAGATGCGAGATGCGAGATGCGAGATGCGAGATGCGAGATGCGAGATGCGAGATGCGAGATGCGAGATGCGAGATGCGAGATGCGAGATGCGAGATGCGAGATGCGAGATGCGAGATGAGAGATGAGAGATGAGAGATGAGAGATGAGAGATGAGAGATGAGAGATGAGAGATGAGAGATGAGAGATGAGAGATGAGAGATGAGAGATGAGAGATGAGAGATGAAAGATGAGAGATGAGAGATGAGAGATGAGAGATGAGAGATGAGAGATGAGAGATGAGAGATGAGAGATGAGAGATGAGAGATGAGAGATGAGAGATGAGAGATGAGAGATGAGAGATGAGAGATGAGAGATGAGAGATGAGAGATGAGAGATGAGAGATGAGAGATGAGAGATGAGAGATGAGAGATGAGAGATGAGAGATGAGAGATGAGAGATGAGAGATGAGAGATGAGAGATGAGAGATGAGAGATGAGAGATGAGAGATGAGAGATGAGAGATGAGAGATGAGAGATGAGAGATGAGAGATGAGAGATGAGAGATGAGAGATGAGAGATGAGAGATGAGAGATGAGAGATGAGAGATGAGAGATGAGAGATGAGAGATGAGAGATGAGAGATGAGAGATGAGAGATGAGAGATGAGAGATGAGAGATGAGAGATGAGAGATGAGAGATGAGAGATGAGAGATGAGAGATGAGAGATGAGAGATGAGAGATGAGAGATGAGAGATGAGAGATGAGAGATGAGAGATGAGAGATGAGAGATGAGAGATGAGAGATGAGATGAGATATGCGAGATGCGAGATGCGAGATGCGAGATGAGAGATGCGAGATGAGAGATGCGAGATGCGAGATGCGAGATGAGAGATGCGAGATGCGAGATGCGAGATGCGAGATGAGTTGAGTTGAGTTGAGTTACACATTACACATTACACAGTACACATTACGGGGTACAGGAAAATATTTTTTTCATCCTTTATTTAGTTTCATGTATTATTTTATTTTTCATAATTTTACTACCGGCCTTTATGGCGGCTTCGTAAACTTCGAAACTTCGAAAATACGAAGTTTCATATAAATTGGTTATGAACTGTAGATTTGACGAGGGTGTGACAGACGGACAGACGGACAGACAGACGGACAGACAGACGGACAGACAGACGGACAGACGGACAGACAGACGGACATGGCGAAACTATAGGGGTTCCTAGTTTTACTACGGTAAAAAGGCGTCTCATCTCGTCGCATCTCGCATCTCGCATCTCGCATCTATAACATACGTAGCCTTCAAACCGGAACAAGTTAGCGGGAAAAACAGTTATGGAAGTTGTACTTTCCTCTTTTACAAAGAGCTTTTAACTACTTACTGCTAAAGTTAAGTTTCAAGAAAAGTATGATTCGTGTATACAGTACATACAATTGTACATGTAACAAGTGTACGACAAATACATAGAACAGTTTCGAGCAACCGGCGAAGTATGCCGCTTTGTCAGTTTTGAACTGAAAACATATTTTGTTTCGGCCAGCTTTGTAAGCTCCATTTATTTTGTACATGCCATAAATTGCAGGAATTCTTGATACAATATCGTAGTTTATTCTGTATTTTAGTTGTAAAAGATTTTATTTTGTTAGAACGAAGTAGGACACTTAATACCTATTTAGTACAAGTTAATACTTATTATTACTTTTTGATAGTAGTCAAGGCGTAATAAATAATAAAAAAAACATTACCCTCATTTAGAAGCAGTCGGATAAAAATTCAGGTGAGATGGTGATTTTAATGATAGGGCCTGTGCACACCATGTCGTTGTGTCGTGCGGCGCGCTTTTATGCTACAGAGGTCTACAGGCTGCGTCTGACTTGCGTGCGTATCGCGTCTGTATCGCTACAAACGCACGTCGACGGCGCGTTTAAAAAACGTGGTGTGCACAGGCCCTTAAGTATACAAAACTTTTTTATATTATTAGAATTAATAATAATATAATGATTGAGAAATACCCAGTCAGCTTGGAATACGGAATATCATAATCAAGCTAGCTACCACCGTAAACAACCAAAAGGCATGTACATTTTCAGCCCAATTGGCAATAGACAGTTATGAATACGTAATAGAGAATAGTCCAATAGACGACGAGCATCGACTGATGAACCAATCGCGTGCAGCCTCGGCGCCCCCCGTCTTCTTCATTCCGCCAAAGAGACCGAAAAATCAGGTAATGCGCAGGTGACGTTTGTGCTCATTACTGGTGCCAGTACACCTAAGCCTTACTTAAGCCCACACTAAGCAAAGCCCACATATGACATGCACTACAAAAAGCTTGATCTTGATCTAACTCATATTAATTTTCCTTTAAAACTGATGTCACATTTTAAAATCTACCTACTCAAAATTCATGACTCAGCCATACTTGTGACAACAACACACGCCGTCATTCCTTGCATTTTAACCCGCCAAAGTTTACCAAAACAGTACCCAACCCTTAAATGACACCGTCCATTTATTTTATTTACAAACATTGAAACACTACGTCCGTTCACGTTCAATGTGTTTTAGGAGATATGCACCATTATCCGCTCAATTAAGTCTCGGCCACGATGCAATCCCATGGGGGAGCCAGGGGGAGCTGTGGGCTCGCCAGCAAATTGCTCAAAGTAAGTCGCTCTGTGCAGAACAATTACGCTAGTTCGGGAGTTGGACGAAGTTTAATATCATGCTAAACGTGTGCATTGTTTTAAACTTTTATATGTGTCAGAATTTTGGGTATATTATTGCCGTTTATGCAAAAAAAAATATTTATGGACTCTTTTGGACTCTGAATTTAATATGCATGCGTTTTTAACATAAGCGTCATTATCTCAGCAGCTGAAATCGCACTCATAAGTGGCACCATACTATCGCTTCATCCCCATTCTCCTAATTTATATTGACACTGCTCAAGACGTAGTTATACTCGGTAAAAAAACCGGCCAAGTGCGAGTCGTACTCGCGCACCGAGGGTTCCGTATCAGTATTGGATGTATAAAGTGAAAAAAACCGGACCGCAAAACTAAGTTTGTTTGTGAAAGAATTTTGATGATTTTGAAAAAACTGTACTAGTTAGGAACCTCGTTTTATTTTTGGTGCCATATTTGGGTCAATTCCTATCAACTCTAATTATTTCAGATTTTTCACTTTGCATACTTCGGAGATAAGGGGGGGGGAATGGTATTTTAGATCAAGCCCTTTCATATGATATGTCACTTGACCTAGTAACCCCACTTTGAAATTTTGGACCCCTACTCCGGCCCCTTTTGCAATGAAAATAAAAATATTTTTTTATTTTTTTCATTTGGAATAAAGTTGTACAAGCATTTTTTTATAACTGTTCCAAATTTCAAGTCGATAGCATTAGTAGTTGGTGAAATAAGCAGGTGTGACAGACAGACAGACAGACGAAGTCGCACCTTAAGGGTTCCTTTTTTACCATTTTGGTACGGAACCCTAAAAGACCGAAATATTTAAGTATTTAGAGAGTAACTTTAAATCAAGATTTTATAATAGCACTTTTATAGGAATACAACTTGTGTTTGCTATCTCCACAGTGGGTCAAATAAATTGTAAGTAGGTATCACAGATATACTCGTAAGGGCTGTATATAAATACCGTATAAGAAGTAACAAAGTTTCTGATAATAAGCTTATAAGGAGGAAGGAACAACGAACAAAGAAAAGGAAATTCAATGTTTCTTTGCGAAGTTTCTGTGGCTACTGGCTGCATTTGGGCAAGTTTGTTTTATTTGTATAATCATGTCTGGTTGGTCACACAAGCTGAATTTATTGTAAACCAATCGAATGTGAAACAAGTCTCGAAAGAACTACTTCAACAATTCAATCACAAAGATCTAAGAGATTCATAATTTATGATATTCCTAAAAAACAATGAAGTAGATACTCCTACACTACTTACCTACACAGAAGGACGACATTGAAATATGAAAAAAAAAATCAGCTTCCATACATTTTGATCGTGTTGTAGTGCATTTTTGTAGGGAACAGCTGATTTTTTTTTTCATATTTCAGTGTCGGTCCCGTAATAAAAGTTGATCATATTCATGAGTACTTTCACCTCCTAAAATATCCGCACTGGTTTTAATTTTACCCTGTACCTATTAGTGAATATGAAATTATGAAAAATCACAGATAATAAAAATGTAAAGGTCTTAAATTATTTTTTATAAAACTCTTGTTGTTGCCTTCGATCAAGAATGTTGTATATTCTTGATCGAAGGTTATTGCGAATAAAAATAAAATTCAGGTTTCATAAGTCGTTTTCATCCGTGTGAATTCAGTAAATCCGCATTATGTAAGCAGTAACACCCAAGGTCAACCTCAAAATTTCGCATACCTTTTCTAATTTTCAAACAAACAGCTAAAGACTGCACGACAAAGCAGAACTTGTAATAAAATTCAAATATTTGGTGGCCCCGGGTGGCCCAGAATTTTGCACAACAGCATTATATTTCGCGGGCAGTCCCGTGTGGTCGAGCGGGGTCAGGTGGCCCGCGACCTTTGCGAATACATTAATGTCAGCAAAAAACTATATGTAGGAATTGGAAAGTGTGGAGCTGACTTATGTAGGGTTAGTCTATAGGTACCTACTAAGTAATATAATAAAGCTGAAGAGTTTGTTTGTTTGAACGCGCTTATCTCTGGAACTGTGTGTGTGTGGGGCAACGTTAAAAAAAAAAAAAAAAAAAAAAACTACCTGTTAAATTTAAAAAAAAATCTATTTGTATATATGATAGCCAGATTCATGAGAAATAGTATAGGCTATTTACCTAATATTACGCTGTGACCTTTACGGGCCGAGCAAAGAGAAATAAAGTCAGAAAGAACAGTGAATAGCTGCACTTAGTGCCATAGTCAAAGTAGCACTCAAATCTGACCAATGGGACCAACCTTGAAATCACGAAAACCAATAAATTACCAATCTTGAAATCTTCGCACATAATGCCTCAGATCATAGAAACAAGGAGATGTGCCAAGCCGCTATCGAGCTTGATGCCTGATCTTGAGCAAATTGCTCATATTAAAAACGTACGCGCTGGCGACGAACCGAACACGATCGATGGTATAAATACAGTGTTTTAGTTTAGTGCTAGTGTTGAGTGACGATTAACAGTGTTAGATTGAGGGTGTGCGGAATGTTCAATGCGTGGGAGATATTTTTATTCACAAGGAGCGCTTAATTATGCGCGTAATTGTGTCGAAAATGTACTAAAAGTGGCATCTGTTGTTCCCGTACTAATTTGCTATGATGGCATATCTCCTTGTTTCTATGATCTGAGGGTATACATAACATACAAATTCAACTTATTCTTTAATAGCTGACTGTTGGGAAAATGTTCCCAACACTGGGAACATTATCCTACTGTTGGGGCTCAAACCTCCTTTGTGAGAGTTGGACTAGTAGTCCACCTCGTGGGCCCAGTGTATATTGGTGGACGCTGTGAATAAAAGAAAGAAAGAAAGAAAAATATTTATTTGGACACAGCACATAAAAGACAGACATTATGATAAGGTACCTACAGCAAAACAGAACACAAAACAATAAAAATTAATGCAAAAACGTGAGGTAGGTACACTAATTTCCATTTCCGCACAGCTTTGTGTCTCACGGCTGGACCAAACAGGTTCCAGATCAGCTTAATGCCAAGTCACAAGTACTTGGCGCTGGTTTTCATCTGGAACCTTTTTACCTCACGGATGTCAGTCAGTGCAGTGTGTTATACAAATAAATCTAATATGTTATAAAAATAATTAAAAATAACGATATACCTATACTAATTTAAAATTCAGTTTACAGCTTTACAATATTCGTAAAAATATATTGTACAAATCGACTCCACAGCTTTCTCGAACACGTAGTCTAAGCACAAAGATTTCTGCGGTCCCCAGCGGTGAAACAAATGTGAAACACAATAATACCTGCCTATTCACTGTGATTGCCTGTTAGATGCAACGAACAATGCTTGGTAAACATTTGGAACTGAATATATTTATTTCGTAATCTATTGGGAATATAATATACTAGCTGTTCCCGGTTTCACCCCCGTTGCTCGGCCCCTAAGGGTCGTAGCGTGATGTTAAATAGCCAATACTATTCCTCATGAATTTGGCTATCATATACAAAAAGATTTTTTCGAATCCGACTGGCAGTTCCTGAGATTAGCGCATTCAAACAAACAAGAAAACTCTTCAGCTTTATGATATTAGTATAGATTAACTTATAGACTTTTGCCCGCGACTCCGTCCTCGTTGACTATAGTAAATTGTCCATTTTATATGACCTCCTTACTAGCAGGGTGGCCAGTACTACGAAGAGGCCAAGCTGTATCTCTGGTTCATCCCACCGGAATGAGATGAAATGTGGCTTAGATTTAAAGTTGCGGACCCCATTCTACCAAACTGAAAACCACATCAAAATCTGGTCAGTACATTTTTCATAAATTATTCTTGACACCTAAAAGATCCTTTGCCATGCTTGTATTACATGAAATACAATCCAAATTAGTTTTCATGTTCTAGTACAATTTTAATTACAAAATTACCGACAAAGGCTCTCATAATATAATTAGAACTACAATCAACAGGCGAACAAAAGATTTAACAGAAACGCTTCCATCGAGACGTTCATTAATTTAATTAGTTAACTTTTAACTACTTTAAACGTAACTTCTTAACTTAATTTTAATTACAATGTTTAACATTATTTTTGAGAGTTATTTTCTCTTTAGATCTGTGTTTTAATTATCTTCATGCCATTTTACTCACGTATTGGCAAAACTGTGAATGACTTACCTACTTAACTGAAAATCCGCCAAGACTTTTCGTAAACAGTTTGGCTTCTAGCGTAACTGGATACGGCTGAATATCAATTTTACATGAAACGACTGTCATCTGACTTCCGCAACACAACTCCTGTGTAATAAGAAGAATTATGAAGAACCTATATTAATACTAAGACCCCAGATCATAGAAACAAGGAGATATGCCATCATAGCAAATTAGTACGGGAACAACTGATGCCACTTTTAGTACATTTTTCGACACAATTACGCGCATAATTAAGCGCTCCTTGTGAATAAAAAGATCTCCCACGCATTGAACATTCCGCACACCCTTAATCTAACACTGTTAATCGTCACTCAACACTAGCACTAAACTAAAACACTGTATTTATACCATCGATCGTGTTCGGTTCGTCGCCAGCGCGTACGTTTTTAATATGAGCAATTTGCTCAAGATCAGGCATTAAGCTCGATAGCGCCTTGGCACATCTTATTTCTATGATCTGAGACTAAGACCCTCATAACCTTGCACGGTAACAATTTCATACTTACACGGACCGCACACATACTCTACGTGAATTCTATACACGCACCGCACACATTCATTATACGCACCAAGTCGTCCCTCATTCGCACGCACCACTCATCACTCGGTGACCCTATACCTAGTCCTCTACGTATTCTAGAAATAAGATTTAAGCAAGAATACGCCAACAACACAAACATAGAACTATACCTTATCAATGGACCAGTTCGAGCCAAGATATCAAATGTCGAGGGGCTAAAGATTCCTTAATTGGGCGGCCGGGGTCCGACGACCCTTCGTTATCCTTCTGAGGGTATTTCGAATCCTTCGACTGAAAATATATTAAAGTGTCTGATTTCTATAGTGTTGTTTAGTTTGGGCAAATTATTGTTGCGAACTTGATAGTTTTGATTCAGCACCCCAGAATAATCAAATTATAGACGGGTACGGTTTGAAAGTAAGAAATTGAGGTCAGCAGATTAAGAAAAGGGAAAATATAATTACATTTATGTTTCTAAAAAATATAATATAAATTCTTCATTTTTGACGATAATATCACAATGCTACAATTAAAACTAATCGTTTTCATATTAATCCGAGACTTAAACTAAACATATCTTACAATTATTTATCATTCTTTGGACTAGGAAACGCGTTGCTATACCTTTATTCGTCATCATCATCACATACAGTGTCCACTGCCAAACTTAAACCGCTATAGACCAGTCGTTGGAGATCTCCATAATCTCCATGAGTGGCTGATGAACAAGCTATAATACTTCTATGAAATCTTCCACCTAATAATCTAATTAACAACCAACAAATTACGATTAACGAGCGTATTAACCTCAAGACCATTCTCATCTTTAGGCAACTTTATATCCATAAACTGTAGTTCTATATCTTGCAACGTCCTGTCTTTGGTTTCGGGTAAAATATAGTACAAACTTACCAAACAAGAAATTACAATTATCAGGTACACTGCAAAAGTCCCGTGAGTATCTAACGCATCAAGCATTACTGACGTAGATTTCATTAAAACCATGCTTGATAGAGAATAGAATATGCCTAAAACGCTTGTCCCTAAACCTTTGTATTCTATAGGAAATAACTCTCCTTTTAACACCATAGACACTGGTATAACACCAACATAACAAACTATGTTGTATAGAATTAACAGTAAGGGAGTCAACCAAGTAATGTCTAAAAAGTTTTTGTGCACCAATAAATGGAAAATACAGACTAAACTCAGCAGAATACATGCTAAGTTTCCTGTATAAAGCAACAAAGCACGTCTTCTGACAATTCTGACGATGTAACTCGATGTCAGAATGGCTACAATTTTCATCACGTCCAATCCTATTGTGTAGTAATAGGCTTTAGATTTGTCTCCTGTCAACGATATCATTATTTGCACAACATAAGCTAGTAAGTAATGTCTTCCACAAACTTGGGTCAAGATTATTAGCATTAGGACCACTATGAATGGCTTCAAAAATACTTTTGACTTCATTGCTTGCAGATTCCTTATGAAAACCCCTGATTTCTTCAATCTCTTCATATTTCTCAACTCTTGTTGTGCTGTTATCAACTCCTTTACTTCTCTTTTCGATTCCATGTCTTTTCCTCTTATCCACTCGAATGACGTCACGCATTCATCGAAGCGCCCTTTATAAGCTAACCATGAAGGGCTTTCTGGCCAAACTACAGTTCCCAAAGCAGCTAAGGCAGGTGGAATGGAAGCTAGCCAAGCCACCTGTCTCCAGGACAAGGTGAAACCAAACCCATGGCAGATGAGTTCACCAACACTTGTAGCTGTAATCTTGAAGATGATGAAGAATCCCCTACGTTTCGGGTGGCTGTATTCACCAGCTAAAATGCTGCAGATGTACAGACCTCCGAAGGAAAGGCCCTGGATAGCTCTGCCAGCTATGAGGGTAGGCACGTTAGGAGACAGAGCGATGATGATCCATCCAAGGAAGATGATTAGGTTCATGGTTGCGTTGATGAATCTTCGTCCGTAGAGCTGCATCAGCGGCGGGAGGATTAAGAAGCCAATCCCGCCAGTCATACTGTAGGCGGCCGCTGGGAACAAAGCAAAAAGCAAGCAAAAATTAAATTTCTATTATAACTGTTCCCCGCGGTTCGCCCTCGTTGCTCGGCTCCTAAGGATTATTAAGGATTTAGTAACATTAACAATGTATATTTGGTTGTCATTATTTAGTTGTTGGTTTCTTGTTCTTTTTCTTCTTCTGTGTATGTATGTTTGTGTGTATGTCGGTATGCTCAGCTGTTCCCTCGTATCTCCTAAACTACTCGTAGTACTTTTTAACTATCGATTGAAAAAAACAAACGTGTATCGTGAACGTTTGTTTTTTTTATTGATAGATTAAAATCTTCGATAAATTAATATTTTTCGTTCAATACAAAGTTACAAAGTGCGGTTATTCAGTGTTAAAAACAAAGAAAACTCAATAATGATCTTTGATTGCAATGAATTGATCCTTACCAATCCAAGACGCCTCTACTCTAGTGGCGTGCACTCCAGTTCCATTACTGGTATCGTTGCCAGTGATAGCCGGAGTTAGGACCGCAGGGTAGGACAGCACGAACCCAATAGCCAGGTGGTGGAAAATCAGGGGCACCATCACGCACCACTGGAAGTTAATACAAGATCACATTATTAAATCACATGATTGGAATACGCCTCATTCTTTTTAGGGTTCCGTACCTCAATGAGAAAAGGAACCCTTTTAGGACTCCGGCTCCCATAATGGACACTGGGGGGGAACAGGGGGCGGGGGAGCAAGGGACTAAGGGGGGGGGGGGGGAAGAAGCGGGGCTCCTATTTCTGTCTGCAAAGTAACACAACCTGTTCGTGTTGGGGAGCCGGACTTCTAAGACCAGACCTAGAACCAATACGTGTGATTAATTTTTCACTTTTACCACGACTTTCGGTAATTTTTAAAAAAGATCGAAAATATTACTAAAAATTATTAAAATTCTCAATTAATCACACTTACCGCAACATAAACACTTTTTTATTACATAGTAGGTACCTACGTATTACGCATCGTGACTACATAGCACAACCCATTAGGTATTTATATTCACTGCAGTCGTGAGTATAAAACAAAGTCGCTTCCCGCTGTCTGTCTCTCTGTCCCTATGTATGCTTAGATCTTTAAAACTACGCAACGGATTTTGATGCTGTTTTTAGGGTTCCGTACCAAAATGGTAAAAAAGGAACCCTTATAGTGCGACTTCGTCTGTCTGTCTGTCTGTCTGTCACACCTGTTTATTTCAGCAACTACTAATGCTATCGACTTGAAGTTTGGAACAGTTATAAAAAATGCTTGCCAAACTTTAATGAAAATGAAAAATGTCAAAAAATGTTTTTATTTTCATTGCAAAAGGGGCCAGAGTGGGGGTCCGAAATTTCGGTTACTAGGTCAAGTGACATAATATGAAAGGGCTTGATCTGCACATTTCAAAATATATTTTCATTTTATTTTATGTCTCACAGTTTTCGACATATGATGAAAAATGTTCGAAAAAATACCATTCCCCCCCCCCTTATCTCCGAAGTTTGCGGAGCGAAAAATCTGAAATAATTAGAGTTAATAGGAATTGACCCAAATATTGCACCAAAAATAAAACGATGTTCCTAACTAGTACAGTTTTTTCAAAATCATCAAAATTCCTTCACAAACAAACTTAGTAATGCGGTCCGGTTTTTTTCACTTTATACGTCCAAAACCGATACGGAACCCTCGGTGCGCGAGTACGACTCGCACTTAGCCAGTTTTTTTTTAATAGATAGAGAGATTCAAGGAAGGTTTATATGTATAATACACCCCGAAAAACGAGGGCAAAGCCCCGGGCGGAAGCTAGTGAATAATATAACACGAACGTCATTACGACGTCATCCCGCATAAAACTCTCTACAAAGTATTTTACCTGAAGTTAATAATAATACTCATTTCACTCATTTTCATCCCACTTCAATTTTAGGCACGAGGCATCTGTAATAATATATAAATAATAATCTTGCTCATAGATGGCGCTATTGCATATTTCTAGTGGAATATTAATTTATTTTATTTGATATATCTACATAAATTATATAGTAATTTTTGTACAGAACCCTCAAGGCGCGAGTCCTGTAGTAGTAAGGTGTAAAAAAGTGGATGCCTGAAACCCGGCAACGGCAACATTATACGCACATAACCACAGAAAATAGAAGTCAATATAAGTCGCGTTTGTTGATCTAAGGAAGTCGCAAGGCACGCGCCTTACGACTTCCTTAGATCAACAAACGCGAATCTCTCTTGAATCACCTAGTCGCCGCTTTTGAGTAAATTATTTAAGGCGCTACTAAGTGCCAGCGGCCTTGAGTGATTTGGGCGGTATAGCTTGAGTGTTCTGCGCTGAGCTCACGCAACGCGACATACGTCCAGCGAGCAATACGACTCGCCTATCAAGGAGCGCGCTGTGCCGAATCAGACGTATTATTACTTTTTAGTAACGAATATTTGATTTAAAAAAAAAACACTCTAACTAAAAGTTAGATAGTTAAATTATCTTTAAAATGGTGAAGGTTTCGTAAGCATACGCTCAGTCGTTTTCGCGCGATTTTCACTTTTTTGAACGCGTGAGACCTAACTTTACAAATTAGGGCTCTTGTCACCGCCGGGGTGCCAGCTGTTTTAGAACCTAATGGCCTGGCTCGCGACGATGGGAAGAGACCAGACGGAATGACCATAATGCCTTGGAAGTTGGGTAGGCCTTTGGTGTGGGATGCAACCTGTGTCGACACCCTCGCGCCATCCCATCTTCCTAGCACGGCGTGCTGCGTTGGAGCGGCTGCTGCAGGTGCAGAAAACCTCAAACGGCGCAAATATAACAAACTTATTGGAAGCTATTTGTTTGAGCCGTTTGGGGTTGAAACACTAGGGCCGTGGGGTCCGAGTGCTCATCGAGTATTTCGGGACATCGCCAAGCGGTTGGTCGACTCCACACGGGACCAGAGAGCTGGCCTTTTTTTAGCCCAAAGAATTAGCATTGCCATCCAGCGTGGCAATGCTGCCAGTCTTTTGGGCACTTTTCCCGCTGACAGCGATGCGGACGAATTTTTTGATGCCCTATGAGCTCTTTTTTATTTTATTTTTTATACCTACTTGTACATAGTATAAATAATTTAAGTTTCTTTTAGTTTCTTTTAGTCTTTTATACCTACTTGTACATAGTATAAATAACAGTTTTCTTGGAACAATAAAAAACTTTACAAATTAATTACACTACATAGATAAACGTACCTAATCTAAAATATACTCTAATCAAATTATTAAGAAAATGAACTAGTTAAGCATATATTTTTTTCAAATCATTAACACTACTCGTTTAGACGTGATCTTTAGTTTAAAATCTTTAAAAGTCGTATATCTCCGCCTTAAGGCACGTGGTGTCTTTAAAATTGTGACGTATGTGCACGGGATTAAGATTATTATACTAGCTGTTCCCCGCGGTTCCACCCCCGTCGCTCGGCTCCTAAGGGTCGTAGCGTGATGTTAAATAGCCTATACCTACCTAGCGTAGCGTGATGTTAGCGTAGCGTAGCCTATGAACCTCATGAATCTGGCTATCATATTATACAAAAAGATTTTTTCGAATCCGACTAGTAGTTTCAGAGATTAGCGCGTTCAAACAAACAAACCAACTCTTCAGCTTTATAATATAGATGTAAAAAATGTGTACTACTCAGATCATAGAAACAAGGAGATATAGCAATTTAGTTAGATATCATAGCAAATTAGTACCGGAAGAACTGATGCCACTTTTAGTACAATTTCCGATATAATTACGCGCATAATTAAGCGCTCCTTGTGAATAAAAAGATCTCTCACGCATTAAACATTCCGCACACCCTCAATCTAACACTGTAAATCGTCACTCAATACTAGCACTAAACTAAAACACTGTATTTATACCATCGATCGTGTTCGGTTCGTCGCCACGGGTACGTTTTTAATATGAGCAATTTGTTCAAGATCAGGCATCAAGCTCGATAGCGCCTTGGCACATCTCCCTTGTTTCTATGATCTGAGGTGTACTACGAACCAGCGACACGTGTCAGTAATAAAATGTAATAGATAACATTTCTATTGACTTATTATTAGTTATTATTTAGATTTCTATGTATACAATCAAGTCAAGTCTCTTCAAGTCACGAGTGAATCGGTTTCTTCTAGGCAAGCATGCTCCATCGTAGACCGCATCGTCGCCTAACATCGCGAGATGGCGGTCAAACGCAAGCCTATTTTTAAATAATAAAAAAAAAATACCTAAAAAAAATACCTAATATACAGGGTGGCAGGTTAAACAGTGGAAATATTTTAAGGGGTCATTGTACTCATCATTATGAACAACTTTTACTATGAAACCAACCATGAAATCGCGAAAAAAAATCTGCTGTTCCATACATTTTGTTGAGTTAAGTGAACATAAATGTATGGAACAGCTGATTTTTTTTTTCGCGATTTCAGGTTTGGTCCCATAGTAAAAATCAGCTGTTCCATACATTTTGTTGAGTTATGTGAACATAAATGTATAGAACAGCTGATTTTATTTTGCGATTTCAGGGTTGGTCCCATAGTAAAAGTTGTTTATAATGATGAGTACAGTGACCCCTTTAAATATTTCCACTATCTAACCTGCCACCCTGTATAACGTAACCCACACAGTGAGCGGATACTTCACCTTACTCCATTCACCTAGTTTCCAATCAGACAAGCACATTAAGAATTACAAAGGCTCGCAATTTTCACCGTCTTTGTAGAAGACCTCTTTGTCAGATCAGTTCGTTAGTTCGAAACCTATTTTTTGGGTTCCGTACCTCAAAAAGAAAAACGGAACCCTTATTATATACTTTGTCGTCCGTCGATCTGTCCGTGGCAAGTCTAGGCATCTGCTCATAGATGGCACCACTAGAAGAAGTACCTATATAATAGCGGTATCTTGCTCATAGATGGCGCTAATGCATATTTCTTGTGGAATATTTTATTTATTTATTATAACTACATAGGTATCTACAACATACATAAATAAGTTTGTACGGAACCCTCAAGGCGCTAGTGCTGCTTGCACTTGTCCGGTTTTTCTTTAATAGCTCAGCAAATAGGTGCAATCATAGAGTAAAAAACTAGTAAATTAAAAAAAATAATTACAACTAAATCACTGAGTCTTATCGTTAATAAAAATGCTGCTAACGGGAGAAATAGGAATATCGTTAATATTGAATGTTAAAGATTAAATCGTCAAGATTTAATCGTTATTCTTATTAAATATGAAATAGATATAAAAACGACTGACAGGGGCGGGATTTGAACCCGCGACCTCTGCACACCGTGGCGTCGCTCTGACCAACTGAGCTACCGGAATAATAATAATATCCATAATAAAATATCTAGTAATATCCTAAGATATATCTAAATCCTAGAATATCTAGATAAGAATATCCTTAAACGAGCTCTTTCACAAAAACCACTACTAAAATTAAAATAATGTATTATTGTAACTTACTTGTCGTAATAAAGGTGGCACCATTTTGCTGTAATTACAGCACGGCCATACAAAAACTTTAGATAAACACGACTGGCTTAATGAATGAACGATAAACATACATATTATCTTGGACTGGTACTTGTTATATTTATGCTAATATTTGTATAACAATTAGGAAGAAGTATTATGGCTACTGGGCTAACTCTATCTCGTGATAGTAGCTGTAGTAACAAAGACACGTGGTGATGGCTGTCAAGGAATGTGCCACCCTCAGATCATAGATACAAGGGAGATGTCAGAGATGTGCCAAGGCGCTATTGAGCTTGATACTTTAGTTTGGTCATTTTGAGCGTAGTACAAAAGTACACGCTGGCGGCGAACCGAACACGATCGATGATACACTGTGTTAGTTTAGTGCTAGTGTTGAGCGACGATTAACAGTATTAGATTGAGGGTGTGTGGAATTTTTAATGTGTGGGAGATCTTTTTATTCACAAGAAGCGCTTGTAATTGTGTCGAAAAATGTACTAAAAGTGGGAATAGTTGTTCCCGTACTAATTTGCTATGATGGCATATCTCCTTGTTTCTATGATCTGAGGTGCCACCCCTATTAAATCGGGATATTGTTTCCCTCCGTGTGGCATGTTGTAAGGTTACTCAGTGAGTTAGTAGCATTTCTATGTCCATCGTGTATAGTGAACTTTAATGCCGCCTCCACACGACCGTCCAACAGTCCAACACCAACATGACTCCAATCCATCCCAATTCACTATCGATACAAAGACTCTCCAACACCGTCAAACATGCACGAACTATCTCTCCACACGTGGAATGTTGGACACATAGTTGGACTGTGGACGATCGTGTGGAACCGGCATAAAAGCGACTATGAACTATGAATTTGTTTTACCATTTTTTCTCAGAGAGATTAGGCTCCTGTCAAATGTGAAATGCCGTTGCCTATCATCTGCCTAGCCTTTTCCCAAATTATATTGGGGTCGGCTTCCAGTCTAACTAGTTTTCGGCTGAATATCAATATTTTACGTGGAGCGACTACCATCTGACCTCCACAACCCAATTAATGGGTAATACCGATATTCGAATGTTAGACCAGCTGTCAGACATTAGGGCTTCTGACTAGGTACCCGTAATGATTGTCAAAGATATTCCTATGACAACCGGGACTGACTGCTTAACGTGCTCTCCGAGGCACGGAGGGGTCTCGATGTGTAAGAACGGTCACCCATCCAAGGACTGACCGCGGCAAGCGCAGCTTAACCTCGCAGATCGATAGATCAGCGCGGCTGTCATTTAGCCACGAGCCCCTCTGCCGTTGCCTATAATTTTAAAAAATAAAAAAAAGAAATGTGTCTTCGAACACCCGGTTCGAAAAAGTTCCTTTCTAAAAATGACTAATGGTCAACCCATAAGTCATTTCGTCATAAACTTTTCGCCAACAGGACTATTCCTATACTTTTTATATTTTTAATCTGTTCATAATTAAATTAGATTGTTGCTCTTTACCTAGGCATAAGAAACAAATCAACTTTACATATTGATCTAATTCAATCATTATAATCAAATGAACTCACGCAGTTGCAACTTTGTTGAAGCAGAACAACACTATAAATTAGCCAGTAGTTAAGATATTCGTATCATATTATTTCAATAATTTATAATAATAATTTAGATACATAAATTATGTCCAAAGTCATAGGGGGTAAGCCTAACCGGGCATAAATCGAAACTCCGGCCGCTGAGATTCTTCTAATGGAAGATTATCCCAATAACACTGCACAATCCGGGCATGGAATCCGGAATTCCACGTCAGCAGTCGCGCTTACGACAGCTAAACCAACGAAGCGATTATTGTTTTTGGGAATTATAGTTTTGCATTTTTGTTGTGCAAAACTATAATCACATAATACAGTTGGGGTTCCACTTGGGAAAAAACCCCGAAATCGGGTTTATTCAACTATAGTTTCAACGCATATAATGATTATGGTAATAGATATTGGCAATGCGGCGGACGGGCGGATGTTTTCTCTCTAGTCTACATTACAATGAACCTGTACTATTGCAATGCAGGACAAACACATTTATACACTTCTTAATCATCATCACAATCAACTGGCGCACACGTGTTGACGATTTTATACCATTTTATACCTTGTCACGGACGCTATGGTATGTCAAAGTCACATTGTTACGGCTTTACGAGTTAGAACAACCTAAAAATATAGTGTTGGATCACTGGTTAAAATAAGTCCACACCTATGTTTTTTTACGAATAGCTTGTATAATCCACTTCAGTTACACTTAATAATAATATTAAACCACACAAAAGGGTTAGTTTACCCTTTCACCGAAAGGGCGCGAATCAAACTGGCCATTAACCTAAAAAGAATTTAAACTAGCCATAATGTTTCGATTTTTAACAATCTGCATGATGAGGGTAATTAATTATAATCAACAAGTCAAAATTAATCGTTTATCATCATTACTTTACTTTTTAAAACGAAAAAGTTATGTATCAACTAAATTAATTAATTACAAATTAATATTTTCTTTTTAAATTAAAGTACCTACTATCTGATTATAACAGTACTATGAGGGCTCTCGCATTCGGCACCTCTGTCGCTCTCACAAAACCATATATTTTAAGAAAGTTAAATGATAAGATGCATTTTTAGGGTTCCGTACCAAAATGGTAAAAAAGGAACCCTTATGGTGCGACTTCGTCTGTCCGTCTGTCTGTCTGTCTGTCACACCTGTTTATTTCAGCAACTACTAATGTTATCGACTTGAAATTTGGAACAGTTATAAAGAATGCTTGTCCAACTATATTGCAAATGAAAAAAGTCAAAAAATATTTTTATTTTCATTGCAGAAGGGGCCGGAGTGTGGGTCCAAAATTTCAAAGTGGGGTTACGAGGTCAAGTGACATATCATATGAAAGGGCTTGATCTGCACATTTCAAAATATATTTTTATTTTATTCTATGTCTCACAGTTTTCGACATATGATGAAAAATGTCTGAAAAAATACCATTCCTTATCTCCGAAGTTTGCGGAGTGAAAAATCTGAAATAATTAGAGTTGATAGGAATTGACCCAAATATGGCACCAAAAATAAAACGATGTTCCTAACTAGTACAGTTTTTTCAAAATCATCAATCAATCAATCAATCGTACCAAAATGGTAAAAAAGGAACCCTTATGGCGCAACTTCGTCTGTCTGTCTGTCTGTCACACCTGCTTATTTCAGCAACTACTAATGCTATCGACTTGAAATTTGGAACAGTTATAAAGAATGCTTGTCCAACTTTATTGAAAATGAAAAAAATAAAAAAATATTTTTATTTTCATTGCAAAAGGGGCCGGAGTGGGGGTCCAAAATTTCAAAGTGGGGAAAAATACCATTCCCCCCCCCCTTATCTCCGAAGTTTGCGGAACGAAAAATCTGAAATAATTAGGGTTGATAGGAATTGACCCAAATATGGCACCAAAAATAAAACGATGTTCCTAACTAGTACAGTTTTTTCAAAATCATCAAAATTCCTTCACAAACAAACTTAGTTATGCGGTCCGGTTTTTTTCACTTTATACGTCCAAAAATGATACGGAACCCTCGGTGCGCGAGTACGACTCGCACTTGGCCGGTTTTTTTGAAAAATGTAATCTGATACAGAACTACAAAATGATATTAATTATAATATTATAAACTCCAATATGATTAAAAACACATAAGTTAAACATGTCTCAAAAACACATCGTAATCGTTTTTTAACCTTGTTTATTAGATATCACAGTAGAAATGTGTTTTAATTATTTACCTGTAAAATTAACATTATTTTGTAGTTCTGTATCAGATTATATTTATCAAAAATGCATCTTGTCATTCAACATTCTTAAAAATGGTTCTGTGCGAGCGAGAGAGGAGACAAAATTCCGAGACCGCCCTTATACAATAATCCATCACAAATCGGTATAATCCATTAAAATAAATCGTATCGTTTCATGTTATTTTATACGACCGTTTTATCTATAACAACTCAGCTCCCCCAATTATTATTAATATTCTTCATCTAAATTGAGTCCTCATTGTAACAGTGAAGTAACGTAAATCACTTTCCACAAAAAATTACCTAAAATACTTTTGAGCGCAAACAAAAAAGTCCAGCGCCCAAAGTCAAATACAATACAACATATAAAATAGTCCATTCATTACAATCTGAATGAGTCCATTGAGGCCTCCGCTTCGCTCCCAGAGGATCAGGGTTAGCCTCAGATCATAGAAAAAGGGAGATATGCCATCATAGCAAATTAGTACTCCCCATTGACCTATATGTCTCGACAAGCAGTTCCGAACATTAAGGCGAAGGTAAATGGTAACGGCCAGTTTTAAATCTCTTATTTCGCCGTCAAATAATGCAGGTTAGTTGTGCAATTTTTTTATGTTAAACTAGAACATATATACATCAATCGTACCTGTGAATATTTAACTATTGTTGTAAAATACTTAAGGAAATAAATTCATGAATTCGTGTCTACCCAAAACATAAAAACGTAATTACTTTCAAACCGCTTAAGATATTTTCATGATTTGTTTTGTGTGAAAAGACTATGTTACTACCTATAATAATACCTGTTACTTTTTTTTTATTTTATGTTTTAGATACTAAAATAAAAAGTAATAATACGTCTAATTCTGCACAGCGCGCTCCTTGATAGGCGAGTCGTATTGCTCGGTGGATGTATGTCGCGTTGCTTGAGCTCAGCGCAGAACACTCAAGCTATACCGCCCAAATCACTCAAGGCCGTTGGCGTATACCGGGGCCTTAAACATGTCACACTCAAGTGTTGTGCGTGCACAACACTTGCCGTACATTCACCTTGACGTTTGATGCGGTGAGCAACAGACAAGTACCCGCGTGTGGGGCATGATTTTTGTTCGGAACTGCTTGTCTAGTAGGGACATATAAGTCAATGGTACTCCCACTACTGTCGCCACTTTTAGAACAGTTTGTGAAACAATTACAAGCGCTCCTTGTGAATATAAAGATTCACCGCACACCCTCAATCTAACACACTGTTATTCGTCACTGGTGCCAAATCTGTTGTTTACGAACTAAACTAATTTAGTCTCAGTAAGTCTCTTTCTAATAAAAAACATGAGAGAGGGATAGCAGATATTTAATCCTGTCAAATTAGTCCTCTTGAATAGTTTTGATGTCAATTTAGTCGTAATCGCAAAAGGTCATGACTATTTTCCCGTAAATGACAAGGGCGTAGACTAGTTTGACAGTGCTAAATATTTTCTGCCATTTTTCAATATTTGTAAGAAAGAGATATAGTGTGATTAAAATTAGTTTAGTGCGATGTTCAACAGAATCAGCACCACTCAGCACTAACAATAAACTAAAACACTGTATCTATATCATCGATCGCGTTCGGTCCGTCGCCAGCGTGTACGTTTCAATTATGGTCAATGTGGTCAAACTAAAGCATCAAGCTCAATAGCGCCTTGGCACATCTCCCTTGCTTCTGTGATCTGAGGTTCGCTCCCAGAGGATCAGGGTGGATCAGGGTAAGCTCAAATATTGATACGCCTCGCCTGCCATTGTCGACAGCCGCCCTGTCCAATCCTGTCCCTTTGAACTCGCTTCTATTGAGAATTTTTGATCTTTTATCCGTTTTTCAGCTGCGTAACGAACAATTCTTTGGTATTTTTTGGTTTGTATCTAGGTCATTTATTGGCAACCAGATAGGAATGTTAGAAAAAAACCCGACCGCAGTTTACCCTCAATCACGAAAAATAAAATAATAAAAACAAGACATTGCCGTCGGGAGTCGGTACCACTGCCAGCATTGTTCCAGTGTTAGAAAGAGATAGAAATACGTGTTCCGTATTTCTATCTCTTTCTAACACTGAACTTAGGAACAAATAACTGAAATAACACCATCTCTTTTTCATAATGATAGCTTTAATAGAAATGGAAGTTGAATAAAAACAGCCAAAAACTCAATTCTGTGTGTACTTTATTATTTTTCACATCATTCATAGAATATTTCTAAGGCATAAGTAATCTGTATATGTTTGGTGCGCTCTAATCTATTTTGCTACTAGCTGTTGTCCCTGACTTCGTCTACGTGAACATGGAAAGCCTATATGCTTTCCAGGTCCCAGACAAATTTCAAATTTCATTTTGTCAAAGGAGATGTTTCATCCTGAAACTGGTATACGTACGCCACATAGAAAAATAGGAAAAAAATAGGGGATTTACATAAAAATATTATTAAATTCATTTGAAGAAGAGTACAATTGTAAGAGAATTATTTGAGGTGAAGTTTTTCACTATGATATCCGATATCCCTATTTTTAGGGCGGCCATGACAGTTGAGTTTGATAGTTTTGTTTTATGACGTATACTTTGGCTGGTTTATGGGTTGATCCTCCCAGAATATAATACCGATCAAATTCTCAACTACCGGTCAACTCTCCTTGATTTGCTGTTCTTCTGAGTACGTGACATTGGCAGAATTGTGGTATGGCAAACTCCACAAATGCCATAACCAAGAAGTGAAGTGACATTTGAGTCGTTGTGCGCACGCGTGGTGGATTGAATGTTGCCATTTTGACTGGCATTGACGTGTAATAACAGTTGTCAAAATGACGTTTCACATAATTCATTTGTCGATTGTTGATCCACCATTTTTGTGTTGTGTTGTTCTTCTTGACAAGGATAAGAATGAATTACAATTCAACGAAGTAATATTATAGAAAATAAGCATTAGGAACCGATTACTATCATGTATAGCTATAATACTTAATTGCGTACGTAGACCCCTCCCAGGCTCCATGCATTTCTGAAACAACTCCTTTCAGCCGTTACAGCGTGAATGACTAAAAAACACACACACAGCCTTTTGTATACCTAATTATCATAGTATGATTGTGTTTTAAAATAATTTAGTTCTGTTCCATCACCTCACTTCATAAAAGATCTAAGAGTAGTATAGGCAGAATAAGTCGCCCTCATAGCCGCCATCAGGCAACTGAAGCTCATCTTAGTAATTCCACCGGCAGTTATGCCCATGGTCTTCTGCGAAGCCTGCAGCATCATCAACACCATCTTCATGTTAGCCTTGTCAAAATTCTCCCATTTGCAGTCGTAAACAGCTTGCTCGAACAGTTGACCTGCGTCCATAACCTTTTGCCCAATGAAACAATCCACTCCAACCTGAATGAATGCAAAAGGTAGCTGCAAAAACGTGTTTTCTAATCCTCCAAGTAGTTCTGATATTAATCCTAAAACTAGAAGTAACAATCCTACGGCAATGGGCCCTCTGCATGTATCTTCTACTTGGTTTAAAAGAGTTTTGATGGTAGCATGTCGTTTTATCAAGTCTTTGAGATTTTTCCTTACGTGATCATTCATAATTTTATTCTTTCTATCAACATTGGTAAGGAGATTTTCATTTCCGTGTTCAGCTATTGTTTCATAATGTGATTCGGCGTCTGTCCATATGTGAGTGACTTCGTCAGTCAGAGCCAACATCTGGCACTCGGCATACCCAATAACGACTATAAGGTAACACGTCACGTTTGCTGAAATGTAGCAAATTGTGTGAACGCTGATAAACATCATGATCCAAGCGATCTCGTAGTTGGGTGACTCGAACATCGGTTCCAATCCTGCGGATATTCAAACATTTTTAGAATTATATAAAATTGAGTCATAGTTGATAGGTAGAAGCAGTTTGCTTGTGCTAAAGTAGGTAAAGTATTGAAAAAAACATTTTCATTGTTTTCTTAGAAGATAAAGATAAACATGAAAATAAATAAATTACCGTAAATGACGAACAAATCTTCAGTCAAATGTCTGCCGGGTCTGACCAATGGGATGCCCACGTAAACGATTCCATTGCCCATGAGCACCAGCCAGTAGAAGATGGCCCGTTTCTTCACGTCCCGCATGTACTTCATCAGATTCCCCACGAATCGGCTGCCGGCGATCATGTGGGAGTCAAACTCAAGGAAGGCGTCGGTAAGGTTCCGAATTTTGTTGCTAGCAACAAGGTGATTTTGATAATATTAATACTGTTATTTTTTGTACGACGATGATGGCAAACAGGCATACGGCCCACCTGATGGTAACGCAAGATGGTAACATGCGCATTGTTGACCCTTTAAAAAACTTCCTCCTTGAAGAAGTACTGTAGTCCCCCGGAAAAACCTTAGCAGAAGGCTCATTCTACAATCGAAGCATTCGCGGGAGGAAATTACTCTGAAACCGTGCTGTAACCCTAACCATGTAGGTACTAATGTGTAAGAATTTCCAAGAAAAATTATGTCCAAATGCACTCCACAACAGAAAAGATCAATAGGAAGACCCAGAAAGCGTTAGAAGAATTATGTGGAGGTAGATTTGAGGAGCATAGGCAGGAAAATTTCTTGCCAAAGGGAGGCCAGAGACAGAGTGAAATAGAAAAAGATCGTTGAGAAGGCCAAGACCCACAAAGGCTTGTAGCGCCAAAGGAAGTAAGTAAGTGTGAGAAAATCTTGCGCATCGGCGCAAAGTTGCTAGTCTATCGGTTTTTTATCGGATACATTTTGGAGAGTGTGCTTCAGATCTGCATGATCAAATCCCCTCCTGCCCTTTCTTCTATCGGATAGCCAGAAGCACGAAAAAGCGCCATCGGTTCATGGTTATATCAACCATGAACTGATGGCGTTTTTTCGGATTTCTGGTACCTATATCACCAAAAATCCGAACGAAACGCTTTGATTCCACTTTCATTGTGAAAACTGCCAAACAGTGGAATGCGCTGCCCAAGTAGATGTTCCCCGACAGTTACAATCTGAGTGTCTTCAAGTAACGGATGAATCGGTTTCTTCTAGGCAAGCGTGCTCCATCCTAGACTGCATCATCGCTTAACATCAGGCGAGATGGCGGCCAAACGTAAGCCTAATAATAATAAAAAAATAGTCTTCAAACTTACATATACAAGAACATATACAGCAGCTTGAGAGTCCCAATCTCGCTGGATACCCCCAGGGATAGCACCACCATCGCGGCAACCATGTCGCCCGTCTCCCGACACCTGACGAACACGAACCACAGCATGTTCACGAGGTACACGCAGAAGTGACACAGGATGGCCGCTATCACTATTACGTAGAAGATCATTGGGATTGCTGGCGAGAGAGAAAGAAGAAAAATTAGAATAAAACAAGTTTTATCGGATTATATCGCGTATATTATTGATTTTGTTTTTCCTGACGTTTCGAACACTTTGCAGCGTTCGTGATCGCATGATGTTTTATTCTAATGTGTAGTGATCGCGAAAACCTAAGACATTACTAAGAAGAAAAATGTTTATACCTTTGAATAGTAAATGGTCTTTTGGTTAGTCTTTTATTCTTTGTTGGGGGTTCGGGGAGTGTTTTATGTTTCTACTATCTGTTGCCTATGGTTTTAGACGTCATCCTAAGGTCCTTTGCAGTATGACGCGGACGACCTATGCGGATATCCGCGACGGACGGCAAAATACATTAAATGTATATTTTTGTGAATTTTGAAACATGTCAAAGCCATGTTAAACTTTCTCTTAAGTTACAGATAATCTATTTCACGAAGTCCGTTTAACTTTCGTTGTGTGTGTAATGTGTACCGAGATCGTGACTGAGCGCTGCCGCGCTTACGCTCACTAAAGCATTGTATATGCACGCCTACAACATTCATAACCCAACGGACTTCGTGAAATATATTATCTGTATTAAATATTTAAGAGATTCTCAAAAATCGAATTGTCGCGAGCACGATTTGAACCTGCGACGTTTGGCGTACCGTCCCACTACTCTGAAACCAACTGAGCTATCGCGACCTGCTCGGTCAACTCGAAATTGGAGATCCCTTTGCAACGCCTGAGCGTTTGGCGACATCTATCGGAAACTATTACAGATTCCAACTCAATGCCTAATTATGTACCTGCCCGGTCAAAGCGAGTCGGACGTGGAGAGCTATCCGCGCGATTGATATGAACGATTATCATCCGCGACGGACGCTGTAGGCCCCCTAGCCTACAGCGTCCGTCGGATGATAATCGTTCTATTCGTTGAAATCTCTATTTTCCGATGGTGTAAAAAAATAATATATTACTTTAGTAAATCTTAGCAAAAATCGAAAGGTAATAATAATAGAATATTAGAATATAATAATAATTTAATAGAACATCTACAGTATTTTGAGAAAGTATAAAAGTTGTAGATCTTTTTATTACCTACAACTTAGCCATTTGACTTTTTTCCATTATAGGACTTGTAGTTTTGCCGGTAACCGAGATAAACCATTTTATAGTTATATGTACCTACTTCATCTACAAGATTCTCATGCACTCCCATAAATCTAAACATGCATTTAGCTTTGTACCTTTGCTATTTCATATTGTCATATTAAATTTTACCTTTCCTGTTCTTGCCGTATATATTCAGAGTGAGTATTTTTAAAAATATTGACACGTTCCACAACATTGTCGGTAGATCGCAATATTCCAAGCCGAATTTACGAATTTGTTGCCACATTTTTTCGAAACTTTAAGACAGAAAAAAACATGGTCAGTGAAGTTAGATATGTATAAGGATGGCACTATTAATAAGTCACAAATAAATCATAATGGCACTATTAATAAGTCACAAATAAGTCGTGATGGCACTATTAATAATGACATTATGGATGGTGCGAGAGACAAACGTATTCAAATTTCAAATTAAGCTCAAAACGCGTCTGTATTTAATAAGGTCCCCGAAACGATCAATTGCAATTATTGTCAATGTTTAAGTAATTGACGCTCATTGATGCGATTATTGATCGTATACTAAGCAATTGAAGCGACGTCAGTGTTTTTACAGTGTAATGACACTAATTACGCAATCATTGTACAATCGCAGTACAGTAGCGGACTACTATTAAAAAAGTACAAATAAATTATTTCATTCCAAAGAAGGAATAGGAACAACAAAAAAGTAAAAAAACATAAGTACAATAATCACAAAATGGAAAACATAGACGCTTTTAAAGTTTTTGGAGGGAGTATCGCTCCGTCTTTTTCGCGCTAAGCGGACATAGCATGATAGTGCCGTCCGTGTCTGGCAAATCATTTTGAAACGCTTATAACTTTGCCAATTTTGTAGATGTTTCATCGGTTTTTTTGGTGTTAATTATCTTTTTTCAAATAGTTTACAGATTCACAATAAAAAAAAAATAGTCCGGTACCGTATTGATCGTTTCGGAGACCCTTAAACCACCATCGCTTCTCACTTTTTGTGACCACGCGTTAGCAAAGAGCTGTAAAGAAATATATTTTGGAAAATTCTTCCAGAAAAGAAGAATGATAAGTGAGAACTCTATTTAAACTATAAAAAGTTCTTAAAACATTATGGAGAAATAAATAGTATTTTTCTGATGCGATTAAAATGTATTGACAGTGATAATCTTCTATGATGCTGTTTAACACATTTATATAAAATTAAATATTATAATAAGACTTTTTCTATTGCATAATTTAAGCATATTATAACTAATTTAAAAATTTAAAAATATTGGCAAACTTTTTTAACAGCGAACTGTGAAAGTAGCAAGTTTTCCAGACTGAAACTTTTCACTCAATGTTCTTGCTTCTTGCTAGCTCCTTCAAGGCACAGTATAAGCATAAACAATTAAGTGTTTAGTGTTCTAACTACTGCGTAAATATTAATTAACGCCTATCGTGATGACGTAAAAGGGGAATGCATTTCGCCGCATTTCCATACAAAGTTCCGTTATCCATCGGATTACTCTTTACGCCATATTTTTGATGTGAAACATCTATTGGCGCGCGTTGGGGGTAAAATCGACTGGTATGCCGTGACTGCAAACGGCATGAAGCTCCCTTATGCCATCATGACCCTTTGATTGATATTGATTTTTGATTTTTTAAAAATCTAATGATGCAGTTTTAATTTTTATCAAAATCGGCCCCGAAACTCCTTTGAATGTTTTTCACTATTTCGTAAAGTTTTGGATTTGGCCATCGACGCCCACTTGGAAAATTCACGTGTGTGGGAAAAGGAAGTACAGAAGCGGAAGTGAAAGGAAAGAGAAAATGGCGGATAAGCTAGAAGCTTGTAATGTCGGGACGTTGCTGGTAGTTGTAAAAATCTAAATTAAATAAAAATTCAGTGAATTTTTGGCGTTTAATTTCCCACAGAAGTATAGATAAGGGCTAATTTATTGCTTGTATGGAGAAACAGCGGTCCGTTCCTCGTTTTAATTACTATTCGTAGTTAGTAATTATGTTGTTTGTACTGCAAGAGGTGTCAGAAGTTAAATAAGCAGCTGTCGGTTGATGAATTTTCCGAATGCAAGTAATTGTAGGGTTGGTGTTTGTTTGGAAATATTGTTGATAGGTTAATATTGTAGATAATGGTTTATTCCACTTTGTTCACCTGGGTGATATCACCTGGGTGACCAAAGTGGAATAAACCGCTACCATGGCATCCTAATGGGATATTTCCCTAATTGCACCGACTACGAGTAGTGGGTTTGAACCTCAGATCATAGAAACAAGGAGATATGCCATCTTAGCAAATTAGTACGGAAACAACTGTCGCCACTTTTAGTACATTTTTCAACACAATTACAAGCGCCCCTCGTGAATATAAAGATCTCCCACGCATTAAACATTCCACACGCCTCAATCTAGTTAATCGTCACTCCACACTAGCACTAAACTAAAACACTGTATTTATATCATCGATCGTGTTCGGTTCATCGCCAGCGTATACATTTTATATACGGTCAATGTGACCGTATCAAAGCGTCAATTTTAGTAGCACCTTGGCACATCTCCCTTGTTTCTATGATCCGATATTTGAACCAAGGCAGGTGAGCACTTTACTTTGTGCATATGTTTCATCACCAATGTTCTAAAGACGGTGAAGGAAAACATCGTCCGGTTACTGTCGCGCGTCGTGTCCTAAAACTAGCATGGCCAGGTTGTCACCTTGTTTGCCTGTGCTATTTTAAAAAGGGAAGCCGGTATGAATCGTATTGTAGGGACCCTTCGCCACTGCCCTGTATTGAGATGATATTACCTTTTATCTTTGTTTTTGATGCCATTCATAGATTCCCAGAAATAGGGTTCAGTTTTCCGAGTGATAGGTATAATGTGTACTTTATGTATGTAGGTGTAATTGTATAGGTATACCCTCAGATCATAGAAACAAGGAGATATGCCATCATAGCAAATTAGTACGGGAACAACTGATGCCACTTTTAGTACATTTTTCGACACAATTACGCGCATAATTAAGCGCTCCTTGTGAATAAAAAGATCTCCCACGCATTGAACATTCCGCACACCCTCAATCTAACACTGTTAATCGTCACTCAACACTAGCACTAAACTAAAACACTGTATTTATACCATCGATCGTGTTCGGTTCGTCGCCAGCGCGTACGTTTTTAATATGAGCAATTTGCTCAAGATCAGGCATCAAGCTCGATAGCGCCTTGGCACATCTCCTTGTTTCTATGATCAGAGGGTATACCTAATTGTTCCAAAAGGAGGGTAAATATTTTCCCAGTTCATGTATGATGTATGTAGATATTATGCATATTTCTTTGGCACGCTTTGTAGCCTAACCGGTGAAGGATTACAACATAATTAAATATAAGGTGTCGTTAGATTTTTCTTCATTGTTGATGTTGAAGTGATATAGGGTAGGTAACTAGCTGTAGAGTTTGTTTGTTTGTTGGAACATGCTAATCTTTCTGTACATTATAGACACATTCATGAGGAATACTATAGGCTAGTTAACATCACGCTACGACCCTTAGGAGCCGAGCAACGGGGGTGAAACCGCGGGGAAATGTGGTTGATCTTGTTTACTCATCGTTTTAAGTACTGAGCCTTCTGCTATCTGACTTTCAAATCCAGTCAGTAGGATCGAGTGCAGTGATAGCCTAGTGGATTAACCATGTGCTTCCCACGGCGAATGGTTCGAGTTCGATCCCGAGGCACGCACCGCTGACTTTTCGAAGTCATGTGCGTATTAGAAATTAATTATCACTTGCTTTAACGGTGAAGGAAAACATCGTGAGGAAACCGGCATGACCTAGAACCAAAAATTCGAAGACATGCGACGTCCACCAACCCGCACTGGGCCCGCGTGGTGGACTACGGCCCACTCCCTCTCACAGAGGAGGCCAGTGTCCCAGCAGTGGGAACATTATAGGCCGATTACGCTAGGATCGAGTAAATAGTACAGTTTGATATTCCGATTAATTCCATGTTTGTTTGTTACGCGCATCGATGTGGCGATGCATTCAGTTGTTAGTCTAATCGATTCAAAAGTTATTAGGCTTGGCTCGTGTGTGTACCTTTACAGATCCGAGCGATTAGTGATTACTATTCATTGATTCTAGGTTCATAGATAGGAATTGTATTTACAGGAAACTATTATTAATTCAGTAGCACTTTGCCCGCGATTTCGTCCACGTGACATACACGAAGCGCCATCTAGCGTTCTAAAGCAATTGTGACCGTCAAAAGTTATTGTTCTTTCCCTCGGGAACGGTACTTTTTTCTGGATCAAAGGTTATGTCCTTATCTGTACCCTTGATAACGTATATGCAAAATTTCATGATGATCGGTCCAGTAGTTTAGACAAACAAACAAACTTACTTTCGCGTTTATAATATTAGTTACCCTAAGCGATCTTCTGAACCCTTCAACATATCAAAAAAGTTAAAATCCTTGTTTTAATCACTAAAAATTGAAATCCATTGAGCTATTTCAGAGCCTATTCGAGACAAACTTTCAGACACAACATTTCTGAAAACGGTCATTTAATTACGATTCAAGCCTATTATACATAGCAGTATTCCCTTAAATTTTGGCATTTACTTTGAAATCACAGATAGACACTTCAATTTTATTTATTGGTTAGATCACATTTTGTAATCGATACTTTATTTAAGAATATAGATCGATTACAAAAGTAACCTTTAAAATAACAATAATGACATTATCTAAATACTACTTCTTACATTTTTATTGATTGTGCAGTTCCTTATAAACTACTTCATAGTAGATCTAAGTGCGGTGTAAGCAGAGTAGATGCCCCTAAAGACGGACATGAGTGCTGTGAAGCTGAGCGTCCTAATTCCGCCAGCAGACAGCGACAGCGTCTTCTGAGCACTCTGCAGCATCACCAGCACCAACTTCATGTTGCTTTTGTCGAAGTTCTCCCATTTGCAATCATACACAGCTGTCTCGAATATGAAGCTCGCATCCATGACTCGTTGGCCCGCAAAACAGTCCATTGACACCTGGTTTGGGAGAAAGAAAATATATAAATACATAGGTACATACAATACGCGGGTGTAAATACACAACGAATTTGAGAAATCAAGACATAATTTAATTTGACAGAACTAAAGTGTCTTTTGTCCTTTTCTCGTGCTATTTGTTAGAAAAAGATAGCAATACTCCAATATTAGTATATACATATATGACCTTTAATGTCGTAATCTAATTTACGCTATCTACAGCTAACATTGTTCTTAAAAATAAACAACCTGCATCAACGCGAAGGGCAGCTGCAGAAACGTGTTCTCCAGTTTCCCTAAGAGCTCAGCCAACAGCCCAAGAATCAGCAACACGAATCCAAAGGCGATGGTTTGTCTAAACACAATCTCTACATGGTACAAAAGATTGATGACAGTCGCGTGACGACCGATGATCTCTTTCAAACGTCTTTCTACAAACTCATTCATTACCACCTTTACTTCTGCGTCATAAACATTTAACTTCTCCGAAGCAGGTAGTTCTATTTTAGCTTCGGCGTGTTTCATGGCATCAGGCCATAGCTGGATCATTTCTTCGCTTAAAGCCAGCATTTGGGCCTCTGCGTAGCCTGTGACAACGATTAGGAACGCGGTCACAGTGGCGGGGACGTAGCAGACAAAGAATACCCCAGCAATCATCATGAAGTATGCGATCTGGTAGTTCGGTGTTTCGAAGATAGGTTCCAGTCCTGCAAAGGTAAAGTTATTTCTGGTTACGATGTACTAGTTTCAGTCATCACGTTAATTATTTAATATGTTATAAGTAAAGCATAGGGAAGTATGGCAATACCCTCAGATCATAGAAACAAGGAGATATGCCATCATAGCAAATTAGTACGGGAATAACTGATGCCACTTTTAGTACATTTTTCGCGCTCCTTGTGAATAAAATGATCTCCCACGCACACCCTCAATCTAACACTGTTAATCGTCACTCAACACTAGCACTAAACTAAAACACTTTATTTATACCATCGATCGTGTTCGGTTCGTCGCCAGCGCGTACGTTTTTAATATGAGCAATTTGCTCAAGATCAGGCATCTAGCTCGATAGCGCCTTGGCACATCTCCTTGTTTCTATGATCTGAGGCAATACCTCTTCCAGCCGTGATGCAGCGTCAGTTTGGAGGACCGTATGAATACCGGTAAAATTGTTTATTACCAAACCCATTTGGATATTACAGAAGTCTACTTATACTGATATAGTGAAGCTAAAGAGTTTTCTGTTTGATTGTTTGTTCGAACACGATAATTTGTGGAACTAGCAGTCGGATTTGAAAAAATATTTTTGCGTTTGTTAGCCCAATTCTCGAGGAAGGTATTTAACATCACGCCACAATCCTTAGGAGCCGAGCAACGGTGGCTGAAACCACGGGGCATAGCTAGTAATTTCGATAAAAAAAAATGGTAACCACTTTCAATCAAGTAGAGAACCTTTTTACACAAAGCAGGATTTACCATAAATGAGAAAATAGTTTTCAGGGAGATTCCTTCCACTCATAGCGACCGGCTTCATGACGTAAAGGATCCCATTGCCGGCTACTACCATCCAGTACAGCATGGCACGCTTCTTGACATTCCTCAAGTACCTCATCAGGTTTTGGTGGAAGCGGGTGCCTTTAATCGTGTTTGCGTCACATTCCAGAAAATCGTTTGCTATTTTTTGGGTTGTATCACTGGAAACAAGCCGACAGTTTAGTTTCAGGTGGACATTTGCTTGTGGAAATAAATTGCTATAGACAATTTGAGATTCTTCAACTTCGACTAGGTATCTAGGGAGCTTTGCAATAATGATGTAAGGCTTACTAATGCCTATCGGACGATTCACTTGATACATCATTTTAGATGCTGCCTATCTATTCTGTACTGACACGCCTCGTGTTATTACCGCGAGAACTGCCAATTTATTTGCGAACGAGAATCTCACCATGACATTTTCCCTCGAACGCCTTTCAATCGGGCCCTGAATACTGCCAATGGAAAGAAGAATAAGGGCGGGTTGCTTCAAACCTTCTGTATTCGTAAGTCAGTCCGTAATCGTTAAGTCAGTATGAAATTGTCGTACAAGCCGCCATATTTGACGGTTACAGATACGTAACTATAAGATGAAACAACAAGGCCTAAGGCCATGTTGTTTCAACTATGTTGATTCATGTTGTTGTATAACCATGTTGTATTCAGGGCCCGATTGAAAGGCGTTCGAGGGAAAATGTCATGGTGAGATTCTCGTTCTGTTCTGTTACGTACTGACTTACGGATACAGATGGTTTGAAGCAACCCGCCCTAAGTTGTAAGAACAAAAGACTAACTCACATATGGTATCTCATATAATACAGTTTGAGGGGTCCAATCTCGCTGGTTATCCCTAGGGACAGAACCACCATGGCGCCGACCAGCTCCCCCGTCTGCCGGGCGCGCCAGAAGACGTACCATGTCATAGAGAATAGGAACACGTAATAGAAGCAAACGGCAGTCACAGCTGTCACTATGTACGACAGTATGGTTATACCTGGTGGAGAAAGAGACAGTGAATCTATACAGGGTATCTATGGAGTAGTAGTAGTAGTTACTCGTGTAGATGGACTTGTGCCGCCCGACGCGTATCATCCTCCGTTAAACGTAGAGATAAATGTCGAATCAGCTCATGAATCGGAAGTTATTGAATCGAGTAACATAAATCCAGCTAAAGACTGGAATTTTAACAAATGTGACTTCGAACAACTTTACCAATCCCTATCTGAAATTTCTTGGGAACCACTTTTACAGACCTTTGACGTTGGAGATGCTATAAATACATTTTATACTAACATTTACAAAATATTCGATAACTGCATACCTAAAAAACATCGTGCTAAATCCACTTGTAAACGATATCCTGTTTGGTTCACTTCAGAAATAATTAATGATATCAAACTAAAACTAAAACTACATGCAAAATGGAAACGTACCAATTGCAGTGATGATCACAAGAGTTTTGCAGACCTCAGAAACTCCTTAAAGCATCGTACTGCAGAAGCTTACAATGTGTATATAAGGCGCATAGAAAATAATATTAAAAGCAACCCACTTGAATTTTGGCGACATGTTAATAGCTTACGATCTAAAGGAGGTTTTGAGCCTAGCGTTAGCTATAATGGCGACTCTTTCTCAGGAGCAGCAGCTGCTGAAGCTTTTGCAAAATTTTTTGCAAGCGTGTTTCTTCCGGAAATACCACAATTAAATGCAGCGTCTGTTAGTAATCATGAAACTAATTCCAACAGTAATTACATAAATATTTTCCAATTTACTCTTGATGATGTCGAGTACGGTATCGATAGATTAAAACCCAGAAGTTCCATAGGACCTGACAGTATTCCGCCTTTTATTTTGAAACATTTCAAAGAACTTTTTTCTGCTCCTCTATATCATATTTTTAATTTGTCATTAAAGACAGGCATATATCCACACCACTGGAAAATCTCACGCGTGACGCCCATACCTAAGACTACTAACAAATCAGCTGTTGAAGGTTATCGACCTATCGCTATATTGTCATCTCCAGCCAAGATATTTGAAAATGTTCTTCATAAACTTATTTACTCCCAAGTTGAAAAATATTTAAGTAACAACCAGCATGGTTTTAGATGCAAGAGGTCTGTCAATACCAATCTGCTGATAATCACAGAGTACATATCAAATCATCTTGACAAGAAGCGACAGGTAGATGTGCTTTATTTTGATTTTTGTAAAGCATTCGACAGAGTCAATAACGATATCTTGCTTCTGAAACTCAGCGCCATTGGTTTCTGTCCAAACTTACTGCGACTTTTAGCTGACTATCTCCGTGATCGTCAGCAATTTGTAAGGCTGGGTATCTACGTATCTTGTCCCTACCATACACGCTCTGGTGTAAGTCAAGGGTCAATACTCGGGCCCCTTCTATTTCTACTCATGGTAAATGATTTACCATCTGTTGCAAAATTTGCAGAGTCTCTGCTGTACGCAGATGACCTTAAACTTTATAGTACTGTCGACACCGTATCGGATTGCGAAGCTATTCAACATGATATAAATGCCATACATGAGTGGGGCGTTCAAAATAAAATGGAGTTCAACTCTTCCAAATGCTATGTAATGACTTTTGGTCGAATGCGACACCCAATTAATTTCGAATACAAAATAAATGGCACTAAAATAACCAGATCAACCAACATGAAGGACTTGGGTGTTACATTTGACCAAAAGCTTACTTTTCATGACCACATTTCTACAGTTGCCAAAGAATCTTTTAAAAGGCTAGGATTTGTTCTCCGGAATGCCCGTGATTTTCGCAACGAGCACGTGATAAGGCTCTTATACAGCACACTTGTTCGAACCAAGCTAGAAGCCAGTTCTTCTGTATGGAATCCGCACGAAGCAAAATATGCACTTCTTCTAGAAAAAGTGCTTTTTGCACTTTTTCTAGAATTCTATTCTAGCATTCCTGCGATTTCTTTACAGGAGAACTTTTGGTTACTATCCCTACCTCTATCCTACCAAGTTCCTTGTAGGATGTCTGGGGTATCATATGCTTGAGACCAGAAGGGCGTGTGACCAGGTAGGCGTTATGCTCAAAATATTGAAAGGCATGACGGATGCTCCTGACATCCATAATGAGCTGATTCGACTCTGCGCACCGAATAATTATCTCCGTAGCAGAAAACATCGGCTGCTAGACGTGCCTTCATGTCGGACTGCAGCCCATGCTGCATCTCCCATACCGCGCGTATTGACCGCACTAAATAAGCTCGTGGAAGCCAACCCCGACTTCGATCTTTTCTATAATAAATTCGCCAATTTAATGGTTATATGCCTACTTTTTTTGGAAAATAATAAGATTTGAATAATTTCTATTATCAGTCTATGTTTGTAATTATTATAATTTTGTACTTTGATTTATGTAATTGGTGTGTATATGCCGTGTAAATCAATAAAATAAAATAAAATAAATGGAAGTATGGATAACATCAAATACGGGCGTGCGTGGGCAAGGTCATTTTCAAACTTTTTAACTCTAAGAATTTTGGTGCAATTTTTTACGGTTCAAAAGTTTGTTTTTTCAATCACATCGCGATGGTCGGTCGCCGGTGTCCGAATTGCAGTCGCGGTCCAAGGGAGGGGGTCGTAGGGGTCATGACGCCTGCCGAATTGTACCATAAAGTTAATTGCTTGTCACACTTTAATTAATTAACTTACCTTTATGATACTTGCTATCTATGTTGAGAGTGAGAACCCTCAACAACATAGCGACATTACCAAACATGGTTGGCAGGTCGCAATACTCCAAGCCGAACTTTCTAATCTCAAGTTCAATCTCACGTAGACTCAACATCATGAATAACTCCCAAAACTTGAGTACTTTTATTTGTTTAGAGTCTCCTTTCAAAGCTTTAGGGGCGCAAAAGTGTCTTGTGTCAGATACAAGCTACCGATGAATATTTGTCTAAAACCAGTATGAAATCATCCACTTCCTGCCCATACGTTGTGTCCAGTTGGTTTCTCTTAACACATACTCATGACGATCAAAAAGTGTTCGGTGTTGGTAACTGGAAACTAAAAGTGTCTACGTTTGCGCAGCGCCTTAATGTTCTCCTGGATATCAGCTAGCCCAGAATAGGCTGCTGCCTAATAAGCTTTTGCGATGTACTTAAAAATGGTGAAAAATATCAGCCCTTATATACTAAGTTCGTTATTAAACTAACACATAATTGCACCTTTTTGATGCAAAGTACTGTAATCATGTCTTCGGGTGGAGGTGACGGTGTCGCACCTGCAAACTGACACATTTTCCCGACTGCATCACACTTAATGACTGTTTGCAGTCTTTTTTATTGACACCTCATTTGTTTGCGATAGGATGACCAGGGTTGTGTGTAGCAATGTGAGACATTATAGTCCATCGAATCTAAAAAATACCTTTTGACAGAGTTATCAAATTGTTTGAATAAGCAATGGGATGTCAACTATTTTTTTTTTATTGTGAATCAGTAAACTATTTGAAAAAAGACAATTAACACCAAAAAAACCGATGAAACATCTACAAAATTGGCAAAGTTATAAACGTTTTAAAATGATTTGCTAGACACGGACGGCACTACCTACTAGTGACGTAACACCACCTACGTCCGCTTGCGCGACAAAGACGGAGCGATACTCCCTCCAAAAAAAAACTTTAAAAGCGTCTAGGTATGTTTTCCATTTTGTGATAAATTATTATTTTTGCTTTTACTTTTTTGTTGTGCCTATTCCTTCTTTGAAATAAAATAATTTATTTGTACTTTTTTAATAGTAGGACACTACCGTATTCACAATAAACTCGGCCGTTTGTTATTCAGCTATGTGCCTTTTGTAAACAATAGAACACTCGACTATTATGTCATGTAGCATTTCAGTCTAGAGCTATTAAACTTTGAGGAAATTAATATTGTCACCACTTTCTAAGAAACGTTAATATTTTAGCAGCCGTTTGTACAACTAACGCCATCTGTTGCGGCATCAGTTAAAGTTCTTGCTAGTCATGTTTCGCGCGCCATCTATGAGCCATAACCCTCCATCTGTCTCATTAAAAAAATCCGCCTCATTCAGGTCGAAATCAATTGTGTCTGTCAAGTGCGACAGACAAACGAATAATTGGAATTTGAGTTTTTGGGATTTGTAGGTAAACACAAGTTAAAGACAGCCAGATAGGTACAAAAGTGTGATCAGCGTAATATGGTGATATTTTGTTATTTTTATGATACATACTGCACAGTAGTTCAGACAGACACTCAACTAGGCTTTTTTTTATCGATTCACGCCGTTAAAAGCTAACATGTGCGAGTTACAATAAAGTGATCGAAAAACTGACAAAATGTGCTTAAAAACAGGGCAATACTTCATGCGAGATCTAAGACAACTATATTCTTAATAAATCAAATAAGTATCGCTAAAGTCACGTTTAATTTAAAGATAATCCAGTACTTACAGGCAGCACTGTCCCAACGAATACCAAAAACATATCCACCCTCAATTATTCAATGTCATTTTGTAGTAAGTAAATATTATACACATTTCAGTTTTTAGTTCCTGCAAATATGTCAATACGTGTGATGCGCTATGATTACACGTTAAACAATAGGGTAGGACAGGGTAGGACCCGGACATAGGTATGTAGGGATGGATATCCGCTCAGATCATAGAAACAAGGGAGATGTGCCAAGACGCTATCGAGGTTGATGCCTGATTTTGAGCAAATTGCTCATACTAAAAACGTACGCGCTGGCGACGAACCGAACACGATCGATGGTATAAATACAGTGTTTTAGTTTAGTGCTAGTGTTGAGAGACGATTAACAGTGTTAGATTGAGGGTGTGCGTGGGAGATCTTTTTATTCACAAGGAGCGCTTAATTATGCTCGCAATTGTGTCGAAAAATGTACTAAAAGCGGCATCAGTTGTTTCCGTACTAATTTGCTATGATGGCATATCTCCTTGTTTCTATGATCTGAGGGTATCCGTATAAAATACCCATAATTATGTAATATACTAGGTGTTCCCCGCGGTTTCACCTCGACTTCTAAGGGTCTATCACATACAAAAAGAATTTTACGAATCCTACTGGTAGCTCCAGAAATCAGCGCGTTCAAACAAACAAACAAACTCTTCAGCTTAATAATACTAGTAAAGATAGCTATATTCCCCGCGGTTTCAGCACGGTTGCTCGGCTCCTAAAGATTGTAGTGTAATGTTAAATCTATCAAAGTACATCTATAACTAAGTATATACAGGGTGGCAGGTTAGACAGTGGAAATAATTTAAGGGGTCATTGTACCCATCATTATGAACAACTTTTACAATGGGACCAACCCTGAAATCGCGAAAAAAAAATCAGCTGTTCCATACATTTATGTTCACAAAACACAACAAAATGTATGGAACAGCAGATTTTTTCTTTCGCGATTTTAGGGATGGTCCCATAGTAAAATTTGTTCATAATGATGAGTACAATAACCCCTTAAAATATTTCCACTGCTTATCGCTGCCACCCTGTATAAAATTGCTTGTCCTGACTGACAGACTGATTCATCATCGCAGAGCCCAAACCGCTGAATATAGAGATTTGAAATTTTGACAGTGGGTTTCTTTTATGACGTAGACATCCGCTAAGAAAGGATTTTTGAAAATTCTACCCCTAAAGGGGTGCAAAGGGGGATGAAAGTTTGTATGAAAGTACCGTTAGTTCTGAAGTTAGAGTGATGGAAATTGGTAGTTAGGCTTTTCATTTCAAATAAAGAAACACGTGTTTCAGGGATTTTGAAAATTTGCCCCCAAAAGGGGTGCAAAGGGGGATGAAAGTTTGTATGAGAGTACCGTTGATCCGATACTGAAAATTCTTTCACTAATAGGAACCTGCATTATTCCTGAGTGCTATAAGCTACTTTCTATCTGGAAAAAATGCACAGTTCCTGTGGGTCACGCGGACGAAGTCGTGTGAAATTGCTAGTTTGAAATATACCTAATAAATTACAGACAGCAATGACACCATTTTACGATTGTTCTTATTGATATGCTCAAATAAAATGTTGTTTCTGCCTTCACACTGTATATTGACTAGAAAACTAATACACTAACAATAAGCGCTACTCCATCTAAATCATAGACCCTAAAGTAGTGTAAGCAGAATACGCCGATCTAATAATGTTCATGAAGTAACTAAAACTCAGCGTCGCCATGCCACCTGCCGATAACGTCATAGTCTTCTGGGAGTTCAGGAGCATCACCAGCACTATCTTCTTGTTGGATTCGTCAAAATTTTCCCATTTACAGTCGTAAACTGACGTTTCGAATGTTATACTTGCATCCATTACTTTCTGTCCTAAATAACAGTCCACTCCCAGTTGGACTACAGTGAAAGGTAGCTGCAACATCGTATTTTCTAACCCACCAAGTAATTCTGCTATAAGTCCTACGATTAGAAATAACAATCCAACTGCGTTTGGTCCTCGCATCACGTGTTCGATTTCTTGTAGAAGTCTCACATTAACCGCGTGTCGTTCTATTATATCTATTAATATTTTCCTTATATACTCATTAAGGATAGCATCGGCTTCTATCAGATCATCAAAGATCTTATTATGTGAATATTCAGATTCATAACTACTTAGTTCTGTCTTTGTTTTTATGTAATGGTTATTAGCATCTCCCCAAAGATGTGTCATCTCTTCGCTTAGGGACAGCATTTGAGCTTCTGTGTAGCCAATGATGAGGATAAGAAATGCTGACACATTAGCTACTGTGAAACAAATAAAGAACACGGAGATCGCCGTCAACGTAGTAGCTATTTCAAAGTTAGGGGATTCCAACATCGGCTCTAGACCTAAAGACAAAAAATATTCAATTTGTGCTAAGTTAACAAATATGTATTCATTTAATAACACGCAAACAAGATAAGGTTAATACAACGGGTTAATGACAGATAGCGTTATAGAACAGAACTTACAATTTTAGCATGAAGTAAGGCGAATTAGGGCTAATTATACTTTTGTATGCTACTTACCGAGCATTACATAAGTATCCACGGTCAGATGCCGTCCAGGGGTGACCAGAGGCTGAGCTATATAAAGCGCAGCGTTTACCATAAGTACCAGCCAGTAAACAACCCCGCGAATTTTAACGCCCCTGAGTGCCTTCGTCATGTTTCGTGAAAACCTGCTTCCTTTCACTGTGTTAGAATCACAGGCTAAATATTTGTCAATTATGCTCTGAAGCTCATTTCTGAAAATTAAAATAATATTAGACACTACCGATCTTCTATTAGAAGATCATGAATGAAATGAACATGAAGAAGCCTAGCCATATACATCTCAAGGATCTTTGCCTGATGGATGTAAAGTAATTAGGCCTATTAATGTTTTACTAGCCGAGGACATCATCATTTATAGTAAAACAAATTCTGGCTATGAGACTTTTTAAAACAATGGTTTGATAAGGACTCGGAACTTAATGAAAAATAGGTTTCTTACTCATTAAATATCATGTAGAAGAGCTTAATGACTGCCACCTCGCTGGTGCAGTTGAGGGAGAAGGCGACCATGGCTGCCACCAGGTCGCCGGTCTGGTGGCAGCGCCAGAACGTGAACCAGAGGCTACAGAATATGTACGAGTACACGTAGATAATACACGTGATTGTCATTAAGATGTAGCAGATTATTGGGATTGCTGCAAGAAATTTAAAGAAAATTATAAGCAATTTTTAGTCTTCTAAATGTGGACTGCGGGAAACTGACGACCTCTTTAAATTCTGAGTCGATTCCGCCATTAAAATAAAGTTAGCTTTTCCTAATATTTTGAAGCTCCATCATTTTCATAAGTGTAGATCTATTTCCAAAATTAATTGCAGTAAAAATGTCAACTTACTAGTAGCTCCAATGCCTATTTGTAAAGCTTGGCGAGTTGACAACTTTGGTACTTATATAACGTTATCTAGAGTTTTCTTAAATACAAAGACGTGACACGTTATAGAAGACTCTTCACTTTACGTCATAAACCAAAATCATCTTTAAGTGTGTCATCTTTTTGATATGGATAGGTATCTGCACTATTTCCTATTCTTTTTGGTATAAAATGAGTAAGTACATACGTTTCTTGTTTCTGCTATCAATATTAAGTGTCAGCACCCTCATCATGGTAGATACGTTTGACAACATGTCCGGTAGCTCGCAGTACTTCAAACCGAACTTACGAATTGCTTCCCACATTATGACCATACTGTATAATATATCCTTTGATATTCAGTTGCATGTGGTTAGATTAGGAGCTGACCACGTCATAAAGGTACTTGATACTCGAATTTGGTGAAATCTGGGTTGCTATATTTATTTGGATGCCCAAAACAATCCCTCAGTGGTCGAAGGTAATCTTTTTTCAAGCAATACTAAACGCATTTACTTGGTAAACTTCTATGAACATAATAGTAGAGAAATCGCTTCTCGTAATCGCTATTCAATCTAAAGGCTTTTGTTTGTACTTTAGAATGATGAATTGAATATTTGATTGCAATATGTCAGTAACATACTTATCGCGAAAAATTGTTCTTTCCGCGATATGGCATTTTATTTGTTAAGGGCAAGTCCTATATATCTGATTTTGCAGCACCATCTTTATTTCTATCCTTAGGTACTAGTCCAGTTAGAAATTAATTGATATTAAGAGATGTCTACAATCCTAAGACATCCGCTGTAACTCTTAACATTAGATACCATTACTTATGATACTGTGAGTGTAAAATCTTCTTACTACAGTTACTGCTATCATCTATTTTAAAAAATCTATCTCTAAATTGAAAGGAATATTGTTACTAATCTATCTAGTAATTTGTTATGCGTCTACTTCATTGTCGTCCTCAACGTCGTGTACGCCGAGTATATAGACCTAATGACTTGCATCAAACAGCTGAAACTCAGCATTGTTATACCACCAGCAGATAATTTCATCGTCTTTTGAGAACTCTGAAGCATCGTCAATATAGTCTTCATATTAGATATATTGTAATTCTCCCATTTACAATCGTAAACAGCTCTTTCGAACTTCACGCTAGCATCCATGACACGTTGTCCTGTGAGACAATCCATGCCAACTTGCATCAGGGCAAATGGTATTTCTATATATGTGTTTTCCAGTCCACCTAGTAGTTCTGCTATAAGACCAACTACTAGAAGAAAGAATTCTACCGCTATAGCGCCGCTAAATACGTTCTCAACTTGATGTAATAAATTAATATTTCTTCCGTGTATTCTTATTATGTCTTTGAGATGCAGTTCTACGTAATCATTAATCGCTTTATTTTTAATATGAAGTTCTTCTTTGTTGTCGTCTAAAATACTACTGTTGTGCTTTGTTTTATAATAATGTTCCTCAGCATCTTCCCAGAGGTGTAGTAATTCTTCAGTTAGTGATAGCATTTGGGCCTCGATATAACCAGCGATTACTATGAGAAATGCCGTGATATTGGCTGGAAGGTAGCAGGTGAAGATGACCCCCAGTAGAAATAACATGGTGGCTATTTGGTAGTTTGGATTCTCATCCATTGGCTCTAAACCTGTGAATAGAAAATAAACTTTTTCAATTCATGCATATTAATATCCAAAATTTGACGTTATATCTGCGCTCAGGGCTTGAAGTACCGGTATTTTCAAGAACTGGTTCAAGTGACCTTGACAGAATACCGGTTTTAAATTATACCGATACTTTTAACTTTTATACCATTATTATAAGGGTTTATACTTAGGGTCGAGTAATTTAATATTCAAGGTGATTTAAATCATGATTTAGGTATGTAAATCACGATTTAGATCACATGGATTTTATTGAAAAAAAATTCATTGATTTAAATCAAAATCATAAAGGCAACGAAAATTTAATAAAGCACACATGAATTGAATGAAAATAAACTTCCTCAGACGTTTTTAAACAATTATCATGGAACTATCAAATCACAATGACTGCTGAGTCACTTATTATATTATTAGCGACCCGCCCGGGCTTCGCACGGGTAGCACTAAGTACCTACAGTACGTGCAATCTAAGTGGACCGGCGGCCTGCCCCTGATGTTCGTCTGTCGTCGGCGTGATATTAATTTGTTGCGCGAGTTATTTTAAGTCTGTGATGTTTCCTATAATATTCATCCAAATGAAATGGTATTAAGGGCAATTTTGGTCTAAATTAAATACTTGAGATGACTAATATATTTATTTAGATAAGAATTAATACCACGTTAGTAAAAATACCTTCGTAAATAAAGCATTACTTTAGACCAAATTTGAAAATCATAAAAATGGTTATTGTGAGTCAACCTTAGAATATAGACATATCGCATGCTTAGTAAAACACTGACCGAACTCAAAATTTGGCCAAAATGAGTTACAGTGAAATATCGACCTAAAAGAGCATGCTCTACAACGTACCTAGTCAAAAAAAAGAACAACCCTATTCTTTGCAAAATAAGGTAAAAAATTAGATCAGTCTATATTTTATGTTCCACGCGCACCTACTCGTACAACAAAAAACTTTAAACGTCAATTGCCAAAAGTTAGCAATTTTGAATTAGGTCAGTGTTTGATTGAGCATGCAATATATGCTATCGCGGACTTTTTTGTAGACCTTTTTAAGGTGTATAATACTGTAGTAGGTACATTATTTTGATATATCTCGTAGGGTTCAGCCAGCGTTTGCAATGTAAGCGCAAAAAAATGTGTTTATTTACGACATCACATTAGAAACCTCTACAATAATTATCAGTGTTTCTCTACTATATTATGCATGTAGGTATTATACATATAAACCTTCCTCTTGAATCACTCTATCTATTAAAAAAACGCATCAAAATCCGTTGCGTAGTTTTAAAGATTTAAGCATACATAGGGACAGACAAACAGAAGCGACTTTGTTTTACACTATGTAGTGATGTAGTTATCATATAATAAAATTAAATTAAACTCAAATTACTCGAAAACAAATCATATGGTACATAATACATAATAAAATAAAACAAATTTGAAACACTTTCATTAAAATTTTATTATTAAATTTTAACACAAATATTTTCCAAAATATTTTGTCACTCACTCATTCCCTAACAGTCTTTTTGTCACTTTTTGCCCATAAACCTATTCCTAAATCATTTGGTCCTGAATTAGCTGAACGGGTCGAAGCGGAGCGAGCGGAGCGGCGCGAAAACCACACAGAAACAACATTTTAGGCACAGGAATGAAGCTCATTAGAATTGAGCAAATGTAGCCTTGCTAGCTACAATTCGTAATTAACTGCAATCAAGGGCGTAGCTGTCCAGGCAAGTGAGGCAACTGCTCCCCCCCCCGCCCCCCCTTAGCAAGGATTGAGTAAGTGCTCCCGCACCGAGGTGAATTTTAGAAAAAGCATTTTCCATCATTTTTCCTCCTACTTATATTATAAACTAGCTTCCGCCCGCGGCTTCGCCCGCGTTTTTGGGATAAAAAGTAGCCTATGTGTTATTCTGATGTATCCTACTAATATTATAAACGTGAAAGTTTGTGAGGATGTATGGATATCTTGATGTATGGTATAGTATATGGTATGGTATAGATGGATGGATGTATGGATGTTTGTTACTCTTTCACGCAAAAACTACTACTTTTTATCCCGAAAAACGCGGGCGAAGCCGCGTAGAATGATTCTTTCGCGTCAAGTATGAGCATTCTCTTTCAAGAGGATCATCTTGTACACCTTTCCCCTATGTATACTATGTATAGGTAATATTGTTTTCCTTGCCTACCCTCCCCTTGATCAAAATTCTAGCTACGCCAGTACGCCCTTGACTACAACGGTTTAATAAAACTTTTGGAGTTGGTTATTTGGGTCCAAATTTGATGTCATGCAATAGATTCAAGACACCGAGACGGAATCTCATGTTCTGTCTTTCATTCAGTGAAGTAACATCTGGGAGTAACGACAACAGGAAATTCTGATTCGCTTTTTGCATCATACTTGCATCTTCTTCTTGCGATTTATCTAAAGGTGCCAAAATATGTGTTTCGAACGACGGCATTGCTTTAGAAGTTATAGCTTCTTCCTCTACTTCTATTTCTTCGTCTTGCTTGATATAGTGAGAGGAAACGCTTAGAGAATCTTCTTCTGTACATTGTACATCTGATGTCGTGTCATTGGAATTTTCTACTAAATATTGTTCGGTGTATTGTGTCACTTCGTGGCTCCCACTGGCGCTAGTTTTCTTCCGTTTGATGGTATCTAAGAAAGTCAGGCTGTCGAAAAAGTTGTATTTCTTCTTCTTCTTTCCTCCCAGTGTCTGGTCCTTTTCTTTCTTTATTTCTTTCATGTAATAATCTCTTACGTTGCGCCATTTTTTCATTATATAATCCACTGAAAAAGAAAAAATAGTACTGTGATATTTGTATGTTGTGAGTCAACGGTTCAGAACTCCATTATTTTTTTTCTACGTAAAAACCCTTTTCGTCATGTTATAATTATATATTATAGCATATTCTACAAAGTACAAATAATGCCGTAGTAGGTACCTACCTATAGTCGTTCGTTCAATAAAAGTACTACACTACAGACATTAAAAATGTATAATTTTGAACTAAAAATAACACATTACTTATTTAAAATTAAAAGAAACAAAGTTCATTCCAAATGACCACAGAAAATAAATAATATTAAATGAATAGAAATGTCATTTCCTTCCCAGACGCCTGACGCAGTCAATATCAAAACATCCAATGGAAATGCAATACAAAACTAAACTTAATTCTGTTCTCGAACACAGGTAAGTAGGTACCTACTACCTACGTCACATTTTTAAATTCGCGCTCTCGACAGGCGCGGTCCCAGGGGGGGGGTCACGGGGGTCATGACCCCCCCCAAAATCGTACAAAGATGCGCCAAACACGGTATAGCACGTCGGCATTAATCGCTATGACCCCCCCCCCCAAAGTCTTCGGCTGCGGTATGATCCCCCCCCCCCCCTCGAAGTAGTGGTGTCGTATGAACGAATTTCTGTTGACTTACCTATCTACCTACCTATCTAGTACCTATTTAGATTTCTGTGCAAATGACAGACTAGTAGTAGGTAGGTACCTACTAACTTATATTTTAACGCATACAAACACGGTAGTGTTTACAACAAGCTTAAATTGACCCTACTTTACTAAAAAAAACCGCACCGTTCGACTTAAATGTTAGATAAGGACAAAATTATCTTACATCTCTGTTCCCTTTTATTGTACGGTGAATCACTCCAATCTGCATAGAATATTGTAGCTATTTCTTCCCACGCTTGTCTCCTGGCTGGTTTATTCATATATTTCGGAGAACTCACATTCCATAGGTTATCACGAAGTTTAATCTCGTGTATTAATTTTTCCGTATCGAACATTGTTGATAATAAAACTTGACAGCGCGTACGTGCGGTAACTACGCGTTCAGTCCGGAGCGCGTATGGCCGACGCCGATGGCGCGGGGGCCGGGGCGTCTTGCTCCAACACGTTTTTGCGGCGTTGCCGTACCGCTCCATATCGGCGGAACGGCAACGTTATTTCCGTCCGACCGCAGCGAGGCACGAGCGGAATGGCCGTGAGACATTATCGCACAAATGTTCTGTAAGCGGTGCGGTCCAGCTATTTATAAAATGTTATTGATGACGCCATAACTATCGTTTTCTGGTAGTCCTAGTCAAGTGATGCGCGGTGTTGTGAATAGTTTTGTTTACTGATATTTGTTTAAAAAAAATGTAAAGTAGGTAAGTACGACCTAGGTAGGTACGTAAATAATTATATTAATATAATATTTTATATGCGATAGGTAGGTACTTATTATAAATGTTTTTTTTTATTTAAATAACGCTTGTAATTGGCTGTTTCGATAAATAAAATCACACCTAAGTACGTTTATGAATTTTTATTTTTGCCTAAAAATCTAGGTGTTCTATATACACTCTAGGTGCATAAGTACCTATGTACAAGAATATTAATAAAAAACATATTACGTTTCCCTCATATGGGTAAGTAAATAATAAGTACTTACTTTGGGCAACTCAGTAAATAGGTAACAAACTATCAAGAAGATAAACTATACGTAACAAGTGTAACAACACAGCAACTCTATAACTTTCATAATTATATTAATTATTATCATTGTACCTACAGGATAAAATTAAAACCATTGCGGATATTTAAGGAGGTGAAAGTACTCATGAATATGATCAACTTTTATTATGAGACCGACTCTGAAATATGTCTAAAATATATCTAAAAAAAATCTGCTGTTCCATACATTTTGATCGTGTTGTAGTGCATTTTTGTAGGGAACAGCTGATTGTTTTTTTTCATATTTCAGTGTCGGTCCCGTAATAAAAGTTGGTCATAATTATTTATGAGTACTTTCGCCTCCTAAAATATCCGCACTGTTTTTAATTTTATCCTGTATAGCAAAATGTTGATCACTTCTGCCGGCCACACACATTCGTTGATATTTTAGTAGCATCTCTGGTTGGAAACGTAACGGTTATTTCGTTTCCGCAGCCCACTCGAATCCCGGAACCAATTCAGTTATTTTTGACCAGCACTGTGTATAAGGACGTCTCGTGTCTCGAAGTCCCGGGACTTTTCGTAATTTTAATTGCCTCGAGTCCCGGGACTTTCGTGTCGAGACTCGAGACGAGACAAGATTGTCGAAATCTGTGATTATGAGATAAAAAAACAATGTTGTGATTTATGAATATGGCCAATGATTAGATAGATACTAGAATTACTAGATAATAGGTAGTAAAGTTATTAAGAATTGGTATGATTATTAACTAAGTTCATTTTATAACTATAAGATTTAACTGCTTAAAAGTGAATCTGTGTGTGATTAGAAGAAATAAACAAAGTAATTATTAAGATTGAAATTAACGTTAAAGTTATTAAGATAGAATAGAATAGAATATACTTTATTGTACACCATAATTGTAAAACAGTTTTTAAAAGGTATTGTTAATTGTAAGGGTACAATGGCGGCCTTATCGCTGATAGCGATATCTTCCAGACAACCTTTGGATGGACTTAGAGAACTTAAATAAAGTAGGGGGGTAGTTCGTGGTGTACTATTATTAAAATTATACATATAAAATACATAAATATAATAGGTAGGTGTATAATATAAAATCATATAGGAGGGTATGTACACATACATTATATATATATATATATACCTATATAAATATATAATTAATATAATACAATAAATATATAGCATAAATACATACGTATAAAATAATTATGCGAAAGAGAAAACAAGGTAGATTGATTATGAAATACAGATATCAAGAGGAAATCGAAACACATTCAGAAAGGAAATGGTCTTTTACTAGGCGTTTAAAAGAAGCTAGTGACTGAGCTTGTCTCACTGGCACCGGCAACGCTTTCCACAGACGTACTGCCTGCACTGTGAAGGATTTATCATAAAATTAAAGATTTAATTTTCTGTTTAATAAATGTTGACTTTTACAAAAAAAATGCCTTTTTAGGGTTCCGTACCTCACTTTTTTGTCCGCCGTCAGTCACCGGACCATAAGTGGAGCCATCTGCTCATAGATGGCGCCATTGGAAGTATGCAGTAGCGCCATCTATGATCATATTTCGGAACCCTTAGGGCGCGAGGCATACTCGCACTTGTCCGGTTTTTTTGTTTTAATACAGATCTAAAACGTGTCCGATAGGTAGTACCAACAAAAACTTGAAAGTCTATTTTTTGTAAATGTATTATGTATTATAAAAAGTCATAGAACAAAAGTTGTTGGTTATGATGTTAGTGATACAGTCCTGCAAGCGTTAGTGTTTTACCAATAACCCTGTATTTTACGAATTTTAAACATGTCAAAGCCATGTTATATTATGCTTAACTTAATCTTTTTTAATAATTATAATAATGTATGTATGTATGTAATGTAATGTAATCTTTAAGATATTTAAAAAGAAAGCTCATAAGAGGCTTTCAAAACTATTTAAAATTTTTAATTGATGCGGGCAGAACACGGTAGCTCGGTGGTTAAAGCGGCACCACGGTAGGTACGTCAGAAGTCGCGGGTTCAAATTGAGCGTGGCATTTGTTTTTAAATGTTTTAAACATTATAATTTAGTAATATTAGAAATACGGTTAGAATGACACTCCTTTTTAATAAAATACTTTAGACACAATTTATATTTTTCATTATACGAATTACCTACTTATTTTATTTTAATAAATATTTTTTTATGATTAAGGACTACACTATCCCCACTACCCCCACCCGTGTGTTAAATTAATGTCGCCATTGTAGTGACACGCACACGCTGTATAAAATAATAACTTACTCGTTTTTTTTAATAAAAATATTTAAAAATGTAAAAATTATGTGTTACTTACCATAAAGTATAAACTTGTCTTCTGGAAAATGTCTGCCAGGCATTACGAGAGGCTTGATCATGTATACGACGCCATTGCCAATGATGACCACCCAGAAGATCATGGCCCGCTTCTTGACATGCCGCAGGGTACTCAACAGGTTCTTCGAGAACCGACTGCCTGGCACCACGTAGGATTGGCACTCCAAACATCCAGACACTATCTTCCTAACCTTGCCACTGGCAATAAGGAAAGAAGAATATTCAGTTAAACAAGGAACGCTCAGTGAAAACTCCACGACAAAAAAAATACATACAGCCGAACATAGAACCTCCTCCTTTTAAGAAGTCGGTTAAACATTGAAACAATTGACGCACGGATGCGTGCGAATTCCATCAAACGATTGTTTTTAGGGTTCCGTACCAAAATGGTAAAAAGGAACCCTTATGGTGCGACTTCGTCTGTCTGTCTGTCACACCTGCTTATTTCAGCAACTACTAATGCTATCGACTTGAAATTTGGAACAGTTATAAAAAATGCTTGTCCAACTTTATTGCAAATGAAAAATTAAAAAAATAAAATTATTTTCATTGCAAAAGGGGCCGGAGTGGGGGTCCGAAATTTCAAAGTAGGGTTACTAGGTCAAGTAGACATATCATATGAAAGGGCTTGATTTGCACATTTTAAAATATATTTTTATTTTATTTTGTCTCACAATTTTCGACATATGATGAAAAATGTCCAAAAAAATACCACGAAAAATCTGAAATAATTAGAGTTGATAGGAATTGACCCAAATATGGCACCAAAAATAAAACGATGTTCCTAACTAGTACAGTTTTTTCAAAATCATCAAAATTCCTTCACAAACAATCTTAGTTATGCGGTCCGGATTTTTTCACTTTATATATCCAATCAATCCAAAAAATCCAAATGATACGGAACCCTCGGTGCGCGAGTACGACTCGCACTTGGCCGGTTTTTTTCAGTGAGAAGGCTGTGCCTGTTTACTTTTTAATTAACCCTTCGACGCCTTCCCCGCGCCAACAACATTCGCTGCCCAAAGGACGCCCGCGACTACATACACAGTGCACTTCATTTCTTGTTCTGTAGGTGTAGTCTCAATAGAAATAAAATAATAATTAAGTCTCTTGAATACGGTACCGGACTATTATTTTTTTATTGTGAATCTGTAAACTATTTGAAAAAAGATAATTAACACCAAAATAACCGATGAAACATCTACAAAATTGGCAAAGTTATAAGCGTTTTAAAATGATTTGCTAGACACGGACGGCACGCATGATAAGTGACGTAACACCACCTATGCCCGCTTCACGCGACAAAGACGGAGCGATACTCCCTCCAAAAACTTTAAAAGCGTCTATGTTTTCCATTTTGTGATAAATTATCATTTATTTTTTTACTTTTTTGTTATTCCTATTCCTTCTTTGGAATAAAATAATTTATTTGTACTTTTTTAATAGTAGTCCACTACCGTATTGCACGCCAGTGCACTCTCGGAGTAACACATCTAGTTGCTACCTTGCAAAGCTATCCATTTAAATTCGATACTTACATATACACAAACATAAATATCAGTTTAGTAGTCCCGATCTCGCTGGAGGCTCCCAAGGAAAAGACGATGATGGCAGCCAGCAGGTCGCCCGTGGCGGGGCAGCGGTAGAACACGAACCAGCTCATGGACACCAGGTACACGTAGAAGTAGCCTAGGCCAACAACCAGCGATAGGATGTAGAAGATTATTGGAATCGCTGGAATTTGACAAAGGATTAGAATGAGTATCTAAGCTATTCTTTTGAAAAAAGTTGTTATGATACGCTGTTCCGAAGTTTTTGAATATTTTCTGAGCTGATCAAGGTTGATCGACAGATAAACTAATTAGTTCCATCGAAATTAAGCCTTGTTGGAGTTCAATCTTTCGGTGTAGTGTTTGCCATCCAGTCGTAAACTCTCAGCCTAATGAATAACACATTTTTGAATTTGAATTTTACAACCTCCCTTTATCTTTCGGTAGGTAATGCCTGCCGTCGTTCAGTCGTACACTTCCAAATGTTTCAGCTAGAAAAAGTAGCGCAACAGACTCCCCGGCTACACGTTTTGTTTGTTTTGTTTTTATACGAGAGTTTAGGTTTTCAAATAAAGAAAAATGCCATGTCGCATGTGTAACATGGCTCCAGAATATAACAAAACTGCAATAGAGTTCATGTTAGGCGATATATGACTGTTAGAACTTGTCTTAAGCATGTGCTTTCATTGCTTGTCATTTCCTTGACTCCTAATATAGCTAAAATAAAAATGCCATCAGCCGGCCTAGCATGACAACGATAGAAACGGGTTTTGTCTACAGAAGAATAGACAAAGTCATAGATTGTAGAAAGATTTCTACCGTTTATGCATACAATTAAGAGAAGAAATGTTTCTATTCGTCAGTAGACAAAATTCTGATAAACCAAGCACAAGCACGGGCAGAAGAGGTAACGATTTGGATAGAAAGAATTTTATCTATTCTTTGGTAGAATACAGATAGAATTGGTCATGCTAAGCCGGCTGCAGTAGAGTTCACGTTCGATGATATAGGACTATTAGAACTTGTCTTTAGCATGTGCAAATATTTCTTTGACTCCTAATATAGCTAAATTGCCATCAGTTACTCCATACATATTTCAGGTTAATTAAAGTCGCGGATAAACGGGCTAGTTTGTTGACAATTTCTTGCTGCAATGCAACTCAGTAGAACAATTGCCGAAATCTTGCAGTTGCAGTATAGCCCGGCGTTATTGCAATGAAATTAAATGATGGTACATCACAATAACTCACGGCTATAGAGTTTCAGCAAGAAATTGACAAAAAACTAGCACGTTTAACCGCATCTTAATGCACCAGCTTACATTTCTTGTTGCGTCCATCGATGTTTAGGGTAAGTGCTCTCAGCATCACCGCCACGTTCCACAGCATGGTTTCAACATCGCAGTATTGCAGCCCAAACTTCTTGAGCGTCTCCATCATTTTTAATTATTATTTGTTAGTAAATAGTTCAGTGCTGCAATCAGACCGCTCCCGGCTACGCCTCATCAAATACTGAGCTAATAACAATATAACTTACAACTACTTTAATATTCTGCATAATAATTAAGTAATATAGTAATACTTTGTGGAAATTCATGCTGTAGTTAAAGGGTTGACATGTCAAAATCATAACTTTTCTACGTCATTTTGATTATATATTTATTGTTTTGTGCAAATGTTTTGTTATTTACGAGAAGTAGGTATGTGTGAAATTCAAATATGTATGTCTTACTTATAAGCTATAGGTACTTATGTGAAATTCAATTGTACCTACTTAGGTACTTATTAAATACTTACTAGTATTTTTAAGAACCGGTTCGAATGTATACCGGTATAACTTTTATACGAATATTATAACGGTTTATACCGGTATTTTAACGTTTTAATACAGGTATTGATACCGGTAAAAATCTGTTAATTTTAAGTGCGAGTGAGAGAACCACACAGACGCCAACTCAGTCGTTAATACAATATAGTGATTTGTTGAGAATGAGATTATGGATGGAACAGCTCATTTATAAGTAATTCATTATAAATAGGTACCGGTTAAAATGCTGGTACCTCAGATAACCTTATTATAAATACCGGTATAAACCGTTATAATACAGGTTTTGTGCAACCGGCATCAAGCCCTGCCTAAATTAAAACGCCGAATACCAAACTCTTTTAATGAAGCCAATACTAAAAACTTGAAGAAACATCCTATTGAATATAACAATTTTAGAGGCTTTTAAAAATAGGTGCTTTAAAAAAAGTTAAATATTCGACGAAACTCGGATGATAACCATAAACAAAATTTTTATAGAGCAACCTTCACGGGTCATTGGGCGTATTTAACTCATTTCAGGCCCTTTTTCTAAGTGCCGAAGATAAAGAAAATTATACAGTAAGAGGGAAAAGTTAGTTGAAACATTACAAGTTATATAAAGAATCTTTTTTCTTTTAATGTTGAACTGTGAGAAAGTTGAAATGTGTTATTATTACTACTTATAATTTTTATTTCAATACGCTTATCCTTTGTTTTTTGATGTTACAAGTTTATATAGAAGAGGAAGTGAAAAAAAATAATTATAAAAAATTGTTGAACTTGATCTCAACTGGACAGATTTTTTGCATGTGTAAATATTACATATTTTTCATGTGCGGGTTAAATAACACATGTCAAGCACGAGTTTTTTTTTTTTTTTTTTTAAAAACGTTGCCCCACACTAGGATTTCTCCTGTATCGTGGGTGCGTTTACAAACACACATTTCACATACACAAACAGCCAGACCTATGTGCAATGCGGGAATCGAACCCGCGACACGTTGCGCAGCAGCCAATCTCTCAGCCACTGCGACAACCGTGCGGTCAAGTTGAAATAAGTATTTCAAATTTTATTTTTTTTTAAAAAGCAAAATATCTAAAAACTCACGAATTTAAATAAACTGGAAAAATGTAGGTTTATAAGGCGTACCTACATGGTACAATGCGATTCAACTAAGAATAGGAAAGTTGAAAAGTAGCTTGCAAAGCATTTTGTTTTTCACTTTATTTAACCGAGTCTTAGTTTTACTTAATCTATTGTACTTAATAGATTTTTTATATACAGCTAAGACGTCACAGGCACAAGGTCATTCCTATTCTTATTTGGATCGTATCGTATATTGATCAGATTTTAACAGTGATCATTATGGCAGCTATGAGCAGCCGCTAGTAATTGGAGTAGGTAGGTATTTGATAATTTAACAACTATCTATAGTCCGTGCCATATAGGTAAATCACTATTTTTCTATAACAAACGATGTTCTGACTGTGATCTACTACAGTCTATGCTTGTTTCATAAAGTTTTTAAATTAACACCAAAAAATGATTTTGTTGATAGTAAAAAAGAAAAGATACTGACACCACAGATAAAAGTGTTTAGTTTAGATACACGTATGATATCTCTGATAGAATTTACTTAAATAATTTAGAATAAATACATGACTTGTATAATCGTCGCGATTACGCGAAAATAATCGACGCTTACGAGTAATCGCTAAATGCCAATAATCGTCGAACATTCGTCACTACTTCAAGTCTTGCCAATAATTAAAATGAAACTTCAATATCTTCGCTTAATAATTTAGTCTTAGACATTATTAATGCCTAACTTAGCTATATAATTAGCTAAATTCCGGCCTAGTTAGTAGGTTTAAAGGCTACCGAATCATTAATATTTAAGGAGACTGAATGATAGAGTTACCTGTGCTTAGGGTTCCCACCAGAGATGTGATAAGTCATATCTCTGGTGGGAACCCTAAGCACACTATTTATAATTTATTAGTGTACAATTAGATAAGTCTAATTCTACACTAATAAATTATAAATAGGTTTGTTTGTTTGTAAGTATGTAATTATGTATGTAGGACGAAATATTCGGAACTACTGATCCGATTACGAAAATTCTTTCGCTAATAGGTACTAGCTACATTATCTCTGAGTGCTATAGCTTTTTATCCTAAAAAAAACCGGCCAAGTGCGAGTCGTACTTGCGCACCGAGGGTTCCGTATCATTTTTGGACGTATAAAGTGAAAAAACCGGACCGCATAAGTAAGTTTGTTTGTGAAGGAATTTTGATGATTTTGAAAAAACTGTAATAGGAACGTCGTTTTATTTTTGGTGCAATATTTGGGTCAATTCCTATCAGCTCTAATTACGTTTTTTGTCCCCATATCACTGAAATGATAAACTTACTTTTTTGGCGGGAAACCGCAAGACTTTGGGACCGGTGCGTTCGCGCCGGAAGCTTGAGCCGGACTGATCCGAAGTGAGGAAAGGTGAGAGGGGCGTAATAATGCAATGTTGACATGGCTATTCTTCTAAAACTTACTGTCCTATGAAATGATAACTTTTTTCCAGACAAAAGTTGACTGCCTGTCAAATCCATGAGAAAGAAGATAAACAAACAAAAAGTTTTATTTGATCGAAAATATTATAATTTAATGATAACAAAATACGAATGTATTTGCAGGGATAGGTATTTTATGAGCGGAATTGGGTTCAGGACAGGCCACCGTGATGATAAAATAACACTTTGTAATTTTATAAGATGCAAAGGTCGCGGGTTCAAATCCCGTCCGCATCAGTTGATTTTTGAAATCTATTAAATATTTAGTAATAAAAGTTAATCGTTTGTTTTCGAAATCGTCTCTTCGAGCCCTTCATTTTGATACCCCACGTATGACTGTATTTTTTTTACTACTTCACACAATGCATTGTGTATGCATATGTAAAAAAAATACAGTCATACGTGGGGTATCAAAATGAAGGGCTCGAAGAGACGATTTCGAAAACAAACGATTAACTTTTATTATTAAAAAAAAAAACAAGATGGCAGATTTTAGGCGCCATGGCGCCTAAAATCTGCCATCTTGTTTTTTTTTCATCTACACTAATATTATAATTATAAAGAGGAAAGTTTTTGATGACACTTTTTGTTCCTAACCTCATTTGCTAACCATAATAATTATTTGGGCGAGCAAATGATTGTGCGCGTCACTTAATAGTCCTGCGTTTAAGTATAATTACATGGCCGCCCTGCATTTTGCATGAAATCGATTGTGTAAACCGTGAACATTGAATTTGCAGTATAGGTACCTTAAACAAGTATAGTATTTTCGAGGACAGAAAAATATAGTAGACTAGCTTTTGCCAGCGGCTTCGCCCGCGTGGAGGTCGGAAATAAAGCTAAGCAAACACGTTTTCCCATACAAACTTTGCTACCCGTTTTCACCCTCTTGAGGGTAGAATTTCCAAAAATCCTTTCTTATCGAATGCCTACATTACATAAGGAATACGTCCTCCAAATTTCACGTTTCTACGACCAGCGGTTTAGGCTGTGCGTTGATCCATCAGTCAATCAGGACAAAGCATTTTATATATAGAAAGAAAGAAGAAGAAGAAGATTACGAAGTGCTTAAAAAATATACCTAGTAATGGTAGGCATGTCAGATGTTTAAAATTATTATTTTAATTTTTAAAGGAATATTTTACTGCTTTGTGTATTTGCCGTACACAATCGATGGACTGTCAATTGTGTCCGCCAACGTTCTGAGGACGCTGTTGGTGCTACCACGGACCCTACTCACCATCGATACAGTTCTTTTACGTATGACGGCAAAGAAATCATCATAGATGCCTCCTGAACAAGTTAACACCCCGCTCTAAGAGCATCGTAGCAAGCTTAATATTTTTAATTTTGCATGAAAGTAAAATCTGATGAATTATAAAAAGTCACAGTAGCTCAGTTGGTGAGAGTGCTAGCCACGGTACGGCAGAGGTCGCGGGTTCAAACCCCGCCTGTGTCAGTTGTTTTTGGAATATCTTAATATTTAATAACAAAAGTTGTTGTTTATGATGTAAGTAATAGTCCTGCGAGGTCGTTTAAGTGTTTTACAAGTAACCCTGTATAGTAGGGTTCGCAACCCTAGCGTGCACCTGGCTTTCTAAGTATTTTCCCAAATGCTATTACTTATAATAAGCTTTTCCAACCCTTCTGAATATTCTAAATATAGTACTTGCTAATAAAACAGTTCCGTGACCGACTGACTGACTGACTGAAAAAAATAATGATTCAAATTAGGTTGTGGACAAGTGACAGAAGAAATTCACTTCACAAAAAAACTGTAAGTGCACCTAGCTGAGTCATGCCCATCGCTGCTTCATCCGAAGTTTGCCGGTAGGAAATGTCCAAGAGACAATTTACTGCATTTATACATTAGACAAATAACGGTACATAGTCTTTGTGTAACGTTGTTGAAATGACTGCATTTTCGTATAATAAAATATGATGTGTACCTACTGTACACATTGTACATCATTCACGTGTTTGAAACTTTGAAGCGCTCTTCTGTATTTGTTATAGGGGATCACGAATATATGAGTCATTTTAAAATTTTCTGGTCGTTATCAAATAGTTTTTTGGTTGCTATCAAACTTTTGTAGCAAAATTGTTGTAACAAAACTGTTGTGAATTGAACCAAAGTTACCAAATTGTAATTCTAAAACTTGGTTTACAAGTGGTTCGTTACCAAACGATACAATATTCAATTTATACAAATATAATACAACTGGTCCAATTTACGACAGTTTTGTTGCAACAATTTTGCTTCAACATAACGACCAAAAAATTTTAAATTACTCTTTTACCTAGGGGCCGTCGAAATGATAGTTATAGATATACCCAATGTAGTCAGTGTCATGTCATCAGTGAGATGACCCCGTTACACGATGCAGGTTCAGTGTTACTGCAACCAATTTAACGGGTCATTAGCCGAGCTCTTTGGCGGTGGCTCTGTGGTTAACTTAGCTGTGATTGATGGAGTATGCCGATCGGTTCAGTATATTGTGGAGGGGGGTGATCGTGGTACAACATAACATAACATCTTGCCTGTATTCTGTGCCCCTCCCCCCCTGAAATATCCGACCGTGAAATTACTTTTAAAATGTAGGTATGTAACCATAGATTGATGATTGGTCGTCATTACGGTCTATAGGTACCTACACTCGTTCTTGAATTTTTCCTTCAAAGTACAGTTAATTATCTAAATATCATTATGTTATATTACTTATAAAATCTACACGTCACAAGATCACAACATAACTGCGAATAAATTAAATAAATACCTAAATAATAACATAAAACTTTTTCATCGTGACATGCTCGAAATGAAAATGAAAAGGAAAGTTTTAGCTAATAAAGATAAAACAGATTTTCAAAAGTTGTTCATAATTGCCTTTCTTATTCAGGCCCCCTCCCCCAAGTTAACTAAATTACAGGCTACGGCCTTGGTAGACAGAGGCAGTGTCACCAACTTTAACTGTAGATTCATTTTTAGGGTTCCGTACCTCAAAAGGAAAAACGGCACCCTTATAGAATCACTTTGTTGTCCGCCGTCAGTCACCGGACCATAAGTGGAGACATCTGCTCATAGATGGCACCACTAGAAGTATGCAGTAGCGCCATCTATGATCATATATCTTGTCCGGTTTTTTTTTACGAATCGTCTCAGTTTTTACTAGACATAATACCTACCTATTTTTGTTTATAAAATTAATTAGAAACATCAATTTTCTATGACTTATCGGACATTTTTTTTAAACTACGGTGTTGTTACCTGCACCATTCGAAAGAGCGCAAAAAACTGCATTAGACTGCATTCAAAACTCACTTTGAAAAAAAGGTACGTCAAGTTAGATTACGATCGACGATCAATCAAAACATTCGCTTTATAATTTTATTCTAAAGTACAAACACAAGCTGTTAGATTGAATAGCGATTACGACAAGCAATTTCTCTATCATTATGTTAACATAAGTTTACCAGGTATAACCCGCACCAATAAAGAAGTGAATCTTAAATGGCGGCACTAATCATTCCCTCTCACTCGCACGTTATTGCTGACTTTACTCACACACGTCGGGTGTAAGTAAAGACAGCAATAACGTGCGAGTGAGAGGGAATAATTAGTGCCGCCATTTTATATGCGCTTCTTTATTGACGCGGGTTATAAATGCGTTTATTATTGCTTGAGAAAAGATTACGTCAGAACACCGAGAGATTGTTTTGGCCATTCGAATAACGGTGAAATTCGAATACCTTAACGGTGAAAGAAAACATCGTGAGGAAACCTGTATGCCTGAGAGTTTTCCATAAAGTTCTTGTAGGTGTGTGAAGTCTGCCAACCCCTCAGATCATAGAAACATGGGAGATGTGCCAAGGCGCTATTGAGCTTGATACTTTAATTTGAGCATTTTGGGCTTAGTACAAAAGTACACGCTGGCGACGAACCGAACACGATTGATGATATAAATACAGTGTTTTAGTTTAGTGCTAGTGTTGAGTGACGATTAACAGTGTTAGATTGAGGGTGTGCGAAATTTTTAATGTGTGGGAGATCTTTTTATTCCCAAGGAGCGCTTGTAATCGTGTCGAAAAATGTACTAAAAGTGGCGACAGTTGTTCCCGTACTAATTTGCTATGATGGCATATCTCCTTGTTTCTATGATCTGAGGCCAACCCGCACTTGCCCAACGTGGTGGACTATCGCCTCTCATTCTGAGAGGAGGCCCGTGCCCAGCAGTGGGTCAGTTCATAAACGGGGCTGATATTGTTTATTATACTTTATTAAACACCAAATTTTATTGTATACATTTGTTCCTAAGCCTGGCATTAGTATATTGTGATACACACTAACATACCTACCGCTACCCAACAATCCAAGGATTACTGTTATTAAATATTAAGACATTCCAAAAACAATTGACACAGGCGGGACTTGAACCCGCGACCTCTGCCGAACCGTGGCTAGCACTCTCACCAACTGAGCTACTGTGTCTTCGCCTGAATCAATTGAAATTTGGAATCCCTTCAATACGCCTCTTCCGAGCGTCAGCGACATCTATTGGAGAATAGTTACAAACTCCAACTCAATGTTTCCAATCTTTGCAGTTTGGATGAACATCGATACGATATCACCTACTATACATTATAAATGTATATTTTTGCGAATTTTAAACATGTTAAAGCCATGTTATGCTTATCTTAATGTTATTAAATATTAAGACATTCCAAAAACAATTGACACAGGCGGGACTTGAACCCGCGACCTCTGCCGAACCGTGGCTAGCACTCTCACCAACTGAGCTACTGTGTCTTCGCCTGAATCAATTGAATATAATGTATAGTAGGTGATATCGTATCGATGTTCTTCCAAACTGCAAAGATTGGAAACATTGAGTTGGAGTTTGTAACTATTCTCCAATAGATGTCGCTGACGCTCGGAAGAGGCGTATTGAAGGGATTCCAAATTTCAATTGATTCAGGCGAAGACACAGTAGCTCAGTTGGTGAGAGTGCTAGCCACGGTTCGGCAGAGGTCGCGGGTTCAAGTCCCGCCTGTGTCAATTGTTTTTGGAATGTCTTAATATTTAATAACATTAAGATAAGCATAACATGGCTTTAACATGTTTAAAATTCGCAAATATATACATTTACCAAGGATTACTGTCCCATCTACTGTGAACATATACAGGGTGGCAGGTTAAACAGTGGAAATATTTTAAGGGCTCATTGTACTCATCATTATGAACAACTTTTACTATGGGACCAACCCTGAAATCGCGAAAAAAAAACCAGCTGTTCCATAAATTTATGTTCACATAACTCAACAAAATGTATGGAACAGTTGATTTTTTTTTCGCGATTTCAGGGTTGGTGCCATAGTAAAAGTTGTTCATAATGATGAGTACAATGACCCCTTAAAATATTTCGACGGTCTAACCTGCCACCCTGTATAAATAAATAACAAAGGGAAATGCCCATTTGATAAACAAGTTTTGGCCAAGTAATGCCCAAGAAAGAAACCAATGATAGGTATTAGGATTGATATCGTAGATAAAGAAATAACCGCTATTTTTTACCTAGAACTTGGTGGAACATCACAAACTGTAAATAGAAATTAATGGGAAAAAAAATATGCATAATTATAGTTTTCAAGTCTTTATTCATTTTCATTTGAATAAGTTATAAGTACATCATCTAGGAATTGGGCTGGGGGATTTATATTCGATTGATACCTTGCCCAGCCCAAGAACCACACAATCGTCATCACGTGGGCACAACACCCTACTGTCCTGACACTGCAATAATCGACTGAGTTTTGAATAATTCATCTTTTGTTTTCCGAGGTTTTTATAACAGATAAATATTGGTAAAATTTAAGTTGTAAAATTAGTATTTTAATTGTATTTATCTCATAGATGGGCAAGTACATGGCCAAGAATAGGCGATTCCCTTTCACAATGGAACCCAAACCGCGCCGTGATTAGCACTAAACGCAGGCGGACTGAAACAAATAGGGCGCTAATAAATTGGTCTAACGGCTGGATTCGGCTAGTGAGGCTCGTCGGTTGGGGCTTATTACACATGCCATTCGAGCTTAAACGCACGTGCTGTGGTATCACGCGTATTACCGTTACACCAGCATTGTTAAACATTAACCATTAAGGGCGGGTTGCTTCAAACCATCTGTATTCGTAAGTCAGTACGTAATCGTTAAGTCAGTATGAAATTGTCGTACAAGCCGCCATATTTGACGGTTACAGATACGTAACTGTAAGTTGAAACAACATGGCCTTAGTATACCTACTGATACTATATTACATTACATAGCGGCATCATAAAAAAATCAGGAAGTTCTTTTTTAGGGTTCCGTACCTCAAAAAGAAAAACGGAACCCTTATAGGATCACTTTGTTGTCCGCCGTCAGTCACCGGACCATAAGTGGAGCCATCTGCTCATAGATGACACCACTAGAAGTATGCAGTAGCGCCATCTATGATCATATATCGGAACCCTTAGGGCGCGAGGCATACTCGCACTTGTCCGGTTTGTTCACATTAGGTCGGTCTGATAACCAGATGAAGCAAGCAACTTTTTAAAAATCTTTGAATGCAGTATTACATAATTGAAAAAATAAAGTAAAGACTTTAAGAAGCAAAACTTCCTATCGACAATTATTTAAAGTACTTTCCCTCCATGTGGCATAGCCGTGGGACAACCTTTTTATGGAGACTGAAACGACTCTTAAAGCTCATAGATAAGTTGACATTTATTATCGTCATGGTTAAAAAAACCCTTAAAAACTATCATAAAAATGTTCAAGCTTTTGAGAAAAAAAAACAATTGCAAACGCATTCCCTCAGTGTCCCTCACTGCCACTCTGTACGAACAAACTCCGCTTTTCAAAGCTTTTTCAAAGCCAGTTCAGTGAGTTTTTAAGCTTAGTCTATACGGTCTGCAATTGAAGCTACGTCATTAGGCTGCAGAACTCTGTGTGTCCCGGGTCTAACGTTCGCTACAATGGCCGCTGTCAATTAGCAGGATTAAGAACGATTAGAACATCGTACAGACCTCAGATCATAGAAAAAAGGAGATATGCCATCATACCAAATTAGTACGGGAACCACTGTCGCCACTTTTAGGACAGTTTACGACACAATTACAAGCGCTCCTTGTGAATATAAAAATCTCCCCACATTAAAAATTCCGCACACCCTCAATCTAACACTGTTATTCGTCACTCAACACTGACACTAAACTAAAACACTGTATTTATATCATCGATCGCGTTAGGTCCTTCGCCATTGTGTACGTTTTAATATGGTCAATGTGACCATACTAAAGCGTCAAGCTTAATTAGCGCCTTGGCACATCTCCTTTGTTTCTATGATCTGAGGTACAGACAATGTTGCCGGCTTAATGATGTCTTCGTCTTGAGATATCGTTTCGTTGAAGAACTAAAATAGATTGGTAGATGTTAGATGGAGTGCGATATAGTTATGTAGGAAACATCAAACAACCCTATCGAATATAGATATATTAGATATCGCGGGCTTCAAGCCATAGAAGTGTATCCGCAGTACCCTTAAGCCGGGCCGCACACTAGAAATACACTTGTATTGCAATAATTTTGGCGTCACATTTGAAACGCGACACATTTAACGCCCCCGTAGGTATATCTGCGCGCAAGCACGCACACCAAGGACACAAACTGCACCCACTACGAATGTGTCCTTGGTGTGTATTAAAAAAGAAAAATTGCATTTTTGTTTATACTTACGCCCTTATGGTTTGAAGCCCGCGATATTATACCGCCAAGGTTTATAATATGAAATTCAAAATTATCTTAATTTGCTAGGGCACCAAAATTACTAAGAAGGTTTAGAGAGTTCAATTAAAATCAACTTCTATAATATTATAAAAACACTATACATATTTCTAAGATTTACAAAATTCAACTAATATCACAATCGCTTCACTAAAAACCTTAAACTATCTACAATTAACAAAAAACCTTAAAATATATTAAACTATTTTCATCTATTATTTTTGATCGGACCTAGAATACACCGTGGTATTTTATCTAAATCGAGGTTTATTTGGGTTCCCGCAGTCTCACTTGTATGAGATGCCCAGAGGTGGCCCTCAGCGCGATGTCCACCTTCAGCTGCAAGTTGTCAGCCTCTGACACGAACTCCAGCTCTCTCACACAATGCGCCAGCACCGTCTTTAGAATCGCCATTGCGTACTTCTTACCTAACACAAAAATAATGATTCTTTATCACAATGAAGTTTAATGTATATATGGATATACATTAAACTTCATTGTGAAAATGTCAGTGAAACTTGGGGAAACTAATGGTAGTTTCCCCAAGTTTCACTGACATTTTCCTCTGAATATAATCTGAAGGCCGATTCTCGTAAATGAAATGTTCTAAATAACGGGGGCGTCAAAAATGTTTGTACTTTTGAATGATGAATACGAAAAAAACTACAAATGAAGCCATAGAAAACCCTGACCATCTGTAATGTACTAACTACGACAAGTACATAAACAAACGACTTTATTTTATAGATACTATCTAGTATATCTATAAGATTAACACTAAGCGATTTTTTATACAATTCTACTAACAACAACATCTAAGTATGTAATTAATAAAATTACGTCAACAGCTTTTGTCGTTCATCTACTTACATTAATTATAATGATTAAAATCTGTGGTTAAATCACTCCATAATTACTAACACTTAATTTCATTTCAAAGTGGCAATTTTTTTAATGCTCTACGTATGCAGTTAATGGGTTTTTCTTATGTTTCCGCAATTTAATACTCTTACGTAGTGGGTTTTTGTTATGTTTCCGCACCTAATAGCCAACAGGTTATAGGTACACCAATGATGTCGCTGTTTAAAAACGCCTATTCTATTCTAATCACTTAAGGCGACTACAGGAGCTAAACTCAAAGGACGTCGGCAGTTTTGGGCTTGATATGGTACAGTAATAAAAGCTTAACCAAAAATAAAAATATATTTTAATTGTTCTTTGCCTAATTTATCTTAGAGATTAAGAATTGGAATCAAAAATCTAAATAAATAAAATATAAAATGATTATGCCATTGACATTTTGAAAAAACCAATAAAACAAAAACGGGTGCATGCTGGCTGGCGCGTGCCTCCATAGAATATCATGTCAACAGCAACTAAAACCTTTGAATTGAGAACTCATTAGTCGGGCTGTACTTCATTGGATCATTCACATCGTACATAACCTCACTGTGACAAATACGAAGATTTCTCTTTAATCCAATTACATACAAAAACAAATAAAAAATGAATTTATATACTCTCGAAATACTCGAACACACCAAACTAAAATCATATCTGTACCGACATACACAATCTGAAGCCCAGCGTTCAATGGGCGTCCGCCGTGTCCTTTTATAATGCCTTAAAGTAGTATATGATCCATTTCAGTAAACTAAATCAGAGAAAAAATCTTCAGGATATAGGTATGCTAGTTCGATAATGTGTTGAAAGCACGATTTAATTATATTTGCTTGATAGAAAAAAATCACAATCATCAAATTTATTTTAACGCGGCAACGATTAAAAGCCATACTGGCTCACATAACTCAACAAAATGTATGGATTTTTTTTTCGCGATTTCAGGGTTGGTCCCATAGTAAAAGTTGTTCATAATGACGAGTACAGTGACCCCTTTTCTTATTGTGACTGACTAAACTTACACCCCGTATAAAAACAAGATAAGTAATATGTACTTGGGTTTGTAACGTACCAATACAAGCCCTTCTGCCGTAGCTGAAGGCGAGGAAGGCAGCAGGGTTGCCCGGGGGCTGGTCCTCCAACCAACGCTCGGGCCTGAAGACCCTCGCGTCAGGTCCCCACACCCGGACTGAACGGCCCGCTCCCCACGAGTTTATGCCACAAGCTGTACCCTTCGGGATTGTAAAGGATTCTGAAACAAAGTTAAAAAAGGCCTTTTTGATTTATGGTTGCGCTGGTTTTCAGTGACAGCTGACGTTGACACGATGACGTCGACCGGTGCGGCATACAATTTTGAACGGTCGTCTGTCGCAATTGACAGACACAATTGATTTTGACCTTCAGGAGGTTGATTTTTCAAATGCGACACACGAACGGTCAAATTGTCGACGTCATCATGTCGCTGAAAACCAGCGCTGTGGCTTTGCTCCGTGCCTGAGTCCCAGCATCATACTGAGCGATGGCCGTATTGCGCGGATGTGACGCATACTTTCCCTATAAGTTTTTTCCTCTGTATCATTATTTTTATTTTTGTGCGTCATAACGACGCAAATAAATGTATTTTCTTTCTTTTCTTTCTTTTCTTTCTTTTCTTTCTTTTCTTTCTTTTCTTTCTTTTCTTTCTTTTCTTTCTTTTCTTTCCTTTCTTTCTTTTCTTTATTTTCTTTCTTTTCTTTCTTACTTACTAAGCTGCAGATCCTTGTCAGCGTACCGCATGACGCCGGGGACAGGCGGGTACAGCCGCAGGGTCTCGTTGATGACCGCCTCGCAGTACTCCATCCGCGACAGGTCCTCCTTGCATACCGGATGCTTGCTGTCACCGAATATACTCCTCAACCTACAGATTTTAATACATAAAAAATATAGGTATATCAATTTATTATCTATTGTAATATGATAAAGCTGAAGTTTGTTTGACCGCGCTAATCTCAGGAACTACCAGTCAGATTTGAAAAATTATTTTTGTATATGATAGCCAGATTCATGAGGAATAGTATGGGTTATTTAACATCACTCTACGACCCTTAGGATCCGAGCAACGAGGGTGAAACCCTGGGGAATAGCTAAAATAATAATAATAATGTCAGCCCTGTTTATAAACTGTCCCACTGCTGGGCACGGGCCTCCTCACAGAATGAGAGGGATCAAGCCATAGTCCACCACGCTGGCCAAGTGCGGGTTGGCAGACTTCACACACGTTCAAGAACTTTATGGAGGACTCTCAGGCGTGCAGGTTTCCTCACGACGTTTTCCGTCACCGTTAAAGCAAGTGATAATTAATTTCTAATACGCACATGCCTTCGAAAAGTCAGTGGTGCGTGCCTCGGGATCGAATTCGAATCTTTCGCCGTGGGAGGCGCATGGTTAAACCACTAGGCTATCGCTGCACTCTGGAGAACAGCTAGTCTATTTATATTGTGCTAGTACCCTTACTAAGATGTGTTTAATTTGATGGTTTACGTGGTCATGAATACAGCTATTACTTACTCAGCATACATCTTGTCCTGTATCCTGGGCTTGCAGCCGATCATCAGCAGGCTGTAGAACAGTGTGGAGGCGACGGTCTCCTGCCCCCCCACGATGATGGTGTCCACCTCCGACTTGATCTGCTGCTCCGTGAGGCTGGGGTCCGAGTCGCTCAGCTCCATCAGGATGTCCAGGAACGCTTTGAACTTTGCCTCGGGAACTGAGGCTGCCATTTTTTTTGTATTTACTTTAATTAATGTACTCTGCTGTATGTTATATTCGATGATATGGAGGTTGTTATTTAGTAGATAATTTAAGAATAGATAACGGCTCATTCACACGGGTTCCGAACCGTATCGTGTTTTTGACGAATCGCCAATGATGGCGATTCGTCAAAAACACGATACGGTTCGTCATGAGTTCATGACGGATGGACGTTCACATTGCAGTTGCACACGGAATCGTGTTTTATCATGATTCGGCAAAATATCCGATTTTATTTTCACATTCGTTTCGTGATTCCAAGTTCAGTCTTGGATGAACTACCGAACAATACCGAACGCTGTCACAAAAATGTCACTATTCGAGTTTTTTGACAAATCGTCTTTCGTTCTTTTAATCGCCCGAAAGCCCGAGACAGTGTGTAGGTATGATCTATGATTTACAAAATATTTGACTTTTTTGACTGCTTATTTAGTCTAGTGGTCGCGAGCGCGACTGTTGTGACTGTTGACCGTAGTCCCGCACAGCAGTATTATTTGTGGTGCTATAGGTACAGTTTACTATCTTACCACAATTTTTATTTTCTTCCATTTTACTCTGCTTAGTATTTCGTTCAAGTTTTCTCTTTTTCATCACCTGCAATTAAAATGACTGTCAGTAACTTTGAATTTATTAGTCTTTAAATCAGAAACTACTGGCTAACTATCAAGGTTTTTTTTGTTTATTAGGTTTGCGTTTGACCGCCATCTCGCGATGATGCGGTCTACGATGGAGCACTAGAAGAAACCGACACTCGCGACTTGGAAGATTGCAAATATCGTGGAACACCCACTCCGGCAGCACATTCCACCGTTTGGCGATTTGCAGTGTCCGACCGAAACCGAACCCTACGGCCGAAACCGAAACTTCCATGGTTCCAAGGTCATAATATGACTATAAAAATGGAAGTTTCGGTTTCGGTTTCGGTCGGACACTAGTTTTTAATGTCACTTACGGTATCAGAAACATTGTGCAAAACAGCGACACACTTGGCCATCTCCCTGTGCGCGGGCGTGAGCCGGTAGATGGCGTCCGGGTGCACCAGCGCGTTCAGGCCCCTGCTGATGATCAGCTCCAGGCAGCGGTTGAAGGCCTCGTAGTACTCCGTCGTCACGATGCTCTCCGATATCTTCGACACTCCCAGAGCTGTTTCTGATGGAAATAATGTTGAAACTTTTATTCAGAAACGCAAGCCCGCATTTTTTCGTTATAGAGAGTAGGATTTATGTAAATTTTTCATGAATGCAACTGATTTTTAATGCACGTATTACTTTAATAACGACATTAACTCCAGTGGCGTAGCTACCGGAGGGCTAGACGGGGCAGTGCTCCGGGGCCCCCAAGCCCAGGGGGCCTCTCGGACTCTGACTTAGAAACTAACTTTTATTCAGAAACGCTTCTTACCCAACTAACATTTTGGTGAGAAGAATAAGTACTTAGGATAAGGTCCTAAGCTCTTAAAATTCTCTTAAACAGCTAGAATAAGTGCTACATGAGCTGTTTAAGAGAATTTAGACTTTAGGTCCTAAGCACTTACTCTTATCACCAAAATGTTAGTTGGGAAGTTCTCATGTATTGTTGTCTTAGCTAACATTAATATCGCTTGATGCGATTGAAATAATCAATATTATTAATATTTAAGAGATTTCAAAAACAACTGACACGGGCGGGATTTGAACTCGCGACCTCTGTTTTTATGTTATTATTGAAATGTGCGCATGTTTTGCATCCCGTAAGGTAACTACTGAGACTTTTAAACTGTTTCCTGATTTTTTCTGCACCTATAATAAATACTATTTCTGATTCTGATTTCATATTGTCAAATGATCAGTCATGATAATTAATTCTAAATTAAACGACCTGTCTTAAGTAATTTTTTCATCTATCTAAAGTCTATTATTTTAGGCCTACTGCGAATAGGGATGTTAACTACTTTTTTTTTATTGTGAATCTGTAAACTATTTGAAAAAAGACAATTAACACCAAAAAAACCGATGAAACATCTACAAAATTGGCAAAGTTATAAGCGTTTTAAAATGATTTGCTAGACACGGACGGCACTACATACTAGTGACGTAACACCACCTACGTCCGCTTGCGCGACAAAGACGGAGCGATACTCCCTCCAAAAACTTTAAAAGCGTCTATGTTTTCCATTTTGTGATAAATTATTATTTTTGCTTTTACTTTTTTGTTGTGCCTATTCCTTCTTTGAAATAAAATAATTTATTTGTACTTTTTTAATAGTAGGACACTACCGTATTAGCAAAATGATCAACGAATTAATCAATGTATTGAATGATGAGTTCATCGTTTCCAATACATACATACATACATACATACAATTGCAGCGGCTACTCTATGATGTTTAATTGGAGAATTGAAACTTTTAATAATATGATATACATGGATAATCAAAGCCATAACTATGCTGTACTGTTAGACTCCAATTTAGAATTATCCTACGACTACGAGATGTTCTCCAAGTACACTGGCCGGCTAAATAACAATGGAATGTTGAATATTTACCAAAATTTAAATATTTTACTGAGGGATCATCTTTTTGCCGGCACCGATAATAAGAGTTCAAATATTCCTGCTAAATCTGTACAAATCGACGAAGAAGAAACCGGAACACATTTTTTTCTCTGAAACTTATATACACGTTCTCCATCAGAACATCGCGGGTCTTCTGAACAAGTCAGATGCATTATTGATTAATCTAGAGGAGCTTAAAGACAATAACAAAATCATAGATGTTTTATGTATAACTGAGCATTTTATGTTATCGGGACATGAGATGAACCTAAATCTAGAAAACTACATTTTAGCCTCATCTTACAGTCGAGACATTAAAACAAAAAATTCTCCCTTGACCATGTATTTGAGTGTTGTGCAGTCGAACTTATTGACTACAGAACTGTTATTATCTGTTTGTATAGAGTACCTAAACAAAATAACTTATATACGTTCTTTCACAGACTGGAAAAACTCCTAATTTATATCTCCAAAACTTATAAAAATATTTTAATTGCTGGTGATTTTAATATAGATGTTCTAAAAAGCAATAATGTTACCCTAGACTTTGAATGTTTATTAATAAATTATAATCTTAAATTAACATTACATGAACCGACGAGACTAGCTAGTCGAACCTGTATTGACAACTTTATACATAACTTTAAAAAAGGTTGTAAATCGGAAGTTTTAGAATTGGGCCTATCAGACCATACTGCTCAGTTTATTAAACTTCCTATAAAGAAGAAATTCTCATTAAATTTTTGGCGTACCCTAAAATACGACTATAGTTTAGACAATATTAAGAAATTTAAATTGTGCATCAAAAGCTTATCTTTTTCTAATATCTACAATACAGATGACCCAAACATAGCATATCAACATTTTATAAATGATTTCAAATTATTTTATGATCTCTGTTTCCCACAAACGCAATTCATAATAAAAGTGAACAGTAAACCAAAATGGGTATCGCGTGGAGTAAAGATTTGCAGTAAAAGGATTTGCTGTGGAAATTTAGATTAAACCCTACAAGAGAAAATAAATTAAAATATGCAAATTATTGCAAATTATTTAAAAAAATTATTAAATTAACAAAACTTGCCCAAAACAACTATAAAATAAAAACATCCGTTAACAAATGTAAAACAGCTTGGCGAATTATAAACAAAACAAGACTCAATATACCAAGAGAATCTATCATTAACATAAAAATTGACGACAATAATTGTATTAACGATCCTACAGAAATAGCGCATGCATTTAATAATTACTTTATCGAAAAAGTTAACCCCATTCCAGGTGCTGGAAAAGAAGTAACTACTTTAATTAATCACCGATTAAATTCAATGTTTCTTGCACCAAGTTCACCCGGCCAGATAAGTAAAATCATAAAAAAATTGAAAAACACAAACAGTGTAGGACACGATGGTATTAATACTAAAATAGTTAAGGCAGTTAATGAGGATATCTCCCATCACCTGAGCCACATTATAAATTTGTGTATATCAACAGGGACATTTCCAGCAGATCTTAAATTAACAATTATAAAGCCATTGTTCAAAAAAGAAAATAAACAGTTAATGGAGAATTACAGGCCCATTGCGTTAATACCAATTTTCTCAAAAATTTTCGAGAAATATTTTTATGGTGAAATTAATACCTATCTCGAAAAGAACAAAATCTTGTGCAAAGAACAAAAAGGCTTCCGACAGCATAAAACAATAAATATGGCCATTTATGAATTCATTGAAAATGTTATGTCTCATGTTGACAAAAGATCTCCCGTTTGCGCAATTTACTGTGATATGTCACAGGCATTCGATTATGTAGACCATAATATATTAGTCAATAAACTTGAAGCCTACGGTATTAGAGGCAATGTCTTAGACTTGATTCGATCCTATTTAACGAATCGCCAACAGGTGACAGAAATAACTAGAGTGAATATTAAAACAAAAAATGAAGAAACATACACCTCTACGAAGCGTTGCGTAACATATGGTGTTCCCCAGGGTAGTGTACTGGGGCCCCTCTTGTTTATTATATATATTAATGACTTACCAAATGCTACGACCCAACCAATCACCTTATTTGCTGATGACAGCACTGTTACAATTGCATGTAAGGACATAAATCAATATAAATTTGACATAAATAACTCTCTGACATCTATAATTTCTTGGCTAGATAATAATAATTTAAAAATCAATGTAAACAAAACAAATATAATGCATTTTGGCCAACGATCGCAAAACTCATTAGATGTAAAATTGGTCCATAATAATTACACGGTAAAGGAAGTAACTACTGCCCGTTTCCTTGGATTAGTTATAGACAGTAAATTAAACTGGAAGGAACACATTGACACGCTATGTAAAAAAATCAGTAGTCTATCATATGCCCTATATAAACTAGCTCCAACTATCAATACTGATGCGCTACTCTCAGCATATTATGGTCTTGTAGAATCTGTACTCAGATATGGCATTATTTTTTGGGCTAACTCAACAAATAAAGACATGGCATTTAAAATGCAAAAGCGATGCATACGCGCTATGTTTGGCATTCAAAGTACTGAGAGCTGTAAGCCATTATTTATTAAGCACAGAATTCTCACACTTCCGTCCCTTTACATATTGGAAGTTGCTCTATTTGTGAGAAGCAACCCTAATTTATTTCCTCGCTTAACTGACAACGTAAGACGCAATCGCCGCGACAACGGTAGACTTTCTGTTCACCCCGCTAAAACAGCACTGCTTCATAAAAGTGTAGTATGTAGAGCTCCTTTAATTTATAACAAGATACCAAATAAAGTTAAACAATTGAATTCAAACTTATTTAAAAAAACATTTAAAAAAATATTGACTGAAAAATGCTATTACAACGTTAATGATTTCCTAAATGACAAAACTCTATGAGTATTACGAATTTATTTATTATTATTCAAGTTGCAAGTAATGTGTTATAAATTAATATTATATTAATTACCTACTTAATTTTGTTATGAATATTATTATTATTTGACTTTCTGTTTATTCATTAGTTGACATTACTTAATTTTGTTATAAATATTATTACTATTTGATATTCCGTTTATTCATTAGTTGACATTACTTAATTTTAGCTATGATATTTGACATTCCGTTTATTTATCAGTTGACAATACATATTATTATTATTTTTTTATGAATATTATTATTATTTGAAATTGCTTTTATTCATTACTTAATATTTTTACTGCTATTTTTATTCAGATTTGTATACCAGCCATGGTCAAACATGTTGATTCGAACTATTAAATAACATCTATAATTATGCATCTTAACTATGCATTATTATGTACACATGTTTTTGCAAATAAATATATCTTTATCTTTATCTTTATCTTTATCCAACTCACGGCAAATGGTCTCCAGTGTGGTATAGGCCAGGTACTTGTGTATTATATCGAATGGTTCCTTCCCCACTTCTGTCTTGAGGCTCTCCACCAGCTTGTGCGCCTGCGCATTGAACACGCCGAGGTACCCGTCCACCACAGAGCTGGTGAATGTTCCCGCTAACTTCTTGATGTTGTGCTTCCATACGTAACCTGTTATTTCTGACTATTTTAATTTGAAAGTACGTATTTCACCAAATAATTTAAATCAGTATTATACAGATTATAGTCTTAATTGAGAGAGTACCTACCTAACGCTTGGTTTGCAATGGATCCAAACATTGCGAGGCATGGCGCTGCGCATGGCGCTCATCGCATGCTTCGCAATGTGTGGAAATTGATCCACCCGAATACATGCGGTCGATTGGTTTCTGATATAGGTATTTAGGTATAGGTACCGGCACTAAAGATGATCACAGATCGCGCATGTGCATTTTCGGCCCAATAGACAACAGACAGTTGACAATAGAAAACAGTCCAATTAGACGACGAACCAATCGCCTGCAGCCTCGGCGCCCCCCGTCTTCCTCATTCCGCCAAATAGACCGAAAAATCAGCTAAGGCGCAGGTGACGTTTGTGATCAAGACTGGTGCCGGGACTTATACCTACTGATGCATCACGACACGACAAAGTCTAGTACGAATCAAGCGCCTATAATAATAAATAAATAAATAAATAAATAAAATATTTATTCAGAAATTTAAATTGGTAAAATACAATATAGATCTTAGAAATAATTTAAGTAGGTATCACAATGTTTGATGCCTGTACTAGGGTAAACCTGTGTCACAGGCAGCAGGAGCTCTTACAATACTACTTGTAGGACAACAAAAATTCTCAATATTTAACATTAGAAGTCTCAAAAGTAGCGACATAGTTAATTTAATAAAATTTACCTAATCTACTTAAACACTATTTATTTAGAACTAAAATAATTAAGGTCATAGATATTTTATTATCCAGTTTACATAAAACAGTATCTTGCACTTTATTAATTTACTTATTACGCTAGAAAAAACTTTTCGCGTCAGCACAATAGTTAACTGGGTCAATACAATATATTGCATAAATCATGTTCGAGGCCAATCATGTTTATATTTTTGTAGCAAGTTGCGCTCTAGGTGCCCTCATAATCGATGGAGTTGATGTACCTGTATTCCGCTATTTTCCTAGCAGGGCACTCAGTGTCTCCCGTTTTGTGGTTACAGGGCTTTTTGAAGCGTGAGCAAGTTGCACATTTCGGTGTGTCAGCTTTATTCGCGCAGTCGGACATCGAGTGTCCAGCTTCACCACAGTGACCACACGTAGAATTGACCTCTCTGCATGTTTTTGCTGCATGACCATATTGTTGGCATTTGTAACATCTAGTTACTAGGGTAAAGTCCCTGATAGGACAGGACGTCCAATTTATGAAGAGCCTTGCTTGAGAGATCAGGGCTTTTCGTATATTGGCTGGGACTTCAATGACGTAGTTACAGGACGAAGCATCTCTCTTTCCGGATTTGTGGCTTAATTTAACTAAGGTCAAAAAAGATTCCACAGACATCTCTGGGAACTTATCAGCTACGTTTTGTTCGAACATGCACCTGAAAACCTCATTTTCGTCCAGAGAAGACGGCACTCCTACAACCACGATACGCGGTTTGCGCTTGTTGGGTTCGTCGGCGATAAGTCCTGCTAAAGAGAGATGGACTGCTTGTTTTAGTTGGTCAGCATCATGTTTCGTCTCTGTACTGACAATAACGCCCCCATTTTTAGTTTTGCGGACACCACGTACGTGCAGTTTCATTTCATCGGGCCGTATAATTTTTTGGACGAGGGTTTTCGTTTCGTCACTGGATTTTGATTTATTGGTGGGATAAATGGCTACCGAGCTTAAGTTGTTAGGTCGAATGAAGTTATTTGAACCGTTTTTCACCATGTCAGCAAAAGAAGCGTTTCCTGCAGTACCAGAGTCCTTTATTGTCTGCTTGAGCTCCGAGATGTGTTCCGTCAGGTCGCGCTTTTCTTTAAGGGCATCAATCATGCTGTAGGCTTTAACGGCTTTCTGTTTCAAAGACTGATAAAGAACTGCCATTTGTGAGGTACCAGAGCCTATTTTACGGCATAAGTTGGAAATTTTCATTTTCTGCTCAGAATTGAGTTTACCATCCGCGGCAATAGAGCAAACTTCATTTAAGTGCAGTTCAATATTTGACATCCATTTTTGGATCTCAGGCGTGGATGCAACCGTGTCAGACTGAAGGGATGACGGCGAGGCAGCGGGGTGCACTGGCCCCCTTCGATCACAGGGGCTGTTTTCCATGTTGTTTTAGTTCAAGTTCACTGTTTCTGCGTGTCCATTATTCACTAAATTACACACTAAGCAAAAATTACGGATACATTACAATACTAATTCACTAAAGGAGGTCACTATCAATAATTACTGTATTTATTAAATATTGCTAACGAGCACGTCTGTACGCCGCTAGAGAGCACGACTCAATCCTATCTATCTATCTTACCAGGCGCGGTGACCAGGCCGTCTCCGAGCCACACCTTGCCGAAGCTGTAGTAGTACGGCTTCTCCACGAATGCGTTCGTGATCGTCTTGACGTCATCCGGATCGTGGGTCACTGCAGCAATCATAGAAACGCAATCATAAGTGGAACAATGCTATCGACGAGGTCTTCGATTTCCTCCAGTTGATGGATGTTAATGGCGTGCCTATAGAGAACAAGCCCGCATTTTTTCGTTTTAGAGGGTAGGATTTATGTTTATTTTTCACGAATGCAAGTGATTTTTAATGCACGTATTGCTTTAATAACGACATTAACTCCAGTAGCGTAGCTAACGGAGGGCTAGACGGGGCAGTGCCCCGGGGCCCCCAAGCCCAGGGGGCCCCTCGGACTCTGACTTAGAAACTATAATTTTAATTTTATTATGGAGTTGACAGTATTACGACGAATCTGGATTTCGACAAATCTGGAGTAGGTCGAATTCAGAACACGACGAATACGGAACAAACGATTTTAAATAGTTGGGGCCCTAGTTTATTTTTTGCCCCGGGGCCTTTGGTTACCTAGCTACGCCATTGATTAACTCACCTAAATTCATGAAAAATTATCATAAATAAATACTCTCTATAACCAAAAAAAATGCTTCAGGCTTGCTCTCTAGGCACGCCGCTGGTTGATGTGATCATGATGTGTACGCAAAAGTACTTTTTTAGATGAAGATTGATGCCATGAGGACCTAGCTTAAACAAGAAGAAGATTCTGGTAGCAAATAGGGCCAGGAAAAAGTGCGATTCAAGAAGTATGTAATAAAAAAATAAAAATAGATGTTAAGGCGCTACCCAAACGTAGGACACCGTAAAACGCTTAGTTTTTTGTCGCACAGTTAGGCGTATTGGTACATATTACAAACCAGAAAAAATTTTAGTATATTGTCAAATGTTCAAGGAAAAGACTTATTCAAAAATATTTCATAAAAATAAAATAGGATCATAATAAAAAAATCATAAAACAGAACTCAAAAAAATATTGTTGTTGCACAGTTCTCAAATTTTTGAGCGTAAACTGGCATATTTTATGTAATGATAATATAGGGAATATAATCAACTAAAGCATTACCTAAAAATTATTTCACTGAGCCGTGTATTAATTTTTTAATTTAATTAAAACTGAAAAATTTCATTTATATTCCGTATTAAGCCGTTCATGAAACTCATCGCTGTTTTGAACTTTATTTGTTGCCGCGATGTGCTAATGTCGTTCGTTCGTCAGTGTCATGCCTTCAGCGCCTTAAGAAAGATGTAGTTGAGACGAAAGTTAACGCTGGGATGATGGCTGTTAGAGATGGTTTATAGGTAAACAAGTATAAATAACAATCCTTAAATTCAAATTAATTCGTGGACTTACCTAAAATAGGGCAAGGTCCCAGCCACAGTACGAAAGGTAACATGGATGTCTCACAAATATCTGACATACGGTCTAAATGTCGAAACAAAACTGTGGAACAAATAATATAATTAAGGATAATAATTATTTGTTTGAGGGTGACTCACATAATATTCAAATTGCTTATACGTAACAATAACACAATATACAATCACATTTCGTTTTGGTAAAATAAACTCATTACTATTACAATAAGATTCACGAAAGATGACCACTGCGCAGAAGGCATATTTTAGGTCCCTTTGGAGGTGCGAGGTGAGGCGCGGGCGGAATGCGTCAAGACCGGAGCGACGCCATTGGTCCGCGCCAGTGTACGTGCGCAGACGGCCGCCATTTGTGGTCATCTTTCGTGAATCGTACTGTACCTATTAAAAAAAAATCTAGAACCCAACACAATAATTTCAAATCATTTCTGTACTACATTATCTAACCGTGAAAACCTGTAATTGGCTTAATGTAACCTATTCAATTTATATGCCCTTTATGTATAGCTGTTGGTTTTCCTTCAGGTAAATAAATAAAAATAAATTATTTAAGTATGGTGCTGTTAAACGGGTTAGTTTTTTGACAATTTCTTGCTGCAATTGGCAATTTCTTGATGGTACATCATGTTAATGTACCATCATTTAATTTCATTGTAATATCGTCGGGCTATACTGCAAGATTGCGGCTTTGTTCTACTGAGTTGCACAATATTGGAGATCTCAACTCACGGCTATACAATTGCAGCAAAAAAATGTCAAAAAACTATCCCGTTTAACCTTTACAATATTTCTTATAAGTATGTGTAGTCACGTAACCATTTCTCAATCACACGATACTCACGTCTACCATCACCTAGCACCTGGTGCAGGTTGCCAATGAAGGGCAGCAGCGGGTAGCTCGGCAGGCCCGCAAACTTGCTGCGCGCGCGCCGCTCGACACCCCACAGGAACACGCACGCGCACAGGAGGAGCACGCATACTATGTACACCCATAGTGGCATCTAAAATATTAATAATATCAGCCCTATTTATAAACTGTCCCACTGCTGGGCACGGGCCTCCTCTCAGAATGAGAGGGGATAGGCCATAGTAAACCACGCTGGCCAAGTGTGGGTTGGCAGACTTCACACACCTTCAACAACTTTATAGAGAACTCTCGTGCGTGCCGGTTTCCTCACGACGTTTTCCTTCACCGTTAAAGCAAGTGATAATTAATTTCTAAGTACGCACATGACTTCGAAAAGTCAGCGGTGGGTGCCTCGGGATTGATCTCGAACCATTTGCCGTGGGAGGCACATTAGTTAAACCACTAGGCTATCACTGCTTCGTAGTGTATAGTGGCATCGCCACGTTAAATTATAACGTTAAATATGATATTCAGTTTGGGAAAAGACTAGGCGGATGATGACCTTGTAAAATCCTACTGTTAGAGAAAGGCTATCCCACTTGATCTCGATATAAGATTCCAAACTGTCTTGACATCTCATCTGCGAGGATTCGATTCGCTGTTTTAGGGCTTCAATGTGTTGTAATTTCTGTCTACATAACACGCAGTCCTGCCGGCTTAGCATGACCAATTTTATCTCTATTCCATTAAAGAATAGACAAAGTTCTTTCTATTAAACTCATTGTCTCTTCTGCCCGAGCACGTGGCGATGACCCATGCTTGGCATATCAGAATGTTGTCTACTGAAGAATCTAATAGAAACATTTCTTATTTCATTGTATGCATAAAACTGTAGAAATCATTATAAAATCTATTCTTCTGCAGACAAAACCCGTTTCTATCGTGGTCATGCTAGGCCGGCTGCACTAAGTTTAAGTAAGAGGTTGTAAGTAAAAGCTTTTCGATACATTAATATTTAATTAATTAATTAACGAATAGAATAGGGGGAAGTCTTTACCGAGAAGTGACACAATACAGGCTAACAAAAACAATTTTTTTGCCGAATGTTTTATGGCTACCAAATTACGTCGAGTCCGTCGCAGCCCTTTCCATTGTTTCTGGCGCTGGCGCCATCATTATTGCAGGTAAAATAAACAATAGAGCTGTATTCTGTCCAATATTAATAAAATCCTTTAGCTCGGACAGAAGAGGCACATAGGTCATAATCAATCTAATAAAAGCGTATAGAGCAACAGAGATTCAGGTAGCGTAATCTAAGTAGATATTCTAAGTGACTGCAGATGATCTATGACTGGAAATATCTTGAAAGGGAAAATGCGATTAACTTAAATAGGTTCTGAATAGGTAGGGAAATGGCTATTGCAAAATTTATTCCACTGGCATAATTCTCGAATGTAATATTTTTTACAATCCGTGCCTAAAAACACAAACATAAGAAGATGGTAAAAATTAGTTATTTTTATGTGACAAATTCTAAATGGAATAAATATCATACTATTATACTTACATTCAAACACACGTTTCACTATGAGAGCACGTAACAAAAGATTGCATCTTGCAGCGGGTCCTAGTATATAAATTACGCTAATCGTAATCTATACTTCCATAGGTACATTACTTTGTACTATGGTACAATCGCTGGCATAATCTTTGTCAGAAAATAAACAAGTTTCAAGGGAAAATAACTTGATCGTCCTTTTTAGGGTTCCGTACCAAAATCTAACTCATTTATCATTTTTTTAGTGTCCTAGGCCTAGTCCTTTATCACATAAATCTGCAATAAACATAAAACGATAAGACCTGAACAGAAGTGACAGACAGGGCAGCAAACATAGCGTGGAAGAGATATATTTCTTACGCGAATTCTTGCCCACCTTTATTGCAAATGAAAAATAGTTAAAAAATATTTTTATTTTCATTGCAAATAGCGCCAAGTGGGGGTCTGAAATTATAAAATGGGGTTACTAGGTCGAGTGGCATATCATACGAAATGGCTTTATCTGCACATTTCAAAATATATTTTCGTTTTCTTTAATGCTTTGTAGTTTTCGACATAAATTATGAAAAATGAACAAGAAAATACCACCCCTCTTATCTCCGAAGTTGATATCCTAAATACTGCACCAAAAATAAAAAGATATTCGTAACTAGCACAGATTTTAGAAATCATCAAAATTCCTTCACAAACAAACTTAGTTATGCGGTCCGGCTTTTTAAATTTTATATGTCCAAGAACGATACGGAACCCTTTCTGAGCGAGTCGCACTAGACTGTTTTTTTTTATAACAATGTTGCCTCACACTGAGATTTCTCCTTTATCATGGGTGCATTTACAAACACCATATACACAAACACTCTAGACCTGAAACAAATATTTGCTCCGTACGGGAATCAAACCCGCGACACGTTGCGCTGCAGATCAATCAGCCACTGCGACAGCCGTCTAACTTAATTTAGTTCTCTGTCTACTTATACCATTAAACTCAAGATCGGAATGCCAGCAGCACCGCAATTTATGCAGTAATTATAAATAACGTACGTAGGTATGTTATTTATAATTACTGCATAAATTGCGGTCATTTATTAAATTAAATTCAGTTTTAATACTCATGTTGACGTCGACATATTTTTCATTGTTCCTAGAACTCGGCCATATCCGTCTCCATAATTAATTGTCACATTTCATTTCATTTCAATAAAAAAAAAGAGAGTGAAAAGTGCTTTCGTCCACACCAGGCTATACCTATACATACATACATACATAAATACACTGCTAAAATCATACCTAAAACTTCCTTTTGACTTTGCCATAGTCGGGTAAAAATGGCCGCATCTTGATTTTCGTTTTTTTTTTCGTCTCTTAAATAAACAATGGCACAATCATTCAAAATCATTATATACCTTCAACTTTTTGTTTAAGTACACATAACACTTGCCGACTGAATCTCATATAATATAACATTATGTAAATTACAAGTTACTGCTCTAATAATAGCGAATTAGTTCACTTTCAGCCAGTTTCAGCGTCTTGTTGATTGTTTATGATTACATTGTACATTACATGTTATTTCGCGTTGATGACATGTCATTACTTGAGTTATGAGGTGATGTGATGAACTGGGAACCACTCGCGTATTGTCGAAGTCACAAGTGCTTGGTACAGTGGCGTATTTACCCTAGGGCCATGGGAGCCATGGCCAGGGCTGTCTTACGCCCTTGGGCCCTTGGACACACAGAGTTTGGGGCTCTTGTAGAAAGCTTAGAAACGTGAAAAAAAAAACATCAGAATGTACTTTTGTTCAGTGTTTTTTGTCTCAAAATGAAGGAAACTTCTGCTGGGCAAATCCCAGAGTAAAAGTTGTTCATAATGATGAGTACAATGACCCCTTAACATATTTCCGCTGTCTAGTCTAACCTGCCACCCTGTATAGTGGCCTCAATGGATGGTATAGGGATTTGATTCCGCGCCACTGCACTATTGCAGGTCTGCGAGACATTTGATTGAGTATAATGCCTCAGACATCTCGATAGGAGAAGTGTTATGCAAGTGTTAATAAAACATGAAAATTGTAAATCGTTTCTCAATAAGTGAATTATGTTAATTCTTATGCGGAAATAAAGTTCTTAAACCATAAAGAGTAAGCGTTTCGATCTGTTTGTGCTACAATGCAAGCTGTTTGTTCGATTGACGTGCCAGCCACCTTTAATCATAGATTACGTACCTATTATACCTAGGTACTATATCTATGCCTTTAATTATAGTGATCCTGTTATTAGGTAGGTACCTACTTAGGTACCTAGATGAGATTAAGTATTATACGACATACAAAAAACCGAAGCATGCTGCATGGTTATGGTTCTTGATTAGTTATTTTCAGGGTTCCGTACCCCAAAAGGAAAAATGGAACCCATAAAGGATCACTTTGTTGTCCGTCTGTCCGAGGCAAGACCCTTAACAGGTGGAGGCATCTGCTGATAGATGGCGCCACTAGAAGAAATATGTAATAGGCATCTTGCTCATAGATGGCGCTAATGCATAATTTCTAATGGTTTTTTTTTTATTTAACCTGTCTACAGACTTACATAATTAAGTTTATGCGGAACCCTCAGGGCGCCAGTCCTACTCGCACTTGTCCAGATTTTTTTTAATAAAACTGCTAATGAAAAACTGGACATTGCATTTACAGGAATCAAGGTAATAACAAAATATTTCTGTATTATGTACATAATTAATAAAAAAATCCTGCCTGTGAAGTTCTAACCAATATAAAATAGGAATAGGTATTAAACGTATCATGGAATGTTTGTAAACATTCATTCCGATTGCAAAATCAAAACGTTTTTTAATTATAATATTGTCATTTCTTGATCTTAAGCATTTAGCTTTTGTTAGTCTATCTCTTTCGATACTCCATGGTAAGATAAGGTTACACGAAATTATATGCTCAAACACACAACAATTTTAGAATACATTATTTAATTTTGTTATTGTCATTGTCTCCTGTCACCTCCAGTGTGACCGTTTGTGGCAGATTACTGCCAATTTTGCAGAAAATGGCTGTTCAATTTTCACTTTGGCTTAATGTGTTGACGAAATACAAAAGTGGCAGAATTTGGCAGATTTTGGAATATTTTTCTAACTCTATATTATTTTAGGAGACTAAATAGATTTAATACAAAAACCAATCAATTGCGGATATTTAATTTTGTAGGAAATCATTTTACCGACCTGCACCCGAATTGCGTAACTCAATTGCTATCATCACCATTGCATTGTTTGTAACATTCATTACGCCGGATGATTGTTAATCCGTGCTCCTTTTAACTAGCTCAACGCTGCAATGGATGTTGTTGAACGGTCAAAATGAAAGCCATAGCGAAAGAAATTGAGTTACGCAATTAGGCTGCTGGTAATTTTGTTCCAAGGCAGTCTCTATTGGGGGATTTCCTGTTTATTGTCTATTGATGTATCTGAGCCACGTAATTATCAACTGGAGTTAAGACCCACAGATTATTCTAATTATCATTTCGAAGTTCTTACTTTCATCTTATTGATTATTTTATTAAACTAGCGACCCGCCCGGCTTCTCACGGGTGACATAAACCTTCCTCTTGAATCACTCTATCTATTAAAAAAAACTGCATCTAAATCCGTTGCGTTTTAAAGATCTAAGCATACATAGAGACAGACAGCGGGAAGCGACTTTGTTTTATACTATGTAGTGATTACGCTATTTACGATTTCGGTTGTGTCCTAATGAAGAGAAGAGCGAACTTTATACCGTCCCGAGTGGGAAAAGGATCCTTTGCTTTCTTCAAAAAATCAAAAATCAAAAATCTAAATCATTTATTTGTGATCTTCGTAGATTTCAAGAGCAAAGAATGATCCTGATTTTGCATTTTGCAAAGCTTGCTCAACATTGACCACAAGGTTGTCTTCGTTAAAATAATACGAATCATCCAATAAACCAAACCCCAAAGAAACGGTAAAATTAAATGGCATATTTATGGCATTTTCTTATGAGCGTTTGGCAGATTTTGGCAGATTTTCAGGTAGCGTGTGGCAGATTCTCGATTTTCTCAACGGTCACACTGGTCACCTCCTGTCAGTCAAACTCAAGTGTCAAAGGCGGACTGAACTCCTATCGACGGAATTACGACTTTGTAATTTTTTCATAAAAATTACATAAAATGACAATAAACATGAAGAAGAATACACAGTTATTTGATTTATATTGGGAAGATATAATAGTATCTAAAGTTTTGCCGCATCTAACGCTTAGAGATTGTTATAATTTCCGTTGCGTTTCGAGAACTTGCTTACAAATCATAAATATGTACTTTGCGAAGCTGAAATCGTTAAAATTGATGAACAAGGGATTCTCTCCGCACACGTTTAATGTAAGTGATCTGTTCAAAATAATATAATGCTTCCCCAAGCAAAGAAACTGACATAATAAAATAATTATTTCAGGTGCTCTCCATTACGTGTAATAAACTGACTGTGTTAAATTTGAGTCGATGCACGTCTATTGTAGACAACGATTTAATACCGATGTTGATGAGAAACCAAAGATTAATACATTTAAACCTTAGCCAGTGTAAAAATTTGTCGGCTAAATGTCTGCAGCCAGTGATTTTGTACTGTAATCAATTACAAACGTTGAAATTGGCGCGTTGTGCGTGGCTGACGACTGGGGCCGTGGAGGCGCTGGCGCTGCACCAGTGCATGCTGGAAGATGTGGACTTGTCATACTGCATAACTATCTCCGAGAACTGCATCCTAATATTTGTGAAGAAGTTCCGGCACCTGAAGACTCTTAACTTGGAGGGCAACAAGCAGGTGTCTGACAAGTGCCTGTATGCCTTGGCCAAGTATAGCACATCCCTGAAGCTTCTGAACCTGAGTGGATGTACAGAGGTCTCGGATAAAGGCGTAAAGTATGTATAAATACAAATCCTTTTTTTCCTTTATAATATTAGGTATCTGGGCGACCGAGCTTCGCTTGGGATTTTCTCAGAGATGACACCTATCTAGATAAACTTAGAAAGTAAGACATTATCAAAATACATAATTTTCATCCAAATTGTTATAAAGATGTTTCGGAGAAACCAATCCTACTAATATTATAAATATGAAAAAATTTGAGGATGGATGTTTGTTACCCTTTCACATAAAAACTACCAGAGTAACAAATATGCTATTTTTATCACGAAAACGGGGGCAACGCTGCAGTAATATATTTATCCACTGATCTTATATTCCCTCCTACAATCACAAATTCTTAGTATTTCAATAGCTGTATAAACTACATTCATATGTGACTTGTTTATCATGCTAAAGGATGTAATTTCGTAAACACTAATGTATACTGCAGAGTACAACTTGATGTTTTTTTTTTTAAATAAAATTGATAGACAAAGACTGATTTTCATAATTATCTCGAGTCATGACTTCAGGTATTCAAAAGCGTTAGTCACTAAAATATAGTGATTTGGACCATGTGAATAGGGATGTTAACTACTTTTTTTTATTGTGAATCTGTAAACTATTTGAAAAAAGACAATTAACACCAGAAAAACCGATGAAACATCTACAAAATTGGCAAAGTTATAAGCGTTTTAAAATGATAGTGACGTAACACCACCTACGTTCGCTTCGCGCGACAAAGACGGAGCGATACTCCCTCCAAAAACTTTAAAAGCGTCTATGTTTTCCATTTTGTGATAAATTATTATTTTTGCTTTTACTTTTTTGTTTTGCCTATTCCTTCTTTGAAATAAAATAATTTATTTGTACTTTTTTAATAGTAGGCCACTACCGTATTGGAACTGTCCACAACACCATCCACACGGACTACAATAAATTATCCATTTGAGTGACCTAGTGTAGGGTGGCTAGTACACTGTACTACGAAGATGGTGCTGGTTCATCCCACAGAACAAGATGAAAATATGGCTTATATTTTAAGATTGGCCCCAAGCTACCAGCTACCAAATTGTGAAAACAGATAAGAATTCCAAAAAAAATTTTTTAGGCAAGATTATACTGTTTCTTCGGAAATATCTTCAATGTCAATATCTTCAGACACAGCTTTCTTAAAGTTTTATAGAATAGAATAGTTGTACTTATAGTCTTACTAATATTATAAAGAGGAAAGATTTGATTGTTTCTTCGTTTGCATTGAATAGGCTCCGAAACTACTGGACCGATTTAAAAAAATCTTTCTCCAGTAGAAAGCTACATTATTACTGAGTAACATAGGCTACTTTTTATCCCGCAAAAATGTGCAGTTCCTGTGGGACACGCGGACGAAGTCGCGGGCAAAGTGCTAGTAATAAATAAAGAAAAAGGTCCTAGAGAATTTACAATCCACCGAAATATTAAAATCATTGTACCACTTGATTGCAGGTCACTAGCAACCCACAGTCATAAGCTGGAAGGTCTTCTTCTCCGCGGCTGCATGAAGGTGACGGAGAACAGTCTGAAGCTGATGCGGAACAGGGTGCATCTGGACCGCAGGCCTGCGCCACCGGCGTGCGGCATCTACCTGCAGGTGTGAACTGACCGTTCTTTCAAGTATTGTGATGATAGTAATTAAGTTCAGTGATAATAAATTATAATTCTTCAGATGACACATATTGTGGTGGCGTGCCTAGAGGGCAAGCCCGATGCATTTTTTTGGGTTTTAGAGAGCATTATGTTAATTTTTCATGAATTTAAGTGAGTTGATATCGTTAATTTGTTATTATATTAAAAACCGGACAAATCCTATACGACTCTCGCCCTGAGTGTTCCGAAATATGCAATAGCGCATATCGCGTATCTATGAGCAAAATAACGCTATTACATACTTCTAGTGGCGCCATCTATGAGCAGATGCCTCCACCAGTTAAGGATCTTGACAGACAGACAACAAAGTTATCCTATAAGGGTTCCGTTCTTCCTTTTGAGATATGGAACCCTAAAAATCACCTATATCGCCTCCCCCACATTGGGCGTGCGCGTACCTCCAGCGTGTGAATAACGCTCGCGCCGCGTGCGTGAACGTTCGCGTCATTCACACGCCGGAGGGACGCGCACGCACGCCCAATGTGGGGGAGGCGTTAGGGTCTCCCCACATTTAACGACGTGGAATCGGCTAACACCGGTCAAAAAAGCCTTTATGTCTACGAAATAAGGGTTTTACTATTACCATTCGTTTCGGCTCGGCTTTATTACTTTGTTCATAGTATTATATTATGTATAAAAGAAATTGAAAAACTTATATTATTAAAATTCGAGAATTTATGTTTCAAAATGTTTGCCCATTTCCTAATTTGTAAATAGTTAACATGCGCCTGCGATAAAAATAAATGGGAATAGTCGTCAATTCTGATCTAGTTGTACATATTTATATCATGATGTTTATTCTATCTATAACTTTGTTTCTTATAGATTTAAGGTATAATTTCCAGTGTGCCAATATTTAGAACTCTTTGTATGCTGATTCTTAACCAGCAGTCCAGCACTAATAATAGCCTGGATGTCTGCAGGTCAATCAATATGATATCCAGTGGTACATCAGGCGCTTTTACAATCTTTGTGTTAATAATGATTATGTCATTAATTAATCGTATTAATTAAACTTTATTTGGTGATAATATGGATATTGTCCTATGCCCTATTGTCAAGTTTCGAGCTGTCGATAGAACAATCGATATTCTTGTCATCGATAGTCGACTATCGAGCAGCAACACTAGCGCAGGTCGACGAGGCTTTATGAAGACCATTTTAAAACTATTTTTACTGATTTTCCAGTAGCCTACATTTTAGATACTATTGATTTTGTATTATGTGACTGACCTAGTTTAGCTAGTCTTAATGATCTTCCAAATTAATATATTTAATGTATTTTGTAGCCATACACGATATTGACGCTAAGTTTGATATTAAAATTTGTTTTATTCAACGGTGAACAGATAGATTTAAAATGTATATATATTTTTGTCTGTTTTTGTAATGTTACTTATTGTTTTCTTATGAATTATGTGAATGGATTGTAAACACGAATAAACTGAATTATTAAAATCTATTTGTTTTTTGTTTCCCTCTACTTTACCTACTGCAACGGTTACCTATACTGGGATTGTCCTGGTTTAGCTTTAAGTAGGTAGGAAGAAAGGGTATCTTGGTCTTCCTAGACAATGACAAATCTGCTTTTAAATTTTAGAGGCCACCAAATTGAAATGCTTACAAAATTTTCAATACACAGTACGGTATACCTACTCGGTAGGATTAACAAGAATGCGTGATTAACAGGACGTAAAATAAAACTACAACTTTTTCACAAAATTATATTTTGTGTGATAACACCTGCTACATGTTTCTTACTGTTATTGTATTTACAATATTTTATATACTACACATTAGTAACAAATAACATTCATAACCTTAGAGGAGCAGATCTTACAAAATAAGTGACGGCGAGCGGCGACGACCGATGCCGCGCGCCGCACGACGCCGACGGCCCTACCTACACGTGCAAGAGGACGAAACTAAACACGACAACTAAACATACTTACAATCGTAATTATAGTAACCGTAAGTGTTAATAACATTTGGCAATAAATTACTGGGATAACACGAACATAATCCTTAAGCGAAGCATTAAAACAAAGTTATCATCGCAATTATAAAACGTTAAAACTACCAGTGTAAAAGAATATAAAATATAAAAAAAACCTCCATCCATTAGGCCTGTTTACGTAAGTAACAGCGGGACGCGTCACCAGGGCGAGCCCTGCACTCCTCCATCTTGTGGGCGCACTATCACATTGATCAAATTAAAAACCGTATCTTACAAATACACTAAGTTATCAGCTATATGTATACAGCCTTGTTATAATCCAAAGCGATTACATTTACAATATGTTACACGGAAGTCAAGCAGACAGACGGGACGCGAGAGGCACTTAGAACAGATTCAGACAAACTAGGATCCTATGGTAAAATTATAATTATTACACAACGGCAACTGTACAAGCGACCTACGTGTCGCGACACGATACAAATACATCAAAACGTAAACACCATATACATATAAAATACGAGAGTTCCAAACGAATCTTTACATCTGAAGTACAATCTGCGATCAGTAAAAACATTGCACTTATTTCAACATAACCAAAGACTTAATATTACATTGTTTCTTTGGAAATCGAGAATATATTAATTTATGAATCGAGCCGCGCCGCGGACATGTCAATCCTCGGATATCACAGTTCTGTCGCGGCGGTCTCGACACTAGTCATCACGATACAAAACAAAGCAGATTACTATCGAGTACATACATTTATTGCACTATAATATTATGCTACATTTCAGTGACGTATTCATTATTATAAAGAGATTTAAATACACTTTATCTGCAATTTTGTACTTTTATTCAGCTTACCGGGTACTGGGCTTCGACGACAAACAAAACGCGATTTACATACATATGATACAAAAACAATAACAGAGCTGCCACTGGACCGCCGTAACGTAGCGGAACACGCGGAAGGGGTAAGGCAACAGAAGCGGTGTTCATGTTCATCTCTTAACATTACTCTATATACAACTAGCACTTACGTCAGAAAGCAAATGTTTATTTGTACTATGCTATAGTAAAGTATGCAGTGGCGTGCATTGCATATAGGCAAGTAGACAGTGCCTACCTCGTAATATTCAATAGAACTATTTTAATTATTACAACATACTTAAATCATCATCATTTATGTATCAATAATCAGTGATGATTAATTTGTTATCTATGTATAGTAATAGTTAAAACGGTTTTATTGAATCTTATGAGGTAGGCACTGCCTACTTGCCTATACGCAATGCACGCCACTGAAAGTATGGTACAGTTGTTAACCCTCCGTCTGTCGCAATTGACAGGCACAATTGATTTTGACCTCCAAGAGGTTGATTTTTCAAATGCGACAGACGGAGGGATAATACAGTGGTGTTTGTGCGTGCGCTACCGTCGCATGGTGGAGTTGAGCGTCTGCATGGCGAGCGGCGGCGGCGGGTTGATGTAGCCGTACGCGTACACGTTGGACTGCACGTTGGTCGCGCGCGGGTCGGCGTTGTACTGCGGCGGCTGCACGTTCATCATCACGTTGTTGAACTGCTGCTGCGGCACGCGGTACCCGTTCAGCCCGTAGCCGCCGATCAGGTGCGGGTTGAGGTTGGGCGAGACCCGCGCCGGGGCCATCTGCATGTGCTGCATCGGGCTCAGGTTGCCTACACACAGAGGGAGTCTTAGTAACACGCCATTGTCGCGCAACAGTATACAACTTTCCCCCTTACTTATAGACGATGGTTAAATTAAACAGCTCTTAAGTCAATTATTGTCATCTCTATTCATTGTCATACAAATGACAAAGATAGTTGTATATTTAATCAGTGGTTAAAGTTAAGAGACGTCAATAAGTATGGGGTTTTATGCTTAGTTGCAAAAAACCGAAAAGGGGTCAACAACTTTTACTATGGGAAATCGCGAAAAAAAAACAGCTATTCCATCCATACATTTTGTCGATTTATGTGAACACAAATGTATCGAACCAATGTATGGAACAGCTGTTTTTCTCACGATTTCAGTTGGTCCCATAGTAAAAGTTGTTCATAATGATTAGTACAATGACCCCATTTCAGCTTTTGCATAAACTAAGTACAACGTTGCATATATGATAGCCGAGAAAATGTCATATGTATCCCACAAAGATAACCTTCTATGCAAGAAGGAATCTTGACAGGAAACACATATTTTACTGTTGCATGTTCTTAGAAGACGGAGGCTACAAAGCACACTGTCCGTGGAACCATGCCAGCCATTAACATTATTTTTTCCTTAGTCATAGGCATTAATTTATGAGTAAATCTGCGGAATTTAGACCGGGGCATAAGAATTCTAAAGTGAATGTAATCAAACTATTGGAAAGTTAAGCACAATAAAATTTCGAGTAAAGTGCAATCTAAGGCCTCCCCCAAATTGGGCGTGCGCGATCCTACGGCGTGTGAATGACGCGACACGCTGGAGGATCGCGCACGCCCAATGTGGGGGAGGCGTAATATATTGCCAAGATTATGCTAGATAAGCAGATAGGACAATTTTGACCACCCAACTTATAAAACATCAAATTTTATCTAACTTTGGCTCCTAATTTATTAGAAGTCATTGTATGAAAACTAAATTACTGTTTTATATATCTTTTTTGACATTAACAATTTTTATATATATTATATGATACAATGTAATGAATAAAAAAATTAAAATAAACAAAGGTTGTCGTATAAATCCGACTCATAAAGGGAACTTTTCACACGCAGCAGCGAGAACGTCTTATAAATAACAATGATAATACTGACTTGATGTGTTCCGTGTGTTCCTGGGCGAGTCGAGTTGGTTGTGCGGCGGGTAGTATTTGGCGGCGGCGTGGTAGTGGCCCGTCGGCGTCGCGGGCGGGGTGCTCGACTGCTGCCCGTACTGTAGAAAACAACTAGATTCGAAATACTGAAAGACCACAAATATGTGTCATGAAAATGTTGGTGCAAGAGACATACTTGTGCCCACGTGTGATGATGATGATGTGATGATTAGTACACATTTTATAACAAGAACTGCATGTCTTTGTGATGGTTTACAATATTTTCATGACACTCCTGTCGCTAGCTCGTTTATCTAGGAATGCATCTGATGCTGATACTGATACGGATACCGATATATCGACGATGGTTTGATTTTTCTGCAGCAGGTCTCATTGAAACGGACTTGCGAAATCGTCTTTCACCGCATAACTTGAGAATAATTTGTTTCCTAAATAAAAATCTTTGTTAATGTTAATTTTGAATATTTTAAGTCATTTTAACACCATCCGTATCGGTATCGCCGATACATATTCATAAATATCGATATCGGTATCGTATCGACCAAAATGCGTATCGATGCATTCCTAGTTATATGGTGAAATGGGCTCACCAAATATTTTCCATACATTTGTGTTGTTATGTGTATGTAAGGCACTTGCTAGTTCTCTATCAATCTGTATTGACCCTCAGCTATACAGGGTAAAATTAAAACCAGTGCGGATATTTTAGGAGGTGAAAGTACTCATGAATATGATCAACTTTTATTATGGAACCGACATTGAAATACGAAAAAAAATCTGTTCCCTACAAAAATGCACTACAACACGATCAAAATGTATAGAACAGCTGATTTTTTTTTTTAAATCAATCAATTTCCTGACTTGATTTCTCTGTTTTGCTAACAAATTATTGACAGACAAAGGCAATTATGAGCTTGTGTGGCCCACACACGGGGACCCGTATACAACATTATTATTTGTTTATGCAAAAGCCGAATAGGGGTCATTGTACTCATCATTATGAACAACTTTTACTATGGGACCAAACCTGAAATCGCGAAAAAAAATCAGCTGTTCCATATATTTTGTCGATTTATGTGAACACAAATGTATGGAACAGCTGATTTTTTTTTCGCGAATTCAGGATATGCTGGTGATATATGATAAGATAATACGTTCGCGGTGGCACGGGTACTGGGTAGATTGTAGAGGAGTTCCCAACCAATGAGGTGTGCCTCCCTAGGGGGCGTATAAAGATCATAAGGGGCCCCAATATATTCAGATAATCTAAAGAGGATATCTTAAAAGAAAACACGATTGAATACTTCAAGTGGATTTTCCATTTGAAGTATTCAATCTTTCGCTTTAATTATTCTTAAGTGTTAATACAAGTTTTAATTTACTTGATTATGCTTATTTTGAGAAATAACTTTTATTGTAACAGTGAAAAAAAGCGTTTTTGTTCCAAACGGAACCCATAAGATCTCTTTGTTGTCTGTCTGTCCATAAAATTATCAAGACCCTTAACGGGTGAAGGCATACATGGACAGGCTCATATATGTCGCCACTAGAAGTATGTAATATAGCGGCATCTTGCTCATAGATGGCGCTACTGAATACTTCTGGTAGCGCCATCTATGAGCAGATGGCTCCACTCATCGTCATGACAGACGGACAACAAAGTAATCCTATAAGGGTTTCGTTGTTCTTTTTGAGGTATGGAACCCTAAATAAAGAAAATGAGTATATTTTTTTTTTATTCGAGGAGGCTCAACACAAAAAAAGTTGAAAATTCCTGCTGTAGAGGGTGGTGACTGGTGGGGTACGGTGTGGGGGCAGTGGGGTAGGATGAGAGGGTGGTGGGGAAGGGTGTGAGTGTGGTGGGGTTGGGTATGAGGGTGGTGGGGTAAGGTGTGAGGGTGGTGGGGTAGGGTGTGAGGATGGTGGGGTAGGGTGTGAGGGTGGTGGGGTAGGGCGTGTTACCTGGTGCGGCGGGTGGTGTTGCGGGGCCTCTGCCATCTGCTGTAGCTTGGCGAGCGAGCAGGACGGCGGCCAGCCGCCCGAGTGGTACTGCTGCTGCTGCTGGAAGGACAGGTAGCCGCCCTGGTAGCCGCCGCCCGCAGACCCGCCCTGCATCACCGCGCCGCCCGCCGCTGCGTCCAAAAAACTCGCTACATTTACCATAGCAAGAACGAGTGTTTTAGTATGTGAAAATAAAAACAAAAAAAAAACAAACACGAATAAGCAGTCCTGACGATTTTAGAGAATGAATAATTCAAAGACATTGGTATTTGTAGATTTTTTTTTATCACTCCATGGCCGCTGAGAGAATGCGCTCCGGACAGTTCGTGACGCTACGAGCGACGAGATTTTGAAATAAAAAATATCTAACGATTAACTAATTAATTTAAAATACAATTTTTAACTAAAATTCTTAGTATAACATCTACCTACAATAAAGTAAATTTTTTTAGTGCTAAATTAATCAAATGTCAGCGCCTTTTCTCGGCGGCTGCTCTGTTGTTTCTTGCTTGTAATCATTGAGCCACCTTACTAGGGCAAGTTTGTGTTTAACAAAAGAAACTTGGCGAGTTTTGAGTCAAGTAATTTTCAGTTAATGTGACTAGGATTTTTTGGACTATGGGTCGAATCTGGGTGTGGCCAAAGCAGTGTGGTGGATCCAGGAATTCTTTTTGGGGAGGCTGAGGACTCATACAGATATGATTTCTGGGCGGAGTTAAGAGGTAAATGAAAATCAAAACACTATCCTCCAACACCTCTTAATTTAACAATTGATTCAATATACAATTATTCTTGTCATTTGTACGACAATGACTAGAGGTGACAATTAACATAAGAGCTGTTTAATTTAATAATCGTTTATAGGGGGGTAAATCATCAATTTAGTCTGCAATATGTCAGAATTTAAGATTTTGGGGGAAGCCTTCAGCCTTGTAGGAGGGCCTCGTGCCTAATAACAGCTATGCTGATAGGTCGATCTGCGAGGTTGAGTTGCGCTTGCCGAGGTCAGTTCTTGGATAGGTGACCATTCTTCACATATCGAGACCTCCCTGTGCCTCGGCGAGTACGTTAAATAGTTGGTCCCGGTTGTCATAGGAATTACTTTGATAGTCATTACGGATAGTCTAGTCAGGAGCCATGGGCGTAGCCACGGTGGGGCAGGGTGGGGCGCTTGCCTCACCCTGGCTCGACCTGTAAGGTATTTAACCAAACCTAAAAATAAACAGACAGAATAGACAAAGTGACAGATTGTAGAAACATTTCTACGTTTTTTGAATGAATGTTTCTACAATCTGTCACTTTGTCTATTTCTATGTAGACAAAACGTGCGTACTGTACTGACGTGACTGACGTAGCGTGTGTACTGACCGTGCGGCTGGTGTGCGGGCGGCGTGGCGCGCGCGCGCGCGGGCGGCGTGGCGCGCAGGGCCGGCTTGCCCTCCGCCGCGCCGCTGTTGTTGTTGTTGTTGCTGTTGTTGCCGCTGCTCCTGCAGGCGGACAACATGCGTGAGGACCTGTCTATTCTGTACCGACACGCCACATGATGTCAATTTGTTTGCGAACATTCGAGGAAGAATGTCACGGTGAGATTCTCCCTCGAACGTTCGCAAACAAATTGACAGTTCTCGCGGTGAAATTACGCGGCGTGTTGGTACAGAATAGATAGGCTGACACGTGGCGCGGCCATGCGACCATATACGCGCTATCACAACGTGTGTGACAGCAAGTACACTGATGCAAGATGACTACAGCGGCGGTATCGTTGTTATAATTATGTAACCAGTGTAACAATACTATTTTAGCGAGTATGGGCCGGTTGTATCATCTTACGATCACGTGTCTGTAAACGTCAAATACACGCTAGTACGACATACAAATGGTTTGAAACAACCCGCCCTAAGAAGCTATGCTATGAGTTCAATGTTCTACGACACGACCGATATTTTGAGTTAAAATATTTTCGTTTTTAAATTTGTGAAAACGCTTTATCTATGTGACTATCATTGTATGTAAAATATTATAAGACAGTCAAAAATATACAAAAAAATATTATATTATAAATTCAACACTGGCCAAATAGCATTACAACCAACAAGCACTAAGATGCCGTCGATGCCGCCAAAAAAGCTATTATCCTTTTATTGAATGTTTCTAAAATCATCCTACTTCCTACTAAACTAATATTATAAAATATGCGAAAGTTTGTGAGGATATACGGATGGATGTTTGTTACTCGTTCACGCAAAAACTACTGAACGGATTTTGATGAAACTGTAGGGACACAATGTATACGTGTAGAGACAGACTGCTGACGCATTGGTTTTGTATACAGGCGCCCGATTGTATTAGCGCGGCCAAGCAGTCGTCTCCCCGCAACCGAGTAGTTAGGTCGTATTAATTATGTAGTTTATAATAATTCTGTAATCTGGTACCAGTAAAATATGTATTCCAACATGACCTTCATTTAGTAACTTCCCTCACACACGACAAACCGCTACAAAACTTTACAGTAATATAGCTTATACATAATTATATCAGAATAACACATAGGCTACTTTTTATCCCAAAAACGCGGGCGAAGCCGCGGGCGGAAGCTGGTATAGAATACAAGTTCAGCTTACCTATTTCTATTATTAATCTTCTGCTGCTTGGGCTGGTTGGGCTGGCTCATGATGGACGGTATGTGTATGGCGGAGTACTGCGGGCTGGGCGCCGCGTGCATGTGCATCATGCCGCACGGCGACGCCAGGTCCGAGCCGATGCTGCTGGGCGACTCCAGCCCCAGCTGGCTCACGTCCAGCTCGCACGCCGGGTACTGCACGGAATGCACCGAGTTGCTCGTAGAGTCCGGAGTATACACGCCCATTGATTGTAAAGCAGGGCTGACGGCCTCGCACAACTCTTCCTTATGAGTCTCTTTCGGCGATTCCTCTTTCTTGTGCTGTCTAGATTTCTTCTCGATTTCCTTCTCTTGGCAAGGTCCGTTCTGGTTGTAGGCCGTCTTACAGCTAGATGTCAGCTGTGAGCTCTGCTGCCTGTACTCGGCGCAGCTCGTGACGACTTCCTGTTGCTTGTTCACTTGTCGCTGCATCATCTGCTTCATCTGGTCGGCGGTGGTCTGCGACTGCGACTTCTTCGGCTCGCACTGCGTCTGACAAGCCGTCGTTGTTTTCGACTGTTTCGATGGCTTGCATTCGTTCTTCTGCGAACACTCCGCTTTGGACGGCGTCTTGGTCTCCTTAAAATGTGGTAATCCAGTCGTCGCGTATAAGCTGCCGCTCAATGCACCATAAGCGATGTTGTGCAAGTCCTTTTGATCATATTTTGGAAGCAATTTCTGAGGCGATTTTTGAACTTGATCTAAATGAGGAAGGTTGAACCCCTGGTGTTTGTCCAAGTAGTTCTTATCACTAACAATGTTCTTCATATCTAGAAATCTGTTGTGTTCCCACGTGCCCTGTATCCTCGTGGGGTCCCAGGGCGGCCACTGATACTGTCCGTGCGTCGTGTGGTAGTTAGGAATTTGGTTCATAGCGTAATCCGCTTTAGGCACTAGTTCGTTATCGTACTTGAATTTGGGCAGCATTTTGTTCAATTCGTTCTGATCAGCTTTCAAGTTCAACTGAGCAGTGCAGCTTTTGTCATGTTTGACTGACTGGTTTTTTGAGTCACATTTGGAAGTATTAGATTTTTCTTTCTTAAAAAAATCTTGCTTTTTAGGTGCTTCGTTTGTTTTAGTGTCAACTTTGCTCGTGACCGGCACGGAGTTGATCACGTTTATAGCGACCGACGTCTCAGGCTTCCTAGCGTTTGTGTTCTGTTCGGGAAAAAACATCTTGGGTTCGGGCGTACTCCTAGGCGTGTCATTCTTAGTTTTCTTGTCAGTTTTTTCTAGCTTGCTGTGAGCAGAGTTTACTCTCACGTCACGTAGTTTACTCTTTTCTCTCGGCTTTAAGTTTGGATCGTTTTTACAGTCTTGAGAATTCGTTTGCACTATGCTCATAGATCCCGTCAAAGAGTTTTGTATAGCGTGGCTGACGAAACTCGCTTCTAAGTCTGCTCTTTCCATCCCCATACTGACCGCCGCGTTAGCGCTCTGGCATCGAGGTAAAAAATTGATATCGGTCACATTGGGCACTTTAGGTATGACTGGGTTTATCACTGGGGAAGATATCGGATGCGGCACTTCCAATTTTGTTGTACTTTTGCTTATAACAGGCGTAGAGTCGAGCGTGTTGTTTATGACGCGGTTCTGTTCAGTCTGCTTGATGAGAATTTTGTCGGTTTGTACCGCCTGGGACTCTTTACTAACATTAGCTCTGTGGTTCAGGTAGGAATGCTGTGCCGTATTGATCTGCTGTATGGTCATGGAATTACTCACGGGGTTTTGAAAATTCTGCATCGTTGTCTGCTCTATAACATTTCTAGTTATAATAATTTCATCTTTTCTAGTGTGTATCATGTCGTTCCGAAATGGCATCTCACTCTCTCGGCATACAATTGGGTTTGGTAATTTATTTCTACTATCAATTTCAGTAAAACTATCTATTTTGATGGGGTCTGGCTTCTTCATACTAGATATATCTCTCTGTGTATTATTTAAATTTTGAATTATTTCTATTTTATTTGGTGACGACTTTTTCTCTACACTTTTAGCCTCGTCCATATTCTGATGCTGTATTACGGTTTCTTTTCTCATTTCGCATTGTTTCTGTTGGCAAATCACCTCGGTGTTCATACTTTCTGGCGATCTTCTAGGTTTAGGAGACTCGTTAATCACCGATGTGTCAGTTTTCTTTGGTGATACGCCTGTGTGCGGGGAATTTGCGCTGTCCGACTCGCCTTCGACAACTATCGTCTCAATTTGATGTATTTTCGGGACTATCAGATCAACTGTAGATTTTGTGGTGTTAACTTCCTCCTGCACTCTAGCGCTGGGATCCAGCACAATATGCGCATTCTCAGTGGACACAACTGGTATCACTTTAGACGGACTTTCTTTCTCCTCAACCTCTTTGGGTTTATTCTCATTGTTTTGTGGAACGGGAGCCACTGAGTTAGGTTTCGGTGATGGCAAAGGGCAGCTCTGACTGTTGTTATCATCGGATTCAGATATGATAATAGTTTCCTTATCTTCCAGTGCTGGTTTAGAAGGAGACTTCATTTCGCCATTTCTGGGTTCAGCCAATTGGTTTTCCTCGGTTTGATCGTTGTTTGAGTTGGTCTCTTCCTCGGCTTTGGCTGGCGATGCTTCCGCCCTACTCTCGGTAGGAGCATCATCGAGCTTATCACTAGCCTCGTTGATAACTTGATCTTTCTCCGCGATAGATTTCGGTGAGTCCATGTGTATGCTGTCAAGTTCCATGTCACTAGTATGATGGTCTGTGCTGTTTTCTTCAACGTGACGCGGGGACGCCGGCTTGCTGCCGTCAACTTTCCTTTCTTCGCCCTCTTCAACATCCATCTCATCGTCTGCTTCCCCTGAAGAATCTTCGGAACTCTCCTCGGGATTCTTGATTTTCTCCTGTGGTTTCTCTTCAAGTTTGTCTTTCGGAGGTATGTTGTCGTCAACAGGTGCAGTACTGCTGGGCTCCGTCGAGTCGTCAGTTTTATAGTCATTGACTTGTTCCTTAGATTGGTCAAGTTTGGCTTTCTTAGCTGCGGACACCGCAGTCTTCGCCGGTGTTTTACTGATCCTCTGTCGCTTCCTCTGGCGTCCTTTCCATGCGATTTTTCTTTTTGCCTTAGGTTTGACAGGTATCGTTGCGGGGGTGATGGCATCCATGTCCATACTCTCTTGACTTTCCTGACTGTCGGAGGCGTATGGGGCTTCTTTGATGCTCTGTCTTCTATTTCTCGGTGTAGATTCTTCTGTGACCTCGTTCTGCGTGACTCTGGACGATCTTCTCGCGACGCTTTTACTTCTCTGTCTTCTAGGCGTTTCTTCCTCTTTATTTTTCTCGTCATCAAGGTTAGATTCGGAAATCTTTCTGCTAACTTCCCGCTTTCTTTTCCGATTACCTTCAGCGAGCGTCGGTGTGGTTTGGTAAGTAGTTTCACTGTATTTAAGAGGTCTCGTTCGTCTTCTGCCAGACGATGTGACTTCGACTGGAGTTTCAGGAATCTCGACATCCGCCTTAGCTTTCACAACAGGCTCTTCTTTGGGTGCGGCAGCTTCTGACTCTGTCGCGGTATCCTCGCTCTCAGTCTTGCATTCTGCTTCGTCGTTCTCAGTTTCCTGGTCTCCAGAAGCTTCCTCAGGCGACCTGAACGGATTCACAGTGGGCGCGAGGAGAGGAGTCCACCTCAGACATTCAGGATCGATCTCCAGCCGAGGTTTGCTCTTCACTTTGTTCATGTGGTTGTCGACTTTAATCCAATCTATGCAGAGTCCCAGTTTGGTCGTCTCATCGTTGGGGATATATCTCACGAAGCCGAGCAACTGAAACGTTACCGCGATGTCGTTCATATGCATCCCCGTCGTGTGAGCGATGTCTTCGAATGTGAAAGGTTTGTCTTTGTGGTCGTATAGATACTCGAGTATTACGGACTTCCAATACGCGTGGTACGATACTCTGCCGAGATCTGACAAAGGTTTTTCCGGCGTGCCAGGTTGCCCTTCTTCCTTCGACAGTAAATAACCTGGAAAGAAAGAAAAGCATGTTACAGTATTAAATTGTGGCACAAACAGCGGAAATCAAACATTCATTATTTCATAAGGTATGTAATAAAGATTCCACCACTCACTAAAATGGATGAGAAACCTCCCAAAGCCCTGCCTCTGGTACTGCGGCATCGTCATGATACACGAAACATTATATTTCTGCTGACAATGTTTTTCTTTGGAGAAGTAGCCGACTAGGTGGCATCCTTTGCTGTCGTTTTTGGTCAGCACGTAGAATAGGAAAGGCTCAACGTCGTAGTACAGTGTTTTGTGGTCCAGGAACAGTTTGGCGAGGAGGCAGAGGTTCTGGCAGTAGATCTTGTTGGCGTTGCCGTCCACCTCGAAGACGGAGATGTCGCCGCAGCGGTAGATCTCCGTGGCGGGCGGGTGGCGCCACAGGCACTTGTCCAGGTGCCGGAACAGCACCGCCCGACTCTTGGCGTACTTCAGGCAGAACTCGCACAGGAACAACTTGGGTAGCCTGGAACGCAAAATTATATTTTGGATAAGTTACAGACGAAGTTGTGTTGTGGTATGGTCAGTAATCCAGATAGACTTTTTGATAGGTACACTTGTTGAGTGTTTGTGTAAATTACTTTCTAAACATATTTAAAATGAAAGAAAATTTAGTGAAAATGTTCACTTCACTTCTTGGTTATGGCATTTGTGGAGTTTGCCATACCATAATTCTGCCAATGTCGCATACATAGAAGACTGACAAATCATGGAGAATAGCTGCATTGGTGGTGTTACCTGGCATATTCCTGGGGGAAGGGGCTGGAGTACCAGGTGTCGATCTCCCACTGGCCGAACTCGATGGCGGAGGGGCAGCGGGGCGGCGGCGCGGGCGGCGCGGGGGGCGCGGCCGCCGCCTCGGCCGGCGCCGGGGCGGGCGGCGCGGCGGGCGGCCCCGGGCCCGGCGGCGCGCCCGGCCCGGCGCGGGGCCCGGCGCCCGGGGCCGCGGCCGGCGTTGGCCCCGGCCCGGCGCGGGGCCCGGCGCCCGGGGCCGCGGCCGGCGCTGGCCCCGGCCCGGCGCCCGCCGCAGTCAGCGCCGCGTTGAACAGCTCCGCGTCACCCTCCGTTACGCCAGCCGGTAGGCGTTTGCCCTCTGCAATGTCAACCACGGCTACTACCTGCTCTTCACCTCTAAGGTGCGAGGGTCGCTCCACTTCTACGAAAATACCAATATTTAACTAAACATTTTTATGCTGTTACAGAGGTGAAATACAATTTTATAAAATTTTGACAAACGAACAGTAAAATTTAAAAAATATAATATTCATCGGAATTTTCGTGGAACTCGTAAACGTGGTTATAATGAAAGTTAGATGAAAATACCTGGTGAATGATTTACAAAATTATGAAAGGCAATAAAATGGCCTCGGGTGAGATGTAGCGCCCGGACCTAAATAATAATAAAATGACAAAGTTAAACAAAACATACGGGGAATACGGCAAGTAAACATAATAAAGCAAGTATATCCCGAGTACCCGCACACGGCGGCCGGGGCGCCGCGCCGTGCGAGTGCTCGGGGCTCCGTCCTTCACGCCCGCAGAGGCGCGAGCGAAAGTGCATGTGTGGATACTGCCGAAACCCGAGTAACAAATGTGTTGTCATCGGCGCTCGGTGTCCGAGTGGAGAAGCTAACAGAAGAGCGCGCGGCTCACTCACCCGTCCCGAACAGAGATTCGGAAGAGAAACGAACGACACGCGAGCGGAGCGCCGGCCAGCAATCAGAGCGAGCGAGACGGTCAGATCCACCACGACACTTTCACCGCACCTCACGAACCGACCTTACCCGTCTGATCGGTGGCCGGCGCGCCGCCCGCGCGGCCCAGCGCTACGCCGCGCCGCAGTTTGTCCGCGTCCGCCGCCGCCGCGCGGTGCTTGTGCGCGGCCAGCGTCCTAACCAGCTGCGACGCCGACAGGCGCGCGGCCTGCCGCGCCGGGCTGCGCTCCCGCGGCGGGAGGCTCGCCCGCGACCTACTGCGGCTCCGGGAGCGCGTCAGCAGCGGCCCCGGCTCGGGCAGCCCGCTGCGGCCGCGCGCGCGCCGCAGCGACGCCTGGTAGCGGCGGAACGTGCTCCGGGTCTCTTTCAGCACGGCGCGGTCCTCCGAGGGCTGCGGCCGCGCCGCCCGCGGCCGCGACTGTGACCGCGACGCCGTGCGCACCGAGTAGAACTCCGACAGCCCGTCGAACAGCGTCGTGAGCAGCCTCTCGCCGCATCGACTGCGCCGCCGGGCGATGTGGTGCCTCTCGGGCTCGGCCCGCAACGGCTCGGGCTCTAATCTTTTCTGAATCTCATCAGCCTCGAGCCTTCTCAGTTTGGGTTCCGTTTCGAATCTTCTCAGTTTAGATTCAGCTTCTAGTCTTCTAATTTTTTGCGGTTCGACATCGTGCCTCCGCGGTTTCCGCGGTTCGATCTCGAATCGTCGCTGCTCGTGCGGCTCTATCTCAAGTCTTTTCAGTTTCTGAGCTTCGATCTCGAGTCGCGTATAACTTTGCGGCTCGACTTCTAACTGTTTTTGTTTTTGCGCTTCGGCAGCGAATCCCCAAACGCCACCGGGCGCAGAATCGGCGGCTAAACGTTCGAACACAGTGGACACGAACGCGGGCGCGGGACGCTCCTCGCTGTCGCTCGAGGACGCGGGAGTGTTGGAGTCGGAGCCGGACGCGGCGGAGTCCGGCTGGGGCGGCGACGCCAGGGAGGCGGGCGAGGGCGTGGAGCGGGCGGAGGAGGGCGGGTCGCTGGGCGGCGGCGCGCGGGGCGAGGCGGGGCGGCGCTCCAGGCGCAGCTCGAGGCGCTGCACGCGCGTGACGCGCACGCCGCCCCACCCCTCCCACGAGCCGGAGGACGAGCGGCGCCGGCGCCGCTTCACTAGATTGAACGCGGAGAATCTGAAAAACTTCTGCTTCTCGCGGGACATTCTCTGTTCGGTCGGGGGGCGCGGGCGCGGCGGGGCGTTACCGTCGGAGGGCTCGTCGTCGGAGTCGGGCGGGCGCGCCGGCGTGCGCGGCTTCCTGCCGCGGGGGCCCGCCATCGCCGGCCTGCCGGAGGACGGGCTGGTTAGTGGGCGCGTGGCACGCAGGGGCAGTGGCGGATTAACCACGTAGCAAGAGTAGCTATTGCTACGAGCCCCGCGCAAATAAGGGGGCCCCGCGTATCGAAACCTCTGCCTGAACATAACTTTTTTTTTTTTTCAAAAATTCTATATTTTATATTCCTAATGGATAATATAATTAATTAAAAATCATGTTTCCCCAATTTAGAAACTGCTTTGAGCATTTATATCTCTCGTGATCACTGATGACTGATCTGTGATGTTGTTTGTTGTCTTGTTTTATTCGGCACTGGGCCCCAATTCTGCTATTGCAATTGTGTAAGAATGGTGTCATAATGACACCATAACTGTCAAAACCTAAGCGGTCATTGGCTTAGAGCCTGGGTTCTTATTGTTCCTAACCTGCCGGCCTAGCATGACCACGATAGAAACGGGTTTTGTCTACATAGAAATAGACAAAGTGACAGATTGTAGAAACATTTCTACGTTTTATGAATGAAACGGTAGAAATTTTTCTACAATCTGTCACTTTGTCTATTTCTATGTAGACAAAACCCGTTTCTATCGTGGTCATGCTAGGCCGGCTGGGGGGAATTATCCCCTCGGGGGTAAAACAGCTATGCTGCGGGGGTAATAAGACTGGCAATATAATTTTATAATCATTAAAAACTAAACTTAAAATAGCATGCGAATGCAAAACAATACCAACTTTCCCATTGATCTTAATTCATGAACTTTTGTGCAATTTATTGTGATCAATAAAGATTTTTCATGTGAGAACATTTTAAAGGCAGGCGGGAGGGGAAAATTAGGGGTAAAATGAGTATCTCTAATAGGTCATAGGGGTAGCAAGATTGAAAAGGTTAGGAAAAGGCTTAGAGTAAGACTATCCTGTCCAGAGACCATTCTGAGACGATTATGACAATTGCATTAGTAGACTTGGGGCCTGAGGCACGCATGCATGCGCGTGTGTAGAGTCGGTAGGCACTCACCGCTTGTTGTTGACGGCGCCTGCGCAGTGCGTGCAGCGCCAGGGCGGCGGCGCGCAGCGCGGGTGCGCGGCGCGGGCGCAGCGCGCGCAGCGGCCCGCCCAGCCCGCGCCGCGCGCGCCGCACACCGCGCACCACGCGCACGCCCCGCACGACCACCGCACCGACTGCGACATACAACACACGGAGGTCATGTCTCACCCCTGACGCCCTACACAACTCACTGCTCCGTTAGCGTTAACGTCAAACGCTACAGATAAGGCTACTTTCAGGGCAAGAACAGACAACCGGAATGCCTCTCCGGAATTAAGAAACTGAATGAGGTATTTTACGTCAAATTTAACGATATCCTACTAATATTATAAACGTGAAAGTTTGAGGATTTGAGGATGTAAAGATGTATGGATGTTTGTTACTCGTTCACGCAAAAACTACTGAACGGATTTTGATGAAACTTTACAGTAATATAGCTTATACATCAGAATAACACATAGGCTACTTTTTATCCCAAAAACGCGGGCGTAGCCGTGGGCGAAGCCGCGGGCGAAAGCTAGTCGTTCATAAATTGAACGATTGCGGCTGGATCGTTCAATTTATGAACTAAATTGAACGATTCCATTCACTTTAACGTAAAATCACTCATTCAGATTCTTGATTCCGGAGGGGCATTCCAGACGTATGTTTTCGCCCTCATTCTGCTGCGTGTCACAATTTGTATGAAACTAATGGCGGGTTCCACTGTTCCGGTCGCGTTTTTCGCATTCAACTCGACCGCACTGCCGGTCGAGTTGCACGCCGCCAGCGACACGCTGCAGAATTAAAGTAGCCTAAAATGTATGAAAGTGACGTTTGTTTGGCGTGGACGCTAACAGAAAATCCATTTGTCTAAGGCGAAAGGCAAAGATGTTACTGCACCTGCCTTACAAAGTCACGCAATGTCATATTAATAATATCTGTAAATAAATTAGTGTGCACATTATCCGAGGTAAGTCAGCAAATAGGAACGCTATATTTGTCTCCAATTAAACTCCATTTTCAACCAATCCAAAGAAAAATCAATGCATCATTAGAAGTTTGCAGGTATCGCTTAATTTAACACAGTTCAGTCTAATTATGTAGCAGTAGTAGGGACACTCATGACAATACAGATTTATTACTTTTCCATTATCACTTGCAGTAAGTGACTGCCTAAGTGCTGGTTGAAATCACACAAGTAATAAACAATGAGAGTGAAAATGAGGGGAAACTTTTGAGTCTACTGTTTAACAGTCAGTTGCAAAAAAGGTCATTAAGTTTAAAGGAGACTTTAACCATACAATTTCTATGGTTAAAGTCTCCTTGAAAACCTAATAACATTTTCTGCAACTGACTGTAATACTTTTAACACTAAACACTCACTAGCGATCCCAGGTCCATGTATTTTTTAGACCTTTGGAAAAATAAGAAAAATGTGTAATCTGAATTTGAAGGGCTGGGAAGTTAGGACCTAGGCTAAGAAAATGTTTACTGAATTTTAATTGTCGAAATGTCTTTAGATATACCTAGTCACTCAAATGATTGGATTAAGATAAGATAGATGTAAGAAATGGAGTGTTCATCCAAATATTACCACAATTAAATCAAAGAAATGTAAGGACATTTTACTAATCTAGAATGGCGTCATTAATCATTCCAGTAAAGACAGAAATTAAGTGCGAGTGAGAGGAAATGATTAGTGACGAAATTTTTTCATTTTAGATTAGCGTCTTTATTGGTGCAGCCGGCCTAGCATGACCACGATAGAAACGGGTTTTGTCTACATAGAAATAGACAAAGTGACAGATTGTAGAAACATTTTTACTTTTTATGAATGAAACAGCAGAAATGTTTCTACAATCTGTCACTTTGTCTATTTCTATGTAGACAAAACCCGTTTCTATCGTGGTCATGCTAGGCCGGCAGGTAATACCCGCAATCTATGTGGTCTAGACTGAGGTTCGTGCAAACTGCTGTCTTTTGGAGTAATTCATACGTCATTATCTCTGTTAGTTAACTGTTACAATAAATAATTTTCGCGCCTAAACACTCCATTTCTTACAACATCCTGTACAAAAGTTGCACATACCTTAAGAACAGGTAGTGTTATCTGATCTAGCAGGTTGAGGCACGAAGGATGGGCGTAGGCCTTGCACTGCTGGCAGGAGATCAGAGCCTCCCCAGCCCCCAGCCTGTTCCTGGCGTCAGTTCCGAGGCACTCGGTGCACACAGCCGCTGCACCTGGACTCGGTTTCTGTAACAAAGGTTTGTGAACATTGAAAGAGAAGACAAAAACTTACCTTCTGTTTCTGAAAGCCTGTTAAATTTAATCTCATGTCAAATGATTACCCCATGTTTCTGAAAAATGATTAGGTACCCTATGTTATTTTGATCAACCAATTAATATAGTCTATTTCAACCTAATTTAATAGTAAGGTAAACAAATGGGTCATTAACCTGACTATAGATAGTTTAGTGATGTCCAATTGTAGTAATTACAAATCAATTAATTGAATGATTCAATTAATTCAATGATTCATCAAATGAGTTAGAAACACTTTTTTTGGATTTCATTGATAACTAATTAAAAACATGTGAGATGTGATACTGAGTGACGATATTTTAGTAGACAGGATAAGAAAATTGTGATCTGTACAGGTTTTTATTGAACAAATTTCGATTTTCTAATCAATTGCTAAAATTTTAATTGTATGAACTGGGGGGCTAAAAAGGCCGCTTCAGATGAATCATAATAGGATCACAATATGATTCGGACTAGAAATCGTAAAATGGTCACTTTACTGGCAATTCATATTGTGATTCACGTACAATTCATATTCCGCAATTCACCTATTTGACAGTTTCCTATGGAGAATCGTAAAATGGCCCACAAAATAGGAATTGCTAAAGTGTCAAATAGCAGAATCATAAAAAGTTACTCGAGAGTAACATGTTACAATTCATATCGTAGATATTTAAAAAAAATTACCTATTAATAGCAGATTTAGGGCTAATGAAAACTTTTTCGTGTATGCACGTGTTACGGAGAGCATTTCGTATCGTCGGCGAAGTGTAGCTCTTCGAAATATATGGAACTGGCTTTTGAAATATTGGGCTACGCTACGAGTTTCTTGGATTATTTAAATAGACTAAGTAGAGGGTGTGTCGCGACCTCATACAGGAGCGAGCCTTACAATCACCTTCGCCACCCACCCGTCGTGATGGAATAAGGATAATCTCCAGGTAAGTGGAAGGGATAATAACAAAATTATTGTGAACAAGGAAGTGCGTACCCCTACCCACATAGGTACCTACAGATACTCTGCAATTTATCTACAGTGTACACCTAGATGTTCTTGTAAACAAACCGTCATGATGTTCTAAGTTTCACAGATCATTGCATTACTATTTACTTCTTTACTTTTCTTAAAATTAATTGAATAATTTGTAGATACAAGTGCAGCTATTAATAGATACTACAAGACTTTAATCTTTGTAACTAAAAAACACTAGGTTAAATTCTAATAGTTTGTCTATCGATAACAATAGAACATCAATTGGGTCTCATTATGTACGTTTAGGTAAATAAAACAGTTTTTGGGTCACAATAAACTATATACATTTATTTTGTATTGAAAATACTCACATAGGTACATAATAGAAATATTATACCTAGGTACTTTTACTTGATTTACCTATTTTTAAGTGTGCGAACTCTGACTTAAATATTATAAGTAGGTATATTGATGCTAGCCACAGTGGGGCAAATCATGACTCATTTATTTGGAGACATATCTGCTCAAGTCCCACCTCGAACAAGTTCAATCTGAAAATTAAAGAGTGTGGTTTTTATGCTAGTAGTTTAGTAGGTACCTACAAATTATCATAATAAAATGAAGAATTTGATTCGATTTTAAGTATTTTGAGTTGTTTCAGGTGATTCAAGCTAACCCCTGTGGACAACGCTGATGATACCAATAGTGGACACAAAACTGCTGTTATCAAGAAATGCTCTTTTATAGAGACTGCTCATCACAGTGATATTATTTTGATAAAAGTTTTTGTACAAATTATGTATACAATAAAAAAAAATACTTAATACAATAATAATATCATTTGCAACAACTAGTCAACTAGGTACCTACCTACTTAAAATCCAGACCTTTACCAAGATCAACTATGTGCTAAATATTTTTCAACTGCGTCTGCAATCAGGTGGTAAGCACTAGCAGCTTAAGCTGCAGCTCGCTACATATTCATGTTCCAGGAATTCGAGCAAAATACTCCACTGAGCCTCAGACACTCTAGCTGTACCCCTTTCCATTCCTAAAAGTTTAAATATCAATATAAATATGTGTGCACAACTATTTTTAGTCACTAGTCACATAATTAAAAGTACTTACTTTGAAAGAAAGTTTCAACTTACACGCTCAACGCAACATAAGCTGAATGTGAATGTTTACTTTGTTAAACTTTGTAAGATAGGGCTCCACGTCATCATCTTAACCGTAAGTGTTTTTGTTTTCTTCTAAATCACAATGAATTTTTACGAACATTAATCAAGTATGTTGAAGGTGTAAAAAGTCGGATCCACTTAAAAAAGAAAGACACTTTTTAAAAGTTTTAAAGTGTTAGAAACATTATTTACAAGATTTGTTGATAACAATAACAATTTGACAAGTTGAATGACTTGACCACAGAACTTAAATACTCCTAGCGGAGGACTTGACCTTGTCATAGATGTTGCCAGGCGGAAACGAAATTAATTTTGAAAACTTTCCTTTTTTATACTTAATTGCATTAGTTTCAATGATTGTTGGTATTGATTAACGAAAGAAATATTAGTTGTACACAAATTGTAAAGAATACCTCCTTCATTTATCAAAAAAATAGAAGAAACGATAACCGGTAAAGTTACGATTTTTATATTTTTAGTGTGGCAATAATAACACCAAATCTGATTCTGCGTATGAAATGAATTGAATATGATTTGCCAGAATGCGTGACCATTTTACGAAAATTAGAGGAATTGCTAAGGATCTGCTGGGAATTCAGGAAATGAATTGTTTTCAGATGAATTGCAATAAGTGGCCTTTTTAGCCCTGCTGAACATTTTTTTTCATACAGCACTCTGCCACTACTACACTATAGATAATTTTTCATCCAAAAACGATATTCAAATAAATATTGTTTGAAAAAGTGGTAAAGTATCCCCTAGAATACAGATGAATGTGTACTTACAAAACCACAATATGATGCATTATTCATTTACCAGATTAAATATAAGAATTTCTCACATTACATTATTTTATTATGAATAGTACATTTAATTTTTCTTTTCAGTTTTCTTTCAAGATAAGAACAGGAATTTGTCTTAATACAATCAAAATACCTACTGCATACCTTTATATTTATACCCTTTTTTGTTTAGCAATATAGATGCAAATTCACAATTACAGTTCATGAATTGTGATTGATTCCACACCCTGCCTAATAGACCATTGTTGTTTGTCAATAATTTGTATAGTTAACTATAATACTTCAAGTGTTTTGTTAATGTTATTAGAGCCTACGTGAGAAAATAATAAACAAAGAAAACATTTACACTTATATTACTTTTTTTTTTCTTATAAGAGGAAAAGAACAAAATAATTTTTATCTTCATGATAAGTGAGTGAGAGACTTTTCAATAAAATTAATAAATAAATTATTATATCATTAACTTACTGACTGCATAACTAAGTTTGTTTGTGAAGGAATTTTGATGATTTTGAAAAAACTGCACTAGTTAGGAACATTGTTTAATTTTTGGTGCAATATTTGGGTCAATTCCTATCAACTCTAATTATTTCAGATTTTTCGCTCCGCAAACTTCGGGGAATTGTATTTTTTCTGACATTTTTCATCATATGTCGAAAACTGGGAGACATAAAATAAAATGAAAATATATTTTGAAATGTGCAAATCAAACCCTTTCATATGATATGTCACTTGACCTAGTAACCCCACTTTAAAATATCGGACCCCCACTCCGACCCCTTTTGCAATGAAAATAAAATCAGTTTTTGACTTTTTTCATTTTCAATAAAGTTGGGCAAGCATTTTTTATAACTGTTCCAAATTTCAAGTCGATAGCTTTAGTAGTTGCTGAAATAAGCAGGTGTGACAGACAGACAGACAGACAGACGAAGTCGCACCATAAGGGTTCCTTTTTTACCATTTTGGTATGGAACCCTAAAAATGAGCTTCGGCCCGCGGCTTCGCCCGCGTTTTTGGGATAAAAAGTAGCCTATGTGTTATTCTGATGTATAAGCTACATTACTGTAAAGTTTCAAAATCCGTTCAGTAGTTTTTGCGTGAAAGAGTAACAAACATCCATTCATACATCCATACATCCTCACAAACTTTCAAATTTATAATATTAGTAGGATACCAAGTGACCAATACTTGTAAAATGCAGGGCTATCATGATTTGTGAGTCATCAGGACACATTTTAATCCGATTCATAAGCATATGACTAATACTTTTGAAAGAAGTTGTTTTAAAGTTTTCCTTGCTGGTGTAAAAATAGAGAAGTGGAAAGTAACAGTGATGCTGTTTTTTATCAAAACAATATTTAACCCTTTAAGATATCCATACCTGAAATAGTTAAAATATGAAGAAGTTATAATTACATAATTATATGTAATTTTTCAATTAAAGTCTGGTTCAATAAATTTTAGTTGAACCAATTTAATTGAACCAGTTATTATGAAGCAAACATATTTTTTTCTCTATACTTAGACTTAGAACTTCAAAAAGAATTTCTAAATCATAATTTCCTTTACCCCCTCCATAGCTGTCTAAATCTGACCAGGAATATGTCTAAGCTAAAGAGCCATGTGTGATTTGCAATTTGCAATCTTATTAGAATTACCTATTGGTTTGATTTACTATGTTATGTTATAGTTTATTAACAACTAATTGTTGCCCATGACTTTGTCTGCAGGTATGGATGACAAGCAGCCTATATGCTTCTCCAGACCCCAGACTATCTCTTTGTCTTTCATACAAATCTGTCCAGCCGTTTCAGCAAACAGCAAACATACACACACAAACTTTCACATTTATAATCTTAGTGTGATTAGTGCTAAAATACCCAAAACTATAGCATAATAAAAAAAAAACAAACACCCTTCTAAAACAATATTATTTACAGCTATGTTCAATAATTTTGTGTTCAACTACTACCTAACTAAGACAAATAAAGTAATCTATGAGGCATATCAATAAAAAACTTAAATGCTCAACTTTATAATATGTATTGTAAAGTTAGAACATTTTTTGCCCCAAATGAGCCATAATGGCCTTGAACGCTAATAGCCAGGTCAACAACCTTATCATTGGAGTGAACTGTTTGTCAGAATTCTTCATAACTTTATTCATGTATAACATTTTTTAATGATGGATTAGACAGAAAAGGCAACATATGTATAAAGAGGTATGGACATATATTATATGGGCACTTACCCAGTAGTAGAACAGTACACAGCGCCGCTGCGCCCACAAAAATTTGTTTTTTATAGATTTTTAATGCAATTTTAATCCTTATTTATTTGAATCCATATGAAATAAAGATTCAAAATTGCACCAGCCATTTTTGTGGGTGCAGCAACAACAGGTAATTTTTATTTTATTCTGTACCTATTTCCTAGTTTTTCACATGTTTTACAAGTAGACTAAAGAACATGGGGCTCTGTATAGTAATCCTGCTACTATAATAAATGTGAGAGTTTGTGAGAGCTAGTTAGGGCACTGGATACAGACAATGTGACATCAACATTTTTTATGTAAGGCATAATAGACAAAGGTAACGAGAAGTACATGATGCTACTAATTACATGGCAAATTGCAAAAATCAAAAGTAAGTTATTGGCTGATTGATTGCACAATGTTTACTTAACTCTTTGAACGCCGTGTCGGTCACCGGTGACCGACGAACAACAAATGTTCTATTGTGTTTGCTGGCGAGGCGTTCAAAGTGTTAAAACAGGAACACACCTGCAATAAATAATTGTTAGTCCCTACTTGCACTGATCAAAGGAAAGCATGGATGTTTTTACAATTGCAAAGTGATTATTCCACTTTTCTTTGATCAGTTTCAAGGATTGCACAACAATTAATTGCAAGTGTGTTTCTGCTCTTAAAACAGGAATTGTGCAAACCCAAGTCACGCTATTGTTTACTCATCCTTAGTACCAAAATAATTCCTTACTTACAGGGAGATCACAAATAAAAGATATCATCTGCTTTTTAAATATATCTAGCTATAACATTCAACTGTGCATGGTTTTCATCTCATCTCTTCTTAAAGTTACAGAGTAAATAAAGTAAAATATGTTAAATTATTGAAGATATTTTGTGATATGTATTTAAAATCGAATTTTAAAATAAATCCAGAATAAGTGTAAAAACATAGAATTTAAATGTGAATGAATGAAGCAATGTTTTTGTTTATGTATTGTTTACAAACACAGTTATCAAATCCATTATGTAAAAGCTTTTCAGTCATTGTATATACTACACTGATAAGTAAACAAACCATGTGAGCATTGTTTTATTCAATGGACTTACCTTCTCAGGGGATTCCTGGGAGCTCTTAGACCGCTGCTTGGAGCTACGGTCTGACGACGTGGTGAGGGGCCTCTCAGTCGCCTTGTAGGCCCCCGCCTGATGCGACAGCAGGCCCCGCGCCACCGCGCGCTTCACGGCGGCTCTCAACACTGTGCGCACGTCAACTTCAGCTTCCACAGTCACTTGGTATGCTTGGTGCAAATGTCTTTCAATAGTCTTTATAGTAGAACCATCACGTTCCCCCAACTCGCGCACTGCCTTCGCGACGGCCCTGGACAGGTCCACGTCTTGCGTGACCCGCAGGATCTTGCTCTGGATGCCGCCGGGGTCCTTGTACGAGCTCTGGCCCTTGTTGTATACCTTCAGCACGGCGCCCTCGCGCACGGCGCGCTCCAGCCGCTCCGCCACCACATCTTCGTGGTAGTTGTGGTGCTGTCTAATCGCGTGACAGATGCGCTCCACGCTGGGCCTCTGCTTCTGTGAGCGTATCTTGTGTATCGCTTCCAGTATCCATCGCTTCCACACTTCTTTGCCGACGTCGTCCGGCTCACACATTTTCGTCAATGGTTTTTAGGTACTGCCGCCTGAGTAACGGTACGGTATTGCACTTATGTCAACACCCATCGCATTTTGGCGCCTCGAGCGAAATTCCATTTTATGAAATGGAACCCCGCCGTTTGCGGCCGGTAAATTCGGCCGCGGTACGAGACGCCGGTTTACAGCATGTCACCGAAGCTCTCGCAACCCGATGACACATCGGGCCCCGCGAGCGGGTTTTGGCGGAGCGGGCATCCGACGGCCGCCATCTTGTGGCGATCTAAATTTTACGTAGCGAACAAAACACGCGACGTAAATAATAACGACCGTTTCAACAATTCAACCAAATTCAGTAAATTACTCGTTGAAAGAAATCTTTCCACTGTCACAATATCTGTCTCTATTTTACGAGTTTTTTTTTACAAATCTTAAATACGGCAGTTCTTCTTTCCGGTTTTTTTTCACAATGCGCGCTCACCAAACAAACACTGTAATTTAAAGTGTACTTAGTCAAATCTTAATTAAAGTAACGAGATTAGTGTCTCGAAAACACTTTCATATTAATGAATTAGAGAAAATTTTGTTGAAAACATTCACAAAACACCAACAAAAGGCTCTTCAAAATGGCTATCAATTAGATTGCCTTGTTGAAAAAATAGTTTTGATATCCTGTCGGTCACAAATGTATTGCCATTTTAATTATAATTACATCATAATTTTCTACTAATTCATCGCGTTTATTGTCTATGGTATTCAAAATCTGCTAAATATAAAATCTAAATCTTTGTAAAGCCGGCGCCAGATACAACTTCAAACATGTGTACACTTCTTTGAAGACTTTGAAAACTTAATTGAACATTTAAGGCGCGTCTCCTGCGCCCTGTTTTCGTGTTCGACGAACATCGAACAGTGAACAGTGAACGAGAAAGGGGCGTGGTCTACGTGTTTTGAGTGTTTTTATTCGTCAAAACACATAGACCACGCGCCTTTATCGTTCACTGTTCACTGTTCGATGTTCGTCGAACACAAAAACAGGTCGCAGGAGACGCGGCTTTATTGTCGCAGCCCGCCAGACATAGTTTGCAAACATTTGTCTTCACAATATGCTGGTAGACGACAAACAAAATGGAGGAAGATTTTGTGGACGTGGTGTGCCTATAGTATTTAAGTGCTTGTAATTATTTATTACATGTGCAACATCTGAGAAGAAGGCGCGAATCGAGTCGAGCAACTGAACTTTGTGCAAGTGTGGCAGGCTACGCAAACATTTGAACACATTCCAACTTTGAACGCTTTGATGATCGCTAAAAAACCGATACCGCATGGCAAATTGCAAATCTTTGTTCAAACTTTGAACACATATTCGAAGTCCCGTGCTACACATTATAATCAAAAAAGTGTTCAAATGTTTGAAGCTGTATCTGGCGTCGGCTTAATAGCCAGGGTATAGCCATGGTCGCCCGTGGTTGTTTACTCTTTGGCCGTGGTTGCATGCCACCGTATTACTCGGTATTACTGACAAAATAAGCTGGCCCAACAGGGTTGTTGGGCCCTCAAAACATTTTAGCTAATGTTCAGTGGCCTGTGCCAAAAATACGTCCATGTTCATCCAAAATTACCAACCCGCAGATAATTCCTTTTCTCTATGTGAAGTGACCTTAGTCCATGAGACATTTTCAGGCAAAGTATAATATCGTTGATTTTTAATATGTTTTTCAAAGCATTGAATTCCATATGTCTAGAGAAGAATTTCAGGCCATCAGACAGAAATATACTATCTTGTTTTCTGCTTTTCAATTCGATTTTTGTCGTAATCGGGGTTTTAGTTTTTTTTACATTTTTGTCTTTTTATTGATTAAAAGTAACAAGGTGCAAGCTGTACCTGGAACGCAAACGTAGCATTTCTTTTCTTTTATAAATTGGCAACACTATTTGAAGGAAATTCGCGCGCAGTCAGCGGGTATTTCGTAAAATATAATTCAAAGTTTTTGTTTGTTCAAGCTTTTGAGTTTGTTATTAGAACTTCTTTATTTGTGTCTGAACTGAGAAACTTAAAACACTCGGGTAAACAATATGAGAAAATATGCTTGCATTATAAGTCCTGACGCCTTGAAATTTGACACCAAACTTTGTGATGTAGGTACCTACAAGGGCTACGAGCCGACTTTATTTAGCTATTGAAAATGAGGTGAGTAAATTATTATGATCTCTTCTTAATATATCAAATCTTTCGTCTGGTTCCCCGCAAAGAATAGGCCACTCTATCTCTTTACCCAAGGGTTTAATAAAAAGCGTGAGATCACGTCAAGAACTTCATGTGTAATAAATAACAAAAACAAACAATAAATATAAACAGCAGCGGTCTATACGTTTAGGACAGAATTTAATTACTCTGTTATCAGTATCCCTTCTGAAAAGTCAACTACTGTTTCCAACTGAGACTTACAAAGTCTGTATTTTTTAGAGAATCTATTAATTTATTTAAAAGGTACCTTTCTAGAAATAATACACAGAAAATTATATAAAACATGTTTATTAGACAACAATATTATACAAATATAAGTACATCACAACTGCTATATGTACAACTTACAGGGCACCAAGAGTTAAAACAATAATAAAACCTGGATGTGTCATCTGCAAAGAACAACAATGTATTGATGAGAGGATACCCACAGTTGTCCGCAAAGTAAACCCTAAACTGTATCATGGGCGCATTACACGGAGTTTGTCAAAGTTACTCAACAGCATAAAGAAGTTCATCATAATAGAGGCTTATAGGTGCATGCCCCTGTTGGGCGATGAGCAGGAAAAAGTCCCAGATTGGGACATACATATTGTGCGATACTCTATTGTATTTATTAAACATACAGCTACAGATTAAAGTTGATTTTGCAGCGATACAGTCGCGCGTTCGTCTCAATGCAGTTGCGCGTTCGTATCAATGCAGTTGCGCGTTCGTATCAATGCAGTTGCGCGTTCGTATCAATGCAGTTGCGCGTTCGTATCAATGCAGTTGCGCGTTCGTATCAATGCAGTTGCGCATTTGCATCGATGCAGTCGCGCATTGCTAATGCGACAAACGGCCAAAAGTACCGATGCAGACACGCTACTGAATCGCTGCAAAAACTCGCCGTGAGCAACCTGCCTACAGTTATCAAAATCTAAAAAGTACTGTTTGACAGTTGTCAGATGTATTAGACTAGGCGTGCGAACCAAAAAATCGGTACCTACATTATGCGATTCTTAAGAGATATTGATATGGATCCTTTAGAGTTGGTAATCGATTATACTTTTATCTACATTAACGCCAGAATAAATTAGCTAGGCCGGCAGGATAACTCAAAACACATCTGCTAATTTCTCGAGATCCAGAACTAAATAAATTAAAGACTAGATTGTGTGAATAAGTTTATTTAATGACTTTCACTGCAAATACTAGAGGTATCGTCGTCATCATCGTGGTTTAATTAATTATTATTATTTCGTTTTCAGTAATGCTCTCGAAATGTATTGTCTGTTTCGAAATGGTCCATCATAATTTTCTTTGTCTTCTCCACGACTTTGGCTTAGTCAACAGTCATCCACCAAAGCCGGAAATTATAAAAAGTGTTATAAATAATATTTTATAATTTATAAAATATAAAGTTTCGAGTATTTAAATATTTTAACCGATTATTCGTATAAGCATGAATTTGAATCATCGCAACACTATGGTAAAGGACTTAACGACATAACATTGAAACAACGTCAAAAACAAATGAGAATCAGGTATTTTTGCTTTGTTTGACTGATTCCAATTAAAATTTTGAATTTGAATCATGTAAGTACGCTTGTACAAAGTTACTGCGGGATGACAAATGTGAAACGTCAAATGGTACTTTTTAGATTTTGTTCACTGTAATGTGTCATAAACATACTGATTTGTTTATTCATAAATTTTAATTTTATTAAACTGTTAATTTTGCTGTTTAGTTTTAAACGTGAATTTATTTAGAGTTTATTTCTGTTTCTATAATTTAATGTACAAATTGAGCAGACTACCTATTTGTTTTCAATTCATCATAGGTCTGTTGGACCTCCAAACCTCCAAATCTGTTGGACACCAACTGAAAATATTTTGCTATCTTTTTTCTATGCAAAACAAGAAAGAGATACAAGAACTCATTCATTACATCATTTTTAGAATCGATCAATGATATTATTTGTGGTAGACTCTAATTTTATTGTTGTTTATGGCTCGAATTTGCGAAATAATCCTACCCAGCTTCGCTACTCATGCGCCGTTTATAATGGCCACCATTCACACGCGCGCTTATCCACCGGGTTTGTCGCTGGCGACAAGTCCGCGGATAAATCTGCGTGTGAATACCTAATAGGGTTCGCCGTTCGGCGCTGCAGCACCGCCCGCCGCGGCGGCACGCAGACGAGCGGTTCAAAATCTTGTGTCAAAACTCGATTACCTACTGAGGGGTACAAAATTATGATCCGTTTCACCGCGTGCCGCTGCGCCGCTCCGTGTATTAGGGTCTCCCTACATTTATCGATGCGGAATCGGCTTAAGCCGAGTGCGTATCACCACACTGCGATCTGCTAATAGGCAAACGGCTCGTTTCGCCGTCGGCCGGTGTCGGAGCCGATGCGAACAGTATTAGTAACACCTTTATTTCGTAGACGTAAAGGCTTTTTTGACCAGTGTTAGCCGATTCCGCGTCTATAAATGTGGGGAGACCCTTATTCGCCATATCATTTGTTGCGTACAGTTTGGTGTAATTTCTCAGTACAGCGGCCAACCCGCCCAACGCGTTATATAATGCGTTTTTACATTATCTCCTATCTCTTTCTTGCTTTTTATGTAAAGATAACAATATAGGGCCATTGGTGCCGATTCTGTTTACAAACTAAACTAAGTCTCATTATGTCTCTTTCTAACAAAAAGCATGATAAAAGGATAGAAGATAGAACTTAGTCCTGTCAAATTAATCCACTTGCATAATTTCAACGTGAATTTTGTCGCCATCACGGTCGCTAGTTGCGACTATTTTCACATATATCTTATGAGCATAGACAAATTTAACAGTTCTTATTATTTTCTGTCCTTTTTTAATGATACATGTAAGAAAAAATTTTGTGTGACTAAAATTAGTTTAGTGCTATGTACAACAGAATTAGCACCATTTTATCTAAAAAACTAGAATTAATTATTATAATGTGACAGTGTTACATTTATTCATACACTCATGACATGACTGAAGGTAAAAGTTAGTTCCTAATTATTATGACATAATTTGATAGTTTAATACTATTGCATTAGTATGTAAGATCAACCGTGTAAATTACTTTGAGTTGTCCAGGAGGCATCTGATTAAAAAATCTATTTACATAACTTTGTTTAAATTGACACCCCACTTTAAGATGACACAAACGAGTTAACGATCTGATGATGTTTTTCTGTCATTAAAACAATCTTACATAGCAATATTAGCAATGTTTTCTCGTACCATAACTTACGGAGCATTGCTCCATAAAGGTGAATTTACAATATAAAAAATTAATTGCTGTTCATTAGTCTCGCTAAAACTCGAGAACGGCTGGACCGATTGACTTGAAGCTTTGTACAGTTGTTGTATCGAAGCCAGGGAAGGTTTAAACGTGGAGCATTGCAACGTATACCGGGCACAGCTAGTTTACAATACAAATTAAAACAATGCTTGAGAGTGCATTGAAATCACACTTTTATCTTATTTTTTCATATAATTCTACACCTTGTTTGTGAACATTAGTTAACGTCAGATCTACTTAAGATAGGTACTATTACATTTACTTATTTGAGAATACACTTCTAATGATATGATAAAGACTGTTTTATATTCAAAAGTGTCACTGATACCATTATTTAATGTAATCCATGGTAATTCAATAAAAATACTCAAGAAAAATTGCAACTTAAACTAATAATAACTTTAAATATATGGTCAAAATAATGGTTGCTATAGAAACTGAGCCAAATGGCGAAAACGGAACCTCAAGTAATATGGCTAATGTAAACAGATTGGTATCAAATACTTATCTACATAATGGAAATGGTTTAGTATGAAGCATCATTATTTCGTCACAAAATCCTATCACAACAGACAGTTCCTCTAGATTGCACATAGGTCAAGAGTTGTATTATTAAAAAATATTTTACTGAAACTAGATGTAAACATAGATCACATTTAGCTATTTAAAAACCTAAGCTAGGTTTGTGGCCTATTGTTTATTATATGTGCAAGGCATATTTATCTAAAGGCGGGTCTCCTGGGACGTGTTTGAGTGTTCATTAAACATCGAACATGTTTAATGAACGAAAAAGGGGCGTGGCCTACGCGTTTTGTTTGGCAAAAACACTCGACCACGTGACGGAAAACATGTTCGATGTTTAATGAACACTCAAACACGTCGCAGGAGATCCGCCTTGTAACTACAACCTTAAATGAGGTATATGGACCAGAGTGCGAGTGCGAGTTGCAAACCATCGCGTTAATCGAGTAAACATCTCTAGAATTGGCGGGAGCTACCAATCGCGTTAGCGTCTTCACAATTGAGCCCGAAACAATGTTCGATTGGTCGTTGGCTTTGACCTTCGTTAACTTTCACGCGATCGAATATGTTGGAAAAACTCGCACTGAACTAGGCACTCTGGTTCTACATAAAAAATGGAGACACAAAAATGGCAACTAGATCTAACTTTAACATTGAGCGTTATTCTGAGTATATTCAAGGCTGCAATTTAAAATACACCTCAAATATTCGGGTAATAATCTGAGCGTACAAAATAAACATTACAAGTAATAGATTGTGCATCACTATTATAATAATTATACTTGCACTATGTACATTATTGCCGTGTTGAAACTTTTGGAAGAATTTAAGGCACGGTTCGTTCGACACATGTGACTTGTATGTAAATGAGGAACTTCAATACAATACGGGGTATAAGTGACATGAACGAAAACTGAAATCATGGGTCCAGTACCTTATTCTGAACCCCTCAACTTTAAAATTTTGCATCGAACATTAAAAAAACAAATACGACTTTGGAGATTTTTTAACGAACTGCAAAATTTCCAAAGCTGTAATTTTTTTACCGATGCAAAATTTTTACATATCTTTATGGCGATTTAGACAAGACTAACCAATTTGTCTTCTGCGAATCGCCATAAAGGTGTGAAGTAAAATTATTGTACTGTAGATTTTACGAGGGTGTTACCGACATGACGAAACAAGAGTTCCTAGTTTTACTACGGAACCCTAAAAACGTCATTAGCATTAGGTATATGAAAAAAACAAATAATTATATGGAGTTCTTCCGATCAAGGCATTTTATAAACCAGATTGGATTTTTGACACAATACATGATTGACACGGAAGCATATCGAATGGTTGTTAATAGCTATGCTGGGGGGTGATTCTCGCGGGTGATATATTGATATCGAATTCGATATATATTGCATCAACTGTCAAAATCCCTACCATTTTGACATTTGTTGCGATATATATCGAATTCGATATCAATATATCACCTGCGAGAATCACTCCCCTGGTCTCACATGTGTCCGAAAAACGATGCACTCATAATTTCTTAGGGTTCTGGCTTAAAGTCACTGGGGCAGCTAAACGAGCAGCCGGAATTGCGTATCACATGTCCCGCTGCGTATATGCCACATTGTGCGCATTCTTTAAAAGGCCTACCTCTCACTATTTGACTTAGGAACCCGCCGGTGAAGGCATCGCCGGCGCCGTTGGTATCTACAATTTCTTCCTGTTTCAATGGCTTGACGGCTACTTGTTGTAGGGCTCCCTTATGTACCAGGATTACCGGGTTAGGGCCTCGGGTGATGACCACCACTCGGTCCCTATCCTTGTTCAGTTTAGGTTGTGCAGCTACTTCAATTCCGATCTCCTCTATCGTTTTGCCTTTCAGTCCAAAGAATTTTGCGAAAGCCTCCATTTCCTGTAATGAAGTACAAATAAGGGTTATTTGGTGTATGGTGTATTTATTTTGGTCAGGTTCGCTACTTCACTACTTACTGGGTTAATACAAAAAAATAATTTATACGGGACAGATTATGCGTTGGTGGCCCGTGAACCTGTGGGTGGGCAGCCATGTTCTCGGTCAAAGGGAAGTATAAGTCAAAGCAAAGAAAAAATATGGCCACATGAAGCTTGATTTTTTTACAGCTCCAAGGGACCATAAACCCAAATATTTTTCAACTTGATACCTCCATGAGTTCTTGAGAAAAAGGATCTTGACAGACAGACGGACGACAAAGGATTATCCTATAAGGGTTCCGTTTTGTTTTTGAGGTATGGAACCCTAAAAAGACTTAAATATAATAAAATTGCCGTGTGCCTAACGGCTTTACAAAAAAGTACTGGACAGTTCAGAATGAATGTCAGGAAATTAGACACTGAGTGACGCTGGTTTGCCATAGACCTTAAAAAAGACGATATTTGATCGATACAACTCACCGGTTCGTTTCCAAACAATATGTCGACGTGGGGCAGGACTTCTTCCAACTGTTTCTTATAGAATTCCGTGACAAAGGGAGCGCTCAGGTTCAGCGCAAACAGGCCGTTGTTTTTGTGAACCTGTTCCGCTATGATCATCATGGACTCCGGCGACACCGCTAGGAAGTAACCCTGGGGATGGCATAATGTACAAGTTAAGGTTTAAGTTATTTTAATAAAAATGGACAAGGACAGCATTTGGGGCCAGGGGGGCTTACATAATCGAGGTACAGCCAGGACAGGGACGCCCAGTCTAGGGGGTCATGACCCCCTAAATTAACCGCGAATTCGTCCGCGTGAGCTACACGTAGCGACATCTAGTGTCCTAAAGCAATTGTGACCGTCGCAAGTTATTGTTCTTTCCCTCAGGAACAGTAGCTTTTTTCTGGATAAAAGGTGCTCTCTATGTCCTTTTCTGTACCCCTGACAATGTATACTTATGCAAAATTTCATGATGATCGATTTAGTGGTTTAGGCGTGAAAAGGTAACAAACAAAATTACTTTCGCATTTATATTATTAGTTAGGATAGTGCGCGTCAATCTCGCAATGCGTTTAGTATAGGTTATTTTTTAATTTTAGGATTTTCTCTATAATAGCCACTCACCGATGCATAGAAGAGCCTAGCCTTCTCGATGACCGCTTTGCACTCGGGGTTTTGTAGGTGGTCCGGAGTGAACTGCTGTGCGGCCGCGAGGTTAGCGCACAGCGACCTGTTGTTCCCCCCCGCCGTCAGGAGCACCGCGCATGTCCCCGTCGGTATCTTATCGTTCACTTGGTACATTACGTTGACGCCGTCGTCAATTCTGAGGAAAGGAGGTTACCATGTTATTTGTACATCTATACAGTTAGTCTGGCTTATTAATATAATAAAGCTGATGAATTTTTTCGCGCTAATGTTTGGAGCTGCTAGTCGGATTCGAGCCAGATTTATCAGGAATAGTGTAGGCTATTGCGACCGTTAGGAGCTGAGCGACGGCGGGTGAAACCGCGGGGCACGGCTCCGTCATAATTTCCGAAGTATTTTTGTATCTGCCTCCAGTGCATCAGTGCATGCCTAATTGCAAACGTCAAGTAATGGTAAAATTTATAACACGCACTGGAGAATTTAATAAGCTATCAATTGATTACACGATTACTTATTTATCAAGATTTCTTGAGTGAATAGTCAGAAAATTTAAAGAGTGTCCAAAATCGGGCCGCATTTCGAGGACCAACGGGCCGCAATTTGGGACCCACTCATAATAAAAAGGTTTATGGGATGTGCTAATAAATAATAATTACGGTCGGTTGCAGAAAGATAATTAAATTTTAATGGAGGCATTAACCATACAATTTATATCGTTAAAGTCTCCTTTAAAACTTAATGACGTTTTCTGCAACTCAGCGTTAGTCTGTTAGGAAAAATATATACATATACAGGGTGGCAGGTAGTGGAAATATTTTAAGGGGTCATTGTACTCATCATTATGAACAACTTTTACTATGGGACCAACCCTGAAATCGTGAAAAAAAAATCAGCTGTTTCATACATTTTGTTGAGTTATGTGAACATAAATGTATGGAACAGCAGATTTTTTTTTCGCGATTTCAGGTTTGGCCCCATAGTAAAAGTTGTTCATAATGATGAGTACAATGACCCCTTAAAATATTTCCACTGTCTAACCTGCCACCCTGTATATTATGAACCAAGAAAATTGTGTGATATGCACTAATGCACGTGATGCTCGTCCACGACTTAGGTACCTAAAGAAATAATAGAAGGTCAGGGGTTTAGATCATAGTTTTCCTGTAGACTTCGTCCTTTCCTATAATTAAATAAATAATGAGGATATTTTCAACCACTGCGCGCTGTTATGTAAGACTGCGATGTGATTTGCATTAGAACGTGATACGCCGCAACATGCATTATTGCTAAACTATTATAGATACCTAATGGTCTAAGTCTAAGCCCATGAGCACATCAAATAGGTAGACAGGAGGCACATGTGAAATGCACGAATAGAATCATGCGCAGTGCATTTATTGTTCCTAGATAACCAAAGGATATGGACGAGTGGTTTATTAATCTGGCTTATTGACCATGGGAACTCATCAGGAACAAAGGTAGGTACATTTGTCCAAATAAATCATAATAGATGGCGTTATGTACCTATCGAATTGACGTTTTTGTAAAATTTAGAACGTGAAAAATAGACCATGAAAAATATTTTTTTCTAATTTAAAAAAATCCTTTAAGCATGAAAAAATGTATAGCCCGAGGATAGCCCGCATTACGGCGGTCATGTTTTTTTCTATAAGTTGAGGCATCAGAGGTACCTACGTAGTATTATATTATCTGTGCCATTACGGACTAGCTGGCAATGATTATTATTTCTAAATTCTTTAGAAACAGCCATTTTCTTAACCAACGCAGGAATACCTATGTAATAGCACAGATAATATAATACTATACGTACAGATGCCTCATCTCATACAAAGAAATGTGACCGATTTAGCGCGGGCTATCTTCGGGCTATACGGCATTTTTCCGTGCTTAAAGCATTTTACAAAATTTGAAAAAATATTTTTTATGATGTATTTTTTCATGTTCTCAATTTTACACAAACTTCAATAACAAATCGATACATATAACGCCATCTATTATGAGTTATTTCAACAAATGTTACTTTGTTCCTGATGAGACCCCGTGGTAATATGTTCTTGTATTTCAAAGACTCTTAAAAGATTGCAGATATAATAATTATTCTATTTCGAGAATATAAATATAAACGAGTATTGTACGAGCAAACAGATAGCGAGATAACCGCGGTGCGAGATAGCAGCCGGGGTGAGCGTTATCGCGATCGGCGGGAACTGGGAACATGAGATTGTTTGCTCTGCTAATTCTTACATCACCGACGTTCATTATACATATACTAACTATTATAACATTGTAAAAAAGACGTGTCTGTACATTGAAGATATTCCAGAAAAAACAGTTGGAATAGGAACTGGGACGTACCCATACCCAAAAAGATTTTTTGTTTTTTTTTTTTGTGTTTTTGACTGTTTGTGCGCGCATCACGCATAAATACTGAACGGGTTTTGATGTTGTTTTCACTGTTCGATAGCTTAGGGTCCAACTTAAAATCTAAGCCACGTTTCATCGAATTCCGGTGTGGTAAACTAGAGATATAGCTTGACGTCTTGGTAGTATTAGCCACCCTACATAATTATGTAGTAACGAACTCATAATTGCCTTACTACGACTACAAGAGGTTTTAATTTAACCAGTGTATACGTGTACGGCCAGAACCGTAGATATTGAGTTTTATAATCTGCCAACAAATTCAAACAACTACGCTAATAATGTAATCATTAACATTATATAGTCACAAAGACACAAACCGCAAAACCAAAGAATACAAATACCGCCTTTTGCTATTTATTAAGCAATGCTATAGCTAGCGTCCTTGGGCCATTTCAGTCACGTAAATCTCATTTAAAATGGTGTAGGAGACCCGCAGCCTAATTGCGTAACTCAATTTCTTTCGCCATGGCTTTCATTTTGACAGTTCAACATCCATTGCGGTGTTGAGCTAGTTACAGGAGCACGGAATAACAATCATACGGTGTAATGAATGTTAAAAACAATGCCATGGTGATAGCAATTGAGTTACGCAATTAGGGTGCTGAATTTGTCAGTATCATTATTGACACTATCTTGAGTTATAGAGATTAAAAGAATGCCAGAAGTGATAATTATTAAAGATAAGTGTTACATAATTGTTGCTAAGTCAAGATAAAAAAGTTACCTAGTAATAATACTAGTCGTTCGCCCCGAACGGTGAACTCGGGATGTTTCCCTCTGACAACCCCTGTATCTCGGCAACCCCTTGACCGATTTGGCTTATGTTCGAACTTAAAAAGTCTTTTTGTCTCATTAATTCGCCTACTAAATTTCACGACGTTCCGATCAACGATACTCGAGTTATAGTCGAACACACATACATACAAACGCCGGATTATTCCAGTAGACTCGGAGAACATCGCTAGCTTGTTCAATTAAATTTTGGGAATAGGACAGCTGCTTTAACCCCCAGCGATAGAATCCGAAAGTAAATTCTATCCCAATTGAATCATTACCTACTAATGTTATCATAATAACTTTTGTTTTCATGAAGCAGGTTACGAGTCAAACGTGCATAGGGGAGTAAGATAGTGTTATCTCTAAACGTAATATAACGACCATTACGATCGGTTTAGGCTCGCCTTGTAATATGACACTTTGTAGAACAGTCTACCCCGCGTACCCTTTCAGAATCTTGTATCAAAGCAGTGTAACTCGAGTACCTATTCGACTGTTTCTAAATTAGCAAAGAAATGCTCCGGAATCTGACATTTAATTTAGATTTTCCCTGTATTTGAGGCATTTTTTTGTAACTAAGAACATAGATGGAGACTTCTGAAATGAATGAAATGCAATTAAATTAAATGATGGTACATCACAATAATTGTTGTACGATATAGATCTCAACTCACGGCTATACACTTGCAGCAAGAAATTGGCAAATTGGCAAAAAACAAGCCCGTTTAAGAGCACCTTCAATATACCTCTATGACATACTTTGTGTGGATGTGGAGGTACATCAAACTACTTACTAGAATAATATTATCGGTCAGATGCAGAAATCCATATCTAAATAGGTATAATCGGATCGATGATGGAGAACCGTGTAGTAGGTATGTGTGTAGTAGGGATGTACCGACTAGTCGGCAAAGCCGACTATCCGGCCACTTTTATAGTCGGCGACTAGTCGCCAACTAGTCGGGAAAAAACGCCGACTAGTCGGTCATTACTTTATTCGTATAAATAGGGTGATTGGAATGAAATTCTTTAATTATTAATTGTTTTAATTTTAGTATCAGTCTTACAATTGGCAAAATAATACAGGAATAGGAACAAAAAACAAATTCTGAACGCAAGTTTCTAATAATAACTCTGATTAACGAACATAATAATGCAATCACCTATTTATTATTTATTTTAGAATCGCATTTATATCGAATTGAATCGAATTTGTTTTTTGTTAAAAAAAACACTAAGTAACGGCGATCATACTATGTGAACGATACCTACTATGACAAAATGGAAAATAAACAAAAACTTGTTCGGTCGACTCGCGTGGCGCGGGCAAGGGATACGAGGCGCGACGAACATTACCGATTCCGCCCGAACACCGCCGAAAGCAATGATCGGCCTGGCCGACTAGTCGGCCGACTAATCGGCCTTTTTCCAGCCGACTAGTCGGCTAGTCGGCCAAACTCATAGTCGGCCCAACACTAGTGTGTAGGTACGACTGGAATCATCCGCGGTGACTTACTTGCCTTTTCTAATCTGATAGACAGGCGCTGGCATGACAAACTGTCCACCACGCCAAATTACGTTTACATGATCTAACCTACTGTTTGTAAATTTAATCTACTTTATGTAAATTTAAACTACTTTATGTAAATTTAATCTACTTTATGTAAATTTAATCTACTATGTGTAAATTGCAAATATTCTCTTCACGAGGACGTCATTATCAACAGAAAACTGCACTTACGCGGCTTTATCTCTCAGTATCTTGCCGTAGTCGTCGTCGCCGACGCAGCCGAAGTAAGAGCAGATCTTGGGCTTCTTCAAGATCCACTGAGCAACACGAATTGAGTTTTGAACGCTACCCCCTGCTAAGTAGTCCGCCTGGTACCTGGGTTGTGGAACATAAGCATTAGTTGGGAACGACAATGGAAAATCAGAGAAGAAAAAAGATATTTGATCTTATTCGATTAAATTAAAAAAATCTGGTCAAAAAAAGTTAACCACTGCTCTAGTCCTACTAATAGTACTAATATTATAAATGTGTAAGTTCTGGAGGATGGATGGATGGATGTTTGTTACTCTTTCACGCAAAAACTACTGAACGGATTTTGATTAAACTTTACAGTAGTGTAGCATAAATATCAATAACACATCACACAAAGTAGCCTTACTTTTTATCCCAAAAACGCAGGCGAAGCCGTGGGCGGAAGCTAGTAGGTAATAAACGTAATCAAGAGGTGACCCGACAAGCAACCGCAGCTGAGGTGATTCCTATACATTCGCTGGCTCCAGTGTCGGAATTATACCTTTAGGCTCGTATTACAGTACCGAAATCGAGACTCAAGCATCATTTAAAAACAGTTTTAACTTATTTAAAAAAATTGATTGATTGAAACTAGTTTTAAGAAATGATTGAATTCTGAGTTAGGCCCTGTAATATGAGCCTGACACCCGTATTCACAAACATTACTATATATGTATAACGCACAGTGTACAGAAAACTCATAGGAGTATTCAATGAACATTATACATACATATAAGAATAAGTTTTATATCCATATAAGCGAATATAAACAAGCGCTTCATACGAGTGTGAACCTTAATTTAATACAAATAATGTTCATATTTGTATGAGTTTTCTGTACACTGCATTCGAGACCTCATAGTAATGTTTGTGAATATGGATGTTAGTATACTATGAAATATACATTTTGTATTTTACCCGACTATGACAAAGCCAAAAGGGTTATGATTTTTTGTAATAAATAGCCGCATATAAAAGGTGGCACTAAATGATCTCCTATAAATAAATAACTAAACTTACTTATCAGTTAGCTCTTTGTACAACGGCCTGTGTTTTTTCTCGGCCATGACGGCGTCATTCGGTTGGAGATCATACTTCTTCAAAAAATCGTCTTCCACTGACACTGATATGTCCAGAAGTGGATTACCTAAACCAACGACGGTACCTTCTTCTGGTTCACTGCAACAAGAAGAACATCTTATTTATCTATACTAATATTATAAAGAGGAAAGATTTTTTGTTTGTTTGTACCGAATAGGCTCCGAAACTACTGGACCGATTTAAAAAAATCTTTCACTAATAGAAAGCTACATTATCATTGAGTAACATAGGCTACTTTTTATCCCGAAAAAATGCACAGTTCCTGTGGGACCCGCGGACGAAGTCGCGGGCGAAGTGCTAGTTATAGATAAAATGGTGCCTACATAATAATGATTGGTGTAGTGGTCGCAAATGCGGTTGTTATTATCAGGATGTCCTAGGTTCAGTTCCCAGGTTGGGCAGTGTTATTGGTTTTTCTTGACCCGGTGTTTGAGTTTGGGGCCTGTAAATTGACATAGGCTCACAAAATAGTTGATTGATGAATGATTAAATAAATACAACTATCCATTTCATTTCTCTGCCAATGAATAGAGATGGCAATTGACTTAAGAGCTGTTTAATTTAATTATCGTTAATAAGTAAGGGGGACAGGGTGTAAGGTTAAATGAGGGAGGTATTGAAGGAGTTTATTCAGTATTCAATACTTGTTTGATTAACTACAGGACTAACCTTGAAATCATGAAAAAAACAACTTTCCATATACAAATATCCATATCACTTGACAAAATGTATGGAATAGCTGTTTTTTTTGTTGGGTTGGGTAGGTGGGTAGGGTTGGTTCCATAGTCAATTAATTACTGAATACCTTTCTTCAATATGTCCCTTGTTTAACTTTCTTTACACTCTGTATAAGATAATATGTTTTAAATTTTATTAAAATCAGGATAAATTGAAAATTATTTAGAATCACTAGTTTTATTAAAAAAACCCACCACAGGGAGGTAATGGAAAAAACATACTATGATACTGTGTTGTCATACCTACTCATCCAAAGTCAGTCAGTCAATGAGTCAACACCACAACCACAATCAATAATTTAGGCAATAAAAACACTAAATTAAGAATTTAAAAACCTGAGTGCGGTTTGTAATGCATCTTGTTAAAACCACTAAAAATTATAAAAAACTAGATGATATTCCAACACTTTCCTTGCAGACAGGTAAAAAAAAAATCTATACTATTATAAATTGAAAAAAAGCCGTGTCTGCAGTACATTAAAGATATTCCAGAAAAAATAGTTGGGATAGGGTATTTTTAATTATTGTCTGTCTGTTTATCTGTTTGTGCGCGCATCACGCAAAAAGTGCTGAACGGATTTTGATGTGGTTTTCACAGCTCGATAGCTTGAGGTTTAACTTAAAATCTAAGCCACGTTTCATCTAATCCGGTGGGACGAACCAGAGATACACCTTATTGTAGTCCACGCGGACGGAGTCGCGGGCAAAAGTCTAGTGCTTGAATAAAATGATTGTAACTCAATGCCACATTAAATTCAGTAACCAGTCTATTGTATACTCTTTATCATTCTTTTTTTCTAAACAGTTTAATGTTACCGGAGAACCGTTCCGGCAAATTAACCAAATTAAAACAGTCGCCGTCAGAGGAAGTTAAGATGAAAAATACCTTACCCCTTAAATATTTCCATTATGTAACTCTCCATTTTGCAGTATTACAGCACTGAAGAATTTAAACAAGATATCCAACACGATTTTTCTTACACAGTTATTCGGCTTAGTTATTTTGCTTTCCAAAAGATATTACCGCATGTTTTTGTTGATACTGATTTACAAAACGTGTTCGCGAACTCCTACTCGCAACCAGCCAAATGCCAAATTGAAAGAAATTGCCTTGACTGAAATTGACAATCAAAACTTCAAACTTGACATGACAATGACAAAGAAATGTCACTTGTGTGATGTGTCTGGCTGTTTGTGCACTACAGACGTTTTCAATTCGTATTCGGTTTTTTACGGATTTTTAGCCAATAGGCGTGCAGAACGATCCCCACCACTTTTTAAAATGTATGAACAAAAAAACGGTCCGTGAAAAAACGTGCTGTAAACGTGTAGTGCACAAACAGCCTCTCCATCTGTGATCGGATACATGAGAAGAAAGTGCGGAAAAAAATATTTATTTTATTTTTTGCCCTGTCCTTTTTTTATCATTTTTAGTAAATATAATATATTATGTGGTGTTCTCCTATGCATAAAACAAAATAAAAATATCTAATGGCTAGCATACAGCAAACAATTTCCTGTCTATACTTTGATACTAGCCAAAAGTTCATCTTTATTACATATCTAAGATAACCCTTTCCATTTGAGGCTTTGTATTTTCCATTTGACCATCTAGCCTCTTATTTGAGGCCGTTGAGGCTATTTTTAAGATTTTATGCTAAATATACCGTTATAACACATCTTAGCCTGGAACGCGATGGTTATTGACCCCTGTTTAAAATAGACCATCGACAAAGGGGTTTTGTTTTTACTGGCAACATTGGGCTAAAAAGAATATTGCATTTCGATAAAATTACGTCAGGAGGCACATATCGCTTACTCATTCTAATTTATGACGTCTTCGCCTAAATTTACTAGGAGAAAAAGAGATAGAAATACCTCACAATACAGGCAGCTGAAGGTTTAATTTATTCATAAAACCATAGAGTCTATCCAATTCTGTATGAATGAAGGTATATCGCGCGTCAGTCTTTCATAACCTACAACCGGTGGAAGATCACGTTTTGTGTGCGGTCCCGGCGAGAATTTTCGAGAATAAAGGTTGGGAACTCTTTTTGAAGTACTGAAATATCATTCCAATCGACACAAAATGCTGCGCCTACCACGTGTTGTTCGCCAATCAGTTTCATTCCACAAGTCTCACCAACTTTCAAGATTTTACGCCAAAGATGTGAGGTTCGGCGCTGATGTAAGAGCCCTCATGTTGCAGGGCGTAGACATCCTTGCGGATGCTGTCGCCGTCACAATGGGTCCAAAAGGAAGAAACGTTATTTTAGAGCAGTCTTGGGGCTCACCAAAGATTACAAAAGACGGTGTGACAGTTGCCAAAGGTGTCGAGCTCAAAGACAAGTTCCAGAACATTGGCGCAAAATTGGTTCAAAATGTCGCAAACAACACCAACGAGGAGGCAGGAGACGGCACAACGACAGCCACAGTGCTCGCTAGGGCTATTGCTAAGGAAGGCTTCGAAAAAATCTCAAAGGGTGCTAACCCCATCGAGATAAGAAGAGGAGTCATGCTTGCAGTGGATGCCGTTAAAGATAGGCTGAAGGCGATGTCCAAGCCAGTCACGACGCCTGAGGAGATCGCACAGGTGGCTACTATTTCCGCCAACGGTGACAACGCCATCGGCAAGCTGATCGCTGACGCCATGAAGAAGGTCGGCCGGGACGGCGTGATCACGGTCAAGGACGGCAAGACCCTCGTCGACGAACTTGAAATCATTGAAGGTATGAAGTTCGACAGAGGTTATATTTCACCATATTTCATCAACTCGTCAAAAGGTGCCAAAGTTGAGTTCCAGGATGCTTTAGTTCTTTTCTCAGAGAAGAAAATCAGCAACGTGCAGACAATCATTCCTGCGTTAGAACTGGCCAACCAACAGAGGAAACCTTTAGTCATTGTGGCTGAGGATGTTGATGGAGAAGCCCTGTCAACACTGGTTGTTAATAGACTAAAGATTGGCCTGCAGGTAGCAGCTGTGAAGGCCCCAGGCTTTGGTGACAACCGCAAGGCCACCCTCAGTGACATGGCTATTGCCACTGGCGGAGTAGTATTTGGTGATGATTCAAACCTGATCAAGCTAGAGGACCTTCAGGCATCTGACCTTGGCCAAGTAGGTGAGGTTGTCATCACAAAGGATGACACTCTGTTCCTTAAAGGAAAGGGCAAAAAGTCCGATGTTGATAGGCGAGCTGAGCAGATCCGTGACCAAATCCAGGAGACAAGCTCTGAATATGAAAAGGAAAAATTACAGGAGCGCCTTGCCCGACTAGCTTCCGGAGTTGCTGTCTTACACATTGGTGGCTCCAGTGAAGTGGAAGTCAATGAAAAGAAGGACCGTGTCAACGATGCTTTGAACGCAACCCGAGCGGCAGTAGAAGAAGGTATTGTCCCCGGAGGTGGCTCTGCCCTCCTCAGATGTATCCCTGACCTCACAGTACTTAAGACAGCAAACAGCGACCAGGCTACAGGAGTTGAAATCGTCAAGAAAGCCCTCAGGATGCCCTGCATGACGATCGCGCGCAACGCCGGCATTGACGGTTCCGTTGTTGTCGCTAAAGTAGAGGATTTGGGCCCCGAATTTGGATATGATGCTTTAAACAATGAGTATGTGAACATGATTGAGAAGGGTATCATTGACCCCACCAAGGTTGTGAGAACGGCACTAACAGATGCCAGCGGAGTAGCATCCCTCCTCACCACCGCTGAAGCAGTAATCTGTGAAATTCCTCAAGAGAAGGAACCCAACCCCATGGCTGGAATGGGAGGCATGGGCGGTATGGGTGGCATGGGAGGAATGATGTAAATTTCATCAATGGACTAAATGCATTTATGGTGTAAAGAGAACTGTTATAGTAGTTATTTCACTGTTATGGGTATTGTAATGATATCTGGTAGTTTGATTGATTTTATACAAATTGTGGAGTGAATGTGTATATCCCAGTTTTATTTTGAGTCTGATTGAATACAAAATATAGAAAGGCAATTCTCTGTCTTGTTAGAATTACTTAGTTTATTTGCTTGAATAGTGCGAGCAGTGTTATTTTTTAAATAAATAATTAATGTTTTTATTTTTTTTATTTTACTTCTCACAAAATAATCTGCAAGTCACATAAAACGATACGAAAAGGTATTATCCACTTGTCTAATGTCCCTCCTACGACGGTATTCGGTTGTCGATAGGTAGGTACTAGTTGGATTAATTAACTACAGGAAAAACTCGGTAATCACGAAAAAAAAAACTGTTCCATACAATAACTTGAGTGTTATGGATATTTTTGTATGAAAAGGTTGATTTTTTTTTCGTGATTTCAAGATTGGTCCTGTTGCTAATATCAAATACTGTGTATACTCTTCTTCAATATAATGTCACCCTGTATATGCCGCAGCAACCAACTAGTTTTTAACGTTTTAGCCTTTTCCTAAACGGCGCCGTTTCGCGTCTCTAATATAACATTCAGTGAACTGGCTGGCTGTAGGCCATTCATACAATATTGTGTCTACCCCTGTGGTCCTGTCCTACACTATTTTTATCCGTTTATCGGAATCTTATCAGTATGCAATTCACCCAATGTCATTGAGACCAAACCGGTTTTACTTTTGCGTTGACCTGCTGCATCAATGTTTAGCGCAAACAAAAAGTTTCTAGACCATTCTAAAGATCTCATCGCATTGTAAGCGGCGCGTAAATTACAAAACTCGAAACGTGATAAAAACGCCGGCATGGTTTCCTCACATCTTTATGACTGAACTGGTGATACCTAACTAGATAAAAGTTCTACGTTTATCAAAGTTCATAGTCCATGAAAAAAAATATTAAGTTTGTTCGTGAAATTAGGTAATAAGTACATTGGCTTTAGGTGGTAAGGGCCACTGCCAGTACGTAAGATGTACAAAATAATCTATTATATAAAAATAAATCGGGTTTTTCTTCCTGACGCTATAACTCCAGAACGGACGAACCGATTTCCACGGTTTTGCATTCGTTGGAAAGGTCTCGGGCTTCGTGAGGTTTATAGCAAAGAAAATTCAGGAAAATTTCAACAGAAAAGCGGGAAAGTCTGGTGGCGAAACGGAGTTCGCCGGGTTTGCAAGTATTCTATAAATAGAATCTACCTACCTACTTGAGACTGGCATCCGTACCCTAACTTAGGAACGCGGCGTTACTTTGAACTGTACACAGCCATATTTTATTGAGAAGTTTAGTAACCTAGGTACTTGTTACTTGTGCGGAATGATAAAGCACTGATAACCTACATAAACATAGCTATAGGTAGCGCCACCATACGTGCATTAGATATAGGTACATACAGCATCACGCTTCTTTCCGAAAGAGGTTGGCAGACGTGAGGTTGGCATTTCGCCAGCTAGGCTCCATGGAATAGGGGGCGATCCTATTGCTATTTACCAAGCACGATTTCAAATGCTTCTTTATAATTTACTAGACTTTTGCCCGCGACTCCGTCCGCGTGGACTACAATAAGCTGTATCTCTGGTTCCTCCCACCGGAATGAGATGAAACGTGGCTTAGATTTTAAGTTCGACTCCAAGCTATCGAACTGTGAAAACCACATCAAAATCCGTTCAGTAGTTTTTGCGTGATGCGCACACAAACAGATAAACAGACAAAAATTCCAAACAAAATATTTTCGGGCATAGTTACGTTACGTCCTAGTACCCTATCCCGACTATTTTTTCTGGAATATCTTCAATGTACAGACACGACTTTTTTACAATTTTATAATAGTATAGATTATAATACCTAGTTTTAGTACAAAGAATATGCTAGTCAGTTACATAATAGCATTTATTAAAATTGTCTTCTTAAACTTAACATAAAATAATTCATATAGATTTATGTATAATAATTTACAAAAATATCTGATCTTCATCTGAATCTCCAGCACCATACACGAAATGTCTTCGTGTCACATTTTCGTTAATGATTGCACTCGGCTCGGTCTCTACATTGCTATTTTTACAGGGTGTCACAGGGTACCGTACTGGGCCCAGCCACCTTCTACTAAAACCAAAGTTTCGTGGTAACGCTACGGTCTTTGAAGAACTGCTTTTTACAGATCTATCTAAGCTATTCAAAGAAGATTGAATAGATTTTAATGGTGATTTCTTAAGTAGGTCAGAGTTGTCGTTTAGGTAGTCATCTGGTACATCTACATCTGTTGGAATACTTAGGCTCAAAGGGCGTCGTTTTGATTTGTTATTGGTAAGTTGACCGCGCCATGTATTGAATTTTTGTGAATTTCGCTTCTGAGGTGTAATTTCTCGCGACGAATAATTCCCAAAATCGGATTCTTCATATACTTTATTCTCTGAAAAGCACTTCTGCAGGTTACTCTCATTAGGTGTAGATTGTTTGCTAGATCTATCTTTAATTCTACTTATAACTTTATCTTTCGTAAGTTTTATAAGGGCATATATTGTTTTTAAAGCTTCTTCATTCAATAATTCATCATCTGTTATTTCTACATCTAAGGCACTAGCAGCACTATTACTAATACACTTTTGACCTACATTATTGCTGCCACTGTCTTCAAATTGTTTCTCAATACTGTGTTGATAGTCTAAGTGGCTTGGTTTATTAGCATTTTGTAAAACAATCAGTTCCACTTTACACGGAGCAGACTGTAACATAACTAGTGCTTTGTCATATTTAACATTCAACAGCGTCTTGCCATTGACTGATATTATTTGGTCACCAGGTAAAAGTTTCTTGCACAAATCTGCAGGACTACCTGGCGTTACTGATTTAATGTACACATTGCCATCTGAGCCTTCTGCTACTTGTAGTCCTAAAGCATTCATATCATCTCGTTCTAGCACAGCAGTAACAAATATTCTTTCACCTTGGACACATTCCATATTGTCGAGTTTCTCAAAAAGCGATGTATTTAAACAGGACTCATTATGAGCAGCATTATAATTGAAAACATCTGGGTATACTTTAGGAGATTCTAAAACATATGCAGTGGGTGCACTTGTTAGGTTCTGGTTATAATGTCTCTCAGGCAACAGTTGCATGCTGTTGATAATACAATGTTGTCTTTGTTCTGTACTGAGGTCATCAGAATCACTGTGTGTCATGACTAAATCACCCTCTGACCTTGAACAAGGGTTAGAGGTTCTCACTGGAGAGGTGGGATATCTACCATCTGTAACACACTTCATGCCATGGAACACTCTAGTGCCCATTTTGACACCTTGCCTTCTTGGTATACTACAACTTTCTGAAGATGACAACCCATCATTAGAGGAATTTTCATGTCCTTGAATATTTGATGTGTCTGATACTATTTCATCATTAGGCAGTGGTGATAATATTTGTCTTAAAAGTTCTTCTGTATTAGGCTTCTCATTTTCTTTATTCAGAAACTTCTTCTCCCCAAATATGTCCACCTTAAACCTCCTCTTAGTAGGTCTCCTTAACCTGATTGGGTTTCTAACTGCTAAGTTATAGCTGTCTTGATAATTACTGCAGTCATACTTCTTAGGACTTCCAGCTACATTCAGAGGGCAGTTGAGGTCACCTGATAAATAGGTGAGGAAGTCCTCTTTAGCATAAAGTTTAAGATACAACCTGTGGTGTAGGGAAGCCAACCAAAATGTGAAATAGCTTTTGTTGTCTGCCATTTTCAATTTATATTTGACACCAATTTTTGATAACCCTGAGTATGAATTGGGCATGATGTACAAGCTTTTCTTGTTGTAATAAAATGTGTGTATGTGGTGCCACGGCAAACTTTGTAGAACTATTCTGTTTGTATGGGTGCCTGTGTCATCAGTTGGATGATTATTCCTTGAATACAGGGTTATTCCCCTTGGTCCAATTGAGAGCCAGACATCTCTGCAAAAACCGTCTCTAGTAGCCCATATTGCAGAGTAGAAATGGGCACCATAGTCACGAAAGGTTTGTGCAAGGGTTATATAATTTATTATTGCTTTGTGTCTGTCTAACCCTCGCCTAGATTCGTGTGCTCTCTTCATTCGCAACTTGATGTCTGCCATATCATTTGTTATTACAGTTTCGGGCAAATAATGTTCCAATAAGAAATAGTCTGCTGTCCCGTGTTCTCTGAATGAAAACTCACCAAATTCTATATGTAAAGCATATCCAGCTAACAAAACCAGATTCTGGATTGTTGATGTCAGCTGACCTTCTAAGGTGGCTCTCCTAAGTTGCAAATATACTCTGTACCTCCATTCTCCACCCTGTAAGTTACTGGCAATGTTTTTGGGCAAGAAAAATTTTATTCTCAAGAAGACTGTCAATGTAGCATCATCTTCAGATATTCTCTTTTTGCTGTTTGTTTTATGCCAAGCTTCTGGAGCAACCTTTTTGATTTTGTAATCATCTGGCAAAAATACAAAGTCTCCTCCAATCAAAATGGCAATGCCAAGCATGAAGTTATGCTCATACTTCTCACTGTGGACTAACGCTTCAAACAGTTGTCCAGCGGTTATTACATTTGGGTCACACAAGACCTCCACCTTCTGCCCATTCAGTAAAACTACAGTAATAATTCTTCTGTCAGAAACTGCTGACAAGGTTAAGTCCATGTGTCTAGATGGCTGTGAAGCTTTTACAATGAACTCGGGGCCAATGCACCTCTCTTTACCTTTGAATCCACATTCCGCTTTGTATAACCTTGAAGCTGCCCTCTGGACAGGCTTACCTCTTCTAAAATTTGTAGTTAGTTGTGGTATAGCCACATTGTCATTTAAAGCTATTGCAGTCATGGAAACAGTGTTTGCCTGCATTCTAGGTTCCTCAATTTGAGTGCTGCAGGCAATTTCTAAAGTGGAATGTGCGTTAGTCAGGCCTCCTCTTCTGGGGGTATCAAATAGGTTAAACACAGGTTTCCTGTGGTTTCTTGGTATTCTGCAGCTGGGGAATGGGTCTCTTTCATCTGGAGACTTGAGGAGACTCACACAGCTTCGTGGACGGACACTGACTTTCAGTTCTGTGTTAATGGTAGCTTCGCGCCTTTTGATATGGTTCAGGTCTTCCTCAATATGGAAGTCCATGACAGGGCTGAGGCAGACTGACGCGGCTGAGCAGGAGCTCCGGCCAGAATCTTCGTCGAAGTGACGGAGCATGGTGCTAGAACAAAAACGACACAAGTCAATATAGTGAGAATGTTAAGTTACTTTAACTTTTTTTTATTCCAGTTGTCTTGCAACCACACATAATGAGGTGTAAACTTAGGTAAAGACCTACAATGATATTTTATTATCTATTAGGAATTAATTAAACTTAAATAGAGACAATAATTGGTCAGATTCGTCTTAGGGACATTAATTTGATGTTCAATTTACTACTTTTAGGTGATACTAAAAAACTTGTTTAACTTTACATGGCACATGCATGTAGCAAATAAACAGTGAATAAATAGGTATCTAACGATGAGTAAGAAAACTGTTTATTGTACATGTTGAGTCCCTCCTAATGAAATGCGTATTCAATAAACAATAAACATGATCTCTAAACGGACATTAACTATTCAAATATTCGAGATCTAAAACCACGCTTTGAGAAAATACAAACATAAATACAACAATAAAATTATTCAGCATATCTTATCAATGAAATAAATCTGTAAATTGAGCATCAGCATTTTATAAAGTTGTGTATTCTTTGCAATAAAAGTAAAATAAAACAACGTAGGTAAGCAGACACATCGACTTGCCGAAAGTTTAAAAACAATAAATCTTACTTGTTACAAGCTTTGTTACGGCATAAATGTTGAATAAATTACATTTTATTTTATTACTTTCACTTTTTTTTGCACATAAAAATTTTGTACAATTTTGTATCGTACAAAAGTTTCTCGTACAGAGACTGCTAAATCTCGTAAATGTACGAGATTTCTCGTACATCTGGCAACCCTGCATCGTATCGCGTTTTTACCACAGACTGCCAAACAGTGCTGCCAGATGGAAAAAAAATAGCGCTAAAACTGTCAAAAAAGTGCTAGATTTGCAGACTTTGACGAGTCAAAAAAGCGCTAACTTCATAAAATCAACACGTCAAATTGAAGAAAACAATGGTCGCTGATTGGTCAAAGTCAAAGTCAAAGTCAAAAACATTTATTTCAATTAGACCATTTACAGGCACTTTTGAAATGTCAAACAATATTACAATAGTTGTCAGTCGGTTTGTCCGTTAGTTGAAGCTAGTTGGTACCTAAGCGTGACATGTGCGACAAGACAAGTGAAGAGAAATTTTGTCGTCGAATTTGAAAAAGAAGACTGTTGTTTGAAAACTTGTCTTTTTAGCTTAGTTCACGTTTCTCGGTTGAGTTAGTACCATAGTATATTCCTTGCCCCTTGAGCCAGATCCAAAAAAGCGCTAGATTATGCGCTAAGCGCTGAATTCTCAGATTCGGCGCTAAACATGTCAAAAAGCGCTAGATCTAGCGCTGATAGCGCTTAAATGGCAGCACTGTTGCCAACCTATACCTTGGAGGAAGAATATACTGGAGTTAGTCTAACCCTCGCTAGAGTAATATTGTTCAGTGGTCTAGAACCGAGACACGGTTAGACCACAGATACCGGATAGACCTATACTGTGTGAAACCTGTCATTTCTCGTTGACAGTGATACAGTGACGTCATACAACGACGTAAAGTACACCGCGCATTGCGCCAATGCGCGGTTCTGCCTTCCTGCCCCACTCCTCCCCGTACGTATTAAACGTGTGACGTCACACGATTCTTAAAAAAATGTTTGAATAAAGACGTATTTTTTCGAACAGTTTTTTAAGAATCGTGTGATTTTAACAGTTTTTTAAGAGGCGGTCGCGGTGGTAAAACGGACAGGGAAGGGAAATACGAATACTTGTTGGATACTGATTATAAGTGCATAAACGCCCTACGATTTAAATATGAGTAACTAGCTTCTGCCCGCGGCTTCGCTCGCGTTTTTGGGATAAAAAGTAGCGTATGTGTTATTCCGATGTATAAGCTATATATTACTGTAAAGTTTCATCAAAATCCGTTCAGTAGTTTTTGCGTAAAAGAGTAACAAACATCCATACATCCATACATACATAGGTACATCCATCCTCACAAACTTTCACATTTATAATATTAGTAAGAATTAAGATTGCAGCACGCAATTGTAAAAAAAGGTTCGCCATTCCTGGCCTATAAACAGTAAAAACCGAATGTAGTGCACAAGGCGTCATTCGGAAATTTTGATCGGGGCCGTACCATGACGTGTTAAAACCATCATTGTTCCACTGTAAACAAGGGATAGCGCTATTCGTGCTGTATAGTGCCATCCCTCTCTCACAGCGCAATAATGATGGCAATAACACGTCGTGGTACGGCCCCAGTTTCCGTATAAAACTGGATACGAACTGGAACCGTATGTGGTGCACAAACGGCCTAAGGAGGAAGAACTCTTTGTCTGTGCATGGAGGAAAATTAATATGTGGCAATAAACTGCAATAAACGCTGTCAACATAACACTGACTGACATTGACATTGAAAAGCGCGGGAAATTCGTATCGATTGGGCGCCTTTTTTAAAACAAATTTTCAAATAATTAGTTTATTCCTTCACAAGTTCATTTGCTTGCTTTTCTCATGATGGGGAAGAAAGGGCATCCAAAGAAAAGAAAAAAAGAAGATGTTTCGTCTTCTGCTCCACCATTGCTGTCCTCTGAAGACGACGGTGGAGCCTCAAGCTCTTCAGAGGAATCAGTACCAATTGAAAAGGATAAGTATCGGGAATTCAGGATTCCTGACTACATTAGGTCATACCCTGAAAGCGGAGGCAATTTTGAATATGTCGTATTTTTTGAAAGTATTGACTTAGTCCCGATCGGTGATAGAGACATGATGTCCCTTTCAACCAGCATAAAAAAATACAACAAGGGAGTAAAACAATTATTGCGCATGAATCGTTATAAAATTGGTGTTATTTTTGAACGTCCTGGTTTAGCCAATGCAGCGTTATTGAATCGTAAGTTTTTGGATAGTTATAAATTGAAAGCCAGTATTCCTGCAACTGCTACAGAAAATACAGGTGTTATTATGCATGTTCCAATTGACCTGTGCAACGAACACATTTATAATGCTATAACTAGCACAAAGAATATTATTTCTGTCAGAAGATTTATGCGTCGTACTATTTCAGAAGGAGGGGGGGTGTCTTTTCAGCCTACGAAGACGGTGTCCATCACATTCTCGTGTGCAACAATACCCGATAGTGTAGACCTGAACAGCTGGCGATTCGAAGTACGGCCGTACATTCCGCCGGTGAAACAATGCCTGAAGTGTCTAAGGTATGGTCATATAGCCAAATTCTGTAAGAACTCCCAAAGATGTTCCATATGTACAAAGGACCATAATTATAAAGAATGTCAAATACCTTCAACTGAGGCTACATGTTGTCACTGTCAAGGTAATCATGTAGCTATTTCGGCACAGTGTCCAGTCAAACAGCAAAAAGTGGAAGAAAACAAACACAAAATTAATAAGAAATCTTATGCAGATTTATTCAATGAAAAGTCATTTCCATCCCTTTCAAAGTCCAGTCCTGCTAAACAATTACAATCACTAATTGAAACAGAACCAATTTTAAATATTTTAATACAGACAATAGTAACATTAATTTCTCAAAATAAAAATAATGAAAAGAGCATTTGTACTCAAAGCATAAAAGATGTTCTATTATCAAAAATCCAGAATAATATAAATAAACCTTAATTTTATGGATCAGCTGAATATTGTACAGTGGAATGCTCAGAGCATCAATAGTAATAAACTTGCTTTTTCGTATTTTTTACATGAGTATAACATACATGTAGCTTTATTGTGTGAGACTTGGCTCAAGCCTCACATGAGATTTAGTATTAAAGGTTATAATATAGTAAGATTAGACTCAGGTAATTCACACAATGGTGTAGCTATTTTAATACATAACAGTTTACAATTTAGTAAAATAGATACTTTATATGATGATTCTATACAAAATATAGCGATTCGTTTAAAATATGGCAATAAAAAAGAAATTTCATTAGTTAGTTTTTATAGTCCTGGAAATGCTTCATTTACTAAGTATAAGTTTGATAATTTAATTCGCAATATTCCTGGTCCTCTTTTGGTGGGTGGAGATTTCAATGCACATCATTCGGCTTGGGGATGTAACAGTGTGAACATCCGTGGCCGAGAGGTGCTTGAAATCATTAATGACTGTAATTTGGTTTTATTGAACGATGGAGAAATGACAACTGTAGGCTCTGATAGGTGGCAAAGAAATGCACTTGATTTAACTGTAGTATCAACTTCAATTTCATTATCTTGTAACTGGTCTGTTCATGATGATCCTTTAGGTAGTTACCATTTGCCTGTAATTACAAAGTTACTTATTAATGACAATTATAATAACCCACATGATATGGAAGCTTCAAATTTGCCAAAACATTTTAATTTTAACCTGGTTGATTGGGAAATATACAAGAAGACTGTTGATAGTTTGTTAATGAATTTTAAAATTAATAAAGATAACCCATTAAATTCATATAATGACATGATAAAGTTATTAAATTTAGCTGTTATTAAGTCATTACCATCAACTATAAGATCTGATTCTTCTTTTGATACAGCATCAGTAAATAATAATCGTAAAAAACGCATTCCATTACCATGGTGGAATTTGAATTGCACTAAAGCAGTAGAAGACTCTAGGAATGCCTATATAGTATTCAAGCACCATCTCACATTGGAAAAATATATTGAGTTTAAAAAATTACAAGCTCTTAAAAAATTAGTGTTAAAAAGAGAAAGATATTTAAGTTGGATTTCTCTGTGTGAGTCATTTAATAGAACTACTCCATTATCTAGGGTTTGGCAAATGTCAAAAAGATTTAATAAAACATTTTCACCTTCAAGTAATAATATTGCTCCTTGGGTATTTGATTTTCTTAAAAAATATACTCCAGATACAGTTGAGGGGCCATTTCAATCAATTCCTCATGAAGTAAAAGCTTCAGGACATTATGAATATCTAATTTATCCATTTTCTCTTCAGGAATTAAAATCTGCAATATCATCTAGACGAGATTCAGCTTTTGGCCTTGATGGAATACCTTACAAAATGTTGAAAAATGTATCAATTATGGCACTTTCTGACATATTAAGTGTTTTAAATTTACTCTGGCAGGAAATGGTTATCCCTAATGAATGGAAAACAGATTGTCTTATCCCAGTACTTAAACCTAACAAAGTAAGACACAAAGCAGAATCTTATAGGCCAGTAGCATTAACATCATGCATGGGAAAAACCTTTGAACAACTAATTAAACAAAGAGTAGAATTTTATATAGAAAGTAATAGTCTATTACCATCCAATCAATTTGGCTTTCGACGTGGGTTCTCTACTCGAGATAGCATTTCTCATTTGCAATTAGATATATACAATTCTATTAAAATGGACAATCATTTTGTTGGTGTCTTCTTTGATGTAGTGGGTGCATTCAACAACATTAATCTGCACATTTTGTGTGGTGAACTTCGTGCCCTTGGTATTCCTGAAAAAATTATAATATGGATCTTTAACTTTTTACATGGTAGAGAAGTATATGTCAAGGTGAATAAACGTTTAATAGGGCCACGTTTTTCATATAAAGGCGTATGTCAAGGTGGCATCCTCAGTCCATTGATTTATCTTCTTTATTTACATAGACTAAACATTGTACTTGGTCTTGAAGTGGCAAATTTGCAGTTTGCAGATGATTTGGTTATCTATGCTTCAGGTTCAGATATAAGTTCTGTTGAAAGTATTTTAAACACAGCTTTAACTCGGCTAAAGAACTATTTTCATTATCTTAACTTAGATATTAGTCCAGAAAAATCTAAAGTTATAGTGTTTGGAGAGTGTGAAACAGACCTACATATCTATTACAATAATAGTGTTCTTCCAATAGTGAATGAAGTGAAGTTTCTGGGTATCATTTTTACAAGCAACCTTTCATGGACTAAGTATGTCGATTATCTGTTAGGTAGAGCTAATAAAGCATTTAATTTTATAAAGTCACTGTCGATTGCAGCTGATCCAAAAATTTTGCTTATGTTATATAAATCTCTAGTCCGCAGTCATTTCGAATATGGATTTTTGTGCTTTGGGTCTGATCAGAGATTGGTTCACAAATTGGAGATTCTTCAAAACCACAATCTTAGATGTGTAACTGGTGCAATGAAGACAACTCCAATTAATTCACTTCAAATTGAGTGTAACACTCCTCCTATGAATATAAGATTTCAGTTTTTAAAGTCCAAATACATTCTCAAGCTTTTATCTTTCGAAAATCATCCTTTATTAAAGAAAATATTATTTTATTATAGAGTATACAATCCCTCTGATTTCGTAAATGTCCCTTATATATTTCATGACTTTTCTAATCTAATCAGTATTGATGATCAATATCAAATTGAGAAATGTAAAGGCAGATGGCCATGTTACTCCGGTAATTACATCAGCAAATTCTGGCCCATGAACATTTACATTAATCGCGATCTTCGGAGTAAAGAAGATGTCTATCAGTTAATTGCAGAGTTCCCTGGGTACAGGCATATATTTACTGATGGATCCAAAAACAATAGAAATGTTTCGTTAGCCATATATTTACCTCATCTTACTGTTGGACATGGAGTTCGGTTACCTGGAGCCATGTCTATATTTACAGCAGAATCTCTAGCCATTTTATCAGCTCTGCAGTACATACATGTAAAGAATCTTGGGCACACAACTTGGCTTATAGCGACCGACTGCATGAGTGTTCTCATGGCCTTACAAAACCCGAAACTGGACGCCAATACCGGAAATATTTTATATGAGATTCGGACTTTATACGCTGATCTTTGTTCTAGAGGATTTACAATAAGCTTAATATGGACACCCTCCCACATAGGAGTAGCAGGAAACGAAAACGCAGATTATCTTGCAAGAGTTATTGTTGACGTTGACATCCCAGAGACAAGAAATGTTGCCATACCAAGTTCGGACCTGCTTACTAAATTACGTGAACAAAACACCTGTAATTGGCATGAGAACTGGCAAGAAACACTAAGAACTAAAGGAAAATGGTATGCGAAAATAAATCAAATCACTGGTTCTGCGCCCTGGTTCACCAGATCTGTTCTTCCTAAGAGCAGAAAATTTTACACAACTTTAAACCGTCTTAGATTTGGACATGGAAGATTCAATGCACATTTAGCCAGAATGAAAATTATTACATCGCCTGTTTGTATAAATTGTAACTTAGGAATTGATCAGACCCTAGATCATATAATTTTTGAATGCCCTGCATATGATCTACAAAGAATTCCTCTATTTGATAATTTACTGGAAATATATAAAACGCCAGCAAGCATCCCGCGCGACACTCAAAGTTTGCTGGAAAATTACAGTACATACACAGCACTGTATACATTTATTGACAGCACTGGTTGGGCAATCTGACCGATCGGGGCGACATAATAATATTAGAAGGATATGACCCGGATATGACCTTACTTTACAACATGATTATGACGAATACACGGATATGACACCTTAATATTATGATTTTGACTAATGAATACTGAAGACGTGGCTCTGGCCTAAAATAAATAAACATAATCAAGATATAAACTACTAAGGACGAGGCTGTGGCCTTATTTACTTTTGGACAAGAAGTATGAAACTGAAGACGAGGCTTCGGCCTTACTTACCTTTGAACAAGAAGGATAAAACTGAAGACGAGGCTTTGGCCTTACTTTTAATCAAGAAGGACAATAATTACTGAAGACGAGGCGGTATGGTCCAAGACCTTAGCCTGCCCAAGAAGGGCGAAGAAAAAAAAAAAAAAAAAAAAAAATGACATTGACATTATACCACTAAACGATTTACGCCAATCTATTACTATACTCTATGATTTACGCTAAGATTTCATTTACCGTCATGGCACGTCATGGTTTTACGTGTAATAAAAAATATTGATTAAAGTCGGCAAATATTTGATAATAAAAATGGCTACACTAATTCAGTCGTACGAGCAACAGTATTCAGTACTCACAGCAGATATAACAGCTAAAATAGGACGTCTGAAGTCGGGCAGTGAAGGTATCGAAATAATTCTTATCACCTTTGTTGTTACTTTAAAAAAATAAACGTAAATAAACGTCATTGCGTAGGTAAATATAATTTTTACTGCGTGTGTGCATTTTATAAGGCATGCTATATCATAACAATAAGGCATGCATCAAATGATTAGTTAACATTTACTCCATTTATGCTAATTAAAGCTTCAGTGTATTTTATTATTTACATCTCAAAGGACGTCGGCAGTTTTAGGCTTGATATGGTACAGTAATAAAAGCTTAACCAAGAATAAAAATATATTTTAATTGTTCTTTGCCTAATTTATCTTAGAGATTAAGAATTGGAATCAAAAATCGAAATAAATAAGAAATAAAATGATTATGCCATTGACATTTTGAAAAAACCACTAAAACAAAAACGGGTGCATGCTGGCTGGCGCGTGCTTCCACAGAATATCATGGTGACAGCAACTAAAACCTTTAAATTGAGAACTCATTAGTCGGGCTGTACTTCACTGGATCATTCACACCATACTTAACCTCACTGTCAGAAATAAGAATATTTCTCTTTAACCCAATTACGTACAAAAACAAATAAAAAATGAATTTAAATACTCTTGAAATACTCGATCACACCAAACTAATTTCATATCTGTACCGACTTACACAATCTGAGGCCCAGCGTTCTATGGGCGTCTGCCAGTGCCCTTTAATAATCAGTAGATAGCCATAAAGCTGATGCTGATGATCACATGATAATAGAGAATTTAAATACTTTTCAGACAATCGTGACCAGTTAACTCGAGAAATTCAAGCTAATTTTGAAGAAGCCAATGATTTGGTAAGTTGCCTAATTACTACCACAATTTCTTATTTTATAGATGGCTCAGCTGTTGCCCGTGCTTTCATTAGCATCCTAGGGAAAATATGTAATAATAGACTTACATTTAAAGAATTCTATGAGTTATTCTAGGTGAATTTTCAAATGGGCAAAAAATTTGCTAAAAACAAAAAGAACTACTTAACTGTATAATTAGATTAATAAATGTGAACACTAATAATAATTATTTAAATAGATAAGATTATAATGTATACTTAAACATAAAATATACAGAATATATATAAATAAATATGTATGTATGTATGTATGTATGTATAAATATGTAATATAATAAATATATAAAATATAAAGAACATAATACCTACAATTGTAATGTAAAACTATAAGGCATCACCTTTTCTGTTGCAACACCGTAGCAGGGTCATGTACTCATATTAGAATAAGTACCTAGTCATACTTTAGTCTATAAATTGTGTGTAGGTACATTATGCAATAAATAAATAAATAAAAGAACTAATGGAGTATTATTGTCACACAAACAATTCTACTGAAACTGTTCTACTGAATTCTGAAATGGAGTCTACCTTCGGATGCGAATGCGAGTGAAACTAGTTCAGTAAAAAAATAAATAGCTAGTTTACTAAGTTAACTTTGTAAATTAAGGATAATCACTAATCACATTATAATTAACTAACACTTCGCCCGCGACTTCGTCCGCGTGTCCCACGGGAACTGTGCATTTTTTCGGGATAAAAAGTAGCCTAGTTACTCAGTGATAATGTAGCTTTCTATTAGTGAAAGAATTTTTAAAATCGGTCCAGTAGTTTCGGAGCCTATTCGGTACAAACAAACAAACAAAAAAATCTTTCCTCTTTATAATATTAGTATAGATTGAAGTCTTATTATTTATTTTGTGCTTACACCAATGTAAAATTAGGTGTGACAGCATGACATTATTAGCGATATGTTCACGGTAGCTGGAGCAACTGGAGCTGGAGTCTCGCGGCGCGGGTGCAGGCTCGCGCGTGGCTGCCTACCGCGCCGAGCTGCAGCGCGTCAGGGACGAGTACCGCTCTGTCGTAAACAGTGCTGGATCATGTAAGAATATTTATACTGACTTAGAGGCATTTGTATTACCCTTAATTTTATTTAAAAAAAAAAATCGCGGCTGGATTCCCCAAAGGTTGTCGACACTAGTGGTTTCTATACATTTTTTATGAGATTGTATGAAGGTACATTCCGAGTGCGGCGACACTGCTGCACTGTCGCCTGTCCCTTCCAGTGCATTTATTCTATGCCGCTTCCGCCTGCCGCTGCGGTCGCTATCGCCTTTGTCCGAATTGTATAGGTACCGGCGTGAGTCGTCAGCACAGATGGCGTATTACATGTTCGACCCAATAGACAATACGTAATAGAGAATACTCCATGCATGCAGCCTCCAGGCGCCCCTCGTCTTCTTCATTTCGCCAAAGAGACCAAGAAATCATCTAATGTGCTGGTGACATTTGCGTTCAAGACTGGTGCCGGTACCTATACCTTAACATAATGCAACCTTTTCTACCAATCCACAAGACAACTATGACAACGACGAGGTGTACGAGGACTGGGGCGGGGCGAGCGAGCAGCACCGCAAGCTGCTCGACAACACGGAGCGGCTGGAGCGCACCGGCAAGTCGCTGGCGGAGGGCTACCGCGTGGTGCTGGAGACGGAGCAGATCGGCGCCGCCGTGCTGCAGGACCTCAGCGTGCAGAGAGAGACTCTACAGAGGTCACGGGGCAGGGTGAGTTGACATAAGCTTCTTTTGATTTTCTGGAAGTAAGTTATTAACAGTTCTAGGTGGGAGTAAATAGGTTTTTATAGCATCGGCAACGCGCATGTTAAATGGTAAATGGTAGCTGCTTACCATCAGGCGGGCTGTATGCCAGTTTGTCACTATCGCCTTATTCGCTGGATGCGAAGTAGGAGGTGGGATAACCACGAATGGTACGGGGACTGGGGCGGGGCGAGCGACCTGCTCGACAGCTAGGAGTGGCTGGACCGCGCGTGCAGGTCGCTGAGTAACAAAGTATATAAGTAAGATTAGTGACATTTTTTCAGAGACCTTTCTAACAAATGAATATCTTCCTTGCAGCTTCGCGAGACAGACGAGCAACTGAACCGCTCCACCCGCCTCATGAACACGATGGTGATGCGAGCTCTCCAAGACCGATTCATCCTCATAATGGTGTTCCTGATACTCGGGATCCTGCTGTGTGTAGGAGTGTACTTCTACGTCACCTAGCTGCCACCGCACGCGCATGCGTGCTACCACGGACAAGTATGCGAGTTTGACGATGGCATTAGAACCCGGTTCTTTGATAAGCAGTAGATTTTTAACACTGTATATTGTTGATGAGGTACACTGTCGCAGATTTGACGGTATTTGACGAGAGTTATCCAGTGATGATACACCTAGATCTAGAAAGCTCTATATCAGAGTTTCTTAACCTTTTTGTAGTCGGTAGGACAACTTGCCTTTTCGAATAGAATTGTACAGTCAGTGCCCCACATTGTCTGACCCCTCTCAGAAATAGTAAGATTTTAGAATCTTACGTAGATATGGTGATACGTATAATAATCACCGTATCTGCTGAAAGTCGTCCACTCTGGAGTCTGCGACATAGGCCTCTCTCGAACATCGATACAGCGACCGCGTTCATCGTCAAGATAACAGTGCGATAAATTGAAAACGGCCGTTTAGCATGACTTTTTATATAGAAAAAGACATAATGTTTTCAATTTATCGGAGTGTTATCTTGTCGGTGAACTTGGCGCTAAGAGGTGTGTCTGGTGTAATGCACGGTATTTTGAACGTTGCTTCATTGGCAATAAAGATTACAATAAATACTACACAGTTTATCGTCTTAATAGTGATCACAAATAGTGCACTATTTCATAAAATATGTGAAAATAAGCTGAGTGAGAATGTTGTAGAGATGGGCTGGGTGATGATTTTTGGATATCAATGACAATGGCAAAAAGTATTGATGACAGGTACAATGACAAAATCATTAGTGATTTTTACTTGAGTGAACTGCTAGATGAAAAGCATTCGCGCGCAAAATTAATTGAAGCATTATTGCCTTTCCGTGCACCGTTCAATCGCATGATAATTTTGTCATTGCATGACAAAATGATTTTCAGATATCGATTATATATAAACATGTGAGTATGAGACATGTGTTGGACTCGACTCTAGAATGTTGGACTATTCACAGTGTAATAAAATAACAATTAAGTAGTCCCGAGTTATGTGTAACCCTTTAGTAGTTTGCCGTTTACAAAGTCACGAGTCTCATGTTATATACAGGGTAAAATTAAAACCAGTGCGGATATTTTAGGAGGTGAAAGTACTGAAATATGAAAAAAAAATCTGCTGTTCCCTACAAAAATGCACTACAACACGATCAAAATGTATGGAACAGCTGATTTTTTTTTTCATATTTCAGTGTCGGTCCCATAATAAAAGTTGATAATATTCATGAGTACTTTCACCTCCTAAAATATCCGCACTGGTTTTAATTTTACCCTGTATATCCATATCCATAAAAAATAAAGTAATTTAGTATAAAAAAACCTATTATCGACTTTTTATACGTGATTACTTTATATTTATCAAGTAGTTTGTAACTTTGAGCTTGAATTAATTCAATATATGTAATAAGGCTCGATCATATAATAGTAATAAGTTAAAAGCAAGCAGCATTCAAAATGTCTGATGTTAGGTGTAAAAACACTGGCTTATCCATTTTGAACTATCCTGCAATATTCAATATTTAGAATGTGTAATTGATTTTGTTGCTCTATCGCTTATTATCTTTGGCCTACAGCCCTTTACGACAATATGATATGTAGGTAGGTATTCAACTATCACTAAAGAGTATAGAGTTATTTATTATTATCAACTGTCGTCTTGTCTAAGGGGCAACGCAGACGAGATTTTGTGCGATCAAGTCAGTCGTCTGCGTTGCCCCTAACCCGAGGGCCACGAAATCGACGCTCCAAGCGAATTCGTCTTGTGCTGCAAGCGTCAGCGTCGAGCGTCAAAAACAAATGTATGTCTAATGTTCTACAAGGCCACGAAGTAGCACTGCAAGGAGCAACGAAATTCGGTACATTTATTTTTGACGCTTGCAGCACAAGGCGAATTCACTTGAAGCGTTGCATTTCGTGGCCAAGGCATAACGCGGCAGTTTTATGCTATAAGTTACTTGTGGTTATCCCAAGCATTTAACACATTCCTGTATGTATTGATAGGTATAAGGCTGTTTCATAACATGTATTTAAATATTAATGCTTATTACACAGTGATTGTTATGAAATTATTTACCGGACTCAGTAAAAAGGGTCATAAATTGGGTCATTTGTGTATATTACAAAAATAATTATATCCATTAAAATTAGCCACATTTGAATAGTTGAGAGATTAAAATACCAATAAATTATATAGCCATTTCACACAAATATTGTTATTTATAAAAAAATAAGATTGTCCCTATGATTCTCACAATGAATTCAATATTATCATGTATAATCATAATTATGTAAATGAGACTGTTAATAGTAAATTAATGTAGATAGAGAGATATTTATTATTATAAGTGTATTGATGCAGTGAGGTGTGAAGTGTATTAAATGTTTTGATGAAAATTTGCTTGTTTTTGTAGCGCACCTATCTATTCCTGAACATTGTGTATAATATAACATACAGTATAATATACAGGGTGGCAGGTTAGACAGTGGGAATATTGTAAGGGGTCATTGTACCCCGTAATTGTAATTACGAACAACTACTATGAGACCACCCCTGAAATCGTGAAAAAAAAATGGGAACTATATTTTCTGTCATCTAAGTTTAGATTGGTCACCAATCTGCGATACCCTAATTAATATATCTGTTCCCAAGAAATATATTAGTCATCGTTTTAATTAAAACGGTCTCTAAGTATAAATCATGAAGTTAATGTAAATATGTAACTTAAATTATTGTTTGATCACTTTTTACCCGACTGCGAGACGCAAAGGAGGGTAATGTGTTTATCAGTCTATGTATGTATGTATGTATGTATGTATGTTTGTTTCTATGTGGCGTTCTAGAGACCAAATGCGTAGGTCGATTTTGATAATTCTTACGTCAATCGATTCGTCTTAACCTTGCGAGTGTTACTAAAGACATAACAGTAATCAAAATTCACCACAGCGACAACCAGACGCCATATTGTCAAAACGAAAAAAAAAAAGTTGATGAACTATGTCAAGTGGGGTGTCGTTGAATAGGTATTTTAAAATCATCTTTAGGTTCCTTTTATCATTTTTCATTTTAAATGATAGTTTAGGATATATAACGATTTAAAGTTGTTTAACAAAGCAATCATTCTCGCTAATTCTTACTTATTGATTTAAGTTTTTATTTCAAGTATTAACGATATACAAACAAAAAAGAACATTACGAAAACATACATTAAAAACTAAAAAGTGAAAAATAAAAATAGTAAATTAAAAATTTAAAAAACCCGACTGCCAAAAAACAACAAAAAAGTTCAAAACAAGAGCACTTTTCAAGCAGTCTGATGCAGTTGGTGGCATAAAATCTAAGATTATTAACACAAATAATTGCCACCAACTGCATCAGACTGCTTGAAAAGTGCTTTTGTTTTGAACTTTTTTGTTGTTTTTTGGCAGTCGGGTTTTTTAAATTTTTAATTTACTATTTTTTTTCTATAGCCCAAATAGAAGTTCTATGCTCAAAAAATTTGTTCTATCATCAAAATGATAGATCTGTCACCTAATAAATAGATCAGTTCCATAATTTTATGAAAAAATGCCTAATACAGATTAGTTGGATTGGGGTATCATTTAAGCTATCACCAATTTAATTAGTTTTGTGTTTCTTAAATAATAGGGTTTGTCCTCAAAATAGTAGATCTGTCACCAAAATGTAGTCACCAAACAATGCAAAATCAGTTCCACAATAAATCACCTAAAATCCTGAGATATAAGGTCTAGTACCAAATAAATGTTTAGAAAATAATATTATTATAAATTATCGAATATTTCACCTGAAAGGACGTCGGCAGTTTTTGGCTTGATATGGTACAGTAATAAAAGCTTAACCAAAAATAAAAATATATTTTAATTGTTCTTTGCCTAATTTATCTTAGAGATTAAGAATTGGAATCAAAAATCGAAATAAATAAGAAATAAAATGATTATGCCATTGACATTTTGAAAAAACCACTAAAACAAAAACGGGTGCATGCTGGCTGGCGCGTGCTTCCACAGAATATCATGATGACAGCAACTAAAACCTTTGAATTGAGAACTCATTAGTCGGGCTGTACTTCACTGGATCATTCACACCATACTTAACCTCACTGTCAGAAATAAGAATATTTCTCTTTAACCCAATTACGTACAAAAACAAATAAAAAATGAATTTAAATACTCTTGAAATACTCGATCACACCAAACTAATTTCATATCTGTACCGACTTACACAATCTGAGGCCCAGCGTTCTATGGGCGTCTGCCAGTGCCCTTTAAATCTACAGCAATAAGGAAGAAAGGTGGTCGACGGAGCCCCGCTACGCGGGGCTCCTATTTCTGTCTGCAAGGTTAAAAGTAACCTAACACGAAGGGGTTGACGGGGGCTTCGTTCGCTCGCTTTGCTCGCTCACTGAAGCCCCCGTCAACCCCTTCGAACCTAACCTGTCCGTGTCGGGGTGCCCAAGTTCCCGAGCTCGCTTCGCTCGCTCTTGGATCCTAATGTTATTTTTATGCTAACCGATTTTCTCAATCCAACTAATCTGTATTAGGCATTTTTTCATAAAATTATGGAACTGATCTATTTATTAGGTGACAGATCTATCATTTTGATGATAGAACACATTTTTTGAGCATAGAACTTCTATTTGGGCTATAGAAAATAGTGATCAAACTATAATTTAAGTTACATATTTACATTAACTTCATGATTTATACTTAGAGACCGTTTTAATTAAAATGATGACTAATATATTTCTTGGGAACAGATATATTAATTAGGGTATCGCAGATTGGTGACCAATCTAAACTTAGATGACAGAAAATATAGTTCCCGTTGGATTGAGAAAATCGGTTAGCATAAAAATAACATTAGGATCCAAGAGCGAGCGAAGCGAGCTCGGGAACTTGGGCACCCCGACACGGACAGGTTAGGTTCGAAGGGGTTGACGTGGGCTTCAGTGAGCGAGCAAAGCGAGCGAACGAAGCCCCCGTCAACCCCTTCGTGTTAGGTTACTTTTAACCTTGCAGAGAGAAATAGGAGCCCCGCGTAGCGGGGCTCCGTCGACCACCTTCCTTCCTTATTGCTGTAGATTTAAATTTCAGGTGAAATATTCGATAATTTATAATAATATTATTTTCTAGTGATTATAAATTAATTTTTAGGTATTTATTTGGTACTAGACCTTATATCTCAGGATTTTAGGTGATTTATTGTGGAACTGATTTTGCATTGTTTGGTGACTACATTTTGGTGACAGATCTACTATTTTGAGGACAAACCCTATTATTTAAGAAACACAAAATTTATTAAATTGGTGATAGCTTAAATGATACCCAAAAAAAATCAGCAGTTCCATACATTTTGTTGAGTTATATGAACATAAATGTATGGAACAGCTGATTTTTTTTTCGCGATTTCACTTAAAATATTTCCACTGTTTAACCTGCCACTCTGTACAGTCCATATTGCCTTGAACTCGGGAGTAGCGAGTTCTCTCTTCTGCTTGCAACTCGTCTTTATTCTATATCTAACATGAAATGTGGATATTCAGACTCATTATTCTACCCATAGATTCTACCTAAAGTTTTCCATTGCCTGTGTGAATGTGTTCGTAGTGTGAATGTGTCGCATTCGGAAATAAAAATAATAATTACAAACTAAATCAATGTAACATTTTATTTCATACATTTTTACAATTGAATCACAATATCTTATACAATGTCGCAATATATTACTGAAATATAATAAATATTTGTATATATATATTGTTCAACTGAGACGGCTTCTAAACTAGCGTGATGCTAGAGGGAACCTTGTTACTATATCATTACATCTCATAAGTCTTAACCATAAATGTAGCAAATAATGCCTAATTATGTACCTAATGAAATAATAAACCTAAAATTTTGACTTAGGTAGACAAAGATAGCAAAAGCTTCATTGACTAATTGTGACTACAATATAATAATATCATTCAACAATGTTAATTAAAGTTTTGGTCTCAACCGGAGGCCTTAATCATAGGACTCTCGCGCGACCAATTATTATTAACACGTTGACGCTATTTAAACTCTTATGTAGTCCGTAAAAAAACATTTTCCTTTCAATTTTTTCTAAAATATGTAACGGCATTACCCACCTCGCATCAGCAGCCGTCTCACTCGCACAGTACGGTATATCTAACATTAGTGGTGTAGGTGGCTGGCCTGCGGGCGCGGCCATCATGTGGGGGGGGGGGCCTGCGCCACGTCCTCGTCCACCGGGTGGCCCAGGGACAGGAGCCGCATCTTGTAGTCGTTCAGCTTTATGTCCTGGAACAAATTAAATAGTAATAAGTTATTGAAAGATAAAATAAAACGTGTATCCTGTAGCAAAGTCAAAACATTTATTTCAATTAGACCATTTACAGGCACTTGAATTGTCAAGCGATAGTTTTCAGTCTGTTTGTCCGTTAGTTGAAGCTAGTTGCCCGTTCCAAAACGTAGATTACGTTACGGAGAAGAATAGACAAGAAACTCCACAGTTACTCTTTTTCAACTAATTAAAATCCAGAAAAAAATTGAAATTAAAATACAGATATAATACATCTACTCCAGCTCCAGCGGTGAACGTCGTACAATGAGCGGGTTTAGGAGACTGAAACTGAGTGGAGATATCGACAATAATTTCTATTTGGAAGCTGAATTTCAATAGCAGTGGAATGTTATCACGAAAAACCTATTAAAATCCCAAACTTTCAGTATACAATAACTTAAAAAAAACCATAAAATTCTTCCACAAACCTGATCAGCAAGAAGTTCCAACAAATCATCTTGATCCTTCCTGATCCGCTCCAACTCTTCCGCCATAGTTTTCTGGCCATCCTGACTGGTCTTCAGTTCGTTGGTGAGCCTGGCTACTTCAGCAGCCAAGCCTTGTATCTTGGCCTCGTACTCCTGGACCCTGGCGTCGTCCGCAGCGGGAGCAGTGGGAGGGGGGACTACTTGGCTTGGCACTAACTTGGCGGCTGATGCTTGTGCTTTGAGGAGGGTGTTCTCGTCTTTTAAGTGGGAGTTGGCTGATATTGAGTCGTTGAGGGCACTCTGAAAGAAATAAAAGATGGATTAGCATATAAGGCGATCATATATAGCCGTGTGACCCCGGGTAATTGTTAACCCCTATTTAATTCACTTAAAGGATGATTTTCAAAAATCTTTTCTTGTTATACAGGGTGGAATTTATATTCAGATTATATTTATATACAGAAACCCTATATCAACTGTCGGGGCAGTGGCCCGCCAGACTATAACACCCGGTCTGGCAGGAGGATCCTCCCTTTTCAATGGAGGGAAATCCACCTCGTTCCTCCATTCCCCAAACACACATACGTCGGCACCGTCAGGAGTCCGAAAGTCTGTCCTCCTTGGCCGATATTCCTTAATAAGTAAGTCTCGTCTTGTAAGGCTCCAGCGTGCCGCTCTCTGGGGAGCCTCGCTCCACACCTGCCTCCCCGGTGCCTTAGCTCTGTTCAGTAACACAGACCCACCTGCAAGGACTGGTTCTGCTGCAGCAGGCCGTCCAGCTGCGACATGAGCTCCTGCAGCCGCGCGTCCTGCTGCCGGATGAGCGTCTTGTACTGCTCCAGGGTACCGCTCTCTGGAGACCCTCGCTCTACACCTGGTTCACCTGTGCCGTTCTCCTGCGTGTGCTCTGTTAGGCTTTGGATCAGGACACCTGGTGGAAAATAATAACTGAATAGATTTAAGGTTGAAAACTATCGTCCTATTTCTGTACTCCCTATGTCTCGAAAATCTTCGAAAAAATTCTATATATTCGACTACATAAGTACTTAGTCTTTATAAACTTCCTTACAGACAAACAGTATGGTTTCCAGCCTAAATCAAACACCTTATCAGCGACAGCTAATCTCGTTACCAAAATTAAAACCAATATAGACCGGAAACAAGTGACCTTAGGTTTGTTTGTAGATCTAAAAAAAGCTTTCGATACGGTATGTCATGAACTTCTTCTAAAAAAACTGAACGCGATTGGTATTTACTGGTGCAGCATACAAAATGTTTAAATCATATCTGATGGAAAGATTGCACGTGGTGAAAATCGATGACTGTCAAAGTAGCCCTCAACTGATTACGCGCGGAGTCACTCAAGGCTCTATCTTGGGCCCATTATTGTTTTTAATATACATAAATGCTTTAAACCAATGCACGTCGGCGGGTAGTTGTGCGCGCAGCTGCGGGTGCTTGGCCGTCTTGTTGTACAGCTCTGAGGTACAGATATATGCTATACTCACTCTCCAACACCTTGAAGAGCCGGCAGAACTCGTAGTCGATGAGCACGTCGGCGGGCAGCTGTGCGCGCAGCTGCGGGTGCTTGGCCGCCTTGTTGTACAGCTCGTGGCGCGACACCTCGCTCAGCTTCGACGTGAACGCCTCCAGGCCGATGCGCTTCGTCAGCAGCTGACGCAGCGACTCCTGGGGACACGTGGAGGACTTTTAGAAATAGTTTTATTAGTTTGTGGTAAGGGGACAGGGGGCTGAGGGTCTAAGGGGCTTATTGGGCTTCGTTCGCTCTTGGACTTATAATTGGGCTAGAAGTAGGGAAGTATTACGATATTAGGGGGCTTCAGCCCTCAAGCCCCCCCCCCCCCTCCTGAATCCTGTATTGATGTAGTCACCCAGGGTGACGTAAGTAATGCTCACCTTGGAGTAGTTGTCCACGGAGTCGTCGTTGAAGTGTACGCAGATGGCGAGCAGGAAGGCGGACAGGCCCTGCAGCAGGAACTCTCACAGCAGCGGGACAGTAGCTCATCCACAGACACAGCAGCATCAGCAGCTCCTATAGAAGTTGGTGACGAAGCTCACCTTGGAGTAGTTGTCGACGGAGTCGTCGTTGAAGTGCACGCAGATGGCGAGCAGGAAGGCGGAGAGCCCCTGCAGCAGCGCCTCGCCGTCGTCGTGGTCGGCGGCGCCGGTCTGCGCCACCAGCCAGCCCACGCCGCCGGGCGCGCGCAGGAAGGCGCCCACGGCGGCGGGGCAGTGGCTCATCCACATGCACAGCAGCATGAGCAGCGCCACCTGCACGGGTAACACATACAGGTATCAATCGAATCAACAATCAGCAGCTCATAAAGTTTCGTGAAAATTGATATATCTCCCATATATAAATTTTCACGAAACTTTATGAGCTGCAGCCGCTGATATACTTTGATTTATTTTGGAATAAATACTATGACAGTAATGATGGATGACATATCGAGAGAATTTGAGATTTTTTATTGAGGTTTTCATACACTACTGAGATTTCCATACATTTCAACTTATCAAATTATAAACACTTGTCACTTTTAACCACTGATTAAATAAACTACTATTCTTATACCATAATTATATTATCCGTGTTATTGAATAGGAATGTCAATTCACTTAAGATATTTAAATTACACAACATTTAATCATCGTTTATTTAGGAAGTACCTATTGTTTATAATTATCTATTTTAATTAATAATTATTCAGCACATTATAAACTAATTTCCTTTGCATAACTTCTAAAGACTTGCTTACTAATTATAATGACTATATTGACTATCATCACTTTCACACATAACTACACTAAAACGAAATTCCTCACAAATTCCAAATAAAACATCCTAAACATACCTTAGACTTCAACTTGGTAGTCTGTTGCAGCAACAAAGTGCACTGATGCAGCAACGAAACCGGTGAGCTCCCAATATTCGTTGCTAGCAACACTCTGAGCAGCTGTTCTTTTTGTACGGGGTTTTCTATGAGGCCATGCATCAGTGCGACTGCTGAGAACCAGTTGGACAGTACGTCGGAGGAAAACAGGCCTCCGCATAGCAGCTGACCACTGGTCAGGCTGGACATGTCAGAGGAAGATGGCAGGAGGGTCTGTACGAGGCTGGCTTGACTCATCTCGTTGTGGTATAAGTAGCATTGAAAGCAGTAGAGGACTGCGCATCTGGAAATACAATTTACGTGTAAAATTTCAAAGATTCTTATGCCCGTTTTCACTAAATGTCTAAATATTAAAAGGAGTTACCTAGCGCAAAAAAACATGTCACCAACCACTAGGCGACAACTATAGATTATTTATCAATGGTTGTCGCCTAGTGGTTGATGAGCGCCCTGAGGGGCGCGAGTCTCGCCCTTGTCCGGTTTTTTTTATAAGATTGACCAATTAAATATAACTTACCTTAGCGAGAATGGTTGCTTCTCATTAACCATAGACATAAGTAACACCACGATAGCCGGTCGCGGAGGGTTGGACGGCGCCATCACATTGCCCAGGAACTCCTGGTTCGTCACCTCTCCCCTCACGGTCTCCCCCACCGTGTTGATCGTCTCCGTCAGGATATCAGCGGGCACTCCACTCGACATCAGGATATTAGAGAGAGAATCCAGCAACCCAGCTGTCTTCATAATCTTCTGACAACTCGAGATTATTTGGGCAGAGTTACTTGGCGAGACTAGAGTTCTGACGATAAGGAGCATGCAGTGGACATTGGACACCTTCTGAGGTGACCAGCCCGCCTCTTCTGACTCGTCAGGAGTGTTGAACATCGGCAGCATCTTCTGGATATAACTCCCTTCTTTGAAGAAGTTAATATTACTACTATTGTTCTTCAACAAATTCAACATCAACAACAAACAGTCTTCCACGATAATTCCACCGTCAGAATAACCTTCGCTGGAGACTATTTCGAAGAGCCTATCGAACGCGTTCTCGAATGCTACAATCTTTTGTATGTTCGCGTTTCCTTTAGTTAATTTTATGAGCAGTAACAATGTTTCGTTTCTGATGACTTCCCGCGTATCTCCTAATAGGTCCATCATTTTGGAGACGCCCATAGGTTTTACTAGTATGATTTCTTGGATATCTTTCGGTCTATTTGTTAGTAGTGAAGTAAGGAGTTGTACGGCGGACAGTCTAACCCTAAAGTCGTATTCGTCTAAGAGATCTAGTACTAGTTGTATGTTGTGATGGTCTTTGATGAACATTTCCGTGAACTGTTCCCCAATGTTCATGGGCACGCGAGGGTTGTTTTCTTCTTCCTCGAACTGTGTGGGCGACATCACATTGTTGAGCGTGTCTAAGGCGTAGTTTATTGTCTCGTTGTCGGCTCGGTCCAACTCTAGCACCTGTAGACAAAGGTTACTTTGTAGAAGTATACATTGGCATTAATCATGCGAGACGCGTGCTTACAAAAGAACGAAATCAACGGTGATTTAGTTGAATCACTCTGACTTTTGTAGTTGGCAAATACACTTTAAACCCCAGAGCGTTTTGGCCAAGTCGAGGGCTGAAGCTAAAACGGTATATGCTCTGGGATGTAAAGTGTATTTGCTAACTACAATAGCCAGAGTGATTCGGCCAGCCGTCTGGCCGAAATCAACGGGCTTTTCAAATATTTTGACTTGTGGATTTTAGAATCGAAACAATATTTTGCCATACTATGTGTTGTAATTTCAAATCTCTTTAAATACGCCTCTTATGAGCACGGATTATGTCAAGAACAATTTGAGTAAAACCATCGTACCTGTTTGAGCGTATCCATGCCCTGTGCGCCGACCTCGACGCGGTAGGTGCGCGACATCGCCTTGAGCGCGCGGCACGCGTCTCGCCGGTCTTCTAGCAACGTCGAGTTGTTCACTCGGTCTACTAGGCGCTCCACCTGGGTGTTCAGAATATTATAGTAAGCTGTAGACTAGTGACAATGCCAGAAGACTTCAGCTTTGTGGATATGACTGCTGACGAATATGATGTATCCAGGCGCAGTCGCAGCCAAAGATTTTGGGGGGTCATACCAATTAGTGCCGACAAGCTATACCGTGAATTACCTTGTTTCGCCAATTTTTGTACTATTTTGGGGGGATCATGACCCCCCCCCCCCCCCCCCTCGGACCGCCACTGATGTATAATTGGTGTATAGTCGCACGAGCGTTATTTCAACGCGCGATAAAAAAGCGTCATATACTTTTGTCAAGGCGCATTTCAATGCTCTATGCCGAGCGTTGAAAATCCAACATAGCTCGGTTTAAAAACGCGGCGTTAATAAGCACATTTGTTTCATTCAAGCGCTTTTTAACGCGCGTCGAAAAAGCACCTGTGCGAGTGGGGACTAATTATGTCATAAAGAAATAACTTAAAGTCTGTCAGAGAGCCAAATGTTAAATTTATTAAAACATTTGCCTCAATACATAGTAGTCTTCAGTAACAACACAACACACTATGTAAAACAAATACTATATGAGTGAGTTTAAAGTGTGAACTGTATGAAATATTTCTATTTTTATGTTGGCAACATATTGATGAAAAAGTAATGAATGAAACATTTGATATAGGTAGGCAGTGTTATATGTTGTCATACTTTTACATCAGTTTAGAGTTGAGACAATGGGATTCATAAGCTGCCGTGGCAAAGGGGCTTGTAAACAAATACATAGACTTGAAACCTATTTCTTTAATGCTTGATTTAAAAAAACATTGGCCTTATGAAAAACCTTTGCTGACTATATGTGTTATGTGTATGAACAGTAATTGAATAAAGATCTACAATATGACAATTTATTTGATGTATCACTAATAATTTTATCCTTGAGACTAAATTACTGCTAATGTTTCATGTTTTCCACATTTGTAACTAAAATACCTACCATCCTGACTAAATGTTTGTATTTGGAATCATGATTGTTTTTATTTGGGTATGTGTAATTCAAGTGCAGTCAAGTATTCAAAATTTAATGAGTAAAAATATTCTATAGCATGCATTTTTGAATTATTTTTTTTAAGTAAATATTCAACAATATCCAATACTCCTTTTGTGAAAAAACACAATGTGTGTCATCACCTGGGGAATAATCTAACAATCTAGTCTCGCTAAAACTCGAGAATAGCTGGACCAATCTTCAAACTTTGTATAGCTGTTGTAGGGAAGCCAGGGAAGGTTTAAACACCAAGCATTGCAACACATGCCAGGCACAGCTAGGATAAAATAATTAAAAACCAAAGTACATAAACTTTGGTTTTTAATTGAATTTCCATATATTATGATACCACTTAATATTTTTATCAACCAGTGTTATCTACAGACAGACAGAGATTTATTAACATTTTTAATTATTCGTGAATTTAATACCTTGATATTAGTGGAAATTACACAAGACTTACAAAATGTAGGTATGGTAGTAAAAGGAATGATGTCAGATGGCCCTGTGGCTAAACATAAAAGGTACAATCTAAGGACAGCTTAGTCAAACCAATCACATAGTATTAAACTAAAGAGAATTTTGGAGATATACTCAAGAATCTGTGAGGATATGAGTGAAGCATGAGTGCTGTCAAATTCATGAAATATTGAACCAATTTAAAGACATCTGGACCCGCCTACGCTGAAATTATATATAAGAAATAGCTACTCTACATAGCAAACTATAAATAGGTCAGCTTAAGTTTTAATACTAGAAAGTAAATATTGGAATACTCACGATCTCCGCTCCCGAAGGTTGGTGGCCAGGTTCCGGAGCGCCCAGCACGGTCTTTAGACCGCTCTTTAGAAAATCCATTTTCCACAATCCCCTTATTTATAATTAGAACACAGTTAAAACTTATTAATACGAAATCATTGCACAAAATACATAAACTCACAAAAATTAAATCAACCTTACACGACACGTCAAAGCATTTTTGACATACAAGAATTGCGTTTTGGGGTGACCCTTCGTAGTCCGTGATCCCAAATTAAAGAATTTAATTCTTTGATTTAATTCTAGGATTTAATGTAATGTTTTTATGTACGCTGATTGGTAGAATATGTATAAAATAATCATTTTGACTTCATGTATTTTCCATTTTTGGGATGATATTGGATTTAATTATAATTAACTAGAAAATGTGCATAATCGCTAAACGCAATAACAAAACGAACTTTGACTTACAACTTTACAAGGCTTGGAATTTGACATAACAATACCTAATAGGTAATTACTGGTTTAATTTCGACCTTAACACAGAGACTGAAGGTTTATTCTGCTTTTTTGTTTGTGTAAATAAATATTTACTGCACAATTTGACAGTTCTATAAGTTCTATTTCTCTCGTAAAGTTGGCTATCCTGTCATTCTGTCAACATTGTTGACACTGTCACATTTAGTTAGGTACTGAAAAACTGAAATCAATCCATTTCTTGTATTTTTCTTATTTCTTGAAAGTATAGAGCTTCCAGTCGTAATCTATAGAAACCGATAAAACAGCAAATATGTCGACGGACCTCAGTTCAAGTTTCAACGAGCAATACATGAACATCAACACGAAGATGAAAAAGTACGTTTACTCATCAGTTTTGTTGTTTTCAGCCTTACTTTGTTACGAATATGTTAAATTGTCGAAGCGCAGCGGAGACCAATCATTAACCTATGGTTAAATTCGTATTACAGGCGCTTTATGCGGAAGCCAAATATATCTGAAGCGACCAACGAGTTCATAGCACTGGCCATACAGTGCGAGCACTCTGACCAGCCAGCGTTTGCTGGGCACGCGTACGTCGGTGCGGCCAAGTGTGAAGCCTCCGTGGGCCACTTCCTCGGCGAAGCGGAACATTTTTTGGCCGCAGCACGACAGTTCATGAAGGCCGAGAAGAAATTGAAATCCTTGAAGTTTTATAGTGCTGATAGAGAGAACTTAGAGGTAAGAAAGTTGTTTAAATAACAATATTACTTTATAAGGATAAGTTTTGAGCTTCTCCGTCTTTTCCCATGGTGAATAGTAGTTTGATTGAACTTGATGCAATGATTCTTCACCAAAGTTCTATACACTACTAATAAAGAATAATTATGTTCCTCTCATTACAGGCAGCAACAGGCTGTTACATTCAAGCCCTACACAAATACCCAGAGAAGTCGCCAATACGAACAGCCATACTGATGGAGCTGGCCAGTGATCTAATAGAGCTGAACCACAAGTTGGAAGCAGCATCATACTATGAACAGGCCATAGAGACTGTCACTGAAAGCACTATGAAGACTATCTGTTTGAGGAACCTGCTCAATCTGAGGATAGACTGTGGTTAGTATTTAATCAGCACAGTTGGCATCAGTGCTGTAACTAGTGTTTTTGCGCATGGTGTGAACTTCTACATATAACTGTGCCCTTTTTACCCGACTGCGAGACGCAAAGGAGGGTAAAGTGTTTATCAGTCTATGTATGTATGTATGTATGTTTGTTTCTATGTGGCGTTCTAGAGACCAAATGCGTTGGCCGATTTTGATAATTCTTACGTCAATCGATTCGTCTTAACCTTGCGAGTGTCACTAAAGACATAACAGTAATCAAAATTCACCACAGCGACAACCAGACGCCATATTGTCAAAATGAAAAAAAAAAAAGTTGATGAACTATGTCAAATGGGGTGTCGTTGAATAGGTATTTTAAAATCATCTTTAGGTTCCATTTATCATTTTTCATTTAAAATAATAGTTTAGGATATATAACGATTTAAAGTTGTTTAACAAAGCAATCATTGTCGCGAATACTTATTGATTTAAGTTTTTATTTCAAGTATTAACGATATACAAACATACAAACAAACATTAAAAACTAAAAAGTGAAAAATTAAAATAGTAAATTAAAAATTAAAAAAACCCGACTGCCAAAAAACAACTAAAAAGTTCAAAACAAGAGCACTTTTCAAGCAGTCTGATGCAGTTGGTGGCATAAAATCTAAGATTTAACACAAATAATTGCCACCAACTGCATCAGACTGCTTGAAAAGTGCTCTTGTTTTGAACTTTTTAGTTGTTTTTTGGCAGTCGGGTTTTTGGTCATAGTCCAGTAATTTCTACGCGATGTGCCTGGGCACCGCTGACATCGCCCAGTTACGGCTCTGGTTGGCAGACAGTGTAATGACCACTAATTGATAATAAAACAGGTTTAAATGGATTAAATAGGGTATATTACAGATTTTTACAGAGTTCGTGGTTGCAGGACGAGTCGTCGTCCTGCAACCATGAACGCTGCAAAGTGTTTGAAACGTCAGGAAAACTCTGTAAAAATCTGTAATATACGCGATTTAATCCGTTTAAACTTGTTTTATTATAATGAGTAATAATCGCGAAAACCTAAGACATTATTATTGATAATGTTGTTGAGTCAAAAAGTTCAACAGAGTCTAACTTGATCGCTGACTGCTATTCATTACTAGGGACTACAACTAAGTCATGGACCTTTTAAAACAAGGTTGCTGAATCCCAGGCCTGTGAGCCGCAGTGGCCCGATGCCAATAAAGCATTTGAATTTGTCCACCAACAGTATTTACAAAATCAGCTTTGTAAAAAAATAAATACCCTACTCCACTCTCTGTAAAACATAGCTATTAGAGGTATTTCAGACTTAATTTTACTGTCAACCTTAGATTTATCGCCAAATATTGATAAATTGTTGGCACAAAAACCTCTTCAAAGGACTCATTGACATTGCTCCAACAAGCCCTTAGGAAGTGTAACAGAGACAGGCTCAAGACAATGCAATGGTGGCAACAAAAGAAAGTGTAATGGAGAAGGTTCATCCCACACTCAACATTGGGTCAGTGGCGAAGGGTCCCTACAATACGATTCCTATCAGCTTCCCTTTGAAAAGTAGCAGAGGCAGAATTGCCTACTATTTATCAAATATTTATAATTAGCTTTTTGTGGCCAGGTAAGCATAAATAAGTAAGCATAAGCAAAAACTGACCCTTTGTCACTGTTTTTTTATATTTTATCAAATAATATATTTTTACTTACAGGCAAATATGATATTGCTTTGGAGATAGCCAACAAAATCACTGACTGTGGTTACATTAATATACCAGAAGACATTCTTTCAGAGTAAGTTATTTTATTTTTATATTTAGGGTAGATTAAAATAATATAACAATAGTCCATTATAAGCTGTTGGTACCTCTTTTCAAATGTAGTCAGATAGACCTCATCTAGCTCTAAAAAATATTGACATGCAAAAATGTTACTTGTAACCTATTTACTAAAATATCATTTAATTTAATTTCACTTCTTTATTAAAATTTGAGGGCTGTAACTTAGCAGTGGCTGAGCACGATCGAAATTACAGTAGGGCAAGATTTAGAAATTCCTTAGTCACTTATACAGTGTAAGATCACTGAGTTGGGGTTTATGGTACCAATGGCTGATTAGTATATATGCTTTTACAAGAAAGATACCTTGTTTCCAGAGTGCAGGTCAGTAGAATACTATTGACTCTTCTAGTGAAGCCACCAGAAGACAGCAAGCTCCCTTCATTGAAGCAACTCTTTATAGACTTGATGAATGATAATGAAAGTGATAGTAAGTGCTCTGCTCACCTTTTTATGGTATACAGGTTCCCTATCTCAGAAATTTAGTATTATATCAACTGATTTATTGTGAGAACTTACTGCGGAAATTGAAGAAAGTATACTCCTACACATTTATGCAAAGAGTAGAATAATATTATACAGTAATAGCAGTTTTTTCAAAATCATCAAAATTCCTTCACAAACAAAATTAGTTATGCGGTCCGGATTTCTTCACTTTATACGTCCAAAAATGATACGGAACCCTCGGTGCGTGAGTACTCGCACTTGGCCGGTTTTTTTAAATTGCCAACAATTGTTGCAATTTTAATCCTTATTTATTTTAATTCCTTTTGAAATAAGAATTCAAATTGCGTCAAAAACTAGTAATCGAAAAAACAGCGGTTTTTGTGGGCGCAGTGACCGTATGTCTTTGGTGGTGGAAAATTTCAAGGGTATGCCCAGGCGCATCTTACCGATCAGCGCGCTGTCTCAGGTGCCCCACGCCCCTCGACCGATGATCCGATTGGACTCCTCTCCTTGTTAGAAGCACAGGAAATATCTATTTCAGTGCAGCAAGGAAATACTTTAATAATTTGAGTCCTTCAACTTTCAGCAATTCCCCTGAACACAGATTTGCGGCTGAAACTCCAGTCAATCATCATCTGCCACACGACAGGAGACATACATTCCCTTATCAGCGTTACTTCCGATACCAAGCAGTTTCTGACTCTGCAGCAAGTTGAACTTTTACACAAATTGGTATCTGACGAGAGAAGTTAGAATAGCTGGTGTGACACAACTGTGTTTAAGATTGATTAAATAAATTGTTGTGAATAGTCACTTTGTAGGTAATTATTTAAGAGATGCGTGTTATGTTATACATATATCATGTTTCTTTTTATGGAACAGAAGATTCTTAAATAAGGCATGCTTGCACGATATTTCGAATCTCGATAAACACAATTAGCGCGCACCATATATATTGTTGCATTTCCATCTATTGTTTGAAACTGACAGAGACAGAATGAAGTTTTCTGTTATGTTTAATGTATTGTGAATTTGTGAGTCATCATGCAAGTCAGCCTAAGCATGTTAGGTATTTAGTATTCTTTGGTTGTTGTATCTCATTTTAGATGCATATTAAAATCTACATGTTAATTAATAAATATTGTAAATTATTTAGATTGAAATATTTATTGTTATATTATAATAAAAAATATATGTTGATTAACACTCAATTTGTATTCCTCCAAAACCTCGTTTTATACAAATGTATACTTCATTACATTTTTTTTTCTTTTTTTTATTTAAACAGATAAAAAAACTTTTTTTTTTGTGTGCTTTCTTGACCATCATGAACACATTTGTCTTAAAAATATTTTTAAGACTTTTTATCAGTACTACTTATATTATCTGAATTAGGTATGATAACTTCTAATTCTTTAGCAAAATCAACTTGATGGTCCATTTGCACAGCTTTCTCTCTGGAGCTACTCTCCTGCACTTTGACCTCATTACCAAAGTCAGCAGCGGTGTCTACTACTGACTTGCTCTGTATGGAATGAGTCCACATCTCCTCAAATTCATCCTCTTCATCCTCCTCTTCATCATCTTCATCAGCACTCTTGTCACTCTTGGGTTTGCCCTCATTAGCCTTCTGCCAGCAGTACTCAAATGGATAGCTGACATTCCGGTTGTCATCAGGTGCGACCTCAAAGCGAGACAACAATGCATTGTAGGTTGTATGAACACCTTCAAGAAAGTTCACATCTATTTCTTCAAAACCGGTGATGGACTTGAACAGGTCCTCACCAGATTTCATGTCAGCCACACCCTTCTTTTCAAAGAACTAAAAATGAGAAGTTTTGCAATAAATAAACAGGAAAAATCATGCAATAAATGAGTTTGTTTATGATGTTAGAAGCATTGCACAATATTTTATTAACACTTATGATAATATTAATGTTTATTTGTTTTATTATATTAGAAATACTTACATTTGCAATGTTACGGCAATCCCTCAGCAAGAACTCCAAACCATTAGGATGATCTGGCTGCACCGACTGGGAAACGTCGATAAACCAGCACTTGTTCTCCCACCACAGAATGTTGTACTCAGACAGGTCGGCATGAATCATGTGCCCGGTGTTGTACAGCTTATGGACGGCCTCGACCACCTCATTGTATACACTCTGCCATTTCTCAGGCTTCAGAATAATATCCCTCAATTTTGGAGCAGGCTTGTTATCCTTCCCAATAAAAGACATCACTAAAATATGTTTCTTCAAGCACACCATATCAGGACAGTTCATGCCAATCTTTTTCATACGGATCATGTTATGCATCTCCTTCTCAGCCCACATATGAACAATCTTGCGTGGGTTCTGCTTTGAGAACCGATCCTTGAAACGGTAATCTGCCTCTATATACTTATCACGAGTTTTGAACTCATTAAGCGTAGTCTTAAATACTTTGATTGCACATTCTTTAGGAACTGTTAAGTCTGGGAACTTAGTGTTCCCATGAGCGTGTAGCACAACTGATTCCTTGCCAGTTGAAATTATTCCGTTGATATCCTCCAACAACTCATTGTTAATAAGTTTAAACAGAATAAGCCTTGTAGGCTCATCAAGCCCCATTTCTGCAGTGGCATGACTTTCTTTACGGTCCAACATTTTGAGTTTACGGGAATTTTGGTGTCTTGTTTGCTCTCTCAAATGATTGAACACAGAATTGGATAGCTTCATGTCGAACCCAGCTCCGTCGCCAGTGCACACCTCCGGGGGGAATGCCATCACACGGCAGGCATTCCTCCTGCCATTGATCACACTGTCATGCTTGGTGACCATCTCTCCATCTTTCATGACATACCCACGTTTAGGCAGGCTCGCGAACTCCTTCTCATTAGTCTCAAAACGATCCCAATCTTTCTTTCCCCTATCAAAATCGTCTTCATCAGAATCTGATTCGTAAATCAAATGCTTGGGCACATTGAAGTAGTTATCGTACGAAACTGATACTTTAGCCTCTCCGTTACGTTTCTTCTCCACCACTTTGAGTTCTTCGTCATATTCTCTATCGAATTGGCATTGCAACACCTTTGCAATGATTGCATCCGAGTTACAGTACTCCTTGACATTCGATGATTCGATGTCATGCAATAATTCGGGTGGTATATCGTTAGACGTACTCACGTGCTGGTCAGACAGCTGTTCAGCGAATTTTATTTCCTCCTGTACTTGGAGCCCTCGTGCTAATTCTTCGGACATGATGTCCGACAAATCTTGTACTTCTGCAGGTGCAGCGATTTTCTTCCAGGGGTTCGACATTTTATTTTAGGAATTAAATCTATATCACAGATATGAAAGTTAATGTTAATAACTTATTGTCCCTGATAAAGCAGGTAATTTATTATTACACAATATGAGTAAATAGTTACGGACGAACACAAACCCTTTGCACAAACCTTTCTCGATTTGACAATTTTGACATTGAACTGATTGTGATTGAACTCGCTAAGTGTCGCTAACATGAGCGTCGCGACAAAATGTTGTCGACCGTTTTGTCTCGCTCTTTCTCGTGCAAATACGAGACAAATGCACGATAAAATCGTCGACAAAATTTTGTCGCGGCACGCATAACGCCCGGCGCGGCAGGGCAGCCGGTGCAAAAATGGTGTGATCGTACGACAACTACAAAAAAATCGTATAGCAAGGAATTTTGAAATGAAGAGATCGTACAACCTACATAAAAGTACAAAGTTTTTATTAAAAATAACAATAATTCGTTTATACCATTCCCCCTCTAAAAAGCTTATTTTATTCACTGAAAACAGTGAATAAAAAGCACTTTTACTCACTGTTTTGATGTTTGAAAATGGAACACACCAATGTATTCGACCACAGATTTAAAGAACCTATGCTAGATGCGGCACGTTATTAGATTGTATGAAAACCGAACGTGTCATCTTTTTTATACCTACGATAACTTCACCCCGGCCATTTAGTGATGTGCTCAGAGTAAACAGAATTGTTTCAATCACTAAGCGTCACTGAGCTAACAGACTTTTTTTAGTACGAACAGTCGAACATGCAGGGCACACTTGGTCGTGGCTTGCCGTATCTAGTGTAAGTGTAATCTGTGTATTCGACCTATATTGATGTGTTCTAAATTCAATTTGATTGGTCGACATTTTCGACAAGGAGTTTAGCATTAGAATAAAAACTGTTTTGTGTTCTTTGCTGTCCTTAGTAAATTGGCGCTATTTTGAATACTGTAAGTTGTACGAACACAAAGTTTAGTGTTACTTTAATCTTTAATTTTGTGTTTGTTTAGTGTTGTTATAATCGATTAAAAATTCATTCTAGTGATGAAGATGTGTTAACACCTGAGTTTGTGAAAGAGAGGGCGGCCGATATAGTGGAAAGGTGGTAAGCTTGCTACCCAAAAAATCACGGCTGGTTTACATCAAAGCCAATTTAACTTTACTTTTTCTTCATTATATGTATATTTTCACTTAAATCTTTCTTTTTCTCGTAGTCATGGTATAAAGTATAGTATGCAACTCTTGAATAAAACGGATTTATATCGAGGGCCATGAATCGCTCGCGTCGCTCAGGATTCTAACACTTGAATCACTCGCTACACTCGTGATTCAATCATCATGAATCACTCCCTACGGTCGTGATTCAATCGTTAGAATCCTTCACTAGCTCGTGATTCATCTATGGCCCTCGCTTTAAATCCGTCCTTTATTCACTAATTGCATAATATACTATTAGTTTTATAAAATAAATGCAATAGAAGAAACAAAGAAACAAAACATATTTATTTGGCACATGCCATAGGTACACACACACAACATAACAAAAAAAAGATTATACAGGGTAAAATTAAAACCAGTGCGGATATTTTAGGTGAAAGTACTCATGAATATGATCAACTTTTAATATGGGACCGACACTGAAATATGAAAAAAAAAATCAGCTGTTCCCTACAAAAATGCACTACAACACGATCAAAATATATGGAACAGCTGATTTTTTTTTCATATTTCAGTGTCGGTCCCATAATAAAAGTTGATCATATTCATGAGTACTTTCACCTCCTAAAATATCCGCACTGGTTTTAATTTTACCCTGTTTAAAAACTTTAAACTACACAAAAAAAAAACTATTTAAGTAGGTACGGTATGTATTAGATTTATTTATACTACGTACAGATCGAGCGAGAGTTTTGGCGAGTCTCGCTCGAGACTGACAAGAAAAAAGTGTTTTTAACAAGTCGCAATTATTACCGAAAGAAAAAAATAATAAGTTTCGTAAAAATGCAAACAAATACAGCCTTTAAATGACTCTATAAAGAGTCTTCATTCAAGTAAAAAATCTACGTACGCGTTTTTTTTTTTTTTTTTTTTTTTTTTTTTTTTTTTTTTTTTTTTTTTTTTGGCAATTGAGCCGATGTCGACTATTCTGCCAGCGTCATGTTGGGACGGCAGCGCAGCGAGGCGAAGCGAGCCGTCGAACTTTGTACTTTGTGGTAGGTATGTTAGTAAGCTGAAAGGACAAAAACATGGGTTAGTAGTTATTATTCCTATTACACATAATAGATACATATTTTTATTTACATATTTATATAAGATATGGTAATAAACATCACAAACAAGCTGTACAGAATACATACATAGTTATTACGCACCAGTTAAAATTTTAAATTGTTTTCATTTAAGAATTTTGCTAGGATTTTTATGGTTTTGGGGTAGAAGTGGGATAGTAGGGAATGAAAATTAATTGGTAGAGGAATTTTACATTTAGAAAGAGTTAGATAAAGGTCGATAGATTTGGAATTCAGGGGGCAGGAAAAAAAGATATGTTCCAAAGTACCCTCCGCAAGACCGCACTCGCACAGGGAACTGTCCAGGACGTGGATCTTCTTCAGAAACACTGGGCTACAACAATGTCCGAGTCTCAGTCTACACAGCGACGAAACAGTTCTCTTGGTAAGTTTTTGACATTTAAAAAACCAAGGTTTCCGCTGGATATCAGGCTGTATAGCTGCGTAGTAAGCACCCTTGGCTTTCGAAGTCTCCTTCCACGTTTTTGACCACAGGTCGAACAACTTTGGTTTGGCACCATTCCGCAAATCGTAGTTGTGAGCTACGTAGTACTTTCGATCAACTGGATTTGATGTGGCAAACTTTGCTAACGAATCAGCGCACTCATTGCCAGCAATACCCGAGTGACCAGGAATCCAAGTTATCTCGATGTCCAAGCCGTCTTGGGAACAGTCAAATAGCAAGCTTTTAATTTCCATAATGATCTTGCTGTGGATCTTACTATAAATTTGATTTTGTTTTAGGGCCTGAATGCTACTACGGGAATCCGAAAAAATTACTGATTTTGTTATTTGGTGGGATTTAATGAAGTGTATGGCTTCTAAAATACCAATACACTCTCCTGTAAACACTGATGCTTCTGGAGGACATTGAAACAACAAAGCAATTTTGGAATTTTGAAAATATACTGCCACTCCTGTACATCCTGTTGCGGATAATTTTGATGCATCAGTGTAGAAAAAACTCCATCCTTCCCAGTAACGTTTGATAGCTGATTCGAAATCGCTTCTTACATCCTGGGAATTCCTTGATATACTGAGTCCCAAAACGACTTTGGGCTCGAAATGAACTGTTTCATATGCGGCGGAGAAGATGGGGAGAGTTGGATATTGACAAACAGGTGACGAGAGGTGTTTAAGCTCTCTGTACCTATTCATCAATAAAGGGACTGATTTTTTATTCCAATAAGGAGAATTATTGAAGGAAAGGGCTATTTGTTCTAAAATTGGTAGTAAAGGATGGGATGAAAGGGAATAAACTTTAGATAAGAAACGATCTGCCAAGTATTGCCTTCTTAGATTTAGGGGAGGTTCAGCACATTCAACCTGAAGCGCATTGATGGGAGAGGACTTCATGGCTCCGATAATAATTCTAAGACATTTGGCCTGGGTACTGTCTAGTTTTTTAAGCGCTTCTTTGTTGCAGGGCTCAATTAGAAAGCAACAGTAGTCCATAGCACTTCTGGTCAGCGCATTATAGACTAGTTTGAGTGTGTAGGGGTGAGCTCCCCACCACACCCCAGCCAAAGCCTTGAGGATCGATACCGAACGTTCACACTTTTTGACCGTGTTGTTAATGTGGTCAATCCCAGACAATCTTGAATCCAAAGTTACTCCCAGGAATCTAGCGCTCTCCTTGACTGGAATGATTTGTCCGTCAATATTAATATTTACCTGGGGAATTGAACGTTTGCGAGTAAATATGACCGCTGTACTCTTTGGTGCACTTAAAGACAACCCGTGATCAAGCAGCCATTGGTTTAGTGAGGACAGGGAGACGTTCATCGATTGAGCGGCATCCTCAATGGAACTGCCAGTGACCAGTAATGCAATATCGTCAGCATACTGAAGGATTTTACAGTCAACATTTAAGGAAGACGAGAGGTGAGCTGTATAAATATTATATAGTAGGGGACTTAGAACAGATCCTTGAGGTAACCCTCTCCAGACTGTTCTTTGTTCAGAGTCAACCCCAGGAATTCTCAATTGAATGACGCGGTTGGTAAAGATGCTACCAATGATACGACAAATCCTAGCCGGGATTCTCAGCTCATGCATCTTTTGCCTGAGAACAGGGAGGAGGACCGAATCATAGGCAGCTGATATGTCCAGAAAGACGGCCACCACCGACTCATTCCCGCTAAGGGCCAGCCGGACCGCTGATGTGAGCATAGCTACACTATCAGCTGTGCCCAGTCCTTTCCTAAAGCCGAACTGAGTCGACGGGAGCAGCCCTCTGCCCTCCACCAACCACTCTAAACGATTTTTAATTAAATGTTCCAAAAGTTTTATAAGTATGGACGATAGAGCAATAGGTCTGTATGAACAGTGATCATTAGGGTCTTTACCGGGTTTCAAAATCGGAACAACCACTTGAACCTTCCAGTCTGCGGGAATGTAGCCAGAAGTAAAGCAAAAGTTAGCCAAGTCCAGGTAATATTGGTGAGTTTTTATACCGGCTTTAGAAATAAAGGAGTAAGGGAAACCATCCACTCCAGGTGCGGAGTCTTTAACATGGGATACCACCGTTTTAAGCTCTTCCAAGCTAAATGGCATATCCATTGGATCGTTAGCGTTAATTACCTCAAGGCTGGCATCATAACTGTCGTCTACACCTGGAACATAAGCTGGGGCAATTTTGGAGAAAAACTGGTACCCCAGTTCTTCTGTGAGGCTGTTGGAGGAGACAGGTGTTAAACTGCTCCTAAAGCATTTCACCTTTCGCCACACAACGGACGCCGGAGTAGATGGATTCAGCGAACTGCAATACCTTGACCATCCTTCTCTTTTCTTTTTTTTTAAAAATTTCCTGGACTTAGCCAACATTCGCTTGAAAGCCATGAGGTTATCCAGGTTCATATTGCAGTTAAATGTTCTTTCAGCCTCATTCCTGGCTCTGATCATGTCAGTGCATTCCCTATCCCACCATGGCGGAGAAGGAATTTTACCAGATTGGGGTTTTTTTAGAGGGAAGCAATCATCTGCAGTAGAGGAGACAGAGGAAGAAAAGGACGAGAAACATTCCTGGGCATTATCCCTGTTGATTTTTGGAAGCGAAGATACTCTTAAATCTAAAATTTTTGAATATAAATCCCAATCTGCTGAATTTAATCTGTATTTTAAAAGGGGAGGGGAAACTTTAACAGGAACATTTTTAGAAGGGAATTCAATCATGATGGGGTAGTGATCACTTCCATAAGTCATGTCCAAGCGACGCCAAATGAGAAGACTAGATATATTGGATGAGCAGAGTGTCAAGTCAACACAACTATTACTCTGTCCTGGTGTAGATCTACGTGTGGAACTGCCGTCGTTAATAACACATAGGTTGATATCATCCAATATATCCACTAAGCCTATGCCAAAGTTATCGCACGTATCTGATCCCCAACGATAATGATGACAATTAAAATCACCCATAACAAGTATTGGACCGCTAACACTGCATAACAAATTTCTAATAACCGAAAGATATTCAAGTTGTGGGTGCGCAATATAAAAAGAAAAAATAAATATGTCCTCAGCCTTAACAGCAACAACATTTATGCTGTCGCCAACGAAGGGTAGAGGAATTGGAGAGAATGATACTTTGCTATTGATGAGCAAAGCACATCCTCCGTATCCATCAGATCTATCATGACGAACATTGACGAAACATGGCATCCTGAAATTACTGACAGGTAAAAGCCACGTCTCGGCAATGCCGCAGATTGATGGTTTATATTTGTTTAATAAAAAAGAGAGATCAGGTTTCCTGGGAGTAATACTCCTCACATTCCATTGCAGGAAAGTCAGGGCCATTATTAATGTAATTTAAAATTGCTGAAAGTTTTATGGCAACGTGGTCAGGTATTGAATGTGTCGAATTGGCAAGAACAGACATTAGCATATTTGTAATTAAATTTAAAACATTTTTAGAGTTATCTTGGTATGTAATTGGCTCTTCAACTTCTGTTGGAAGAGCGCAGCCATTTTTGGACGGGGAAAAGGAATAATTTTGAGTGAGAGCCTGATGTGCTTGTTTGTCATAACTAGGCGAAAGGGGGACACGGGGTTTGGGTTTAAGGAATACCGTTTTACGGTATGACTTTTGTGATACAGGAATTGGGCTTGAGGAAGGGGATTGGGATTTATTTAATTTGTTGCGCAGGGAGGATTTCGAAACGTCGGCATATGATCGGGTAACAGGAGGGAATACACGATTTGCCTCCACATATGAAATAGCCTTTTCCGCCATCAGAGCTTTTATGCTCTTCTGACGGCCCAGTTCTGGACAAGCACTGTCATTTGCGAAATGATTACCCGAACATGAAACGCAATAACCTAACTCGCGAGAAATTTGACATCCGTCGCCAGGGTGATCTTCGCCACATTTAAAGCAGCGTGGTTTTGAACGACAGAGAGTCCGAGTGTGACCGAAACGACAGCAGTGGTAACACTGGATGGTGGGAAATGTATATAATTCGACTGCAAGAGCCGAGTAAAAACAGAAAACACGTTTAGGCAGAACCTGACCATCAAAAGTGAGTACCACTGTCTGCGTTGGTTTCCACTCAGGTACACCAGATGATGTCACCTTGCGGTTCATCCTCCTGGCCTTAATAACTACACCACATCCAACTGGAACCTTAATGTTTTCTACAATTTCATCCTCCGACCATTCAGTGGGGATATCCCTAACAATACCCATGCGTGTTACATTAAATTGTGGGATAGATGCAATATAATTGTTTTGGATGAGGATGGTATTTACCAGAAAACTGTTGGCGTCCTGATGTGAGGTGAATTCAACAGATACGCGATTTCTACCTAAACGTTTGACCCCATCAGGGCGTATGTTACTGATGTTGTGCTTCATCAAGAACATACCAAACTTGACTGGATGTAGCACAGTGCCTGAAGTCTGATCGTCTTTTAAGGAAACATGAACAACATACGGAGGATTGTCCTTAGGTGTGTATAAACGTCTACCGATTATATTTTTTGCCATCTTAGGCGGGATGTTTGTAGTGACCGGGGGGGAAACAGCGGGTCTCTTCCGACTTGAGATGTCTGTGTCCATGGGATCTTGCGTGGGTATATCTGTCTCTTGGGGTAGGGTAATAGTAAGAACAGGGGAGTATTCGAAAGGTTTAACAGGGGCAGGAGGACCAGGGTCCGGGGGATCGGGGTCAGGCGGTTTCTTGGAATTCATGATTACTTATATATAGGGACAAAAACAGGTAAAACTAACCTTAACAACACAAAAACAAACACTAAGAATAATCTCGATCAAAGTTTCACACAAATTAGATTCACTAAAATCGAAAAAATTCGTAACACAAACAAAAGCACGTGTTTAACCTTCACCACTACCAACGAAAGTCCTACGTACGCGTTAGGTTGTTTGTTGAGGAATTCCCCGAAACTCATACTTGCCAGTTGAGCACATTCGTTTCATTATGAAATGTTGCCAGATTTGATAGATATAAAAATCTACATCTGGCAGCCCTGCGTCGGACTGTTCATGTGTTGCCAAACCCTACCAAAATTTTCCACAAGAATAGGGTTCTTGACAACATTGAAAATATGCTACAGATTGTGGTCATCCTATCAGTTCATAGCGTAAATAAACTTATTTCACTTGATTTTTAACTAAAATATGTATATTTTTTGCAAATTACACGAAAATAAAATGCAATATTTTTTGTTATTGTAGCTGTGACAAGAACGGCCTGTTGCACTCTAGTGACCTCACACGCTAGTAAGCCAGTGTTGCCAACTTATTTTTAGGGTAAAGAATTCTTTAGAGTAAATTTGAGGGTAAAATTTTAGGGAGCGCCTCCGCAGCCGGCGCCGAATAGGCTCCCAAAAATAATGTCGTTAGGAACCGGAGTAGCCTTGGAGTAGCAGTGATACCAGACGAAAATAATTGCAAACTACCGTAGCAGCAGATTAATGTTGCCGTGTTTTAAGTTGAATTAAATACCTTAGATTGACTTTTAAATTAGTGTCAATGTAAAACAAAATACAACTTTTTTGGACTTACAAGGGGGATGGAGGTGGTCGATGGAGCCCCGGTACGCGGAGCCTATTTCTATCTCTAAAGGTTAAAAGGTTAAAAGTAACCTAACACGAAGGGGTTGACGGGGGCTTCGTTCGCTCGCTTACTGAAGCCCCCGTCAACCCCTTCGAACCTAACCTGTCCGTGTCGGGGTGTCCAAGTCCCCGAGCTCGCTTCGCTCGCTCTTGGACCCTAATTAGGTATGTTACTCAAATGAAACATGAAATGTTTTTTTAATTATGCCAAATTGCCAACTCCCTTTCCCGCTTTTTTTCCAAAGTCAGCGCCGGCTGCCAATTTAGCAACCGGTGCCGGCTGAAAATTTAGGACACGGCGGTGGTCGCGGAGTCACTTCTAAAATTTTAAGGTTAGATTTCGTATTGTTGTTATGATTACTAAAGTTTATGGGCTTTTTGGTAAGCAATACATGTAGGTACCTAAGTATTTGAATTGAATTTGACTTAAACAAACAAGTTCAGCATATTTTTATTGTGAAACATGACCAGTGATTAAGAAAGAACTTGTTTTATTGTATATCTAAAACCAAAACTTTAGCCAGGTATTTTTGTATAAATAGTTATGATTTTAGAGTAAAATTAATCAGGCATTGGGGTAAAATGAAAATAGTTATGATTTTAGAGTAAAATTAATCAGGCATTGGGGTAAAATGAAAATCTAGCTTGGCAACACTGGAGTAAGCACGGCTTTGATAGATTGTAGTTTGCGTTTTATGTTTTTTGGGTGCTATATTTGATCTTAGAGCTATTTCTGAAGCTGTTTTCATAGAAATCTTCTATCTAGTGGCATAAATATTAATATCGAATCTCAAAATGGAGTCAAATTTTGTGAAAGCTGATACGACCTACCTAAGATAGACGCATTTATCGTTGCACTTTTCTTTAAGAATAACGCTGATTATTATGCTGCGGAACTTAAAAATGTAAAAACAGCAGTGTAAGTACCTACCTCGCACATATTTATTTACAAATCTCTTGTATAATAATTCAGAAGTTTTGTGAAATCTCATTTTAGGTTATGTTGATAAAAACTCAGAAACATCACCTATAAATTCTTTTGTGTCATGAATCATGATGGACTCCTTAAAGACGTATTTGTACATTGTGGAACTACACACCATTTATACGCCATTATAGCCAATAAAAATGAATTATTGATGAAATTAATTTCAGCTGCACCGTCTGTCTTGTTGACAAAGCTCGTTTACTAGCGTGTTACGTCACTTCCGTCAGAAACAGCGTTTTTGGAGCGGTTTTGGAAATTTATACTTTATCACTGATTTTTATTGATAAATACAGTAGATCTTCCTGAAATATCAATGTAGTGTGCTTATAATATAGTGAAGATTAATATAAACCATTTCCCAAAATGAGTCAAAATGCGTATTTTGTAAAATCCCTAAAACCTCTAAATATAGGTTCAAAGATAATAGGTACTTCTCTGAGGCACCACTGCACGACCAAATCATGTGATAAAATAAAACATTACATACTAAGGCCACACAGGCTGCGTGTGTGAATTAAACTGGTGTATAATTTAATAATATGACCTCTCACGCACTCACAAAAAAATGATTTCTCCATCCTGCTGTCGTTCTATTCTTGCTGTTCGATTTATTAGCAGTTTGTTTATTTAATTCTTTATAATTTATAAAAAATAACCCAAAATATTCCTGCCTGTCATTTCTTACGGGGAAAATCCCAAAGTTGGCAGCACTGTCTTCGGATTGGATTGGCGGGATTTACGGATTGGCCTCAATATTTTTTTTTTTGGCAACTCGCGATTTGCGGAATGCCGCTAACAGGACTTCGTATTCAGGCCCAGGGTCGCTGTAAGCGGGTGAACAAGGTGTGCTCCGCACACGGACGGCTTGTCCAGAGGGGCGGCAAATAGAGCGATCGACATCAAGTCAGTTATTTAATACCCACAGCGCAGGCCCAAAGAAACTCGGCACCCTAGGCGAATAACAGAATGGCGCCCCTTCATACGAAAAATGTATAAAAAATAAAACATAAATGTAACAATGATAAGGCGTTCATTTAAGATCTGTAGGTATTTAATATAATAAATCTATGAACTAGTGATACAGAATAATTAAGTATATGGCGTGTGTCAGATGTCATCATGACAATACTGATCTTTTAGAACGACACTAGATGTCTCTACTTTACATCTCCCTTTCTATAAACTAATGAACTGAAAATTACATACTTAGGCAATACTTAGGTATTCTACTCTTTGAAACATTGGTTTACAATTTAAACTTTTTAAGACTCAGAAATTTGCATTACAATTTAATACTTGAGATTATACATAATAATACTTAACATATAAGATTACAAGATGATCTAGGTATTCAAATTTTATAATTAGTTAAGTACATACCTATTACCTATGTAATTATAGATTTTAGATACATTGTTGCAAGTTGTTACAAATAACAGTTTAGTATTATTAAAGATTAAGTCTATTTACTGGTTTAATTATTCTACCAAACCTTGATGTTCGTAGTACTGTTGCTGGCTGAGCCAAGTTTGACTTCTGCGTATGATTGGAAGTGCTTGGTGATGAATGTGTTGATGCTGGGGGTGACTGAGGAACAGCAGGTGATTGAGCTTGTGCTGGTTGCTGTTGTACCGCTGGTTCATCTGTGTATTTAGTTTCAGGGACTACCACTCTGTTGCTGGTTATGTCTGCTTGTGTCTTGTACAGATGACTGAAGTTTCTTCGTAAGATTTGGCCTTGATCTGTTTGAATGATGACTGATATAGGTAAATCTTCAGGCTTTTCTACCACTCTTGCCCCTTCCCAGTATCGATGAGAAACTTTGTGTCTGACTTTATCGTTGATTTCAAAATTGCCTGGTCTTGTAGTATGTTTGTTACTGTAGTTAGCTTGTTTCTCTCTTAGCCGCTGTAGTTCAGCTGTGACTCCTTCTATTATTTTCGGTTTTAAATTATTATCACTTGTAGGTATAGGAGATCTAGTAATTCTACTGAAAAGACGTTGGTTAGGTGAGCCTAAATGATCATTTCGTGGTGTATTTCTCCAGTTTAATAATGCAAGTTGAACATCTGACTTGTCGATACTACATTTTCTTAGTATGTTCTTTGCTGTTTGAACAGCTTTTTCAGCAAGTCCATTTCCTTGGTGGTGATGTGGACTGGATGTGACGTGGTTAAATCCCCACTCTTTTTGAAAGGTCCTGAATTCTCTAGACATATATTGTGTTCCATTATCACTTTGTAGCTCTTGTGGTACTCCATGTACAGAAAACCATTTTTTAAGTTGTTCAATTACTTCATATGATGACTGACCCTTTAGCTGATGGAAATCTAGATATCCGGAGTAACTGTCACAGATTACTAAGTATGTTTTTCCTTTCAATTCAAATAAATCTGATGCAACTATTTGCCATGGAAGTGTAGGGATCTTTTTGACTAGCACTGTATCTTTGATGTTGTTTCTTTGTGTTTGTTCACAGACAGAGCAACCTTTGACTAGTTTTATAATATCATAATATTGTCCTTTCCAATAAAGGAATTGTCTGGCTCTTCTTAAGCAACTTTGTATGCCTAGGTGTCCTTGATGAATATGCTTTAACATCTTGGGAATTTGTGATTTTGGCACTACAATTTTATCACCTTTAAAAATAATTCCTTTGAGATAGCTTAGTTCTTCTTTAAAGTTAAAATAATGTTGTAGTTCGGTTGGAAGTTCTGTGACTTTTTCTGGGAAACCTTGTATTATTGTCTTGAGAAGTGACTGTAAATGTGGATCTTCTTTTGTAGCATTAATTAGTTCTTCTTTAGCGTCTAATGACATAGGTAGTATAACTGCAACGTTCAAATTTTCTTCTTGTTCATATTTCAGGTTAGATGCATCACAGTCTCGACTAAGAAAGTCTGCTAAGGGTATTTCTGTGCCCTTTTTAAATATGACTTTTGGTGAGTATGGTGCAAGATTGAACATTATGCGTTGCAACCTCGCTGGAGCGGATTGTATGTTTTTCTTGAAAATTGTCTCAAGTGGTTTGTGGTCAGATTCCACTGTGAGTTCTTTACCATAAACATATTCATGGAATTTCTTACATCCAAATTGTATAGCAAGTGCTTCTTTCTCTATCTGTGGATAATTTTGTTCAGATTTAGTCAATGTTCTTGCTCCATAGGCTATTGGTTGTCCTTCTTGAAGAAGTGCCGCTCCTATGTTCTTTGAACTTGCATCTACTGTTAAAGTTACGGGTTTGTTTACATCATATAGTCTCAGTACTGGAGGACTTTGAAGTACTCGTTTTATTTTATTGAGAGCTGCTTCATGATGAATTTCCCATGTAAAACTTGTATTTTTATGTAACAAATCTCTTAGTGGATTTGTTAGGTCTGACATGTTGGGTATAAATTTGTTTAGGTATGTGATCATCCCAAGCAGTCTCTGTAGCTCTGTTTTATTTGTTGGTGTTTTCATTGCTTGTATAGCTTCTACTTTGTCTGGGTCTGCCTCTAATCCGTTAGCTGAAACAATGTGTCCAAGGAATTTTATTCTTTTTGCTTCCAGAATGCACTTATTTTTATTAAGTTTGAAGCCTGATTTGTTTAGTACTTTGATGACTTCACCAACAGTTTTGCGTAGTTCTTCTCTACTTTTTGCATGTATAAACATATCATCGATGGATACTCTCACATTTTTAATTTTACTGAGCAAATTTGTTAAGATTTCTTGGAATATTTCAGGTGCTGAGGATACACCAAAAGGGAGTCTCTTGAAGGAATATCTTCCCCATGGAGTAGCAAATGTTAATATCTTTTGTGTTCTTTCTGATAATTTAATTTGCCAAAATCCTTTAGTGCAATCTAATAATGCAAAGTATTTGGAGCCTTTGATGTCAGCTGAAATCTCTTCTATAGTAGTGAGTGGAAAATGACGTCTCAGAATATTTTTGTTTACATCAGATGGATCAATACAGATTCTTATTTTACCTTTTTGTTTGACAATTACCATAGGGCTCACAGCAGGAGTAGGTTCTGTTTCTGGTTTTATGACATCTAACTTTACCATTCTGTCAAGTTCTTCTTTTACCTCAGCTCTTATAGCATGTGGAATTCTTCTTGATGGTTTAATCTCGAGTTTTGGGTTCTCAATTAGGTCGATATCATATTCATAATCCTTGTAGCAGCCTAAACCTTCGAATATATCATCTGTGCATTGACTTTCCTTCAATGTTTTAACTCTTGCAATAAGTCCCAATTTCTCACAGGTATCAAGTCCTAGGATCGGAGTGACTTTTTCTTGCACTACTTTGAATACAATGTTTGTTTCTTCATTTTTTAGTTTGCATAGTAGCTCTGTTTCGCCTAGAACTGCCATTTTATCATCTGTATAACTTATTAAATTTCTTGTTCGGCTTGATTTCAGACTTGCCTTTGTTTTGTCCATCAAGTGTCTCGGTAATACGTTGCATTCTGCTCCTGTATCTAGTTTGACTGTGAACTTAACATTGCCAACTTGTATGTTTTCAGTCCAGTTCTTATTTTCTCCTGCACTTATAGCAGATATGTATATATCGTCTTCAGAATTTGAACTTTCTTCTAATGCATTCACTCTATTTTTTTGTTTAGGGTCGTGTTTCTTCCTCGTTCTGCACATTTTCGCGAAATGACCATTTTTATTACACTTGGTGCACGGTTTGTTAAAAGCTGGGCATTCTCTAATTTTATGCATTGTCCCGCATCTTCTGCAGTCAAAATTTTCGTTTTGTTCTTTTTTGATATATTTATTTTTCACTACTAAGACTTTATCTGTTTTATTTTTACTTTCAAACTCATCTAGTTGTTTGGAAGCTTGTTCGCTTGTTTTGCAGATATTTATCGCTTTTGTCATGTCTAGGTTGTCTTCTGTCAATAATTTTTCTCTTACTTGATTAGATCTAATTCCAAATACGGTTGGAGTGTAGCCTTAGGGGCTCTATGGAGCAAGGACTTAGAAAAATTTTTCATGTTTTTTTTTTTTTACTATTTTCGCGTTTTTTTTTTTTTCTCGTATAGATCCTATTTATAGGAACAATTTTACTTCTGAGAAGTATGGTCCTACGACGCACCGTTTCCGAAATAGGAGACTTCGAATTTTTTTTTTTTTTAATTCTGCATATGTTTTACTGAAATGCATAGATCACTTTCTAATAATAAAAAAAAAATTGGAAGAAAAAAAATTTTTGAAAATTTTTTTCAAAATTTTTGCAAGTCCCAAAAATTTTTTTTTCTTCCAAATTTTTTTTTGTTATTAGAAGTGATCTATGCATTTCAGGAAAACATTTGCAGATTTTTCATTTTTTAGTTGAAAATTTTCTAAGTCCTGCGCCCCTAACCTTACTCAAGGTGGAAACTAGCAGGACACTTAGAATAATTTTGACAAAAAAAAAAAAGTTTTCTAAACCGCCCGCTTTTTACCACATCGTATATTTCCGACCTAGACAAACAATTTCTTTCCTGAAAACTTTTTCGTGCGAGCTACCATAACGGGGTAATAGAGACGTCAGTAAAAATTAAAAAAAAAGTCGAAGTCATATATTTTGGAAACGGTGCGTCTTAGGACCATACTTCTCAGAAGTAAAAATGTTTGTAAAGGTGTATTCTATGCCATTCATTAAAAAAAACCAGATAAAAAAAAAAAAAATTTTAAAAATTTTTGCAAGTCCCAAAAATTTTTTTTCCAATTTTTTTTTTGTTATTAGAAGTGATCTATGCATTTCAGGAAAACATTTGCAGATTTTTCATTTTTTAGTTGAAAATTTTCTAAGTCCTGCGCCCCTAACCTTACTCAAGGTGGAAACTGCAGGACACTTATAATAATTTTGACAAAAAAAAAAAAGTTTTCTAAACCGCCCGCTTTTTATCACATCGTATATTTCCGACCTAGACAAACAATTTCTTTCCTGAAAACTTTTTCGTGCGAGCTACCATAACGGGGTAATAGAGACTTCGGTAAAAATTAAAAAAAAAGTCGAAGTCATATATTTTGGAAACGGTGCGTCTTAGGACCATACTTCTCAGAAGTAAAAATGTTTGTAAAGGTGTATTCTATGCCATGCATAAAAAAAAAATATGATTAAAAAAAAAAAAATTTTTTCAAAATTTTTCTAAGTCCCAAATTTTTTTTTTTCTCCCAAAAATTTTTTTTTTCTTCCAATAATTTTTTTTTTATTTTTTCTATGCCTTTCATAGAGCCCCTAAGCGTATACTCCAACTCCTACACTCCGCCCCTAAGGCGACTCTCTGACCCCAAATACTATTTTATCTTTTAACATTTCGTCAAGTAAGTTTCCGAATTCACATTTACTTGCCTGAGTTTTTATTCTAGTCAAAAACTCGTTGAATAGTTCGTCTTCGGTTTGTTCAATCTTGAAAAATATATATCTTTCGAAGGATACATTTGTCTTTGGCGCAAAATACTCTTTAAACCTGTCTTTGATAATTTGCAGGTTATTTTTGTCTGCGTCACTAAGATTGAAACCGTTGTAGATTTCGATCGCATCCGGGCCTATCACGGCCATAAATGTTGCTGCCTGAACCTCGGCTGGCTTTTTGTTTAGTTGAATGGCAGTGGCATACCACTCGAATTGCTGCAGCCACTTTTTCCAGCTCGTTGATTTGTCCGAGTCAGTTTGTAGGTTACATGGCGGCTTAATTCCGGATACTCCGTCGTTCGTGGCCATTTTACGACTTTCTCGCTTATTTCTTTTTATTTAATACTTTTTTATCACTTCTGACACCATGTAACAATGATAAGGCGTTCATTTAAGATCTGTAGGTATTTAATATAATAAATCTATGAACTAGTGATACAGAATAATTAAGTATAATGGCGTGTGTCAGATGTCATCATGACAATACTGATCTTTTAGAACGACACTAGATGTCTCTACTTTACAATAAATGATAATACTAGCCGGGGAATACCCACTGCTTGTGTGTAGGTACACTAGGTACTGCTATACGGATACACTCTACGCGGACCTACTCTACTAGTAGTCGTCTAGAGTAGTAGTAATCTAGAGCTGGTGCTCTACGCTGAAGAAGCGCCATGCCGCCCTCTAAATTCGAGCGCCCAAGGCCGCTGCCTATATGGACGGGTCGGCACCACAGAACAATATTACACTAGCGAGGCCGGCACTGAATACCCACAACGAACACCAAGGCGCCATCTCTGATCTCCACGGGCGAGTTTATCGCGACAATTCCGCTCCCCTATCGTTACCTCCACGATACAACGTTTTTCGCCAGCGTATCGTCGCGACTCGCCGCGCAACCGAGACGTCTCATCGCGTTTCACAACTGTATTGGAAGGCCTTAGTTTGGTATTCGTTGAGTGCGTCGCGTAGATCAACGGACGCGCAGCGCGTACGCCGCGTTGCGTGGCGATATCGCCCTGAGTCATCGACGTTTTCGCATCGTCGCGATAAATTCGCCCGTGGAGATATGGCGCCTCACGGCTTCAGCGTAGTTTGTCGGTTGGCAAACTACGCAGGGGTGGCATAATCGGTATTGCACACGGGCGTTCCAACAGCTAGCGGCGGGCCTGGATAAGTGGGCAGCCGAGCCTACGTTTTTTTTTTTTAAAACTATGCCCCAAGAGAGGAAATCTCCTGTGTCGTGGGTGAGTTTACAAACACATACACAAACAGCCAGACCTGTGTGCAATGCGGGAATCGAACCCGCAACACGTCGCGCAGCAGCCAATCTCTCAGCCACTGCGAGAATCGTGCGGTCTACAAGGTATATATTAAATTCTACAAGGTAATATTATTTCAGATGAAGGCAAAATAAAACTACTGAATTGATTTTTCCTTTATATTTTTAGCCTAACATTCACTTTGTCACTTTCTTACTGACACTCTTTACGCTGGCTTGTTGCGCCTTGAGAACCTTGACGATCTTCTGCTCCTCAATGAGGAAAGCTCTGACGATACGCTGCTTGACGCACTTGTGGCAAAGAACACCTCCGTAGACACGCTTCACGGTCTTCTTGCGGTAGCAAAGACGGGAACGCTCAGCGGGCCTTGCAGGCTGGATACCGCGCAGTTTGCTCTTGCACTGGCCACATCTCGGGATCTTCTTGGGCTTCTTAACATACTGATAGACAAGACGTCCACCTGGAGTCCGTACTCTGAAAATTTAAAAATTTTGGCTATAGAAATTGTTATAAAAGTTAAGTTTTTATTATTTAAATTAACAGCAATATTAGAAGTATTTATTGAGATTGACACACTTATCACATCATTACTAGTGCCATATAAAACCTGTTAACAAGTCTTAATAATATCAATAGGCAACTTCATTTTACCAAGACTCCGCCCCTAAGGCGACTCTCTGACCAGAATATGGCATTAGGAAAGGTCAAATAATGCTTAAGTTACAATGGATGTGAAAGACTATGATGGGACAACTACATTATTAGGGTATAAGATGAAAAATCTTCCACTTTAAAACAATTAATAAAACAAGTAGATAATTAAAAGGATCTGTAGTGTTTGCTAGTAAAAACATTACGCAAAATACGCACTCAGTCGTGGAGATGCGGAAAATAGCCCGCTATATGTACTATCAATAAAAGTAAAAACATTGTTTTGGAGATGCACAAATTTTTTAGTGTAATCATCGCACAATTCAGACATTTGGTTTGAAGGCCGGCCAGGACTTTATATGTACAAAACTTGAAGAAAGTGAGTCCGACAAGACAACACTGGTAATTTTGAGGTTAACTTGTAAATAAGAAATAATTCTGAAGTTTTTGTGTCATATTTAATTGATATGGGACAGCTCTTGTACTTGCAGAGTTCTAGTAGTAATTTCTAATGCATTATCTGACAAAATACTCACATTCTCCTTTGGTTCGATTTAGTATTGTACGACAAACGTCGTCTGAACGTAAGCCGCTGAACCATTTTGAAGCTGAAATATGAAATAAATTATAAGTAACACGGCTCCCACTAATCAAATCACTATGTTCTTTTTAAATATCTTGGAATTATCGTGAGATTGAGATAGATTTTATTAAAATATTTTTGTAACACACAAATCCCAACCTATTTGACAGCTGTTGACAGGAAAAGAAAAACAATCCTGTTTATGGCAACATATACGGCAAGCACAGAGTATACGATGGTCCATTACTTTTATTTGAATATCATCATCTTTTAATTTTTGTATTAAATAAGTTGTATGGAGAAAAAATACTGTAAAAGACGGAGAGTGTGACTATCTATCTCTAAAAATACATAAATAACATAAATTACTAATTTGTAAGATATTTTCTCCGGCTCCGACTTAAAAATACTAATTAAATTTTACTCTTGAATAACTTAAGATTTTTATTAATACATAGGTAATCATGGATAATATCATAACAACGTAATATTACTTAATATACATTGAAGAGTACATGTAAGAAAAGTAAGCTAAGTTAAACTAAGTTTCTACAGCGGGTATCCGAATTTCGAAGGCGAATATTGTATTTTTCCTCTGGTAACAATTTATTATCAGAAAAAACAAAATGGCTGCCGGTTTGTAATGTTTGTGGTGATGTTTCTCTGTGTTTAACTTTAAAGTTATTGAAAGTGAATTTTGAGTGAATTCTTCAGAAAATGGGTAAGATAATACATTATTGTAATGATTTTTCACTTTATCAATCAAGGCTTTCCTTCCCTTTGTGAAGAATGTGCCTCCTTGCGGTGCTCAGAAGTCAGATGTTTATGATGATGATCCGGATGGACTCTATTTCAAGAAATGTGTTGTTATTCTATGAATAATATTGTAATATTTTTAATTCTTTACATAAAATGTAGCGATTTCATTTGTGTGCTATTATGGCATGAATGAATGCGAAGATTCTCAATTGTTTTAAAGTGGCCCATACAAAAACAGTAGTTTACTCAGCTTGTTGGAGGAGCGAGAAGGAGAGTTTATTTTGTTTAAACGACAATACTTGTAAATAATTATCTTAGAAATACTACAAGTGCTTAATCAAATATTGTTATTTTACGTTTTCTTTTTTAATGTATTTTTGCGTCAATTTTTATCTTCAATAGTTCAAATAGTTTTCAACAGATGCCACTACTTGTCGAATTTTTTTTTTTTTTTTTTGTATTTTGACCTGGTAACTGGACCTTTAGGTCAACTAGTCGAAAATTAACTAGCAAATAGGGGTGGAAAAGCTTGAATGTAATATATTTTTTTTTTTACTATTTATGGACTCGCTCGACTAGTGTATTGCATCAGACTTCAGAATTTTTTATATATGTGTATAACAATAAACATGTAGATCATGCCATCCCATAATCCACTGAAAAGCGCATTTTTGGAAAGGCCAATAATCTTATTTTGGCTTTAGATAAGACTATGCCTTAGTTAGACGTAGGTTTATCACGGCTTTCGAATTTTCGGTACAGTAGGTATGGCACAGATTCAACACTGATGTAAAATGATTGTTTTTCAGTACCTACCTACAAAAATATCATTTCCTCTCCTCATACAAAAAAATTATAGCGTTCTGAAAGTATGTGTCGTAAAAAAGCTCCAATGTAAACTACATAAGTAACTACGTCATTCATCCTCGTATGATGTTCACCATGCCGGTATACCTAAAGCTCTGTTCTTGGACCTCGTACGTTAACAATAAACACGTTAAACCTTCACGCCCAGCACGCGTAGCATGACCAAAACCATCTCTATTCTACCAAGAATATACAAAATTCTTTCTATCCAACTCGTTATCTGTTCTGCCGAGCACGCGGCGACCCGTGCTTGGCGGTGTAGACTTTTGTCGACTGAAGAATAGAAACATTTCTTATCTACATTTTAACATCGCCACGCTTAAATCTTACATCTTCCTACAAACTGTCATTTTGTCTATTTTTCGTCGACAAAACTCCTTTTTATAGTGCTCATGCTACGCGTGCAGTCCAGGCAGCCGAGATCTGTCCGTGCAGACCAGGGACAGATCTCGGCTCAATCTTTTGTCCCAGAAAATAAAGACTTGGAACTGCATCGTATTTGCGTCGTACTTTTAGTCAGTCTGTCCGTTTAAAGTTTAGTGATTCGTGTGCTTTACGCGATACAGTTTATGCTTTATGCGTGCTCCATCGTAGACCACACCATTGCTTAAAATCAGGCGAGATGGCGGTCAAACGCAAGCCTATTATCCAATAAAAAAAAATAAGTTAAAAAGTTCTCTGGCGACTTGCTACTCCTGCTAGTCGACGCTGCGCTGAGTTTCAGAGCCACTGAGCGGAAAGCGGAAAAGCCATGACGGCATGAATCTTGCTGTTCATTGAAAGTTATTTCAACACAGAGCTACCACTGAAAATGTAAAAGGAAAGAAAGACCTATTACTGGAGAATCGGACAGATGCTTTGCTATACGTTTGAAATTTTATAATGATGAATGTCGCAAGATGTGGCATGCAGAAGGATTCCCGCAGGATGCATCCTGGGACCACATAACTTTCACGGAAGAAACAACGCCCAAAAGGACTGACGAAAGCTAAATAAGTGTGTGTAATGTGAATAAAGAAAACGCGGTTCACAAAATCAACTTCGCCAATTGACAAGACAATAAAAACAATTCCGGGACAGGTTTAACAGTCTGTAATTTTCCGTCATTGTCCGGAATCGATTTTTTGGAGCACAGAGTTTTTATAACCATTTATATCCATTCTTATACCATAAATATGCTTAAGACTTGACTGCTGAGTTTTGGGTCTATATGAGTTTCTTCTAGCATGGGGTCTCATCAGGAACAAAGGAACATTTGTTGAAATAACTCATAATATATGGCGTTATATGTATCGATTTGTTATTGAAGTTTGCGTAAAATTGAGATCATGAAAAAATACATCATGAAAAATATTTGTTCAAATTTTGAAAAATCCTTTATGCACGGAAATATGTATAGCCCGAAGATAGCCCGCGCTAAATCGGTCACATTTCTTTGTATGAGATGAGGCATCTGTACATATAGTATTATATTATCTGTGCTTCTAGTGTTGGACCGACTATGAGTTTGGCCGACTAGCCGACTAGTCGGCTGGAATAAGGCCGATTAGTCGGCCAAGCCGATCATTACTTTCGGCGGTGTTCGGGCGAAAAAGCGGGCCCGCGCCGCGCGATTCGAACGAACAGGTTTTTGTTTACTTTGCATTTTGTCATAGTAGAGTATCGTTCACATACGATCGCCGTTACTTAATGTTTTTTTTTAATATAAAACAAATTCTATTCTATTCGATATAAATGCGATTCTAAAATAAATAATAAATAGCTGATTACATAAATGTTCTTTAATCAGAGTTATTATTAGGAACTTGCGTTCAGAAATAATTTTTTGATCCTATTCCTGTATTATTTTGGCAATTGTAAGACTGATACTAAAATAAAAACGATTAATAATGAAAGAATTTGATTAACCACCCTAGTTTATATGAATAAAGTAATGGCCGACTAGTCGGCGTTTTTTGCCGACTAGTCGCCGACTATAAAAGTGGCCGGATAGTCGGCTTTACCGACTAGTCGGTACATCCCTAGGTTCTTCATATACCTATTAGTATTTTTTTAAGACGCAGATTTGTTAGAAATCTTTTATAGCCATTCGGTAGAAAATACCTAGGTATTTTTTTAAAACTTAACGAAATGTCGAATTTATAGATATCAAATCGGTTAAACTGATTTATTAATTAATTGCTTACCAATTTACGTCGAGGCGCCAACCTCCATAAAACGGCTTAGCCTCTGCCCTGATTGGGTCACCTCTTACAATGATTATTCCATTAAGTTAATGCTTTAGATTATGGAATTTTTCCATCAAACTAGATTTAGACAACGTTAATTGTATTTATATATCTATAAACGGTATTTCCGTGCTTTACGTACTTAATTTTAGTGACATGCTTAGTTAAATAGCTAGTGTAAGTATTTCTAACTAAATTTCCATAGGATATTTAAATGGAGTAATTAATAGCTGCTTAAGTTTTTACCCGAGATATTCAAATTAACGAGCCTTCATAAGGCTTTGTCAAGATTAAGACAGATCTTCGAAATGGAATCACGATTGTAGAATTGTAGATTATCGTAAAATTCGAAATAACCATAAGTGTACTCGTCAGTTCAGATTTGCATAACTTGTTCGGCTTGTTCCAGAACAGTCGAGCGAATTAATACCAAGAAATCTAGAATCCTTCTATTAGTTTCATTAGATTATATCTATTATACAAAACATACGGTACTTAATTTAAATAAAAAATAATTTCTCACACCTCGAAAATAATTCTCAAAAATCACATACATATAGATTAGATACGTACGTAAACCATTTAAGTTAATACCCGTATATAAATCGTTGTAACCAATTTGGTATCTCATTCTGTGAGGTTCACCTTTATGGGCTCATCCCGTCGATGCGCGTACGCATTCGTTATGCGCCATGTTTCATCCGAGGTGTCAGAAATAAGCCTTTATAAAATGCTCAAAGGCGCTTACGTTATACATAATTTCAACCGCGAAGAACTTGGTTCCGAGAACCGTCCGACATTGAGATGGGTCATTTTGTAATAACAATAGCCCGAGATTCACATAGGGCTGCCTCAAAAACATAACCATTAAAAGTTATGATCATAACTAATAATGCCGTGAATCATAAAATACTCATGGCATGCCTTTTGCCTAGTATAGATCTGTGGTTTTCCTTAAAATATCTAACAAATTGTCACGTTTTTGTGGACTACCAAACGAATGGAAAGTTATTTTGCTCTGTGACTCACAGAAATTTATTATAATGGTGTCAAAGTTCAATTAAAGCTGTTAACTTTAAGCCCATGAATAATTATTAACGTTGACTTTTCTGTACTATTTGTGTTCTCATTCTAATTAATTTTGGTATGCGACGCCATATCTAATTAAAACAAATATGTTTTTTTCGGATACGGAAAGATAAGGCTAGCAAATTGAAGAAAATAATAACGTGTACGACGAATGCTTATCTTTACTTATTATATTAGAGAAATTCTATATAATTATTGTATACTAGCTTCCGCCCGCGGCTTCGCCCGCGTTTTTGGGATAAAAAGTAGCCTATGTGTTATTCTGATGTTTATGCTATAATTCTGTAAAATTTCATGAAAATCCGTTCAGTAGTTTTTGCGTGAAAGAGTAACAAACATCCATACATACATCCATCCTCACAAACTTTCACATAGATAAGATCTTCTTCTGCTTACAGTCATACATAACGGAATTCTGTTATTCTATTCCTGAAAACTGGTAATAAAATCAAATAAAATGCTATTGTTTATCCTGCCACCCCTAACTCGAGATGCAAGTTATTTCTTTTACGTTTTTCCCCCGTCGAGATTTGATGGCCGACACCTCGTGACAATGGCGCTAGTGGCGCGCCAGTCAAACTGACGGGACTATTGTTGCTTTAAGCTCATTGAACTTGGGACTGCTTTTTCCCTTTCGTCTTCAGGGTGAAGAAGTAGCCTTGATGAATTCGAACAAAATTACCACCGTATGCTTAATGAAAGTAGTAATCTTAAGAAATAATCCAGGCAATTCTTTACCACTTATGCGGTGATGACAATAAATAGCAAAGCTTTGTAGCAATTGTTAAGTCAATTGATTGATTCTTTTACCTCAAGCCTGGTTCATGCAATCCGTAGTGTACACTAGTGTGGTCTTCCTCCTGGAGTGAGATCTACTTCTGCCCGCCAGTATTTTTGGATATGACTGACCGATTGATTAATATCGGTTGAAATAATTTATTGAAGATGTTCTACTATCCTTAGCATTGTGACCGCCTGCAGTTTTGTAAAAAAACTATTAATAAAAAAAACGATGCTTATTTGCACAATGCAAAATAAACGTGATTTTAAAATTTTCCTTGCACTATACATAATAATAATTTAAACAATTTTATTGCGCCAGCTCAGTCAGCAAGTATTATTTTCATGTCAATTATTTTCAAAATACGATTGAAGAAGCGCATAAAAGTCTCACTAAGGATAATAACCTACATACTCTTGGTCTCACGCGTAACACCTATATTTAAAGTCAATATAAAAAGTTATGTATTTCTAACCTACGTATTGAAAAATTGCGCCGTATTTTTTTAAAAATCTGTGAAGCTAGGTAGGTAGTATCCTCGATTCAGGGTTGCAATTACTACAACTATTCACCTTTACGACGCCTCTGATGATTACTTATAAATTGCTTATGGCAAACCACTTCTAGGATTACTAAGTAAAAATATTGCATTATTTTTCCTAAGAAAATCCCATCAGGGCTTACAGACTACTTATTATTCAGTGTTTTTAGGGTTCCGTACCTCAAAAGGAAAATCACTTTGTTGTCCGCCGTCAGTCACCGGACCATAAGTGGAGCCATGTGCTCATAGATGACGCCACTAGAAGTATGCAGTACCTAGCGCCATCTATGATCATTTAGCGGAACCCTTAGGGCGCGAGGCATACTCGCACTTGTCCGGTTTTTTTATTTCATTCTAGACGTTCCTCTTGTATCATACATTATAATAAAAATCAATATACGAAGTTTTTTCTACGTCCTTCGCGGATGACAAAGACGGCATATCTCGCCCACTGACTCTGTGATGCCTCTATTGTTGCATTCAAGACGTGAAATGACGATTGTACGAGTACTATATCATTCAGGATATTCAAACAGCCCTCGTACACGTAGGCGTAGTCTAATGATATGCTAGAATTATATTGTGCATTATGTAATAGACTTTCAGTCCTTCTTGAAGTCCGTACGTTATGTTTTGTAATCTGAGTCTAAGTACTTATTGTAATTAACTGAAGTAGTTATTGTCTCGAGTATATCTATTTTAGTTTATTAGATCTTAAATACAGAATGTGGGATATTGATTATATGGATCGTTATGATTTTTTCTTTGTGCTGTTTTCTAAACCACGATCCAAGTTGAGCACACCTAATGTTATATTATTATGATCAATATGTGACATACAATATGGGCTATTAACTTTTGACCGGTAGATTGATGAAGAGGTGAACATGAACCCGAACAAAAACTGAAATTGTATAGATTATTGTCGGCTGGATGCGCGAGCAAAACATAAAACATTTGTAGCTGTGTAGAAATGTAATATCGTTCATCTTAATGTCCTGATGCGGCGTGACGAATCGGAAACTCGCCTTGATGCGATCACGTATTAAACCGATTCCCTTCCAAGTGGTCATCATAACAGCGATTTACTCGTATTTTTACACCAGGAAAACGTGTGAGCTCCGAAAAGAGCGGTTGAGGTGAAAGTAGTGCTTTTGGCAGTATGAGATAAAAAAGTCAACATAAATAATTTGTAAATGTCATGGATTTATTGAGCTAGGGAAGGCTGGATCCAAAACAAACAGAACCAGTGGTAATCTTGGGACGAATTTTGGGTGCAAAAGCCGTGTTGTTTGATGTTTGTAAACGCGAGTTTCCGGAAACTGATAACAATTCTTCGGAAATCCTTATCAATGTTCAACTTCAAACGACCTTGCAGTATTATTTCACCTAATCACTAAAATTGCCTTTTATGTGGCTTTATCATTGCAAATCAAGATGCTCGCAACGATGTTGATAAATTACTATCGCAAATAATCTTGTAATGTTAATTTAATTTGCGCATTATCCATCGGGTCCTGTTGCGGAAGTTTTTATCTAACTTTTATAAATAGCTTTATCGTATTGATTCTTTGTCGCACCGTCTTTTCTGCTCAGTCACCGCTTTTTTCGTAGCTCAAAAACATTAAGCAAAATGAATTGATGTAAGAGCAAGAATCGATGGCTCGATCTATGTATCAATAAGAAATCGATGCTATTGTTGATGCTAAGAGCCATCAGCTAGCCCGGCCGGTAGGTCTATTCTATCTTATAATTCAAATATACCACTTGGAAATTCCTTTATAATTTCAAATGCTCTGCATCTTTATCGTTACATCTTTCACTTAGTATTATTATTACTGAAATCTTAACATAATGGTCTATTTCGGGCGGGTTTTGATCTTCAGATAAACTTGAAGACGACGTTTGAAGATTTTACCGTGTCATTGCTCGGTCGTTGAAGAGAAAAATATGGTTGGAGGACAAAAATGCGGCAAGTTTCCATATTAATCTTTTCGTACGTCACGAATTTCTCACGAGTTTGGTATACATTATTTCTGTACAAATCCACGCACACGTTTGTTTACAAGTCGCTGACCCGAACGGAAAATACTAAGAACGTATTGTTGTAAGTACATATAACACAGTTTACAATCTAGGGCGTTACCCCTCTAAACTGAGCTATTTGTTTAACAACAAGCTTTGTTTGGATTATAACAATGTATCGCATTCCGATGTATTTCCTTACCGGTAATACTCTCAACTTGGTTATGGTGGACGCCTCGACGGTTTAGTCTACTTCAATTATTTCGAGGCAATGTTTGACAGAGCGAGCTGGAATGTTCTTTGAAGTATTAGGCACAAGACATTTACCACTACCACTACCTATACATATACCTGTAAAACAAAATAGGACTGTTAATCAAAAGGCCTCAACATGTTATAATAACAAAATCATCTGTAGGCATACTTGTGACACGTAATGCATGCCTTCTGGTTCTGAGTTCAGTTGTAGAATCTGTTTCCTCTCATAACATATGTAACGCACATTCAAAGTAGTATTTACAAGCTTCTATCGATGAATTTAAATCAGGGTCGGATAATGTAGGCGTTGCACTCCTCGTTGGAGAATTAAATATCAACGAGATGCGGCGATAATACGGGCCAACGTAATGTGAGCACCGATCTCCTTGCCACGGCATTATTATCGTTAGTTTAAGACTAGTACCAAATGCACCAATATATCGAATTACACCCGCGGGCCGCGACCACTCCACGCGCTAACTTAGTATACCTATTAATCATCATCCTCCTGCCCTTATCCCAATTAATTATGTCTTTTTCTTCCATACAGTCCTATCAGCCGTAGCCCTAAACATACTTCTTATTTCAATACTAGTCATATTGATGCAATAGGTTTTGGCTAAGTTTTACGACCGGCCGCCTGCCTGACGCCAACCCTCCTTGGGAATGCTTTTATGGTGGTAACCGTCACCTACGGTCTCTTTCTATCTCTGAAGTACATCATTCCAAGAGTTAACCATCCGCCAGGTTCGGATGTTAACATACCATAAATACGCAGCTAATCGGGCTAAGGTACTACCTATGCAATTTGATTAAACAATAATATAAGTTTTGCGGTAACTAGTCGAGAAAATAATTTATCGCTTATGTAATCGTGTCTGACTAGTACCTATATTTCCACTAATGCGTGTAATGTTTCTCTTACAATACTATTACGCATCGATTCTGTGCAGACTCTGTTGGACGTGTATTATGGTTTCAGTGCAGACTCCAGAGCATCCTTTGTATTCGTTAGCTGTCCCCCATTCGTAGGTACTGTTGCGTACGCCTACGAAGGTCTTACATAACTGAAAATAAACCGTAAATCTTGTCCCGTTGAAGGATGTTCGGATCACATGTGCGATGGTACGATAATCCTGTTATTTATTCATCCTGTCCATGCCCTTAATTAAACGTGGGCTTAACGTCCAATAATACTGACACATTAGATGGTATTTATTTCGGGTACTACCCCATGGATTCCTTTCGAAACGTTAAGCTCCACTTAATGACCTCTTTCCGTTTACAAATCGGGCTTGAGGCCTTTTAAATGTTTTCTTAAGAATTGTGCGGTTCAATTTTTTTTGTCACGTTGATTGCTCTGCGTACTCAATAGTTTTTGTGGTAGGATGGCGCCGCACGAATCGTATCAAACCATTCTTAATAACGATGCCTTCAATCATTGGGATGTAGTTACATTTCTTTCACCACTACAAAATGGAGTAGTTGATGGCATTTGTATATTCCCGCAGCATTACGTCACAGATAATATAATACTATACGTACAGATGCCTCATCTCATACAAAGAAATGTGACCGATTTAGCGCGGGCTATCTTCGGGCTATACATTTTTCCGTGCTTAAAGCATTTTTAAAAATTTGAACAAATATTTTTCATGATGTATTTTTTCATGTTCTCAATTTTACACAAACTTCATTAACAAATCGATACATATAACGCCATCTTTTATGAGTTATTTCAACAAATGCTACTTTGTTCCTGATGAGACCCCGTGATTACGTGGATGAGTGTGATTAGTGATGCAATAGAGCCGGAGGGGTATCTCTCGAACCATCAAGCGTCACTACTAGCATTGCTCTGTGCGTGCTATCTGAAGTTTTTGCGGTCGAGCGGCCAGCCCTGGTGCCTGCAATTTATTCGTACGTGCGAAGAGGAATTGCTTCCCCTAATTGCAGTTTGCGCGCGCACTGCGTCGACCATTTTATTTACTTCGCATTACCTCTCACGTCGAATTTACTTCTCGGAAGTGGTCAATTTGTCAGTCGAGCCTGTAAATGTTTAATGTGACTTGATTACCCCTCCATTTTCTTTGGTAATCTATAGCTGAATTCTGAAGTTGAATGTACTGAAGACACCGAGGTCCTTGTGGTTGGGTTTTTTTTCTTGATTATCAACACCTATTCGAACTGAAGTTTCTCAGGCGTTTTTTTGTCACAGGCTGTTTTGAATCGTATCTGCTCTTATAAGGGTCTCCCGCCGTCAAAGGCACGTGGGAGTTACGGCCGCGCTTATAAGGCATTAAAATAGACGCCGGCGAAGCGTGCGGATTGACTCTGAATGGCGAATATTGGCGATGTGCACGGCTCGTGGTTAACTCGATGGTACACGTCGTTTTTTGTTGGGCCGGGCGTTGCGAACGAAATTACGCCTCGTTCGGCGCCGCGCGGCCGCTCCGACTCCTCTTTTTAACATGGTCCGCGTCGAATTTTATTATTTTTATTTAACACCTGCGCCCGGTAATCTGTATTCGACGATCTCCCGAACGCTTAACTCTTTTTGGGCGTGTTTTTGTGTCGGGGAACGCCGATTTATAGCGTTCATGTTTTGTCCACCCAAAAGTGTCGTTTAATTTTCGTTGTCGCACCGTTCATAATCGATTAGGTGTGCCCTTGATTAGATTCTTTTGTTGCATCACTGGCATCGCTTCAAAATTGTATTTTATTAAAACTAACGTCAGCTTGCACGTCGACTTGTTAATTAGAGTTGATAATAATCTCAACCCAAAGAAATTGAACACCAGTAACTTGGTAAAGTCGCATCATAAATCCGACATCCATTCATAAATACAGTCTCAAGCTGAATCGCTAGAAATGGTCGTTGTGTTTTTTGTTTCCATGTTCAATTACATCGATTTGTAGCAATAATTGTATGGGTCTAAACGCTAATTGCTACCGGCACGCGGACGGCTGCAGCGCGGTGGGCGAAGCTGCGCCTGCGCCACTTACCCCTGTTATTATCTAAATGCACTGCTGTATACCTGCCAAGTTCCCAGCGCTTCTCACAATACGCATTAATATTTATAAGAAGATTCACTTTGGTGCAACTTTAGTTTCTAATAAACTATTTTGAAATTTATTAGAGGGTTTAGATTTTCTTGTATTCTTGATAGTCTTGTTTAGTTGAATTATGTAAGTATCGCATGGCAGCAAAAAATGCACAAATTAAAATGAAAAGAATTTTATAATTAAAATTGTTTGTGGTAGCGTGATTTCAAACTACACACATCAAAAGTGTCTAGGGATCAAGCATTTTTATGCGGATTTCTTGAGATTGAGATGTGGCTTTGTAATAAATTTATGATTTTATAAATTTATATGGATCATTTTTGGTGCATTTCATAATTTGAATCAGGAACTCTCAATCAAATTCGAGTAAAAGATGAAAATAAGCTGTCAATATTTTCCCTATAAAAACATACAACGCATTGAAGACATTATTAGTGCTACTGTTTCCCTACTACTGATTAAAACCAACGTTATTATGGAGCGGCGACGTCATTTAAGCAGGGAAGAAATGCTCAGAGCCGTGGGAATGATAGAAGCTGGTTCCCGGCAACGTACTGTAGCTTTAGCTCTGAATACAAGTCAGAGTGTTATCAGTCGACTTTGGACACGTTACCGAAGCACTGGTACCGTGGCTGAGCGCCATGGAGGACGGTATCGCTGCACCACACGGAGACAAGACCGATACATTCAAATCTTAACTCGAAGAGCTCCAACAATAACCGCCATGATGTTAGCCGTGAGGTTTCATCACTCTTCAGGGAACTTAATTAGCGACCAAACAGTCAGAAACCGCTTGCATGAAGTGAACCTTCATTCCCGAAGACCGCTACGGGTACCACCTATAGCAATGCACAATCGTAGGATTCGATATCAATGGGCTCTTGAACACAGAAATTGGGCAGAAGAACAATGGCGTTTCGTGTGCTTTTCTGATGAGTCTCGTTTTGGTATGAGACCGGATACAAGACGTATACGACACTGGAGAACCCCTGGACGCCAACAGCGATTAAAATCCTGCCAGGAAGTCCATCCTTATAGTGGTGGAACCATCATGGTATGGGCGGGTATTTGGATCGGCGGAAGAACTGAGTTGATTTGGATCAGAGGCAACCTCAACGCTCAAATTTATGCTGAGACGATTGTATCAGACGTCATCGTTCCTCTACAAGTGCAAATCGGTCCCTTATTTCAGTTAATGCATGATAATGCACGACCGCACACCGCAAGAGTTGTAAGACAGACTCTCGCCGCAGCTAACATCAATGTCCTGCCCTGGCCTGCTCAGTCGCCAGACTTGAACCCGATTGAGCATGCATGGGATATGCTACAGAGAAGAGCTCTGCCGAATATGGAGGGTATCCAGTCGCAAGAAGACCTTTTTTTGTTGTTGCAACGAACATGGGCGGCCATTCCACAGCGTGATTTGGATGAACTCATTTTGAGTATGCCAAACCGATGTTCTTGTGTTGTTAGTGTTCGCGGTAGAAACACGGATTATTAATTGTTTAAGTTACCCAATAAAATTTTAAAGAAAACTGTTATTTCAGTCTTTTTTTCGAACTTTAATGTTAGTGGTTCAAATGTCAAAAATCCCTTTATTAGGAAAATGGCAAATTTCTTTATTAATGCAAAGGTGACTTGGTTTATCGTTACTGTGACAAACGAAAACACTTTATTTGATGAATCCTTAAAGAAAATTTTAATTAATATCAATCAGGAGAAAAGTTATTGCAAAAATATATGTTGATCCCTAGATACTTTTGATGTGTGTATTAACAGACAAAACCATCTCGAGTCTTGACGCCTTTTCAATCTTTACACTATTCTATTGCGTGATGTGATATCATAGAGCCGACTAAAAAACGACCATTTATCATTGTTCTCAGAAACCAACATTAATTAAAGTCTACACGTTCCTACCGCACACTCATTGAAACTAATACTTTGGTTCCTAATCGTGACCCCTGCATTATCTACAAACAGTTTAATACCCCAGTTTATTAATATGTTATCGAATAAAGTTAATTACGGATTAATTGCATTACTCGTGTTGCGTTTATCGTAGACACGAGGGTAGTAACGTAAAAAAATTATGTCAAGTAATTATCTACAGGGTGTCCCACGGCTATGCCACATGGAGGGGAAGTACTTTAAATATTTAAGATATGAAATTTTGCTTCATGGAGACTTCACTTTATTTTTAAAATTAACTAACTGCATTCAAAGATTCTTTAAAAGTTGCTTGCTTCGTCTGGGAATCGAACCGACCAAATGTGAAAAAAATAACATCCTGTATTTTTATGATGCCGATCGAAAGGGTTAATTTTAAGTAATAATTCCTTCTAAGTAACGTGGTATCCTAAATTAAAGGAACACCGTAACATTTCAATTTTTTTTCAAATCGCCTACTGTCTAGCAAAGATGATTTTAAAATACCTATTCAACGACACCCTACTTGACATAGTTCATCAACTTTTTTTTTTTTTCATTTTGACAATATGGCGTCTGGTTGTCGCTGTGGTGAATTTTGATTACTGTTATGTCTTTAGTGACACTCGCAAGGTTAAGACGAATCGATTGACGTCAGAATTATCAAAATCGGCCTACGCATTTGGTCTCTAGAACGCCACATAGAAACAAACATACATACATACATAGACTGATAAACACATTACCCTCCTTTGCGTCTCGCAGTCGGGTAAATAGTATTTTATTGCATTTATCATGCACTTATAAGGAAAACAATGTAAAAAGTACTTATTACTAAATAATCAAAGCTATCTATGAAAATTGACACGAAATAGTAGATTGTAGCACCGAGCGCAAAGTGAGTTATTAAAGCACGAGTGCATTATTCACTCACTTCAGCAAAGTCAAAGTCGAAGTCGAAGTCGAAGTCGATAGTCACTAGTCACTAGTCAATAGTCAATAGTTGTCAGTCAGTTTGTCCGTTAGTTGACCGTTCCAAAACCTAGATCTATTCCTAATAACAAAACAGTGCATTAATGTAAAAACAGTGCAATAATGAGATTTCATATAACATTACTTCACTGTTTTGGTTCTAAGCAGAAATTACGTCCTTTGTGATCAGTTTTGTAGTGATTAATGATAACATTACTGCAAAGTTGGAAGAAAAGGTATTTTAATTAATTATAAACTTAAATGTAAAATTTCACCATGTTATTTTATTTAGGATACTATGTTCCTTAGAAAGAATTAATACTTATAATTAAGCCTTGCAATCGGCATCATAAAATACAGGATGTTCAGTTTTTCACATTTGGTCAGTTCGAAACCCAGGTGAAGCAAGCAAATTTTTAAAAATCTTTGAATGCAGTCTTACTTAATTTTAAAAATAAAGTGAAGTCTCCATGAAGCAAAACTTCCTATCTCAAATATTTAAAGTACTTTCCCTCCATGTGGCATCGCCGTGGGACAACCTGTATATGTATTTCTAGGGTCGTAAATGTGTCGATTTACTTGGATATTATATTTTTTTATTTTGATCTGAATTTTTGTAAAGTATGCATTATTCAGTCTCTAGATTAATACGGTTAAAGAAAAATGTTTACCAATAGATACTTGTATGTTTTTGTTGCAAGTCCGAAACTAAATATATCAAAAAATTTAATCACTTTGCTTGGTATAATGTTATTTACGCAAGAGTGATATCATACGATTAATGCGTTTCGTAATATGATCGGCGTCCGTCTGCACCCGTACCTGTGGTATTCATCAACCAATCGGTATTCCTATCCGACCTCGGATAATAAAATAAAATCTCCACATGAAAAAACGCGGCTCCCCGGCGCCTGCGCCGACCTTCGAATACACACATTAAATTAATACTAACTCCCTTATTACGATAGCCTCAGGGTTTATTTTAAAAATATCTTATAGCAAATATAAGTTAGTCATCTTATAAATCATATTCGCCTTGGTGTACCCAAAGAATACGTGTTTTTACACAAATATACAGCTTTAAATGGGATAAATATATGTTTTTTTTCCTAATGAATAATGGCTGATGTTTGAGCTGGGCTCGTCCTAATTGTGATTGCCGTTAAGTTGCATTAAAAATGACAAGGTTTTCGTTAGGTATCGAAACTTTTATGATTAAGAGCCATTTGTAAAAACATCTCAGGTTTTATTTAAAAAGGTTCATAAACTCATAAAGTCGTAATATATGTAGGTAATGCATGATAGATAATATTTGCTTGGGATTATTAATATTCCAAATTAGAATTAGGAAAACCTATTTTTACTCACTATTTTGAATACACGTCGTCTTCTCGATAATCATTTAACATGTCGATGAGTCAAAATTAAAGCAAAAACACGTTATTTGTATCAAAATTCACACAGCATACCTACAGGACATGATTTAATAATACCACAAATTATAATAATACCTACCTAATAATTTACTGGCTTCATTAATAATTTCTAGTAACGCCTAGTTTGTATACACGTTTGTATATAATAAATAATCATAATTAAATAAGATTTTATTCGAACAATATCATAATTATAACGAATTCTGCTAATGTCTTGCGGTCTACTCATTCGTCGGCTCTATCAAAGTTATAACGTTTTTGCCATTTATAACATAACCCGAACTTTTTTGGGCAAAGCCATTTATTATGCAAAAAGATTCGGTAATTAAAGAGGCGCCATGGAATTAGATACGTCTACCTCCGGAAATACCTTCACTATTGTAATTGTTAATTAATACAGAAATACTATATCTCGAAAACCTTATGCTAATGAGCGTTTCTTCTATGGAATTGGAAATTAAAATATTTTGACACAATCATTTTCATTGGCTGCTGCTAAACAAGCTTTTACTATTATCAGCACCGGAAACAAAGTCTGTCGTTCTATTTTAAACGTGTCTAACAGTTATTTAACGATCACTTAAATGATCTTTATCTTTGAACGTTTCTTCAAAGAAGGGTACTGAATTGGAATTTTATTCGTTTTATATGAAAAATTTCCTGCTAAACAACACGCATCTGTTATTTTCGACGCATATTGAGATTCTTTGTTCTATTGTAAATTCAGATTTTAAACAATATCAACACAATATATGTATAAATTGTTCTTATAAAACATAAAAATCTTTGGGAATACCGTGTAACAGTTTTAAAAAATCTTTCTTAATATAACTTTCAATACACACTGATTAGGAGCGAATGCACTTTACTCTCCTTGCTCCCCACATCAGCTTAGTTTACATTTCCTATCAAACAGAATCATCCATTTGGAGTGGCTTTGTTCGCAGTGATACAACAGACAACAGTTTGATTGACGTCCAGGTTACTTCGTTAGAGCCCTCTTTAAAAGCGCATTGTGCGCTTATACACAACCATATCCCGTCCCGAGTCCCCACTTGTAAATAACACCGTCTCATCTCCATTTACGACGTGTGATATTTCTTGTGGTCCGACGTCCGACCAAAATTATTTTGTTTGACCCTTTACAGCGCAGGGTCTAACACGCACTCTTATTGTTCAAAAAGTGAACTGCATTGAAAGCTGTGTTTTCTTCTTTTTTGTCATTCAAAGCCTGTTTCTGGACTTCGTGCCTATAAATCGGTTTTTCGTTCCAATTACTGTTTCCTGTTTCTTGGTTTGTGTAGTCTTCAATGGCTTTTATTGTTCTGGCTATTAGCGCTTAGGTTGGTTTACTTCGTTTACTTGTCCATAAAGTTTTCACACCTTCAGCAACACTGATTTCGTTCTTTAAAACAACATCAGCTTTGTACATTTGGGTTGCCTTGTATTCTATGTTCCAATTTCTATGTTTAAAATATTCTGGCATCAAATGAATCAGGGTAAATTTTCTTTAGTCATGTTTTTCCAAAATATAAATAAACTTGTACTAACACTATCATCCGCTTTGAATCCGAGAAGTTTACTCGGCAGATGTTTTGTTAAGGAACCCAGCAATGATATGATGTCAGTCAGTTTGATTGACGGCAGGCGCCGTGCCCCGGTCTGCTTCTATTGATTATAGTGATACACGCCGCATGGTGTGCGATTGCTTTTCATAGAAACTGACCAATACTTTGTTGCTTCATCATACTCAATCCATGTATTCAGAAAGTAGGCCTTATTCCTATCGAAATTCCGATTCTCTATAACAGTCTCTTTGTTAGCGCTGAACCTAAATTAGCTACCAGAAATACGCAATCTATCACTTTGTAACGGCCACTCATCTTGTTTTAAATACTTCAGTACATAAATAGGCATCCTACACGACTGTACGGTAGTTTGAACTGGCTGTGATGGTTCGTGACCAGTTTCTTAAGCTTAAGCGTAGGCGAGGGCTTAAAAACAAACCCATGGCACGTTATAAATTAAAAAAAAAAATGGAAATGTCAATTGGTTACGGTTAAATAAATGATTTCCGTCGGTCCGCGGAGAGAGCCACAAAGGGGTCTCATTAACAAAATCCGACACCGGACCTAATCCTTTCGTTAGAGGTCTATTGTGGTCGTAGACTCGGTAGACTCGGTACCGGTCTCTTCCCGGTCCGGAAAGTCATTAAACCTATTTGTTGTGTTAATATAAGTCATTAACCGATACAGTGTTTGCTTTCGTTATGAACGCAGAGCGTGTTACAAGCACTTACAACTTCATTTCAGTCTGTTGTGTATTTTCATGTTTATTTTGAAGTAGCTACTAGTTTTTCATCAGCTATTATTTACCGTTGAAGGATCTATGACCGTCTTTGACAACAATGGTAAACTACAAACATTTTCTTTACTAATTACCAACATTTAACCCATAAACACATTGTTACTAATTATTGTAACTGGTTGCGAGGTTAAGCATCTTAGCTAGTTTATCTAGCTAAAGGTAAAATGGGTTACTTTGTTAACATTCTTATGTGTGTAACTAATGAAGTACCAAATTACTTTGTATGCTGACCAGATGATCAGCACACGAAGTTATCAGTGGAATGTAATCAAGCGCTAGTGCGAAGGGTCAATTATTAAGACATGAGTTACTGCGGTGTAGATGATGATGTTGCATTGTAGTTGATAGATCTGTCACTAACTTAACTATCTGGTAGGTATACTTCTCTCGGATGGATAACATTGAGGCTATAATTTTCTTATCAATTCATGGCATTGCTAATGGTACAAAGGGCTAATTTTGATAATAATTAATGACTATCCAAAAGCTACAAAATAAATGAAGAAGTCCTATACCTTTCATGAATTCAAATAGTCTAACCAGTTGCGACTAACGTACGAGAGATTCAATCAAAGACAATATTCCCAATGAAAAGTTCATGTGACCAGACCATGCACGAACGATATGTGACACGAATGACGCACATTTTCAAATTGTGCATATCGTAGGAAATGGGCGTCAATTGAGACGAATGCTAGTCTAATCGAAGAATGGCCCGGCACGGTCCGAATGTTTGCGAACAATAAATTGTTATTGCGATACCAATATAATGATCTCATACCTAGTACATAGATACTACTGTTTCGGTACCATTTGCGGGTGTAAATTGTTACTTGAAATCTCATGTTTTATATGAAGGAGAATTGAGATGAGTTCAGTATCTAAAATAGTATAATCAAGTCAGGTGGCTGAGGTTCCCGATTTTTCCTACCATGCCTTCAAGTTTATCAAGTAAAGCGATAGTTACAGGCATTGGTATCTCCAAAAGATAAGATAACGTCTCACAAATTTTACTCTTCCCATCTTCAATCTCCATATTTTACGGTCAAAGTGCTTAGCCGTAATTTATGTTGCTCAAGAATTTTTCTTATCGTAAAATCTGTCGTAATAAATGTGATTAAAGTTTTTTGTCCTTTAACATAAAAATCGGGGCAGCCCAAAACTGTCAACCTAAATATTAATCCAAGTGATTTCCATATCAGTAAATCCCGTTGATTTACGTCCATCTAGCCTGAATAAGCAACTTTTCCCTATAAATAGTTTTAATAACCTGATTAACGTTTAAAGTGCGGCGGAGCGGCGACTTCAAAGCGGGGTTTTATCTCACGTTGACAGCTAACAAAATCCTTTTAATTAGCGGGTGTCTGCGCCCGCGCACCTTACGCGTCGTCTCTCTCCCACGCGAAACATCGCACGCAACCAACCTTATTATTCCTTATTACTCATATTTGCTTCGAAAAAGATAAATTAAATCGATTATTGACTTATTTGGGGATTTTTATTTCGATATCTTTATGTTAATCGCTATTTAATTGGTTGCTCAAGAGGTTCGTTTTCGTACATATTATTTGGTTTGCTTTGACAAGTTCTGGGAGAGTTCATAATAAAGTTATGTACCAACGAACGGCAACTGAAATAACATTGATGCTTATGGTAGATGTTTAAACACGCGTTGCCGAGATAAGTATGTATCTACAGCCATACATCTTAACTTTACAAAGCGAGCAGAATTGCTGGCGGTAGGTATCATAAAGCAAGAGTCTTGTGTGGTCTCGAGTCTGGTGTAGGAATTGACGACTGTATCAGTTTGGGAAATCGTCATTAGAGGATCAATATCTTCATCTATACCTAAATAATAATTTTGTATTATACCTACTGCCATATGTGCCAAGCTCGGTTACAAGCTAAGTGGATCTTAATAAACCCAGCAAAGATTGATTGTTTCTGTGGCTGTAGATTATAGCAACATCATGATAATACTAATACGATATAATAATACTTTCATTAAAATGTATGTTGATGACGGCAAAAATCATATTCAACAACGATGAAGTAGAACAAATAGTACAGACCAATCTAACTTGTAAAATAATGAAGCGCAAAAAGTCAAAAAGGCGAAGATATTTAAAAAGCGGCTTGAAACGTTTGGCGAAATTCTATAAATAGTTTCAAAATAACTTTCTCGGAGTCAATACAGCTTTCACGCGAATTACACAGCTTCACCACAGTCTATAAATCCATACAGTCGTCCGACGAAGCCGTCTAGACAGATCAATCGTGCGGGGCGTGAGGGACGAGACGCGGGAAGGGCGCACCCGAACTGCTAACATCAAAATGTTAGCAGTTCGGGTGCAAATTTTCAGGGCTAACGCGTGTTTGGTTTTGTTATTATTTAATTTGGGCCTAATTAAAATGAGGCATACCATGGCTGAGGGTCGAGTTAAGTGGCGTGCAATTGGAGAGGCCTAACACTGAGTTGCAGAAAAGGTCGTTAAGTTTTAAAGGAGACTTTAACGATAGAAATTGTATGGTTAATGTCTCCTTTAAAATTTAATTATTATCTTTCTGCAACCGACCGTATGTCTAGCAGTGGACTGCTATAGGCTGATGATGATGATGGTGATGCTAGTGGTGATGATGGTGGTGATGATGGTGGTGATGGTGATGATGGTGGTGGTGATGAGAATGGTGGTGATGATGTTTGCGGTGACGTTGGTGATGATGATGGTTATGATGGTGATTATGATGATGGTGATGATGATGGTGGTGATGATGACGGTACTTTATACGGCTTAAACAATTTTTTGTAGTAAGGGGTTATATTACCAGACAGTCCTTACAATCTGGAACGTATGGTCACTATATGAATTTCACTGAAATATAAAATTAGGTACGCGTGCGGCCGAGGTATTCTATGAAGCACACCCAAACGAAGCACACCCAGACGAAGCACACCATACTTTAGGTGTGCTTCGTCTGGGTGTGCTTCGTTTGGGTGTGCTTCATGGAATACCTCGTGCGGCCACATGCACTAAAGTTCGCTAACGTTTATTGTCGCCATTATTCTACAGTAGGTACATATTACATTACGCCATACGGCCATATTCTACAGTACATATTATATTAATTTGTCATTTCATATTACCAAAGTAAACAAAATGGCGGACGGTAAGAAATATACTAATTGCAGGGCATTGGAAGTAAGTAATTGGAAGTTTCTCGCGTTACTAATATTAAGAATGCATTTTCGAATCCAAAATGGCGTACCTACATATTTTTTTCGTAAAATGTTATGGGTGTCAATTTCGAGCTTTATTGGGGTGATGATTACGAAAATGGGATCCATTTTTAAATCCAATAAATCTAGAAACCGAAAAATTTGTTAGTTGCACATTTATAATATTATACATATAATTCGAATTGTACCTCAGCAAGTTAATATTTAATAAATAATTGTTAATTATTGTTTTTAATAATAATATTTATGACGATGTTGATGTGAAATAAATAAATAATTTAATAAATAATTGTGACAACCCTAGCCTCCAGACGCTGTCGCGAAACTGTCTAGACGTTGTCGGCATTTACCGCAAGATCAAAGGCGTCGTCCTACTGTATGTTTCTTATACTGTGGTTTCACTGTAAGGCATTAACATTTCTATGAACACTAGCCATCTCTGTAAGTGGAATTTTCAAGCAAAATATTATTCTAGGCTTTATCTTGTTTCCAAGTATAAGAAAATAATATCTGCAACATTGTAGCTGGACGAACGCCCTGAAGTTGTAACTTATTATTCAGACCTGCTATATCTTTTAGATTAAATTGATATGGATGGTTCAGAGATTTTCTAATAAGCATGTGCCGTGGACGCATTTACGGAGTGTTTTCCCCCAGTTCTTGTTATAAATTGACTGTTTATGAAATAGTCTTGGAGACATAAAAAAATCACGAAAATGTAGCAAGTGCGGATGTAAAAAAAGCAATTCAAAACAAAATAGGAAGATTAGAAAAGTTTCAGTTTTAAAAATAAATAGGATATACAAACCTAATTAGAATAATTGTATTTAATTTCAACAAAATCTCAATACACCGATTTTGTTTTCATTCTACAACACTTATTGAAGCCCCATAAATCGTATTCAAAAGGGCATCCTTATCGACGCCAGTCCTCGTAAAAGTCCACATAAACTTTATGCAGTGGCCAATATGAAAACGTTTATTTATATATTTGTGGATTTACTGCTGAGGAAGCCTACTAGCATCCGCCGGACCAAAATACTCGGTCGCCTGCTAAATTCCGCGACGTCTAGTGGGTGAACGAACCCGTAATGAGATTCTCTTCTTAATGATAACATTGGAGCATGCATACCTTCAAGTTTATGGATGAGACCTTGTTCAGATAAACATCTTCATTGACGAACGTGTTTTGGTGAGAATTTTATTTTTGGATGCTTGTTTCTCCAAAATTAACAAGGGCAGAAAAAATTTAGTGTGGGTTGAATGATTAAAACATTGTTTGAACACTAGGCTGTTAACGAAGAGCTCGATTCAAGCACGATTCATCATTATTTTAACAAAAATGGTGAGAGACGACGTAAGCTGATAAAACTTTCTTCTCTAACAAAGTCCTTGGTCCAAATTAAAAGTCGTACGGCGCGACAAGGCCATGTTGTTTCATCTCACAGTTAGGTATCTGTAACCGTCAAATATGGCGGCTTGTACGACAATTTCATACTGACTTAACGATTACGTACTGACTTACGAATACAGATGGTTTGAAGCAACCCGCCCTAAGTCTCGTATGAATTCTCGTATTTAATCTAGGTAGGTACTTGACTTTTGATTTCATTGATCGAGTTCACCACGAACTCATCAACGTGTTCAAGCAAGATGATATATTCCGGAATGGTATAAATGATTCCTACTCCTATCATAATTTTGATAAGCATTATTTCTACGACGATACGTTATTGGCTGGTCTTAGTGAGCTTACTGACGAATAATTTTGTATGTTTTTTGGTAAGCTGCCTTTTATGTAGGTAAACAAATTAAAAGTCTCCTATCATACACACGATCGCTTAAATCAGAATGTATTTATTTCATTACCATCGCGTCATCTTGAATCTTGCTCGCGCACATTAATATCATACACAGCTTTGACTTCTTTATCTGTACAAAAACACGCAATAACGAGATGAAAACGTTTCGATTAAGCGTTAACGTCCTTAAATTCCATTCCTGTACCATTTATAACGTCGATTCGAATTCTCCATTCCGAAATTCGAGTGCTTCGAGACAATTTATTTGTGAAATTACGGTTCTTATTCGGGATTTTATCCGTCTCGCTCTGGCCGGGTTTGAGGTGCTCATTGTGTATGGTGTGAAGTCCTGTGGTGTCCAATTATTCTGCCGGCGGTGGTCGTCGGGCAGGCGCCTCACCCCCTATCGCGGCTCGCCATCGATAATACTAACCGGTTCGTTTTTCGTTTATAGGTCGGACCATCTTGATATTCAACTCTCTGGACCGCTTTGTACCGAATTCCTAATGTGGAATTGTTCAACTTCACGTTCGTTACCTACGTATTAACTATTAGATACACATACGTTTGCTGGTGTCTTGTTTGTCTTGTAATTTAATACAATTATCTGTAAAATACTTCGAAATGAATATTGAGTTAATTAATTAGTCACTTCCATTCTACAATGTTGCCGTTTGTTTTTCTAGCATACCTTGTTACCGCATTTCTTGGGCGCTAGTATTTTCACCGTGACCACGTCAAGTTTCTAGCATTTATTATTTTCATTCAACAAGGGTTTTCCACGTATGGCATTGTAGTTAATTAAACAAGTGTGTGTGAGTAATCACTGGTTAGGTATTACATAACCAGTGATTACTCACACTTGTTTAATTAACTACAATGCCACCTATAAACGAGCATTGCATACGTCAACAGAATACATAAAGTTATTGTATACGTTACGTTATAAATATACGTTTTATACACACTTTGTTGTCCATTTTAATTAAAGGCCATAATTGGAGCTGGTCCACGCATAGTATGCACAAATTACACCGCTTACTGTCCTCACTAAGGATATAATTTGTCTGTGCTCGACGTAATTATAGTGCTAAGCGACTCAAAACTTATTCTCCTTATGAAGTACCCCACAACTGGTTTTCCCTTAGCTCTCGTATCACATAAATATTATCATCTAGTATTACTGTTTCCTTTGGTGCGTCGCAAAAAACCTTATCATTTACATCGTACACGACTCAAAAGGATTCCGTGACTCCAAGTTGGGGTTATTTATTTTAAAAGTGGTCATTAAGTACAGAAGCAGCAATTTGGTTCTCACATGACCCCGTTCTGCGGACCGTGAGATAATCGCAAACGGTAGTGTCCAAGCACGTACTAGGTCCTTATTAGGCAAGTGAGATTTTTTCTGTCGCCGGCTGGCTCGGAGGCGAGTCGTGTCGTGCCATGGGATTGAGCGCGCATGCATGATTCCTGCCGCAGCGCCTTGTTGCCTTGCGCTACTCCGCACCATTTACAGACTACTGAGTTATGTCGCGCGCTTCTATAACACGTTCCAACTAAGCACATCTTTCAACCCAAGTCAGTTATTCCAAACACGCCTATTTATGATTTTAATATTTGACTTTTGACTAACGAGCATAAAGGACGTTGGTAGTTTTGGGCTTGATATGGTACAGTAATAAAAGCTTAACCAAAAATAAAAATATATTTTAATTGTTCTTTGCCTAATTTATCTTAGAGATTAAGAATTGGAATCAAAAATCGAAATAAATAAAAAATAAAATGATTATGCCGTTGACACGTTGGCTGTACTTCTTTGAATTATTCACACCATACATAACCTCACTGTCCCAAATACGAAGATTTCTGTTTAACCCAATTACGTACAAAAACAAATAAAAAATGAATTTAAATACTCTTGAAATACTCGATCACACCAAACTAATTTCATATCTGTACCGACATACACAATCTGAAGCCCAGCGTTCTATGGGCGTCTGCCAGTGGCCTTTCCGGCATCTCATTTTTATTACAGATGAATTTTGTTCAACTAGCCATAAAAATCCCGATGGTCATAAAAAAGTTGTTCATGAAATGATTTCTGTCAACGGTTTCTGGAGTTTATAAGTCTGTAGGTCATTCTCAATTATAATTATTAATAAATTTCTCGGGATCGTAAGACCCTCAAATCCCATAAAAGTCAGGCGCGAGTGCCATAGTGAAATATGATAATTTTCCACCGTCACTTGTTCGGGTTGAACAACAAAACGATCGTGCGCCGGCGCCAGCGGTCCTGCCCTCGCCGTCATGTATAAACGACCAGTTTTTATTCCACTTCAATATGGTCCATTAAGGTGGGCAGATTTTCAACTTCGCGCTTCAGTGACGGCTCGCTGCTAATATCCTCTTTGTTATTTTACCCACCACCAGTAAACTCAGGTGCGCTTGCTTTATAGTTACTGCTTACCAAATAGACAATCGTTTTGTAATAAAACTAGAAACGAACGATAAGTTCCGAACAGAACAAAAGGGCTTGCGTAATTCACAGTGCAAGCCAGCTGACAACAAAGCCATAACGGGGCGATTTAAAAATCTATACAGAGCTTATTAAGCTACAATTTTGGGTAAACAATAAAATGTACACAGTAACCCGGAAGAGTGGTTTCCTCGGTACCAGGTTCCGGCTCTCGATCGAAACTCATGCCCTTATGAATTATCCAAACGTGCGGGCGTCTCAGCGGCGCCCGCGCCTGCGCTAGTATCGTACGCAACAGTAAACATCGGCCGAGATAATAAACGAATGAGTCGAGTCTGTTTGTTTCCTTTGTGTAAATCTGTCTGTCATAAAGTTGCAACTGTTGCTACATACTTATATTGAGCCCCTGGTATGTATGCATCGCGCGTAGTTAACATTCTTGACACATCAAAAGTTAGTGACAATTAAAGCTTTGTTTTATCGTATCACATTAAAGTTTTTATTTTAATTCTCTTTGATTCCGCACATCAGCATAAAACGATTGCTACTAGAACGAAGTGATTTCGATTAGGTACGAAACTTTAAATTTTACAGTGCGTTGCATAAACCAGGTGTATAAATTCCTCATAAATGACTGGTCCTGATTAGTAGGCGTCAATGGGCACACCTTTTGTTGATGAATATTATAAATAATTAACAATAAACTCAGCTCTTTGTAATCTACCATCTAAACTACAATCTGTGCCCTTGTTCGAAATATATTGTAACGTGCAAATTATTAACTGAACGTAGTAGGTAAGGTACAAGCAGGTTGCCTTAGATGGTAGCATGTCCTGAGTTCCTGACGTCGGAGCTACAGCCTGGAGGGGACGATAATTTATTGTAAGAGCATAATATAACTTTACTGCTCATCTGCACAAGTTTGTTTAATTCAATCAAAATCACACAAATGCACGATCGCTGACGCCGGTGGTCAACAATCCGGCGATGTTTGTTTCTTTTCACATGTTAAAAGATAGCCAACCTCCATATGGACCACTTTACGTTAATGCGTTCCCTCTGCATAGCTTTTAGCAATGTAGGTATTAAGAATGTTATGATACTGGCACTAAACATCTCGATCTGAAAGCTCGCTTAAGTAAATACGAAATGGTGGACAATTCAGCCTGAATTACCCTGCGTGGAATTAGAAACTATTAGTTAGGCATACATTAAGGAGTTGATATCATATTTCACATTCAGAATCAGCGATCACCGATAGAAACAACGGCGATGTCGTGCGGTCCCATTGCGAACAGGGCCGGGTGTCCGACCGCATTCGTTTATCTTTAGAATTATAACAGATGCGAGGTGCGCACGCGACGGTCCCCTCATCGGCACAGCCACCAGCAGGACGTAATAGCTCCACACTGATTCATTGCCGCGAGACTTTCATCTTATGACATTTTTATGGTCATTTATTAATTACCTCTCTGATTAATATTGCAGCTTCTAACCATTTACAACTCGGCTATCGGTGCCTCTTTAGAAAAAACTTGAAAGCTAACGAGCTTAATTATTTATTTTTTGTTGATTTTACAGGGTCACTAATTTCTTCACTCCGGATGTGTGTAGGTACTCAACGGCCGGAAAAGGAGATTTATTATTTGTGTCTACAATAAAATGATTTTACTACCATTCAGACCGTTATTAAAATAATAAACCGTCCCTTAGTTACTTCCGCGAGAAAATATCGCGAACCAAATGTTTGCAATGCATTACGGGAACACTGCGCGTTGTTTACATGATAAATAATATTTAAAAGACGTTCATTTCGTTCATATATTTTTATGCCCGAGTCGTAGGCTACATTCTAAATAAATATGACCTATTTTTCTTTTCATATACATTCTTGTCTGAGATATCAAGAGATGATCTCAATCCTCAGCTTCGCCGCCGAGATTGGCGGTCTCGTTATGGCATATGTATAAAAACGAAAATATTTTTAATATTCATCGCTTTCATCCTTAGAAATAGCTTGATTTAATTAGCGACTAACGAAATTATCAGCATTAAACTTTTGATCGATTAGTGAGTTGAAATTAATTTGCTTCACGGCCTCAACTTCTTCAGGTGTGCAATAGTAAAACCCGTTTGATGTTCTACCATAAAATGTTTCGGATTCGGAATGAATGGTATCGCCTTCGCCGTATATGCTAATTATATTTTATCGTTGTTAATTTGGATTTAGATTGGAACTGGATATTAGACTAACAAGATAACGACAATTGCATGACTGAGCTTTCTGTTTTACTTCTGTAAAGTTTTATGCGTGGACAACGACAAGTGTATTGAAATCGCTTACAGGCACGTTTACGACTGCACTAAAGGTTAATTGGCTATTAAGGCTCGCGAGAGGAGATTGACAACTTTTATGCTCCGTGTTTTTAATTAATCTCCTCCAAGAAGATGTCGCAAATGTGGACAGTATCTATTATCTTTACTAATTATAAAGCTGAGGAGTTTGTTTGTTTAAACGCGCTAATCACTGGAACTACAAGTCGGATTCGAAAAATTCTTTTTGTTTATGATAGCCAGATTCATAAGAAATAGCACAGGCTATTTAACATCACGCTACAACCCTTAGGAGCCGAGCAACGTGGGTGAAACCGCGGGGAACAGCTAGTTATGTGTACAGCAGAAGCTATGAGTGGTATTAGTGTGGACTAATAGTGCGTTGTGAACAATTAGCCGTGCGCTTGTCTGAACGGCACCAATTAAACTGGAAATCAGGACGCGTCGCCGCTCACTGGTTGATAATTAATTGTAATGTACACCGCGGACTCATGAATGGTCCGCTACAATGCGTTACGTACAGAATACGTAATAGGAAGGCGACTAGCGAACACGTTAGATTGTTTGATGATTTATTGGAGGCTCGCTTTTGGTCAGTATGCCGTCACGCCAATTCTTGGTACCAAGTTGAATTGTTTGTTAAGACGCTGCCTTTAAGTTGTTTTTAATCCGTTGTCTGCGCATGACTGTTTTATATACGTAGTAATCAAGAATATTTTGTGGATTATATTTGGACGTTGCAAAATCACAACTTTGATTCAAGATGTTCCATTAATTGGCCCAGAAAGAGCGACGATTTTCTTCAATTTAACGATTCATTTATACCATACCTCAATTTTTTTCGACTACCGTATCTGATCTGCTTAATTGATCCCAGTGAATTAATACGCGACTATCTTTGTCATGACCTGAAAAATTCCTAATTTCTCGATTGATTCTTGCTAGCTTTTCTTGATAATTCGGTTTTCTGACTTAGAAAATTGTGCAGTTATTCAGGTATTTTTCTGCAAACGTGTTTACCAAACGAAAGCCTAATAGAACCTAAAGATATTTTATACCTTAAAGTTGGTGTTGATTTCATATCCAAGAAATACCACATACTCGTACTTCATAGAAAAGTGTTGTCTCTTCGATATAAATACAGAAACGTGTATTGTAGTGTCTACTGTCTATTCACCTTGACTGCCACAATATTAGGGTTCCGTACCAAAATGGTAAAAAAGGAACCCTTATGGTGCGACTCCGTCTGTCTGTCTGTCACACCTGCTTATTTCAGCAACTACTTATGCTATCGACTTGAAATTTGGAACAGTTATAAAGAATGCTTGTTCAATTTTTTTGCAAATGAAAAAAGTCCAAAAATTATTTTATTTTCATTGCAAAAGGGGTCGGAGTGGGGGTCTGAAATTTTAAAGTGGGGTTACTAGTTACTAGGTCAAGTGACATATCATATGAAAGGGCTTGATCTGCACATTTCAAAATATATTTTTATTTTATTTTATGTCTCACAGTTTTCGACATATGATGAAAAATGTCCAAAAAAATACCATTCCCCCCCTTATCTCCGAAGTTTGCGGGGCGAAAAATCTGAAATAATTAGAGTTGATAGGAATTTGACCCAAATATGGCACCAAAAATAAAACGATGTTCCTAACTAGTACAGTTTTTTCAAAATCATCAAAATTCCTTCACAAACAAACTTAGTTATGCGGTCCGGATTTTTTCACTTTATACGTCCAAAAATGATAAGGAACCCTCGGTGCGCGAGTACGACTCGCACTTGGCCGGTTTTTTTATTTATTACCTTCTCCGAACTACAAATACAACTTCTTGAAAAGTTTAAGATATTGTAGATTTATTTTATCTAGCAATGAAATCTAGCTTGTACTGCAGTGTAGCGATCATGTTCCATTATTCATTTGAGTGTTATTCTCCTACGTCCTTATCTTACGAACAACATAAAGCCTGATTTGTCAAACGCTAACCACATAGTACATAGTTGTCTAAAGTACATTCCGTAATTGAAATAGAAACGTATAAAGTTATCGACGTATATTTCAGGTGTTGTAGTAAATCTGTCAGATGTGCGCAAATTGGTAATGCAACATGATTTAAAGGCTGGATGGATGATCGTGCCAACGGCTCGGTACGGCGATTAGCGATTGGTCACGGGACGAAATGGTAACGTGTTGTTCCCGTCGGACCGTAGCCGTGGAATTGACGTGGAATTTGGGTTTTTTACCGCTGGGATGACGTTATGGAGTTTGAGAAAATTGGATGGAGTTTGGAATTAAGGGTAATTTTATTATGACAGGAAATTATGAGTTACTGGGCTTCTGTATGATGTAGAGGTTTTGTATCATATTCGTTCTACATACACCTTACTAGCAAGTGAATAAGATTAAGAAGATAGGGAATGGAGATTCTATTTTGTGTATAGCCACGTACTTGTATCAACAAACACATTAAATTCTGTATGATCATTTTTTCCGTTACCAAACGATGTTATTATAGTAACTGGCGCCATGATTACTATTATTACAGCATCCGTTACATTTCTTTTGAAACAAGATTAAATTAGATGTTCAGCAAAATTTACTCATCACACAACCTATGAATCTCTATAATATACAGTGGTACTAGCTGACAATGACGAACGAGCGAATAAAGTTTATGTAGAGATAGAGACCGTAAACTTGGTACCGTGCAGCGAGGTCACATCTGTTTGTGCTAGGACTAGGATCGTACCGGCTAGGCGATCGTCGCCAACTTATTTATTGATATGGACTTTTAAGGACCACATCACGACCGGTTCTTGCCTCCATAAACGAACTTAGACGTGAGGTTAGTAAATAGTTTATTAGAAAATCTTACAGACCAATCTTACGACTTAGCTTTCGAGATAAGTTTATTGTAAACCGGTCCTATAATTATTGTTGAGAATAAAAATGCGTCTCAGTGACGGGTGACTTATACAATGTATGTGTGATGTATCTGAATCTGATCCTATAAGAGACAACAGACTATGTATTAGGTTTTATTGAACAGATAGATGATAGACAGACGTCGTTTCGAGGAGTGGCCTGACAGATTGATCCGAGTTACGTTCACGGGTCAACGCCTCTTATGCCTACGATACTTTTCATTCTGACAACTATTTGCGAATGATCAGCCATAACATTTTAGGGTTTCGCAGAAATTAGACATTGGAACGTGAAATATTTATGTATTTTCGCCATTATATTGGCACGGTAGTGGAATTGCTAAACACTTGACGAAAACATGTTTTAGGCGGGTTCTATTGAAATTCCTAACGAAGTATCTACAATATGTAACCGGAGATCACACAGTGGTGAACACTTATTGAGTATCAGAAATGATATCAAAATTTTAATCTAGAGCAGACCCCTTCATAATTATTAATATTGAAAGTACAAGCACAAATAACGGACAAACAAATTCGTGCACAAGTTAGCAAGTCAATGTAAAGTACGGTCCACATACACACTTCGATGGCTTCGCGAGATAAGCGCTGTGCGTCTCACATGCTGAGTCGCGTTCAAATCAATCGCGGCCGATGCGTATCAAGCGGCACGACGCCATACCAGCATGATCAAAATTTGTTATCGCACCAATGGTGTATTTGTTGCTATTAGTTGCAGCTTTAGACGTACTAAAGTTCAACATTTTCTGCAACTAATACTTCTTAGTGCTTGTGGTTTCCTTGTTAGATGTCGGCGCGCACTTTTGGAAATGGCGTAGAATATCGAAATATTGCTGGACCGCCTGTAGATCCTGAACTGTACGTCGGGGATTAAGTTTAAGATCATAGATTTGTCTAGTTATCTTAACTATATAGTCATATAAAAACATTACATAAAGTTTTAGTATGAATAAGTTTCCATAAAGTCTATAAAATGTTCAGATATTTCAAATACTTTTAGATTTCCATATTCTTATTCTATCTCTATTCTATCTCTGACTTTTCCGCATGCATCGTCCATATCGTGCATATCACGTCTGCGTCACCGTGGGAAACTAGATCTGCACAACGCGAGATATAATCGATACACTGGCAGAATGACATATCGAATCATGTAATTGTATATCGTGACCCATTCGGACATGCTATGTTTTGAAATCGACACTGCCCGCGCCGAGCTTCAAAACGCGTTCCGCCGGAAATAGTGGTTTACACGTCATTTTATACACGCCATCTCGATTGATAAGTTTCCGGCGATACGTTCTCGTTGAGATACTATCTGTTCAATGTGGAACTTGTCACACATCAATCACCCTTTACTTGAGCTGTGGTAGGCCATCCGGCTCGGTTAGCTTTCGAATAATGCCTTCCCCTAATGGCTCGATCTCGTATTGCTACTTCACTATTCAAACATCAAGATTCAGATAGCCAAATAAGTGTTGCGGGCTATTAGGCAAAAGCAGCTTGCTTTTATTTCCTCGTTTTCACCTCATTATATTCCAGCTTTTTATTTTCCAGTTAATCACTAAACAACACGTATCTACTCCATACGACTATGATAAGCTTCGAAATAAACAGACAACTCCAAATGTCATAGATTCAGTTAAATGTCATACGGCATTGGCAAGACGACAAAACGCTTTTCTTTCTGTATATATATACAACAAAATTAATAAAATCTTAAATTTCTATCCACTATCACTACACGAATGCAAATTTAAAGTAAAGAACTGGCTTAACTCTAAATTATGAGCAGGTAGAGAAAATAATAACTTCGACATAAACACAAACAATGATAATTAATATAGTATACATTATTTCATACTCCTACAACACACACGCACCCACACTTACACAAAACACACCCACCCACCCACACTCTCACACAACAGCACGATTTAGACTAAGTAATTTTATTCTTTTTTTATTTTAATTTTTAAATTTATTATTCCATTTATTCATTTTTTTAAACATATATTTTACATTTTTAAATATTTCTCTAATTAAAAATAAAAATAAAAATTAAAAAACATTTAAAAATATAAAAAATAGGGATCCACCATTTATTATTATTCTGTTTTTATTCTGTTCCAGTCTAAAATTATATTATTGTACGTATGAACTCCTAATTATTATAATTATTATTTTATTTTATTCAATTTTTGTTTAAATTGTTTATCACACACGTTTTTAAATTCTTATATTAAGCCAAAATATGGGAGAGGGCGCTGACTCCTGACATACAGGTTAACCTAGCTCGGGAGTCAGAGGCTTCATTAGTTTATTTCTGTAACCTATTATGTCAATAAAGAAATTATTATTATTATCCTTTATTCATTTTTCATACATATTATTTATATTTTTAAATATTTCATTAAGTATAAAATTAAATAAAAAAAAAAAAAAAACAAAACATTTAAAAACATAAAAAATAGAGATCCACCGGTATGGGGAGCAGGGTCCAAGCTACCGGTGGTTAGGACTCCAGAGACAGGAACCTCCTCACAATGCGAGCCGTATCAAGGAGAACTGCTTTCTGTATCAGGCCCTTGACCCAGCCGCCTAACGAGAGCCTCATGAGATGTTGATCGAGGCTCTTGGCCATAAGGCCATTGGCCGTTACGACAATCGGCACAATGATAGCCGAGTCAACATTCCACATGTCAACAACCTCGTGCGCCAAGTCGAGATATTTGATTTGTTTCTCTTTCTCAGCTTTTACGAGGTTCTCGTCATGCGGGATGGTAACATCGATTATCACCGTGCGGCGCGCTACTCGATCTATTATCACTATATCAGGCTTATTAGCAACAATAGTCCTGTCAGTGATAATAGATCGATCCCAGTACAACGTGACATGGTCATTTTCGAGAACTGGGTCGGGCACATACCTGTAGTACGGTACCTCTGAATCCACGAGGCGGTATAATAAAACAAGTTTAAACGGATTAATCGCGTATATTACAGAGTTTTCCTGACGTTTCGAACACTTTGCAGCGTTCGTGGTCGCAGGACGACTGAGGTGGTAGGCGTCATGACAGCTAATTTATAGAAAAATTATTCTCGATCTACCCGCACAATCGATTCAATCGATATTATTCGAATCGTACTCGTTTCGATGCACACAATAATCGCTCACGGTGTCTCGATGTTTTGTAGTCCGGTGTGAAGTTTGGGACTTGATTATTTTAAGAACTGGATTCCAAACAGGTGGTAATTGCCAACCATCCTCTCTATTGAAATTAGGATGTTTTTTAATTTCAATAGCCTCGCGAAGCATTCTAGGTACATATCGGTTCTCCTTTGCGAGGATTTGTGGTTGATCAAAACGTAGGAAATGGTTGGGTTTGCCTAGGGCATGCTCACACACTGCAGACTTTGTAGAGCGCACGTTTTTGACGTCAGCTATGTGTTCTTTAACTCTAGTGGCTATACTGCGCTTTGTTTGCCCTATGTATGATAGCCCACAATCACAGTCAATCTTGTAGACCCCTGCATCTTGTAAAGGAATATGACACTTCACAGGTCTAAGAAATTGGCTAATCTTTCTATGTGGCTTGAAGTAGGTTTTTATAGAAGCACGCTTCAAGATATGACTAATTTTGTCAGTGACCCCTCTTATAAAGGGTAGAACAGCAGGTCGACGATCAACTGAGATGGGCTTCGGGCGGCTTTTGCGACGGGGATGTGGAGCACGTAAATTGTTCTGTTTCAGAACTTGCTTCACATGATGAAGTTCCCCTGCCAGATGGTTGGCGTCGCAGATGCCATGTGCTCTCTGTAACAAAGATTTAGCCACAGTAGCTAACTGACTAGGATGGTGGTGAGATTCACCGTTAAGGTACCTATCTGTATGGGTAGGCTTTCTGTACACTGTATGACTAACAGAATGATCGGGATTATGAATAAGTCGTATATCAAGGAAGGCTAAGGACTTGTTATTTTCTAATTCCATAGTGAACTGAATTTTACTGTGTATGGAATTTAGATGATCTAAGAATGCAGGGACCCTATTGTGAGGCAGGGCAGTGAATGTGTCATCAACGTATCTTTTAAAAATCTTTGGTATAACCGGGGCCGATAGGAGTGCTCCTCTTTCAAATTCCTCCATGAAGATGTCGGCCACCACAGGGGAAACTGGTGAACCCATGGCTACACCGTCGATTTGAAGATAGAACTCATTGTCCCACAATAGGTAGCCGCTGGTGAGGCAATGTTCTAGCAACTCTGCATATTGTAAAGGCATGTCTTGATCACTTAACCGCTTTTTTACGACTTCCAAGCAGTCCTTAACCGGTAAGTTAGTGAATAAGGACTGTACATCGAAACTAACCATCACCTCATCTTCAGCCAGTGTTAGGTCTTTTATTTGGCTGACGAAATGATAAGAATCCTTCACATATGTGTTAGACTTTCCACGAAGTTGTGAGAGTATCTTCGCTAGATGTTGTGCCAGTTTGTAAGTTGGTGTGTCAATCTGGCTTACTATTGGTCGTAAAGGAGCATTTTCTTTGTGTATTTTTGGCAGCCCATACAGTTTTGGTGGTTTCACGCATGATGGTATAAGTAATTTAACGTCCAATTCTAAGGTGTCGGAGTATTTAGATATTAATTCAGAAGTTTTCTTCAGAATTCTATTAGTTGGGTCTTTGTTAACCTTTTTGTAAGTATTTTCATCCGACAAAAGGTCTCGAATTTTCTGATTATAATCGGACGTGTCCATTATAACTGTCGCATTACCCTTGTCCGCACGAAGAATAGTTAGGTCTGGGTCTTTACTAACGTTTTTAAGAGCGAGGTACTCGTCACGTGAAAGATTTGGTTTAGGTGGTTTGCTACGACGCAGTACAGCGGAGATATCCTGACGAATCGCTTCCAAATCATCTTTTTTCACGTTATTTTTTATAAGACAGTCCTCGACATTGCATATTATATCTTCGTACGGGATTTTTTTAGGTGCTAGCGCGAAATTTAGGCCCTTTTTTAGGACATTAACGGTGTTTTTGTCCAGAGATTTTGTAGAAAGATTTACAACCGGATCAATAATATTCGATTGTGACATTTGCTCGGAAGCATGTTTATAGCTTGTATTTTTGGTGTTTTGGTTTTGGCCACACAGTTTTTCATACTTTTTAATTTGTCTTTGTGTGTATTCATTGAATTTCGTGGTGGCCCTTTTACTATTGATAGTTAAGCATTTGGAATAGTCGGATGTAGATAGTTTGTTCTGCAATTCTCTGGACAAAATCTCAATTTCATTACTAATTTTGTGGGCATCTGTACGGTGTTGGCGGATAAGATTTTTCAATAATTTTAGGCTTGCCTGATGTAGAATGCTTGCGCTTCCAAGTATGTCCTTTTTAGGAGATATTCTTACACATACTGGAATGATGTTGTTATCCCTTCAAGAAATTATGTTATGTTATCTCTTCAAGAAATTTAATGATGCGAGTAACCGGGCGCGCTGAGTCATACGGCACTCCACCTGGCGCACTTTATCGGCGAATTCCAGTCCGTACTGGTTCACATAATAATGTCTTAGGTTTTCGCGATTATTACACATTATAATAAAACAAGTTTAAACGGATTAATCGCGTATATTACAGAGTTTTCCTGACGTTTCGAACACTTTGCAGCGTTCGTGGTCGCAGGACGACTGAGGTGGTAGGCGTCATGACAGCTAATTTATAGAAAAATTATTCTCGATCTACCCGCACAATCGATTCAATCGATATTATTCGAATCGTACTCGTTTCGATGCACACAATAATCGCTCACGGTGTCTCGATGTTTTGTAGTCCGGTGTGAAGTTTGGGACTTGATTATTTTAAGAACTGGATTCCAAACAGGTGGTAATTGCCAACCATCCTCTCTATTGAAATTAGGATGTTTTTTAATTTCAATAGCCTCGCGAAGCATTCTAGGTACATATCGGTTCTCCTTTGCGAGGATTTGTGGTTGATCAAAACGTAGGAAATGGTTGGGTTTGCCTAGGGCATGCTCACACACTGCAGACTTTGTAGAGCGCACGTTTTTGACGTCAGCTATGTGTTCTTTAACTCTAGTGGCTATACTGCGCTTTGTTTGCCCTATGTATGATAGCCCACAATCACAGTCAATCTTGTAGACCCCTGCATCTTGTAAAGGAATATGACACTTCACAGGTCTAAGAAATTGGCTAATCTTTCTATGTGGCTTGAAGTAGGTTTTTATAGAAGCACGCTTCAAGATATGACTAATTTTGTCAGTGACCCCTCTTATAAAGGGTAGAACAGCAGGTCGACGATCAACTGAGATGGGCTTCGGGCGGCTTTTGCGACGGGGATGTGGAGCACGTAAATTGTTCTGTTTCAGAACTTGCTTCACATGATGAAGTTCCCCTGCCAGATGGTTGGCGTCGCAGATGCCATGTGCTCTCTGTAACAAATCTCACCACCATCCTAGTCAGTTAGCTACTGTGGCTAAATCTTTGTTACAGAGAGCACATGGCATCTGCGACGCCAACCATCTGGCAGGGGAACTTCATCATGTGAAGCAAGTTCTGAAACAGAACAATTTACGTGCTCCACATCCCCGTCGCAAAAGCCGCCCGAAGCCCATCTCAGTTGATCGTCGACCTGCTGTTCTACCCTTTATAAGAGGGGTCACTGACAAAATTAGTCATATCTTGAAGCGTGCTTCTATAAAAACCTACTTCAAGCCACATAGAAAGATTAGCCAATTTCTTAGACCTGTGAAGTGTCATATTCCTTTACAAGATGCAGGGGTCTACAAGATTGACTGTGATTGTGGGCTATCATACATAGGGCAAACAAAGCGCAGTATAGCCACTAGAGTTAAAGAACACATAGCTGACGTCAAAAACGTGCGCTCTACAAAGTCTGCAGTGTGTGAGCATGCCCTAGGCAAACCCAACCATTTCCTACGTTTTGATCAACCACAAATCCTCGCAAAGGAGAACCGATATGTACCTAGAATGCTTCGCGAGGCTATTGAAATTAAAAAACATCCTAATTTCAATAGAGAGGATGGTTGGCAATTACCACCTGTTTGGAATCCAGTTCTTAAAATAATCAAGTCCCAAACTTCACACCGGACTACAAAACATCGAGACACCGTGAGCGATTATTGTGTGCATCGAAACGAGTACGATTCGAATAATATCGATTGAATCGATTGTGCGGGTAGATCGAGAATAATTTTTCTATAAATTAGCTGTCATGACGCCTACCACCTCAGTCGTCCTGCGACCACGAACGCTGCAAAGTGTTCGAAACGTCAGGAAAACTCTGTAATATACGCGATTAATCCGTTTAAACTTGTTTTATTATAATGTGTAATAATCGCGAAAACCTAAGACATTATTATGTGAACCAGTACGGACTGGAATTCGCCGATAAAGTGCGCCAGGTGGAGTGCCGTATGACTCAGCGCGCCCGGTTACTCGCATCATTAAATTTCTTGAAGAGATGCCGGGATAACAACATCATTCCAGTATGTGTAAGAATATCTCCTAAAAAGGACATACTTGGAAGCGCAAGCATTCTACATCAGGCAAGCCTAAAATTATTGAAAAATCTTATCCGCCAACACCGTACAGATGCCCACAAAATTAGTAATGAAATTGAGATTTTGTCCAGAGAATTGCAGAACAAACTATCTACATCCGACTATTCCAAATGCTTAACTATCAATAGTAAAAGGGCCACCACGAAATTCAATGAATACACACAAAGACAAATTAAAAAGTATGAAAAACTGTGTGGCCAAAACCAAAACACCAAAAATACAAGCTATAAACATGCTTCCGAGCAAATGTCACAATCGAATATTATTGATCCGGTTGTAAATCTTTCTACAAAATCTCTGGACAAAAACACCGTTAATGTCCTAAAAAAGGGCCTAAATTTCGCGCTAGCACCTAAAAAAATCCCGTACGAAGATATAATATGCAATGTCGAGGACTGTCTTATAAAAAATAACGTGAAAAAAGATGATTTGGAAGCGATTCGTCAGGATATCTCCGCTGTACTGCGTCGTAGCAAACCACCTAAACCAAATCTTTCACGTGACGAGTACCTCGCTCTTAAAAACGTTAGTAAAGACCCAGACCTAACTATTCTTCGTGCGGACAAGGGTAATGCGACAGTTATAATGGACACGTCCGATTATAATCAGAAAATTCGAGACCTTTTGTCGGATGAAAATACTTACAAAAAGGTTAACAAAGACCCAACTAATAGAATTCTGAAGAAAACTTCTGAATTAATATCTAAATACTCCGACACCTTAGAATTGGACGTTAAATTACTTATACCATCATGCGTGAAACCACCAAAACTGTATGGGCTGCCAAAAATACACAAAGAAAATGCTCCTTTACGACCAATAGTAAGCCAGATTGACACACCAACTTACAAACTGGCACAACATCTAGCGAAGATACTCTCACAACTTCGTGGAAAGTCTAACACATATGTGAAGGATTCTTATCATTTCGTCAGCCAAATAAAAGACCTAACACTGGCTGAAGATGAGGTGATGGTTAGTTTCGATGTACAGTCCTTATTCACTAACTTACCGGTTAAGGACTGCTTGGAAGTCGTAAAAAAGCGGTTAAGTGATCAAGACATGCCTTTACAATATGCAGAGTTGCTAGAACATTGCCTCACCAGCGGCTACCTATTGTGGGACAATGAGTTCTATCTTCAAATCGACGGTGTAGCCATGGGTTCACCAGTTTCCCCTGTGGTGGCCGACATCTTCATGGAGGAATTTGAAAGAGGAGCACTCCTATCGGCCCCGGTTATACCAAAGATTTTTAAAAGATACGTTGATGACACATTCACTGCCCTGCCTCACAATAGGGTCCCTGCATTCTTAGATCATCTAAATTCCATACACAGTAAAATTCAGTTCACTATGGAATTAGAAAATAACAAGTCCTTAGCCTTCCTTGATATACGACTTATTCATAATCCCGATCATTCTGTTAGTCATACAGTGTACAGAAAGCCTACCCATACAGATAGGTACCTTAACGGTGAATCTCACCACCATCCTAGTCAGTTAGCTACTGTGGCTAAATCTTTGTTACAGAGAGCACATGGCATCTGCGACGCCAACCATCTGGCAGGGGAACTTCATCATGTGAAGCAAGTTCTGAAACAGAACAATTTACGTGCTCCACATCCCCGTCGCAAAAGCCGCCCGAAGCCCATCTCAGTTGATCGTCGACCTGCTGTTCTACCCTTTATAAGAGGGGTCACTGACAAAATTAGTCATATCTTGAAGCGTGCTTCTATAAAAACCTACTTCAAGCCACATAGAAAGATTAGCCAATTTCTTAGACCTGTGAAGTGTCATATTCCTTTACAAGATGCAGGGGTCTACAAGATTGACTGTGATTGTGGGCTATCATACATAGGGCAAACAAAGCGCAGTATAGCCACTAGAGTTAAAGAACACATAGCTGACGTCAAAAACGTGCGCTCTACAAAGTCTGCAGTGTGTGAGCATGCCCTAGGCAAACCCAACCATTTCCTACGTTTTGATCAACCACAAATCCTCGCAAAGGAGAACCGATATGTACCTAGAATGCTTCGCGAGGCTATTGAAATTAAAAAACATCCTAATTTCAATAGAGAGGATGGTTGGCAATTACCACCTGTTTGGAATCCAGTTCTTAAAATAATCAAGTCCCAAACTTCACACCGGACTACAAAACATCGAGACACCGTGAGCGATTATTGTGTGCATCGAAACGAGTACGATTCGAATAATATCGATTGAATCGATTGTGCGGGTAGATCGAGAATAATTTTTCTATAAATTAGCTGTCATGACGCCTACCACCTCAGTCGTCCTGCGACCACGAACGCTGCAAAGTGTTCGAAACGTCAGGAAAACTCTGTAATATACGCGATTAATCCGTTTAAACTTGTTTTATTATAATGTGTAATAATCGCGAAAACCTAAGACATTATTCCACGAGGCGGTATTTCAAAGCAAGTTGCTGGTGGATAATCCTGGCCACTTGGTTATGCCTGTGCAAGTACTCGCCGTTAGCCAGACGGGAACAACCAGAAACAATATGTCTTATGGACTCACCCGGACGGTGGCATGCCCGACATATGTCAACCGTCCCATCCTTCACAATATATTTCCGGTAGTTATTCGTCATGATAACTTCGTCCATAATTGCACAGACAAAACCTTCGGTTTCCCCAAAGAGGTCACCGAAGCGTAGCCAAGACACGGACGCTAAGAAGTCTGTATCGGGTCCATGAAGGGCCCGATAAAAGCGCCCGTGTAGCTCCTTACTTTGCCATACCTCCCTGCGATCATTAGTACTGAGCACTACAGGTTTGCACCAGTTCTCTTTAGCCAAGGACAGCGGTGTGAGCCCCTTGTCCACTGCGACCACATCCCGGTGCATACCCACGTCGGCTTTGAGAAAATATTCTCTGAGACTGCACACCTCACGGTTGTGGAGGGTCTTGGCATTTAAAAAGCCTCGGCCCCCGCACTTCCGCGGGATGTACAGCCTCATGACCGAGGAACGTGGGTGATGCATCCGGTTTGCGGTCAGCAGTGTCCGGACTCTCCTATCCAGGGCGTCTAGTTCTGTCTGAGTCCATTTGAGTATGCCAAAAGAGTACATCAAAACCGGCATGGCCCAACCGTTGAATGCGCGCACCTTATTTCCGCCTGACAAAAGACTGTTAAGTACTTTCTTCAGGCGGCCAAAGAAGCGCTCCCTCAACGATTGCTTCATGTCAGCTCCATTGATGCCCAACGCTTCCGACATACCCAAATACTTGTAGGTTTCGGTTGAGGAGAGGGATCTAAGTTGTATGGAATTCGAAAGTTGGGTGCCCTCGGATTCCATAATCTCTCCTCTCTTTACATGCATGACTGCACACTTGTCCACACCAAACTCCATCCTGATGGCGTTACTGAAGGTTTCAGTTATCTTCAGTAACTCCATCAGTCGCAAGTTGTTGGTGGCAAAGAGTTTCAGATCATCCATGTAAAGGAGGTGGGATATTACCTGACCACCTCTTTTCAACCGGTAGCCCAGCCCCGAACCCTCCAGCAGCGTGCTAAGAGGGTTCAAGGCTAAACAAAACCATAGTGGGCTCAGACTATCGCCCTGGAATATTCCTCGCTTAATCCTTATGGGTTCATCGGTCCCCCGAATCTGCCGACATCCTGGATAGCGAAGAACCGTACTCCACTGCCCCATACATGACATCAGGAAGGCGCGTAGAGTTGCATCAATTTTATACAACTCCAGCACCCTCATGAGCCATGCATGTGGCACCGAGTCATAGGCCTTCTTATAATCTATCCAACATGTCGACAGATCCTTTCGGGATCGACGAACCTGTTGGCTAATGGCCATATCAATGAGGAGCAGCTCCTTAGTACCGCGGGACGCGTTCCTACATCCATTCTGAGAGGCAGACATAATGGAATTGATTTCGATATGGGTGGTAATTTTTGCTCTCAAAATGGATGTAAGAAGTTTATAGACCGTCGGCAAACATGTTATCGGCCTATAATTCTTGGGTTCCGCGGAACTACCTGATTTATGGAGCAGGTGGGTAACTCCTGTTGTAAGGAACTGTGGTAGCGACCCGGACTCTAAGGCCGACTGAAATTGCGATGCCAGGCGAATGTGTGAACTACGAAACCATTTTAACCAAAAATTGTGCAGTCCGTCCGGTCCCGGTGATTTCCAGTTTGGAATCGGGCGGACTGCACAGGCCACGTCTAGTGGAGTAATGACTATTTCCTCCATTTCTGGTATAGGTTCACACATACGCTCTACATCACGTATCCAGCCAGCCTCAGCGTGACAGACGGGCACCGACCAGATGCCGCGCCAGAATTATTATTATTATTATTATATGTATTCGCAAAATGTAAATGAAAACAGATGATAATATTTGTATTGTTAATGGAACAAAGCGTCTTATCCTATTCATCATTATCATCAACGCAGACATTGTCTCTGAACCATCTGACAGATATAAATCTGATGTGTACAAAAGAGCACAATTTCAACAAGATCGTTTAACTTAATCCATTAATCATTTCGTCTCGAGGTGTCGACTGTCGAACTGTCGGCTCGTGTTCGATTTCAACTATCAATGCGTCTGCGCACCATGGCGAACACGATTCATTACGGCCTTTGTGGGTTTTAGCTATTGAGTACCTACCTAATTCTGTAAATTAATGATATCTTCTAATAACTCCCACGCCCATTTGAGATGTCCAAGATATCAAATCAGCACCATCAAACATCGCCAGTCAGCAAAAAAGTAACACTTATTTGATTTTTCTGTTCCCATCGTAAAAGAAATTAAAAATTTTGCTATTATTAATACCTATCATAAGAAAACACGTTTGGTATCGTCTACTTTACGGGAAATCTCGCGGCCAAATTAAACATTGCCATTAACTGCTACCATAAAAGTAAACGATCAAGAAACATTTCGAAGTTATGTTCGTAAATTTTATTTACGAGAGAAAGAGCCATTCTCATTATGGAATATTTTGCAAAAATAATTTTAATTTGATGGTGTTTCTTTGACATTTCTTCTGAACAAAGCCCGGTGATAAGTAAGATTCAAAGTATCTATAAAATTCATCAATATCTCTATATCGCGATCGTTAGCTAAAAACGATCGTTTTATCTATAAGCCGTTTTTATTATATCTAGGATCAATTTTATGATTACGACTCTTCAATTTTATCACTAGCATTTATTGTCCGAGGCAGGTTTCTTTAAATTTATTCATGCTACGTCGCATTTGATGGGTATAATAATGTCTTTTAGAATTTTTTTTCTACTCTATAGAGATGGGCTTGACATGTCGACCAGTTCTTTCCAGTTCAATGGTTCCTAGTAGTGATTGAGTTCGTTCGTTCGTTCTGGTGAATTGAAATAAATAGATTGAATCATTGTCCGCTGTAGAAAATCGAAGGAACAAAATAATCAAATCCAATAAATTGAATCACTTCAATTTACAAACCAAATGTGACCAATTTAGCGGCATCAATTGAGATTGTCTCCAATGATGATGATGTATGCAGGCACCCCGACGCCGACGGCGGACGATCAGTTTCCTGCGATCATTCAATTACATACAAGTTTATATGATTGTAAATGCGGGCTAGGCTGGATAAATGATGTTATACAAATCGCTAGGGGCCGAGATTACTGTAAATTGATACTACTGGTAGCTGGTAGCCGTGCATCGCTTTATGTTCATCTATCTATATTTGACGGACTACCGAGTTTAGACTATACTTTTCAAACGTAGGTACTAGATTAGGCATTTTTAATGCACCCTGATGATGAAACCTAAGCTAAAGATACTGTTGCCTAAAATGAATGCGAATGCGTAGTAAAATAATAGTTGCCATAATTCAATTATTATTAATTTGCGGGGAAATTGTCAAAAAGAACAAAGAAGTAATTATTTTCATTAGAGAGAGATATGCTCCTGAAATGTCATTACTTAGCAATGAAAAAGAACAAAAAAAACCGTTCAAATTGAGGATATTAGTTTAAATCGGCGCAATTACTGGTGGGTTTAATTCGCGGCTTCCGTCGCAGTTTCCCCGGGTAAAGTCTGAGGTGCGGAGGTTGCCGCGGGCGGTTTGTCATTACGTTCACCTGTAATGAAGTGGTGCCATTCTTGACCGCTAGCTGGCCGCCGCGGCCGCTGCTCGCATGCTGGCCCATTTGTAACAGGATTCAGGCCGCATTCAGGGCTGCCATGTACAGAGAAATGCTTTATACACGCAGTACTACTAGGCACGTAAAACAGTGTCAGAAAAGTGAAAAAAGAAAGGAACTATTTAAGAAAGGATTCTGATTACTTCAAAATTATTCGATTTCTTAGACATCAGTTTTATTAGGATGATAGAAGTTGGCGTTCTGTTTAGTTCTTACACTCAAAACCAGTTTTATTAGGATTATACCATTTCTTAGAATAGCAATTATTTAAACTCCTGACTACGGATTTCTTAAGACTTCTCTGGAACGCAGCAGCGGTAGCAGCCCTATGCGCGCTGCAGCTCGACCGCCACCAAACCTGGAATTACGCTCAATACTGACAAGCTATTCTAAATTATTGCAATTTGTATGGATTTGCGTGGGACGATTTCGTGAGCTTGATGCATTACAATTTGTGGACTAATTCTAAAGATTATAACGTCATGACTCCAGTTCCATCGACTCGTTTACGTATTTATTAAAGACTTTATTAGGTGTTGCAATCGTTTACATCACAGCTGGAAACTTTTGCTGTTTGACAACATTTTTCATTCGGCAATGCAGAATTAAAATGAAGCTGGGTGATTTTTGGTCACGAATCACTAATATTTGCACAAGAAACGTGGTGCAAACAGTGACTCTGTGGGTTTCGTGAAATTTGGAAACCAAATCTTGGTGTTTGTGTTTTAACGATCGACAAGTGCTAATAAATTCAAGTTTGATTTTTTGCGTGGCGAGAAGGAAACGGCCGATGTACACCTACTTAAGAGTATTATGTATACAGGCGAAAATATATAGAGTGTACAAGAGTAGCAGCGCTGCGGGACGTGTATAAATCCAATATACCCATTGTCCTGTCGCGCGCTCACAAAAGTGCACTTTTGTTTCAACCCGATCCAGAACAAACTCCCGTGGAGACGACAACGCGAATTAAACCCTAGGATGTTTTTCTATTATGGCAACTAGTCACATATGCAGTTGTATAAATACATTCTGCTACTTAAATGGGGATCTGAGAAACATGGATGGAATTGATTATTATCAGAAAAAATGAATCACTCAGAAACGTATCTAGTAAATCGGAATAAAATGTGCTTATGTGACGTCGAGTGATAAAAGATAGCTTTTTTTGTTTGAGGGTAGTCTAAGTGCACACACGTTTTTGTAGAGCTCTCATAAAAAAAAAAACGTTTTAATTTAATTATTTATTGGATTTAATGCTGTTTATACGCTAAAAGTTCAAATTATCCTCGGATGCACTTACTCCCTATATAAAATCACTTCACACTTTCACTTTTCCCGCACAAACAAATCTTCACATAATGGACCTTTATGCCAAGTTGTCGGACTGCATGGAGGAATTATCTGCCACCTTTTCTTCGCGAATGGGCAAGTACGAAGAGGACCTCAAGAATGCCAGCAGTAACGAGGTGGCCCACAAGACAATTGCCAGTCTCTCCCGTGAATTCACTGAGTTCAAGTGCCTCATCTGGGGGACAATGAGTGCGCTTAAGTCTCAGATGGAGCTGTTGGTTGTGGGCCTGGATCGACATGAGATGGCGTCTCGAAGACAGGTGCTGCTCCTTCATGGTCTCCCGGAGCAAAAGGATGAAGATCCCACATCCAAGGCAGTCGTGACACTGGCACAGAAGATGAAGATTGCCAATGTCTCTTCGTCTGACATCACAGCCTGCCATCGCCTAGGAGTAGTTTCAGGCAAGCCTCGTCCGCTTCTTATTCGCTTCCAAAGCCACAATCTGCGCAGCGAAGTGTGGCGAAGTAAGCCTGTACTGAAGGGCTCCGGTTTAGTACTCTCGGAATTCCTAACCAAGCCCAGACACGACACATTCCTGGACGCCCGCAAACACTTTGGTGTGAAGCAATGCTGGACTTCCGAGGGGAAAATTATCATCCTGCTCCCAGATAAGTCGCGGCGCAAGATTGAGTCTGCAAACGAACTCCAACAACTTGTAGCGAAGTTCCCGACGGCTACATCAACAGGGGACAACACGGTTGTCGAAGCCGCAAAAGACACCGCTTCACCGAATGGTCGGCCAGCTCCAGACAAGAGATCGCGTAAGCAGGCAAAATAAGTTGTACCCACAATGAATTTTTGTTATTAATCTCTTCTACTACGTCGGTCACAGTATTAGTTTTTTTTTTTTATATTTGACAGTGACAATTTGTGTGACAACATTTAATGATTTATTTATGTTCGTTCGGAAACACTTTTCTCTGTATTATTTGTTCTACCATTTTTTTTTTGTTTTGGATACGAGTCTTTTAATCAACTGGCGAGTGCATCGAGGATTTTTGAAATACTTTATTTTTTTATTCAGTTAGTATCTTATTGTTATATCTATTTATATATATTTTTTGTAGTATTATGTTAGATAATTTTGATGACAGTTTTGTATCTTGTTCTTCTTCTTGTTCGTCTGATGGGAGCTACGCTAGTGCGTTCAGTGATGATTCTCTGCAACTACGCGACCAACTTTTTTCTACTTTTTCTTGTTTTAAAAAGTTTTTCAATGTGGTCCACATAAATGCGCAAAGCATTCCCGCTCATCATTCTGATCTATTATCCTCATTTGATTCCAATCTTATTCATGCTGTCTGTGTCTCTGAAACTTTTCTCAAGCCTGCACTTCCTTCTACACAGTACTCACTGCCCGGCTACAAGCTAGTGCGTAATGACAGAACTGGCAAGGGAGGTGGAGGGGTCGCCATCTATCTCCGTGGAGATATTACATACAAAGTTGTTGACCAGTCTCCGAGTGCTTACTCAAAATCAGCTGAGCACCTTTTTATTGAAATAATTTTTAATCACTCGAGATTACTTTTAGGTGCGTACTATAGTCCTTCGTGTCACATAGATTACTTCTCTGCATTCGAATCAAAACTTGAAAATTTGTCTTCCCTTTATGACCACACTATCATCCTCGGTGACTTCAACACTTGCCTGATCAAGGATGATGCGCGCACCCGTAAACTCCAATCGCTTGTCTCCTCTGTCAACATGCATATCCTTCAGCTTAACGCTACTCACCATGCCCCTCATTGTTCTCCTTCTCTTCTAGACCTAATTCTAGTTTCTGACCCTAGCAAAGTAGCCACACATGGGCAACTTTCTGCCTCCTTCTCTTATCATGATCTTATATTTCTTTCGTATAAAATTCGCCCTCCTAAACGTAAATCAAAATTTCTCTTCCTTCGCAGTTTCAAGAACATTGATCTGGATCGTTTGCGAGAGGATGCGGGCAATATTGACTGGTCTCCTGTTTACGGCGGCATTGACATGGACACTAAAATAACTGCATTTAACTCGATAGTGCTAAACATTTACGACGAACATGCTCCTCTTAAAAAAGTAAGGGTGAAGCATCTTCCAGCGCCTTGGCTCTCGGACCTTGTTAAAAGCGCAATGTCGAAAAGGGATAAGGCCAAAAAACGGTATAAAAAGAACCCTACCGATGAAAACTGGGCTATTTATAAGAAACTGCGTAATCGCTGCAGTCGCATGTGTAGGGATGCTAAAAGACGCCACATTCACGACTCCGTACAAAACTTCAACACAGCAAAAGTATGGCAATTCCTCAAGTCCCTTGGTATAGGCAAAGTTGCTAACGACAGCACTCCCGATATGGATCTAAATGCAATTAATCTACATTTTTCCAAACCACCAGTTACTCTGGATGATAATATCAAATCTTCTACACTTAACTATCTCTCTAATCTTCCTCTGCCATTATGTACTTCGTTTTCTTTTCAGCCAGTTACAGAACGCGATATTATGAGGGCCATTTCATCTATTACCACGAAAGCGGTGGGTGATGATGGCCTTCAACTCCAGATGCTTCTTCCAATCCTGAATGTACTCTGTCCCATCATTCTACACTTAATTAATTATTCACTCGAAACTTGCTCCTTTCCCTCTGCTTGGAAGAAGGCGCATATAATTCCTTTACCCAAAGTATCTAATCCTTCTTCAGTATCCCAGTTCCGTCCAATATCCATTCTCCCAATCCTATCCAAGGTACTCGAGAGTATTGTTCATAATCAACTGTCTTGTTATCTCTCCTCTAATAGCCTGCTAAGTCCATACCAATCTGGTTTTCGACCTGGCCACAGCACAGTATCGGCTTTGGTTAAAATAACCGATGACATCCGACTGGCCATGGAGAACAGGCTGTTAACAGTTTTGGTTCTACTGGATTTTAGCAGTGCTTTTAACTCAGTTGATTTTGACATTCTCTTGGGTATTCTATCCTCTCTGAATGTATCTCCTTCTGTAACTGCCTGGTTTAATTCTTATCTTAGGGGTCGCTCGCAGTCGGTTCGCTCTGATGAGGCCTCCTCTGAGTGGTGTAATCTTGCTGCGGGTGTGCCTCAGGGTGGCGTCCTCTCTCCTCTTCTTTTCTCCGTTTTCATTAACGCCATCACTAATGTATTAACTTCGTATTACCATCTCTATGCAGACGACTTGCAGCTTTACCGCCATTTTAAGCTGGAAGAGTTTCCAGAAGCTATTGATGCCATCAATAATGATCTTAATAACATAAATCAATGGGCTAAAAGGTTCGGCCTTTTAGTTAATCCTTTAAAATCACAAGCTCTCATTATTGGTGGCAGATATTTTTTTAATATTTTAGATCACCAGTCTCTTCCCCCAGTTCTATATGATGCTATCCCTATAGTTTACTCCAAGAGCGCTAAGAACTTAGGTGTTCTCATAGACTGCAATCTGTCCTGGCATGTTCACATTGCGGAAGTAAGCAGGAGAGTGTTTTGCTCGTTTCAGTCTCTCAAACGTCTCCAGAAGTTCCTGCCTTTTCAAACTAAAATTACTCTTGCCCAATCCCTTCTTCTACCGCTTCTAGACTACGCTGATGTCTGCTTTCTCGACGCAACTGAGGAACTTCTTGATAAGCTCGAACGTCTGCAGAATTTGTGCATCCGCTTCATTTTCGGCCTTCGGAAGTACGACCATGTATCGGAATTTCGGGCGCAACTGAGGTGGCTGCCTATTCGGCGGCGTCGTGATACTCACATTTTATCTTTTCTCTTTTCTGTTCTTTATAATCCTAATTCTCCTATTTACCTTCGGGAACGATTTGAGTTTCTTGTCCCTAGAGGAAAGCCATGTCGCACTTCTTCATCTCTTCTCCTTCGCACTCCTCATCATACTTCTAGTCGTTATGATGGATCATTCACTGTTCGCGCAGTACGCCTATGGAACTCACTTCCACACTCCATACGTGATAGCCCCTCTTTAGGCGTTTTCAAGAGAAGAATAAAGGAACATTTCCTGTTACCATAACATATACATGTATTATGTATGTATTAGTTTATTATATTATATTTATATAATTATATAGTTGTATATATTATGTTTATGTATGGTGTAATATACACATATTCGTTTAGTCTATTTATGTATGTATGTACGTTATTAATAAGTAGGTATATTGCAGACTATTGTGCACTTAACTCTACTCTCGGATCTTAAGTCTCTCTATCACTCTAAGGTTTGCTGTAAGAAAACTCAATTTTGAGTTAAGCTCGCCTATGTACATAAAATATCCATAAAAAATTGTATTTAATATTTGTGTGTACAATAAAGAATATGAATATGAATATGAATAGTTTTACTATGGAAAACTTTAAGGATAAAGCGTGTGAAACGAAAGATCACAAGAGATATGACGATCAAAGCTTAAAAATTAATATGTCTGGTTAATGCTATCATGTCTATGAATATTCTTATAGTAAGTTGTGTGCAGTTATTGTAGCCAGTTGTAGCATAGTAACATTTCCGTCGGTTAATGAAGCCGGCACACGCTAAGTTATGCGCTTGTTGAAAGCTCCACGGATTCGTGTTCCTTTAGCGTGGACCGACATCGCATTAAAGGCGAATGTTTTACAATCCCCCCAACGTCGGATTTTTTATTTGCCTCCGCCGCGGGAAGTGCGAAATTCGCGCCGTTTCGAACACAATAAAAATGGAACCTTAGGTACTGTTCAGTTGTTCACACGAAAACCTTCGATCGAATCATCACCTTAAGTTTCCGGAAGGTTTGAAACCTCTGATCGAGTCTATAAAGTTTTCGAAAGTTTTCACGTTAATCTTCAACAGTAAAATTGTTAGGCTCTTATTCCGATTTACTTAAATGATATTTCTCGGTCGTATACCGACGCAAGCGTTGGTAACAGTCGTGCACTAGGAGGAACGTTTTATTACACGATTCCAATATTTTTATTGATCATCATCTATAAATCATAAACTATAAACGTTGGGACTATACTTACAAGGTGCAATGTATCACACCCGAGATTCTTTTATCGATAAATCACGGCGAGGTGGACGCTTATTAAAACACCCCCGTCTCGATGCATCAGGCCCTCTCACGCACTGACCATAACATTGAAAAAAAGGTAACGTTTATATTTAACTTGAATTTATTACTGAATAAAACTACAGCGACGGAGAAAGCTCTAAGCGTGTTGGGTATCTCAAAAGAGCGAGATTTATCCTTTCTGGGAAGGCAGCCGCGGACATGTGTGCGGAAATGTCCTGTTTACTTTCCGTTTTCGTATTCGGACAGCGGCTTTTAAGTCTCTTGTTTATTGCGCTCTATGTACGGATAACAAGGGATTTTGTAACTAGACTATTTCTGGTAGACAATGAATCTTACCATCGGTGGGTGCATATCTGGACGCGGACCATTCATTTTGTAATACCGTCCATTTCGGTGGCGCTCTATGACATATTTGTAGTGCTTTGTTGGCTTCGCTAGATAACCGCCGCGATCGGCGGAATAAAGTAAAACTACGTTTAATTTATTTTATATGGTAATACGGCACGCGGTCGGCAGCGGTTCAAAGCGAGCTCTTAATAAGGACGTGTCCCCTTAATTCTCGTCGGTGTGGTCACTAACATTCCTACAAGGGTTTGCTCTCTACATTTTTGTGAGTTCGATGTTCGTTTTTCTCGTCGACCATTTCCCACCTCGGTTTGTCGTCGGGAATTTAAACGAGCGCACCGATTTCAATCGCGCACCATTGGGACGCGCACGCGTTTTATTTGTACGCTCCGTGCGAGAAAAATTACAACACTTCACTGCGACAATTCGAAAAGTACGCCGCCTTTGATTTCTTTTATCTATCTTGCCTTTGGGCAATGCCTTTATGTATTTTATTATGTATTCTTGTTTATTGTACATTCATGCGGCTGTAATGCTTATCAATCACAAAAAACCACAAGCTCTTCAATATTTTTTGCTCTATCATCTCTATTTTATCAAGACATAGGCCGTATTATACAATAGAATTCGAACGTAATTTCAAATTTCATTTTAATACTTTAGGAATACACCTGTCCTCTCAAAATATTTATGAGACTGGAGAGCCTTCATCCATTGTATTAAATCTGGTTTATAAAAATATGTCCTTGCATTTCTTATTTCGTGTGGTCGGTGGTGTGTTTGTTTTGTTTTTGTCGCGGGCATTGTGCGATGGACAGCGGATTAACAAGAGCGTCGGCGCCAGGGCGTGCGGCTGTGGCGGCGGCTGAATAGCAAATGCGTCTTGGTGTGCGGTTTCAGTATCTAGATGCAAGCTTGGTGCGCGCGCGCCGCTTCCGTGCAGATGCGCCCGATTGGTCGCATTAACATAGCACCGCGATACCTGTTTTTATAAATCCACGAATGCACTGTATATGTACTTCTCTTTTGTAATTCATATTTTGTAGGTACTCTGCTTGTGCTCACATAAATCTGTGTAACTTTATACTTAGCGGGATCAACCTTGTCTCCGGCCGCTGGCTAATTGACACACGGAGAGCGTTGTGCCTTCAAATTGTGTTCAAATATTTGCCGTGTGGACGCGTAAAGCGCACAGTAAACACGTTGGTCCGTCCGTTTGTTTGTGGAGTCCAATGAGCCAGCCGGGCTGTTTGCTCCGCTTATCTGTGCTGTGCGTGATCTCGACACGGACGGGTTTACTTCATCCCGTGGGTTTTCTTTTGTCTTCCATATAAGGTGTGCAATCTCAACGTGAGATCGGCCTGGTTGCTCGTTGACACGTAGCTGCCATTAACGAGATGTCGATACCAGTGTGGTGGTTGTTAAGACCACGTTTCGTTAGTCCAGAGCTTTTTGCGAATAGTACATAAAAATATTCGTGTGCCTAAATTGGACAAAGTTTCGTAAGACTATGTTTAGTAATGTTATATTTTTGTTATTTCAGGTATGTACAGCGGCACTATCTACACCTCTATAGCAAGGTATTAAATTAAATGTATTTCGACACAAATTGTTATGGCCGCCATTAGCAGTAAACTTTGGTGCCATGCCTATACCAGTTGCCAACACTTTATGTTCCGGATCTATTAATTTATTCAATTATACACTAATCAACTAATAAAGGGCACTGGCAGACGCCCATAGAACGCTGGGCCTCAGATTGTGTAAGTCGGTACAGATATGAAATTAGTTTGGTGTGATCGAGTATTTCAAGAGTATTTAAATTCATTTTTTATTTGTTTTTGTACGTAATTGGGTTAAAGAGAAATATTCTTATTTCTGACAGTGAGGTTAAGTATGGTGTGAATGATCCAGTGAAGTACAGCCCGACTAATGAGTTCTCAATTCAAAGGTTTTAGTTGCTGTCACCATGATATTCTGTGGAAGCACGCGCCAGCCAGCATGCACCCGTTTTTGTTTTAGTGGTTTTTTCAAAATGTCAATGGCATAATCATTTTATTTCTTATTTATTTCGATTTTTGATTCCAATTTTTAATCTCTAAGATAAATTAGGCAAAGAACAATTAAAATATATTTATATTTTTGGTTAAGCTTTTATTGCTGTACCATATCAAGCCTAAAACTGCCGACGTCCTTTGTTCATTCATAATACATCATTTACGCCATTAACGTAATTTGCTGAAAACACGCCATGCTGCTATTTTAATATCTAACTCGATATATCAACAAGTTTACTTAGTTTATAGGTTTTATTTCGGCATTCTTTCGTAGGTATCTCAGCATTATCCCTTTACGTTCTTTATGTTAATCTTAGTTCTTATGTAATGAGCTCTTTTTCCCCGTAAACATTTTTAGACAACTCTTCGATATGTCTGATTAAAAGAAAAATAAAATTTCCTAGAAGGTTTGCCCAGTTTTTGCCTTGATAGAATGTTAAGCCGGTGCATGTGCTAATATACGTTAATTGGCAAGCGAGCGAAGCCGGGAGGCGAGGTACTTCCAAGTTAGGGATGTCGTTCATTCACCGCCCCGGTGCTTAATCAGCTCGGCTCACCTCAGGCGGCTGTCTTCTTTCAATATCTTATACGGAGTTGCCATATATAAAAATATAACGATGTAACTGCACAGTTGAACACAGCAGGGTATCATTTGCAAATAGTATAACTATTTATACATCTTCTACTCTTCGTCATTTCTCACGCTATGTTTTATTCGATCCAGTTGCCCAGACTCCAGTTGCATGCGCTTGCGGCATTTTGTCACTACAATGTTGCTGAGTAAGGCGATATGATGCTACCAGAGCGACGTCCCTTATCCAACTGTGATTAGAAAGGTGCCCTGTGGGCGGGGTCAAATGTCACCGTTGTATGTTGTGGTCGGGCGCTAATCTGAATAGACCACTGCACAAATGTAACTCGACCACTGATCCGACGAGACTAAGCAAAAGGGACGTGTATTAAGCACAGAGCCGTGAACCAACCACAATTTGTTAAAGCTTCATAGTACCTAGGCTAAATAAGCTATCTATGGAATATGTGTAATATGTAGATTGTAGGAACGTTTTTCTATCGTGCAATAGGGAAACACAATACTGAAAGATTATAAGACTATCGTCTCTGAATAAGTACCTAGGTAGATAAACAATAAGCGATGGGATATTTTAATCGATATGACTTACAGTTTTTTCTTTCGTGGAAAATGAATCATTGAACTTACTAAGGCCATGTATTTTGATGAAAGTTTGAATGTGTACTTTTATTCTAGCCGTTGGAATTCACATTCCGACTAACTTTGGTTTTTCTGTGAGTAACGTTTGAGGCATCACAAAAATTCGTGAGCAAGGTGAACAAAAAAGTGAGGTTGGGGGACCTGTCAGGAACGCAGTTCCTTATGCCTCGCATATAATAGACAGAGAGAGAGAGAGAGAAAGTCGCATGGAGAGGGCATAACGCTTTTTCTTACGTGACGATTTCTACCAGTCGACTCCTACCGCAAACCGCGTTAAGAACCTTCGTCCCAAAAAGTATTTTGTATCCAACCAACGTCATCACACTTCAATACGGTTCCCATAAATTCCGACAACTTTATACCATGCAAATAAGCGTGCGTTTTTTCAAGCTAACCATCTCATTAGAGCTTCCAGTCACATAGTAATTGTGTCCGGTTCACCGATACCGTTGTACACGTAAATAACATTGTTCGGTAAATCGGTATTCTCGCTCGAATGGGCTCCGAGTTTTTTTCATCATGTTCGATTTTCTCGATTGAAGCATCGGCACCGTTCGATTGTATTGTATCGAACAAAAAGCTGCACGCTTTCTTACAGCCAATAGGTAATCGATTGTTACCGCAAGCTGAATGCTTGGTCTGGTGATAGCTTTCCGTGATAACCAATGGAGCTTTGTTCAGATATTCCCTTCTTAAATTGTTGATGGCTGTGTAAGTTGTAACAATTAATTTAACCGTATGTTCTGGCAAGATTAAATTGATCTCGATGAAGGTGTCGGTAAACGTGACCAAATAATTAAGTTGGAACTTAAGCAGTATACCTGTATAGAAATTAGTGTATACGTTTTTCATCTCTTTTGTATTGTGCTCTTTTGTTTTGCTGTACTTAATTATTATGTGTGTCTTTTTTGTGCTGTGTCCAAATAAATGTCTTGCTTTCTTTCAAGAAGTAATGTTTTTTCCTGGTTTGGTAAGCTATTCTTCAACTTTTTGTTTCTAAGTAGCGCGTAATGTCACCTGGAAACACATGGAAATGTCATGCATTTCCATGTGTTTCAAAATCAAAATGGCCAATGGTAATTCCAAGTTTATCGAGTAGTACCCGGCGTAATACTGAGAACTCTCATTATGAATGAAGGAACTGCTCGCTTGCTAATGAACGGGCACTTCCTATAAGCACAGTAGACTCGCAATAGCGACAACACGATGAGTAAAAACATTACTTGCAATGATTATGTCAGAAGCTATTATATCAGAAATAACTTCATCGTCAGTTACATTGCAGCTTCAATTTAAAAACTATATCCACAAGTCTTATCCTAATGAGTGTAAAGCAGTGGCGAAGGGTCCCTACAATACGATTCCTACCGGCTTCCCTTTGAAAATAGCATAGGCAGTATTGCTTACTTTTATTAATTAGCTTTTCGTGGCCAGGTAAGCATTTGTAGCTCGGCTTACCTCTTACAAAAACTGACCCTTCGCCACTGGTGTAAAGTAATAATCTCCTCGATTTAAAAATCGCAGGGCTGCATAAAAAATATCAAGTTTCCAGCTCGCCTACAAACATCATTAAATAACTCGTTCTTCATTTCGCTCACGACACGCGCTGGATAAGCACTTATTACCCTTTTTCCTCGAGATGAGCATGGAATCTTATTTTATCTTGACAGGTATTTAGCATAAACTATGCCACATATGCCGTGTTAAATTTGTTGTGGCTACTTTATAGGCTTAGCGGCAACAGGCTTTGGACTGCTAAGGACGTCTTGTAAAATGTCGGTTTTGATGCTACGAGTATGTTTGAATAATAGTGAGATCACAGATCGATTTTGCCTGCTTGCTAATTATCCTGAAGTAACCAGCACCTTATTTGACGTCTGGTATTGTCTCCAGATCAGGCAATTTTGGAATATTAGAATTTCCAATTAAAATCCAGGATTGGAAACGTCTGAAAGCTTGCTAGATTTCCTCCCACCTTAGAATTTCAACGTAGTGTACAATCGATGCGACAGTACGACTCGGCATACCCCAACAGAGATTACAGTCACGGCTAATCAGCCTAAATTACAGCACGTTCAAATTCGTGTAATCTTCAAGGTGTTACGAATATTGTCGCCATTACTGGACGTTAGAAAGGCAGCATGCCGACTGGGTCGTGCCGGCCCACTCACGAAACTATTTCAGGCATCCGACCCATTCATACTAATACTACAAGTATTGTTCTTTGACACTTAGATTTAAATAGATAAGCTAATTGAAACACGATTGGAACACCAGTTGGCAGACTGGTTTTGTAAATAATTAAATAATGAAGGATTTGTAGTTTGTATTTCTAATAAATGATAAGTCATTCATGGAATGAATTAACTATATATCATAAAAATGCCCCTTAAATTATAGAGAAAGGCAAATAATATTAATTAAATCTAGTTTTAATACAGTAAATTGCAATTATTCCACGAAGAAGGAAATTCATGATTAGCTGAAACGGGAGAGCTTTCTTTCTATATACCTTTGCTTATGTTTTTCATCATGACCTTGTTTGACAATAATCTAAAGAACAAAACTCAAATAATATTTGTCGTTATCGTTTTATCGTCTCGAATCGAAACGACAATTAATTTAATGTTATTCTCGAGACTCTTGATTGATGTGTTTGATTGTTTGATTGATCTTCAACACTTCATCCTCCAATTTCTGCGATTATTCCTAAACAGTGATATCACTCAATCATGATTTAGTTGATTGTTCAATGACTGTGACGAACCGTACATAGAATAGATGCACGAATATTATTTTTATCTCAATGATGGAATCTCCACCATGTAGCGGTGGCGATCATGAAACGGTCTTGGCGGAATTGACTTGTGCAATTCCAACGCACGCTCCCCTAAACTTAACCGATAAAAAATCGATAGGCTTGCAACTTTGCGACGATATTCAAGGCTCTGAAGCCTTGACTCGACCAATCGTTGCTATTGAGCATCTTGGCCTGTTTCCTAATCGACTCAAACGCATCAAGCTGGTAATAATATGCAGTGAACTTAAATTGAAATCACCATTTAACTAACCTCTACTCATTGAACTGTTAAAGATCTAATAGACGCGGTACAACATTTCAGTACCGGTTTAAAGGTGTGCACACGTTGTATAGAAAAGCGTGTTACGTCCTGTAACTTGGCAGTTCTCACAGCTTCAGCGCGTAACGAATGCGTTACCTACTGAATTTGTGATGGTTGACCTGTCGTGTTTAGATTTGTTAACAAATAGAATTTTTAGTTCCTCTTCTCAAAATATTTACCGTGAAATTGTAGCGGTATTTTACAGCTCATGGTAATTTTGTTAACAATCTTTTGTCTGAGTTATGTGTACGTGTGTTTTAAACATGGGCTTAAACAGATATTGACTCGACCGTATTTCGCATAACACTCCAAGTTCAACTTCTTCCTGTGATCGTTTTTCTTCTATGAATACTAGGATAATGCTCCACAAACGACTAGTTCCTTCGATTTCAAGCGGAACGTCATCTATCTTACTGCGCCACGCCGCATCTGATGAGGAAAAATGTATCGAAATTTAATTACCTTGAAGTACTCCTGTAGAATCCGCTCAGATTAAACACAGTGATCCGACCACAACAAAGGTGCGGTCAGCAAGCTCAGAGGCGGGCGACAGAGCGTGTCATGATCCGCCGCAGCGATCTAGACCACAGCGCCTACCGTGCTATAGTCTAACGTGGTCTAGTCGAGCGTGGTTTAGCCTGCTCCACATCGAACGTTGAACCTGATGCGGCTCAATGAACACGGATTAGGTACCAGACGATTGGACGCGAACCATAAATCGATCGGTGTGAACAGTTTTATAAGCCTGGAGGTGTGGCTTTTCAAAAAGTCTGTCGGTTAATCAACATTTGTTACAAACCAATCTGATTGTGCAAAATGCAAATGATGTATTTATGAAGGAGATTATTGATAGATAGTGTGGTTCGTCTGAATTCTTGATCAGGGCGTTGAAAGATGCAAATTGTTTGGGTGTTGACTGTTGATACAAACATTCAGACATTAAATTTAATAAATCGTGTCGAGAATCCCTAGCATTCCCAGTTCCCACGGAAATAGTACCAGTTTATTATCTTTCTTCATTTAGATTTTCATCATTTTCATCAGCTTTGGAGTTAGTGTACAGCTATAATATACTTAATTAAATTCTAGTTTGCTACTGTATTATTATGTTGTTGTTTCCACATTCCATTCACATTTAAATGGCTGATTGATGATTTAAATGAAAAACAAATTGAATTTTTACATAATTAATGTTCATTAGAAAATGCGAAGAAACTCAGCAGAGATTGAGAGCCAAATAAATTGAATACAATGAAATCTTTGCAAAACGTTTTCTTTGATCTATTTATATTATTTTATATTGAATGCGGTATTGTATCTAAGTTTCAATTAAAATATTCACTTCAATATTGAAAATAGCATCTGAAAGATCTACTTTCACAAACTATACTTTATTTAACTTGAAACAGAAAAAACACGATGCTCCATATTGGTTTTTATCTTTTCAAGCCATGTTTCCAGTCTAGATTTCGCTAAAACAAACAAACACAATCTCGCATTTCTAAGATGTCTACATGTGAAATGTCTACTAAATTGGTGTGAAATAAATTGCCTCGTATACAGAGAAAACATCGTGGTGGCTACAAAAAGTAAGTTGACAGGGTTAGAATTAACCGCTCCTCTGTGGTACGTGTTCAAAGAATTCAGTCTTTGTTGTCGTTCTACAAAACGCGCCACGGAATTCTTAAAAGTTCTATCGAGGTGAGATCTTCAGGGTCATCGCTTGGACACATCTCAAGAGCTGAATAACTAGCTATGTTTTGTTTTTGTGCACATTTTGTGTTTGTAAAATTCATCCTTATTGCTGCCAAGGGGCGACTTCTTAACAGTCATTTTCATATTGCTCGATCAACTTTATTGGTCTTATTTATTAACTTTCTAATCAATCAAAACTATTTATTTCTAATTAGCCGGAATTGTTCTGTCCCACATATTGCTATTATTATCAAAAATCGATTCGTTAACATATTTTTTCTTTTATTGTGATTCTGTATTTGTCACGACCTCTAAAACATTCGTCGAGATCCGAGTCGCTCGTGCTCGCGCTTCCACTTTTTGTTTGCCCCACCGTCGCGCCGCCATCTTTCCAAGAACTGTCGCTTTACAGAAAAAAAACTAACTCGAATACTCAGTCGCGGTCGACAAAGGTGTGAATATAATGAATGGTTTATCAAAGGATCCGCCTACCTACTGAAGTTCTGCTCGTTGCAACTGATTTGGACATGAGCTCATTTAAGACCGACTCCCGAATTTTGATTCCTCAATTTTTTGCTTCACCAGACGAAACATAACGTCATTAGCCGTTCCGAATATTATTTTCTCTTACATCAATCAAGATACGGTACCGTCTCGGAAATTGACTATAAATCTTGGATATGAAAGAGTCTGATTTCATTGCTGTGGGCTCTAACAACGTCATTAGTTGACACCTTGACTGCATAATTTTATAACTGTCACATTTGTCGCGGTTATCGTCATAATTCCTGAGATAAAACCGGCTATTTCTGTGTTCTTATTACGCTGCTCTATCTAACTTCTCATGTTGTAATTGTGATAGAGATGTCACTTGATCGTTTAGAGGTCTAAAATATGCGACATTTGTAATACTAAACCCCTCGCTAATCTGCGCCATACTTTGCATTCACTGACGTGATTTTACATGAGAATGTGTTGGAGTCGGGTCCTTCTAAATGTAGTCAAATGCAAGATCCTACGTTAATCTGGGCGTGTGTAGACTTTGGTTTATATTGCATTTTTGTCTAAAGAATGTCAAAGTTGCTCTATGCAATTCGCGTTGGCAGACTGGCTTTGCGGAATGAGTTCCAGCGTATCCGTTAACGTTTGTGATTGCGCCTCCAGTGACAATAGAATGAGGCATTGTCTTCCCGGTGTCGGTGTGTTGAGTACCTACCAGCCTGGAATCATCGTCGTCGGGTCATTGGCTCGATGCACGCGCAGCTCTAATTACCGTGATCGTTATGATTTAGGTAATGGTGTTATTATGGCTGGCTCAACCTGATAGTCTACGTGTCCGTTACGTTTTATGTTCCATACGGTCATACGTGACGTGATCTCGAGTTATACCAGCCAATTATGTTTATCGTTTACATGTGTTGGTGGTATTTTTTTCTTTGTATGTTAACTATATTCTGAACTGGTTTTTTGTACACACTTCATGTTTTATGATATACTTTATCCTCAAGAACTATAAAATTTAATCATAAAGCTCGTATAAAATATATGCTTTTTCATTCAAATACATCATGCGGTGCGTAATAAATATCTTCAATATCCTCTCCTCCTATTATAGATGTAGCCATTATATTTTGATATTTATTTTATTTCGTTTTCTGTTGGTCATTAAAAGCGACCTTTTATTAACGTTTCGCACCAGCCCGAGCTATACAATAGGAACGCAGGTATATTGCAGGTAGTTCTTTGTGTTGAACGAAGTGTTCTCAAAACGGACAGTGCGGACCATTGTCAGTTGTTAGACCTGACGACACCGTGTCTGCCAGATGCGATGTTCTATTGTCAAAATCATGAGAAAAAGTAGATTTTCTTAGAAATCTCCAGCTTCGTTGCACATGTGCGTCGATCAGGGATGTTGTACCTGCCTGCACCCTCATCTCGTAAAATGGTACCTTTTGTGAAATATTGTATAGGGTTTTATGTTCAGCTTCAGCATTCGGTCGGTTGCGTTGGTATTGTAAGGTTTTACGACTAGCAATCATTAGCTCACCTTTGTTCCATAGAATTTACTATTCGCTAGCAAAACGGAATTTCTCCTTTGAACAATTGCAAATGCACCTTAGTAGAATTATATATTTAGAGTTATTCTACGAAATATATTAACTACGGAAATCTATTTCCTGTCGTTTCATTAAAATTCATCATTAGAAAACTAATTATGCATTGCTGAACGAACCGCGCAACTGGTAAATGTCAATACTGGATTTATTTACACTCGGTTTGAAATCCTACTTACCTTGTAAAGTATTATTCGATAAGCCGTTTACAACTAAACTGAAACAAATGATTAATTCATATTAATTTATTCTGTTTGAATTGTCTATCATTCTCGTGTTTGAGTAAATCTCAGTCACATTTGAATCTTGCGCGGCATCGGCTGTCTAAAACCATTTCTAAAGCTTCTAAAATGTGTCATGTATTTAGGAGTGCGCGAACACATCCAACACTTCAGTCTAGCCCACCTGATCTCGAGATAATGCCTATATCGAGCGCATAGTTTCGTTCGAGACGGCTCGGCGCGCAAATACACTCGGCGTTGGCACCGCATCACGGATGTCGCCGGCTGTTATGTCTAGCTGGGAACACCTGCAATTTTATAGCATTTCATTCTATAATAAATGAGGATTACATACCACTATTAATGATTATAGTTATCTAATTGCACAATGCATGTGTTTGCCAAAACAAACTCCGACCGCACGGTTGAATAACGATGGCAACTACAGGAGATTAGAGAGTGTAAAGGTGTAACAGTCAGAAATCGGGTTTATGTTTTGCTATTACTTTAATAAGCTCTCTTCATGGCAAAAAAAGACAACGTCCAAAGGACCAATACCCTGAAGGCATCAACGTGCATCTGTTGATAATTTTATATCTTTGTTTGTCTGCCAAAGTAAATTTCATAAACCATTTGTTCAGTTAAACCTTGCCAAGCTCAGAGAAGTCACGATTAAGAATCCGTTATTGTCAGAGTCAGGTCCCTATCCCCGACTCTGCTTCACCTTTGGATTTACTGAATTATGCACATGATTTGTATTGGTTCTATTTCACAAGCTTCACGTATTTATTGCCTCAAACTTTAGTGAATGTAAATAGGAAACGTTTCTCCGAAGTCACAGTTATCCTCCCACTGCGTCACGAGTGGGTAAATAATTGTATGAACTTTTTGAACCATCCCACACAAACTGAACTCGGTCAGCCGTCAGATACATTTACTACTGAGTACGAGCATCTCAGTTAGCATATTCCCACGTACTTGTGTAATATTATGAACTAAATGGTATACCATTTATTAAGATTTACAACAAAGTTAAGCCAACGTCGTGTCTGGTCAACAGGAGTCAATATTGAGGCAAAGTAATTGAATTGAAAGAGGCTGAAATCCGATAACTGGTCGTTGGGGACTTTAGTGGCGCATAATGTGCGGTCACACTCACAATGTTCGTGTGCGCGGTTCACCGTTATCCTGACTGAGAGTAATATGTCGCAGATATGAAGGCAAGATTTCGCAGCATTCTGTAAAATGTAGGCGGGAAATGTTAAATACACCCATAACTTTCTTTGTACTCAGAACTCTTACCATATTATCATATCGTTTGTATTCTTGGTTTTGGCTGCTTTGATGAAATTCCAACGGTGAAATATTTTGAGGCTTTCTCAGAATGAACTTCAAACCTCAATCCGTCATCAGCATTACGCGTTGCACATTTTCTTCTCGACAATGAGGCTCATGCGACAACAAAATAGCGAGAATCATCACCGGATTATTAGAAATATTGGAATCGTTTTAAGTTTTTTTAATGACACCAAGAAAGCTCGCTCACTTTAACAGGTGTCCAGTGAAACTAATGAACACTCACTTAATTAACTAATATCTAGGTGAGAACAAGTCTAGTAATTCAGCACTCGGCGGAACCAGTTGTCGGTGATTAACATCCTAATGCCGCCCCGATCCCACGACAAGATTTGGGTCTTCAGGAAATTAAAGTGGCCTCGTTCGACGGTGGACACGAGAGAGACGTCGGAAGCAATCTTTATATCGGCGGCGAATGACGTCATCCGCTCTCCAATCGCCAATCAGTCGTCCAGGATCGCCGGATATCGTCTTGTGGTAATTAACGGTGAATGTTTCTCCAATAAGCATTAGCAAATTTTGATGTTACATCAAGATAATTTGGCTGAAAGGTCAATGGACACGTCTAATTAACGTGTTGCGAAATTGGTTTAATAGCACCTCGATAGCTAAATTAAGCGAGATATAAATAACTGGAACTTGTCTCAATTTAGTATAGAATATAGATGCATTGGTAACTTTAAGGGCTTTAGGTGCCAATATGAGATAAAGACAAGCTTGTAGCAATGCACACATTTATGAAGAACATCCTTGGAGCGATTTGAGAGAACATATGCGATCATAATACTGTTTTATTATTTACTCGTAAAGGAAACTCAATAAGATTTATGGTGTCTACGTACTGCAGACTAAATTATTTATCTCGGAAGCAGTTAAAATTATCTATAAATAAATTACTCTCGATATAAAGACGATAGTAAATGTTGTTTGTAATAGGTCGGGATGCAACACTGTTGCTACAAACGTGTTGTTTTATGGTTGTATTTAACATTCCTGTGGTCGAAATTAAAGCAGTACCTATCTACCGAACGGTTGTCGAGAATCAGCGCTGACCACAGGAAGGAGGCTTCATTTAAATTCTAGTAACGTTAGTTTAAGGGTACTCGTAGACACGAACCCTCGATGTTTGTAATAGAAGGCAATTTGCATTTAAATATATGTAGTTCTTTTAAACGATCGGGCAAGCGTATTGGGTCATAAATACTTATGCTAATTTAATTCGAATTTATCAGTGCTACATTGTCATCAATGCGTTAAAGTGTTCAAGCGACGCGTTTGAATTAATTTTATTCCTCTTAAAAATCCTCGTAAGTCAGTGGCAATCTACTCATCTAAATAATAAACGTTTAATAGCGAAGGCAACATTGACAAAATCATAAATATTTAAATTGGCGATGCTACCGGGTCGTCGAATAAATATAAATGTCTCGAGTCTTGACCTGTCGTAAAGTGCGTCGTAGATACGTTAGTGTCTAAAAAGAATCCAGCTAAGCAGTACAAAAGGTCAACTCCAATAGCATTGGCTTGCACTCTACAGACGTTGAAATTGGTACTGTAATGAACGATGACGTAATACCGTACCGAAATGATCGACAGCCGGCCACAGAGCAGTAGTAAACATGCGTAAGCGTCATTCACAGACGCGGCCGGATATTGAGCTTGTGTGAGTATGCTCACACGTCACACACTCCCGCAAATGGGTGCGTGTGCGCAGTGAAATTATGAAGTCATTTCTATACTGAATACACTCGATTCCTATATATTGTTTGAACATAGTTGCATCACGTTTCGCCTTTGAAGCAAGTGTAGTGTGGTCTATTATGCTTGCAGTCATAGGGACTCCTTGCGTAATAGCTGTAATGATATTCATATCATCCGATTGTTCTCGGGTGTGCATATTATCTGCGTTCGATGTATGTCATCGAACTATAATACCTACTGGCTGTCTGATCTATTTGAGAATCATACATGCTGCCATAACTATTCATATTTAATTAAGTTAAAACGTATTATGTTCCGTTAACTAATCTTATGATATCAAATCTATTGGCGTTAGAGATGTGGTGTAAGTTTCTGCTCTCAATAATAATACTATAATTTATAGCCGTAATAACGTCTACACCAATTATCAATTTCAACAGATTACATATATAATTTTCTACGTGTGTTTCCTGTGGTTTTATCTAAATATTGACTTCTCATTTTCGAATGAAATGATTTATGTACCGGATAACAGGTAAAAGCTACGTAAGTTACCGCAAGCGTCGAATTTGAAATCTTGTTAAAGTGATTTTTAGGCCTTTGACCTTTCTATCCAACAACCGTTGTAAAAATGACAGGTTTTCCGTTGATATAACAAGCAACGATAAATACTTTGGATAGATTGAGACAAGGTATAGGGTTATTTATTATTACCTTTACATAATATTCTTCATCTTCATAAACCAAGTAAAGAAATACACCATTTCGTGTATGAAGAGAATCGCGCATCTCATGGCACAGATGTATTTTTAGATGCTAGCTAACTATGTATGTAGTATGATAAGAAGGATCGATTTCCCAAGGCATCCATTATTTTATTGCTAATCTGCAGGTGGATTGGCAATGCCATAAATACACGTTTCATCAAAAAGAAAGTTCCATCACATCCCGACTAGTTGCGACTCGTCTACAAGTAAGAGGTCACGAGTCACGACTCACGAAACTAGTTTCGTATATAGCAATTTAAAATCAACACACCCAACATTGGACAAACTAATGTTCTGCCTTACATGGTCCGAGACTTGTCTAAAATGGTCTTTGGAGTCGTAATTGTGCGGAGTATTATTGTGATGGTGATTTATCGGTCTTCAAGTCTTCGCTGTGACTTCTGTTAATAGTTCTGCTAAATACCACACAGACATGTAGAAAATTTATATGGTTGTAGGTACTAATGTTTCTAGAAAAAAGGTCATTGACTAGGGCATTACTTTGAAAATCCTATTGCAATTTAAACAAACTTTAAAGGAGTTGTTTCAGAAATGTATGGAGCCTGGGAGGGGTCTACGTACGCAATTAAGTATTATAGCTATACATGATAGTAACCAGTTCCTAATGCTTATTTTCTATAATATTGCTTCGTTGAATTGTAATTCATTCTTTTCTTTGTCAAGAAGAGCAACACAACACAAATCTGGTGGATCAACAATCGACAAATGAATTATGTGAAACGTCATTTTGACAACTGTTGTTATGTCAATGTCAGTAAAAATGGCAACATTCAATCCACCACGTGTGCGCACAACGACTCAAACGTCACGTCATAAAACAACACTGTCAAACTCAACTGTCATGGCCGCCCTAAAAATAGGGATATCATAGTGAAAAACTTCATCTCAAATAATTCTCTTACAATTGTACTCGTCTTCAAATGAATTCTATGAAATAATATTTTTATGTAAATCCCCTATTTTTTTCCTAATTTTCTATGTGGCGTACGTATACCAGTTCCAGGATGAAACATCTCCTTTCGTGCATGAATCAAAATATTTTAAAGATTGTTAATTCGGATTGTAGGCTATATTTGTTTCATCATCAATTTCTCTCCAACTCGTTTCAGTCACAAAGGTAATCAAATATAAATAATATAATTTATGCTAAGTCAATTTCTTTGCAACATTTGCTAGACATTTATTGCTTTAGGAAATAGTTGTCACGACAAGTGAACACCTGTGCTTAATAAAAATGTCTATAATTTTATAGGATAATTTGAAGGAGAAATGACTAACGTAAAGTTCTGCGAATTGACATTTAGCGAGGCAGTCTGTGACTACCTACCACATACGTGTACCTACTGCTAGTCAAGTTTAGAGGCGTGTAAAAATACATTGGTATATTTTTTCGCGAATCCGTGTAAAATGTTGTTGCTTTGATTGTTGTACGAGACAGAATCGATAAAGCAACAATGAAGATTTCTCAAGTCAGCCCCAAATTGACTTTCACAGAGATTCTAAAACCAAAATGCTCAACAACCTAATTTGGATAGCAAGTCTTCGTGCATTGAAACTCGTTCTATTATACTAAACTTAATTGAAGACAATCAAGAAAAGTTTGACTGTCTTAAATTGTTAATCAATATGCATATATGTGTACGTGCGCGTGATGATAACCGGCACTCCGGTGGCACTGTTGCAGACCAGTCTGGGGCCCGTTATACTCTCAATGGGCCCCATCAATGGACCACGGCTATTTGCATAAACATCTATAGTAATATCTTGATCACCGCTTCATTCATCTCCACGAAACTTCGTTATAGCTGTACTTTCATTGGCTGACTTGTTTTTATTTGTATAAGCTGCGTTTGGTTTGTCGTCTATCTTGAAATAGATTTTTGGAGGTCCCAGATATTGAGAATGTTTGTTTTGGACTGCATAAGTTGTTCTATTGGATTTATGTTAATACAAAATTAAAGCAGTACGGTACTATAATAAGACTGCTTGACGATTATGCTTTGGCATTCAGTATTCTTTGTAAGTTACTTGATACTTGGCAGCGTTTAAAAAATATGATGCAACATTATATCATAAAAGTAACTGCTCAAATATTTTGTCTTCTAAATTATTATAAAGATGTTTTTAAAAGTTTTGTTATGTGCCATAGACATGTATTTCTGTGGATCGTGTATCAGTATCGTATTACCTTTGAACCGGTTGTTTTTTTGCAAACTCTAATTTGATTAGTCAGTCAGGTGGCTGGCGGCCACCAATATATTATTATTGACAACCAATTATTATAATCAACTAGCAAGTGTTGTTCGAAAAAATCGTTATACGTGTTCTGTTTGATTTATTAATAAATGTTGTTTGACTAATTTCTATATTGATATGCCTTTTTAGAAACATTATTCTGCGTCAGCTGGAATTTGACTAGATTTTATACATTTCTTTAATATTTCAAATAGATTTTTTAGTATAAACAATGCATAGAATTAGATGTTAAAGAGTAAATCATTTTCTAGAAAAACATTTCGCAAATAACCGGAAACGATCCTAAATATTGACGTCAGATTTCAATGGGTACGTCTGTATGTCGAATTACAAACGAAACTGATAAATATGTAGCAGTTTTTTTCTCATCGGACTTTGTAACTCATAAAAAATGCGACAGTGGTCTAATTGTTTCTGCGTTATGGATCGCCGTGGAAGGGTTAATGGTACGATTAACCCCACCTTATCGACGCTAATATGACTTTACCAGATACTAGCTACTTAATGACTGTGTTTATTTTTTTACTATAACTCTTTGGTCTATTTATGACTAATGAGCTATAATTTATGTTCTCTATTAAATAGCGTGCTAAAAATAAGAGCCGTATCGTTCTTTACAGCTTTAATAAGGTCTTGACTAGTGTTGTATTCCTTCCCTGTCTCAGTTCAGTAGAGACTAGCCTAGCCTGTCTACCCGTGGGTGTTGTATCTGACGTTTTGTATCATGTGATGGACAGCAGCAATCATCAGGACTCTGATAGCGGGCGCTGACGGGATCTGGTTTCACTAAGGCTAGTAAAACTAGACACTCGATGTAGCTGAGAGAACGGAATCAGTAAAATATTTGCTAATGGCAAGCTACGATCCGTACAACCATTAAATTAAGCCAGACAAGAACACAATCGGCTGCCTGGAATCTAGGCAAATAGCAATAAAAAAATAGATTAAAGTGACTATACCATTACTATTATGTACTATCTAATTTTCTCTTCATGTTTTTTATCTGATCAACAATCTGAAATCTACTTTCCCAATGGCAGATAACAATCTAAGCATCAATAGACAAAGTGAGAATACTAATATTGTTACACTTAGATAATTTAAATAAGAACAAAAGCGCATTATAGATTCTGGCGTCGATCGGAGGCGCATCCGATCACTTGTTGATGATACTCACATCCGTAATTATTACGCACGTATTATCGCAACCAAACGTGCCTATTCAGCTTTCATCGTATTGCAAATTGCCCTGTGAATAACACTAATTATTTTTTTGTTCTGTAGCCAAATATCGCAGATGTGGCGGCTGGCGATAGGCATCAATTTGTGGATCATAATAATCATAATCGCTTGCAAAATTAGCTACACCTTTCAGTGCAGTAATTAGGTTTTCTTTTTGGAAAATAAATTGCAAGAATTGTAGCTTTTGGTATAAAGTGTTCCAAGTGCTCTCCAGTAGTCGTGGTTAGCAGTCACGATTCGCATTTTGACGGCTTCCAATTTAATTGATTTTTTGGCATTTAAATTGTAGAGTGTGCTTATTTCCTAGATAAAACGTAAAAGTATGGAGTAATAGTCCCAAGTAAATACATTTTTGCAGCTACTTTTACTGAACTGTACTTTTATTTGACATTGATGCATCATCAGTTTCCCGTTCGGTATTAACTTAAGAAAAAGCTCGTGGCATCCATTAAGTCTGATGTACTACCCACTTTTTGTTCCGTTATCTTGGAGATCGCGGATCATATTGTTAGCGTTTTATTGGTGCAATCCGTCATGTCTTCAATCCGCCCTCGATCGCATCGCTAATGGCGCGCGCCCACCGCGCTGTTTCGCAATAATCATCAATTTACGGTAATTGGCCGACGAACACCTCCGAGCACCTCCGAAGGCTTGTTCTCTTATTTCTCAATAGCAGTCGAGGGGTAGTGTGGGCGGAGGTGACCTCTCGGCACGCGTGGGTGAGCTTTCTACGCCGATCCGATGCGCCACTCTTATCTAATCGGTATACGACCACGTATCAATACGTGGATTGTTAGCTTTATGACAGTGTTTTAGCGCCTATGATCAATGACTTCACAGAAATCTTGACGATTCAATTCTCTCCGGTTTCGATTTGTTGGGATTTTTGTTGTGTGCTTTTCTGTTTGTTGTACCAAACAGGTTGCAGTTCAAAATACTGAATAATTCAACAGCATAGTCTAGTCGTGGGCCTCCTACTGCACTCAACTGCGTCGTTTTCTGTACTTAAGGACTAAAAACTACGTCGTTTTGTTCCCAAAGAAAAGACTATGTAATGCATTGTTTATTTTTATAACGCAGCATTTTGTTTTTATAATAATTAGTGTCGGTTACACGGGCTGGAACAGGCAAGGTTGATTACACCGCAGCTGTCAATAGGCAGTGTTTAGTTTCACAATAAAAAGCAGAGTATTAGTTGACGAAACCAAATTCCTAACAACGCTGGAGCCAGATTTGGAGATCCACACCAGAACTGAAATACAGAAAAACCCTTACTTGGTCTTATTCTATGTATTGTATTTGGTAGGTACTATATAGGTTCTATATTTGGTAGGTATCCCAATGTTTAATCACCTAAATATTGAGCTGGTATTAACTGGAATCATTCAATTATACCTATGCCTCTTTCTGTTTAAAAGTAACTATTTGTAGTATGGGAACCCATTAAAAAAATGTATGGCTCACGCTTAACAGTTTTTGTCCTTCGAACCGGATAGAACGTTCCTTTCTGGTGATAAAATATCGTATTACACATTTGGCCGCCGCCGAAGCAAATGAAGTGTTTTAAAGCGTTATATTATTTTACATATAGCAGGTCGGATTATAAAAATTATTAATGCTCAATTTGATTTAATCATATCGTATACAAAAGGTCGAGGTTGGAGTGTGATTGATTCAAATATCGAGAGGACCATTCTAAAAGAAATTCGAATTTGTTATGGAACTTCTGAACAAATTCTAGTATAGAACGACAGACCTAGTTTACAAAACCAAACAAAAAAAGAGAAATGCTTAAAATTTTATGAATTTATTATATAGCTCTGTTGCACGAGCCATTATACAAAATTATAATAGTAATGGGTGTCGTGTGTCACCGTAGGTTCGACATTAATGTCGTTTCAACGTTTAATGTCGCGGAAGTCGCCTACGCGGCGCTATTTAAAACGCTCACGACCACGACTAAAGAGTCGCGATCGCGCTTTACTTCATTGACCACTTAGATTGGTAAATGATAATAGTAATTACTGCCCGTTATAGTAACTAGTAGCAAGTTGATCCCTGAGACACCTGTTTTAAGTTCTACGCTGATTAATGTTAATGCTTCTAAGGAATTAATTGTTTTAATCAATGTGTTCAGGGAGGCTCACTCCACCTACAGTATTAGATGAGTAAGAGTAGGTACCTACTAGAAACAGAAAAGTATAGTTGGGAAATGCTTCTGTAGTGTAGAAGTACAATTCTTGTGACATCGGACATATTATGAAGACATACATGCTGAATCATTTGATAACAACACAGCGCAATCTCTTTCGTTTTACCAAAATTAGCTAGCATAGCTAAGACAATAGTTTTAAATCCAAGAATGCTTTGGGCCATACCTTTCTGTCTTTCGTTATAACTTATGCATAACTATTTTTCTATGTTAATTTAGAAGAAAAAAGGCGCCAAGTCTGTTTTATGTTCCACTTAATCCATAAAGTCTGTAACTTGAGATTTGATAACTTCATAAAGCTTGCTACAGTATATCAAACCAGAAACGTGAAATGTATAATGCATAAAAGAAGAAATAAATACATGTTACGTAACACCGGCCACACAGTGCGCTCGGGCCGGTCAAAAGTTCGCCTGCATGCGCCCACGCAGATTCTGGAGCCGGCACATTACAGGGAAGATTCCCAGAAGGACAACTTCAAGAGCCCGTGCAGATCCATTAGGTTTGAAACACTTCATTGACTTTTCTATGAATCAAAACTAGCGAGAAGTGTGTCAATACAAACTACAAAGTCACTTTCAGCAATCGACTTTTGAAATCCTCATCTTTATGCATTTTATTTCGCTCAATAGTCAATAGCAATAGCAATAATATGAACTTGGTTTCCCCTTTTTTGGAAGACAAACTTCTGTACTGTAACTATTTGATGGAAAGCTTATTTATAACAAGATTTCGGATCGCCACCGTCGCGACACCTTATCGTTACTCATTATTAATGATCCTTCGCCATAACGGAACCTTTAACTCAACGGAGAAAGGTCTAAAATCGCTAGTTTAGTGTAGTTTGGAGTTCCATGGTTGTTAAATCTGAATTGTTCATGTATCCTAAGACGTGAGTTACGACAAAATTGTTATTTATTAATGTGAACTTTTGTCATAGGTGAACGGGAAATTATCCATAACCAATACATAAGCTTTACGTTATTGATTTATTTGGATTTGTTTAATATGCAGCTACATATTTTTTATAATTATTATTATACACCAAAATTCAAAAAGTTCAAAAACGGTATTGGGCGCGCCTTTAATCAGTTCGTATGTGGGGCATCCACGTACGAACTGACTGTAGCTAGGTTTTATTTTTGCCGTTTTGGTCCTTCAAGATAATGAATTAGTGATTTAAAACGCGTATTATATTAGTAGTAACATTATTCAGTTGGTTAGCTTGCAGCCGGCTCGGTGCTTGTCGCGGCGATAGTCCAATAACTCAGCTACCCCCGAGGCCATGTATCGCCGACCAGACACGACTTTCTCGCTGTGGGCGTCACCTGTCGTGCCATACCGTGTCCATCTGGCACACTCGCGTCTACACTCCCTGCTACTAAAATATATCTTATACATCTACGTATAAGAGCCACATCAAACACAACTCTAGCAAATGCAACCTTGCCAGGTCTCGCCCACAACCGCTCATTGGAGTCAGATCTAGCTTGTCTAGAGATTTTGCATTCATTATTATAAGTTTCATTAAAAATTGTTTCATAACAACACTTTCTATCTTTAGCTTCTACAACTCATACTCCATTGTTGATAGGATCGCGTGTACTCACAAAAAGTATCGCTCAATTATTTTCGTATCACGTACTTAATAGATTATGTTGCCATTCTTGTCAATTTAGCTTTTAAGCCTCTTTTGTTGACTAGTATCACGTAGTCATGCAATGTTGTGTTATTGAGATAAAACGTTGCTTCATCATTTTTTCAATGTAATGCATCATTCGTTTCGTTAACATACTCGTTCAGTGTTACTGGTTCGCCTACATGTACAGTTTTTGTCTTGCCATTACACATGATTGTCTGTTGTCAGTGATAGACAAAACATAAAATTGCGACATTGAATCAAGTTTGAGTGACGTTCAATTTATGTGTATTTGTCCAACTATCGCCCACTGTCGAATTTGTGCCTTTCAATCGTAATCTTTTCATCCATCTGAACGTTCATTGACAGATCGTTAATTACATCTGTTACTGTCAAAACGATTTGGTTTCGTTTGTTTTTCTAATTCTTTTCGGCTGTTGTCGTTGTCTAACGGATTACGAACTCGTAATCCGTTAAAGTAATCTCTTCGATAAGATTATTTGTATCTAAGTAAATTATGTATCTTTTGTACTCCATAATCTATTGATACGATATCGTTTCCAAAATTCAACTGCGTAGTATTAGTTTACCAGTGTATGTAGAGCTGTCATAGCCTCCGTGGTGCACATTTGCGTGTCAATTGGTCATGCGCTGCGTGCCGCCCATCGCCACACCGCATGATACACTCGACCAAAATAAATTGTTTATCACCTCAAGATAGGCATTAGACACATGATAGTGTTGTTCTCTCCTCGCTGATAACGACCGCGCCCCTACAATTATGATTATCACGAAGCGATTAATAGATTACATTCGACCTCAAATTGCGCAGTGTTTGGGTTTTATTTTTATAGCCTATCGAGTAACATTTTTGCTACTGAATTTATTAAGTGGCCTGATTATTTAGTTACCTCTTTAGTTTTACATTTTAAACGAAAAGTTTACTCAATGACGTCGGTCCCTCGTAGTATCAAAAGCCGTTATCGAATTAAGTGCAAGTATGTTGACAAACGCGTAATCTATCGCGAACAAACGGTGTCCATTCACAACAGATAATGCTGTACCAATATGTTGTTTTGATAGACTCCTTACAAATGGAACAAGTCGCAGTATCGTGCGATTTACTTTAAACGCTTTGGACCTCTGCCCTTCGTTGCACAATTGTCACAAAAACACGATTATTCACATACCTATTTTTAAACTTGTAGAATTCTGAAACAAGGTGCGAGGCCCAACATCAACCTCGAAATAATAATATTTTTAGAGTTCCGTAGTAAAACTAGGAACCCTTATAGTTTCGTCATGTCTGTCTGTCTGTCCGTCCGTATGTCACAGCCATTTATTTCCGAAACTATAAGAACTATACTGTTGAAACTTAGTAAGTAGGTGTATTCTGTGAACCGCATTAAAATTTTCACACAAAAATAAAAAAAAAAACAATAATTTTTTGGGGTTCCCCATACTTAGAACTGAAACTCAAAAAAATTTTTTTCATCAATCCCATACGTGTGGGTTATCTATGAATAGGTCTTCAAAAATGATATTGAGGTTAATAATATCATTTTTTTCTAAACTGAATAGTTTGCGCGAGAGACACTTCCAAAGTGGTAAAATGTGTCGTCGTCCCCCCCCCCCCCCTGTAACTTCTAAAATAAGAGAATGATAAAACTAAAAAAAAATATATGATGTACATTACCATGCAAACTTCCACCGAAAATTGGTTTGAACTAGATCTAGTTAGTAGTTTTTTCAAAATCATCAAAATTCCTTCAAAAACAAAGTTTGTTATGCGGTCCGGTTTTTTCCACTTTATACGTCCAAAACTGATACGGAACCCTCGGTGCGCGAGTACGACTCGCACTTGGCCGGTTTTTATAGTCTGCGCGATAATATTTACAAATCGTTTACGCTATCGTCGAGTTTATTTTGCGACTGTGTTATGTTAATATACAGGGAATGTATATGAATACATAGTGGAACATACATCCCGGTACATTGTATACAGCAGTGACTTCGTTACCTCGGGGTAACGGTCGTCGATCAATCCAGTGGGTCGCGCATAGAAAACGACATTACTTGCAATCTGCGTGTGCGCATGAATATGCAGAGCAGATCCATCAGCATGCTAATACAGTCACCTGACCGCCTCCGCGTGGCGTCAATTACGTATACGACGTATTTACGCAGACAGCCGACTGTAACATTGTTTTCTGAATCGGAAAACTAAAGGCTCGAGACCACTTTTAAATAGTTTCGCTGTTAGATTTGGTTCAACAGATGTGGAATTAAATATATGCTCTTTTAATCAATTAATTTAAACCGAAACCTTCAAAATACTATAATGCATCAGATAAACCAATGCAAAACGATAAGTGTTTTAATTTCTTGACAAGTTCCAAATGCACTCTTTCAGTACGAATTTTGCTGCGCAGACGCAAGCATTGCGATTGTTATATCTACACTACACATAAAATCATCCGCCATTTGCATTTGATGGATTCATAATTTAGTATTTTTGAAATTCGGTTTTTATTTGACTTGTTTTCTCGGTATTATACAATGACTTAGAATGTTTTGAGGAACATAGCCGAAAATGAAAAACAAGATTCTGCGTTCGTTTCTACGTGATGCAAGATTTATTCATAGGAAAAACAGGAACAAAACAAACACATTAAAGAGAGCTTTAGTTATATTATTAAAAATAATATGGACCATTAAGAAATGCGGTTAAAATTGCTTTTCTAATAAAAGAACATAGTGAAGACTTGGTGAAGACAGTAAATTTAAAAAAAAAAAGCAATATTTGAACAAACTTTTAGATATTCTTGTATTACTATCGTAGTAGATGTTGCTTAAAATAGCTAGAAAATACGTCTTAAAAGTCAAAAGTCAGATTGAGAATCAAGCCAGGAAACTCCCAATGATATGACAACGTATTTCTCCTATATAATAACATATTGTACAATAACACGAATTAAAATGTCTCTGTAATCAAAGCTCCTAGGCCGGTGAGCGTGGGCTTTGTCACGTATTGCCCTAGTTCCTAATTCTTGTTACTATTTTTGCATCGACTCTTATCTTTTTAAACACTGATAATTGATTAGCTTTTTAAATACTTAAGTACGTAACGTACTTGTCTAATTATAGATTGATAATACTCGAAACACTTGTCCGCAGTTACTGATGTTTGCGTTTTAGAACAACAAATCATTGTGGAAAATATAAAAGCATGAAATATTAACCCTAGAATACTAATCATCGCCTGAGAGTCCGCCCCAAGTAGATTTTTTCTGATTATCTTAAAATTGCGGAGACGTATTTAATTGCGTTGTGCATTCACGCCAACTCAGTATAGCCTGTAACGCGAAGGAACAGTGCTTGCCTACCCGGTGGGACACAGCGTTGTCGAGATATTGCCTATGTGATCGCCTGGGAGGCGATCATTAGTATTTAAAGTAAGTTTTTTACTGTTGACTTATTTCATACTGCTGTAAACAATATGATGGTTATAATAGTTATTAGTTATGTTTTTCATAGTTTATATATTATACTTTAGTTTGAATACCAAAATAGTGATCCTAGATGATTATTTTATTTTTTATAAAATATATCCTCAAGTCTTTGTTACAAAGTTTAGTGTTACTCTTGAGCCTGATTTTAAGACAAATTAAGAGTTACTCAGGAACTTTTTTGCATTTAAGTAAGGCAAAAGACATGCTTGTTATTTAGTTATAAGTTTTTTTAAGTTCTATTAAAAGGTTCATACCAAAATTACGTATTTATTTAGAAAGTAGCCTCCCAGGCGATCATTAGTATTAAGCAGTAATAAATTTATATTAGTACTCTAGGGTTAAAGAAGTGTTTTGGTCTAAATCAAATTGGCCGCGAAGGCATTCAAAGTACTGAGAGCTGTAAGCCATTATTTATTAAGCACAGAATTCTCACACTTCCGTCCCTTTACATATTGGAAGTTGCTCTATTTGTGAGAAGCAACCCTAATTTATTTCCTCGCTTAACTGACAACGTAAGACGCAATCGCCGCGACAACGGTAGACTTTGTGTTCACCCCGCTAAAACAGCACTGCTTCATAAAAGTGTAGTATGTAGAGCTCCTTTAATTTATAACAAGATACCAAATAAAGTTAAACAATTGAATTCAAACTTATTTAAAAAAACATTTAAAAAAATATTGACTGAAAAATGCTATTACAACGTTAATGATTTCCTAAATGACAAAACTCTATGAGTATTACGAATTTATTTATTATTATTCAAGTTGCAAGTAATGTGTTATAAATTAATATTATATTAATTACCTACTTAATTTTGTTATGAATATTATTATTATTTGACTTTCTGTTTATTCATTAGTTGACATTACTTAATTTTGTTATAAATATTATTACTATTTGATATTCCGTTTATTCATTAGTTGACATTACTTAATTTTAGCTATGATATTTGACATTCCGTTTATTTATCAGTTGACAATACATATTATTATTATTTTTTTATGAATATTATTATTATTTGAAATTGCTTTTATTCATTACTTGATATTTTTACTGCTATTTTTATTCAGATTTGTATACCAGCCATGGTCAAACATGTTGATTCGAACTATTAAATAACATCTATAATTATGCATCTTAACTATGCATTATTATGTACACATGTTTTTGCAAATAAATATATCTTTATCTTTATCTTTATCTTTAAGGACCAAACAAATATTTACTGAGTACTACAAATGATTAGGACTATGAGGCTGAAAACATCAAAGAGTCAAATGTATATGGTATGAAAGCTGTTTTTAATCCCCCGATAACATTGTCAGTATTACTTGACCGTGGTGTAAATATTACGGACTGTAAGCAAAGTTAATGCAGGGCAGCCATCGAAAGCAGAACACATCATGAGAAAATGTTAACGAAATAAAATTCTTTGGAGCAAGAATTTCGACGTTAATTTTGCATGTTATCTCACAGTACCTATACAGCAGGTTAATAAACTTGGGATAGTTGTCAAATGAGATAAAGAATATACACAGTAATTCTCACGTCAGGTAACCAGATAACACTTCACACTCGCTTGGATTTCATGTAAATATTGATTTACTGTCAACTTTATCACAGATCCAATGTACTACGAGTATGACCCTACCAGTCTTGAGAACTAGTTGTTGCCATGTTTCCAACTGTTTAGAAATTATTTCAACATCCAGTATCAATGGTCTCGAATATGTTAATGATGACAAAAACACAAACGCTTCATAGATGCGGAGAAAATATGCATATTTAGCATTCTTGCGTGGGCCTCTGTTGGCATGGCATAACAGTTCCGTAAACGACGAAACGTGAGCAACTGGATCGGTAAAAGTTTATATTAATGATCCATTGTTATTTATTGTCCTTCTAGTATTTATTTTCAACAATGCAGACTCGTTGATTGAAGTAACTGATCGCGACCGAGTGGCATGCGCACGCGCAAATATTGTCGGTGTCGCGCTCTTATCGTGCAAATGGGTCGTTAACAGGTGATGTTCAAACACGCTAAGCTCGTGAAGTATGTCCCAACTGAACACATAAAAATAAAATGAATTTGTAAAATACGACCTCGTCCCTAAGGCCGCGGAAGATTAAGGGTGTGGAAAAACTATTACGTAACCTGCGTTTAAACCCGATACTCCTTAATCCCTGAGCCACAAAAAATAGTGACGGGATCCTGTTTCGAAAGGAGCCAGGAGATGCGCGGGGCGGGGAGCGGGCGGCACCTCCGAGGCGCGCCACTCTGCCGCCGAATAAATTATGTTCTTTGGCCCGTATCGAGCGCCGCGCGTCCCGCTCATGCCCCTCGGGACCTTATCGATCGAGTTGGATAATCCTAGAGGTCGCTAGATCGCCGGCGCCTGCGCGCTGTGCGATGATGACCTTTCGCCCCGGCAGCATGATCGGAACCGAATGCCATTTGCAATAGTCACGACAGAGTTGTTTTCCCGATATCTGGGGGGCGTCGTTCGCGTGCTGGGGCCCTGTTTAATTAACTTTCCGCTATCCGTCATCTGTATCTGGACGGTCTCATTATATCGCGCTTTCCGCGCCATACGATGCTTATCGTTTAATCCAATTCGGTCGATGGAAAGGCAGCAGAGTTTATTCATATCTAAAACGAGATTGAGTGCGATGCGGTGTTCCACATCGAATTCATCTTGATCGATTGCCCTTTTACTCCTATCTTTAACAAATCGATTTATATGATCGCTTGCAATTGCAGCACTCGCAACGTCAATTCGTTCTCGTGTACATAAACCGATACCAGAAACATCTGCGTTGTTTGCCGAATCTAAAGGAACTAGTTTTGCACGTGCGGTGCACAGACAGCGACCTATTCTCGTAATATCAACAAGTGTTGTGTGTAGTAACGTGAAAGTAGTTTGTAGACTGCCACATGATTTATATTTAACGTCGATGAGGTTCTGATGGCGTGCTTAAACGTCGTCAGAGATTTCCCACGAGAAACACCAGTATAAATCGCTCACCAGGACGTTAACTGTCACACGGAACGAAATTATGTCCGAGTGTGATCAAACATGCCATCAGAAATTCAGAACCTCATCGTGATATGTATTAGGCTAATAACCACGATTATTTGCAAATTGATGTCACAGACGGGACGCGAGAACAATAGTGCGTAGTATGTAATTTAAATTCATAACAGTAATTTGCATATGTTTTGGCAACGACACGTGCGTCTGAGCTTCGTATGTCTCATGTTTGCGGATATCCTTGGATGCATTAGTGGGCCGCGTGGTGGGCCCGTTCAACAGATATTGATTGCGGCAGTTGGAGGCGGTGTACCGAGTGCAGGGGCCACGTGAGCCACATACTATTGCTCCTGCATCAAGAGATAATGACGACGCATCACCAAATCTGTCTGGCGATGCGACACACCGACTACACGTATAGTACCTACGCACATGCACTTCGAGCAAGTGTCACTAAACAGCGCGGAAGGTGGCACTAACGAACTGAAATTAGAAAAGGAAAATAAAAAATAAGGATGGGTTGGTCATAAAAGCTTCGGATTAATAGCGTTCCGATTAGTTAGCTCCGTAAGGTTTTATAGCTTGCGTTTCTCTAATAACGTGTGGAAGTAGGAGTATTAGTGTTCCTCGTAAACTATAAAAAGCATCAGCTTCCGACAGATGTTGGTTTTCCAGAACTGCTACCAAAAGTCTTGCGCTAAAATTATTCGTATTTATCTTTTTCATTATCTTCTGACAAGTTATTTTTATCCATATCGTTTTACTACATGAAAGACTTCGTTATTCTTTAAGTATTTTATCGTAATGATGTTTTTACTTTTCCTCATGCCATAATCGTTCTCCTGTTTAATTCAATGCTTCTTTGTTCCTATTATGTAGGTAGTCCACTTTATCATATTTGGAGTTCTGGCAGATTCTTTCCTTGTCACAATCAGTTAATTGTGTTGACTAATAGCTGCCCGATCAGAGGAGTGTTCGCCTAATACATTTATCAGTAGATCATAATAAACAGTGGGGAGTGCAGTGTTGGCGTCAATGAATTGCAACGCGCGCGCCGCGTTTGTGTATCTGATGAGTGTTGTGCGTTCGCGGCTCGGTGCTCGCGTTATCTTGGCGGAGCCATGTGGAGGCTGTGCAGCGGTGCATACTGCACGGGGCGGCGCGGCGGCCGCGGGGCGCAGGCCCAGGGGGACGCCGCTCGCGCTCCGCCCGTCATTCGCGTCGTGGGCGTCACTCCGCCGACACGTATCGCTCTCAGTGTTGTCTACCAGCGGCTCGGTGTTGCGCGCGAACCATAACGTTTCCCGTGAGACAGCGTGCGTTGTGACTGTCCACATATTTATAATCTCAGTGGTGTAAAAATAAAGCCGGCGACAGACGGCGGCGTCCCAAGTTATATTTAAATGATAGCGCGGACGCGGGGCCGGGCTCGCCTCGAACGCTCTCCGACGGCATGAGACGAAGTACGTGCAAAACCTTAGTCCGACTCCTAAACCAGATCGTAAATCTAAGCTAAAGTTGTCGGCTGCAAGCCTAAGTATTGTGTTTCCTCGGGTGCAAGGTCCGAGTGCTCCAAGGTTGCACCAGCCTGCACCGAAGACTACTGCGTTGTGTTGTTTCTGTTTGTTTTGTACAAGTGTTCGCATCCCGGGACCTACAGTTGTGATCTCGTCGTGTTTAGTTTCCGCTTTCTGAACGGATTTGCTACGAGTTAAGGATGTGGACGTTGAATCATTCATAGTTTCCTGTCTTTGTTGTATTTATAGTTAGTTCATCAATGATTGTATCTCCTCGTAAATAAACTGGTGTTGATGTAATCATCCATGTATATTTAGAAGTTTATTTGGGATCACTGTAAAACTACAACGTTTGTGTTACCAATATGTACTTAATGTTTGTGTAAGTCATTCACAAACACATTGATTCATAGTTAGTTACCTCGCATGTGTAATTGTATGAGCTCAGATTTCTGCACTACCTATCGGTATTTACTGAGCGCAGCTTTATTGCCTTCACGTCATTGTAATCATTACCTATAAAATATTACTAGCTCACTTGACTTATGGAATGGCACTTTCAGTTTTATGTTCTACACTCTTGACAAGCAGACTGCATTCAACTTGATAGTCTAATTATTTACGTCTCGTCACTTTCCCGAGCAGTGGCGACGCTAATCGATCAATTTTATGATTCCTTTAGCATTTTCTTAGCTAAATATAGATTTGTTTGTTGTTTACGTTGTACTTATTATTAAAAGTCCAGGAGTCAATGTATTCAGCGGAGAATGTGCTATTTAACTTGTACCTGTCGTTATTGTGCGGTCGTTCCGTATCGTTCAGAGAACAGCCGCGCCGGGTGTCGGCCGGAAGGTTACCTGTTGCTCGCTGCTTGCAAAAAATATTATGCTCCGATGCTGGATGAATGTTTAATGCCATTAATATTTATATTCTTGTTCATAATTCTTTTGTGTTCATATTCAGACGTGCCGTATTATGTTTACATCTTTAGATTATAAGAACGAGGACCTACGGCACTGTTCTGGTAAAAATAAACAATATTCACAGTAATAAAACATAAATTCACTTCAGAAAATCAAAACCTAAGTGTAATTTAATGTTTAAAGCTATTCAAGTCCAAATTGATTCTTAAAATGTAATCAAGCCAGAAGTAGGTAGGTAAAAAACTCCTAACTTGCAACTCCTAACTCCAAAAATGCAATGCACACTTAATTTACATGGTCTTTACTTTTAGATTCATTTGAATAACCGATCAGTTTTAAGGAGTGGACCAATTGATACAAAGTAATCGATTCAGATATTAATGAACGTGTAAATGCCAAATATATCAAACACCTGCAACCAAATTGTCATTACTATTTAAATGCGAAATAACATAGTAATGAGACAAGAAGTGATTATGGCGCACCTAATAGTTGGAGACTTGAAAGTCATTAGCGCGTCGGACGGTTGACTTCAATAATTATCTTAATTGACTCTGCCTCACTGGATATTTCACCTTGATTTATTGAACTATTAAGAAATTCCCCGTTTCTGCCAATTTCCCTACCGTTTGTTTGGCTAAGTTTAGCTTGACATTCTTCCTCCTAGTTCCAGAATTTCATTTGTAAGCGTAGTTAAACAAAATAATCTTGATGTCATCTGCTCCGCCTATTCCATCTATGTTGAGATCGGCTTATCGAATTATTTTTGATGTCATCACAATTAACTTTTTGCATGATGTAAATACCTTTGATGTCAAAGTATGAATGCCATAATCATGAACCGTCCATTATGCATTACTCGTGACTATTATTGTGTGATCTGTTTACAGTAGGTATAGAGTACAGACCATTCATGTCAGTAAATATTGTTCGTTTGTCGGTTTACTAAAACAGACTTGGCGCTGAAGCAAGTATCGAGGTTCTGTCGTCGCAAGGTTCCTTAATTTCACGGGTTCGCAAATCGCAACACTATTGATTTTAGAATTTCGTAAAATTGTTTTCTATATTTCTATAAGACTATTGATTCCTATAATATTGTTGTCATCCCACTTCTAATTCGTTTCTAGAAGTCGAATTTTCATACGGAATTCGCATTATTGTCAGATAACTTTGGCGTCGTTGTTTTCTTCGTCAAGATTAAGACTATTGATTCCTATAATATTGTTGTCATCCCACTTCTAATTCGGTTCTAGAAGTCGATTTTCATACGGAATTCGCATTATTGTCAGATAACCTTGGCGTCGTTGTTTTCTTCGTCAAGATTTCTTTGAAGAAATATTTATGTTATAGTGATATAGATATTTAAGTTATCATCTTAATAGCAATTATTATTCATATCCTGTGGAAAGTTTTTCTCACCTGTTAATCTATAAACATCCTTGACATACGTGATATCTATGATTCTTCAGTACAAGTCTTCGCCGTGTTATCTAAGATTCGTACCACTAGACATGGCGTGATATTATTGATAATTACGACGTTTGTATATAATTAAAGTACTCATGTGTCGTAATTAGGTTAATTGTTACAAGAGTTTTCTTTGAAAACTTGTTTCTCTGTAATGCCATTGCTTCCAGAAGCAACGCTTTTCAAGCTGGTTTCATTTTTAAAAGGTTGGCTTTCGTCTAAGCTACCAAGATTTCAGTATTATCAGATTATCGGATGTACTTTTTCATATTTAGGTATTTAATTGTTTATCAACCAGAGGAAGGCAATACTCAACAATTTGTGACAACCCCTTGATTTTGGTCCTTTGAGACATAATTGGCTAATATAATTTTAAGGATAACATCAAATTGAGGAAACTTTGTTCCTCTTCCAGGTCGGGGCCTAGTGTGCGAGTGCGTGGGCGCGGCCGCGTGCCCCGACGGCGCGGCCAATGGCACGTGCGTCACGCAGCCCGGCGGCTACTGCTTCGTGGCCGTCGAGGAGGTGCTGGACGACAACGGCCTCGTCGTGGTGGACCGCACCGCCGGCTGCCTGCCGCCCGACGAGTCCGGGTTCATGCAAGTGAGTGTTGTGCTCTGGGTTTTTACATTAGCTGAAGAATCTTTTGACGTGTTACTAAACAGGTGTGTTTTCAGTTCCTATAGGGATCCCTGGGTTGCCAAAATGTACAAAACCTGAACAAAAAGTATCTTCTTTAACACCCTTTAAAAAGTTTTACCCGAGACACTCTTTTATCAGATACTTTTATCAATTTCCAGTGCAAAAGCTCCCAGGTGCCACATCAACACCCGAAGGTCATAGAGTGTTGCTTCGAGAGCGACCTGTGCAACCGGCGGCTGCAGCCGGCGCTGCCGGAGCCGCCGCCCGACGTGACGGAGACGCCCGGGCTGCGCGGCGGCGCGGCCGGCTCGCCCGCGCTGCTGGTGGCGGCCGCGCTGTGCGTGGCGCTGCTGGCCGCGCTGGCCGCCTCCCTGCTGCTGCTGCGCCGCCGCCGCGCCGGCAAGCGCCCGCCCTCGCCGCCCGCGCCGCCCGACGCGTCGTCCGGCTCCGGCTCCGGCCTGCCGCTGCTCGTGCAGCGCACCGTCGCCAAGCAGATCCAGATGGTGGAGTCCATCGGCAAGGGCCGCTACGGCGAGGTGTGGCTCGCGCGCTGGCGCGGGGAGCGCGTCGCCGTCAAAGTGTTCTTCACCACCGAGGAGGCCTCCTGGTTCCGCGAAACGGAGATCTACCAGACGGTGCTGATGCGCCACGAGAACATCCTCGGCTTCATCGCCGCGGACATCAAGGGCACCGGCTCCTGGACGCAGATGCTGCTCATCACCGACTACCACGAGAACGGCTCGCTGCACGACTACCTGCAGACCGTGGTGCTCGACACGCACAGCCTCATGACCATGGCCTACTCCATAGTGAGCGGCCTCGCGCATCTGCACATGGACATCTTCGGCACCAAGGGCAAACCGGCGATCGCGCATCGAGATATCAAAAGCAAAAATATCCTGGTGAAGCGGAACGGGCAGTGCGCCATCGCGGACTTCGGGCTGGCGGTGCGGTACGTGGCGGAGCGCAACGAGGTGGACATCGCGCCCAACACGCGCGTGGGCACGCGGCGCTACATGGCGCCCGAGGTGCTGGCCGAGACGCTGGACGTGGGCAACTTCGAGGCCTTCAAGATGGCCGACATGTACTCGCTGGGCCTGGTGCTGTGGGAGATGTGCCGGCGCTGCGCCTCGGGCGGCGCGGCGCAGCGCGCGGAGCCCTACGCGCCGCCCTACCACGACGCCGTGCCGCCCGACCCCAGCTTCGAGGACATGCACCGCGCGGTGGTGGCGGCGGGCGCGCGGCCGCGCGTGCCGGGCCGCTGGCGGGCCGCCGCGCCGCTGGCCGCGCTGGCCGCGCTCATGGCGGAGTGCTGGCACGCCAACCCGCCCGTGCGGCTCACCGCGCTGCGCGTCAAGAAGACGCTCGCCAGGTACAGCACCGAGACCAGCGTCAAGCTCGTGTGACGCGCAGCCCTCGCCCCTGCGCTCCAACTGTAAATACGAACTGACCGCCGCGGTCGCTGACTGCACCTAGTGTAGGTTCCAAGTTAAGTTCCTCGATAATATTCTATTTATTTTACGATTCATGTGAAAATCAATAGCTGTAAAGCCCCATCGATGTGAAAATTCAGTTTGACCACCGTTTTTGTTTAAATCTCAGTATTGTTAAGTTTATTCGGATAGCAGTTCACGCCACCAGTGAAATGATACTGTAATTATAATTATGACTAACTTATGAATGTTCCCGATGGAATCTCTCCGCAACTGTATGATTTTGGTTTTAGTTTTGTTCTAAAAGTAATGTTTTATTTTATTACTGTTACTTAGATTTAATGATCAAGTGTTTTTATAATAAAAAAATTGTTGTCTTCCGTTTGTATAAGCAATCGAAGTGTTAGCGTTGAGGCAGCTATCTTGTTCGGTGTCGATTGAAACGACCGTTTCAAGCATGTAAATAGCCCTCGAGCAGTAGTGAGCGACACAATGAGGCAGCTATAGGAGTGTAGATATGAAACAATACTCTGTTTACGTTTCTCTTGTAAATTAGGTCACTATTGTGAAGTACAGGAACTGCCGCAGCGTGGCCGAGCGACGTGGATTGTGATATTTCGACAATAAGACGCCTATATAATCGTACAAAACAGTTGATTTCAAAATTATTGACGTAGCCATGTAAAATGCATTTTTATATTCACATGTTTGTCGGTACAGGTATCTAATGTGGGTTGTACTTAAACGATGATAAAAAGACTAATAGTAGTGTGTGAGTATTAAAGTTATGGGATGTAATAGCGCAGTGTCTTATGAGATGCCTTCGCAACGATTAGTATTAACAATTTGATTTGTATAGCGACGCACTTGGTCCGATGTGCCTTGACACATGAACAAAAAGTGAATTTTGTTGAAAAACATTGGCCTATAAGTAAACCTCTATTCTGTGATTCCAAAAACATGCAATTTTTAAACTCAACGAGAGTGTAATATTATAAATGCTATGTAAAATTTTCCGATTGAAAGGCCAGTCATGTAATGAATTTGGAAGTGTGTATAAACTAGACCAAGTGCCCGCCTAGCATTTACTAGTGCGCATCGCACCCTGTACAGTGTTGTGTAAATATAGCAGGTAGATGACATTGCATAGGTCTCTAATACATGTTAAGTTACAAATAAAACATTAATGGACATAGATTATGTTTACTTATTTATTACCCCAAAACAAACCTTCCCAATTCTGTGAGCTCTTGATTTATCGTGAAGCTCTATGAACGGTACCCCATGAGATGGATTTTTTTAGGCATAGGATAAGGGTGCGAATCCACCAGAAATGTGCGAGGATGTGTAGCGGGCTCTTAGCTCTCTCTGCTAGCAGTTTCTCGCTCGCGTCCATCCCTAGCACACATTCCTCGCCCACATCTCTCCGGTTCCGAAATATGCAATAGCGCCATCTGTTGCTATTACGTCATAGTACTTAGATATATCATGATCATAGAAGACGCTACTGCATACTTCTAGTGGCGCCATCTATGAGCAGATGGCTCCATTTATGATTCGGTGACAGACGGACAACAAAGTGATCCTTTAATAAGGGTTCCGTTTTGCCTTTTGAGGTACGGAACCCTAAGGGACCGACACAACAGCCTCTGGACAAGGTGAGTGCAGGTAGGCCAGGGTAGCACTTCCTGCGCTTGATGGCCGCTTCACCAAACAGGTACCTACTCATGACCAAGCAACAACTGCGTACAGTCACAGGCCAAGGTTCTTTCAATAAACCACACTGTTATAGGAGTTACAGACGGCTTTCTCTGCATGGAGGACGTAACGGCAGCTATGTGCTACCACTGCCCTAAGGTCGCCACATACAGGGCTAAGTACTATTCGACAATCCAGATACTCCGCGAAATCGCCGGCAACATAAATATGCTTGCTAGCCTTTCTTGAGTTGTGGTGGATCGTATGACTACTCATGCAGTTATGCGCACGCAAAATATGCGCTTAGTCGTAAAATTGCGGGAAACAGCCCGCCATAACATTGATACCAAAATACTTTTTGCAATCCCCATACATTAATTTATGCCAAGTTAACTGAACGCGTCACAGCTATGCCGCTTTGTGCCGCCTGCCGGTCCCCCATGCCTCGGGTTACGGGGGGCAAAATTAATCGTTTAGAATTTTCTTGCTGGAACAGGAACTTCTTGTTACCCCAGCAGGAATCGTTTTTTCTGTTTTTCTCCAAAACTAAGGCGCACAATGTTTTATTTGGCGCACATTTACAGCAGATTCGGCACTAATTATTCGTCCCACTCATATCTCCCTAGGAGCTACTTTCCTGCTGGGGTAACGCACACGCCCGGGGCATGGGCCCCGGCTAGCCCCCCCCTAGATCCAGGGATGCTTTTATGATGCATGTAAAATGTACCTACCTACTAAAATACGGAGACGGGAGACGAATTAAATACGTTTAAGTGCACAAACGTCCTTACTATCGATAACAGTAGGCACCTGTTTTTAGTTTGTATAAATTGGGTAGGTACATACAACTTTGTAGTTATGGACGCGGCAATAAAATATTGGGGTCAGATAACGGTAGCTACGCAAATATCTTGTCTCCATTCAGACCTAAAACTGAGTAGGTACCACAAAAGCAGAGGTTAATGTTTGTTCATGTGACTAATGTCCTGTTTTCTTTTGACGAGTATGTGCTATGCAAATTCAAGCAAATAAAAATTAACTTTGTACTTAAAATGATATTTATTTCACTTATTTACATTCAGTCACAAAATACATTCAAAAGCATCCATGCCAACCGCATTTGTGGAAATCGCATCTCAGTCACTCCCACCCAACTTAAACAAATTATATTTTTATTCTCTATAACACAGTACTAACTATCGGTCAGCCAGTCAAGTAGAAATTACAATTGATTGCAACTGAGCGTTGGACAAACTATATCTAACCTTAAATTAACCTAGTAAGGCGCGTATCTTCTGGAGGGCGACGGACCTCGCATCCCCGGCCTGGAAGTAAAAACCATGCATTGTTACAGTAAAACAGTTTATTTTCTGATATATAGATTTAGGTGTAGTGCGTTTTCAGTAAGAGTTCCCTTCTATGCTATGTTGGCTCTTCTGTCTCTCACCTTTGTCTAGGTTTCAAACATTAATGTTTTTTAATTAGATTAACTATTAAAGTAATGCCTGGGACACTAAATAGTGGTGATTGTGAAAGAGAATTGGTGCTGAAAAAAAACTTCCAACACTATTAAAATGTTGGAACATATTAACATTCAGTGGAACCAACATAGCATCGGGAATTCTTATGTGAAATGCTGGTCAGAGAGTCGCCAGAGTGTCAGCTTACCTTCTGTCATCAAACGTGTCACGGCTGAAGTCTTCATACATTCTGTAATGAGAATAAATTATTGATATTTTCTTATGAAAGTTGATTTTAATAAGAGATTAAGTCATTATAATTTTTCAAATTAAAATATCAGAATCAGAATTTGCATAGGGTTTGGATTTTTTTGGGTTTTTGGAAACAATTATTACAATTGAAATGTCAGTATAATTGAGAAGGGGTAGATATTATTACTTCAATTATTATTCCTAAACTACAATAGAAGTAGTGTCAGTTGTGTTATTAGGTAACTGTTTAGTATGACTGGTAAGTAGGCGGGGGGATACTAACATACAACTGCTAGTCATACACTACAAACAATATCTTATAAAAGCAGGGAAATAGCAGTAATGTAAACACAACAACATTGACACAAGACAATTCTCACCCCCGGGACATTTGAGGTCCTTGAGGGGGACTTCTCCTGCTGTACATAGCATCATACGACGACCTCATAGATCCCATCCCGCTGCGCATCGGGGGCAGGCTCGGCATCGGCGGCATCGGCTCGCGGCGCAGCGGCGGCGACACGAAGTCTCCGCGCCCGCCGCGCGACGCGCCCATCTCTAGCCCGCGCGAAGCGCCCACCGGGTAGCGCCGCTCGAACAGGTCCCGCGGAGACTCGAACCGCGCGCGGTCGTAGTACCCATCATAGGGATCCTGCCATAATAACACAGCATTAGCGAAAGTCAATTTGTGTACAGCAACAAACAAAATAAAACCACTCATAATGAATATTATTAGGGTCCATTTCAATTGAATTTGTTAACTTTGTAAACAATGTCAGTATAGCCAACTGTCAAAATTTGATGAATTTGTATAGAAAGTTTGTTTACATAGTTTACAAGTTCTATTGAAATGGACCATAGTTGATGTTTTCTGATTTGTTTTGGTGGTGAGCAGCGACTGTAGCATCACCGAGCCCGATTGTGTTATTTCGGCCCGAGTTAGGTACCGCGTGCGAAGACAGACTCCACGCGCTCGGCCTACGTGATGCATCGAAAGCGGTCAGATGGAAACCGACGGTACGGATAGTAAGTGATAGCGCGTTACCCCAAATCCTCCCATCATGCGATCGCGGAGGAACGGCGGCGGCGGCGGCGGAGGGTAGGGGTCGCGGCCGAAAGCTCGATCGCGGAAACCGTTTCGGTCGGGGCCCATTGCCTTAGGGCACTCCTTGGACCAGTGGCCGCCCCGGCCGCAGCGGTAGCACTGCTCGGGGTCGCCCATGCCCGGCCGCTGGCGGACGCGGCTCGTCGACATCTGCACCTTCATGGGCTGCCCGTCCACCATCATACCGTTCAGCTCTTTGATAGCCTCGTTCACGTCGCCCGTCGCGTCCAAGTGCACGAAGCCATAGTTACGAACGATATCGCACTCGACGACCGTGCCGAACTTCTGAAACAGCTCGCGGACTTCGGGCGCGCGCGTCTTGTCCGTGAGGTTACCGACGAATATTTTTGTGGTCGGCGTCGACGGCGCCTTGCGGCTCTTGGCGGCTTCTATTTTGATCGCCTGGCCATGAACTATCTCTCCGTTTAAATTCTGAATGGCTTCGCGGCCGACTTGCTCGTTTTCCATGTGCACGAAACCGTAATTTCTGACGATATCGCATTCTACGACCGTACCGTACTTTTCGAATAGCGGTCTAAGATCGGCGTCCGATGTTTTATCGGAAAGATTCCCGACGAAGATTTTGAAAGTACCGGCGCCCGGCATTTTAGGTTCTGAAACGCATACATAATTTGACGAAATGAGTCAGCAGCGTCCATGACAATGGATTATGATCGCAGTACCGAGTAAAGTAAATAGTTTGGCGGCTGGGACCAATTTTTGGAGATACTTACCCTTCACCAATTAACTACGCGCGAACAAAGCACAATATATCGAAAATAACACACAGAATTACAGCATAAATTTATGCCACAGCAAAAAGAACTCAATCACAAAATGGCGACATGAACCAGTCAACGCAAAAATGGCGTGTGGTGTGGCGTGCGTGTACCAGTGATGCCAAGCTATATTTGCATTTTACCCCAATGCCTGATTAATTTTACCCTAAAATCATAACTATTTATATAAAAATACCCTAAGGCCTAAGTTTTAGTTTTAGATATTACATAAAAGAAGTTCTTTCTTATTCAAGTTATATTTCAAATAAAAATTATGCTAGTTTGTTTTACTCAAATTCAATTCAAACAGGTACATTTATTGCTTACCAAAAAGCTCATAAACGTTAGTAATAATTATAACAATACAAAATTTTACCTTGAAATGTTACCCTCAAGTTTACCCTAAAGAATTTTTGACCCTAAAAATTACCCTCAGACATAAATTTTACCCTAAATCTAGGGTAAAAAATATATATATATATATATATAATAGGGCACCACTGGCGTGTACTTTCAATCAACGCGACGATTCGTTCTTTTCCGTTTCCGAATTACCATAGATCATTGCCGAAGAAAAGTGACAGAGAGGGCGTTTGTGCACTACTCCGTTTCCAGCACAATTTTTCACGGACCATCTGGGCGTTTGTGCACCACATACGTTTCCAGTTCGTATCCAGTTTTATACGGAAACGGATCAATATTTCCGAATGACGCCTTGTGCACTACATTTAAAGCCGCGTCTCCTGCGCCCTGTTTTCGTGTTCGACGAACATCGAACAGTGAACAGTGAACGATAAATTGAACGATAGAGTGAACGATAAACGATTTTGACGAACAAAAATACACAAAACATGTTTGCCGAGCATAGCGGAAAACATCCCCGCGTTCGCCTGCGGGGGAATGAATGAATGACCTCACATTCTTCGAAACTCATTTTGAAATGGCATACCTAGGGTTGCCAACTTTTTTTGAAAAAAATAACTTATTTGGAAGAAAAAAAGAATTTCTCGTATTTAAGTATGTTTTTATTCACATAAAAAAAAATGAGTTGGTACTTTTAGCACACGTAATATTTTTTTATGTTGTCTTTGAAAGTATCAAGGCTAGTTTGACAACCGAAATTTATATTTAAATAAATAATAAGTAGCCTATTCTGATTCTATTAAGATGTATAAGCTATATTACTGTAAAGTACTGTACTTTTTTTTTTTATACATACTCTTAAATTATTGAATATTGTGCATGACATGACAACATGATATTATAATTTGTACGCCCGAGTGGCAAAACATAGCGCGCCATTACCATGACACTGTATTTGATGATTTACCTATGTTTAACAAAAATAAATGATTATTGATTATTGATTATTGAAAGTTTCAACAAAATTTGTTCAGTAGTTTTTGCGTGAATAATTACTCTTTCACGCAAAAACTACTGAACGGATTTTGATGAAACTTTAAAGTAATATACCTTATACATCGAAATAACACATAGGCTAGGTACTTTTTATCCCAAAAACGCGAGCGAAGCCGCGGGCAGAAGCTAGTTACTCATATTCAAATCGTAGAGCATTTATGCACTTATAATCCGTTTCCAACACGTATTCGTATTTCCCGTCCCGTCCGTTTTACCACCAGTGTACCAGTTTTTAAAATGTATGAAAAAAACGGTTCGTAAAAAACGTGTTAGAAACGGATGGAAAACGCTCGTATTCATGTTTTTTAATTTTCACTAAAACGTTTCACAAGTACCTATGTACACACGGCTACGCATCAAGCTATACATTCCCAGTTTACACTGACCTCTCACTGTAAGGAAATCCTATACAATGCGAGATCAGCTTTTATACTGGAACTTATAGCTTGATCTGTAGCCGTGCGTACCTCCCTATTTTTACCCGACTGCGAGACGCAAAGGAGGGTAATGTGTTTATCAGTCTATGTATGTATGTATGTATGTATGTATGTATGTATGTATGTATGTTTGTTTCTATGTGGCGTTCTAGAGACCAAATGCGTAGGCCGATTTTGATAATTCTTACGTCAATCGATTCGTCTTAACCTTGCGAGTGTCACTAAAGACATAACAGTAATCAAAATTCACCACAGCGACAACCAGACGCCATATTGTCAAAATGAAAAAAAAAAAAGTTGATGAACTATGTCAAGTGGGGTGTCGTTGAATAGGTATTTTAAAATCATCTTTAGGTTCCTTTTATCAGTTTTCATTTTAAATACCTAATAGTTTAGGATATATAACGATTTAAAGTTGTTTAACAAAGCAATCATTCTCGCTAATTCTTACTTATTGATTTAAGTTTTTATTTCAAGTATTAACGATATACAAACAAAAAAGAAGATTACAAAAACATACATTAAAAACTAAAAAGTGAATAATAAAAATAGTAAATTAAAAATTAAAAAAACCCGACTGCCAAAAAACAACTAAAAAGTTCAAAACAAGAGCACTTTTCAACCAGTCTGATGCAGTTGGTGGCATAAAATCTAAGATTTAACACAAATAATTGCCACCAACTGCATCAGACTGCTTGAAAAGTGCTCTTGTTTTGAACTTTTTAGTTGTTTTTTGGCAGTCGGGTTTTTTTAATTTTTAATTTACTATTTTTTACAATTCTATATTAGTTTTTGAATGACAAGTATGACTTTCCTATATACATATTAGTCTATGAGTATGACAACTGCCGGCCTAGCATGACCACGATAGAAACGGGTTTTGTCTACATAGAAATAGACTAAGTGACAGATTGTAGAAACATTTCTACCTACGTTTTATGAATGAAACGGTAGAAATGTTTCAACAATCTGTCACTTTGTCTATTTCTATGTAGACAAAACCCGTTTCTATCGTGGTCATGCTAGGCCGGCTGATGACAACCATAGAATTCGATCTCTGCCTTCCTTCCCCACTCCTCCCCGCACGTAGTTTTAAACGTGTGACGTCATAGACTGCTTGTGCACTACAGACGTTTTCAATTCGTATTCGGTTTTTTACGGATTTTTAGCCAATAGGCGTGAAGAACGATCCCCACCACTTTTTAAAATGTATGAAAAAAGAAACGGTCCGTAAAAAAACGTAAACGTGTAGTGCACAAGCAGCCATACGATTCTTAAAAAACTGTTCGAAAAAACACGGAAACGTATACGTAGTGCACAAGGCACCATACATTTACTATGGAGGCCGAAACGGTTCGTATTTTCACTTCACGAAAACGTGCTGGAAACGGAGTAGCGCACAAATAGCCTCTGTTGTAAAAAGTGCAATAGGTAGGCACATAGGTACGTATATAATGTCCACTAAACAATTTATAAAGATTGACATTGTATTGCTACTCTGGCAATACAATGTCATTATTTTTTGTGGCAATCTTAAATATCAATGTCAAAATCCGTCACTCTGTTGCTGTCGACGTCTATTCACATAAAAATATTGAATAATTCAAGTAAAAGATCAATTTTAAATAGTGAAAACTGTGTATTTGTGACGAACTGTTAATTTTCGGTCGGTCTTCATACGTCGTCTCCTTTCGGTGAGTTGAATTTCATATCTTCATTTCAGATAACGTGGGATGCGAAAATAGATCGAATGGCATTTTGAATTATTAAATTATTGTCGCTATTGCTAATTGTGTTGTCGGCGATAGTTGTGTGTTGTGGAATGCGGCGGCGGAATTCCAGTCTGGCCGTCAGCGACGTAAGTTTTATGTCAAAAGAGTAATAGGAATTTATATCGGGTACGTTATGTATGTATATTTTGAGATCTATTGATAGCGATACGGACGTCGTGTTGTGATATGAAAGTCAACTGATACAGTATTGCAACCGGCGATTCTACGGCTTCTAGTCGCGAATTTATACTACTATGCAGAATAGATCTGCAGTCAGCACTAGCTTTTATTTAACTGTGAGATCAAGAGCTTGTGGATTGTCTGAAGATCCACATTATCGTCGCTTTTTATTGATTTTTTATAGGTATCCTAAGGAGACCTTACATTACTTATTCTGAACAGTTATATGATAATAGGTCAGAGTCGCCTTAGGGGCTAATTAAGAAAAGCAAATGTATGTTTTTCAAGTTGTTGGCTTCAGTAGGTATTTGACTACATTATTCAGTTTTACAGTATTCCAGCTTACATAATTAAATACAGGACTTTAATTCTTGTCGATTCAATATTTAGATAACAGGGATCACAAATATTTTCAATAAGAATGAGATGATTTTTAATTAAGTGATGTCATTACATACAAGCGTTTCCAGATACAATAAAATTATCTACATTGGATTTATCATTACCTTACCTTGACTACAAGTTAAAACTATTCCAAATGTCTTTTTTATCTATTAGATGTTTATTCAAGACCTTTGTCTTGCCAGCCTCCATTGACAAAAAATTAAAGCACCAATATCTATGCAAATTTTTTATTGTAATTCAGAGCAAATTATACCTAGTTTTATGAATATTAAAAAAGTATCTAATCCTACTAATATTATAAACGTGAAAGTTTGTGAGGATGTATGGATAGATGGATGGATGTATGGATGTTTGTTACTCTTTCACGCAAAAACTACGAAACGGATTTTGTTGAAACTTTACAGTAATATAGCTTATACATCAGAGTAACTCATAGGCTACTTTTTATCCCAAAAACGCGGGCCAAGCTGCGGGCGGAAGCTAGTTACTTATAAATGTGGCATAGTGAGATCATTATCATAATGTTAATAAATATACATTTCTTAATGGATTATTGAGTGTTTGACATCATTGCTCAGAATTGTTTGTAAATTATTTGTCAGTGGACTTTCAAAGACAAAAAAGTAATTCAGACAAAAAACTCAATTTCAATCATCTGCATATAATTATTATTTAAATGTTTTTAATTCAATTATTATCATAGTTGGACATAATAAATTAAAAATAATGGCCCATAGTTTTCTTTTAGGCTCATATAGACGAGGATCAAAGTTTTTTATATAATCTATAGTAAATGTCTATGGTCATTGGTCATCCAACACTCGTATCTGCCGGCCTAGCATGACCACGATAGAAACGGGTTTTGTCTACATAGAAATAGACAAAGTGACAGATTTCATTCATAAAACGTAGAAATGTTTCTACAATCTGTCACTTTGTCTATTTCTATGTAGACAAAACCCGTTTCTATCGTGGTCATGCTAGGCCGGCTGGTAGAGATCAAACATGGAAGGTGGATGATACTTGTGTCACTATGAAATTAGATCAATTATTTCAATGATAAGAAATCATTTGGCTCTAGTGCCAATTTTAAAGGTTTATGATTGAAATATGGTTAATGTTACAAATTGTAACATGCTGACTTGACTGCCAATTTTTTGGTTCATTTAGTTAGAACATACATTTTATTTTTGAGAAAATCTGGTATGATTAAGATAATTATGATTGTGGTGCATTGTAAATAAGGTTGGCAAGTTTTTTATTTTTAATATAAGTAGTATTTAGTATTAGTTTTTGCGACTCTAAAAATGGCGAAATAAAAAATATATTAATAAATTTTTAAAGGAATATTTTTTACTGCTTTTTGAGCCTTATTTTTTAGTTACATTTTTATGCTTCAATATTTAAAAAAAAATAATTTTGCTCAATTTTTTTCTTGAAAAATATAGTTGTTTGACTCTACATATATTTTAATAATTGCCATTTGCCAACCCTAATTGTAAAAGTCTTTAATATGGTGTCATCATAATTTTCATGTCTTTATTTATTTATATAATTATATTTCATGTACCTACATAAAGTGAGTACCGTGTGCGGTTTATTTGAAAACAGGATACCTCCCATATAAAACATGTGACGTTTTCTTTGTCAACTTTACAATATTTAATTGTCCTCACAATACATAAGATTTTTTACTGTACTGGACTTACAATAGCCATTCGCCGCACGTGGCACTGAAATCAATGTCTTTTCATGAAACTCACCCTATGTGCGCGGTACATCGGCGGTTCGCCATACATAGGTTTATTATGTGACGCGTTCTGCGGCAGCAATGAATGGCGTTCGAGGAAAGGATCGGAGCTGTCATGTCCGGTGTCTTGGTGCGCGAGTGCGAGCGAGAGGCTCGTGTGCGAGCGGGACGGCCGTCGCTCGATACTGCTCGTATTGTTGGGGCGTCCCTCGCCCCGCGCCGCGTTCAAGAGGGTTATGTAATTTAGGCGAGGCTTCGAAGCCAGCGAAAACAAGGAGCGAAATATGCGGTCTCTCCTGGGATAATAGTATAAGAAGGATTCCTGTTTATGTAAGAATAGGATCTTTCTTTGAAACTAGGTGGTATCTAGACAAGTGGTAGTACCACCTTGAACTACTACTCGTAAATAATTTAAGCAGAAAACTGCTACTAGTCATAGCTTGTTATCGGAAGTTAGCATTTAGATATCAGTGATCCAATAAACTTAAGGCCCCGGTATACGCCAACGGCCTTGAGTGATTTGGGCGGTATAGCTTGAGTGTTCTGCGCTGAGCTCAAGCAACGCGACATACATCCACCGAGCAATACGACTCGCCTATCAAGGAGCGCGCTGTGCAGAATTAGACGTATTATTACTTTTTAGTATCTAAAACATAAAATAAAAAAAAAGTAACAGGTATTATTATAGGTAGTAACATAGTCTTTTCACACAAAACAAATCATGAAAATATCTTAAGCGGTTTGAAAGTAATTACGTTTTTATGTTTTGGGTAGACACGAATTCATGAATTTATTTCATTAAGTATTTTACAACAATAGTAAAATATTCACAGGTACGATTGATGTATATATGTTCTAGTTTAACATAAAAAAATTGCACAACTAACCTGCATTATTTGACGGCGAAATAAGAGATTTAAAACTGGCCGTTACCATTTACCTTCGCCTTAATAGCTGGTGATGGAATGATTTACACTCATAATTTATTAGCCAATAAGTCGTAATTTACAACAGATTCGAATATGACACTAGTTATCTTTCACGATTCGCGCTGATTCGCGACACTTCGATGCAAACATTACTCCAATTTATAAAGCTACAAAGATGGTTGTCAATTGCCGTGTGAAAATGTATTGATTTCCATAATTCTGACACCAGTGCGATTCGTTTGTTCGAATCGCTTGCTTCAAAGCCAAGCCTTACACCTTCATGGGAAATGGTAGGAATGTATCCCTGCTACTATAGTAATTGGCTCGTGATATTCGCAATTTGAGACACAATATGCCGTATTGTTTCACGTAATGTACTGAAAAGATGATAACCGCTATTGCCTTGGTCATCTCCATTGTCTAGGATTCTACGTAATACTGCCTAGGGTTATGCCAGACTTTGAAAACGGTTTTTCTCTTAGCTTACGTAATTTGCCGATCTACGCAGAGACCTTCAGCCAATGCCCAATTTATTTAATGCAAAGAGTTTGTGTCGTCTAAATGACAAATTTATACGTTACCTAAACTTTACTCAGAAATATAGAATTAAAAACTCGTTCCCAACCTGGATTCTGGCTCCCTGAGGATTCATTGCCAGCACTTTGCCATCTTTTATTTTATATCCCACTACTTCATCTAAGTCGCGACATTAATACGGGCCATATAAAAAGTGAAGTTTAGTAAGTCGCAGTTTTTATCTTAATTTCTGTTGGAGCAAGGTCTCGGCTGGCCAGCCGCGGAAAAAATCTTTCCTGAGCCACGTTTGAAACATTCTATTTGGTGTTTTGTGTAAAAAATGTAACATTGGATGAATCATGGGTGACAAACTTATTTTTTTGTTTGTTTGGGCAAAAAGCCGTTGCGGAATCTAGTGTGATTCATTTCTTTGACTAGATTTGTGTTAATGTTCTCGAGACTCGGCGGAGTATCGTGAGCTAATTGTCGTGGGGCGGTGTGGCGCGGAAGATAATCTTTTTATAGAGCAATCACGCGTAATGACGCTGCGAGGATCCTAAATGGACGCGTATTTTGCGGAGCTAGAGCTTGAATCTCACGTGATGCCGAACATGCAAAGTAAAAGACCCGCAGAGGGGATGCTCCTTTCGAACTTACGATAAATATTAGGTGAAGCCGTAGTTATTTAGGTTGTTTTGGCAAAGCTACTATTAGTAAATAATGAATGCATAATTATTTCTAATGCAACAAATTCCTAGCATAATATGAGCGTTTCAAAAACAGCTATAAAGCAAATAAATCGCTTGCTCGCAGAATTTGAGAATGCTAGCTTTGGAACAATTTGGATACCGAGTTTTATGGTTCAACATGGACAATTGCGTTCCTGCATGGACAATTGCGTTCCTGTGTCCCTAAAAGCCTAAAGGAACACGCGATAACACTGGTCAATAAAATCAACTTTCAATAGTTCGGTGTTTGTGAGGCGATTCTATTCTCTGACTTCAAAGACAGGAGTGTAGGAGACACGTTAGTTTGGAAAGTTAGGTGTGCAGTCGCACAGAAGAAGGAGGTATCGATTAGGGGTGCATCCTTAAGAATTTTGGCCGATATGATACCGATACCGATATTTATGAATAGGTATCATATAGGCGATCTCGCAACTCCGTTTGAAAAACCTGCTGCAGAAAATAGTCTCTCGGATGCAAAATAACTCATTTGAAAGTGTTTGAAATGTATCGGTGTATCGGTAAATAAATATCGCCGATACCAATAATTATATCGAAAAAATCAAAATATCCGTATCGCTATCGGAGGCGTCCCTAGTTTTAATTCCAAACAAACAACAGACATGTGCAAACTCAAATGATGTATCGTCGCATACGGTTCTCCGATACAGTGTCTCTTACAAATAACTCTCATATATTTGAAACTTCCAGAAATGCAGACCACTTTGATGTATACGGTAATACTTTTCAGTGGCTGAAAATGCTGTTTTTGTTTAGAGATATAATATTACTTGAATTTTGGCAGATACCATTTCTTTGTGATGTTATAGGGAGAAAAATCAAATCTGTAGGTACCTCAGAGGCTAACGACATTAAGTGCCAAAATCGGAATTTGGACGGGCAAAAACGTGCGATAAAGCGGGGAGTGTGAATTTAAATGTCGTATAAAACAAGTTAATCATCTATTAGTCTTAAAATTTATTGCTTTTTACCATCGTATAGCGCTGGTTCTTGTGATTCCAATGGTGTAAACATTTCATTTTCGCAAAAAGTGAATTTACTATCTTTTGCCTCTGAGGTAGAGAAATATTATGGATCCAAAAGTTTTCATACATATATCGATCTTACTTCTTGCAACCTCATCTCTTCTGATGGCCAGTGAACCCTGTGTTCAGTTTATAAAGTAGACAAAGGCAGGCTAATGCAGTTTACGTGTAAGCTTGTATTAGTGGAGACGTGCATTCTGCTTCACAAGTCGAATGGAACTGCTCCAAGAAAGCAAGCTGTACTGCTTATTAACGTTCTTATGATAAGTAAGACTGTGGAAGATGAGATTATCGTAGAGGTAAAGACAGTAGCAGATTTACCAGCAGGCTGAGTAGGCTGGAGCCTAGGGAGGCTAATTTTAAGGGCGGAAACAGGGCCAAAATTTTCTTTTAGTTTAGTTCACAATTATACTATCTAATTACGGGAGAAAAGTAGTGTAAATAGGACGATAGTACACAAATCTTATAGTTACCATTTCATTGATAAAATTTTAATAATATGTTTGTGAACTAGAGCATCGAATTGTAGAGGTCGGTAGGGGCGGCAATTTTAATACTAGCGACAAATGTGTAAATCTGCCACTGTGTAATGATGATTTGTCATCTTTGCTATCACCAGAATAATAAGACAGAAACAGAAAAAGTTGATAGGATTAGATACTTCATTCGCCAGGTAATCAGTGGCAACGCTGACTACCTTACCTTACTCGTTACCCTTACGAATGTCCATGGGCCCTGCCTCTAATATTAAGCTATGGTTATGATAATATCCTGCCCTACTTTCATAATCTGGCAGCATCCACTCGAATAACGTTCGAATACAGAGTGCGCATACTTTCGCACTGAATCACTGCAGAAGCTTATCTGATGTTTTTAACAGTTTAATACCTTTACCGGTTGTACAGTTTGTGTAAGCGGTGGAAATAAGTCACTGTATTTATATAATTAGTAACCATTCTGTAATATTTGCTTGTGCATCATTTCCTGCCATTATAGCTTGGCATGTGTAATAGAGATGCATTGTCATATTTAACTTTTCATGCGAATAATGCATGTTATTTCTACGTGAAGTTTCCGGTTAGCTATATTATCATGAGTCTTGTATGGTATCTATGTGACGACGAATATTTTGCAATTTTTGCCGCGATTCTCGAGAAGTTTTAACTTTTCTTAACAAGTTTAAAATCACAATAAAGAGCAGGAAATTGTTTACAGAAAACCTTGTGAATCTACGGAAATTAGGCCCTGAGATTAAAATGTTTTCGTTTCTCGCCAAATATAATGTTACTTGAAGAGCTACAAAGTTTTCCAACATGTCATTATCGTACATAATGTTAAACTGAGCGAACTCTGTGCCAAAAACATGCGCCAAACCTCATAATTGTTTTTTTTATCCAACGCATGTGATATAGCGTATGAATATTAAATCTACACCACACCAAACATAATACCGGTTCCATGAATACAGGCATAGGACATTTCAAGTGAGAGAGTGAGCAATTCGAATGAGAGACACAAAACACCTGCCGGAGTCATGTGAACACTCCCATGGAGGGCGAAAAGGGTGGCAGAAGCTGTCATTATAGAAACGCAAATTATATGAAGCCTCATACAAGCTTCATACAAAGACCTAAGAGATCTTTGTATAAAGCTTTAATTTTAGGGAACGAGAAAATGTTTCTCCTGCCGGGCTCAAATGCGCGCCGCGACAAATTTTGTCGACTGTTTTGTCTCGCTCTTCAGTCGACAAAATTTGTCACGGCGCGCATGTTAGCCCGGCTGGTCTTCCGATTCAGACTTGGTAGCTTTTGCCCTCAAAGTATTTATCTCTGTAGGCGGTTGTGTATAATATTTGGTTTCCTAACAACAAATAGGTTGGGTTATGTTTGATAAGGATCTAAAGCCAACTTTTTTCATGGGACCAATGGAGAGGTCTAAATGTTTTAAATGTTTTCTATAGCCAAAGGGGTATTTGCTGTTTTATTTTTAGATTTTTTTCACTAAATAAGTATGTATTTTTTCCGTTGGAGTTGTTCCTAACGTATTCGTTTTCGTAAAATTAAGCTGCTTCGCTCATGTTGTGTGAATTGTATTTTGTTTATGCGTTCGTTCCATTTCGTTCATTGTTTTTCATACAAATGCGGTAGGATTATTTTTCATTATTGTTGTGTCCGCGTCAATTTAGCTTTGTCCGAGTTAATGGCCGCTTTTAAAGCGCTGATGGCCCGGATATTGATTCCGATCATTAACTTTTAATGGTCAGATCATATTACGTGTTACGATTTTGTTGTTTATTGCTTCTATTGCTAGGGATCTAAAACGTAATTGTTATGTAAATGAACGGAAAAAAATGATTGATGAACCTTTAACCTTTAAAATGTGAAACACTTTAAAGGACACAATTTCTATATATAATACATCAGAGTGATCGAATTATTGTCTAAAAGACAATTTTATCGAGGTGTGTTTGAGATTTCACTAAAATAAGACTTTCGCTTCGAGACCTGTGACAGATATCGAATACATTTTTAATGCATTTTGACATTATTCGTTTGTATTTGACAGCTGTCACACAACAAGTTATATTTTACGAATACTATAATAAATTGGCTAATAAGAGTTGAGGAAAATCGCATGAAATATGTATGTGTACGCCAATTAAGTAGTTACGAGTGTCGCACACAGATTAACCTTACTCGTAGCCGGCTTCAAATACCCGCAGCCTCGTAGCTCGCGTGCGAGTAACTTACGTAACCGTGCAGACTGAAAAACTGAAAAAAAGTAACAACTTTTATTAATTACTCTTCGAATGCGAAGTTTTTAAATACCCTCTATCAATAAACTTAATTAACAGTACAATAAATTCCTGTCGTGTCCCATCCGAGGCAGCCGGCAGCGCGGCAGCCGGTTGAGTGGAGGGGTGCGCCCGGGCCGGCGGGGTGCGGGGAGGGGTAGCAGCTTCGACGTCAGTTCTCAGTTCCATTGATCGCGTGTGACGTCACGCCGCCGCCGCTGTTACTGCAGCGGTCGCGTGGCCCGACGTTCGCGCCTTCGCCCGGGGCGCGTTCGGATAGCTCGCTCGTTGGAAATGAGGCTGTTTGGTTTTCTGCCCTTGCCTGGTTGCGGCATGTAAAAATAGATTTGCCGATGGTTTTGTGTCAATGTTAACCGCGTTTGCTGTTATTGACCTGTGCTGCTTTGTACTAATTGTTTGGTTACTATCTGGTTAATAAAAGTCCTTGACTTGTCGTGTTTCTTCTGCGTGTCGATGGCACGATGGTACGAACACTTATTGTGCTAAAAACGATTGAGTAGGTACTTCTCGAGGTCTACGATTTTTTATTTTTATAATTTTTTTTTATGTAAGTAGGTACTGAGCCAATTAACGTATAGGTTTATTTAATAAAATATCAATCGTTTGGCACCCAATGTTACAAGTGAAGTGATACTGCAATTGCAGTAGGTATTTTCATATTTTTCGTTTACGAGAAACATCATCTTTCTTGAATTAAGTTGGTTAGACCTAGTCGGTTTTATGGCAGGCGATGTGGGCTGGGATTTCACGCTGAGGCCCCTTAGACTTTTTGTAAATTTAACTAGCCTACAATATAGGTATCTCTAGATCAGGCTACATTACAATAAAAGTAAAAAATATTATATGATCATTAGTTAATTACTAAAATTATCTGTGGTTCGAGAAAGCATATTAATCGAAATACATAGACAATAAATTAACCCAACAAGCTCGCCGCAACGCGAGTGCTCCCCACTAAAGTTGCTCGGTGTTAGAGTTGAAAAGTTCTCCGCGCTCGAACTATTTCCCGCGTCCACTGCGAATTTAAATAAGCCCGCGGACATACTTCCATAATAAAATAAAATACCTAAGTACCTATGTCCTTTTTTTAGGGTTCCGGTTCACTTTGTTGTCCGCCGTCAGTCACCGGACCATAAGTGGAGCCATCTGCTCATAGATGGCGCAATTGGAAGTATGCAGTAGCGCCATCTATGATCATATTTCGGAACCCTTAGAGCGCGAGGCATACTCGCACTTGTCCGGTTTTAGTTTTCAGTTACGCTGGTCCTATGCACTTTTATTTTTAGAACAGAATAATTATTTTGAAGAATTAATTTGATGGGTTACATTAGTTTAAAATAATATTATTTAGAATCGTAGAGCTGCTAAAAATAAAACCTCCCAGAGTTTTATTCTGCAGGGTTTGATGCGCGCAGAAACAAACAGATAAAAAAAAATTTACATGGTTACGTTACGTCCTAGTATCCTAACCCGACGGTTTTTCTGGAATATCTTCAATGTACAGGCACGGCTTCTTTACAGTTTTATAATAGTATAGATAAAGAAAATGTAAAGATATTATAAATCTTAAAAATAAATGTTTCCTCCACCGAACGTGTGTCACTGAGCAAACTTTAATGGGGCTTTCACTCCAGAACCTCAGAAACCACGAGGGGTGGTTAAACATCATTACCCACCCCCGACAAAGCCAGGGGGGAACAAAAAGCTCAAAATGAAACATGGTGCTATTTCTAAAATAAAGCTTATACTTATACCTATATATAGGTACGTTACCTAAATGTTATCTATCATTCGAAGTCCAAAACGTTTAGCTAAATAACGAGGTTGATTTAAAAAAACCGGCCAAGTGCGAGTCATACTCGCGCACCGAGGGTTCCGTATCATTTTTGGACGTATAAAGTGAAAAAATCCGGACCGCATAACTAAGTTTGTTTGTGAAGGAATTTTGATGATTTTGAAAAAAACTGTACTAGTTAGGAACATCGTTTTATTTTTGGTGCCATGTTTGGGTCAATTCCTATCAACTCTAATTATTTCAGATTTTTCGCCCTGCAAACTTCGGAGATAAGGGGGGGAATGGTATTTTTTTGGACATTTTTCATCATAAATGTCGAAAACTGTGAGACATAAAATAAAATAAAAATACAGCGTGTAATTGACAGGTTGGCAAAAACGAAAAGTATGAATTCAGACTGGTATTGTTAATATTTTGATAGTGAAATATTTTCCCGGAAATGATGTAGGTACTACGGAGGCCAGTAAACTTTTACAGCTAACAGCTGATTCCGCGCGGGTTGTATGAATTTTCTTTTACGATTACATTACCGAATTTAAGTTTTTTGCTTTTTTTCACTAAAATTGTGTTTTTAGGGCTGGATTTTGTTGTAACAAATGAATAGAACACAAATCTAGTTGAAAAACGGTCGGAAAATTTGACAATTTTCCTGAAGAAAATTCCAACGTTTTTCAGTCATAATCATGGTCATGAAGCTACAGTTTCAGTTTTTGCCAACCTGTCAATTACACGGTGTATATTTTGAAATGTGCAGATCAAGCCCTTTCATATGATGTCACTTGACCTAGTAACCCCACTTTAAAATTTCGGACCCCCACTCCGGCCCCTTTTGCAATGAAAATAAAAATATTTTTGGACGTTTTTCATTTGCAATAAAGTTGAACAAGCATTCTTTATAACTGTTCCAAATTTCAAGTCGATAGCATAAGTAGTTGCTGAAAAAAGCAGGTGTGACAGACAGACAGACGAAGTCGCACCATAAGGGTTCCTTTTTTACCATTTTGGTACGGAACCCTAAAAACCGGACAAGTGCGAGTAGAACTCGCCCTGATCCTATAGGAGTTCCTGTTTTTCGTTTTGAAGTACGGAGCCCTAAAAATTACCCAACCGGTGTCAGATTTACCCCAACCTCCCTTTTATCGGCCCGGGGAAAAAGGGCAAAGTTGATTACTGATTACGACACTGGTTGTCAAATATTTTTTGGTGTTTATTTATCATAATAATCTATTTAACATGTACCCTGTTGATAACTTGCCTTTTAGAATCTATACCTACTTTAATATTACAAAAAGCTGAACTGAAGAGTTTGTTTGTTTGAACGCGCTAATCTCTGGAACTGCCAGTCGGATACGAAAAATTCTTTTTGCATATGATAGCCAGTATCACGTTACGACCCTTAGGATCCAAGCAACGGGGGTTAAACAACGGGAACAGCTAGTATTTAATAAGAATAATACGGTAGTCACGACTCTACGCGCAGAAAAGTAGAATTGAACCAAACATTCAGCTGCTCTGAATTTGCAAAGCTGGCTAACATTGTAATATTGATAAATTCCAGGTCCTTGACTTGTTTTTAGTTTCTTTTCGAAAACGTAACGTAGCAGAGGCTATTTTTGTATGTCTGCCGAATCGGTTTTGCAACCTCATATTATTATAAGAATTTTCCGATTGAAATTGAAGCGATGGCAATACAATGTTGAAGTTAAAGAAAGAAAGCAATCGCGGTAAAAGGTCTCGCTCTATGTTATGTTGCTAACGCATGGTCTTCAAGCAAAGCCTAGTAGCGGAGGCTTTTTCGGAATAAAAAGTAGCCTATACACTCAGGGATAATGTAGCTTTCTAGTAGTGAAAGAATTTCAGAATCGGATCAATAGTTCCGGAGATTACCGTCCACATATAGGTAGAGGTACACTATCTCACAAAATTGAGGGGCTCGTAGCTAAAAGACAGCCGCGCTGATCGATCGATCTGCGAGGTTAAGCTGCGCTTGCCGCGGTCAGTCCTTGGATGGGTGACCGTTCTTTACAAATCGAGACCCCCCCGTGCCTCGGAGAGCACGTTAAACAGTCGGTCCCGGTTGTCACAGGAATATCTTTGACAGTCGTTACGGGTAGTCAGGAGCCCAAAAGTCTGACAACTGGTCTAAAATTCGAATACCGATATTCCCCAATAATTGGGTTGTGGAGGTCAGATGGCAGTCGCTCCATGTAAAATATTGATATTCAGCCGCAACCAGTTAGACTGGAAGCCGACCCCAATCATGTTTGGGAAAAGGCTAGGCAGATGATGATGATGATGACACTATCTCACAAAATTCGCACTCTCTCTTTACAATAACCCTCTTATAAACGTCTCTTAATTTAACCACTGATTAAATATACCACTATCCTTGTCATTTGAATGACAATTAATAGAGCTGAAAATTGAAATAAGAGCTGTTTAATTTAATCATCGTTTATAAGTAAGGAGGTAAGAAGATGAATAGCATTTTTTTTAATTAATGAAGACGAAAAAGAACAAAATTTTTAGAACGAAGTTCCTTAACGCGCCTTACGGACTACAAGTTGGAGGTAGGAGTTGGAGTGGGAGAACCGTGTCTTGCACGCATCATTAGTTGAAATAAATCTCTTTTATCCGTTACATGGAGCGACTGCCATTTGACCTCCACAATCCAATGATTGGGTAATACCGGTATTCGAATGTTAGACTAGTTGTCAGACTTTCGGACTCCTGACTACCCGTAACGACTTTCAAAGATATTCCTATGACAACCGGGACCTACTGCTTAACGTGCTCTCCGAGGCACGAAGGGGTCTCGGATGTGTTAAGAACATCACCCATCCAAGGACTGACCGCGGCAAGCACAAAGCCTAACCTCGCAGATCGATCGATCAGCGTGGCTGTCATTTAGCCACGAGCCCCGCAACTCAATGCCTATACCTACCAGATGGTAGTTATAGGCATTGAGTTGCTTGATTGAAGATTGAAGATGATTGAATTTCAAGTAGATACTTGAAATCTATAGCTTCATATATTTTCAGTAATTATCTCATGCTCCGCTGTTTTCAATTTCATTCCTTTCGTGTTGTTTCAGTAACTTTTACGCTTTCCTATTCCGCTCTTATGAATATGCTTTTATCTCGGCAACGTTGAGCACCGCTGGGTTTACACGTACGCAGATAATTTGATGAAACGCCCGCCGGCACCCGCTACCTGTTTGAGTTCGCTGCCCGGGGTCGGTGACCGATGCACTTAATGTTATTATCAGCATAGGGTTAACCCTCTCATGATAATCTAATAATAATGCTGCAGTAAATATTTTGATTACTCTCCATATTGTTATGTTCATCTGATGTGAAACTTTCATCAGGGGTTTGCATTGTGGGTTTCACCTGACGTTGCTCGGCTCCTAAGGGTCGGTAGCGTGATGTTAAGTAGCCTATAATCTTCCTTGAGAATTGGGCATCAAATGCAATAAGAATTTTTCAGATCCTACTGGTAGCTCCAGAGAATCTTCAGCGTTATTATAATTATTAGTATAGATTCAGATTGTGAAGTTGAATCATTAATTTGGATGTAACAACCTATGTATGTACGTTTCAATATGACTGCGACCCAAGATGCCTGCAGTTTTCTTGCTGGCCTAGAAAATGAGGGAAAAGCAGCTAGGTAACGGGATAGACATTTCTAGAATAACTGAATTCTGGGTTCAGTTTGTCCTCGACATTTATTCATGTCATAAAAGGTACATCATAATAATTATGTCTCTATGTTTAACCATCAGGCGATAATGGTAGGTAACAAATAAATTGGCTAGGGTTTTATCATAGAATTAGGTAATTAGGTAATTTAGCCTAACTCCCACGCATTTTGTGAAACTTTCCACCCACGTACAGATATGATAGATGTTTTGGCAATGTTTGGAGAGTTTTTAACGATATTAGCATTGGACTGCCCAAAGCTGTATATTTTATACGGCAGACCCAAATAAACAACATAAAGAAGGAAAAAATAAAGAGGAGTTCCTCGTTCACTAAATATGCACCTAAATAAGAGTTCCTACTTTTACTACAGAACTCGCAAGCGGATAACAGCAGGCTGATGCAGTACGAATCCGTCAACATTTGACAACGTCTTTCATGTATTTTGTTCAGTTACTCAGCGTTTTCTTGCATAATTATGTTATAGGCCTATACGGTTTTCTGAAGCGTGCCGAATATTGATTATAGAATCCATCTATACCTTCAAACAACATTCGATCATCAATCTGTTGCTCAAACGGTGAGTGAAGCAATATATCTAACATACCTTTAGTTCATTTTGTGCAGTGGACGTTATGATGAAAAGGTATTAGAAGTTAGAACAGACTTATGCTGTTCATATTTACAGTCTAGCTCCAGATATATTTCCCAGGAACTCACAATATTGTATGGAGAACATAGGGGAGTTGGCGAGGCATATCCATTAACTTCTGTTCCTCCCATATTTGAATGTATAACTTAGATACGCAAGCAACTTTATGTAGAATTCATATTCATACTGTTTGTAATAATGCGGGGTCACAATGTGCTGACATTGTTTCTTTTGTTATTTATGATGTACTTGTAATTCAGAGGTTCCTGCGGGATACGCTATACCATCTTTTTAGGGTTCCGTACCTCAAAAGGAAAAACGGAACCCTTATAAGATCACTTTGTTGTCCGTCTATTGTGTTAAGCGCCATCTATGAGAATATAGCTTGCTACTGCTGGTTGATGCTGTTCAAGTTCAACTATATTCTCATAGATGGTGCTATTGTGCCATCATGTTTTTATACGTCTGAGGAAGGTACGGAAGCCTCAGTGCGCGAGTAAGACTCGCACTTGGCCGGTTTTTTTTTTAGGAGATGTCTATAGGTAAAGTACTTTTGTCATCAATATGGGTAAAATATTTTTAACATGCTTAAATCGGTAGAAATCTTTCTACAAACTGTCATTTTGTCTTTTCTTCCGTCGATAAAACCCATTTCTATAGTGCTCATGCTACGCGTGCAGGAATTTAAAACAGCTTACCCCCACGAAGTCTAAATAAAAAAAATGCTTCATGAAATAGCGCTAAAAGTATTGTTATTTATAAGAATAACAATGTAATCCCAGCAACATTACATTTATCAAAAACCTAGAACAATTACATAACTTTCTAAACCCAATAATTATTATTAATCCGATATTCGGTATCAAGTTAACGTCAAAGTAAAGGGTCCCCAAAAATTAATTAGCGTAGTAATATGAAGTTGATCGTAAATAAAGATGGCACCCTCGCTAGGTACCTACTCATTTACTTTTCTTGGCGCGGACGAAGGTTGGTGTCATCACCTTACAAGGTCAATGGCCTTAACCCTTTAAAAAATATTCTTGTCAAGATAAATTCGATCAGGCTGAGATAAAACGGCTTCGAAAATCTTTTTGGGTAGGCATACGTTTTTTTCGTTTACCTAGGTAATTTGTCTCGTATTGGTAGAAACATAGGATTTGTTTTTTTCAGAATTCTGACAATAGCAATAAATAGTTGACTTTGTAGTAGAGTGCGGCGAATAGGACATTAATTTGTTTTTATCGCCAATTTGAATAAGTGTTGTTCTATACATTTGTTTACACATATTCAGCCAGCCGTGGATAGTAATAATTTCCGAAGTATTATGTTATTTCAGACACAAATCTTTTTAGCGGTCAATATTTTTCAAGGAAAAGCAGCAGTCGATACGCATTTATTAGACTGGTCGTTTTTGTAGCAACATAAGCTCGTTTTTGTCTTGCTTGTGCACAATGTGCACCTGGTATTAAAAATACTTTGAAGAATTTTATGCAACACCTTTCACACGGATTATGATCAGCAGCCTTCTCCACGGTCTTTGCTGAACATTTATAATATTAGCCCTGTTTATACAGGGTAGCAGGTTAGACAGTGGAAATTTTTTAAGGGGTCATTGAAATCATCATTATGAACAACTTTTACTATGGGACCAACCCTGAAATCGAAAAATCTGCTGTTCCATACATTTATGTCCACATAACTCAACAAAATGTATGGAACAGCTGATTTTTTTTTCGCGATTCCAAGGTTGGTCCCATAGTAAAAGTTGTTAATAATGATCAGTACAATGAACCCCTTAAAATATTTCCACTGTTTAACCTGCCACCCTGTATACTGTCCCATTGCTGGGCACGGGTCTCTTTTCGGAATGAGAGGGCTTGGGCCATAGTCCACCACGATGACCAAGTGCGGGTTGGCAGACTTGATACTCCTTCAAGAACTTTATGGAGAACTCTCAGGCATGCAGGTTTCCTCAGCATGTTTTCCTCTAACGTTAAAGCAAGTGATAATTAATTTCTAATACGCAAATGACTTCGAAAAGTCAGCGGTGCGTGCCTCATGATCGAACTCAAACCTTCGCCGTGAGAGGCACATGGTTTAACCTCTACCCTATGACTGCTTTTCCTTGCTGAACATAGGTCATAGAAAAAGGTTTAATTATTAAGTCAAGAAAATTTTTACAATGAAGATTATGATTTGGTTAGATGTTGATATATTCAAGGTACCTTTTCCGTTAGAAACAACCTTGACCTTTACGGTACACGCATGTCAGGAGCCAATTTTGCCTGACAGTGTGGGTTTGATTGGTACGGTATCATGGAATTCAATTACCGCCGCCTAATATTTACACGTGTTCCCTGTATTAAGTGTACCCTATTAATATTCTATTGGCCAGCTTAATGAGTCAGTTGATCGTTTTCCGATGCTATACTTTTAGGAGCTGCGCAGACGATGGACAATTTATCCGACGATAGCACTTATGGAAATGAAAGAAAGAAAGAAAGAAAAACGTTTATTTGGCACGAATAATACACACAGACAAAATTCATAAAAAAAAAAACAAAAAGAATAATAAAATTGCTGTGTCTAGTGATTGTGCCAAATGGGTTCAGTTCAGCATGAATGTCAGGCCATTAGGGCCTGACGCTGGTTTTCAACTGAACCCATTGTGAATTTGCGACGTAACCGATGTAAACCAGTGTTAGATAAGTAGATAGATAATTAGACTAGAATGATAGATAAGTAGATCAGAGTGATAATATATTTTATTGAGGTATGAAAATAAATAATAGCAAGTACGTAGGTATAATAAAAAATCAATAAATAAAAAAAGACACTTTCACCCCGCAACTAATATACCTACTATAAGTAGGTATCTACCTACAGTAATTTTATGGTCGTTTTAAAAATTAAACCAAAAATTCAAATGACAATACAAAACACTTATTAAACACGATAGAACGTGCAGAAATCTATAGGTACAGTCTATTTTTCTTGTGCGTTATTGCATAGATTTCCACACGTTTTATCAGGCTCGGTCAACTGTGTATGGGTGACTTTGGACACAAGGCGGGTTCCAGTTCATGAAAAAGATAGCGATATCGACGACTCTGTCTTACAGGCTGATTACAATGCAATGTTACCAAGTAAAATAAAATGAAATATCGTGTAAAAAATTATGACTTAAACATGATTAATTTAATGTGAAATGTAGCTGATTAAGTAACACCTATTATTTTTTCGGTTATATAATTAAAATTATGAATTCTAAACGAAATTTGGAAAAATTATTATATCTTTAGAAAAAATATGAATTTAAAAAATTGACTCTGGTAGTTTGCTCTGGCAACACTACAAGATAAATGTCTGCTGTTACGGTTGGTAGTTTTTTTCTGTTTCTGTTTATTTGTTGTGCTATAAAACGATAAACTGTTTCTGATTTTTCCATCATAACGTTGAGTCGGCATACTGTTACGCCGTTGCACTGTTTTGATGAAAAAGTGTTGTGTTCAGTGAGATTAGTGACTCTTTCGAGATTTCTTTGTGAGAACGAGGTTTCATTTTCAGTTTCTCAAGATGTATTAATTTGTATTATATGCCCACCTTTATGAATAGATATTATTTTATTGTCATAAACTGTCAATAAAATAATATCTATTCTAGGTGGGCATATAATTTTTTTCATTGGATTTAGTGGGATCCCACTAGATGGCGTGCAAATTCGTCTCACATTTTTACTATGAAGTTGATATTCTTCTCGCTAGAGATTGTTTTGTGCGTTTTATCGTCGCGTAAGAGATGTCCGCGGACAAACTGTCCATCTATGCAGCGCCTTGTTTTATTGGATCACGTAGATAACGTTAATAGCTGTCCTGCCGACTTGTGTTCAACTTCATTGCATGCAGGGAGCCAATCAAAGCGTTGAACGCCAATTTCGCGGATCAACTACGTCTTTACGTTCATATTCTTCGGTTTCAAACCGGATCCGTTGACCTTTGCTTCCTGCATTGCTGGTAGTTATTTCATTTATGGCAAATAACGCAGGTCACATAGCTGCTGCAATCCATAAGATCCAAAGCGGGAAACAATCGCGATTAGTTAGGTTTATGAAAAGCACGTCAAGCTTTAACTACCTACATTAAATAATTAACTAGAGCCCATCAAATTTACAGATGTTACAGATGGCCGGGACTGCTGGATCAATCAAACTTCCGACATCAAACTATTAAACAGTTGACAACTATTAAACCTTGTCAGTTTTGACAGTTTGGCACTATTGGTTACGGTGTGACAGATTTAGGTATAGAGCGTTTTAAATAAGAGTTTCCTTTGACACTATGTTGGCTCCCCTGTCTGTCACTTTGTTTTTTTTTAGATTTAAGTTTTAAAGTAATGCCTGGCACACTAAAATGTGGTGTAGGAGAATTGGTGCTGAAAGAAAACTTCCAACACCGTTTGACCTATAAGATATTTATGGGAGCCAACATAGCGTCGAAGGGAATTCTTGTTTGAAACGGTATAAATAATATTTTTTTCAATGTCAATTTCAAAACTTATTTAAGAAATACAAAATTAGAACCGTACTTAATTTTCGTCAATAGATGCCACGTCAGAGGTCGATACCCCCTAATAGCGTGAACGTAGTGTCGTGTCGCCTGCCTCCTCGTATGCAAGAATGTCATTTCAATCGGCAGCTCTGACCTATAACTTACGTGGTGCCACTTTGGAACGTTTTATATGTATGTGTTTGGCAGAAGTGGGTTACTTTGATGCCAGGGGGTAGTCACGATACTAGAACCACATCATAATTCATAATGTAGACATTTAATTCTATTAATTCGACTACAAAATCTGAGGTTATACTTAAAACTGTTTCTTTTGCTTTATTCGTTTCAATATCAAAGTGTCTATCTACAGCCTCTACTTGAACAACACCAAAGCGCTATGGTACTGATATAAAAATTAAGGTAATTTGGCCTCTATAGTGTTATTTTAGAGTATGTATCCCTACTTCAAAAGTCCCGGGATTGTAATCAAGAGCTAAATAAACCGATCCAGAAATACATCAAGTCGAACACGAGCCGTGTCTAATACCTCTACAAGGTCAAACTGCCTAATAAACCTACGCGGTACTTATTTTCAGTTGTATGATATCAATTTCTCAGAATTTATTCTGAAAATGTCTACGACTTACGCCCTAATCGTTCATTTGATGAGCAATTTAATCTCACGGGAGAAATTATTTGCTCGTATATTAGAATTTTCTAGAACCCAAGATATTTTCAACCCATTTATATAAAAGATTGTATAACAGTCAAATTTCTCATACGTATCCATTGTACCCGATAATGAATTTGAAATATCCGCAGTTCACATATTAATATTTTCCGGGCTATTGGATTTCCTAAATGGTTGTGTAGGATTGGGTTACGAATCGTGTTTGGATGTCCGGAATAGTTTCAAATAGGCGGTTTAAGGAAAAGGTTTAAGTGCCGTCAAATATTGTGCGCATGAACATGCGCCATTGTTAGTACCGTTCTTACGTATAGTGTGACCAACATTGACCTATTCCGAGTCTATCCCTAAAGTAAACATGTTTGTCTGTGTATTTGCTTATTACCTACTTCTAAACAACTTCACGGATTTAGATGCAGTTGTAAGTTTTTACCATTATTTTCATATATTTTTATAGTGGCGAGTCGCTAGTTCATAATATGATTGTTTAACAAAAGTCAAAGAAAAGGCTTTAAAATGTCATTGAATGCAAGGTTTCCGCATAAACCGCTACCGGCTACAGAAAGAGATGAGGATAGCTATAATCACTGCACCTGACACTGATATTGATCGCGGGATACTGTTATTAGTACACAGTAGTGATGTGCCGGATCATTAGAAATGTAGATCCGCGGATACGGATACGGATACCGATCTTCACTTTTCCATACAATCGGTGTCGGTGCGCGTGACCTTGAAACGATAGTTCACGCCACTTGACGCGTATAAAGTGAAAAAAACCGGACCGCATAAGTAAGTTTGTTTGTGAATGAATTTCGATGATTTTGAAAAAACTGTACTAGTTAGGAACATCGTTTTATTTTTGGTGCCATATTTGGGTCAATTTCTATCAGCTCTAATTATTTCAGGAGATAAGGGGGGGAGAATGGTATTTTTTCAGACATTTTTCATCATATGTCGAAAACTTTGCGACATAAAATAAAAAGAAAATATATTTTGAAATGCCACTTGACCTAGTAACCCCACTTTAAAATTTCGGACCCCCACTCCGGCCCCTTTTGCAATGAAAATAAAATTATTTTTTGACTTTTTTCATTTGCAATAAAGTTGGTCAAGCATTCTTTATAACTGTTCCAAATTTCAAGTCGATAGCATTAGTAGTTGCTGAAATAAGCAGGTGTGACAGACAAAGTCGCATCTTAAGGGTTCCTTTTTTACCATTTTGGTACGGAACCCTAAAAATGACTACAAAGAAGTTTGGTAGTGCAATTTGGAATTATTTCGTGGTTTAAAAGATCCGTAAAAGGTCCGTCAAAAATGTAACGGATACGGATACGGACCTTTTTTCTCCCGCGGAGCTCCGCGGATACGGATACGGATATCCGGAACATCACTAGTACACAGGTGGACGTTGCTGGTTATTGTGCTAACATAATCCTTTACTATCGCCACCATATAGTCAGCTAAGCCAGCCTCTTGTAACATAATAATAAAACGTAGGTTCCAGAACGTTATTATACCAACATAATGATACCATAACACATTGAACATAGTAACCGTCAAAGTTACTTCATTAGGAACTGCGTAGCAAGTATTCGTAGAACATCTAACGGAGAAAGTTCAACTATTTGCGGGAGTACTAGTGGCTCCTAACTTCGGATCATCACAGTCTTTGGGCGCGGCTGGTGGCTAATTGAATTTACTGTCAGTCATGTAGAACTTTAGTGAATTAAGAAAATTCCGATCCATATTTTTACCGTATCGTATTGAAAGTATCTTGTATTATCATCGTCATCATTGTCATCAGCCTACAGCAGCAAAAGTTCCAGCAGTGACCAGGACTGGTCACTGCTGGAACTTTTCAATCGCTCACCATCTCATTCGATCCTTGGTCACTCTAATTTTATTGTCAACGTTTTTCTATATCTTGTTTGCGATTTTCTATGCATCCAATTGATATTTGTCATTTTATATGGTTAACCTCGACTTGCAGTCAAGCTGTTACGGCCTTTATCTTTAAATTAAAATATAATGCTTTTAAGTCCAAAGCACAGGAATAATTTCAAATAAAGCGGAGCGATAAATTGGAGATTATTATTTCAAAGAAGATTATATTCGGAAAATCAACAGGCTGTTATGACGGAGATTATTTATTATTAACGCCTTCATGAAATTGTTAAGTGTCTCATCTTGTAGAAATCTTAAAATTTATAAATAAATCTTTCCAGTAGAGTCCGTTTGGCTTTCGTCTATCAGTAAAACATTTCTAATTTTGTATTCCCTTTTCATTTTCAGCCTTTTTGTAAATACGAGTAAAAAGATTGACTGCTAGTTGCTTCAAGGTAGATTCAATTAGACCAGGCGGAAACTATACCTTGGCTACTTGATAAAAATAAAACACTTATGAGCCAGCCGGGCTCTTTGAACCCTTCTAATGTAAAAGAACTTTCAGTCTTGAAACGAAACAAATTTTTATGCTCTTTTAAATAAGTATCAGAATCGTGTGAATGTTAAAGAATAGTTATGGCTAGATAGTTGCGGCAGTGGACTGGAAGTTTCGCTGGTCGTCCGGCCGTAAAACCGTTAAACTTCAGGGCTTTGAAGTCGGTGCGACAGTTGAAAATTGAACCATTTTTAAGCTGTCGGAAGATTGCTTCACTTTCATGGAAGCTGCTCTTATGCGAGATTAAATTGCAATTTCGTGTATTTACCTATTCACTTTGCTTAAATTAATTTCTGAGAGGCCTTTCTCCTGCTATTAGCTGAAATCATTTATGAGTGCCCTGAGTTATTTTATTACAAAATGAATACACAGGACGTTGTTATACCTAAGTAAAATACAACCAAAACACTTATTCGATAAATTGTCTAAATAAATGTAATAACGAGCTGTCCTGTGGAGAACAATGAGTGAATTTACAACGCTTTGTCGACTCTTTATTGAGATTACCATCATGTTTATCTGTCTGCTTCTTTCTGATGTCAACGAGGGGCTCAAGGCTCCTTTAAGCCTCTTCATTTTGGTTCTAATCTACAGCTGTATCAGAGAAAAATATTTGTTTTAGTATCGTCATAATTTTTATTTACCCACTTAATAATTCTGTGAGTTTTATCAAAGCGCAAATTTAAACCAGATCAGCAAGCAGTATTTGCTTCTCTAATAAAGTAATTTAAAGTTACGAAACATTCTACATAGAAAATAATTTCCATTTCAATTTCGTTTCTAATCTGTTCTTATCTCATCCGAAACAAAGGTCTGATAGCAATCTAAAAATTCTGCGCAACATCTAAGGCGGACAGATTTATTTATTGAAATAAACGTGGGTATTGGGAGACAGGTGGCGCTCCGGGCACTTTGGAGAAAAACGCTAATGGCCGCTGTTACCTCAGTATTTTATTGGATTTCCGTCGTCGAGACCAAATATCGGAAGGTTAAGGGCTGCATCCTCCTAAAAGATTGTTGCTCTAACTTTATTTACGACGCTTGCAAAATTGAAACATAACGCGAAGAGTATAATCCCTTCCGTCCTTCGTAATGTGGATTTTATGGCACAGATCATCATCTTGTTTGGGAGCTGGTTCTAAATGCGTGTTGGGAGAGTTTGCTTCGCTCGCCCTATTCATACAACACGTAAATATATAATGTACGATATACATTATATATTTACGTGTTGTATGAATAGGGCGAGCGGCTAACTTAGTGTGAAGTGTATTGATTCATGCGGTAAACTTTTCGGCCGGGGCGTGAGCCGTGACGTAATTGATGAAAAATATATAAAGATTCAAAGTGTTTGACAAATTGGTATTTAACCTATTTTTACGATCAGTCGTGGTTTTTGAGTTGCTTCCCAGCATTTTGCTGCTACAATACCTGTCTATACTTACTAATATAATGAAGCTGAAGAGTTTGGCACTACCAATCGGATTAGAAAAATCTTTTTGTATATGATAGCCAGTTTCATGAGTAATAGTTAGGCTATTTAACATCACGCTACGACCTTTAGGAGCCGAGCAATGGCGGGAAAAACCACGAGGAACCGCTAGTATCAAATATACATCCCTAACGATGTTAAAATCTTGACGAAAGGTCCATCCAACATAAAGCTGGGCCAGTTCAACACTGCGTTCATACCCGTCGCATAACGCGAACCGTCATTCAACTTGTGCGCGGCGATGCAACTGCAATGTTTCCGCTGTCTCACCGACGACTTCATCGCTTCCATCTGGTCATCGATCACCAGCCAGCTTTGATTTTGAAAACTTAGAGACCTGGGAAACTTGATGTTCTTCTTTTGTGTCGACCTGCACGAAGTCATGCGTGTTCTTGCCATCGTTGTTCCGGTATGTGAGAGAGCTAGAGTTATACAGAACGTGAAGCACCATCCCATTTTCACAACGCAACAGTGATGACGTTAGCATTTTATAGTATGGCCACAAAGTAAATAGATACAGATGGACGGCTTCATTTATGTATTTAATTTTAATTAAATGGAACGGTCGAAACTGGTTGCACTGTTAAAATAAAATAAATTACGAAAAATACAGTCACACATTCATGCATTCACATGCATGCGTTTTTCTTACGTGAAGTGCGAGACCATTAATTTCAGAATAACTTAAGTCATCCATTGAAAATGTATCCATTTAAAGTTCTTATATTACGAAGAGTTGCAATGGGCTAACTGCAACCTATTTGAATATTGAAAGCAGTCTGGTTGAATTCGAGAGAACAGTTTCCGATTTCCCCGCGGTATACTCCGTCCGTTACAATAATATCTGTAACGAAATTCCGTGTTTCCCGTCACAAGTTTGACGTGAGCTTTAATGATTCAGTCAATTAGAATAATCGGTTCAGTATAGTATACATTCGTAGATCGTTGTTTTACGCTTGGTTGGCTACTCGGATTGAATAGCTAATTCTGGGTTATACCTTAAACTTTTGCTTAACTAATCTTCAGGGATCCATAAAATCCATCCACTCTAACTTCTTAACTTTGAAAGCATTTTTTGTTGGTTTCTGTCCCTCAATAGTCACTTCTCGTTATGAACTGTTTCTAAGGTCGTTTCATTAATCTATAAAATGTCTGCAGCATTTGTGACTAAAGACATTTATTATTACATTTTGAAACGAAAGAAAATTGTCAAAAGCAGGTTGTCTCCTCCCTAGTTGCATAACATAGCTGTTTATAAGTTTGCTAAATCTGACCAACCTTCAACTGAGTCAACCGAACGTACGTCCCTATTTGAATGTGCCTAACAGAGGGTACGAATAATAAAATAGGTCTAGCGGTTTTTTCGCGCTTTCTCCGCCCCGCCGAGGGACGCGATGTTTTATCGCAGGGAGATCCAATTTCTCTCGGGGCCTATTCACGAACTGGCCAGCATCAAAGCGATGACACTGAGGGGCCTAATATGTTGGTCATCAATATTTTTCGTTCAGTTTTACGACAATAGTCCTTTCCTTGATAACATTGATTTCTTTTTATAGCTCGAATATTCTCCTATATTTAGAAAAATGAAATCCGTCGCTTATCATGATACTGTTATACAAAAATGTTAACATTATTACTGCGGCGGCTTCTCATGAATTGTGAGAACTTGTTATGGATTTCCACAGCTATAAAGCTGAAACAGGGTATAAAATTTTAGATAGAACAATTTTCGTTTACCGAAATAATTTTTATTCAAAGCGAGTGTCAAAATTTTGAACATTGCTTACGTTGTAATTTGCTAAAGTAACATGAGTATCTTCTCTTTACAGATCCAATACAATACCTGGCCCCTGAAAACTTTCCACAAAAGATTGTTTTAATTAAAGATAATGTTTTGTATTTTTGTTTTCTTTGTAGCTAGCATAATTAAGATAGTTAACTGAACAATGTACCGGCATTACAGCTGGGTTAAAATTAATAATTAAACTGTTTCAGTACGACCGAAGAATAAGTTTTAAATATCTGTATTGAAAGTTTACAACTCTTCGGGCGAAGCTAGTTATTGTTCAGTAGAGTAGAAAGTAGAAGTAGATATTGTATCGATCATGAAAGAGCGTTACTGGGTATTACGACTTGTGAATTTAGGGTTAAATTAATGGTAAAAATGGTGAGTGTTTTATTGAACAAGTCTGGCGCTAGGCCAGATTGAGGCTGTAAGACACATTTTAATAGTTACCGTTTAAAAACTCAACTTAATTATTTACATACGAGTGTAAGCAAACATGCAAATACTTAGGTCTTGGGTACTTAACGCGGACCTTATGTTCAACAAAGTCCTAATTCTGACCGAGACCAATGCGACCCAATTTTCCCTCTCTTAAAATTAAAGCGAGCATAATAAAGAGCTCATACACTCCTGTTTTTCTTTAATTCCGGAATTAGTATGCTAATTCCATTTCTCCATTAAGTTGTCACGAGTATCACGATTATAATGTTGGAAATTCTTCTATAGGCTGATGTTCCGGATTAGTTATTTCTAGTGCAATTTTACTCAGAGTAGCAGATTTGGTGCTTGTAGGAGGCACCTGCATGACTACTATCACTAGCTACTCCATGCAATATGTGGCAAAATGTTGGTGGTTCTTGGAGCCGATGGTAAAGAGTAGTACCTAAGGTGCAGTATAGCATTAGGATTGCCATGCCTTTCAGGAATCAATACGGGACGTTTTAACACTTCGTTGCCCGAAACGTATTAACACTTTCAACGCCAAACGCAGCCTTTCAACTACACCAAAGCAAGCATGGTACAGTACGCATAGTAACAGACATTAGACTTGGATCTCGACCGTAGTGGACATCAAAAGGAAAAAAAAAACAGAACCAAAGTTTTTATTGGAGGTAGTCGTCGTAACAATAATATGTTAAATTAATATTAATTTAAATTTTTTACCAGTCAGAAGATGATTTTACTTTTTGTTGAAATTGCCGAAAGACGGGACAAACACGTGACATGTAGCAATAGCAATACGGGACGTGGTAGTCAAATACGATGACAGTCCCCTATATACGAGACCTATGACAACCCCTGAATAGTGAATATCTACTACTATACGCTCCAAAGATCCGGTATCCCATATAAGCTCTATGAAAATATTAAAACACAATTTTTGTCAAAGCATAAATCTTGTCGAAATTCAAGATATATCACCAAGTTATACGTATCGTTACGCTGGAGGGATAATGTCTTCTGATAACCTCACTCAGGAAGGGATAACTGTCCAATGGTCCATAAATAACGCGCCGACTTGGGGACTTGCGCCTTATACGTTCAATGTAAGGCGTACGTTTAGTTGAGACGTAATGGGATGTTTTCCATAAGAATTACCTGAGGACGGCTGAGAATTGTGGCCAGAGAAACCTTTTTTCATGAAGACACTGCCAGTGATGTATTCGATCTCCTTTTGGTTAGAAAAATAATATTAGTGCCACATAAGTACACAATAGTTTCCGAAATACTATAAGCGCTGAAGATATTTAAGATACGGCCTAAGTCTGACGAATAGAAAAAGTCATGGTTAAACTTTCAGGCTTACTATGAAATAAGAAAACTAAAATTATTTTCGTTTACAGAGTAGGTACTGTTTCCGTACATCTACCTACAGTGGGATATTGCATAGTATATTCTCGTGCACATTGCCCTTGACAGCAATACAGGGGGTGCATTGCAATTATTGTCGAATGCAACCATTGTTGACAAGAACAAGGATTCTTGCATACACTTCTAGAATGTACTAAAAACTTATTAAAAGCTTTTATTTGGGAAAATGTGTTGGATGTTGACGAGGTATTTACTTCAGTTTATTCAATTATTTTACAAAGGATTCTCGTGCAATTTTCTTTAACACATTTATCGAGTATTTACAAAATAATTAATATTCTATATCGATTCCATTTTAAATACGGTGACGAATAATCATTCCTAACATAATAACTCGGTTATAAAAATTATGTTCTTAGGTAATCGCCTGAAAAAGTTGTAGTTCCATAATAATTTGATGAAATTATAGAATCTATTGGAATGCGTTGTGTCTTGTTTGTCATATAAACAACAATGTAAGGGACACATTTACGTTGTTTGTGTACTGCCTGGGACATTAATAGAATGACTTGACGGGTTTCTGTTATTGTATTGACTTGTAAGATAACATTGCGATGCTCGGTTGAAATCTTCGAAATATACAGTGCTACAAGTAAAGACTACCTTCTAGTTTTTGAAAAAAAAAATAATGTCAATTTAATTCCTGTAATTATGCGACTAAGTGCAGATATCCGGCAAGATAAAAAAAAAAGAAAATATATAGACTGCTTTGAAGAGAAAAACAAACTGACCAGTTTGACATACCAATTTCAAACACTATTATTAAACACCATGTGTTATCTCTGCCATTATACAAAGTACCTATACCTTCCAAATTTAAACGTAGCGCTATCAGATTCAAAATGGACACTGTAATTTAACGGTCATGTAGCCTATTCCAAACTTGCTGGCCTGACTTTCCTCGATAACTAAATCCATTAGGACATGCCCTGGCCTATATCGTAAGTGTAGTTAGAGCTTTCTAGGTCAATGAGGGCTTCTGTAAGCCAACCGATGAATATATCGGCCTAGACTATCATAATGTTTCCCGTACTGCGGCTATGTTCAAGAATAGAAGGCCTTAGTTTAGCTCTTATACTATACTCAGGGGCACAATTAACCGGCCACCTATGTTTAGTGTCACCACGTTTGTTTAAGTTAAATAAAGCATATCATGATGAATGTTACTTCATAAGTAGCTACTATAGCAATAAATTAAACACTTATTACTCTCACTGCTTTTCTGATTTGTGTTCCCGAAGCATTTTTACGATTTCGAAAGCAAACGTTGTGACACTAAACATAGGTGACCGGTTAATTGTGCCTCTGAGTATATAATGCAGTATCTATTATACCTAGGTATAAAGCATTTCACTTACGAGTTACCTAAGACACTGTTGGCTCCCCTGGCTGTCATAAATCTCTATGTTTTTTTTTTAGATTTGAGTGTTAAAGTAATGCCTGGGACACTAACAAGTGGTGAAAGAGAATTGGTGCTGAAAGATAACTTCCAACACCGTTAAAAACGTTGTAACATATTGACATTCAGGGGAGCCAACATAGCGTCGAAGAGAATTTTATTTGAAACGCTCTATAAGTACAGTCACATTCTTGCGTGTCTGTGTCTCGGCTGTAGATTCTGCCAGTAAATTAATTACAATAAGATTTGTACTATATTGATGTACAGGTTAATTAGTTTGAAATTGAGTTTTGGTAAACTAACAATTAATTTATTGATATTCCTTACTTAGCAACTTTAATTAAGTTACGTCCTAAAACTTGGGTGTTAAACAATTTGACTGATTGTCACTCACAGATTAAATGCTTTTATTTATTTAGAAAACTTTGTGATCAAGTTACGGGCTTGAACACGCTTGCAATTAATCGTTGTGCGATAGTTGCACTTATCAAAATAAAGCATGGATATTAAATAGGTGCATATACTTGCAATTAGTTTCAAAACGATTATTTCACTTTCTTTAGATCAGTGCAACTAGGTACACCTGGCGCAATAAAAGAGGTCGGATTAGACAGGTGTCAAAAATAGTCAAAATACTCTGCGTAGTGTCACTTGGTGTTTTAAATTATACTCATTGTCGTAGTGTACATGGTTAAGATAATAATTATTTGGCATTATTTGGTTTGATTGTTCGATTTCTTCTGCAGATAGACGTTCGTACAAAGATATCATAGCATGCAAAATGATAAACGTCAAATCCGAACTTTTAGATTGCGACTGGTGTATCGCACAACGATTATTGCAAGGGTGTTCTAGCTCTAAAGCGAAAGTTAAAAGCAGTGCCATATCTTGACATTCGCATACTCTTTAGCTCGGAAAACTCGGAACGGGGTTAGGTTATGGCGCGCATACCGGGGGCGCATCGCGGGGCGCGCCGCGGCAGTCCGCCCGCGTCACCGGCCCGCTGCGCACGACTGTACCCAACCTTCGCCCAACGCTCACTGTACTCAGAACACCAAATAGTGCTTACTAAGTACACTCGCGTGCTGAAACAGTGAACTATTTTGTGATTATGAATTATTGTGAATAATCTGACGAATTACAGTGAGTGATAAAACATTATTCTATTTGAAGCAGCTGTTTAAGTCGACCGGTTCATACATTATCGGTAAGTTTCGATAAAAGTAAGGTTTGCGGCGTGTTTCTGGGAGAATGTTTGGCGGTCGATAGATGGCGCTGCTTTGTATTGCAGTTGTAGTAGTTTTTAAGTTTTCAGTCGAAAAAAGTGGTTTATTATGTAACTTTAGATCTTAGGTAAGCTAGTAATGTAGAGTATTGATTCATTAAATGCGTATATACTTGCCTACTTATCTAGAATTATAGTATTAGGGTTATTGTTCAAGGGAATTTTGTTACCGGCATTTAGTAGTATTTAACTATTTAATTTCATACTTTATTTCAACTATTTTGTCAGAAAATTCTTAACGGTTTTCTTTACGTTTCTTTAAATATAAGTAGGTAAGTGCATATTAAAAGTCATTGTCTTAAAGATAAGAAAGAAAAAATGTTATGTAGGTACTTAAATCTATTTTTCATAAAAGTGTGTTGCTATTGTAGATACGAAAGTACATAAAAAACTAAAGGTTAGCATAGCGTGCTTCAGTGTCGTAAAAGTGTCGAAATCTCAATCGAACTTATATGGCGGCCGGGTTCCGTTATATTTTTATCAAGAAATTCAATTACTTATCAATAACCAACTTTAGTCGTTAATAGAAAAGTAATGATTAAAACTAACACGAATGTGTTACAATTTCTGATATTTTTATACGTTGGCACTTACATTATTAGGTCGGTTAACGTATGCGTCAATCGCATTTGGTTCAACCGAATTCGTTAACCGAATAAAAATTTACACTATTCTGTGACCGTAAACGGGCTCCGATCGAATACGGCCAAATCGAATAATGTAAATGAGCCATCACTTAACCAATCGTAATGACTATTATTAGGAAGAGTTACAAAAATTTTAAGAAGGTGGCAAGTAAAAGGCTCAAAGAAAAAGTCCTCACTCCCTAAATGAGTGGTTCTCAACCTTTATTTGACCGTGGACCAGGACTTTCTCGTTTAGTGCGGCGACCCCAAAGTTTAACAAAAAAAAACACCGTGAGCGCTGCCCGCACCGCCAACCTAAATACAAATTTACTATGCGATATAATTTTATTTCGCGGACCTTTTAGTTCTGACGGACCACTGGTAGTCCGTGGACCCCCGGTTGGGAACCACTGCCCTAAATGGACAAATTAATCACCCTAAATGTAAATTAAAGGACAACGAAAAGCACCCACATTAAAAACAACTCCTTCGCTTTTAAAAATGGTTAATCTAAATGAATTATTTCGCAACCTCGTCGCTTAGTTAACGTTCACTTTTCCTCAAGTCTGGGACTCCTGTTTAATTTTAATTGCGACACATTTTCGCCTACCATGTAAATCTGAGCATTAAATAAACCAAGTTGACAGAATATCAAGTACCTACAGCAAGTACTGCATGAACTATTTCGCTTATTATTATCGCTGTTCATGAATATATCGCAGATCGTTCAAACCTATTGGGTACGCTGTCTGTGCGTGCATAACGTCCATCTAATTACATTTTCTCATGCTCGCATTGCGGACTAGCAAAGTCCATAGATCTATTGTATAGTTCCATTCCATTAGTTGATCTAAATACGGGTGTATTTAATGGAATGGAACAGAGGAATATGAGCGGGTGTTCATATTCCTCTGTTAGCAACGAACACAGTTTTGGAGATCGCCGCCATTGTGTGCCGAAGAGCTGACAGTAGTCCAAAGCAGCACATAAGCAGCGAATGAACATACCAAAGTCAAAAGTAAGCATATTCTCATGAATGAAGTACAACAGTCACTAGCAAGCACATTCAAGCAAGCTTCTAAAACAAATAAGCAAATTGTAGAACCAATCAAATACAGTCTACCTAAAGTTGACCAGGAGGAAAATCATCAATTTGTGACGCACATTGTCTATTGTAGATCTATTTTTACATCGTATCTGCCTACCTATGTTAAATTATTCAATATCCACCACTATACAGGGTGGCAGGTTAGACAGTGGAAGTATTTAAAGGGGTCATTGTACTCATCATTATGAACAACTTTTACTATGGGAACAATCCTGAAATCACGAAAAAAAACTGCTGTTCCATACATTTTCTTGAGTTATGTGAACATAAATGTATGGAACAGCTGATTTTTTTTTACGATTTCAGGGTTGGTCCCAAAGTAAAAGTTGTTCATAGTGATGAGTACAATGACCCCTTTAAATATTTCCACTGTCTAACCTGCCACCCTGTATATTTATTATCCACGCTCAACTCAATGAACCAACACTAGTAACTGTTGTTATAATAGTACCCATACAACCAAATCCGGTACAAAATAATCGACTGGTCGCAATGTCGTAATTGTTACTACGCTTTGTGCCTGCGTGAGGTTTAGCCTCAAAATATTGTAACAGAGTATACACTTCGCGACTGAAATGTGTCAGACTAACTTTTGGTAACAATGTTTCGTAAATATATCCACCTTGTTACTACGTTATGATATCAAGAACAAAACTATCCAAAAGTGCTTACACTGTGACTACTTTTTTTTTCCTAGTATGTTACTAATTTTTGTGTATAAATAGTTACAAGTAAATGTGCACCTTAATTAACTTGGTTTTGTAACATAGTCGAAACTAGTACACAGTTCTAGAATATTCAATTCCTATTAAAAAAGTTCAGTGTTACTCAAACATTTCATCTGATAACTGAGTGAGTCAACAATTAACAGTATGAGTAAACCTTTTAGACATACAACTAGTTATTACCGACGACTCCGTGCAGTTACAGAAAAGGAGCAGAATCATGGAACTTCGACATCTGCGGGTCCAGTTTCAATTCAATCTGGCTCATCAACCACTAGAAATACAACATCAAATGTTCAACCAAATTGTAATACTTCTCAAGAACAAAATACCACGTCATCTCAATTTCAAAATGCACAACTGATACTTTTCAGTTTCAAAATGCACAACTGGTTCGTAATCACTATTGAAAACGGCATTGAAAACAACTGAAAATAAATAACTTGAGGCTAATTAATTAATATACGAATCTGCATGACGACAGCACATACTTGATACATGTTTGGAACCACTGGCATCGGATTATTCCGTCGGCCATAATAGATTTTGTTACTGAATCGAGCAATATGTACACTTTGTGTTGACTTAATAACTGAACATTGTGATAGCCTTACAAAATCAATTAAGTTGAAATCAAAACAATATAAATACACGTTTTTGCAATAATTATTGTATTCTAAAATAAATATTAGATCTAAATAATTTAAACTTTTTAATTAGCAACAATGGCACCTATGAAATATTATTTTTTCTTATCACAAAATTAACAAAAAAGTAAATGTTTTATTTATAAATCGCCGGCGCCCTTATTATTTGGAATTATCTTCCAAATTCCCTCAACAAACGAACTTGCGCACTTTGTAAACAACTATAATGTTGAAACTTAACCTGAAATAAATAATTATAATAACTCTTGTAGATAATAGCTGACGACATTGACATTTCATTTACATTGACATAAAAGTAAAATGGATGTCAGATTTAGGTTGCACTATACGTTCAATCATTCGATATCGTTCATTCAAAACTGTAACAATCTGTTAACAATGTTACTATAATTTTACGAAACATCTTTTCTAAAATGTAACCACTAACCACTTCTATGTTTCTTAAATTCCCCACTTTTTGTCAAGGTGTCAAAACTAGGTAGACACAGCTACTATATTTGTTACCAGTGCAGTAATATAAATAAGTAACAGTTTCTACACTACAACCGAAATGGTTGTATGGGTACTTAAAAGGTGTTATGTAGCATAAAGTGCGGTGCCAACATGGCGGATAACTAGCAAGTTCCGCTCGACTGGCACCGCAATAAAACTGTTAGGAGATAACTAGCGCTGACAGTAAACTAATATGGTCAGTTCAGTCGTAACTCGTTCCTGCAAATTGCACAAATATCTTTAAATCTAATAGCCTTTAGCGGAAGATGAGTTGTAAGCTGTTGTAATCTTACGATTAAATAAGCCATCAGGTCACCAGTCACCACTGTCTATTTACTCCGGAATTAATCTGACCCACTCAGTAACCTTCATGTTTTTGCTAAGCGTTGCTTGTTCGGCTATAAGGCCTCCTACGGTATGCTGACGTCGTCGGTGGCGTACCCTCGATCGCGTATGAAAACCTACTGTCAGCGGGAATTATAGAGGCTGCAATACTTGCGATCGGTACGATGCTTCGAGACATATAAATACTTATTACATATCGAGTTTGAGAAAGAGATAATCGGCTAGTCTCGGCTTTGTAAAGGGTATCCGTCACTCATACCTATGTGGCGTTTTGTCGCTGACTTGTTTAGATATCGGACTGTTAGCACATCTGTTAGTGTTTCGTGCGACAGAGATGACGGTCTATGTATAAAGCCGAACCTAGCCGATCTTTCTAAAGCTTGATGTGAATATTTAGTGCCGCCTAGTGTATGTTGGTATGTGACCGACATCAGCGTATGAATCTTCCTGCGCTGATGCGACCGATCGCATGTTTGTTTGTACTTAGGCCCGCCAGATTGTCGACCTAAGCACAATATTGTAACGTTCATATCGACCTAAACCCTCCGCTAGAAACGCAGTATTTAAATATCCCGCCCAATCAGTCTGAACAAAGGGCTGCAGGTACCCTCGTTAAGGTTCCCCTCCTAAACTGTGCCATTAACCTTGTTTAGGTGTCCCCTCGGCCCTGCATTCCGGATGTACTGTACCCATGTTTACCCTATAGGGATTTGCAGATCTGCACGCCTAATGGAGTAATATGCGCAAATCCTGAGACTGGTTTTATGGTCTGTGTAAACCTCTTGCTTGGAATTCTAGAAATTCAATGGAGTTATTTTATTTTTCCATTTTTGGAAGAATATTTGTTAACCTAACCTACATGGTATGCTGAGAAATATCCTAGATCCACCACAATGCAATTAATGAAGCTCTTTCTAATAGCGCACTTGTTTTAGAGTGTACTTTACTTATACTGGTATAAACCGAGAAACGCTTGAAATGCTCGTCTTTTATGTCTTAGCTTTAGTAACAGATGCTGGTTACACGGTGACCGTTCGTTTCATGATTAATTACCTACTCTGAACATAAAACTGAAAATGTTTTTTGTTTTAAAAAAGGCTGGGTTTTGTTTTGCTATAAAATTGCCATCTCGTCTGACCCTTGGGTTAAAAATATATTTATTTTATGCCCGTTTCACATTCCAGTAGCATTCCAGCGCCACTGGACTGGAATGCTAGTGGAATAATGTGAATGTCAGTTCACTGGAATGGGTACATTCCAGTGCCGGTTCACATTACACCAGTGGCATGGACTGGAATGCTTCTGGAATAATGTAAACCGGACATTACACTCTCAGTTAGCCAATGTCACAACCGGAGCCATGTAACAGGGCAGTCTACCGCTATTTATCGAGCTCAATTAAGTACCTTGATTAAACCAAGGTTTCACAACACGCTTTTCGTACGATATTGTGTTCCCGAGGCAACACCTGTTACAGTACACCACATTTGCTGCAACTATAAGTGGCTACATTTTGCGTTAAATTAAAACTATGTACGTGGAACAAGACATTAAAACTCTTCTTCAAACGTAAGTGGTTATATAATTGCATTCCTGGCAGCATACCAAGAGAGCCTGTAACTTATTTTGGCATAAAGCTGTTTCTCATCTGAAAGGAATGGCTCACTGTAATGGCCCAGAGGCAATAAGTTGGTTTATAATCGATATGCACATTGGCGACCGTTTCGGTATTTAGGGTACTCTAATCAACATATTCAACTGAGAATCGAGAAAATTCTGCTTAGTATAGGTAGCTAAAAATAGGTTACTTAATACTCAGTTCTATTAGGTACTTAGGAATTGATGAGAAGTAAGGGTAGATAACCGATAGGATTTCATCTATTTATAAACAGAATGGCGTCTTATGATACAGTGATGGGAGGAGTTGTCGCCGTGTCGGTATTATATTTTTATCACATTACTTATCCGATGAGTAGTTCTAAGAATCTGTAAAGAGATGAGAGTGAAGATCACTTAGAATTTATTTGATCTCCCCACGCTAAATGATTCGCTCCACCTTCGTAGAAATCTTAATATTCATAAAGCTTTCTTAAGATTTGATCGCCGCGTTGAACATTTTCATCACGAGCATTTTTCAAGGAGTTGGCGAGGGGAAAAATTTGCTCTAAAGGATCACGATACGCGCTACATTTAGCATCTGTGCTTTTGTAATTACAGTTATTACTCTTAATTGTGATATTTTGACTTAGCTTACTATAAATGTATTTGTTAGCCATAATAACAACAAGAAATATCCGAATTTATAATCTTTAATAATGGAATAAGGTAGCTCTTAAGAGTATTGTATGTGTCTACGCGTTTTTGGCGCTGAGATATTTTAATTGGCTACAAGTGGCCTTCTTTTGCGAATTCTTTCTTTTTGTAATGTTGCGGACATTCAGAGGTCAGATGCCAAGGGCAGGCTCTCGGCAGTCTACCGCAAGCTTGTTGTCTAATGGAGACGTCCGATGTTTCCGCTAGTTGCTTTTCTTTTATTTGCAGACAAATTGGGGTCTAAAAGTAATGTTGTGTGGAGAAAGAGTTTCGGTTGTACTTAAATACATTTTAATGAGAAAATATCCGACTTTATGTACAAAAAATAATCGATTTCAGTCTCCTAATTGAGTACATTTGGATTTATCTTTAAATTGTTTCTCTATCACACAATATCTAATTTCAGACTTCTTTGCTTATTGTACACATCCGGGATATCGCATTAAGTGTTGTGGATGCTATGGAAACTAAATATTTAGTGACCGGCCATTGATCTAACTATACCTTTTGAAGTTACAAGCCACTATATGGACGAGCGGCGTTCGTTAGATCCCCCTTAGACTGACCGACGGGGACCGATAGACGAGGAAACTCTTTGTTGTTTGAAAAGGATTTTTATTTTTAGAATTTTCTATTTTTCCAGCCAAATATGGCTAAACTGACCAGCAATCTGCGAGTTTAGGTAGATTATATTTTATTAGTAAAATAGTCAAACATCAAATACATAGGTACCAGACGTATTTATTTAATAAATCATTTATTTTGTTTGAAGAACACAAATCCTCTGACGTAAAAATTCTAAAAATGGATTTTGATAAATTTTTGGCTAAATATAGCACGTATAAACAAGTTACGAATTCACGACAGTTTTTTTTTGTGAGCGGCTATATTTAGTCGCTGGTAAGTCTGGTAACACTGTGCCCTGAGGCGAGCTACGTGAACACGCTGGACTTCATGTAAGTCACTGGTGTGTACAGATTAGTTACTAACTCATGTTACCCGTAGGCGGTGCGGCCGAACTTTAAAAGATAAATATAATTTAGATAGTGCCTACTTCAATATTCTACTACATTAGCTAGCTAGATTTACTACTTAGAGTTTCACATACACTTCCACGATACGTGCGTCTGTGTGTTCCCCTGTCCGTCACTCGTTCTAATGTTCTGTTTTCTTTTAGATTTAAGTGTTAAAGTTATTACTTTAACACTTAAATCTAGGTATTCCTAGGACACTAGAAAGTGGTGAACGATGCTGAACGGTTTTAAAGTTTTCTAACTTTAAAATCGTTAAGAACGTAACATAAATTGGCATTCAGGGCAGCCAACATAGCTTCGAAGGAAATTCAGTGAAACGGGCTATACAAGTTTGATTTAACGTCAATGTTTTAGTTTGACGGATCGTGGTAACACTGCCCCAGGGTGGGGGGGGTACACAAACACTGGACCTCACGTTGTACTCAATGTGTACTTGTTTGGCTTAAAGCATAAGTTACGTTGGATTAGCTGAGAGCTATTGTATTTTGTATTGCGAGTTGCTATGTGTAATATTTGATACGGTTAAGAGGGCAAATCTGTTAAATTTTTTATCACACGTCGTGGGCTCAGCTGCAGAACGTAGTTCCTAATATAAAAACATATGCGGTATTTTCAATCCGGCGACGCGACCTCTCATTCTGACGTCTCGACGGGTACTGGAGACCGCGAGCGCGATTGCCATGAGTTTTAGATTTATAGACTGGGCGTGAAGCTTTCTTCAATACGTGACGATTTCTCCCAATCAACTCAAACCGCAAGCCGCGAAGTTCGTTCCAAAAATATCAGTCCTTTAAAATATAAACTGAAAGGTAGGTATACTACTCTGTCAAGAAAGTACCGGGAAAAGATCAATTATACACAAAATGTTTGTTATTCATCCAAATTTATTTTATCATCTTCAAAGTATGCTCCTTCAGAAACGATACACTTACGCCAACGAATAATCCAATCATCAAAAAATTTTTTAAACGTTGTTTCCGGAATCGAGTTCAGTCCTCGCCGCGAATTCTCCTTTATGTCTTCTACCGATTGAAAACGGGTGCCACGAAATGGTAATTTGAGTTTAGGAAAAAGAAAGAAGTCGGCTGGAGCCATATCTGGTGAATATGGTGGTTGCTCGATGGTATTTGTTGAGAGTTTGGTCAAAAATTCGTTCACAATGATAGACTTGTGCGAAGAAAATTCAGGTCTTTTGGGACTAGCCGAGCGGTAACATGTTTCATACCCAAATGACTAGTTAAAATGGTACGGATCGACTCGTGAGATACAGAAAGTTCGGCGGCTATCTCTCTCAAAGTTGAATGAGGATTTTCAGTCACTATTACCTTCACTTTTGCGATGTTAACTTCAGTTGCAGACGTTCGGGCCTACCAGAGCGAGGCAAATCTTCAATCACATCTCGACCGCTTTTGAACGCTTTGTACCACCCATAAGCACGTATTTTTGATAAAGTCGATTCACCGTAAGCCTTCTGTAACTTTTTCAGTGACTCCGAACACGAAATTCCATTGGCGATGCAAAATTTAAAACAAACTCTTTGTTCAATGTTTTGCCCATTATGAAATTCGCAATACATACTAGATATGATATAACTAAAAACAGCACTGTATTTAATATAAATAACAGATGCAACTCAAACTCCGCGCCAAAATGCAAAACGGGTGTGCCAATCTAACAACAACAAAAAAAACATAAATTTGAATTTGGAACCATAAACAAATCATACATTCCCGATACTTTCTTGACTGAATGTATAATGTATATGTTTGATATTTGTACACATTGCATAATATTTAAGCTGAGAATTAGGTACTGATGTGAATCTTTTTGGGACGTAATAATAAAAAATCTTTGCTTGAAATAGCTTCCTACGTAAAGATGTTTATTTTAAACTTTAACCTTTGTATCCAGATTTATCGTAAAGCTGTTCCACGTGTTGTATACAGTGAATTTACAGTGGCGTGTCTAGAAGGCAAGCCCGACGCATTTTTTTCGTTTTAGAGCAGGGTTTCTTAGGCGAATCACACACCGCCCCGCGCTACGCTGCCGGGTGCGTGGCGACGGAATAAAAATCCCGCGCGTGAATGCGTTTTCAGTGTGTTGCTCCATGCGTGATTTCTATACAAATACAAGTACTTGCAAACAACGGAACATCACGCACCCCCGCGCTACGCTGCGTGATGCGGGGCAGTGTGAGAATCGCCTTAAAGTGGGGTCCACGAACCCCTTAGTGGTCCGTGACATGAGTGCCAGGGGTCCAGAGTCTGTCAGTGGTCACACACTGCATAGTTAATCCACTCGCTCGTATTAAAAATCTATGCTTTGTTTTCCTAAAATTTTCTGCGAAAGTGGTCCGCAGAATTTTTGTAATTCTGAAAGTGGTCCGTGGCTACAAAAAGTTTAAGAACCACTATTGTAGAGAGTATTAATATTCATTTTTCATGAATGTAAGTGATTTTTAATGTACGTATTGCTTTAATAACCAAATTAACTCATTTAAATTCATGAAAAATGATCATAAATACCATCTAAAACCAAAAAAATCCGTTGGACTTGCCCTGGCGGCACGCCACTGGTTGTATAGCTGTTGAAAAGAAGCGACGGGACGTATCTTACGAACTACATAGTTCATGCTTTTGTCTCCGTGTAGATAGCATAGAAGCCGGGTGCGTTTTTTTTCAGAATGACAGTACTGTGATTAGGGGCGCGCGCGTTGAGTTATCGTCTTTACGAATAAAAGGATTTGGGAAAGGTCATAGAATACAAGTACGGTACCTATTGGTTTTCGTCGTGGTTTTGTCGCTATATGATAAGGCAGTTTTTCTAAATATGAGAATGAACTACGAAAGCAATATAAATATGACAGTTACCCCGTCAGGAACGAAGTTCCATAAATGCAAATATTCGTATGAACGTTTCTTTTATTACTCAGTTTTACACGGTAAAATTACGCGTATTATTTTCCAGTCCGGTGACGCAACCGGGAGCTCTGACGTCCTGACGGGTACTGGTCGGAGACCACTAGCGCGATTGCCGTGAGTTTTAGATTTATGGAGGGGCCTTAACGCTTTTTTCATTACGTAACGATTTCTCCCCTGTCAACTCCGCGTTAAAGAACTTCGTTCCAAAATTAAATAATGTTACCCTGCACACCAGTATACGTATGTTTGTGTTATTTGTTGATTCTGGTACAAAAATGGTATGGACTGGTACGGACATACATACTCGTATTTACTGTTCGCCCATACTTGTCCAAGAAGGTACACTTTCAAAATAAGGGTGTTACGTATTGTTTTTTCTATAGTTGTTCGCAACAATAGGGTTCTTCCTCAGGGACCGGTCCACTCAAACGAAGAAAAATACGAAGATTGGTTATGAAACTCTGACATCATTAGGTATATTTTAGCGTCATAAACATCTTATATTCAGCATTTTGTTAAAAAAATACATAGGTTTTATTTATATTTATGAGCAGATGAGCACTCTTCTGCTAATCTATTGAAATTATTTTAACATGAAACGCTGGTAGATGGAACATTTTCGGTCTTTCTTCAAATACAAATTTAAAAATAAAGCTTTCAACCTTTTATTTCCCGATACATGAATGGAATTGCACCTTGGTACACTCACGTACGTAGATTTTAAACCTGGCTCCGAATAAACCTTTGTACTTTTCAACGCTGCTAACAAGGCTGTATAGAATGTTTACCTGTAAACCTGATACGATACGGCACATGTCGGCGAAGGGTGCGTCCATTCTCCCGGCTAGACGTCGTTAACGCGATGGTACACTCCCTCGCTTCTACCACAGGTGTAGCTTAATATAGTAGGCGGGTGAATGGTGAAAAAAAAACATACAAATTTTTACAGGTCCAAGAGACCGTAAACTTGGTATTAATTTCAACTTGATACCTCCGCGTGTTCTTGAGAAAAAGGGTCTTGACAGACAGACAGATGGACGAAAAGATTCTATAAGGTTTTTTTTCCTTTTGTACGAAACCCTAAAAATAGATTTTACAATATAAAACACCAATATCTCAATACATACTCGGACTGTGCTTAGAATCATTGAATACTCAAATAATTCTTTCATAGTATCAATAGGTTATAGTTCGATCGGGGCTATATTGTTTCTACGGAAGTGAGTTCCTATCGAGTATCCGTGTTAATATACGAAGTATCATCAAGTTTAACTATAAATGCTCATTGAGTCGAGCCCCACCTGTAATCCCGCCATCTACGCCTTCTCGTAGCCCTCTACGTGCTACGACACTACGCCGTAGACAAAGCTACGGACATAAAAGTTAACGATTACGGATAAACATTTAAGTACAAAAGCCTCACTGACATGCCGAAAATCATAACCTTTAACTACCTAAATATGTACGGTACTAGGTATGCCCCGCGGTTTCACCCGCCGTTAAATTTATAAGAAATCTGATTTAGCCGCCCGCGCTATTAGGTAGGTACTTCGTTTTCGCTTAGGGTTCTTTTGACTTTTTAGGGTTCCGTACCAAAATGTTAAAAAAGGAACCCTTATGGTGCGACTTCGTCTGTCTGTCTGTCTGTCACACCTGCTTATTTCAGCAACTACTAATGCTATCGACTTGAAATTTGGAACAGTTATAAAAAATGCTTGTCCAACTTTATTGCAAATGAAAAAAGTAAAAAAATATTTTTATTTTCATTGCAAAAAATATTTTTATTTTCATTCAATTCATATGCTTAACGTTTTATAGAAATACATAAAGTACTTTTTCGTATATAATTCCAGGATGTTTTTACATGTTTTTTTCCTGAATATTGATGAACATCTGGTATCGGATTTCAAAGCGTCACGGAAGCACTTGCTTTTATAAATGTTTAAATAATCTCGCTACAAACGTACCCCCCCTATAAATAGTGAATGTACTTTCTTTTAGCAGTTAACATTAATATTAACATCCTGTCAGTATATTCTACTAAATATTAAGTATTTGTATTGATGTTGGTGCAGTGGTAGCCTAGTGGATTAACCATGTGCCTCCCACGGCGAATGGTTCGAGTTCGATCCCGAGGCACGCACCGCAAACTTTTCGAAGTCATGTGCGTATTATAAATTAATTATCACTTGCTTTAACGATGAAGGAAAACATCGTGAGGAAACCGGCATGTCGTAGAACCAAAAATTCGAAGACATGTGACGTCCACCAACCCGCACTGGGCCCGCGTGGTGGACTACGGCCCACTCCCTCTCACAGAGGAGGCCTGTGTCCCAGCAGTGGGAACATTATAGGCCGATTATGCTATGCTTATGCTAAATACATATTATAATATATATTAACGAATTTTGCAAAATGACTCGTGCTAGACCCCACACGAAAATGTTATACGGTTGTATTATATTCTCTGATTCTTTGTTGTTTTAAGGACCAGGGCACACTGCGGACGATCGTATCAGCCCATTTGTTGTCTCTGTCGCACATTGCACATTTCCAAAAAGGTTTGAGCAGGACAAAACCATCGCTACGAAGTTTAGTCGCAATGTATTTTGACATTGATATACAGTTGACTGCTTGTCTGATGCTTATCTTATTCGGTTTATGGTTTAACATTGTGTATTGTTTACTTGTAGGCATTTGTTAACAGTAAGTTTTTATCTAATACTGGAGTTGTTATTATACTCTAATAATAGTTTTATTTCTATAAAAGCAGTTTTCAATCGGTCGATGTTTTTAGGGTCCCGTAGTAAAACAAGGAACCCTTATAGTTTCGTCATGTCCGTCGGTCCGTCGGTCCGTCTGTCCGTCTGTCCGTCTATCTGTCCGTCTGTCACACCCTCGTCAAATCTACAGTTCATAACCAATTTGTATGAAATTTTCCAGGCAGATGTCTTCTAGGCGCGTAGTGAAATTACAAAAAATAAAATAATTAGGGGTAGCCCCCATACATGAAACTGGGGGATGAAAAAATTTTTTTCGCGCACCCCTTCATGTGGGGTATCGTTGGATAGGTCTTTGAAAATAACATAAAGGTTTTTAAATAACTTTTTTATTTGAGTGCATATTTAGTGAACTAGGAGCTCCGAAAGTCGTTAACAATGTGTCCCCCCCCCCAGTAATTTTCCAATCGCATCTAATAAATACTCTCGATTAAAATTGGTTTGAACAAGATACGTTAATAATTTTTTGAAATATTCACTATTTTTAGTTTTGAGTTTTGACAACCGCAAAAATAATGTATTTCAAACGTAACGTATTCAAATACAAACTTATATTTGCGGTCGGAAGACTGAAATACTTCTTGCTACGGAACCCTAGACCGAGCGTGGTCCGACGCGCTCTTGCCCGGTTTTTTTAAACCTAATCTATTAGTTTTATCTATTAATACCAATATTAATATTAGGTACACCCTGAAACATAGATATTTATAACAAATGCATTATAAAGTCACACACTAATTCCATTTCATATTTTTTCATATTTGAAGCTACTTACCTACTCGCATTGCTTGCCTTATGTTTCATTATCGTAAAACCTAATCATTGCTTTAAATATATCATAATACTAGTTTTCAAAGTATTGTCTGCTCTTCAATAATTTGTTACAAGCAAGTAATAACTGGCAAATCATTCACAACACTTTCTCAGACTTCGGATTGATATTTCGACTTATGTTGCTGACTGCAACCTTTGTTGTGCGGTCGTGGGTGCGATATCTGAATCTCACAATTTAATAGAAGACTATTGTGACGCCGGTTCTGCGGCCAGACTCATGTCCGTTGGAAAACGTACGGAACCCGGAGCCGAACCGGCGTCGTTTAGTCCTGGCGTGCGCCTTTTCATACGGGCTTATATCCAAACCAAGCGTGTTTGTTATTTGTGTTCGTAAACGGGGGCCATCAGGTCTGGTCATCTTTTACTTGCTGTGGCTGTTTGTATCATAACTCTGATCATGATCATAGTCTCCATAGTTTTTGTCACGAAATTACTAATTTACTTTATCCGTGACTTCGTCCGCGCGACCCACAGGAACTGTGCATTTTTCGGGATAAAAAGTAGCCTATAGCACCCAGGAATAATGTAGCTATCTATTAGTGAAAGAATTTTCAGAATCGGATCACTAGTTCCGGAGATTATGCTCCATCTTAAAAACAAACTCACAAAATTCGCATTCTCTCTTTATAATATTAGTACCTACCTCAGATCATAGAAACAAGGGAGATGTGCCAAGGCGCTATTGAGCTTGACGCTTTCATACGGTCACATTGACCGTATATAAAAAGTACTCTGGCGACGAACCGAACACGATCGATGATATAAATACAATGTTTTAGTTTAGTGCTAGTGTTGAGTAACGATTAACAGTGTTAGATTGAGGGTGTGCGGAATTTTTAATGTGTGGGAGATCTTTTTATTCACAAGGAGCGCTTGTAATTGTGTCGAAAACTGTTCTAAAAGTGGCGACAGTTGTTCCCGTACTAATTTGCTATGATGGCATATCTCCTTGTTTCTATGATCTGAGGTACCTACCTATAGATTTGTTTCACATAATCAATACATGAATGCGAGGTTTATAGGAATCAACACTGCAACGGTGCCACTTCTTACTGACAAACCAAAATTGCTTAATAGTCATAAATATTTAGTTAGGAAGAGGAAGTCAAAGCTTGCACAAGGAAACCTACTAAATAAACTCTGACCTTTATACAGGGTGACAGGTTAAACAGTGGAAATATTTTAAGGGGTCATTGTACTCATCATTATAAACAACTTTTACTATGAGACCAACCCTGAAATCGCAAAAAAATATCAGCTGTTCCATACATTTATGTTCACATAACTCAACAAAATGTATGAACAGCTGATTTTTTTTTCGCGCATTCAGGTTTGGTCCCATAGTAAAAGTTGTTCATAATGATGAGTACAATTACCCCTTAAAATATTTCCACTGCTTAACCTGTCACCCTGTATAAACTCGTACATTTCAGCACATGCCTCAACACTTCAACTTGCTAACCAGAGCAAGAACTAACTTGTACTTAAACAAAGCTCAGCTTAACTTTCCCAGTCTGACTTGTACGTGTGTTGGTTCGCGAGCGTTCACAGCGACGCGTCCTTATTTAATTACTGCGGATGGCCGCCTGCACTCCGAACTCAATTAGCTGGATTCAGACACTTTTAGATCAAACGAAAGTTCTTAGGTTATCTCATTTATATGGCTATGTTATTCGTCAATTACGATGCTCTGGCGGTGTAGTTCTAATAAAGAATTAGCCAATACTTTCATACGTTCAACACTAGAAATTTTCTATAGGAATAGGGGGGGTCATGTAATCGAGGTCAAGCCAGGATAGGCTTTAGGATTTTTTCAGGATAGGATTAGAGGTCGAACGAGGCCCAGTTCAGAGGGAGGGAGCAGTCAGGACCCTCATGATCTCCTGGCTCTGTTCTTGCAAACACCTATTCCCAAACCAGACTGGAAAAAAGTACACGCCTTCCTTTTGTTGGTTAATGATTGATTTAATTTGCACTCAAAGCTACATGTTCTAGAACTGAGTGAGCTAAACTACTAACATCAATAACGCATTAGTGGCTAATAGTTGCAAGTTGTCCTGTCGAAACGACAAGTCATCGCCGTCATTGAGCCGGTGTCGACGACCCCGCTGACGTAATGAATGATCCAGAATTTGCTTGGTAGTCTCCGCTAGTTAATTGTTGAGTGTAAACTTGGTCTTCTTATTGAAATGTATGGTTTCCCTTTTAAACTTTTGTCTTTTTAGATATTTCTACGCTTAGGTTAGATGAAGGTAGAAATATCCGGCGCAATACAAAGACTACTAGGAATCTTCATATTTTTATACGGTTACAAATAAATTATGTAGGTATTTAGAATTTTAATGACGTGCACAAATGAAGTTTCCAGAATCATCTTAAAATAAAAATAGCCCAATGTTTACTAATGAAACTATAATAAAGTTTAAGTAGTTTTTGTTTGTTTACACCCACTAATCTCTGGAACCACCAGTCAGTTTTGAAAAATTATTTTTGTATATGATAGCCAGATTCATGAGGAATAGTATAGGCTTTTTAACATCACGCTATCGCCCTTAGGAGCCGAGCAACGGCGGGTGAAACCGCGGAACACAGCTAGTGTAGAATAAGATACTACAAATTACTATTGACGTTAAACTTTACAAAGTTTAATTAATTACAATCTGTATTCAACATTTTCCTTAGTTCTATTTTCAACAGCGGGTAGTTTGTAATTAGCGTTCGATGAAGCGATATTCCGATCGCCGGCTCATTATGTACACTAACTTCATTCACTGCGGCTGAGAAACTCCTCTCATTAAATTATTGACTGAATTGTAAACTTTAATGAAAACGTTTTTGAGAATCACTTATATATTTAGTGACTTAATAGAAGCATAACATGGCTTTGACATGTTTCAAATTCACAAAAAATATACATTTATAATGTATAGATGGTGATATCGCATCGATGTCCGATAACTGCAAAGTAATTGGCATTGAGTTGGAAATACTGCATAAGTTTTCCGATAGATGTCGTCAAACGCTCCTAAGAAGCGTATTACAAAGGGGTCTCAAATTTCAGATGAGTCGGGCGGGACCCGGTAGCTCAGTTGGTTCAGAGCACTAGCCACGGTACGGCAGAGGTCGCGGGTTCAAATCCCGCTGGGGTCATATGATTTTTGAGAATCACTTATATATTTAATAATTTAATGAAAACAGTTTTTGTTGACTTTCCGTAGACTCGCTATCCTGCTGTCGTATTAAAACCGTACCTAGAAAATGCTTTAAAATAGGTATAGTAAGCTATACTAATATTATAAAACTGAAGAGTTTGTTTGTACGCGCTAATCTCTGGAACTACCAGTCGGATCCGAAAAAATATTTCTGCATATGATAGCCAGATTAATTAGGAATAGTTTAAGCTATTAAACATCACGCTACGACTCTTAGGAGCCGAGCAGCGGGGGTGAAACCGCGGGGAACAGCTAGCCTATAATAAAGTTGAAGTTGTATCTTAATAAATTATCCAACTTACTTATAAATGCCTCTTAATTTAACCACTGATTAAGTACAAACTATCCTTGTCATTTGTATGACAATGAATAGAGATGACAATTACATAAGAGCCGTTTAATTTAATCATCCTTTATAAGTAAGGAGGTATATTGTCTCCAACATAAAATTCAACACCATTAATGGAGGGTAGTTAGTAATTAACGATAGTTAAGGCGATAGCAGCTCATTCATTACAGGCTAACTATGTTTACGCTCGAGCTGGCCTGAGTCGAGCAGCTAAACTTATTTGCTTGTACAGCAGGATGTTGACACGTTTGCCTTTTGCTTGTTAATTACATTTTAGCAGAGAAGGTGTTATTAGAAGTAGAGTTTTCTATTTATAGCATACCAGCCTTAGATTATCTAGATTCCATCCTAACTAAAAACAATGGCTCCTTGAATGCCGCAACTCGATATCGTGGTGTGTATTGACTATTTGTACGGAACAGCTGATTTTTTTTTCGCGATTTCAGGGTTGGTCCCATAGTAAAAGTTGTTCATAATGATGAGTACAATGACCCCTTTAAATATTTCCATTGTTTAACCTGCCACCCTGTATTTAATTTCTTAAAATATGAATTCTCTTTGAATTTTAATAAAGAATTTAATACTTAAAAATGTTTGAGTTAAAATCGCTATTAGTTTATGATTTCTTTGTAAAGTCTTACAGCACCCTGCGGTATCCCGCAAATACCTGGATCTTGCGAGATTCAGAATGTTCAGTCCCTAATTGAATTCCTTAACTGCGATAGCCTGAATCCGTTTACATGTCGTCGAACCACCTTCCAAGTCTAAGGAGGGACTTTTTCAACTTATACAGGGTGGCAGGTTAAACAGTGGAAATATTTTAAGGGGTCATTGTACTCATAATTATGAACAACTTTTACTATGGGACCAACATTGAAATCGCGAAAAAAAAATCAGCTGTTCCATACATTTTTGTTCACATAACTCAACAAAATGTATGGAACAGCTTTTTTTTCGCGATTTCAGGGTTGGTCCCATAGTAGTTTAAAATATTTCCACTGTTTAACCTGCCACCCTGTATAGTCTTGAATCGAAATACTGCTACATTGTTTCTAGGTAGCCAATTATTAATATTTTATTGTCTTGTAATAATAACCGAACTTTTTTATTTACAGGTAAGCACTTCAAAACTCAACACAGAGCGCACGTAAGACCTCAAACTAGTTCTTAAAACTTTTACACTTCCCTTCCGTAATTTTAATCTCGTATAAATTGTTCTAAGTTAGTATTTCTCGCACGAACGACTACAGAACTATGACAAAGTTCGTAGCGGCCGCTACGATGACACGTAGCACTTTGCTACGCCGTAGTTGTTTATCGTAGCAGCTTAGATGTTAGTTGAAAGCTTTGTCATAAAATTGCAGGTAGTTTTAGACGTGTTCTTTGTATGCAAATTGAATAAATTAACTCATAAATGCCATTTCATGTCAATAATTTCGATATTCAAGTAAATTCAGTTTCATTGATAAATCATACAATTTTCGGTCATTAATTTTAATTGAAACCAATTATTTATTAATGGAAGCGAATACAGTGCACTGAGTTTCGTGTCATTACGAACTAATTGGTAGATATTTCGAAATAATTATTGTGTTCAATATTTAACTGCCTCACATTGTACAATTACGTGTAAATATATTTTAAAATAAATTTGTAACTGCTGGGCTGTTAATTTATTAATTGGATTCATTAAAAGTTTATCGTATATTTCTCTAAAATATGTGCAATGAATATTGTTATAAAGATCCACGTTTTTAATGATATAAATAATAATGATGAAGGTCAACGAACCTATTCTGATTTACGTCCCATTAATATGTCCCATAATACCGTCGTTTTAAGTTGACCGTAAAAAAGCGCAGCATTTTACGTCAGTACCTATTTAATTCTCATTTATTTTATGGGGGGGCAGTAGGGTTGGCACTGTTGGCAGGCGACAGAAACCGTCTCCTTGTTGGAAATTAAGGAACCGTAGTTCAAAAATCTCATACTTTTATCATCCATCTGTTATAGAATGACAATCTAATAATTTATGAGGTGCCTGTCATAAATAATATTTTAAAATCTTAAGACATACTCAGTCACAGTTTATCTGGGATTACTTTTAATTATGACTGCTAAATGCATTGTTCGTACCTACCTACGTAGTCAGACAAAAATGTATCCGATTTTTTAAACACTGCCCGTCGTCCGAAAGATGAATTTTCGGGAATGCGTCCATCCCTTTCGCGTCCGAATGCAAACAAAGCGATTTGGTAAATGACTTTTGGAAGTAGGGAGCCGCCCCCTTCAATCTTGTTGAGCACAATGGCAAGCTACTCCTAACTATTACAATTTTTGTTTGTGCCGACTAACAGGCTATTATTCCCCTTTTTCTGAATGTTTACCTAACCTAGATTGCTCGATATCGTACAAAATATACAGCGTGTCTCGTTCTCAGTGGTCCTAGGGAAAACCCTGGTATAGGGACATGTCTAACTATCAGTCTGCAGCATTAGTTTGGGGAATTTTTCTCTACTTTTAATCCTAAAGGGTCGGATCGGCCTGGATAGCATGCTTCTTGCTCGTTCCACTAGGGTTCTGTTCATTCTCTCGGCCAGGCCGTTGTGCTCTGGAGTGTATGGAGTAGACGTCTGGTGTATAATGCCATGAAACGTTAAGAAATTTTCAAAGTTATAATTGCAGTACTCTGTTCCATTATCAGTCCGAATTTTGTTAATCTTGTGATTCAATTCATTTTCTACTTTTAATTTAAAATCCTTAAAGGTCTCTAACACATTCATTTTATCTTTAAGAAAATACACATATGTCATTCTTGTGAAGTCATCGGTGAAAGTGATAAAGTATTTCATACCTCCATTAGACATATGCTCCATCGGACCACACAAATCCGAATGTATAAGTTCTAGTGGTCTCGTTGCTCTCGAACCAACCTTTTTAAATGGCAATCGGGTTTGCTTACCTTCTAGGCAATGGGTGCATGTGATGACATTACCTTTATCCTGAGTCAGAGTCACATCCGCAGCACACTCGGGCAGTTTCTTAACATCAGAGAAATTCAAATGGCCCATTCGCAGATGCCATAGGTAAGCATTGTTACAATTTACAGCACTTGAAGTTAAGTGAGCCATTTCCTTGCTAGTGTTCATAATATACAAATTATTGTTCAATGTTGCAGTGCATATTAACTCTCCTTTGGAATTTTTAACTTCACATGTTTTGTTGTTAAACATGACTTTATAACCACTTTTCACAATTGTGCTGACTGAAAGGAGATTTGCTGCTAGCCCAGGAACAAACAGGACATTTTTAATCTGTATCTTATTTTTGTGATTAATCTGAATGTCCACACATCCAACTCCTTTTACAGCTAATGGTTCTCTGTTAGCTACTGTAATATTTTTCACTGGCGGTTCGGTGACATTATACATCCAATCCTCTCTGCCTGACATATGCATGGATGCACCAGAGTCGATAAACCAGTCCTCACTCATATTATTATCTTCAACAGTAGCTGAAAAAGCTGCTAGAAAACTGGAGCTTTCTCATTTACTTGATGTTTTCTTTGGTTGTTTGCAAAACTTTGCAAAATGCCCATTCTTGTTGCAATTGTAGCATCTCGGTCCCTTTCCTTTTACTGGCTGATTATTCCTTGATTTCTTTGAGTTTGTATAAAAAGCCGCTGACTTTGGTGTGTTAACTTCTTGTATAAGTTTAGATTTTACTGAGTCAGCACTGATTTTAATACCCGAACTTTCTAACCCCATTATCATGGGTTTGTATTCATCAGGTAATCCAGCCAGCATTAAAGTGCCGAGCCACTCATCGTTGACATCAAATCCGATATTTCTCAATTTGTGGGCAGTGTTCATGATCTTGCTAACATATTCCTCGACACTGTTGCTTGATTCTAGGGTAGTGTTTATTAAATCCTTGAGCAGCCCCACTCTTCTCGTAAGCCCATTATCATCAAAAGCTTTCTGTAAACACTCCCACACCTGTCTAGCGGTGGTGCATTCCTGAACATGGACGTAGTTTTGTGGGTCCAGAAGCAAAATCAGCTTAGCCTTCGCTTTAACGTCCTTGCTAGCATCAACAGGCACGTTGTCGGGGGGTTCCACACAACACCACAGATCTTCATGCTCTAGATACGTCTTCATACTGAACTTCCAGGTGGCGAAGTTTTCTCTTCCGATCAATTTTTCTATGTTAAAGATATGTGTGGAGCTCATTTTGTGGATTTTCGCCAGATTGAACACGAGTTGATACACGAGTGGTCGAGTCGAGAATCACGTTGAGATTATAACCTCAATTCAAATCGCAACAAGTATTTCACTGACTGAAGTTGTATTTTCTCTGTTCTAATATTTCCAACTGTACCACACCGAACCACGCTCTGCTACCATGAAGGAAAAGTGGCGTGATTGTGGTAAATAAATAGATATTTTACTGAACAACTTTGTTTTATTCTAATACACGTTACAACCATAGGCAAGTACAGGCAAGTAACCACAGAGTATAGATTACAAGGGATGTAGAACTTAGGAACTAAAATGGTTGCGTTCCATTATTACTAACAATATGCCATCATAGCAAATTAGTACGGGAACAACTGATGCCACTTTTAGTACATTTTTCGACACAATTACGCGCATAATTAAGCGCTCCTTGTGAATAAAAAGATCTCCCACGCATTGAACATTCCGCACACCCTCAATCTAACACTGTTAATCGTCACTAAACACTAGCACTAAACTAAAACACTGTATTTATACCATCGATCGTGTTCGGTTTGTCGCCAGCGCGTACGTTTTTAATATGAGCAATTTGCTCAAGATCAGGCATCAAGCTCGACAGCGCCTTGGCACATCTCCCTTGTTTCTATGATCTGAGGTCAAAACCTAAGCGCTCATTGGCTTACAGTAAGACTATCTGTTTCGTCATTGGCCAAAACGATGTCATTGAGAGACCATTCTGACACGATTACGACAATTGCATTAGCAGACTTGGGCCCCAGGTGTCAAGTTGGGTCATTCGTACGCATCTTTATTCGTTTTTTCAGTCCCTGGCAGCCCTGAGAGCGGGTCTGTTTACGGACCGCTTTAAAACACATTAAGTTGATGGTCGCGGATGAGTTTCATATTATGACCGTTACGTCACAGAGAGGATACAGAAAGTCCATTGCTCCTTACTCAAACAGGGTTTATGTGTGTATGGGGGTGTAAAGCATCCTGAACCCGAAAATGCTAGAAATTATTTTTGGGGGCTCTTCCAGACATGATTTTGATGGTGATTTTGGGCCAAGAGGTGGAAATCAAAACCCTAAATCACAATATATCGTGTTTTGCGAATGTGGTGTCTTACATGTGGTCACATTCAGCGACGGAGCGATTATTTGGGATACGAAAAGGAAACAGGCCGTTTGAATTGTTTGTCGTCTTTACTCCATTTATAATATTAGTTCATCTGTTTCGACACCTGATTCAGGTCGAAATCAACTGTCTGGCAATTGTAACAGTTGCAGGGGTATTGGACAAATAACGGCGAAGTAACGATAGTTATTGTGTTATATTGTTGAAATTAATGTCATTCTTGTGTTTAAATCTACATGGAAATGGTAAATGGGTTACATAGATTTGTATTTATCATGAAAAAGACGCCGAAATCAAAATAAGGTAACAAGGTTTTTTGTCTAATTCTAAAATAAATTGAGTATACGTGTGTATAAGTTGTAGAACTTCTTTGTGATTTGGATACATACTTGTTTACTGTTGTGTGCGTAATTATTACGGCGAGTGCATTAGGACTCACCTTAATGGACGTCGACATGTATGCCTTGTGATTAGGTAATGGCGGTATTTCATGTCAATGGTAAGAGGTGCTTTGTCTGAGAGTGACTTTTACATTACCGTGATTTGAGTGGCAAAGATGAAATATTAATCTGGTAGACACAGGACGTACGATTATTAAGCAAACTGAAATGACATTAGAATGAACTTCCTTAGAGAAATACAATCTTGTAGGTTTTCCTTTTATACAGGGTGGCAGGTTAGACAGTGGAAATATTTAAAGGGATCATTGTACTCATCATTATGAACAACTTTCACTCCATAGTGAAAGTTGTTCATAATGATGACCAACCGTGAAATCGCGAAAAAAAAATCAGCTGTTCCAAAATCTATGTGCTGTGATCAAAATTTATGTTCACATAACTCAACAAAATGTATGGAACAGCTGATTTTTTTTTCGCGATTTCAGGGTTGGTCCCAAAGTAAAAGTTGTTCATAATAAGTACAATGACCCCTTTAAATATTTCCACTGTCTAACCTGCCACCCTGTATAAAAAGACTAGCTGTGTACCGTGGCTTCATCGGCTGTTACTCGGCTCCTAACGGTCGTAGCGTGATGTTAAATAGCCTATAACCTTCCTTGACAATTGGGCTATCAAATGCAAAAAGATGTTTTCTAATCCGACTGGTAGTTCCAGAGATTAGCGCGTTTAAACATACAAACAAGCTATCACACAAAAAAACTCTTTAGCTTATTATTGTATTAGTTTCAATTGAGATTTTTAATTCACTCTTCAGTTTTATTAAATCTATTACGAAATAAGATAAACGTTATGCCTTTTCTCTTTCCATTTCTCGTATTCGCCGAACCAACAAATAAAATCAATAGATATGCAAAATAGCTGGTATATCTCGCTAAGAATGACGCGTTCTGTCGGTGTTCAGTTGAAAAATGTGGCCGCTTTCCTTTGTAATTCAAACAAGGATTTATCGTAGAAACAGCAGAAGTTTTACATAACTATGCTTTGTGAATACCACTCATAAGTTCTATACTTCTTTGTGATGCAGTCAGCTCGGTAAATGTGAAATACACAACACATAATCAATTTCATAAAGAAGATCTCTATAAAATTGATTCTTAATTAATTTTTGCCTTTTTTTACTTAATTTATTTTCTTGATTGATTCATGTAATCACATCACACTTATAAATGCGAAAGTTTGGGCGTGTGTGTTTGTTACCCCTTCACGCTAAAACGGCTGGACGGATTTGAATGAAATTTGACAAAGAGGTAGCCTGAGACCTGGTGAAGCACTTAAGCTACTTTTCATCCATTTTCACGCTGACGAAGTCTCGGGCATCGGATAGTAGAAAAATATTTCTTTTAGTATTATACACTAAACACGCATTTTATCTCAAAGTAATTTTGGTCTAATACAATTTGTCGGTTCTTAGTTTAGATTTATATTAAAGACCTCGAATTTAAGTGCTATCTGTGACGAGCAAATTAAATTCATTTAATTTAAACACTTGAGCACTCAGACTCAATTTCAAGCAACAAAAACAATTTATCATTTGCCTGCCGAGCCCCAGACACATAAAGTAAAATAAAAAACAAAATCTGGAACAAATTAAGCACGCATAATGAGAATATAAGTGACAGCAACAAGGCCGTCTGTCTGTCTGTCTGGCCGTTGCCGTCAGAGCGGTCCTTGAGCGAAACTATTAGCCAATCAGAATACGAGCCACGGTTAAATATTGTGTGTGTGGACCTCGCTGCAACTGTCTATGGTTTCATATTTGAACATGAATGATTTTATGTAATTGCTGAATTAGCAAAATCAGAATATACATCTTTATGGCTTTAATTTGCTTTCTTGTGTGGCTTGAATTTGCTTTCTTGTGTGTTGTCTGATTCATATTTTTCCACGACTACGGCAAAGCCAAAAGGAAGGGTTATGTTTTACATCATCCGATTTTGATAAATGAGGTGTCAATCGATTTGTTATTATGGTCCGGGGACACAGGCTTTATTAAGTACTAGCTGACCCGCCCGGGCTTCGCACGGGTAAAGTTACCCTACGCCAGCTAAGCTACCCTACGTCTACCCTACGCCTACCCTACACCTACCCTACGCCTACCCTACGCCTACCCTACGCCTACCCTACGCCTACCCTATGCCTACCCTACGCCTACCCTACGCCTGCCCTACGCCTACTTTACGCCTACCCTACGCCTACCCAACGCCTACCCTACACCTACCCTACATCTACCCTACACCTATCCTACACCCCAAATCTCAAAAATAAGTTTCGAGCTTCTAGCTTTAAAAATTACGTAATTTCCACACAAACTTTCATGCCCTATTTCAACCCTTTACAGCCATTTTTTCGCATTAAAAAGCCTAGTAGCCTATGTCCTTTCTCAGGCTCAAGACTATCTCTGTACCGAATTTCATTTGAATCGGTTCAGTATTTTAGGCGTGATTGCGTAACACACAGACAGACAGACAGACAGACTATTTATACTTTCACATTTATAATATTAGTAAGGATAGTATAGGCTATTCCATATCACGCTACAACCCATAGGAGCCAAGCAACAGGGTTGAAACCGCGAGGAACAGCTAGTGTAAGTATAAATTATGCACCAACATGGCTTTATTTAAGTACAATCTGTAAGCCTGTATCTGTGCGTAATTGTCAAATTTTCGTAGTGTATACGTGTTCAATTCGCCCCCTGCAAAAAGTGATAGAAAATGTTATCCGGTGATACACCGCTATAGGTACCGCTTCCAGGGCTATATGCTCTGAGATGTTACTATTTTCTTAATTTGGAATCAAGGAGGTTACATTACTGCGCGCGCGCGCTCGGCGTACGGTCGTGTGATAGTGAACGGATAGTGTAAACAATAACTTACTTTACCTGAACTCACGTATTACCTATAATACTCATTGTAATTAAAAATGGTTCAGTGCAAAAAGTGCAAACTTTTTTTGTCATTGATAAAAGACGATGTAGTGAAGTGTAAAGGTGTATGTGAGGCTGTTTATCACAAGAAATGTGTGCAAAATAATAAGCTTTTTCTACAAACGGCAGTCTGCGATGAATGCCAGAAAATCAAAAGCAGCCCCATCCAACCGGCACAGGATCCAAAGTTAACGTTAAATCTTAGTGAAGCATCAGGCCAGGAGGTATTGGCTGAAGTCAACAGAAAGTTGGAGGTACTTTATAATGTCGAGAAAAAAATACAAGACCTTACCACCAACGTTGAATTTTACGCCGAAATGTATCAATCATTGATAGATTATAAGGAAGAATCTCAGAAAAGAATCAAGTCATTGGAACAAAAAAATACCTATTTGGAGAAGTGTAATAAAGCCCTTGAAGAAAGGGTGCAGGAGCTGGAGGTACGTGAAAAAGAAAAAAACATCGAAATTCACGGATTAGAGATGAATAGTAATGAAAATACTAAATCGTTGATTCAGGACATGGCTCAGAAATTAAATTTGAACCCGAATGATATCGAAGACGCACAGAGGGTAGGACAGGAAAAACAGGGAGATGCTAGACCCAAAATCGTACTGGTCACACTTCGGTCTAAACATGCCCGCAGCGAATGGATGCTAGCAAAAAAGGAGAATAAGATTACCAACAATAAAGTCTACGGTAACGGCAGCGACAAACAAATATTCATAAATGAAGATCTGCCGAAGTACAAACGACAGCTTTTATGGATCGTAAGAAACAAGTTAAAACCGAAAGGTTTCCAGTATATTTGGGTTCAAAACGGTAGCATTCTGGTCAAGAAAAATAGTGAGGAAAAAAAGATATACAACATAAAATCGGAAGATGACTTGAATAAAGTTGAAGAACGTAAATAAATAAAAGCGCGCGATTAGCGCGGCAAGTACACACTAGGTGATTCATAACAGCAATATTCAACCGAACAGATGATATTATATCTGCTGATGTATTATACAAGAGATATAATGACATAACGTCATTAAACATAGACCTAGCTGAAAGTAAAGGGCGTACGCACATTTTTCATCTGAATATCAGGTCACTTCGGAAACATTTCAATGAGGTACTAATATTGCTGGAAAAACACGAATATAAAATAGATATTATAATATTAAGTGAAATAAATATAAAAAAGGAAGAACTATCTTTTTATCAAATATCGGGATATAATACATACATACATACAAGAGAAACTACTAGAGGAGGAGGAATTTTAATATATGCAAAGGACAGACTCAGCTTTGACGCTCAAAGGGTGAATACGTGTGCCCTAGAAACTCTTCATGGCCAGCTTAGAATAGGAAAAAAATTAACGCACATAATCGCCATATATAGACCACCGAAGAATAATAAATTACTATTCATGAACCAACTGGAGAATATTGTAAGATCTATACCAGCATCTAACAACGTTATTGTGATAGGGGATACAAACATAGACATTTTAAATGATATAGTGAATCCAACGACGACGAAGTACAAAAACACCTTGTGTGCAAGCGGCCTACAGTGTGTAATACCGAGCACAGAGATAACGCGTGAGGCAATAGTAGAAGGGCAAATTGAAGCGTCATGCATAGATCACGTATGGGTGCGAGCGGGACGCAGCGAGTGCGGGTCGTCATCGTATGTACTCGAGACACACATCTCCGATCACCATGCCATCGGAATAGCGTTGGACCTGCGTGCAAGTGACAACAATAATAATACATGTTTACAGACAAACTCTGGCAATAGTGTGCGTGAAGTTATTAGCGACAAACTTGTTGAACAAAACCTCGATGCATATGACTGGGCGCAATTACTCACAATAACATGCCCGTTAATATTATTTCAGACACTATGCACTGTGTTTGATCGTATTTATAAGGAAAGCACGGTTAAAATCACGATACGTAATAAAAGACAAAGACAGCCGTGGATAGATAGATACTTATATACATTGTTAATGCGTAGGGATCATTTATTTAGAGTGTGGAAGGCAGACTCAAAAAATATGAATAAGCGATTACAGTATACGAAATTTAGAAATAAGGTAAATAAGCTGGTAAACGAGGCAAAAAATAAATATAGACAGTCTGAAATAAAGAAATGTAATGGGGATTTTAGAAAAATATGGGCTAACATTAATTTATGGTTGGGTCGAAATAAAACTAGTCTAGATGATGTTATATTGAGACATTTAGGAAAAAATGAAAATATTAGTGAAATATGTACGAATTTTGCGAAAACATTTACTAAAGAAATACAAGGTATTAAACATATTTGTAATATAAAATTTTTAGATAGGAAGACATATGTGAAGCCGAGTGAGGTGAGTTTTAGGTATATTGCAGTGAGTGCGTCCAATATAGAAAAAGTTATAAATATGCTGTCGTGTGAAAAAGCACCGGGGTTAGATGGAATCAGGGTCAAAGACATTAAATACCTACGGAAACAATTAAGTCCTATTATAGCTAATCTGATGAATATGTGTGTAAGTAGTAGTATTTATCCAGACCAGTTGAAGAATGCAATTATACGCCCTATCTATAAGTCGGGAAGCCATTTAGAATATGTAAACTATAGGCCTATAGCTATATTGTCGGTGATTGATAAAATTATTGAAAAAAATATTGTTGGTCAAATTAGTAAGTTTTTAGAATGTCATAATGTACTATCAGACACTCAACACGGCTTCCGGAAGGGGCGCAGCACAGTCTCAGCTCTAACGGGGTTTGCTAACTATATTAATGAATGTTTGGACTCTGGTAAACAGCTGATAGCGCTTTTTATCGATTATAAAAAAGCTTTTGATACTTTGGATCACGACATATTGTTACAAGCAATGGATGAATGCGGAATACGCGGTCCAACGAATAAATGGTTTAAAAATTACTTGACTAATAGAAAAATACGCACAATTATTGCTGGTGTGGCTGGCGAGGAAGCGGATGTGGATCTCGGGGTGCCGACCGGATCAGTGTATGGACCAGTAGGTTATGTCATGCACGTTAACAGCGTGGCAAATGTTGTTAAAAAATGCCGAGTGTATATGTATGCAGACGACATGTGTGTGGTTTATGGTTCGAAGGATATATCGGAGGTAAAAGATAATGTGCAAGAAGACTTTGAAAGTATTACAAAATGGGCCCATGACAACGGGATTATATTAAACTTATCAAAAACGAAATGTATGCATATACACTCGTCATACAACCAACGAGCTAAAACTGTTAACAAACAAGACATTGCTGTAATAGGGCATACCTACGAATGTTTACATAGTAATAAATATAACTGTGGATGTATTAAGTTGGAGTATGTTGATACATTTAGATATCTAGGCCTAACCATTGATATAAATTTTAATTGGAAAACACACGTCACAGATATCTGTAATAGGCTGAGATCTGTATTAGGGAAATTCTATCAGTTGAACAGAGTACTAAATAAGCACACGTTAATGATTGTATATTATGCACTAGCTGACTCACTGATTAGTTATGGACTTATTGTGTATGGGCGAACGTTTATAACGTACTTGAATGATATAAAAAAATTACAGATTAGACTAATTAAGTTCCTAGTAAGCAAACAAGTAAAAAAACAGTGTAATAAAGACTATGATCAATTGTTTCCCATTTGTAAGATTCTACCAATAGATAAAAAAGTTAATTATTTGATAGGTTTGGAACACTATTATAGTGATGAATATAAAGTAACTGTTAAAAATAAATATAATACAAGAAGTGTTAGAGAGACAAGACTAGTTAAACCAAAGGTGACAAATTACTATGGAGAAAGAACGTCAGCATTCTTAGTACCAAAAGTATTTAATAAAATAGATTTATTAAGAAAAAACCCTAAAATAAGCAATAATTTGTTAAAAACAAAATTGAGGGATTTCTTTCTCGGTGACGAGTGGACGTCATCAGGCCATGGAACACAAAGCAAATAAAATAAGATATCAGTCAACGTCTACTGTCACCGAGAGATAAACCCACACCATGAATGCAAGCAGCAGTTATTTAGAAAACATGTTATATTGTTTCATTTGAAAGACTAATTTAAGTTAGTTAAGTAAGTTATATAATGTTAAAAAAGAGCGCATCTCGCCAGTAAACTTAGCAGTTTGGCGAGTACATAACTGTGTGATCTATGTAAATTAAGAAAAAAAAAAAAAAAAAAAAAAAAAAAAAAAAATTAATTTACACCAAAAACTTATATATTTTATTATAAACTTCTTGTTTACAACAATGCATAGATTAATGATCGGTCTCTGCTGCAACAATGACAACAACAATTTAGACAATCTTACGTCATTTGCAAAACGATTGTGTTTTATGATCATATTTTAATGATAGAATTCAGTGGTTTTATGATTTAAAAGTAATAATAATTACCTAACATATGATACGCGTCGGCGATACGGATGTACGGTGATTGGATTGAACAAATACATGTGTGGACCCGGCTTAATACACATGTTAGCAAAGTTAGTTCTGATGGTAGACTTTTTAATTTGATTGTAACTTTTTTTGATGGTAACTTTTGATATAGTGGATCGATTTCAATGAAACAAAGACTAAATGTTACCTCAAGGTTACTGCCTATACATTTCTTTCTAATTCCTCAAAATCAATTCAGGAGTATTGATTTGATGCGTGTTCAAACACACAGACAAACAGACAGACAAACCGACAGACAAACAGACAGACAAACCGACAGACAAACCGACAGACAAACAGACAGACATTAATTCTAAAAATGATAGAAATTTACTTCATTACTCATTCTTAGTCCCCCCTATTATTTTTTTGCAAATATATGCAATGTACAGACACGCGGAATTTACATTCTTATTATAAGTATAGATTACAAAAAAAACCAATATGGCGGGTGTTTCAGCGTTAGTAAATAGAAGAAAATCCATTTTGACTCTCTACACCTAATGAATAAACTACGTTTACTTTAGGTGCCAAGAATTTTTGATTTTTCGACATTCTTGAAGCTACTGTGCAAAAAGAAAACAATTAGTTTCACAAAACACCGAGAACCCTTACAAGCAAAAGTTACGATCCATTCTAAGCACAAAACTATACGTTCGCAAATTTACCACCCTAACTTGCTAAAATAAACTCTAGTTTACAAGCCATGATCGATAGGGCCGCACAGTCAGCGCTGCGTCGTCTCACGAATATTATATTGAAGCTAGCACAAATATTGGCTCTCAGTACACGTCCCAGAACTTAATAACGGACAGACAAGATTCTTTTAAGCTCTGTTGTGATCTTGTTTTAGTTGCAAAGCGTTTTAGGGAGTTATTAAGTGTCTAAAATTGGGTTTTTGAAGTAATGTTTTGTATTTTAAGTCTTGAATTGCATCTTTGGAATAAGCTGTGTTTATTGGTTGATCGGAAAGTACACTACTTATCTACCTACCGGTCGTCGGGAAAATTTGAAATTAGACACTTAACTATAGGGGAGATAAGTATGGATGGCCAACATTTTCCCAGTTTTTTGGAACTCTTGGCCAAGTCTGTTGGAGCCAATATTTGCTTCCCGCGTTCTGGGATGTATAACGGCCTCGTCAGTAACCGTTCACTTGAAAACCATCGATCAATACTGATAGAACGAAACAATATTGAATTGCCGTGGCATTGAACTTGACAACTACAATTTCCTATCATTATTTATTTGCCAAGAAAAAATACTTTAGTCAAGAACCTACTGAGTTGAAGGAAAACCAGTTTTAACTACAGAAAACTAAATAATAAGTCCATAGAAGTCGTTAAGGCGGAGAACTTGTCACTGCTCTTGAGCAAATGATGTGTCTTACACTACACCAAAACGTCGAGAGAGCGCGTTTGAAAATGTGACGTATTTGTAGGGAATTAAGCTCAATTTAAATTGTATTGGATGTAAAATATGTGTGCTGCGATCGACAAGCGTTCTGCTGGCCTAGCATGACTAGGGAAATGAAATGAAAAATGAAAAAAAAAAAAAAAGAATAGAGAAAGTGACAGATTGTAGAAAGATTTCTACCGTTTCATCATGCAATGAAGAGAAGAAATGTTTCTTTTCTTCAGTAGACAAAATTCTGATAAGCCAAGCACGGATTGCCGCGTGCTCGAGATAACGAGTTGGATAGAAAGAACTTTGTCTATTCTTGGTAGAATAGAGATGGAATCGGTCATGCTAAGCGTGCTGGAGGTAAAATGTAGTAGATAACATTTCTATTGACTTATTATTTCGATTTCTGTGAATTATTGTTTTAAATAATGAATCCGTAAACAAAACAAAAACTCACCAGTTAAAAGTAACCCCCAATCCCTCGACGCAGTTACCCGCTCACCTCAGTCAATGAAGTGAGACTTCCCTCAGAACGCACCCTCTGCCCTCCGGGAGGGTTGTCGTCAAATTAGTGCCTGTTCTCGCCGGGAGGGGCGCTGATACGAGAAATATTGTTATTAGGCAATATGTTCTGGTAGGCGACCTGAATAGACATGTTTTTAGTGTGTTCGGGTTAGGGTAGAAAGTTCTAGATGGGTAAGGGTTGCTGAATCAGAGGCATTTATGAATTAACTGCTTTGTTTTTCAAGATAAATCTGGATGGTGATGCGTGAGTCATCTTCGAGAAGTAAACAGGCCTTTCCTAAAAGGGGATATACATCATGTATTTAATTCCATAGTAAATTACTACATCGTTGGAAAAAAGACAGTGTTTTTGTGTTGTCGGAGCCAGTATTTTTACACTGGCAATTCTGCTAGCCATAATCAACATAGTTAATACTGCTCCCGTTTTGTTTCATTGTGTTGCGGGTGTTTCTCATGCTTAACTTTATGTACAGAAACTTTTGTTAGTTCAAAACCGACGCAGTGGTGATATACGTATTGAAAATCGGGGCTTCTTTTATCGCTTGTAACGACTTCCTACGCAAATACTATGGTATAGTAATAATTACATTTCATTTTTTTCATGTCCTACTTACAACCACCTATAAAATCTTCATTTTAATAAAAACGTATCATGAACATTTTATGAATTTAATAAAAAAATATTAGTGAAATGAAATCGACGGCCGTCTCGGAAGAAATTAAACCTACAATCTACGTAATCGGATCAGTGGGATTACACCCTTATTGACCCAAATGTTAGCTTACAGATATTGTTTTATTACATTTTCGCATTTTTATCGCCTTTTATATTAGAACTAGTTGCCCCTCGCGGTTTCACCCGCGTAAGTTTGATTCGACCTGTGTTTCGATTGAATAATTTGAACAAAAAGCGGTCATTGTGACTTAACCATAATAGTTAGACATATACCCTCGCGGTCTTTTTGATAGGTAATAATGAGTACGGTACTTTAATTATGTAGTACATAATTTCTATGTGTCATAAATAGTTTACTCAGCGTACGCCAAATAATGAAGTTTATAAGCGAAATTTTGCTACTTTGGGTTAGATTATTGCAATTTTCAATTTTCAATCAATATTTTACATGAAGCGACTGCCATCTGACCTCCACAACCCAATTATTGGGAAATACCGGTATTCGAATGTTAGACCATTTGTCAGACTTTTGGGCTCCTGACTACCCGTAACGACTGTCGAAGATATTCTTATGACAACCGGCACCGACTGTTTAACCGAGTTTCTCCGAGGCACGGAGGGGTCTCGATGTGTAAAGAACGGTCACCCATCCAAGGACTGACCGCGGCAAGCGCAGCTTAACCTCGAAGATCGATAGATCAGCGCGGCTGTCACTTAGCTACGAGCCCCTCATTATTTTGTAGTTCGCCATCAGATTACATTTAGCTTTATTAGATAACGCTAATAAAGCTAAAAAACGATTATGAATTATTTCAGTGGGTTTACGCCGCGTCTGAAGAAATACAGTTACCGTATGCGATAGAAAGAGACTACCTTGTAGGTTAACACTTTGAACGCCACTTCACCAGACACAATAGAAATTGTTAGGTCACCGGTGGCGGACACGGCGTTCAGTCGCATACCTGTGCAAGCTATATTACACTTTATTTCGTTGTTGCAAGAGTCGCTATTTAACTGTCTTTGCGGAGTCCTTCTTCTATAATACCTATTCAGTGTTACTACTTTGAAATGTTTTTTAATTCAAATATTTTTGTTACCCAATTCAATCACCGCTTTGATTTAACTTCGGAATGTTTCATTTGAGTTTGACCTTTCCTCTTTTAATGTGAAGCCTTATCAAACGTTTGAATTTGCGTTTTGTTGGCAAACTTGTTTTTTCAGGTTCGTTCTACTTTTATTAAAGGTCATTCGACTATATGAATGTGGCAGAAATATAATTGAAAAGTGTTGGACGTGTAGGTTTTATTTATAGAACACGTGCGAGTTATTAACCGACGACGTCAAACAGATAAAGAGACTTTCAACCAATTTAAGGTTATGTCAGCCCCATCGTTCCACACAACTTTATTGTGATCTTTTTGAATGCAGTTCTTACTTTTTTTTTTAAGTTTTTTGACGTTGGTGCTGCTATGATCATAGATATTTGGAAGAAGACATGTAGGCACAGGTGGAAGACTGATAAATAAATTGATGATGTAGTTATTGTACTAATCCAACACAAACTAAAATGTTGTTTTAAAGTTATGTCTCATCATCTGCCTAGCCTTTTCCCAATTTATATTGGGGTCGGCATCCAGTCTAACTAGTTTTTGGCTGAATATCAATATTTTACGTGGAGCGACTGCCATCTGACCTCCACAACCCAATTAATGCGTAATACCGGTATTCGAATGTTAGACCAGCTGTCAGACTTTTAGGGCTTCTGACTACCCGTAACGATTGTCAAAGATATTCCTATGACAACCGGGACCGACTGCTTAACGTGCTCTCCGAGGCACGGAGGGGTCTCGATGTGTAAAGAACGGTCACCCATCCAAGGACTGACCGCGGCAAGCGCAGCTTAACCTCACAGATCGATCGATCAGCGCGGCCGTCATTTAGCCACGAGCCCCTCAAGTCTTTTAAAGTTATGTCTATTGCCTTTTATTTTTACCCGTCGAGCATGCCGCTCACGATTTGATACATTGGTACATCTACAGGAATAAAATGTCATAGCTTAAACGTGGATTATTGATAATGATGATTAAGGATCAATGTTCTAGCCCTCAATCACCATTGAATAGGAGCACACGTTATTGACAGTACTGTATGGATTTAGCATTGATTATAGGTAGGTACTGTGGGTTAGACAATGGCGGTTCATTACGATAACAGCACGTAATTAATCCATCAACACAACCACAATCGCTTCGATACGCCTCAATAACACCAATGATTCGCTTCAAACACGCACCTAACGAGACACAACTGATTGAAACATTACCCTATCAACAGACCCCGGGTCTCTGTTTGAAGAAAGCGTGCGGCTCGCTCGAGTGCAAGGCTGTTCAAAATAATTACACATGTATGCCACCCACTACCTCAACCCCTGTGTCTCTTGGGGTTTCAGAAAATAAGGGGACTGAAGATCAGTTAACATTGTACGATAAACTCGCACAAAATAGTAGATGAGGGGTTTTGATTAGGTTGTGCAAAATGTGACCTGACTAGATCAGGTCCCGGTCAGGATCCTGGAATGCAGCACTTATTTGCTAGCTATTAATAGTCGATAAGGAACTCAGGCTTCTTCTAAATAGCGGTGAAAATTCCTAAGCTTCCTTCATTTATCTGGTACCATGATACAAAAGTAATAATTCACTTCAGGATGTTATTAAATATATTATATTTCATCCTTCAGGATGTTTGTGCTTAGATCTAACTGTATAGTACCTTCCGTTTACCTAATCACTTCCTCAAATTAAGAACTCGATTACTGCCTGCATTCCGCCGAAATATGCTCTCAAATACATATCGCATCACAACTCACTCCCCCACTCGGAGTCCCGGGCCTACCTCCCCCTCTAACACTGGCACTGGGAGCGCCGTATAATGGCGAATCGATTACTTACAGTAAAATGCCGCTGCATGTACACTGGGGCCTTTTAAATTCCCTTTAAACTCTGCCCCGATGTGGAAACATCTTTATATTCCGCTCAAGTTTGAGCTTGTGGTGGTTGAATTTGTCTGAAATGCTGATTTAGAAGCTTGTGTTAAAGTAGTACTGTTTTAACTGATCACTTTTTGGAACGAAGTTTCTTAACGCAACTTGCAGTAAAAGTTAAGTGGGAGAAATCGTCTCCGACTAGTACCCATCGAGATGTCAGAGCGCGAGGCGTCGCCAGATTGGAAAATAATACGCGTAATTTTACCCGCGCGTAAAAATGGAAAATAAAAGAAAATTCATACTAATAAGTACATTTTCGGAACTTCGTTCCAGGGGGTCTACTCTGTAAGTCCGTCAACGAAGATACGGGCCCGTCCGAAAGTACAATAGACATAAGATTCCGTCAAAACAACTGTCAAATTCAATTTTTCGGACGGATAAAAACACATCGGGAGTAGGGACAGCTGTCAAATCATGCTATCATTCATTCTTAGTTCGGGCCTCCAACTAATCTTAAGTCCGTAGGTGATACGGAGTAAGAACCGCCCGTAACTAAGGCCGAAACTACGGATTTCGTGCTTAGAGAGTAGACCCCCTGACGCGGGTGCCCAGATCGCACATATTTTTTATCTAGAAGTAGTGTATCGGTTAGGTACAACATTAATTAGCAACGTTTGCATAATATTAAACCTAGAACAGAAACCATTTAAACGATCTCTACACCCTTTTTCATTACCCCAGTCAGTACAAAAGCCAACATATACACAAAAGCCAGCAGATATCAATCCATTAATTCCAATTGGACTTGAAATATGCGCAAATAGTCGCAGTGATGATAGATTGTCCAGATAGTCCCGGGGGCGAGATAGGGCGCAATCCATTAGATATTCAGGCCGGCAGCCCGGCACAAAACACGCCATCACTCACCACACTATGACAACCGCGTAATGGCGTCGACAGCAACCTTGAATACGTAAAGAGCATAGTCGATGTGTTGGTATTATTGTAGTGATTTCTATAACTAGGATTTAAGGCTGCGCAAGCCGCTTATTTTTCCTTATAAAGGTAGAAAGTTAGCTACTTCACTCGTCTCGTCATTATTTGGTATTATTGTTCATCAGAACAGTAAAAAAAATATCGATTTGGAAATTACGAGCCTCGAAAGATCACGTTTTAACGCAAATTTTGTATGTATGAAAACTCCAACGAAATTTCTGAGTAACCCCAGTTTATTTATTAAAATGTTCGAATAACTTTACGCATCAAGTAGTTTTTTTGTACAAACCCTTTTCCCAAAGGACTATTAATTTTTTTGCGTTCATTTTACTTTCGTGTTCTTTCCTAAGAATTGGTAAAATTAAAGATTTCAAATGGATTTTTCTTTAATGCAGGAACACATTGGGCTCCCCTTATGATCTCTACGCCCCCTTAGGGAGGCGCGGCCCACTGGTTGGGAAGTCCTGGTATAGTGTATTTCTTCTGACGTATTATTATGACACTATTAGCAACATAATCTCGCACGAAAAAAAAAAAACTTTAGTTTTAACAATTTTTCTGCGATTTAAACACTACAAGTGCGTTAATTTCTGGAACTAGACCAACAGACTTGTAATTCAAAATTCAACGCTCGTGATTGGTGAAAAGTGCACTTATCGCTCCCCAGTGCAAGTACCGACATCACGCGCGACTCGAACTTCGTCGTGACTCGAGTCGTGACTCGAGTCGTGACTCGACTCGGAACCGGTCATTGTTATTGTTTATGACTCCGTCGACTGTTTTGTAATGGAGATGTAGATAGAAGTGAGTATAAAAATCTTTGTAATATATGGAATACCTTTGTACGTAATTAAACTAATTAAGTTTGTTTAAGTTATTAGTAGGTAAAAAGTGTTGACCACTGAAATTTAAATAATAAGTCAATACAAGTTGCAAAGGTGCGTGACCTTGGCGCCGCTTCCGAACAAATTATGTAAGGCGATGTATAGCGCGACACCACAACATCGAGAACGCGCGTTTAAAAATGTGACGTATGTGAACAAAATTAAGTTTAATTTATATTGCATTCGATGCTTCGACATTGTCTGCGAACAGGCGACACGCGTCTGTGAAAATGTAGTAGATATTATTTAGATTTTTGTGGTGTTGACAAATAGAAGCAATAAAACAAAAATGTTTCACATACATGCTCCCATGTCGTGAAACATATTACCTATCGAGACTTCTGCCTTAGTGCTCAAATGCGCTATCAAGTTCCTCACGGTTATTGGCAATTGCTGGTTTCTTCAGAATGATAAGATAGTCCTGTAGTATTTTAATTCTGTACTAATAAATCATTATCGAATGTATTGCCTTAGGAGGCCTATTACATTTCGTCACCTCTCGCTCGCACAAAACCGTATTCAAATTCAAATTCAAATTCAAAAGTCATTTATTCAAAGTGGGCTAAAGCCAATTAGCACTTTTTGAACGTCAATATACATTAGACAGCCCCCAAAAACGCCCACCCTTCACCGCTTCCTAGTGTTTTAGCTGCGAAGAAGAAACGGCGCAACAAACTCCGCAGCAACACGATTCTGTCTTTCAGTTACTTTTGTTTTAAAAAATTATATAAATTTACGAAAAAAATATTAACTGAGCTTTTAAAACAAGATATATAAACTATAATACTTAAAAGTAAAATAATAATGTAACCTAACACACACCAATATACCTAATCAGAGAAAATAAAGTAAAAAACAATAAAAAATATGCAGTCGCAAAAGATGCTTTAAAGTTTAGGCGTTATTAATATTCTAGTTACTAATCGGTAATAAAGGCTGTGTGTCCGGTTACAAGTGCCTTTTATAGACAAATAAATTTTATTTGACAGTCAAGAGTCATGCTTGATAAACTAGGACCAGGGGCTAGTTATTTCAACAATATATATTAAATTAAATTACTGGGCTCAGTCAACAGAACGACCAGTCACCACAAGCAGCACCCGTTCACGAGTATGACGCAGAGGCCAGCCATCACCTCCCTCGCCATTTTAGAGGGAAGGGGGTGACCCGACCAATGACGCCACCGCAAGCAATGACGTCAAAGGGAGCATGACGAACCTGCTGACAAGAGGAAAGAATATCAAAAATGAAAAATAACTAATGAAAGAAACCTGCCCGAGGTCACTAGTTAACTGCATCACACTGTTACTTGAACTCTTCGTAAAAAAGAGAAAAATAAAATAAAAAAATTATACAGAACAATACAATATTATGTCAACATTTAACATTGTAGAATCTAGGTACTGAATGTCAAGATGTAAAATATAATTAATTCAAACATTGATTCAGAGTCGTCTTGTGCCTAACACAGCGACCAACAAGATCTATCGTCTAAATATTCCTTTAATGTATAGTAAGCCTTTTTAACTAGGATGGCTTTAATTTTAGTTTTGAAAGAAGGAAACGGCAGTTCTAATAAGCAAAGGGGTAGTTTATTATAAATACGTATACCGAGCCCTAAAAATGAACCATGTACCTTATGTAATCGATGGTAAGGAACACATAATTTATGCTTATTTCTAGTATTGAGGTTGTGTACATCACTATTTTTAGTATAAAGATTTATATTTTGCCTTATATATATTATGTTTGCAAAAATGAATTGAGATGTAACTGTTAAAATGTCAATCTCTTTGAAATGGTCCCTTAGAGAAACTCTTGCACCTAACTGATAAATAGCTCGAACAGCTCGTTTCTGGAGAATGAAAATACTTTCAATATCTGCTGCCTTGCCCCACAACAGGATGCCGTAAGACATGACGCTATGAAAGTAACTAAAGTACACTAAGCGAGCAGTGTCCACGTCAGTCAGTTGTCTTACTTTTCGAACAGCGTAAGCAGCAGAGCTGAGCTTACTTGCAAGGCACGCTACATGTGCGCCCCACTGAAGTCTCTTATCTACTGTTATACCTAGAAACACTGTTGAGTCAACAGTCTTAAGTGTCTCGTTATTGAGTATAATATTGGGTCCAAGGTTTTTTACATTGGGCATTGTGAATTTAATACATTTCGTTTTTTTAGCATTAAGTACTAGATTATTAATCGTAAACCAACATGTAACTTTTGAGAGTGCACTATTCACATCGTCAAAATTTTGTCGTTTTCTGTCTACCTTAAATATGAGAGAGGTATCATCTGCGAACAGTACAACATCGCAAATGTTTTTTAAATAGTACGGCAAATCGTTTATATAAATTAGGAATAAAAACGGACCTAGTATTGATCCTTGAGGCACGCCTAATTGAACCGGTAGGCCAGAAGACTTTGAGCCATTAATATCGACGCACTGAACTCTATGCTGCAGATAAGACACAATCACACCAAGTGCTACATTTTGTACACCATAATGACGGAGTTTACGTATTAGTGTATCATGGTGAACGCAATCAAATGCCTTGGAAAGATCACAAAACACACCAATTGCATTCTGTGAGTTCTCCCAGGCATTATATATGTGCTTGAGGAGAGCAACACCCGCATCCGTAGTTGAACGACCTTTCGTAAATCCGTATTGTTCACTATGAAGGAGGCCTTTTAAATTAAAATATCTTAATAACTGATTGAGTATAAGCTTTTCAAATATTTTACTAAAAGCTGGTAGAATAGAAATCGGCCTATAATTGCCTATGTCGGATTTGTCACCGGATTTAAATAGAGGTAAGACTTTACTGAACTTCATAAGATCGGGGAAAACACCCAAATCAACACATTTATTAAAAATAGTGGCAAGACAGGGGGCAACTATGTTGATTATATTATTCAGAAGTTTTACAGAAATACCCCAAAAGTCACCAGTGTTTTTAGGATTAAGTGACTTGAAAACGTTAACTATATCATACGGTGTTATTTGCTCAAATCTGAAAATGGAACTACATTCTTGTACACTATTACGCAGTATGTCTTCGGCGGCAGTCGCAGATGAGTTTAAGGAGCGAGTTGTTGCTATAGGTATGTTGGCAAAAAAAGTATTAAAAACCTGTGCTACCTCAGGAGGTCTACTTACTAATTTATTATTATCATCGATAATTTCAAACTTATTGTCACGAGTACATGACTTACCAGTTTCATTATTAATAAATTTCCAAGTAGCTTTTATTTTATTACGAGACTGTGAAATTTTATCACCTATATACTTGGACTTAGCCATAATGCAAACCTTTTTGAATATTTTAGAATAATTTCTGACATAATTTAAAAATGGAGGATCAAACTTGTATTTTTTCATACCATATAGCTCATATAGTCTCGCTCTACTTTTATAAATTCCCGCGGTGGCCCATTGATTAAATGAGGCAGCAGTACTTTTAGTCACTATAGTTTTTGTTTTGAAAACAGATTGAAACTCTTTTTCTACAATATTAAAGAGAACGCTATAAGTCTGGTTTGGATCATCAACATCTAATATAGATTGATTAATTTGTGATGCAACTTTTTCTTTAAAACGAGTGCAGCGGCTCAGCGTATACGGCCTATATTCAATTTTTTGTGGCTTGTTTTTAAAGCCAATGGGAAAACTAGCTATTTGACCACAATGGTCCGACGTTAAGTCACTTAAAACAGATACATTACTGGCGTCACTATTACTAAATATATTATCCAGACATGTGGATGAAGTTGCTGTAATCCTAGTTGGTTCAAAAACTAAGTATGTTAAATTAAACGATTTAAATAGATTTATAAGCCTAATACTGGCTGGAGACACATCTAGAATGTTGACATTAAAATCTCCACATACTATTATCTTTTTTTTACTAGACTTAATTTTATTGAGTAGATCTTCCAACACTGATTCAAATAAATTCAAATCACCCAATGGGGGCCGATATACGCAAATAATAATGAATCGCTCGAGTTCAACACAAGACAACTCAGCAGTGCGCTCGATAGAAAGCTTTACTAGATCTAAGCGTTCTTTACATTTTAACTTATTTGAAACCATTATTAAGGACCCACCACGGATTGCACTCTTTCTTACGAACGCACTTTCAATAGAATAATTGTCATTATTAAAAAATGACAATTCATGACTTTTAAGCCAATGTTCAGTTAAGCATAGGACCTGAACATCATATTTCTCCACAAATAAACTTAATTCTAGTTCTTTGCCGGACAAACCCTGCATATTTTGATGTACAACATTCAACATATGTGGTCTACCCGTTGTCGTACCTAATAGTTTAAACTACTAGGCATATCAATACAAATGTTAGTATTAATACTAACAATATCCTTAGGTACATTACAGGTACCTGTGTCAAACTGTATATTGTATGCTAAAAGATTAGCAATCTCTCTCCTACAACTAGATGGCAGATACATTGTATCTTTTGTCAAAATAAAGTCAGTTATAAATTGATTTGTATCAAAAAATAAAATAGCCTCTCTGTGACGACATGTCCTATTATAGAGGAGCATATTTAAGTCAAATATGTGCCTGTTTTGATCATCAGTTAATGTCTGAGAGTATGGCAAGGCACATAAAATAAATTTACATTTACTGGTCTCATTGTGGTGTAACATCAATTGGACAATTTCTATAATGTCCTTTTTTCTTACAGTAAAACTATCCCCAAATAACAATATAATAGTGGAACTGGGGTTTAATTTTGTCATTTTAATATTATTAATTAGTTGGCTAAAACTGGCACCAGGCAAACAATTATTAATTACATAATGATGCGAACACTGATTAAATACACTACCAATACCTTGACCAAACTTGTCTGAAAAAACATATGTTATATTAGTTAAATTAACATTATTTGCATTTAAATTTGTAACGATGTCACAGTCACCACTACCTACAGATTGAGCCACTATGGGTATGGGTGTAACACACTGAGGCTCAGATGCCGAGGAGCATGTACAGCTACAAGAAAGGTGATTTGTTAGAGACTCATACCTCTCTGCATTGTACGTCACTAGGTCCACCAGCTCACAGGCCTCCTGCATGCGCTTACTCAAATCTTGTTGAGAAGCTTCATATTTAGAGAAAATATCCCTAAGAGCGTATTATTAAGAATGTTAAATGAAATGCATTTTTGAAAAATGTAATCTTGTAATGTTTTAGTTAATAATATTAATGTTAAATAAAAAAAACGTTAAAACTCATTTTTCAAAATTAGGTATAATGTGAGCGGTTTAGCATTTGCGCCTTTCCACTGACGATATAGATACTAGATCGGATCAGTTTCAATTGCTAAGTGAGACAACAAAGTTTCAAGTGTTATTAAACTCTCAATCGGTTTTAGCGCGCGGAGCAACTCACGGAGAAAGTTTAACCGTCCAGACCAGTTAGTGTTATTAATATCACACGAGGCGTCTAGACCGGCCATGCCAGACAGCTACAGACGCCGCAACCACCTGATATATACGGCAAACGTGCCCCCAGAGACAAATATACAGATTGCCAGTAATAGGGGATGTTAGGGGGAACGTTTCCTTATGGCGCGCTGAAACTTTGTGATACGCCGAAACGACAGCAACGATCTTAAATTGGCTTAGTTTTATTTAAATTTAGAAATATTTCCAAGATGTGAGTTGGGAAGTTTTCTTAATGTGTACTTGTGCCATTTATTTGTACACACTAAATAATTCAACCCGTGATAATTAGATTTCCAAAAATGTCTTTCCAACAAAAGGTAGACCACTTACTGTTCGATAAAGTGACTTATCTTCATATTGATATGTAATCAAATTGTTTGAGAGTTTTTCGGTAGACTGTGGGACAGACTAAGCCGAAGTGTCCTTTGTCAAAGGACATTATCGGCTAACATTTGGCACGGGGCTCAAGGAGTCAAGGCGATCGGCACACAGATGTCTAGACCGACGGCGCCTCATAAATCTTTCGCAAAAAAAGAGCTTTTGAGACTATTTAGATATTTTAAAGATATTTAAATGACCCCCGTAGTGTTTTTTCTGGAATATTTTCAATGTGCAGACACGACTCTTTTACAACTTTATAATAGTATAGATACGAGTAGATGCTTTTACATTAGTGCAGTGATAGCCTAGTGGATTAACCATGTGCCTCCCACGGCGAATGGTTCGAGTTCGATCCCGAGGCACGTACCGCTGACTTTTCGAAGTCATGTGCGTATTAGAAATTAATTATCACTTGCTTTAACGGTGAAGGAAAACATCGTGAGGAAACCGGCATGTCCTGGAACCAAAAATTCGAAGACATGTGACGTCCACCAACCCGCACTGGGCCCGCGTGGTGGACTACGGCCCACTCCCTCTCACAGAGGAGGCCTGTGTCCCAGCAGTGGGAACATTATAGGCCGATTATGCTTATGCTATGCCATGCTTTTACATTATGGACCGTACGAACGATCCAACTTAACAAATGATCTGTAAAGTCGTTCCGGTCTAGTCCCGATAGGACCATTCACGCGTCAAGTTAAGTCGTGCGTACGCACCTTTAGACACCAAATGCGCTGGAAATACCATACATTTTTGGCGCAATTTGGTCAGACCGTGTTTTGTCTGTCAAGTCTGAATTATTCGGTTAAGTTCAATATTTTTAGCGACACCAAGTAGACGGCAATTAATAAAATATTAAGCTGTAGCGCACAGCTTGTAGCAAACGCTAAGTAAAGCTAGGCTTACACTACCCAGGCATAATGTGGATACAGAAAGGCATGTATTACCGCAGTGTACACCACGCCTGAATATTTTATGTGTTGCCAGTAATAACGCGAGAATTCTACCCATTCGGAGTAAAGTTATTTTGAAATAAGTAACTTGTGCATTTTTAAAAGGGTAACATGCGTAGGATGTAACAAATAATTACTTTTGCTTTTCATCGTGTTAACCTTTGAAAAGTGAAATTAGGTACGGAAAATATTAAGTAAATGTAAGAAGATTTTGTTTTGTTTTAAGCTCGTCACAGACGTGACGGACTTTTACCTTTAATATTTTTACCTCCTTACTTATTAACGCCTCTAGCCACCGATAAATATACAACTATCCTTGTTATTTGTATGACAATGAATAGATATGGCAATTGACATAAGAGCTGTTTAATTTAATCATCATTTATATGTAAGGAGGTAATAAATCTAACAAAATATTTCTCTTTTTACAGTCGATAACTCTAAATCCAATACATTCGTCTCTTAAAATCTGTATGCTAAAAATGTTACGATCATTTAGATTGGAACGCGTACTTATAGGGTTGAACGAAAATAAAGCCGCTTATTCAGCGGGCGGCTGTCAAAGCCGATAATCTGCCCAACGGCTTACTGCGTCATAATAATAAAACACTCGTGAATAACTTTGTTTGTGTGAATAAATATTCGGAAGCTTCAATCTGAATAGTTTGTGGTAAAACTGATTTGGTAATTTTTTAAATAAATTACAACATGCCTATTTTGACGAAGAGCATTGTAGAATTATTGAAAGTTGGTATTTCTTTATTGTGAAGTGAACAAGTAAATAATAAAAACACTAGGTAGGTACTATGCCGAGTGCACACCGTCCGGTCCCGTGGCCGGAGCCTGAATCATTGATTACCGCGATTCAGCTCACGTGGCGATCCGTGACGTCACTCCGAATATTGCGCCAAACTTCTCCGCTCGTGTGTCTGCGGCTTCACGCGACGCGCGTTCCACGACTGCTCGGTGTTTAATTTTTAACATTAATAGTACTGGAATGTTGCCGGCTTGCTGTTCCGTACCTCGTAAGGAAAATATAGGATCACTTTCTCGTCCCTCTGTCCGAGGCAAGACCCTTAACGGGTGAAGGCATCTGCTCATAGATGGCGCCACTAGAAGAAGTATGTAATAGCTGGATCTTGCTCATAGATGACGCATATTTCTAGTGAAATATTTTATTTTCGGCGCATGCTTCGCAATGTCTTTATCCGCCTTAATATAAAGTGAACCTATGCTTGTACCAAGGTTCCTCAATGACCTTTGCCGTGCGATAGGTGATGTTTGTTCAATAAATAATATATGGTTTAGTCTAACCGATGGTGGACGGCGGACACTGAAAAATAAATCAATTGAAACAGGCTAGCGTACACTGAACTCGCCGGTAGCATAAAATATTTATATCTTCTGCGTTTATTTGTTTTAATGTCGAATTTGAGCGCAGATCTGTCGTCTATTCTGTACCGACACGCCGCGAGAACTGCCAATTTGTTTAAAAACATTTGAGGGAGAATCTCACCGTGACATTCTCCCACAGGAGACACACTAGACAGGCTGTGTCGAAATGGGAACGATAGTTTTGGTTTAAGTCACGAACAATAGACTTAAACCATCGTAAAACACGTTTTGTAATAAGCGGAAAAAAAGCTTGGTTATTCAGCTTCGGACGGCCTACGCGGCTACGCCGTAGCAGCGTAGAGCTCGTAGACATTTCGTAGGCCATGATTCGCGATATTATTATGACGGATGAATTTGATAGGACTTCAAGTCAACTTAGTTTATCAATTTATTTATTTATTTATTTATTTGTTAACATAGGTAAAGAAATACAGATGTTATGTTTGGTGAACAGAGCGCTATGCTATGCCAGGAGGCGTACAAATATGGTGTGCTTTAGCTGAGGATTACAAATCGTCAAAATATTTGAAAATCATGCATAATAGGTATACGGTATAAGAAAATTAATTGAAATTATTTATTACTACTGTAGTTATGTCAGACCTAAATGAGGAATTATTAAAATGTCAAAAAAAAAAAAAAAAAAAACTATGTCAAAGTAATTAAATGTCAAAATTATGTAATGTCAATATTATTAATAAAATTGAAATAAATTCTAAATTAATTCGTCATTTAAGTATTCGTCAATAGTGTAATAACATTTATCAATTAGGAACAATTTCATTTTTTTCTTAAATTGTGTAAAATTTAATTCTTTTATGTCGTCTGGAATTTTATTATAAATGTATGGAGCCATACCCAGGACACTTTTTTTTACTAATGCAGTTTTACATTTATAATTACTCAATGAATTTTTGTACTGACTACGAGTTGGAACATTTCGCACCATTGACATTTTTTCAAAAAGGTTGGTATTTGTTTTGACGAAGATACTAATTTCTAATATATATAACGCCGGTAGCGTAAGTATTTTTAATGACTTAAAGTACGGAGCACAGCTGTCATCTGTTTTCAGACCACACATGGCTCTAATGCACCTTTTTTGTGCCTTGAATAGTAATCCCTTATCCGGGGAATTACCCCAAAAAATAATTCCGTATCTTAGGAGTGAGGCTACTAGACCATGATAGGCAACGAGTAACGCGTCTATATTTACTTTTTTAGCCAATTGAAAAAGTGCATAGGATGATTTATTTATTTTTTTACATAACTGTTCTATATGAGCTTTCCAATTAAGGTTATTGTCAATATGGATACCTAAAAATACATTTACTTTTACTTCTTCTATTTTGTTGTGTGTGTTGTTGTCATTTTACTATGGCAGTGCTATCGTCTGCGAACAAAATCATTTGTTGCGATGTAACTTTTGGCAAATCATTTATGTAAATGAGAAATAAAAGTGGCCCAAGCACGCTACCTTGAGGCACTCCATACTTTATACTTCTGAATTTTGACACATACGTTCGTTCCATGTTGGATTTTGCGCACACTCTTGTAATTTCCGTACATTGCAATCTATTACTTAGATATGATTCTATTAGTTTTAAGATATTCCCTCTGATGCCATAGCAGTGCAATTTGTCTAGAAGGATCTTATGATTAACATAATCAAAAGCCTTAGTCATGTCTGTGTAAATAGCGCAAACAGGAGTTTTTTTATCTACAGCAGACATAACATTATTTAAAAGGTCGAAAATAGCCATGTTAATTGTTTTATTTCTCCGGAAACCGTTTTGTTCTTTGCAAAAAATATTATATTTCTGAAGATATTGATATAATGATTTGTAAATAACTTTTTCAAAAATTTTGGAAAAAATAGGAATTTTGGCTACTGGCCCGTAATTTTTCATAAGTTTCTTATCTTCCTTTTTGTGGAGCGGTTTTATTATGACTTTTTTCAAGCCTTCAGGATAGATAAATAATCTTCAATAAATATCAGAATTTACTACGATAAGACCGTAAAGAATTCCTAGTACCTTTCTCCACCATCTTCATTAGTATCTAACCACCATTACGTCTCACAAAGAAAGTGCCACAAAAGTAAGATTTTTTACTACCTACCACAATTTTTTTTCGTACTACAAAAAAAAGTTTTTATACTTGTAAACGTCGCCTAAACTGTCGTGACATTTGTTTGAAGGCCTCTCAACGACTTTATTAAAGTCTTGTATAACAAATAGGAAAACATTTTGCTATTCTGGTGAACTTGTGGGGACCTATTGACGAAAGGGTCGCCTATATTGCTGGTGGGCGTATCAATCACAGACCACAAACTTTTAGATCGATCCTCTGTGGGCGAGTACTCGTAGGTATGTTTTTGAAACGAAATTTGTTAAAGGTCAAATTATTTTTCATTTTCCGCGGTTTCACCCCCGTTGCTCGGCACCTAAGGGTTGTAGCGTAATGTTAAATAGCCTATTATAATAAAAAAAGTTTAAACGGATTAAATCGCGTATATTACAGTTTTTACAGAATTCGAAAATTTGAATAATATCGATTAAAAATAAATCTTGTGCGGGTAGATCGAGAATAATTTGTCTATAAATTAGCTGTCATGACGCCTACCACCTCAGTCGTCCTGCGACCACGAACACTGCAAAGTGTTCGAAACGTCAGGAAAATTCTGTAAAAACTGTAATATACGCAATTTAATCCGTTTAAACTTGTTTTATTATAATGTGTAATAATCGCGAAAACCTAAGACATTATTAAATGGCCTATACTATTCCTCACGAATCTGGCTATCATATACAAAAAGAATTTTTCGAATCCAATTGGTAGTTCCAGAGATTAGCGCGTTTAAATAAACAAACAAACTCTTCAGCTTTATTATATTACCTAGTAGTAGTTATACCCTCGGTTTCACTCCTGTTGCTGGGCTCCCAAGGGCCATAGCGTGATGATAAATAGCCTCATGAATCTGGTTATCATATACAAAAATATTTTTTCGGATCCGACTGGTAGTTCCAGGTGGGTGATTCTCGCGGGTTCGATATGATATCACCTTTGATATATATTGCAACAACTGTCAAAATGGTAGGGAATTTGACAGTTGTTGCAATATACAGGGTGGCAGGTTAGACAGTGGAAATATTTTAAGGGGTCATAGTACTCATCATTATGAACAACTTTTATTATGGGACCAACCCTGAAATCGCGAAAAAAAAATCAGCTGTTCCATACATTTTGTTGAGTTATGTGAACATAAATTTATGGAATAGCTGTTGTTTTTTTCACGATTTCAGGGTTGGTCCCATAGTAAAAGTTGTTTATAATGATGAGTACAATGACCCCTTAAAATATATTATTTCCACTGTCTAACCTGCCACCCTGTATATCGAAGGTGATAATCATATCGAACCCGCGAGAATCACCCACCAGAGATTAGCTCGTTCAAACATACAAACTTGCTTTAATATAAATTAGTATAAATAACCTGCAGCCTTTCTGTCATGGCAACTGCTTGTCAGTGAACTGTCGCCAAGGCTGCACGCGCTGCCAGCAAGCCCAATAAGAACATCGTAGCCAAGTTGACGACCTCGTAACGATCGCATAGCGAGCACGCATAGCAGTCTCCAGCATATTGCGTCATAGTTGACGTCACCATTCTTACGTCACAGTGTAAGGATAGCTCGCGGATAGCTATTTTGGAACAAAGCTATTTTGGGATAGCTTCTTGTATTAAATAACTAGCATTTTACGCCCGACTTCGTCCGCGTCATCCACAGGAACTGTGCATTTTTTCGGGATAAAAAGTAGTCTACAGTCAAAGATAATAACTACGCGCGTAGTCTACGTGCAGATGCCTCATCTTATACAATACGTGACCGCCGTAACGCGGGCTATCTTCGGGCTTATACATTTTTTTGCTTTAAAAATATTTTTCATGGTCTATTTTTCCATGTTCTGAATTTTACACACACTTCAATAACCAATCGATACATGTATCGCCATCTATCAAGAGTTATTTGAACAAATGTTCCTTTGTTCCTGATGAGACCCCGTGCTATAAAGTTCTTAGGTATAATGTAGCTTTCTATTAGTGAGAGAATTTTCAGAATCAGATCAGTAGGACCGGAAATTACCCTCCAGGATCTATCTTAATATTACAAAGAAGAGTGTAAATTTTGTTATTTTTACACAAAAAATAGGTGGGTAGGTTACATACCTACATATTTTTTTGTTATTTTTACACATACTCACAAAATTTACACTCTTCTTTGTAATATTAAGATAGATCCTGGAGGGTAATCTCCTGTATAGATCCTGGGTTCCGAACCTGGGGGTAATTACCCCCTCGGGGGTAAAACAGTTATTCTGCGGGGCTAATAAGGCTGGTAATAGATAACAAATTTTATAATCAATAATTAAATGCCTAACATTAAAAAGCTTGCAAATACAAGGTACAATTATAGTACAGTTATTTGACAAATGTCTAAGAATATAGCTCACACGCGTTTGGAAGATAGGTCAATTCTCAAGCCAACCTGACGTCAGAATGGCTTGAGTATAACACTATGCGTTTATTATTCAATTGCTTGAGGTACAATTCCTCTATGCATAGGTACAATTAGGTACAATTTTAGTACAATTATTTGGCATACATTTCGTGACCATTCAGACACCTCTCAAGCGGTCCTGACACATACCAACATTCACACTGCATCATCATTTATTCATCAACTTTTTGTGCAATTTATTATGATTATTAAAGATTAATAAGTATTTTCATCTGATAACATTTTAAGGGGGGTAAAATGAGTTTCCCTAATAGGTCATAGGGGTAACAAGATTAGAGGTTAGGAACTGCTGGTATAGATAGACGTTGCCTACGAATCTTATTGCGGTTGACAGCTCCTAGAAATCCTCTTCTCTCTCAATAAGAATTGGAAATTATGTCGTCAATATGTTAAAGGAAGCGGTGGCAGGGTGAGGGGAAACTGTACACACGGCTACACATCAAGCTATACTTTCCCAGTTTACACTGACCTCTCACTGTAAGGAAATCCTATACAATGCGAGATCAGCTTATACTGGAAATGTATAGCTTGCTCTGTAGCCGTGCGTACAATAAAATAGTAACAAAATTATAAATAATTCCGTTTTACTTGTGTCATATGTATTCGCTTATTCAAATGTTTATTATTATAAATATTTTATTGTATCGGCTTTCCCTCCCCACTTGTCAAAATTTGTCCCGTGCGGGAATCGAACCCGCGACATGTCGCACAGCAGCCGATCTCTCATCCACTGCGCCAACCGTGCTGCCGCACAAAAATGATGATAGTGAAAATGAATTTATTGTAATCATTGTTACAATTCAGATAAAAATTATAAATTATTTTTAAATGTGACACTGGACAGCTGAGTTTATTAATAACATTTGTTATTTTTATGTTAAAAACTGACTAATTAATGTGAATTAGTTTTATAAGTACAATTGAGTAGATTTTTGAGCACAAAAATATTTCTTAAAACATACTGTATCACCAAAAACCACACTAATAAATGATTTGATGAAAAAAAGCAAAGTATACACTTTAATTAGAATTGTAATTAAAAATATTCACGTGAATAATTTGTTTTAGCACAATACAAGCGACCCTGCTATGAAGAAAACTCTGCAGAGGGCGTCAACCCCACACCTTTATTAGAATGCAAAGATAAGACGCGGTTACTGCTGTTACATTTTATGGTTTATATTAATTTACTGCACTATTGTATAGTTAATAATGTCTTAGGTTTTCGCGATTATTACACATTATAATAAAACAAGTTTAAACGGATTAATCGCGTATATTACAGAGTTTTCCTGACGTTTCGAACACTTTGCAGCGTTCGTGGTCGCAGGACGACCAGTCGTCCTGCGACCACGAAAACTCTGTAATATACGCGATTAATCCGTTTAAACTTGTTTTATTATAATATTGTATAGTTTAATATTTTGTAATTTGTAGAATATAACCAGGTGTATACTTAATTAAAATAATTAACTCCCACAGTACTATCTACATTCTCGTAAATGTACTATTTGATACCTTATAATTAAGTTACTTATTAGTAAAAACTGTTAGAAATATTATAAGCTATACATATATGATTGATGCCCGATTGTCAAGGTGACATGTTGAAATTTTCACTGCAATATTTTAATAAATTATAAATATTATATACATACACCGAATACAGTGATACAGTGATACAGTGTTTTCTGAAGGAACCTTTGTTGTAGTCTGATTGCTTTTTATGTCGTATATTCCTCAACAAAACAAGCATCGTACAAGTTATCCTTAAACCACGTACCTACTTACCTGTTTTATACACACAAGAACCTTCGTCATAAATTATATCTTCAGCTCAACTCGGAATTTAAGGAGCTCATTTCAAATATTGCACCAAGATAGTACGTAGACAACGACAATAATCTGATGATCAAGGAGGCCGCGCTGCACACGCGCGGTGCCGCGGCGCCCTAGGCCCGCGCGTCTGCGCCACAGTCGGCAAGTTGTCACCAGCTGTCACTAAGTGACACAGCAGTTTGACTTTTTTTTTGGAAAAATAATAATTTATATTCTTGTTGCTTTCGTTTTCTAGTGTTTTTATGTGTGTAAATAAGTGTAAATAATATGTAATTTTTTTTGTTTCCTACTGTGTATTGTGCGAGTCTTTTAGGTAAGCGTATTTTTATATAATATATGATTAATGCCGGCTGTAGCGACGCCGGAATTATTAGTGCCAGTCAACCTGCCACATCGCTTGATGTCCAGGTAAGATGTCCCCATTGCTCCCAGGCACGCTTCTTTAAAGGTGAACGGGGGCTTCGAATACACTATGGCAAGGTTCACAAACCTCATAGTGTACCTCTTTGCCCCCCCCCAACTACAATACCTTCAGAACAGGATCTATGGAAAACTCTTTCCAATTTAAAAAATACTACCCCTGTTTTAAAGCGAGTTCCCCGGGGCGCAAGGCGGTCTGTTGCTCTAGCTTTGACGCGATGTCTCCGCCTTGTGACCCAGGAGAATTCTTATAGCGCCTGGGAGCAACTACTCACCTTCCCTTATAGGATATTACATGTTCAAAAAAATTTGGCAACAAAAAAAACATTGACAAACCAAATTAAAGACAACTGCAACAATTCGACTCTTATTTTAGATCCAAAATTACCTGATTTCAGTAAAAATTCTCGACGAGGCTTATGTTCATATGTAGAATCTAAAATAAGTGAAGGTGATATCAGGGGAGCGGCCAGGCTACTTTTCAGTAGCGATGTGGTGGCGCCATACTCTCCAGAAACTCTTTCAGCCCTGGAGAGCAAACATCCAGCGCCTGCGGTTGGTCTCACATTTCCCGACCCTCCCCTCCCTCCCGATCCGAATTCAACTCCCTTTAATGTTTCTGCCCCCCAGCTGACTGCAGCCGTGAGCTCCTTTAGAAGTGGTTCCGCCGGCGGCCTCGACGGCCTGACTCCTCAGCATTTAAAAGATTTATTGAGTTCAGGCGCCGGGGAAGCTGGTGAGTCGCTTTTGAAGGAGCTTGCGGCTCTAATTAACTTGATGCTCAACGGCGGTGTGAATGATGCCGTCGTCGATGTCTTGTACGGGGCCAACTTATGCGCCCTGCGCAAGAGGGACGGCGGCATTCGTCCTATTGCCGTTGGGTGCACCTACAGGCGTACGGCAGCCAAAATATGCTGTAAATTATATAGCGAAATCTTGACAAATAAGTTCCAGCCCCTACAGCTTGGCTTTGGATCCAAAGGGGGCTGCGAGGCTGCCGTACATGCCCTTTCCAGTTTTTTAAATGCCGGGAAAGGTGAGATCATCCTCAAGGTTGACGTTAAGAACGCATTCAATACCGTTAACAGGGACACTTTGTTGGCCGAAGTAAAAAAGGAGTTACCAGAAATTTTTGGTTTCATGTGGCAGTGCTATAGGCACCCTTCAAAATTATTATATAAAGATAACGTTTTGGAATCTGCAGTCGGATGCCAACAAGGGGATCCTCTCGGGCCAGTCATTTTCAGTCTAGCTATCCATCCCATAATACAAAAACTAAATTCAAAATTTAATGTGTGGTATTTAGATGATGGAACACTAGGAGGTGACGTAGACACCGTTCTAAAAGATTTTCAGTTCCTAAAGCAACAGTTCCAATCTATCGGCCTTGAGCTCAACAACTCCAAATGCGAAATTTACCTTTGTGACAATACCGACAGACAATCAACTATACAGAAGTTCAATTCAATAGCCCCAGATATTAAAGTTTTGGATAACAGTTCACTGCACCTCCTAGGTTCCCCAATTTTAGAAGACAGTTTTTCAGCATTCGTCGATGATAAAATTAAACATTTTAACGATATTTCGGATAGACTTTCTAAAATTAATTTACACTCTGCATTCACACTTATCAGATATTGCTGTTTCGGTCCAAATTTTATGTATTTTCTCCGCTCTTCCTCTTTATGGAAGCAGCCATACCTTTTAGACAAAATTGATCATATTATTCGAAGTACCCTTACATCAATTTTAAATGTGGCATTGGACGACCGCGCGTGGCTGCAAGCCACACTACCCATTCGTTTTGGTGGGCTCGGCGTCCGCAAAATTTCTAGTGTAAGTTTACCGGCGTTCCTGTCCTCGGTCCACAGCACCGAAGAGTTAACCACAAAAATCTTAGCCTCTTCTCAGGTTGACTCTGACGTGCCGTGTGTGTCCGATGCGGTGAACGCCTGGAAAGTGGCTTGCCCGGATACGGTTCAGCCAGAGAACCCGTCTTCCCAGAGACAGTGGGATGAGCCGCTCTGTAGGTTGGTACGGTATAATCTTATTAATACGTCCACCAATACTGCAGAGCGTGCCCGCCTGCTGGCTGTGGGTGAATGGGAATCGGGCCTCTGGCTTCAGGCACTACCGTCACCCAACATAGGCACTATGCTGAGTGACACCACATTCCGGCTCGCTACATGTTTGCGTTTGGGGGCTCCTTGCGGGGCTCCGCATCGCTGTCAGTGCGGTGAAGGAGTCGACTGCCTCGGACACCATGGCCTATCCTGCAGCAAAAGTGCTGGCCGGATGGCACGGCACGCCAGCATTAACGACATCATCCGTCGGGCTCTTGTCACCGCCGGGGTGCCAGCTGTTTTAGAACCTAATGGCCTGGCTCGCGACGATGGGAAGAGACCAGACGGAATGACCTTAATGCCCTGGAAGTTGGGTAGGCCTTTGGTGTGGGATGCAACCTGTGTCGACACCCTCGCGCCATCCCATCTTCCTAGCACGGCGTGCTGCGTTGGAGCGGCTGCTGCAGGTGCAGAAAACCTCAAACGGCGCAAATATAACAACCTTATTGGTAGCTATTTGTTTGAGCCGTTTGGGGTTGAAACACTAGGGCCGTGGGGTCCGAGTGCTCATCGAGTATTTCGGGACATCGCCAAGCGGTTGGTCGACTCCACACGGGACCAGAGAGCTGGCCTTTTTTTAGCCCAAAGAATTAGCATTGCCATCCAGCGTGGCAATGCCGCCAGTCTTTTGGGCACTTTTCCCGCTGACAGCGATGCGGACGAATTTTTTGATGCCCTATGAGCTTTTTTATTTTATTTTTTATACCTACTTGTACATAGTATAAATAATTTAAGTTGCTATTAATAATATAATTATGTTTGAGAGCAAATTAGCTATACATATTAACAAATATAATTATTTAGATCGCAAGAATATCATTATCTGAAAATCCAAAACGTATCATACAAAATTGAAAAATAAAACTCTTTATAAGCGCTATCTCTGTAATTTTCTCATTAATAAACCAGATGCTTTTAAAGTACTATCTATCCTTGTCATTTTCATATCGATAAAGTGAGAAGGCACGTAAAGTATAAATCTACGCTATACTATATAGTATAGCGCGCCATACAAAGCCATACGCCATACAGCCATATATGCACATTGTGAACGTGTCCATAACAATGTATGGTGCGCGATATTGACGAGCTATATGCTATAATTCTATATAGTATAGCGTAGTCTGAAAACAGCTTTAAGTATGGGGACGAATGTAAAATGTTCATGAATAAGCCGAATTAATGACGTTTTCACAAAACAAACATTGATATTTATGACATATCGCTCCTTTAGAATTGAAGTGGCCTAATCCAAAATTCTTGTTTTTTGGTAAACGCCAAAAAATACATCTTGATAAGTCTTTATGTCATTTTCTTAAAATTTTTAGTTATGCCACTTCAATTCTAAAGGTGCGAATATGTATTTACAGTACACTGCTATATTTATGTTCTGTACCCCTATCATGAGTTTTTTTGACGTATAGTTTCGTTAACGTAAGCATATTTTGAATTTAAAATACAGCAGTCCTGGAACATTTTGATAAAATTTTATACAATTTGCACATTTTAAAAAATACAGAGAAATTAATTAAGTATTTAATTTATATAAATATTGTGTAACAAACGTGTATTTTGAATTCAAAATATGCTTACGTTAACGATACTACACGTCAAAAAAACTCATGATCGGGGTACTGTTCACAAATAACTGAAGCATCATGCTGTCATCCGTCACTCGTTCCCTCTATTACCGAACAATCAAAACATACAATGGTGATAGTTTATTTTTGTAAAATCCCGGCGTCGTACCGCAGTCCCGCGGTCCCGTTGCATACGCAGTGTTGTTTTAGAGGGTTAGCACGCGAGGGTTGGGGACCGCTAACTTTAGTTCTTGGACTAGCTTTGTGATGAGATTGCGGTTGGGTTGTTGGTTATTTGGATTTTTTTATGTCTGAACAGTACTTTTTTATTGCTTCTAGTTTTGAGTTGTACTTAAATCAAAGTTAGTGAGCGCGTCTGGCTGTATGCTGTATAATTTATCAAGCTCTACTGAAAAAAATGATATGAAATTGAATGTAGGTATCTATTACTTTTATGCCGACTCCTATTTTTTACCGACGGCTGTAGATTAAAACTAGATAAAAAATGACACTTTTAACAACTGATTAAATATACAACTATCCTTGTCATTTCTATAACAATGAATCGAGTTGGCAAATTGACTTTAGAGCTATTTAAGTTAAATTAATAACGTTTAATCGTCGTTTATAAGTAAGTTGGTAATAGCACAGATAATACAATACTATACGTACAGATGCCTTATCTCATACAAAAAAAATGTGACCGATTTAGCGCGGGCTATCTTCGGGCTACACATTTTTCCGTGCTTAAACCATTTTTCAAAATTTGAACAAATATTTTTTATGATGTATTTTTTCATGTTCACAATTTTACACAAACTTCAATAACAAATCGATACATATAACGCCATCTATTATGAGTTATTTCAACAAATGTTACTTTGTTCCTGATGAGACCCCGTGGTAATAGTATAGAAGCATTTACACGTGTAACTGTTTCTTGAATGCTTTCGAAGCAAAAATATTCTTTTATGGATTTTTTTTAAACGTTAGCTAGCATTTTATGCAAAAGGGTTCTATCACAATGTGCTTCGTAAGACCAGAGAGTCATTAACGACTTGACAGTGCAACTTTTTAGAACACATGATTTTTTTGCTGACGAACCTCTTTCGAACGTTAATTTGTGCTCATACTCGTGCTTTACTCCCTGTTGTCCGCGACTCCGTCCGCGTAGATTTTTGTATCCCGTGGGAATTCCGTAAAATTTCATATCTACTGAAAGATGTATGAGATTAACACAAAAAAATCGTGTATGTTCCATTTAGATAATTGAACATACACGATTTTTTTGTTTTAATCCCTAAAATTTTCATTGAAATGCGTTGAGCCGCAGGAATTCCTTATATTACGTAGAATGAGCACTAAAATTGACCACCGGTGGGAAATCCCGTGGAGCACACAGATAGTAATCTAATTATTAAAAGCGTATCAAAAATAGTCATAAGTCGAATATAAAATTCGTATATTTATATAAGACTATAAAAGTCGTATTTGTGATAACACGTAGGCCGAAACAGCGAGACGGTCGCCATACAATCAGTAAATCAAACAATAAAATATACGATAGATATTAATTCTTATTTACTACCGAAAATTATTTTAGGTCTACGCCGTAGCAGCGTAGAGGTCGTCGACATCGCGTAGCACACATCTGGCTATGTTAACCCTAAACTGACTGTTTGTGTAAATTATAACAGATAATTTATATGATGAATCGTATATAATAAATATTTTATATATTATTACTTTTACGTTAATACATTTTATTCGTTGCTGAATAGATATTATATACAATAATGTATTTTTAACGAGCCCACTGAGCTCAGTGTGGGATTCTAACTCTTGTCAAAATATAATTTAACATTTATGATAAAAAGATACGCGAAAAGAAATTGGAATTCATACGTATGAATAAAATAAATGTCAATGAATATAATTTATTTTGTTCGATGTATCGTAGACATCAGATTTTTGTATTACATTTAATTTTGAATACTTTAAGGCTGTGTATAAAACTTTCCTTTATGTATTTTAATCAAAGTTAAGGCTACTGTATTATTGTGATCTTACATTGTAATAATCTGATGATATACCTCAGCGTACTCAATCAAAGCAAAAAATCTTTTCGCTACGCAATGCGCAAATCTGAAAGGGTTTCAATAATAAAATTACGTTGAACCTATTTGAGATTATTGGATATCCTTTCACAAGCAAATATAGTTTCGTTAAAAGGTAGTACATTCCTACAAAATACAGACTTAAAACATGTCTGAGAGTTAGTGAAATAAAAACTGGAGTCTTCTTTTGCTAAATGTGTTATGTTTTGTTAAAAGTCATAGAACAAAAGAAAAGAAAATTAACTCATACCGACACGAAGCAGCAGCAAAGGACTAAGCCGTCACTCACGGGCGCTTTTTCACGGGAGCTTTTTAACGCTGATTAAAAAGCGCCCGCGTGCATATGATAACAAAAACCGGGCAAGAGCGTGTCGGACTACGCTCAATCTAGGGTTCCGTAGCAAGAAGTATTTCAGTCTTCCGACTACCAACATAAGTTATTGTTGCGGTTGGCAAACTCAAAACTGAAAATAGTGAATATTCCAAAAAGTTATTGACGTATCGTGTTTAAACCAATTTTAATCGAAAGTATTTATTAAATACTATATGCTTGATTTTTTTTCAGATTATTGGATAAAGGGGTTGGAAAACTACAGGGGGGGGGGAAACATTGATAACGACTTTCGGCTCGTAGTTCACTAAATATGCACTCAAATAAAAAAAAATCATTTAGAAACCTCTATGTTATTTTTAAAGACCTATCCAACGATATCCCACACAAAGGGGTGCGCGTAAATATTTTTTTGTTCATCCCTCAGTTCCATGTATGGGGGCCACCCCTAATTACTTCATTTTTTTTAATTTCATTACAGGCCTTTATGGCGGCTTACAGAAGACATCTAACTGCGAAGTTTCATACAGAATGATTATGAACTGTAGATTTGACGAGAGTGTGACAGTCGGACAGACGGACAGGATGAAACTATAAGGGTTCCTAGTTTTACTACGGAACCCTAAACATGAACAGTATTCGAAAAATGCCTAACTTTAGAACAATTTTGGCAAAAGGTATTTTGAATAGCACATTTTTGTCTAGATGCCTGAGTTTACACAAAAGGTCAGCTCAACCCGGGAATATTATAGGTAGTTCTATTTCGGACTCAGGCCGCACGCTAAGGGTTGATCTTCGTTGCTGTTATGTGGTTGAAATTGAAAAGGTTATGTTTAGGGGTCAATAGATTTAGCTTGATTAGTGAAAGTAACAAGACACTGAAAAGAATGTATGTCTTGTACAAAATATCTCCTAGTTCCTAAAGTATATGTATTGTTAATTCTTAACGGGTGAAATATCATTCTCTACTGAAAGAATGTAAGTAGAAATTAAAATTAAATAAAAATAAATAATGATGATGATACCAGTACATAGTGATTTAATTATTAATTAAATCGTTTTTCCGGTTTATGCATAATGCGCATTTACATATACTAAACTTTTACTCCCACATAATTAATGCACAGTAGCGCGCCAGACGGGAATGGACACCAATTTGCCACCATACTACCTCCTACGTGTCTACGTGCTACGCCGCTACGCCGTAGGGGCTACGAGAGCTACGCATTCGTAGCGATGATTTATGACTGGCTATACCTTTGCGAGGAATGCTCGGAGGCTGTATATTATTATATAAAGGCTCCACAAAGGAAAAGTAACGACTTGTATAAAAGAATAGAAAGGACTTACAAGAAATAGGTACGATTAAGCGGTTTCCTTTTATAAAAATTAGGTCCTTATTTTTTGGTAAAATTTTATCCTGCTTTGTACTACCTATATTGTATAGTTTTATATACGACAAAATATTTTGTATTATATCTATGCTTTACTCAAAAAAATGCACGTTTATTTCAGGTAATCGACGTTGAACGGTGAAGTTATCTCGGTAAGTCTCTAACAGTTGTGTACTTTTTCAGGAGTATTTCCATTTACTTTTTCTGTATTTAATTATATTATTACTTATATCACGAAGTCGCATCAGGAACAAAGGAACATTTATTCAAATAACTCATAATAGATGGCGTTATATGTAACGAATTGCTATTAAAGTTTGTTTAAAATCAGAACATGAAAAAATAGATATAAATATTTTATTACATTTTTTTAAAAAATCCTTTAAGCACGAAAAAATGCATAGCCCGAATATAGCCCGCGTTAGGGTCACGTTTATTTGTATGAGACGAGGCACCTGTACGCGTAGTATTATATTATCTGTGCTTATATTTTATCTCTATTATTTATAGAAGCTGAAAAGTTTAAAGATACTGTTTTTCACTGTCGGAATCTTTTCTTGGATAAAGTTGTTCGTTTCCGAAACAATTTAACTTTGGTTGGGACACGTCGAGCGTGACAGTTTTTGTCGGTCACCCTCCGATAGACGCAGGGGAGGGGGAGGATCTAACGGGATTTGGTTACCGCTTAAAATAACCTCGTATCTTCGCGCTAGGTGTTAAAAGACAATGCCGGGGGGCCGTATCAATTTGTGCCGCGGAGTGTCACAACCTCAGGTCATAGAAACAAGGAGATATGCCATCATAGCAAATTAGTACCGGAACAACTGATGCCACTTTTAGTACATTTTTCGACACAATTACGCGCATAATTAAGCGCTCCTTGTGAATAAGATCTCCCACGCATTGAACATTCCACACACCCTCAATCTAACACTGTTAATCGTCACTCAACACTAGCACTAAACTAAAACACTGTATTTATACCATCGATCGTGTTCGGTTCGTCGCCAGCGCGTACGTTTAATTTGCTCAAACTCAGGCATCAAGCTCGATAGCGCCTTGGCACATCTCCCTTGTTTCTATGATCTGAGGTCACAACCAAACTTCTATTTATCTATACTAATATTATAAAGAGGAAAGATTTTTTTGTTTGTTTGTACCGAATAACTACTGGACCGATTTTGAAAATTCTTTCACTAATAGAAAGCTACATTATCACTGAGTAACATAGGCTACTTTTTATCCCGAAAAAATGCACAGATCCTGTGGGACACGCGGACGAAGTCGCGGGCGAAGTGCTAGTACTATTATAAAATTGTAAAAGAGCCGTGTCTGTACATTGAAGATATTCCAGAAAAAACAGTCGGGATAGGGTACTGGGACGTAACTATACCCGAAAAGATATTTTTTTAAAGTTTTTGTCTGTTTGTGCGCGCATCACGCAAAAAGTACTGAACGGAATTTGATGTGGTTTTCACAGTTCGATAGCTTGGGGTCCAACATAAAATCTAAGCCAGGTTTCATCTGATTCCGATGGTATAAACCAGAGATACAGCTTGATCTCTTGGTAGTACTAGCCACCCTACACTACGGAGGTCATTTAAACTGGTCATTCATTGTAGTCCACGCGGACGGAGTCGCGGGCAAAAGTAGTAGTTCATGAAATTACTCGTTTTATACTTAATCAGTTTTATTTCATTTGTAATGAGAAAGAGTCCGGGTTACTGACATAAGCACTAACTATAGACTTCCAATAAGTTATTTTCTTGAACTTAACCTCAAAATATTAGGTAGGTAAATTACAAATAAATACAAATTGCGGAGCTCCATCTAAAAAATAGTTAGCAATATAGAATTGCATTTAATCCTCCTCCAAATACACTAATTTTGGTCGTAACATAAAGACTTCAGTTTGGTACGGGGCTCCCTACATATGGACCGGAATTGTTCTTTGGTTGAATAATTTTGCGATCCGAAAGTTGTGAAGATAAGCCTAAATAGAATAAAGAATAGATTAGCCTAAATTCATTTTTGGCATTGGGCCAATAATGTTTCGAAACAGTCTTAATATTAAGCTACCATATTGAATAGTAAAACTAAAAGTCAAATAAATGACCTAAGAAAAAAAAATCATTCTTTTTAATCTGTGGTATCTTTTATTTTTGCGACATAGGTGCTGCTTAAATATGTTAAAAAAACAGTTATAATATTTACTATCCACCTATAAAGTGTACCATAATAAAACTCCCGTCCGCGGCTTTATTACCCCATGAATAATTCCTTTTATTTTGCACCTTTGATGTCACCGCCGATGATTACGGCTTCATAAATAAAACATGCATCTTTTGTCTCTTTCGTAATTGTAGCAGCGCGTGTTTGTGGCGCATTCGCACTTGTTAATTAATTTCCTTTGCAAGTACGGATACTTTGGAAGTACGGATGTACAAGAAAATTGAGTTTGTATCGTGTTATATTCAACACATAATGAACGAATGAATGAATGAAATCATTTTATTTTCAGACTGTGGATCCATAATATTGTTAGTAATACTTAAAACTAATTTTAAAAAATAAAACTCAATAAAGAAACTTAAAAAAAAAGAAATACGCTAGCTGTTTTTGTTTCGTTGAATACGGATGCGCAGGGAAACTAACCCTCGGTTTTATTTTCTAAAAGCTTCATAAAAAAATAAATTGCTTTTATTGTTTCTCAAACATTGCATAGTTACTTATATGAAAATGAGGTAACCCCAGTAAGTTATAAAATACTTGTGTTGGGACTACAAACTACTACTACTACTCATAATAAATGAAGTCTAAATATAATTAGTTGACTAAATAACAAAATGTTAATTGACATTGTGGAACAGATTAAATAGGTATTATTTAAAAAAAACAAACAGCTCAAATACCTAATAACCTGACCCACAATAAAGACGAATTTAACTACTCCTTATAAGTTGCAGAGCGTGCAAAGAAATAGACACACAAACATACATTTTTACTCGATCGCCCCAGACAGATGAAGTCAGGGTAACGTTTTGGATTGTATGTATGTATGTAAAATAGCTTGAGAAACTTTTAGCTTTATATCTTAAACAAATCCTAAACTTAAACGGCCGTACCACAAAAAAGATAAACACGCGTTCAACACGAATGCTACCAAAAATAATATGCACATATTAAATATTTCCACTGTCTAACCTGCCACCCTGTATATACAATACAATTATTTAGTTAATACAGTGTAACGTTAGGGCAATTACGACGTGAAATAACGATAGTCGTACATAATGGCGCTGTGTCCACTGCGGCGGAATGAAAATGTACTAATGACTCTTACGGCCGTACCACAGAAAGATAAACATCTGTTCAACACACGTTCAACACGAATGCTACCAAAAATAATAGTCAATTGTTTTAGCACTAACTTGTCTAAAACAAGTGTGTATTATTTTAGGTAGCATTCGCGTTTAACACATGTTAATCTTTTTTGTGGTAAGGGTGAAAATGTAATAAACGATTGTCAAAGATATTCCTTATGACAACCGGGACCGACTGCTTAACGTGCTCTCCGAGGCACGGAGGGGTCTCGATGTGTAAAGAACGGTCACCCATCCAAGGACTGACCGCAGCTTAACCTCGCAGATCGATCGATCAGCGTGGCCGTCATTTAGCAATGACCCCTTTAAATATTTCCACTGTCTAAACTGCCACCCTGTATACATAATAAATACAGACGAATTTCGATTTATTCAACGTTGCTAATTGTTAACCATGGAGTTTCTTGTTCGTTCTTCTCCATGGATAGGAACGTACGTTTTGGAACGGACAACTAGCTTCAACTAACGGACAAACCGACTGACAACTATTGTAATATTGTTTAACATTTCAAAAGTGCCTGTAAATGGTCTAATTGATATAAATGTTTTTGACTTTGACTTTGACTTTGTTAAAATTGGTAGATACACGTTGTGACCGTTTGTTTAAGTAAATTATACAATTACTCATGTTAGCTTTGTTTTATATCTCACTAGCTGTTGCCCGCGACTTCGTCTGCGTGTATTGATATTAATAGTAGCAGTGGCGAAGGGTCCCTACAATACGATTCCTACCGGCTTCCCTTTGAAAAATAGCACAGACAGTATTGCCTACTTTTGTTAATTAGCTTTTCGTGGTATGCATTTGTAGGTCGGCTTACCTCTTACAAAAACTGACCCTTCGCCACTGAAAAGTAGCCTATGTGCTTCTCCAGGGCTCCAGCTTGCTATAGCATTGTGTCATAATTGTGACAGAATGGTCTCATATCGACATCGTTATTGTTGGTTTTGTCAGTTATTTGGGGGATGGAGGAACGAGGTGGAATGTCCCTCCATTGAAAAGGGAGGATCCTCCTACCAGACCGGGTGTTATGGTCTGGCGGGCCACGGCCCCCCGACAGTTGATGTCGTCTATATCGTCGTCGTATAATATGCAAATCGCTGTGAAAACTCTGCTAGCGCGATGTAGGATTCAGCCAATTGTCGTCATGTAGTGACATTCACTGTTAGCTGTCTAGCTGTGATGGTAGTCTTCGCTGTTGTCGGCAGATGTCGCTACAGTTATGTTGTGACGAGACCATCGTGACATAATTATAAGGACAATTGTAATAGCAGGCTTGGGGTCGAGGTCCCAGGCTACCTGTTTGTCAAATTTCATCCAAATTCGTCCAGCCGTGTCACTTTGAAGGAGTAATAAACACACACTTATTTGTGTGATAGATAGTTTTTGCTGAGAATACTTATTTATCACATTAAATAACCATCGTGTTCAATATTGATCAATTTACTCAATGCGTCTAAAGGCCAAGTTCACCAACAAGACAACAGTTCATTAAATTGAAAACGGTCGTTTAACAAGACTTTTCTAAATGCCCAAGTCATGTTAAACGGCCGTTTAACAAGACTTTTCTAAATGCCCAAGTCATGTTAAACGGCCGTTTAACAAGACTTTTCTAAATGCCCAAGTCATGTTAAACGGCCGTTTAACAAGACTTTTCTAAATGCCCAAGTCATGTTAAACGGCCGTTTAAAAAGACTTTTCTAAATGCCCAAGTCATGTTAAACGGCCGTTTAACAAGACTTTTCTAAATGCCCAAGTCATGTTAAACGGCCGTTTAACAAGACTTTTCTAAATGCCCAAGTCATGTTAAACGGCCGTTTAACAAGACTTTTCTAAATGCCCAAGTCATGTTAAACGGCCGTTTAACAAGACCTTTCTAAATGCCCAAGTCATGTTAAACGGCCGTTTAACAAGACTTTTCTAAATGCCCAAGTCATGTTAAACGGCCGTTTAACAAGACTTTTCCAAAGGCCCAAGTCATGTTAAACGGCCGTTTAACAAGACTTTTCTAAATGCCCAAGTCATGTTAAACGGCCGTTTAACAAGACTTTTCTAAATGCCCAAGTCATGTTAAACGGCCGTTTAACAAGACTTTTCCAAAGGCCCAAGTCATGTTAAACGGCCGTTTTCAATTTATTGGATTGTTAACTTATCGGTGAACTTGGCTCTAAAATATAATCTATTTACCGTCTGAATACTGGCTACAAAATGTCTAATCGATCAAGGTCTATGAAACAAACCCATAAATTCTGGTAATACGAATTGCTACTTCATCAATGCAAACTTGATCAATCATCCCAAAACCACAAGGGATTTACATACCTTATTACACTTACCAGTATCAACCTTACTGCTAAAGAAATAAGGTTGAAAATAATTTCTTGAATAGATTGTAGATTTAGGCACCCTTACAAGAAAGGCGTGTGTGAAAAGGACAAGATAGATAGGTTGCACAATTTGAAGACGTGTTGAAATACTCTAGGGATGAGAAGAAATGTTGGTGAGACAGAGTTATTTTTAAAACCGACTTTAAAACCACGATAGAAAAGGGTTTTGTCTACAGAAGAAAAGACAAAGCGACAGATTGTAAATAGATTTCTATCGTTTTATGCATATAATGAAGTGAAGAAATATCTCTATTCTTCAGTAAACAAAATTCTAATAAACTAAGCACGGGTCGCTGCGTGCGCGCGCTTAGGAGATAACGATTTGATAGAAAGAACTTTGCTAATTTTTTCGTAGAATAGAGATACTTTATTTTAATTTTCATCTATTTTCACGCAGAAGAATTCGCTGGCAACAGCTAGTACCTAATAAATGGAACATTCTCAGATAAGTCTCACTACATGGCCGATTTGGGTGGCACATTAGCATAAGCATGCATGCATAGCATAATCGGCCTATAATGTTCCCACTGCTGGGACACAGGCCTCCTCTGTGAGAGGGAGTGGGCCGTAGTCCACCACGCGGGCCCAGTGCGGGTTGGTGGACGTCACATGTCTTCGAATTTTTGGTTCTAGGACATGCCGGTTTCCTCACGATGTTTTCCTTCACTGTTAAAGCAAGTGATAATTAATTTCTAATACGCACATGACTTCGAAAAGTCAGCGGTGCGTGCCTCAGGATTGAACTCGAACCATTCGCCGTGGGAGGCACATGGTTAATCCACTAGGCTATCACTGCACTATATTCACTATAGATTTCGGTGGCACATTAATTTTGTTTAATTTGGTCATTTTAACAGAAAATATCAAATGTAGATATAATTAAGACAATATTGGTAGAAGAGGGTACAGATATTTCCTTTAAAATGTCTTAGTTAATCAGAGAAAATTGTGCCACTGAAATCAACCAAACAATGGGACACCTGAGAATGACCCAAATCATCGACTTTTGCTGTATACCTACTAATATTATCAATTAAAAACACTCACCAATATATTTACATAACATATGAAACATAACAAGTCACCTCGTCACCCACAAACACATTCGACACAAACACATCGCTATTTATTTAGCGGTTCATCTATTGACTTTACGTCGACATATTGTTTATTTACACCTGTCACCCTGCCAGGCTTCTGTGTAAAGCCCCGTATTCACGGTAAACAAATATTGCATCACATTGTTGCAGCAACGTGTTTCTGTGTTGCTAGAAACATGCTGCTGACAACACAATGTTCAGTGGCCAAGAAAAGTTGAAAAAAAAACTTTGTTTTCAGCAACATTTGAAGTTGCTATCAACAATGTTGCTCAACATTTGTTTACCATGAATACGGGGCTTTACATGTACAAATACGGCTACTGTGGACTCAATTACCTATTTTAATGGCCGAATAATGTATAGAAAGCCAGATACTGTCCCGCCATTTTCGCGAACTTCAGTCCAACTTAGATTATCTGTATTATACAATATTTGATATTAAAGTACCCAAATGTCCTCTCTGATGGTAATGTTCGTCGGGTCGTTGAGCTCCCTAAGCCTGAGTTGAGCTACCACGATACCCGGCACATGCGTGCACAGTCAGGTCAGGTCCACTCAAATCTGTATGGCTCTTTCCTCTAAAGGCCATTTCAGACTAACCTGCATGGTTCTTACACAATTTATCTTAATTGTCTGGACTTTAAAAGAGACATCAACCTTTGAGTTTGTTTCGGTGTTTCTTCTCAAAGTTAGTCATACAGGAAACACCGAACTCATCTAGCTTAAAAAAATGTTTTGACGTGTAAAAGTGTTATTTTTAACCTATTTACAAAATAAATATCATTTATCATAAAGCCTCAGGAAATAAGTTATTAAGAAAACCCTCCTATGACTCATTTGTAAGTTTAGATAAGTTACAATCTAGAATCCTTTCCCTGCAATGTGCGACTGGCCAGATAGACTCTCACTCAGACCTTTGTATAAGGTATCTTCCATATTTCACTAACAGGCCTGAGTTAGGTAAGTGTTAGGAATATTTTAGGTTGATTATGTTATGTTATGGCAAGATTTTGAGACTTACAAAAATGTGTATCGTCGAGTTATTTTCTCTTATTTTGACCGTTTGGCTAAAATCACTGATTAAAACTTGAGCACATATCTCAGTAACTATACTGAGACTACCAACGCTGATTAATATGTAACTGTGTGCCCACTGAGTGTAGCAGACAGTGTAAATACATTCAGTCTGGTAATTGAATTGCCGACTGTTACATACACTGGGCACACGCGCGCTTTAGTGCTAAAATATATGTATGTAAATTGTAGTGGAAATTACTTACTTACTTGCAGATGTAGGTATTTGTGTTAATTTTGTTGTTGGCAATAGTGCCTTCGAGTGCTCCATAAATAAATCTTCCATTGTTCTACTATAAATGTTCCATGATGTAATTAGCCTCCAAAATCTCAGTAAAGAGAGATGGTGGATAGAAAGAATCCTAGATTTTCTGTGAGAAATGTAACTCGCAATAGGACTCGCGCCCTGAAGGTTCCAATGAGAATAAAAAGCCGGACAAGTGCGCGTAGGACTCGCGCCCTGAGGCTTCCATACAAAACGTAAGTTTATAATCGCAAAAAAGTGAATGAACTACAAGTTAACGCTTTTGTGTTATAAGAAAGAAAAGAAAGAAAGAAACATTTATTTGCGTCGACATGACATAAAAATAACAGATACGGAAAAAAAATGTTGAAAAAAGACTTATTTCTTACCAATTTTCATGATTCTAGATCAACGGGAAGTAGGTTTTGATTTATTTGCGAGTGTCATAAATCAAAATGTGTGGCATAAATGGCCGTATATTTTTATTGCGTAGACTTAGAAGCTTGATTTTTTTACCGCTTCAAGGAACCATATACCCAAGTATTTGACATTAATGTCAACTTGATAACTCTACGCGTTTCTAAGAAATAGAGTATTTACAGATCGACAGACAACGAAGTGATCCTATAAGGGTTCCATTTTTTACCTTTTGAGATACGGAACCTTAAAAATAAAGTCATACAGGCTTTGGTCCGCCTAGAGGTCGGATACAATGATACAAATAAAAACAAGCAACTGTTGTTGTATTATAATAAAGCCCAAAAATTCACGTTTCAAAGACAAAGTCTAAACCTTATTTTTGTGCACAAAAACAGACGGTTTCTTTGGTCACATGTGTAGGCTTTATCAATACATTTTTACAGAAGCCTTTGTGCCCGGGATATTGCAGAGCATTACGACTATTCCCACTTTTGTCACTATTCCCACTTTTATCACTATTTTCCGTTGTTCTCCTGTTTATTTTGTTATTTGTTCGTTGGATGCGGCGGCGCGCGTCTGTGTTACGAATTGGGACCGCGGGGTTCCTTGAGATTAAGATTTAAGATAGAATAACAATGTCGTCGAGAAATAAGAATTTTTACTGAAGAATAGGGAATAGTACAACAGTAACTGTTTATTGTATGTCCTTGTACGACATATACGACATATACGACGTGCCTACTTGTTATGTCTTTATTTAGAAGTACAATAATGAAAAGTCAGTTAGCTTTGTTTTTCAGTATGAAATAATCTTATCCTACTTTATATCCTTATAAACACGAAAGTTTGTGAAGAGCTATGGATGTTTCTTACTCCTTCACGCAAAAACTGCTGAACGAATTATGATGAAATTTTACAATAATATATCTGACACATAGGCTATAAAAAACCTTTCAAAATTATGAAAAATTTGAATTTTGCGGGCGAAGCTAGTAAATAATAATTAAGTAAACGTACTTGTTTTTGTTATTTTTTTAGAGTTAGCGGCAGATCAAACAGTCAGCTGCCGGGCTAACATGCGCGCCGCGACAACATATTGTCGACCGTTTCGCCTCGCTCTTTCTCGTGCAAATACGAGACAAATGCACGATAAAAGCATCGACAAAATTTTGTCGCGGCGCGCATGTTAGCCCGGCAGGGCGTTATCTGTTTACTAGCCTACTTTATTATAATATAAATGTCTATCAATATGAATCGATCATTATTTTATTTTAATCGACCGTTTATTTCAATGTGACCTATGTAACAGTCGTGCCCATGTGTCGTAATTGCGTGCCAGACGTGACATTATTACGTAATAACACAATATTTGTGTCTGGCTACTATTCTAGATTAATAACTGTCTGAAAATTCGACCGTGATATTAAAATATTCGTAAACTTTGCAGGTACATACTCTATTTTAGTAGGTTTTTTATTTGAAAGCGGATCAAAAAGTTTATTAATAAAAAGTTGCTGTTTTGGTCCCGTAAATAAGAGGATAATGTTTGAACACGCACAGACTGTACATTACAAACTTCAGGATTTAAATATTACAGTCTTGTTTTTTAAACTTAAGTTTTAAAAAAATCTTTTTTTATATACGACGATGGAGTCAAGCAGCCATAAGGCTGCGTTTCCACCAGAGATGTGCGAGGATGTGTAACGATGTGTTTGTAAAAAACCAATAGAATCGCTTCATTTACTTCGCCTCGGTCAGCACAGCTCTGGTGGAAACGGCTCAGCGGAGCTCGATTTTTGCGCATACAAAACAAGCGAGAGATGTGTGCGAGGGATGTGTACAAGGGATGTGTTGCGAGGGATGTGTACGAGGGATGTGTGCGAGGGATGTGTTACAAGGGATGTGTGTTACTCCGTTCCCACTACACCGCACCCCCGTCGACACATTTCACAGCTTCGCAACGCAACCTCGCACCACACATTAATGCGCATTTTCACAGCTCCGCTACACATCCTCGGAGGCACATTTTCATCGCACAGCTTTGGTGGAAACCCCCACACATTTTCACAGCACAGCTAGACATCCTCGCACGACACATTTTCATCGCACATCTCTGGTGGAAACGCAGCCTAAGGCCCGCCTGATGGTAAACGGTTACCGTAGCCAATGAAACGTGCGCAACACCGAGCAACACATGCGCTTTGCCGACCCTTTACAATGAGGATTCGCTGTGCTGACAGCTAAAGGGAAAAGAGGTTCTATAGCTGTCAACACAGCGCATCGTCAGGAGCTTTGGCGCCCTCAGATCATAGAAACAAGGGAGATGTGCCAAGACGCTACTAAAATTGACGCTTTGATACGGTCACATTGACCGTATATAAAATGTACACGCTGGCGACGAACCGAACACGATCGATGATATAAATACAGTGTTTTAGTTTAGTGCTAGTGTTGAGTGACGATTAACAGTGTTAGATTGAGGGTGTGTGGAATGTTTAATGCGTGGGAGATCTCTATATTCACAAGGAGCGCTTGTAATTGTGTTGAAAAATGTACTAAAAGTGGCGACAGTTGTTCCCGTACTAATTTGCTATGATGGCATATCTCCTTGTTTCTATGATCTGAGCTGGCGACCTTACTCACACAAACATAACTACGGAAGAGTAGCGTTATTTGTCTGTGGTATTCTGTAAGGTGGAGGTACTTCCCCAGTCGGGCTGCTCCAGATTTGAGCGCGATATACCGCTGTGCCCTTACTTGTTAACTTAATTTAACCACTGATTAAATATACATCTATCCTTGTGATTTGTTTAACAACGAATAGAGATGACAATTGACATAATATTAAAGCACTTTATTCTGAACTACAAGGATAAAATTAAGACAATTGACATAAAAGCTGTTTAATTTAATCATCGTTTATAAGTAGGTTAGGGGGATACTTTTTTAACAAAAAATAACCGACTTCAAAAAGCCACTACAAAGAAAATAATAATTTTGGTTTCGGAAGTCGGTGGCTTTGGTTTTTGTTTGCTTTTTTTGCCACCGACTTCCGAAACCAAAATTATTATTTTCTTTGTAGTGGCTTTTTGAAGTCGGTTATTTTTTGTTAAAAAAGTTTTTATTTTTATTAACCGACTTCATTAACCGACTTCAAAAAAGGAGGTTCTGTATTCGTCCCGTATGTATGTATGTAAGTATGTATGTATGTATGTAAGTATGTATGTATGTATGTATGTATGTTTGTATGTGCGCGATTTTCTCAAAAACTACTGATTCGATTTGAATGGGGTTTTCACTAACGTAATCTACATACTTTCAGGAAGGTTTTAGTATATAATACATTATGTAATCATTCCTATGTACAAAGTTATAGGCATAAATGTACACACTCCGTAGAAGATTTACTGTTAAACGAATTCGTGAAAGTAATCTAACACGGGATAAAGAACTAAAAAAAGGGAAAAATAAAAAACTTTTTTAACAAAAAATAACCGACTTCAAAAATCCACTACAAAGAAAATAATAATGTTGGTTTCGGAAGTCGGTGGCAAAAAAAGCAAACAAAAACCAAAGCCACCGCGCACCGAGGGTTCCGTATCATGAACCCTCGGTGCGCGAGTACGACTCCCACTTGGCCGGTTTTTTTTTAAATAAAACTACACGGGCCTTCCATTTAATTCCAGTCCAAATTGCGTCTAAAAAATGCAAACGCATCAAAAAGTCGCGCGACAAACATGGAAAATAACTCCAGAGGCTTAATTATTTGCAGCCTGGCGACTAATTTATAACGACACTAACACTCTAACTGGGCAGTTAGCCTACCACGGCAATGGTATCGGTTTGCACAGTATTAGCGGTTTTAATAATGTGCAGTTTGTGGTTCTGTTTGTTTGTAGAGCTTATTATGGTTGGTAATTAATTACTAATGTTTTTACTTGACACAATTTACTGAATAATATTAGTAGAGGTAGGTATTAGGGCATCACTGTAAACAAAGAAATTGAAATAGAATATATTGAAAAAAAGTAACCTTGTCCGTTCTTCCCCATAGGAATCTACGTTTTGGAACGGGCAACTAGCTTCAACTAACGGACAAACTGACTGAACTATTGCTTGACAATTCAAGAGTGCCTGTAAATGGTTTAATTGAAATAAATGACTTTGACTTTACTGATTATGTAATTGACAGACTCTAGTATGTTATCCACCCCTGACCTACAGTATATCTTAATTATCCGTTTAAGCATCTACCCGATGACTAGTTCACACTGAAAATCGTAACACAAGCTTCTCTGTTCTGTAATTGCAAGTCATGACAGCTCCTATTGTCTGGCCTCGTTACTCTAATCTGTGTACCTTGTAGTCTGAGGCTTAGCCAGTCAGTCAGTCACCTGCCAACTGAGACAGGCGGAGATTTGGCAAGCCGTCCATGACATGTCGACTAAAACAATAGGATTTTGAAAGAGTGTTGTTGCTTCTGTCGCCGGTTACCTACTTGCTGTAGATAGCGTCCCCCTTCTGGCTTTCTAAACTAATGATTAATCTCCTTACTTATAGACGCCTCTTAATTTAACCACTGATTAAATATACAACTATCCTTGTCATTTGTATAACAATGAATAGAGATGAAAATTGACATAAGAGCTCTTTAATTTAATCATCGTCTACAAGTAAGAGGGTACGTGCTAATGATCATCAATTAATTTTAACGATACCTACATTTTGCAGTTTCAGGGTTTGGATTAGGTGATTTTTATCGCAATTAAATGAAATAATGAAATGATATATTGTGCAAATAGGTTAAATTAAATAGTAAATTAAAAATTAAAAAAACCCGACTGCAAAAAAACAACTAAAAAGTTCAAAACAAGAGCACTTTTCAAGCAGTCTGATGCAGTTGGTGGCAATTTGTGTTAAATCTTAGATTTTATGCCACCAACTGCATCAGACTGCTTGAAAAGTGCTCTTGTTTTGAACTTTTTAGTTGTTTTTTTGCAGTCGGGTTTTTTTAATTTTTAATTTACTATTTTTATTATTCACTTTTTAGTTTTTAATGTATGTTTTCGTAATCTTCTTTTTTGTTTGTATATCGTTAATACTTGAAATAAAAACTTAAATCAATAAGTAAGAATTAGCGAGAATGAATTGCTTTGTTAAACACCTTTAAATCGTTATATATCCTAAACTATTATTTAAAATGAAAAATGATAAAAGGAACCTAAAGATGATTTTAAAATACCTATTCAACGACACCCCACTTGACATAGTTCATCAACTTTTTTTTTTTTCATTTTGACAATATGGCGTCTGGTTGTCACTGTGGTGAATTTTGATTACTGTTATGTCTTTAGTGACACTCGCAAGGTTAAGACGAATCGATTGACGTAAGAATTATCAAAATCGGCCTACGCATTTGGTCTCTAGAACGCCACATAGAAACAAACCTACATACATACATACATAGACTGATAAACACATTACCCTCCTTTGCGTCTCGCAGTCGGGTAAAAATACCTTTTTTACATGTCCATATTTTGTAAACTAGATGAGTTCGGTGTTTCCTATTTGATCACCTTTGAGAAGAAACACCGAAACAAACTCAATCGTGTGAGTAGGTAGGTATCTAATATACAGTGTCTTTAGTTAATAATATACTAGACTTACTTAACTGTACTTAATTGATGCTTTGTAATGTTACCAGCGAATCTAAGTGAAACTTCAGAAGAAGATGCTCGTTAAATAAATCTTCAACTGCACTTGAAAACGTCGAGTTATAAATTCCTACTGCAATTTTGTTACAAATATAATTTGCTACAATAACAAGGATATGCTTATTACGTATGTAATAAGGTTCAAAATGAACAGTCTTGTTAACTTATGAAGTTTCAAAAGACAACAGATCTGTAATTGGAGTTTTCGCGCATCAGTGATAGCTGAGCCATGTGTAAGGGGACATACAGGGGAAATTACCCCTGGGAACGGATCTTTCCGTCCATCCTTTATTCCTGAGGCAACCCAATCGAACTTTGGACAATAAGTTGTTATGTTATTATAACCCCAAAGTATTTTGAGGGCGTATTGGTGGTATAGTTCTGCCTTTTAGGCCGTATTGGCGGTACAGATCTAGCTTTTAGGGTGTATTGGTGGGTAGATCTGCCTTTTACAGAACCGTCCAACACGCACGGCCTGTGGAACACAGTGTGTTTATAATTCACACCTTTTTCCATATATAAACTCACACCTTTTTCCATTAGGCAGAAACTACAGAATGCGACGCCAAATTATATGTATACATTTTTATAAAAGTATACTTATACCTAAAGCAAGCCCATTTTTATAAATATGTCAAATTAGAGCGGGCTTTAATACAGACCCTAATATTCTAAATAAAAATATACACTGTATAATAATTTGTCAAACTCCGATAATGCAGACAGGCAAAATAAACAGAATAACTGATAAATCAATCTATGCTACCTGTTTTGATTAGTGTTTGATGCGGAAACAGGGCCATGTTTGCCGCCCTCGGCGGACGAAATAACACAACACGGAGGAACACGGAGGTAAACGACCTCCTCTCCCTCCCGGCTTGCGCAGAATAACAAGCAGCTGATCCTGTTTCCTTTTGTCGGATCAATATGACTGATCATCATTTTAAACGCGCGTATAATTTTAAAATTTTTATTTTACGCATTTTGAACAAGTGAAATACATATAAGGTGCTATAAAAATATCTGCTACGGCTTTAATGGGAGGTAGTATTGTGTTTATAGATTACAATAGTAAATAAAGAACTTTCGTACCCCGGAACAGTTAATTTAATTTGAGAAAATAAAGAATTTAAATTAACATTGACTCTACTCTGCATAACGTGGTTCACAAATTACACGCGAATCAATGAAAACAACTGCTATTTCTTTCCATCTGTTCTGTGAATGAAATCTGATATCAGCTGACTAGTTCGTCACTACCTCATCTACTAAAATTTATACGTACTTTTTTTTGTATGAAAAAAAAAATGACAAATAATCAATAATTTATCTTTACTATTTGTAATCTATAAACACAATACTGTCTCCCATTGCAGTCATGGCAGATATTTTTATAGCACCTTATATAGCCATAGACTAATAGATATTATTAGTACTACGTAATACAGAAGCTGCACTCCTATAATATTGAAGAAATCCGCTTTTATAACTGTCTGATATAGCTTAGGCGAATCACACACCGCCCCGCGCTACGCTGCGGGGTGCGTGGCGACGGAACGAAAATCCCGCGCGTGAATGCGTTTTCGGTGTGTTGCACCATGCGTGATTTCTATACAAATACAGGTACTTGCAAACAACGGAACATCACGCATCCCCGCACTACGCTGCGTGATGCGGGGCAGTATGCGAATCGCCTTAGCCACCCAAACGCACTTAAAGCCAAAATGCATGCATGTTTAATTACTGTAGTATTATGATAAACAACACTGATTTTAAGGGTCTTTATACTGGTGTTTTTTGATTAGTGCAATTCGTGTACCTTTGGCTTTTGGGCGACGTATTGTAAAAACGAAAAGTATACACGTTTGCCATGTGGTTTAAAAATTGTCCTATCGATTCCTGTATACATGGCGTAAAGAAAAGGATATATCTTTATCTATAGAAACGGGGTGAAGCGTGTATCTTTGCATAGTTTCAGCTCAAAATAAATAACAACTATGAAAATCATTGACCTATATGTCCCTAGACAAGCAGTTCCGAACAAAAATCATGCCCCACACGCGGGTACTTGTCTGTTGCTCACCGCATCAAACGTCAAAGTGAATGTGAGAGTTGTGTTGTGCCCGCACAACACTTGAGTGTAACATGTTTAATGTTCGAAATTGCTTGTCTAGACATATAGGTCAATGATGAAAATACATATTTGTTTTTCTAAATTTCTAAGTTCATTAAATTCAAACTACAGTAATTGGTAGTTTGAATTACAGTTATTGTTTTACAGTTTTCATTTAATTGGTAGTCATAATCATAATCATAGTCATAACGCTACAAAGTTTACTGTAAATGTTCATTGGTTCATTTTCAGCAGTGGACCTCGTAATGGCCCCAATAACCGATCTGTCGGCTGTTTCCCCTACTAGAGATAGATTTTTGATATTAAGGCGAAGGTAAATGGTAACGGCCAGTTTTAAATCTCTTATTTCGCCGTCAAATAATGCAGGTTAGTTGTGCAATTTTTTTATGTTAAACTAGAACATATATACATCAATCGTACCTGTGAATATTTAACTATTGTTGTAAAATACTTAATGAAATAAATTCATGAATTCGTGTCTACCCAAAACATAAAAACGTAATTACTTTCAAACCGCTTAAGATATTTTCATGATTTGTTTTGTGTGAAAAGACTATGTTACTACCTATAATAATACCTGTTACTTTTTTTTATTTTATGTTTTAGATACTAAAAAGTAATAATACGTCTAATTCTGCACAGCGCGCTCCTTGATAGGCGAGTCGTATTGCTCGGTGGATGTATGTCGCGTTGCTTGAGCTCAGCGCAAAACACTCAAGCTATACCGCCCAAATCACTCAAGGCCGTTGGCGTATACCGGGGCCTTAAAGTTCTATAGAAGTAATGTCAAAAATCGATCTCTATTCTTCTATAACAGGGATGGCGATCCTATGGCACGCGACAGAAAAATGAATAAAGAAAGATTTTCGATATATTTTTAATAAAATAGATCTACAGTGCATATAACATTATCGATTTGCGATAAAACTGTATTTTGTTAAGGATTTTAATGTGAGTAAGTAATTTTGTTTTTATTTTCCTTAGGTACCTACCTTTCTAATATATGGCACGGCAGTCATATTTTTTTTTTTCAAGTCAGTGTGGCACGCTTTTGTAAAAAGGTTCGCCATCCCTGTTCTATAAGGTGTTATTGGGAACAGCCATAAGCCAACATGTCCATAATTCCGAGTGGCACAGCGGTGGCCAGTTAATTGAAACGTTGCTCATTGCTTGTGCCGTGTTATCTATAACTAGTTTCATGGTCCAATACTCCAGGCTTTGTCGATGAAAAGTTGCTCCATTTTGTTTTAGTGATTGGTGTGTGGGTTATTTGGAATTGAATTTGTTGTGACAGGATTACGGTTTGTTTTTTTGTTGTTGTTTAAAACGTATTACTTATTTGAAATAAAACTTATTCATTTTTTTCATTTTTGTTTGTGATTTTTTTTAAGTTGCCGCTTTAGTCAGGTTTCGGTTCAAATATAATATGTTTTTAACTATAAATATAATAAGTGATATATGCGTAGTTTTGTAATAAAAGACCTTGTGGCATTCGCATGGAATATATTTAGTACCACATAGGAGTAATAAGGTTTTATGTTTTTACGATTCACGGGGGGCACGTTACTATGATGACAAATTAATAACAAGAATACTTCTTGTAATAGGTAATTTAAATTCAGTTTAAAATAGCCTATGTAATAACCTTGCCAGACAAGTTTCTACTGTTGTACAATGATTTGTTGTAGAAACAATAAATGGTTGTCATGTTCATCTTCGGGAAATAAACCTTCTATTTGATCTGTTTCGAACAACTGAAACGTCTTTGAAACCATAATATTTGAAACGTAGTGCAAAACTCTACAGCAATAAAAGGGTTGTTTTTACAGCCCATATAATTGCCATTTAAAATTCCGCAAGCAAACCCATGCATCTTAAATTCATCCCCCAAAATTAACCGCATGTACTACTGAAATGGCTTTTTAAATCCCCCTAATAAATTCTAAAATTCGTTTCGACCAGTGCTGGCTCAGCGAGGGGGGTAGTTGTATTTCATATACTGCCGAGTGCACCCGCGATGGGGCATTTGAATCATACGCTATGAGCGCGGAGATTGGCTACGGAGTGTGATGAGGTGCGACTGCAAGCGTGTCACTTAAACATCTGTAGACAACGTATTTTTTTTATAAAATGAACGCCAACAAAATAAAAACCGGCCAAGTACGAGTCGTACTCGCGCACCGAGGGTTCCGAATCATTTTTGGACGTATAAAGTGAAAAAATCCGGACCGCATAACTAAAACTCCGGCCCCTTTTGCAATGAAAATAAAAATATTTTTGGACTTTTTTCATTTGCAATAAAGCTGAACAACCATTCTTTATAACTGTTCCAAATTTCAAGTCGATAGCATAAGTAGTTGCTGAAATAAGCAGGTGTGACAGACAGACAGACAGACAGACGAAGTCGCACCATAAGGGTTCCTTTTTTACCATTTTGGTGCGGAACCCTAATAAGGAATTGAAAATTATGGATGACCAAAAAGTAAAAACAAATACAATGCAGCCGGGGGGTCCATATCAGAAACGAAGTTCCAATTATATTCGTATGAACGTTTCTTTTATTATCCATTTTACACAGTAAAATTACGCGTATTATTCTTTATCCAACGACGCTACGTCCTGCTCTCGACGGGTACTGGTCGGAGACGGCGAGAGCGATTGCCGTGAGTTTCAGATTTATGGAGGGGGCATAACGCTCTTTTTACGAGACGGTTTCTACCAATCAAGTCCTACCCCAAGCCGCTTACTACAGAAAAGAAACGTTCATACGCATATGTACATGAAACTTCGTTCCTAATAGAGATGGGCAAAATGTATGACTGAACTGAAAAGAGAGACATGTATATTTTGGATCAAAAGATACGTATCACTCATTTGTATCAGTAGTTCATCTAGTTCAGTATCGTTTAGTGTTCACGCATCTATCTGTTTCTATCAATATAGCCGTAGTTCGGGATTTGTTCAATTAACTAGAACTATACCTCTGGTTCCTGACGGGGGTCCCCCGACCGAACACGTTTTTATTTTCGGCGAGCCCCGCTCACAGTCGCGCCCTAGGTCCAATTGCCCGCCCTACCTGGAGGCTGCATGCATTAGATTTTTTTATTACGAGCTATTTTTACAGTTCTCGAGCATTCGTATATTTTATGACTAACTTATATTTGCATGCGACTTACCTGCTGTAGTTTGCAGTCGCTAAGCAACAAAAAATATGCTGTGCTACTGAAACTTTGTTCTTTCTTTATTACTGTTATAAAACTGTATAAAAGCCGTGTCTGTACATTGAAGATACATCAAAAACTGTCGGGGGCCAAAAAAATATTTTTTGGAACTTTTGTCTGTTTTAGGGTTCCGTACCTCAAAAGGAAAAACGGAACCCTTATAGGATCACTTTGTTGTCCGCCGTCAGTCACCGGACCATAAGTGGAGCCATCTGCTCATAGATGGCGCCATTGGAAGTAGCAGTAGCGCCATCTATCATCATATGTCGGAACCCTTAGGGCGCGAGGCATACTCGCACTTATCCGGTATTTTTAGTGTATTGAACGGATTTTCATTTGGTTTTCACAGTTTACTAGCTTAGGGTCCAACTTAAAATCTAAGTCACATTTCCTCTAATTCCGGTGGGATGAACCAGATATACAGCTTGACCTCTTCGTGGTACTAGCCACCTGTTCGATCCCAAAGGGGGCCATTAAGCTCATCATATGATTAATTTTTACAATAAGACCAACCCCAAAATAGCGATAAAATAATTGCTGTTCCATACATTTGTGTTCACATAAATCGATAAATTGTATGGAACAGCAGCTTTTTTTTGCGATTTCGTGGTTGTGTCATACAAAATATTGTTCATAATGATGAGTATAACGGCTCCCTTTGGGATCGAACAGGATTTTTGTAACATGCTGTATAAATGTTTTCAGTAGCAAATAAACTATAGACTCACGACATTAATATTGTTAATTGACCTATTAATACTGAATATTAAACTTGAACGACGCGCGCCATGCCTATATTTTATGCTATGTATGTCAGGGCTGTCTAAACCAGATACGATCTGGGGCCAATATGAATCACTAAATAGATTGGAGGGCCGCAGAAACGTATGTAATTTTTTTTAATTATTAAAAATATTCATCAATTATGATGCCATAAAATAAAATAATATACCATAATAAGGGATTTTTTTCGTATTTGTGGTAGATCAAAAACACGTCACGGGCCGCACAAATATAAGCCGCGGGCCGTGATTTGGACAGCCCTGCTGTATGTAATGAATGTTATCGAAACAAATGGATCGCGATAACTGCCTGAAAACAAACCATATACCTAATTACTCACGAATTGTTTTATTTTATTTGATATTATTTAAAATTGTTACGATAGAAATATTCAGTAATTTCATAGCTATGTGCGGTCGGCAATTAAATTCGTTCAATACGTTCAAAATAAAATGGCTATACTCCAAAGCAGTGGTTACCAACTGCCGGCCTAGCATGACCACGATAGAAACGGGTTTTGTCTACATAGAAATAGACAAAGTGACAGATTGTAGAAACATTTCTACGTTTTATGAATGAAATCTGTCACTTTGTCTATTTCTATGTAGACAAAACCCGTTTTCGACATATGATGAAAAATGTCCAAAAAAATACCATTCAGATTTTTCGCCCCGCAAACTTCGGAGATAAGGGGGGGCCCTTATCTCCGAAGTTTGCGGGGCGAAAAATCTGAAATAATTAGAGTTGATAGAAATTGACCAAATATGGCACCAAAAATAAAACAATGTTCCTAACTAGTACAGTTTTTTCAGAATCATCAAAATTCCTTCACAAACAAACTTACGGATTTTTTCACTTTATACGTCCAAAAATGATACGGAAGCCTCGGTGCGCGAGTACGACTCGCACTTGCCCGGTTTTTTCTTTTGAGGTACGGAACCCTAAAAAGGTTGGATACCAGTGCTCTAGGGTACTTCCTACCGTGTATCTCATAAAACGAAACAAATCCACCTCATGATTGAACAAAGTCATATAGAAACTGACAGGTGGATACTGGTGTTATCACATTTGCCGCCAGAGGGCGTCAACCGCTAAGCTTGTAAAGTGAACCCGCTCGCGCCAATGGATTGTCAATATTCTATCTTGTAAATATGATTTGGACGTAGCCGAGGCATTTCACGAAGCCTTTTAAATTATTACAAGGGATTTTGGATTTTATGCCTATTTTATTGAGTGGAAATAACTCTGTTACTAATGGTGATACCGCTCAAAGTTTATTGAGAAAGTAAAGAGTTTTTAACCGACCCGTATGTATGTATGACCGCGATTTTCTCAAAAACTACTGATCCGATTTGGATGGGGTTTTCACTAACGTAATCTACATATTTTTAAGAAAGTTTTAGCATAATCACACTAATATTATAAAGGCGAAAGTTTGTGCGTGTGTGGGTGTGTGTGTGTATGTTTGTTACTTCTTCACGCTGAAACGGCTGGACGGATTTGTATAATATAAATACCTAAGCACCCAGATACTAAAATGACATGTCTAAAAGCCCTACCGCAATTTACTTCCCAAAATCAGCCCTTATTACTTAATTGAATAAGTTATGAAAGTGTTAAGTATCCAAGTAAGCCTAATTAGGTGGTGCCACGAACTTCGATAACTCGCCACAATTCAATTAGTTAAGGTTAAGGAGTTCGATTTTGGTGAAACAATCGTCTCAAGATTGGAGCATGTTTGTGTTTATAACTTTGGTGTATTTTACTTTGATTTATTGACTCAAGTTTCTTTAAAACAAAACAGTTGATTGCTTTAGAGGTATGAAAAAAAAAAACCCGGACAAGTGCGAGTATGCCTCGCGCCCTAACGGTTCCGAAAGATGATCATAGATGGCGCTACTGCATACTTCCAATGGCGCCATCTATGAGCAGATGGCTCCACTTATGGTCCGGTGACTGACGGCGGACAACAAAGTGATCCTATAAGGGTTCCGTTTTTCCTTTTGAGGTACGGAACCCTAAAAAAACATGTAAAGTACCCAGTATAAGTAAATATTACACATCAAGTTTAAGAAAGAGATAATCGGCTAACTTCGGCTTTGTAGAGCGTCGTATGTCGACTTGTTTATTAGACACCGAACTGTTAGTGCTTAGTGCGACAGAGATGACGCTCTGTCAAGCCGAAACTAGCCGATAAATTATCTTTCTAAAGCATCTATGTGTAATATTTACTGCCGCGTACTGTATAAAACTTAAGTTTCACCCGTATCACATTATTTTGGCAGTCAATGGCGCCGATTCTTAAGTACCACCTATACCTACTAATACTAGAGGATTGCTATCTTTTTCTAACAGAAAGCACGAGAAAAGGACAAGTGACGCTTTAGTACTGTCAAACTAAATTACGTCTTGAATTTCTATAACTTCAGCGTACTTTTAATCGTCAAGTTCCGACGGATCGTCTAAATTTTTGTACCATCAAAATTTGACAGCTCTAAGGCGAATCACACACCGCCCCGCGCTACGCTGCGGGGTGCGTGGCGACGGAACAAAAATCCCGCGCGTGAATGCGTTTTCAGTGTGTTGCACCATGCGTGATTTCTATACAAATACAGGTACTTTCAAACAACGGAACATCTCGCATCCCCGCGCTACGCTCCGTGATGCGGGGCAGTGTGCAAATCTTATAATAATCTTAATTTAACCACTGATTAAAATACACAACTATCCTTATAATTTACATAGGGATGGCAATTGACTTAACGAGCTATTTAATGTATTCATCGTTTATAAGTGAGTGGTATATAGCTATAAATGTACTTTACTCTAACCACAGTCTATGTTTCAACTCCCTTATTTAGACAGTTGCATATTTATTTGAACAAGCAGAATATTCAACAATAAACATTAATAACGCAGCATCTCTGTTCAAACACATTCCTTGTTGGCTCGGAGCATCGCAAAAGACGCTCGCACGTTGCAGCCCGTTGTCGCAGCCGCTTTGTTTGACGTTGCACTGTGTGCACGGCGTTACATTTCACTTGCATCTTCGTATTGCTGTTTGCGTCTTGCCTTTTGAAGTATAGACGCATAGTTATGGCAAGATGGTCTAACGAGGGTACCTAAGTTATATTGTTGTGTTGTTGTGTTGCAAATTGTAACTACATACATACCTCAGATCATAGAAACAAGGAGATGTGCCAAGGCGCTATCGAGCTTGATGCCTGCTCTTGAGCAAATTGCTCATATTAAAAACGTACGCGCTGGCGACGAACCGAACACGATCGATGGTATAAATACAGTGTTTTAGTTTAGTGCTAGTGTTGAGTGACGATTAACAGTGTTAGATTGAGGGTGTGCGGAATGTTCAATGCGTGGGAGATCTTTTTATTCACAAGGAGCGCTTAATTATGCGCGTAATTCGGCTGTCCCATTTTAAAACCAAGTAAGGGACATTTTTTCGGGACATGGTTTTATTGCATAATCTTGCTAACCTAATAAAGGCAGGCAAGATTATGCAATAAAACCATGTCCCGAAAAAAATGTCCCTTACTTGGTTTTAAAATGGGACAGCCGAATTGTGTCGAAATATGTACTAAAAGTGGCATCAGTTGTTCCCGTACTAATTTGCTATGATGGCATATCTCCTTGTTTCTATGATCTGAGATACATACATACGTTCTAGCTGTAGGTACTCCGCGGTTTTAGCCGCCGTTACTCGGCTCATAAATAGTTGTAGCGCGATATTTAATAGCTTATAACCTTCCTCTAGAATTGGGTTATCAAATGCAAATAGAATGTTTAAACAAACAAACTCTTCAGCTTTATTAAATTAGTATAGATAGCAAAACTGAAATGTACCTAATGACATATGCACTATGAATATTGCGTCCATTTCTATGAAGCTTTGCAATTTCGGCGTCATGATACTCGTGATATACGATTTGTATAGGTACTGTTTCCAACTCAGTGCTCACAGCATTTAATGAAATATTTGTACGAAAACATGTGAATACCGTACCAACAAATAATTTAATATGCTTTCCAACAAATTGAAATTAATGTTATGTAACGTACGAAATTAGTTTTGGATTTTATTCAGTGTGCGGAATATGCAATATTGCGTAGTACCGTGCCACGAATTCGGTCCTATCGACCCGTATTTTTGTTCGATTGATTATTTAATTTTTATTTATTTAGTTCAGCCTTCCCTAGGTAAAGTAAAAAATACTACGTTGAAATAATGTAGCTCTGCTCTTTACATCAGCTTTCTAACTAAAAGTATAATATAAATCAGACTAACAGTTTCAAAGTTGAAAATCACAGAATCATCCCAGTCCCAAGTTCGACAAAATACAAACTGTGTTTTGTGCACAGCTACAATGAAAATTATTCTCCTTAAAACAATATTGTGGAAGTTATTACTCGTGGAAATGTGAAAAACTTCAGTGTTCTTAAAATTGGAACGACCGTTGTGAACAAAACTTAGTATTGAACAATTTATGCACTATTCCGAGCGTTCGGCACTGGGCGCCCGGATCGTACAAGCCCCGGTCTCGATGACCCATTATAGCAGGCCGAGTGTTACGCCCGTGTTTCTCTGTTTGCATAATTTTTATTTTTTCATTTTTCGCTTGTTTATTGTGCGTATATTTTCAGTATTTTCAGTTGAGTTAAGAGGTGAAACGGCTGTGAATTTACTAGTGTTAAGTTTAAAAGCTGCCTCTACATTACCTTATCTTTTAACACGAAAATATACAGGGTTATTGATAAAACACTAACAACCTTGTAAGTCATAGGGCTGTATTACTAGCATCATAACCAACAACTTTTGTTCTATGACTTTTTACAAAACATAATACATTTACCAAAAATAGACTTTCAAGTTTTTCTTGTATGTACCTACTACCTATCGGACACGTTTTAGATACTGTATTTTGTACTAAATAAATACGTAACGTCTCCCGTGCGCTGTTAATCGTAATAATAATTCGAAGTAAGTACCTACACTACGAATTTCCGCACTTTGTACACAAAAGCCAGATAATATTTTTAATTTTGTATGAAAATAAGATGAATTATTAAGGCTAAGTTCAGATGATCGCGCGGGGCAACGAACCGTGCGGTACAAGTATTCAACAAAACAGTATTACCGTCTACATGATAGCGCAGTACCACACGGTACGGCGCGGTACAAGAATTCAACTAAACAGTAATATGTAATATCGTTTACATGAGCGCGTGGTGTCGCGCGATCATGTAAACTTAGCCTAAAAGTCATAGAACAAAAGTTGTTGTTTATGATGTCTTGTGTGTAATATAGTCCTAAGAGGTTGTTAGTGTTTTTCCAATAACCCTGTATACTGATAAACTTTATACACGGTGAAATTTAAGTGGATGTTTTCCCGTAGCGAAATGATTTTGTCTTGGCAGTACATTCGATTGATATATAAAAGAAAAATTAGAATCAAAAAATGGCAGAATGGTGTGATGAGAATGATGTGAAAAACAAAATCTCAAACCAATAGTAGGTACCTCACGATAGCTACGCAAGCGCGGCGACGACGCGAGCGGCCGCGGCCGAGCGGGGCGCGCCCGCGCGGTCATTGCCCTCCGTGTTTATCAATCAGCTGATAACTATTCCTGAGTTATTGATAGACAAATTACTGAACACGTGAACACGAAACTAAAAAAACAAGATTACTAGGTAGGTAGGCACCTATCTTAGAAAACGATATTTTCTGAATTAGATACCTATTACAGTATTTAAGCCGTAGGTATTCAAAAAAATGGAATAAACTTATTTACAATGATTTTAATTACTTACCTACTTTTAAATGTTCGGTATTTAATACAAAGGTACAAGTAGGTACTTACGCTTAGGCCCGGTAACGGAGTAATTTTTCAAATTGCAAGCCACTGCGTTCCATACACAATAACACAATCGAGCACGTTTTATTTGATTATGTTTACGAAAATGATAGGTACTTAAGCAGTCTTTCATTGTTGAGCACTTTCCAAACGTAGTATTGACTTACGTTAAACCCAGCCACCACAGCCATACACATAGGTAGGTACTTCGACGAGGATCCCGTTTGAAGTACCTACTTGTGGATTTCCTCGCCGAACTCGGGCAAACGGGTACATGCACTGTAACTCGCCATGATCGAGTAGCACTGTGTCGCCGCTACGATCGTCCGGGCCTACGGGACTTGGGGGTTCAGAACACCGCCAAGATTGTTCGACTCCAAGTTGTTGCGGCTCCGCGTAAACACGGCAGCATGGGAGTCATAATTAGCCCTAGCGTACATTTGCACCATAGCGACGTACTCTAAATTGGAATAATAATGTAATGTCGATCCATTTTTGCAACGATAATTCACTAGTTCACTACGCATGTTACGAGATTCGCGTTCGCGGTACAACTGGCGGCCAGTCGGCCGGTCGGCGTCGCGGCCAACGGTCGGCGTGGAGTGCGGGTCGGGGGGGTGCGGTGCGGTTGCAACGGGCGATGTGCGGTGCGGTTGCAACGGGCGATCAGTCTGTTTTATGCCGTATCACTATGCGCGAGAGCTGATTTTGCTCTGCACATTTATGAATCGGTCGCCGCTTTTGTCGGCACCGCCGCTTTGATTCGCGGAATCGGGGCGCGCGGCGCGTGTCGGTTTGACTAGATAACTATACCTACGTTAGATCTAGTGAGTTACTATTGTTTTTCACACTTTCGAGTCTATGAATATTTTTTTTGATTATTTGAAAAAAAAAACATAATATTTTTTAAATTGAACTCTATGTTTCGATAGTACTACTGATGGCAAATCGTTCTGCTGTCGGAAAACAACCACTAAAATTTCAGCGTGTATACCATGACTACATTACTCGAATATGAGCTTGCGTAGCACACGTAAACAGTTGCCAACATTATTGCTCGGTTGTGACAATATCGCAACATGCACATGGGACTTTGCAGGAGCGGTGAACATTCGGCACGCCTCGGTCTCAACGACCCATTACCGCACGCTCAGTGTTACGAGCCCCTGGCCTGTTTCGTAAGCACAGTTTTTTGTGAAAATATTTTTATGTTGATTAGAAAATTTCGTTTCTTTTCTGTTACGTGCAGTTTATTTTAAATTACGTGCAGAAATTTTAGAAAACAGAAGCGTGCAAAACTTTTTTTTTGCATTTTTACATAACGTACACTTACTGTTTTTGTGTCACGGTTTTTGCTAATGTTCATATTAATTTCAAATAGTTTCCATATCGCTGTTCGCTCGGACCGTTCGTTTGGCTCGCCTCGGGCCCAACGAGCCGTAACTGCAAGCATAGGGTTACGTTCGGAGCGCTTCAGTTGTTGTAATGGTTCTTGTAGTTATTCAATGTGAATCTCATATTGCTTTAATCTGCATGCAGTGATAGCCTAGTGGTTTAACCATGTGTCTCCCACGGCGAATGGTTCGAGTTCGATCCCGAGGCACACGCACCGCTGACTTTTCGAAGTCATGTGCGTATTAGAAATTAATTATCACTTGCTTTAACAGTGAACTAAAACATCGTGAGGAAACCAGCATGTTCTAGAACCTAAAATTCGAAGACATGTGACGTCCACCAACCCGCACTGGGCCCGCGTGGTGGACTACGGCCCACTCCCTCTCATAGACAGGAGGCCTGTGTCCCAGCAGTGGGAATATTATAGGCCGATTATGCTATGCTATGTTTATGCTATATATTGCTTTAATTTTAATTGGACAAAGTATTATATTATAACTGTTAGGAACCTATCTAAGGACTATAAAATGAAAGCAGCGGACTGTAAAACTGACTATAATAAAATCCAAATACCTAGGTACAATGTTAGTGAACGTTTTGTATGCGCGCGCGTGTCGTAGATGGAGCTCGGTAGCGAAGTGGTGGCTCCTTAGAGTCCAAGGAGCCACCACTTCGCTACCGAGCTCCAGGCGACGGCGGGAGGCGGCGAAAGGCGCGGGCGCGCGGGACGCGGGTCCAAGGCTTGGACCCGCGTCCCGCGCGCCCGCGCATTTCGCCGCCTCCCGCCGTCGCCTGCCGCCCGCCGAAGATAGTCGAAGGCGCCCGAACAATAACTAAATATTTTTCCGCAACACAGATGCAAATAGAATTTTTATAGAGCTAAAGTTGCGTTTCATCATACTTAACATTGCTGTATTCAGTTTCAAACTTTTGTATACTCTTAATTAGAGACCGCACGGTGCATTTTGCAACAACATAAAACAAGCATTTCATGAATTTCAGCGTATTCACTGGAAGGTTTTATTCTGATTAATTCGGTTATATGTTACACCGAGGGCTTTAATTGCGTGCAAGCGGGATGTAGTAATGATCTCGAGCCGTTTGCTCTAAGATGTAATTGCAGAGGGGATGGGCCAGCATCTTCTTTTATACTAGCTGTTCCCCGCGATTTCACCCCCGTTAGAGAATAAAAGGTCTTCTACATGTTTCCAACAACATTACGTAAATGATTTATAAACCCTCTTATTTATAAAAACTTGTCACTTTTAACCACTAATTAAATATACAACTATCGTTGTCATTTCTATGCCAATAAATAGAGATGGCAATTGACTTAAGAACTGTTTAAATTAAATAACGTTTAATCATCGTTTATAAGGCGAAACAGTTTTCCATTTATCAATTTCGAAAGTCGGAACATTCAGGCCTTTTTTTTTTTTTTTTTTTTTTTTTTTTGGGGATGGGAAATCATCAAATGACCCCTCCCGCTCTGGGCGGAGCGGAAGGGAGTGTCAGACTCTTACTGACTAAAACCCACCCATGTTCCTTCGTTGCCCGTTACATTCCAGGGCTGCGGTGTCTCTTTCGAACAGTCCCGCAGCCCTGGCAGGCTTCGGCCCTTGCGGGCCCCTACGCTGTTGCTGACTCTCTTTGAGGCGCGCGTGGAACACGAACGCGCCGTCGACACGGCCTGTCGTCATGAGACGGACGGACGGTGAGCATACCCAACTCACCGTCCACAGGCCCGCGCCTACGGTGGCCGGGGGCCATCAAATGACCCCCGACGCCCGGGGCGTCCACCGCCGCGGCGGCTGGGACGTGAGGCTCTCTCCCTCTCACGCCCCGCCACCTCCTTCGCTAGCATGACTGCTTCGCAGAAGGAGGTGACGGCTTCCCATTCCCTCTCGCCCCGGACCATGGCTTGAACCAGGGCCGGGCGCGAGAGGTCGCCGCCGCCGATCGCCGTTACGAGGACACGGCGGTGCTCCGCCCAAGCGGGGCACACCTCTACAGTGTGCTCCGCCGTGTCCTCCGGTCGATCCACGCAGTGGTGGCACCCGGGCGTTTCCTCCCGCCCGATTCGATGCAGGAACCTCCCGAAACACCCATGTCCGGTGAGGACCTGCGTCAGGCGGAAGGTGAGGACGCCGTGGCGCCTCTCTAGCCACTCCTCAAAGAGGGGCACTATCGCCACTATTGTGGCGTGCCCTGCACGGGGCTGCGACAGTCGCTCTCTCCATGTCGCCATGAGATCGCGCCGGAGGTCTGTCCGCTGAGCGACGATTTGCCGCGGCAGCGGAGTTTCCCCCCGGCGTAGTACCTCCGCGCGCCAGTCCCGCAGGCGCGCGAGGACTATCGCCTCCAGATCCCATGGCGGCAATCCGGCAAGGAGGCTCGCCGCCTCGCCGGAGATCGTGCGGTATCCACGGACCAGCCTCACGGCTACCACCTTTTGGGGCGCGTTAAGATAGTGGGCGGCTCGCCGCCCCAGAGAACGCGCCCACACCGGGGCCCCGTAAAGGGCCATGGACCGCACGACAACATTCAGGCCTAATCATGAATATGAACATACATATTCAGTATACTCCCATTTATGTACACTCGACAACGTTGACGGTCGACCACTTTTCACCCTTATTACTAAGAACATAAGGGTGAAAAGTGGTTGACCGTCAATGTTGTTGAGTGTACGCACGGCTACAGATCAAGCTATACATTTCCAGTATAAGCTGATCTCGTATTGTATAGGATTTCCTTACAGTGAGAGGTCAGTGTAAACTGGGAATGTATAGCTTGATGTGTAGCCGTGTGTACTTGCGGTATTGAATGATACTTTGCTCCACAAACTCATTCCATTCACGTTTTAGCTTGCAGTATTCGCTAGAGTGGGTAGCTTGCAATACAGAATATGAATATGAGCCAATATTTCGTGTATAAGGGGTCTTAAAATATTATGGCTATTGAAATTATATTTTGTTGAAATAGGAGAATGGGCTGTCGAAATATGTTTTGTAATTGGAGTGGGCTAGATCGTCCGTACCCTTGAGAATCTGAGAATCTAGGATCGACTTTTTAAGCATAGACTACTCTTTGTTCCGTGGTTGAGGTCGATTATGTCATATCATAATAGATTGCTAATAGATAATAAACGGTGAAGTACACATTATAAGTAGGTATCTTGCCCCGATCAATATAGGTAATCACGAAACCGATATCTATTCCGTTACATTATTGAATAGAGTAAGCTAAAAATCTGTTAAAAAATAAATAAGCATGTAAAAGTATCGACATCGCATTTATCTTTAAATGAAACACATCGTATTGTGGGTATGGTGATTTTCTAAAAATAATTACACGTTAACTGTGTTTTTTCACTTAGGTATAGCCAATTTTTATTTTAAGAGAAAGTGTCATAATCGCTGCAAACTATACAGGGTGGCAGGTTAAACAGTGGAAATATTTTAAGGGGTCATTGTACTCATAATTATGAACAACTTTTACTATGGGACCAACCCTGAATTCGCGAAAATAAAATCAGCTGTTCCGTACATTTTGTTGAGTTATGTGAACATAAATGTATGGAACAGCTGATTTTTGTTTGACAATGAACAATGACCCCTTAAAATATTTCCACTGTCTTACCTGCCACCCTGTATATTAACCCTTTTATAGCTTTCAACAATAATAAGACGAGCCACAACAACAACCTCAATGGTAGGTACTCGTATTGTCTAACGACTCTGTAGAATAGACACTTCAGTTATTTTAGTTCCAGCGATGAAGCTTCAGCGTTATACGTAAGCATCTCACCGAGTGCTGTATAACAACTAAGTTATAACAATATAACTACTAAGTTATAACAATATAACGTTTGTTATAACTTTGTTATATTCTAGATTCACTGTAGCTGAAGTAGCACCTCAGGTTTGTGCGTTAATTTTAATGGGTTTCGTGAAATGCTCTTCAGAAACAACGAAATGGAAAACCACTACCCAAGTTGTATGAATCTTACTAACTTAGTTGTTTGAATAGAAAATATTTTACTTTTTCCTGTTAATCTTGGCGAAATTGTAAATGAAAAACGACGCTACGTTAACACTAACCAAATTAATTTTGCCATGTTATATTATAATAATGTCAATACGATAGTACCAAGATACGCGGTAGCGGGTCAGACAAAATTTTATAAAAGGTCTGTTACGTGCCACGGGTATGATTTACAAGAATTTTCCTTACCCATCATGTTAACAATGAGTAATATCAAACTGACAAAAACAAAATTTACAGGTAATTTTTTTTTCTATCTTGTATTGTTTCTTTGGGAGTACAGTACAGCCAGCAAAAGAGATAAGTAGGTACATACCTATACAGGTAGCTAAATTCAATAACTTTTTGACCAACGTTTAAAAAGTTATAACTCGCGCAAAAACAAAGAATACTTATTGCTTTGCGTACTACAAAGTTGATAATTTTTACCTGTATTATAGGTACATAATAAATTACTTTGATAACTGTACTATGGTTAGTCAGTAATATATGGTTAGTTTATTCGTAGCTTAATAATTCATAGTCATTATTTAGCACTCAACTCAAATTGAGAAAGATCGCGCAGATAAATGAAAAATATCGCAATAAAAACAACATAGGTACCAGTGGAACGACCTTAACCCTACAAATGTCCGAGGTACAGCATTACATACCTATAATAGCTTCGTAGCTCCGAATAGTTTCCGTCGCTGACGCACTAGACGCACAGTACGTCACCCTATCACCCTTGAACCCTATACAAATTGAGGGCGTCCAATTTATTACAAAAACCTGCCGATCTAAATCACAACCTCTCATAAATTACTTTTTATTTAACCTTCGAACGCCATCATGGGTCGTTAAGACCGCGTATATTCGGATTTTTGACAAGTTTTGGTGGCCTTTGTATAATCATAACTAATAATTATAAATGCGATAATAAGTTTGTTTGTTACCTTTTCACGCCTAAACCACTGAAGATTATCTTGAAATATTACATATACGTTGTCAGGGGTACAGAAAAGCACATAGGGTACCCTTAATACAGAAAAAAGTACTGTTCCCGAGGGAAAGGACAATAAACTTTAGACGGTCATATTTGCTTACGATGCTAGATGGCGCTACGTGTATGTCACGCGGACGAAGTCGCGGGCAAAGTGCTCGTAAATGATATATTTTAATCAAGTTTGGTGGGGTGGTATGAAGTACAGATGAACGCTAGCACGGATCACTTCAGCTAACTCGCATAGATTGCCCCTCTCGGCTTGCAGGTTTACCGGTTTGAGCCGGAAAATTGCGGATATGCGCCCGATATATTCGGTGTTTTCAATAACTATATTGTAGATGTTTATTGAGCGTTTAAAAATGTAGTGGATGCTTAACGTTTTATGGAAATACATAAAGTACTTTTTCGTATATTATTCCAGGATTTTTTCACATGTTTTTTTCCTGAATATTGATGAACATCTGGTATCGGATTTCAAAGCGTCACGGAAGCACTTGCTTTTATAAATGTTTAAATAATCTCGCTACAAACGTACCCCTCCTATAAATAGTTAATGTACTTTCTTTTAGCAGTTAACATTAATATTAACATCCTGTCAGTATATTCTACTAAATATTAAGTATTTGTATTGATGTTGGTGCAGTGGTAGCCTAGTGGATTAACCATGTGCCTCCCACGGCGAATGGTTCGAGTTCGATCCCGAGGCACGCACCGCTGACTTTTCGAAGTCATGTGCGTATTAGAAATTAATTATCACTTGCTTTAACGGTGAAGGAAAACATCGTGAGGAAACCGGCATGTCCTAGAACCATAAATTCGAAGACATGTGACGTCCACCAACCCGCACTGGGCCCGCGTGGTGGACTACGGCCCACGGATCTCACAGAGGAGGCCTGTGTCCCAGCAGTGGGAACATTATAGGCCGATTATGCTATATGCTTATTGATGTTGCTCAGCCTAATAACAAACAGACGTTTTTTTTCACCTTTATCATATACATAAAACAAAAATAATTAATGCACACACAATTTTACAATTGTACGTGCATTAGTAGACCAGGGTCGATAATTTTTGAAACCAAAAAAAATTACAGTAGGATGAAACCCATTAGAAAAGGAGGGGAATATGATCAAAATGAAAGGAAAAATAAATTACGGTCGATCCGAGTACGGGAAGTGGGGGGGGGTGAGTTTTTAAGGGTAAAAAACGGTTTTCCTTGATTTCCGGCAAAACTACAAGTCCTATGGAAAAAAGTTAAATGGCAAAGTTGTAGGTAATAAAAACATCTACAACTTTTGTTTTTGCATTTTTTTCACATAACCTCAAAATTTAGGTGAAAAATTAAAAAAACCAAGTTTTTGGTTTTTAATTTATATCTTTGTCAAAAAAAAATTTTTTTCTACGAAATTTGGTGAAAACTTACCTTATTATTTCCCAAATATACTGTAATTTATTTGATTTAAAATATTTATTTTTTCGCCTTATTTTAACTTAATATCAAAAAAGCACCCTAATTTTCAATCGAAAATTCTGACGTCAAAATATCAGCTTTTTTCAAAAAGTTTGGGAGCTTTTTGTTCGTTGTAATATCTACTTTCTGATGGTGTAAAAAAAAATGTACATTACTATAGGAAATGTTCTCAGAAAATGCAAAAAATTGAAAAAAACTCAAATTCGAATTTTTTTTTTAATCACTATGTACTATTTCATAAAAAAAATGTGATTGCTGCTATTTTTTTTAGTTAAAAAGTTTATTTATTTAATTCGAATTACATTCATGTCATAGAAAATCTCATACAATATAGTTATACATGTAAATCGTACTATTGAATTTAGATAGTTAATTCTGATTTTTGTGAATGTGAGTACGATGTGGGTTTCTATGTCACATAATATAGGTATAGATCTCAAGTTCAGTCTGACAGTTTGAGTACTTTATGCGACCTACCCAAATGTCCTTTCTGATAGTAATGTTCGCTGGGTCGTTGAGCTCCCTAAGTCAGGGTTGAGCTACCACGATACTCAGCACATGCGTGCACAGTCAGGATAGGTCCACTCAAATCTGTATGACTCTTTCCTTTAAAGGCCATTCCAGACTAACCTGCATGGTCCTTGCATAGTTTCATTTTAATTTGTCTGGACTTTAAAAGAGACTGACCTTTGAGTTTGTTTCGGTGTTTCTTCTCAAAGGTAGTCAGATAGGAAACACCGACCTCATCTAGCTTAAAAATCAAAACAATTTTTGACGTGTAAAAGTGTTACCTGTAACCTATTTACAGAATAAAATATCATTTCATCATCATCATTTCATTTCATTTCATTTGATTACGTTATTCATTATATTTTTTTTTCAAAAAATAAAGTAAATTTCTCACAATTCACTTAGAGTAACTCAGTCTGCACGTGTACTTTTAAAAACGATGTTGTACACTGCTATGTATCTCGAATACTGGCTAACGGTTTTTACAGCTGCTACGAAATAGCAGGTATTTAGTAAGGCCCAGACCCTCCTAGGTCCGTCCCCACTTCTCTATAAAATAACTTACAATGGGCTAAAATTTACCGAAGGTCACTCAGGTATATGAATTATCTTAAAACAGCAATAAATATGCATCTAAAAATATTATTTAAAGAAGATTCTACAACTTTTTCAAAATATTGTAGATGTCTTATTAAATATTAACTTTATTAACTTATTTATTTGTTAATTATAGAAGTATATTTCAATTTGAAATTTTTTCGTTTATAAATAAAACATGAAATCTTACGTTTTTTGAGTAATTAAAGTGTAAATTTTAATAAATACTTACCTCAAAATTGTACATAATGATTAAAAAAAAATTTTGAATTTGAGTTTTTTTCATTTTTTTGCATTTTCTGAGAACATTTCCTATAGTAATGTATATTTTTTTGTACACCATCAGAAATTAGAGCTTTCAACGAACAAAAAGTCCTCAAACCTTTTGAAAAAAGCTGATATTTTGACGTCAGAATTTTCGATTGAAAATTAGGGTGCTTTTTTGATATTAAGTTAAAATAAGGCGAAAAAATAAATATTTTAAATCAAATAAATTACAGTGTATTTGGGACATAATAAGGAAAGTTTTCACCAAATTTCGTAGAAAAAAAAAATTTTTTGAAAAAGATATAAATTAAAAACCAAAAACTTGGTTTTTTGAATTTTTCACCTAAATTTTGAGGTTATGTGAAAAAATTGCAAATACAAAAGTTGTAGAACTTTTTATTACCTACAACTTTGCCATTTAACTTTTTTCCACAGGACTTGTAGTTTTGCCGGAAATCAAGGAAAACCATTTTTTACCCTTAAAAATTCACCCCCCCCCACTTCCCGAACTCGGATCGACCGTAATTTATTTTTCCTTTCATTTTGATCATATTCCCCTCCTTTTCTAATGGGTTTCACCCTACTGTAATTTTTTTTCATTTTTTACCATTTTTGAAGGCTTCGGCCCTGGTCTATAGTACTACACTCGTATTTTACATATCTTTACTAATTTTAAAGCTGACGAGTTATTTTGTTTGTTTAAACGTGCTTTACTCTGGAACTACCAGTCCGATTAGAAAAAATCTTTTTGTATAAGATAGCCAAATTCATGAGCAATTTAACATCACGCTTTTTGTACACTTTATTTTTTTTAAAATTAAGTAATATTGTAATTGGCATATAAGTGACGAAAGTATTTTATTTATGTAGTCTATTAGTGGCGTTGTCATAACGAATACTGTGGGCCCAAGAGGTGAAGCGTTCCTTAGTCAAAAATGCGATAGTGAAAAGACTCAATAAATGGCGCCCGAATCAGGCGGTTGTTTTTTTTAACATCTATAAACCCCCAGAGCCCAGCAAAAAGAAAACAAAGCCAGAAAGATCGCTATGCGAAAACGAAGTAGCGGGTAAATAATCCGATTTCTTTTAAATTAAACGCCGGGCGAAATCGCGGGTATAGCTAGTGAAATATATACAGGGTGGAATTTTGTAATGCCACCTGAAGGGAAAGTACTGTTAATACTGTAGATAGAAAATTTTACTCAAAGAAAACATTCCTTTATTTTTGAATAGAAAGAGAACTGCATTCAAAGGTTTTCGAAAATTTTCAATTTTTCAAAGCTTTAACTTGACTCATTGAATTTATAAGTCCAGATTTCATGGTTTTCCTTTTATTTAATTTATCAAGTTTCTTAGAGTGATTTCATCCTTATAATTGATCCTAACGATCGATGCGATAAAAGTACAGGTTGTAACTTTTTCAGATTTTAGTCGGTTCGATTACCGGGAGTGGCAAGCGAATTTTTGAAAATCTTTGAATGCAGTTTTCTTTCTATTCAAAAATAAAGGAATGTTTTCTTTGAGTACAATTTTCTATCTATAGTATTAAGAGTACTTTCGCTTCAGGTGGCATTACAAAATTCCATCCTGTATATTTCAGTTTCAATAAAAACCATTGAAACCGCACGAATCATATGAAAACAACCCCTGAGTCCGCAATCCGCGAAGCGTAGCAATTGATGGTAACTGGTCCTTGCAGCCACCACAGACTACGTACACACAGAGGACCCACTAAAATGATTTAAACCTACACCGATTTTAATCAGCAAGAGGAACGATCAAAAATATACCTTTTAACCGACATCATAGTGACTATTTTCGTATGGTTTTATTGCACGTTTGTGAAGCTTTTGTACCGAGACAAGGGTTGTCACGGAGTGGGGATGTCTTGCATAATTGGGCTACTACGGCAATACATGCAACGTTGCCAGATTTCTCGAGCTGTGGAAGCTGTTGCGGTTCGGATATTCATTTACGCTTAGAATGTGGTAAATATTATACTCACAAGCTGTTTCTCTTTATATTTTTAATTGAAGATTTCTTTTGATTTTTTTATTTTTATTTATACAAGCAGTTTGCCCGCAACTTAGGCGGGCTTTCTTCTCACGCTGACCGTCGTCGGCGCCGACCGTCAGCGCGTAGTCAGTCGGTCAACTAACTCAACTGATACAACTGATTCGGTCAGCGCTGCCCGGTCAGCGTAAGTCAGAAACGCTTCATAGTAATACATACATATTCACTTATCAGCGCCGACGGTCAGCGTGATATACATGTAGCGCCATCTAGCGTCTTAAAACAATTGTGACCGTCGAAAGTTATTGTTCTTTCCCTCGGGAACACTACGTTTTTTCTGGATGAAAGGTACTCTATGTTATTTTCTGTACCCCTGACAACGTATATGCAAAATTTTAAGATGATCTGTTCAATGGTTTAGGCGTGAAAAGGTAACAAACTTACTTTCGTTAGATAGTTAAATTGAGCACTTAGGTCGAGCAGTTTAATTATAAACTACCCGTATGTAAGGTAGGTAGAAAAACGTAACTCTTGGCGTTCTAATGTCCGGCCAACTTTAACTTATAATCTTCAAGAGCACTTCCGAAGCTTTGATAAACTTTGCAGAAGTTTTAAATTAAACGTTTAACGCTAGGAAATCTTATTTACTCCGGAAATTGTTATATTTTTAGTTAAAAAGTCGTTAAAAGATGAAAAAGTTTTTATTCTTACCCGACTGCTTCGGAAGGAGAGTAATGTTTTTCGAGAGTCTATCTGTATGGTGTCGTTATCTTCATTGTGGAGTGACATGGTTATAGTATTTGAATATTACGCAGTAGGGTTTTTGTTTTTTCCTAAATTTTGTTTATTTTGTTTAATGAATATTTTGAGCATATATAAATAAATATGCTTCTTGTTTTAGAATACAGGGTGGCGATTAGGTTATCACATTAAATGAAACCATGTATCCTAAATGGCGTTCTTTGTACATACACAATAAAAAAAATTGCCGGTTGCCGCTTTTATAGGTCAGTAAATGTACCAACTTGTATTAACAGTTGTACTATTTATTGGTACATTTACTGACCTGTAAAACCGGCAATTTTTTTTATTGTGTATGTACAAAGAACGCCATTTAGGATACATGGTTTCATTTAATGTGATAACCTAATCGCCACCCTGTATAATTACGAAAATGTTAAATAAGAATTATATTAATTTGAAAAATTAATATAATTCTTATTAAACATAGCTAGCAATATCAAGAGAACTAAGTTTCCTTTTAATGTAAGATGCATATTTTATGCAATATTTTAAAGTAACGTAAATGTGTTTTATGCGTACTGTTACCGCAGCTTGCAGCGCCAGCGTTGCATTTGCATTTATAATCTGAGTAACACAATGAGTGGAAAACATTATGTTTGAAGTTGCCCTACTGTAGAAATTTCTACTGTACCGGTGGTTGTGTTTACAAACACAAAGGACACGGCAGACGCCCATAGAACGCTGGGCTTCAGATTGTGTATGTCGGTACAGAGTTTGGTGTGATCGAGTATTTCAAGAGTATTTAAATTCATTTTTGTACGTAATTGAGTTAAAGAGAAATCTTCGTATTTGTGACAGTGAGGTTAAGTATGGTGTGAATGATCCAATGAAGTACAGCCTGACTAATTAGTTCTCAATTCAAAGGTTTTAGTTGCTGTCGACATGATATTCTATGGAGGCACGCGCCAGCCAGCATGCACCCGTTTTTGTTTTATTGGTTTTTTCAAAATGTTATCGGCATAATCATTTTATTTCTTATTTATTTCGATTTTTGATTCCAATTCTTAATCTCTAAGATAAACTAGGCAAAGCACAATTAAAATATATTTTTATTTTTGGTTAAGCTTTTATTACTGTACCATATCAAGCCCAAAACTACCAACGTTCTTTTCAAATTCAAATTGTTTATTGCTTCATGTGTAAAATACAAGGTGTTATACATAGTAGTAGGTATCAACATGACCCTGTGAGGGCGCAACAATTTAATGTAATACGAGTATTAATATAATAGGTATTACAGAACTATCCAGCTAAATTCATGTTTACAGCTAAAGATTCTCCACCAATAAGTATTTTTACCAAACACCTAGACCAGATATTTGTAAAAAACAAATATTTGTTTCGTATGGGAATCGAACCTATGATAAATCGCGCAGCAGCATCTACGCCAACCGTGCACAGTCACTGGAAAAACAAACACGATTACAATGCACTAAAACAAATTACTCGACGCATGTAATCCACATTCCACACCAAAATCCTCTGACATGTGTCATTTGAATAACGTCACAAACAACCATCAGCTCGTGTCATTCAGCGCGTGATGGGTTAATTCTTTTTGACAGCTACGCGACGTGACTGCATTCAACGGTTAATTGTCAATTTACATATAGATGGTACTATGGACCGTAGGCCGCCGCAGGGGAGGGTTAATGAATGCCCCGAGGCAAACAACAGTCAAACAGATTAATCCTCACTGATAAGTACTTGTGGTATTGTTTGCAGTGATTAATTGGTAGTTCGGTTTGTTTTATCAATATGCCAAAACTTAGGCTAGAAAGTTGAAACGGTAAAATTTTGGTTATCGTCCGTAAATAATCTAAATGCTAGCTAGGACGTACCCTTTTTAAAACAGAAAAGATATTTAAAAAAATGTTTGAAGTTTAGTGACAACTCTGTTTAATTAATCGATCCGTGGTATATTATAACTATGAAAGATACTTTTCAAGTATAAAACAGGTTTTATAGGAAGTTACGTAGGTTTTTCTTGTTAGCTTCTTGTAGTTATAATACTAGGAAGCCGCTCCGGCTTCTCACGGGTAGCAAAGTATTTCAGCCAATTTACACAAAACCTCAATATACATCTAAACCTTCGTCATGAATCACTCCGTCCATTGGTGAAAACTGTATGAAAATCCGTTCAGTTTTTGAGTTTATCGCGTCCAGACAGACAGACGCGGCGGGCGGCGGGACTTTATAATGTAGTATATGTAATTATGTAGTGATAGTGATACAATCTTACTGCGGAAAATTAATAACTAAGCCACTATAGTAAGTAAACTAAAAAAACCAAACCGTATTCCAGCTGTAGAGCGTTCCACATAAGAATTCTTTTCGCCGCTATGTTGGCTCCCCTGAATGTCAATATATTACAACGTTTTTAACGGTGTTGGAAATTTTCTTTCAACACGAATAATTCACATTCAGCACTTTTAGACGTGTTTAATCTTTATAATCTTTTGAAAAGAGTGACAGACACTATTCTTACGTGAATCGCTCAATATCTTATTCTTATCTATTCTCTATGAGTGTAAGTACAAGTGTACCAACTTCACCGACATGTTGAGCAGTGCCCAACATGGCCGCTAGCCCGCAACTATTCCGCTTCGATGCACATCGCTTTATTGGACGCGCAACCCTCGACCTTTTTGTCGATAGACGAATATCTACGGGTATAAATATCCTGGAGACTGTTTGGCAAAAAATGGGACTTTTATTTTGTAAAGTGTGGTCATTTTATACGCCTGATTTATACGATAATGTTGATGTATTGTGCCTTATCTGCTACTAGCTGTTACCCGCGGTTTCACCCCGTCGCTCGACTTCTAAAGGTCGTAGCGTGATTTTAAATAGCCTATATATACATATCATATTTCTCATGAATCTGGCTATCACATACAAAGAGAATTTTTCAAATCCGACTGGTGGACACAAAAATGGCACAGGATCAAGCTTTAATGAATCAAAATCATCATCAATCATTTCAATCATTTCACGAACAAGAATCTTGATTACCACCCTGCTAGTGCCTTACGCAAACACAGCAAAATACCTTGGCATAATGACACTTGACGCAAAGCTGCGGTGGAAAGCTCATGTCAAACGAAAAGACAGGAACTCGAATTGCGATACAAAAATATGTATTGGTTACTTGGAAAGAAATCCGGCCTAACCATACATAACAAATTTTTATTATATGAGCATATTCTCATGCTTTAAACGTATTTCCTTTGGTACAAGCAGAGCTACCAGTTTTAATTATTTATTCAAGGCCAAGACAAATCTATCTCGCTTCAAAGTTCCTCTTAGCTGACCGCGTCGCTTTGACGGTAACCCGACTGAATTCGGTGTGTGGACTGAAGCCAGCCAAGTGAATGCGTTTGAATGCATCACAAATGAGCCGGCTAACCCTCTGGAAATAGCCCGCGTCTGCAGCCTTGGTCGCTTTCGCGGCCACTAAGTGATGCTTTGAAGTAAGACTTATGATGGTGAAAACTGTGCGAACTGGATAGACTGTGCGACTGTGCATGTTGATAAACTGTGCAACTGTGTCTACCTGTGCACCTATTACAGTTGTACGTGTCCTTAAAGATGAGGCAATGATTTTGATTATTTTGCCAAAATTTTACCACTTAATCTTCAAAGAAGACATATATACAATAATGCATGTACATGTCTTCTTGCCTCCTTCACCATATAAAAACTTTAACTATGCCAAATATCACAATGTGCTTAAAAAGGGCTACAACGTTTTTTTCTTTATTAGTACGAGTATAATTATAGATGTATATCAGAGACAAAGGCAATGTTGCAATCCACAAAACAGAACCCAAATAAACAATATCCCGCAATCCATTACTTCAAAGGTCCTTAAAATCAATGTATCCAACAGCAGTATCATTATATCCTCCTAAAATATACATAAACGGGTCCGGAGCAACATTATGTTGAGTAGAGGATGCTCGTCAAAGTGTAGTCTGTGTCGAGTCGGACAGACCTCGGCACTCCAGACTCGCTTTAATCCCAGAATTGTAATGATAGTAGTCAGGATTTAACATAAAATACGGATAAATAGGGCTGCTCGTTAAGATTTTAGAGGGTTTAATTGAATGAGTTGTGTTTGTTTCAGCGTTATTTTGGTCCGAATGCCCTAAAAAGAGGGTAGTATTTTTCGAGTGGCAGTAAATATTACACATCGAGTTTGAGAAAGAGATAATCGTATAACTAATGAATACACAAGGCTGTGTCCTTAACTGTAGCACTGCTGGTTGGTTCTATTCGACAACCCTACATTGTACTCAAATCAACATTACTCGTCTGTCGTAAAATTCTTATTGGGCTCATTATGATAATTTATTCAAAGAGGACGCTGTGTAAGGAGGGGGGTCCAGGAGGCTCCTCGTGAAACTGTTATTGTTGGCAGAATCCAAGTGATCCTCGAGTCTTGTAATTAGGTGGTATTATCTCTCCCTTCCTTATCATTAACGGTACGCTTCGCTCATGATGAAGCGTCTACGTGGAATTTATTTTTAGAAACGATAGAATCCTCAATAGAAAAGTATATTCTATTATAAATGCGAGTGGGTGTTCCCCGAGGAGGTGTCTTCAAGTCACGAGTGAACCGGTTTCTTCTAGGCAAGCGTGCTCCATCGTAGACGGCATCATCGCTTGACATCAGGCGAGATGGCGGTCAAAGCCTATTATCAAATAAAATTAAAAAAAGCGTTGTTTATTACATTAATCTCAGCCCCGGATCCAAGGGGCTAGTGCCCCGGGCGGCAAATTCAAGCTTGGTAGACGAATACACAGAGTAGTGTATTCGTCTACCAAGCATAGTAATCGCAAAGAGCAGCGCTAGACCGGTCGTTGTAGCGTTCTTTGGGGCCTCCCCCAAAGAACGCTACAACGATGTCCATCAGCATCAGTGGGAGAGTGGCTGAAATGATGATGATGGTAAAGGTAAAAGTATTGTCGGGCGGGGGCGGCATTTTTCAGTTTTTGCCCCGCCTCGAAATAATTCACGATCCAGGGCTGATTAATCTCGTTTGTTAATGAAACAGGATATTAATCTTAACAAGGAAAATAACATCATTGATTATAAATCTATACTTATAATATATCTGTAGAGAGGTCAATTCTGTACATGAAATATATTTTCAAAATAACTATCAGGGGGTGATTAGTGATCGATACTGATGCCAAAAATGCAATCAGTAAATTTTTTGTCCGTCTGTCTGTCTGTCTGTCTGTATGTTCCTTATAGAAATAAAAACTACTCGACGGATTTTAACGAAACTTGGTACAATTATTCTTCATACTCCTACGGACAGGTTATAGTATACTTTTCATCACGCTACAATCAATAGGAGCAGAGCAGTGAAGGGAAATGTTGGGAAAACGGGAGAAGTTACTCCATTTTTTAAGCTTCCGTCGCGTGTGCAGCCTTAATGGTTAAAGCTACATAGAAATCATGTATGACAGAAATGTTCTACATCACAGTTCTACATAAAATTATATAAAAAATAACCCACAACAGCATATGTATATCTTTTATGGTTGACTCACAATAACACGTGTAACTCCCGATAGCTTAGCAGTTCGGAGCTTTCTGATTGTATTACACACAAAGAGTTACACGCTGATGGAGTCGCGGGCACAGCTATTAATAATAATATTTTGTGGTTCCTTATTGCGATATTTTTTTCAACAGTATTGTGGATTGACATCTTATATTTCCTACTATTACTACCCTTTCCTATTATACTATTCCGACTACTAAAATACGAAAGTTAATCTGTCTGTTACATCAAAACCATTGAACCGTGAGGAAGGACATACGCTACTTTTTTACGAAAAACGACGGAAACGCGGACGAAGTCGCGGGCAAAAGCTAGTCAAGAATATGAGGAAAATACCAGATTAACGGAAATAGGATGAAAGTAATGAACGCTTGCGTGCACTGACAAAGAATAAAAACGTTTTACCTCCCATCTCGGCGGAAACTCCACAATGATGGCGGAATAATTATATTTTTAAGTCGTGGTGGTTCTACCCGCATTGCTTTTTCCTTTGACGTTTGGAGGGATGAATAAATCGATTAAGTTGTTTTTTTTTAAATATAGATCTTTGAATTTGCTATGGGGCGAGCATACGTTGATTATGATTCTGGTGCCTATCTATATTGTAACGATTGGTGTGTGAATCAACCCGCACTGGGCATGGGCGTAGTCAGGTACAAGCAGGGGGGGAGAGGGGACAGTTGCCCCAGGCCCTAGCAACTCCCGAATCGAAAAGTAAATAATTTTAGAAAGAAAAAACCATTTTAAATCATTTATAGATAAATTATTTCGCGTCAAGTTGGATATCGTTTAAACTACGAGCATTCTTCCTAAAGGGACCATCTCGCACACCTCTCCTCTATGTATGTTTTCCTTGCCTGAAAGAAGAAAATCCTGGCTACGCCCTTGGCACTAGGAAATAAAACTTCTTTTAACAGGAACTTTAAATTTTTCGTAAGAAATATTCCTGTATCGATTTAATCCAAAGTGTCAACCCTAGCCAAAGTCAAACATTATTTTCTGTTAGCTCGTCTAAAGCGATGTTTGCGCTAACCGCTCTTTCAGCGCTGAATACAGCACAAGTGGCTGGCTGAAAGACACGCAAATAGGCTCACGGGAGACGCGGGACGATACTGAAAGCCAACAATGTATTATTTTTTGCTGAAGATCGGGTAAGGAGCCGTATAGTCCAGTCAAGGAGAAAGGAAAAATATAATAGTTCACAAATATTCTAACTTTAATATTATGAATGCGAAAGTATGTTTGTACGCCTGAACTACTGAACCGATCATCATGAAATTTTGCATATACGTTGTCGGGAGTACAGAAAAGGATATAGGGTACCTTTCATTCAGAAAAGTACTGTTCCCGAGGGAAAGAACAAGAAGAACAGGACCGGCTTTTCTAAAGGTATTTTGTTAAAAAGAAACGATATAATTACATACGAAATGTTTCACAGTCGTTATATTTTTCACTAGACTTTTGCCCGCGACTCCGTCCGCGTGGACTACAATGAACTGACCAGTTTAAATGACCTCCGCAGTGTAGGTTGGCTATTACTACCAAGAGGTCAAGCTGTATCTCTGGGTTTTTTCCGCGGAATCAGATGAAACGTGGCTTAGATTTTAAGTTGGACCACAAGCTCTGTGTACTACAACTGTGAAAACCTTATCAAAATCCGTTCAGTAGTTTTCGCGTGATGCGCGCACAAACAGATAAACAGAAAAAATTCAAAAAAAAATCTTTCGGGTATAGTTACGTCCCAGTACCTTATCCCGATGTTTTTTCTGGAATATCTTCAATGTACAGACACGGCTCTTTTACAATTTTATAATAGTATAGATTCTCAAATAATATCGACCTCAAGACACTTTGAATACCGTATTATTATATTGTTAATATCAAAACATTTATTCCAATTAGGTAGATTATTTAAAGTCACTTTTGAATTGTCAAGATAGTTCTTTGTCAGTCTGTTGGTCCGAAGTTGAAGCTAGTTGTTCTAAAATGTAGATTCCTATAGAGAAAAACGGACAATATAAATAATCATAATCTACAACAGTATAATATCAACGTTATCTTCATCATGTATTCAAATAAACAAAAGCGTAGCACCGTAGCTATTTCCCATCGTCCCGGGGCTACGCCGCTACGGCGTAGGCGGCCTACGGCGCTACAGAGCTACGAGCATTCAACTGCATTCATGCTACGAGATTTAAGTCACCGATGCTTTGACGCGTCACTACATAGGTATATAGGGTCCTATCCTTACAGTATGCGATAAGGAGCCCACGTAAATAGCTCTTGACTACCACCCACTTAGTGTCGCTTTTACATCTCAATACAGTAGAATTTCATGTATTACAATAGAAGGGTAATCTCCGGAACCATTGCAATTTATTATTAAATATTTAAGAGATTTCAAAAACAACGGTTTCACGATGCAGCAGAGATCGCGGGTGCAAATCCAGCCCGTGAGAGTTGTTTTTGATATTGATATTGAGTTGTATTTAATAACAATTCTTTCACCATTTGAATGTTACATTATTCCAAATGGACATGTGCTATATAGGTATTATGTATATCTACAACGTAACAAGAAATACAATCCCACAATATTCATTTGATATTGTTTGTTTGATCGACAAAAATTAAGGAACAAATAAGATTAGCATAAGCATAGCATACAAAACTGTTTTAAATATGAAGAAAATAAATAGTTTATTTATACATGAGCAAAACACCCGGGTGCTTTGGTAAACACCCGATAAACACCCATAAACACCCAAAATCTGGGTGTTTATCGAGTCTTTACCATACACCCGGGTGTTTTACCCATGTATAAATAAACTATTTATTTTCTTCATATTTAAAACAGTTTGCGTTCAATATCTATTAATATCCTACGAATTTCACGCCTAAGTAAGCCAGGTTATATTATCTAACAACTACGCAGAAAAAGGATTCCTCACAAATAAATTGTTTTATATACAAAAATCCGGCAGGGGAGGCAACATAAAGGCAATAACTATCTCTAGGGTATTAAATTTTATAGGTCAAGAGGCAGCTCGCGTATTGAGAGCCCTGGTTCCGTAGTCAGGGATGCCTCTTCAAACGAATTCGATGGAAGAGGATTATTAATTTAACTGGAAATTATCGAATAATAGAATTTATCGAAATGGCAAGTGCCTTTCAATAGTACTTTGGTTCGGAGTGTTACAAAACTACTGAGTATTATTGTTAGGAAATTATTATTATCAAAATATATCTGCGGGTATGTATAGTTCGACCAGAATCTGATGGCAAAAGTAGAGATAAAAAATTGTTTTTACCAGCACTGGGATGAATGGATGAAAGAGTTTTAGCTTGCACTATCAATTTTCAGAATTTTACACAACTCGTACTTCATTTGAAAAGTGACTAGTACGCATTGTCGTTCCAAAATCATTATTTACTTCACATTACTTCTATAGTAATGTCAAAAATCGATCTCTAGTAGGGTAAACCGCCGATAGATTGGGCATTGGGAACGGCCGTAAGATAGCTTCACCAACCCTATCTAATCCCTTTTCTAATAAAACCCATTTCAGGTCAAGAAAGCTGCAGGCCGTGAAGAATTCTAATTTAATTCATTGAACCCATTTCTTGGCGTAATCCTGTCGTTACGCTAAAAGCAATCGAATAAATTATGCCGACAGATGGCGCTATTAACAGGGAATTATAAATGGAACGAGAACACTTTGACCATAAAAATGTTTTTCATTTAAGTGACCATTAATCTTAGTGCTATTGGCAGTGTAGTAGAATAACTGTGACGTCATGGTTGAATAAATAAAACACTTTGTTATGATTGCACTGCATTAGACGTGCTGTCGCCACGGCTGCTTGGTAGAAGTGAGAGAGCGGTGCTTTGCCACGCAACCTCTCCACCTTACAACCCCACCACATCCCGAATAACTTGTTTATTAAACGTCAGTACGTCACAATTACATTTATAGTTTTTCTACTTTAACTTAAGCTTGTTAGGTTTTGATACTAAGGGCCAATTTCTTCAAACTCTGTTAGTTCCTATTTATGTCTCGTTAAGTATTATGACGGTTTTTCTGAGACATTACGTCAAAATGCTTATCGGGGCATTTAGCCTCTAACAGAGCATGGTGAAATTGACCCTAAGCCTATTGTATACAATGTTCAATGATGTATTACCTAGATACACTCACTTTGACTCGTAATCAAATTGGGTTTCCTTTCAGGTCCTACCCAACCCATAGCCTATTAATAGCACACACACGATTGAAGACGCCGGCTCGAAGGACCAATAATAAAATTAACTCCGTTCCTTGTTTAGCGTCATCTTGTGTGCAGGTGCTCATAGAAAACATTAGGAAAACAATATAAAACTATGTTTTAAATCACAAGTGAGTTTTACTTGTGCTTATTATGTACATAACGCAAAAAAAATATTTGGGAAGTTATTAAATATATAAGTGACTCTCAAAAATCATATGACCCGAGCGGGATTTGAACCCGCGACCGCGGGTTCAAATCCCGCTCGGGTCATATGATTTTTGAGAGTCACTTATATATTTAATAACTTAATATAAGCATAACATGGCTTTGACATGTTTCAAATTCACAAAAAATATACATTTATAATGTATAGATGGTGATATCGCATCGATGTCCGATAACTGCAAAGTAATTGGCATTGAGTTGGAAATACTGCATAAGTTTTCCGATAGATGTCGCCAAACGCTCTTAAGAAGCGTATTACAAAGGGGTCTCAAATTTCAGATGAGTCGGGCGGGACCCGGTAGCTCAGTTGGTTCAGAGCACTAGCCACGGTTCGGCAGAGGTCGCGGGTTCAAATCCCGCTCGGATCATATGATTTTTGAGAGTCACTTATATATTTAATAACTTAATATAAGCATAACATGGCTTTGACATGTTTCAAATTCACAAAAAATATACATTTATAATGTATAGATGGTGATATCGCATCGATGTCCGATAACTGCAAAGTAATTGGCATTGAGTTGGAAATACTGCATAAGTTTTCCGATAGATGTCGCCAAACGCTCTTAAGAAGCGTATTACAAAGGGGTCTCAAATTTCAGATGAGTCGGGCGGGACCCGGTAGCTCAGTTGGTTCAGAGCACTAGCCACGGTTCGGCAGAGGTCGCGGGTTCAAATCCCGCTCGGGTCATATGATTTTTGAGAGTCACTTATATATTTAATAACTTAATATAAGCATAACATGGCTTTGACATGTTTCAAATTCACAAAAAATATACATTTATAATATTTGGGAAGATATGCGCAAAACGGCAATATGTAATTGTAAATAATTAATTTAGGTGTTGCAAATCAGGGCCGCGCGTTATGTGACTTTTATGGACATTCAAATAAGGTTTAAATTACAATTATTGATGCTCGCTTGTGAAATACTATACTAAACTTTAAAAACGCTAAGTTGAAAGAAAATAATGAACAACTATCTAACAATCAAAGCCATCACAGGTTTAAACGTCTAAAAACACGTTTTTTCGACATTATCGTGTATTAATTGATTTGCGTGTCCATTGCCCATTATTCACACAGTACCAGATGTAATCTGAGGTTCAACGGCAATGTACGTAGACATAAAATAGAAAAAGTCACCGCTAGCGGTGTTCGGGGGTGATATAAGTAAAATATGGTCACATTGCGTGGAGCTTTATTATTTTTTTGCCGCACATTTACTAACGATGTCAATGCGTGTTCCAGATTTTCACAATGTACGCATACGATATGTCTATTCGGTTTATTTAATCCATTTGCTTTTAGAAAGAAGAAAGAAAGAAAGAAAATCAATTTATTTCGATCTCGCCATTTTTGAGCACAATATTAACTTAAAACTAACATAATATTAAGCTTTGCACATGCAAATACAAAATGAATAAATAATTTTAATGTGTGCCTTTTTAAATAGATATTTTAGGAAAAGCTTCTCTTTGCAGAACGTCGAAAATATTAGTTTCGCCTGTGGTCGAAATTCGACCAATTGCAAAAAAAAGCTTCCTGCATTCTTTCTCCATATAAACTTTATGCTTAATCTGACACTCTTTGCGCGCAATATGCATGAAACGTGGTACAAAGATTTCTCTTCACGTATTAATTAATAATATAATGGAATGTTCTTTACATATAAGTTGATATTGTCATTTGATTAGTCTAAGTAAAATTATAATTAGTAGCGTTATTACTACCGACACCATTATTACGAGCCTGTGAAAACATTATTTACGATTTACGAAACTGTACCAAAACGTAATTTTCATTTGCAAAGACAATGATTGCTGTACACCAACTCTTACGTAATCCTTATTTACTTAGAAACCAACATTTACGTAATCCTTATTTACTTATAAACCAACTTTTACGTAATCCTTATTTACTTGCGTCGGCAGCTATTAACGTCACAACGTTTGTTACAGGGTGTGATCATAACCGACGCCATTTTAACACAACATGCGCACGCGGAGTTTATGGTAAGTCTAACATTCAGTTGCGTAATACGTTACACTCACAGAATGCGCTCGTAAACTGGCAAATATACGGAGGAAATTTTGTGGAAAACCTGCTGTTTATGGCTGTGTTTTTGCTGTGGTGAGGGCGTGTCCTGGAAAAGTACAGTGCGACATATACATGGTCGGCGGTCGCCGTAGACTAATCGCACGACCCAGTTAAACAAACAGGACCTGCCGGCCTAGCATGACCACGATAGAAACGGGTTTTGTCTACATAGAAATAGACAAAATGACAGATTGTAGAAACATTTCTACCGTTTCATTCATAAAACGTAGAAAATTTTCTAAAATCTGTCACTTTGTCTATTTCTATGTTGACAAAACCCGTTTCTATCGTGGTCATGCTAGGCCGGCTGCGCGTCTATTCTGTTCGGTACAGAATAGACAGATTGCACCCTAATTGCGTAACTCAGTTGTTATCACCATGGTATTGATTTTCACACCCATTACGCCGTATGTTTCTAAATCCGTGTTCACGATAACTAGCTCAACGCCGCAATGAATGTTGTAGAACTGTCAAAATGAAAACCTTACCTTTGTATTTATTTATTTAGTACCTTTGTACTTTATATTTCGTTTGTATTTGTGTTGTCCTCTGTATGTTGTGTGTACATATAAAACCATTGTGATTGAAATTGAATTATGCAATATGGTAGTGGCCTACTATTAAAAAAGTACAAATAAATTATTTTATTTCAAAGAAGGAATAGGCACAACAAAAAAGTAAAAGCAAAAATAATAATTTATCACAAAATGGAAAACATAGACGCTTTTAAAGTTTTTGGAGGCAGTATCGCTCCGTCTTTGTCGCGCGAAGCGGACGTAGGTGGTGTTACGTCACTAGTAGGTAGTGCCGTCCGTGTCTAGCAAATCATTTTAAAACGCTTATAACTTTGCTAATTTTGTAGATGTTTCATCGTTTTTTTTGGTGTTAATTGTCTTTTTTCAAATAGTTTACAGATTCACAATAAAAAAAAGTAGTTAACATCCCTATTAAGGTGATGAGCCAACATAGCGGTACGACAGCATTTTTTTTTTTATGTGACAATGGTGGCAAACTTGCGTACAGCCCGTACAGCCTGATGGTAAGCAGTTACCGTAGCTTATAAAACGCTTGCAACACTAAGCGTGAGTTGCAGAAAAGGTCATTAAGTTTTAAAGGAGACTAACGATAGAAATTGGATGGTTAATGCCTCCTTTAAAATTTAATTACCTTTCTACAACCGACCGTAAATATCACATGCGCGTTGCCGACCCTTAAAAATAAGAATGCGCTATGCTGACAGCTTAGAGGGACAAGCACGTCCCCCGTTGTCAACCCAGCGCATCCTCAGGAGCTCTGGCGACCTTAGTCACCACAGGAATACAATACTACCGAAAATCAGCATTATTTGAGTGTGGTATTATTATTACAGGTATAAGGGCAATTTTTATTTGACCCTGAATCCAAAACAACGTAAGACCAATTTTTATGCGCAATGCGTAAGTTGACATAAGACTGGCATTGCGTTGGAATCAATAATGTTCAATTATATTTCTAGAGTGAAAATATACGTGTCTCCCATTATGCGACATCCCTCAAAGGAGGCAATTATACTCATCATTGGAGCAACTATGAGACCAACACTGAAATCGCGAAAAATGATTTGTCGATTTATATGAACACAAATGTATAGAACAGCTGATTTTTTTTCGCGTTCAGTTTCGGTCCTATACTAAAAGTATTATTATAGCTAGCTTGTACTGTCCCAGTGCTGGGCAAAGGCCTACATCTATTATTTCCATCGGTCTCTGTTCTACTAAAAGTATATTGAATAATAATCTAGCTCATTGATTAGTGATTACTTAATGACGTTTTAATTGGGCCCCATGAACAGCTATAACCCAGTCTCTGTGGAATCTAAACCTAATCAATGAAAAGAGGCTGCCTCTTCTTAAAAACCCATATTTCTTTCTTTAAAATGACGATACGAAACACCATCCAATATCATTTTAAAATCTCGAGCCATAAATAATAATATGTCAAAAGGAGTCCGGGCCAGCCCCAAAGGACTCCGATAATCATCGATAATACGAAGTAAGTGAGATTACGTTCAGAACGGAGGATTGAAAAGGGAAAATAAATTATAGAGGCGGGCCCTGATAAATCGAGCCATCGCTCGGATACGGCGGCGGACATTTTTCCAGCCTCTTTTGGCAAGGCCTTTAATTTAGCTACAGATATTTTAGGATACACTTTCTTGGAAAAGTGAGTGGCGTTTTGATGATATTATTAGGTTCGTTGTGGGCGTTAAAGTCTGTACAGAAGCGAACTCGTAGGATTTGAGGGCGCAGCTGTGCTTAATTACCGCTTTTGTTATGCTAGCAATACTCATAGCGCGCGTGTTCAATTTTTATACTTTGCAACATTTTATTTCAATTTATTTTATACTAGCTTCCGCCCGCGGCTTCACCCACGTTTTTCGGGATAAAAAGTAGCCTATGTGCTATCAGGCTATAATCTATCTCTGTACCAAATTTCATCCAGATCCGTGCAGCCGTTCTGGCGTGATTGAGTAACAAATATCCATCCATCCAAACTTTCGCATTTATAATATTAGTATAGATATTAGTATATATTCAAAACACAAACAGAAAAATGTAGTTAGATTTAAAGATCTAATGATAAAATACAGCTTTCTAGATGTTAGTTCAGTTGTTGGCCTTGTAGGAACTACATTCAACTCGAAACAGGTGCTCCATCAAGCTGTAATCTGGAATGGACAAAGTTGAAGCGATATGTCAACGCTAACTCGGTAAACTGTGTCTGGATTAAGTTGACTACACAAGTTACATGCACAGTTATGAATTAGTTACAGGACTATTCTTGTCAGATAATTTTCGAGATTGATAGCACTTGAACACAACAGCACCAACATCATAGCACTTGATTGATATATTCGGAAAGTACATGATATTTCTATGTTTACCTATGTAGTTCTACAGCTTCCCGTGGCATCATTGGGCCCTATCAGAATATCAGCGCTGCGGCATTTGTTTTAAAACTAGCTGTTCCCCGCGGTTTCACCCGTTGCTCGGCTCCTAAGGGTCGTAGCATGATGTTAAATAGCCTCTAATATTTCTCATGAATCTGGCTGTCATATACAAAAAGATTTTTTCGAATCCGACTGGTAGTTCCAAAGATACTAGTGGTATAGATGTAGCACTATGCTCAGAAAGGAGCTTTTTGTCCTCCTACAGGTCTTACTACTTAATTTATTTTTCATCTACTTTTTTCTCTTTTTTTAACCGACTTCCAAAAAGGAGGAGGTTCTGCATTCGGCTGGTTTTTATGTATGTAATGCAAGTCCCAATAAATACCTTTTCTTCTTCTTTCTTCATCATCAATATTCGAATTAAAACTTTATTAACTACTTGATTAAATAGAATAATCTCCGCAGAACCTAAATTCGAATTCAAAGGCACTTGGAATTATGTAAGCTAATAAGTGTAACGGGCTTAATCCTAAGTTAATCAAGCCGAGCTCCTCGTTATTACCAGATTTGAATTAGTATTCAGTCGGCTACAGCGCTTTACCGCTTAAAATTCGATGTAGCAGACCTAGGACTTAAGGTACTAGGTTTACTAGACAGTCATTCTCTGGCACTTTTTTTTATATTGGTGTTTTATATGCCAGAAGAAATCTCACTCACAAAATGCGTTTTAGCATCAGCACTTTGCACGAAACGACTCGATTGTTTCTTTGCAACTAATTACTGGCCTATAGCATGAGAAGGGGTCTAATGTGATCAGATACCAACCAGCCGACATTATTGCTACCTCAGATCATAGAAACAAGGAGATATGTTAACCCAGCAAATTAGTAAACATGATCATAATATTGTACATGTTAAAACTCAAGCCATAATTTGAATTCTCAGAGACAGGTAGAAAGCAAACTACACTAACATCAATTATAATTATATATTTGATTTTGTTACAAAACGTGTTTTTTTATAATTATGAGCTCTAAAAAACACATTCTCAATGTTACCCCTGTAATCAAAGACACCCCAAAAAACTTACAAGTGCTGTAATTTAAAAACTAATGAGTGAACAATTTTTTATATTTTTGTTTTTGTTTCCTGTTAGGAGCTAGTTTCTCATTATGCACAAAAAACAGGGGCGATCAAAGCGACCCCGTTTCAAGCATAGAGTTGATAAGCCACTAAATGTTTTTTTTCTCGGAACCTATAGGACATAGATTTTTTTAAATTGCTTATTCTGAATATAGACCATAAGTCGCCATTACAGTAATTTTTTCATATTTTTTAAAAATTAACTGAAGATGTTATATTCCTTTTAAAATTAATCAATGTAACCCCATTTTACGGTACTAAAGTAAGCTGAACTAACCAAATCCATTGTATCTAAACCCTAAGTCTGTAAGTCTGTAACTTCTGGTATAAAAAATAATTTAATTAATTTATCAATAAACTTTACACTCAAAATACGTTTAACGCTGTGAACATAACAGCCACTGCGACTTAACGGGATTAACCTTAGTTATCGCGGATTGCGTCCAACTGCGCCTACGCGTCAGATTACAGCCAGGAGCCAACCTAATCCTCCTTTTAACATGTTAACATTCATCATGTTTCACGCTTTAAAACAATTTGAGGATTTACTTGGTACGTGGAAATAAAACAAGCTTCATTCAATAACATCATACAATGAATCAAGAGATGTAGGGCGTAGAGACTTACCCTCTTACATATAAACGATGGATAAATTAAACAGCTCTTATGTCAATAGTCAAATCTATTCATTGTCGTACAAATGACAAGGGTTGTTATATATTTAATCAGTGGTTAAATTTTATAATTAAGGGGGTTAGAGAGTAGGGCACGGTGGGAGATCTGGCTCAAATCTAGAGCAGCCCGACTAGGGAAGTACATCCACCTTACAGAATACCACAGCCAAATAACTCTACTCTTCTGTACTGTTGTGTTATTGTGGTGAGGTCACCAGAGCTCCTAGGGATGCGCTGTGTTGACAGCGGGGCAACCTCAGATCATAGAAACAAGGGTGATGTGCCAAGGCGCTATTGAGCTTGATGCTTTAATTTGAGCACATTGGGCATGGGCATAGTACAAAAGTACACGCTGGCGACGAACCGAACACGATCGATGATATAAATACAGTGTTTTAGTATAGTGCTAGTGTTGAGTGACGATTAACAGTGTTAGATTGAGGGTGTGCGGATTTTTTTATGTGTGGGAGATCTTTATATTTACGAGGGGCGCTTGTAATTGTGTTGAAAAATGTACTAAAAGTGGCGACAGTTGTTCCCGTACTAATTTGCTATGATGGCATGTCTCCTTGTTTCTATGATCTGAGGGGGCAACGCACATGTGATATTCGGTGAATTGCAAGCGTATATCACCGGAATATTTATTAGTAGTCTCAATGTTTACCTACCTTTTTCGAGTATTTTGTTTACTAAGCGGTCCACCGACGAAATAAATGCGGATCCTAGCAACAATAAATAACCTTTACGACAAAGAAAATAATCTTAAACTAATCACTAAAACAACAAATTACGAGGTTAAGTCGCGTCAGATTGTTATCCACGGTTCTTAGTAACAAATGGTTGGGTTGGGAGGCCACTTCAAGGTCTACATGAAGCACCCCGCGATGTGTTGAATAGGAACGCTACCCTTTTCGTTACTGTGACACTGGACACTAACAAGCTTGGTTAAAAACCGGGCAATAGCGTGTCACGCACAGTCTAGGGTTAGGTTTGTACTTCATAATATTATTATGAATTACAAAATTATTTGCGGTTGTCAATCTCAAAACTGAAAATACTGAATATTTCAAAAACTAATTGACGTACTTATCTTGTTCAAAACAATTTTAATCGAAAGTATTTATTATTCTACAAGTTTGATATCTTTTAGATTTTTTGATAACGCGGTTGAAAAATTACAGGGGACACACGCATTGATAATGACTTTCGGTACCCCGATCATGAGTTTTTTTGACGTGCAGTATCGTTAACGTATAACGTATAAGGACTTTAAAAAATATATTTTCTCAAAAACTCACTCACATCTAGTAACTTTTTCAAAATCTACATCCAGATCGATTAAAGAACACTAAAACATTCCCACTGCGCCCGCAGTCAAATAAAAATTTCACAAAATGGTCGCCAACTTTGATACCTAACCATCCAACTTCCAACAGAATTTAGACTCTACATTTATAGCAATAAAGTCGATGTTCTCTTGTACCTACGTGCTGGTTTACAGTGCATTTTGCATTCATTTCCCAGGGCGGGTTCCGTGGAACTAGGACGGTAGGTTATTATAGCTCAGAAATTACGAATTAGGGTCACAAAGTGGACTAATACATAACAAATAGCCCCTGGACTACTGTTTGTTCTGGAAGTTTAGTTGCGTTGTAGACTCGAGCTCGTAAATGTTGATTTACATGTTGATAGATCATAGAATCAAGGGAGATGTGCCAAGGCGCTATCGAGCTTGATGCCTGATTTTGAGCAAATTGCTCATATTAAAAACGTACGCGCTGGCGACGAACCGAACACGATCGATGGTATAAATACAGTGTTTTAGTTTAGTGCTAGTGTTGAGTGACGATTAACAGTGTTAGATTGAGGGTGTGCGGAATGTTTAATGCGTGGGAGATCTTTTTATTCACAAGGAGCGCTTAATTATGCGCGTAATTGTGTCGAAAAATGTACTAAAAGTGGCATCAGTTGTTCCGGTACTAATTTGCTATGATGGCATGTCTCCTTGTTTCTATGATCTGAGGGACGCACCTTAATTAAACGGTGCTGCAAGTACCAAAAGATTCTGAAATTAAGATCTTTATTGAACAATCGTACTGCGATTGATATCTTTTGTAAATGAAGTTATTATTATGTTAGAAAGGTTTTGTGTTGTATTTATTTTGTGTTTAATGTTTTTCATGTACCTGCACCAGGTGCAGTGATAGCCTAGTGGATTAACCATGTGCCTCCCACGGCGAATGGTTCGAGTTCGATCCCGAGGCACGCACCGCTGACTTTTCGAAGTCATGTGCGTATTAGAAATTAATTATCACTTGCTTTAACGGTGAAGGAAAACATCGTGAGGAAACCGGCATGTCCTAGAACCAAAAATTCGAAGACATGTGATGTCCACCAACCCGCACTGGGCCCGCGTGGTGGACTACGGCCCACTCCCTCTCACAGAGAGGAGGCCTGTGTCCCAGCAGTGGGAACATTATAGGCCGATTATGCTATGTACCTGCACCTATCCTTACAGTCTTTTGTGACAACCGTGTGGATCAGGAAATAAACTTTCTTCTTTTACTATTTTTCAGTAGACCTTACAAAACATTTGACGTAGGTATTCTTAACGCAAAAATTGGATGTTAAATAACACAAATTACTTGGATCCCTAAATTAAGTTTACACATCCTGTTATTCTTTCATTTCCTTTTATTTAAAAGCACAACATTCAGCAAATGATCCCGCCTTAAATGTAAATGTTAAATGTAAATACAGCACATTTATCGTGTAAGCAAAGCCCGGGCTTGGGACTTGGCGGGCGGCCAAGGTGTGTAGCACCTTTCTTTCGGCGGCTTGTTAGGGCTGCCAAGCTTTACGCCGATATATTTGGCTTTGGAACACTTAAGTTGGCTAAACACGTTTGGCTCCTATTGTTTTATTTTCTGCATTCTTTTACAATTTTATGGGTAAGAAAAATCGTGTAGCACCACCAAGTTGGTCGCTTATCTTAAACTAGCAGTGATCCGCAGTTTCACCCGCTGTTGCTCGGCTTCTAAGGGTCGTAGCGTGATGTTAAATAGCCTATACTATTTCTCATGAATCTGATTATCATAATACAAAAAGAATGTTTCGAATCCGACTGGTAGTTCCAGAGATTAGCGCGTTTAAACAAAAAAAAACTCTTCAACTTTACCATATTAGTATAGAGAGCAAGATTTCTTTATTCTTTGCTTTATTGAACTACTCACTTACAATCGACAATACAAATTACAGAAATAACCTAACACAGGCTTCAGAGGCAAAATATCCAGTTACCTACATGCGAATTGTTCTTGTTGTGCTGACAGCCCTAATGTTGGTAACAATCGCGTTAGGCGACACTCGGTGTTGAGTTTAAATCGATTGTTACATAACGAACTCTTTCAGACTGATCGGTTTTATATTTGAGGTGTCAGCTGGTTAGATACAATACCCCGCGGTAAATATTACACATCGAGTTTGAGAAACAGATTTCGGCTGGCTTCGGCTTTGTAGAGCGTCTATGCCGTCACTCATACCTAGGTATGTGACGTTTTGTCACTGACTTGTTTATTAGATACTGGGCTATTAGGCCGCGGCCGCACCGGATCGGCGACAGCGACGCGACGACGGCGATTCGTGAAAACAAACTCATATAAACATATGTCGGTGACCGCACTGCAGAAACGACAAGCGACATTTATTTGTTCACGAAATCGCCGTTGCGTCGCTGTCGCCGTGCCAGTGCGTCCGCGGCCTTAGTGCTTCATGCGACAGAGATGACTCTCTTTCTAAAGATCGATGTGTAATATTTACTACCGCGTATTGATCACAAGCGCCAACTAAGTAGGTAAGTACATTCCTTGTCAACTGGTATTTACATTTAAAAAAAAGAACAAGCAATAAAAACGTCAATTGCAGACTATTATAATGTCTGACACTAGCACATACCAATCACTAAGCAGTTATATCGCTAGCTTGATTTCATTCGGTCCCCGGGGCCCGTTCACTCCGCTCGCCGTTAATGGCGGCGAACGAATGAACGAATGAGCTATGTTCAACTCCATCCGTCGGGAGCGGTCGGGAAAGTAATTATTTATTCAGAGAATAGCCCAACGTTTTTGCGCCCTTACGTAAAATGTTGCTGTTAATTTTATTCAGCAACTCACTTTGCCTGAATTGGTGACCACATATTCAATTTTGAAAAAGGAAAGGCATGCGTCCGGAGGACTGCGATTAGGGTTATGTGATGGTATCCCAAAAGTGGACATGTCCTCTTTTTTTTGTCCTCCCGTCTTCCTTTACGTACAGTATTTCTTCCATTTTCTCGCTTATTAATGCGCAATGGAGGAAAGAAAAACAGACATCAAACAAAATCATTAATTCTTACACAATATTATTTTTAAAACGCGTGATTTTATTGTTATTTGTTAAAAAACCAAAAACTTCTTTCGAAAAATGGCAGTTCAGCTAGTAGGTACCTACCTACTCCTTCTTTTCAGAAAACTTTCCTTTTTAGACCCTCCTTTTTCAAATTATCAACTGGCAACCCTAACTGCGATAGATTGAGTTGATTGATTAAATAAAAGACAGAGTACATAGTGTACCTACTGAAGCTGTAGGATAATAAATAGGATGTCTGAAAAGATAAATGGTAAATGATGTCATTTGTTTGGGTGTGAGCCTCCGCATTTTCTGAACCAAATAAAACGAGGTTAGACCATTTATCATTTGTTGTTGGTATTGATTTTTGTTACAAGAATTTGTTAGATATATTGTCTAGTCTATGTGACCTATATAGGGTTTCCATCAGGCATCCATAGGGCATCCTTAGATCTTTACGATATGAATTTTCTGAGACGCACAGGCCCCTATTCATGATAACAGAACAAGGGCAAAGATAAAGGAGGAACAAGGGGAAAATTAAGCTTCGGAAAAATCGTCAACACGAGAGGAATTTCAAAGGAAATCGTTTTGCAATTTATAAGTTTTACAGTTTAATACGAGTGTGTTATGTTTTAAAAATACACCAATACATTGATGGACATAATAATTGGATATTATTATCCAAAATAAAAAAATGCACCAAACTACAACACGAATAGGAATGACCTCGCGACATATTGTGATGTTTTAGCTGTAAGTTTGTATTGGAAACCCTATTAGGTACAATAGATTTGGTTAAATACTCTGTTACACCTACCTATAATGTTAAAAAAAACGTTATTACTTCAAATTTTCTTTGTAAGCCTTCTTGTTAATTGATAGTTGACAGTTAGAAGTTATTGGCTTTCTTATTCTTAGATGAATCGCATTGCACGATCTTTTTACGAATTTAATCTTATCTTTATCGAGTAAGTTTCAGCGCCAAGTTTTACTATTTACTATATTCAAAAGTAACCGTTTCTGAGGCCACAAGTCCAGCTACTCGCCTCTCAACTGGCGCGCTGAAGTGGCCGCAACGGTGTCGAGTGGGAGCGAGTACGAAGCGAGTGCTGTGTAATTGGAGCGAGTCAAGTCGACCCGGGTAGAGTCGCGCCGCAAGTAACGCTATTTTGTTTGTATGTTGGCAAAACTGTCACTTGTACTGCGGGTATTTTTAGTTTCGTAAGTTGTAGCATGTTCGGAAAGTACAATGCGATCGAAATAGGAATAGGACTGACCTTGCGCCACATTGTGACGTTTGGTATTGAAAATTAAGCTGTTTTGTATTAAAAAGTCTATTTCAATAGATTTGGTAAATCAAATACTCAATTGAATAAAGTGAACAAAAATTACGTTATTGATTTGCAAATTAATTTTCTTTGTAAGACTTACTTTTCAAGTGATAGTTCAGAGTTCTTATCGCGATCTCATAGCACAATTAATGGCTCGCATAATTATCTACTTGCTAAACTTTCTTGTAAAAGAATTTGCGAAAAATACTAACTAATTCTTATTATAAATACGAAAGTAAGTTAGTTTCCTTTTCACGCCTAAACCACTGAAGCGACTATCATGAAATTTTATATTAAAAGAAAGTAAGAAATAAGTATTTTATAATAGAAATGGCAAGAAATCTATCCGTTGCGTCAATGAATAAGTTAGTTTTTAGGTTTTGTGATTGAGAAATTGACCACATTTTTGTCCTTTTTATAACTTTTTTATAATTTCTCATCATCATCATACAGGGCCCTATCCCACAAAAGTATACAACTTTTACAAGTCACAAGTTTGTAAATCTTGCAAAAATTAGCGACAAAATGTTGTAATTTTTATGTTATTTTGTCTACAATTTAAGAATTTTGTCGACCTGTACACTCGTAAAGTTTTGTGGGATAGGGCCCACGAGTCATTTTTCATCCCAACATGCTTCTTCAAATACATATATTATGAAAATGTGAGAATAATTTCACAAGGACATATAAAACGAAGTAACACGATTATGCCTGCGCCGGTTCCCACTTGACATTTATATGACATCTGTGGTCCGGCCCGGGCTCGCCGGTGTACCCCTGACGATTGTAAATTAGCTTTTAAATTAAAATTTACCGCGTCTGCGATGTCTGGTTTTAAATAAACTGATGTGAATTAGAAATACTGTATGATTTGTTCCTTATGTTGAATGGATTTTTAGTTATGTATACTCAGCGAAAAAGTCGTTTGTTACAACTGTACAGTACCCCGATCATGAGTTTTTTTGACGTGTAGTATCGTTAACGTAAGCATATTTTGAATTGAAAATACGCGTTTGTTACACAATACTTATATAAATTAAATACTTAATTAATTTCTCTGTATTTTTTAAAATGTGCAAATTGTATAAAATTTTATCAAAATGTTCCAGGACTGCTGTATTTTAAATTCAAAATATGCTTACGTTAACGAAACTTATACGTCAAAAAAACTCATGATAGGGGTACAGAATAATATTTAAAAAATCGAAACAGATGTATAATATTAAAATACCAAAACGCTTGTCTGTTAAGTACATAAAAAGCTGAAAGGCTGCGTTTCAAATTGTGACAATTTTGATGGTGTGTAAAACTTTTAACTTTATTTAAGTTTTATCTAGGTACGGTTACAATATAATAATAATAATAATGTTTATTACTAAAAAGCATCATTACAGAAAAAAGTGTAACGTTGGTACTGTACTAATGTAAAACATTGTATCACAAGTACCAGCGCCTTCCATAATATAATTTTATTGTACAGTAAACAGTGTCGGACAAGCTTAAAAATCTTGCGGGATTAAACAAAAACAAAAGAAAACTAAAAAACAATAAACTACCAATTCATCATATATAACCTTAGTAGATTACAAGCTAAGTTTACAATCTTCTATTTCTACTTACCCCCACTTAGTGTAAATCTGAACACAGATTTGCTATTTAATTCTAGCGCTTGCTTTAAATGAGTAATATCAATTAAAGCTTAGTCGATTGTTTGAGTGACTATTGACAATTAAGATTAGGAAAGTTATACTAACTAGCGCTCCGAGCAATCACTATTAATTGTAGACCATCAATATTGAGCTTAAACGCTTAATTTTACGACTGATAAACCCTTTCAATAGCACTTGAAACACAATTAATTTTCTATTGTTACCGACCTGTATCAGGTTGATCGACAGACGAATATAATAAATCATTAGTCATTCCCATAAAAAAAGAGTCTGATTCCACTAATGATTTTCCACAATTCCAAAATGTCCCGGTCGGCGTTTCAGCATTTATGGCAGCCCTAATGTAATGTCGAGATGGACTTTAGAATTGTTAGTTATTACAATTCCAACATTTCGTAAGCACGTAATTACTGACTGATGTTATTTCAAGTTCAATGTCTCGAATCCAAGCCCCGCTAGAACATTTGGAGCATTTCTCATTTAAACTTGTCTATTGTTGTTCAGATCTTAATAAACATGAACGTAAATTCAGCCAGACATCATCTCGCGCCATTGTGTGAATGCCCGGACCACGATCAGCGATATAACCCCGTTGTCTGGTATTTGCACTTCGCGTAAAATGTTTTGGGCGTGAAGCGCCCGCGCCATCTTGGAATTCTGACACTTCATTAATAAACTCCGATTTGAAACTTACTCGTATTAAAATGAGGGAGGTTGCGCACGGCGAATTTGCATTGATTCAGTGTAGCGATAAAATCGCAAAACGACCGCGATACAGTCGCGATGCTGTCGCTGGCCTTATACTTTCGCCCACGTAACCATGATTTTCCATCGCTACTATCGCTATACACCAGGGGGGCGATTCTCGCGGGTTCGATATTGATATCGAATTCGATATATATTGCAAAAAATGACAAAATCCCTACCGATTTTGACAATTGTTGCAATATATATCGAATTCGATATCATATCGAACCCGCGAGAATCACCTCCCTGGGCTGTCGAATGCACGGCCCGCGGCTTATATTTGGGCGGCCCGCGACGTGTTTTTGATCTACCACAAATCGGTCATTCTCAGGGGTCTCATTGTTTGGTTTATTTCGGTAGATCATTTTTTAAAATTAACCGGGTCATTTTAAAAGAAATACCTACTTGTACCCTCTGCTACCGATACTCTTTAAGTTAAATCTAGATTCGATATTTCCTATTAAAATGTCCTAATTAACAGAAAAAAAATTGCCACCGAAATCCACCAAATGATGGACACCTGAGAATGACCCAAATACGAAAAAAAACCCTTATAATGGTATATTATTTTATATTTATGGCATCAATTAATCAAAAAATTAAAACTACATATGTTTCTGCGGCCCTCCAATCTATTTAGTGATTCATAGTGGCCCCCGATCGTGTCTGGTTAGGACAGCCCTGCCGGCCTAGCATGACCACGATAGAAACGGGTTTTGTCTACATAGAAATAGACAAAGTGACAGATTTCATTCATAAAACGTAGAAATGTTTCTACAATCTGTCACTTTGTCTATTTCTATGTAGACAAAACCCGTTTCTATCGTGGTCATGCTAGGCCGGCTGCTATACACCATAGATACAGACGCGATGCAGCATCGATACGAGTCGTGCGCTATAGTGAAGGTCTGTTGTTAAATCTCTTACATTACAGGATGAGCCAAAAATGTTTGCAAATAGCAACACTGAATTTATCGAAAACGGTGGCGGGAAATTATGCGTTGCGTCATGCAAGTTTAGTCACGATGGTACGCCGCTTCACGGGAGATCAGCATTTTGTGTAAAACATTTTCACTTCTAGTAGTTTTATTTCTATTCATGTTTCAAATGTGCAAATTTTTTTTTGTCCCACTCGTTTTAACGTAGGATCGTAGAGATCACTTGCAACATTTTCAGTTAAATGCCAAATCTAGCCAAAAAAAACTTCGAATCCACCTTGCTAAGTTTCAAACTATACCAGGCCTAGGGCCTAGCATGAACGATTTTGACGTTGCGTATCGTAAACGTAAGCATAATTTTAAATTGAAAATACACGTTCACTACACAATATTTATATAAATTAAATACTTTATTTAAATATCTGTATTTATTAAAATGCGCAAATTGTATAAAAAAATATTAAAATGTTCTATGACTGTTGTATTTTAGATTCGAAATTCGCTTACGTTTACGATACGATACGTCAAAATTATTCGTGCTAGGCGCACAGTACATTATGTAGCTACATTTTATCAACGACCTACTTCGAAAGTGATTCAGATTCGTGTGAATAGGTTTACAGTTCGCTGGCTACCCTCAGAACACGCCTGAAGCGACCCGTCTCACCTTCACAAGCCTATTAACACACCCCGGTACGTAGGTACTAAAAATTTTTAAGTTTGCAGCCCTTAAACTTGCTGAACCGTGAAAATTCTCCGAAACGTTTCACCTTTAAAGGTGAATTGTGGGCGTTGAAAGTGTAATATTGCATTACAGTAGAACTTTTAGGACTCATTAAAATGATAAACAAAATTCGTTGTAATAATAGCCTTACTTATTTTTTTCTCATCAAGTCTCGGTACTCGTTGTTTTTGATCAAAGTTTTGATCAAGCGGCTTATTTTGTACGATATTTACATAAAACAGAGTAGGTACAGACTGTCACACCCTCAGATCACAGAAACAAAGAGATATGCCACCATAGCAAATTAGTACGGGAACAATTGATGCCACTTTTAGTACATTTTTCGACACAATTACGCGCATAATTAAGCGCTCCTTGTGAATAAAAAGATCTCCCACACATTGAACATTCCGCACACCCTCAATCTAACACTGTTAATCGTCACTCAACACTAGCACTAAACTAAAACACTGTATTTATACCATCGATCGTGTTCGGTTCGTCGCCAGTGCGTACGTTTTTAATATGAGCAATTTGCTCAAGATCAGGCATCAAGCTCGATAGCGCCTTGGCACATCTCCTTGTTTCTATGATCTGAGGTCACACCCTACAACGCTTTAGTAAATATCCAACAAAATGAAAGTCGGACCCAAATCTGCAGCAGGCGACGTTAGTAAATGAAGATTAATAGCTAAGAAGAAACAAAACCTTTACCACTTTGTCTTCGTAGAATGAGGATGTTACTACTAGTATCTTACTATCAATTTTCTTCTTTATAGAGGGGGATTTAGTTTAAGCAATAAAAATATTAGTAGTTCGTCAAAAACGGCAACTGTGTTCAGGATTACCTCACCAACTAGGGCAACTAGCAATGTTGATTGCATATTCTAAATATTCTTCTAAGTAGGTAAACTACATATTTATGCCTCAGATCATAGAATCAAGGGAGGTGTGCTTCAACGTTTTCGAAACTACCTATGGTGCCAAAGACGTTTTGACATGATCAATGTGATCATGTGCGTGTGAGTGACGAGAGACGAATAACAGTGTTAGATTGAGGGTGTGGAGATGTCTATATTTACTGCATTAAAAGTGGTGACAGTGTTTTCCATACTAGCCCCCTACTAACTTATAAACTTAGATTAAATTGAAAAGCTCTTGTTTATTGTCATCTCTATTCATTGTCATACAAATGACAAGGATAGTTAGTTGTTTATTTAATCAATGGTTAAAATTAAGAAGCGTTTATATGTAAGGGGTAATTTGTCATGATAACATTATTATCCACTTGTGAGATTTTTTCTAAAAATCAGATGTGCTACAATAGCTTGGATTAGAACTCCAGCCAAGCTGTCAAATGGTTACTGTATTTATAATTTGTTTTATTTACCTAACTAACATATATTTTCTCTTGCCAACAGACGTAACTGTCTCGTCTCCTAGCCGCCGCGCTACCAACACTGAGTGAGTGAAGCCGTGTGCGCCGACGCTGTGGACAATAAGCGCGCGCAATATATGGACTGCGCCTGCGCACTCTGTACACACATTCACGAAAAGTAAGCAAGATTTTTTCTACAATACCACGCCTTGATGATTCTAGGACTTATTACACATGTTGATACCCTAACACGAAATCCTTTGACCACGGGGTCTCATCAGCCGGCTTAGCATGACCATTTCTATCTCTATTCTATCGAAAAATAGATAAAGTTCTTTCTATCCTTATCTCTTCTGCCCGAGCACGCGGCGCGCTTGGTTTATCAGAATTTTGTCTACTGAAGAATAGTCTTTCTTCTCTTCATTGTATGCATAAAACGGTAGAAATCGTTCTACAATCTGTCACTTTGTCTATTCTTCTGTAGTCAAACCCATTTCTATCATGGTCATGCTAGGCCGGCTGGTCGATTTGTCGTAAATATGTACACTCGACCACTTTTCACTCTTATTACTAAGAACATAAGGGTGAAAAGTGGTCGACCGTCAATGTTGTCGAGTGTACAAATAAAATGATGAAAGCCAATGCAATGCTACTGCAAATGACGTTTCGGAAATCGTGATGCTTTACCATGCTTTACCTCTCCCTATATCGGTATTGATTTAAAAACACATCCTGCTAATACCAAGAGCTTTTCACAAATGTTGGCTTTACGAAGCTGTTGCGGCATTACAAATCCTAGCCACCATGTTTTCAATTTTAAATCTAGCTTCACACCCTTGCAACATTCGATACTCTTGTGCCAAAGAGTATTAGAACTTAAATAAGCAATGGAGCCTTTGATACGCGCTTTAGAGGGCGTGGCGTGTATCGTGACAAAATGTAATATTTATATCCCTATGTATATCAGAAGAAGGGAGGGGCTCGTGGCTAAATGACGGCCACGCTGATCGATCGATCTGCGAGGTTAAGCTGCGCTTGCCGCGGTCAGTCCTTGGATGGGTGACCGTTCTTTACACATCGAGACCCCTCCGTGCCTCGGAGAGCACGTTAAGCAGTCGGTCCCGGTTGTCATAGGAATATCTTTGACAATCGTTACGGGTAGTCAGAAGCCCTAAAGTCTGACAGCTGGTCTAACATTCGAATACCTGTATTACTCATTAATTGGGTTGCGGAGGTCAGATGGCAGTCGCTCCACGTAAAATATTGATATTCAGCCAAAAACTAGTTAGACTGGATGCCGACCCCAATATAATTTGGAAAAAGGCTAGGCAGATGATATCAGAAGAAGGGAGCTTAATGCATTTTGCTACCGATCCTCTAAGGGTGGATTTAAACCAAACGAACAAAGAGCTAGAACAAGAGCATTCTTTCTCGATCTTTTAGTGTAAACAAAAGCGGTTACACCAAAATATCAACGAGCAAAAATGAGAACCAAAACTAGAATTCTTGCACAATAGATTTTAAGATCAGCCAAACGAATCGCTAGAACACAAGAACGCTTCACGTCCGAACACTCCGAACATTCATGAACGCTCTCTAAGCAACTGTTTGCACGCCCTAGTGCCGTTTATATCAAGCGAGCGAGCATTTTTAGAATATTCCATAGAATTTGTGAACGTTTACACTAAAAGAATTTGACTTAGAGGGGAGGGGATAGAATGAGCATTCGCTCGTCTGATGTAAGTCCACCATATTACAATATCTAAATAAACTATGCTTATCTAAGCAGCGTAGCGACACTTCTAGATTAAAAATACACTTTATTTTATACTTTGAAGCCTCAGACTTCAGAGTGCCTTTGGTAAATGCGGCCAGACCCTACATTATGAATTGAAGAATTCGCTGTACCCTCTAATTTACACATTGAAAAGGGTGTGACATCTAACTGTAGGTAGAATAATTGAATATTAATATGCCATAAGTAAGGGCGATTCAATATTCACATGTCCCTTGTCACCAAACGGGGGATTCAGTACTAATATATAAGAGTAGGCACGTCAATGACCTCGAACTGTCAACTATCACTTGAAGACTGTAAGGCTTGTAAAGAAAATTAATTTGCGAATTAATATTTTTTATTTTTTTACTTTATTTAACCGAGTCTTAGTTTTACCAAATCTATTGTAATAGATTTTTTAATACAAATATACAGACGTAATTTACTATTCTTATTTGGATAGCACTGTACTTATTTTTTGTTCAAATTCTAGAAGCTTCGTCTCTTAGCTCATTAGTGTGGCATTTCAAAAGCGGCGCCTTTTGACAGCGACGGTGGTGCCTTTGACGGCGGGTGGCGACACTTTTGACGGCGGGTGGCGACACCTTTGACGGCCCCGGTGGTGCTTTTGACGGCAAAGGCGGCACTTGCATGAGCGAACAGACTATACCTACATCACTATCTCTCTACCCCGCAGGTAGGGGTGGTCCATGCCCCACGCGGCGCTCCCAGCCTCCGCCATGTCGGCCCCGCCGCGCCACCCTCATTTCTACACCGTCGAGGTCGGCGACACACGCTTCACCATACTCAAGCGCTACCAGAACTTGAAGCCCATCGGATCCGGAGCACAGGGAATAGTATGGTAGGTCTCCTTCACACTTATCACTACTTGTATAATATATGTCCGTCTCTTTTATTTTAGACGTTTATTGGGCCTAGCTCGCATGAATAATTTTGACGTAGCGTAAACGTAAGCGATTTTTTTATCTAAAATACAACAGTCCTAACATTTTGATATTTTTAGGGTTCCGTACCTGAAAAGGAAAAACGGAACCCTTATAGGATCACTTTATTGTCCGTTTGTCATGACAATGAGTGGAGCTATCTGCTCATAGATGGCGCCACTAGAAGTAAGCACTACCATCTATGATCAAGATATATGTATATCTACTATGATGTAATAGTGGCATAGATGGCGCTATTGCATATTTCGGAACCCTTAGGCTCTTAGGGCTTGAGTCGTACTCGCACTTGTCCGGATTTTTATACAATTTGCACATGTTAATAAATACAGAGAAATAAAGAAAGTACTTAATTTATTGTGTATCTAACGTATTTACCTACACACATCAAAAGTATCTAGGGATCAACATATATTTTTGCAATAACTTTTCTCCTGATTGATATTAATTAAAATTTTCTTTAAGGATTCATCAAATAAAGTGTTTTCGTTTGTCACAGTAACGATAAACCAAGTCACCTTTGCATTAATAAAGAAATTTGCCATTTTCCTAATAAAGGGATTTTTGACATTTGAACCACTAACATTAAAGTTCGAAAAAAAGACTGAAATAACAGTTTTCTTTAAAATTTTATTGGGTAACTTAAACAATTAATAATCCGTGTTTCTACCGCGAACACTAACAACACAAGAACATCGGTTTGGCATACTCAAAATGAGTTCATCCAAATCACGCTGTGGAATGGCCGCCCATGTTCGTTGCAACAACAAAAAAAGGTCTTCTTGCGACTGGATACCCTCCATATTCGGCAGAGCTCTTCTCTGTAGCATATCCCATGCATGCTCAATCGGGTTCAAGTCTGGCGACTGAGCAGGCCAGGGCAGGACATTGATGTTAGCTGCGGCGAGAGTCTGTCTTACAACTCTTGCGGTGTGCGGTCGTGCATTATCATGCATTAACTGAAATAAGGGACCGATTTGCACTTGTAGAGGAACGATGACGTCTGATACAATCGTCTCAGCATAAATTTGAGCGTTGAGGTTGCCTCTGATCCAAATCAACTCAGTTCTTCCGCCGATCCAAATACCCGCCCATACCATGATGGTTCCACCACTATAAGGATGGACTTCCTGGCAGGATTTTAATCGCTGTTGGCGTCCAGGGGTTCTCCAGTGTCGTATACGTCTTGTATCCGGTCTCATACCAAAACGAGACTCATCAGAAAAGCACACGAAACGCCATTGTTCTTCTGCCCAATTTCTGTGTTCAAGAGCCCATTGATATCGAATCCTACGATTGTGCATTGCTATAGGTGGTACCCGTAGCGGTCTTCGGGAATGAAGGTTCACTTCATGCAAGCGGTTTCTGACTGTTTGGTCGCTAATTAAGTTCCCTGAAGAGTGATGAAGCCTCACGGCTAACATCATGGCGGTTATTGTTGGAGCTCTTCGAGTTAAGATTTGAATGTATCGGTCTTGTCTCCGTGTGGTGCAGCGATACCGTCCTCCATGGCGCTCAGCCACGGTACCAGTGCTTCGGTAACGTGTCCAAAGTCGACTGATAACACTCTGACTTGTATTCAGAGCTAAAGCTACAGTACGTTGCCGGGAACCAGCTTCTATCATTCCCACGGCTCTGAGCATTTCTTCCCTGCTTAAATGACGTCGCCGCTCCATAATAACGTTGGTTTTAATCAGTAGTAGGGAAACAGTAGCACTAATAATGTCTTCAATGCGTTGTATGTTTTTATAGGGAAAATATTGACAGCTTATTTTCATCTTTTACTCGAATTTGATTGAGAGTTCCTGATTCAAATTATGAAATGCACCAAAAAGGATCCATATAAATTTATAAAATCATAAATTTATTACAAATCCACATCTCAATCTCAAGAAATCCGCATAAAAATGCTTGATCCCTAGACACTTTTGATGTGTGTATTTTAAATTCAAAATATGCTTACATTTACGATAACGATACCATACGTCAAAATTATTCGTGCTAGGCCCACAGAATCTAAAAGAACTTGAGTTACTTATTTAGAGACCCCGAGTCACAAGCACAAAATTACAAACGAAATCTTTTACATTCAATTTAGGATTCCACCCTAATAAACAGTCGAGGTAATTGCGATTTTGTAATAAAGTTCTCAATCTCAATAAGTTCAAAGTCAAGCTAAGCTTAAGATTTCAAAGACAACATTTACTTGAACAGGTAGGTATCTAAAGTTGGGATTTCGAACCCATTCACCTTGTCGATTAAAGCTCTGCTAAGCATTCTAAATAAAGCGGTTTTAGTTCGTTCTATTTAATTACACGGTCCCTTTAAATCTCAAGTTAATTCCTCAAGAAAATCTTGGAAAGATTGACAGTTCTACAAAAGTTGAGAACCTCTCCACAAGGTTCCGAAGGCTCGTAAGTTTTCTAATTAAAGGGCTAAACATTTCTCATACTTTGGAACTAAGAAATTCGTGGTATAATTATTATTTCATTATCTCACCCCCATTCTCGCAATATAATTACATTGATCGCGCAGTTTCAATAATTACCGCTAATTATACATCTGTATTAAACATTCTGGCTTCATAGCACTGTTTTATATTCAAGTCTGGGATTTCTCTCAAACAAGCATGCAAAAGCAATGTATTTTTCTTTTAACAGGAAAATACATTATTCTACTTTGATACTTTATCGCAAATTGATCCCAACACATATTGGGTTCTCCATTCCTATATTTATTTACCTCTTTTCACACGTAAACTATATCTTTATCTCTAACTTTACGACTATAATGATGCAAGTAAAATATTATTTGCAACTTTAGCACGCAAAAGCGAGACGTGTTAATATATTACACGCGACTCTACTGCATCCCTGCTCGCACGCACACACGCATGCATTGCACACCTACCACACTGTACCTGATACAACACGTAATGTAATGCACTGTAGTGGCTTCTCAATGTGGGCGTAGCCAGAATATTCAGACAGAAAAAGAAGCTACACATGCTTAAAAGGAATCATGAAAAAGAACAAAAGCTTATACAATACCCGGAAGTAAATATTACACAACGAGTTTAAAGAGATAATTGGCTAGCTTCGGCTTTATAAAGCGTCATCTCTGTCGCACGAGGCTCTAACAGTCCGGTGTCTAATAAACAAGTCGGCGACAAAATCTCACATAGTGTGACGGATACGACGCTCTACAACGCCGAAGCTAACCGATTATCTTTCTAGAGCTCGATGTGTAATATTTACCGCCGGTTACTGTAACTTTGCTTTTCTCCGTGTCACTTTGAAATTACGCCGAATAATTCTATCTACCTACCCCTCGCTTTACGTCTCAACTTCGCTTCTTTCGTGAGCAAATTTTCCTCTTTTCATGCAATATTTAAGGGCATGACTGTAATATACCTACTATTCTTCAAGTTCATGATCAAGTATTTAAATACTAGATGTCCTACCCTGGTTACGCCCACAGTCACCAATATAATATGTTTCTTTTTAGCTGATCCAGTAGTGTACGTTAGCCGTTAGAGATGGTTCAGTTTTACTCAGTCACACTCGGTGACAGTGTGTTCACGATACCGACCCGGTACACTGAGTTAGTGAGCCGCGGCGCAGGCGCCCAAGGGATGGTGTGGTAAGACCGGGCGCCATCTTGCAAACATGGCCGCCGCTTTCAATGTTTTCGTCTGCTTTGGTTTTAGGATTAATACTAATAATGACACGACTGCAATTTCAGACGAATAGGATCTTCAAAAATTTATATGGGACCACCTCGCGAGCTTCTTCTACCATATGAAAAAAGAATCACGTAAATCGGCTCATAGACCACGGAGTAATCGGTGTACATACATGAAAAAAAAAAAAACCAACCGAATGCAGAACCTCCTCCTTTTTGGAAGTCGGTTAAAAACACAATTTCGGCTTATCTATTATAGCTGTCGAAATTAGTAATATGTTGCACGACACCATTGATTTCATTGGACAAACAAAGCGCAACAACAATCGAGAATAGGCACCCTGAACGTTAGATCAAAATTCCGTTCTGACTTTCAGGAATAAAATAATTTTCCAGGCAGTTAACACGATCAGTCCGTCACAGTAAAAAAATGGAGTTCATTTACTACGCGCCACAAATAAATTTCAGAATCATCTCAAATTAAAGTAAAGGAGGGTATTTGAATAAATTCAATCAATAAACTCTGAATAGGAAATGTGTTATTCATTTTCAGATATTCATTTTGTATATTTTCACCTTGGTGGTTTGGGTTTTGGTTTTTTTGTTATTTCATGGGGATCATCACTTCATTATGCCGTATCTACTTAAATATGTCGGAATTATGTCGGAAAAGGAATTTACAACATTAACCTTGCATAGTGAATACTAAATAATAACTCTTTGTATAACTAATTATTATCAGATTTTTTCCATTATTTATATTTAACTGCCAAACTAACATTTTGCGCTTTAAACTAATAAACAATAACTAAACTGAAATAGCAACATGTTATTTGCCTGGCTTCATGGGTTATTCAAATTCACATATTTGTATTTTCAATATTTTGTTTTCATGAAACTCATCTAAAAGCGACATTATCTCTTCGTCAGCATCCATTACTTGCTTGCTTTAGTGAATGGTGTTTATGTTTGGTTACAGCGCCGCGTATGACACGGTGACACAACAGAATGTCGCCATCAAGAAGCTATCGCGGCCATTTCAAAATGTGACACACGCGAAGCGAGCGTACCGCGAATTCAAACTTATGAAACTCGTCAATCATAAAAATGTAAGTAAAAACTCACAAAAAAAGCTTTTCTTGGGCAAACTTTGTTGTTTTAGGATTTGTTTCTTTTAAATAAAAGAAATTTTCTTTCTTACTTTAGTGCTGCCTTTTTCTCTTTTGTTTTTCTGTCGCTCTTTCTTTCTAATTAGTCATTTTCATTAGTCATTCTCTTTTCTTTTTAATTAGTCAAAAGAAAATAAAACAAAGTGCACCTTGCAGGAATTGGTGGATGTTCAATAGATCATCCTCAAGAAACCTCAACGAAAGTAACGAGGAACAACCTCTAACGCTATAATCCATGTCAAGTAGTCAAGGAAACAAGTCTGTGACCCAAAACCTAAGTCAAAATCTTCGGTCATTGATCAAAATTGGTTATTGGTCTTTGGTCATTATGAGACGATTCTGACAATTGCAATAGCAGACTTGGGGTCTAGGTGTCAGAGCCAATTGCACCCATTGCCCCCCCCTCCCCCCCTGTATCCGCGCCTGCCACTCTCTGGAAAATACTCTCAATAGTCTTCTTGATTCTCGTTTCCAGATAATCGGTCTTCTAAACGCGTTCACGCCGCAGAAGAGCCTGGAGGAGTTCCAAGACGTGTACCTGGTGATGGAGCTGATGGACGCCAACTTGTGCCAGGTGATCCAGATGGACCTGGACCACGAGCGCATGAGCTACCTGCTGTATCAGATGCTGTGCGGCATCAAGCACTTGCATCTTGCCGGGATTATACATCGGGTGAGAGGTTTTAATTGGTCTTTGCTTTTGAACGATTTTCTTCAAGTTATGCTAAAATTTGTGAAAAAATGCATAACTCTTCTTAGTTAGGGTACCTAGCTAGTACCACGGAGAGGTCAAGCTGTAGGTATCTCTGGTTCATCACACCGGAATTAGATAAAAGAACAATGCCGATCCATCTATGGAGCACCGTACAAAACTCAAACATCTTTGTATCACGACCAAACCTCTATTTGGAAGAGAATTAAATGCTCTTTCTGTATTGCTAACTATTTTTTAGATGGAGTTCTGCAATTTGTATTTATTTGTAATTTACCTACTTAATATTTTGAGGTTAAATTCGAGAAAATAACTAATTTGAAGTCTATAGTTAGTGTTTATGTGGGAAACCCGAGACTCTTTATCATTACAAATTAAATTAAACTGATTAAAAACTAGTAATTTTATGAACTTTTGTGACACACCGCGGCAAAAATTGGTACGGCCCTCCGGCATTGTCCTTTCGCTTGGATTTTAAGCTGGACCCCAATCTGGACCTTAAGCTGGACTTCTTTATCTGGATTTTAAGCTGGACTCCAAGATGAAAGAAAGAAAGAAAGAAAGAAAGAAAAATATTTATTTGGACACAGCACTAAAGACACAGACATTATGGTAAGGTACCTACAGCACAACAGAACACAAAACAATAAAAATAAATACAAAAACGTTAGGTACACTAATTTGCGTTCCACTTTTGTGTCTCACGGCTGGCCCAAACAGGTTCCAGATCAGCTTAATGCCAAGTCACAAGTACTTGGCGCTGGTTTTCATCTGGAACCTTTTTACCTCACGGATGTCAGTCAGTGTAGTGTGTAAGTGTGAGATCTGTTATTTCCGTATTGAACATTCTAACGTTTCTCTTGTTGACGCCAGGACCTGAAGCCGTCCAACATAGTGGTGAAGAGCGACTGCACGCTGAAGATCCTGGACTTCGGGCTGGCGCGCACGGCCGGCACCACCTTCATGATGACGCCCTACGTCGTCACGCGCTACTACCGCGCGCCCGAGGTACTCATCACCTGCCACTGCTGGATCTAGGCCATCACCCGAACCCAAAAACTAGAGGAGACACTGTGAACAAACGTCATGTTCCAAACGCCGTGTGACACGTGAAAAAAAAACCGGCCAAGTGCGAGTCGTACTCGCGGGTTCCGTATCAGTTTTGGACGTATAAAGTGAAAAAAACCGGACCGCATCACTCAAGTTTATTTGTGAAGGAGTTTTGATGATTTTGAAAAAACTGCACTAGTTATGAACATCGTTTTATTTTTGGTGCAATATTTGGGTCAATTCCTATCAGCTCTAATTATTTCAGATTTTTCGCTCCGCAAACTTCGGAGATAAGGGGGGGGAATGGTATTTTTTCAGACATTTTTCATCATATGTCGAAAACTGTGATACATAAAATTAAATAAAAATATATTTGGAAATGTGCAGATCAAGCCTTTTCATATGATATGTCACTTGACCTAGTAACCCCACTTTAAAATTTCGGACCCCCACTCCGGCCCCTTTTGCAATGAAAATAAAAATATTATTTGACTTTGTTAGGCAAGCATTCTTTATAACTGTTCCAAATTTCAAGTCGATAGCATTAGTAGTTACTGAAATAACCAGGTGTGACAGACAGACAGACAGACAGACAGACATACATACAGACAGACAGACAGACAGACAGACAGACAGACGAAGTCGCACCATAAGGGTTCCTTTTTTACCATTTTGGTACGGAACCCTAAAAACGATTGTACATTGCACTAAACTAATTTTAATCACACTATATTATCTCTTTCTTACAAATATAATTGAAAAAGGACAGAAAATATTAAGAACTGTAAAAGTAGTCTACGCCCTTGTCATTTGTGGGAAAATAGTTGTAACCTTTTACGATGATGATTAAACTGACAATAAAACTTTTCAAGTGGACTAATTTGAAAGGATTAAATATCTTCTATCCCTTTCTCATGTTTTTTATTATAAAGATACATACCTATAGACTAAATTAGTTCAGCATCTTCCTTGGCATCTTTCTTGTTTTAATGATCTTCTTCTATCCCTTTTTATGATCTTCCACACATGAAAGTCGTCATCTCAGCGTTCATATTTGCGTATACCTAATGTTACCATCTGTTCGTCCCAGGTGATCCTCGGCATGGGCTACACGGAGAACGTGGACATCTGGTCGGTGGGCTGCATCATGGGCGAGATGATCCGCGGCGGCGTGCTGTTCCCGGGGACAGACCACATCGACCAGTGGAACAAGATCATTGGTCAGTTGGTCAACCATTGTGTCTTAGGCTGTGTCCCCAATAGGCACATTGCGCGCGGCCGACCAGTTTGCGGTAGGCAAACTGTTAGCGCAAACTAGCGAACTGTGGACACTCCATTTCAAATATGAAGGGCGTAGATACTAAACCGATACGCCGCAAACTCAGTCGGCCGCTAACAGTTTGCCTATTGGGGACAGAGCCTTAATATTTGAGGCGGTGAGAGCTAGAGTAGCCTATGATTTCCAGACACAATTGATTTTCAATTGTTTCGGGGAATTATAGGCCACTCTGGATTTGTAGACTTTTGTTGACTGAAGAATAGGAACGTTTCTTATCTTCATTTTTGACATTGCCATGCTTATAATATATCGGTAGAAATGTTTCTACAATCTGATACATCGATATTAAACAAATTACAAATTATAGCAACAAAAACGTCAGAGAAGACTGCTTCCAAAATCAGAACTAACCTTTCCGAAGTTAAATTGCGGTCCCGACCTGCCATACTGCAGCTCGGGACAAATTTTCACTATGATCATTACAGTATGATGTAGTTAGCTATATGTACCATCTGTTTTCCGCACTTAGCCTCTTGGTTGGGCTATTATGCGTTTGTGACCGCAGCAGCGAGTTCGTGGTCACGCGTACCAGGGGGTCTACTCTGTAAGTCCGTCTACGAAGATACGGGCCCGTCCGAAAGTACAATAGACATAAGATTCCGTCAAAACAAGTGTCAAATTCAATTTTTCGGACGGATAAAAACACATCGGGAGTAGGGACAACTGTCAAATCGTGCTATCATTCATTCTTAGTTCGGGCCCCGAACTGATCTTAAGTCCGTAAGTGATACGGAGTAAGAAACGCCCGTAACTAAGGTCGAAACTACGGATTTCGTGCTTAGAGAGTAGACCCCCAGCTCAGCTCCTGCCAGAAGCTCAAGAGGTCCCGCAGGTTTTCCAACAGTATGATGTTATAACAAGTCTGAATGGTCGACAGAGCAACTGGGCACTCCGTCCGCGGCGTTCATGGCGCGGCTGCAGCCCACCGTGCGCAACTACGTGGAGAACCGGCCGCGCTACACCGGCTACAGCTTCGAGAGGCTCTTCCCGGACATACTGTTCCCCAGCGACAGCAACGAGCACAACAGGCTCAAGGTAATGGACTGTTCTGTATATTTCAATACAGATAGTATTTAACAGAATGACCAACCAGGCTCTCTCTACCTTATGGCGAACGTAGCAGCCGCTCCAGGCGCCAAGTCCCAAGGGGCCTCAGTGGTAAAGAAAAATAAAGGAAATATAAATTTTTTTTTGGTTGGGTTGGTTCCATATTAAAATTTGTTCATAATGGTGAGTACAATATGAGCCCTTTTAATATTTCCACTGTCTAACCTACCACTCTGTATATTATACTAACACCGGTTCCACATGTTGGCCCCAACGCTACTCGCCCAACCTGTGGATCTAGAAAATAGCATAGGCCAACGTTGGGGCCAAGGCTATTTTCTAGATCCACACGTTGGGCGAGTGGCGTTGGGGCCAACGTGTGGAGCCGGCGTAATGATAGACATAATGGGCCGTACCACAAAATAGATAGACACGCGTTAAATGCGAATGCTACAAAAGGAATAAATGCGCACTATTTTTGATAGCATTCGCTTTTAAGGGGCCGTCCATTAATCACGTAATGTTTTTTTAGCAACTTTTTGACCCCCCCCTCCCCCCTGGTGATACGTGGTGAGGTTTTGAACTAACCCCTCCCCCTCTACCCAAGATCACGTGTATTTTTTTGGTACAAATTATCTTAATTTTTTTCTCTCTTTATCTTTAAATTCAACAAAATTATTTTTTTCGGTTTAGAAATCGCGCGTTCAACGAAAAAATAAATACACGTGATATCTCACTACACCCCCTTGTAATATTTCGTGATTTTTTCTGAACCCCCTCCCCCCCCTTTCGAGCCTCACGTGATTAATGGATGACCCCTAACTAGTGTCTATCTTTTTAGTGGTAAGGGTGAATATATCCTCTCTGTCGCAGGCGTCGCAGGCGCGCGACCTGCTGTCGCGCATGCTGGTCATCGACCCCGAGCGCCGCATCTCCGTGGACGAGGCGCTGCTGCACCCCTACATCAACGTGTGGTACGACGAGGGCGAGGTCAACGCGGTACGTCACACTCGCAGCCACTATAATAAATGATCATTATTTTGTAAATAAGTTAAAAATAACACTTTTACACGTCAAAACATTTTTTTAAGCTAGATGAGGTCGGTGTTTCCTGTCTTACCTTTGAGAAGAAACACCGAAACAAACTCGAGGGTTAATGTCCCTTTTAATGTCCAATTAAGATAAAATGTGTAAAAACCATGCAGGTTAGTCTGAAATGGCCTTTAGAGGAAGGAACCATTCGAGATTCGAGTGGACCTGACCTAACTGTGCACGCATGTGCCGGGTATCGTGCTCAACCTTGACTTTGGGAGCTCAACGACTCGACAAAAATTACCATCAGAAAGAACATTTGGGTAGGCCAAGAATCTTATATAATATAATCTTCTTGGGGTAGGCCCTCTAAAGTACTCAACTGTCAGACTGAACTTGACATCTGTAACAGTAACATAATAACCTTAGATCATAGAAACAAGGCGATGTGCCAAGGCGCTATCGAGCTTGATGCCTGATCTTGAGCAAATTGCTCATATTAAAAACGTACGCGCTGGCGACGAACCGAACACAATCGATGGTATAAATACAGTGTTTTAGTTTAGTGCTAGTGTTGAGTGACGATTAACAGTGTTAGATTGAGAGTGTGCGGAGTGTTCAATGAGTGAGAGATCTTTTTATTCACAAGTAGCGCTTAATTATGCGTGTAATTGTGTCGAAAAATGTACTAAAAGTGGCATCAGTTGTTCCCGTACTAATTTGCTATGATGGCATATTTCCTTGTTTCTATGATCTGAGATAATAACCCACATAGTACTCACATTTTAACCTTCTTGACTAGCATTTACAATAATCATAATTAATACCTATAATAATATCACATTCAATCAATGTTATTGAATGTGAATTGGCAACAGTAATCTCTGGCAGAGGCCACTGTTGCTGATTTTGCAACTTTTGCGTTAGAAAGGTATGCAAAAGTCATAAATGTCTAGCGCAAAAATCGCAAAATTGGCACAGTGCTTAGGGCTCGTCTATTAATCACGTGAGGCTCGAAAAGGGGAAAGAGAGTTAAGAAAAAAATCACGAAATATCACAAGGGGCTCCCCCTTGTGTGATATTTCGTGATTTTTAGGGGAAGTGTAGTGAGATATATTATCATGTATATTTATTTTTTCCTGTCTGGACATTTTTGTCACTGTGCTTAGTTTTCCTGATTTTTTTAAGATAATTTTGTACCAAAAATACACGTGATTTTGGGTAGGGGGAGAAGGGTTAGTCTAAAACCTCACCATGTATCACCAGGGGGGAGGGAGGAGTATGAAAACAAACTCACAATAAACATGTCGGTGGCCGCACAGCAGACACGACAAGCGAAATTTAATTGTTCACGAAAACGCCGTCGCGTCGCTGTCGCCGTACCAGTGCGGTCGCGGCCTTAGTACTCCTTGATTCTTCTTATGTTAGGTAACTGTATCATAGAAAAATAAAATTATTTCTTTAAAGAAAGAAAATTATTTATTTGACAATTTTAATTATTCTACTGATGACATCTTTTTTTTATTTATTTTATTTTATTTATTTAATTACAAACATACAACTACCATTACAGTTTCCCAATACGATAGTGCAGTTTAAGATACAACAAAAATGTATAAAAAATGAAAAAAAAAATTCAATAAAATTTACAACAATCTAACTCCTTATTAATACCACTAAGTTCACGAATAACATATCACCTTGTGGTACGCGTCTTCGGTATGGGTAGTCGAAGTCTCTAATGAACCTGTTTGATGTGACGTGTGACAGCCTGCGCCCGCGTCGTACGACCACTCCGTGGACGAGCGCGAGCACACAGTAGACCAGTGGAAGCAGCTCATCTACCAGGAGGTGGTGGAGTACGCCGCGCCGCCCCCGCCCACCACGCACCAGCCGCCGCCCGACCACACGCAACCCGCGCTCACCACATAGGTAACGTACACACAGTACCGCCCACCACGCACCAGCCGCCGCCCGCACTCACCACATAGGTAACGTACACACAGTACCGCCCACCACGCACCAGCCGCCGCCCGCACTCACCACATAGGTAACGTACACACAGTACCGCCCACCACGCACCAGCCGCCGCCCGCACTCACCACATAGGTAACGTACACACAGTACCGCCCACCACGCACCAGCCGCCGCCCGCACTCACCACATAGGTAACGTACACACAGTACCGCCCACCACGCACCAGCCGCCGCCCGCACTCACCACATAGGTAACGTACACACAGTACCGCCCACCACGCACCAGCCGCCGCCCGCACTCACCACATAGGTAACGTACACACAGTACCGCCCACCACGCACCAGCCGCCGCCCGCACTCACCACATAGGTAACGTACACACAGTACCGCCCACCACGCACCAGCCGCCGCCCGCACTCACCACATAGGTAACGTACACACAGTACCGCCCACCACGCACCAGCCGCCGCCCGCACTCACCACATAGGTAACGTACACACAGTACCGCCCACCACGCACCAGCCGCCGCCCGCACTCACCACATAGGTAACGTACACACAGTACCGCCCACCACGCACCAGCCGCCGCCCGCACTCACCACATAGGTAACGTACACACAGTACCGCCCACCACGCACCAGCCGCCGCCCGCACTCACCACATAGGTAACGTACACACAGTACCGCCCACCACGCACCAGCCGCCGCCCGCACTCACCACATAGGTAACGTACACACAGTACCGCCCACCACGCACCAGCCGCCGCCCGCACTCACCACATAGGTAACGTACACACAGTACCGCCCACCACGCACCAGCCGCCGCCCGCACTCACCACATAGGTAACGTACACACAGTACCGCCCACCACGCACCAGCCGCCGCCCGCACTCACCACATAGGTAACGTACACACAGTAGGTACCGCCCACCACGCACCAGCCGCCGCCCGACCACACGCAGCCGCGCTCACCACATAGGTAAGGTACACACAGTACCTACCGCAGTAATTTAAAAAATCTGCATCTTTGCGGCGGTATGGCGGCTATTTGGAACCGTCGAAACGGTATGGCATGCCGCATGATAATTCCGTGAATCGAAAACGATTAGTTATAAACAAAATTAGACTAACAAATCGTTTAAAAAAATAACATGTTTACATTCGTATGGCGGGCTATAAAGGGCCGTCCATTAATTACGTGAGTTGGGTTTTCGCCCAATTTTCTGTTATTATCCTCCGATCTTTATGTATTTCCATGACTACAAATCATAGGTGAAGCACTCCACCACTTTTTTCCCGCCTATTTTTTAATTTTAATGGTTTCGATTTGGATGCCAAATTGCCAAGTTTTTCTACGTAGGTACCTATTTGTTATTTTTCACTATATTTGCATTGCATTTACAACTTTTTGTCCCGCCAATTTGTTTATTTTTTTGTGTTGTCAACGTAACATTTAAAAATTCTACCATAAAAAAGGCAATGATATTATATACTATTACTTTGTTTATTGCAGGCTTCAGTAGAGCTTACCGCCGAGATCTAATCCACGAACACAGTGCAAGGACAATTTTCAACGCTTAATACCGAGACGTGTTTCGTGGGACGCGACGGCTACTCGCGGTGTAGCTAATCCGGCGGGAACAAAGCTACAAGTGATCGATTAACATGTTATACATACAATAACTAACTGATGTATATATTTATCGTGGAAATGTTATGTGCAATACTCGACGGAATGAAATCAAGTGCAAAGTATAGGGAAAAGTAATTTGACTCGTTCATTTTCTTGTGTACGGAGAGTGAATGTTTCAGACACTACGATTATAAAATTAGGCAGCATAACAGAGAATAACCCGTAGCGTAGCTGAAGTAAATTTGTACTCTATTATGTACTGGTTTGTTTGTATTATTTTAAATACCGTTATGGACTTGTCTATTTGTAGTTTCTTCCTGTTTCTTATGATATAAATAGTGGTAAGCTGTAATTATAATTTACCAATATGGGATGCTTTTAAAATAAGCTCAACAGTTTGAATGATCGGTTCCTACACGCCCCATCGGCCATCTGTGTTTTGCGACTTTGGACAATTAATTTGCATTAAGGAGTGCCTTTTGCGAATTGCAAATACATAAAGTTGGTGATTTTCTGTGTAAGGACTGACTTTGATATGTTTGAATATTTTTGTAATAAAATACATTAATGAATAAATGACTTAAGTGATTCCCTGTTTAATGATGCAATATTTTATCTACGATCTTTTGTTTTAATTTATAATATACTGTATGAATTATTCGTAACTATTAATAATAAAGAGTTGAGCTTATACTGTTTTATTGTAAAATATTATGTTCAATTTAATTGTGCAATTATGGATTTTTATTATATTTTAATATTAACTTAATCACTATTGCAAATTTCTTTTCTTATCCCAATTTGCCAATAACTTGAAGAGTTTCTAAACGAATTATGAGTACAGTGCCATTTACAACCTTTTTGCCATAGGTAGGTACTCGAGTACTAGTGAGTTTTGTAAGAATTTGCAATTGTGAAATAAATAATGAGTGATTCCTGAACGTGTATTATAATTTGTTTCTTAGCCATACACATCGTCTGATAGTTACTCGGGATTTTGTGATGTTCATAGTTTTTTCGTAAGTAGACCCTAGTTACGTTGTTGATAATATTGTATTGAGTGTACGAGAGTAGATCATTAAGTACATTTCTACCTAATTAGTCTCTTATAGGTCACCTCACACGTTGCTGAAGAGAACTGAAATCGAAATACGTAATAGACATCGAGTTCTCATAGAAATAGTTATTGATCACATTTTATAAATACACAGTCGGTTGCGCCGGCGGTTATATTGAGGTTGTTAATCCCATTTCGCGGGAAATAGTTAACATAAGTGAATAAATACGTTGAATACTTGCCTCGAACGGTTCGCTTTATAGAAACATAATAAGTCTCGTTAGGATTAAATGATAAAGTCGTGGAATAGTTCTGGTCTTTTCTACCATTAGGGAATTTCAATAATACAGATTTTTATTTCTAGGACGCTAACATGAAGTGATTTGTTTTACTCTTCGTCAAAGGCTTAACGTGTGAGGGATTCGTAGGTTATTGTTTGAAACCTCACTAGGTGATATAATTATGAATAAGGATAATAAAGAATGATGATAGTCTAACGGATGGTTTCAGCAAATAGCACAATTTATTAGCTATAGAAATTAAAGCAGGACGGTAACATGTTTGTGATGCGCGCATCATTTTGTATAATTGTTAATAATGTTATTACGAAAGCAATAATACATCATCTATTCGCCTTCGTGAGCGGTCATACATCAGTGTTCATATTTTTAATGATTTCGGCTCTAAACATATCACGGACGATACAATAGATTTAATTTTCGACAAGGTTTTCATTAAATGATGAATTGATCGCTCGTACATATGTTTGAAATGTTGCTTTACTTTTGTTCCATAACGTTATAGGTACACATGAAAATAATGCGTAAAATATAAAAATTACGCTCGTCGCTTTTGTCAATTTCACTACCTACATTGAAAGCGGAGGAACCGCTTCTATAGAAATATAAATATACAACGCCCACCGCCAATAAATTTGAACTTCACTAAAATGAATGATGATAAGTTTAAGGATTGATATGTCATGAATTGAAGTTGCACATCTTTAGTCTAAAAGGGGCTGCTTGGCAGCATTAAGATCGTCGAAGCATAAGACACCTGTGTAAGAAAGTGAAAGATAAAATTATAATAAATTTGCGAGAGTATACAATAATATTTAATATTTTAGGTCTAGTATAAAATCTGTAAATATTAACACTTAATATCTATGGAACGAAAGTGAAGAGAACATGCTGTAACCTTAGATCATTCTGTTTAACACTATAGTAAATAAAAAAAACCACAACTGTACGTCCAAATTGTCCATTTATATGTTAATGTACCTATTACAAATTACAATAATATAATCATTAGAATGTATTTTAGTACACTTGGTAAACAAGGTGTTAAGGTAGTCGCCATGTTGAGATGCAGGCCGCGCGGCTTCTAGCGATATACATACTTGAGTTAACATTTCAATGACTATCTAAAAACAACTTATTTTTACTGTACACGTAAGTTATTTCATATTTTAACTGAATAAAATCGAAATGGTTATTATATACAGTGTGTTTGATTTATCAATTGAACCGATAAAACTTTGCTTAAAAATTACTTCTAGGCACACTACCAACTCGTTTTTAATGCTTAATTCTGTTTAGTTACAAGACGAGGTAACGTGATTTGTTTGTTGGTCAAGATTCGCACTCCAACGAAGCTCTTATTCAACATATTCATGACCTGATAAGTGATAACACGATGACTGCGAGTGCATATATGCATGATAAGCTCATGAAACAAGTACTTCTAAACTAACTAAAAAAATGCACTCTCGAATTTCAATACAAACCCGAAAAATAAACATGTAGTCCCAGAAAAGTTGTAAATAAAAAAGATTTCTCCGAATTGAGAACCTCCTCCTTTTTTAAGTCGGTTAAGAAGGCAAATATAAGCATGAGCATCATTTTACACAAATGAGTGCGTAGAGGTAAGTCAATTAACACACTAGAATTTTGGAGTATTACGAGAACGATGTGGTTGCTTATTTCTTGTCGCCTTTCCTCCCTTTAGCATTTGCGTGAACGATAGGCTTAAATTTATTAAAATATAGTAAACAAAATAGGAATGAAAAGGCAGCATAAACCCCTTAGGCCACTAAAGGGTGTATTTGAGCTGTAAATGGCGTCTGTACATTCATCAAACTATTATAACGTCAATATTAATCATGTAAGCAAAAGTATGAAATAATACTGTTTTGGTAGTATTTGTTATTTATATGGCAACACTTAATTTGAGATGATAGTTTAGAAAGTAGATGGCGCCACTCGCCAGGTACCTATTACTCTGATTTTACAAAATACGCCCACAGAAAGTCAAAAAGGAACATAATCATTGAATAGAGTTGAAATGAAGACCCACCCAAATGATTATTTTGTACATAATTTCTTTACTTTACTACTTTCTTCAAAATTTTGTTTTTGAACGTTTTTTGCGTCATGTTTAATTTTTTTTTTTTTTTTTTTTTCTCTTCGCCCTTCTTGGGCAGGCGCGTCATGTTTAATGTCAACTTTATCTGACAAGCGTCAGCTAACAAAACGTCGTCCTGCAGCTGTCAAAAAACTGGAAAGAAGTAGACTGTAGGACTAGAACGCAAACGAAAAAGAACACAAAATTGTATTTATTTTAAAGACGGGAGATAAATACCACATTACGAGTTCTAATTTTAAGTACCTAGTATCTTAAATAATAATTTAGCTGTAAATTTTAATACCAAACCTCAAAAATGTCGGAGAAAGACAAATCGAAAGCGAACGTCCAAACAAAACATGTTCCTAAGGACGCGCAAGTGATCATGTCGATTATGAAGGAGGTCGGCATCACAGACTACGAGCCACGGGTCGTGAACCAACTGCTTGAGTTCACGTACCGATATGTCACATCAGTATTGGACGACGCGCGGGTATTTGCCACTCATGCTAAGAAGAAAACAATAGACCTAGATGATGTTAGATTGGCAGTTCAAATGCAGTTGGATAAGTCGTTCACGAGCCCACCGCCTAGGGAAGTGCTGCTAGAGATATCGAGAGTGAAGAACGTCAATCCGCTGCCGATGATCAAGCCGCATTGTGGACTGCGGCTGCCGCCAGATCGGTAAGTAAAGATAAACCGAGTTTTTACAGTACCTATTTACTTACATTAAACCGATAAACAGCTGTAATAATAAACCCTATAATTTTCTAAGAAAGATCGCGTATTACCAACCTAAAGTTCAAACTTGTTTTGAATGTTCAGTTTTAAAATTACTATTTAGAAAATACAATGACTTGTTTCCCACACAAATTAAAATATTTTAAGATGTAAAAGTGTCCCTATAACATCTTTTTAATAATTTTTACTGAAAAATTGCATTAAAACGACTTGCTAAGATTGTTTACAAAGTAAGACAAGGAAAAATACACTTCAGATACAAATACCTACAATAATTCCCAAGCCAGCCTCAGACTCCTGCCCCGATCCCAATCTATTACTGATATGTAACTGGGAAGATTAGAAGAGGAAATAGGCACAAAAAAGTGTCTTGATATTCTAAGTCTATTCCTGGTTTTGACATGATTGGGCGCACTGTCATATTTACAACTAGCACTATGCCCACGACTTCGTCCGCGTGACCCACAGGTACATTTTTGGGATGAAAAGTAGCCTATGTTACTCAGTGATAATATAGCTTCCTACTGGTGAAAGAATTTTAAAATCCGTCCAGTAGTTTTTGAGTTTATTCATTACAAACATACATACAATAAAACAAATCTCTCTTTATAATATTTGTGTAAATAAAAAATTTTTCTCTCATTATAATATTAATTTGGTGTACATTACAATAAGTAGGTAGGGTGCATACATCAATTACCTATTTAATTATTCAAAAAACCTCTTGCAGTTACTGTCTGTCAGCTTGCAACTACCGTCTCAAGCCAGCAACAAAGAAATCCATGCCCAAGCCCACAATCTCAGCGGTACCATCGCTAAAGACTGTCACCACGTCCAAGCCGCCTCCCACACAGAATGTGGTGGTGAAGAGACCGCCCGGCACTATCGTCAATGTGGCAACATCCAAACCTACCGTTGTTCCTAAACCAGTCCTCAAATTCACATCTGGTACTAAGGTAAGAATTGCATTAACTACGAGTTTCCTAAAAATCTCAGTGGTGCCCCAGGGTTCAGGATCGCATCTAGCTATCAGCTTCATGCTTATTACTCAAACTGGTATGCCGTGATGCCCATTAATATACCAACCTTGCTTGCAGAATGGCTCATTTACACCTTAATACCAGTGGCAAGCATTGCTTATAGGCAAATAAGCAGTGCCTACCTCACAAGATTCAATAAAACCATTTTAACTATTTATTACTACATAAATATATCAGCATCATAAATAATCAGTCATGATTTCACAAATCATGATTGAAATATTTTATTTATGCAGTAATAGTTAAAATAGTTTTATTAAATCTTATGAGGTAGGCACTGCCTATATGCAATGCATGTTATGCATGCCACTGGTTAACCCTCTTTTTATGTACAAAAACAAAAAATGAATTTAAATACTCTTGAAATAGGTACTTGATCTCAACAAACTAATTTCATATCTGTACCGACATACACAATCTGACCCCAGCGTTCTATGGGCGGCTGCCATAGAACGCTGGGCTCCTTTACCCTTACTTCTATATTTAGGTACCTACCCAAAATTTATTGTATACCTTTTAACTCAAATCAAGACTCTGTTTCCAGGTGGTAGCGAAGCCCGCCGTCAGAGTGACCGCAGGCCCCTCAGCGCACACGTCCGTCAAAATGGAGCTAGACGACCCCGTCGGACAGAAACGAAAGCGCGAAGATGATGACTATGAAACGTAATTTAAGCTCAGCCTTTATTGTTTAAGATTATTTTATATGTATTATTATTGTCAATGACTATCGTGCTATTATATTTTGTGTTGTTTTATTTCACAATAATTATCTAAAGGTGCGACCAGATGTGCGGGATTCGCGGAGTGCTGAGTCAAAAACGTTCGCCGAATCGCGAGTTGTTGAGATGGGTGCTCGTTCGCCAAACTATCGATAGTCATTGCTCACTATGCTCGACTAATTGTAGGCACATTTCCTCACTTTGGACAAAGCCTGCATCTGTGTATACACATACCCAATATTTGGAGAATACCAAGCAGAGCATTACGGCGAGCAGGCGAGTGTTGGGCACTCGGCGATCCCGCATATCTAGTCATACCAGAGAAGTCCAAGTCTCGGTCATGAAGCTGACTTGCAGAATAAGGCTATTTCTACTAGCAGAACATGCTTCATAGGGGCCTTTACACCGCCGCTGACGCTGCCGCGCCACGTATGAGCACCGGCGCTTTGCAGCCATCTGCAATCTATACTCTATACTAATATTATAAAGTGGAAAGATTTTTTTGTTTGTTTGTACCGAATAGGCTCCGAAACTACTGGACCGATTTGAAAAATTCTTTCACTAATAGAAAGCTACATTATCACTGAGTAACATAGACTATTTTTTATCCCGAAAAAATGCACAGTTCCTGTGGAACACGCGGACGAAGTGCTAGTATAATATGTAAGCTATAATTGCCAGTTGCTCCATAGCAACTGGCAATTATAGCTGTTTACATATATCGCAATGGAACTGAGCACACGTAGCAATTCGAGTTGCGAGTTCTGGTGATCGACAAGTTTTCAGTTGCCGCAACTGTCGAATTTGTATCGGTTGGATTGGCAGTCGCAAAGGAGACCCTTTACTTTCTTACTGGCAAAGCATCAAAAGTAGACACTTGATGATTTGACAATTACCTAAGTAGGCAATCCAGAACTTTTTTGTGTCCCTTCTGTGCTATACTGATGGCATATGCCATGTCATGCCATGTTTCCAAAGGGAGAAAATGTTCCCTCAACACCTTTACGGTGCATGAACCACTACATAGCATAACATTCAATTATGCCACTAGATTTTTAACAAAAAATAACCGACTTCAAAAAGCCACTACAAAGAAAATAATAATTTTGGTTTCGGAAGTTTCGGTTTTTGTTTGCTTTTTTTGCCACCGACTTCCGAAACCAAAATTATTATTTTCTTTGTAGTGGCTTTTTGAAGTCGGTTATTTTTTGTTAAAAAAGTTTTTTTATTTTTCCCTTTTTAGTTCTTTATCTCGCGTTAGATTACTTTGACGACTTCGTTCAACAGTAAATCTTTTACGTAGTATGTACATTTATGCATATAACTTTGTACATAGGAATGATTACCTAATGTATTATATACTAAAACCTTCCTCAAAGTATGTAGATTACGTCAGTGAAAACCCCATCTAAATTGAATCAGTAGTTTTTGAGAAAATCGCGCACATACAAACATACATTCATACGGGACGAATACAGAACCTGCTTTTTTGAAGTCGGTTAAAAAGGGTGGCCTGGCAAAGGCCAGAATTGAGTATAAGTACGGGCTCTTTCAATTTAGACGTTGGTTGCCGGTCTGCTGCGGCGCCGCAGCGCTGTTCTGTCGTACTGAGCACACTGTTGTTTTTTTCCATACAGTTGACGCGTCAAGAGCGCCGTCCTGTCGTGCGTGCACAGTACGACACCCGCGCCGCAGCAGACCGGCAACCAATGTTTAATCTGAAAGAGCCCTAACATTATTGCCATATTAACCTATTCTGTACAGACACGCCGCGGCGTGATATCACCGCGATATCTGCCAATTTGCGAACTTTCGCAGAAGAATCTCACCGTGACATTCAATTCAAAGAATTCATTCATTGGTGTTCTACAGTGATAAACAACATTCATAACCTATAATGTCATGTAGATGTCTTTGAACCCATTGTTACAATAGAACTTCTCAATAAGTCAAGTTTTCGGTCGTCTTTGCGAACCGAATGTTCACAAATTTTACAGTTCTGTGATATCACACAGTGAGCAAAGAGTAGAATAATATATAAACGGTGAGTCAGTACAGAATATACAGGCAGCTTAGTGATATTATATGTTATGCTTATGACTTATGAGCATTAGGATTCAGGAGAAGCAGGAACATAACAGTGTATAAAGTAAAACAACAAATGAGTTTTCTTATACTTTATTGTTGGCCACTTCACTTCCGCTGTACATTCTGCGGGCGCTGCATGTCCCTGGGGAAGTTGCTCTTGGGCGGTGTACGGATCCTCCTGCTCTTCTTGGACCTGTTACGCACAACTTTGCTGTGGATGGCGCAGGAGACGCAGTAATGGAGCTTTGCATACAGCTTCGGCAGCTGGAATGCTGTGAATCAAAATAAACAAGAATAATGTAAAAAATAGAATATTTTATTGCGGTGAAAACAAGATAGTAACAGAATGCATTTTTGATCAATTTCTGTTTATTGGTAGCAGTGCCCAGGCATAGGCTGCAAACATGACCAGACTGGGACTAAGGGTACAGTTATAGAAGCTTGCATCAGATGATTGGATTATCATCCAATCATCTGATGCAAGCTTCATGGCTAGTTACCAGTGACAAAGAGTCCATTTTTGTAAGAGGTACGTCGGGGCTACAAAAGCTTACCTGGCCATGAAAAGTTAACAAAAGTAGGCAATACTGTCTGTGCTATTTTTCAAAGGGAAGCTAGTAGGAATCATATTGTATGGAGCCTTCACCACGGCTAGTTACAGCACTGATTGGTAGCGAACAAGCCTGTAAATGTATTTTAGCAGAATAAGACCTCCCCCTAAGGCGACTCTCTGACCTCTTCCTGTACATCAGGTTTAAAATCAAAGGATAGGCCCCAAGGAGACTGTGCACTCACTAATAATATTGTACTGTGAAAATCTAAATTCCTAAAGGGTCAAGCCAATGAGTTAAAAGCCCTAGTTGGCAACGGGCCCGAAATCTTGACTTTATTGAGAAGTTCAATTGTAAAAATGGTAAGTTCAAAGACATCTACATGACATTATAGGTTATGAATGTTGTTTATCACTGTAGAATACCAATGAATGATTAATTGTGACAACTACACGAAGCGAGACAAGAAATATTCAGGATGGACTACTTACATGCATAGACGGATGCTTCGTTGATATCCCTGACGGCGGCCGCTTCGACGATATTCCTAATCACGAACTTTTTGATAGCCTTGTCCTTTGGCACGCAACGCGCGCAGTTAGTACATCTCACAGCCTTCACATGGCCACGGCCGTGCTTGGCCCGCCCTCCATTACGGCGTTTGCGAGTCTGAAAACAGAAATCCTCTCATGAAGCCACATGCTCGACTTGACAAAAGTGACGCGTGTATTTCAGACGGAGCAGAATCAGCATACATTGACTAAAAACTGTTAACTTAAAACACTTCTCGTTTCGTTCAGGTTGTTTAATAGCCAAATGCACTTTAAAGTTCATATTTATTTCAAAAAGTTTACGCACCATGTTTCTAACCTCCGAATCTGTGAACAGAAAACGATGGAAAAGAAATTTCAAGCATAGACAATGACTCAGTCAACGATGACATTGAACGGTTTCCTATCATTCACTTGTAATGTTACTACTTTACAAAATTAATATATCGTTTTTGAAACAAGTTTCATTTAGTCCAAAACGTTTTTTTTTGTACTTATCCTTGGCTTACTGGATTTGTAGAAAGCATAACAAATAAAAAAGAAGTATTTTCATGTAAGTATTCGAAGAAATAAAATAAAGCATTCTGTCAATCATAGAAGTTATGTACCTACCTCCTACCTACATAAGTGAAAGTGAAAAAAGAAAAACCATTGACAATGCAAAGTTCCACGTTCCGAGAACGGTCAATGACTCATTCATTCCATTCACCATCAATCAAATTCAACAGAAAAAAAATAATCGTCTGTCACGAAGAATTTATTTCGCTGTAATACTATTTTTGTTGCAAAATAGTAATAGATTAGTAAAAAAATCCTTTGTTTTCCCATTTCGCGTAATTCATACAATTATTGCAACCATGTTCGATGTCTGTCCGTAGCAGTGAATTAAACTTTACACCGTCATCGTGCGATTGTCCCAAGTGCTCCGTGTCATAAAATAACTTTGTGAAAACATTTCTGTGAATTGCGATGTTGTGCAGGTATTATAGTTAATTGTTGTGTACCGCGTGTGAAATGTCACAACATGGATGCCCTGAGAGACTGTCGAATAGATCCAAAGGTTTCCAGGATGATGGACCGAGTCAGTCGACGATGGAAGTTCTGGTGGAAACCCTCACTGGAACCGCATTTGAAATGACCGTGCTGCCCACGGACACCATATTTGCCATTAAATCGAAGATATTCAGGGTCGAAGGTGAGTCGTGTGTCCGATTATTACACAACTTTATATGCTGTTTGACAGGGAGGCTTGATCATGCGTCATCCACGCTCGACAAAGGATGTGGTGTAAGTGCGTCGTAAACGATTGCTGATAACCAATACTGGCAATAAAAAACCACTGTACGCTGTGACAATACACTACACTCATTTTAAAGGGGAAGGTTGAAAAATTATTAGTAATTTAATTATAGTATTGTGTAAGAGCTAAGTCCAGTTGCAATGTAAACAATATTGTATGTGTAGGTGTGTTGACTCCAGCGTGCAGCTGCACAATACTTGTGTATACATACAATGTGAACAACCTTTTGGACTGAATTGATCAATTGACCATTCATTTGGCCAACAAACATCAAACAAACCTGTATAGTACATACTTTCAAACTAAAATGTTGTTTAATCAGTCTATTTTTGATAATGTAATATTTTAGTTCCATTTCTCAGTACAACCCAGCCTGGCAGAATACCAAAACGACATAACAAAAAAAAATATATTAGGATAGGTTATGGTCACATAAAAAAACTGACATTGAGCTATATTTGCTCACAGATTCTTATGGCTTCTTACTAGCTTTTATGGTATCTACTGCTGTATTTATGTGCCTTAAGTCTAACAAAACTGCCATGCATGGATGTTTGACCATTGACAAAGGGTTTTTTGAGCAACCTATCAGCTGTTCTTTTTTATAGAAACCTTTTTCCGGATGTTGCTGTACTGGACAAACAAAAAATAATACAATCATGTGTTCTTCACAGTAATCAAGATTCATTGTACTTGACGATACTATTTATAGAACCAATAATTCTTATGAACATTTATTGATTACTATTGTTTTGTCTTTAGTTTTCAAGGTCCTGATAATTACAACAGGACAAGCAGGTGTTATTTAGACACGCAATTTTTTTTTCAAGATTTATTCTTCCTTTGTGTAGTCACTAGTTGTTACCCGTGACTTTGTCTGCATAAAAATAGATGAAAAGTAGCCTATGTGCTATTCCAGGTCCCAGACTACCTTTTTGTCAAATTTCATCCAAATCCATCCAGCCGTTTCATCATGTAGGAGTAACAAACATGCAAACAAACTTTTGCATTTATACGGCTTTACCACAAAAAAGATAGACACACGTTAAACGCGAATGCTACCAAAAAATAATACTCACTTGTTTTAGACAAGTTAGTGCTAAAACAATTGCCTATTATTTTTGGTAGCATTCGTGTTGAACGTGTGTTGAACAGATGTTAATTTTTTTGTGGTACGGCTGATAATGTTTTAGTATGATATTTTTAGATATACCTACTAATTGAACATTTGCAGAACATTGTAATTAAGTATCTCAGTTTGTACCCAAACACTAATTAAGGTTCTCAACTTGATAAGTAACCTACGAACTTGTTTACTTATTTTGGCCAAGGTTAACATTATTTCTTAGAACTTTGAGTCCTAAGTCCATGTTATTTGTTTGTTTCTTTGAACACATTATGTGCCACCCCTACTAAAATTAAATGCATGGAAGTAGTGAAGCAGGAAGCTATGCTCATATTCTAGAACAATGTTCTTCATGAATCTTGTTTCATAGCATTCTAGAATTTGTGTTAATTTAATTATGAACGACTTGCACTTTGCCCGCGACTTCGTTCCCTTGACCTTTAAAAACTGTTTTTTTTCCGTATAAAAAGTAGCCTATGTTACTCAGTGATAATGTAGCTTTCTACTGGTGAAAGAATTTTTAAAATTGGTCCAGTAGTTTTTGAGTTTATTCATTACAAACAAAAATACAAAAAACAAATCGCAAAGATTTGTTTTTTGTATTCTTTATGATATTAGTGTACATTCATTTAATATTTTACTGAGATACCTAATTAATGTAAGCAATAATTATGCTCACTCACTGACTCGTCAAAACCTAGCCCAAACCCTTGCACCTAAAAAGCTCCTATTTTGCACAAATTATACTTTTATGATGTAAACAAAGAATGATGGCAGATTTTTCAAAATTCCCATGGCATACTAAAGTCCATGCATTTAGATATGTTATGCCCTCTGAAAAATAATAAAAAACAAAGTTTATTACCTGTTATTCATGTTGCAAGTTGTGAGTCAGCCACAGAAGTCATAAACAAGTAGGCATTACCTTAGAATTTCTGTTAGTCGGACCTAGAACATGGTTAGAGAGTTGTGTAACATAACAAGTTATGCTGTTTCTAAATATTGCAGTACAATAGCATGCATAACATAACATCTATGGCAGCGGTTCCTAACCTTTTCAATCTTGTTACAATGTAACCCCGTATGACCCCTATTAGGGAACCCCATTTACCCCCCTCCACATACAATAGTCTTCAAAAAGTTCATGAACTAATGATATTCAGTGTGAAAGTTGGTATTGTTTTGCATTCACAAACTTTTTAATGTTAGATTGAGTTTTTAATAATGAATGATTATAAAATGTATTATCTATTACCAGTCTTATTATCCCTGAGACCGTACCCTAAGTTTAGGAACACAGGATTTAAGGGGTATGCAGAAATTACTGAACTGTGTCCACCCAAGCTAGTACCTCATTTATAATCCATCTTTGCATATATCCACACAATCATTAATGAATTTCATTTGAATGTATAACCAGCTAACGTCACTTGTGTATGAAAGAATATGGAAATTAAAATGTTTATAGTAAACAAATGGCAAAGTGGGTCAATGGTAATTTACTGAGTTTGTTGGAAAATCCTGGGGAAGATTTTTAAATAACAAAAAAAATATACAGGGGAAAGCAGGCAGGGGAATAGGCTGGGTATACATATATACATCATGCAGGGAGTTAAAAAATTGATACTAACAATCATATATTAATAAAGGCGACAGTTTGTGTGTGTGTGTGTGTGTGTGTTTGTTACTGTTACTCCTTCATTCTGAAACATGTGGATGGATTTTGATGGAATTTGACAGACATAGCTTGGAACCTGGAGAAGCACATGGGCTACTTTTCATCCATTTTCACGCAGACGAAGTCGTGAGCAACAGCTAGTCTATACTAATACAATAAAGCTGAAAATTCGTTAGAACGCGCTCATCTCTGGAACTACCAGACGGATTTGAAATAATATTTTTGTATATGATAGCCAAATTGGTGAGGAATATTATATTATGTTAATATTATTATTATTATAGTATGGGCTATTTAACATCACGCTACGACACTTAAAAGACGAGAAACGGCGGGTGAAACCGCGGAGCACGGTTAGTGTAATTATATGTTCAACATTAAACAGCTGTGTGGACAAGATGTCACCTTGTAAGGAAAAAAGTTGAACAATACGTAAATAGTTTTTATCTGTTTCAATGAAATGCTTTTGTTATCTTTCACTTCCTCCTTCGTTAGAAGGACATTCACTGTTATATTTAGGGTTGCCACTTGCCACTTTATTTTTGGAACAATAAAAATGCATTAATATGATGTAGGCATCCAACAAGAAAACAGCGAGCAAAAGCTAGTAATCTATATTATTGTAAAGTTTCATCAAAATCCCTTCAGTAGTTTTTGCGTGAAAGAGTAACAAACATCCATCGATACATACAAACATCCATCCATAAATACATCCATCCTCATTAACTTTCACATTTATAATATCGGTCGTAAAAAACTATAATTATATTGTCAATATAAAATATGATATGAAGAGTTTAACACATACGTAAGTCGTTAATTATAAGTACTAGTACTTAACTCTACATATTTTATAAACAATAATAATTTCAAGCCTTTGTATTACACTAGGAAATTGAGTTTGATCAGAAGGCCAATTCTCATATTTAATTTGGCACTATAACTGACAGTTGACTGAACTGAGATTAGATTTTGAATTGAATAAAAATGGTATTCAGCTCAGTTTTGTCGATATTTAATCAACTTTTGGTCAATTTCCTCGTTTTGATCAACTTTTGGTCAATTTTCGATTTCATTGCAATAAAATGCGATAGAAGTTCATGTTTGTTGTTGTTTATTAGAAGAATATCATTTATGACATTGATGACACTGAGATTATATTATTGGAACTATATTATGAGCATTTTAGTTAAAAGAATTGGAATTCTGACTGTATGCTTGATTGAAACAATGAAACATTAGCAAAACAAGCCAAGGACAATATTAACTGAAAGTTATTACCATCCTACTGTTAATCATGACAAGGTCGCTGAATTAGTTCTGATTTCGGATAAACTTGAGGACATTTTTTACATCTTAATGTCAATCTCAATTAACAACGATATCTCTGCCTCCCACACAGACAAAGCAATGAGCAAAAGCTAATAATACAAATTAAAGACAACAGTTTTAAAATCTGTTTTTCTAGATCTCAATTCTTGTGAATCAACAATTACCAAAAATAAACTTATTTGCACACTACACTAGACTCATTTTACGATGTTACCTTCTCAAATTAAAACCATTGTAAGTATGATGCCTATGGGAGTTTAAATAAATCTAAAGTAGATACTTGAAATTAAGTTTTATAATTATGTGTATTAATTCCTAGCTGTTGCCTGCAACTTCGTTAGCGTGGATGGATGAAAAGTAGCCTATGTCCTTCTCCAAGGCTACCCCTTTGTCAAATTTCATTTAAATTCGTCTAGCCGTTTCAGTGTGAAGGAGTAATAAACACACACACACCTACAAACTTTCGCATTTATAATATTAAGTAGGATTAGTGCGATTAAAAGCCTTGTAATGACAGACTGTTTGAGTACAAGTTTACTCAAACAGCTGAATGTTATTTTAAGGTATATAGGTGTGTTCATACTGTCAGTTTTTACGCGCAGGTCAACGGGGTTTACTTGACGTTACGTACCTTTGATGTCGTGCCAGAACGATCGGCGTGAGATATGTACTGCGCGTTGCCCGCACTCATATCGTTTTATCGCGATTGATTTATGACCGCACGCATTCACAAATTGTATGGAATCGGTTTAATGGCTGCCGATTCTGAAATTATATTTATGTGGATCGAGGCACCTGTGTTGATGTTTGTTTAGCGATTTTAATATACTAAGGTCGGGTTTTACCACGATGCTGCATGGCAGTTAGTGTATTTCCTTATTAACAACGTGTTCACTGCTCTATATGCTAATATTATAGAATTAAAGATTCTATGTTTGTATGTAGGTAATCTCGGAACTACTGATCCGATTCTAAAAATTATTTTACTAATAGGAAGCTATATTATCCCTAAGTGATATATAGGCAATTTTTTATGTCAGTTCCTGTGGGTCAAGCGGACGATATCGCGGGCAAAAGCAAGTCCTGGATACTGTTTGACTACTTGGTTAACTGGTCAATGGCAATATCACCTTCCATCGCCATGTTTCCGCTCGCTCTATTCGAGCATGGCCATAGTCCCGTCATGTGCCAACACTGTTACACTACGAGAATAGTTCTGATGTTGTGGTGAAAAGATTATCCAGTCGGCGAGGTCGGGAACGCTTAACTGCTCAAAGAGGCGCATCCATAGATGTTTCTGTGGGTGCGTCGCTAGGTCATGCTCGTCTAAGATATAAGTGTCACATCACCGGTGATTCTACCACATCATCTTACTGCATTTATTTACGAATCTGGCCCACTAAGTTCGAACATCTTTTGAACTATTTCTATAACTAGAGTGTTTTTAGATTTCCTTGCTGTACTTAGGTCTTACTTGTCTAATGATATACCAAACTTGACTTTTGCCCGCGCTGTATCTCTGGTTCATCCCACCGGAATTAGATGAAGTGTGGCTTTAAGGCGACGGTAAATGGTAACGGCCGTAAATCTCAAGTTTTAAATCTCTTATTTCGCCATCAAATAATGCAGGTTATTTGTGCAATTTTTTTATGGTAAACTAGAACATATGTACTTACATCAATCGTACCTGTGAATATTTAACTATTGTAGTAAAATACTCAATGAAATAAATTCATGAATTACTGTCTACCCAAAACATAAAAACTTAATTACTTTCAAATCGCTTAAGATATTTTCATGATTTGGTTTGTGTGAAAAGACTATGTTACTACCTATAATATTGCCTGTTACTTTTTTTTTATTTTATATTTTTGATACTAAAAAGTGATAATACGTCTAATTCGGCACAGCGCGCTCCTTGATAGGCGAGTCGTATTGCTCGGTGGACGTATGTCGCATTGCTTGAGCTCAGCGCAGAACACTCAAGCTATACCACCCAAATCACTCAAGGCCGTTGGCAGTTATCAGCGCCTTAAGTTAGACCCCAAGCTACCAAACTGAAAACCAAATCAAAATCTGTTCTGTACTTTTTGCGCGATGAGCTCACAAATAGAAAAAAATAAAAAAAAAAACCGTTACGTCCTAATACCCTTTCCCAACTGTTTTTTCTGGAATATCTTCAATGTACTGACACGGCTTTTTTAAAGTTTCACTCGCATTTGTTACGTGACATTGTATTAATCTTTCGAGTATGACGAACGCACTGCGACGTAAACTAAACCCGCACGTGCATAAGACGTGTGACGTCACATGTGTCGTAGCTTACGCGTCATTTAATTAATCCATGTTGTACTAGAATTTTGTTGTTGTCGTACACGGATTTCTTTTGTTCTAGAAACATCTTAGGAATGTTTTCTCTAGAATGGGCAATAAATTATTTAATCTCAAATCTTGACAGGCCATTCAAGTGATAGAATTATCTGAATGTTCAGTGAGATTGGTCATACTTATTTGTTTATTGTTTTTAAACTGGCTCAGTGGTCTCAGGTCACGGAAAATATCATTAACCGTGCCCCGCGGTTTCACTTGCCGTTTTTAAGAAAGAAACCGGATTATTTACCCGCTCGCGATATTAGGTACTTCGTTTTCGCTTAGCGTTATTTCTCTTGCTCGGCAGTTTCGATCGCTTTCCGTTCCAACATATAATTCCTCGCGGCACACACGGACGTTTATGACTTGATACTTATACTTTGATACTTGATACGAACGCACTGACTCTCTCCACGAATTCCGAAAAAGTATTATTTTTTAAATATTTTCTACGGCCCACTCCCTCTCACAGAGGAGGCCTGTGACCCAGCAGTGGGAACATTATAGGCTGATTATGCTAAATATTTTCAAGGCTGTCCGGGGATAAATCCCTGTTTCGACCAAATGTCTGTTTGAAGTCTGTCCAGTGATGTGATGGCAGCCCTAGTTACGGGAATCGTGTGCCCATTATCTACTCCCCTGTCTGTCCCCTGCCAGTCCCCTGCCTATACACAATATGTAATGATTTTTCAAGAAAAAGTAAACACTGTTTCTGCGTGGTGACAGGATAATTTTCGCTTGGCCGTCCTCCAGCCACATGATTCACGTAGCCGTCGCACGCGCAGTCACTTATCAGATGTTATACTTTTATAGACTCATTGCCAAATTCGTTGGAGCACTATTATGTCGTGCTAGCGGCACGTGTAATTTTTACAAGTGACGTAATGCGAGTTTGTTACGATAGTACCATCTAGCATATGATCGTTGATTCTTATGACGATTTCTTTTTAAACCTCGTTATGAGGGTGCTTTTTCAGGGTTATGTAGCTTCTCAGTTCAAATACGATTATTTAAACTGTACAGCTAACATACTATCTTGATAAGTTGATATTTGATGCAACAAACTACAGTAAAATTGCCGTGTCTGTACATTGAATAAATTCCAGAAAAAACAGAGATATATGATACTTGGACGTATCACTTACGTGATACGTCCAAGTATCATATATCTCTGTTTTTTCTGAAAAGTCTAGTGTTGAGTATAAACTAACGCAATGGTGTGCGTGTTGCAGGTATCCCGGTGTCCCAGCAGCACTTGCTGTACAACCTCAAGGAGCTGGAGGACTCGTCGTCGCTGCGCGAGCACGCCATCGGCGACGGCGCGCGCCTGCGCCTTGTGCTGGGCATGCGCGGCGGGCCCATCTCCACGCGCCGCCTGCCGCCGCCGCCCAACGCCGAGCCCTGGCGGGACATCGAGCGGCTGCTCGACACTAACAGGTGAGCACTGAGTGGCACTGAGCTCTACTCGATACTTTGTACTTTGGGTACAAGGAAAGGATTCCTGTCTCTATCTATTGGCAAAGAAACATGTGCATTCCATAATTTCTATAGGTACCACTTTCTCTTATTGTCCAGATAGTAGAAGCACAGAGTAGCTATCATATTATAATACTCCTAAAAGTCGTTCACTGCGAGGGTTCTCGCAGGTCAATGGCGCGGGGAGTTGCATACCTAAGCTCCCCTGCAACTCCAACTTTAACTGTCATTTAGATGTGTCATAAATTTTTGTCATTTCTCAAGTCCTCTCAAATTTATGGGTCACTCACTGTAAGGTCTATACACTAAAACACAATGTGGTAGAATAAGAATGGTCTTGGCGTGAATGTGTTAAACACGCAATCTATCACATCGCCATATGGGCCTTTTCATTGTCATGCGTGTTTGCGCCCGCGTGCGGGCCAGGCACGCATGCGTGCTGCCCGCAACCTATCGTATCATACATGTTTTTATTGTCATGCGCGCCACACTAAGTGTTATAGGTACATTAAACCAGCGATTCCTAACCTTTTCAATCTTGTTACCCCTATGACCTATTAGCGAAACTCATTTTACCCCCTATTAAAATGTTATCACATGAAAATACTAGCCTTTAATATAATCATAATAAATAAACAAATTGCACAAAAAGTTAATGCAAGCTTTTTAATGTTAGGTAAAGTTATAATTATTGATCATTATTATCTATTACCAGCCTTATTACCCCCGCAGAATAACTGTTTTACCCCCGCGGGGGTAATTACCCCCAGGTTGGGAACTCAGGCATTAAACGGTATTGCTAACCTTGTGTGTGGTGCACAGAGACGAGGAGTGGGGCGGCAGTGGCTGCAAGGTGACGGTGCTGGTGTTCCGAGACGGCGAGCGCGTCAACATGCTGCGCGTCAAGGAGAACAACGACGGCACCTACTCGCCGCTCGAACACAACAAATGTATGTATCAACTACTTTTATACTCTATTCTAATTAGGTATTACCTCAGATCATAGAAACAAGGAGATATGCCATCATAGCAAATTAGTACGGGTGTTCCCGTACTAATTTGCTATGATGGCATATCTTCTGTAGTTCACTATCAGATTAAATTTTTTAAAACTGCATCTTTTCATTCAACATTCTTAAAAATGGTTCTGTGCGAGCGAGAGAGGAGACAAAATTCCGAGAGCGCCCTTAAGATACATTTTAGAAATAAACAACAAAAGTTCTTTTATATTTTGTTACATAACCCTCAATCTGCCCTATTGTTCTCGAGAATTATTCAATTGAGAATATCATAAAAAGCAAAGTATTTATTTTTGTTTGCTTACATCAATTTTGTGCAAAGTTTAACTAAAGTTGATCCGGTCAAGTTTGTATACTTTTAATTTGCCGATCTTTGACGGTAACGTGCATTGTCTCTCTTTTTGCATGGACGTAGCCAAAGTACTACATGTCCATTTTTTAGGGTTCCGTACCCAAAGGGTAAAAACGGAACCCATTGCTGAGACTTCGCTGTCCGTCCGTCTGACTGTCTGTGTGTCTCCAGGCTGTATCTCATGAACGGTGACAGCTAGACAGTTGAAATTTTCACAGATGATGTATTTCTGTTGCTGCTATAACAACAAATACTAAAAACAGAATAAAGTAAATATTTAAGAGGGGCTCCCATACAACAAACGTAATTATTTTGCTGTTTTTTTCTCGCTCTTAATAATGGTTATAACATAGTGGTGCTGATTCTGTTGAACATCGCACTAAACTAATTTTAATCACGCTTTATCTCTTTCTTACAAATATCATTGAAAAAGGAGAGAAAATATTAAGAACTGTCAAATTAGTCTACGCCCTTGTCATCTACGGGAAAATAGTCGTGACCTTTTGCGAAAACGTCTAAATTGACATCAAAACTATTCAAGTGGATTAATTTGACAGGATTAAATATGTTCCATCCCTTTCTCATGTTTTTTATTAGAAAGAGACTTAATGAGACTAAATTAGTTTAGTTCGTAAACAACAGAATTGGCACCAGTGTCTAATATTGTTTAGATAATGGTACGGAACCCTTAGTGCGCGAGTCCGACTCGCACTTGGCCGGTTTTTTTGTATTTTTCTTGTTCAGTGTGTTGTCGAGCTACATATTGTAACTGTCGGTCAGACTCGTCGACGTCGTCGTCGCTGTCGCAGCAGCCGGCGCGCGCGGGCGGGGCGGGCGGGGCGGGCGGGGCGGGCGGCGCGGGGTCGCTGCACGACAACGCGGTGACGCTGGGCAAGATGCTGGAGCTGCGCCGCCGCATGGAGACGCTGTCCGTGCAGCGCGCCGCGCCCGCCGCCCGGGACCGCAGCGGTACGTGTCACAAGTCAAAGTCAAACTCAAAGTCAAAGCATTTATTTCAATTAGACCAATTACAGGTACTTTTGAATCGTCAAGGAGTCTGTCAGTTAGTCATAATGATGAAACTAGATGCCCGTTCCAAAGCGTAGATTCCTATGGAGAAGAACGGGCAAGAAACTCCATGGTTACTCTTTTAAATCAAATCATTACAAATAATCATGGTTACATTGCTTTTGTCGGAAATAACACAAATATGAGAGAACAATGTATAAGTCTAGAATAATAGTAAAAATAGTAAATTAAAAATTAAAAAAACCCGACTGCCAAAAAACAACTAAAAAGTTCAAAACAAGAGCACTTTTCAAGCAGTCTGATGCAGTTGGTGGCAATTATTTGTGTTAAATCTTAGATTTTATGCCACCAACTGCATCAGACTGCTTGAAAAGTGCTCTTGTTTTGAACTTTTTAGTTGTTTTTTGGCAGTCGGGTTTTTTTAATTTTTAATTTACTATTTTTATTTTTCACTTTTTAGTTTTTAATGTATGTTTTCGTAATCTTCTTTTTTGTTTGTATATCGTTAATACTTGAAATAAAAACTTAAATCAATAAGTAAGAATTAGCGAGAATGATTGCTTTGTTAAACAACTTTAAATCGTTATATATCCTAAACTATTATTTAAAATGAAAAATGATATAAGGAACCTAAAGATGATTTTAAAATACCTATTCAACGACACCCCACTTGACATAGTTCATAATTTTTTTTTTTTTTCATTTTGACAATATGGCGTCTGGTTGTCGCTGTGGTGAATTATGATTACTGTTATGTCTTTAGTGACACTCGCAAGGTTAAGACGAATCGATTGACGTAAGAATTATCAAAATCGGCCTACGCATTTGGTCTCTAGAACGCCACATAGAAACAAACATACATACATACATACATACATACATACATACATACATACATACATACATACATACATACATAGACTGATAAACACATTACCCTCCTTTGCGTCTCGCAGTCGGGTAAAAACAGCTCCAAATATTTGCCATAGCAGTCCAGAGATGACCAGTCCCAACAGACGGCGCCCGTTCACGAACATGATATACATATAACGAGATAACTTTTCTATAATATACATTTACCCCCTTGTAAATAATAACGGAATAAAGTTATGATTATGATAAGCTAGCACTAGGCAGGACCGGATTTAGTGCAGGGCAACAGGAGCTCTAACCCGGGGCCTCCACAAATAGTTTTTTTTTTTTTAATAAGAAAAAAAATAGAAAAGATTTACATTCGCAAGGTACTTTTTTAAAAATACTTCAAGGCATATGCCTGTGAAAATTAAGGAATTACAGAAAAAATAACTATTCATTTCATTGTTCACTATGCAGTGTTTTTTTGGATTTAAATAAATTATTGAAAAACTATACTGACGAAAAAAATACTTATTTCGTCATACGATTTGTGTCTTCATAACTATATCAAAGAAGTTCAACAGAGGTCAACTAATTTTAGGGTTGACTCCATCAAAAAAATGAAGAAAACTTTGACATGTCCAAAACATTAAAAAACTTGAATGAACATTGTTGGGGATTTCATCGAATCCTACTAATATTATAAACGTGAAAGTTTGTGAGGATGTAAAGATGTATGGATGTAAAGATGTATGGATGTTTGTTACTCTTTCACGCAAAAACTACTGAACGGATTTTGATGAAACTTTACAGTAATATAGCTTATTATACAGGGTAAAATTAAAACCAGTGCGGATATTTTAGGAGGTGAAAGTACTCATGAATATGATCAACTTTTATTATGGGACCGACACTGAAATATGAAAAAAAACATCAGCTGTTCCATACATTTTGATCGTGTTGTAGTGCATTTTTGTAGGGAACAGCAGATTTTTTTTTCGCAATAACACATAGGCTACTTTTTATCCCAAAAAGGCGGGCGAAGCCGCGGGCGGAAGCTAGTGATTAATAATGTACAACAGAATATGGGATTACTGGCTGACCATATTATGTTTTCCGCGTCACCCTGTATATTTAATAATATACTTAAAGTTCTTGTATACATAATGTGCAATAAAAGTTTCAATAAAAAAAAATATAAATATGAGACTCAAACCTATCACAAACTTCACAATTTTCCGTAACAAAAAACAATCCTAACAAAACAATCTCTCCAACAGACAAAGTGGAAATCCAGAAAACTCGCTCCGAGGAAACATTATCCGTCCCCAGTTTGTTAGACGAGTCGGAAGGGCTGAAACAACGCGCATCCTCATACACGCCCTTCAGCGACGCGGACGATACGTTCGCGCCGCTCTACGATGGCAACTATACGCGCTACGACTACGACTGCGCGTTCTCCGACCGCTATACGCTATTGCCGCCTATCAGCCGTGAGCCGCCACGTGAACCAGACCTCGAGCTGGCTGAACTGGCTGGTTCCATCCTCGTGCAGGGCCGTCCCCCCCCCGACGATGCCGCCATCCTTGAGGAGTGTCTCGATAGCGACGACTGCCACCTGCGTACGGACTCGCCGCAGCTAGCTGCTAAGAATTTGGCGCCGATACAGGCTGAATATGGTGAGTGTTCTGTAATTACAATACATACGTTAAACCTTCAACATGGTCCTTCGAGCCGGATACACCACATAGGTATATCCGGCTCGAAGGATCATGTTGAATGGTTTATTTATGTCAAAGGTCCCGTAAATTTATAAACGCATATTAATTCAAAGTAACACATTGCTATCGTTCTATGACACAGAAGTGAAGTGAAAAGTCATACTCAATGTTGCAAGACTAAAAATTATTTAAATTAAAATGTTGGGGATGCCAACACAGTACCCGGCAGTAAATATTACACATCGAATTTGAGAAAGGTAATCGTCTAGCTTCAGTTTTGTGTAGCGTCATTCGTACACACGGCTACACATCAAGCTATACATTCCCAGTTTACACTGACCTCTCACTGTAAGGAAGTCCTATACAATGCGAGATCAGCTTATACTGGAAATGTATAGCTTGATCTGTAGCTTTGCGTACCTATGCGACGTTTTGTTGCTGACTTGTGTTTATTGCTGTGCATTTTATACATATCGTTTAGGGCAGTGTTCTGCAATCTTTTTGTGTTCAAGGTACACCTAGGAAATCGGAAAATTTTGAAGGTACACCATAAATGAAAAATTAATTTTGACATACTTAATACAACATAACAAAGCGACGAAACAAAAGCGCGTTGCGAATTTAACTTTATGAGATAGGGCCTTTTTATTGTCATGCGTGTTTGCGCCCGCGTGCGGGCCAGGCACGCATGCTTGTTGCGGGCCGCACGCTGAGCAGATTATTTTATATGTGCCCGCGTGCGTGTGGCGCGCATGACAATAAAAACATGTATGATACGATAGGTTGCGGGCAGCACGCATGCGTGGCTGGCCCGCACGCGGGCGCAAACACGCATGACAATAAAAAGGTCCATAACCTTATTTTTCCGAGGCACACCAACTAATGACCACGGTACACCAATGTGCCGCGGCACACCCTTTGCGGAACACTGGTTTAGGGTAAACGCTAACGGAAAAATATTTTCTAATGCCCCTGAATATTGTTATCTTTACTAATATTATAAATGTGAAAGTAACTCTGTCTGTCTGTCTGTGTGTTACTCAATCACGCCTAAACTACTGAACCGATTCAAATGAAATTTGGTACAGAGATAGTCTAGGGCCTGAGAAAGGACATAGGCTACTTTTTAATGCGAAAAAAAAGTTGTAAAGGGTTGAAATAGGGGATGAAAGTTTGTATGGAAATTACGTATTTTTATAAGCTAGAAGCTTGAAACTTATTTTTGAGGTTTGGGGTGTAGGCAGTGGCGTGCCTACAGGGCAAGCCCGAGGGTATTTCGCGAAAATTTTCATGATTGTAAGTGTTTTTATTGTACGCTACTCACTTACATTCATGAAAAATTAAAAATTTAGAGTTATACCCTCGGGCTTGCTCTGTAGGCACGCCACTGGGTAGGTGTAGGGTTGGTGTAGAGTGGGGTAGGTGTGCGCCTCTCCAGAGGAATTGCGGCCGTACATGACGGCCGCGTAGGGTGAAGGGGGCCTGCCTTTCATTTGGCGGGCCAATACCTGCCGGGGGTGCGGACGAATGCGCAAGCGACTCCCGTGCCCCCGGCGTAAGGTAGTTGCAGGAACACCGGGGTGGTTTTAGTCAGTAAGAGTCTGACAGACCCCCTTGCCCTCCCTAGGGCGGGGGACATCCAAGAGGATTTCCACCTAGAAAAAAAAAAAAAGGTTAGGGTAGGGTAGGTGTGGGGTAGGTGTAGGGTAGGGTAGGAGTAGGGTAGGTGTAGGGTGGGGTAGGTGTACAAAACGTTACCCGTGCTTCGCCCGGGCGGGTCAGCTAGTTAACTATATGTGACGGTGCTATGTGTGGCCCGCAGGCCCGCTGGTGTGCGGCGGGCCGCGCGGCTGGGTGGCGCTGGGCGCGGGCGGCGCGCACTCGCACTCGGCGTCGTCGCTGCACGTGCGGCCCGCGCCGCCCCCGCGCCGCCCCGCGCCGCTCTCCGACGCGCTGTTCTCCTCCTCCACTTCCGATCTAGAGAAGCTTAAGAGGAATAGGTACGTATTCATCATTAGCCTTTTTCCCAAACTAGATTGGGGTCGGCTTCCTGTCTAATTAGGGGTCGTCCATTAATCACGTGATGTTTTTTTAGCAACTTTTTGACCCCCCCCTGGTGATACGTGGTGAGGTTTTGAACTAACAAGGATCACGTGTATTTTTGGGTACCTACAAATTATCTTAATTTTTTTATAGAATATGTAGAAATACAACATTTTTTTTTCGGTTTAGTAATCGCGCTTTCAACGAAAAAATAAATAATACACGTGATATCTTACTACACCCCCCTTGTGATATTTCGTGATTTTTTCGAACCCCCTCCCCCCCCTTTCAAGCCTCACGTGATTAATGGACGGCCCCTTAATAGTGGCGAAACACCAATATTTTACATGGAGCGATTACCATCTGACCTCCACAACAATTTTTGGGTAATACCCGGTATTCGAATTTTAAACCAGATGTCAGATTTTAGGGCTTCTGACTATTCGTAACAACTGTCAAAAATGTTCTTATGATAACTGGGACCTCAGATCATAGTAATAAGGAGATATGCCATCATAGCAAATTAGTACGGGAACTGATGCCACTTTTAGTACATTTTTCGACACAATTACGTGCATAATTAAACGCTCCTTGTGAATAAAAAGATCTCCCACGCATTGAACATTCCGCACACCCTCAATCTAACACTGTTAATCGTCACTCAACACTAGCACTAAACTAAAATACTGTATTTATACCATCGATCGTGTTCGGTTCGTCGCCAGCGCGTACGTTTTTAATATGAATAATTTGCTCAAGATCAGGCATCAAGCTCGATAGCGCCTTGGCACATCTCCCTTGTTTTCATGATCTGAGCATATAACTCAATAAATTCACTGATTAAACATGAAACTTAGTTTTCAACGTTTATTAGCAGTAGCACGGTACCGACTGCTTAACGTGTTCTCCGAGGCATGGAGAGGTCTCGGTGTGTTAAGAATAGTTATTAATTTTGCAGTATCGATGTCATTTGAAAGTGTGTAAAAAATAAATAAACCAATAAGGTTTATTTATTTTTTCACGCAGTAATGGAGCAACAAATTGCTATAATTTTTTTGCATCGAGACGGTTTATGAGCTCAACAGAAACATACCACTAAGATAAAAAGTAGCTTATGCTATAATACTTTTTCTTTTCTTTTTATGTATTCGTGGCATAATTTCTGATTTCCACTTCCAGCCGGCCTAGCATGACCACGATAGAAACGGATTTTGTCTACATAGAAATAGACAAAGTGACAGATTGTAGAAACATTGCTACGTTTTATGAATGAAACGGTAGAAATGTTTCTACAATCTGTCACTTAGTCTATTTCTATGTAGACAAAACCCGTTTCTATCGTGGTCATGCTAGGCCGGCAGAATCGTAGAGAAATAACTGTAGTTTATGTCCACAGCCGCATCCTGCCCGCGCTGTCGCGGCACCGGCCCCGCGAGCACCTCCACCTCAGCGACGAGCGCCTCGACACGGCCTCGCGCCGCCCCGCCCGGGCCTCGCCCCCCGCCCCCGCCCCCGCCAGCGAGAGCCCCGCGCCGGCGCGGCGGGCGCGCGTGCGCTGCGGCTTGTGTCGCAAGCGGCTGTCGATCGCGACGCTGCACCGCTGCCGCTGCGGCGGGGCGTACTGCGCGCCGCACCGCTACGCCGAGGTGCACGGCTGCGCGCACGACTACCGCGCGGACGCGCCGCGCCTGCTGGCGCGCGACAACCCGCCCGTGCACACGCCTAAACTGCCGCGCATATAGTGCGCATGACACTCACGTGCATTCTTGCCAATTTTGCGGTTTTTTGCGCTAAAATTGGCGATAAAGTCGCAAAATTGGCAACTATGGTCTCATTCACGAATCTCTGGAAGTGACCACTGTTGCCAATTTTGCGAATTTTGCACTAGAAATGTCATAAATGTCTAGCGGAAAAATCGCAAAATTGGCAACAATGGCCTACATGGCAAGCTAGACGCATTTTTTTCGTTTTAGACGTCCATTACACGGTAGCACGGGGTCTCATCAGGAACAAAGTAACATTTGTTGAAACAACTCATAATAGATGGCGTTATATATATCGATTTGTTATTGAAGTTTGTGTAAAATTGAGAACATGAAAAAATACATCATAAAAAATATTTGTTCAAATTTTAAAAAATGCTTTAAGCACAGAAAAATGTATAGCCCGAAGATAGCCCGCGCTAAATCGGTCACATTTCTTTGTATGAGATAAGGCATCTGTACGTATAGTATTATATTATCTGTGACGGTAGGTTTTGCTGTCGGTTTAACCAGTCAAGGTTGTGATTGACGGATAACCTACCGTGTAATATAATTGACGTTTGCGTGACGAAAATCTTGATACTTTGATATTTTTATCATACAATTGATGGTTTTGATTGAACGTCTAATGAACGCTTTAGAGAGCATTTAAATTCATGAAAAATGAAATTAAATGGTGTTTAAAACGAAATAATGCGTCAGGCTTGCCCCCTAGATGCGCCACTGTACACACATACACATATACATAGCCGTACATAGCCCTAACCTTAAGATAAAAATGTTCAAAAATCCTCCGCCATGTGTGTGTTTTGTTTTCTTTTTCTAATTAAATCGTTGTGGAAAATTTGAAAAAAAAAAAATGTAATAATTATTCGCTCTAAAAATATCGCCCCTAGTTAACATCGAGGTGCTTTACTTTGTGCTAGGACACGCGTACTCGTATGGTTTCTACCGCCGGGCGCTCGCCGGCCGGGCGACGTCACGTCACGCCGCGTCGCGTCACGCCACGTCGCGTCACGTCGCCACGCGCCGCTTGGCGGCGACGCAATCGGCACTCAAATTGTTATATTTTATTACTAAGAACCGATTACGCGCCCCAAACGTGCGCAACTCAAATTCCGATTTTAAAACGAGTTGATCCAGTACAAATGAAAAATAGAAAATGTAGAAAGCAAGTTTATATGAATAAGTAACTCCACTACAAGACACAAAGGTTCGCCTGTCGATAACCCCTTCCCTTGTTGTTAAAATGCGGATTCTTTTGAATCCCTTGTTACGTGTCTTTTGTAAATACTTTCATTATCTAGTACTCGTGGTACAGGAAAGTATCTGTATTGTAAACAAAAGACTGCGATTGTAAAATAATACGATGTTATAATAATGCACAGGTGACACTACACTTGTAATGGAGTTATACAGTGTTGTTATAGTTGTCCGGTGAGCACTCGGCCTAATTCGTTGTTGTATAATACATGGTATAACACTAGATTAATTAATGCTTAACATATTAATTTTTTTATGGAATATCATACTTGCCTGGTCTTGAAATGCCACTATATTTGGCGTCTAAACAGTTTTTAGCGCGACACCAGCGGGCACTGCGGCGAATATATTAATTTGTTCGCAGAATAATGTTTGTGATGCAAGCAATCGTTAATCCACGTTTAAATGTTGTTCCAAATTAACTAATAAGTAATTGTATCAGTAGAAGTTACTAACCAATTTTAAAGTCTAACATTTCACAATATTGGATTGCGCGTCACAAACTTTTTCCTCCTAACAAATGTACTGTTTAATGGCCTACTGTAAATATTCGAGTTCTAATATAGTTTAGAACTTAATAGGTATATTTTCTTTCCATATTAGTATACAATATTTTATGCGTCGCCGTATTGTCCGATGGCGTCGCGGGCTTGTGTAGACAGTTATGCAGGCGGTCGCATGTGGTGTATTGTCCCGGTGTCGATCCGTACTTCACGATACTATGGGAGGTCGCCCACAGTACCTTAGCAACAGGCCTTCACAGGTAGTCACTACAATGATATCGATGCTGCATCGATGCTGTATCGCGATAGTAGCGATGCAGGATCGTGGTTACGTGGGCGGAGGTATCCGACCTGACGGCATTGCGACTGTATCGCGTTTTTGCGATTGTATCGCTGCAGTCGCTGTGGGCAATCTGCCTGACCTCGGACCAAGACACGCGTATGACCGATGATATAGTTTTGTAATGTTAATACACTGTAGGGTGCCACTCGTCAGTCCACTCATTAATCATTATTGTCGGCTGGGTTTGCCTATTTTTCGTATTTGATTGTATAATTTAAGTTTATAGTTAATGTTTATTTGGGAGAAATAATTTTGGCTGATTTCGATAATAAATATTTATAACGCGAAAGCGTCAAACAATTTATTTACATTCACACTTATAACAAATATAAAACTATTATTTGGAATAATAAAATCTATTTAAGTACTAAAATATTTTGACTTAGCATGTCCCGTGTAGGAAACACCTTGGAACCAATGGAATTGTTTACAAAATTGAGCATTAAGTTCAGTTTTACAAGACTGAATCATTATAAATTATCATTTAACAAACTTACATTAGATTAGTCTGATATATTACATAGATATAACTCATTTTACAATAATAAAATCGTAAAACAGTATCAAGTTTCAGTTTTTATACTTAGAATTGGCTACAAAACGAATTCAAACAATTACGACAAATTTCTATACAATATCTTATTTTGACACATTGAAATACCACATATTATACTGTACCTATGCATATACTGTATGGTTGTTAGAGAACGATTCTCTTAAGAAGTCCCTTTGACGCTGTTGGCTGCCCTGAATGTCACTTTGTTAGAAGGTTTTTAACGGTGTTTGAAGTTCTTTTCACTACCAAATTCTCGTTCACCAGTTTTGAATGTCCTGGCATTACTTTAACACATAAATCTACAAAAAAACATAAACACCCTTACGACAAAAAAGATAAACATGTTAAACGCGAATGCTACCAAAAATAATACACACTTGTTTTAGACAAGTTAGTGCTAAAACAAGTGCGTATTATTTTTGGTAGCATTCTTGTTGAACGCGTGTTTATCTTTTTTGTGGTACGGCCCAAAATGTTAAGACCTAAACAGGAGTGACAGGCATGGGCGTAGCCAGCCATGGGCTCAGGGTGGGGCAGCAGTCTAAAATAATATTTAACTAGCAAACTATACCCGCAGTTTGATCGCATTTTTTTTGTGTCGACTGTCGAGTGTGAACTTTCTTACAGATATTAAGTATTGTAGTTAGTACCTATATGGATAATTAATTTTTTTAGGTTTGGTTAGGTACCTTACAGGTCAGTGCCAGGGTGGGGCAAGCGGTGACATGGTGACAGGCAGGGGAGCCAACATAGCATCGAAGGGACTTGCTTATGTAAAACGCTTTAAACCCAAACTTCAGTTAAAGTGGGAGATCTCATTATAAGCACAAACATTAAGTACATCGATTTTGCTCCACGCTCGCTACTTCTATGTTTTGACACATGCACACTTTGATCGGGAACTACAATCTGTTAGTCATATCGAACCCGCGACCTGTAGCGCTGAACCACTGCGTGAACGTAGCATCTGTGGGTCAATAATAAAACGTCTACCCCCCTCCTTACTTATAAAACTTGTCACTTTTAACCACTGATTAAATATGTAACTAGTATCCTTGTCATTTCTATGCCTAAGAATAGAGATGTCAATGACTTGAGAGCTATTTGTTAAATAACGTTTAATCATCGTTTATAAGTAAGGGGGTGAATTTCTTCTATACGTCAAAGTTCATACCTACAACAGTTCACAAATTAATTCGAAAAATCAACTAAAAATGTCACTTTTAAGCTTATTACTGCCATCTTATTGACTATAGTCACATTTATTACACCTCAAATGATTTGATCGTCCGTTTCTCTCAGAAAACACTCGAAAATCTCCACGAAGTTATCTATACCGTCTCTAAAATTCTCATCTATATCCCTTTCCTCCTCTTCATTAAAGAATGCGTGAGCGAAGTCAATAATTTTCACAGTCCCCCAAGGATTAGGGGTCGGGGAGTCATACGACAGCTGATCAAGCATAGCTCTGTAGTTCATTTTGATTTTCGACAGTTTATTCTCGTAATTATGCTCAAAGGAATGGTTATGGTTGTAGCTCGCTAGGGCTTCGCTCCACGGGGAGCTGATGGGTGGGGGTGGGGTTGAGAAGCTGGTGTGGGATAGCGTCATGGGGGTGATGGGGACGGGCTGCAGTTTCTTGTACACGGGACCCTTGGAGCTGAGCTGGCCGCTGAAGGTGGAGCCGGAAGTGACGCTGGTCAGCGAGTGGCGCCGCCGCGGGAGCGACGCTTGACGGCAGGGCACGAGGGACCTGGGAATTAGTTGATGATGTAGGTACAATAACTAGCAGTAGGTAATAATAATAATAAAAAGGTTTATGGCAGAAACTTGTACAAATACAGTAAATCTTACGTAGAGACCTCCTTTTAAGTAAATGATATACCTGTGCTAGGAGGCCCTGCTCTTCAATTACAGATTATAAAATGGTAAAAGTGATGTACCAAAGGAAAATTGAATCTAAACAAAAAATCATAAGTAAAATCTAAAATTAAATAAAATTAGACCTGAACTATAACAAAATAAAAGATAACAAGATATTATACCCTAGATAGTGTGTGGGTTGTGGGTGTAGTGCAAGCTGTGCAAGTGTCGTGTGGTGAGGGTGTAAGTGGGAGTGTAAAGTTGTATGTGTGTTGTGTGTGTTTGTATGGATGTGGGGTGGGGTAGAAGTAGGTATAATCATCGAGTTTGAGAAACATAATCGGCTAGCTTTGGGTTTGTAAAGCGTCATATCCGTCACTCATGCCTATGTGACGTTTTGTCGCTGACTTGTTTAGATACCTGACTGTTAGGCCGAGGCCACACTGGTACGGCGACAGTGACGTGACGACGATTTCGCTAACAAATAAAATTCGCTTGTCGTTTTTGCAGTGCGGCCACCGTCATAAGTTTATTATGAGTTTGTTTCACGCCGTACCAGAGGCTCTAGACAAGTTGCTTTTCTGTTAGCGTTCACGCCAAACTATAAGCACAAAATGTAGGCCGCAGCCGCACTCACTGGGGCCCTAGACAATTTACTTTTCTGCTAGCGTTAGCGTCAAACGCTACGGATAAAATGTATGGCAATGATTACCTGCGGAAAAGACACGTTACTCACAAATGTCATTTCCATACATTTTATCCGTAGCGTTTGACGCTAGCGCTAGCAGAAAAGTAACTTGTCTAGGGCCCCAGTGAGTGCGGCTGCGGCCTTAGTGCGACAGAGATGACGTAGTATATCGGCGGGCCTTTCCAGGGAAGCCAATGTAATGGGTTTAAGCTGTATCAGAAGAAAGAGTTACGCGATAGAGACTACTTTGTACGTCAATATAATTTTAGGCACGCTGTACGAGCTGAATAACACTTCATTGCATTGTTGCATGAGTCGCTAATAATATAAGTGTCTGCCAAGAGTGCCAAGTCATTCTTGTGTATAGTATGTGTATGTGAGTCAGGTTTTAACTGGGTCATGGCTGTGTTGTTCCGTGTAAAGAATTCAAAGTATTCTCATGCTGCAGAGGAGGCGCCAATACTTGGGGTACCAACTGCCTCTCCGATACAAAAATTACGTGTTGAGTATGTCTTGATAGCCATACCCCACGCACCTTGCGGCGCATGCGTCATCTATGCGACGAACACCCTTTTTAATATAACCTAATTACGGCCGGCACTTGTAGTGCGGCGCGGAACGAAACCATAGCGCGATGCAGGATTAAGTTAATAGTAACAACGCCATCTATTGACGAGTTTTGTAACTATTTTTTGTATGAAAAGTTTGCAGCACAATACATAATTATTAAATCTCAAATTCAAGTTTACACGCAGTAAGAGATGCACTTTAAAGAGGGTTTTTTTGAACAGTTGGGTCATTGCATATATATATGTATTTTTAGGAAGTTTCTCTCCTTGGAGCCCTGAGTAGTGGTGGCCTCTGTTTCTGATATCAGAGAACTATACTTTAATTTGAATGTTTTTCTTATATTTGAGCTACAGCTGCATCTAAGGGCCCTATTGGCGTTTGGGATCGTTATTAATAGCACCATAATTATGTAATTTTCCTCTAATCGGACGTTAGGGTCACGCAGTCGCCCAGCATCATTGAAGATCTACAAAATATGTTTTGCAGAAGCAGGAAATAATTTTGCTAATTGTCGCGTGCGTTTTGCTGTACTGCCGCCAGTCGCCCGCGCAAAGACACACGCGAAAATTAGCAAAATTATTTCCTGCTACTGCTACAAAACATATTTTGAAATAAGCCACATCCAGATTAAAGATAAATGGATTGCCTATATTCTCCAGCAAAAACCGAAAAAATATCACCTTTAGGAGCAGTAGCGAATTTAGTTCTATAAACGACCTCATTTCAATAATTATTTTCATACAGTAATTTTTAAGCTACGATATTTTTATACTTCCAAAATAAAGGTAACATATCAAGGTTTATTATATATATTTTCTGGATTTTTATGTTAGTTAGTTTAAGAGTAGTACGACCCCAACGGCGACGGAATTTATCTTTTTGAGGGTACCATACGCCTTAAAACAAAATCGTAGGCGGCGCCAAAACACCAAATCGATATCATGCTTAATTTCGGACGTGTAACATCAAATAGTTAAGTAGGTAGCTAACTTTCTACGTTTGTATGGAAAAATAGGCGGCTTGCGCAACCATAAAAGCATGTAACAGACAACTGACGTGAGCTCCTTGTTCTGGCAGCAGTCTCTGAGGCGCTGCGCGTCGTACAGCAGCAACAGCGAGGCGCAGTACAGCCGCGCGCCCGCCTGCCGCCGCGCCCACTTCTGGATCCTCCACAGTTCCGACAGAAACTGCAGCAGCAGCGCGCGGCAAAGGTTGCCGCTACTGCCGTTCAAGTAGTTGCGTATGGCTGGAAAGAAGGAGATTTTGGTTGTAAGTTTTGTTAAATTATCTCTTGACTCGCTGACCGGCCCCGGCTTCGCACGGGTAAAGTTTAGTTTATCCTTATGAATCAAGTCACGCGAAATTCGCTCATACGCAACAATCTCATAAATCACTCTGTCGCGTGTTCATTACATCGTGTTATCTCTGAAAGTATTCGTCTAAATAACATACTGTAAAAGTGTAAACTGCAAAAATCATCTCCATTAAATACTTGTGAAGCTGTATAAGTAAGGGGGCTAATGTCGAGAATGTTTAAATCACAATTTTCATACAACAAACAAGACAGTGCTCACCATCTTTAACAGCTTCCCCTTGCAGCCGCTTGCCGTAGTCCTTGTTGTACTTGCACAGCTTGCCGGAGCTGAGCTTGAACACCTGGAAGCCCGGTATGCAGAAGCCGTACTGCTGCTTGCTTAACGCGTACTTGCTCTGTTCGTTCTTGATCTTTTCTTCAGTGGCGAGCGGGTCCCACGTTCTTTTGCCTGAAAAAAAATCTTTTAAACTAGAAACGCCAAGAAAGGGCTGTTTGACCAACCGTTTGTGTGTTTGAATATGTCAGAAATTAGAAACTTTTCAATAAAATCTATAATAATCTAAATATGGGACCGACACTGAAATATGAAAAAAAAAAATCAGCTGTTCCCTACAAAAATGCACTACAACACGATCAAAATGTATGGAACAGCTGATTTTTTTTTCATATTTCAGTGTCGGTCCCATATTTAGATTATTATAGATTTTATTGGAAAGTTTCTAATTTCTGACATATTCAAACATACAAACGGTTGGTCACTCGTATGCCTTGTCTCGCTCACTCGTATGCGCTCGGTAAACTTTCCTCCCTAAATAATCCTAAGCTTACCAATCTTAACATCCATAATGCAGGGCTCCAACATCCTTTCAGTTAGGTCCTCAAGTATGATGTAGTCCTGTTCGAACCCGTTGTAGGTGTAGTTGCGGCAGCCGAAGTACTTGGGGACCAGGGTCCGTAGCTCCAACAGGTCCCGGTCCGCGGTGGACTTCAGGCGCTCGTAGAAGTGCACCTCGCGCTTCTGAGCCTCTTTGATGATCGGCTTCATTACCGTGCCATTGTTGCATTGAAGTAAGCCTGGATATGGAAGGATTTATTGAACGACTACGCATTGAGGTCAAGGTCTGTCAATTGAGGTCATTACTCATGGTCACTGACTTTAAAATTAAATGATCTTGACCCCGATGTAGTGTTAAAATCCGGCCGTGCGGACAGCGAATCTGTTGTGTACTATTATTTAGCAACTCGGTTGGCGTCTAAGATTATAGAAACAATAGCAGATAGGTATGCTATCATAGCAAATTAGTACGGGAACAACTGATGCCAGTGTGAATAAAAAGATCTCCCACACATTAAAAATGCCGCACACCCTCAATCTAACACTGATAAATCAGCACTCAACACTAGCACTAAACTAAAACATATACAGGGTGGCAGGTTAGACAGTGGAAATATTTGAAGGGGTCATTGTACTAATCATTATGAACAACTTTTACTATGAGACCCAACATGAAATCGCGAAAAAAAAATCAGCTGTTCCATACATTTATGTTCACATAACTCAACAAAGTGTATGGAACAGCTGATTTTATTTTTCTCGATTTCGGGCTTGGTCCCATAGTAAAAGTTGTTCATAATGATGAGTACAATGACCCCTTAAAATATTTCCACTGTCTAACCTGCCCTGTATATGCAGTAGTGCACCTGGTATATCAAACTCACCCAAATACTTGGTATCCTATCGGTCTTCCTATGTCCGGCCACCTGCACCTCAAGCGACTATGTAGTAGTGCACCTGGTATATCCAACTCACCCAAATACTTGGTGTCCTCCGTCTTCCTATGTCCGGCCACCTGCAGCACGTACGCCTGCACCTCAAGCGAGTATGTAGTGGCGCACCTGGTATATCCAACTCACCCAAATACTTGGTGTCCTCCGTCTTCCTATGTCCGGCCACCTGCAGCGCGTACGCCTGCACCTCGATGCCAGTGGGCAGCAGCGGCCGGGCCGTCATCTCGCTGTCCTGGCGCTGGATGCAGTAGTGCACCTGGTATATCGACCGCTGCCAACGCAGGCTACGTCGCTTCGGGTTGTCTGACACATCGCTCATTTAGTTGTACGCCTGGAAGGAACGAGATACTGGATCATGGCCGGATTTAGGGCAGGGCAGCTAGGGCTCAAGCTCGGGGGCCTCCACAACATGAGTTTTTTTAGATAAAAAATAAGTGTCAAAGGTACTTTTTAATAACATTTATTATGTTTCATTCGGTTCGATAAAACCATTTCTTAATGAAATAAATTATTAAAAAACTGTGAACATTTTTTTTCATCTGATTCAAACATTTTCCCCTTTTTTTTTTTTTTTTTTTGAGGATGGGAAATCATCAAATGACCCCTCCCGCTCTGGGCGGAGCGGAAGGGAGTGTCAGACTCTTACTGACTAAAACCCACCCATGTTCCTTCCTTAGCCCTTTTGTCCGGGTCAGCGGTATCCCTTCCGGACAATCCCGCTTTCCCGGCAAACATTTTCCCCTAAGGTATTTATTACAACACATAAATTAATACACAATTTAAGCAACAACAAAGCCACGTTTTTACTAAATTTTGTCTATAAAAAGGTCATTTATTTCTTAAACTAAAATTACCTACTCTAAAAGGTCAACCACTTCTGAACTTCTAGTTATAAAATAAGTCTTAGATTAGTAGCTACCTAATTTTGGCGCAGGCAGACCGCACCTCGCTTCCTCGATATGGTTAAACAATTACAATATTTACAGTTGCTTGTAAATTAGTCACTTAACAGTTGATTGTATCTCGTTATGTACTTAATATTAACTAAACAATTGAATTTTTAACGGGACTTTTATTCAGCGAGGTACCTATAGCACTTATTTCACTCAATTAACGGCGAGTATGCGGGTGTTCTATAATTCGAACAGTTATCGAACTAATGATTCATTGGGTTTTACATTAATTGTTTACTTTACTTAACGTTATTCATAGAAACTGCAAGTTATTTGAATACCGTATTAGTTATTTATTTTGTGGGTTTACTTATGATAGGTATTCCATCACGTTTGTTAAAAAATATAAGACAGGAAAATAAAAGGATGATTACTAGCGGAGATTAGGTAGGTATTTTTATGAGATACCCTCAGACCAAAAAAATACATTTTTCTTGGTCTGAGGAGATACCTACCAATATTTTTATAAATACAAATAATAGGTACCTAACTACTTAAGGTTCCTTTATTCATTGTGCAACAAACATAAAAAGCAGACCACAATACACAATAAACTTCTTAAAATAATGTAGGTGACACACAAACAATGTGAATTGATAAATGACGAACCACAAAATGAATTCACACATAAAAATACCACAAATGACTATTATTTAACTAATTATACCTATTAGTGGCGGGAACACTGCTTAAGGAAACTGAATCAAAAATCAACTAAATAAATATATTTGCGACATTCCGCGCTCCGGGATTTACCTAATGTTTATCTAATCAACACATAAATCAAGATTGACTTGTGTTTATCAATTTATATTACGACGTCCATGATATTGATAATATAAAAAACTTTTTTAACAAAAAATAACCGACTTCAAAAATCCACTACAAAGAAAATAATAATTTTGGTTTCGGAAGTCGGTGGCTTTGGTTTTTGTTTGCTTTTTTTTGCCACCGACTTCCGAAACCAAAATTATTATTTTCTTTGTAGTGGATTTTTGAAGTCGGTTATTTTTTGTTAAAAAAGTTTTTATTTTTCCCTTTTTAGTTCTGTATCCCGTGTTAGATTACTTTCACGAATTCGTTCAACAGTAAATCTTCTACGGAGTATGTACATTTATGCCTATAACTTGGTACATAGGAATGATTACATAATGTATTATATACTAAAACCTTCCTGAAAGTATGTAGATTACGTTAGTGAAAACCCCATCCAAATCGAATCAGTAGTTTTTGAGAAAATTGCGCACATACAAACATACATACATACATACATACATACATACATACATACTTACATACATACATACATACATACGGGACGAATACAGAACCTCCTTTTTTGAAGTCGGTTAAAAATGAAGGTACACGCTGATAAAAATTTACTCACATGGTCTCAATAGGTGCAGTATGTAATGGGTTCTGTTACACTACACGTGTTTATAATGGGCACAACAGCATGCTAATATCGACCAAATGCTACTTGTTAGCACGTGCTAAGAAACGAGAATGCTAATTAATAAAAAAATATTAATTTATGTAAAGAAAAGGTCACTTGTGTTCCAAATTTCACGGTTGACTTGCTTTGTTCATTATTGGTGTGAATAAATAAATTTAGTGCGCTTGCGCAGCGTGCTATCGATTGCTTTAATAACTTGATAATAAGCCATGGTTCAAATTTAACAGGTAGGTTAAATAAAACAAACAAAGATGAATATTTAAAAAATATTATTCGAATATGTATTTTATTTTAAGTTCACTTAGCTTGTACTATGCGATCGCGATAAGAATAGGAACGTCAATGACCTCGAACTGCCACTATCACTTGAAAAGTAAGTCTTACAAAGAAAATTAATTTGCGAATCACTAACATATATATTTTTTAACTGAGTCTTTGATTTACCAAATCTATTGTAATAGATTTTTTATACAAAACAGCTCAATTTTCAATACAAAACGTCACAATATGGGGAAAGGTCAAAATTCTTATTTTGATCGCATAGTATACTCTTTGATCACTTATCACTACCGTACTTGTAGAATCCCTCCCCACTTTTCCTGCCAAATTTCCCTTCGCTAACCAACTTGTCCAAAAGCGGTATGGGTGTAAACACAGGGTTGCCTGTCGTGTCAAACATGATGCCCAGGACGAACTGCTTGGTATCCAGGCCGGTGAAGTCAGCCAGCTCTAAAGGGCCCATTGGATACCCGGCGCCGAGTTTCATAGCTATGTCTATGTCTTGAGCTGACGCGTCACCTGCAAAAAGCAGTAGATAATTATCATAAAACTAGCATTTTGCCCGCGTGACATACATGTAGCGCCATCGAGCGTCCTAAAGCAATTGTGACCGTCGAAAGCTATTGTTCTTTCCTTCGAGAACAGTACTTTTTTCTGGATGAAAGGAACGTTCGGGGGAGAATCTCACCGTGACATTCTCCCTCGAACGTTCGCAAACAAATGGCAGTTCCCGCGGTGGTATCACGCGTGTCGGTACAGAATAGACAAGCTGGAGATTTTAAAGTTCTTGTTACGGTCTCAAATTAAGTCAAGGTTGGGGATGATGGTGATATAAAATGAGACGAATAAGTAAAAACATCCTACTAATATTATAAACGTGAAAGTTTGTGAGGATGTAAAGATGTATGGATGTTTGGATGTAAAGATGTATGGATGTTTGTTACTCTTTCACGCAAAAACTACTGAACGGATTTTGATGAAACTTTACAGTAATATAGCTTATACTTCAGTACTCCGATCATGAGTTTTTTTGACGTGTAGTATCGTTAACGTAAGCATATTTTGAATTGAAAATACACGTTTGTTACACAATATTAATATAAATTAAATACTTAATTAATTTCTCTGTATTTTTTAAAATGTGCAAATTGTATAAAATTTTATCAAAATGTTCCAGGACTGCTGTATTTTAAATTCAAAATATGCTTACGTTAACGAAACTATACGTCAAAAAAACTCATGATAGGGGTACAGAATAACACATAGGCTACTTTTTATCTCAAAAACGCGGGCCAAGCCGCGGGCGGAAGCTATATAGTTCATCTATAATCTGTATAGGTACAGATAACGTCTTGCTGTTATCTGAAGGAATCCATGGCAATAACCATGGCATTTTCTAGTTATGAAGGTCATATTCAGCTATCTTGAATTTGGTTCTTCCAAATCCAACAATAAGAACCAGGCGTGTGGCTGATGCATTTGTAATATGCTGATTTTAATTGTTTTCATAAAAACACGGAAAAGTACTAACCATTATGAATTAATATCCAAAAGTTGCACAGTCTTCCTTGGTATTGAAATAAAAGATTATGTTTTAATCATTTTGTTTTTTATTTTGATAAACAAAAGAATCAATCAATTATATTCAATCAAATCAATTATAAGTACTAGTGTATCAATTAGATTAGTACCAGATTAGCAATTAAGTGCATAACCTGTTATTTAATTGATCTTTCGTATTATTATTATTTAACAAAGTTGGATTTTAAAAGAACAGTAGCTATAGGTACAGCTTTTTCGGCTTCAATGTCTGTACCCGTCTGTACCAACGACGCGCATCTGTAGTAAAATGTACATTTCTGTTATAAAATAGAGATTTTCAAAAATCGAATAACCCGAGCGGGATTGGACCCGCGACCTCGACTTGCTTAAAGATAATGCTAATCAGTTAAGTTCACGGATTATAATGCAATAATTGATTTATTTATTGTTTTGAAGGTGATTTTACAGTTTTTACAACACAGTAGTAGGTACCGTTCTAAGTAGGTACCGACACAGTAATTATGAGCACAGATCGCGCATGTACATTTTCAGCCCAATAGACAATAGACAGTTGACAATGAGACCGAAAAATCAGCTAATGCGCAGGAGACGTTTGTGCTCATGACTGCTAAGCTCGGACCTATACAGGGTAAAATTAAAACCAGTGCGGATATTTTAGGAGGTGAAAGTACTCATGAATATGATCAACTTTTATTATGGGATCGACACTGAAATATGAAAAAAAAAATCAGCTGTTTCCTACAAAATTGCACTACAACACGATCAAAATGTATGGGACAGCTGATTTTTTTTTTCATATTTCAGTGTCGGTCCCACATTAAAAGTTGATCATATTCATGAGTACTTTCACCTCCTAAAATATCCGCACTGGTTTTAATTTTACCCTGTATATGGCGTTGGTCTAGTGGTTGCGACCACTAGACCAACGCCATATACAGGGCGTGGAAGACCACAAAGCGTTTTTCGCCCAATAAGCATTTTCGTTCTTTGAGCCTAACATACATGAGACGAACCAAAATTAAATCATCATTAATTCCACAGAAATGGAGAGATTGGAGCGTCGATTAGGATCTTAATAAAAACAAAGTAAAATATAAGGCAATGGCAATGTAATGAAACGCAAGGGCCGTGGGGTCCGAGTGCTCGGCTGCTTTTCCGTGACATCTCGAAAAGGCTAGTCGACTCATCACGTGACCAGAGGGCTGGCCTGATTTTCGGTCAAAGAATCAGCATTGCCATTCAACGTGGCAATGCAGCCAGCCTTCTGGGCACGTTGCCCGTTGACAGTGATGCGGACGAATATTTTGATGCATAATTAGGTTTTTATTTTTATTTTTTTGTTCTTAAATTTTAATTTAGCTTGTAAATACTTAGTATGTGTATATTAGATAATAAGTTATGTATATAGGTAGATATTGTAAATTAAAAAATTAAAATATAAGTATAAAAATATTTATTTAGACAGCACCATTCTTAACAATTACTTCTTATTATATTTGTAGAATCCCTCGCCGGATTTGATTCCGTACTTCCCGTCCTCCACCATCTTATCAAGCAGTTCTATTGGCGCAAACACTTGGTTGTTGGTCATGGAGTACAGCGCTTGTTGGGCCAACCGGTTGGTGTCCAACCCGGTGTAGTCGGCCAACTCGAATGGACCCATTGGCAGACCAGCGCCGAGCTTCATGCCGATGTCAATGTCCTCTTTGCTAGCATCACCTGGAGTAAAAAAATAGCTGGTATAGTGATGTTGTATAATGGAACTAGCTGTTCCCCGCGGTTTCACCCCCGTTTCCCGGCTCCTAAGCGTCGTAGAGTGGTGTTAAATAGCCTATACTATTCCTCATGAATCTGGCTATCATATAAAAACATTTTTTCGAATCCGACTGGTAGTTCCAGAGATTAGCGCGTTCAAACAGACAAACAAATTCTTCAGCTTCATAAAATTAGTATAGATAGGTAGTAACATTATAGATAGTAGGTATGGATAATACTTACATAATAATACATTTAAATATTCAAACCAATTCTCACATACCAAGTTATATTCCAAACACCAGAAAGAAAAAAAATAATATTTTTTAAAGTGAAGATCGAAAAATGTGCGTACAAAAGCGTGATTAGTTAGTTTTTCGTCAATGGTGCCGACCCTGAAATAGCGAAAAAAAAATCAGCTGTTCCATACATTCATGTTCACATAACTCAACAAAATTTTTGGAACAGCTGTTTTTTTTTCGCGATTTCAGTATTGATCCCATAGTAAAAGTTGTTCATAATGATGACTACAATGAGCCCTTTCAATATTTCCACTGTCTAACCTGCCACCCTGTATATTTTTATAAAATAATGATTAAAAAGTTTAAAGCCATATTTATGCATGAAAACTAGAGGGGTCTTGGCATATACTACGGGTGGTCACCTAGAGGGGGGAGGGGTTAAATTTTTTTTAAAAATGGGTCAAGTAGTATGGGTTATATTAAGACATTCCAGAAACAATTGACACAGGCGGGACTTGAACCCGCGACCTCTGCCGTACCGTGGCTAGCACTCTCACCAACCGAGCTACTGTCTCTTCGCCTGAATCAATTGAAATTTGGAATTCCTTATATTACGCTTCTTCCGATCGTTAGCGACATCTACCGGAAAATAGTTACAGACTCCAATTCAATGTTTCCAACTTTTGCAGTTAGAAGAACATCGATACGATATAACCATCTATACATTATAATCTATACATCTATTCGTCTATACATATAGTATGGGTATGTTCCCTAATTTATACAGACCTCTTTCCAACATCCTGATGGCCTCAGCGGAGTAGGGTCCCAGCAGCCTGTTGACGACGAAGCCGGGCGTGTCCTTGCAGGTGATGCAGGTCTTGCCCACTGCCTTGCCCCACTCCATCATAGCCTGGTACGACTCCTCGGAGGTGGCGTCGCACTTTATGACCTCTAGCAGACGCATCACCGGCACCGGGTTGAAGAAGTGGAGTCCGCCGTATCTGGAATTTGTAAGTAAAATTTTGAATGTTTGTTTAGGAAAATTCAATTAGCTTTAGTAAGAGATAATCGGCTAAATAATATCAAGTCATGAAACTAGAGAAGGAAGAAAGGAGCTTAGAAACTTCCAGAAACTGGTTAAGTGTTCCTATTGATACTTATATTTAATTTAATTGATACATATTAGTATCTTTTTCGCTGCAGCCAGCTTAGCATGACCAATTTTATCTCTATTCTACCAAAGAATAGACGTTTTTTCTATCCAACTCATTACTCTTTTACCCGAGCACGAGGCGACCTGTGCTTGGCTTATCAGAATTTTGTCTACTGAAGAATAGAAACATTTCTCATCTTCATTGTAAGCATAAAAACATAGAAATATTTCTACAATTTGTCACTGTATCTATTCTTCTGCACATGGGCTTAGCCAGCCATCGGCTCAGGGTGGGGCAACAGTCTAAAATAATATGTAACTAGCAAACTATACCCGCGGTCTTACCCCGGTTATTAGGGTTCCGTACCAAAATGGTAAAAAAGGAACCCTTATGGTGCGACTTCGTCTGTCTGTCTGTCACACCTGCTTATTTCAGCAACTTGTAACGTTGTATACTTATTAATATTAAATACCTACCAATAAAACAACAAACATACAAAAAACATCTCCGTACTAATCAGCTGTAGGAACAAAGAAATATTTTTTCTATGTATGTAGGTGATGCTATAATATTTCGGCCGCAAATATAAACCTACCCGCGCGCGAGTAACAAATTGCGCCGGATCAGACCGGTCGAGGTGCATAAGCTCCGCCTCCATACTTAGTGTTATTGTGTCAGCCAATGACGACGGCTAGTCTTTCGATTTTTCTGGAACGAATCGCCGTTCTTTCGCGAAGATCACCTAATATGGTAATCTTCAAAATAGGTGAACGTCCCAGGAGGTTATAAAAACCTCTGGGAGTTGCCAGGTGCATTCCAACCTGTACTCTGCGCCTGCGACTACGTACTTTGACCTACCTAGTCACCAAGTCTAAACACTAAGTAAATTACCGTGTTGTGAAAGTAATTGTTTAACTTTAAAAACAAAGTAAATTCTATTGTGTGAACCCGAAAATCGGTAAGTCTTGAAAAGCTGTTTAGATGGGCCTAACAATTGTAATCTTTGTGTAATTTAGCTGTGTAACGCTGTGTATAAATTCACTTTGCTAATCTTGTTTTTTTTCAATAATAACGTGCATATTGTTTTAGTGTCAAAACCTAGGTCTTGTTTTAATGTTGGTGTGCCTAAACCAGCATACTTTGAGCTGTGTAATAATGTACTAGAAATATTAAACGTAATTATTCTAGAATCTCACCAATTCAAAATTAATAATTAAATATTGTTAATTTATGTGTGCGTCATGATGGTGGGTCATGTATCAATTAACTTCAGTTAACCTTTTTGTTTTTTTTATTAAATTTAAATAGTAGTAGCTTGTAAATTTTTTATATGCACACAATTATAGGTAGATAGATACTAGCAATAATTCTAAATATATTGCCTAGTCCTGTAATTTAATTACTTGGTTCTAATATGTAAATTTTTCTAGCTTTTGCAAAAGGAGGTGGCATTAGTTTTTCAATAGTACTTGATGCAAATATAATTTATTTTAAATATTTTTTCTGCTACCTACCTCAATTAATTAATTTATTTTTCTTATAGCTAGCTAATGCTTGTCTGCACATTAGCTGTGCCCTATTATTGTCTTCTTTTAACCACACCGTGAGACTGCATCACCAAATTAACCAAATTAATGTTGGGGCTATCTCCTTGGTAGTTCCGCATTGGTTGCGGTCCGGTTGATGCAGTCGACGGTCTGGAGCACTACCTAAGACGCCTGTGAATGTGGATTCCAGGGTTCCAGTTCCAGTTCCAGTTCCAGTTCCAGTTCCAGTTCCAGTTCCACTTCTACGCCTCTGTATAGTACGACGCGTACTCATCCTGCGCTGCTGCCGGGTGTGGCTGGACACCTGAGCTGCTGTCGCATCTACTACCTCGCGAAGCTGCCGCGAGCTGCGCGCGCTGCGTCGACTACGCTCCATGTCGGCCGGCCGCCTACCTCCTGTGGACTACCAGGAGAGTACCGTCTGCACAAGAAGGAAACTAACGTCCTAGTTCTTCGAACCCCGCCCGGCTTCACCGGCGGCTTACTTGCTAGGGTTGCTAAACAATACACGTTTATTAATTCGTAACATTTTTTTATTTATCACCCTAGTAAGGACCTCCTCGTTACAGTGGCGCCCATACTAGAGGTAAACTAGGACGTATTGGTTTCTTTCTTGTTGCGCATTTCTTTGGTTTTTTTGGTGATGGTGATTTAGCGGTTGTGCGTTTGAAATCACAGGCCATCAACCGTGAATTTTACTTGTACCCTCACATTTTTTTTTAACTTAATTTTTTTTCTTACTTCACGGTTGGTAGACTGAACATTGTGCAGATTTTACATTCTCCTGTCATATTATCTTAAATTGTGTAGCTTTTCAAGACATACTCTCGGGCAGCAAAAATTTTCTTGTTCATCTTCTACTTTTAAAAGCAGTAGTAGAGTTTTAGGTGAAAGGACTCGCCCGGGGAAGTACTACCACCATACCTATTTCTACTGTATGCAGCTACCTGTGTACGGTTGAAGGGTGTGGGTGCCGGCCTAAATTACTGGCACACAGACGGTTTTTTTTAACTTTGTCGTCTCTTAGGTTGCATTAATATCGGTTTAGCACAAACGAAAATGTATCATCTAGTCTAGGCTACAACCAACTAAATGGCAAGGGGAATAGTATAACACATTTTTTTGTCAGGATCTAAATATATTTTTTTAAATTTTTTGTAAAACTAAAATGACTACTAAATTAAAATCTTTACAAATAGCGGGATTATTATTTAAATCTGCTTATACGAGTAAATTGCCTTTGTTTTTAAAAATCTTATACGAAATAATTCAATATAATAACTTAAAATTTTGACTAAATAAATTAACTAAAGTAATGTTTTTACTAAATCTTTAATTTTTTTATATAAATCCTTGCCTAGTTAAATAAGTTCTTGCAATCTAATAGCAACCTAAATAAACTAAACTAAATCAAACTAAACTAAATTAAAAACTATTTTTTTAAATAACTAAATATAGTTCTTACAATCTAATCGCAGCTAAATTAAACGAAATCAAACTAAACTAAATTAAAAACAAACTAAAATTTTATAAATAACTAAAGTTTTTACTATCTAATGGCACTTAAACTAAACTAAATTAAAATTCTTCAATAAACTAAAACATTTTTTTCTAAATAGTGTAATTAACTGTCCTACAGCTAAACTAAATAAAACAAACTAAATTCTAAAACTAAATAAAATATTTTTTTAATTAAAAATGCAATCTACCTAGTACTATTACTGATTAAAATAAAATTTAACTAAAACTATTAACTAAAATAAGTACCTACTTGCTACTACTACATACAACCATTCCTTCTTTACTTCCTACTGCTGGTCTACCCCAACAGTACTATCTATAGCTAACGGCCCTACACCGTTGGTTATTAACTTCTATTTTGCTGATTGGTCTACCCCAACAGTAAAATATAACTACCGGCCCTACACCGGTGGTTGTATAATTGATCATGGGACTAAACCATTGATCCCTTCGGTTATGTTGTACCAATGGCCCTACACCATTGGTATACTATAGAGCGGGTTGCAACTCTTAAAGTAAGCCTTTGCAGGAGCGGTCGGTTACTCCTAAAATAAGCCAAAAATACCAAATAAAGCATAACTTTTCTAAACTATTTCTATCTAATTAAAATGGTTATATGTAGCTAGTATTCACTCTAATATCAGCCAATGATTTTACCAGTCACATCTGATCTAAGTGAGTGTTTTATGTACTACAAATAAAATACTCTGGTTGTAAGGTGGCAGACACACAAGACTAAATTGTGTTGTCAGCTTGTTGATGAAAGAAGAATAAATGTGAAGGATGACTATATTATGATTGATGATGAATGAGTGAGTGCCTTGGTCAGGTGTAAGCTTGAGTGAAAGCAGCGGATTTTCCTTAGGAAAAATCCTACGCTAAAAAGGGGGGTACTGTAACGTTGTATACTTATTAATATTAAATACCTACCAATAAAACAACAAACATACAAAAAACATCTCCGTACTAATCAGCTGTAGGAACAAAGAAATATTTTTTCTATGTATGTAGGTGATGCTATAATATTTCGGCCGCAAATATAAACCTACCCGCGCGCGAGTAACAAATTGCGCCGGATCAGACCGGTCGAGGTGCATAAGCTCCGCCTCCATACTTAGTGTTATTGTGTCAGCCAATGACGACGGCTAGTCTTTCGATTTTTCTGGAACGAATCGCCGTTCTTTCGCGAAGATCACCTAATATGGTAATCTTCAAAATAGGTGAACGTCCCAGGAGGTTATAAAAACCTCTGGGAGTTGCCAGGTGCATTCCAACCTGTACTCTGCGCCTGCGACTACGTACTTTGACCTACCTAGTCACCAAGTCTAAACACTAAGTAAATTACCGTGTTGTGAAAGTAATTGTTTAACTTTAAAAACAAAGTAAATTCTATTGTGTGAACCCGAAAATCGGTAAGTCTTGAAAAGCTGTTTAGATGGGCCTAACAATTGTAATCTTTGTGTAATTTAGCTGTGTAACGCTGTGTATAAATTCACTTTGCTAATCTTGTTTTTTTTCAATAATAACGTGCATATTGTTTTAGTGTCAAAACCTAGGTCTTGTTTTAATGTTGGTGTGCCTAAACCAGCATACTTTGAGCTGTGTAATAATGTACTAGAAATATTAAACGTAATTATTCTAGAATCTCACCAATTCAAAATTAATAATTAAATATTGTTAATTTATGTGTGCGTCATGATGGTGGGTCATGTATCAATTAACTTCAGTTAACCTTTTTGTTTTTTTTATTAAATTTAAATAGTAGTAGCTTGTAAATTTTTTATATGCACACAATTATAGGTAGATAGATACTAGCAATAATTCTAAATATATTGCCTAGTCCTGTAATTTAATTACTTGGTTCTAATATGTAAATTTTTCTAGCTTTTGCAAAAGGAGGTGGCATTAGTTTTTCAATAGTACTTGATGCAAATATAGTTTATTTTAAATATTTTTTCTGCTACCTACCTCAATTAATTAATTTATTTTTCTTATAGCTAGCTAATGCTTGTCTGCACATTAGCTGTGCCCTATTATTGTCTTCTTTTAACCACACCGTGAGACTGCATCACCAAATTAACCAAATTAATGTTGGGGCTATCTCCTTGGTAGTTCCGCATTGGTTGCGGTCCGGTTGATGCAGTCGACGGTCTGGAGCACTACCTAAGACGCCTGTGAATGTGGATTCCAGGGTTCCAGTTCCAGTTCCAGTTCCAGTTCCAGTTCCAGTTCCAGTTCCACTTCTACGCCTCTGTATAGTACGACGCGTACTCATCCTGCGCTGCTGCCGGGTGTGGCTGGACACCTGAGCTGCTGTCGCATCTACTACCTCGCGAAGCTGCCGCGAGCTGCGCGCGCTGCGTCGACTACGCTCCATGTCGGCCGGCCGCCTACCTCCTGTGGACTACCAGGAGAGTACCGTCTGCACAAGAAGGAAACTAACGTCCTAGTTCTTCGAACCCCGCCCGGCTTCACCGGCGGCTTACTTGCTAGGGTTGCTAAACAATACACGTTTATTAATTCGTAACATTTTTTTATTTATCACCCTAGTAAGGACCTCCTCGTTACAAACTACTTATGCTATCGACTTAAAATTTATTTTATTTTATTTTATTTATTTGAAACCTGAAATCGCGAAAAAAAATCAGGTGTTCCATACATTTATGTTCACATAACTCAACAAAACGTATGGAACAGCTGATTTTTTTTTCGCGATTTCAGGGTTGGTCCCATAGTAAAAGTTGTTCATAATGATGAGTACAATGACCCCTTAAAATATTTCCACTGTCTAACCTGCCACCCTGTATTTTTATTTTATTTTATGTCTCACAGTTTTCGACATTTATGATGAAAAATGTCCAAAAAAATACCATTCCCCCCCCCTTATCTCCGAAGTTTGCGGGGCGAAAAATCTGAAATAATTAGAGTTGATAGAAATTGACCCAAATATGGCACCAAAAATAAAACGATGTTCCTAACTAGTACAGTTTTTTCAAAATCATCAAAATTCCTTCACAAATAAACTTAGTTATGCGGTCCGAATTTTTTCACTTTATACGTCCAAAAATGATACGGAACCCTCGGTGAGCGACTACGACTCGCACTTGGCCGGTTTTTTTTTTTTTGTGTCGACTGCCGAGTGTGATCTTTCTTACGGATAGTTAGTATTGTAGGTAGTACCTACCTAGATAATTTATTTTTATAGGTTGGTTAGGACCTTACAGGTCAGAGCCAGGGTGGGGCAAGCGCCCCACCCTGCCTCACCGTGGCTACGCCCATGCTTCTGTAGACAAATCCCGTTTTTATCGTGGTCATGCTAGGCAGTTCTTAATGTTTGTCATTTTAATGCTTATTAAAATATTCATAGGTGATGGAGTTTTTCAAAGTCAACTCACTTGTCTTTCCTTTTGATTCCAGCCCCAATAGCATTGACTGAGATGACAGAAGTGTTGGTAGCGAAGATCGTGCGTGCAGGCGACAGCTGAAGTCATACAACAGATGTTATAATAATTATTAATCATTACTTAGCATTAGAGACGTAATGGTTTTAAGCAAGTCAGGTAAAAAAAGTCTTTACATGTAAATTGGTTACTTTGTATTTTTAATAATTATTATTAGTGGTCGCGCAGTGGTCAAAATTCGACCGTAATTAATTTTTTTTTAATGTATTTGTAACACATAAAAAAAAATAGTTTTCTGCATTCCTTCTCCGTGAGACCTCACACCTGCACGCAATATGCTTAAAAAGGGGTACAAAGTTTTCTCTTCATGTACAGGGTGGCAGGATAGACAGTGGAAATATTTTAAGGGGTCATTTTACTCATCATTATGAACAACTTTTACTATGGGACCAACCATGAAATCGCGAAAAAAAAATCAGGTGTTCCATACATTTTGTTGAATTATGTGAACATAAATGTATGGAACAGCTAATTTTTTTTCGTGATTTCCGGGTTTGTCCCATAGTAAAAGTTGTTCATAATGATGACTACAATGACCCCTTAAAATATTTTCACTGTCTAACCTGCCACCTTGTATAATGTATAAAGATGATTTAAAAAAAAATTGGTGCACCAAAAAATATAACACAGGAGTTAAATCAATGGAAAATTGAGATATCACCTTCTCCACATCGTACCTGATCAAGCTTATTGAACAGCTCCTGCTTGGCTTCCAGCTTCTCCACGATGGCCTCAACAATCAGGTCCACGTCAGCTCCATCCTCCAGCTTGGTGGAAACCCTGATCCTCTCAGAGGATTCCTTGACAAAGCTGTCGATCTTGGCCGCATCGCCTTTGAACAGCTTCTTGCCAACCCTGGTCAGGTTCGTTTGGATAGACTTCTGGGCTTTATTGAGCAGATCAGCATTGAGGTCTATGATGGTCACATTCTGTCCGGCTTGAGCTGCAACCTTTAGATTATAGAATTGTTATCATCTATACTCATATTGCGTGCGAATTTTGTGTGTGTATTTATGTGGAAGGTAATCTCTGGAATTACTAATCCGATTCTAAAAATTCTTTGACTAATAGAAAGCTACATTATCTCTGAGTGCTACAGGCTACTATTTCTCCCGAAAATATGTATAGTTCCTGTGGTTTACGCGGACGAAATCGCGGGCAAAGTGCTAGTATGTGATAATGATAATAGAAGTCAGCATTGAACAAAATATGTGTTCATTGACATTGACTGATAAGTTTAGTATAACAAAATTAATAATTTAATTATTAGAAATGACGAAAATAGTTGTTGTTTTATAGATGATCTCACTACATAACCCGCGCCAATAAAGAAACGAATTAAAAGTGGCGGCACTAATCATTCTCCCTCACTCGCACGTTATTGCTGTCTTTACTTACACACGTCGGGTGTGAGTAAAGACAGCAATAACGTGCGAGTGAGAGGGAATGATTAGTGCCGCCATTTTAGATTCGCTTCTTTATTGGCGAGAGTTACCTATACATAAAATACAGAGATGTAACAGAATATTTTGTTACATGTTGTCTAATCATTTAAGATCTTCAATTAAAATCATTCTTTATAGTAAAGGAATCAGGTTGCTACTGTATCTTTTATTTCTGCTTCTGCATGTATTTATAAATGCTTCATAATATTTTATTTAGTATGTCTAAATATATTACATAATGTTCAAAAATAACATAGCTGATATCAATATCTGTTTATCTGAGTAGATTAAAGATAAACTTTACAAGCTGTATTTTATCCTAGGGTACAAACTACAGGTATTATACCTGCCGGCCTAGCATGACCACGATAGAAACGGGTTTTGTCTACATAGAAATAGACAAAGTGACAGATTGTAGAAACATTTCTACGTTTTATGAATGAAACGGTAGAAATGTTTCTACAATCTGTCACTTTGTCTATTTCTATGTAGACAAAACCCATTTCTATCGTGGTCATGCTAGGCCGGCTGCAAGTAGAAATTACTTTAAACTCATATCTATACTATTATTATAAAACTGAAGAGTTAGTTTGTTTGAATGTGCTAATCTCTGGAACTACCAGTCAGATTCGAAATATTATTTTTGTATATGATAGCCAGACTCATGAAGAATAGTATAGGCTATTTAATATTATGCTACGATCCTTAGGAGCCAACCCCTATACGGGTGACCTTTTCGGTCCCTGCATACACTCTATTACAATTATATGCATTACATACATACAATTATACATAATTAACTGTACATATCTGTGAACTTGAGTACCTATGAATAATTATGTTTTGTTTACCTGAGTAAAACTACAAGTTATTCCTAATGGTAGGTTATGTTTATCCATCAGAAAAGTGTCTAAATAATGCAAAAATGTGCTTTATATAACTGTATGTACAATAATGCAAGAATGTGCTTTATATAACTGTATGTACCTACTTATGCTAACAGACAACCCATTGTTTCATTAATTTGTCATTGTTTTTAGTATGAGTTCATAGTCAAGAAGTTTGTAGTAACTGCTTATATAGTTAAGTAACTGTTAAATAACAGTTCCTAGTACTACTAAACAAAATTATGTATGCAGGTGAAAGTTTCAAGTGTCTTACATAGTACAAAGTAGAAATTTAACTTACCTGAGCGATTCCAGACCCCATAAGGCCCCCGCCGACAACTGTTACAGTTTTAATGGCATTTAGAGACGTGGAAGACGAGAAATTTCTCGTTAAACCGATTAATTTGTTCATAATGAACGACGCGTATGTGTTATTCGAGCGAAAGCCGGTCGCGCAATGACGTATTCGAATAATAAACAACTCGTACGCAGAACTTTGGAACTCGGGTTATGTTTCACAAAACTGTGTGTGCAGAAACCGGTTTGTCAAAAATATTATCGCTACTTTAGGTATTTGAATATACACAGGACAAAGTGCAAATAAACTGATAGCTGATAACATGAAAAATGAAAACAGCCTTATCTACTAGCCTCTTTGTAGGTACTGCAATCTTACATACCTGCCATAAAGGGATCTGTCGTTTGATAAGATAACACAACACATTTTAATGATTTTATTAAAAGAATAGAAAAAATATTAGGATTTTTGTAAAAAACGAGATTGTTTATTTATATGTCAACGTTCCTTTTCTCTGTTCTTCAAAGTTCAGGGTTTTACAAAAAATGACTGATGTGGAACTGTCCGTTGAATAAAATAATAATAAACATGTAGCTTTATTGTAAAAACCTTACAATTTATATTTATTTACAAAACAAGTAATCCTAAATATATATTCACGTAAGAGAAAGCGATGTAGCTAGAAAAGTAATTTATATTTTTTCTACGACTCCGTATAATGAAACGCAGCGAAACCACATGTTGATTTTTTGACATTTTGATACTTTGACAACATCTAGTCAGTTCTGAAATCTAAACGTTGCATTCACCTGCGATAAGCAATCGTCAATCAAATCAGTGTGGTTTTATGGTTAACTAGTGCTATTGTAAACTGTGATTCAGTTTAGTAAGTAATAGGTATAAAGGAAATAAATACAAATAATTAGAATTTTATTAATATTGTTTTTATTCAATTTAATAATTATTTAATTATTGCACCAACTCGTTTCTAAACGATTAATAATCTATATAGATAGCAACTATGATTTCTTTACTCATTCGCTTTTCGTCTCACTTCGTTTTCACCATCTATTTTTCAAAATATCTAGGTACATGTTTGGCTAAATTAAAACAAAGTCTCTGGGCCCTTGTGCACCACATGCAGTTCCAGTAAAAAAACGGACGTTTGAAAAGAGAGAGAAGAAGATTCTCTTTATTTTTTTCTTCTCTCTCTTTTCAAACGTCCGTTTTTTTACTGGAACTGCATGTGGTGCACAAGGGCCCTCTTTCGTTTGGATATCGATAGCCGATAGCAGATTGGTTTGTTTGTTTTGTACAAAGTGAGTTTATTACCAATAGTAGTACCACCGGCAAGTATTTTTTTATCTGACAGCCGGGTTGAACTTTGGAGTTGTAATTTTATAACTTTCGAAAAAGTTAACTGAACACAATCTGTGATATAATTCTTGTAAAATTGAAAATCACTAACTCAGAAATGACAAAATTGGTCCAATTTGGCGTAATTGCCAGGAACTTCTCCAGTTCTTCTGCAATGCAAAGTGCAATCAAGAATGTTACAGTTATCGGCGGAGGTCTAATGGGCTCCGGCATCGCCCAGGTTTGTATTTGACTTTTATTGCTTATCTACAACGGCTACAACAAAAGTACACCGCCCCTAAGGCGACTCTGACCCAAAATAAAGTCATAAATAAATTCAACGCTGAATACAGCAGCAGCATAGGGTTAAATAAATGGAAGTGACTCCGCGACCGCCGCCGTGACCTGAATTTGCAGCCGCCGCCGGTTGCTAAATTGGCAGCCGGCGCTGACATTGGAAAAAAACCGGCTAAGTGCGAGTCGTACTCGCGCACCGAGGGTTCCGTATCATATTTGGACGTATAAAGTGAAAAAATCCGGACCGCATAACTAAGTTTGTTTGTGAAGGAATTTTGATGATTTTGAAAAAACCGTACTAGTTAGGAACATCGTTTTATTTTTGGTGCCATATTTGGGTCAATTCCTATCAACCCTAATTATTTCAGATTTTTCGCCCCCCAAACTTCGGAGATAAGGGGGGGGAATGGTATTTTTTTGGACATTTTTCATCATTCAAAAACTGTGAAACATAAAATAAAATGAAAATATATTTTGAAATGTGCAAATCAAGCCGTTTCATATGATATGTCACCTTTAAAATGTTGGACCCCCACTCCGGCCCCTTTTGCAATGAAAATAAAAATATATTTGGACTTTTTTCATTTGCAATAAAGTTGAACAAGCATTCTTTATAACTGTTCCAAATTTCAAGTCAATAGCATAAGTAGTTGCTGAAATAGGCAGGTGTGACAGACACACAGACAGACGAAGTTGCACCATAAGGGTTCCTTTTTTACCATTTTGGTACGGAACCCTAAAAAGCGGGAAATGGGATTGGCCATTTGGCATAATTAAAAAAACATTTCAGGTTTCATTTGAGTAACATACCTAACTAGGGTCCAAGAGCGAGCGAAGCGAGCTCGGGAACTTGAACACCTCGACACACACAATTTAGGTTCGAAGGGGTTGACGGGGGCTTCAGTGAGCGAGGAAAGCGAGCGAACGAAGTCCCCGTCAACCCCTTCGTGTTAGGTTACTTTTAACCTTGCAGAAAGAAATAGGGCTCCGTCGACCACCTCCCTCCCCCTTGTAAGTCCAAAAAAGTTGTATTTTGTTTTACATTGACACTGTAATTTAAAAGTCAGTCTAAGGTAGATAATTCAACTTAAAACACGGCAACATTAATCTGCTGCTACGGTAGTTTGCAATTATTTTCGTCTGGTATCACTGCTACTCCAAGGCTACTCCGGTTCCCAACGGCGTTATTTTTGGGAGCCGCCGCCGGCTGCGGAGGCGCTCCCTATAATTTTGACATAAATAAAAGTAATTGACAGATAGAAGATGTGTTGCTGTGGAGTTTGTTGCGCCGTTTCTTCTTCGCAGCTAAACACTAGGAAGCGGTGAAGGGCGGGCGTTTTTGGGGACTGTCTAATGTATATTGACGATCAAAAAGTGCTAACTCTCTAGCACACTTTGGATAAATGATTTTTGAATTTGATTTTATATTTTTTACAGGTGTCAGCCCAAGCTGGTCAAAATGTGATCCTCGTAGATGTAAGCTCCGATGTGCTGGCCAAGTCCCAGAAGTCCATTGGTGCCAATCTCGGCAGAGTAGCCAAGAAGATGTACAAAGACAAGCCCCAGGAAGGAGAGAAGTTTGTGTCCGAGTCTATGGCCAGGATCAAGACCAGCACGGACCCTGCGGAGGCTGCAAAGTCGGCTGATCTCGTTGTTGAGGCCATCGTAGAGAACATGAGTGTCAAGCATAAGCTGTTCACGCAACTAGATGGGGTATGTCATGTACTAATTTATAATAAGTACTATCTGTAATAACTACAACCTTCAACCTTACTGGGCCGACTGGGCGATGGCTGATTGTCTTGCTTCGTACTGAAAAGAAACCGGCCAAGTGCATGTCTGATCATAGTGATCATGCACACAATGGGGTTATGTAGAAAGGACTATTTCAGCTGCCAACTGCAAAAACTTAATACTAAGTTATTTTTGTGATTGGTTAACTCAACTACTTAACATATTTTATTCAAAATAATTTTCGTTGGATGTGGTTTTTAAATTCTACCCCCTTAAATTTTTTCAGAATTTTCGACCTCATGGTTAAAAAGTTTACGACTTTAGAAGTGCATAGCTCACCAAATATTTAACTAAAAAAGTCACTTACGGTCATTGCAGAAAGATAATTAAATTTTAATGGAGGCATTACCCATACAATTTCTATCGTTAAAGTCTCCTTTAAAACTTAATGACCTTTTCTGCAACTTTAGAAACATTAATATTATTTTCAAAGACCTATGACCTATTTACCAAAGCATATTTGATCAATTATACGCCGATTAAACTGCAAGCATATCATTATATCTGTTGCAGGTAGCACCAAACCATACAATCTTCGCTTCCAACACCTCCTCACTGTCCATCAATGAAATCTGCTCCGTAGTCAAGAGGAAAGACAGGTAATGTTTGCAGTAGTACTGTAAACCCCTAATCCAGTATTACGGCTCACGTCCCTTTTTTTTTGGGACATCTGATTCCCTGTTCTAATTCCCTCCTGCCCTTTTTTCTATCGGACAGCCAGAAGCACGAAAAAGCGCCATCGGTTCATGGTTGATGTACCAAAAACCCGAACGAAGCGCTTTGATTCCACTTTCATTGTGAAAACCGCAAAATAATGGAATTCGCTGCCCGAGTGGGTGTTCCCCGACAGTTACAATCTGGGTATCTTCAAGTCGAGAGTGAATCGGTTTCTTCTAGGCAAGCGTGCTCCATCGTAGACCGCATCATCACTTAACAACAGGCGAGATGGCGGTCAAACGCGAGCCTATAATTTAATAAAAAAAAAAAAAAAAAAAACATCGTTTTCTTGCATAATCTTGCTAACCTAGTAAACATAGACAAGACTGCAATAAAATCCCGAGTATAGTTTTTGAAATGGGTCAGCCGAGTATTCCAAGCAACGCTGGAATGCCACTGATAAAAAAAATCGGAATGTGCAATAGCGCCATCTATGAGCGCTATTACATACTTCTAGTGGCGCCATCTATGAGCAGATGCCTCTACCCGTTAAGGGTCTTCGGACAGACGGACAACAAAGTGATCCTATAAGGTTCCGTTTCCTTTTGAAGTATGGAACTCTAAAAAACATCATGTATAAAAAAAACCGGACAAGAGTACGACTCGCGCCCTGAGGGTTCAGCAATATGCAATAGCGCCATCTATGCCGCTATTACATCATAGTAGATATATCATATCTTGATCATAGATGGCGTTACTGCATACTTCTAGTGGCGCCATCTATGAGCAGATAGCTCCACTCATGGTCATCACAGACGGATAACAAAGTGATCCTATAAGGGTTTTTTCCTTTCGAGGTACGGAACCCTAAAAAAAGCAAGTTTAAACAAGTTTTCTTATACAAATTGACTTCAAGATTCGGCGGCCTCCACTTCTTCAACCCGGTGCCGGTAATGCGTCTGCTGGAGGTGGTGCGCGGCGCGGACACATCAGACGCCACCTACAAGAGCATGATGGCGTGGGGCAAGGCGGTGGGCAAGACCTGCATCACCTGCAAGGACACGCCCGGCTTCGTCGTCAACAGGCTGCTGGTGCCCTACATCTGTGAAGCCATCAGGCTGTTTGAAAGAGGTCTGTGTAAATGTCATCAAGATTTAAGGTTTTGCACACCTGTCAGCACCGTACCCACCGCAGCCCTCGAGTCAACAGCGTGACTGCGGTGACTGCGGCGCGGACTAGTGTGCATCCACCATTAACCTCTTTAACGACGCAGACGCCTCTAACTTTAACTAGGTACTGATTAAATATACAACTGTCCTTGTCATTTGTATGGCAGTGAATAGAGATGACAATTGACTTATATGACGATAAATAAGGGGGTGTCATTACCACCTTCTTACCTAGCAAGGACTAGAATTAAATACGATTATTTCGTGAAAACATTACGATTTTCCTCAAATATAATTTTGAGGGCTATATGATGGTTTTGATGATTATTATTGTAACTTTATTGTCATTGTCGCGAATCGAATTTAGATCAACATACAACGTAAAGCACTGCAATTTGCAAAAACTCCAAAATATTTTAATTTCGCGCGCATCATTGACGGATCGTCCATATTAATACTTTAATAATTTATCTATACTAATATTATAAAGAGGAAATATTTTTTTGTTTGTTTGTACCGAATAGGCTCCGATACTACTGGACCGATTTTAAAAATTCTTTCACTAATAGAAAGCTACATTATCACTGAGTAACATAGGCTACTTTTTATCCCGAAAAATGCACAGTTCCTGTGGGACACGCGGACGAAGTCGCGGGCGAAGTGCTAGTTATCTATAAAATAACCCGATTATTCCCGATGTCCACCACTTGTCTGGCCACCACTGGGGGACAGCGAGACAACTTTAAAACATTATTCTCGTTGTCCACCACTGGGGGACAGCGTCACAACTTTTGCATCCGCAGCCGGCGGCGGCTCCCAAAAATAACGCCGTTGGGAACCGGCGTAGCCTTGGAGTAGCAGTGATACCAGACGAAAATAATTGCAAACTACCGTAGCAGCAGATTAATGTTGCCGTGTTTTAAGTTGAATTATTTACCTTAGACTTTTAAATAACAGTGTCAATGTAAAACAAAATACTACTTTTTTGGACTTACAAGGGGGAGGGAGGTGGTCGACGGAGCCCCGCGTACGGGGCTCCTATTTCTGTCTGCAAGGTTAAAAGTAACCTAACACGAAGCGGTTGACGGGGGCTTCGTTCGCTCGCTTTGCTCGCTCACTGAAGCCCCCGTCAACCCCTTCGAACCTAAATTGTCCGTGTCGGGGTGTCCAAGTTCCCGAGCTCGCTTCGCTCGCTCTTGGACCCTAATTTACAAAGTTGTGACGCTGTCCCCCAGTGGTGGACAACGAGAATAATGTTTTAAAGTTGTCTCGCTGTCCCCCAGTGGTGGCCAGACAAGTGGTGGACATCGGGAATAATCAGAATAACCATACAATTAAAATTCATAAACATATAATCCACAGGAGACGCATCAGCTCGCGACATCGACACCGCCATGAAGCTCGGCGCCGGCTACCCCATGGGCCCCCTCGAGCTAGCCGACTACGTAGGGCTCGACACCAACAAATTCATACTCGACGGCTGGCACAAGAAGTACCCCAACCAGCCCCTATTCAGCCCCATACCATTGTTGGACAAGCTGGTGGCCGAGGGCAAACTGGGCTTGAAAACCGGCGAAGGTTTCTACAAGTACGATAAGAAATAAACCATGTATATAATTGTTGAGAATCATGTACGAAAGTGAAGTTTATGTTATCCATGTTGTTATGAAATTGCTGTAATTAAAATATTATCGTATTATTTTTAGATATTGTTTTATTTTGCTTTAAAACCTGAAGGCTTACTTAAAGCTAAGTGCCTGATAAGACATAATTAGGACACTAGCAGCAGTGTCTTAAATAAATATGTGGTATTTTCTGTCTAAAATAATAACATTCGAGTTTTATGTAAAGAACTAGACTTTTGCCCGCGACTCCGTCCGCGTGGACTACAATGAACTGACCAGTTTAAATGACCTCCACAGTGTAGGTTGGCTAGTACTACCAAGAGGTCAAGCTGTATCTCTGGTTGTTTTCAGCGGAATCAGATGAAACGTGGCTTAGATTTTAAGTTGGACCATAAGCTATCGAACTGTGAAAACCGCATCAAAATCCGTTCAGTAGTTTTCGCGTGATGCGCGCACAAACAGACAAAAATAAAAAAATAAATCTTTTCGGGTATAGTTACGTCCCAGTACCCTAGCCCGACTGTTTTTTCTGGAATATCTTCAATGTACAGACACGGCTCTTTTACAATTTTATAATAGTATAGATACCCCTCGTGCATTCAAATATGTTCGATAAGGCCAAAGGGGGTAACGAATTAATGTAGGCGTCTGCACATAAGTGAATGATAACGTAGTTAAAATAACAAGCGTAATTTCAGTAAAGTATATCCGTTTATTTTTCTATAAGTACATACAATACATAAAGTTTATTTGAAGAAAATCTAATTTTCAGTGTGAGAATTACCATACTGGTTACTATAAAGGAATAAAAACCGACAGATATAATGAGCAATGTCTGTAATCCCTAACTGATTACAATATTATAACAGAAAAACAAATCGTGAACATAATTGATACGAACTTGTATTATAGTCCAAAAACCTAAGAAATACCTTTTGTAGTTGATCAAATTGTTTAATTATTGTGTGATTTCGCATGGATCGAATTCAAGTTTGTGTTTTTAATGGAACACATTGAAATAATCTACAAATAACTACATAATTACTTCACATTACGCCATTGCCGGTTGTTTAAAATTTTGTATATTCGTTCGGCAGCACGTCAAACAAAAAAGGTATTTCCTAATTTTGTTGGACAGTAGATTGACAATAATTATTGATCGAACGAAAATACATTTGTCGCAACAAGAACTACATTATTTATATCCTATCGTATTTTAACAAAGTCATTACCGCACGTAAAATGACAAATGCTTGCAAAAGATTTGCTAGCGGAAAACTTGAAACATTCCATTATACATTACAAGTCTAGAATTCAGGATAATGTAAATACGAGTTTCTATTATGCTAGTAGCTTGCGCGCATTTGTGAACGCTGAGTGCGAGTTTCAAACTATCGCGTTAATCGAGTAAATATCTCGCGAAGTTTTCAAACCATCGCGTCGAATAAAAATCTCGCGAAGTGAATGAAACAACCTATCACGTGCGTTAGTCTTCACTTTCGAGCGCGAACCGGTGTTTGATTGGTCGTTGACTATGACCTTCGTGAACGTTCTCGCGATCGAGTATGTTAGAGAAATCACTTCGAGAAAAGTGTACTCGATTATCGCGATAGTGTGCAACTCACACTCAACACACCCCCGTATTCACAAACAATACTATGAGGTCTCGAACGCGCAGTGAACACAAAACTCATACAAATAGGTATGAACATTATATTTATGAAGGTTCATAATTATTCAAATAAGCGAATATAAACAAGCACTTCATACGAATATGAACCTTAAGTTAATACATACAATGTTCATATTTGAATGAGTATTTTGTACGCTTTGCTATGAGTCCTCATAGTATTATTCGTGAATACTCAGGCCGAGATAAATAGACGTTACTTAGCACGTACTTTGGCTAAGCCGTATCGTTGTCACTGTCGCGCAACTTGCAAGTAAGACAGAGACGGGAACATAGCTTAGCCAAAGTACGTGCTCAGTAACGTCTATTTATCTCGGCCTCAGAGTCAGAGTCATCTATTTGACAGGTGTAGCGAAGGTAATTTCTGTCGTCGTGCCTAAAGCGCAGGTCACACCGCCAGCTAGCGAGCGAGCGAGCGAGCCGGACGAGGCTTTTCATATGCTGACGTAGCCTAACTCTGTAGTTCGCGGTGTAAACCGAAGTATGAAAAGAGATCAAACAATGCCTCGCCCGGCTCGCTCGCTAGCTGGCGGTGTGGCCTGCGCTTAACTAGTCTTTGGCGCGCCTATAACTGCGCTCGTGAATAGTGCTCTAATGTGAAACTTGGTTCTGTTGTGGTTATTTCTGCGCCCCTCTGTGCGCCCTGGTTACGGCACTGAGTGTAGGTCGTAATTACTCAATTAAATGGAATTTACTTTTTTACACTACGCGAGCAGTCTTGCGCGCACACTACTGGCATTATGGAAAAGTGGTTTTGAGGTAAAAACAGGAGTAAGACAATACATTTTGCTATCTACATGGAATCAACATCAACTATAACAGACGCAGCCTTCAATGCTTGGGTCGCAGGATCGATTCCCGCAACATGAATTCGCACCCCCCAACGAATAATATGGTAATGTGCTATTGCGGTAGTTTATGTTTTATTGCATATCCCGTGTCTAGAGCATTCATTACACCTTGTGAATTTTTTTTGTAACGTTTCTATGGATATTGATAAAAGTACAATAAATTCAATGGCCCCGTAATGAACATAACAATATTATTCTCTTAAAATCTAAATACAGTTTTTACACGAATAGTACCATAACAAGTAAATACAGATTATGCAATCGTTAACTTTTTCGGTAAGTGACGATTACCATTGTATTCGCGTAAGAAATACATTTGTGTTTTTATGTAAAGTATAAAACAATTATATTCATGTGTTATTATTATTTACACGATTTGGTAATGTTTTTTTACAATAAATGACAGATATTATGCAAAATCGTAATGTTGTTCGCTGTATAATAGGCTTGAATTTGACCGGCATCTCGCCTGATGTGAAGCGATGATGCGGTCTACGATGGAGCACGCTTGCCCAGAGAAAGAAACCGATTCACTCTCGACTTGAAGATACCCAGATTGTAATTATCGGGAACATCCACTCCGATAGTGAATTCCATTGTTTTGCGGTTTTCACAATGAAAGTGAAATCAAAGCGCTTCGTACTGGTTTGGTATATCAACCATGAACCAATGGCGCTTTTTCATGAAAAAAAGGTAGGAGGGACATGAAGTACCGTCGCAGCTTCGAGAGGAATCCTAGCTTTTTAGCTGCCAATTGAGCGTTGGACTCAATATAAGAGTCAAAGTTAAGGGGAGACGTCAGAGTAACGACCAAAAGCTCAAGATGATCAGTTATCGGTATGGACACATTCCGAAAAGTAGGAGCCACCTGGAATGGGCTTTTTTTGGCAGAGAACAGACACGCCTGGGTCTTAGTTGCATTGAACTTGACCAGATTGGCATCGCTGCAATCAGAGACTGCCTTAAGGAACATTAATTCAAACGCTCGACCATGGCCTCTCTCAGAGCCTGGATTTGTAGTCCAGTAGTCCGTGCATTGGCTATGTATCTCTCTACAACAGTGTTGTCATCTGCATACGATAACGTTCCGGGCTTTAGCAGATCGTTGATATGCAGCAGGAAGAGCGTCGTAAAGAGCACTGACCCCTGAGGGACACCGGCATTAATTGCCTTTCGGTCGGACGAGCAGCCATCAATGACTCGAATCGAACGATTTCTCAGGAAGTCCGATATCCACGCAACGAAACAAGTGGGCAAACCATATGAAGAAAGCTTACGAATAAGGCCGTCGTGCTAAACCCTGTTGAAAGTCTTCGGGATTTCGAGGGAAACGGCTAGCGCGTCCTCATGTTTCATAAGCAAGTAGTGTAGGTTAGGTCCCCAGTAGACAGGTGTCGGCGAAATACGGATTGCCGGTCACTAAGGAGGTCATTAGCTTCAAGGTACGTCAGGAGCTTGCTATTGAAGAGACGCTGCATACTCTTGTAAAAAATGGACACGTAACCGAGATGGGCCTATTGGCAGGGTCGGCACGACCTCTTTCGTTTCTCTCTTGAAATCTTTTTTGGGCACGGGTTGCACGTTGGCAAGATTCCACGTTTTTGGCACTTGTCCAGTATTTGCCAGTATTTAAAAGAGAGAAACGAAAGAGGCGTGTAAGCACAGAAAACAACTCAGGCGCACATGTCCTCAGAACTATGGCTAGAATACCATCTGGACCACTGGCCTTGTTTACGTCAAGATTGCACAGCGTTTTGCAAATCTCCATTTGGCAAATGCGAATTTCCGACATAAATTCGTGCTGCCAGGTAGAGTTGGAGGTATCGCGTTGCCAGTATCTAGACGTGAAGACTCCGCAAACAGAGAAGCAAACAAGTTTGCTTTCTCTTCGACGGTATGAGCCAGCGTCCCATCACATTTTTTTCCCTATTCGACTAATGTGATCAAAGCGAGCTCCTTTTTGCAGGACTTGGCAGCCTTGTTAAACGACTTCTTCCTCTGACTTATGTCCTTCGCTTTACGGTGTCGAGCATCAACCCAGGCTAGGTATGCCTCACTGTTTACTGGCTTTAGCGAGACCACACTGAGGCATAAAACCACAGGCGAGCTTTGCCGGACAGCGGTACTTCGGAATAAGGAATGTAGTATTCCATGGCCCGATGCAACACATCCGTCACAGCATCCGCGCAAGTCAAAGGATAAAATGCAAAGAAAGACCGCATCTCATCCCAATCTGCTGACCTGTACCGCCACAATCGGTGAGCTCCTCTCGGGCAGAGATCGGGCGGGGAGTAAACAGATACAGATTTCACCAGACAGTCAAACAGTGAAACAGATACCGAGTAGCGGTAAATTGTTAAAAGAAGATTATTAGGTCTATGCAGAACAGAAGCCTTACCTCAGCATTGTCATTCTTTTTATAATTTCCTTCAGACCAGTGAAATTATGACAGAGCAATCTTCAGACTGAATCGGACTGTATTGATGATTGACATGATTGATTTTTACTATCATTTAGATACCAACGACCCAACGGACCAACAGGACTTCCATCTGATTATAATTTATGATACAAAATATAATGTTGTACCTACCTGATTAATATAATAAAAGCTGTGCATCGTTTCATTTGAAAACCTTTAACAAATCACTATTATTTATATAAATTATACAGTACCTATAAAATCAATTTCTTCTAAATTTGTTACTTTTTGCCAAATCAATAAATATTTACTAAATTATTTAATAAAATAACGTATCCGCAACATTATATTACTGTGCATTATTGATACCATACATCGACGAATATTACTGTAATTTAATAATACTGTATACACTATCGCTGAGATTTCACCCGAATAATGTCGTAATATCATATTACCGTTAACTTTTTTGACACTACATTGCAACGAATAATACTGTAATGCATTAATACTGCCTGCGATATCGTTGAGTTTACACGCGAATAAAATTGTAATGATGCGTTGCATACTATACTTTTGATCAGCAATTTCAGTAATGTTATTTTCGTCAATAACTTTATCTAGGAAACTATTACAAAAAAATCATAAAAGGAAATAGACAGTAAAAAAATATGCTTTGTTTTGACATATAAATCACTATCTTACGATGCACCCGTGCTGAGATATAAGCAAAAAACAGTTTTTTATTTTTCCTGTAAAATTTAGAATTATCGATTACCATATTATTCGGTGGGGGGTGCGAATTATTTGTACGGCTCACACATTTGTTCACAGTCTGAATCTATGCGTTTTGTGTGTAAGGCACCCACAACACAGCTTATTCTAATGTATGCTAAGGCGGACCGCACACCAGGCATACACTTGTGTTACGATAGTTTTGGCGCCAAAGGACCTTGCAAATCATTGTATGGGCACTGTCCCCACCCACCAACAGACGTGGCACTAATTTCAATATTATTGTGATGTCCCATAAAAATACCAATAACCATTTTCAATCCTAAAATCGACAAGGTTTTTTTTTAAAAAATACTACCTATTTAGTTATATGTTTAGTTTGTTTTTTTTTTAAATAAAAATTACTAGGTATTTTGTTACTTAAAAATAACATTTACAAACAAAAGTACAAATGACATCAGTTACTTATCAATATTTCATACACTCGCAAGGAACATTGCTAACACGTATTTATTTAAGTCCCTAAACATTAAAAAATATGTAGTCCGTACTATAAATAGCTTTTTTCTAGTTGTATAGTGTTCCTGTATGTTCTTTTTAGGGTTCCGTACCTGAAAAGGAAAAACGGAACCCTTATAGGATCACTTTGTTGTCCGCCGTCAGTCACCGGACCATAAGTGGAGCCATGTGCTCATAGATGACGCCACTAGAAGTATGCAGTAGCGCCATCTATGATCATTTAGCGGAACCCTTAGGGCGCGAGGCATACTCGCACTTGTCCGGTTTTTTTATAATTATCTGTATCAAAAAAATCATTGAAAAATACTTAAATAAATTCAAATCCGATTTACATGACAACCCTATATCTATGGGGGATGTCGTCATAGTAAAATATTATCAGGCTGCCAAGATGATCTGAGATACGTTTGAAATCTGTTGGTGGATGGGGACGGTTATTTGCGTGGTCCTTTGAAACGCGACATATTCAACGCTCCCGTATATTTTCAGCAAGCACCCACACCGACGACACAAACTGCACCCGCTACAAATGTGTCCCTGGTGTGCGTGCTTGCGCGCTGATATACGGGGACGTTAAATGTGGCGCGTTTCAAATGTGGCGCCAACATTATCTTAACACAAGTGTATGTCTGGTGTGCGGCCCGGCTTAGTGGGAGGCAAATACCAATTCTAAATCAATTCCAAAGATCCAAATTGCGAATCTAATTTGAAGACAAATCAGTTTTTAAAAACAAGCTACATTTGTTATTATATGTATTACTGTTATTATAAGATAATGGATCTATTTTTAATTGTTTAATAATTCATTTTCATTTGACAGTTTTTCTACAGAGAATCTAAGTATTGAATTAAAAATTATTGCTCATGTAAGACAATAAAAAAATTGGCCTTATAGAAACTAGGCAAAATCTGCAGTTTAAGGCTGGCCACATACATCTGGAATGCCCTTCCAGGTGTATGTGACCAGCCTATTGCTACTACTATTAAGGTGCTTGCAAGCAGGCTACTGGAGACAGCCATTAGAGAATGTATGTAAGTCATGATGTACTCAGCCGTAGCAAAAACTGTGTTTGTGGCAAAAATTATAATGAAAATGTAATAAGCAAGTTATAAAGACAGGCACATTCAACTTTGCACACAACACACAAATCTGCCACAGTATAATCAAAGTTAGTGCCGATTCCGTTGTGCACCAGCTAAACCTAATTGAGGCTGTTAGGGCCTTACTACAAAATAGATAAACATCTGTTGAACAAGAATGATTCCAAAAATAATACGCACTTGTTTTAAACAAGTTAATGCTAAAACAAGTGCATAATTATTGTTAGTATCATCTTTATTCAATAGATGTTTATCTTTTTGTACTAAGATGGTTAGTGTCTTTTTCTCTCTGTTAAACCAGAAATGAGTCAGAAATAAATAAGAGCTATCGAATTGAATCGGACTAACATTTTCATACAATTTTAGACAACACATCGGAATGTGACAACTAAAAGCAGCTGAAGTTCATTAAAATCAAGACGTAATTTAGTTTGAAAGCCCTAAAGCATCACTTGTCCATTTCTCAAGCTGTCTGTTAGAAAATGATAGCAGTGCCCTAATTTTAGTTTAGTTGGTGCTTATGAGAATCGGCGGCATTATTCCCCTAGACCTCGGGTCGGCAACCTACGGCTCGCAAGCCACATGTGGCTCTTGCGATGTAAAGCTGTGGCTCTCCAATTAAATATACAAAAATTAACTGTTTATTAAAAAAAAAACCCTTAAAATTCGTGCTCCATTTTTAGTCTATCTATCTTTATATTATTTTGTATTTGAATTCGTTTATTTAAAATAAAAATCAAATAAAAAAAGGTTGCCGACCCCTGCCCTAGACCTCCTCTAAATAGGAAAGTTGAAGAAATATGTCTTTTATCATTTCATTTGCTCAGTTTACAAATTTTATGAGCTGCCTCTTGGCTGTCTAAAGTAACTTGCGTGCAGTAAATCCCTCATACACTTTGACATCAAGGACCCTTAATCTTGTAAATGGTTTGCGGCAATTTCTGCATGGCCGGCTTGTCAGCCATATCTAGGGCTTGCTTCAAGTTCTTCTCAAATACTTTCTTGGCATCACAGAAGCCTTGCTTTGTTTTACCGAAGGAGTTTGGTCCGGCAGAGGTTGGTGTCTCCCTGCAAAAATAAATAAGTTGTAGTAGTTTGAGGGTATGTTATTTGTGCTTTTTTACTCTTATTAGCTTCTGAAATATCTACTGCTGATGCATAAAAGCCCTGTTATGCATATGGGGTGTAAGTGACAGCATAACTAAAACTTCAGCATTATTTTTTTTTGTTGGATAAAAAATAATATGACTTTGTTTAGAGATTTCTTTATGAATTGCAAAATCTCCAGTCATCATTTTTTTTAAAAGATCAACCAAAAATTTTAACACAGAAGGGTTCAGAATAAGATACTAAAACCCATAGTTTCAGATTTTCGTTATGCTGTCACTTAGACCCCATATAACAGGAATAAGTTGAACTTTGAAGGTCTCATTTGAAATTATCATGGATACAGGACATGTTCGGCTGATATGATGGGTTGGGTTTTATATGAAAAAAAAAACAAAAATTAACTTTCTGCATTCCTCCAAACTTGTAACTATGCCAAATCTCACACCCATTGTGCAAAGGGATATTACGTTTTCATTTTAATATATAGATTTGTTTTATGTCCTCACCTTCCAATATTCCTCATCCTCATGCGAGCTTCTGCAGGCATCTCTTCAGGCTCATCGTCATCATCCGCATTGAACACTGATGCTATGGTAGGCTTGGCAACCGGCTTGGCTGGACCACCAATGTTCATTTTAATTGGAGCCTTCGGTTTGTTAAACCCAATAGAGATTTTGGTGATGCGAGGTGGTGGGGGCGGAGCTGGCACATCCTCCGGTTCATCCCACTCCGGTGCGTGTTTATAACTCCTATCTGGAAAAAGGAGGTCATTTTATATCAGGTTTTAGTTATCTACATTATTTTCGTTCTGATTGATCACATTACAAAAGAATTCCGCTGAGTCGTGGAAAAATACCACGCAAACAACATTTTGTAATTGGAAACGCAACATAATTTGCGCAATTTAGGTTATCAAATTCTTTGATGTTTGAATGGTACTGCCTAATATTCTTAACTTCCTACCTTCGTAATCCCTTCTGTCTCGTTCTCTGCTATTTGATGTTCTACTCGGTGAATAGTTACTGCTCCGCGCTGGCGACCACCGCCGCGGAGACCGCGACCTCGAACGCCTTCGCTCAGCTCTCTCCCGACCCTCGCGCCTCTCCTTGTGCGGCCTAGAATCATCGCGCGTGGATCGAGACGACCCTGCCAATGCGAAAACACTGGCAAAGATAAATAAAATAGATATTTGAGTATATTAATACTAAAAAGAGTATTGCTCAAGGGGTGATCAATCAACAAGATTTTATAAAATATCTATTCACTTCATGCCATTCTAATACCTTTGTCGTAATCCCGATAACGCCCGCTCATAATTGTTTTGTTTTAATACGCTTCAGTCATTAAAATCTTTGACGAAATACACAAAGACAAAACTGATATTTTTTCATTTGGTAAATCTCCACGACAAAAATTCGGCCATTTTTCTTTTATTACTTTTTTTTGTTATTGATTGAAACGTTTTGTTATTTATTTTGTAAACAAATTAAAATATTATTTGTAATTTTAATTATGCAGTATTCAACAATGAATATTTTTATTTGCAGTAATCGACTCTTACATATATTTTTTAAGAATTTTGTCGTTTTTAGCTCAGTTTTAGTAAAATATTCGGGCATAAATGAGAGTACGTTTTGTTCTTGCTAACGAAACTGACCATTTTGACAGATGTGATACGACCGAAATGAAAAAGCCCTCTGCCATTTAATTTTCATACGGTTCCTTCTGGTTTTTATTCAAAATACGATATTTAATTTAGTACGGTTATGTCATCAGCTGGAAGTTTAATTTAAAGGTTATGTGGTTTTATAATGTTTATTTTAACAATTTAATTCCTTTATGGTTCCATCCGACTGTTAAGAAACATTAAAATGATTTTTATTAGACGTGCACTGCGTTTATCTAAGCATATAAATAAGGCTTCCTCGAGTAATTGCCGATGTTACTCAGAGTCACACCGCGTAACTTTAATCAAAGAAAAAATAAAACAGGGGCCAGGTTTAAAGGATTTTATAACTGAAAGTTCTGAACCAGTTCTCACAGATCGTCCTCACATACCATATTTGCTAGAAAACACTAAAATAAAAACAAAGAGGAAAGTTTTCTTTGATGTTTACGGTTGCCAAATGAACCTAAATGACACGGACATTGTTTGGTCTATTTTGAAAAAGGAGGGCTTTGAGAAGACGCAGGTTGAAGAGGAAGCTGATATATTCCTGGTGATGACGTGTGCTATTCGGGAAGGTGCTGAAACTAAGATCTGGCATCGTTTGGACCACCTCAGGGGCTACAAAAGGCGTGCGAAAGATCGCTCTGTAAAAATCGGAATTTTAGGATGTATGGCAGAGAGGCTCAAGGAGAAACTAATTGAGAAAGAGAAAGCAGTTGATGTTGGTAAGTTATTAATTTTTTTTATCAAAATTATGAATAAACTTGGGTTTATGTTTGTTTAACCATAGTAAAAAGTGTTCAGTAGTTATTTATGTATTGAATGTGTAGTTTATATTAATAATTTAATACTATTTCATTCATTATAATCCTAACAGTGATATATCCCATGATCAACTGAATATTTATTTCAGTGGCAGGTCCAGACAGCTACAGAGACCTGCCACGTCTGCTGGCACTCACAGAGAGTGGGCAGACAGCTGTCAATGTCCTGCTGTCTCTGGATGAGACGTATGCTGATGTGGTGCCCGTCAGGTTGAATGAAGACAGCGTGTCGGCTTTTATGTAAGTTAGTTGAAAAGTCCTGAGGCCCTAGCCTACGCCATAATATAGGTACGGTACAAAATGTATGGCAGTGACATTAGAGAGGTCACATGACTTTTCCGCAGGTAATGTCATCGCCATACATTTTGTACTTATCGTTTGGTGTAAACGCTAACAGAAAAGCTACTTGGCTAGAGATCCTGTTTGTAGAATAGCTGAAGTCAGTCTTGAATGATATGTAATTTTGTGCTGTAACAGGAAGAGCACAAAATTACATCATCTCTGATCAACTTTGCACAACCTTTATTGGGTATGGTCAAAAGATTTAACTGAGAATTTTAGCATGATGTCCGTGAACAATTAGCATATCACATAAATACGCAGTGTTGGGTTACTGCGTGTTTGACCGCACTATGCACTTTTAAGGCGGGTCTCCTGCGCGTGTTTATTGAACATCGAACATGTTTAATTAACAAAAAGGGGCGTGGTCCACGCGTTTTGCTTAGCAATATCACTCGACTACGTGACGGAAAACATGTTCGTTGTTCAATTAAACACGTCGTAGGAGACCTGGCTTTAGGGTCAAAACAAACGTCTAGGACGGCCCTCCGGAATTAAGAGAACGAATGAGTGATTATTTTACGTCAAAATGAATGATATCGTTCATAAATTGAATGATTCCAGCCGCAATCATTCAATTTGACGTAAAATACCTCATTCACCTTCTTAATCCCGGAGGGCCGTTCCGGACGTTTGTTTTGACCATTATTAGACACGCCATTTTGACGGATGTTTATTATTGGAAAATAATTTATGATACTTAGGGCCAATTTCACCAACGTCAGATAACATTTATCCAAGGAATAAAGTTGAGATTTGACAGATGTTCTATACAAAATCTGTCAAATCTCAACTTTATTCCTTGGATAAATGTTATCTGACGTTGGTGAAATCGGCCCTTAGTCGATTAATCACGTTACAGTTCGATAATGCGTGGTTGCGACAATATGTGCACATACTGTATCGTCCCGTTCACGCGCGGCCGGGAGCGCTCGCGGCCAGTCACGTCCATCGTGGACGAGGTGCGCCAGCTGGCCGGCCAGGGGGTCAAGGAGGTCACGCTGCTGGGACAGAACGTCAACAGCTATCGAGACGTTCAACAAGCCACTGAGAAGTTCGATACTCATATGGCGAAAGGTACCTATATTTTGTAGGATTTTTCTAAACAAACGTAGAAAGTTAGCTACTTCACTTTTTGATGTTACACGTCCAAAATTAAGCATGATAGCGATTTCTTTCGTCATTCTAGATAATGACGAAAGAAATAGCTTATTGCTAAACAAAACAGTAAAAAAGGACTGTTAATTTTTTTTGCGTTCATTTCACGTAAGAATACTGTTCATGTCCCTTTCTAACACGGCGGCGCTTAGTGAAATAGCAAGTGTTTTGGCGCCGCCCACCGTCGAGTTTGTCTTAGCGGCATGCGCACTCTTAACTTATCCATTTAATTTATAAAGGTTTCAAAACTGTATACAAAAGTAAAAAGGGAGGCATGAGGTTCGCTGATCTCCTGGACAAGGTGTCGGCTGTGGATCCTGAGGTGAGGATCCGGTTCACTGCCGCCCATCCCAAAGATTTCCCCGAAGAGGTAAGATTTATGAAGTTTGTACTTTTAGATTACTCTCTAGTCTCTGCCTTGCAGTGTTGACCTCTCCTTCATAATCCCACCCTTCATTATGTGTTGTGATTCGTGTGTAAATTAAAATTTTGCGTATTTTTTTAAGGTTTTTTGGTAGCTTATGTGCTATTCTCATGTATAAGCTATATTATCGTAAAGTTTCATCAAAATCCGTCGAGTAGTTTTTACATGAAACCGTCGAAACATAAGCACAAGACCGTCGTGAAACAGTCGTTCTTGTAGTAGGCTCACTTATTTTATGGGACTCAATAGTTACCATCAAATGGGTGTATAATAATTACTGTTTTGCCTATATTTTCGAGAAATACCTACACCTACAACAACACAGGTGCTCCAACTGATATCGGAGCGGCCTAACATCTGCAAGCTACTGCACCTGCCCGCACAGTCGGGCTCCAGCGCGGTGCTACAGCGCATGCGCCGCGGGTACTCGCGGGAGGCCTACCTACAGCTCGTTGAAGACGTCAAGAGGACTATACCTGGAGGTATGTATGTGAAAGTGGCGGGCAATTGAATACCGACTTTAGGTACATTGCATAAGGTTTAGTTTGCTACACTTGCCCGCGCAGTCGGGCTACAGCGCATGCGCCGCGGGTACTCGCGGAAGGCCTATTTACAGCTCGTTGAAGACGTAAAGACGACTATTCCCGGAGGTGTGTGTGTGGAAGTGGCGAGCAATTGAAAACCAACTTTAGTTACCATTGCATAAGGTTCAGTTTTGTATGTGTAAAAATAAATAATAATAAAATAGTATCAGCCCTGTTTATAAACTGTCCCACTGCTGGGCACAGGCCTCCTCTCATCATTATGAGAGGAGGCCTGTGCCCAGCAGTGGGACAGGGCCCTCTCATTAGAGGGGATAGGCCAAAGTCCACCATGGCCAAGTGCGGGTTGGCAGACTTCACGCACCTTCAAGAACTTTATGGAAAACTTTCAGGCATGCAGGTTTCCTCACGATGTTTTCCTTCACCGTTAAGGCAAGCGATAATTAATTTCTAATACGCACATGACTTCGAAAAGTCAGCGGTGCGTGCCTCGGGATCGAACTCGAACCATTCGCCGTGGGAGGCACATGGTTAGACTACTAGGCTACAGTGGCGAAGGGTCCCTACAATACGATTGCTACCGGCTTCCCTTTGAAAAATAGCACAGACAGGAATGCCTACTTTTATTAATTAACTTTTCGTGGCTAGGTAAGCATTTGTAGCTCCGGCTTACCTCTTAGAATAACTGACCCTTCGCTACTGATACATGTCACAATATTTTGTGAGTACATAACTGCATACATAACATAATTATAATACCTAATGATATATATAAAATATACATATAATATATAATATATGATATACAGGGTGGCAGGTTAGACAGTGGAAATATTTAGAGGGGTCATTGTACTCATCATTATGAACAATTTTTACTATGGGATCAACCCTGAAATCGCGAAATAAAAATCAGCTGTTCCATACATTTATGTTCACATAACTCAACAAAATGTATGGAACAGCTGATTTTTTATTCGCGATTTCAGTGTTGGTCCCATAGTAAAAGTTGTTCATATTTATGAGTACAATGACCCCTTAAAATATTTCCACTGTCTAACCTGCCACCCTGTATAATATAATATTAAATGGAAAACTGTAGTACGTGTCGTTGTGTTCCAGTGGGCTTGTCCACGGACATGATCTGCGGCTTCTGCGGCGAGACGGAGGCGGAGTTCCGGGAGACGCTCTCCCTCATGGAGCTGGTCGACTACCACATCGCGTTCCTGTTCCCCTACAGCATGAGAGAGGTAACATTCTAGTGCCTACCTATAATTTTTCTATAAAATACATAGGTAGGTCAATTATTTCTATTTGGGCCAAAACCTCGGTCACAGAATAAAAAAAATAAGTACTAGACTTTTGCCCGCGACTCCGTCCGCGTGGACTACAATGTTAAAATGACCTCCGTAGTGTAAGGTGCCTAGTACTACAAAGAGGTCAAGCTGTATCTCTGGTTTATCATACCGGAATCAGATGAAACGTAGCTTAGAATTTAAGTTGGACCCCAAGCTACCAAACTGTGAAAACCACATCAAAATCCGTTCAGTACTTTTTGCGTGATATGCACACAAACAGAAAAACAGGAAAAAAATATTAAAAAAGTCTTTTTGGATATGGTTACGTCCCAGTACCCTATCCCAACTGTTTTTTCTGGAATAATGTACAGACACGTTGAAATCATTTTTAACAATTTCAAAATCTGTCCAATAATTTTGGAGACACGAAACTTTAATGTTCCCCTATCCAACAAATGAGAGTACTTAACACTCTTCCTAAACAGGCGCGGTCACAGCTAAAGACTTTGAGGAGACCTCTCATTAGTGCCGACCTCAGATCATAGAAACAAGGAGATATGCCATCATAGCAAATTAGTACGGGAACAACTGATGCCACTTTTAGTACATTTTTCGACACAATTACGCGCATAATTAAGCGCTCCTTGTGAATAAAAAGATCTCCCACGCATTAAACATTCCGCACACCCTCAATCTAACACTGTTAATCGTCACTCAACACTAGCACTAAACTAAAACACTGTATTTATACCATCGATCGTGTTCGGTTCGTCGCCAGCGCGTACGTTTATAATATGAGCAATTTGCTCAAAATCAGGCATCAAGCTCGATAGCGCCTTGGCACATCTCCCTTGTTTCTATGATCTGAGGTGCCGACGTTAATTACCGTGTTTCGCGCATTTAGGAAGTTTGTCCATTTGACGTGTGCGATTTTAGGGATCATGAGCCCTACTACCCTCGGATCGCTACTGCTTCTAAATAACCTAATTTCCGGTTTCTAAATAATTAAATCCAGTAATATTTCTCACAGAAAACAACCGCCTACCGCCGTTACAAAGACGACGTACCCGACCACATAAAAAAAGAACGACACAACCGAATGCTTGAAATATACAGACGGAAATGCCAAATACTCAACGAGGCGGAAATTGGCAACACTCATTTGGTATTAGTTGAAGGGACCGCGAAAAAGTCTGGCAACATTATAGGAAGGAATGAGTTGTATATGAGAGTTGTGTTCGAACAGACGGAGGTATTAGCGGAGGATGGAGGGAAAAGGCGGGCGAAGCCGGGGGATTATGTAGCTGTGAAGATTGTGGGGGCTAGGTCGGCGACCTTGAAGGGGGTGCCTCTATACCATACGAGTTTGAGTGACTTTTATAAAGTTAACCAATGGGGTATGAGACGCGCTGTCAATTAAAATCATAATTAAAAATAGGTATTGTTATGTAGATATTAAAGTTAGATAATGATCGTTTCTGGTTGTTTTTGTTTACATCTAGTGGAATATTGATGCAACTTTCAGTAAGGGGCCGTCCTTAATTACGTCATAAATGTATGACGTAATAATATGACCCCCTTAATGAAGGGGGGTCAACAAAATGTGATTTTGTGTGACAAGAGGACGAGTCATAAGCTTTAGACGTCACATGTATAAATCTAAAGTAGGTATTAAAATTTTAAAACTGCAACCTTCCACTCTCGAAAAACTAAAATACACACATCAAAAGTATCTAGGGATCAACATATATTTTTGCAATAACTTTTCTCCTGATTGATATTGATTAAAATTTTCTTTAAGGATTCATCAAATAAAGTGTTTTCGTTTGTCACAGTAACGATAAACCAAGTCACCTTTGCATTAATAAAGAAATTTGCCATTTTCCTAATAAAGGGATTTTTGACATTTGAACCACTAACATTAAAGTTCGAAAAAAAGACTGAAATAACAGTTTTCTTTAAAATTTTATTGGGTAACTTAAACAATTAATAATCCGTGTTTCTACCGCGAACACTAACAACACAAGAACATCGGTTTGGCATACTCAAAATGAGTTCATCCAAATCACGCTGTGGAATGGCCGCCCATGTTCGTTGCAACAACAAAAAAAGGTCTTCTTGCGACTGGATACCCTCCATATTCGGCAGAGCTCTTCTCTGTAGCATATCCCATGCATGCTCAATCGGGTTCAAGTCTGGCGACTGAGCAGGCCAGGGCAGGACATTGATGTTAGCTGCGGCGAGAGTCTGTCTTACAACTCTTGCGGTGTGCGGTCGTGCATTATCATGCATTAACTGAAATAAGGGACCGATTTGCACTTGTAGAGGAACGATGACGTCTGATACAATCGTCTCAGCATAAATTTGAGCGTTGAGGTTGCCACTGATCCAAATCAAATCAGTTCTTCCGCCGATCCAAATACCCGCCCATACCATGATGGTTCCACCACTATAAGGATGGACTTCCTGGCAGGATTTTAATCGCTGTTGGCGTCCAGGGGTTCTCCAGTGTCGTATACGTCTTGTATCCGGTCTCATACCAAAACGAGACTCATCAGAAAAGCACACGAAACGCCATTGTTCTTCTGCCCAATTTCTGTGTTCAAGAGCCCATTGATATCGAATCCTACGATTGTGCATTGCTATAGGTGGTACCCGTAGCGGTCTTCGGGAATGAAGGTTCACTTCATGCAAGCGGTTTCTGACTGTTTGGTCGCTAATTAAGTTCCCTGAAGAGTGATGAAGCCTCACGGCTAACATCATGGCGGTTATTGTTGGAGCTCTTCGAGTTAAGATTTGAATGTATCGGTCTTGTCTCCGTGTGGTGCAGCGATACCGTCCTCCATGGCGCTCAGCCACGGTACCAGTGCTTCGGTAACGTGTCCAAAGTCGACTGATAACACTCTGACTTGTATTCAGAGCTAAAGCTACAGTACGTTGCCGGGAACCAGCTTCTATCATTCCCACGGCTCTGAGCATTTCTTCCCTGCTTAAATGACGTCGCCGCTCCATAATAACGTTGGTTTTAATCAGTAGTAGGGAAACAGTAGCACTAATAATGTCTTCAATGCGTTGTATGTTTTTATAGGGAAAATATTGACAGCTTATTTTCATCTTTTACTCGAATTTGATTGAGAGTTCCTGATTCAAATTATGAAATGCACCAAAAAGGATCCATATAAATTTATAAAATCATAAATTTATTACAAAGCCACATCTCAATCTCAAGAAATCCGCATAAAAATGCTTGATCCCTAGACACTTTTGATGTGTGTATTAACAACTCTATCACTATTATTATAAGGTTTAAAGCTCTTTCACACGTGGCCGTCTGAGTTCACGCTCGCTGTATGGTCCGTCCGCTCAGTTAGTGTCGGTACACCCGAACGACACGCAGGAACTTAATGTAATAAAAAAAGGAGGTAGGTAATTTAATAATTTCTAAGTTTAAAATTGCAAAATATGTCACATTACACCAGGGGGTCGTATTTTTGTCTGGGTATCATCATAAATTATGAATGATTCGAGGTTTTAGTTCGTGACACTTCAAAAGTGCATTTTATTAGAGTCAATTAATCAGTACAAAGGTATCAATCATCAATCAAATACAATATGCAACACAATAAATATAGATTATATTACACAGATATTACACAGACTACACGTTTCTATATAAAATAAGGCTCAATTTAATATTATGCTTAATTTACATTTACACTGTATTTATAAAAGTACATTGTTCATATCTTGCACACCAAACAGGGTGGAACACAGATATATCGTTAGAAGGACACATTGTTACAAATAAGTGAGTATTTTAATTCATCAGGTGCATAGTGAATTCTCTAATGTTATATTATCTTGAATGTCATATTATTAAGGTGTGGTTAAACAGGCTAGTTTTTTGACAATTTCTTGCTCAATTGCAGCAAGAAATTGTCAAAAAACTAGCCCGTTTACACATTTACTCAATGAATTCATATTGTACCTACAAGCTAATTTTAGTAATAATTAAATTCTTTATGCATTTGGTGGAGATTTGATAGTTCTGCGGCCTTACTAAGAATTGCTATGCGTACAGACTAAAGACTGATGCAATGGAATTTTCGGTTTTCCGGCATTTTCGGCGGCTTTCGTGTTTGGCCGAAAAAGTTTAAGTTTTGCCAAATCAAAAATCTAAAAGACAGAAAAAATACTTTCTCTCTCATTCAATATTTTACCCAACAATAATTAAAATTCATTTTTTCATTCGGTTTTGGTTTTCAGGCCGAATTTCGGTTTCGGCCGAAAATATTCATTTTCGATCAATCCTTATTGGTCACGCCTGCAATTTTTTTAGCAAAGGTAACCAATTATTGCAGGCTTCCGTACAAGGGAGCTACTATTATTATCCATGTTCTCGATATATACTCGATGTAGGCAAACTTATTACTAAAATCATGAGGTTCAATAGTTCCACCCTATAAAAAAACATCACACAAAATCTACTGCAAAACCAGACTTTAAAAAACAATATAGTAGATGAGTATTTTTACAAATTAAAACAGAAACCAACAAGACTTATAACTAGATACTTAATATTAATTACAATTACTGTGATACATGGCATCGTTAAACCCTACATTAATTTTGTACTTTTTGCAAAAAAATTATTATTGAGTTACTATTCGTTAGTTTGTGTTTGTGAAAAAAGTGACTTAGATTGACACGGTTAACGTGCTTTGTGATTTTATTTTTACTAACAAAGTAGGTATTCAGTACAATTTTTATTTGATACGTATATTTTTTAGAGAATGATATGCTGAAAATTGTCCGCATCCTTTTTCTATATTTTTGCCAAATATGGCAATTCTTTTATTACTGCAATTTCGACTGCATTAATCAATAATACTATATTTTTAATTCATCAAATACCTATTAAAATATTTCAGATTCCTACACGTTTACAAAACGATATGTTTTTTCTTGAAATACCATTTGTCTTTGATGTATTTAACATGTAGAAGGCAAGTTTTAATGTTCCCGTTTACTCTGTCCCCCCGTTCCTCTCAAACTAAGCTCGATGCCCCAATTTGCCCACCCATAATCTTCCCGTTGGGCACAACATTAACCCTTTGCCCAGACAAGTTATCCGAGCCTTCCGCATGGCCTGACAAGCTTGGTGACGGGCCCTGAGAGCTTCCATACACCTTTGTACTATAACCCGAATCATTGTGCGACTCCCTGTCCGTCTGACTCTGAGTTTCAGTCAGATGGGTGTTAATCGCCAAAGACTGCAACCTACTGTGAAGTAGACTGTGGTCCGGATTCGGTTTCCTGGTCATTCCATGCGGGTTCCCCCTAAAATTCGGGTACGTAGGGTCGTAACACATCCGAAAGTCATTCTGGTTCGCGATTTCCACTTCAGTGTTCTGATCTAGGTGTTCGCTGTAGCAGTGAGGTATGCGTTCCATCTCTCTCATGATGTGGTCCTGCATCATCGCATCGAACACACCAGTCTGATGGTGGTATAAAGGGTTCCTGTTTCGCGGTTGTATTTGGTTCGGCAACCCTGACTGGTTGTAGTCATATTGCGGACAAGGGAACTGAGGTACTGGTAGCCCGTTGTCCACATATGGCATCTGTCTGTTGGAGATGTCGTGGAAGTAAGCGTCTTTGGGTATCATAGCTCGCAAGTCGTGAGGGTACGGATTCTGTGTCGTCATTTGAGCGGGAGACGGAGATTTTGACACGGTTTCGAAATTCGGCATCGGTAATGTTTGGAGAAGGTTCGCGTTCCTCATCGGTCCGGGCTGCATGGAGCTTCTGATTGGATTGTCTTCCTCGTCGCTACTTTCCGAGTTGTTACCATTTTCCTTCGGTGGGTTCTGAAAGGTTTTTCTGGTTGGAAACGGTATGAGATTGTGCAAACTGAACCGTTTGCTCTTCGGTGGCTTTTCTTTTAAAACGGGCGCTGGTCTTTGGGGTTGCTGTGGCATTTTCAAAATGCCGGGGTTCTGCTGGCTGGTTGACGGTACAGTTTCTGCATTTTCGGTGGGTTGTACTTTTCTTGTCATAGGATCTGGAGATACGCATCTCTGCTGCTCCACTTGCGCCACTAATTCTTGCACAGATTTTCTCTGCTCTCTTTCTATTTCATTGGAGTTTTGATAGCCGCCTTGCTTTCTTAGTTTCACGTAGCCATCTTGTGATATGTCTAAGGACTTATTTGTTCTGGACATAACTTCAGCCATTTCTTTCTCGAAGGCTACCCGCTTTCTGATGTCATCAGCTGTCCTTTGGAGCACTTGACTTTTCCATAAAGGCACACTCTGGTCTTTCGGGCTTCTTACGTCTTCTTCTAAGTCGCTGGGTTGCTTATGACTACTGCTCGGTGACTTAGCGTCAGAATGTCGACTAGGAGAGCGATACCTTTGATTGTGATAACTTTCTACTTCCATGGACATTGGTGATTGTGAAACTGACATTTTGTTCGCCTTAACATGAATTTCTGCAGTGACATTCTGATGATGGCCTTCCTTAGAATAGGGTGGTATTGAAAGCCTGCTGGGTCCAGCATCTAACTGATCGCTACTCTTGGAGTTCTTCAGTAGATACCTTCGTCTAGGGCTGGGTGACCGTCTGCTGTCCAAAATCTCTGTGCTTTTGGACGTGGCTTTACTATCGTTCAGGTCTTTGGCATTACTTTCATAGTGTTCAGCATTTTTATTGAAGCTCTTTATTATCCTGTGCACTCTGTTCCACTCTTCAGTGTCGGCATCTAGTAACTCTAAGCTTCTAGTACGTTTGAGCGGTGGTATATCTAAGGAGCCTTTGGGACTGAAGTCCAATTTCTTCACTCTTTCTGATGCTCTGAACATCATTCCTCTCGTCAACCAATGCTCCAAGTGTTTGTGCCTTTCGTTGCACATCGCTCTTTCAGCTGCTACGAATCTCGTCAATTCTGTTATTTGACCTTGAGTCTTCATTTCCAAATCTGTTACTTTTTGATCTATCCTCTCGTGGGCTTTGTCTATGTGCTTTTTCAAGTCTTTCTTGTCTTCATTCAACTTATCTTCCATGTGTTTAAAGAATGGTGCGCAGTAGCACGTGTAACCAGCACCTATGGGACCCTTTTTAATATTCCCAGCCAAATCTAAATAATACTGCTCGCCTTTTCTAAGTGGTTCGGTGGGTAGCGAGCTTAGTTTTGGTTTTGGGAAGAATTTCGGGTCGGGGTAGTAGTGACAGCCGTACGGGGACCACTGGACTTGTGGAGTTGTTTCGAAGTGCACGTTCTTCTTTCTTTTATCCTTGCCTTTATCCTTTTCTTTATCTTTTTCTTTCTTTTTCCCCGCATCTGGTTCGTCAAGCGTTCTCTCTTTGCTCTTATCTCTGTGCTTCTTCTTTGCTTGTTTGGCTACGGGAGTGTTGAGTATGCTGATGATTTCTTGCAGTCCTTTTCTGGTAGCTATGTCTCTTGCAGTCTCTCCCTGGTGGTTGCGTATGGACTTGTCGCAGCCGGCCTCGAGGAGTATCCTCGTCAGTTTCCGCCGGCCCATAGCGGCGGCGATGTGTAAGGCTGTGTCCCCGTTCTTGTTCTGTTCGGAGACTCTGCACTGGGCGGAGATGAGGATGCGAGTGACGCCGGCGTGCCCGTACCGAGCTGCCGTGTGGAGCGAGGTGTCGCCGTACTGAAAAAAAAGGTTATTTTGTAAGTTTGTGTTGACGTTTAACGAATCGTTTTTTTTATCTTATAAAGGTCAGAATATTTGACGGTCATATATCTAATCGATGTCCGCGACTCCATCCGCGTGGACTACAACGAAATGACCAGTTAAAATGGCCTCTGTAGTGTAGGGTGGCTAGTATTACCAAGAGGTCAAGCTGTATCTCTGAGTTATCCCATCGGAATCAGATGAAACATAGCTTAGATTTTAAGTTGGACCCAAAACTATCGAACACGTGTAAACTACGTCAAAATCCGTTCAGTACTTTTCGCGTGATGCGCGCACAAACAGATAAAGACAAAAATTAAAACAAAAAAAATTGGGTATGATTACGTCCCAGTATCCTATCCCGATTGTTTTTTCTGGAATATTTTCAATGGACAGACATGGCTTTTTTACAATTTTATAATAGTATAAATTCAATGCAACTTTTATTTCAAGTCTGATTTTGCTCTTTCACTCAAGTATTATACGTACATTGTTCTGCAAGTCGGGCGGCGTCCCCGCCAGCAGCACCTCCCTGCAGGACTGGTTGTGTCCGTTCTGGCAGGCGAGGTGCAGCGGCGCGAAGCCGGCCGCGTTGCGCGCGCGCAGCTCCGCGCCCGCGCCCGCCAGCAGCGCCGCGCAGCGCGAGTAGCCCTTCCATGCCGCCTCGTGCGCCGCTGTGTTGCCGTGCTGCGAATGTAAATGGTTTATTTAGAAACTAGCGACAGGGCCGGTCCTAGGGCGGTGCGAGCGGTGCGACCGCACCGGGCGCCATCAAGGGGAGGTGCCAAAATCAACCGAAACTTGAGACAAACGCTAGACCGACCATCGCCATTGCGACGGCGATGATAAATATAAAATATAATAAAGCAATTGCTTTAACAATAAAGTTTTTTATTTTAAGGGGCGCCACTTTTAGATCTTGCACCGCCTAAAAAATTTTATAGGACCGGCACTGACTAGCGACCTGCCTCGCTTCGCACGGGTGCTATAAACCTGCCTCTTGAATCACTCTATCTATTAAAAAAACTGCATCAAAATCCGTTGCGTAGTTTTAAACATCTAAGCATACATAGGGACAGAGGGAAGCGACTTTGTTTTATACTATGTAGGTAGTGATAGTGATAAACTTGGAGTGATTTATCAGTTAAGATGTGGGTATCTTCAAGTCAATCGATTTTTTCTAGGCAAGCGAGCTCCATCATAAACCACACCATCGCTTATCAGGCGAGATGTCGGGCAAACGCAAGCTAATTCTCACAAAAAAAAAATGTATTACAGCTTTGCAACGTCATATAACAGTTACAAAATACCGAAAAGTAAATGATTTCTAGGTAAATTATGGCATTATACAACGTTAAGGGTGCCGGTAATATAAAGACGGAGTTTATTTCGGCCCAATTTAACACCGTAAATTGTTTAATTCCTCCTTTCTTTAATTGCCTCACTTCATTAAACTAACTAGTAGAAAGTGCGCTTACCACATTATCCTGTTTGTTGGGATCAGCGCCGTGTTGCAGCAACAGTTGTACCACCTCGACGTGGCCGTCCGCTGCCGCGCGCTGTAACGCCGTGCACCCATTCTGTAACAAGACATGCAACACATTACAAAAACCGTACTTACACATTTTTTTTCTATCACAGCTTCCCAAGGTTACGAGCGCGATGCTATCGCTACTATCGTGATACAGCATCGATACGGACGCGATGCAGCATCGATGCAGTCTTGCACTGTAGTAACTACCCTTAGATCACTCGAAACAGTTGCGCGTTAGTAGCGATACTAAATCAATACAGTCGCGCGTTTGCATCGATGCAGTCGCCCGTTGTAAATGCTACAAACGGCGACAAGTAGCGATGCAGAAGCACGTTCACGAAACACGCTTCTGCATCGCTGCAAAAAGTCGCCGTGGGCGGACCTCCATAACACATCAAAATCGGTTTAGCGGTTTAAGCCGTAAAAATGTTATATAATATACAGAGTGATGTTCGCATTTATATGTTAGTTTAGATTGGTACTATGTCCACTTTTCACACAAAAAACGTGCATAAAAATTAATAATTCATAAGTATTAGATAGACCAGTCTATAAATTATCACTTATATAGCCAATACCAATTAGACCAGTAGGTATAAGGGCCTGGGCAATTTTAATTAACGCATTACTAGAGTTGCAACATTTTTAATAAGTATTGAGACGAACTAACGGCTGGCGGCCATAATGGGAACCCGATCATTTCTGCTTCATTAAATAGACATGGTGTGTAATTTTTATACGTTACGAAACTGGCAACATTATAGGCGGAAGTGCGATGCGTTCTTGCCAATATAATGACGATTGGCGCGGAATAGGGAAGAGATATACCTCTTCCCTATTCCGCGCCAATCGCTTTATAGAGCGTTTAACATAAGAAATCCCTTCGTCGTTTTGTTGGCTGCCCTAAATGTCAATACTTATGTTACGTTTTTAACGGTGTTGGAAGTTTTCTTTCAGCACCGATTATCGTTCACCACTTCTTAGGCCCGTATTACAGAACGATACTCGAGCACAGATCTCTGCTTGAGCATAGATGTCAACCAATCAAATGGCTTTGATTTGCTCATTGGCTCAAGAAATTGAAATTGAAATCAATTATTCTGCAAATATAGGTTACTTTTTCTTTTAAAACTGGATGAGGTCGGTGTTTCCTATCTGACTACCTTTGAGAAGAAACACCGAAACAAACTCAAAGGTCAAGGTCTCTTTTAAAGTCCAGACAATAAAAAATTAAACTATGTAAGAACCATGCAGGTTAGTCTGGAATGGCCTTTAGAGGAAAGAGCCATACAGATTTGAGTGGACCTGTCCTTATTGTGCACGCATGTGCCGAGTATCGTAGTAGCTCAACCCAGACTTAGGGAGCTCAACGACTCGACGAACATTACCATCAGAAAAGGACATTTGGGTAGCAAGCAAGCAGGCTTTGAACGTATGCTCAAGCAGAGATCTGTGCTTGAGCGTCATTCTGTAATACGAGCCTTAGTGTTCTAGGTATTACTTTAACACTTAAATCTAAAAAACTTTTTTATTAGAAATAGACGTAATAAGACTAAATTAATTTAGTTCGTTAACAAGAGAATCGGCACCAATTTCCCAACAACGGGACTTATCGAAACAGATCGAAACTACGGTCTTTTCTAGCCTACTACGACATTACACCTATTATGAAATGAAGCAATTACAGTGCAATTGCATTATCAGTGGCGCCAACGCATTTAATAGATAAACTTTGCCACTTTGATTATCTAATAAACTCGATACGAAATGTGGACACGAAATACACTTCATTTGTTTTTTAGCGCAGCTATGAAATATGAACGGGTGACCATTTTTTACACATCGAGATTCGAGACCTCTCCATGCCTCGGAGAGCACGCTAAACAGTCGGTCGGTTGTCATACGAATATCTATGACAGTCATTAGGTACGGGTAAGCCAGAAACCCGAAAGTTTCACATAAGAATACCGGTATTACCCGGTAATTCGGCTGTGGGGGTCAAATGGGAGTTACTCCACGTATAATATTGATGTTGCCATCTTAGTTAGACTGGAAGTCGACCCCAACCAGCACGCTTAGCATAACCACGATAGAAACGGGTTTTGTCTACAGAAGAATAGACAAAGAGACAGATTGTAGAAAGAGTTTTATCGTTTTATGCATTAAAAAAACGATGAAATGTTTCTATTCTTCAGTAGACAAAACTCTGATAAGCCAAGCACGGGTCAGCGCGTGCTCGGGCAGAAGAGATAACGAGTTGGATAGAAAGAACTTTGTCTATTCTTTGGTAGAATAGAGATAGAATTGGTCATGCTAAGCGTGCTGGCGAATGGATGGGATGGTATTAAAACCTATCACAATCATTAACTTCTTTAGAATTTATGTGGTTCAATAACAACTTGCTTTGATATTTCATGTCAGGACTTGTATTTACATCTGACTTTTTTAATTGCATTTCAATATATATCCGATTAAAACACGGTGTAAATATAAAGGATTAAAATACGATTTAAACCTCTATAAGAAGACTTGACTTACTTCTTAGTTTATTAATATTTATGCTGTCCATTCACAAGATTTGCGACCCTTATAATTGGGTACTAAATCGGTCTCAATCTATCGTTTCGCCCTGTAGTATACAAAATGATGTTATTAAATCAAAGAATGTTATACGTAGAGTCTGCTTGTAGCCTTTATTTCTTAGTAGCTAAAGTTGAAAAATTAACAATCGTATGCTTAGCACCTGTTTCTCTGAATTCTATTGCTGTCAGACCTTTTGCAATAGCCAATGATATAAGTAGTTCCGAGTACTCACGAGTTTACCTAGCAGAATCTGTGGTAAGCTCTTTGTACCAGATAGATTTTGTACCTAGTTGGTTTTTGATTCATTTACCTACAGATGTGCATTAGTGGGGAATATTTTGTTCTTCGCATTATACAGCATGTAACAAAAACCCTGTTCGATCCCAAAGGGGGCCATTATACCTAGGTACTCATAATTATGAACAATATTTTGAATGCCGTTAACCCGAAATCGCAAAATAAAAATCTGCTGTTCCATACATTTTATCGATTTATGTGAACTACTAGCTTCCGCCCGCGGCTTCGCCCGCGTTTTCCGGGATAAAAAGTAGCCTATGTGTTATTCCAGGTCCCAGGCTACCTTTTTGCCAAATTTCATCCAAATCCGTCCAGCCGTTTCAGCGTAAAGAAGTAACAAACATACACACAGACACACACATACACAAACTTTCGCATTTATAATATTAGTGGGATAAGTTTATGTAACATAACATATCGTACCTAACAGCCACATTCCTGTCTAGTCTTCAGACAATTAACAGCCTTTTAATTAATTCAGTGAAATGGACTCATCTCGCGCACGTGAACGTGTCCGTCGGCGTCGCCCAGACCGGTCGTGGCCATGTTTTTTAAAGTCCAGTAGGACCTCAAGACCTTGTGAATGTTACCGCTGTTTACGATGACACTTCTTGATTAGACGCGACAACTACTAGAATGTACGTTAACAAGGTTTTAAAGAACTTAATTAAGAATGTAAAAGCATTTTACGTTACTAACACTGACGCTGAGTTGCAGAAAAGTAGACTAACGATATAAATTGTATGGTTAATATCCCCTTTAAAAATTATCTTTCTTCAACCGACCGTAAATGACATGTAGGTAAGTAGTATAAAATATATTTGATTAGCATGCGTAGCATGACCAATTCCATCTCTTTTCTACCGCGAATAGACAAAGTTCTTTCTATCCAACTCGTTATCTCTTCTGCCCGAGCGCGCGGCGACCCGTACCTACTTGGTTTATCAGAATTTTGTCTAGGTACTTAGGAATAGATCAATAGAAATATTTTTTCTCTTCATTTACCTACAATGAAGAGAAAAAATATTTCTATTGATATATATACATAAAATGGTAGAAATCTTTCTACAATCTGTCACTTTATCCATTTTTCTGTAGACAACACCCGTTTCTATCGTAGTCATTCTAGGCCGGCTGAAGGGTTGAATTTTTTTTGTTTTTTAGGCAAGGGCAAACAATTTCGGCCTACCATAACACATAAGTATAAAGATATTCTTCGCAGTAAATGGCGCCTGATCATCTTTGGCAGTAGAAAATTATAGCTGCTTGCGCGCACCTAATAAGATGAAATTCTTCCACACGGCTTCCGCGTATCATCAAAAAAGGCAAAGAATGTATCCTGTGAGTATGCGTTTAATGAGTGAATCAAGGTATCAACCTTGTAAGCACTCTGTCGATGTTTTTTTATGATGCACTAAATGTGCCCTGCGGTTTCATTCGCCAAGAAATCGGATTATTTACCCGCTTCGTTTTTGCATAGCGTTTTTTCTGATTTTTTTCTATTTGCTCGGCTCTTAAAGGTCATAGCGTGATGTTAAATAGTCTATAATATTGCTCAAGAATCTGGCTATTATATACAAAAATATTTTTTCAAATCCGACTGGTCGTTCCAGAAATAGCGCGTTCAAACAAACTCACTCCCTTAACTATATTAGTATAGATTACTTATAAGTAGTTGTAAGATGGACTGGTCGTCTTACCCTGGGCGCTTTTTAATTAAAACTCCCGTGCGTGGTTATAAAAATGTCAACGCAGTCATTTTGATTAGTAATTATTTAAACTGTGCGACTTGTGGGAGATTGATTACGATGTCAGCAGTAATAACGGGTTGAAATAAAATGCGCATCACTAGTTTTACGGACTATTCATTCAAGGAGTTATTAATACTTGGGAACGCTTTTATTAGCAGTTTACTGAAAATAAAGTCAAAAGTTACAGGTTATGACGGAGGATGAATTAAATGATCGCCCGTGATGTCTTCTGATAAGTATCATAAGTAAGTAAGTAGGTATCATAATAAATGGTGAGCAAGCCCAGAATGCAGACGAATTGATGAAGTGGAGAAAAACATTGTCAATTTTCGGTGTTTCGAAACTGATGTAGAACTAGAAGATAGAGCAAGGTAGAAAAAAGAAGGTCGACAGTAGAAAAAAAAAGAAAATGGCCGAGGTGCATTCGAAATCAAAGAATAGATAGGTTAATTAGGTTTTTCTACTGGGAAATTCTGAGTAGCAGCTTGTAATCTGGATTTTTACCCGGTTAATTGGATGATTTGGCAATAAATGGGCTCGCCATGTATTTTTTTTTATAAGTTTAACTTTTTTTTTTTAATAGATTGCGTTTGACCGCAATCTCGCGATGATGCGGTCTACGATGATTCGATGAAGGTGAAAGGAAGATAAAGGAATCAAAGCGCTTTGTTTGGGTTTTTGGTGAACTGCACACCTTTACCTATTAGTTATGTTATGTAAATCTACAATAAAATTGATTCAATTTCGAAATATTATACTAGAAAGGACGATGTGAAGTGTCAGTTAGGTACGCATGGAATAGGGATGTTAACTACTTTTTTTTATTGTGAATCTGTAAACTATTTGAAAAAAGACAATTAACACCAAAAAAACCGATGAAACATCTACAAAATTGGCAAAGTTATAAGCGTTTTAAAATAATTTGCTAGACACGGACGGCATTACCTACTAGTGACGTAACACTACCTACGTCCGCTTCGCGCGACAAAGACGGAGCGATACTCCCTCCAAAAACTTTAAAAGCGTCTATGTATTCCATTTTATGATAAATTATTATTTTTGCTTTTACTTTTTTGTTGTGCCTATTCCTTCTTTGAAATAAAATAATTTATTTGTACTTTTTTAATAGTAGGCCACTACCGTATTGAAATGCCAAACCCACGCCATGTTCGCACTTATCTGTCGCTCGATTTAGTGCAGCATGCAGATTTCTCGGTAAAATCATGATTTTACGGCGTTTACGATTGCCTTAGTTGCTGTCACAGGATTTAATCTTGTTCATTGCGATATAGTAATGTATCTTACTAGCTTACAAAGTTTATGAGGTCATTGGATAGCTACGTAGACGTAAACTATGATAAAACTTTAATAACGTTTATTCTAATTTTAGATCGTTGTTTAAGGTGGGTTATCCTATATTTATTAGAAATGATTTTAGAAATCTTTTAAGCCGAAATTATTCATATTTTACATGTCTATATTACATTGTCTTAATAATACCTATTATACCTAGACTATGCTCCTAGATATAGGTATCTAGGTATCAGTGGCGTGCCTAGAGGGCAAGCCCGATGCATTTTTTTAGTTTTATACAGGATGGCAGGTTATATCATCATTCTCCCTCTAACATTCGCAAACAAATTGGCAGTTCTCGCGGTGAAATCACGCACGGTACTTACACAGGCAGTTATCTTTTTAATCTGTGACAAGTTCATAACTTTACTGAATCAATAAGCGTGTTCCCACCAAAAACTTAACATTTATTTACATATAAACATGTTTTTCCTGCAACTCATCGACGCAGGCGCATAGTAATGACCAGGCAATCATGACGTGACGGAGATGCGCAGTCATCAAACACCGTTACAAGATGGCGACAATCATGCAACACATTTGCTATGAAATGTGCAGTGTTGGAAAAACTATAGACTAGGTATAGGTAGCGGCGTGAATTATGAGCACAGATCGCGCATAGTACATTTTCGGCCCAATAGACAGTTGACAATACGTAGTATAGAATGATCCAATTAGACGACGAGCATCGACTGACGAACCAATGGCGTGCAGCCTCGGCGGCCCCGTCTTCTTAATTCAGCCAAAGACCGAAAAATCAGCTAATGCGCAGGTGACATTTGTGCTCATAACTGCTACCACTAGTTATACCAGTACCCCTATCATGAGTTTTTTTGACGTATAGTTTCGTTAACGTAAGTATATTTTGAATTTAAAATACAGCAGTCCTGGAACATTTTGATAAAATTTTATACAATTTGCACATTTTAAAAAATACAGAGAAATTATTTAAGTGTTTAATTTATATAAATATTGTGTAACAAAAGTGTATTTTCAATTCAAAATATGCTTACGTTAACGATACTACACGTCAAAAAAACTCATGATAGGGGTACAGAAGTGCTGTTGAAAGTTTGCGATACTATTATTTCCTTAAAGACGTGTAATAAGAAACTAGAATGTTTCATGTGTTGTAGAATCTAAGGGACCTCTTTCGCCAATGTTTTCAAATAGGTTACTAACGGATAAATTGATACAAATGGTTTAGGTACTTGAAAGCTCTATAATGTATGGGCTCCTAGACTGAACGAAACGAACGAAAACGAACGTTTATATAGTGCAGTAAACCTTTAACTATACTGTCTTATGTAATTTCAATTAAATATTGCGACTCCCCATGGTCCGAATGACCATAGAACATACGAACCTCACTGGGATACAGTCCTAAGGCTGTAGCATCTTAGTCCTGTGTATTTTAAGGTAATAATCTGAGTTTATTTCTTTTCCTCGAGCTTTTAAGACTAGCATTTCATTTATTGTTTTTGCAAGTCCGCCTTTTCCTACGATCGCCGTTTTTGAACTGTGACTGTCTACAACACCGAAGAATAATGAAGACTGCACAGGCGAATGTAAACCTTGCCCGTCTTCACCGCAATGCTCATTATACATTGCAGTTTCCTGGAAGCAATTGTCTCGGAACGTGGTGTACAGCGCCGAATGGACACGACAGAATGGCTGGGAGTCGTGCGCGGTGGAATGCCCGGACAAGGGACGATTGTTACGCAAACGATTCGCCCGAGGCGTCGTGCCAGCGATACAACTAGCTGGTGATGTGAAAATGTCGATAATATAAATAGTCGATGTCTGACTTTCGATTTATAGGTATTGTTGCTTCGGCTGCGGTCGTATTTCACTGCGGGTGTGCTGGACGTTCCATTTGGCTCTGTTTAAGTAAGAGGGAAATTATAACTAATGGAGAGCTTTGTGGCGTGTCAAATTATTTACAGTGAATATTCATCAGAAGCTTTTGTTAGCAGTTATGTTTTATGACTTGTGAATAGGTACTCTAAAGAAGTTTCACTTTATTTATGGTTAAACTAACTACTTTTATCGACTATGTGCTATGTTTTATATTCTGTCGTTACCAACATTAATTTTATTGCTATTCTTACTTATTATTATTGTATAGTTTAAGTCTACATCCTTAGATCTACAGAAAATTAAAAATGGAAGCTACCGACATACCTATCACCTATATCTACTATCCAACCCGCTCCATATGAATTTTTCATAAAACAAATGATTGATTCGTTCTCTAGGATAAATCATAAAAAATACCACCACGTCGCACGAAGATGTTAACACCTCTATCGTATATAATTTTTATCACGTATGAGAACCTTATTGGCATTACTCCGTATCGCCATTGCCTCGCATCACTAACAAAATGGCCGCTTTTGCACGGTCTTTTTCACGGCAAATCGTCCTATGAATGACATGTCCGTGATAATTATAGCTTCACAAAAATGAAATGAAAATGTAGGTAGATATTGACGGCCGTACCACAAAAAAGATAAACACGTGTTCAACACAAATGCTACCAAAAATAATACGCACTTGTTTTAGCACTAACGTGTCTAAAACAAGTGTGTATTATTTTTGGTAGCATTCGCGTTTAACGTGTTTATTTTTTTTGTGGTAAGGGTGTGAATGTTTAGTTACGTGTTACAATCCTAACTAATACCTATTAGAAATACATGCGAAAGTAAGTTTGTAACACGCCTAAACCACTGAATCGATCATCATTATATGTATGTCTTTGTCTACGTTGTCAGGGGTACAGAAAAGAATATAGGGACCGTGTACGTTCTTCCAGAAAAAAAGTACTGTTCCCGAGAGAAAGAACAATAACTTCCGACGGTCACAATTGCTGTAGGACTCTAGATGGCGCTACGTTTGCGGACGAAGTCGCGGGCAAAGCGCTAGTTTCAAAATAATTTAAAACTTTGAGTAAGCGCTCAAATTAACTCACTACATCCCCCCCCCCCCTCCCCCTTGTGATATTTCGTGATTTTTTCCGAACTCCCCCCCCCCTTTCGAGCCTCACGTGATTAATGAACGGCCCCTAACCGCTAGTGCGTTGGAGCGCTAAAACTGTTTAATTTATGATCTTGTGACAGTTTATCGCAAAGAGATTTGGTGTGTAATTGGATGATTAAATAGTTCTATCAACCTCCACCGGCCGTTATTAATAATCCAGTTTAAGCGTTGTTAAATTAATAGCTAATTTATAACTTAAGACATTTACTAATCTTCGTAGAACGATAGCTACCTGTTTACGTGTTTAATGGCGCCGTAAAGCGTATAAACGCAGGTAGGTACTAAAAAATGGTATGATAACGGAAGCTGGGACGTAAACGGGTAATAAACATGGTATTACGAATGACAACAAGCTGTAAAGGTTTAGCAGACGTAGCAGTGATAGCCTAGTGGTTTAACCATGTGCCTCCCACGGCGAATGGTTCGAGTTCGATCCCGAGGCACGCACCGCTGACTTTTCGAAGTCATGTGCGTATTAGAAATTAATTATCACTTGCTTTAACGGTGAAGGAAAACATCGTGAGGAAACCGGCATGTCCTAGAACCAAAAATTCGAAAAACATGTGACGTCCACCAACCCGCACTGGGCCCGCGTGGTGGACTACATAACAGCCCACTCCCTCTCACAGAGGAGGTCTGTGTCCCAGTAGTGGGAACATTATAGGCCGATTATGTGATATGTGTAAAGATTTGAAAGGGCCAATAGTAAGATACTTGACAGTTGAGTGCTGCCAAGTCCTCCATAGATAGGGTTACCAAGGCACTATTGAACTTGGCGCTTTAGTTTGATCACATTGACCATAATTAAAAGATATACGCTGGCGACGGACCGAACACGATCGATGATATAAATACAGTGTTTTAGTTTATTACTAGTGATGAGTGACGAATAACAGTGTTAGATTGAGGGTGTGCGGAGTTTTTAATATGTGGGAGATCTTTATATTCACAAGGAGCGCTTGTAATTGTGTCGCAAACTGTTCTAAAAGTGGCGGCAGTGGTTCCCGTACTAATGTGCTATGATGGCATATCTCCTTTTTTCTATGATCTGAGATATTATTAATGAACTTCTACAAAGCGAGCGCGTTGATGTCTTTTCTTAGATAACATCTCAAGAAACGACACGTCCATTGCTCAAATGGCGTTTTTCAAGTTCATACTCGTATATCAATTCAATAGAAGCTCTTGTAATTGTGTCGCAAACTGTTCTAAAAGTGGCGACAGTAGTTCGGTCCAGTACTAGTGGTAGCCGTGGTCGCATGCCGCCTTGTTGGGCCAGCTTATTAGTCTGTAATACGTAATACGTTGGCAGGTGACCACGGCTATACGGCTATCAGACAAAAATATTGTCATGTACATTCTGTGATCAAAATCCCTGCCGATACTTATACCATCATTCCACCTGTCAGATTGCGCTTCACATACCAACGGCCATGTGACCTCCATTCTATGCCACAACGGTTCTCTGACAAGCGGTGTAGCCTCATAAATCTCTCCAAATAACTGAAATTAAACTAGCTAACCCGTAACGACTGCACCAAATTATAGCTTCCTACATTTAACGAGGCTTCGAAAAAATGTGAAACAGGATTGTCCGCTAATCATTGTGCTTGTAAAATAAACCAACAAGATAATCAATGTAAGATTGAATAAGTAGATTAAGCTTGAGAACGATGGCATCGATTGCGTCGGTGCTCGGTTCATATTAACTTTGATTTGCATTACTTAAAGAATTAAAAAAACACCATTTCTTGTGGTAGGTACAGTCAGTGACCCACATTGTCTGACCCCTCTTAGAAATAATACGATTCTAAGAGGGGTCAGGCAATATGGGGCGCAGATGTACTAAAGGCCTGATGCAGTGTTGCACTGCAAACTGCCGATTATTTTTTTCCATAGGTACAGTTGACACACCGAGAGAGCCGTCCGACTGTCATGCGGCACCCGTCGGGCGTCGCACGACAACCGTTAAAGTAATGTCTAGGACACTAAAGAGCGGTGAACGAGAATTGGTGCTGAAAGAACACTTTCAACACCTTTAAAAACGTTGTAACATATTGACATTCAGCCAATATAGCGTAAGGGAACTTTTATGTAAAATGCACTCTATCTCTTATCATTTTGTCGAACTTCAAAGTCTTATTGTATTGCAGATTTTCCAATGTAACTACTTACTTATGTTTAGTTACTTACAGTACTTAGAAAAGCGTTAAAACGAGTTTCAAATGATTTGCCATAGAGCGGCCAACTACATTCTACAGGTGGATTATAAAAGTTGATGGTAAAGTGGACATGGACAGTTTTAGTTTTTTTTTGCGAGACTAGGTAGAACAAACTGGTCTCATAGTTATATTACGGGATCGCCAATGCGATTTATTTATTTAATTCTAAGTACAACATAGATAAGTTTTCTTCGAAATGCGCGGGCGCAGCTTAAATTAACTAACGCTACCTTATTACGTAAGTTGAAAACGACTAAGTGAAAGCGAAGACTTGAGATTTGGGTATCACTAAGTACAATTTTTAGTAAAAATTAGCTGAGGCAATCCAAAATTATACTTATGGTAAGCAAAACTTGTACAATTTAAAGTAAATTAAGGGAGAATCAACAAATAAACGCCTGGACAATTCGTAAAATGCTGAAGAGGAGAAGTAATAGGTACCTATTTATTATAAAATATCTACTTATATATACACTGAGCAGTGATAGCCTAGTGGTTTAACCATGTGACTCCCACGGCGAATTGTTCGAGTTCGATTCCGAGGCACGCACCGCTGACTTTTCGAAGTCATGTGCGTATTAGAAATTAATTATCACTTGCTTTAACTGTGAAGGAAAACATCGTGAGAAAACCGGCATGTCCTAGAACCAAAAATTCGAAGACGTGTGACGTCCACCAACCCGCACTGGGCCCGCGTGGTGGACTACGGCCCACTCCCTCTCACAGAGAGGAGGCCTGTGTCCCAGCAGTGGGATAATTATAGGCCGATTATGCTATGCTATGCTTATGCTACTTATATATCTAAAGTATGTAAAGTTTCAAAGTCAATAACCAATTAATAAGTCTATAAAATACGATGAAATTAGATAAAAATCTGTTATAAATTAGTATTAAACAGTGTTATTTCATGTTTCGTATAAATTCCAATTTTATGACTTCATTAACGAAGAATTTATTACATATTTTTTCTTACCTACTTACGTAATCGTCACATATTAAACATCCGATTACTCGTTTGGATTCTAGATCCTTAAAAAATATAATAAAAGAATAATTTAAATTATTGTTCTATCAATTATGTATGTAAGATTTTAAGAAAAAGACGGTAGGTATCTATTTACTTATATGGCTAGCCCATTTTTAATCTTTCGCGGTTATAGGTACCTATTTAGCTTCAATTGTAAATTACAACATAATTTTAATTTTGTAATTTACAATTACTTTAATTTAATTACTTGGGAGTGCCTCCGCAGCCGGCGCCGGTTCCCAAAAATAACGCCGTTGGGAACCGGAGTAGCCTTGGAGTAAGCAGTGATACCAGACGAAAATAATTGCAAACTACCGTAGCAGCAGGTTAATATTGCCGTGTTTTAAGTTGAATTATCTACCTTAGGCTGACTTTTAAATTACAGTGTCAATGTAAACTTTTTTGGACTTACAAGGGGGAGGGAGGTTGTCGACGGAGCCCCGCCATGCGGGGCTCCTATTTCTGTCTGCAAGGTTAAAAGTAACCTAACCTGTCCGTGTCGGGGTGTCCAAGTTCCCGAGCTCGCTTCGCTCGCTCTTGGACCCTAATTAGGTATGCTACTCAAATGAAACATGAAATGTTTTTTTAATTATCGGGTTCGCACTCTTTAACTCAAGCGAGGTGCATAAAAGTGTGGCGTTGTTGTTGTGACTTTTTGAAGTACCCACACATTATAATTAATTAAAATAAATTGTAATCAAAACAATATAGGTATCTACTTACTATCTTAATACAAACTTGTAATTAGTAATTATTTAAAGTCTGATTGTCGAAGTTAGTTAAACATAAGTTTTAAATTATTGTTCTCATATTAAGTGAAATGTAATAGTTTCTTTGTGAGAATAAAGTCTTTAACCAGAATTATGCCAAATTGCCAACCCCATTTCCCGCTTTTTTTTCAAAGTCAGCGCCGGCTGCCAATTTAGCAACCGGTGCCGATTGCAAATTCAGGTTACGGTGGCGGTCGCGGAGTCACTTCCTAATTACTTACCTACTTTGACGAATTTACTACAAATGAGGTAGGTGCATTCAAGCAATAATTGAGAAAAAATAATAAGTTTACTTTTTGAAGGGTTTAACCCATACAAGGTAGTTTGTATATCCTAGTTGCCTTCATTTCTGTAAATTCACGCTTTACTAAAGTTATAGATATTATTATTATAGGCACGATAGGAGCCTTTTACAAAACGTGATAAATATTGATTGAAATTGTGTGGTAATTTTTCATGTTTTCGATCCAAATAAATCTTAAAACACAAAAACAGCTGATGTCATCTTACTCACTCTTGTGTATATGAGTAAAATTGTGTGGTCCTGTCCACGTACCGTTACAGCTAAAATGTATAAATCTTTTGTATCACACGTCAATTTAAATGAGCCGCTGAGAGTCTGAAACGTGACTGCGCATCTCAAACAGATGGCCAATGAGTTAGCTCTGACCCACGGCTTGAGCCTGAGTGGAGTCAGCGTGAGGGACATTATTAGTACCTACGTTTTATTATTTGTTTTGCTTTTCTATGCATCTTAGAAACTGTGTTGTTGAGCACTATTGAAACGGGTTTTGTCGACGGAAGAATAGATAAAATGATATTTTAGAAAGATTTCTACCCATTTAAGCATGGCGATGTTATAAATGACGAAAAATGTTTCTATTCTTCAGTCGACAAAAGTCTACAACGCGGTGCACAGGTCGCCGCGTGCTCGGGCAGAAGAGATAACGAGTTGGATAGAAAGAACTTTGTCTATTCTTGGTAGAATAGAGATGGAATTGGTCATGCTACGCGTGCCGAAATGTTTGAACAGACATTTTCTCACTCAAAATTGAAGCTGCATATTGTAGTCCAAGAGCCAGTAGGTACTAAACGTAGAATACACCCATTGTATAAAATTATGGGTTACAAAATGTGCATTACCTATATAGCAAATCACGTCTAGCTGTAGTAAGTACCTAACATGTGTGATGTAGGAATAAGATCCTACATAGTCGCAAATGCCAAATATAATCGACTACCTACATGCAAGCTGAATTCATACAGAAAATATTAGTCGTATTCACAACTAATTGACTTCATCGAAACGTTTAGAAACAAAGTTATTTTGACACCACAGATGCAGAATAGATAAAGTGGGGTCCGACAAAATAAAATAGTGTGCGTAACATGAGGGACCGGTCCAGTGAACGGACTAGTTTTTTAATGATCTCGAGCACCCGGCGAGGGAGGCTCGGTTGCTCAGAGATGACAGGAGATAACGATGCTGATTGTGAATACATTAATTGTTTGGAAACTTTAAGACGGCCACCTCTTTGGATCAAAAATCACAAGCACACCGCTCTAGTAGAAAACTGGTTTAGTAAGTCACTGGCTGGTTATACATTTATACAAATTTATCTTCGCGCTTCATTTTTTTTTCTTTGCCTGAATGTGACAAGCGTCGGGTTGTCTGTGGAGTTGATATTCACGGCTTGGTTTCTACTCTACCGATTCTTAAAAAAGTTTCTTTCATTGAACAGGGAGACCAAATCAGCTTTTCGTACTTGTATAAATTAGCCATTGAAATTAATTGCCTGTTCCAGTTGATATTTCTCTTACTTTTACCCGACTTCGGTAAAGCCAATAGGAAGGGTTATCTATATATATATAACCCTTCCTTTATATACGAATAGGCTCCGAAACTACAGGACCGATTTAAAAAAATCTTTCACTAATAGAAAGCTACATTATCACTGAGTAACATAGGCTACTTTTTATCCCGAAAAAATGCACAGTTCCTGTGGGACACGCGGACGAAGTCGCGGGCGAAGTGCTAGTTTTAAATAAAACATCCTGTCTTAATTATTTTTAATTGTTGAAATAGGATACTGGAAATCGAAAGTGCTATTTTTAACACCTGAAATGGACCGGGATGGTGATCAAAAAACCCATTTTAAGTTACCATGAATGGTGTTAGGTTGGCATTGGCATGAATATAATCATGAGGTTTTCTTTATGTCGAAATTATGTAAGTGGTAGGTATTATATTTCAATCATAAAATTTAACAACCTATCGAATGACGTAAAATAAGCCCGCATGGTCACCTAGTCATTAAGGAAATTCTGTTTTATTATGAGGTGATAAGGTTGGCATTTCTTAAATATTTTTAAATAGATACCTACTATTATAATGTTGTAAGGTGAACCTACTAACGTTTCAGGAAATAACATTTTATTAAACATAAATAAGAATAAGAAGCTATGATTTGTCAATTTTTGTATATTTATAAAACAGCTATCAAAACTGACTCCATCATTTTCTCCATATCTAAAGACCTACGACCATTTAAAACAAATTCACATTTTACGGACGAATAACTTTTTTTTAAGTGTCAATTAAAAATAATACAAAATAAAACCAGGCATTAAACTTCGCAACATTGTAAGTTTGTAACTACCTACTCGTTTATAGCATTAAAATACTGTCAAGATCCGTGATTATGTCAAACGCTTACTCAACTCGAACATACTGACCATACTAGGCTGAATAAACACATGCCATGATCAATCATTTCCGTAGGAGAACACGAAATGATTAGTTTCCGCACGAATCGTGTTATGTCAACAATTTGAAATGGCGGGCGACTACTGGATTTGTATTTTAACGAGGTTTCTTCGAAACGCGTTATTTATGAGCTATCAAACTAAATAATACGTCCTGTAGCGTTAGATTTCTATAATACTTCCTGTAAATTAAGGCTTACACACAATGAAAGTTTGCTGCGATGTAGCCGCGATATGGAGGCAAAGAGGTCGCGAATCGCGATGCCAACGCGATGCAGTAGCTGACCTTTGACTTTGTAAACTTGCGTTAGAACAATTGCAATTCCGTGCCTTTTACTCGTTTGTATAAAACAAACAAACTAAGGTTCATCGAGGCAGACACACTAGATTTATACCTACAGTATTACTTTATTTAATTTGCAGAGCGCCCAGAAAATTAAATTAATTTAATGTAGGTACTTATTTTATTTATTTATTTCGCTCTTCAACAATGAGTAGGTACACTATTATAAACAAATTAATACATTGCAAACTTAAGTCTACCTGCCCCATTACTTAAAGAAGAGCACTGCATGCACTATATGCTAGTGCTAGATAATATAATGTGGCTTTATCTCAGCATCTAGCTGAAGTCCAAAAATAATGGCGAAATTGTTAGTCAAAAATTATTGTCAGTATAGTTGCAAAAACCTATATGAAGGGATAAACTTGTGTAGGTAATTTAACTTACCTTACTTAATGAAGCTTTTTTAATGAAATGTGCGTCATTAAATGCCGGATTACCTACTAAGTGGAACATGCATCCATAAAAAATATTAACACTGAAATAACACTTTCATTAAAATACGTTCAAGAGATTTTATATGTTACAGAATATGACGTACACACATCAAAAAAAGTTTGCGATCACTTTGAAAAATCGAAATCTTTTTTGATGAGTGTAGGTAATTACCGTGTTCTCCGATTTAATTGTCAGTTCGCTATTCTCAACGGTCATTTTGTAAAACAATAAAAAAAATGCTCCATGGCTGTGTGTTAGAAAAACTGGGCCTAGGCTACGCTTTGATTGATGATGCTGCGCCGGCGCCGTGGGATCCAATTAGCTCTCTTGTAATATCTATGGATGGACAATTACGATTGTTTACTTTTTTTTTGTTATCTGTTGCAAGAAGTTATTGAAAGCTGCCATTTTGGCATAATTAAAGTATAGAACAAAATCGAAATTTTGGATTTTAGTGTGAGAAACAAACTTTTTATTACTTAATTTTCTATTGTTTCGATTAAGTGTATTGTGATCGTTTGATCAAACATCAAAACATTGAAAGTTTCTGCTGATTATCAAGTCGTTTTTATTAGTATCTATTAATTCATAATATCATACACGCTCACACAATATTTACTTAATGAATCCAGCCGTACATAATTTTAAGTAATTAGTTTTGCTTACAGATATTACTTACTTAGGTACATAATGGTTCGTATAGTTGATTACACTTCAATGTCTATTAATTAAATTAATTAGTTATTAACTATATGGAGGACGCGGACGTCTTGTCGGCTCTTGTATAACGAATGGACTGATAGACACTGAGAACATTGGTGCTGTACATCGTACTAAACTAATTTAATCACACTATATCTCTTTCTTACAAATTACATTGAAAAAGGACAAAAAATATTTAGAACTGACTCCTTTGTCATTTACGGGAACATAGTCGTGATGACCTATTGCGATGACGACTAAATTCACGTTGAAAATATGCAAGTGGACTAATTTGACAGGTTTAAATTATCTTATATCCCTTTCTCGTATTTTTTAGGGTTCCGTACCTCAAAAGGAAAAACGGAACCCTTATAGCATCACTTTTTTGTCCGCCGTCAGTCACCGGACCATAAGTGGAGCCATCTGCTCATAGATGGCGCCATTGGAAGTATGCAGTAGCGCCATCTATGATAATTACTCGGAATCCTTAGGGCACGAGGCATACTCGCACTTGTCCTGTTTTTTTGTTAGAAAGAGACTTATTGAGACTAAATTCGTTTAGTTTGTAAACAACAGAACCGGCATCATTGTCTGTCATGCACAATCTGCACAACTGCCTTATGTTCATTATTTCTTTAACAAATTACAATATCCAAGCAGCCTGTAGCGACACAAGTAGATAAATGGACACCGACTCACGATATATAGATGCATTTTAATTATTTATTAATCGATTCCGAAAGGGACAACTATGTGGACGCTGGGAACACACTGGCCATAAATAAAATGCTTTATAGAATTACTTAAGATGCTGCTGAATTTTAAACTTTATTGAGATGATTTAGGACTTAAATTGGTTCGTTTGATGGGGACATTAATTTTGCGAGGTATTAATTTGTTCGCGGTAGGGTGCCGATTCGATGTTGAACGATGCTACTGCGTGGAATGGAACGCAACTGACATTGTTGGGCGAAATAGCGCGCTAACGTTTATTATCTTCCCGCCATTTATCATAATATACAATTTATTGCCTTTTGTATAAAATATAAATCCTTTTGTACGTCGCTTTATTGTGAGGTTGTTTGTTATTATTTTTGTTGTGGCAACACTTTCGTTGTGTTGCCGTTCAAAATAATATAAAAAGTGAACCTCTTTATTCCTATTAGCGCGTGGGCGGTGCTCATCCGATACGAGTGAGAAAAAAAAAGTAACAGACATGTTTTATGTTTTTTGAGCCAGCTAATCCATTTATTTATTCTGACAATGATAAATAAATCTCGGTCAGAAATCTTTTTATTATCGGGCGTTTCCTGTTAAAGCTGAGTAAAGCGATCTATCTAAGTCGTGCTCCACTTTTAAGTGAGTTTAATATAGCAACAGCTTGTGATGAGAGGCCAATTAAACAGGCTGTTTATTTCACACCATTATAAACTGGCTATAAATTAAACTGACGATGTGTAACTATTAGTCATGTACTATCAACTGGTGTTAACTTGAATGAAGCAAAATCTATTTGTAATTTGAAGTAATGACGACGGGACGTCTACTCTGCCTAAAACCGTTTACTGCTAGGGTTGCCAGATGGCCGGGAAATCGGGAAAATCCCTGAATTTAACGTCAGGTCCCGTGTCCAGTTATACTTTACTGTCTTGGAATTCCCGAATACCTAAGTAGTAGATATAGTACCTATGTAAGTATGTTAGGTAACATGGATTACTTACTTAAAATACATTTTTTTTTACATTAATTTGCATTTTTCTATTTCAAAAAGAATTCCAAAGGGAATAGAAAAATGCAAATAAATACCTACATGTGAACTTTTTGTTTTTTGACAGACAGATTTTATTGTGCTTAACTAAAAATAATCAAATTGTGGAGGCTCCTTTCTGGTGGAGGGCCCTTTTGCCCCTGCCCTAAATACGGCCCTGGCTGTCCCTACACCGTGAAGTCCCTGAGTACTCACCTCGTCAGTGAGGTTGATGTCCCTGACGTCAGCGCTGAGCAGGCTCGCCAGCCGGGCCGCATCCTCCAGCAGCGCTCCCTGGGCAACATGTCCGAAGGCTGTCCCTACACCGTGAGGTCCCTGAGTGCTCACCTCGTCAGTGAGGTTGATGTCCCTGGCGTCAGCGCTGAGCAGGCTCGCCAGCCGGGCCGCATCGCCGCGCGCAGCCGCCTCCAGCAGCGCCGCGGCCAGACCCATGCGGTCTCACACCATCACTGCAACAAGTACACGTTCAGGTAAGTCTTGGTTGATAACAGGTCTTAGATACCAGTCTTATGGATCGGATTTAGGGGTGCCAACCCTACTAAGTACGAGTATATAATATCCCACTAATATTATTTAATGTGAAAGTTTGGGTGTGGGTGTGTGTGTGTCTATGTTTGTAGCTTCTTCACGCTGAAATGGCTTAACGGATTTGGATGAAATTTGGCAAAGGGGTAGCCTGGGACCTGGAAAAACACATATTTTTCATCCATTTTCATGCCGACAAAGTCGCGGGCAACTGCTATAAATTTTCCGAGGTACAAAATCATACCTATTCCTTTAATAAAAAAAAAAAATCTTATTTTACATGCACACACCAATTAAATATCATTAAGAAATAAAATCTCGTATTTCTAAATAGGTACCTAGTAGCTGTTACCGCGTCTTATAAATGATTACACTGCCTTCCCTCATTTGGATCAAAGCGCAGTGTTTTCATAAAAGAGTATCATTAAGCCGAGTCAACTTAAATAACACTGCAATAAGATATCCCGTTTACAAACGACTTCCATTCACTAACCACAAAACAAACATACAGCTGACAGACTGTAAGCCTATGACCAGAATAGGGTTTAAAACTCAATGCAGTTGAATTTAAAAGTAGAGTTTTTATAAAAAGCTCAGCGTCTAACCAGCAATGTGACCATAATTTGAGGCAGTCTGCCTATTTTGTGTAACTGCCCGCGTCGGCATCGTGAGGGTTAAATCATAGGCTGCAATTTTATAGTATCGTCAATAGAATTGAGCGTGGAGTTATGTTTTATTGATATTTCCTTCGTGATGTTATGAAATATTACATAGGTAGGTACTAGCTGTTGCCCGCGACTTCGTCTGCGGAAAATGGATGAAAAGTAGCCCGTGTGTTTTTCCAGGTCCCAGGCTACCTCTTTGCTAAATTTCATCCAAATCCGTCCAGCCGTTTCAGCGTGAAGAAGTAACAAACACCCACACACGCACAAACTTTCGCATTATTTTTTTTTATTGTAATTCACAAAACTTATGGACAATCTCACATGCAATAAAAAAAGGTAGAATACCGTACGTCTGATTGACATCTACTAGATGTGAATCCAGCATGCACATTTAAGTATGACACTGTAATTAAATAAAGTTAGTTAAGAATCAAAAAAATACAAATGCAGATTAGTTAAAGAATGTGTTTCGGGGAAGAAAAAAAATAAAAAATGTTTATGTAATTAAAGTTCTGAGTTGAGACCTTCCTGAGGCTACAGAACCAGCAAAGACATCTATTTCACTACGAGTGGAATTAGCAAGAGAAAGCATGCGGCATATGGGAGAAAAATGACCTATTATTAGTTCGACTATGTGGCAGAATGAAAGTTTTCCGGTTTATTAAGCGACTGCTGATACGTGGGACACAAACTTGTACTTTTTCTAAAAGCTCGGGAGAATCTATTAAACCGTTGCATTTATAATATTAGTGGGAAGTGGGATTTGTCTATAACGTATAATTTATATCACTATGAAGAAGAGTCTAGTAGAAGAACAGGAGGGCTAGTCTAGATAAAGTCATAATCATAACCCTCCTTTTGGCTTTGCCGTAGTCCGATAAAAATTATAAGATTTAGGGCCGATTTCACTATAGTTTCGTAAGGGAGATATTATACTATCAAATATTTAGAATCATAGATTTATGAGTCACAGATACCTACTTATATGACAATGTTAATGAATCTAATGATAGACTAATAATGAAACATTTCATCCTTAAAGATTTTAAAAATCCTTTCTATGAGAATTATGATCTTACGTAATGATTCTTGTTGTGGTAGTGTAATATCTCCCTAGAGGGGATAGTGCCAATTTTGGACCTAAGATAGCAGGAATAGCATCATTGTTTTATAACATATAAATGGGGAATAGCTCTCTTTGTGATAGTAAAAGTACATTTTCAAAATTACTTTATTATTCCTAATCCTTTAATTACTTTTGTATTTTACTGGCCCTAATAACACTCTTTATATTTTACTAAACCGGTTCTTGTGTTTTAACAACAAATAATTTAGAATTATGGCCATAATACGGTAGTGGCCTACTATTAAAAAAGTACAAATAAATTATTTTATTTCAAAGAAGGAATAGGCACAACAAAAAAGTAAAAGCAAAAATAATAATTTATCACAAAATGGAAAACATAGACGCTTTTAAAGTTTTTGGAGGGAGTATCGCTCCGTCTTTGTCGCGCGAAGCGGACGTAGGTGGTGTTACGTCACTAGTAGGTAGTGCCGTCCGTGTCTAGCAAATCATTTTAAAACGCTTATAACTTTGCCAATTTTGTAGATGTTTCATCGGTTTTTTTGGTGTTAATCGTCTTTTTTCAAATAGTTTACAGATTCACAATAAAAAAAAGTAGTCAACATCCATGAAAGCCATGTTCCTTAGCCTATAACGGGTTCTATTTTAATAAATTATGAAGCCATTGGAGGCTATCTCAATCGGTTCAATTAACTGCATTCTGCTTTGCATTATATCATTATGCATACAGGCTATTCAATTCAGTTTTGCTAACGACGAGCATCAAGCGTAGTTAGCCAAGAATTGAAAATAAAAAGGTGTGAAGAATTGTTAATGGATACGTGCTTTTAAAGGCGCCATTGCAGTCTTGTATGCATTAAATTGTTTATGGTTCATGAAGAAAAAGTTTTAATGACAAAAACTTGAAGTTTTTCAGTTAGTTACATACCTATTGTAATTTTTATTAAAGCATTGTATTACATAAGGCATGTTGATATAGATTTCATGATTACGTAGGTACATCTATATGATTATGTACCCCATCTATACATATTTTATTTTAATGGCACTTTTTCGTCGTTAGATTTAATTCAATTCTTAGTACCTACCTATTCGTTAATGTTAACCATAATTATTATTAAACATAATGACCCTATGTGTACATATCTATTAATGTTGGTAAGTAGTATGTTTTAGTTATTTATAAGTTTTCAAATGTTTAACTCATGTAATAGGTAATATGACCGTATAATATTTATTAATTAACATGTTTTTTTTATAATTTAACAACATAATTAATTAAGTTAATCTGTTTTAATTAACCCAAATATTTCTTTCTACAGCCAATATTTCATTAATAAATATAAATTCTATGATATACGCAGGAAAATATTAATTGGTCGCTATGTAACTGGTTATCGAAGCTATAATGAATATTAAAAATTGTAAATACGCACACGTTTTTATTGTATAATTAAATTGTATTAAATGAGATACTAATATACACGCACGACCCATGTATTTATACTACTTAGTACTTAGTAATTAGTTTAACAATCTGTGAGCTCTCGATTCCTTTTCTCATGATTCTCACATGCACATAAATAGTACATGCACATATGTAGGCACTTAGGTATAATGAAGAAAACATATCTACATTTTATTAGTTAGTAGCCTTTTTGTACCTAGAAGCAATCATAGTTTTTCATAGATATTTTATATAGCTGTCCCTGTGTGTTAAATGCGTTGCAATGCCCGTTTTTTGTGTATCATATTTAACCTTGCTTGGCATCCCCACAACTGTAAGAAATTTCAAGTCAATCGGTCAGGCCGTTTAGAAGTTTTTGCGAGACTAACGTACGACAATTGATTTTACCTTCAGTAATTTATGAATTTCGAAAAATAAAATTACAAAGTTCTTCTAAAAAATTGCAAGGAGGTTTGCAATTCTAGTATCAATACAATTAAAATGAAAGGAAACTGGCTGATCGCGTGCAAAAAATTGTGAAAAAGCCATAAGTTTATTTTTCTTTTTTTTTTTTTTATTAAGCTAGGTATCTAAAAGTGGCCAGCATCTTATGTAATTTCGCATTACAGACTACTTGACTAAAACTTTTTACAGAACTGTGAAACTTACTTGTCACAATATTAAACTCGCAAGTTCTGTGGCAACATGTGAACTAAAATAATCACTCGCAACACTTCACTGGCACACGAGACATCGCGTGCGTTTAGATCAGCACTAATACACGACATTCAACATACTTGTTTTACATAGATAAATGTCGATCGTTACAGATTACATCGGGTGCGAGTATGCTGTGGGCGGGAAGCGGAATGTGCGTGAGCGGGATTAAAAATAAAAACCGGCCAAGTGCGAGTCGTACTCGCGCACCGAGGGTTCCGTATCAGTTTTGGACGTATAAAGTGAAAAAAACCGGACCGCATAACTAAGTTTGTTTGTGAAGGAATTTTGATGATTTTGAACAAACTGCATTAGTTAGGAACATCGTTATATTTTTGGTGCAATATTTAGGTCAATTCCTATCAGCTTTAATTATTTCAGATTTTTCGCTCCGCAAATTTCGGAGATAAGAGGGGGGGATTGGTATTTTTTTAGATATTTTTCACCATATGTCGAAAACTGTGAGACATACAAAAAATAAAAAATATATTTTGAAATGTGCAGATCAAGCCCTTTCATATGATATGCCACTTGACCTAGTAACCCCACTTTAATATTTTGGACCCCCACTCCGGCTCCTTTTGCAATGAAAATATTTTTTTTTTTTTACTTTTTTCATTTGCAATAAAGTTGGACAAACATTCTTTATAACTGTTCCAAAGGGCACTGGCAGACGCCCATAGAACGCTGGGCTTCAGATTGTGTAGGTCGGTACACATATGAAATTAGTTTGGTGTGATCGAGTATTTCAAGAGTATTTAAATTCATTTTTTATTTGTTTTTGTACGTAATTGGGTTAAAGAGAAATATTCTTATTTCTGACAGTGAGGTTAAGTATGGTGTGAATGATCCAGTGAAGTACAGCCCGACTAATGAGTTCTCAATTCAAAGGTTTTAGTTGCTGTCACCATGATATTCTGTGGACGTCCAATGAAGTACGGCCCGACTAATGAGTTCTCAATTCAAAGGTTTAAGTTGCTGTCAACATGATATTCTGTGGAAGCACGCGCCAGCCAGCATGCACCCGTTTTTGTTTTAGTGGTTTTTTCAAAATGTCAATGGCATAATCATTTTATTTCTTATTTATTTCGAATTTTGATTCCAATTCTTAATCTCTAAGATAAATTAGGCAAAGAATAATTAAAATATATTTTTAATTTTGGTTAAGCTTTTATTACTGTACCATATCAAGCCCAAAACTGCCGACGTCCTTTCAAGTCAATAGCATTAGTAGTTGCTGAAATAACCAGGTGTGACAGACAGACAGACAGACAGACGAAGTCGCACCATAAGGGTTCCTTTTTTACCATCTTGGTACGGAACCCTAAAAATTAACTAAAGGGAAAATGTTCTAGCTGTGTGCCACTCCATGGTCCATGCAATGGTTGTCTGAATTTAGCTAAAGTACCGCAATTTGTATAGTTTTTATTTATGTATATTTATTTTTGGTGTGTATTTCTAAAGTACTTTTTTATAAAAAGTGTTGGTATCTATTTATCCATTTATTTGTGATAATATAAGACATACTTTTGTACGTTAGTTTTGTCTATCTCGATAGGAATTGGTAAGTAGATAACTCTTTCTGTAACTGGGTGTCGTAAAATGCAGGGTTAATCGCCCCTGGTAAAATGTAATTAAGGCATTGAGTCAAAGGAATGTCTATTAAGTAATTACAAATTAACTGTAACCAATCCATTTGGTAAGTTTTACTACAGTAACTACGGTACCTATTACCTACTATTATTGCGTCACAACCGTAACCTAGCGGTATTTTATCAAATCAAATCTCTAAACATTAATTGCTGAGCTAATAAAGTATTAAGTATTATGCTCTATGGTCAAGATAAAACCAATAATTATGACTATCATAGAGATATAACTGTAAATCGTTAGTTTACTAAAGATTTATTGTCACCAATCTAAGCTACCGTTGCATTATTTTATTGAAAGATTAGATCAATTCGAGCATTCAGTTGAGTGCAGCTATGTTACGATTTGTTTGTGTGCTAATAAGATACTATTGTTCTTCAGCTAAGCTTACTTATGTATATGGATATATTATCGCGCTTTTAATCTTTGTGGCAGTAACAATTAGTGCTAAAGGTCTGATAAAATTGCGTTTGGAATAATTAACGATGGGAAGTTGATAAAAGTATTCTACGAGTATAAACGAACTCTAATTCGATCACATACTTTTAGTTGTTAATGTTTTATTTTTATTTTGTGTGGTATATAGTTTATATTACATATACATAAGATGCTATAAGGTCCTTACGAGGCTGGCATAGTGCAAAATGTGCACAAAACCCAGAAAAAAATTAAAGTAAAAAAATGAACGTGAAGTTTTAAAAGAAGAACGCATGACTGTAAATGCATGACTATCTTCATGTATTTTTTTGTTTGTGAAATATGTCTTTATTTTATGTTTGCTATTTTTCGTAATCTATTGTGTAATTGATTCGTTAAATAGAACGTATTTAATTAAATTTGATTCAATAATTAAACGGAAATAGAAACTGATTAGTTTGTCGATCATCAATACCCTAAGGCAAATGGATCATTACAAGCCGGACGTAATCTAATGAAATGCAGAGTAAGAGTGAATGATAAGATGACGAAAGAGATTTGACAAACACCGAATAACACACCTTAGTAATGACGTGCATCCATAAAACTTCTTGTCTTGGAAACAAGAGAAAATAGGGCAATTTCTTCGATCAACATGCTAATGAAATACGTGGGGTGCATGCATTAAATTAAAAAGAATTTGTCCGTTTTAAAAACATGGTTTCATACCTAATTTATTTTTTTCAAATAATTATTTTTTACTTTTTAGTTCATATTATTGCATTGTCATCCAAATTACATCAGCTTAATCCAATGCCAGCAAGTGCTTGAAAAATGCATTGCAAAAGTACCGAACAGACAGACAGACAAGAAAGCGAGTTAATAAAAACGTGGTAACGTGATAAAATAAGGCAATTTCTTCGATCAACGAAGATTTGAAAATCGCTAATCGCGCCCGCTCCGCTCAACACTCACCCTGCAATAATAAACAATAAGCAATTACGATCGCTCCAGTGGTTCTGCCCAGCCCTTCCGCCGCTAAACGTCTTGAGGATGGACGGATGGACCAATAAGTCAGCCGTTTTATAACCAGGTTGTTTGTGTACTTCATGTACTTGATACTGCAAGGTATACAGGTTTGAGTCTTTGTTTAGAACATAATGGTTAGGTGGGAAGCGTAGCGTGAAACCGTTTTATGCTCTTGACAAATGTGTGTAAAAAAACACACACCCAAGTCTAAAATGAATGGCATCGGGAGTTGTTTTTGATTTGCTTATACAGGGTGGCAGGTTAAACAGTGGAAATATTTTAAGGGGTCATTGTACTCATCATTATGAACAACTTTTACTATGGGACGAAAATGAATACGCGAAAAAAAAATCTGGTGTTCCATACATTTATGTTCACATAACTCAACAGAATGTATGGAACAGCTGATATTTTTTCGCGATTTCAGAGTTTTTCCCATCGTAAAAGTTGTTCATAATGATGAGTACAATGACCCCTTAAAATGTTTCCACTGTTTAACCTGCCACCCTGTATACCTACTTAGGCAGTTGTAACATCCTTTTTTTTTTTTTTTAGGATGGGAAATCGTCAAATGACCCCTCCCGCTCTGGGCGGAGCGGAAGGGAGTGTCAGACTCTTACTGACTAAAACCCACCCATGTTCCTTCCTTAGCCCTTTTGTCCGGGTCAGCGGTATCCCTTCCGGACAATCCCGCTTTCCCGGCAGGCTTGGGCCCTAGTGGGCCCCCTCTTTTATGCTGACATCTCTAGTTGTAACATCCTACGGTTGCGTTTTTAAACAACCGCCTTATGCATGATTAAAATTGGTTATTATTTTTACCTCCCTTCAGGTTAGGAACTCGGGTTCTTCGCATATTTAAATGGGATTTTAGCGAGTATAAGATATTTATTCGTCGTTTGGTGTGCATTTCTCTTCTAGCACATCTCCAGTTCTTTAAAACGAGTCATCAAATGAGCACGAACACCATAAAAGTCGGCGACTCTGGCTACTTCAATACGTAAGCCTGAGTTAGCATTTCCAAATGGTAAACACGCAGATTTAAGACGGTGATGTACCTACTAGCGTAGGATTATGCCTAAGCTCTCAAGCCTCGCCACAATGACCGGTCAAAGTATACTTATGTAAGTCCAACATGTATGGAACTTCTATAATTATCGGGGGTACAGGCGGTTAATTGCAACAGGACAGGTGACAACATGGGTGTCGCAACCGTGTCCACCGTCCGCTGTCCGCAACCTGATAGTGCCTTGTTAATTGTTATAATATTATAAGACACAGCTAGGGTTGTACACTTTTTATATAGTGTATGTCCCTGGTTAATGTGATTGTGCACAAAAGAAAATTGCTTTAAAAAATGTTTTATTACATTGCGTTTAAATAAAAACAATAATGATAACCTCAGATCAAGAAAAAGAAAGAAAAGAAGAAAAATATTGTTTATTGGTCAACACAATACAAAAACGCTATGCACATTGAGAGGGTACATTGACAAGTAGGTATGTATATAAATTATCATAGAGACAAGGGAGCAGCCAAGGTGCTATTGAGCTTAACGCTTTAGTTTGGTCACATTGACCATAATTAAAACGTACTCACGCTGGCGACGGACCGAACGCGATCGATGAAATAAATAATGTGTTTTAGTTTAGTGCTAGTGCTGACTGCTGAGTGACGAATAACAGTGTTAGATTGAGGGTGTGCGGAATTTGTAATGTGTGGGAGATCTTTAAATTCACAAGGAGCGCTTGAAATCGTGTCATAAACTGTTCTAAAAGTAGCGACAGTGGTTCTCGTCTCGTACTAATTTGTTATGACGGCATACTCCTTTTTTCTATGTGGTACAGCCCTACCGGCTAATGTCCGTACATGACATAGCCGCGAGGTGCCGCCATATTGAACAGATATTTACGTTATTAAACATATTATGCTGTTCTGTCCTCCGCTCCGAGGTAGGTAGATACTAATATTAGGAATATATTGTGCGATTATAGTACTACTAGCTGTGCCCCGCTATTTCACTCACTGTTAATTTAAAAGCAATCGGATTTATTCGCCCACGCTATTACTTCGTTTTCTGACTTTATTTCTTTTTGCTCAGCTCCTAAGGGTACCTAATGAATGACAATTTAACCATCTCACCGACACTCTTTCGCCGTTTCGGGTGCCCACAGGAACATAGCATAGCATAGATATACCAAGAACCCGAACACAGCGCTTTCATTCCACTTTCATTGTGAAAACCGCCAAGCAGTGGAATGCGCTGCCCGAGTGGGTGTTTCCCGACAGTTACAATCTGGGTGTCTTCAAGTTACGAGTGAATCAGTTTCTTCTGGGCAAGCGTGCTCCATCGTAGACCGCATCATCGCCTAACATCAGGCGAGTTGGCGGTCAAGCGCAAGCCTATTATCGAATAAAAAAATAAAAAAAACATAGCGGACCAGCGAACAGTTCTGCCTAGGCTACCTCCCTACAATTTATGCGCGTAATACAGGCGGACGTGCGCGTCACTTCCGGGTGTTAGCCCACTGAGCACCGAGCACTCACCCACATTCGCATCTGTCGCTGATTTACAACCTTATTGCTTTGTTGTAGGCGGCGCGAGCGATAAGCGGAAGCGATTGAGTAGCGGTTACACGTAGCGTTGCTAGATGACTGGGAAATCCAGGAAAAAGCCGAGTCTGGTGGTGTGCCCAGTAATTACGCTTAACTGTCCCGAAATTCCTGACCAGGTACTGATTTTGTTCAAAAAGTTACGATTACGAAGCTAAGCATGCCTTCGCAGAGAGCTTCATAAAAAATACAATAAAATTAAAATAGTCGTTAATTTTAATTTTAATTTTAATATTTTTCTACCGTCCGCCCAATAAGTAGAGTCGGAACTAAGACTAACTCCGTCCGTAACCCCAGAAATGTCTAGAAAATAATAAGCCAGTATCTTATAGCAACTTAGATGCGATGTAGTCGATAGACGATAGAGTGTTATAGCGCAATTTGGCAAAAAACAGTGTTCCGTGACAAATTGATTACGGTACATCAGGTAAAAGCCAGCAGATCTGTAAAAGCCTGAAACTATGAAAATAGAAACTTGTTTATTCATCTGGCGAATTTGTATGTACTAAATGATAACTTCGTTTCGCGGAATAAACAAGTCTTGAAGGTAACTTGACAGCAGTGATAAATCTTAAGCGAAAATATCAAAACAAAACCATAATATGTTTTTGAAAGTATAAAAACAGTCTTTTAGTAGATTTTCAGAAACAAGCTCTCTGAGACTGCCCATGCATTACGTAGCCTGGCATCCGAAATAATTATGATGGTTTATCGTTTCTTGGACCGTGCGTACTAGGCAGCCAGAAATTCTTGGCCGCCTAGCGCTCCAATAAGTCATAATGCCGGATTGGCCGCCAAGTGCGCGGCAGGCCTGACTCTTCTGTTTTATTCGATTCGCTGCCACCCATAACTTGGACCTCTCGTCACAAAAACAAAAACTCTTTTGTACCTTATTACGAGAGCGTTAAAGCAAATATTGCCTTATTATAATCGCAAACTAAGCCTGGTGGACAATGCTAATTAAGATTTGAAACGCGTGCGCAGTATGGCAATACACACTAGACTAACACCTGGGTGTTATTAAAATTATTTATTTAATTAACTAGTGCTTTAGTCCTTTATGTTTTCAAATTCAAATTCATTTATTCATTTTGTGAACACAGGTTACATAAAGATGTTAATTAAATGGATAATACCGAATCCGTCTATGTCCCACCTAAAGGCATACAACATTTTACAGGTAATTTATTATTAATTTATTATTTCACGCGCAAATTCTCTTAGTAGTGAACACTCTTGAAACTACATATATTTTTTTAGATGAAAATCTAAACTGGTGGTCTAGAATGTTAACAAGATTACCTAATATGAAGTCCTGCTACATAGTCCCTCATCAACTCTGCTACAATGTCAGTAGACAGGCCTAGGTGGCAACTCACTCTATAAATTCTCACCTATAGGTGAGTTTCCCCCTTGCACTCACTTTAAAATTCAAGATATCATTCTCAAAGACTGACTAACGTTTAGGTACCTACTTACTGGCAGATGGAAGGAAGGTTATAGACACTGTAGGTTATAGTAGAGTGGTTAAATAACAGTGCTCTTACAGTTATTAAATATATAAGTGATTCTCAAAAATCATATGACCCGAGCGGGATTTGAACCCGCGACCTCTGCCGTACCGTGGCTAGTGCTCTAAACCAACTGAGCTACCGGGTCTCGCCCGACTCATCTGAAATTTGAGACCCCTTCGTAATACGCTTCTTAGGAGCGTTTGTCGACATCTATCGGAAAACTTATGCAGTATTTCCAACTCAATGCCAATTACTTTGCAGTTATCGGACATCGATGCGATATCACCATCTATACATTTTTGAGTATCACTTATATATTTAATAACTTAATAGAAGCATAACATGGCTTTGACATGTTTCAAATTCACAAAAAAATATACATTTATAGTGCTCTTACAGTTTAAAGCCAAGTAAATAAGGGTAATCTACCTTACACTCAAGGAATACCATTCCTTGCACCCAGCAGGGAACAATCCCGCGGCATTCCTGCAGCTTTAATTGTCACAGATACATTATTCATGTCGGACTCTTACGGCCGCTATGGGTTCCGGAAAACCATAGCTCTGGATACGTCTAGCTTTTTAGATGCCTAGGATAACTGCGTATCCGGTCTAGATTTCCTTTTTCCTTTATTAAGAGGGCTCAGTCTGTGCTGTTATAATTATTGTAATTGATCTTTCCTGGGTACTGAGTGTTATTAAGTGATCACTTAATTGTTAGAGATGATGGTATGATGCAGTGGCGAAGGGTCCCTACAATACCATTCCTACCGGCTTCCCTTTGAAAAATAGCACAGGCAGTATTGCCTACTATTGTCAAATATTTATAATTAGCTTTTCGTAGCCAGGTAAGCATTTGTAGCTCCAGCTTACCTCTTACAAAAATTTACCCTTCGCCACTGGTAAGATGTGCTTCTCTTAAAATTTACTAGAATGGGGATCGTTATAATATTCTAAATTGATAGATGTTTAAAAAGATGATGCTCTGACTGTCTAACAATTATACCTATTGGCTATAAGTGACAGCGTACGAAAACTGAAACCTTGGATTCAGTACCTTGTTCTGAAACCCTCCGTGTTAAAATTATGCGTTGGACGTTAGAAAAAAAAAATACGACTTTGGAGATTTTTTAACGAACTGCAAAAACTGCAAACAAAGTCGAAACATTTTTAGTCTAAAGCTAGGAAACACAAATGTAATGCTTAAAATTAAAAAGAGTTACGCTGCCTAGCGCAAAAAAACATTTCACCAACCATTAGGACACAACTAGGTATGGACTTCCATAGTTGTCGCCTAGAGGTTAGTGAAATGTTTTTTTGCTAGGTACATAACTCCTTTTAATATTTAGGCACTACATTTAGGTGTCTCCTAGTGTTAGTGAAAACGGGCATAAAACTTAAAACCCCCTATAATTATGTAGGTAGATATATAATATATCACATCACATCAGGAATTTCAAAACCTATCACCTCAAAGTGACAATTTAAATAGCGCATCATTGTTTTTACCTATCACAGACAATCACAGGCACTTCCGCGTCGCTGCGCGTGCGCCGGCATTTTAATGAGTTTTTTCAACACCACATTGTATAGAGATAGTTTCTTGACGCGTTATGCATCAGTTTGATGCGTAGATTGATGATCTGTGTGTCATTGTTCTATTGTGAAGGAATGACTTTGTTTACGTACACATGTTATGTTAAAGAGCTCATTCTTTAGAGGCTGTCGATCACATTGCTGGCTAAATATGTTGTAGTAGATCAACACCTCAGATCATGAAACAAGGAGATGTGCCAAGGCGCTATCGAGCTTGATGCCTGATCTTGAGCAAATTGCTCATATTATAAACGTACGCGCTGGCGACGAACCGAACACGATCGATGGTATAAATACAGTGTTTTAGTTTAGTGCTAGTGTTGAGTGACGATTAACAGTGTTAGATTGAGGGTGTGCGGAATGTTCAATGCGTGGGAGATCTTTTTATTCACAAGGAGCGCTTCATTATGCGCGTAATTGTGGTTAAAAATGTATTAAAAGTGGCATCAGTTGTTCCCGTACTAATTTGCTATGATGGCATATCTCCTTGTTTCTGTGATATGTTCCCGTCTCTGTCTTGCTTGCAAGTTGCGCGACAGTGACAACGATACGGCTTAGCCAAAGTACGTGCTAAGTAACGTCTATTTATCTCGGCCTAAGTCTAAGCATTGCTGTAGATCGACGGTCCCTACGTACAATCCCCCAACTCGGTACGAGCGCTTCAAAGATTCAAACGCGCGTACATAATGTTCTACAAGAGGAATTTTGTGTGGTTTTAATGTTCAATTGGCCAACTTAGAATTATTTTTATTAAAGTAAACGATAGTTTAGGGCGGCCTGAGGGCAGCCTGAATCTTGAATTATTTCGAGGCGGGGCAAAAACTGAAAAATGCCGCCCCCGCCCGACTATATTTTTTTTTACCTTTATCGTCATTTCAGCCGTAAAACGCTGACTGATGCTGATGGACATAGGCCTCCTACAAAGAACGCCACAACGACCGGTCTAGCGCTGCTCTTTGCGATTACTAGGTATGCTTGGTAGACGAATACACTATTCAGTGTATTCGTCTACTTGGTAGACGAATACACTATTCAGTGTATTCGTCTACCAAGCTTGAATTTGCCGCCCGGGGCATGGGTCCCAGCTAGCCCCCTCCTAGATCCGGGGCTGGCTGAGGGCCACGAAAACATAAAAGATAAATCACGTACCTACCATTCAAGGACATGACGTATAGGGACCGTCAAGATATAGATACTTATCTGGGTGCATTATAAATGAGACATAGGAGCTTATAGAGACGTCTACGTAGTTTATAGTTGTGTAGAAGTTACTGAATAATGCTTAACACGTACTAAGTCTTATCTGGTGTTAATAATTGCAGTCGGGAACTCGGGACCCATTATTACTCATTATTACACATAGGTATTACCCGGAAACAGTACATCTTTTTCGGCTTTGCCGCAGTCTGGTAAAAAAGATGCAATGGTAAATGGTAAAACAAGAGCCCAAGAGGTACTCCAGGTTACTCTTTTTCCAGGTTAGGCTACAGCTTTGTCCTTAACAAGGGCACCATACTTATTAGGGTTCCGTACCAAAATGGTAAAAAAGGAACCCTTATTGTGCGACTTCGTCTGTCTGTCTGTCTGTCTGTCTGTCACACCGACTTATTTCAGCAACTACTTATGCTATCGACTTAAAATTTGGAACAGTTATAAAGAAAGCTTGTTTAACTTTATTGCAAATGAAAAAACTCCAAAAATATTTTTAATTTCATTGCAAAAGGGGCCGGAGTGGGGGTCCGAAATATTAAAGTGGGTACTAGGTCAAGTGACATATCATATGAAAGGGCTTGATTTGCACATTTCAAAATATATTTTTATTTTATTTTATGTCTCATAGTTTTCGACATATGATGATTAATGTCCAAAAAAATACCATTCCCCCCCCCCTTATCTCCGAATTTTGCGGGGTGAAAAATCTGAAATAATTAGAGTTGATAGGAATTGACCCAAATATGGCACCAAAAATAAAACGATGTTCTTCTAGTACAGTTTTTTCAAAATCATCAAAATTCCTTCACAAACAAACATAGTTATGCGGCCCAGATTTTTCACTTTATACGTCCAAAAATGAAACGGAACCCTCGGTGCGCGAGTACGACTCGCACTTGGCCGGTTTTATATTACTTGCTATCACCATTAGGTAGGTACTGTGGAATTACCTCGCCATTCTTACTCTGAAAGACATTACTTCGAAGTAAAAGTAATAAGTACATATCTCAGATCATAGAAACAAGGAGATATGCCATCATAGCAAATTAGTACGGAAACAACTGATGCCACTTTTAGTACATTTTTCGACACAATTACGCGCATAATTAAGCGCTCCTTGTGAATAAAAAGATCTCCCACGCATTAAACATTCCGCACACCCTCAATCTAACCCTGTTAATCGTCACTCAACACTAACACTAAACTAAAACACTGTATTTATACCATCGATCGTGTTCGGTTCGTCGCCAGCGCGTACGTTTTGAATATGAGCAATTTGCTCAAGTTCAGGCATCAAGCTCGATAGCGCCTTGGCCCTTGTTTCTATGACCTGAGGTACATATACTGCGGTTGTAAATCAAATCAAAATCAAAAATATTTATTTGCCAGAATATGGTACAATAGGTGTTACATTAATGTTATGTCAGCATATCCTGCCATAATATGGCGTGCAAATATTTAGTTTAATATCTGGAGCAATCAATTTATATAATTTATTAAATTATTATTGTCATAATCCATAAGAGTATAATACTTTTTAGATAATAATAATTTGAGTAATATAATGTAAAAACTTGTTTAAGAATTATTCAGCTGCACTTTAGTAAAGTAATATACTCGCTTTACTTATAGTTAGCACAATATAGCTTCGTTTATTGCTGTGGGTAGTTAACATAAACAAAGACAGCTTGCTTCGCTTGCAGTTTGTGTACAAGGAGCTATTTACAAGCACTCAAGCTAGGTTTATGCTTAACAATAAAAGGAGATGTGGTTGTTTGATGTTGTGTATGCTGCCTGTCGCGACAGTGCATACAAATATAAACATAATACTCTCTTTACCACGAAACAGTTTTTTTTTCTGTTCCGTGGTAAAGACTACGGAACAGAAAAAAAAACTGTTTATTGGTAAAGACCAATACTTAGGCCTTAGTTCACCGACAAGATAACGGTCCGATAAATTGGAAACGGCCGTTTAACATGACTTTTTGTATAGAAAAAGATATGATAAACAGCCGTTTTCGATTTAACAGACTTATCTTGTCGGTGAACTTGGCCCTTAGTTGATTTGATTGTAAGATTTTTCCCATCCATCCTATTATTTTGCAAGTCCGCGGTCGCTCTTAATGTCTATCAAAGACTAAGAGCCAACTCTAAAAAATGCTGTCGTAAGGAAGTCTCCAGTTTTCGTCTCGGTTCCGCGAAGTTTAGGTGAATTGGCACTAACTATTCTGACCACTTTACAGTTAAAAATAAACTCACATTATTGTATAGAATGTCGGAATTAAATAGTTACTGTTAGTACCTACACTACAAGCAATGAGAGGGGCTCGTGGCTAAATGACAGCCGCGCTGATCGATCGATCTGCGAGGTTAAGCTGCGCTTGCCGCGGTCAGTCCTTGGATGGGTGACCGTTCTTTACACATCGAGACCCCTCCGTGCCTCGGAGAGCACGTTAAGCAGTCGGTCCCGGTTGTCATAGGAATATCTTTGACAATCGTTATGGGTAGTCAGAAGCCCTAAAGTCTGACAGCTGGTCTAACATTCGAATACCGGTATTACCCATTAATTGGGTTGTGGAGGTCAGATGGCAGTCGCTCCACGTAAAATATTGATATTCAGCCAAAACTAGTTAGACTGGATGCCGACCCCAATATAATTTGGGAAAAAGCTAGGCAGATGATGAGTACACTACAAGCAATAACTTGTTCGTTTTTAATACGGTTGTTACCGTTATGAGTTATGACTATTATGACTGAGCTGTTATTGAGTACGAAAATACCTAACTTTGTTGCGAAACTTAGCTTACATGATTCTGTTCAGGCTTGACTTTACCTAAGTTGCTAATGCTATAGAACAGAGGTGGCAAGGCGAAGAAAAATACAAATAAAAGTTAAAATACGATTCGATGTTAAGTTGAATGAAGAGGTACCTACTGATTATGTACTTACCTAATCAGTAGATTGCACAGAGTCTAATTGGTAAACAGTAGATCTTGGGTCGAATCAAGTTGGCCGCCCCTGCTCTAGAGCGTCCAATATTTCTTGGTCGCTAGAAATTATGTCGAATTCAGTACATTTATGCAGTTTCCAATATCGCCGCATGTCAAGGTAAACTGGGCAGGTGTCAATACAATGTTCATGAAGGAAATGCTTCGGTGCTTCAATTCAGGGTTATCAATTTATCATAGCCTTATGAAGACATTAAAGTGAACATCATAATTAGCATTTAGCATGTTCTCTAGACTTTATCACAAATATTTATGAGCTAATAACTTAGTCAATAGGTTCGCCGCCTATTTTATGGGATTATGGGACGTAGACCTTATGCCATAACTGACTATATGATGTTAAGTTAATAACATACCTACCCCCTTACTATAAATAACCACTGATTAATATACAAGTGGTATATTTTAGATTGTGAGAGATTGACAAATTGACAAGGATAGGTATCCTTGTCAATTGTATCACAATGAATACAGATGACAATTGACATAAGAGCTGTTTAATTCAATCATCTTTAAATAATATTATAAAGCTGAAGAGTTTGTTTGTTTTGAACGCGCTAATCTCTGGAACTAGCAGTGGGATTCGAATGATTATTTTTGTATATGATAACCAAATTCGTAAACGTTTTGTGTCAGCCGCCGGCAGTGGCCACGCTTGGGGTTATCATGCAGTGATAGCCTAGTGGTTTAACCCTGTGCCTCCCACGGCGAATGGTTCGATTTCGATCCCGAGGCACGCACCGCTGACTTTTCGAAGTCATGTGCGTATTATAAATTAATTATCACTTGCTTTAACGGTGAAGGAAAACATCGTGAGGTAACCGGCATGTCCTAGAACTAAAAATTCGAAGATATGTGACGTCCACCAACCCGCACTGGGCCCGCGTGGTGGACTACGGCCCACTCCCTCTCACAAGAGAAGAGGCCTGTGTCTCAGCAGTGGGAACATTATAGGCCGACTATGCTATGCTATGCTATGCTAGTATATGCTATATAACATCACGCTACGACCCGTGTGTGCTACGTGTTCAAATCCTACTACAGTCTACATATACAGTACGACTCAAAACTACCTCATTGTAACACCTCGACGTGTTTCTCATAGCAACGTGCTGCTCTAATAAGCATCAAGAACACATACCAAGCAGTATTTAATTAAAAGTATATAACAAGCGTGTCAAGTATTTACTGTTGCCGTAAAAGTGAAATTTGTTAGGTACAGTGTGAAGAGTGTATGTTGAAATTTGTTTGACGTGAGCTTAGGGAGCAATGGTCTTAAAGAGTAGTAAGTTGTAGATTCGAATCCACGCGCATTTTACTCTACTAGGTACTGTGTGATTTTTATTATCACCACTGTTCAAAAGGTGAAGAAAATCGTGAGGTAACCGGCATGTCCTAGAAGCATAAATTCGAAGACATGTGACGTTCTCCACATCGCACTGGACCCGTGTGGGGGACTAAGGCCCACTCCCTCTCACTACTGAATTTGGGGTGTCCTGGGTTCGGTTTTTTTTTAAGGAAATTCTTAGTAGCAGCCTGGAGTCTGGATTTGTGCCCGGTTTATGGCAATAAGCTCTTCCCATGTCACAAGAACCATAAGCCACGCCACCGCCGTGAACGAGCGCTGTCAAGTGGTACCTACTGGCTACCTTCTACCTCTTGACTGTATAAAACATTTTTCTTTAAGATTTTTTGGTGAGTTTAATTATTTTTTTTTTACTATAGGGGTACCTATCAATGTAATCAAAGAAATTGTAATTGGATATATTTAAAAACAGTAACCTTGGAGGTTCTTGTCCATTAATTATTTTCCATACGAATCCACGTTTTAGAACGGAGCACAACTAGTTTCAATTCAATTCACGGACAAACGGACAAATATTTCTTGACAATTCAAAAGTCTAATTGAAATACATTTTTTGACTTTGACTCGGACATAAACATAACTGGCGAAATGTGACTGTATACCTGTGCCTATCTCTCCTAAAAATAGAGGCGTGAAGTTATGTTTTACAACTAACACGACGGCTATCTTACCCATTTGTTGGATGTCGAAGTGCATTCACATTGTCTAAGCTCGCCGGTCTCAGAAACTGCGTACAACAGAACAATGTAACTTATCAGAGAGACACGAGACCGTTACAACCTGTGATCATAGAAACAAGGAGATATGTTATCAATGCAAATTAGTATGGGAACCGCTGTCGCCACTTTTTGAGCTTGTGCGTCACAAACTCACAACTACAAATCGACGGTCCGTACGCACAATCCCCTAAGTGGTAGATACGTGATTTGTGTTTTTTGTTTTCGTGGCCTTCAGGCCACCCTAAACTATCGTTTTTAATAAAAATAAATCAAAGTTGGCCAATTGAACATTAAAACTACACACAACATTTCTCTTTCTTATGTAAGTACGCGCGTTTGAATCTTTTGTTCATTTGAACATTTGTTCAAATAAATCTCAATGGACGGCGTTATATGTATCGATTGGCTATTGAAGTTTGTGTAAAATTCAGAACACGAAAAAATTACCATGAAAAATAATTCTAATTTTAAAAAATGCTTGAAGCACAAAAAAATTATAGCCCGAGAATAGCCCGAGTTACGGCGGCGGTCACGTTTTTTTGTATTAAATAAGTTCTGTACGTAGTATTATAATATTATTATCTGTGCGCACACTAAACTAAAACACTGTATACAAATCATCGATCGCGTTCGGTTCGTCGGCAACATGATCACATTGGTCATATCAAAGCGTTAAGCTCAATAGCCCCTTGGCACCTCTCCCTTGTTTCTATGATCTGAGTTCACAACGTTGTTTACATTGGTGTAGGAGCCAGTTTCTAAGGTTACTCGTAGTTACCGCAGTTTATCTTATTTAATGCTGGTCTGGGTGGAGTAAGAACAGTGTCATGACCATGTTTGGCTCTCGCTTTATATTTTATGGGAACATTTTGTAAGTTAGCTAAGAAATGGCCGGGAAATGGTTAAGGAGTAGATTGCAAATGGTCTTGAGTTTAAACCCGACCCGAGAGCGGTGATCCCTACTGATTTTTCGGAGTTCCGATTTAAGGTCTGTGACTGACCCTTAATTGGGAAAAAAATACAGTTTTGGCAATTTGTGACTTTGTTCTACCGAAGGTGCGATTTGTTACAAGTCTTTATTCTTTTAGATAAAGATTTTGTGTCTCCGTTCATAAAACTTTTACTTACCTATAAATTATCCTTAAAGTCCTTTCGCTTTCCGAAGGTGTGAAATAATGGTGGACAATCTTGAGCGTAATCACACCATCAACTACATGACAAAAACCATTTCCACCGGTTTCTCAATCAGCTATTCCGTGGTTTTTCACAAATTTTTAGGGTTCCGTATCTCAAAAAGATAAAAGAGTAGAATCATGAAAGGCAAGAAGCAAGGTCTCACAGTACAAATAAGGGAAAAAATCCGCAAATCCTTAATTTGTAGTTAGGTATAATATGTATCACTTTTTTTTACGATTACAAACTTACATTTTGTACGGAACAACCCACAGAGCGTGAATCCTACCCGCACTTGTCAGACTTTTTTCAGATTAGATAATTCCGTGTCTTTTTGTTCAAAACCAGCGCGACAACACATAACTTATCTCATGTAAAATTAGCTTGAAATCACACATTTTTATCTAAATTAACATATTTAGCACATATTTGACACCATATACATGTCCAACTACATACTTTGACCTTATAACACGTCTATAAATATGTATTGACTAAATTACGCGACGGTGAATCTTTATAAAGCCACGGCAAAAGTTTACGATGAAATAGTTATGCTAAAATACTTTTTGTTATACAAGCCACGACTGGAATGTGTACGTGTACGTGAATAAATAACGGCTGCGTCATACAACCACACAATTGTAAATAAATTATTTGTTATGTATAAATATTAGTGTGAGTATGTTATGCTCTGCAATGGAATTTATGTTCCTCCAGCTTTTCATCCCCACTATGTTTACGGAAATAAGTAAATAAATAATCAAAATCATAGAATTTTGAGCTTAAAAATCATTTAATTTAAACATTACTACTGACTGCTATTAATTAATACTGTTGCTGTAATGTTAACAATAACATAAGTACCTACTTACCTATAATAAATTTATGTATCTAAATTATTAGATATATTTTCAAGTTCTGATTTCTACTTATGTCAGAGCCTGAGCAAAATGGATTCAATTTTATTTTTTATGCTTAACATAACTATTTGATTGTTTGATTTTAATTACACATACAAACAAATTAAAATTATCGAATTAAGAATGGTTATAAATTAGTTTTAATATCTCCATCAGTCACGCAACATACTAGTTTAGACTCAAAACAATAAAATGGCCGCCGTCCCTATTTCGAGCCGAAACAAATAAAATGTTTCAAATGTACAGTTTACAACTTAATTGGTTTTACGATATGGTATCAATGACGGTGTTTGTGTTTAAATTACATTTAATTTATTGCTTAACTTTGTTGTTTTAGTTATGTGGCTAATAAAATATTAACCATATCTCACAAAGTTTAATAGGCCTCGCCTAAGAGGGTACAAAAATTGTTATAGGTTCTTTGTTGTGTCGCTATCTAATATTATGCTCATAATTAAAGGACAAATGTTTTCATCTATTTCAAATTTAAAAATAAGTAATTTTTTAATAGTTTAGCAAAAAACATTAGATACAGCTTTATCTCGATTTTTATAACATGGACTTGGAGTTGTCAAAAAAATCTATCTGTAGACATATCCTTAGAATATAATTAATTGTGCTTCCTGATGTAGAATCCATGTGTTGTTTAGAGCATTATAGCATAATACATGTAAACTAAGTATATGTATAGACAATTCAAAAAAATACTGTAACTAACGCTACAAATTGCTGCCATCATGATAATATTTTGACATTAACAGGTTATAAAAATCGGGTATTTATAATAAATAAACAAAATATCGCGATTCATGTAGACAAATTAATTTTGTGTTCATAGTCAATCAATTAGCATCAATTACTAGATCAACGGACAGCCAAAGAGAGAAAGAAAGATCTCTAGTGACAGAGAAGGAAGAATAAACATTTAATAAATTCACAGCTTTTAAAAAAACCCGTTCCCAGCCTCTCAATTAGATGAGATCATTAAAGCTGGATGCTGGTGCAGACATTTCGAAGAGTGCGCCCGTTAGGAGTACCTCCTATTAATGTGGAGTATCACTCCTGCGCTCGATGAACCGACTCGTTAATTACTAGCCGCGTATAACCAGGGCTGGCAGAATAAGAGCTTACCTTGTTCATAAAAAATGTAAAGTTGACAATATAAAACTTTTTTTATTGTTCTTGTCATTTTAATGTCAATGAAGTGAGGGGACCATAGGCTATAAACTCCTATTAACTTTTTATAGGTTTATTAAGTTAGTTAATTAAATATTTATGTATATTTTTCACCGACTGCGACCCGTTTATATGTTCCTGATTTTCTCAAAACTTATGAAGCAATTTTGGTGATTTCTTCACTATCGGAATCTACATACTTTCAGCCGGCCTAGCATGACCACGTTAGAAACGGGTTTTGTCTACATAGAAATAGACAAAGTGACAGATTATAGAAACATTTCTACGTTTTATGAATGAAACGGTAAAAAATGTTTCTACAATCTGTCACTTTGTCTATTTCTATGTAGACAAAACCCGTGGTCATGCTAGGCCGGCAGGAAGGTTTTTTGAAGTCAGTTGAATTTTTTTTGTTAATTTTTTTTTTAGCTTTAAAACGTATTTCCACATTAAAATTTGTGTCATCTCAATAAAAATAATATGCGTTCAGTCAGATAAAAATGTCTAATAATCCTACTATTTTTTTCCCATAATTTTTACCTGTAGGTACGGTACTTAGTACCTACAGGTTATACAGGGTGGAATTTTATAATGCCACCTGAAGGGAAAGTACTCTTAATACTGTAGATAGAACATTTTACTCAAAGAAAACATTCCTTTATTTTTGAATAGAAAGAAAATTACATTCAAAGATTTTCAAAAATTCGCTTGCCACACCCGGGAATCGAACCGTAATAAATTAATAATTTAAGATTTCACGGTTTTCTTATCATTTAATTTATCAAGTTTGTTAGAGAGATTTCATCCTTATAATTGATCCTAACGATCAATGCAATAAAAGTACAGGGTATAATTTTTACAGATTTTAGTCGGTTCAATTCCCGGGTGTGGCAAGCGAATTTTCGAAAATCTTTGAATGCAGTTTTCTTTCTATTCAAAAATAAAGGAATGTTTTCTTTGAGTAAAATTTTCTATCTTCAGTATTACGAGTACTTTCCCTTCAGGTGGCATTACAAAATTCCACCCTGTATAGTTATTTGCTATCATAGTGGGTTATAAAGTGTCATAGGCAATTCGAAACACAACCAAACATGTTCGCGGAAGTGCCAACCCTAATCCCCACGTAGATGGGATGAGATTTAACTGTTTTTGTGTGTTGGAATGTGGTCCAGATATTAATGACTCAAATATTTTATAATTACTACAAAGCTTAGCGTCTGTTATGATCGGTTTTTATATAGGAGTATTAGATTTTGTTCTCATGGACGTATTCATTATAATATTTTGGGAATTTATTTTACTGGCTTGTAGTATTTACGGCTAATGATATTGAGAATCATATTGTATTATTAACTTATGTTTGTGGTTAAAGAATACATCCGGCAAAAATGAATGTGTTCTATTATAAACTTGTGGATATATGAATCTACTTGCTAAATGCACGATACTTCCTACTCACCCTCTTACACACACTCTCACTCCCTCACCTTCTACACACCCAGAGGACAAAATTCTACTAATACACTTTTACTTTTGTTTTATTCTTTTTTTTTGTAATAACGAAACCTATTGTTATTTCTTTATTATTCATTTTTTGTTTTTGGCTAAGTACTTATGGAGAGTGATGTATCCTGTTAGATGTAGGCTTGCTTATATGCTTGTATAACCAAACCCATAGACGAGAGGCGCTGCGTGCTGAAACACAGGCTATAAGCCTAGTTCAGCTGTAGATGCTAATTAATAAACACAAATGTACCATATTTTTAAGCTTACCTGGTAATGAGACAATATATTGCGTAAACATGTTCTATTGGTCAAATAAATAAAGTATAAAGTATAGATATACAATATCACTAGCACTTTGCCCGCGACTTCGTCCCCGTGACCCACAGGAACTGTGCATCTTTTTGGGATACAAGTATAGCACTCAGGGATAATGTAGCTTCCTATTAGTGAAAGAATTTTCAGAATCGGATCAGTAGTTCTGGAGATTACCCTCCACATATACACAAAGTCACAAAATTCGCTCTCTCTCTTTATACCTTATTAGTATAGATTTATAAAGTGTAGAGGGTTCCCGCGGGGTTGCTCCTAAATCTTTCCTACCAGCAAAATAATACAAATCGTACACATGAAAATCCCGCTTTAGGATCGTTAAAATCCACTACAAAGAAAATAATAATTTTGGTTTCGGAAGTCGGTGGCTTTGGTTTTTGTTTGCTTTTTTTTGCCACCGACTTCCGAAACCAAAATTATTATTCTTTGTAGTGGATTTTTGAAGTCGGTTATTTTTTATGAAAAAAGTTTTTTATTTTTCCGTTTTTAGTTCTTTATCCCGTGTTAGATTACTTTCACGAATTCGTTCAACAGTAAATCTTCTACGGAGTGTGTACATTTATGCCTATAACTTTGTACATAGGGATAATTACATAATGTATTATATACTAAAACCTTCCTGAAAGTATGTAGATTACGTTAGTGAAAACCCCATCCAAATCGAATCAGTAGTTTTTGAGAAAATCGCGCACATACAAACATACATACATACATACTTACATACATACATACATACATACTTACATACATACATACATACTTACATACATACATAATAATAATATAATAATACATACGTAATGTCAACAAAACCACATCTAAATAGCACTAAAACAGGCTTTCTAAAACGGTGTTGCGATTTTGTGAAACAATGCCGTTCGCCCACGGCCTGCAGGCACTTACCACTTACCATGCGTTGCCATAGGTGACTGGTGGTATTGCACCGTTATCTGCCATCAGTCGACGTTACGTGCAGTGAGTGCGTGTGGTCGAGCAACACTATTAATGATTTTGGACATTTTGATAGTGTAATGTCAGGTTGCGACGAAAATGGGTGTTTATGAAGGTAATTTGGTTTCTCTGGCATGTTGAATGCATGCTTGGTGTAATATTCAGGTCATAGCAACAAAGATATGTTATCATAGCAAATGAGACGGACATAGAATATTATGGGAACCGCTGTTAACACTTTTAAGCAGCGTCACAACTACTAACGCTCCTTTGTAATATGGAGATCACCCTTAATCTAACAGTACGTCACTTGTCACTCACACTAAATTAAGTTATGCACTTATGCCTTATAACTACCTAGTTATAAGGCATAAGTGGATTAGATAAGAGGATTAGAAGCTTATAATAAGTACCTACTTATTATAAGCTTCTAATCCTTAACTATACAACTAGCAGCCTAAGTAATTCTGATAAAAAAAAATATAGTCCTTTTTTCATAAACATATTAGGTACTCCAAGCACTCCATAATACAAAAGCCTTAAGAAATCAGGGCCCCGATGTTTATTGTTACAAAAACTTTGGACCACCTAGAAAACCTTACACCACAAAAAGCTTCCAGTCACAGTAAATTGAACAATTGTTTTTACACGCACATAACTAAGCGGATATTACGTTTGACCGCTACTGGGATATTGACTTTCCATTCTCTACGCTCACGTAAAGGTTCGAACTCATAGGAATATAAAAACCTCCGAACAAAACACAAGCAAAAATAGACAAAGGCGCGGACTCCTATGTCTGCGGTAATTGTTTCTTTAATAAAAAAAATAATAAAGAAACTCATAGGAAGCCTTCGTTTTACAATATGAGCGAGTACTCGCAACTGAATGGTTATTTTGATTTATTCCTATACAGGGTCATTGGTAAAACACCAACACCCTTGCAGGAGTGTATTAGTAACATCGTAAACAACAACTTTTGTTCTATGACTTTTTACAAAACATAATACATTTACCAAAAAAAGACTTTCAAATTTTTGTAATACTACCTATCGGACACGTTTTAGATCTGTATTTTGAAGTAAATAAACACGTATCGGCCCCTGTGCGCTGGTATTCATAATAATAATTTGAATTACCTAGTACCAACACTACGAGTTTCCGAGTTTCTACGCAAATGCCAGATAATATTTTTAATTTTGTATGAAAAAAAAGATGAATTATCAAAAGTCATAGAACAAAAGTTATTGTTTCTGATGTTAGTAATACATTCCTGCAAGGGTGTTGGTGTTTTACCAATAACCCTGTATAGATCTTATAATGTTCAATGAAGGGGGGCAATTACAGGATTTGGTTCAGGACTTTTGTGTGATTTTTAGTACTAATCTTCCAGAAAAATCGTTTTGTTTTTTTGTTTTAATTCGAGTCAAAATAAAGCGCTTCGGTCGTAAGTCAGGGCGGAGGGCAATTGCACCCATTGACCCCCCTGATCGGGGCCTGGTAATGTTGCGTCCAATATTCTTACCGATTTTAATTGGCGGTTCTATATTAATTGTTAAGGCAAAAAAATTAAATTCCTAAAGTGTGGCTTTAATTCAGCCCCTATAGCCTTAAGCCATGTCTTGAAGGTCACACATCAGTGAACTGCAAATGCGCACGTTTTCCTTATCAGGCGAGCAGTTAGGGAATATTGCATCAGATGCGCATTTAAATGCGCGATGCGTGCGCCAAGCTTGCGATATTTGTGTGCACACCCTAATATGCATTCAAAATAACTTGCCTAATACAATAATAAATCAAATTCAACCAGCTAATGAGAATGAGCATGAATTACTCCACCGTTGAACAAAAACTACCAAAATGTTATATTGCATTATAATTTGATATTCAATTATGTGGTCACCGGATATTGTGTGTTGCATGCTATGTTCAATTTTAAAGTACCTACGCCCAACTTAACGTGGCAGGTGGCAATATAGGGAACTAAAATAAAATGTACCATATTTCTCGTTGTTGCATTTTTGCTTGACAAGCAGCGCCACCATTAACTGCAAACTTTAACTGGTCATACTGTAATTACGTAGTTCAAACTATTCGGAGTGTTTTTTTACCGAATGTAATAGTGTAAATAATAGATATTAGTGGTTAAGTAAATACTGCTGTGGTGTAATATGGTTTGAGTGAGTTGCAGTGAGGTCACGTGGGGCCCGGCGAGGTCAACGTGAGTTTTGTGAGTGATGCTACAATAACATCATATGGCTACTGTTACAATATGATACCAATTTAAAAGGAGGTTAGTAATATCGAATTACAAATAAATATCTTTCACTTCGCCTATTAGGTACGCCGGCGCCGTAATGATATGCAAAATAATCGTACAAATTATATTTAGCGCTTTAGAATTCATTAATATTAATTACAATATTGAGGATATTTTTTAAATCATGAGCAAATTATTAACCTAATAGAGACATTTTTCGGAGATTGACCTCAACAAGCTTCTATCGGAGAAAACAATTGCTTTTATGCAATAGAATAGTTTGTGTAGGAAAGTAAAAAATAAATATTTAAAACGGACAAATAATATTTCATTAAGATTTCAGCGAACCTACTAGCTGTGCCCCGCGGTTTCACCCCCGCTACTCGGCTCCTAAGGGTCGTAGCGTGATGTTAAATAACCTATACTATTCCTCATGAATCTGGCTATCATATACAAAAAGATTTTTTCGAATCCGACTGGTAGTTTCAGAGATTAGCACTTTCAAACAAACAAACTCTTCAGATTTATAATATGGTCGTAGCATGATGTTAACTAGCCTACAGTATTCCCAAATTAATAATGCGCATGCAGATCTTCGCTAATTGTCGTATTCCCGGAAACATTGAATCATTGAATCGTAAGAGCCCTAAATTATGCATGAAGAAAATGCACTTAACCACTCTATATACTTTTTTTATCAATATACTTTTTCATTTCCGGGGATACGACAAGTAACGAAGAACTGCATGCGCATTATTAATTTGGGAATACTGTATACTATTCCTCATGAATCTGGCTATCATATACAACGTTTTTAAACAAACTTTTCAGCTTTATAATATTAGTATAGATATATAAATTCAAAGGCCTATTCCCCCACCCTGCCCCCTACAATCAAGTAAAGCCTAGGTCGGTTTCATAATGCTGATCGGCATTGTCTGATGGCCGGATAGCCGCGGGTCACGGGTTAATTGCCTGCGCGGCTATCGCTCACATCTCGGGCTATGGGAACACGGGGTTATGAGCGATTGTTGTGCACTAGGAATGTGGATAATGTGTGATTCTTATGGGTTAATAATGAGAGGACATTCATGGTGGATCCTATAGGTACTATTGTAAAATTGTAAAAAAGCCAGTATGTAGAAGATATTCCAGAAAAATCAGTCGAGGTAGAGTACTGGGACGTAACTATGTATCTGTTTGTACGCCCATCACGCAAAAAGTACTGAACGGATTTTGATGTGCTTTTCACAGTTTGATAGCTTGAGGTCCAACTCAAAATCTAAGTAACAACGTAAACGTGATATAGATTGAAAATTTGTCTGTGGTGGCACTGACTACCAAAGACCTTAGTTCCTCCTGAAAGACATTTTAAAAGGATGTCCAGCAACATCGTATAACGAACTCATAACAAGTTAAGTGCCCATTAAATCGCCAATAGAAAAATAAACGTTACCTCCCTTGCATTGTTTATTCAAAAACTTTATCCAAAGATCTCGTGGTCATTGTGTGAATTAATTGATTCTACAACGTAGAGTTAAATTCCTTGACAACATTGACGACACTGCAAGAAATGGCAAAAATGCGGCGAGCGTACGACCACACGGATAAAATGCACAAAGAATAAAGATACAAGACACCTCCAGCAATTTATGAGCATGTGCAAATGTTATCTGCGCAACATCTACATAAAACTTATCTTAGAGGCCTATCTCTTTAGTGGCAATGTTGCAAGCTCAGATCATAGAAACAAGGGAGATGTGCCAACTCCAAGGCGCTATTGAGCTTGAGGAATTGGTTTGACCACAGCTATACTATTTTAAAATTGTAAACAAGCTGTGTCTGTACATTGAAGATATTCCAGAAAAAACAGTCGGGATAGGGTACTGGGACGTAACTATACCCAAAATTTTTTTTTTTTTTTTGTCTGTTTGTCTGTTTATCTGTTTGTCTGTTTGTGCGCGCATCACGCAAAAAGTACTGAACGGATTTTGATGTGGTTTTCACAATTCGATAGCTTGGAGTCCAACTTAAAATCTAAGCTACGTTTCATCTAATTTTGATGGGAGGAACCAGAGATACAGCTTGACCTCTTCGTAGTACTAGCCACTCTACACTGCGGAGGTCATCTAAACTGGTCACTTCACTAGTCCACGCGGACAAAGTCGCGGGCAAAATCTAGTAACGTAATAAAAACGTACACGCTGACGACGAACCGAACACGATCGATGATATAAATACAGTGTTTTAGTTTAGTGCTAGCGTTGAGTGACGATTAACAGTGTTAGATTGAGGTTGTGCGGAATCTTTAATGTGTGGGAGATCTTTTTATTGACAAGGAGCTCTTGTAATTGTGTCGAAAAATGTTCTAAAAGTGGCGACAGTTGTTCCCGTACTAATTTGCTGATGGCATATCTCCTTGTTTCTATGATCTGAGGTTGCAAGTCTCGAAGACTTCAAGGTGTACATTACAGCAATAAAACCCACATACCATTAAATAATAAGTGCTATAACTATCAATCGTGCTTTAGTACACGTATTACTTACAAATACGCTAAAAACACGTTGGACAAAAGTGAAAGCCTACAACAAAAGAGGAAACGAACGACTTCAAAATAAAGGCCTGGCATTGTTTTAGTTTTAATTAATTGCCGGTACAATGATGGCTCGGGTTGATCGCAGCGGGGCTCGAATGATTTCAGCAAGCAAATGATTTGTTCAATGCCGGAGTTTTGTAAGTAATTGGGGGCTTGTGAATAGAATGGGCTCTAAAGAGGAAATGAAACCTAAAACTTCAGTATAATGGATGAAGGAAATAGGTCTGCAGAAAACAATGAGGTCTGACAAAGAGCGGAGTGCCGTATAATAACCTTATACTCTACTCTTACGTGGTTTTCGTATACGAATGTGAATGAGGGAGGAAATTAAAAAAAAACGTATTTATTTATAAAAGAACTAAGAATTTAATCAGTAACCTTGTATAGGGCATGGTTTAACATGGGTACTTTAAGAAATATAAAATAGTGGTAAAATTATTAATAATTCCGTTTTACTTCCGTCACACTTATTCGCATATTTAAAATATCTAAGTACAGTGATAAATGGACTTGAAAAATTACGACATGGGCGGGCCCTCCCGGAAAAAGAAAAAAAGGCCGCCCTATGGAAAGATGGGACGATGACCTCAAAAAAATTACAAACAAGGATTGGATGAAAACAGCCCAAGACAGAAAAAAATGGAGTGAGATGGAGGAGGCCTATACTCGTCGAGAGGTCCTTAATAATTAGAAAGTTAATTAGAATATAATATGTAGGTAATTAAATAATTGAAAATGGTCAAGGTGACATGTTGAAATTTTCACTGCAATATTTTAATAAATTATAAATATTATATACATACACCGAATACAGTAATACAGTGATACAGTGTTTTCTGAAGGAACCTTTGTTGTAGTCTGATTGCTTTTTATGTCGTATATTCCTCAACAAAACAAGCATCGTACAAGTTATCCTTAAACCACGTACCTACTTACCTGTTTTATACACACAAGAACCTTCGTCATAAATTATATCTTCAGCTCAACTCGGAATTTAAGGAGCTCATTTCAAATATTGCACCAAGATAGTACGTAGACAACGACAATAATCTGATGATCAAGGAGGCCGCGCTGCACACGCGCGGTGCCGCGGCGCCCTAGGCCCGCGCGTCTGCGCCACAGTCGGCAAGTTGTCACCAGCTGTCACTAAGTGACACAGCAGTTTGACTTTTTTTTTGGAAAAATAATAATTTATATTCTTGTTGCTTTCGTTTTCTAGTGTTTTTATGTGTGTAAATAAGTGTAAATAATATGTAATTTTTTTTGTTTCCTACTGTGTATTGTGCGAGTCTTTTAGGTAAGCGTATTTTTATATAATATATGATTAATGCCGGCTGTAGCGACGCCGGAATTATTAGTGCCAGTCAACCTGCCACATCGCTTGATGTCCAGGTAAGATGTCCCCATTGCTCCCAGGCACGCTTCTTTAAAGGTGAACGGGGGCTTCGAATACACTATGGCAAGGTTCACAAACCTCATAGTGTACCTCTTTGCCCCCCCCCAACTACAATACCTTCAGAACAGGATCTATGGAAAACTCTTTCCAATTTAAAAAATACTACCCCTGTTTTAAAGCGAGTTCCCCGGGGCGCAAGGCGGTCTGTTGCTCTAGCTTTGACGCGATGTCTCCGCCTTGTGACCCAGGAGAATTCTTATAGCGCCTGGGAGCAACTACTCACCTTCCCTTATAGGATATTACATGTTCAAAAAAATTTGGCAACAAAAAAAACATTGACAAACCAAATTAAAGACAACTGCAACAATTCGACTCTTATTTTAGATCCAAAATTACCTGATTTCAGTAAAAATTCTCGACGAGGCTTATGTTCATATGTAGAATCTAAAATAAGTGAAGGTGATATCAGGGGAGCGGCCAGGCTACTTTTCAGTAGCGATGTGGTGGCGCCATACTCTCCAGAAACTCTTTCAGCCCTGGAGAGCAAACATCCAGCGCCTGCGGTTGGTCTCACATTTCCCGACCCTCCCCTCCCTCCCGATCCGAATTCAACTCCCTTTAATGTTTCTGCCCCCCAGCTGACTGCAGCCGTGAGCTCCTTTAGAAGTGGTTCCGCCGGCGGCCTCGACGGCCTGACTCCTCAGCATTTAAAAGATTTATTGAGTTCAGGCGCCGGGGAAGCTGGTGAGTCGCTTTTGAAGGAGCTTGCGGCTCTAATTAACTTGATGCTCAACGGCGGTGTGAATGATGCCGTCGTCGATGTCTTGTACGGGGCCAACTTATGCGCCCTGCGCAAGAGGGACGGCGGCATTCGTCCTATTGCCGTTGGGTGCACCTACAGGCGTACGGCAGCCAAAATATGCTGTAAATTATATAGCGAAATCTTGACAAATAAGTTCCAGCCCCTACAGCTTGGCTTTGGATCCAAAGGGGGCTGCGAGGCTGCCGTACATGCCCTTTCCAGTTTTTTAAATGCCGGGAAAGGTGAGATCATCCTCAAGGTTGACGTTAAGAACGCATTCAATACCGTTAACAGGGACACTTTGTTGGCCGAAGTAAAAAAGGAGTTACCAGAAATTTTTGGTTTCATGTGGCAGTGCTATAGGCACCCTTCAAAATTATTATATAAAGATAACGTTTTGGAATCTGCAGTCGGATGCCAACAAGGGGATCCTCTCGGGCCAGTCATTTTCAGTCTAGCTATCCATCCCATAATACAAAAACTAAATTCAAAATTTAATGTGTGGTATTTAGATGATGGAACACTAGGAGGTGACGTAGACACCGTTCTAAAAGATTTTCAGTTCCTAAAGCAACAGTTCCAATCTATCGGCCTTGAGCTCAACAACTCCAAATGCGAAATTTACCTTTGTGACAATACCGACAGACAATCAACTATACAGAAGTTCAATTCAATAGCCCCAGATATTAAAGTTTTGGATAACAGTTCACTGCACCTCCTAGGTTCCCCAATTTTAGAAGACAGTTTTTCAGCATTCGTCGATGATAAAATTAAACATTTTAACGATATTTCGGATAGACTTTCTAAAATTAATTTACACTCTGCATTCACACTTATCAGATATTGCTGTTTCGGTCCAAATTTTATGTATTTTCTCCGCTCTTCCTCTTTATGGAAGCAGCCATACCTTTTAGACAAAATTGATCATATTATTCGAAGTACCCTTACATCAATTTTAAATGTGGCATTGGACGACCGCGCGTGGCTGCAAGCCACACTACCCATTCGTTTTGGTGGGCTCGGCGTCCGCAAAATTTCTAGTGTAAGTTTACCGGCGTTCCTGTCCTCGGTCCACAGCACCGAAGAGTTAACCACAAAAATCTTAGCCTCTTCTCAGGTTGACTCTGACGTGCCGTGTGTGTCCGATGCGGTGAACGCCTGGAAAGTGGCTTGCCCGGATACGGTTCAGCCAGAGAACCCGTCTTCCCAGAGACAGTGGGATGAGCCGCTCTGTAGGTTGGTACGGTATAATCTTATTAATACGTCCACCAATACTGCAGAGCGTGCCCGCCTGCTGGCTGTGGGTGAATGGGAATCGGGCCTCTGGCTTCAGGCACTACCGTCACCCAACATAGGCACTATGCTGAGTGACACCACATTCCGGCTCGCTACATGTTTGCGTTTGGGGGCTCCTTGCGGGGCTCCGCATCGCTGTCAGTGCGGTGAAGGAGTCGACTGCCTCGGACACCATGGCCTATCCTGCAGCAAAAGTGCTGGCCGGATGGCACGGCACGCCAGCATTAACGACATCATCCGTCGGGCTCTTGTCACCGCCGGGGTGCCAGCTGTTTTAGAACCTAATGGCCTGGCTCGCGACGATGGGAAGAGACCAGACGGAATGACCTTAATGCCCTGGAAGTTGGGTAGGCCTTTGGTGTGGGATGCAACCTGTGTCGACACCCTCGCGCCATCCCATCTTCCTAGCACGGCGTGCTGCGTTGGAACGGCTGCTGCAGGTGCAGAAAACCTCAAACGGCGCAAATATAACAACCTTATTGGTAGCTATTTGTTTGAGCCGTTTGGGGTTGAAACACTAGGGCCGTGGGGTCCGAGTGCTCATCGAGTATTTCGGGACATCGCCAAGCGGTTGGTCGACTCCACACGGGACCAGAGAGCTGGCCTTTTTTTAGCCCAAAGAATTAGCATTGCCATCCAGCGTGGCAATGCCGCCAGTCTTTTGGGCACTTTTCCCGCTGACAGCGATGCGGACGAATTTTTTGATGCCCTATGAGCTTTTTTATTTTATTTTTTATACCTACTTGTACATAGTATAAATAATTTAAGTTGCTATTAATAATATAATTATGTTTAGAATAATTGAAAATTAGATATTTTAACGTTTTCTCATTTTTTTATTTTTTTTCTAGTTTTAAAAAAATTAAGATCTAAGTACATATTAAGCTTTTATGTGTACAATATTATTAAGGAAATAAAAGGCTTATAAATAAATAAATAAAAGTACAGTGAATAAACGAAAAGGTATATTTTAGGTAGGTAATTATTTTCAATTTTGTTACTATTTTATTGTACCGGCTTCGCCACTGCTACATTGGCTACATAGAGTATATTTAATAAATATACTCTCTTAAACTTGTATATGTGTAGATAGTGTTATGTCCGGTAATCTAGGATAGGCTGCGTTGAAGATTGCACTGTGGTCAGTTACATCTAGGGGTGAATTTCCCAAATGTCTTATTTTTTTGTCTTCGGTGAAATTAGTATTATTTTGTAAAAAGAAAAATTGTTCTGAATTATTTTTTTTTGTATTCAACAGGTAGTTATTGAGTTGTGGCAAAAATATAATTTGCCTAGGACTATTACAAAGGTAGAAATAAATACTTACCTAAACCTCTATTTTTTTGAAATCGGTGCTGTCCCTCTACTTTTTTTACACACAAAAAAGCTTATACACTAATAAAAATAAGTAAGTTAAGTATATAACTTATTCTATTTCATAGAATATTAGTTTTATTATTAATACATATATAGCATATTATATAAATTTATAGTCATTCAATTAATCTAAGCCTAAATAAGTTCTGTGCTTTATTTGGACTATGATCAAATAAATGGAATAGACAACCGTAACTATATAGTTGAAGACTTCTCCAAAAAATGTTGATGTCCATAATATTTTAGAGTCTTCCGCAAGCAGGTCGTTGACCTGCCAATACTCTCCCACCGATAACGTTGCTGCATCACTCAAGTATTTCGTTTATCATTCGATGCTCTCGATTTCTCATAACATAAAACTGCCTACTCGTTTATATATATAATAACGTATGCAAATATTATGGTAGTAGAGCCATAGAGCAGCTCTCTCCAAATCAAACAGAGAGCGCAGGCGCACACGATTTTAACGAACAAACTCTACACAATGGGTCTTTCAAATGATTGAGCTAACATAGCCTTCATCAGTCGACTTTCAACCTTAATGTGTGACGTTAAAATTCAATTTTATTGGAGTCAGTTGTCTGGTCGTGAACCTAAGTTTGAAGTGAAATGAATAGCGAAGCCAAGGATAATTACAAAATGGAGTGATAAGCCTAACGTCACTTAGGTTGCTGAATTGGTCGCTGGCTTGATTCGGTATAACCTAATGCAGTGTAGGCTTTAATGTACTGGCGAAAAGATAATATGAGCATAATGCATAGCTTACCTCTACATCAAATCTAAGTAAAACACTATGCCCGCTATCACACTAATATTATAAAAATGCGAAAGTTTGTGTGCGTTTGTTGCTCCTTAACGCTAAAACGGCTGGATAGATTTTGATGAAATTTGATAAAGAGGTAGCCTGGGTCATGGTCAAGCTCTTTTCATCCATTTTCACGTAGGCCAAGTCAAGGCAACAGCTAGTTGGACAATAATATCGACTATTTTTTGCAGTTCATTCGATAATTTCGGAATAAGGGCAATACAGATCCACATGGTTTTCATTTGTCTGGACATTAAGAGAATTTTTTTTAGCTGTTATCTTAGGTAATAATGAAATGCCGATTTCATATCAAAAAGCACATGCATAAGCATAGCATAATCGGCCTATAATGTTCCCACTGCTGGGACACAGGCCTCCTCTCTGTGAGAGGGAGTGGGCCGTAGTCCACCACGCGGGCCCAGTGCGGGTTGGTGGACGTCACATGTCTTCGAATTTTTGGTTCTAGGACATGCCGGTTTCCTCACGATGTTTTCCTTCATCGTTAAAGCAAGTGATAATTAATTTCTAATACGCACATGACTTCGAAAAGTCAGCGGTGCGTGCCTCGGGATCGAACTCGAACCATTCGCCGTGGGAGGCACATGGTTAAACCACTAGGCTATCACTGCTGCTATCAAAACTAACTCACTTATCAACGCCTTAAACCTTTAGACTTAGCAAGCTGAAGTTTAGGTGAATTAGCATTCCGACCACTGCTAATAATATTCAGCAGCGTCCCCAAACGTTGTGTGAGGGTTAAGGTTGTGTGCGCAACTGCGCATGTACAATGTACATCACCCAAAAGAGAGTTATACTGACTATGCTTTAGGTATCCGTTTGTTATTTCATCTGTAAGTGAAACCGAATGCGCAAGCGCATGGCAGCCGGTGTTTGTAGAAACGTTGTCTGGCTAAACAATAGTCGTTCATTGTCGAGTGCTATCGGACGGATCAGTAAATTAAGTTATATGTACGCTTCCTTTGCTGGTAATGCGTGTTTGTAAAAGGTTTATCTTTTAACTAGCACTTTGCCCGCGACCACTTTAAGCAGTCGATCCCCGTTGTCATAGGAATATCTTTGACAGTCGTTACGGGTAGTCAGGAGCCTGAAAGTCTCACAACTGGTCTAACATTCGAATACCGGTATAACCCAATAATTGGGTTGTGGAGGTCAGATGGCAGTCGTTCCACGTAAAATATTGATATTCAGCCGCAACTAGTTAGACTGGAAGCCGACCTCAATCTAGTTTGGGTAAAGGCTACGCGGATGGCCTACCTAATCGACTTATATTATGTACCGTTATTTACGTAAGTATTGACCTCTGCTCATCTCGCCAAGTATAACAAGTGTGCAAAACCTCGCAACAGCTTTCTGAGGACGCAGGTGCATACATCAGCTGGCTTGTGCCCTTTACATGGGGACCACTTATTTAACGAACACATTCCAATAACCGGCAGAAAAAGTACCAAAGTACCTCACGTAGGAGTGATGAACATAGTTTAGTGGCAGTTGCATAGTTTGCGCAAAGTAGTGTTGTTTAACATGTACCCCCTTATAGACGCCTCGTAAGAATCGTGTCATAATGACATCATAACTGTCAAAACCTTCGGTCATTGGCTTAGAGTAAGACTATCACTTTGGTCATTGATCAAAACGATGTCATTATGAGATCATTCTGGTGTCAGAATGGTCTCATAATTCAAAAATTGAGTGATTATGACAATTGCAATAGCAGACTTGAGGCCCAGCAGATTTTCAAACGGATATCTCTGATATCAAAACAAGGTGGAATGAAATGCAATCTGCATGATCTAATTCCCTCCTGCCCTTTCTTCTATCGGACGACCAGAAGCACAACAAAACGCCATCGGTTCATGGTAGATATACCAAGAACCCGAACAAAGCGCTTTGATTCCACTTTCATTGTGAAAACCGCCAAGCAGTGGAATGCGCTGCCGGAGTGGGTGTTTCCCAACAGTTACAATCTGGGTATCTTCAAGTCACGAGTGAATCGGTTTCTTTTAGGCAAGCGTGCTCCATCGTAGACCGCAGCATCGCTTAACATCAGGCGAGATGGCGGTCAAGCGCAAGCCTATCATAGAATAAAAAAGAATAAAAAAGGTGTTGTGTAATTTCGTATATTTACCTACATATACATAAGTATATTGATAACATCGTAGTTTATGTGTTATGTTATGTAAATGCCGGAAGGCGGCCGACGTGGGCGGTCTCTCTCTAACCAGGCCGCGTGATTCGCTATCGACTATTGGTTAATGAACGACTTAAGATTAGAAATGCTTGTGAAGTTACGGAAGTTAACGCGGACGAGTTAAGTTAAAGTATTTGTGACGAAAGAGGTGGGAGAAGAAAGATATTAAGGGGGGGGTTGCTTCAAACCATCTGTATTCGTAAGTCAGTACGTAATCGTTAAGTCAGTATGAAATTGTCGTACAAGCCGCCATATTTGACGGTTACAGATACGTAACTGTAAGTTGAAACAACATGGCCTTAATGTTGTAAGGAATTGTTAATGTACTCATAATGTAAGAATTTGTGTAATTTGTGGATGTCTGTTACTCAATAATGCCTCGCCAGATTAAATTGATTGGGATTACTATAATATTATCATTTTTATGTGTTCTGAGTTTTTTTTTCAGTCAGTGCATCACGTTTTCAGGCATTTGATGTTATATTTTCTTTAGCTACTAAGCAAGTGAAGCTATGTAAATCCAACGATAGAACATTTCATTAAATTATTACATTCGTGTAATTTATTACATATGTAAATTACATACATACTCGTGTATTTTCCTCATGGGAAAAATAATAGGTTACGGCTGAAATTACAGAACTTACATACCTACTCCATACGCTTCGTCTACGTTCATTATTCATTATTCACGTAATTTATTACTACGATACGTTAAACACCTCTCAGTCCAATAGACTTTGAAGTGGTGTCAATATTATTATGGTAATTGATACGACTTTTAACATAAAATAACAAAACATTGCTTTGAAATTAAGTGTGCAAGTAATATCAAGTGATTTAAAAGTTATCTCCTTGCTTTTTTTTCCTTACAAGTTTAAAAGTCTTAAAGTCTTATTTTACTGTTCTAGATCAGTGTCATCTGTGCACAATAATTCCAGGCATCGAACGCCGAGACAACGGAAGATAGATTGCATCAGATACATCGCAGCATTTGTTAAAACAAATAAAATTATAAAAACTAAGCGCTATCTCTCCTGGGACTATTACAAGTGAATACTAGTGTTTTAACTTTAATACTATAGTAACAAAGTTCAAATTACAATAATTTTGAATTATAATAACAATTTCGCTGAACCTGACTTGCATACAATTTCTGGGAGGCAAAGTTTAAAAGATTTTCAACTTTATTTTGTAAGTGTTACTGTTGATTTTGGCTTGTGTTGTAAATAAGGCTGTATTCGTATCGTTATCGCATTTATTGGCGACATTGACGTTTTCATGGCTTCATGAAACGCCGGAGGTATGCAAATAGCAACTTTTAAGTGTTCTCGGGTATAAAATAAGATGTTATAGAGGTTATTCAAGATTTGCTAAAAATAAAGTGTGAAAACGTTATTTTTGGCTCAATAAAAAATTTTAAAGCTTTATACTGTCAAAGGTTTAGCTTTAAAACCTTTGACATTTCAATGATTGCTTATAATTTAGGAAGTGGATTTAGTATTAGGTAATATCATCTGCCTAGCCTTTTCCCAAATTATATTGGGGTCGGCATCTAGTCTAACTAGTTTTGGCTGAATATCAATATTTTACGTGGAGCGACTGCCATCTGACCTCCACAACCCAATTAATGGGTAATACCGGTATTCGAATGTTAGACCAGCTGTCAGACTTTAGGGCTTCTGACTACCCGTAACGATTGTCAAAGATATTCCTATGACAACCGGGACCGACTGCTTAACGTGGTCTCCGAGGCAGGGAGGGGTCTCGATGTGTAAAGAACGGTCACCCATCCAAGGACTAACCGCGGCAAGCGCAGCTTAACCTCGCAGATCGATCGATCAGCGCGGCCGTCATTTAGCCACGAGCCCCTCTTTTAGTATTAGGTAATAAACTTAAATTAATGTTTCCACAAAAATGAGTAGGCAGAGCAAGCAGACATCCGACCAACATCCAAAGCACATAAAAACGTACTTAACCCAAAACTACACAATATTTAGTACAAAAATAATCAAGATTATAGCGATAAAGAACTTTCTATTATAAATAAATAGGGTATCTGAGATATTATTAATGAACTGTTACAATGCGAGCGCGTTGATGTCTTTTGTTAGATAACATCTCAACAAACACGTCCTTGCATATTTCAAACGGCGTTTTTCAAGTTCATATTTCATTTAAGTTGCGTTCCACTTAACGATCTATTGTCGCTTACGATTCTATCGTAGCTATGATTAATTATCTGTATTATTATTACAACGCTGATGTGAGAGATTTATTCGCTTCAACTTTTACGGTTATGTAACTCATAGATTTAAAGACTTAATGATTGTTTAATCTCTATTTTGATTGTCTTTTTTGATTTATAACGTTCAGTTTCGGTATTACCATTGTATAATGTTTAATAAAGACTAAAAACTCAAGACTTCACTGTGAAGCTTGAGTTTTGTAAAAACATATTCGTTAAATTAAAATTCTGATATAGAATTTGAGAAGCCTTATTTAATACTATGTAAACAATAAAACAAAACACCATACCTCGAGCAAATCCAATAATCATCACCGTGAAGCAAAACGACAGATGAAACACAATAGAACACAAAACTACACTGTTAGTACACAATACACATCCAAACACTCACGACACACAACCTAACAACACACACTTTTAACACTTATTAGTATTCTATCACCACATATGTAAAAGAAAAAATATTAATTTCAAAAATATTTAAAATCGCTCGACGTGACTGTCCCGTTGGGAGGTTTTCGTCGACTGACGCCGCGCGGCGCTGCGGACGCGGCGCACGCGCACCTCTTGCGCTATCGCTCCCTCTCTTTCTCTCTCGCACGTTTCCCCATAAGCGGCTGCAACAGACAGACAGGTATGATTAATGTATATAACTTTGATGACGAGCGAAAGCTTTTGGTAAAAAAGTTGATTTGTAATTTTATGAAGGTTTGCAATGAAGACAATCGGGTCTTGCTAGTTTCAGTTATGTGTGTGTGTTGTATGAGAGTAAAAACACTTGTTTTTTGGAAAAGAAACTATAATTTTATTATATGTGCTAATCGATTTTTATTGTAAGAATATTGACAGAAATAGAATGATTCTTACTAGATAGTATTTTTCTTAATAAGTACCTGCAACGCAAGTTTTTGCTTGATATCTTATGAAATAGGCACATCAACGAACGATTTGCTCAAATGGCAGAACATTTTGCAAACACATAACTTGTGCGTAAATAGTAAACTTACACAAGTTTGAAAACTTTTCATCTCGGCGGGTTCGGTATTATGAAGATAATGATTTTTCTAAGACTATTAATCTCGTAATAAAAAAACAAACAATATTGGCGTGAATATTGGAAAAGCATTTTTACTTATCCGATAATTAAAGCATGCCAATTGTTTGTTTTTCTCTCTTTCAAGATATTTCTCAGGATAATTAAAAACTAAATACGACAAGAACTTCGAACTCTAGCTAAAAAGCAAAGCAATGCATAAGCATAAGCATAGCATAATCGGCCTATAATGTTCCCACTGCTGGGACACAGGTCTCCTCTGTGAGAGGGAGTGGGCCGTAGTCCACCACGCGGGCTCAGTGCGGGTTGGTGGACGTCACATGTCTTCGAATTTTTGGTTCTAGGACATGCCGGTTTCGTCACGATGTTTTCCTTCACCGTTAAAGCAAGTGATAATTAATTTCTAATACGCACATGACTTCGAAAAGTCAGCGGTGCGTGCCTCGGGATCGAACTCGAACCATTCGCCTTGGGAGGCACATGGTTAATCCACTAGGCTATCACTGCACAAAAGCTATGAAACAAATATAAAAATAATGTGATCGTCATGGGACGCCCAGTAGAAGTGAAACATCAAAACACACAAGGGAATAGAGAACGAAGGACAGGTGGCATGACGGCATAAGAGAGCGTCATGCCGTTTGCCGTCACCACGGCATACGAGTCGGTCTTACAACCAAGGCGCACAAATAAATGTTTTACATCAAAAATACACAGAAAAAAATAAGACACTCCAACTTCAGTAACCAAACACCAAAATGAATAGATCCCTATCCTATCCCTAATTGCGTCCTGTCACCAGTCATCGGTAGATTAATAGACCATCTTAAAGCTTTAGCAAGAACGGTAATAGCAGCCATCACCTACCGTCGGTTACCACTACCACCGACGGTAAAAAGTGACCACAAACTGTTATGATAATGGCGGAGTCTGTCACTGTTAAATCACTCAATGTTAAGCAGCTGTGACGGTGTGCAGTGTTCAACAGTTTTTTGACTCCTTCTTTGAATAAATTCTTTGCAAATCGGTGTGGAGGTAATTTGCGAAGAGGTTGGGTCTATTTACTTTAGCATATCACACTATTACAAATGCGAAAGTTGGGGTGTGTGTTTGTTACTCTTTCACGCTAAAACGGCTGGACGGATTTGGATGAAATTTGACAAAAAGGTGGCTTAGAATCTAAAAGAAGGAGAAACATATGGGCTACTTTACATCCATTTTCACGCAGATGAAGTTACAGCCAACTGGTATTAGATAAGTTAAGAAGTGTATGTTTTATATTTAAACTATGTACGGCTCCATCTTTAAGTGTGTGTTGTTGCATGTTTTTCTCCAATAATTTAGTAGAAAATTTAGCTTATGGCATTAAGCTTATGGCTCAGGCACGATAATTTATGAATTTATTTCAAATACAATTTACCAACAGTCAGTTAATTAGTCATAAAAGTTAGTTCAATAAAATCGTGTTTGATTAATAATAACTTAACATTCTCTACTGCCATACCGACCCAATATCGAAGAACGTTGTTCTCATATTTTATTGCCGAGCAAGAATCGAATATCGATTTTGTACATGTCCTGAATCTGAAATGTAACCGCTCTTACTCGTAAACGTTAAACTTCGGCGTATCGTGGGTAGATATCGTAAAATCTCTGTTATTGCACACTGCAGTATGTTGGATTAAACCTTAAAGTATTGAATTTACTTATTTGACAACTTAGAGTTGGCAAAAATTGAGACCATTAAATACCAGAAACGAGACATAACAGAAGCTCAATACACGTAAATATTTTTTTTCAAAATATAATTCCGATATTGTTCCGATCTAGGCTTAATGCCATATGTCACAAATGGTATACTTTTATACTAAAAGACGACGTCAAACGGATAAGAGAGTATCATTTGTGACAAAATTACATTGAGACTACATCGGAACCAAATCGGAACTATATTTTGAACATTTTTATTTACGAGAATTGGGCTTCAGTACCCCTATCATGAGTTTTTTTGACGTATAGTTTCGTTAACGTAAGCATATTTTGAATTTAAAATACAGCTGTCATGGAACATTTTGATAAAATTTTATACAATTTGCACATTTTAAAAAATACAGAGAAATTATTGGAGTATTTACCTTATATTAATATTGTGTAAAAAACGTGTATTTTCAATTCAAAATATGCTTACGTTAACGATACTACACGTCAAAAAAACTCATGATCGGGGTACAGATCTTGTAACTGACAAAAAAGGCACCAATAAAATGGTTAATTACATTGTATGTATTTAGTTTTATTATTCAAGAAACCAGCTTAATTACAGTAGCAATAAAACTAATTCCAATGTGTTAAGGTCCCAATTAAGCTACGAAATAAAATGGATGCGTCCACTTTTAAGCGGTATGTTTAATTATCTAAAACTACATTATTAAACTTTTTTGATTTTGTTAACCCGTCTGTCGCAGGAGCCGTCTTTTATCTCTCTACTATTATAAACGATTAAAATACTGTAAAAAAACAATGTCTAAATATGGAAGATATTCCAGAAAAAAAGAGTCGGGATAGGGTACTGAGACGTAACTATGCCCAAAAAAAATATTTTTTGAGATTGTTATTATATTAGGTATATTACGCAAAACGCATTGAACGGATTTTGGTGTAATTTTCACAGTTCAGTAGCTTGGGGTCCAACTTAAAATCCAAGCCGCATTAGAGGGTTGAACCTCTTCGTAGTACCAGTCACCATAGACTGAGAATGTCAATTAAAATGGTCATATTATCGACGGAGTCGCGGGAAAAAGCTTGTGTTACATAATAATATTATAGGTACACTCCAACAAGTAGCACTTTCCTCGACTATCTGTGGTTCAGTAAAAAGCATCGCCCGCGATACAGTCGCACATGCGCGTGCGCTTCGTAAATAATATCAGATAACGACTCTACGTAACACTGCGATCGCCTCTCTGAGTGTCGAGTGCATACTAATTTAATTTCTACTAAACAACAAATTAAAAACATGCACGTTCATGTGATAAAATACTGTATGTTGGATAGTTTGGTCCTGGTTCTGAAATCAAACTTCAGACTTGCATAGCTGACAGATTTTTGGCATTTGACCGCCATCTCGCCTGATGTTAAGCAATGATGCGGTCTACAATGGAGCACGCTTGCCTAAAAGAAACCGATTTCCCTAATACACTTTTTGAATCAGAATTTACATCTGTCTAATAATCCAAATTATAGCCTGGGAGGTGAGACTAATAGTCAATTGCAGAAAAGATCATTAAGTTTTAAAGGAGACAAACCATAGAAATTGTATGGTTAAAGCAAGTCTCCTTTAAACTGAATGACCTTTTCTGCAATCGACTGTAAGGGTCGTATTACCGAACCTAACTCAATACTCAAGGTTTAAGTTACTTAATATGACCGATTTCGATATTGCTACCATCCTACCTACCATATCATTGCGATTAAATTTTTTTCTGATAGGTACCTACCACATTTTCATTTTTTCACAAGAAACAAAACACTGTACTATCATGAACTTACGAGAACTATTTCTACACAAAAAGCTGAGCTATTTTCGCTTCGTTTTACATTTTATCTAAGGCCTCCGACCACATACCGCGACCCGCTCACCGAGTCTAACCATAAACATGATGGGAAACTCCTACATTATAACGTTATGCGGGCGAAACCGCAGGCCAAGCTATGACGTTCGTAGTACACTTAAAAGTTCTCTGTATGCGCAGGAGTCGTGCGGCGCGCTTTCATGTTCTGTAAGGAAACGTTTGGACGTTATTGTTTGAAGTTTTAAACAATGGTCATGTTGGTTTTAATGGTTCTCGGTATTGGATTTAAAGTTCTGCTGTTTAAATAGCCTTATAAGGCTGACCTGGGTGTTGTTACAGTTAAATATTTTGATCTTATTCGTCGATATATTAAGATTTCGTTTATCATTCTACGACTAACTGCCGTATTTAGATATGTCACTTAAAAATAATCAATCATTAACCTTAATTGACCAGCATATTTAAGCACATGTTAACAAAATTGAAATGGTCTCAATCTATCATTAATTCATAATTTTTGACTGACAGTGACAGCGTTACAATTTCTTGTGAATTAAAGTTAATTAATGATTGATTATTTTTAAGTGAAGTCTCTGAGTGCGGTTTTCAAACGAAGTTAGCAAACGTTACTAACAAATTACAGTTAAAACCAGTACTTTAGTTCAATAGTTTGAAACTAATAATGTTGCTTAATCAACTAAAATATTTATAGTAGTTTCGCTTACTAGATTTTGTCTGGAAAATATAGTACATAGGTAGTTAGACTCGTCACATAGTAGGTAGGTACTATATTATAGATATGGAGTATATCCAATTATTTACACATTACTTTTTAAAACACGGTAATGAAATCCGAGTGCAGTGATAGCCTAGTAGATTAACCATGTGCCTCCCACGGCGAATTGTTCGAGTTCGATCCCGAGGCACGCACCGCTGACTTTTCGAAGTCATGTGCGTATTAAAAATTAATTGTCACTTGCTTTAACGGTGAAGGAAAACATCGTGAGGAAACCGGCATGTCCTAGAACCAAAAATTCGAAGACATGTGACGTCCACCAACCCGCACTGCGCCCGCGTAGTGGACTACGGCCCACTCCCTCTCACAGAGGAGGCCTGTGTCCCAGCAGTGGGAACATTATAGGCCGATTATGCTATGCTATGCTAATGAAATCCACATAAAACTTTGTAGAACTCAATCAAGTGTGATTCCAGTGTATCTATTCCACGCATCTGCCGGTTCTCGGCTAATGGCCGTACTGGGGGTCGCAGCAATACCAGCCATTCCTAGAACACACGCCGCGTCTCATTGCGAGCGAGTTAACACCGGCATGGCGCGATGCTTTCTTCACCTTTTACGGAAATATGTTGACTGCTATCTAGCTAATGTGCTTTCCTAATAAAGTGTGGGTTTGAAAAGCGAGGTAGTGTCATATTAAGATGATGAGCTGTACTGCAAGATACATTGAGCTCGCGTACAATGTGTAAAGGAAAGGATACATACATATCAAGTGCGCGGATTCTCTTGATGGTACGTACAGTTGCCGGCATTTAACTTAAGCTTGAGCGTGAGGCGGAGTGGTGGGGGTATGTGTGCGGGTCGTATTGTCTTAGAAGTAAGGTACAAAATCGCTTAAAGTAATTTAAGGTCAGAGCTCAAGTTTCGTGCCGGGTATTGTAACAAACTATGCGGCAGCATTTATTACATCTATACTTCTATATTATCTATACTAATTACTAATACTATTATAAAAAGGATTTTTTTTTTAGTTTGTATCCAATAGGCTCCGAAACTACTGGATCGATTTTAAAAATTCTTTCACCAGTAGAAAACTTGTCGCGGAGTGCCTCCCTCCTCCGTCCTCTCAGCCTCGGCTAGCTATCGGAGGGAGCCTCTACAGACACAAATCTTGATGTAGGTAATAAAACACTGCAGGATGGTTGGAGAGGTATATTGCGAGACGTAGGTTGTATTTTTGCACTTTATAACGTTACACAGAGGTATAAAAATAACTGTTACAAAAAGAGACTATTTGCTTATAGCTTTGCACACTCGATAAATAGGTAGTAGGTAATAAATAATAACAGTTATACAACGGTTCAGCGGTCACCAGTGATGTCGTTGGAGACCAGACAAAGAATGACCAAATAAATGCATAAAAATATGAGATGTTCTAAATTTGAAATTTAAAGTTAAAATCTAAACCGAATTTAGAGGAATGCGATGAATTAAGTGGCCAGCAATGGAAGATTGCCAGCACTAAATGATGAAAGAAGGATGACTACGTCACAATACCCCGCTCCCCCGGCGTAAAAAAAATCCTTAAAGATTTTTTTTACAAAAAGTTAAAGTAAAATAAACAAATAATAATTAAAATTAAGAAAATGCCAAGTGAGTGATTAATTTAGTCGGTGCTAATGGTTTTTTTTTTAAATGCGTATATACAATAGATCTAAATTCCAAACGCATACAACTTTCATAAGTAACATGCATTCATCATCTGTTATAGTCTTTATTCAGTTATCTGAAAAAGACACCAGACATAGAGGAACCCTAACATTTATACTACAGGGCACTCGCGGAATTGATCTATAATAGTGTAGGCTTATTTAAGATCAGTCACCATCCGCTGATATAGGTGATGAATGATGATGAATAGCTTAAGGCTTATTTAAAGAGTCACTAACCCGCTCTACAATCTATAACTAATAAAATTGCCAACTAGGCTTAACGTACCTAATTAAAGTACGAAGTGTTAGTAGAACACGTAAAGAAGAATAAGATAATAATCTATCCTATAACTAGGAAAGAGTAAGTAGTAAGTACCTATGCATTCATATGCATAAAATAATAGTTTTAATTGACCTAGGCTTATTTTAAGAGTTGACGCCGCTCTTTCCGGTAAGAGAAGTTATGGTAAGTGTATAAGTAAAATTGGTTAGAGAAAAGGCTTGTTTCGAGAGTTTCTATCCGCTCTAAACTGTACATAAATGGGAAAAGGTAAGTTAAGTTTGACTAGTGTATATAGTCATATAAATAATAAGTTTGACTAATGTATATAGTCATTTAAGTAATAAATTAAGTGTACCTAGTACCTAAGTAATAAATTAAAAGTAATTATTATGTTAAATCTTTATAATGTTTTCGAAAGTTAATGATAAGTGAGTATTAAATAAAGTAAATCTAAATAGTTAAAGGGAAATTATATCTAATTAATAATATGTTATGTAAATGTAAATAGAACGAAGTAGGTAGTATAGTAGTAGTAGTAGTAGTAGTAGTAGTAGTAGTAGTAGTAGTAGTAGTATAATAGTAATAATGTAGAGTAGGTAGGTAAAGAGTAAGTATTAGGAAATGAGTTAGTTACGTGGTATAGGCTTAATGTCTTTGACATGCCAACGTCCTAACGGTTTCCCTGATAAATCACTAAGATCGTAAATAAGTGGCGAGATTTTTGCCGTAATAACGCATTTAATAAATTTAGGAGCTAACTTAGCCGAAAAGAACTTGTCTGCAGAACTGAGTGGATAATTACGTCTCCAAATGACATCGCCTTCATTAAATTCTAAGTGTTGGTGACGTTTATTATAAAATTTAGCGTTCATTTCATGAGCGCGAAATAATCTTTCTTGCACCTCTGCAAACAACGGACTCAATTGACCTATGTTCTCTGCATATACATCGCGAGGGGCAAAAATTAATTCATCAGTTAAATCTGAGGAATCATAGACTGTACCTGATGATACTAGCTCGCGACCAAATACTAAGAAAGCTAGTGTGAATTTTGTAGTTTCATTCACAGCAGAGTTAATAGCAAATTGTATTTTATTTAAATGCAAATCCCAAGTACGATGGTCATTATCAACAAACGAAGCAACTGCTGTAATAATAGTTTTGTTATAACATTCGACAGTGTTAACCTGTGGACAGTAACGTGGAGTGTAATGTATTTTGGGTATGTTGTAAAACTGGAATAATTCATGTAGTTCAGTACTAATGAATTGGGGACCGTTATCTAAAATTATAGTTTCAGGAATGCCATACGTCATAAAGACTAAGTTTTCCAAGATGTGTTTTATAATTTTAGAGGTAGCACGTTTGATGGGAAATATCAAACAATATTTGGAAAAACAACATGTAACTACAAAAATAAACCTATTGAGTTTACGTGTCATGGGTAATGGACCAACAAGATCGATAGAAATACATTGAAAAGGACGAGAACAATGTTTGGGTTTACCCATAAGACCGATTGTATTTTGATTTTGATGTTTATACGCGATACATGTTTCACATTTTGAAATGAACGTTGCTACGTCTTTGTACATGCCTGGCCAAAAGTATTTGTTTTTTAAACGATGGTACGTTTTAAATGTGCCAAAATGTGCTGCAGTTGGAATAGAATGATTTTCTTCAATAATTAGATTTCTGAATTCGAATGGAATTACTTCTTTCCAGCTAAATTCAGAGTTAACGAGAGTATTAGACCGAGTATATTTGTAAAGTCTATTGTTTCGAATCATAAAATCAGGTGTTGATGTTGGATTGGTGTTACATTTGCAATATACAGATGTATACCAGTTATCAGAGGTAACTGAAGGGTCGTAATTAATTACATTTATTGGAATACTACGCGATAAAGCATCTGGAACAAGATGATCTTTACCTTGTTTATGTTTAATATCGAAATTAAACATGGATAAGCGTATACTCCAACGAGCAAGTCGACCAGTAGGATTATCTAAATGCAAAAACCATTGTAAAGCGGAATGATCTGTATAGATCGTAAACTTTTGGCCATTGTCTAAATAACATCGCCAATATTCGAGTGCTGTGATAACACTTAGAAGCTCACGTTCAGTGATAGAATAATTTCTTTGAGGACCTGTAAGTGATTTGCTCATATAAGCTATTGGTTTTTCAATACCATCGAAATCTTGAGTGAGCATAGCTCCAAGTCCATAAGCGGATGCGTCGCAATGGACTGAAAAAGGTTTAGCGAAATCAGGACAAGCTAATATAGGAGTAGATATTAAAGCTTGTTTGATTTTATTAAAAGCATTATCAGCTTCAGGGGTCCATTTAAAAGGGGGTGCCTTTTTACTTGTGGAAGTTAATTTGGTTAACGGAGCGGCTAGAGTGCTAAGATTTGGCACAAAACGACGATACCAACTTGCAGTACCTAAGAATTTTTTTACTACTTTAGCAGATTTAGGGGCTGGTATGTCTAAAATAGCTTTGACTTTATCTGGATCTGTATGGAGACCTTGTTCGTCTATAACATAACCTAAATATTTAAGTTCATTTCTAAAAAATGCACATTTTGGAAAATTTACGGTAATATTAGCTTTGGAAAGTTTTGAGTGTAAAATGTTAAGTAAGCGTACGTGTTCTTCATAGGTTTTCGTAGCTATAACGATATCGTCTAGATATGAGAACATAGAATTATCGCATGCCTCGGAAGAAAGTAAAGTATCTATAAATCTCTGTTGAGTAGCTGGTGCGTTGGTGAGACCGAAAGGCATAACTTTAAATTGATACGTTCCACGACCTGGAACGTGAAAAGCAGTTTTGGGCCTATCTTCTAAACGTAAAGGAATTTCCCAAAAGGCTTTGGCTATATCAATGGAGGATAGATATTTACAATCTTTGAGGTGATCTATAATGTCAGAAATGAACGGCAATTTGTATGCATCTTTACGAGTTATATCGTTTAATTTACGACTATCAACGCAGAATCGCCAAGTTCCATCTTTTTTAGGTGTAATAATTACAGGATTAAGCCAAGGGCTTTCGCAAGGTTCTATGACGTCAAGTTTTAGCATTTGGTCTACCTCGTTTCTAAGAGCTTTTTGTTTTTCGGGAGATAGACGATAACATCGTTGACGAATTGGGGGGTGATCACCAGTGTCAATATGATGTTCAGTAAGATGTGTTTTACCTAGTGGAAGTACGTCAGTAGATATGTCCTTGAATTTGTTTATGATTGTGTTTGCCAGTAAAGATTGAGTATCTGTAAGTGTATTTAGTGAATGTAGTTGTATGTCGTTAGTGTTGATAATGAACGTGGGAATATCGGAAGACTTGTGCAAATTAACATTGCGAAGTATATCAGGTGCAAGATTAAAAGTTTTCCAAAAATCTATACCTAGTATCAAAGGTTGAGTAATACTGGGTATTACATGAGCTGTAATAATAGCAAACTTGTTTTTAAGTAAGGTAGGAAGTTTGATTGTACCAATGGAATGTATTGCTTGACCATTAGCAACCGTTCCTTTAATAATTTGGTCTCGTTCTAATTCGAAACCGTATTTAATAAGTAACTCATGAGAGTTATTACCTAAAATTGTAATAGCACTGCCACTATCTAGTAAGCCATTTAAAGTCAAATTATTTACTTTTATGTGAAGGTATGGACATTCAAAGTCCGAAGTATTATTAAAGAGGAGCGTAGAATTTTTGTATGCTTTAAAGTATATTTTAATAGTATTAAGCCAATTAGTCCAATCTGAATGATCAAAATTATTAGAATTAATTTTTCTACGTTCCTCTGTAATTAGTTTTTTTGGTTCTGTTTGTTACAAGTGGGACAACTAGTGAAGATGACATCTTTCTTGCCACAACGAAAGCAAACTTTATGACTGTAGGGACAATTATCAAGAGCATGTTTGTTATTCCTACAGCGGGGACAATAGAGTTTAAGTGGAGTGTTATTGTCTGTACGTATTGGGTGTATAGGGTAATTGGAAGATGTTGGCTGATTTGTATTACCAAAAGGGTAGTGTGGAATAGTAGGAATTGTGGAGCTAGAAGAGGTAGAGTGTTTTTGAGGTTTGAAAGTAAGAGTAGGTAATGTAGATGGTGTGTTGAAATTGGATATTTCTATACAATTTTCATACCATTTACATGATTCTAGTAATGTGTTAGTTGATTGTAAGTCGTGAGGAGTTAAGCGTGTACTGTATTCCGGTCGAAGATTGCGTCGCAATATATCAATTTTGGCCTTTTCGGATAATGGCTCGTGTAATTTATTAAATAGCGATTCCATTTCCGAAAAATAAAATATAATACGTTCGTTCGGTTTGTGTCTTCGCGCGTCAATAATTTTCTTTAATTTATAGTCGTAATCGGTAATGCCAAAATCGTTAATAAGAGTAGTTTTGAAAGATTCCCAGTTTGGGATGGACTCCTTACGCGCGCGAAACCATTCCAGCGGGGTATCAACTAAAATATCGTATATGTGATGAAATAATTTGTCATTTGAAATATTTCTAGCAATCGCAAATTCTTCGACTTTCTGGATGAAATCTTTCGGGCAGGTGTTACCCTTGTACTTAAATCGTTTAATTTCTGTGTGTGACTTGTCGGAAATATTGCTGAGTTTTTGAGTGAGGACGTCAAAGTATGAAAGTGTTGAGTTTTGCTGTACCGATTCAGCTGATTGATAAGCTGATGTGGTGTTATTACTGTTTTCTAACTGTAAAAATTTTGCCTGTAATTCCGAAAATTGTTGGGATTGATTTTGGTAGGAATCTAAGTCATCTGCTGAAAGTTCTGTGCTAACATTCATATGACTAAGGCGATTTTTAATGTGGGATAAATAAGTGGAAACTTTGTCTTTGTGGTTTGGGTAACCTAAAATTCGAGCCGCAATATGGGATAAACATTTTTTGACTTCCTCTATGTCTTGGCTAAACGGATACGGACTAAATAATTGTTGATTATCATCGAAATTTTGTAGTAATAAAATTAATTGTGCCCGCAAATCATCAGCTGTTTGCGTAGGGATCACATTAGCATTTCTCAATTTCAATTCATAAATAATTTCGGGTTTATTCAGATGTGACACATCCATGACTATTAGATAACTTATGAAATAAAAAAAAAAGAAAATGATATGAATAAATAGTTAATTATATTTAATACTTTAATAAAATTAAGATAATGTGTGTAAAGTCTTCAACCACCTAGTACGGGTGCGTCTCGGTTGTCGGTTTCGGGAACCTCGAGGAATACACCCAGTAGGTCGGTGGTCTGCCTGCGCGTATACCTAAGGATATTCTCCTTAGGCACGCTGTGAGTCAGCAACCAATCTCCTTCTGAAGTGACCACGAATGGTTTTAAAAACACTCCAGAATTCAAGAGGTTTGTGATTCGGCCGTAAGCCGATTGGTGGTGTAGTGTAATATGGTAGGTAGATATTTGTAAAAGTGTTTTGTAAGTGTTATTGTATTATGGTATGCATACTTTTTTATATATAATCTATATATATAAAAGAAAGTCGTGTTAGTTACTTCACTTATAACTCAAGAACGGCTGAACCGATTTAGCTGAAAATTGGCAGGGAGGTAGTTTAGAGCCAGGAGAAGGACATAGGATACTTTTTAATGTGAAAAAGGACTGTAAAGGGTTGAAATAGGGGATGAAAGTTTGTATGAAAATTACATATTTTTTAAAGCTAGAAGCTTGAAACTTATTTTTGAGGTTTGGGGTGTAAGTAGGTAGGTAGGGTAGGCGTAGGGTAGGCGTAGGGTAGGCGTAGGGTAGGCGTAGGGTAGGCGTAGGGTAGGCGTAGGGTAGGCGTAGGGTAGGCGTAGCGTAAGCGTAGGGTAGGCGTAGGGTAGGCGTAGGGTAGGTGTAGGGTAGGGGCTGGGTAGGTGTAGGGTAGGTGTAGAGTAGGTGTAGGGTAGGTGTAAGGTAGGTGTAGGGTAGGTGTAGTGTAGGTGTAGGGTAGGTGTAGCGTAGGTGTAGGGTAGGTGTAGGCTGGGGTAGGTCTAGGGTAGGTGTACTAAACTTTACCCGTGCGAAGCCCGGGCGGGTCAGCTAGTAGTTAATAGTTAATATTAAATAAATTTAAGAAAAAAAGGTGAGTGACGTGATGACTTACTTGTGACAGGCAGTGACAGGAACGAAGGCTGGACCGCTGAACGTTGTTTATAGCAACACAACACAATATTATTACAATATAGATATAAAATAATAATTTATTGAAGTACAGTAATATAATAAAGTAATTATGAGTAGGTGGGCCAAAGTGTTAAACGGTAGCGAAAAATTGCTTTTTAGAATTTTGAAAAACTATAAAAACAAAATATGTATAAAAAAATATTTCACACTTTCACACGTCAATAGGTGGTATTGGTGGTGGTATCCTGTAGAATGATGTCCTTTCTTGGGAGTAGGTGGCTCGGAGTCCAGGCTATGGTCCAGGTACAATCTTTGTTTATAAATTAACAATCTGCGTTTATAGATCTGGTGTGATGGTGAGTTCTTGAACACGATTGGGCGCCAGTGTCGCGGAGTGCCTCCCTCCTCCGTCCTCTCAGCCTCGGCTAGCTATCGGAGGGAGCCTCTACAGACACAAATCTTGATGTAGGTAATAAAACACTGCAGGATGGTTGGAGAGGTATATTGCGAGACGTAGGTTGTATTTTTGCACTTTATAACGTTACACAGAGGTATAAAAATAACTGTTACAAAAAGAGACTATTTGCTTATAGCTTTGCACACTCGATAAATAGGTAGTAGGTAATAAATAATAACAGTTATACAACGGTTCAGCGGTCACCAGTGATGTCGTTGGAGACCAGACAAAGAATGACCAAATAAATGCATAAAAATATGAGATGTTCTAAATTTGAAATTTAAAGTTAAAATCTAAACCGAATTTAGAGGAATGCGATGAATTAAGTGGCCAGCAATGGAAGATTGCCAGCATTAAATGATGAAAGAAGGATGACTCCGTCACAAACTATATCACTGAGTAACATAGGCTGCTTTTTATCCCGAAAAATGCACAGTTCCTGCGGGTCACTCGGACGAAGTCACGGGCAAAGTGCTAGTTCTAAATAAAAAGCATTTTTTCGATCCAAATCCTACTGTATATTAAAGGTATCTATCAGACATCGAGACCCCTCCATCTAACAGTTGGCCCCATATCATACGAATATCTGTGACGGGTAGTCAGGAGCTCGAATGACTGACTACTCGAACCTTAAAATACCGGTATTATCCAGATGTAGATGGTAACAAATAGACAGACATTAGTTTGGATTAGATAAACAAACGAATGTCATGACGTCGCTGCGCCTACAAAAGTCGCTATGTGTTTTTTTTCGATTGTTGGTTTTTGATGCAGTTTTTATCTGTAATTAATACGGAAATAAGTACTGCATCATAAGCAACAATCGAAGGTAACACATAGCGACTATTGTAGGCGCAGCGACGGTGAGCTTAATTTTACTCAAGATTAAAATATCTTGGTTAAAAGTTCCCTATAGTATCCTTAGAACCTTACGTTTATCCTTATCCTATCCCTATATCAGATTACTTAATCAAGTGCAGGATACAAGCTTTTCAACGATAATGTATCACCCGCGTCGTCACGTGTGTTGGTTTACGTGACCAAGTAGCGTGCAACCGTGCTTGACAAAAAAAAGGACGTGTTGTATCGATCTATGGCGTGATAGAAATATTGAGTGCGTGACACCTCAGATCAAAGAAACAAGGAGATATACAGGGTTAGACAGTGGGAATATTTTAAGGGGTCATTGTACTCATCATTATGAACAACTTTTAGTATGGGACCAACCCTGAAATCGCGAAAAAAAAACAGCTGTTCCATACATTTATGTTCACATAACTCAACAAAATGTATGGAACAGCTGATTTTTGTTTCGCGATTTCATGGTTGGCCCATAATAAAAGTTGTTCATAATGATGAGTACTATGACCCCTGAAATATTTCCACTGTCTAACCTGCCACCCTGTATTATGTTATCATAGCGAATAAGTATGAGAACCGTTGTCACCACTTTTAAAGCAGCGTCACAACCACGTCACAACAGCTACAAACGCTCCTTTGAAAATATGGAGGTCTCCCACACATTTAAAATGCCGCACACCCTCAATTTAACACTGTTATTCGTCACTCGTCACCCACACTAAACTAAGACACTGTATAAAATTATAAATCATCGATCGCGATCGTCCGTCAGCAACATGATCACATTGATCATTTCAAAGCGTCAAGTTCAATAGCTCCTTGACACATCTTTCTCGTTTATATAATCTGTGGTGTTTACCTAGGTAAACTTTACGACCGTCAGGAAATTAGTCCGATGCAAAGTTATTATTGTACGAGATTTTGTCTTTAAATGTTATAATGTATGTTTTATTGTTGCTGGTTTAATAATACTTGAAAGGAGGCCGTTGTTATTATGGCGCTCATGTGGTAAAGAGTTGTTTTCTGCGCTGAGAGCCGGGAGCGGGGTATTTGAGGCGACGTTATAGTACTTTTAAACTTTTTTGAACCGCTGTAAATGTATAATATAATGTAAATCATTTTTTCAAAATGGAACATAAGTAGGTACAGTCAAGTGCTGCATAATACGGTAGTGTCCTACTATTAAAAAAGTACAAATAAATTATTTCAAAGAAGGAATAGGCACAACAAAAAAGTAAAAGCAAAAATATTAATTTATCCCAAAATGGAAAACATAGACGCTTTTAAAGTTTTTGGAGGGAGTATCGCTCCGTCTTTGTCGCGCGAAGCGGACGTAGGTGGTGTTACGTCACTAGTAGGTAGTGCCGTCCGTGTCTAGCAAATCATTTTAAAACGCTTATAACTTTGCCAATTTTGTAGATGTTTCATCGTTTTTTTTGGTGTTAATTGTCTTTTTTCAAATAGTTTACAGATTCACAATAAAAAAAAAGTAGTTAACATTTAGTGTCATCTTTGTGATTTTTTATCGAGCCAATAGGGGCTCGATAAAAAATCACAAAGATGACACTAAATCGCTATTTAAAACGTGTATGTACCATGTACCTATCTTAAGATAAATAAGAACAGAATTTTAGTCTATTTTTTCTATGAAAAAAATAATACATTTGATCAGTTCAAGATCTCGCGCTTGGGTGTCAGTGACCGTCGTCTTCGAGAGCTGAGAGGGAAAGAGAGAGTGCACGTAAGAGCGCCTTAATTTACATGCATCAGCGCTTATCTCTCAAATATCATTCACAAGAATCACCACAAGATAACTAAATCGCTTAATTAGGTATCAAATCAGCATCCAATCATTTAAATTCTCGACAAAGTCCAAATCAATTTTCCCTAAACATTTTCTGAATACCATCGTAATGCACTAACATATGAAAAAGATCGCACGGCTGGAATAAAGTCGTGCCCTCCCGCTGCGTTCTGATGGCTGCTCATAAGCGTACTAATTATCTAATTAATATGAACGTTCAATTAATTCAAACATAATCCGCGTTAGCTCAATTAGCGGGGCTTGCGGTGGCTTTGACGTAAGGTTCGGTTCAGATGGAGCGATTTTATTATTGGTATTAGTTGCAAAATTAAGTCATTTGATTTGAATAAAGCTTTCATTAGGAGAATGGCAGGAAGGCTCTATATCCCACTATAATATTATAAATGCGAAAGTTTGTGCGTGTGTGTGTGTGTGTGTGTATGTTTGTTACTTCTTCACGCTGAAACGGCTGAACGGATTTGGATGAAATTTGGCAAAGAGGTAGCCTGGGACCTGGAATAACACATAGGCTACTTTTTATCCCAGCAAACGCGGGCGAAGCCGCGGGCAGAAGCTAGTTATTATTAAAAGTGAGCGCTTGTTAATATCATAAATAAATCACAGTATCATTACTGCCCGCCAACGTAATAATTGTGGCGTTAATATTAGCGTTTATGAGTCCTATTTTGGTTTAATACGCTATTATTCAAAGCTACTCCCACGCTTTTTCGCAAGTCCTAATGTCGACTAAGAGACAGGGTTTATTTATGTGCTAATAGGTGCTAAATGCAGGCCCGATAGTATAATAGGCTAGGCGAAAAAGTCACTATTAAGAGACATGCCGAAATTCGAGGTTATGTAATACCTAAGTCTATGGTCTAGTCAAATGAGCATTTCGTGCAATACAAAAGCACGGGCAATTATTTTTTTCATTCATTTTTGTGTAATCAATTTGTGATCCGATAGTTGGTGCGTGAGCAGGTAATTTTGTTCAGAGACTTTTATGTAATTCAATTAATTTGTGGTCCGACAATACGGTATTGTCCTACTATTAAAAACAGTACAAATAAATTATTTTATTTCAAAGAAGGAATAGGCACAACAAAAAAGTAAAAGCAAAAATAATAATGTATCACAAAATGGAAAACATAGACGCTTTTAAAGTTTTTGGAGGGAGTATCGCACCGTCTTTGTCGTGCAAGCGGACGTAGGTGGTGTTACGTTACTAGTAGGTAGTGCCGTCCGTGTCTAGCAAATCATTTTAAAACGCTTATAACTTTGCCAATTTTGTAGATGTTTCATCGGTTTTTTTGGTGTTAATTGTCTTTTTTTCAAACAGATTCACAATAAAAAAAAAGTAGTTAACATCCTTATTTGTGCGTCTAAACAAAGCCTTACGATTGCATTGATTTCTTAAACAGCGACATCACTAAGCGGAATTTCATGCTGTTTGAATATAAAACTATTTCTATTACATGTCAGAATATTTCTTAAATTAGCAGTATCTATGCCGTGGTGCAGTTATGTATTTAAATTAATGATTAACTGGTTTATTACCGTTTCCACGTGCTTGCTACTTTTGATTTGAATTGACTGTTTTTAAAATTAATCATTGATGACAAGGTTTATACTTATTGTAGCATATAGTCATTACTAAACAATACAATACAATTGTGTTGCTGCGGAGTTTGTTGCGCCGTTTCTTCTTCGCAGCTACAACACTAGGAAGCGGTGACGGGCGGGCGTTTTTGGGGGCTGTCTTATGTACATTGACGTTCAAAAAGTGCTAATTCGTTAGCCCACTTTGAATAAATGATTTTTGAATTTGAATTTGAATTTGAATACATATATCTAACGGCGAATGTGATAGGCTAGTGGCACAGCCGTCATCAGTAGGGTTTTCTGGTAGAGGGTTCAAGGCATAGAAGTAGATTCCCAAACCACAATCACACTTCTCACAATTACAGTTTGTGCATAAAGCTATTTAGCAATCGTTTAGCAATAATTACAATCTGAGCCGAGTGAACCAGCGATCCCGTTTTGAGGGTCGGAACCACCTTTTCATGGATTGCAAAAGCGTGAACGTTGGCGTCTCTACCCATTCAAATATGACACCGTCGCCATTCCAAACGATTCCGCTCACGTGACTCGTCCAAGTCACGACGTTCCTCGCACAATGAAATCAAAGGAGGTTTTAATTAACACGAAGTTATCATAATACTACTAATATAATAAAGCTGAAGAGTTTTTTTGTTTGTTTGAACGCGGTAATCTCTGGAACTACCAGTCGGACTCCAAAAAAATCTTTTTGTATAACTATTATAGCCAGATTCATGAGAAATTGTGTAGGCTATTTAACATCACACTATGAACCTTAGGAGCTGAGCAACAGGGTCGAAACCGGGGCACAGCTAGTGCATATTTATGTGCATCATCCAAAATTGCAATTACCGATTATAGCATAATTACCACGGTTGGCAAATAAATTAGTGATAAACAAAGATACGCCTACGTCTAATTCAGCTTACAATTTATAACAATAAACAAACAATATTACGAGCAAACGAGCCGAGCCGCTATTACAGGCAGATCACAGATATCTCAAGCCGATCTGTTATTACTTAACAATTACACGTGCCTGTACAGCAGATACATTACGCTACGTAGCGCATGCAAATTGTAGGGGAACGGATTAAGGGATAGCATGGCACGCCCACCACATACATTGCTCAGCTAACACGGGCCTGGCATCTACAGCATTATTTACGTCACTTCCCTAGAATGGAAGAGGCATCTCAAAATAGTCTACAAGAGTAGGGAATTCTTTGACTGACTGAAAACCGAAATATGTTTTTTATATTTTTTTATTTAAAAATAGGCTTGCGTTTGACCGCCATCTCGCTTGATGTTAAGCGATGATGCGGTCTACGTTGGAGCACGCTTCCTCTTAGAATGAGAGGGGATAGGCCATAGTCCACCACGCTGGCCAAGTGCGGGGTGGCAGACTTTTCACACCTTCAAAAACTTTATGGAGAACTCTCTGGCATGCAGGTTTCCTCACGATGTTTTCTTCACCGTTAAAGCAAGTGATAATTAATTTGTAATACGCATATGACTTCGAAAAGTCAGCGGTGCGTGCCTCGGGATCAAACTCGAACTTTCGCCGTGGAAGGCACATGGTTAAACCACCAGGCTATCACTGCACGGTGGGCTACTATATTTTTTAAACAGAAATATTTAACTAACACGGCTGTCATCACAATACGGTGGTGTATTAAAAATTAAAAAATTAAATAAGTACAAATAAATTATTTTATTCCAAAGAAGGAATAGGAATAATAAAAAGGTAAAAAAAAAAATAATAATTTATCACAAAATGGAAAACATAGACGCTTTTAAAGTTTTTGGAGGGAGTATCGCTCCGTCTTTGTCGCGCGAAGCGGACATAGGTGGTGTTACGTCACTTATCATGCATGCCGTCCGTGTCTAGCAAATCATTTTAAAACGTTTATAACAGTGCCAATTTCGTAGATGTTTCATCGGTTTTTTTGGTGTTAATTATCTTTTTTCAAATAGTTTACAGATTTACAATAAAAAAATATATTCAACATCCCTATTCCCTTAAACCCTAATCTCCGCATTATCTTTAGCTGTTGGTAATTAATTTGACAGCTACCTTCACACAGTGGCACGGGAAGGCTTCTTCGGACACAAATGTAACCTGAGAGGTAATCGAAGTGACGCGCCGACCACCCGGTGGTCAGATTAGTAACTCGATATCCGAATAAATGGGTTGCTTCCTAACTTTATTTAATGATTAAGTGGTTGAGATTTTAGCATCTAACTGAATAGAATTTAGTGCTTTAGGAGTATAGTAAATCTTATTTAGATTTTAAACGTTGCAAAATAGTTATTTTTCTTGGCAAAGAGTACCATATTAAAGCCCGGTTTCCACTGCGAGCGGAACGGACCCATTAAGGACTCCGTTTAACTCGCAAGAGTAAACTGCATGCTTGTTCACATGAATCCAGGACAACTAAGTAGTTGTTTATACGTATGTGGTTTCATATAGCTTAAGTCCAATACTTACCGACTATTTGTTGGAAATACAAAGTATGCAGTTTACTCTTGCGAGTTAAACGGAGTCCTTAATGGCTCCGTTCCGCTCGCAGTGGAAACCGGGCTTATAACATGAGTAATTTTCGTGCAAACGACATGAAAAGTTTTTTTCTTAACTCCGCAAGTGCTGTATGAGAGGAATGTTGAAGCTAAGAATGAAATATTCCTTTTATTTTGATCATCTAAGTATTTTTAGGAGACGGAACCCTCAATGCGCAAAGCCGGCTTGCTCTTGACCAGTTTGTTAAGATAATTTGACGGTTGTCTCTATAAAGTGACATAACTTTCTAAAGGAAAGTGTTTTATGGTTTTCGTTTGACGTTTCTATTTATGGCGCGGTCTTGTCTATGATGTTAATCTTTATGGTATGTTTTTGTTCATCAATATCTTTTAATTGATCGTTGATTAGCCTTTGGTCTTCGAATGTAAAGCCGCTGTTTGAAGTTTTAAACCCACAGATGTCACTAGGGATGATTTGTGGCCGTTCGCATATCCAATCTATCGGTTCTTTAGCCTAATAAAGATTGATCAAATATCAATCTGTAGTGGGGGAAAGAGTCGATAGATCGGATATTGTGAACGGCATTAGTCTTTAGACTAATATAATATAGATGATAGACTACGTTGATACCTGCTACCTGGATGCCACAGAGGATTTTTTAAACAAGCTGGAGCATTTGCAAAACCGTTTTGCCTTTGGTCTTCGAAAGCATGTCCACGTTTCTCACCTTCGCAAGGAACTCCAGTGGCGGCGTAAAAGGGAGCCATGGGGCGGTCCGCCCCGGCTGCCAAGCTCGCGTCCGGCTGTCACGCACTTTGACTAAGGGAATTAGGAAATCATTCGCAGCGCATCACAGGAAAAATACTTGCTCAGCCACTAGGACATTGTTTTATTTTGGGGGTGCTCAATAGAAAAACCGCACCGGGCAACCCACACTACTCTCTCTTTTTCGTTCGGAACTCTTCTTCGTTCTTAAGTACTGCTCTAAAACAATGAAGCAGTTTTGCTCCAAAATTATTTATTTTATCCGAAGAGGACGATCCACCAATGGCCACATATATCGCAAAGGTCAGCGCCAAGCCAACCATAAACTTATAAATTTTATTTTTCCTTTTAAAAGAAGCCTTGTTGTTAACATGTTAAAATTTTACTTAAATTGTTATAGTCCAGAACATTTAGCTTTAAGTGGTAGATATTCCATTATAATTTAACGTAAAATATTTTATCGCGATATAAATTGTAATTTATTACTATTTGACGCCTACAGTTTTCATAGATTGTCTATACAACATTATCTTATTTATGAATAAGAAAGTATTCATTATGCTAATGTTATATTGTGTTTTGCATGAGAATAGGCATCGATTTTGGACAGTAAGTAATATGATTTTTTATATCTATGAGGAATATTGTAATTTACAAGATTTTTAATTTACTGAATCGAAATTTCTAGCTCGTACTTATACCATCTAACTAGCTGTTCCCCGCGGTTTCACCCCGTCGCTCGGCTCCTAAACCCGGGTTATAGCGTGATGTTAAATAGCCTATACTATTTCTCAACAAACAAACAAACTCTTCAGATTTATAATACTAGTATAGATGTACAGCTGCAAAACGAAAGGGTTATGCAATTTTCAGATGCATTCCTTCTCTTCATAGCAGGCACAAAAGACACTTCTAGAAATTAGTAAGTTTTATGCACTCATCATTCGCCTAGCCTTTTCTCAACTGGATTGCGGTCGGCCTCCAGTCTAACCAGGGGGTCTACTCTGTAAGTCCGTCAACGAAGATACGGGCCCGTCCGAAACTACAATAGACATAAGATTCCGTCAAAACAAGTGTCAATTTCAATTTTTCGAACGGATAAAAACACATCGGGAGTAGGGACAACTGTCAAATCGTGCTATCAATTCATTCTTAGTTCGGGCCCCGAACTGATCTTAAGTCCGTAGGTGATACGGAGTAAGAAACGTCCGTAACTAAGGTCGAAACTACGGATTTCGTGCTTAGAGAGTAGACCCCCAGATGCGGCTAAATCAATATTTTTCCCAAGCAGTAGTTGTAGGTACATGGCAGTCCATCTTAACCAACCTAACCACGTTCTAAGGTTAGCATAGTCAAGGTTTCGGGTTTCTAACCCGAAACGACTGACAAACATATTCGCATACTATCCAGGACCGACAGTTTAACGTGCTCTCCAAGGCACGGAAGGATCTCAATGTCTAAAGAATCAACCCATCCATAGACCGTGGCCAGTGCAGCTTAACCTCGCAGCTTAGCCACGAGCCCCTTAAAGTATGTTTCTTGCACCGTGTCAGTAAAAGTTTAGTACATACCTACTTAAATGAACTCGCACACGGCCCCGCATCACGCAGCGGGGTGCGGGAGTGCGTGATCTTACGTTGTTTGCAAGTACCTATGTTTGTATAGAAATCACGCATAGTACAACACACTGAAAACGCATTCACGCGCGGGGTTGCAGATCACGCACCTACATGAGAACACGCACCCCCGCGCGTGGGTGCGGGGTAAGACGCAATTTAAGGTATGGCACACTGAGATCTGCGGGTATTCAGGGGGGGGGGGGGGTGGTGGTATTCGGGTGGTCGAAACAGGTGGTCCACGGGCAATACCCGGAGATCTGCAGTATCGTGCGTGATTTCGTGTTGACAGTTGACATCTGCCGACAACATACATAATTATGGTTGCTAGGAAGTTTGTTTTATTTTAAATCTGCCAGTATGAAGAACAAAACAATCATTGCCATCTAGTGTAATAAATTGGATACTAATGAACTGCTTTATAAAATGTCAAAAAAGTTGCTAAGACAACACTACTAGGTGGCGTATCGTTTTTTCCTCTAGGCTACCGCATGACAATACTGCACCTACGCGCGTTTGTGCGGAAAAATCTGCATGATGATGCAGATCTGCACTCCCGCACCCGCACGCGTGGCACCGTCGCCACGCACCCCGCTGCGTGATGCGGGGCAGTGTGCGAATCGCCTAACCCACTGCGATTTCCAAAGCAGTAAAATAGACCACAATTTGAAATATGGGCGGTGAACCTACATTTGAAGTTATAGTTTATTACATATATTTACATTATACACAAACGATGGTTTCTATATCCTCATTTTGGTTTGAGTACCTATCGTAATTTTGGCTTTAATTTGAAAACCGACAGTAATGATTTTTGTTTATCTTAAAACCTTAGCATTGATAGCAGTTTTTTGGTACCTACATAACAGCCATAAAAAAAAAACAAACATTCCTGTCATACTAATCCCTCATTTAACACAGCCATGTCAACACAAAACTTTTTATCGCAAGTTTTGCATACTAAAGTGGGCTAATCTGCAAGATATATTGAGTGAGAGGGTTCACACCTGCGCTTGCGCCGCGCGGAGGTCTTATTGATGGCCGTCGTACTTAAGAACACTTACAATTAATTGCGACACGATATCATCTGTATTTGGCTTGTATTATATATTTATGAGACGACAAAAATAAAGATTACGTTTGGGATATTTCGAATTCTTTCTATGTTCATTTTTGGTTTTGGAGCAACGGGTTCACTGTTGCTGAAAAAAGTACTTTCGTCGGAAGTACGCCCTCGTTACAAAGCAAACGCTATATTTTTTAGCTAAAGACTTTTATTTACTTATGAACAAAATAACTTGATACCTACTTAGTGCATAACACCGATGATTCAAGCTAAAAAAAAACCGGCCAAGTGCGAGTCGTACTCGCGCACCGACGGTTCCTTATTAGTTTTGGACGTATAAAGTGAAAAAAAGCGAACCGCAAAACTAAGTTTGTTTGTGAAAGAATTTTGAAAAAACTGTAGGTACTAGTTAGGAACATCGTTTTATTTTTGGTGTAATATTTGTGTCAATTTCTATCAACTCTAATTATTTCAGATTTTTCACTCCGCAAACTTAGGAGATAAGGGGGGGGAATGGTATTTTTTCAGAAATTTTTCATCATATGTCGAAAACTGTGAGACATAAAATTAAATGAAAATATATTTTGAAATGTGCAGATCAAACCCTTTCATATGATATGTCATTTGATCCAGTAACCCCACTTTGAAATTTTGGACCCCCACTCCGGCCCCTTATGCAATGAAAATATTTTTTTTTTTTATTTTTTTTCATTTCCTATAAAGTTGGACAAACATTCTTTATAACTGTTCCAAATTTCAAGTCGATAGCATTAGTAGTTGCTGAAATAAGCAGGTGTGACAGACAGACAGACGAAGTCGCACCATAAGGGTTCCTTTTTTACCATTTTGGAACGGAACCCTAAAAACAATGGCTCCTATAGGTATCTATATAAATTAACAAGTGAATAGAAAACTGTGTGCCCTTTTTTCAGGATAAAGCTCAAATGTATATCAGTATAAGTATTAGGTACAAATAAAAGTAATAAAATATGAATTAGGGCCGAATATTGACCAAATTCAATCGAAATTCATATTACATTAAAAAGACACTGGCAGCCGCCCTTAGAACGCTGGGCTTCAGATTGTGTATGTCGGTACAGATATGAAATTAGTTTGGTGTGATCGAATATCTCAAGAGTATTTAAATTCATTTTTTATTTGTTTTTGTACGTAATTGGGTTAAAGAGAAATCTTCGCATTAGTGACAGTGAGGTTAAGTATGGTGTGAATGATCCATTGAAGTACAGCCCGACTAATGAGTTCTCAATTCAAAGGTTTTAGTTGCTGTCGACATGATATTCTGTGGAGGCACGCGCCAGCCAGCATGCACCCGTTTTTGTTTTATTGGCTTTTTTAAAATATCAACGGCATAATCATTTTATTTCTTATTTATTTCGATTTTTGATTCCAATTCTTAATTTTTAAGATAAATTAGGCAAAGAACAATTAAAATATATTTTTATTTTTGGTTAAGCTTTTATTAGGTAATGTACCATATCAAGCCCAAAACTGCCGACGTCCTTTGGCGACTGGTATGGATTGTTAATCTTAAAATTAGGTACATAAACTAACCTCACGCTGAATAGACGTCAAAACTCATGCTTGATTCCCATTTATATTTTATCCGTATTTTATGTTGCCCCGCGACATATTGGCTATGCGATATAAAAGCCTTTCACTGCATGGTGAAGATGACTATTTATATTTTATTGCCAAATACAGAATAGAAACAAATTATACTTAAAATATTGCAATGTATCAACCACTATTAAATTTTATATCCGTCTCGATGGACCATATATATATATATTATATTCAGTTTAAAGAATTAATAATAAAATAAAGTAATATTGGTATTTTGGAACTGGTTTTTGGCTTTTCAAGATAAAGTTGTCTGGGCGATAGATATTTTTTTGTCAGCCACATTCGTATTTAACTAAAGACTTTGCTTTTAACTTATGTCAGAAGGCTATTTACTCGTCGTACCTAACAATTTAGCACTGTGACTGACAGAATGACAGTAATTGACTGAACTGAGATGAGATCTTGAATTGACTAAAAATAGTATTTTGCTACCAGTTTTGTCGTATTTCTGCACGAGAATATTTTGTTTGTGTTTTACGAGTACCTACTTAAGTTAAAGTTATGTATCAGTTCAGAATCTTTAACATTGTTTTTATAGAATTTTGTATGGCCTTCAACCTTTAATAGACAAAAATAACGAGTGTCTCAGTAAGAGTGCACTTTTTCATTTTAAAATAAAAACAAGTATTTTATGACAGAGTTGTGATATTTTTATTGTATTGTAAAGAAGACATGTCCCGATTAAGTATGGAATAAAATATCCGGCAAATGACCCCCACGGCTCCGATGACAGGCCATTACTCTTTTTATAAAATTTTCATGACGTGGCTGTATCTCACCGATGACGCGTTGGATTTCCGATTTGAGCTCAGGAATTGTTTCGGGTTTATTCGCATAAACCCGAGATTTCACAAAACCCCAAAGAATAAAATCGCACGGCGTTAAATCGCACGATCTTGGTGGTCAGTTGACATCAGAATTTCGTGAGATAATGTGTTGCGAGCGGTTTCAGCGTAACTTTCCCCATTTTTGTAATGAGTTTTCACAATTATAACGCGTTGTTCTTTCGAAAAGCGCTCCATTTTTAATTAATAATCGGAATAAACAGAGGTGACAGCTGTCAAATTTCAGAGTTGCCACTTGCATGAAAAAATAAAATATTCCAATTTTAAAAAGTGCACTGTTACTGAGACACCCTATAGTTCCGCTTCTAAACGTTTCGGCTAAGCTGTAACCAAACAAGTTTCGTATATTTTATGGATTTCTCCGGCACGATGTGATAAATCTCTCATGATTCTCATTCGCATAACGTTAGGTATTGGTCACGCTTTCCAAAATCGCTATTAAATATTTGTACAACTGTCGTAATACACGTGTGAACTTTTGTTTGTCCAATTGTAAAATCAATTACCATTGTTTCAAGAATGTCTACGCAACGGCGCTTAATCTTTCCATAGTAAAATCGTTGTGTAATTAATTATAAACTTAGGTTTACTTCACGCATAGCTGCGCACGCTTCAGACTTATGATTATGTTTATTTTCTATTCCTTATTGTGGTAATTATTTATTAAGTATATTGCATTTTATACCTATCTTGTTCCATGTGTCTTACTCTCAGATCATAGAAACAAGGAGATATGCCATCATAGCAAATTAGTACGGGAACAACTGATGCCACTTTTAGTACATTTTTCGACACAATTACGCGCATAATTAAGCGCTCCTTGTGAATAAAAAGATCTCCCACGCATTGAACATTCCGCACACTGTTAATCGTCACTCAACACTAGCACTAAACTAAAACATTGTATTTATACCATCGATCGTGTTCGGTTCGTCGCCAGCGCGTAAGTTTTTAATATGAGCAATTTGCTCAAGATCAGGCATCAAGCTCGATAGCGTCTTGGCACATCTCCTTGTTTCTATGATCTGAGGTCTTACTAATTCACTAGATCGCTTATGAAAGAGCTTCTTTTAAGTGTCTATTTGATGTCAAAGAACATAATAATGTTATGTCGTGGAATGTATGAAATTCTGATACATTTAGACTTTTGGAGATTAGGATATTGAGTTTGGTATAAGCAGCTGATCTTGCTTCCAACACGGAAAAAACATTCGCATTGGTATTTCACGGTAAATATACTGCGATGTACTTTACTGAAGTATTCCCACTGGCCATAACATTCGAACACAAAGCATGCGCGTTCATCACGAGCCAAATAAAACAAAACCTGCGCCGCCATGCAAAACTATAGAGTTGTCAGCCAGACCGTACCGTCGCGAAATTTGAATAACAACACACCAACATAACTCTAACACCCAGTCGATTGATAAACTGCCTTATTGTTGACACATAAGGTCCATAATGAACGCATTATTATGTCTGTGTTCATACAATGGCATGTTCATGAACTAAAACATGGATTTTTTGGTGTATTCAATTTTGGACTTTAAGATGTAGTTTTTAAAGTCAAATGTTACTCGCCAGCAATAGCATGTGCATGAAATTGTGTATATGTATACCTATACTATCGTAGTAGGTCCACATGGGTTATAAAAAAATTGACATTTCGACCGAGGACCATATATTACTGGGACGATGTCCGTCAGTACAGACAAAGCCCGCCCATCTTCGAAAGGCATTCCGAAACAAACTTAACCTCCTGTCTGACCTCCCATGAGTCCCATGGGGACATGGGAAATGACTGAAAACCATTTTATATCCGCCAGTCACCCTACAAGTTACGACAGGGTCTCATTTTATTTATAATAGCAAGGACATCTCCTATCATAGTGTTTTCTTGAGTCTGTAACATTCTATGAATTGGAAAAAGAACTAGCCGTGCTTACATAAAAAGCTATAATAAGTAGAGTCTTGAGTAGAGTCAACGAAAGCTGATCTTGGAAAGGCGCGTCAAATTCAAAAATTATGAACGTAATCACACCAAAACCAGCAAGGTGGAGTTTGACAGCTAGTTTGTTGATGCAAATTCAAGTAACAAATTGATAAAGTAATCACGTTTTCCTTGGCGCGGACCTATTAACATTTTTGGAAGGGCGGGCGTTTTTGGGGGCTGTCTTATGTATATTTTGACGTTCAAAAAGTGCTAATTGACTTTAGCCCAGTTTGAATAAATGACTTTTGAATTTGAATTTGGCATTTGACGCTTTTCCATAGTCAGCTTTAGTTGGCCAGACTCTAAGCCCTAGGCCTTAATTATTTTCTTTATGTAATGATTAAATGAAGTTTGACGAAGATCAAACTGGCGACCGAAGTCCCAAACTTGTTTATTCCGCCATTATTTTTAAAATACTCTTATAATCTAACAATACAGGGTGCTAATCAGTAATCTTCCAGCTAATTCCTTCAACTAAACTGGTGCTAGGTGAGGTGTCTCGTGTAAAGTGCAACAATGGTTCTGTTCTCCTAGTAGGTACTTTTTTATTTTAAGGAAGAGGAGAGGGGAAAACCTATCTTTATCGCAACTCGAGTTACGCTAGGGACGATACGTCGGGTCAGGTTAGGAAGAGGGTTACGTTTGGAACAAATATTATCATTTCTTTCTAGTTCGTAACCTAACCCGCAACCGGGTTAGGATTTTCGGGTCAGGTTTGGAATAAACCTTCGAAATCACGACCTCTCAATGCTTTAACACTAATACTGCTTAACATGCAATCCATCATTTACACCTTCGTCTAAACACCATACATCATGGCATCATTATCCGATACGTTTGCGTCAACAGAATGGCATTAACGTAACGTTAGACCGGCGCAGGCGCAACACTTATACCTAGGGTTGCCAACTTTTATTAGAAGAAATAGAGTATATTTGACTTCAAAGGAGGTAAATAAATAGTACGGACTTCCAAAAAAGAGTACACTATAATTTATTTTATATTTTTAAAATTTTTGTGCTTTTCGCAGCACAACAATTTTTCATGGTTTTTAAAAGAATTGTGTGACTCATTCTAACTCTAAAATTATATAGATCAAGAGCTCATTTTTAATCAATTTCAATGAAGCTCTGTTTCTCTCTTGGCTTGCGGAATCAGGTATACCAACATATTAACAGTAAATACTTAGATGACTTTTTTGGTGATGGTAATAGGTTTGCATAATATTACATAACTGATACTAGTATAGTAAACGTGTAAAAAAGAGTATTTTAGCGTACTCTATTAGTGTTAAAGATTATAGAGTACACCTACATGATATAGAGTACAATACTCTATTTTAGAGTACGGTTGGCAACCCTACTTATACCGGTTCATGTTCAATTAGTTCCGAATTTAACGGAAATCACGTGCTCTACCCGGTAGAATATACGTCAAAATACTGAGAAAGGAATTCTTCCTGCATGACCACGATAGAAACGGGTTTTTTCCACAGAAGAATAGACAAAGTGACAGTTTGACAGGGGGGTCGTAGGGGTCATGAAAATGTGCGAAACACGGTAATTCACGGTATAGCACGTCGGCATTAATCGGTATGACCTTCCCCAAAGTCTGCGGCTGCGGTATGACCCCCCCCAAAGTCATCAGCTGTGACCACGCCTGCTCTCTGTGGGAGGGAGTGAGCCGTAGTCCACCACGCGGACCCAGTGCGAGTTGGTGGACGTCACGTGTCTCCGAATTTTTGGTTCTAGAACATGCTGCTTTGTGTTCTCCTTTACCTTTTTTAGGGCAGTAGTGACATTCAAATTGCGCAAAGTGTATACCTGCTGTGATTCGAATCCACGACTTACTGGTTAGTCGGGGCAGCTACCATTGGGCCATCAGTACTCACTGAGCCACTACTCCTCTTGATCTTATGTGATGCTAATTAACAGGGCCAACTTTACCCATCATATTTTCGTTTATAACACTAAATTATGTTCATAGGTCGTTACACCTCACGATTCCACGTCGTGGCTCGTCCCATATGTTTCCAAAGCTCAGTTTAACTTTCGAATTCGGCTCGATAACGGTCGGTGCGCGCGCGCCGTTTTTGTTTGCCGACCGTCGAACAAGTGCGTGTTGTTAAACATAACTGTCATGGCGCGAGGCGTGAAAATGACAGTTAACTTGTGGTTTGGTTACGTTATTGGTTTAGTGTAAAACAAAGAACTGATTAAAATGTACCTATGTACATTAAGATGTGGACATAGAGTTACTAAGCAGTGATAGCCTAGTGGTTTAACCATGTGCCTCCCACGGCGAATGGTTCGAGTTCGTTTCCGAGGCACGCACCGCTGACTTTTCGAAGTCATGTGCGTATTAGAAATTAATTATCACTTGCTTAAACGGTGAAGGAGAACATCGTCAGGAAACCGGCATGTCCTAGAACCAAAAATTCGATGACATGTGACGTCCACCAACCCGCACTGAGCCCGCGTGGTGGACTACGGCCCACTCTCTCTCACAGAGAGGAGGCCTGTGTCCCAGCAGTGGGAACGTTATAGGCCGATTATGCTATGCTTATGCTATGCTATGCTATGCTATGCTATGCTATGCTATGCTATGCTATGCTATGCATGCTATGCTATAGCGTTACTGACCATGTTATGAGTGTTTTCTGTAATATTTACATATTTTTCGAAGGGAGAGAACTACCATTGTCCTTTACTTTATGCTATAAGTAGGTACTAGACTTTTGCCCGCAACTCCGTCCGCGTGAACTACAATGAGATGAGCAGTTTAAATGACGTCCGTGTCCGTAGTACCTATAGGGTGACTAGTACTACCAAAAGGTCGAGCTATATCTTTGGTTTATCCCAGCGGAATTACCTAGATGAATCGTGGCTTAGATTTGAAGTTGGACCCTAAGCTATCGAACTGTGAAAACCACATCAAAATACCTTCAGTGTACTTTTTGCGTGTACAAACAGGTAAACAGACAAAAATTAAAAAATCTTCAATGTCACAGACACGGCTTTTTAACCATTTTATACCTAAAATAGTACCTATAGATATAGTTATTCTTATTTACCAGAATTGGCCTTCTGCTTAACATTGAATAAACTTTCAATATACGGAGGTTAATGCAAAACTTGAATGCTCTGGAATTGTTTTGCTCAGTAATCGAAGCAGTAATGTGGACTAGGTTCAGAGATCATAAACGTAAAAGGCTACCACAGCCACATCGGAATAAAACCGCTCGTGACTACTGCGCCTGCGCCGGCAGCGGTCATAGTCATACGCTTGATAGTTTAAACTTTATAGTTCAATACTTAAAGACTTTTTGGGGAATGGAGGAACGAGGTGGAATGTCCCTCCATTGAAAAGGGAGGATCCTCCTACCAGACCGGGTGTTATGGTCTGGCGGGCCACTGCCCCCCGACAGTTGATGTCGGGCAAATCGGTGTGAAAACTCTGCTAGCGCGATGTAGGATTCAGCCAATAGTCGTCATGTAGTGACATTCACTGTTAGCTGTCTAGCTGTGTTGGTAGTCTTCGCTGTTGTCGGCAGATGTCGCTACAACTTTATTACGAGCACTTATCTATACTATACACACAGTGTCTTGACTTGAAATTAATGGCAAAATTGAGCAGTTCGTAACAGATCCCGTTTCAGTCCGATCCTGAAATTAAGTCAAGTAAAAAGGCGTACTTCGATGCCTGTAATACGTTCTACAATAAACTATACAAAAGAGAATTATGTAGTTCCTTAAACACGGTTAGCTTAAATCTTTTAAAATTAAAATCATGAGCTTTGCCTATTCGAAACGACTACTGTAACAACTATGTTATAAAACTTGCGCTGGCGCAGTCGTAGATGTGTCGATAGCAAGCGCAGTCGATATCGCTAAACTAAAAATCGAAGTACAGCAGTTACACTCTATTATTTTCCCAAAAAATATTTAGTTTCCAAAAATGTATATTAGGATAATACCATACCATAGCATCGGTGTATTGGTGATGGCAAGGCCAAGGACGATGGAAGAATAGAAGGAGCCCATTCAGTATCGATACTAGTTCCATTATCTGGACCAACCTTGAAATCACGAAATAAAATCTAAGGTTCCACACAAAACTATCTATATAAATCACTCGACAACGTATGAAACAGCTGATGTATTCGTTACTTCTAGGTTTGTCTTGTACAAAGGATAGAGAATAATTCTTATATTTCGTGGTCCCGTAGAACAGTTAAGCGAACTAGTATCCAATACCTTCTTCAATACATCCCTCTATAAGTAGCACAACGGTGGAGTGTACAAGAAGTATGAAGTCGCTTGAAATCAGCTGTCATACTAACATTGGTCTAGTCTTCAAAATTTTGTGAATTATAGGCTGTTAAGGTGTACCGTACGACCCAAATTGACACCCGATCTGTAGAGCCGATCTAAATCAAATTCCACCAGATTGGCACGTTAGGTAATATTAGCCCAACTTACCTATTCACGTGCCAATCTGTTGAGACTCGTCCGGATCGTGTCTACAGATGGAGTGTCAAGTCAGGTCGTTCGTACGCACTTTTAGGCTTGAAACTGCGTTAAGCGGGCGTCCGCGACGGGCACCCGTCGCGTGTCTACGCGCGTGGAAACGCGGATGGGCTCTGTGGGATCCCGACGGTCCCCATCGCTGGTACCAGTCGCGGAGACCGAATTATTTTATTTACGCAGTGTCGCTAGTTCAATACATATATCCTGGAACAAGCCCGTGCCCCGTGCGGCGTGCATGCACCGCTGGCGGGCTCCGCGACGGACGCCCGCGCCGGCCCCCGCGACGGAGTACTTTTGTATGGGACCGCGCCCGCACCCGCGTAACGCAGTTTCAAGCCTAGGCTACGTGTTCTATCCACCTGCATGTTTTTGAGTTATTATTCGCATGTTACCTCCTCGGTCAAATGGACCTTCTCAGTTTCCTCAGTAGCTGGCGAAACGGCGAGATCTATCGATAAGAGGCAGCTCGTCGATCGTGTAACAGATATATGTCGGGCTCTTATCTACGCCACTGCTCCACTGAAATGTTACTGCATCGGCTATTTATGGGGTAGTTACGATTCTAACCTCAGATCATAGAAACAAGAAGATATGCCATCATAGCAAATTAGTATGGGAACAACTGTCGCCACTTTAAGAACATTTTTCGACACAATTACAAGCGCTCCTTGTGAATATAGAGATCTCCCACACATAAAAAAATCCGCACAACCTCAATCTAAGGGGCCGTCCGTTAATCACGTGAGGCTCGAAAAATTGTTGTATTTCAAGATAATATTCTGAAAAAAATTAAGATAATTTGTACCAAAAAAATACACGTGATCTTGGGTAGGGGTTGGGGGGGGAGGGGTTAGTTCAAAACCTCACCACGTATCACCATGGGGGAGGGGGGTGCGGGTCAAAAAGTTGCTAAAAAAACATCACGTGATTAATGGACGACCCCTTTTTTTTTTTTTTTTTGAGGATGGGCAATCATCAAATGACCCCTCCCGCTCTGGGCGGAGCGGAAGGGAGTGTCAGACTCTTACTGACTAAAACCCACCTATGTTCCTTCCTTAGCCCTTTTGTCCGGGTCAGCGGTATCCCTTCCGGACAATCCCGCTTTCCCGGCAGGAATGGACGTCCCCTAACACTGTTTAATTGTCACTCAACACTAGCGCTAAACTAAAACACTGTATTTATATCATCGATCGTGATCGGTTCGTCGCCACTCGCCAGCGTATACGTTTTTATTACGATCACTGTGATCAAACTAAATCTTCAAGCTCAATAGCGCCTTGGCACATCTCCCTTGTTTCTATGATCTGAGATGCTAACTTAGAATGGAAATGAAACAACGGGATAGGCATAAATCTTGGATTTTACTAAGGAGGTAATTGACGGACAATAAAAGTTAGAATAATCATTAATCGGGTCTGTCGAACATGAGTTCCTGGATTCCTAACATATGTGAGGGATTCCGGTTTTTTTTTATGTTAGAAGATAAAATATCTTGGTTTATTGGACAAGGGTTGTTTTAAACTCGTAGCCCTAATATAAATCAGTTTTAAGACTACTGTTACTGAATGTAAGCATCCTTATACCTAATAGAAGAGTATGTATATTCAGAGGTCCACCATACCCAATAGAGTGCCAATACTTTAGAGTCCTTTGGAATCCTTTCTCAATGTAATGAATGAGATACTTACCAAGAAAAATAAATAAAATAGCTTTCCGCAATTTTAGGAAAACTATAGCTTGTACCATCGCTGCAATTAGTCTACTTCTAAATAGCCATAATCCTTGGCGCGACATGGGATCTAATACCGTCATCAACGAATTTTATGAGGACAAAGCATGGCCCAAGAAGCAATGCCATGACGATTGCGTTAACTAAGCCGCAAAATGTATAACCATGCATCATACAGCAGGTTTAATGGTTTAACACTTTCGACCCTGGTCGTAATAAAGCCGTGACTGACGCGGAAATGACCAAAACCGACAGATTAATTTTATTATAACATTTATCACTAATAGGCTGTTTACAGTCATGGCCGTGCCTTTATTGAAGTGTTCCGATTAGCGGCGCGTTTGTGCTGCGTGTGCGTGAGTGCATGAGTGCAGTGATAGCCTAGTGGATTAACCATGTGCCTCCCACGGCGAATGGTCCGAGTTCGATCCCGAGGCACGCACCGCTGACTTTTCGAAGTCATGTGCGTATTAGAAATTAATTATCACTTGCTTTAACGGTGAACGAAAACATCGTGAGGAAACCGGCATGTCCTAGAACCAAAAATTCTAAGACATGTGACGTCCACCAACCCGCACTGGGCCCGCGTGGTGGACTACGGCCCACTCCCTCTCACAGAGAGGAGGCCTGTGTCCCAGCAGTGGGAACATTATAGGCCGATTATGCTATGCTATGCTATGCTATGCTTGTGCTGCGTAGAGGACTGTGACTGTGTGTTGTTTTAACCGGTTGTTGTATGTTTATTGTTAAGATTAAATTGATGAATGAAGATAGAAGAAACAGTATTAAAATAATCAATAGGTGTGAACTCATTAGTAATTGAACTAAAAACTATAAAAATCTTTTGTGCTTACGTTACTATATTTGTACAACAATACGGGATGCTCGTAAATTCAAACTTTTCATAAGTTTTTGCTAATTTCACAAATGGGGATATTTATTTATTTTAGATACCTAGGTATTACGTAAGAAAATTGCAGAATCAATCTCAGAAAAATGGCCTCCACTACTAGATATGTGTGCGCCGGCGCACTTAGTGCACTCTGGGGCAATCAGCCTAAAAACCTTGCTGACATATTGAATTATTATTACATAATTCATTCTGGAAAGATCAGCTCAGAACTCTGGAAAGAACTGTCGCTGACCATACTGATACGAGATTGTATATCTTAGAAACGTCCTGAAATTATCTCTACGCTACAATACTTCAATTAAGGATGGACACAATCATATATCCACATACTGGCACTTGCAATCAGCATTAGCCCATTCATTCTACCAACTCCATCAGCGAGCGTTAAACCGACACGCACTACTTGAATTAATTCAAGCTGAATGGTCCATAATGTAGCATCCAAATCTTAGATCATAGAAACAAAGAGATATACACCTCATAGCAATTAGTACGGGAACAACTGATGCCACTTTTAGTAATTTTTTTGACACAATTACAAGCGCTCCTTGTGAATATAAAGATCTCCCACACATAAAAAATTCGCACACCCTCAAGCCGCGTTTCCACTAGGCAACAATTGACGCGCAACATGTTGCACAACAAGTTGCTCAACATGTTGAAAGTCAGCACGGAACTTTTTTTGAACAACGTTGTCTGTCTACGCATCTACTACTTTACGTCAGTCGTCGCCAACATGTCGCCAGAGGAACTTGCGTTGATTTCAGCGGCAGTGGTTATAATTTTATAGTCTCTGTGAGCAGTATCCCATAAACATTCATAGTTTTGGTACAGTTCGATTAATTTGAGCACTCGTTCGTTACACCACACACTACGGACATTGTTGCGCGTCACGTCTCCACTCGACAACAAATTGATGTTCAACTAACGCTGCTCTAAATAAACAACACGCCGCGCGTCATGTTGCGCGCCAGCTGACAACGTCGTCGCGCGCTGTTGTGCAGCGTTGCCGTACATGTTGAGCGTCACGTGTCGCGCGCCAAATGTTGCCTAGTGGAAACGCAGCTAAACTAAACTAAAACACTGTATTTATATCATCGATCGTGTTCGGTTCGTCGCCAGCGTGTACATACGTCCTACTTCCTACTAATATTATAAACGTGAAAGTTTGTGAGGATGTACCTAAAGATGTATGGATAGATAGATAGCTGTATGGATGAATGTATGGATGTTTGTTACTCTTTCACGCAAAAACTACTGAACGGATTTTGATGAAACTTTACAGTAGTATAGCTTATACATCAGTATAACACATAGGCTACTTTTTATCCCAAAAACGCGGGCGAATTCGCGGGCGGAAGCTAGTTTTTAATACGTACAATGTGGTCAAGCTAAAGCGTCAAGCTCAATAGCGCCTTGGCACATCTCCCTTGTTTCTGTGATCTGAGATCCACGTCGTCTGTGCCGTTCGCTACAACTGTTCTGCGCTCCGTTTATTATTAGCATTTCAATGAGTGCAGCGGTATTGTGTGAAGTGTTCGCACGTTAGCGTTAGCCACGGTGCATCACTCACGTATGTTATAATTGTGGGGTGATGATACAATACATAAGCATACATAACATACATACATCAGGCTCTTCGTTCCTGTTGTGCCCAAATAGGGGTCAGAGAGTCGCCTTAGGGACGAACTCAAACTGAGAAGACACCAGTTGTTGGCAGTTCCTGATGCTCGTACAATGTCGCACGCTAACTCGCCCCTAATTAGTGTGCTTGCTCTTCTGGCATCAACACCAGAGTGTGACTTGTTTGCCGCGAGATGGATAGACGTATGTCGTGAACGTTTAAGGTTTTGTGAGAAGATGGACGCAAGATGAAAACAAGCAAGTACTTATAAACTCCTTAATATTATTTGAAGGTATTTTTTTTTTATTTCGACTTTACTGTGCAGCGCCATAGGTTAGTCCTGTTATGTTGTGCATTGTATTTTGTAAATAAATAAATAAAAATAACATCATGCATGACTGCATGTGTTCCTCAAAGATTGGCAGAGGTATAAACTCAGTATACTCACATTTCGCCGACACAAATCAACTAAATGTCAGTTAGCTCATAGCCGTAACAAATACATCTCTGGCTTGGACTACACCATCGATAAAACCGTACCATTTTCCTAAGATACTTAGTATATCTCAAGTAAATCTATGTATAAGATCATAAGATGAGCGCACATGGCGAGCTCGGAGCCACACAATTATGTGCGCTTGCGCATCGCGCCCCCGAGGGTAGGCGCAGTTGATAGGCTACATCGTCGGCACGCAAATTCTGTACATTTCCACAAATTACGTTAAATGACACGTTTGTCGAAGACGGTATTTCCTTGTTGAAACTAGATTTAGAGGTTAGTTAGAGGTTTAAAGTATAAATACGGTATTTAATGACGGGTTAACTATATAGTTTAGCTAAATAAACTATATTAAAGGTGCTCGGATTCTAGGAAGACGGCATTGGACAGCCGTCTACTGTGCACTGTTTAATAGCATCAGCGCAGTAGGTAATTAGCAGGGTTATAGCCAGTATCTGTACCTACCTACATGGAAGATATTCCAGAAAAAACAATTGGGATAGGGTACTGGGACGTAACCTACTACCCAAAAAGTTTTATTTTTATTTTTGTATGTTTATCTGTTTGTCTGTTTGTGCGCGCATCACGCAAAAGTACTGAACAGATTTTGACGTGGTTTTCACATTTCGATAGCTTGGGGGCCAACTTAAAATCACGTTTGATCTAATTCCGGTGAGATAAACCAGAGATACAGCTTGGTAGTACTAGCCACTCTACACCACGGAGGTCATTTAAACTGGTCATTTCATTGTAGTCCACGCGGACGGAATCGCAGGCAAAGGTCTAGTAATGGAATATGAGGAATTTGCTATAGATTTAAATCAATAATATCGTCTTCATTAAATTAATAATGCAGGTACTGAGTTGTGCGATTTTGGTAATGGTAACCTATACATTATAATATTCATAAGGCTTATAAACACAGGCATCTATAGCCATTTAAAAATATATTGAGTACCTATACAATTTTTATGCGGACGAAGCCGCGGACTGGAACTAGTCTGTTAAACGTTAATTTCTAAGTATATATCCGTTGACTGTGGTCGCTTACTTACTTTCTTATTAATATTAACTTAAACGTACTTATGCAAATATTAACGCAATTACTTTACCTATTACTGCTAACCAGATGGCGCCACTCGTTCGAGGTACACTCGGTTATCAATTAATATGGTAATTGTGGTCCGCTAAGAAAGCAGTGATATAGTATAATTTTATTAATGGTGACCACGCCTCGCGTCTCTGAACTTTATTTACGATGCTGGTCGGTTACGTATGTATGAATTTACAAGTAAATGTATTTATTTATATCATGAAAGCCAATGAGAACTGGCAATTAAGAGTTTTGAACTGAGAAAAACCGGACAAGTGCGAGTATGACCCGCGCCCTAAGGGTTCCGAAATATGCAATAGCGCCATCTATGCCGCTATTACATCATATTAGAGATATAATGTCCTGATCATAGATGGCGCTACTGCATACTTCTAGTGGCGCCATCTATGAATAGATGGCTCCACTCATGCTCATGACAGACGGACAACAAAGTGATTCTATAAGGGTTCCGTTTTTCCTCTTGAGGTACGGACCCCTAAAAATGATACAGAATTAAAAAGTTGAACCAAACAGCAGCACAGAATGCTACAGAAGAATGACTCCACAAAGACAGTTATAGAAATAGCATAGCATAGCATATTCATATTCATATTCTTTATTGTACACACAAATATTAAATACAACTTTTATATGGAGATTTTATGTACAGAGGCGAGCTTAACTCAACATTGAGTTTTCTTACAGCAAACCTTAGAGTGATAGAGAGATTTGAGAGCATGAGAATAGAGATAAGTGCACAATAGGCTATAATATACTAATTATAAACATACATACTTACTTATATAAACTAAACAAATATGTGCAAATTGCACCGTACATAAACATAATACATAAACATATATATCTATATAAAATAAAATAATACATACATTTATAGATCATGGTAATAGGAAATGTTCTTTAATTCTTCTCTTGAAAACATCTAAAGAGGGGCTATCACGTATGGAGTGTGGCAGTGAATTCCAAAGGCGAACTGCACGAATAGTGAAAGAGCATAAGCATAATCGGCCTATAATGTTCCCACTGCTGGGACACAGGCCTCCTCTGTGAGAGGGAGTGGGCCGTAGTCCACCACGCGGGCCCAGTGCGGGTTGGTGGACGTCACATGTCTTCGAATTTTTGGTTCTAGGACATGCCGGTTTCCTCACGATGTTTTCCTTCACCGTTAAAGCAAGTGATAATTAATTTCTAATACGCACATGACTTCGAAAAGTCAGCGGTGCGTGCCTCGGGATCGAACTCGAACCATTCGCCGTGGGAGGCACATGGTTAATCCACTAGGCTATCACTGCACTGAAATAGCGAATCTTGCTAAAACACATATAAAGTGTAATACAACGTGTACTATGGGACCAACCCGGAAATTGCGAACAAAAAAACCAGATGTTCCTTACGTTTGTGTTCACATAAATCAAGAAAATGTAGGGAACAACTAATTTTTTTTCGCGGTTTGTTCCCGTAGTAAAAGTCGTTCATAATTATTAGTACAATTTCGGCTTTTGCATAAACTAAAAATAACATTGTATACAATATATACCTACTTACTATGTAACAACAAAAAGAAATTGGAATGCGTCCGATCTCATTCTAAGCCTTATTACTCTACTCTATTACTTAATTGAATTATTAACTAAAGTTAACTTCCGGTGTATTTGAAACTTCTCATATTACTGTACATGACTGTACAGTATTGTACCCGACTGTACCATTCTTCTGCCCAAAAGGGTATTATTATGTAATTGGGCACCAAATTGCGGGTTCGGTTCCCGAGCTATTAACTCGCTAATGGTATTAACACTTATTACTGAGGTATGCGGGAACCATTGTTAATATTGTGGTACTAATGGTACTTCGTGTGGGGTTCGTTACCATAGATTCTAGGGTATTTTTTCTTAACTGCCAAGCTATCTCTTGATATGGGAAGAGATATGAAGCTAACAAGTAGGTATTTTTTTTTTTTTTTCGCTGAGAAATGCTACTTACGCATCCCCGCTCGTAGGGGACGAGACGGGGTATGTGGGACTCCTGTCCAAACGACAGTATACCCACTAAAAACTCAGCGGTGTTCCCGCATCGCCGTGATGGGAGGGTCATGGGGAACCGGCACAGCCTTGACGTCCACAACCCTCCCGGCGCATGCCCGCCTAGCTGGCGGGCCCCGCATGCCCCCCAGACTGGGGGGCTATGGGAGTGGCCGGGAACACCTGGCCACCCCCGTCCGGCACTAGTGGAGGCCTGTGCAATACAGGCAAGGGCGCCCCCGCACCCGTTGCCTGCTGGCTTCCACCTGGGAGGAGTCGGAGATGCCTGTCAAACTGACGTCTTCTCCGACCCCCCCTCCTCCTTCGGAGCAGCGCCGCGTAAGGATCGTCCTCACGCGTGCGCTCCGCCGCCTCCTTCTGCGACATGACGTGCTCGCAGAAGGCGGCGACTGCCGCCCAGGACCTCTCGTCCCTCACCATGGCGTTAACCACGCCGGGGAGCGAGAGGTCCAGACCGACCACCGCGATGAGACTGCGGCGCGGCCCCGACCACGACGGGCACACCTCGAGGGTGTACTGCGCCGTGTCCTCCGCCGCGCCACAGTCGTGGCACGACGGCGTCTCCTCCCGTCTGATTCGGTGCAGGTACGATCCGAAACAGCCGTGTCCGGACAGCACCTGCACTAGACGGAAGGAGAGGAAACCGTGCGACCGATCGAGCCAGTCTCGCAAGACTGGCCCAATCGCGTCCAGGGTTCGGCGGCCGAAGGCTGCGGTGGCGAGGTCCCTCGTCCAATGGACGACGATGGCGTCCCTCGCCTCCCGCCGCACGGCCTCCCGCTCTTCCGGGGCTGGGCGTTCTCCTCTCGCCCTTCGCCCCGCCGTCCATTCATACACTCTGGCGAGCACCCACGCCTCGAGTTCCCAAGGAGGGGTGCTGGCCAGAGTGCATGCCGCCGCGAAGCCTACTGTGCGGTAGGCCCGCGCCACCCGCTGGGCTATGGCCCTTTGAGGTGCCCGCAAGGCGGTGGCGTTCTCCCTCCTCTGGAGGGAGTCCTCCCAGATAGGGGCCCCGTAAAGGGCCATACTCCTCAGGATGCCGGCGTAGAGCTGCCGGCATCGTGCGCTGGGCCCCCCCGAGTTGGGGAGCAGCCAGGACATGTCCAGCCGACCTAGCATGGTTTTGTCTACAGAAGAATAGACAAAGTGACAGATTGTAGAAAGATTTCTACCGTTTTATGCATGCAATGAAGAGAAGAAATGTCTCTATTCTTGAGTTGACAAAATTCCGATAAACCAAGCACACCGCGTGCTCGGGTAGAAGAGATAACGATTTGATAGAAAGAACTTTGTCTATTCTTTGTAACTCTGTCTAATGCAACTATGAATCATGGTTGATGGTTTTGATGGAGCGTCTAATGGACGCCTTAGGCCGCGGCCGCACCGGTACGCGCAACGCGAAGCGACGGCGATTTCCTGAACAAATAAATTTCGCTTGTCGTTTTTGTAGTCCTACCCTTCATACTCGAAATATTTTATGAGCCACTTCTATCGGTGGTAAAGATGCCATAGAAACGAAAAAAAAATATCCGAGTATTTTTTTTTTTAATAAATAAGTAAATTATATTATTTTAAATAAATGTTATTTGACACATAAAAATACTATTTCCGACATCCAATAAGCTAGTTTCTAATATAAATAGTAAGTTACGTAAAAACTAGCGTAATGGATGTTTAAAAATGATATTTTTTGTGTGTCAAATAATTTTAAATTAATTTACTTATTTAAAAAATAATATACTCAGTTATTTTTTTTTTTCATTTGTATAGCATCTCTACCACCTACAGATGTACCTCTTAAAATATTTCGAGTATGAAGGGTAAGACCTTATACCGGTGTGGCAGCGGCCTTAAAGAGAACGCTAAGCGAAAACAGTAATAGAGTAGGCGGGTAAATAATCTTATTTCTTCGGGTAAAACTGCGGAGCGAACCAGGTTGCTAGCCAGAGCTTTATACATAGACATACAGCTAGACCCCATACATCGTAAAGTAGCGTCGTAATATACGAGTTACGACGCGGTTCAGTCCGCGAGTGACGTGTGATATGTGATCACATATGACAAGTTAACTGGGCCACGTCTAGGGTTGGCTCCATAGAAAAAAGTAATAAATCAATAGAAATCTCATCTACTACATTTTATTCCCAGACGCGTGTCGCCGGTTCGCAATCAATGTGAAAGCATCCAGTGCAATACAAAATTTAATTTAATTCCGTTCACATAGGTAAAAGCGCGCTCTCGATGAGTGGTGTCGTGTAAGACACCATCAGCCTTATATAATGAAAGAAAGAAAAGAAAGAAATTATTTATTGTCCAAATCAAATAATACAATAATTGGTTACATAAAAGTATTACTTACTGCTAAGATACAATTTCAATTGTTGCCGATGAGCCCCAAACTAGACAGTTAGTCTGTATCTTGGGGCTCAGAGTGTGATTATCCAGAGTAGAAGTGTTTGGGATGCGACATTAAGGATTGTGTGAGTTAGAGTGTGTAATGTATGAGTGTGGTGTGTTGTATGTCGTGTATGTGTTGGGTGTGTAATAGACCGTGTTTTTTCATGAGAAATATATATTTGCTTAAATGTGCGCTTTTAAATTAATTCTTCCGAGTCTTTGTACCCGATTCTTCGTAACAATATCTTTAATCTTTTTTTACAGCTAAAAATGGAGGTATTTTTAATGTCACTTATTTTACAAACTTTATTGTACGTGTTGATGAGTGAGTAGGCTGGAGAACGTCTAGCTAGCATTGAAGTGTAGTCAGGTGTGGGGATCATGTAAACTCATGCCTTTACGACTTCTATTTGACTTATTATTTAAATCTCTGTGGTTGGCACACTATTGTGTGATGTGAGAGAAATAAAATCTGTACTCTATTACAGTATTAGTCTCCGATAGGTGTCACCAACGCTCATAAAAGGCGTAGGTACTCAAAGAGATTCCAAATTCCGACTGATGATGGTAAGACGCGGTAGTTCAGTTGGTTAGAAGTTAGAACGACGCCACGGTGCGGCAGAGGTCGCGATGGTGGTCGACCACATTGTGGCCCGCGGGCCAGGGGTTGAGCAGCCCCGCTCTATCTAGATCAATAGTTTTAAACAAATAAGGGCCGATTTCACTATCGTCAGATAACCAAAACCTGTCAAATCTCAATTTTATCCCTTGGATAAAATGTGTCAACTTGATGGTGAAATTGACCATAAATATAATAGACCTTCAAATTTTTTCGTTTTATTGTCCCCTTATGGTGTAAATGTCATCTCTACAAAAAGGGTACCAGGCAATTTACCCGTCGGTAATGAGGGTCAACAATGCAGGACTAATTTCTTTAAAATTATAGGGTTACATTATTCACAGCTTCACCAAAACTTTAATAATATTCTCTCTGTTGTTTATACTTTGAAATATTTCCACAAAACTGGAAGAATATCATTTGTCACAGCCATTATACATAATTATATGTCCCTAGACTAGCAGTTCCGAACAAAAATCATGCCCCACATGCGGGTACTTGTCTGTTGCTCACCGCATCAAACGTCAAAGTGAATGTGAGGCAAGTGTTGTGCCCGCACAACACTTGAGTGTGACATGTATAATGTTCAGAACTGCTTGTCTAGACATATAGGTCAATGGTCACAGCTAAAATGCCCCCGAAAATTACCAGCCAGCGTATGTCCACAGAATGTTTTATACAGCAATTTCCAGTGAATTGTTTCAAGAAAGGTCCAATTTAATAATGGTAGGTAACTAATAGTGTAACCGGGCCCCTGACAGGGGCCTTATTGTTCCTCTGAATTAGAAAAAAAAAACATAATCGAAGCCCGTAAAACCATACCAGGATTTGCCCCCAGACCTTAATTATACCCTATCTCCTCATAATGAAATATTAATGTGTTGAGTGCGCACGCGTCGCGCCAGTGCAATGCGCCCGCGCCCGGCCCCGTGTGACGTGTCGTTAGAAAGCGCCAATTACTTTGATATACTGGAGTATAGTGATTTGTCGTATGGACCCGATCAGACAGGTGACATGAGCACTAAGCCGCGCCGTAACTAGGGCGGTGCCAGCGGTCCCCTGCAGGGGCTCAGATGTGATCAGATCAGACTACCTACCATACATTACCAAGTTTTTTAAAAACAACTGACGCGGGCGGTATTCGAATCCGTGACCTCTGCGAAACCGTGGCCACTGAGCTACCGAGAAGCATAACATGGCTTTGACATGTTTCAAATTCGCAAAAATAAACATTTATAGGTAATCAATGATCGGTGTAATAGTAGATTGATTTTACGTACTTGCATCATGAATAGTCATCGAAATCATAATATGGATAAGCCTTTTTTCCGGGATTTCATTTTGGTACTTACGGAATTGAATCATATATTGTGAATTTAAAGATTTTTAAACTAAAACATTTGAAATGTATAGAATGCGATAGTTAAAAGTTTAAAATTTATACCATTTTCTTCATTATCCTGACTCTCTAAACAATTAAAATAAATAACCGTAAGCTATCCTACACATATTTGAAAATCCTAAAAAATCTTAATTATTCCCGAAATCCCGGAGGCATATCCATATTAATATATACGTGCCAGTCCATTGACCCCAAATCAATCTACCTACACCGATCATTGTTTATAATACATCCAATATCTAATTGTTATTAGTCGCGTAATACGAGTGTAGAGACGCGCCAAACTATCAGTTAAGAACATTTTTCAAGGGCGCAGTTATAAAAGCTCGCACCAGGCGCATAAGGCTAGTTACGGCACTTACCTAAAAGGGCTCAAAGATTGTATTATGAGAAGGGACTTTGCTAGTTAAGTCTAAAGCCTGCAATACATGTTGGCCGAGCGTTGTCGAGTGAAGGCCAATACCAACATGTAGACGGTATATTTGCCTTGTCTTGCTATCGCTCGGTGTCACTTGCCTAGTTGGTTGAGTATAGACAAGCGCCAGCGTGTATAGACCTCATTTGACGTAGCTTGCCACAACTTGCAGTAGCTCGCGATCACTTGCCTCACTTTGGAGCGGTGTCGGTTTTTCTACACAAATCAAAGGCGCTCGCGCGCGCTCGGACAATAGTGTTCACATGTTTGTCCGCGTGCTATTATGCGGTTGACGTCAAACTTGCCGAACGTCTAGACAGTAGCGCTTGCCTTGTGTCAATTTGTCTAGGCTCGCGTCGGTCTAAGCTCGGCCAACATGTATTGCAGGCTTAAGAAAATCTAAGGCTCGTATTACAGAACGATACTCGACCACAGACCTCTGCTTGAGCATAGATTTAAAGCCATTGGATTGGTTGAAACTAGTTTCAATCTATGCTCAAGCAGAGATCTGTGGTCGAGTATCGTTCTGTAATACGAACCTTAGATTTTCTTAGACTTAACTAGCAAAGTCCCTTCTCATAATGCAATCTTGGTCTGGCCTAAGTACGCTACGCTGTATAGACCTCACTCTCCGGGCCCAAACAGAGGATAGTTAATACGAGCCGAACTTTTTGTCTGTAAAACAGAATTGAATGAAGTAACACACACGACGCACAAAAAAATCTAAACAAAAAGTTTGCAGACCTCGCAGATTTTGATCGCACAAAAAGCCTGTCATCTACGCAGGCCCTAAATGCGAAAAAACGAGCAACTAAGACAAAAAAAAGTTTTAAAACACAATCGACGCAGCACATAGCATGACATGACGAGTTGGACGTTACGCCGAGCCGGCCATAAAGAATTAATACATTCTTGCGCCGGCGCAGGCCGCGGCTAACCATCGGGAAACATCCCAGGAACGTTCTTGCCTTCTTAATAAGCTATTAGGTGATGGTGCGAGGTGCAAGATACGCCGATAAATTGGGTAACCAGTTTTTTGGAACGAAGTTCCTTAACGCGGCTTGCGGCAGTTGACTGGATCGTCACGTAATGAAAAAAGCATCGAGCCCCTGCCGTCACTTCACTGGCAAATGAACCTTTTTAACAGGCATAGGAACAGCAATTCTGTATAGGTCTTACCCTTCATACTCGAAATATTTGAAGAGGTACATCTGTAGGTGGTAAAGATGCCATACAAACGAAAAAAAATATGATCCGAGTATATATTTTTTTTAAATGAAATAATTTAAAATTATTTGACAGTTGACACTCATAAAAAATATTATTTTCAACATCCATTACGCAAATTGTTACGTAACTTACTATTAATGGTAGAAACTAGCGTAATGGATGTCGAAAATCGTATTTTTATGAGTCAAATAATTTATATAAAATAATTTTAATCTATATTATAAGGAAGAAAGGAAAAAAAAATCAGCTGTTCCATACATTTTGATCGTGTTGTAGTGCATTTTTGTAGGGAACAGCTGATTTTTTTTTTTTCATATTTCAGTGTCGGTCCCATAATATATATTTCACCCTGTATAGAGGCAGAATTTGGTTTAATTTTTTAGGGCGGATTTTATTTCGGACCATTAAATAATTATCGGATAAACAAACTTACAAGGAGCTTTTGTAGTAACACAATAAAATTATTTGAATTGTAGTAAGTAAAACAAAAACCGCAAACATTTTGTGACTTAGACCACATCCAATACCTGTCTCAGGTTCTCAGGTACTATAGACCAGAGAACGTAGCCTCCGGCTATAGCTTGCACCACGGCACTCAGCTACAACTATGTATCGATACGTTCCCCATACATTGCTCATTACGTCTCAACACACACCCAACATTCAATACATAAACAGCAACGGATGCACCCATAATAATTATTACGGAATAACATACTCGTAAAAAGATGAACTCGTATAGTACCAGTTATATTTCAAGGAAGGCAAGTAAAACAATAGGAGGCTATACAACAGGTTTTTCATACAAAATGATTAAATAAAGGACTTGCATCACGTATAAGTGCCCCAGTACACGTCCATGTTTAAGTCGCAGTCGATCGCCTCAGAAAGCCGATGTTAAAGAGATACATTGCATTAAGATAAGGCATTATCGTTTGCAAGTTTTTATTTTCTTCGAGTGTTGATATGGGAATAAAAGAAGTGTATCAATGTAGATTTTATCTGTTGCCCGCCTTTTGTAATGCCGCTCGTTCACAGCGGTGAACGTATTTGGCAGTTTGTGAACTCGATTTTGGAACCGAAACTAATAATAAGTTTAATGAACCTTGTACTTGTAGTATGATACATAAGTTAGAAGCTGCACACTAATAACACTGCGTATTTTTTTGTAATCCTGTGTACTTTAAAAGCTTTTTAACCGACTTCATTTCTTCCATACATATCACACATGAGCTTCACAAAAAGCGAAAAAGATGAAATGATGACTATTATTATGAATACTGATAAAAAACTAGGCCGTCTGTTCGCCGCCGTCTAAAGCCGTCGTATAGGTATAACCATCGCTTGAAGCTAGCCCCGCGGCAAGGAATTTTGATATCTAAAAACTTACTTTTTTTAACGTTATTAAACTTACCGTTATTATTTTATTAAACTTACCAATCCTATCGCTTTAATCTACCCGGTGCCGATTGAGTGCAATACTAAGTATTTGCCAACGAAAAAAAAAGCCCGACTTCGTCCCGTGTACCAAGGCACTAATTACGGTACATTATTGCTTAATTAAGTTTTAAATAGGCATTCACGACGGTATTCCATGCCGACTCAATACGTACTTCTCCGAAATGATCGGAAGATATTTTTCTTCATTACATTTGGAGATACTGCGTTCTTGACACAATTATTATCATAATTATTTTGGAAGATCGTTAAGGGAACCAGCGTGTCTATTCTGTACCGACTCGCCGCGTGATGTCACCGCGAGAATTGCCACTGTTTGCGAACGTTCGAGGGAGAATGTCACGGTGACATTCTCCCTCGAACGCTCGTAAACAATTTGGCAGTTCGCGCGGTGATATCAATGTATAGAGAGGCTGCTCGAAGCATCGTCCCTTCGTTCTTCAGAACCATTGTGTCAGATAAAAGATGAGAACCCTATTGTAACTTCACCGTTACGACGATATTTTAAAACCTGAGATATCCAAGATAATAATTTATTTAGAATTTCAGAATCGGATCAATAGTTCCGGAGATTACCGTCCACATATAGGTAGAGGTACACTATCTCACAAAATTGAGGGGCTCGTGGCTAAATGACAGCCGCGCTGATCGATCGATCTGCGAGGTTAAGCTGCGCTTGCCGCGGTCAGTCCTTGGATGGGTGACCGTTCTTTACACATCGAGACCCCTCCGTGCCTCGGAGAGCACGTTAAGCAGTCGGTCCCGGTTGTCATAGGAATATCTTTGACAATCGTTACGGGTAGTCAGAAGCCCTAAAATTCTGACAGCTGGTCTAACATTCGAATACCGGTATTACCCATTAATTGGGTTGTGGAGGTCAGATGGCAGTCGCTCCTCGTAAAATATTGATATTCAGCCGAAACTAATTAGACTGGAAGCCGACCCCAATATAATTTGGGAAAAGGCTAGGCAGATGATGATGAGATATCCAAGATAATAATTTATTTTCTTCGAAAAAAGATGCTAAAATATACCCGTGGTAAGGACCAAGGAGCTAATACAACCTTACTTAAGATTAAATTAAACTCTATTCATTATCATACAAATGATAAAGTAGAATAGTCATTGACCTATATGTCCCTAGACTAGCAGTTCCGAACAAAAATCATGCCCCACACGCGGGTACCTACTTGTCTGTTGCTCACTGCATCCAACGTCAAAGTGAATTTGAGGCTTGTGTTGTGCCCGCACAACACTTGAGTGTGACATGTATAATGTTCGGAACTGCTTGTCTAGACATATAGGTCAATAAGTATAGTTGTATATTTAATCAGTGGTCTTATTAAGAGGAGTTTATAATAAGCAGGATATTCTATAACTTATAGGTGATGATAAGTTATAGCATTTGGAATATTCTGCCATGCTATGCTCAGCATAGTTCGACATAAGTCTCAATTGATTTGAACTATGAATAAAATCAATCAGCATACCTACCTACATAATCCATTTCCGAGGACGGAGCACTTCAGTGCACTAAACATGACGTATTGCTTGCTGCATTAGTACAATAGACCAGACAGCACATGAGCGACAATATTTAGCGACACTCATTATTACTAGACACGTAGTGCCTTTTGTATTGAGTTTCACGTGCATCAACCCAGGAAGAGCGTAGGTACTTTTTAGGGTTCCGTACCTCAAAAGGAAAAACGAAACCCATATAAGATCACTTTGTTGTCCGTCTGTCCAAGGCAAGACCCTTAACGGGTGGAGGCATAAGCTCATAGATGGCACCACTAGAAGAAGTCTAATGTATGTAATAGCGCCATCTTGCTCATACATGGCGCTATTGCATATTTCTAATGGAATATTTTATTTTATATAGAAGGCAGTTTCCAAAATCTAAAATCAGGAAATCTTTTGAGCTAATCAATGAGTCGCTTTAGTTCTATACAAACTGGAAATCGGCAAATCAGGCCAAGCAAGCCAACTGTAATTACCTCAGATGATAGAAACAAGGAAGATGTGCCAAGGCGCTATCGAGCTTGATGCCTGAACTTGAGCAAATTGCTCATATTAAAAACGTACGCGCTGGCGACGAACCGAACACGATCGATAGTATAAATACAGTGTTTTAGTTTAGTGTTAGTGTTGAGTGACGATTAACAGTGCTAGATTGAGGGTGAGCGGAATGTTTAATGCCTGGGAGATCTTTTTATTCACAAGGAGCGCTCAATTATGCGCGTAATTGTGTCGAAAAATGTACTAAAAGTGGCATCAGTTGTTTCCGTACTAATTTGCTATGATGGCATATCTCCTTGTTTCTATAATCTGAGGTAATTACGGTACCATTATTCAGATATAATGTTAAATTGCGTCACATTTTCTTACGAAAATTAAAGTATTTTCAGACTGTTTTCCAATATCTGTTGCATTATTTCGCGAGGGCGGGGTGCAGTGACACTCGTTGACGAATTGCACGGGGTCGTCGACCCGCGCAGTTTGCGGCTGCGTCTGCGCACGTCTCGCGGCCCATTCAGACCAAACCAGACTATGGGTATGTATGGAGAATGTTGCTTGTATGTGTTTTAGGAGAAATACCTCTAACTCTTGAGCTTCACGTATTTTGCATTCATTGGACAAATGTGTCGTACCTACGGTGCCTTTGTAGTATTGGTTACTGGCGTTACTGCTATAATACGATGAACCTAGTTAAAAAAACATAGGTATTGGTGCCGGCACCAGTCATGTCACGTGCGCGTTAGCTGATTTTTTGGTCTCTTTGACGCAATGAAGAAGACGGGGGGCGCCGAGGCTGCACGCGATTGGCTCGTCAATCGATGCTCGTCTATTCTCTATTAAATATTGTCAACTGTCTATTTTCTATTGGGCCGATAATGCGCGATTTGTGCTCGTAACTCACGCCGCGCCGGGACCTATACCTAAGTAAGACTATCTCACTAAGGTTACAAATAGGAAAGTTTGGGTGTATGATGTGTTTGTTACTCCTTCAGGCTGAAACGGCTGGATGGATTTGGATGAAATTTGACAAAGAGGTAGTCTGGGACATGGAGAAGCACTTACGCTACTTTTCATAAATGTTCACGCAGACAAAGTCACGGGCAACAGCTAGTAATATATGTATAGAGCAATTATGTGCTTTGTGCATAAACATGCTCTACTTTGCGTCTATGGACCTACACACAGATGACATCTCTAAGATTATTTGATTAATGTGGGACAGGATGGCAAAAAATAGATTGGTAATAATAAAATAGCAGTAAAAAAATATTTGAGAACTAATACTTCTTCCGTTTTGGATAACAAGCAATTCAATACTGAAAAAAATTTAGTTATGCATAACGAAACTTATTGTCATTCTATAACACAAAAAAGTGACCACATAACTTGTGACGGAGTTATCCTTCATTCATCATTTAGTGCTGGCAATCTTCCATTACTGGCCACTTCATCCACTCCATTCTTCCAGATTTGAACTTCAAATTTCAAAATTAGAACATCTCATATTTTTATGCATTTATTTCATTGTTTCGTCATTCTTTGTCTGGTCTCCAACGACATCACTTGTGGACCGCTGAACCGCTGTACTGTTATATTTTATACCTACTACCTATTTATCAAGTGTGCAAAGCTATAAGCAAATAGTCTCTTTTTGTACCTAAAAGTTATTTTTATACCTCTGTGTAACGTTATAAAGTGCAAATATACAACCTACGCACGTCTCGCAATATACCTCTCCAACCATCCTGCAGTGTTTTATTCAATATCAAGATTTGTGTCTGTGGAGGCTCCCTCTCTTAGCTAGCCGAGGCTTGAGAGTAGTTGAGAGGATAGAGGGAGGGAGGTATTCCGCGACACTAATCTTGATATTATACAATTATTTGTAACCAAAACTTTGTCTTGTCAAACTTTGGTTATGTTTTGTCAAAATTTTGGTTACTCCTCAAATAGCCGAAGAAGTGTGGTTAATTTTTTTTTTCAGTGAAGAAAGAAATTGTCAGCAAAAAGTAAAGTTCTGACCGCTTTGCGAGTAGCATTCAATTAATTAAGGGTCTGATAAAGCTGTCTAATTGGAATGCAGCACTAGTTAGTTAGACTAGGCTCAGACCACGCAGCAGCAGGTAAAGAATTTGTCTGACACACTTTCTTTGATTCCTAGAGGGCATTAGAAACTAGCAAGCATAAAAGCATTGTTCTACATGTTTTTTTAAGTTTAATCACATTTACAAATGATAGTAAATGTCCTACTTACTATAATTTGTAGGCAGGTAGAGCAGTAAGTAGGGCATTTTTTGGAATTTTCATGCCCCAGAATGAAGAATTTGGCACAGCACATCTCTTCGGACAAGGCCCTTCGTATATTTATGATAGAACTTTACTTACAGGTAAGTTCGTTTATAATCATTAATTAGATGCCCTCCTTTGCCCTCCTGTGAACCCTCCTTTTCTTTAAAATATGGAATCTTATCTTTACTTCTTATTGGCTAAAACATTAGCAAGCGATGGTCAGGGCGCTTTTGGGGGCGTAACCATCCTCATTTTGGTACATTTTTATTAAATAAATAAAATGTGTAACGTGATTAACTAAGTGTAAGATAATGTTCAAGTAACCTTTAACCTTTTGACATTCTGATACTTTTCTAAGTTTGGCTCTGCACTTAATTAAGTATATTAACCTTCTGATAGATTAATGATTGTTCTCTGCTGCGCTAATCTAAGTACCTTATTCTGTTATCTAAACGTTTCTATTTCAGAGATATAAAGGAGACAATTGTCAACGAATAATATATTATAGACATTACTTGGAGTAACGGATACCTTAATAGCAGCTAGACTAGATTAGGTTACTGGTCTAGACGAGGCCAGTTTACCTGTGTTAGTTAACCGACGCAGTTTTTTGTGTAGTTATTTATGAGTGGGCGGTCCTTTCGACCGTTCGCGGTACACCGTTGCGTAGCTTTGAATACTTATTTTTTTAATATCCGTAATTTGTAGTTTATACAGTGATGAAGCAAGAATATGTAAAAGCTGCTTATTAAATATTTTATAGTTCTGTTCAAGTTGCTAACAAGCAAAAAGTTTGTTAAATATCAGCATAAGGTATGAATGTATAGTGAGTGAGCCATGGGTAGTAATTTGTGCCATGGGCTTCTACGAGCTTTGAAAGTTCTAGACCAGCATTTGCCGGGTGGCGACCCGGTACCGGGCCATCAAAATAAAATACCGGGTCGGGGCTAAACATGCGATACCTACCAAAATGTGTAGTTTTAATAAAAATAATAAATGTGTATTATTTTACCTAATGGAGCCAGCTTTTTTTTTTTTTTTATTGAGGATGGGAAATCATCAAATGACCCCTCCCGCTCTGGGCGGAGCGGAAGGGAGTGTCAGACTCTTACTGACTAAAACCCACCCATGTTCCTTCGTTAGCCCTTTTGTCCGGGTCAGCGGTATCCCTTCCGGACAATCCCGCTTTCCCGGCAGACTTGGGCCCTAGAGGGCCCCCTCTCTGATGCTGACATCTCTTTGAGGCGCGCGTGGAACACGTACGCGCCGTTCGGCACGGGAATGGAGCCAGCTTGGGTTTAAAAGTAGTAAGTGGGTCACGAAGGGGCATTGTGAAAATTACCGGGCCATGGCAGAACAATGTTTGGGAAACACTGTTCTAGACCAACCAAAGATTTATGATTGATGTTGAAAGCGACCAATGAAGCTCATTGATTTTATTGATTTGATTATCCTTATGTATAATTCGAATGATCCATTGGACATGGACCACTGTATAAATCAAGTGTTTCATTTTTGTTATATCCGTCCTATTCACATGTGTACCTACATGTCACAGCATATTACCTATTTAATGAGTTTATTGCTTTGATTCATAACTTCATAAGTTAACTGTAGTCTATTGAAACGCAGTTTATTAAACGAAGAACCGTTCTTAGTTAGTAGTTATTTGGTAACCGATTTATTACTTTACGGTTCACGGTTATGATGAACGACGTATTAACTAATACATCACAAGTACCTACCTATTATACCTAGTGCCGTAACCCGCCTTTTATGGGCCCGGTCCGAGTTTGTTGCTATATACCGAGTATTACATGCGTGTTACCGACCCTTTAAAATAAGTACTTCTTATAATTTTATTAATCTTTGACACCACTAACTTACGGCAGAAGAAAATATCGTTAGGAAACCAATGCCTCATAGTCTGACATCGCCAACACGCATTGCTGACAAATTTTTCGCGGCTTGAGTAACGCGTCCATTAGACGCTCAATCAAAACCATCAATCATGATTGATGGTTGCATGATGAACATATCAAAGTATCCAGATTTTCATCATGCAAACGTCAATCATCACATTACATGGTAGTTATCCGTCAGTCACACCTTGACTGTGTTAAACTGACAGGAAAACCTACCGTGTAATGGACGCCTTACAGTCGTTACAGAGTACAGACAAATAAAACCGGCCAAATGCGAGTCAGACACGCGCACGAAGGGTTCCGTACCATTATCTATAAAAATTACGTTTGTTGTATGGGAGCTCCCTTAAATATTTATTTTATTCTGTTTTTTGGTATTTGTTGTTATAGCGGCAACAGAAATACATCATTTGTGAAAAAATTAAACTGTCACGGTTCATGAGATACAGCCTGGGGACAGACGGACAGACAGACGGACGGACAGCAGAGTCTAGTAAGTTGTAGGGTTCCGTTTTTACCCTTTGCAAAAATTGCATACCTAAGCAGACATAGTGAGTGCCATAACTGCCATATAAATCTCGAGCATAATGAACATTCATATCTATTACCGCACTTACTAGCCGTATGTAATATCATCCACTCACCACACTCGTGTACTGTAGCACAGGTTCACGTAAGTACAAGCCACGTATCTCCATAATCGATGTTTGCACGGCTTCCCGGCTCAAGTGTCTTGGTTACTTCCTCAGATCATAGAAACAAGGAAGATGTGCCAAGGCGCTATCGAGCTTGATGCCTGATCTTGAGCAAATTGCTCATAATAAAAACGTACGCGCTGGCGACGAACCGAACACGATCGATGGTATAAATACAGTGTTTTAGTTTAGTGCTAGTGTTGAGTGACGATTAATAGTGTTAGATTCCCTCAATCTAACACTGTTAATGTGCGGAATGTTTAATGCGTGGGAGATCTTTTTATTCACAAGGAGCGCTTAATTATGCGCGTAATTGTGTCGAAAAATGTACTAAAAGTGGCATCAGTTGTTCCCGTACTAATTTGCTATGATGGCATATCTCCTTGTTTCTATGATCTGAGGTTCGAACTGAAGAAAGGTTTTAAATGTCCCGACGGAGGCCTTATAAGTTTTAAAGGTTTTTAAGCCGATTTGCTTCATTGAAGCGAGTACTTTAACGCTTTCTTTGTTTAGGGATTTTATTGCTATTTAATCCAATTATCTGTAACTTATCGCAACGTTTAAATCAAAACGCTGTTTTAAGTTTCTAAGGAAAAAGCAATAAAGAGTAACTCAATAGGTACCTACAACTTGATCAAAATAGGCATCAATTAAGGATCAGCCAACGTTTGGCTGTCCAACTAGTTTCAGTAGTTGTGAAATAAGATTTTATACCACCAATACCAACATCAGTGATGCAACTACGACCCCGTCCAAGATCATTGTAGGTTTGTATTTTGATCAGGTTGAACTTAGAAGGTAGGTATACTTATTAGCCTATCATTCAATATCAGAAGGGCAAAGGAGTTGTTTCAGAAATGTATGGAGCCTGGGATAGGTCTACGTACGCAATTAAGTATTATAGCTGTATAGCTATAATAGAGCCACCATATTTGCGTTGAGTTGCTCTCCTTGACAAAGAAAGTAATGAATTACAATTCAACGAAGTAATATTATAGGAAATGTGAATGATAGTAACCGGTTCCTAATGCTTATTTCCTATAATATTACTTCGTTGAATTGTAATTCATTACTTTCTTTGTCAAGGAGAGCAACTCAACACAAATATGGTGGATCAACAATCGACATATGAATTAAGTGAAACGTCATTTTGACAACTGTTGTTATGTCAATGTCAGTCAAAATGGCAACATTCAATCCACCACGCGTGCGCACAACGACTCAAACGTCACGCCATTAAACAAAACTGTCAAACTCAACTGTCATGGCCGCCCTAAAAATAGGGATATCATAGTGAAAAACTTCATCTCAAATAATTCTATTACAATTGTACTCTTCTTCAAATGAATTCAATAATATTTTTATGTAAATCCCCTATTTTTTTCCTATTTTTCTATGTGGCGGACGTATACCAGTTCCAGAATGAAACATCTCCTTTCCTAATTAAAATGTTCATAAAATTTCAATACAAGCTTTTATAACGATCAATTAATTAGGTCAAGACAAATTCAACGAGCCCAAACACGATGGAATTATGTTAAGAAGTTAAGGAGTGTTAAGGAGTTTCTATAGCCACCTCCCGGCTCCATCATGAGACCACCTCTATAGTACCATATTATTGCATTGTCATCAAAATTACATAGGTATGTGTTCCAAATTTCAGCTCAATCGGTTGGGGGAACTGCATAGCTATTCACAACCATTCGATATGCTTCCGTGTCGGAAATGGTACTTGTTCGGTTATCTACTTTCGGAACAAATTGACTTGTAAACGCTAAACCCTGAAAACAAAAGCAACTTCGCAGATTCAAATCACCACCGCCACACAAACTCTAATAACACGTCACTTTTTTCAAGATCTAGCGATAGGTATTACATTTTTATCCGCCATCATTTCAATTAGCAGCCCAAGACGTACCATTCCAGCCTGGGTTCGAACCCCGGGTGAGCTCCATTCAAGGCGAGCCACGCCCGCAGCCGGTTTACCGTAAAAAGGTATTTATTTCCCGATACCGATCGGTTTACGAAGCGATTTATGTTCGAATAGATTTATTGGTCCGTGGACTGTCGTTTGTTTCGTAATGAGTTTAGGTAGCTAACCCCCGTATTCACAAACATTACTTAACTATGAGCCTATCTTTTCTGTATTGACACGCCGCGTGATATCACCGTGAGAACTGCCAATTTGTTTGCGAACGTGGGAGAATATCACGGTGAGATTCTCCCTCGAGAGTTCGCAAACAAATACCAGACTCATAGCAAAGTGTACAAAAAACTCATTCATTGTTGAATTAATTTAACCATAAATTATTATATTGTACCATAGAAGATTAAGGCATATTTTGTGCCCTTTCATAATTTGCTTTTTGGAACGATGTTCCTTAACGCGGCTTTGTAGTTATGGAGTTGACTGGAAGAAATCGATCGATCTATGCGACCTTCTCTCTCACTCTCTCAGTATCTTTCTATTATATACCGGGCAGGCGTAACGAACTTCGTTTCTAACAGGGTCCGGACCTCAAAAGAGAAAACGGAACCCTTATAGGATCACTTCGTTGTCCGTCTGTCATGACCATGAGTGGGGTCATCTGCTCATAGATGGCGCCGCTAGAAGTATACAGTAGCGCCATCTGTGATCAAGACATGATATATTACTATGGTGTAATAGCGGCATAGATGGCGCTATTCTCAGATCAAAGAAACAAGGAGATATGCCATCATAGCAAATTAGTACGGGAACAACTGATGCCACTTTTAGTACATTTTTCGACACAATTTCGTGCATAATTAAGCGCTCCTTGTGAATAAAATCTAACACTGTTAATCGTCACTTAACACTAGCACTAAACTAAAACACTGTATTTATACCATCGATCGTGTTCGGTTCGTCGCCAGCGCGTACGTTTTTAATATGAGCAATTTGCTCAAGATCAGGCATCAAGCTTGATAGCGCCTTGGCACATCTCCTTGTTTCTATGATCTGAGGCGCTATTGCATATTTCAGAACCCTCAGGGCGGGAGTCATACTCGCACTTTTTATTCTAACGTTCTCTATAATTTAAAACTTTTCCAAGTGGAAAGTTTTGTTGGTAAAAATAAAAATACTTGCTATTTATAAGTAAATAATTGTAGCCAGGAATCCTGGGGCACTGGCAGTAATTTAAGGGCGGTGCGCACTTGCGACTATTAGGCCAATTACACACGTACCGATTGCGCGACTGTCGGCAGGGCGCTCGGGCGCCTACTTTTATTTTCTAGTCCTTTATGGGCCACTATTTATACGACAACTCTTGTACACTGCGTTTTCCTTTTACGATGGGAGTAGAGGTACTCTTTTATTTTCATTTGATGGTGGTTGACCCTCTCGATATTAAGAGGAACCTTGGAAAGCACGTCCACTTAAGATGTTTCTACGTCACATGTGTTTATAGCCTTTTAGGTCTTGCCAGTGTCGTAACAGCTTTTTATGCGCCCAATGCGAGCTTCTTTATTTGCGCCTTTGAAAAATGTTCTATTCTGATAGAGGGCGCATTTACACCCGTATTACCTTCACGATAAATAATGGTATGGTATATGTAGGCACAGATATAATACTATACGTACAGATGCCTCATCTCATACAAAGAAATGTGACCGATTTAGCGCGGGCTATCTTCGGGCTATACATTTTCCGTGCTTAATGCATTTTTCAAAATTTGAACAAATATTTTTCATGATGTATTTTTGCATGTTCTCAAGTTTACACAAACTTCAATAACACATCGATACATATAACGCCATCTATTATGAGTTATTTCAACAAATGTTACTTTGTTCCTGATGAGACCCCGTGATGTAGGTATGCTACTAACTACCATGCATGACCCAAAACTTGGTCCTGGTCTTGGTAGTTGGGTAAAAACCAAAGACATAATTATCTACCTACTACCCCAGTTACCGTTCCCCCATTACCCCAATTCTCTCAATTTACTACCATTGTCAGTTTATCGGCTCATTTGTTTATTTTTAGAATCCGTGGTACTCCGTGGAGACTATCGCGATCGAATCATCGCATCGGTCACGCGACATCATCGTTTTTTATTTTTATAATACGTACCTACCTACAGCTTGGCAAAAAAGAGTTCGGAAAAAATGAGGGCGCCACTATTACACTAAGGCCACTTTTAATAGGAAATTAGCAAAAGTATTGAATAAATCGTTAAAATAAATTAAAACAATAAACGGATGATTCAAAATCTATCTAGGTACTATATTTTAGCATTTCTGGACAAAGTAGTGTCTCCGTTATGTAAAACTAGCTTCCGCCCGCGGCTTCGCCCGCGTTTTTGGGATAAAAGGTAGCCTATGTGTTATTCCAGACTATAATCTATCTGTGTGCCAAATTTCATCCAAATCCGTCTACCCGTTTCAGCGTGAAGAAGTAAAAAACATACACACACACACTCACACACGCACAAACTTTCGCATTTATAATATTAGTAGGATATTTAATTCCACCTGTCACCGCGTCAAACTCTTTTTACCAAGCTGTAGGTAACGTGATTTATTAATACATTCAGTCACGACTAGGGCTGCCATCACCTAAATTGCCGACGCCGGACAAAATCATCAAGAACCCCGGATATTTTGGTGAAATTGAGTATTTTTCCCGGACGCCCCCGATAAATTGATTGACTTATGGTTACGAGCTTAGCTTTTAATCAATCAGGATTCCCCTGACACAAAAAGTGTCCACACAAGTGGACACTTTTTGGAAACCCCTACCGGACGCTCCCCGGACGCCCTCTAAACTAGGACAAATCCGGGGAACCCCGGACGGATGGCAGTCCTAGTCACGGCCTATGAACGTTAGGTATTCAAAGTTTAGATCATTGTAAAGGCAGTTTTATTAATCCTATTTACTGTGCCTTTTCCAATGGGAAGCCAGTACGAATCGAGTTATAGCCTTCGCCACTGATGTACCTACTACTCTGCCTACCTTGTCGCGGAACGCTAGCATTATACAACCTTCTTACATAATGCCTCAGTTGGGTAACACAGCCCTAATTAAAAGTACGCGGGCGGTACTGCTCATAATAATAAATTGGCGACGCTCGCCGCGGGGCGTGCGCAGGCGCTTTGTATGACGACATTGACGACGCGAAATACGACGAATGCTGATTTTTATGACCGAATAAGCCAGAAGTACTGCGTGGTCCTGACTGTCCTATGGATTTAAATACAAGCCTCACTTTTAATGTGGAAATATGTGATAAAGGGAATCATTATTTTTGGAATGGGGGACTCTGGAAGCGAGTTCTCGTCACACAAAAATTGAAGGCTAATAGCCAACGGTTGGAGTTGGTTCAGGCGAGGCGTGGATATAGAATTTTTTTCAGAGGGGGGGGGGGACAAATTTGGGTGATTTTACTTATCTTCTAAAAAATCGATTCCAAAATGTTGAAATTGGTTAAAATAAAGTGCTTCGATCGTGAGTCAGAGGGGGGCAATAGCAGCACCACCTACTGCCTCCCCTCCATATCCGTGCCATTACAAAATATGTAGGTACCTATCGTTCATAAGTCACCGTGTCCCAATTTCCAGGTATTTTTTCGGTACATAGGTACCTATATTATTAGAAGCACGAGCGGTACTGCTCGGTACCACTGCTAGTAATAAATTCGCGACGCATGTCGTGACCCTGCGCCCTTCGTCATCACCTCGACCAATCACGATTATTGCGAAGTAAGATAGAATTAATTTGATTCGGTCTTTAGTTATTTTATTTTTTGACCTAAGGGGCTCGTGGCTAAATGACAGCTGCGCTGATCGATCGATTCGTGAGGTTAAGCTGCGCTTGCTGCAGACAATCTTTGGATGGGTCACCGTTCTTTACACATCGAGACCCCTCCGTGCCTGGGAAAGCACGTTAACGTGGAATATCTTTGACAGTCGTTACGGGTAGTCAGGAGCACCAAAAGTTCGACAAAACTGATCTAACATTCGAATACTGGAACCTAGTAGGTACCTAGGTACCTACCCAATAATTGGGTCAGACGGCAGTCGCTCTCGGAAAAATATTGGTATTTAGTCGCAACTAGTTAGACTGGAAGCCGACCCCAATCTAGTTTGGGAAAAAGGCTAGGCGGATGCTAAAGACGTGGTACGCGCGAACGCGCTTCATAACAAAACTATGGAGGTAAGTATTCTGCCCTGTTTAATGTTAAATACCCCATAAAAACCACCATAGCCCGCTTTCGCTCTTTGCTCGGGGCTAAGTTTTCCGTCGGACGACTTTTCTGTGCATAAAAGCCAACTATTTGCCTTTATAATTACTTAGGTACCAACAGAGCTGCTTCCAATTGCCTCATTACAGCAGTTCTGTGTATTGGCACAGAATCCTCGATGTCTCATACTTATCCATTACCCCAGCGCCCTACGCAATAGAGTGACTGAGCGATGTAAGGCGATGTAAAGATATCAACCAATAGCTGTTTAGATTTTAATTAAGTAGTCAGACTTCGCTGTGCAATTCCAGATAGCATTCAAACGGCAAGTAGCATTTCGTCTGGCTTGCTGCAAAGTTGCAGCAAGCCAGACGAAATGCTATTTGCCGTTTAGCACGAAGAAACACAAGAAAAGAACCAAACAAAGTAAGTCTTGACCTTTTTTTTTGCAGTGTCAAGTGGAGGATCGTGCCATGTTTTCGTAGTTGATCTATGACCGAAACACATCAATGAGGTTGACTATCCACAACCTTGAGTATGCGATTAAGAAGAAGCGACATAGCTTGCACAGTTAGCAAGCTGATGTTGTAGTGGCCATCTAGTCATGTCTGTCCAAGGATCGATGGCCGCTAAAGGATAAAGGTCCTTTAGTGGAAATGGCATATCGGTACACTTAGCGTAAAATGTCCTCCAGCTAGATGGAGTCACCTAAATACCGGCCGGGGCATACTGGATGCGATTTATGAAGTGTGATAATGCAACCGTGCCACTTGGGAGCGGCCTATATCCTGCAGTGGCCTACGATAGCCTGAGTTGATTATCGGCTGGGCTTATCCTGTTCTAGTATTAAAAGGTGACTGAGATTTTTTCTCTTGTTATCACACGCATAGGCAGCGGATCGCACTTTTACAGACTTATTAATACTGAGTCCCGTTACATCATTCGCGTAGCATCGCGTTCGTCCATCACGTAGGCCCCGACGACGGCTCACCGAGCGGTTACTCTGTTACACCGTCCAAATGATGGCTTTCTCCGTAATCGATGGATGACACCCGCCATTACGGGCATCATTGTTCTGTGAAATTACTAACAGTATCGGCAGGAGGTGGTAATAATGTAGTTTATATTCAAATTGTGGAGATAATGTTCTGGGGAAGTGGGCTAACAGTTAGCAGGCTGATGTGGGTTTTTGTTTTATAGCGTCACTAGTTGTTCCCCGCGGTTTCACTCCCGTTGCTCGGCTCCTAAGAATCGTAGCGTGATGTTAAATAGCCTATACTATTCCTCATGAATCGGGCTATCATATACAAAAAGATTTTTTCGAATCCGACTGGTAGTTCCAGAGATTAGCGCGTTCAAACAAACTCTTCAGCTTTATTATATTAGTAGATACAGGTACTTATAAAATATATATATAAGAAAAGTAGCTATTGAGCATTAGAAAGCATTAGCTAGGCATCTAAACGAATATAATAAGTTTGTTTGTTTGAACCCGCTAATCTCTGGAACTACCAGTCTTATTCGACAAAATTTTTTTTCATTTGATAACGCAATGCTTGAGGAAGGCTGTAGGGTATTTAACATCACGCTATGACCCTAAGGAGCCGAGCAAAAAGAAAAAATCGGAAAGAATGCTAAGCAAAAACGAAGTAGGTAGATGGGGAATAAAGCGGGCGTTTTGCTGCCATCTACTATAAATATAAGTATAATAAAAATAAGTCGGGTTTTCCTTCCTGACTATATAAGTCCAGAACGGACGAACCGATTTCCACGGTTTTGCATTCGTTGGAAAGGTCTCGGGCTCAGTGAGGTTTATAGCAAAGAAAATTCAGGAAAATTTCAACAGAAAAGCGGGAAAATCTGGTGGCGAAACGGAGTTCGCCGGGTTTGCTAGTATTTTCATAAAATAATAAAACAATAATAAAAATGCCATCATATAAAAAGAAAAACACTCAAAAAGAAACAACAAAACAACCTATAATAATAACTTATTTAATTCTAATTTTAACTCGTTTAAAATACTATAATAAACAACCAACAAGCTATAAAATATCGCTCGCTTTAAGATCATAATCCGCAATGATTTCTCAATACCGCATAAGTGCCGGCGGATAATACGTTTTATGTTTAAGATCCCCATAAATATCGCCGTGAAGTACCCGCGGTATTCACTAATGAAGTCTTGTGGGATTAACTCACCTATTAATGTTTGTTTTTGGTTAAATGTTGTCGGGTATCGTGGGATTTTTATGGGAAAATAAAGTATGGAAGGCATGCTCGCCCTTTGTGTACCTACTGGGTAGGTATGCGCGAGAGGTGCGATGGAAAAAATATAACTTACTAGCACTTCGCCCGCGACTTCGTCCGCGTGTCACAGGAACTGTGCATTTTTTTCGGGATAACAAGTAGCCTATGTTACTCAATGATAATGTAGCTTTCTATTAGTGAAAGAATTTTTAAAATCGGTCCAGTAGTTTCGGAGCCTATTCGGTACAAACAAACAAACAAAAAACCTTTCCTCTTTATAATATTAGTATAGAAGTATAGATATAAGGCGTATCCCAATGTATTTTTTATTTAGTTTGTTGTATTAATATTTAATACTGAGGGACTTATACAAATTAATAAACACGGAATAAAGTTATACAATGAATAACGTCAAGGAATAAAGCTATGCAATGAAAAATATTTTTTTTTATGTTTATGCTTGTCATAACTTTATTCTGTCTTTATTTGTATTGTAACATTTACCGGCTTTTGGAACATAATTATTAATTATGATTTTTGTTCCAAAAGCAGGGTATCCTGGTATATTTTTCACAATGTAAGTACTTATGCATAAAGTCGTATCTGTTCCGAGTTTGATCAACTTTTGGTCAATTTTAGATTTTATTAGGATATAAGTTCACTTTCGTCGTCGTTTGTTATACGAATAAAAATATAAGGTATTTCTAGCATAGCAACATTAGCAACAAAGTTACGCATGAACGAGTCGGTTCCTACTAGGGTTGCCAACTTTTTTTGAGAAAAATAACATATCAAATTATTTGGATACGAAAAAATAAAGTATTTGGAAGAAAAAAAAAGTATTTTCCAAAATGTTTTTATTCCCTTAAAAAAATCACGTCAAAAATTTTTTGTTTTCTGAAAGTATCAAGGCTAATTTTACAATCGAAATCTATTATACCTACCTACCTATTAAAATAATTTAAAAAGTCTATTATGAGTCCGTCCGGCCGATTTATCCAAAGGATGTGCTTATTTTTTTTTTTTTTTTAGTGAAAGGTAATGAAATACGCAGATTGGTCATCAAGCATTGGAATACTGCGGAAAAGCAGGGGTCCTCTAGTTTAGATTTGAATAATTAAATACATAACTCGTTTTTTATTAAATTTTTCGACAATCTGTTTCTTTCTTCTCGGATTTCAGATTCACTAGGTACCCCAAAAACTCTCTCAGTGAAAGCTGAAGTGGCGGGAAAACAGTAGGTAAATCATAAATATATTTTTTTACATTTGGTAAGCAATCAAATTTGTGCATGCAGCCAAGGTTGAAAATAAAGTATTTTCGCATACTTTATTTTTATGCAAAAGTATAAAGTATATTGATCGAAAATAAAGTAGGATACGTTATTATAAAGTATGGTTGGCAACCCTAGTTCCTACGTATTGGTAATTCGGTGTCAGTTACGTGGTCGCAATGCGCGGGCTTCCCTCGGCCGCCGCATTCTGTAACCCCATACCAGCTTATACACAGGTAAAGCAGGTGTGAAAGCTGATCTGTAAATAATCTGTATTGCTGTAAGCTTGGTGTGTGCTCGTGTGAGCAGAAACAGCGTCGTGTAGTCTATACTAATATTATAAAGTGGTAAAATTCGCAAGTTTGTATGTAGGGGGTAATTTCCGGAACTAATGATCCAATTTTGAAAATTCTTTCACTAATAGGTATAAAGCTGCATTATCCCTGAGTGCTATATGTAAAAATGAACGTAGCCATAAGCTAATAATGTATCACTTGTGTCTAGTAGTAGAGAACGCAACATTTATAGTTCCTGTAGAAACACTGCTGCCAAAGTGACACAGCAGCACTTATCATTGACTTAGCCGTTTGATCAGATAAAATCAAAATTCAATGTGCCGTCCAGTGTCTGAACTATTATTGCAAATTATTCTCTCCGATACCTGCTCATGCCCCAACTGAATTCCAAAAGTGTACCAACAAATCTACACGAGCTTTCAATAGGTTATGGGCCCAGACATTGCTTACGGCATAACGATCGTTGTTGCGAATAGTACCATAAAATGGGATGAATAGAGATTGAGAGGTGAACAGGGATAAAACCAGGAAAATATTTCGACGCTCAATATTAATACTAAATTCATCAATTTTTTTGTGGTGCAATAGTAGAATGTTGAAAGTAACTGGCAACACTAAAAAAAAAAAAAAAAACAACTAGCATAAACTACGAAACATGGAAGACGTTTTTTTACGAAAATTATTATATGTTTATTAGAATCTGCATAGGTATCCTAAAATCAAGAGTATTAGAACATTTAGAAGTTATATTCACATTCAACGATCGTGTTAGGTTGGATTTCTTGGGGAACGCCAAAGCTATCGCTACGATCAAGTTAGTAGGTAGCGAAACGACGCGTGGGGCTCCGTCGACGGCCGGTGAAGGTCAAAAAAACAAAAGGGGAACGGCGTGCGTGAGACTGGTAAAGGTAATCCTCTGCTGCGGTCGAGTAGCAATACAACGGGTGGGACTCCGTTGGCGGCCGGTGAAGGTCAAGAAAAACAGTCGGCGCGCGCCACGTGGGTGAAACCGGTAAAGGTACTCATTATACTCTTTGGTTGCGGTAAAGCAATATTACGATGATGGATTTTGTCGGAAATATGACCAACGGATTAGGCGGCCAGCAGCTAGAAGGTGTAGAAAATTGGACTACATGGTCATTCAAAATAAAGGCCATCCTTAGGGCGGCTGATCTCTTTAGTGTCGTGGAAGGCACACAGGTGGAAAACGAAGAGCGCGAGAAATGGATACAGAAAGATGCAAAAGCGCAAGGTGTGCTGGTTACACGCATATCCGAGAAGGTTATACCTCAAATATTAAGCTGCAAAACAGCAAAAGAAATCTGGGATAAACTACACACAATATATGAACAACGTGGGGAGTTGTCGGTGCACATACTCCAACAGAAATTCTTTTCAATGAAATTTGAAGACAAAGAAACTGTATCACAGTTTTTAGGGCGGTTCGAGAGTCTCCTAAGTAAACTGAAAAATCTGAAAGCTGAAATGAGTCAAACCATGGCCATCACAAAGATAACTTCATCGCTACCATCGCAATATCAACACTTCGTGTCAGCGTGGGAATCCGTACCAGCAGAAAAGCGGACTATGGAGGAGCTAGCAGCGAGGTTACTGATTGAGGAACAGCGTGCTACTTCCAAACATGGAGAAGAAGAGTCGGCTGCATTGGTATCCAAGTCTACAAGAAAGTGCTTTCGGTGTGGCAAAATAGGACACCTGAAAAAGGATTGCAAACTAAATAAAAGAGGTAATTGTTGTAATTATTGTAAGAAAAATAATCATAAAAGTATAGATTGTTGGTTTAAGAATAATAAAAATAATAATATGAAAGATAATGTAAACAAAAGTCAAAGCAATGCATTCTCTGTGTCTGTGCTATCATCAGTGTTTTATAGTCAGTTAGAAAGTAATAATAGTTGGATAATGGACAGTGGAGCATCAGAGCACATGTGTCATGATATTAGCATATTTACAAAATATAAAAAGTTAGAATGTCCTAGGTCTATTGTTATTGGTGATGGTAAAGTCATACAAGCCATAGGCATCGGTATTATTTCCTTGGAAGCATATACAGGTAAAGAATGGATAAATACAACATTAAATAATGTTTTACAAGTAAACAAGAGGAAGTAACATGTGAGCCATGTCTTCTTGGTAAGTTGCATAAAAAACCATTTACATTAAGTGTAAATAGGGCAGAACGGCCCGGTCAATGTTTACACATAGATTTATGCGGAGCTATGGAAACAACCTCATTAGGTGGTGCCAGGTATTATTTACTTATAAAGGATGACTACTCAAAATATAGAAAAGCTTACTTTCTGAAAAACAAGTGTGAAACAGTGGATAAAATAAAAACATTTTTGAATTTTGTTATTAAAAATCTAGAATATAAAGTTGAAATATTAAGATCAGATTGCGGTTCAGAATTTATGAATAAAGAAATGAAGCTTTTCCTAGATGATTCAGGTATTATTCACCAAAGTAGTGTCCCGTACACACCCCAACAAAATGGGTGCATAGAACGTGAAATGCGTACAATAACTGAAGCAGCTAGAACAATATTATTATCGAGTAAGTTGAACAAGTCTTTGTGGGCTGAAGCAGTTAATACAGCTGTATACGTTATCAACAGAACTGGTAAAAGTAGAATTAAAAATGTAACCCCATATGAGCTCTGGTATAAAAAGGGATCATATGATATAAACAATTTAAAAGTGTTCGGATCTAAAGTAGGTGTACATGTTCCAGATCAAAATCGTAAAAAATGGGATAGTAAAGCTGAAATAGGATATTTTGTAGGTTATAGTGAAACAACAAAAGGTTTTAGAATTTATTTTCCCCATAAAAATGATGTTTTGATAAAAAGAGAGGTAACCTTCCTGAAAGGCAATTCTAGTAATCAGAAAATAGGTAATACTTGTCAAGATCAGAATAATATAACTCCATTTATGGAAATAGATAATAAAGAACAAGAAGATGAAATAAGAGAAGAATATCACAGTTTCTATGAAGAAGATGAAGAAGAAAGAACACAGTCAGAAGAAGAAGACGAAAGAAGAATACAGTCAAGAAGATTATCTGCAGAAGAGTCAGAAGAAGACGAAAGAAGAACGCAATTAAGAAGATTGTCTGCAGAAGAGTCAGAAGAAGACGAAAGAAGAACACAGTCAAGAAGATTATCTGCAGACGAGTCGGAAGAAGAAGAAGAAGAGACTCAAGAATTAACGCGTTCAAGAAGAGGCAGAGAAATAAAGAAACCATTGAGGCTAGAGGATTATGATACGAATTTTCTATCCATTGAAACAGAACCAGTATCTCTAGAAGAAGCACTCAACTCTGAAGAAAAAGAAGAGTGGAAGAATGCTATGCAGACTGAGCTAGATACTCTGAAAGAAAATAACACATGGACAGAAGTAAATAGTGTTCCAGAAGGAAATAAAGCAATTTCTAGTAAATGGGTTTTCAAAGTTAAACAATTAGGTAGTAAAAAGGTATATAAAGCTAGATTAGTAGCAAGAGGTTTTGAACAGTCAGATTGTGATTTAGAAGTGTACTCTCCTGTGGCTAAATTGCCAACGTTTAGAGTTTTTATAGCAGTTGCAAATAAACTACAACTCCCAGTCCATCAGATGGACGTTGTAGGAGCTTTCCTACATGGTGACATAGATGAAGATGTATACCTAAAATTACCAAGCGGTGAAACCTGTAAATTAAATAAATCATTATACGGTCTGAAAAAGTCTCCAAAATACTGGAATATAAAGTATGATGAGTTCATGACAAAAGAAAACTTTAGTAAATCTAAAAATGATCATTGTTTATATTTTAGGAAGGTAAATGGAAGTAAACTATATGTTTTGCTATTTGTTGATGATATCCTTATGATGTGTTCTGAAAACAAGGTTTTGGAAGATTTTAAAAGAGAGCTAGGCAAAAACTTTAAAATGAAAGACTTAGGTTTAGCAAAATGTTACTTGGGTATTGATATTGAACAAAAGAAAGGTACAACGGTAATTAGTCAGAAAACATATCTAACTAAAGTTTTACAACATTATAATATGTCGAATTGCAAACCAGTCTCTACTCCGATAGACCAAGGTTATAAGTTTGAAATATTAAAAAGAGAAAAATCTGAAAGTCCAGAAATTGAGAAAAAGTGTAGACAACTTGTAGGTAGTTTAATGTATGCAGTTTGTGGTACAAGACCAGATCTATGTGTATCAGTTTGTTTTCTCAGTAGATACCAACACTGTGCTAGTGTTATGTTGTACAAGGCATTAAAACGTATTCTACGGTATATAAAAGGTACATTAAATTACTACCTACCTATATACCTACTTTGTAATGGTTGGTCATGCATTGATAAAGTCAAGTTGTGTTGGAAAAGTACATAAGTGTATATTTAAAAGTATTTCAAGTTAAAATGCATTACTAGCCAAAAATTTAGAACTCATATTATTTAATTCAGTTTGAAACATACAAAATGTTAGAAGTTAGTTAAGTTAGAAGTTAAAAAGTTAGAAGATAAGAATTTGTTAATTACTATGGGATGTTAGTTATCTGAGACAACATAGGAAATAAGTTGAAATAAAACGAATTTATGTAAAATAGCAGTTCAATTTATTGTTGTTTTATTAATAACAGGAAAATAAATGTTGAGGGAGGGTGTAAAAATGAACGTAGCCATAAGCTAATAATGTATCACTTGTGTCTAGTAGTAGAGAACGCAACATTTATAGTTCCTGTAGAAACACTGCTGCCAAAGTGACACAGCAGCACTTATCATTGACTTAGCCGTTTGATCAGATAAAATCAAAATTCAATGTGCCGTCCAGTGTCTGAACTATTATTGCAAATTATTCTCTCCGATGCCTGCTCATGCCCCAACTGAATTCCAAAAGTGTACCAACCACACAAATCTACACGAGCTTTCAATACTATAGACTACCTTTTTATCCCGAAATGCACGGTTCATGTGGATCACGTGGACGAAGTCGCGGGCAAGGTGCTAGTCACTAATATACATGCTAAAAACTTTTAAGGTTTGTCTGTGTGCCTATGTGAAAAGTATTGTGTCAAAAACCTAAGTGCATTTTACACCGATTTAAGACATGTAAATTCCACTCTTGTAAATGTTAGTACCTACCTTACTACTGATTGCTTTTTACCATTGTACCTAAGCGTGTGTAATAATACTCTTACATGTACCTATAAATTCTTTATTTTAGAAGAAAACTCTTGCGGCGTAAAAGTCTATGAAAGATAGACAATTCGTTGTCTATGTTTCTGAATTCAGAAAGGGCATTCCGGATGTTCTGGCCTTAGAAGAAACTCGAAGAGCTTAAAAATCAACCATAGCTTTGAAATGTATTACTAACTTACCTACGTTGAAATTGTAAAATATGATCAGCCACCTTTCTGAAATTCCGAATACATGGAGGCTTTCAAGAGTAGTTGAGTTGAGCGTAAGTATTTATATCCATTAAAGTTTTTGAATCTCTCCCAAGTTATTCAGTTTTGAAGAATGAGGTCACGATAGTTCAACGAGGTAGCACTTGAACCCATGCCCTATCGATCGGTAGGCTCAAGTCTCAACTCGCACAACAGAGCCAGGCTACTGGGCGGTAAATATTATTGATCGAATTGAATAGAGTTACTAAAGTTAAATAAACTATAGTCCACAACACAATAAGACAAAACATGACGTGTACATAATGAAAAACAATCATAAATAATCATAATATGCCAATTGCCACAGAATTATCAACTGTTGAAATGAAACGTAATACGGTGACACTTTCGTTATGAATTGGATTTTTTAACAAAACTAACGAAACCTAAACTTGACATTTTTTTTAAAGTACTTACCTAATTGATTTTGATCTGAAACTTCGCATAAATAGGTATTCTATACCAGATAGACTTCTCACCCCGTTCGTATAGTACCTAAGGTATAGGTAGGTACTTATACCCTTTTTATTACACGCTGTATATATTATAATATTATACATATCGTTGTACACAGCCCTACAGCTGAGATACCGTGAGCCGTGGCACTAAACAAGGGACAGAGCACAGCATCCATCTAATTCGCGCCGCGGGCTCACTCCGTACCACTTTGTACGACTCAGTACATCTCGCCACATCACGCACACGCATTTGTTAACCGTACAAGAACGCAAAGTCGGAAATATTTGTCTTAAATGTACAAGCAAGCAAGCAAAGTCGTAAATATTAAACAAGCTAAAATGTTACTTATTGTGATAATGGCGAATTTGGAGGAAACACCTGTCATCTCTTATATATCATATCTCTCTCTTGATCGCAAGTTGGAGATAAGATAACATAGGGCCTTACAAATAAACTCGGAATAAAGTTATGCAATGAATAACGTCGGTATAACCATATATGTTTATGCTTGTCATAACTTTATTCCGTGTTTATTTGTACGGGGGACAAAGTTCGAATAGATTAAAATTTCTTGCAAAAAACTGAAATAAATTAAGGCTGCCTATAAATTAGTCCAGGAACGTAATTACACTAAATTCCATCTAATTTATTATGTAATTACGGTTTATTCCAAAAATAAATACTCTTTTTTTTTTATATAAACGTTGCCCCACACTAGGCTTTCTCCTGTATCGTGGGTGCGTTTACAAACACAAATTTCACATACACAAACAGCCAGACCTATGTGCAATGCGGGAATCGAACCCGCGACACGTTGCGCAGCAGCCAATCTCTCAGCCACTGCGACAACCGTGCGGCTTTAGTCGATAAAAACGTCTGAATACAAAAGCTCATCTTAATTTATTTTACTCGTAGATGCAACTAGCTCTGTGAATGTCTCAATAACACTGATAAACGACGTGCATCTGTTGTGCTCCTCTGATTTATCTCCAGATCTTGAGCTTAGAACATATTACCATAATTCTCTTAAATGGCAGTTTAGTTCTATCGGTTTGTGGTAGCAAAAAGCTTGAGTCATCATCATCCGCCTAGCCTTTTCCCAAACATGATTGGGGTCGGCTTCCAGTCTAACTGGTTGCGGCTGAATATCAATATTTTACATGGAGCGACTGCCATCTGACCTCCACAACCCAATTATTGGGGAATACCGGTATTGGAATGTTAGACCAGTTCTCAGACTTTTGGGCTCCTGACTACCCGTAACGACTGTCAAAGATATTCCTATGACAACCGGGACCGACTGTTTGACGTGCTCTCCGAGGTACGGAGGAGTCTCGATGTATAAAGAACGGTCACCCATCCAAGGACTGACCGCGACAAGCGCGCAGATCGATCGATCAGCGTGGCTGACATTTAGCCACGAGCCCCTCTTCGAGCAAAAAGCTTGTGTACGGCGAAAAAAAAATCTTTGAAAAATCGAGGAGACCATGCCGTTTGATTTCGCCTGTTTTACGGGGATATCTAGGTACTTGCGAGGTATGGAACAGCTGATTTTTTTTCGCGATTTCAGGATTGGTCCCATAGTAAAAGTTGTTTATAATGATGAGTACAATGACCCCTTTTCGTATTTCGACTGTCTAAAATCACACCTTGTATAACCTCTTTGAAGGAACCTCATTTACCAACGAATCTATCGCCACTCTAGCGTGTACAATCACGACGACGCCTCCGGGTGGTGGTCAGGACTGATTGCCGCTAAATTGGCGGCAGTTTCCACGTCCGCGACCATCATTGCGAAAATGACTGTTCATGCAGTAGTTATTAGAATACCAACTGTTATTTGTAAACAGGTTGGCAACCGTGCTGTTCATGACATTCTGAAGAAAGCGGGACAGAGAAAGAAAGAAAATAGCAGGTAGATCTATATGTGGCACGTAGTGTTCTGTAGTTTCTGCCATTAGGTACACTGTGCAAGGTATAACCTAATTCTTTGCTGCAAACTTCTTAGACGGCACGGTTGGTGTGAATGGCTGAGCAATCGGTTTCCGCTCTGCGTATTGTGGGTTAAATTCAAGCACGAAATAAATGTTTGTATGATATTTTTCTTACAATATCGATCATTTTTACCTCTGATCGGCTGAAATTCAACGTTTTAAAGAATACAAAGCCGTTGACATATCACGAGCGTAACCTGATGCTATTTAAGGCACAATCTCATATTTTGTGTGCAAATAAAGCTATAAATACAACGTCGTGAAAGTCGTGATCTACTCGCGCCTTACGAGACCTTCGTGACATTACCGATGTCTGTATCGATCGTGTGCCCTAGGCTTTACGGGCTCTCCCCAGTTATTTATTGCTAGCATTTTGTACGCAACTTCGTCCGCGAGACAGAAACTGTATTTTTTTTGGGATATATAACTCAGGGATAATGTTGCTTTCTATTAAAAGAATTTTCAGAATCGGATCAGTAGTTTCGGAGATTACCCTCCACATATACACAAACTCACAAAATTGGCACTGTTCACACGCACACACATCTCCATTACAATATAAAATGTGAGTATTCGGTTGTGTCTTTTCGCAAATGTTTGATTTTTGGATGCTTCTTCCAGTACTTCCACGTCCTTTCTGAGCATAGGTACCTAGGTACTTACCTCAGATCATAGAAACAAGGGAGATGTGCCAAGGTGCTACTAAAATTGACGCTTTGATACGGTCACATTGACCGTATATAAAATGTACACGCTGGCGACGAACCGAACACGATCGATGATATAAATAGTGTTTTAGTTTAGTGCTAGTGTTGAGTGACGATTAACAGTGTTAGATTGAGGGTGTGCGGAATGTTTAATGCGTGGGAGATCTTTATATTCACGAGGGGCGCTTGTAATTGTGTTGAAAAATGTAGGTACTAAAAGTGGCGACAGTTGTTGCCGTACTAATTTGCTATGATGGCATATTTCCTTGTTTCTATGATCTGAGGTACCTACCTACACTAGTAATATTCTCAAATACAGCGAAAAAAAGCTCAAAAATAAATTTTGGTGAGTTACGAAATTGTCATCTTCGTAATCTCAGTTAGGTTGCTTTTAATTAACAAATATCCTCTTTAGACGATGATTGAATTAACCAGCTCTTAAGCCAATTGTCATCTCTATTTATTGTCATACAACTGACAAGGATTGTTGTATTATATTTAATCAGTGGTTCAAGTTAAGAGGCGTCATGGTAAGGGGGTTTCGGATTTAATATCGTTCTTCAAATACTTAATAAGTATAAGTATTAGACGTGTCCGGCATGAGTTGCAATGCCTGTTTTTTATCAGAAACCTACCTTGGCGTCCCTACAACAACTGCACAAAGTTTCATCACAATCTGATCAATGATCCAGAAACGCAACGCATAGAGGACAAACATACAAACATTTATTTTTATAGATGATTTATAAATGGTACGAGTAAAATACTTATTCGGCCATATCAACCTAAGTATACCCGTAAAAGCCAACTATTGAACATGCATAAAATAAGATCACAAAACTTACTTGCAACTTTAGGTACAGCCACTATCACCTACACACTCAATAATTTCACACCATCACAGCTCACTATACCACAAACACGACACTTTATTTTTTACCAAACCGAAAAACTATACGTGATATTTTTGAAAAGCGAATAAAAAATATGCCTAACGATTTTTTTTTATTCGTAAGCGTTCGTGCGTCTCCGGCGAACACCGCGGGAATACAACCGCGAGGCCGTGCAATGGCGAAACATGCTGTCCCTTTCACACTATAGGAAATTAATGTTTTAATGACAAGGAGAGGTTATTCTTCAGAACTTGATGGACTGCAAAAAAATGCAGCTTTTCGTGTTTCTCAAGCGCTTTTCCCTGAAGTTTTTATTGTTGTTCATTGTGTTTATTATGATTTTAATGCAGAGATCAATGACTGCTAATGTTATGGAGGCATTCCTTTATGCGTTGCCTTGGTTACAAGAACTGTTAGAAAGAATAACAACTCCAGTGAATCCAGACATAAAATTAGCTATCGGGCATAATATTATGACATTCGAAATCAAGCAGTAAATTCGCTTTGCACGGGTGCAATCTAGATAGGTACTAGCAGTACTCTGCAGTACTAGGTATATGTCAAAACATGGAGATTTCTGTGCGGTATGAATATACCTAGGTATTATGTAAGTACATAAACCTTCTGGAATAAATTCTCTAAACGGTGGTGAAAACAGCATTAAAATCCATTGTTTAGGTAGTTTAGAAGAACTAAGCGGACAAATAGACACCAAGCGCACGAACAGCGACTTTGTTTTATTAAATACTGATTATATTTTAATCTGAAAGCCAGGAAGAAGACTCGGGCTTCGCGATTTGGGTCTGAACAATATTTAGTAGGTATTATGACCTGTTTTTCTTTAGTTTGTAGCGTTTTAATCAACCCTGGGGATAGGTACCAAACGCATGGTTTTTTTTGGCGTCCTGTTGCCAACTTATTAGTCAGTAATACGGTGGCATGAGACCACATCAGGCCTGGATAATAAAACGTTGATTTATTATTTTTTTCAGAACACTGAATTCCTGTCTAAAGAAGAATTTCAGGACAGTTAGTACCTATCTACTCAGTACCTATACCTAGGTGCTGTACTGTAAGTGATGTAGGACAATATAGGAAGTGAGTACAACTCCTTACAAAGTTGTCTAGACGTTGACAGATCAACTAACAAATTGATCGTTAGTATAAAGTTGTACACGTAAAACTTGGTCTGTAGAAAGTTTATATTTATGTCTAATTCAGTTTGTGCAACTAGGACATAACTTGTGGACGGTAGTAAACTTAAGGTGCAGATATACTAAAGCGAGTTAAAAGTCCCGGGATTAGGTAAATAGACTTGAGTGAGGCTTGCATAATTATGATTATGGATTTAAATTCAATTAAACACGCAACAAGAAATTCCTGAAAGCTTCCCGTCAAAACCATGCTAAAAAATGGGGACATAATTATTTTATGTAGTTATACCTAGGTGCCTTGCAAGTATTTAGATGTAGAAAGAAAGAAAATGCATTATTTGCGTCGATATAACAAATTGTTACCATTTTTATCAATAATTTATTTGTCCGACTATCTTTTTTTTTTACATTTTGAGAATGTAGGTACAGAACAATCGACAAAGTCATGTAAAATCCTGCGGCCTACGGGATTGCAGGAACACGCAAGTTCGCATGCACCTTTAAAGCCCGGTTTCCGCCGCGAGCGGAGCGGACCCATTAAGGACTCCGTTTAACTTGCAAGAGTAAACTGCATACTTAAACTTAACTTAAACTTAACTTACATACTACATACTTCTACTTACTTACCGACTAGGTATTTGTTGGCGGGAATACAATTAAGTAGATATGCAGTTTAACGGAGTCCTTAATGGTCCGCTCCGCTCGCGGTGGAAACCGGGCTTAAACCTTACAACAGCCTTGGCAAGTTATAGCAAGTTACTTCGATATTGAAAACGGCCATAAATAAAATAAGAGCTGATGTTTGAGCCCATTACGCTGCGCGCCTTCAACGTTGATGGACAGGTTCTTTATTTTAGGACCACACAATGTAAGAACCAATCAGATCACTCGTCACTTGCGTCCGTGAGATTGCGATAATGCATGCGCAGCCGCATAGCTAATAGCGCGTTTGAATTGCAGTCATTGACGTCAATGATGCATAGTTAAATTGCATATTTTTGCAGAGCATATTAGAAAACAACCTATCTATATTCTAAAGATAGAGTGCGAATTTCGTAAGGTTCTGTAGGTATAGATAGTGTACCTAATCTCCAGAACTACTGAACAGATTCTGAAAATTCTTTCACTGATAAAAAGCTATATTATTATCCCTGACTGCTATAGGCTACTTTATCCCGAAAAAGTGCACAGTTTCTGTGAATCACGCGGAGGAAGTCACGGGCAAAGTACTTGTATAAAATATTTCGATGTCTTAACATTAGTAGGACTCTAGGTACATCTAAAAAGAAGCCAAAACCATAATACCTCCGCCACAATCGTCAGTAAAAGATATGGTCAATTATATCTTTATTTTTTTTACCAATAAATAAAAGAATTGTAGGATCAGCGCGATATTGTGCGTTCGACGTTAACATGGGTATCGGCGGCGAAATAAGAGGGCTGCCATCTTGGAAAATGGCGGCCGTCCATCTGATACACAAAGGAACTAATGAGAAGCGAATCAGGGATGAAAATGTAGTGGGACCATGAATAATCAAGACGGGATCTCTCCGGCTTCTCAGAGAGTAGTTGCAGTTCATTCATTTGAAGCCTCTTCAAATGTATCGGGTCGTGGTTGGTTGATCGATTTGCCCAACACATGACTGATCGCAACTATTCCGGTAGCCGGTAGTAAAAAAACTCACACTGGGCAATCTGAGAGGAATCCTCAGAGTGCCCAGTGCGAGTTTTTTTGACATAGGTATTCGATGGCGTGAATGTTAACGAAGGCAGTCAATGAATACTTATTCAAATATCGGTTCGCGCTCGAAAGTGAAGACGCTAACGCACGTGATTGGTTGTTCCATTCAATTCGCGAGAATTTTAGGTAGGTACTCGATTATGGCGATGGTTTGCAACTCGCACTCAGCACTCAGAAGCTGAAAGGAAGTTTCTTAATACTGTTTTCAGATCTACAGAAAAACTAGAAAATTAAGTTTACCTACATCATAGTTAAGTTTTTGAGAAGCAACATTTTATAACACTCACACTTATATCTAATAAGTACAAAAAGGCACAGTTTACATTAAATTGAGCTAGGCACACCTTTTGGATTTTTTAGCCATGGACGGTGCTTTTTAACACTTAGATGATGCTTAAATCATCTGACAAGATAAACGACACCTAATGACGGTTAAACGACGACAAATAAAGTGTTACAATTTACAAGTTAATTTAATATTCAAACCTGTACCTACTGCATCATAGTCACCCTACAAGGTGTTCCGATGAAACCTTTGATTTGCATTTAATAAGCAAAAATATAATTAATACGAGCATAGATAATAAACATGTATATTTTCTGTGCACTTAAAGTTTACACGTCTCACTCAGATAGTGTTCACAGATTCATGATGATATCGCTATTCGTGCAAATGATAGGTTCAAGAGCCTCAATCGTAGGCGGTGTATATGATGCTGCTCTGGGTTATTAGAATACCTATACCTAGGTACTTGAAGGCTATAGGTAAAGCTTTAGTTACCCTGTTTTCAATTTATAATATTTTTTTTTTTAACTTAAAAGGAACTGACATACAGAATCGTGTCGCTGCGGAATTTGTTGCGCCGCCGTTTCTTCTTCGCAGCTAAAACACTAGGAAGCGGGGGGCGTTTTTGGGGGCTGTCTTATGTATGTTGACGTCCAGAAAGTGTACTTCAACTTTAGCCCATTTTAAACGATTTTTTTAATTTGAATTAGATTACTAGACCCCAATGAAAAGTGCACACATATAGATATTATAACCAGTACCTAATACAGTAGGTACCTAGGTACCTACCTAAGTAAATATTTTGTTCCACGCTCCTTAATTCTTTAAGTTGAATCCGACTAATATGTAATAATTCACAATCGTTTGATTTCTTTAAGCACAATCCGACTAATAAGTAATAATTCACACTCGTAGATATAAGTACCCAGTTTCCACATCCATATCTTTAATCCTTTCAACCTGACACCGCGACAAGTGATGTTAATCCGACAGGCGGTCAAACAGACCACGCGTGGAACAGGTTGGGTTGGTCGCAACCTCTAATGCTCGGATTAGTCCCGATATGTAAATAGAGGGTTGAGCAATCCTCGCTTGTTTATTAAATCAGCTTGGTAGGTATGTTAAGAATAATGGAGTTCGGTTATATTAAGGCGCTGATAACTGCCAACACCCTTGAGTGATTTGGGTGGTATAGCTTGAGTGTTCTGCGCTGAGCTCAAGCAACGCGACATACGTCCACCGAGCAATACGACTCGCCTATCAAGGAGCGCGATTATTACTTTTTAGTATCTAAAATATAAAAAAAAAAGTAACAGGCAATATTATAGGTAGTAACATAGTCTTTTCACACAAAACAAATCATGAAAATATCTTAGGCGATTTGAAAGTAATTACGTTTTTATGTTTTGGGCAGACAGTAATTCATGAATTTATTACATTAAGTATTTTACTACAATAGTTAAATATTCACGTACGGTACGGTACGATTGATGCATATATGTTCTAGTTTAACATAAAAAAATTTCACAACTAACCTGCATTATTTGACGGCGAAATAAGAGATTTAAAACATGAGATTTACGGCCGTTACCATTTACCGTCGCCTTAAAAGTCACTGGATTGAAGACCACACAACATGCGTGTGCAGCCCGTCTATACTTATTCTGTACCGACACGCCACGTGATATCACCGCGATAACTGATAATTTGTTTGCGATTGTTCGGAGAATCTCACCGTGACATTCTCCCTCAAACGTTTGCAAACAAATTCATCAATCACGCGGCGAGTCGGCACAGTAGACAGCAGACAGCCTCCATATTTTTAACCGACTTCAAAAAAGGAGGTTCTGTATTCGTCCCGTATGTATGTATGTTTGTATGTATGTATGTATGTATGTATGTTTGTATGTGCGCGATTTTCTCAAAAACTACTGATTCGATTTGGATGGGGTTGTCACTAACGTAATCTACATACTTTGAGGAAGGTTTTTTTATTTAAAACTTCATTCGAACTCTTTATCCTGTAGATATCTACTCCTACTATCAAGTTCTCACATATTATAGGTACTCAATAATGCAGAAACCTAAATACATTTAAGATTAGAACCGCACCTAAATTGACAAAAAACCACATACCGACACATAATAGCAGTTACATCAATGAATATGTACCTAACAATGCATAAATTGGAGGCGGTGCCGCGCCGTGGGAACTACTAAATGAGGCACAAAGATCGGACATGTCGCGAAATGTACAGCGGGTTCGTCTAAGGTCAGACGAAAAGAAAGAAACATTAATTTGACATAAAACAGACAAACACACAGGCAAAATTAATAAAAAACAAGTGCGAGTCGTACTCGCCCACCGAGGGTTCCGTATCATTTTTGGACGTATAAAGTGAAAAAATCCGGACCGCATAACTAAGTTTGTTTGTGAAGGAATTTTGATGATTTTGAAAAAACTGTACTAGTTAGGAACATCGTTTTATTTTTGGTGCCATATTTGGGTCCATTCCTATCAGCTCTAATTATTTCAGATTTTTCGCCCCGCAAACTTCGGAGATAAGGGGGGGGGAATGGTACTTTTTTGGTCATTTTTCATCATAATATATGTCGAAAACTGTGCGACATAAAATAAAATAAAAATATGTTTTGAAATGTGCAAATCAAGCCCTTTCATATGATATGTCACTTGACCTAGTAACCCCATTTTAAAATTTCGGACCCCCACTCCGGCCCCTTTTGCAATGTAAATAAAAATATTTTTGGACTTTTTTCATTTGCAATAAAGTTGAACAAGCATTCTTTATAACTGTTCCAAATTTCAAGTCGATAGCATAAGTACTTGCTGAAATAAGCAGGTGTGACAGACAGACAGACAGACGAAGTCGCACCATAAGGGTTCCTTTTTACCATTTTGGTTCGGAACCCTAAAAATGAAACTTATTAATAACAAAGCTGCTGTGTGCCTAGCGGCTGTGCCAAATAGGTCCAGTTCAGCTTAGCCGGGCCACTAGTGCCCGGCGCTGGTTTTCAACTAAACCTATTGCGAATTACGACACTGATCGAAAGATAGATAGGTAGACCGAAGTGCCACAGCCTAGGTGCTAGTTGCCAACCATTGAACCATAGGAATTATGATCACAGATGGCGCAGGTACATTTTCGGCCCAATAGACAATAGACAGTTGACAATAAGTAATAGAGAAATCTAGAGAATGGTCCAATTAGACGACGAGCATCGACTGACAAACCAATCGCGTGCAGCCTCGGCGCCCCCCGTCTTCTTAATTCAGCCAAAGACCGAAAAATCAGCTAATGCGCAGGTAACGTTCGTAATCATATCTGGTGCCGCTAGTTATAGGTACCTATCTAAACATCGTCGCTCGTTGAACGCCATTTCGATGCAACCCAAGGTGTATGGAACAAATGACGACGGATGGTAATTGGTGATCCTGATCACTATCAGATAGCACGCATGCTCTTAATAAAACAGGGTCAGCATACAAATAAAATCGTTTAAAATTCCCACACGCTGTATCTACACTTGCACGCGGTCTGAATTGTACATTGTGATCCTAATTACATGATGTGATGCCAATTCGTTTTTGGCTGGTTTGAGAGCGTTATAGAATTCTGGCAAGGTCGGACAGGGAATCGACCTCATTTGTAATGCTTTATTGGGTTGTTGCGCAATTTAGGAGATGCCTGTATCTAGCTAGGATAAGCTAAAATGATATTACGAACTCTTTAAACTGGTTTACATAATATTAACATTTATTTATTCATTCTGTAAGCAAAACTCGCGTATATTTTAGCGTTTTCCAACTTTCTGGCAAGGTTCGGTCAACTCAAAGCAAGTCTTTGAAGCATGCCTCTGAAATAGCTGTGTAAACGGAAAATAAACAAACCTAGCCGACCCATAAATAACACCAAGATATTTAAATACAATTATAATTAGATGGCGTTGTCCTGAATCACTTGTCTCATTGCCGACCCGCTCTCATACAAGTGTCCGGCGCGCACCGGACAAGAAAATCACCCTGTTCGACTCGAGCCGATAACGCAAGATACATTACACGTCCATTTACCTAGACCAGCTGTTAATTGCCTAAGTTATTACCCACGTGACGTTTGGTGATTACCTATGCGCTCTAGTTTCAGACATTGAAGACAGATAATCTTCCGATGACACTTGGACTGAATAAAAAAGGTAGTTAAAAACTAAAACCCGACTACGACAAAAATCGAACAAGCGTGAAAAGCATGAAACAAGAAAATATTCCTGTCTGATCTGAGCCTGAGTTTTTTTTCTAGAACTCATTGTTGTGAAAAATCAACGTAATATCCAGGATATAGCTTAGGTCACATGCCACCTTATTACTGGCTTATATGCTGGCCCAATATGGCGGCATGGCGGCATGCGACCAATACGAATGACAATACGAATCACACTCAAGAATCGGATCGCATTAGGAATTTAGGAACTTTTTAAGGCAAATCTCAGTGCTTGACATCTCTGCTGTACCATTATAATCGGAGACTTCACAACGTTAGTTCTTACGTTTTCACATAGCCATGAAGATATGGCAAAATTTAAATCTAAAGTTATTAAAATTGACTTGTAGTCAGCTGTCTATAAACGTATTGTTATTCACATCTCTCACCCCCAATAATATTAATTCTGTATAATTTTAATTTAATAATAATTGTTATCCCAATTTAATTTAATAATATTTACTTTTTTATATTTATTTCGAATTTACCTATGTGCCATTAATTTTTGTGAATCAATTATACCTACTTAATGAATACCAAGCAATGTGACGTATTCCAATTTTCTTTTCTATATAACGTAATCGAATCTGGCAATTATTTTATAATGTAAATAATATTATAACATATTAGTAGGTACCGATTTTGTATCAATAATTATATTCTTTTAAACTCTGTAACTCAAATTAATTATGAATGTGGTGCATGCCTTTAAGTGATGTATTTACACTGTATTAAAAAAATGTAATTATTATTGCTGTCCAAAACTGTAAATATGTCGTTGGCATGCCTTAATAAAAAAGTAAAATAAAAAATAAAAAAATGACGAGATAACTAAATACCTGACACCGATCCTAATAAAACTATTCAAGTAAATCAGTGTATCGTCGGGCATAACTAACGACACGTTGCAGTGAATCAGCATCACTGATCAGATAACACGTGATATGTAAGAGAGGTTGCACGCGACGCGTGTGCACGGTGTCAAATAAACATCATGGCACGCAACGGCGACATATGCACCGAACACTCATAGATACCTACTTATGTAGATACGTGTGTAGGATGTGTAGATCCTACTAATTCTTCGTGAGGTAAGTATTGCCGAAAATGGCATATAGGTACCTAAGCCAATAAGTATAATAAAGAAAATTCAAAGGCTTGCTCCATGGGCGTCACACTACTCACACTGTAGCATCAGAGCATCTTCACATCTTGACTGCGAAAACAGTAGTTTTGTACATTAGTACAATAGAAGACTATTTTTGCGCGATGTATATTTATACATTGTGTAGGCAGGTATAACTAGCGGCATCAGTTATGATCACAAACGTCACCTGCGAATTAGCTGGTTTCTCGGTCTCTTTGGCGGAATGATGAAGACGGGGGGCGCCGGGGCTGCACGCGATTGGTTCGTCAGTCGATGCTGGTCGTCTATTGGACTATTCTCTATTACGTATTGTCAACTGTCTATTGTCTATTGGGCCAAATATGTACATGCGCGATCTGTGTTCAAGATCCGTGCCGATACTTATAGGTACCTATTTAATTATAAGTTGAATACTTATGTTGCGCTACCAATTACTGACTACTTTATTACTGTGGTCACAGTTAAAGCTAATTGCCTTGAGGAACACCACAAAATACATTATTCGATTAAAATACTTCAAGCTGCGCCTTAACAGAATTTTAATTAAATAAAAACAATAATATGTTGTTCATAAGTACCTACAATTTGTGTATATCAATCAATTTATTGATGTCAACATTATCGAAGGCTTTACCGAAATCTTAATGTGCAGTTGAGCGGATCGACTGGTATTTCCACTGATTTCGTTTATACGGGCTAACTTATTGATGAGATTTATATTTACCTATACATATTATGCTTGAAAATAAATTGCCATTGTTTTTTTACATTTATTTGTAATTTCTTATTCTTTAACAAAAATATTCGCTCCACTATCTTAAAAAACATATGTCTGTACAACTTCTGTCAACGTGTTTACTAAACTAGTTTTATGTTCACAATCGAAACTCACGCCCATGTTATGACTTTTTAAAACAAGAGAATCGTTAGCAAGTAACGCTTTTGATAGCAACCTTATCACTTCACTATCTTTAAACCAAATACCTACTTTATTCACTAAACTTAACACTTGTTTCTTTGATAAACTTTTAAGAGTCCTCTTTGACATAAGTCTACATATCTTTACATAGTCCGCTGCATCTTCAACTTCTAAATCATCCAAATGTTTCAGTAAATCATAGTGTATTACTAAAATTTCTTGTTCTACGTCCTTGTTGGTCCTCAATTCAATGAACTCATTTACTTTTCCATTCTTAGCTGCTATGTTTCTGGAGAAGGCAGCAATATTCATACTGTATATCATATTTTTGATAAGTCCAAAAACTCCCTTTATTAACACCTTATCATTTGTCTGCCGCACCACTGAATGTAGCCAGGCCAACAGCCCGTATCCTTCAACTAATATCTCAAAAGCTCTGGGTACAGCTACTATTGAACTTAATACGCCTAAAATTCTTTCCTTAACTCTTCTGTCACTTAAAACTGAGGAATAGAAATCCATAATCATCTTCAAGCACATCGTTTTAAATACGACATCTATATCTGTCATGGTTTTTGTCCCGTCCCTGATGATATCGAGTATCCATAGTCGCCTCTCGATAGATTCGACATCACTGTCGTGAAAGAGGCTTAGGAAATCAGGGACCAGGGTGCAGTCTACGAAATTTTTGGCAATCAGGAAATTATTGACTGGTTTGTATAAAGGGTCGAAGGGTGCCGTGGAAACCATAAGAGCTCTTGCGAGATATAGAGCGTCAATGGCTGGGAGCTTAGGGTTCTTCATGTTTTGGCCATCGAAGTCTTCGGAGCTGGTGATGGCAGATGTAAGACTGCGACGCAACGTGTTGATGAAGTCGGTCAAGAATAACTTATCGTTTTTGTGTCGTCTGAAAAGTAAAAGGATGATACATAATATTAGAAAGATATTATTTAAAGTGGTTACTTGTAAAATATATTTTAAAACAAAACTGGTATAATATCAAAACAAATGATTAAAAGTTTTCAATAACTTGATTAGCCGAGGGGCTCGTGGCTAGATGACGGCCGCGCTGATCGATCGATCTGCGAGGTTAAGCTGCGCTTGCCGCGGTCAGTCCTTGGATGGGTGACCGTTCTTTACAGATCGAGACCCTCCGTGCCTCGGAAAGCACGTTAAGCAGTCGGTCCCGGTTGTCATAGGAATATCTTTGACAATCGTTACGGGTAGTCAGAAGCCCTAAAGTCTGACAGCTGCTCTAACATTCGAATACCGGTATTACCCATTAATTGGGTTGTGGAGGTCAGATGGCAGTCGCTCCACGTAAAATATTGATATTCAGCCAAAACTAGTTACACTGGAAGCCGACCCCAATATAATTTGGGAAAAGGCTAGGCAGATGAATAACTTGATTAGCCATTATTTTTAGTGTTCCAAACGAAATACTAAATAATCTTACGTTTCAGTCTCTAGCAGCATACAGAAGCGATGAAGCACGTGGTAGGCGGCCGCCCTCATCGCGGGGCAGTGCGAGCTCAGCGCCATCACCGGCACCGACAGCAGCCCGCTCCGCAGCAGCTTGAAGCACGACGCCACCGACCCCGGAGCCAGCAAGTGACTCAGCAGAGGAAACACGAACACAGGATCGTATGTCCCTTCGTCCTGATCCACATTCGACGAATGCAACAAATCCCCTCCAATAAACCGAGATATTATACCCTCGTATTTCCCTCTCACTGTCAAGTTCCTCACTGCCCCCTCACCATCTTTAGTTACACAAGGCTTCAGCACTCCATCTTCAAACATCTCGTTGAGCACCGACCTTACTGAACCTGTTACTTCACTCGCCACACCAATATTCGGATTCAAATCGTAATGGTATTCAAATTTTTGCGTAACTGGAAAGTTTCTCACAGTTCGCTCAACAACTTCTTTGTCGAATAGGTTCAGAACTTGGTTAGGCGTGGGGTGGGACCACAAAGATGAGGACCTGTTCTTGCGAACAGCGTAATAATTAGCAGCTGAATCGCCCCACAAGTACGGTTTGTATTCGTTGACCGGCTGACCATTCGTTTCGTAGAAGTGTAATATGGCCACAATAAGTCTGTCGCATGGAGTTCTCGTTGCATGATACGCGCTTAAGTACACTGGAATGTGTTGCGTTTTCATGACAGATTTATTCTTTAATATCAGCGTGTATAAAAACTCTATTAGTCTAGATTTAATATCCGAGCTGTAGAGGCTGAGCATAACATTCAAAAATTCCGAATGAGATGTTACCATGTCAAATAATGTAGTTATATCATCGTGATTGTCAGGATACAAGAGTTTGACTAATTCAGTGAGCAACGCGAGAAGTTTAGGGCCAATTGTGTAGCCCTGATCAGCTGTTTTCACTTTTAAAGAATCCTTTAACGTTGCCTTACAGAAATTCTGCCATATTGCGCTCTCGATCATTTTCTTGAAATCGTCTTTTTGTTCCGTACCTAATCCTTGGACCAGTTTACAAACTTGAACAACAGTATGCATGCTCGTAACAATTTCATTTAACGCTTCAACCTTTGCTTCTTTTATTGCTATAGTTGTCAAATTTAACATGGACAAGAAGTAGTTAATTAGATGATCTTTTTTAGCCACATTTTCACATATCTTCAGGAAAATAGTTTGTAATATTTTTATGTGGCTGCACTCTACAGCTTCGAATTTGTGGCTTTTATTAAACAATTTCAAGCAGTCCTGTACATCCATACATTCTATTACCAACTTCCTTATAAATTGCCAACATGTAACATAAATTTGCCCAGCCTTATGAGGCTTCTCCAGCATTTTTATAATATTAGATTTATATTCATTAAATACAGTCACTAAGAATTCCTTATTATCAAGCAAAAATTGATTGTGGTTAATAACTGCATTGCCTAAAGGCAACGTCAATTCTCTCTGGGCTAAAATCTCGGGTCTGGCGATTTCTTCTTTGAAAATGTTGCATAATTTCCCATTAAACTTCAATAACACCGCTGCAAGATTGGCAGTAGATTTCCTTAAGTTGTTGACATAGAAGAACTTTTTAAAATCTTCATCTGATACCCGTAAAGCTTGATGCGGTTTATTTTCAAAATATTTCGTTAATGCGGTCTCCAAGTTTGTTAAATTAGGATTCACCTCTTTATTAGAAAGCAAATCCGTATAGAGAGAAATAGTCTTCTTCAACACATTTGGTTGTAGCTCCAAGCTGATTGTTTCTGAATATTTCTCTACTAAATATCTTAGTAATTCAAGTACTAAACTTGGTTCTTTGTCATCTCTCAAGCAAGAATCTTTCTCTGCATTAAAAATAAGATTGAACAATTTTATGTCATCTTCAGTGGTCAATCCCACCACTTCTAAAACGTGGATCGTGTATTGACTGTCTACGTTTTTCCTTTTATTAATTTTAATGAAAGCTTTCACGATTTCGTTATAATTCTTTTGTTGATAAGATTTCAACAGTTTATGTCTGTTATTTAAATAATTTATAATTTCTTTGTGCTGCCTAAAAACTTGTAAGAGAAATTCCGTAGCGTATAAACTTGATGAATCTTTGCTCACATTAAGAGGTTTATAGATCTTGAGGAACTGTGGGTTTTTGAATAACGTCAGTATTATTGTCCGACATACATCGACACAAAGGTGCTTCTTCCCGATCTCGATAATGCATTGAAAGTAATCCGTTATTTTCTTCTGTTGTTCTTCATTCAGCTGTCCCATATTCGTCAGCCTTATTATGCAGAATATCAGATATTTAGCCCATGTCAACATTTCCGACCCGTCAACTATCTTTGTAGTATCGATTATGTATTGGACGTTGTTAATTATAACGTCGCCTTCTTCTGGAACCTCTTGTAAAAAAGGAAACACATCTATCAAAGAAACATCTTCATTGTCGACTATGGAAGTTGATATTGCTTTTAGAATATTATCTTGGCCTATAATGGTGTCTGAGATTGACACAGGCTGTCCAATCCAACTGGCGACGTAATAAAGAACATCTAATTTACAATCTCCTATTAAAACTTCTGTCAACTCAGGGGAATAGTTGCTGTGAAGTAAATTAGCAATGTATAGAGACAGGAAATGTTTCAAGCTCTTCTTGGCATCCTTATGTGACTGTAAATATTGCATGCATCCCACAATAAAAGGCGACGGCATCTTACTTTCTAGAAATACATTATCTTCTGTGTTCTTATTTTCCATTAAATCATTGAAAAGCTTTTTCAAGCTATCCTCAGTGTTTTCTGAAGAAATTTCAAAGTGTACTAACTGATTTCTTACATATTCTGTCAAGTCTGAAATATTTTCTAGAACGTATTCTACAATATCGCTAATTAGCGAGGAAGGGTTCACTTTCGCGTTTCTCAGAGTGTATAATATTAAATGTATCTCATCTTCATCTCCTTCGAATATTGATGTGTTTTTGAAGAAAATACGTAAAGTATCTTTAGCTTCGATCCAAGTATCGTCGTCATCGCTCATGTACACATCTAACATAATAAGGAAAAGTTCTTTGAACATGGAGTTCTTCAGTGATATGGCAGAACTGTCTAATGTCAGCCAAAGTGAAACAACTTTAAACTTCAAGAGAGCTACGTGACCAGTGTCCAGTGTTTTAGAGAAATCTAGTATTTGTTTCATGTCTATACTCCCTTCCAAAGTTTCAAAGTACGAAGGATGGATGTCATTGTAAAGCAGCAGTAGGTCAACTAGAGCTATCAGAGCGTCTGTATCATTTATTTTCGGTAGTCTATAATCCTTAGTATTATCAACATCAGTTTTACCTGACGTCACTTTTTCTATTAACAATACTATTGCAGCAGGAGATGGCAAATGCTTTGGAATGAAGTACTCTAGTTTATTCTGCAAATCAGTAATCTGTGCTGCTTCTTTGGCCTCCAAAATCTGTAAGTATCTTTTCAGAGACTGCAACATTTTTACTAGTACTTTTACACAGTACAAAGACACTGCCTGGTCTTTCCCTAGATTCATTTTGATAAACTTCAATAATGGGACCGGTAGAGTAATGAATCTGACAAAGTTCGCAATTTGGACAGGATTGAGATGAGTCATTCTTGATACCATTTCTTCTGGTTTTAATTTATTCATCAACTTGATAGTAAAATCTATGGTTCTTTCCCATATTGGAGAGTGTTGAGGATCAAAGCTATGTTCCATCACACTAAATATAGCTCTGTGCAGATCAGGACACTTGTACATAATTTTCAAAATAATCTCCCGTTCATGGTCATTCTCCCAGGGTCTCTTCAATGTAAGCAAAGCTTTAAATAGATTTTGATTTTTATTTACATCAACAGTTCCTAAAGAATTGTCGGTAAAATAAAGGCCGGTTTTGTGTGATGTAAATAATGTTAGAATTATATCGCTCAGTAAATTCATGATCTCAGGGCGCAACTCATTTCTTACTTCCTGGCTTATCTCTGAAGGCCCTTTCCATGAGAATACTTTAAACAAATTATGTAAAACTTGATGACTGAAAGTCTTTAGTTTTAGACTTTTTGAAATCAGTGCATTGTCTATAACATTCTTTTTCAAAATGTTCAAGAATATCAACACTGCTTCTGGTTCATCATTGATTAAACCGGGTATGACGAGCGCAAGCAAGCCTTGCTTCTCTAAAAGAGCTTTTATCAAGGGCAGATGACCTTCTATCAAGAACGATGTCATGAAATGAACAAACGAAGTTCTCACATTGTCCTTTTCCTTGAAATTAGGCTTTTCAACAACATGCTGCAAATGTTTCGGAGTTAACGGCGCCTGGTTCAGTACTTCAACTCCTAAATCTGAATTTAATGTGACCATTGATGTTAACAGTTTAAGGACTATTTTCCTGTGACGAGGTCCAGAGCTTTCACTGATCATAATCTCAATGGTCGACATGAATGTGTTTAGAAAGTAACGACACGCTTCTTCCGTGATTGTAATCATGTGAGGAAGGGAGGCCTGCACTTTGATAATAATTAGGTGGAAGATGTGAAAGACTGGTGTGGCTAGAGTGAGGTTTTTCTTACTCTCCGCGGTGATCTGCCGTAGTATTTCGTGGGAGTTGCCACCACTTTGGAGATACTCCAGCAAGTAGTCCGCAGGGCTGTCAGGGTTTAGACAGACTTGCAGGAACTGTGTGAGAGCTGTGAAGAGATAATATAATAATAAGTAATGACGAATTTTCAACTTGTTATGTAAACTTTGATTAAAATTAAAGTCTAAGCCTTTTCATTTCATTCTTAAAAATTTAAAAAGGAGAAATGCATTTTTGAAAAATGAAATCACATAACGAACTATAAAATAATAATTTATCAATGTAACAGGTAAGTAATTAAAACACCGTGATAACTAATAAACTCAACATAATAACTATTATGATATCAGTCTGTTTTTGAGATGAGTACTCGACTTTTTTCATGGGGCCCAGTTAGTGAGGTGGCAAGTCTCCATCTGCCATTTTTATGTGTGGACATACATTGTTTCAGCAGGCGCTATAGGTTCCCATAGTTCCCCTTCACCTAGTCCACTACCATCCCATCACAATAGCCTAAGTAATTTCTTTTTTCCACATGTATTGCAATAGTCCTGCATAAGCTGGTGGTTATCCTTGGGTATATTTCTATAGTGCATTCAGTGATAATCACCAGGTATGTCACCATTAAATTTTATTAAAAAGCTGTCATAAAGGGCCTCTACGTGTTGGCTTCGGCCCCACACACACCTTCGAAAGGTCCGGGACTCTTAAGTCCCGTGTAACAAAAACAAATTAAAATTATTTTCTATTTTGCTATGTGATTATATTTTTCAAAAATGTATTTTGTCATTTAATATACCTAAATATGGTCTTGACCGAGCGAGAGGTGACAAAATGTGACAGCTCTCTTAATTCTACCATTAGAAATTAGAGTGTATCTGCTCTTGATGACCCTCGACTTCAATCTTACTACTTCATATCAACCTCTCCATACACTTGCTCATGGAAATAGTCCATAATAGCAAACTGGTGAGGACTGATAGTAACTTTACATTATATCAAATATAATGGAGATCTCATAATCACTTCAGTATACTCAATTAAGTGGTCATTTAGGGGTTCATGGTATACTTCTACCCCCTTACTTATAGACGCCTTATAACTTTAACCACTGATTAAATATACAATTAACCTTGACATTTGTATGACAATGAATAGAGATGACAATTGACTTATGGGCTGTTTAATTTAATCATCGTATAAAAGGGGGCTAAAGATACCACTTCATTGCTTACAGATTGATAGGGTTCCAAGGAACCCACGTTAGCAAAAATTTGTATAAACTTACCCATTGTCTGGCCCGTCTTTCCTGCTAGCTCTTTGCGGAAGTATTTAACATCAAATCCATCCTTTTTCGAAGCAAATGCATGTTTATTGGCCGTATCCGCTGTTTCGTTTTGAGGTTGTACTTCGTCAACATTATCAGTGCCTTCAGATTCGCTCTTCTTGGCTTTTTTTGGCGACTTATCTTTTTCATTGTCGAATTTACGCTTGCCCATATTTATTCATTGATTGTTTAATTTAACTTTAAAAAAAAATTACAATACACCGCGCACGTGAATATGTTTTGACGTTTTGACATTTACATTTTTTAATTGTTTTTGACAGTTGACACCGTTGACAGTAACGACATTTAGCACCTTGTCTTTTGAGACAATGAAAATAGATTCAATACATTGTATATCAATTTATGATTCGAATTGCATAATGCAATACATTTAAAATTATGTATATCGTACGCATTTTTGATTCTTGAGCGGTGGGATGATTCAAGCTAACATTGGGCGTTTTCCATTAGACGGCAACGGCACTGCGAGCACCCGGTTACCCAATGCCGCCGCCGTGCTGTCGCCGTCGCGGGCCAGTGGAGACACGCACGAAAAACGCGCATCACAGTTTAACCTCGGGTCATACGAAGCGAATTAGCTCACAGCGCTGTTCTGTACTAATTTGACTAGCTCGATCTATTCATATGGCCTATGCCTAAATATTCCGCAAAGGGAATAACTATTCGCAGCGAGTGTCTTAACACACGATTACAAGGTGTGATATAAAACAAACATGGATTAATAAAATATAGCTTTATTTAAAGTTCTCTTGTGTACCTACAACTTTGTCAGAAACATAAAAAATGTCTTAAATTGAAGAAGCAGCTTGGCTGTGAATAATAATTGCAAAATCTGCGCTGTTTAATCATAATAAATAAAAACATTGTTCACATTTTACATACACCTAGCTACGCTTAGGTATTATAATTGTTTGCTAAACCTGAAACATTAAACATAAGTACCTACATGACCAAAATTAACACGTACGTTTCCAGGTATAGGTATGTCCATATCTGTCAAATATGTTAAGGGGGTGATCCATTGGTAAGCAAGTCCGCCCTTACGACCCCGAGCCGCGAGCCAAAGGTACAAACCGCCAAAGGAGCACCCGAAAGACTGCGGTGTTAAAAACCGGAGGTTTGGCTCGTTGTGCATGCATGGAATTCTGAGACTGCGGTAGGTACACAATCGATCGAGACTGGCCGGCTCGCCGATGAGGGTCGGCGAGCCAAGAGTAATACCGTAGGCTTGCCGGTCGCCAATGGATCACCCGCCAGGGGAGGAGGGGCTAACCAAAATCTTAAGTTCTAACACTGGATTCCGGCACTGGATCATCTATTTTAAACGCGTTCACATTAATAAAATGTACACATACAATTTAAAACTACTGCACATATTCCACGGGTCCTTTATCACACGACCGTGTGCAAATTACATAATATTATGTAGTATGTACTTAGATATAATAACTCGATGCAACCTGTATGTACCCCTATCATGAGTTTTTTTGACGTGTAGTATCGTTAACGTAAGCATATTTTGAATTGAAAATACACGTTTGTTACACAATATTTATATAAATTAAATAGGTACTTCAATAATTTCTCTGTATTTATTAAAAAGTGCATTTTGTAAAAAAAAAATATCAAAATGTTCCAGGACTGCTGTATTTTAAATTCAAAATATGCTTACGTTAACGAAACTATACGTCAAAAAAACTCATGATAGGGGTACTGGTCTCTTAGACTAGTGCACGAAATAATGTTGCCGATCGATAGTTCCACTATAGGTACTACTATCGATAGTTTTCATCTAAAACGGCCATACTATCGATTTATCGATACTATCAATTGTTCAATCGATAGTATTGCTTTATGAACTATCGATACTACCGACAGTCCAAAACAATCGATAGTATTGATACTAATCGATACTATCGAACGGCAATACTAGCACAAAGTGCCTGCATATGCAGGGAGGACTATTAGCTGGTAACATAATGTAACCATAAATAATTTAAGCAGTCATAGGAATAGGTAGTGCCATTGTGCGGGAATTCCTGACGATATCTTAATATGGACATGCCATATAAGTACTATTTGCTAAGAACTGGTTACATTAGATATGTTTAAAAAATTATATTTATACGTAGTCTTAAAAGTGAAATAAGAATGAAGCTAAACTTGCCGCCATATTGTTGCTTACTATAAGTTAGACAAAGATCTACAATGAATACAATGATACAAATAAGCATTTAAAATGCATTGAAGTTATTAAAAACATGTAGAGACCGTTCCACGTAAGAATTCCCTAGAAGTTATGTTGGCTGCCCTGAATCTCAATTTATTACAACGTTTTTAACGGTGTTGGAAGTTTTCTTTCAGCACCAATTCACTTTCATCACTTTTTAACGTCCTAAATAATATTATAAAACATAAATTTACAAAAAACACAAAACGATATGACCTAAATAGGAATGACAAGCAGGGGAGCCAACTTCTAGGGGAATTCTTACGTGGAACGGTATCTAGTTATACCATCAAAAAAAGTGCATAGAACAATCTTGGAATACCGGAAGCGTATCTATACTTAGGGCCGTAAGATAAATCGTAGTTTAAACCACAGAAGAGAGTTTAATCTCCCGTCTTCGATTGTTTCTTTGGGTTTTTGTCTCAGATCATAGAAACAAGGAGATGTGCCAAGGCGCTATCGAGCTTGATGCCTGATCTTGAGCAAATTGCTCATATTAAAAACGTACGCGCTGGCGACGAACCGAACACGATCGATGGTATAAATACAGTGTTTTAGTTTAGTGCTAGTGTTGAGTGACGATTAACAGTGTTAGATTGAGGGTGTGCGGAATGTTCAATGCGTGGGAGATCTTTTAATTCACAAGGAGCGCTTAAATATGCACGTAATTGTGTCGAAAAATGTACTAAAAGTGGCATCAGCTGTTCCCATACTAATTTGCTATGATGGCATATCTCCTTGTTTCTATAATCTGAGGGTTTTTGTATTAGAAAACAATCGAAGATGTGCGATTAAACACTCTTCCGTGGTTAGGCTACGATTGATCTTACGGCCCTAATAAGTAAAACTTTTAAGGTCGTTGACCTCAAATTGCACTACCTATTCCTATCACTGGTAATAAGGTACTACTTAGGATAGTCAGGTAGATTTGGCAGCGTCTCCTGCCTGAGGTAACTAGACAAGTCGCAGAACAACAATAACCTCGAGTTTGAAGTATGAAGAAATAAAGAGTTCCACAGTCATCTCTAAAATTGGTACTGATTCTGTTGAAAATCGCACTAAACTAATTTTACTCACACTATAGGTATCTCTTTCTTACAAATATCATTGAAAAAGGACAGAAAATATTTAGAACTGTCAAATTAGTCTACGCCCTTGTCAGTTACGGGAAAATAATCGTGACCTGTTGCGATTACGACTAAATTGACATTAAAACTATTCATGTGGACTAATTTGGCAGGATTAAATATCTTCTATCCCTTTCTCACGTTTTTTATTAGAAAGAGACATAATAAGACTAAATTAGTTTAGTTGACAGCAACAGAATCGGCACAATTTACTGTCTAATCCAAAAATTTGCGAAAAGCGAGAATATTTCGCTATAGAAAAAGTTTTTAGGAGCTTTAAGGAGCAGCTCGCAGTCAGCTCTCCAACCATAACACTAATAAAACTATAAAATTCTGTGATTTTAATCATCTATAACAATTTTAAAGAATAATTTTAATGCTCCAAGCTTTGATCCGATTATTGCTTGCAAATATACTCTTAATAATTTAACTAATAGATAATAATCTGTCAAATTAGCAAATATTATAATTTCTTTGTTACATTTTTTATGCACCAATATTTTTTTATAATGCCCTTACGTACTACTCAAACATGATATAAAGGAAGTATACAAGTAGCTTCGTATGCACTATGTCCATAAGTTTAGGAGGTAAGCTTACTTAAACGGATATAAAAAAGGCTTTTATCCAAAACACTAAGTCCAAAACAGGGTACCGATCATGAGTTTTTTTGACGTGTAGTATCGTTAACGTAAGCATATTTTGAATTGAAAATACACGTTTGTTACACAATATTTATATAAATTAAATACATCATTAATTTCTCTGTATTTATTAAAATGTGCAAATTGTATAAAATTTTATCAAAATGTTCCAGGACTGCTGTATTTTAAATTCAAAATATGCTTACGGTAACGAAAGACGAAACTATACTTCAAAAAAACTCATGATAGGGGTTATAGGGGGATACTGTTGTTGAATACAAATTTGAAAAGATTATAAGAACCTCGTCATGGAATATGACAAGTCGTTTAGAAGCCAACGATGGGTTCTTCACAATAAAGTTTACTAAAATAATCCTATACAAAACACGTCGCAGTGACTAGGTTTCTTTAACTAACATTAATTATAAAAGAAAATAGAACGAATCTAAATAATATGGGTCGTACCACAAAAAAGATAGACTCACGTTAAACGCGAATGCTACCAAAAATAATACACACTTGTTTAAGACAAGTTAGTGCTAAAACAAGTGTGTATTATTTTTGGTAGCATTCGCGTTTAACGCGAGTCTATCTTTTTTGTGGTAAGGGTGTATATGTTTTTCTTTCGTTCCTGGTTTTGTACCAAAACTACTATACCTAAGTTTAATTAACTTATACAAAATTGTATTTTGTATGTATAAACTTGTTTCTACCTCCTTGTCGCGATTATTTCTTCGAAATTAGACTGCAGCTCACGTATTCTGTCCAATACCACATCAGCTAGGTTCAAATCTCGATCTGTATCTGAAAAAATCATCATTAAGTTTTAGTTTTTAGTATTTTTTCAGTCCGCATTTTTCCGATTTTTCCATAAATTATGTATAGATTGTGAATTATAATGTGTAGTGATCAATGATATGTAAACCATAGATACGTTACCCGCGATCTAAAATGGCGTCAAAAAAATAAGGTAATTGCCCACTATCAAACGAGCGTAATTTTGTGAGTTGTGAGTCGAGTAAATTACGTTCATACATAAATACAACTCATTTAATTGCATCATCGCGTGGCACAAATCGGATTTTTATGTAAAACCGAATGTAGCGTGAATTCGCGACTTACAAAATTACGCTAGTCTGGCCGCTCCCTAATTTCTAGTGCGGTCGGGGGACCCCCGTCTGGAACGAAATTCCTTACGCCTCATATATAATAGAAAGAGGCGGAGAGGGAGAAAGTCGCATGGAGGGGGCATAACGATATTTCCTTAGGTGACGATTTCTACCAGTGAACTCCGACCGCAAGCCGCGTTAAGGAACTTCGTTCTAAACACATACAAACATTCTTCGTTTGATTCCGACATTATGTAGCAGTACCAAAAAAGACTTACTGTTAGGGTCCTTGCGGGAATAAATGGACTGTATTGTTTGTGCTGGTTTATTCGTAGAAAACCATCTAAAAGAATTTACATTAAAATAATATTCGTAGATCGCGAACAATGTCGTTTCGTGCTACAACGGACAAAAATGAAAAACAGATGATGCGCGCGCAGCGCGGCTGTCTCAGGGCGGAAATCCGCTGTGTTTAATGTTGCCACTTCAGTGCGTGGACACTTACCATCAAAATAAATCAGCTCACACTTGCCTCTACACTCGGGGCTCTTAGATATAATCTTGCGCAGAGTAGCTAAAAAGTCCGCCGCTATTTCCTCGCGATTTATACCAGCCGTTTCTGAAAATCAACCGCATATTATATGTTAATTGGTGCAGAGATTTTCGGATTTGTGATTCTAATTATAATATTGAATAAAACGTTTTGCAAATGAAACACCGTGTAGAAGACAAAAGAACCAAAGAAAATTTATTTTTTAGGAGCACAGATAACATAAGACTAATTAACAGACATGGACAACAAGAACAGATAACTATTACAATAGATGGCGTTGTGGTAGTATGTACATAATTATGGTTTGCGATTAATGTATTTTAACATTATAAAAGCGATGTGTTTGTTACTCCTTACGTTAAAACGGCTGGACTGATTTGGATGAAATTTGACAAAGACGAAATTGGTGAACTAAAGTACCATCTGTAGTTTTTAAACTATCGCGAATTGTACACGTATTTTTTAATTATTTCGGGACTTTTCACGCACAAACATAATGAAATTAATCAGTATTTTGACTAACCTCGACGTTTCGATCAAGTTGCATAGACCGTGGTATAAAATTAGTTGAATAGTAAAAATTGAGGTCGTAGATATTGATTTCATCCGCCTAGCCTGTTCCCAAATATGATTGGGGTCGGCTTCCAGTCCAACTAGTTGCGGCTGAATATCAATATTTTACATGGAGCGACTGCCATCTGACCTCCACAACCCAATTATTGGGGAATACCGGTATTCGAATGTTAGACCAGTTGTCAGACTTTTGGGCTCCTGACTACCCGTAACGACTGTCGAAGATATTCCTATGACAACCGGGACCGACTGCTTAACGTGCTCTCCGAGGCACGGAGGGGTCTCGATGTGTTAAGAACGGTCACCCATCCAAGGACTGACCGCGGCAAGCGCAGTTTAACCTCGCAGATCGATCAATCAGCGCGGCTGTCATTTAGCCACGAGCCCCTCTCGTAGATATTGATATACGGGTATAAAATGTTTACCTTCGCTGAGCACTCGACACAAGGTGTGCATGGACGGCCCCGCACACCGCCCGCTTGTTGGGCCGGTAGATCTTGTACGCAGAGTTCTTGTAAACGGAGTAACTCCCATCCATCCCGGTCGTCACGTCTCGTTAACGGGACAGTTAGGAAAAATTGATGCATCACCCCGGTAGTGCCGACCCCGTAATTTAAGACGAGGTTTTCCCACTTTTAGCAATTATTGATGATCTTTGAACGTGTGTATCTACGTAGTCTGTAGAAACATGATAACAATTCACTCAATCGAAATAAAAATAACTACTAATCATATTCTGCCTTGATATTAACGAGATTAATTTTTATATGATTCCAATTTCATAATTCTCGGCTTAACTTAAACGTTTAAAGATCATCAATAATTGCTAAAAGTGGGAAACCTCGCCTTAAACGACGGGGTCGGCACTGCCGGGGTAGATGCAACCATTTTTGCAACCGTCCCGTTACCGGGACGGGCGACCGGGGTGGATGGGAGTTACTTTTTAGATGATAGTGACGTACCATCGCTGAGCTCCCGGTTCTTAAGCACTCGGTAAAGCGTGTGCATGGGCGTGCCGCCCTCGATGGCCACACACACGGGGCGGCCGTGGGGCCGGTAGATCTTGTACGCAGAGTTCTTGTAGATCCGGTTCTTCACGCCGGCCACGTCCTTCTCTATCTTGCCTAGAGACTGGAATAAAGGACGTTACAAACTAATAGTTCAGAAAATATACAGGGTGGCAGGTTAGACAGCGGAAATATTTAATGGGGTCATTGTACCCATCATTATGAACAACTTTTACTATGGGACCAACCCTGAAATCGCGAAAAAAAAATCAGCTGTTCCATACATTTATGTTCAATTAACTCAACAAAATGTATGGAACAGCTGATTTTTTTTTCGCGATTTCAGTGTTGGTCCCATGAGTATAATGACCCCTTTAAATATTTCCACTGTCTAACCTGCCACCATGTATATAAAATGCATTGTCCTGGCTGGCTGACTGATGGATCAACGCACAGCCTAAACCTCTGGTCGTAGAAACGTGAAAGGAGGACGTATTCTTTATATGTTGCAAGCATCCGATAAGAAAGGATTTTTGAAAATTCCACCCCCAAGAGGGTGAAATTCAGCGCGAGCGAAGCCGCGGGCAAAAGCTAGTAGTTCATAAAAATAAGATTCTAGACTTTTGCCCGCGACTCCGTTCGTGTGGACTACAATGAGATGACCAGTTAAAATGATCTCCGTAATGTCCGGTAACATTATTAGATGAAACGTAGATTAGATTTTGAGTTGGGCCCTAAACTGATTTTTTGTGTGTTTGAGTGGATGGTTTACCATCCACTCAAACACACAAAAAACATCAAAAGATACAGCTTGACCTCTTGGTTGGTAGTACTAGCCACGCTACACTGTGGAGGTCATTTAAACTGGTCCTTTCACTGTAGTCCACGCGGACGGAATCGCGGGCAAAAGTATAGTATTTAATAAAATTTGACCAATTTAAAATTAGGATATTATTTCATTTTATTTGACCCATGTTTGCAAATAATAAATGATTTGATTTGATTTGATTTGATTTGATTTGATTTGATTTGATTTGATTTGATAACGCAAATCTTAAAAAACATAACCATCTTTCTGGCGCAGTCGGGTAAAAATAAATTAATACACTCACGCTACAAGCCTCCAACTTGGCGACATCGTCTCTATCGGACTTATTGAAGTCCTTCAGCGCCGGCGGACTGTACAGCGACTTGGTAACCACAACGAACAGCTTCTTGACTGGGAACACGACGCCCTGTCTGGCCTCGTAAGCCCTGATGTTCTCCAGGAAGCCCACGAACTTGGAGCCGTCGGAGGGCAGGATGTGGACCAGGTAGCCCTCGAAGTAGCTGCAAGCCATCCCCACGCCGTAGTTCACGGTTACTTTGGCTTTTTTTTGCTGAAAAGTGTGTTTTTAGGCGTAATAAAATATTTTTTGTAATGAAATGAAAAATGTGGCACATCTTACTAATAACTAATGAATGTGCCCCACATTTTTCATTTCATTTGAAGTAATTTTCTACTATTTACTTTTTAGTCCGTTTTAAAAATGTGTTTTTTTTTTGAAAAAGCAAAATTCCAACTAACTTTTTTAACTTTTTAACCGACTTCCAAAAAGGAGGAGGTTCTGCATTCGGTTGGTTTTTTTTTTTTTTTTTTTTTTTTTTTTTTTTTTTTTTTTTTTTTTAATGTATGTACACCGATTACTCCGTGATTTCTGAGCCGATTTACGTGATTCTTTTTTCATATGGTAGATAAACCTCGCGCGGTGGTCCCATATAAATTTTATTAACTTTAGTTGAGTAGATTTTTAACCAGGTGTAATAAACGGTAGTTTTGGTGTATCTCGATGACATCATGACGATGATGAAAAAGTGATATTGTGTAGGTACATGAATTCCTGAACGCAATCGATCTCGATATTATGCATACATAACATCACGCCGATATTTCCCGCAAGGTTAGACAGAGGTGTATAGTACACACAATTTTTTCATGCTTAAGTCGCATTTGATAGAAGGCTAGGGAGCGAGCCTATTTCTATTACAAACTGAAAAAACACTGTTTTTAGGGTTCCGTAGTAAAACTAGGAACCCTTATAGTTTCGTCATGTCTGTCTGTCTGTCCGTCTGTCTGTCCGTCTGTCACACCCTCGTCAAATCTACAGTTCATAACCAATTTGTATGAAACTTCGTAGATAGAAGTCTTTTACAAGCCGCCATTAAGGCCTATAGTGAAATTACGAAAAATAAAATTATTAGGGGGGGCTCCCATACATGAAACTGAGGGATGAAAAAAAATATTTTCGCGCACCCCACCATGTGGGGTATCGTTGGATAGGTCATTGAAAATAACATGAAGGTTTCTAAATACCTTTTTTATTTAAGTGCATATTGAGTGAACTAGGAGCTCCCAAAGTCGTTAACAATGTGTCCCCCCCCCTGTAATTTTCCAACCGCGCTATCGAAAAATCTGAAAAAAATCAAGCTTATAGCACTTAATAAATACTTTCGATTGAAATTAGTTTGAACAAGATACGTCAGTAAATTTTTGTAATATTTGAGTTTGACAACCGTAAAAATAATAATATTTCATAATAATATTATGAAATACAAACTTGTATTTGCGGTCGAAACACTGAAATACTTCTTGCTACGGTACCCTACACTGTGCGTGGTCCGACACGCTCTTGCCCGGTTTTTGTTTACTGAAATGCTCTCATCCACCAACATCTATGAATATAAGTACCTATTTAAATTCGTGGAAGTAATCGATCTCGGTAAAAGTACATAAATGATCAAAGTCGCTCTGTCCATGATTTTATGGTACTTTATTGTAATAAATTAACAACAACAAAAATGGTTACACTACACTAAAAAGATAAAAATAAAAACAGGTTTAAAAAAAACCGACTTCCAAAAACTACACTAAAAACTATGAAATAAAAATGTTAAACTTCCATAAATAAAAATCTAAATGTATATTGAAGTCGGCGGGGCCTAAGCATAAATATAGGAATGAAAGGAAATTTTAATTTGTCGAGGCGCAAAGCAAGCTGCACGTTCGCTGCACACACTGCGCACGTTCTTCCTGTTCAAAGGCTGAGAGGTAAAAACCTGAAGAAGAGGCCCCGCCGACTTCCATATACATTTAGATTTTTATTTATGGAAGTTTAACATTTTTATTTCATAGTTTTTAGTGTAGTTTTTGGAAGTCGGTTTTTTTTAAACCTGTTTTTTTAGTCCATATTATTGCATTAAATTGTCATCCAAATTACACAGGTAGGTAGGTATACCAAATTTCAGCTAAATCCTATGCCAAAAAGTGTTTGAAAAATGAATTGTATTGTACCGAACAAACAGACAGACAGACAAGAAAGCGAGTCAATAAAAACGTGGTAAAAAATACTCACAATTCGCGGACTCTGCGCAACAAAACTTGCTATTAAAATCAAGAAGAAGCTCTTATCGATTATCTTCTGATCGTTGAGCAGCAAGAAGGCCATAGCTGCGAGGCACATCATGACGTGGTGCCTATTGATCTTCTCTAGTGTGGCATCCAAAGCACGTTTGTTGCGAGTTGCGTAGTAAACCGCCACGCAAGCTCCCTTCAACCCTCGTATAGTCAGTAAATATAGGACATATCGTGCTGAAAATTATAAACTATTTTATTTTTAGGGTTCCGTACCTCAAAATGAAAACGGAACCTTTATAGGATCACTTTGTTGTCCGTCTGTCATGGCCATGAGTGGAGCCATCCGCTCATAGATGGCGCCACTAGAAGTATGCTGTAGCGCCATCTATGATGAAGATATGATAATCTACTACGATGTAATAGCGGCATAGATGACGCTATTGGCTATTGCATATTTCGGAACCCTTAGGGCGCGAGTCGTACTCGCACTTGTCCGGTTTTATTTTTTATTTCACACAAATTATGGGAAAAAAAGCATTATGTACGAAGGATGCAAATTATATAACAAATTACCAAAAGACCTAAAAGAATCTAAATCTATGATCCGTTACTCAAACAACACATAATTAAAAATTCACATTTACTGCAATAAGTTCGAGCCACTTCCAGCCACGCAAAATTTTGTATCTGTGTAGTTGTTTACTTGTATCTGAGCCGGAGTGTCAAACGAACATTGCGTATTTTTTTTAAGACTACCTGAATTTTTTTATTTATATTTTTTTATTGTTAAAATTGTTTAGTTTTACAATACATAAGCCCAATGTTATTATTGATTTGTTAGTTATATTCTCATGTAAGTGAATAAGTATTCATGTGAGAAATAAAGTAATCATAAACCTCAAACCTCATTTCGACGAATTCCTATCCTATGTTATAGGGAAGATGCAAACAAGAATTTACTATAGAGAGTTTCATATAAGAATTTTCTTCGACACTATGTTGGCTGAAATTACAATATGTTACAACATCTTTAACGGAAGTTTTCTATCAGTATCAATTCGCGTTCACTACTTTTTAGTGTCCCAGGCATTAATAATCTACAAAAACTTTTTTAACAAAAAATAACCGACTTCAAAAATCCACTACAAAGAAAATAATAATTTTGGTTTCGGAAGTCCACCAAACCAAACTTATTATTATTTTCTTTGTAGCGGATTTTTGAAGTCGGTTATTTTTTGTTAGAAAAGTTTTTTATTTTCCCCTTTTTAGTTCTTTATCCCGTGTTAGATTACTTTTACGAATTCGTTCAACAGTAAATCTTCTACGGAGTGTGTACATTTATGCATATAACTTTGTACATAGGAATCATTACATAATGTATTATATACTAAAACCTTCCTGAAAGTATGTAGATTACGTTAGTGAAAACCCCATCCAAATCGAATCAGTAGTTTTTGAGAAAATCGCGCACATTTAAACATACATACATACATACGGGACGAATACAGAACCTCCTTTTTTGAAGTCGGTTAATAATGAAGTCGGTTAAAAAACATAAAACGATAAGACCTAAACAAGAGTGACAGACCCCGGGGACACATAGCGTCGAAGGAAATTCTTAAAGCTCTTTATGAGAAAAACATAAAAAAAATATCATACTCTTACTCACCTACGCTGATCGCCCAATTGTGCTTATTATTTAAGTCCAAAGTCTGTGACCCTGCAAACAACAATAGAATCACTGTAAAAGCGGTGATACATTTTTGTGACACCATATTCGGCGTTGACTCAGTATGGGACGGGAAGCTCAACTAGGTTATTATAATAAACTCTTTTGAGCTCAATTACTATAATGCTTTGTTTCATACACAGAAGGGCTTGTGTTATATATCGCTCACACGTACAGTCAGCAGAATAGTCATTTGCAGGTTATTTTTAGAGTTCCATAATATGACTAGGAACCTTTATAGTTTCGACAAGTCTGTCTGTCTGTCTGTCACACGTCAATTCACCAGTTGTAAAACAATACAATATTCAGTCATCTATACACGCTGAAATTTTAGTGGTTGTTTTCCGACAGCAGAACGATTTGCCATCAGTAGTACTACCGAAACATAGAGTTCAATTTAAAAAATATGATGTTTTTTTTTTCAAATAATCAAAAAAAATATTCATAGACTCGAAAGTGTGAAATACAATAGTAACTCACTAGATCTAACGTAGGTATAGTTATCTAGTCAAACCGACACGCGCCGCGCGCCCCGATTCCGCGAATCAAAGCGGCGGTGCCGACAAAAGCGGCGACCGATTCATAAATGTGCAGAGCAAAATCAGCTCTCGCACATAATGATACGGCATAAAACAGACTGATCGCCCGTTGCAACCGCACCGCACCCCCCCGACCCGCACTCCACGCCGACCGTTGGCCGCGACGCTGACCGGCCGACTGGCCGTCAGTTGTACCGCGAACGCGAACACAGAACAATATTACTCTAGCGAGAAGAATATCAACTTCATAGTAAAAATGTGAGACGAATTTGCACGCCATCTAGTGGGATCCCAGTAAATCCAATGAAAAAAATTATATGCCCACCTAGAATAGATATTATTTTATTGACAGTAAGACAATAAAATAATATCTATTCATAAAGGTGGGCATATAATACAAATTAATACATCTTGAAAAGCTGGAAATCCACAATTGACGCACTTTCCTATGTTTTACTTTGATTAATTGCGAAACAATTCTCGTTCTCACAAAGAAATCTCGAAAGAATCACTATCTCACTCAACACAACACTTTTTCACCGCAACGGCGTAACAGTATGCCGACTCAACGTTATGATGGAAAAATCAGAAACAGTTTATCGTTTTAAAGCACAACAAATAAACAGAAACAAGAAAAAACGACCAACCATAACAGCAGACATTTATCATATGGTGTTGCCAGAGCAAACTACCAGAGTCCATTTTTTAAATTCAAATTTATTTCTAAAGATATAATTATTTTTCCAAATTTCGTTTAGAGTTCATAATTTTAATTATATAACCGTAAAAAAAATAGGTGGTAGTTATTAAGCTACATTTTAAATTAAATTAATCATGTTTAGGTCATAATTTGTTACACGATATTTCATTTTATTTTACTTGGTAACATTTCATTGTAATCAGCCTGTTAGACAGAGTCATCGATATCGCTATTCTTATCATGAACTGGAACCCACCTTGTGTCCAAAGTCACCCATACACAGTTGACCGAGCCTGAACGCGAATCTCGTAACATGCGTAGTGAACTAGTGAATTATCGTTGCAAAAATGGATCGACATTACATTATTATTCCAATTTAGAGTACGTCGCTATGGTGCAAATGTACGCTAGGGCTAATTATGACTCCCATGCTGCCGTGTTTACGCGGAGCCGCAACAACTTGGAGTCGCTTGTTACAGTACAATATCTTTGTGCTGTATCTACAATCTACATCGCAATCTTATGATCTTTATCGCACGTTCAATATCTATTAAATGTTTCTACTATCCGTGATCAACACGTAGTCGTTAGTATATAAGATGCACCTTTGGATAATTATAACAGACTATACTACAACTTTGTCTCATTTATACCTAATCATATACTGCCAAGAAGTTTGGCAAATTGGTGACCCCGACGAACGAATACGCAGCAAGAAACATGGCACAATCACCATGCAAGGCGAACATAAATCAGCAAGGAACACTTGAAGTAGCTGCTGGCACCTCGGTTTTATCTCGCATTCCGGAATTTTGGAAAGACCAACCAAGATTATGGTTCACGCAACTAGAAGCCATATTAGCACCACAGAAGCAAGGAGACGAATACAAATACTGTACAGTAATAGCAAAATTATCCAAGGAAGAAATACTACAAGTTAGTGACCTAATCACTTCACCACCGACTACAGAGAAATATAAAAACATCAAGGAACGTTTAATTGATTGTTACGAAGAAACAGAACAGCGACAGTTTCAAAAATTAATATCAGAGACAGAACTCGGTGATCAAAAACCTTCGCAGTTATTACGTCAAATGCGAGTCCTCGGGAGAGGAAAAATCAGTGACGAAACAATTAAACTACTATGGTTCAGGCTTTTACCAACATCAGTTACTACGGTTCTAGCAGTTACGGAAGACATGGAAATTGACAAACTGAGCCAAATTGCAGACAAAATAATAATGAATTCAAAAGTAACCGAAATATCAGCTGTTAGCAACGACACTTCAAACGACAACAATACAGCATGCATTTTAGCCCAGCTAGCAAAATTACAGATAGATATTGACGCAATTCAGCAAGGTCAATATGGCTATCGACCCAGCACGCACAATCATTTCAAGAAACGTCAACAATTCCCGATTATGAGGCCGAGAACAAACTATAGAGGAGCAAATCGATTTTGTTACTACCACGAAAGATTCGGAAAATATGCAAGGAACTGCATTAAACCATGCGGTTGGAAACCAATGACTTACGTACGGAACCAGGGAAACGAATAAGAGCACAGACAACGGCGAAACTCTGTGCAATCCACCCATCCAATCGCCTCACCATTACCGACCGAAAAAGTGGTATGAAGTTTTTAATTGACACGGGCGCAAATATTTCAGTCATTAGCAAGCAACAGAGATATTCAATTTTACAAAATGAACCTTACACACTATACGCTGCAAATGGGACTAAAATTAGGACTTACGGCGAGAAGACGCTTACCTTGAATTTAGGACTACAACGATGTTATAAATGGAATTTTATAATCGCCGATGTTACACAACCAATAATTGGAGCAGATTTTCTAGAGCACTATAAACTATTAGTCGACATAGCAGGTCGCAAACTTATCGACAAAGTTACAGAGCTGACAACGCATGTAACTTCAGAAAAAGCGACACAACAAACAATTCGTACTATCGCAGTGGGAACGAATTCACGTATTACGCAACTTTTAAACAAATACGAAGACATCACGAAAGAGTCCTCTCTACGCAATGCGCCCAAACATAAGATTGAACACCACATTATCACTACAGGACCACCCGTCGCAGCTCGGGCAAGACCATTACCTCCAGAAAAATACGACATAGCCAAAAAGGAATTTCAAAATATGATAGAGCTCGGAATTTGCCGACCGTCAGATAGCCCATGGGCAAGCCCATTACATATGGTAAAAAAGAAAAATGGCGAATGGAGACCGTGCGGAGACTACCGAATGCTCAATAGCACGACAGTACCGGACAAATACCCACTACCAAGATTAACTGACTTTACATACATATTAGAAAATAAGAAGATACTAAGCAAGATAGATATACGCAAAGCATACCACTGTATTCCTGTTAAAGATATAGAAAAAACAGCCATCATCACACCTTTCGGACTTTTTGAGTACTTAAGAATGCCTTTCGGATTACGCAATGCGGCACAAACATTTCAACGATTCATGGATTCCTTATTTAGAGATTTAAACTTCGTATTTATATTTGTAGACGACTGTCTCATCGCATCGGACAACGAAGATTTGCATTATCAGCATTTAGAAACGGTTTTCAAACGTTTACACGAGAATGGAATAACCATTAATCTCGAAAAATGCGAATTTCTCAGAAGGGAAATAGATTTCTTAGGTTATCATATAACGAGCCAAGGAATACAACCTACCGAAGAAAATTACAAAGCAATCATGGAATTTCCCAAACCGAAAACAATTCAAGAATTAAGACGATTTTTGGGCATGGTCAATTTCTACAGAAGTAATATTCCACGCGCAGCGGAAAATCAAAGAATTTTAAACGAATATCTACATGGTTCAAAAAAGAACGATAATTCACCTGTTCCTTGGACAACGGAAGCAGACAAAGCTTACGAAAAATGCAAGGAAAGCATGAAAAACGCAGTGTTAACAGCGCATCCTTCCCGCAACGCATCACTAGCGCTCATGACCGACGCTAGTGCTACTTGCGTTGGTGGAGTTTTACAACAAAAATCCGGACGCAATTGGGAACCATTAGGTTTTTTTTCACAAAAATTGAGCGAAACTCAACAAAAATATTCTACGTTTGACAGAGAGCTGTTAGGAATATACATGGCCGTCAAACATTTTCACAGATTAATCGAGGGAAGAGAATTTACAATATTTACGGATCACCGACCTTTGACATACGCATTCTCCCAAAAACCATCATCAAACGATACACCGCGACGGGTCCGGCAGTTAGATTTCATTTCACAATACAGTACCAACATTCAACACATAAGCGGACGTGACAATATTACCGCCGATGCCTTATCTCGAATAGAGGAAATATACGTGCCATCACCTATCGATTACGCTGAATTGGAAAAATGTCAATCAACAGATAATGAACTAAGTAAATTACGTGACAATAAAAGATTAAAATTCAAAAACATTACGCTTCCGGGTTCCACAATAAACATCACCTGCGACACGTCTACTGGAAAAAGCCGCCCCTACTTACCAAAGCAATTTCGCAAACAAATTTTCGATACCATTCATGGTATGAGCCATCCAGGAAAAAGAACTACGAGAAAAATGATAACCCAAAGGTATTTATGGCCGTATATGAACAAAGATATCAATAATTGGTGTAGATCATGTATAGCCTGCCAAAAATAAAAAATACAACGACATACGATATCACCCCCTGGTACATTTATGACAGCGCAACGTTTTGAACATTTACATATTGACATCGTCGGACCACTTCCGATTTCACAAGGGAAGAGATATTTAATCACAATCATAGATCGTTGTACGTCATGGCCCGAAATATTTCCGGTAGAAGATATAACTGCAGAAACAGTAGCCAAGACACTTTTCGAAGGATGGATTACTCGTTTTGGATGTCCATTGCGCATTACTACGGATCAAGGCCGACAGTTTGAATCAAGAATATTTGAGTCACTCTCACAATTTTTGGGAATACATAAAATTAGAACAACACCTTATCATCCGCAAGCCAATGGAATGATAGAGAGATTTCATAGAACTTTAAAGGTGGCGTTAATGACAAGAGAATCCAACGAAAATTGGTTAAAAGAAATTCCAACAGTTTTACTCGGGTTGCGGAGTAGCTTGCGAGAAGACACAGGTTATAGTTCAGCAGAGATGACATATGGAACGCCAATACGACTCCCTGGAGGATTTTTTGAGTCATCAGCAGCACAGTTATCAACGTACGAAGAGTTTGTAAAACAAATTCAAAAGGACATCACACAAATGACATCAATTCCGAAAAGAAAAAAACACAACCAAGCTATATTTGTGCATCCCGAACTCAAAGAATGCTCACACGTATTTGTTCGGTGTGATAGAATTAAGAAAGCCCTGACACCGCCGTATGAAGGACCCTACCCAGTAATTAGTAAAACAGATAAAACATTTTGCATTAGAATTAGGGATAAAGAGACAGTGATATCAATTGATAGATTGAAACCAGCATTCATGATCAATGACGAATCAAACTACGTGCCAGATTCAAAGGATTTCTACAGACATTCACACACGTACACTACACGATCGGGACGTAAAGTAAAGCCAGTAGTACGTCTATAAAAAAATCGCTGATATAAGCAAGCTATTCATATATATATTAACATAGATCTTAACATATACCATTAATTCACAACTACTCGTAACAACAAGACATCTAAAATGGGAAATCAAAGTTCTAAGGACCAGATAACATACAATACGGACAGTTGCCTCAATCAAAACGAAGCGGACAAACTCCGTAACCTGATCCAGGAGGACTTACGGTGGACAAGAAATGTTGCAATGGGACAGATTATTTTAAATAAAATAAAAATAAAATAAAATAAAAATAATTTATTTCAGGCATAGTGCCCATAATGGTATGCATAAACAATAATGATAAAATAAAATTAAAATCAAAATGAAAATCAAATTACAATTAAAATTAAAATCAAAATCAAAATCAAAAACAAATCGAATTACAATCAAAATTAAAATCAAATTACAATCAAAATAAAATACAAATACATAATTATCAATCAATTAAAATTTTGTGTAGTATTCAATTTAAGTATTTACCGCCTACTGGAGCTCCGCACACACGCACTTGTGCTTGAACCCAGTGCCCCAGAAGGGGGCTGTCCAACTTGTGGCTGAGCACGTTCAGGATGGTGTTGGCGCTCCCACGCGTACGAAACATCAGCGAAGCAATGCGGCGCCGCAGAACCGTATGAAAGCCGTCTGTGTGCGCGTGCGCAAACATCATGTGCTACTCTCCAGCAACGCCACCATAATCGATATCGATCTATCATAGCGGAATATAATGTACTTTGAACGTACATAATGTACGTATACCGATAATTAGTGTACCTAGAGTAGATAACGAGATAATGAACATTGATTATGGCGCCGCTGCAATGCGTACTCTCTGGCGGCGCCACTAAGATTTCATAGACTCCGTAATGATATTAACATCTATTCCCTGTTGAAAAGTAATGTACGAACGCTGTTTAATACGTACGTGTTCATAAATATCATAAATATATTGTAGTTTCGTTTATTTCAGTGAATATAATTTACATTGGGAACGCCTTAATATTTTATGTTAGCAAAATATTGTGTTTGTAAGGACGGGAGTAATAATACACTTGTAGCTTGGTGTAATGCTTGTATTATACTGATTAATAAGAAGGAATATATTGGATACATAGGTTATATAGCTAAGAGTAGATACACATTATATATTACTACACCACACCTCCACCGCAAAAGAATTAAAAAAAAAAAAAGAACACATGTTTTTTTTTTTTTTTAATATAGGGTAACATAGATATTAGTCAATTGCCAATTTTAGTTAACAAAGCTCATTATTAGATACCTATTTATTTCAATTATATCAATTTGTCTAGTCCGAGTAAATATCTTAGCAATCAGTTGCTATGTCAGTCCTGGTTTTTTTTTTTTTTTTCTAATATTCTTGTGGCCATTGCAGAAATTAGAAAAAAAAAAAATATACACGTTTATGTAACACATCTTTATGTAGGTACTTATTACATATTTTTATTTATGAATATTTAACATAATCGTCTTATTAATATTCTTTATTTAATTAATCTTTTATTCTTTTAGTACTTATGCGTACATTTTCTCTTTTAATTCCAAGTTCTCTCACTAACACGACTCGCGTTGATAATGATCGAGATACATGGTTATTAATTATAACATATTATTATATTCATTTCATTCGTCATATTTCGTATTTATTTTTATACTAGTCATCCTCGCCTACTACAATAATATATTCTGCAACTCGTGGTTGATCAGGCCATTTGTTAACAGTTATATTATGTACCTATTTCGACATTATCTTTCTTTGTTCCCTCATTTTGCTAAACATTAAGTCACAATATTTTATGCTTATTAATTTGCAAACAATCAATATAACATTGTAGTCATGGTAGAAACACAATTACACATCTCCTTATTGGGAATGGAATTACAAACATCATTCGTACTTGGTACTACTATTCTGTAAGTAATATGAAACTCGTATCGAGTGACCGGCGCATCGGAATGTTCCACATTTTTATACGCAATTCCAAACACCTAATGATTTAACTAAACAACTATAATTATTATTTTCACAGAACTACGTAAGTACATGGCATAATAAGTCCAAAAACAAACGGTTACTGCTATACCTTAGTCCTACCAAATTGATGTCTCTAATAACATTATATAAATTCTGACATCACTACCTATGCACTTTTCACCTACGACATAGCACTATTTTTCCAAACGATTTACATTTAGCACACGTTATTATTCACTTCACTTTAATCCATCCATCCAAGCGAAGTATCCGGCTATCAGAAGGATCACATCCTTTTCTTCTTAGAAGACCCATCTCGCTATACCATATGTCAGGGTCTCAGGGCTATAGGTACTCAGCGATGCAGCCACCATGCACCAGGTGTCCTCCTTCGGAGCCACTTCAATCACTCGTAGTTACGGTGTTTCTTTTTCTTCTTCTTTTTTTTACGCTTCATCTTTGGTGTTTTTAATTTAATTAATCCAAAATATTAATTTAATTTCACTGAGAACAACGTAATTCCATATAGGGAATGGAATTTCTAAACAAACGCGCACTACGGCGCTTGTCCTGTCACGGTCGCCATGTAAGGACGGGAGTAATAATACACTTGTAGCTTGGTGTAATGCTTGTATTATACTGATTAATAAGAAGGAACCTACGACTCCATCCGCGTGGACTACAATTAATTTATTGACCATTTTATTAAATTACCTCCTTAGTGTAGGGCGTCTAGTATTTCGAAGAGATCAAGTTGTATCTCTGGTCCATCGCACATTCATCCCATCGAAATTAGATGAAATTAGCATAGATTTTAGTTGGACCCAAAGCTAGGTTTTTTTAGTGATAAAACATTATTTTTGTTAAATTTTTTATGCATAATCGGATATTAGATTTTTTTTGGTCCATTTATGTATACAATAGCTACTATACAGCATGTAACAAAAACCCTCTTCAATCCCAAATGAAATGGGGCCATTTTATACTTATCATTATGAACAACTTTTACTATGGCACCAATGCTGAAATCGTGAAAAAAAAATCAGCTGTTCCATACATTTTGTTGAGTTATGGTGAACACGTGGTGAACACAAATGTATGGAATAGCTGATTTTCTGAATAATTGAAATGGGGCTATTTCACCAACCTATCAATATCTGTTCAATAAGCGAAAGATAAGATAAGCTAAAGGTGACTTTTAGGGGATTCGAACACTGCCCCGCATCACGCAGCGGGGTGCGGCCGTGCGTGATCTTACGTTGTTTGCAAGTACCTATGTTTGTATAGAAATCACGCATAGTACAATACACTGAAAACGCATTCACGCGCGGGGTTGCAGATCACGCACCTACATGCGGAGAAACACGCACCCCCGCGCGTGGGTGCGGGGCAACACGCAAGGTATGGCACACTGAGATCTGCAGTATCGTGCGTGATTTTGTGTTGACAGTTGACATCTGCCGACAACATACATATCGTTGCTAGGAAGTTTGTTTTATTTTAAATCTGCCAGTATGAAGAACAAGACAATCATTGCCATCTAGTGTAATAAATTAGATACTAATGAACTGCTTTATAAAATGTCAAAAAAGTTGCTAAGACAACACTACTAGGTGGCGTATCGTTTTTTCCTCTAGGCTACCGCATGACAATACTGCACCTACGCGCGTTTGTGCGGAAAAATCTGCATGATGATGCAGATCTGCACTCCCGCACCCGCACGCGTGGCGCCGTCGCCACGCACCCCGCTGCGTGATGCGGGGCAGTGTGCGAATCGCCTTAGTAAATTAACTTTTACTTCAATAATGTTGTCATTAACATATTATTAACAGGTGGTGAAACGCAATTTTTTGCTATTGAATAGTTTAGTGATCACATTAGCTTAATGAACAGACAATGATAGGTTGGTGAAATAGCCCCTTAATGTGTTATTTTTTTGTGTTTTATTTCAATTACCTATATTCGTACATAATACCCTAAACTGACCAGAGTATTATGAATTATTATGTACGTTTAAAAGTCATCATCATTCAATTTATTTAATAACAAAATGTTTTGCTAACATAAAATATCAAGGCGCTCCTAATGTAAATTATTTTTAGTGAAATAAACGAAACTACAATATATTTATGATATTTATGAACACGTACGTATTAAACAGCGTTCGTACATTACTTTTCAACAGGGAATATATGTTAATATCATTACGGAGTATACGAAATCTTAGTGGCGCCGCCAGAGAGTAGGCATTGCAGCGGCGCCACAATCAATGTTCATTATCTCGTTATCTACTCTAGGTACACTAATTATCGGTATACGTACATTATGTACGTTCAAAGTACATTATATTCCACTATGATAGAACGCTATCGATTATGGTGGCGTTGCTGGAGAGTAGCACATCAAACATCGCAGAGGCACTACAATAGCGTGGGAGCCCCACCAGCACCCTGAACGCGTTATTATATTGTACTCGGAGAGCGTTGATGGCCCGCTGAGTGTAGTTGATCCACAGATTGCAGGTGTAGAGAGTTTGGCAGAATGCTTTAAACAGAGTGATTTTTACGTCTATACTACACCTCGCAAATCTGCGTGCCAACATATTACAGCGGACCGCCATCGCCCTCCTTTCTCTTTCAATGTCCCTATCATCTTTTAAATCCTCGGTGACTACATGGCCGAGGTATTTAAACTCATACACTCTTCGAAGAGCGACAGCATTAAGCAGCACGGGTGCCACATACTCCAGTTTACGACCCCTGGCCTTAAATACCAGGAGCTCGCTTTTCTTAGTATTATACAGGAGACCGTGCACCCTCGCATACTCCTCACACACACCTAACAGCTTCCTAAGCGCGGCTATTGATGGGCTGAGCAACACCATATCGTCTGCGTAGCTAATACTGTTGATAAAGTGTCCATCAATCGAGCATCCCACTCCAATGTTGCTCAGCTCATCAATCAGCCCGTTCATGTACAAATTGAAGAGTGAAGGAGATGTTAACCCCCCCTGTCTCACCCCACACTCCAACCCATACTCGTCAGAAAATTCACCAAGCCATTTGACCCGATTAGTTTGATGGTCATACCAATATTTAAAAATATTGATTAGCTCACCTGGCACACCAGTACTGCTCAATTTACGCCAGAGAATATCATACCTAACCAGGTCAAATGCCCTGGAGAGATCTAGAAAGGCTGCATACACAGGTGTGCTCTTGTCTGTGTAATACCTAACAGTCTGCTTGAGAGACATAACGGCACATTCTGTCGAAAGTCCAGGTCTAAAACCGAACTGTGCGTCATTTAAATTTAGATGTTCTTTAAGCTGTCTCTCAAGCAGGCCATCAAGTATCTTAGCTGATGTTGTAGCTAAAGATATCGGGCGGTAGTTACACTTGTCGGAATTATCTCCAGTCTTATTTTTAATTATAGGCACTACCACCGCCTTCATCAATTCATTTGGCAGGTAGGCATGCCTAATACAAAGCGTGAACAACAGTCCCAAAAGCCTCGGGAGGTGTGGCCCCGCATGCTGAAAATGTTCGACGCTGAGGCCGTCGTGTCCGGGCGACTTCCCTCGTGTCATGCCTTTTATTATTAGAGCAACTTGTTTCGCTGTGACACGCTCAGGCACCGCTGCCACGACGACTTCCGCATCCCTAGTCTGTTCACCTTTTAGCGGAGACTCCACTTGAAAGTGACACCTGAACAAATTAGCAATGTCTTTTGGTTCACTGATGCCGTCGACGCTCACAGGAACGTTAGGTTTTGGATTTAACTTTTTTGTTTGTTTCCAAAATCCTTTAAAATCTTTGTTTTTGTGTTTGGTGGCCAAAATATTCATTTTTATCAATTCTTGATTATTCTGACAATGGTGTAGTTTGCTTTTGAAAGTTTTCCTTGATTCAGACATTTCTTTATAAATGTTACCACTGCTAGGGCGACCAAAAGATACCCAGGTTAAAAATTTCTGCCTAGCCTCCCTGTGAGCGTCACGAACATACTTGTTCCAGCCGACAATATATCGAGAAGAGTGCCGTCCACCCCTGCCCCCATAGCTATCAACAGCAGCCTCCTGCAACGCTATTACAATGTCACCATAAAGTGTGTCTATCGCTAACAAGTGGTCCTTGCTACTATTACCACACATACTATCACAACACTGGTGGAATTCATGAGGGAAGCCAAATTCTCTTAGTTTATTATTACAAAATTTTGTATATTTCTCTATTTGGCTTAAGTCCCTGTCTCCCCATACAACTTTATTTGTTTTTATGAGCGGTGGCTTAATTATTCGACCCACTGATTTTAAATTACACTGAATCTCAACTGGATAGTGATCAGACCAGAAAATGTCGTAGCATACCTTTACTGAAGAAACCGTAATTAATGCAGCATCAGTAACAATGCAGTGATCCAACCACCTGCGGCTGCCGTGCGCTTCACTCACAAACGTATGGGTATTTGAAATCAAGCCCAACATCTTCAGGTCGACACATGTCCAGTTTTGTTCATTACAAAAATTTTGTAATTCATTGCCAAACAATTCCCCCGGATGAGCATTAAAGTCACCCATAATAAATACATTTTCAATATTATTACTCTCAACTATTGACGTAATTTCGCTTAAACACTGAACAAATTCCAAGAGATTGTCAGAAGAGTCGGTAGGCATATAAACAGAAAAAACGAGTATCGGCCGGTCCGATTTTAACAATCGGCGTGATCCTACTTTACGGCATAATAAAAACACTGGACAGAAGAATGAAGAGTTTAACGGAAAAAAATAATAAACACTCGTGCAACAGCTAAGTCAAAATTACATACGTCAGCAAATCACACCACAACAGGCGTCATCAAATTCCACCGCGTACAATAGCATTATTGTTTATATACATCAGCAAATAACTAGTAAGGTCTAGGTCAAATTTATATTGTAAACACTATTACCATAATAATTTTTTTAAAGGGGGGTGTACTGTTACAGTACAATATCTTTGTGCTGTATCTACAATCTACATCGCAATCTTATGATCTTTATCGCACGTTCAATATCTATTAAATGTTTCTACTATCCGTGATCAACACGTAGTCGTTAGTATATAAGATGCACCTTTGGATAATTATAACAGACTATACTACAACTTTGTCTCATTTATACCTAATCATATACTGCCAAGAAGTTTGGCAAATCGCTCAATCTTCGCGGTGTTCTGAACCCCCAAGTCCCGTAGGCCCGGACGATCGTAGCGGCGACACAGTGCTACTCGATCATGGGGAGTTACAGTGCATGTACCCGTCTGCCCGAGTTCGGCGAGGAAATCCACAAGTAGGTACTTCAAACGGGATCCTCGTCGAAGTACCTACCTATGTGTATGGCTGTGGTGGCTGGGTTTAACGTAAGTCAATACTACGTTTGGAAAGTGCTCAACAATGAAAGACTGCTTAAGTACCTATCATTTTCGTAAACTTAATCAAATAAAACGTGCTCGATTGTGTTATTGTGTATGGAACGCAGTGGCTTGCAATTTGAAAAATTACTCCGTTACCGGGCCTAAGCGTAAGTACCTACTTGTACCTTTGTATTAAATACCGAACATTTAAAAGTAGGTAAGTAATTAAAATCATTGTAAATAAGTTTATTCCATTTTTTTGAATACCTACGGCTTAAATACTGTAATAGGTATCTAATTCAGAAAATATCGTTTTCTAAGATAGGTGCCTACCTACCTAGTAATCTTGTTTTTTTAGTTTCGTGTTCACGTGTTCAGTAATTTGTCTATCAATAACTCAGGAATAGTTATCAGCTGATTGATAAACACGGAGGGCAATGACCGCGCGGGCGCGCCCCGCTCGGCCGCGGCCGCTCGCGTCGTCGCCGCGCTTGCGTAGCTATCGTGAGGTACCTACTATTGGTTTGAGATTTTGTTTTTCACATCATTCTCATCACACCATTCTGCCATTTTTTGATTCTAATTTTTCTTTTATATATCAATCGAATGTACTGCCAAGACAAAATCATTTCGCTACGGTAGAACAACCACTTAAATTTCACCGTGTATGTAGATGACGATTGTTTCATTATTTTATCTGCTTCGCGAATCGCGGACAGTGAATGTATTAAAAAAAACCGCCCAAGCGCGAGTCGTACTCGCGCACCGAGGGTTCCGTATCGGTTTTGGATGTATAAAGTGAAAAAAGCCGGACCACATAACTAAGTTTGTTTGTGTAGGAATTTTGATGATTTTGAAAAAACTGCAGTAGTTAGGAACATCGTTTTATTTTTGGTGCAATATTTGGGTCAATTCCTATCAACTCTAATTATTTCAGATTTTTCGCTCCGCAAACTTCGGAGATAATGGGGGGAATGGTATTTTTTCAGACATTTTTCATCATATGTCAAAAACTGTGAGACATAAAATAAAATGAAAATATATTTTGAAATGTGCAGATCAAGCCCTTTCATATGATATGTCACTTGAAATAGTAACCCCACTTTGAAATTTCGGACCCCCACTCCGGCCCCTTTTGCAATGAAAATAAAAACATGTTTTGACTTTTTTCATTTTCAATAAAGTTTGGCTAGCATTTTTTATAACTGTTCCAAATTTCAAGTCGATAGCATTAGTAGTTGCTGAAATAAGCAGGTGTGACAGACAGACAGACGAAGTCGCACCATAAGGGTTCCTTTTTTACCATTTTGGTACGGAACCCTAAAAATGTAATAAGTATTAAAAAAAAGGAAATTATAAGTCTAGCCACAAAATTATTTATTGGACACGTGATTAAACTTCTAATTTTATAACTAAGCAACGGAAAAATGACATAGCCTCTAATAAACTAATTCGTCTTTTTTACAACGCCCACTAAATATTCTATAGAAAGCGTCCAGTAAAGATCATCAATTATTGTGACTTGTCCTTCTTATTTATGCATTGCCACCTAATTTACTAACTCGGCCACGGATTTTACACCTCGTCACCATTTTACGTTTTACAGCTTCCACGCAATGTCCTCAAAAAAATATAATCCAAGCTTCTACAGAAAGCATCATTTATCTTAGCATGTAAAATAATACATCATATTCTTTTATCGTGAAAATAGCCACTGCATGATTTGGCGCATTTGGCATGATTAAAAATGGGTGCTAATTAAACAGGCTTCTTTTTAATATCATTATTCGCCCCTAAAAATGTATGTTGCCTTCTAAATTACTAAGTCAGCCACAATTAACGAGCATCTAAATAATACTATCTTAGCCACTAGTTATCTTCAATGTAAACCACTCTAAATACAACTCAGCATAATGATTATTTTTTAGCATCTAAATTTATAGCATGCATTCTAACAGTAAACTTCTAAAATACTATGAAATGACATCAAAAAATATATTTATTTAGCTTCTAAATTTTTAACTCAGTACGTTTAAAATATAACTCATCCCATATTAATTGATCGTCAAAATTTTGCTAAAAATGTCATCAAATAGTCGGTATATTGGCCACTAATATTATCAGAAGCTATTGAGGAGAGACAAAATAAAAGACTTTATTTTTTGACTTACAAGGGGGAGGGAGGTGGTCGACGGCGGGGCTCCTATTTCTGTCTGCAAGGTTAAAAGTAACCTAACACGAAGGGGTTGACGGGGGCTTCGTTCGCTCGCTTTGCTCGCTCACTGAAGCCCCCGTCACCCCCTTCGAACCTAAATTGTCCGTGTCGGGGTGTCCAAATTCCCGAGCTCGCTTCGCTCGCTCTTGGACCCTAGTTAGGTATGTTACTCAAATGAAACATGAAATATTTTTTTAATTATGCCAAATTGCCAACCCCATTTCCCGCTTTTTTCTAATGTCAGCGCCGGCTGCCAATTTAGCAACCGGCGGCGGCTGCAAATTCAGGTCACGGCGGCGGTCACGGAGTCACTTCCTAAACAATTACACGTGAACAACTCGACTCGTCGTCACATGAGTCGAATGGCGCTCTCTGATTGGTGCAAATGGCCGGTCGCTGTCGTCTCGCGTACTCGCGCCAAATCATGCAGTGGCTATTTTCACGATAAAAGAATATGATGTATTATTTTACATGCTAAGTTATAATAAATGATGCTTTCTGTAGAAGCTTTAATTATATTTTTTTGAGGACATTGCGTGGAAGCTGTAAAACGTAAAATGGTGACGAGGTGTAAAATCCGTGGCCGAGTTAGTAAATTAGGTGGCAATGCATAAATAAGAAGGACAAGTCACAATAATTGATGATCTTTACTTGACGCTTTCTATAGAATATTTAGTGGGCGTTGTAAAAAAGACGAATTAGTTTATTAGAGGCTATGTCATTTTTCCGTTGCTTAGTTATAAAATTAGAAGTTTAATCACGTGTCCAATAAATAATTTTGTGGCTAGACTTATAATTTCCCATTAAAAATATATTAAAAAAAATAATCATACTTTTTTTTGTGTTGACTGTACGTATTTCAAGGTAACTTAGATGAGTCATGAGAAGTCGCGATATAGATTGTTTATTATACAAACAATTTACAGAAACTGTAGAGCTTTCAAGTTCTAATCTGAAGCCATTTACTTTGTAAACATTTGGCATGAACAAGAACATGAATACTATTTTTTAGTTTGCTATTTTTCAAAAATACATTTTTTCATATAACATTCTTAAAAATATGGTTCTGTGCGAGCAAGAGAGGTGATAAAATGCAACACCCTCTTATGACATTATGCTTAGCTAAGTCATACATATCACACTCATTTAATATTTTCCCTATCATACCTTGACAGCAGTGCACAGTGGCGTGCCTAGAGGGCAAGCCCGACGCATTGTTTTTGGTTTTTATTGGTATCTACAGGCGCGGTCCCAGGCGGTCCCAGGGCGTATTTTTGTACGATTTTGGGGGCGGTCATGTCCCCCATGACCCCCCCCAAAATCGTACAAAAATGTGCCAAACTCGGTCATTCACGGTATAGTACGTCGGCATTAATCGGTATGACCCCCCCTAAAGCCATCAGCTGGGACCGCGCCTGGGTATTTATGTAAATTTTTCACGAATTTTAATGAGTTAATGTCGTCATTAAAGCAATACATACATTAAAAATCACTTACATTTAAGATAAATGAACATAAATATTCTCTAAAACGAAACAATTGCGTCGGGCTTGCCCTCTAGGCACGCCACTGCTTGACAGAACAAGTTTTTTTTTTCTTTAGACAAAATATTTCAATGAATGTAAACTACTTACCATATGAGATGCCGCCAACAAATAAGATTTGCATAACGTAAATATACATTTTCTGGTCCATTCTTGGGTTTCTGTAATGGGAAAAAAATAGCGACATTATTATTTAATACCCACTAGCAATACGGTAGTGGGCTACTATTAAAAAAGCACAAATAAATTATTTTATTCCAAAGAAGGAATAGGATCAACAAAAAAGTAAAAAAATAATAATAATTTATCACAAAATGGAAAACATAGACGCTTTTAAAGTTTTTGGAGGGAGTATCACTCCGTCTTTGTCGCGCGAAGCGGATATCGGTGGTGTTACGTCACTTATCTTACTTACTTACTTACTTACTGCTGACGCAAAAACTTGGATATCATAATTTGTAATGCAATTAATAAAGTGCAAGCTTACTAAATATTCTACGTAAATTGAATAAGAAATTATGTATGACCTTATTTTAGTTCTAAATAAATAGTGTTTAAGTATATTAGGTATAATAAATTTATTTGACTATGTCGCTATTTTTAAGACTTCTAATGTTAAATATTGTTAATAATACTGTAACTTTAGGTTTTAACATAATGTAAGAGCTCCTGCCGCCTGTGATACAGGTTTATCCTAGTACAGGCATCAAACATTGTAATACCTACATGATTAATTCTAAGATTTATATTGTATTTTACCGATTTTATTTTTCTGAATAAATATTTTATTATTATTATTTTATCATGCATGCCGTCCGTATCTAGCAAATCATTTTAAAACACTTATAACTTTGCCAATTTTGTAGATGTTACATAGGTTTTTTTGGTGTTAATAATCTTTTTTCAAATAGTTTACAGATTCACAATAAAAAAAATATATTCAACATCCCTATTGCCTACATCTTTGTTTACAACAAATCAGACTCATAAACTTGGGGTATGGGGTGATACAGGGTTGTTAGTGTTGTTACAGAGTTCTACTACTTTTTAAAAAGCACTCTACTTTGGGCACTCAATTGAATAATTTTCTGATAGTTGATGAACCAATACTTGAATCCTTTGAAAACTAATTGAAACTTTTCTCCTTCCTTCCTTCTTTTTTTTTCTTGGGTATTAGGTGGTCATTAATCCATCAGGCATTCTGTTATATTACTTGTACTATTATTTTGGATTTCGATGTTTATTATAACAATTTATTGGTGGATGCTGTATTTAAATATCCTATAGCCAATACATATGAGACAGGACGTTTCAGAGATTATGGGAATAGGTACTTTTACATATCCAGCATTAAATAACCAGATTCCTGCATTAAAACATTTTTTTATAGCAAACATAATAGCTTGTATACTGCATTGAGCATAGCTAATAACAATGTATAAACCAAGTAATTGGGTCATAGAGGTCAGTAGTTGACTGATGACTCTGTGTATAAAGTGACATTCTTCCGCATCTCAATATAACTTAAAACTAACTCGAACAGACTTGGAAAATTTAATTAAAGTTCTGTTTAGACACTTAAAAATAAGGTTACTTTTGGTTCATGGGTGTAAGTACCCAGGATTTGCTTCTGGATGAGGCTAAAGTAAGAAAACTCGAAGAAAGTATAGCACACACTACAGCCCTCGGTCAGAGAGTCGCCTTAGCTCAAGTGTGCTGCACCATAGAAAAATATGAACCAAACCCATTGTAGACAGGTACCCATACCAGTAAAAGATGATGAAATCACCTATTAATAATTTACTTCTAGGCTTTTCAAATTCTGTTACAAACACAAACATTTTTGCCAACATAGTTTATTATTCAAAAATGTATTTGTTCATAATTTACCAATTTCATTTATATACTTAGGTAGTTAAATTAAATTAGTGTACAAACAAAATACTAACCTGGTTTCATTTAATTATTAACCTCTTGATTTGTTTATCTTCGACTAAAGTTAACTTACCAAACAATATGGTTAATTTATGAATAACAAGTGACTAATAATTAATTACAATTTAACATTGAAACACAAACTACATTCTACATTGAAACAAAAGTGAAGCGGCCGCTTCCGGTATTGTAAACCGCAAATCGCAAATCGTAAACAAAAACAGAAAAGAGCAGGAACGTAATTTCAAAACAAAACGTCAAAACTTCGCCAATATTGACAGGTGCCAAAGTCAAACGTCAAAAGTACACAATCACAGATCTATGAGAAAAAAAAAGCGCGGGAAATTCGTATCGATTGGGCGCCTTTTTTAAAACAAATTTTCAAATAATTAGTTTATTCCTTCACAAGTTCATTTGCTTGCTTTTCTCATGATGGGGAAGAAAGGGCATCCAAAGAAAAGAAAAAAAGAAGATGTTTCGTCTTCTGCTCCACCATTGCTGTCCTCTGAAGACGACGGTGGAGCCTCAAGCTCTTCAGAGGAATCAGTACCAATTGAAAAGGATAAGTATCGGGAATTCAGGATTCCTGACTACATTAGGTCATACCCTGAAAGCGGAGGCAATTTTGAATATGTCGTATTTTTTGAAAGTATTGACTTAGTCCCGATCGGTGATAGAGACATGATGTCCCTTTCAACCAGCATAAAAAAATACAACAAGGGAGTAAAACAATTATTGCGCATGAATCGTTATAAAATTGGTGTTATTTTTGAACGTCCTGGTTTAGCCAATGCAGCGTTATTGAATCGTAAGTTTTTGGATAGTTATAAATTGAAAGCCAGTATTCCTGCAACTGCTACGGAAAATACAGGTGTTATTATGCATGTTCCAATTGACCTGAGCAACGAACACATTTATAATGCTATAACTAGCACAAAGAATATTATTTCTGTCAGAAGATTTATGCGTCGTACTATTTCAGAAGGAGGGGGGGTGTCTTTTCAGCCTACGAAGACGGTGTCCATCACATTCTCGTGTGCAACAATACCCGATAGTGTAGACCTGAACAGCTGGCGATTCGAAGTACGGCCGTACATTCCGCCGGTGAAACAATGCCTGAAGTGTCTAAGGTATGGTCATATAGCCAAATTCTGTAAGAACTCCCAAAGATGTTCCATATGTACAAAGGACCATAATTATAAAGAATGTCAAATACCATCAACTGAGGCTACATGTTGTCACTGTCAAGGTAATCATGTAGCTATTTCGGCACAGTGTCCAGTCAAACAGCAAAAAGTGGAAGAAAACAAACACAAAATTAATAAGAAATCTTATGCAGATTTATTCAATGAAAAGTCATTTCCATCCCTTTCAAAGTCCAGTCCTGCTAAACAATTACAATCACTAATTGAAACAGAACCAATTTTAAATATTTTAATACAGACAATAGTAACATTAATTTCTCAAAATAAAAATAATGAAAAGAGTATTTGTACTCAAAGCATAAAAGATGTTCTATTATCAAAAATCCAGAATAATATAAATAAACCTTAATTTTATGGATCAGCTGAATATTGTACAGTGGAATGCTCAGAGCATCAATAGTAATAAACTTGCTTTTTCGTATTTTTTACATGAGTATAACATACATGTAGCTTTATTGTGTGAGACTTGGCTCAAGCCTCACATGAGATTTAGTATTAAAGGTTATAATATAGTAAGATTAGACTCAGGTAATTCACACAATGGTGTAGCTATTTTAATACATAACAGTTTACAATTTAGTAAAATAGATACTTTATATGATGATTCCATACAAAATATAGCGATTCGTTTAAAATATGGCAATAAAAAAGAAATTTCATTAGTTAGTTTTTATAGTCCTGGAAATGCTTCATTTACTAAGTATAAGTTTGATAATTTAATTCGCAATATTCCTGGTCCTCTTTTGGTGGGTGGAGATTTCAATGCACATCATTCGGCTTGGGGATGTAACAGTGTGAACATCCGTGGCCGAGAGGTGCTTGAAATCATTAATGACTGTAATTTGGTTTTATTGAACGATGGAGAAATGACAACTGTAGGCTCTGATAGGTGGCAAAGAAATGCACTTGATTTAACTGTAGTATCAACTTCAATTTCATTATCTTGTAACTGGTCTGTTCATGATGATCCTTTAGGTAGTTACCATTTGCCTGTAATTACAAAGTTACTTATTAATGACAATTATAATAACCCACATGATATGGAAGCTTCAAATTTGCCAAAACATTTTAATTTTAACCTGGTTGATTGGGAAATATACAAGAAGACTGTTGATAGTTTGTTAATGAATTTTAAAATTAATAAAGATAACCCATTAAATTCATATAATGACATGATAAAGTTATTAAATTTAGCTGTTATTAAGTCATTACCATCAACTATAAGATCTGATTCTTCTTTTGATACAGCATCAGTAAATAATAATCGTAAAAAACGCATTCCATTACCATGGTGGAATTTGAATTGCACTAAAGCAGTAGAAGACTCTAAGAATGCCTATATAGTATTCAAGCACCATCTCACATTGGAAAAATATATTGAGTTTAAAAAATTACAAGCTCTTAAAAAATTAGTGTTAAAAAGAGAAAGATATTTAAGTTGGATTTCTCTGTGTGAGTCATTTAATAGAACTACTCCATTATCTAGGGTTTGGCAAATGTCAAAAAGATTTAATAAAACATTTTCACCTTCAAGTAATAATATTGCTCCTTGGGTATTTGATTTTCTTAAAAAATATACTCCAGATACAGTTGAGGGGCCATTTCAATCAATTCCTCATGAAGTAAAAGCTTCAGGACATTATGAATATCTAATTTATCCATTTTCTCTTCAGGAATTAAAATCTGCAATATCATCTAGACGAGATTCAGCTTTTGGCCTTGATGGAATACCTTACAAAATGTTGAAAAATGTATCAATTATGGCACTTTCTGACATATTAAGTGTTTTAAATTTACTCTGGCAGGAAATGGTTATCCCTAATGAATGGAAAACAGATTGTCTTATCCCAGTACTTAAACCTAACAAAGTAAGACACAAAGCAGAATCTTATAGGCCAGTAGCATTAACATCATGCATGGGAAAAACCTTTGAACAACTAATTAAACAAAGAGTAGAATTTTATATAGAAAGTAATAGTCTATTACCATCCAATCAATTTGGCTTTCGACGTGGGTTCTCTACTCGAGATAGCATTTCTCATTTGCAATTAGATATATACAATTCTATTAAAATGGACAATCATTTTGTAGGTGTCTTCTTTGATGTAGTGGGTGCATTCAACAACATTAATCTGCACATTTTGTGTGGTGAACTTCGTGCCCTTGGTATTCCTGAAAAAATTATAATATGGATCTTTAACTTTTTACATGGTAGAGAAGTATATGTCAAGGTGAATAAACGTTTAATAGGGCCACGTTTTTCATATAAAGGTGTATGTCAAGGTGGCATCCTCAGTCCATTGATTTATCTTCTTTATTTACATAGACTAAACATTGTACTTGGTCTTGAAGTGGCAAATTTGCAGTTTGCAGATGATTTGGTTATCTATGCTTCAGGTTCAGATATAAGTTCTGTTGAAAGTATTTTAAACACAGCTTTAACTCGGCTAAAGAACTATTTTCATTATCTTAACTTAGATATTAGTCCAGAAAAATCTAAAGTTATAGTGTTTGGAGAGTGTGAAACAGTCCTACATATCTATTACAATAATAGTGTTCTTCCAATAGTGAATGAAGTGAAGTTTCTGGGTATCATTTTTACAAGCAACCTTTCATGGACTAAGTATGTCGATTATCTGTTAGGTAGAGCTAATAAAGCATTTAATTTTATAAAGTCACTGTCGATTGCAGCTGATCCAAAAATTTTGCTTATGTTATATAAATCTCTAGTCCGCAGTCATTTCGAATATGGATTTTTGTGCTTTGGGTCTGATCAGAGATTGGTTCACAAATTGGAGATTCTTCAAAACCACAATCTTAGATGTGTAACTGGTGCAATGAAGACAACTCCAATTAATTCACTTCAAATTGAGTGTAACACTCCTCCTATGAATATAAGATTTCAGTTTTTAAAGTCCAAATACATTCTCAAGCTTTTATCTTTCGAAAATCATCCTTTATTAAAGAAAGTATTATTTTATTATAGAGTATACAATCCCTCTAATTTCGTAAATGTCCCTTATATATTTCATGACTTTTCTAATCTAATCAGTATTGATGATCAATATCAAATTGAGAAATGTAAAGGCAGATGGCCATGTTACTCCGGTAATTACATCAGCAAATTCTGGCCCATGAACATTTACATTAATCGCGATCTTCGGAGTAAAGAAGATGTCTATCAGTTAATTGCAGAGTTCCCTGGGTACAGGCATATATTTACTGATGGATCCAAAAACAATAGAAATGTTTCGTTAGCCATATATTTACCTCATCTTACTGTTGGACATGGAGTTCGGTTACCTGGAGCCATGTCTATATTTACAGCAGAAACTCTAGCCATTTTATCAGCTCTGCAGTACATACATGTAAAGAATCTTGGGCACACAACTTGGCTTATAGCGACCGACTGCATGAGTGTTCTCATGGCCTTACAAAACCCGAAACTGGACGCCAATACCGGAAATATTTTATATGAGATTCGGACTTTATACGCTGATCTTTGTTCTAGAGGATTTACAATAAGCATAATATGGACACCCTCCCACATAGGAGTAGCAGGAAACGAAAACGCAGATTATCTTGCAAGAGTTATTGTTGACGTTGACATCCCAGAGACAAGAAATGTTGCCATACCAAGTTCGGACCTGCTTACTAAATTACGTGAACAAAACACCTGTAATTGGCATGAGAACTGGCAAGAAACACTAAGAACTAAAGGAAAATGGTATGCGAAAATAAATCAAATCACTGGTTCTGCGCCCTGGTTCACCAGATCTGTTCTTCCTAAGAGCAGAAAATTTTACACAACTTTAAACCGTCTTAGATTTGGACATGGAAGATTCAATGCACATTTAGCCAGAATGAAAATTATTACATCGCCTGTTTGTATAAATTGTAACTTAGGAATTGATCAGACCCTAGATCATATAATTTTTGAATGCCCTGCATATGATCTACAAAGAATTCCTTTATTTGATAAATTACTGGAAATATATAAAACGCCAGCAAGCATCCCGCGCGACACTCAAAGTTTGCTGGAAAATTACAGTACATACACAGCACTGTATACATTTATTGACAGCACTGGTTGGGCAATCTGACCGATCGGGGCGACATAATAATATTAGAAGGATATGACCCGGATATGACCTTACTTTACAACATGATTATGACGAATACACGGATATGACACCTTAATATTATGATTTTGACTAATGAATACTGAAGACGTGGCTCTGGCCTAAAATAAATAAACATAATCAAGATATAAACTACTAAGGACGAGGCTGTGGCCTTATTTACTTTTGGACAAGAAGTATGAAACTGAAGACGAGGCTTCGGCCTTACTTACCTTTGAACAAGAAGGATAAAACTGAAGACGAGGCTTTGGCCTTACTTTTAATCAAGAAGGACAATAATTACTGAAGACGAGGCGGTATGGTCCAAGACCTTAGCCTGCCCAAGAAGGGCGAAGAAAAAAAAAAAAAAAAAAAAAAACAGATCTATGACAGAATGCATAGAGTGGGTGCAAAGAGTATAGTAACTATACCAAAGGACAGTGGGTGTTTGTGTACTACAGACGCTTTCAATTCGTAATAATTAGTATTCGGTTTGTGTCCGTTCCAATGAATTTATGTCCGTTCCCAGACTGTAGGGATAGAGCAACCAAATATAAAAAAATGCCATAGGAAAGGCGTATAATATAAGATCAAAAAATGACAGCCATTACAGTTTTCTACGCATACAAAATACAACATACACTCACAGCATACGTATTTCTGAAGGTGTATGCAGAGGTGTAAAACGCGTCTCTCAGGAGCAACTGTCGTAGCCGTATCCGTAAAAGTACTCTGTGCTCTGGACAACCTGCCTGGGGTGCGGATAAATGCGCAAGCGGCTCCCGCTCCCCCTGGTATTTAGCAGCCATGGCTTCTGTTTTTATTGTTTAAAAACAAAAAAGAAATACACAGTGAGACTAAGTCTTAGAGCATTTAACCTGTGGAGTTTTCAAAGGACAATGGCGGGTTTCTTAGGAGCGTTCGGCATGGTACCTACATGGATATTTCATTGTTTTCTAATGGCATTATTTGTTATGATAACATGTGTAATTTTCACTTCTTCCAAAAAACTTGTCTGAAAGTTATAACAAGGCATTAAACTCGGACACTGATAAGGTTATGTTATGCATGAAAACTTCTCAAATAGCTTGTCCATGAAGTTGCTTCACTACTATGGCACACGAGTTTTTTAATTACAACATAATTACAATAATTAAAGAAAAATATGTAAATCGAAATCAATAAATACCTACGTAAATATCTCGGTGATAGGAAATCGAAATGTAAATGTCATTATTTGACAGGTGACTTCGTTTGCCAATATTGCTATCCTTAAAAAACACTATCGGTCGTTTTGTTGTGATCAATCGATTACAAGAAAAAATAAAATAAAAAAGTGTTATATTATACTTTGAAAAGTAATGTTACTAAAGATTTATTACAGTTTCCGTGAAAGGTACGTAAACCGTAACCATAAAGTAGCATAATTAGAAATCATATGAAAAAGTATTAATAAGTATCGATTCGTACAAATATCGATTTGTCTGACATTTTATGTGTAAGATTCAAAATGATTTTTCTTCAGCTAGCCAAGTTCTGTGACAATGGTAATGCAAGAAATAATAATGACTAAAAATCAACTTTTTTTCCATGTAAGGTTTATTTCTGTAGGAGTTCAGGCCGAAAGCCGCCAGTCTCCTTTTCTTGTAGTGTACGTGTTCACCTCGCCCCCCGCAAAAAGTGGTAGAAAATGTTATTCGGTGATTCACCGCTATCGTCTCCAGGGGTAGCGTAGGTATATGCTCTAAGCAAAGACATTTCTCTATTATAGTGTCTTTGGCTCTAAGTTATTCGGTGATTCATATCTCCAAGGGTAAATGCTCTAAGTTAATTAAGTTTGGAAACAACAGAATCAGCATACCAACCTGAATCTCTAAACAGCTATGCAGCTATTGATCGTCGTACTTTTTCTTTTACACGTTCGGATTACTTTCTCAGGTCTTTTCTCATTAGCAGACCTTTTAAATTAAAAGACTTGTTTAGGTTTTAGATTTTTAATAAGTAGGTATAGGTACTTAATTATTACAACCAATTGGGGTTTTCCCACATGACCCCCCCCCCCTGGATGCGCTCTTGCGTCGGCAATGCCAATCATTCTGACTTTGGATCGGATAAGTATAACTATTCTTAGAAAAATCATCGTATAAAAATTATAATTTAAAGCAGGTACCTACATACCTACTACCTACTTATAGTTAAAAATCAACACCATGATATAAATGTCAGTTTGTTTGATTAAAATTTATTTGTAGTGTGGTAGACATAGTAAGATAAGTAAAATAACTTGAGAATATTTTGAGAACACTCACTACCATTATTATGATCTTGGTTTGATACCAAGATCGTAATAATGGTATTGGCTCAGCTGAGACCATATTCTGCGGGTTTAATTATTATTCAATTTAGTACAATAGTGTTATATCTGTGTACAGTTAGCAAAATAATTAAAATATCACTGAAATTAATTATCATAATCATGCAAAAATCCTGCCTGGATATATAATTTTACATTCCAATAATTAAAAAATGATTGATTGACTTGCTGTCAAAACAAAAACTTAAATCACTTAACTAAAAACATAATCAGACTAGAATGTTAAAGATTTTACTTTCTAACACTAATTAATTCTTCAAAGTTAAGTTCAAGTTGACTTATCCTATCTAGTAACACATCGGCCAAGTTCGATTCCGGGTCTGTATCTGTAGGTAATACAAAAAATAAACTCAATATCTATAATTTAACTGTGATATGACGCTAGTGCAGCTATTCGCAGGCTCGCAGCTTAGTGAACACCAAACCTTAGTTTCACTAGAGCTTGATGCTTTAATTTGAGCATTTTGGGCTTAGTACAAAAGTACACGCTGGCGACGAACCGAACACGATCGATGATATAAATACAGTGTTTTAGTTTAGTGCTAGTGTTGAGTGATTAACAGTGTTAGATTGAGGGTGTGCGGATTTTTTAATGCGTGGGAGATCTTTTTATTTATTCACAAGGAGCGGTTGTAATCGTGTCGAACAATGTACTAAAAGTGGCGACAGTTGTTCCCGTACTAATTTGCTATGATGGCATATCTCATTGTTTCTATGTTTCTATGATCTGAGGCTGTATTCTAAGAAAATAGCATAGAAGAATCTTTATGGTTCACAAAATATACGTCCTACAGAGACACAACCTAAGATACATTGGTGCTATGTTATGCGCAGCACTAATACAGGGTGGCAGGTTAAACAGTGGAAATATTTTAAGGGGTCATTGTACTCTTCATTATGAACAACTTTTACTATGGGACCAACCCTGAAATCGCGAAAAAAAAGTCAGCTGTACCTGTACCATACATTTTGTTGAGTTATATGAACATAAATGTATGGAACAGCAGATTTTTTTTTCGCGATTTCAGGTTTGGTCCCATAATAAAAGTTGTTCATAATGATGAGTACAATGACCCCTTAAAATATTTCCACTGTCTAACCTGCCACCCAGTATAATCTTCGAACAAAAAAAAACCGGTCAAGTGCGAGTAGGACTCGCGCCTTAAAGGTTCCGTACTCTTAAAAATGTATAAGGTTGTACATGATGTACTAGATATATGTATTAAATAAAATATTTCACTAGCAATAGTCAATAGCGCCATCTATAAGCAAGACGCCGCTATTGCATGGTTCTTCTAGTGGCGCCATCTATGAGCAGATGCCTCCACCCGTTAAGGGTCCTGCCTCGGACAGACGGAAAACAAAGTGATCCCATAAGGGTTCCGTTTTTCCTTTCGAGGTACGGAACCCTAAAAACAAGACAGTTTAAACTTACCATCATAAAAAACTAATTCCACTTTGTCCCTGCATTCGGAACTTTTAGCCAAGATCTTAGTCAGTGTGGTGCAGAAGTCGTAGCGTACATCTTCCACGTCCACATCGGCTAGCTCTGAAATAAAAGTGTTTTATTTGTTTGTAATTATTTTAGACCTGTGATGGGTATGCCAAAACACAACTATAAGAAATACATTAAAATTATATTATTGGCAGTGATCGGAGTAGGTAGACCTATTTTTGGTACTTACAATACTATTACGTTTCCATAGGATGGACATGCCTGAGATCCCGGCGGGCTCTCAGTGGACATGTCCATATTAATAGGTCATTGGACCGAAATAGCTCTATCTACTCCGATCACTGATTTATTAGCCATGTGCTTGGGACAATTCATTATGAGTAAAACACTTTAAAACTGAATAACTAGCTCCTCGTACTTCCCAATAAATTTCTTTAACCCTACCATGGCTGACCTAACGTACTGACCTTCATAGCATAATCGGCCTATAATGTTCCCACTGCTGGGACACAGGCCTCCTCTGTGAGAGGGAGTGGGCCGTAGTCCACCACGCGGGCTCAGTGCGGGTTGGTGGACGTCACATGTTTTCGATTTTTTGGTTCTAGGACATGCCGGTTTCCTCACGATGTTTTCCTTCACCGTTAGCGCAAGTGATAATTTATACTATTATAAAATTGTAAACAAGCTGTGTCTGTACATTGAAGATATTCCAGAAAAAACAGTCGGAATAGGGTACTGGGACGTAACTATACCCAAAAAGATTTTTTTTTGAATTTTTGTCTGTTTGTGCGCGTATCGGATTCAGAGAATTTTAATCTTGTATTTCATTAATTATTTTATAAATATAAGCATTTTTAGAAGAAAGATTTCATTTCCGAACGAAACCTATATTTGATTTTGCCAAAATTAAATATAAAAACTTATTTTACTGTGTCATAAAGTTTAATTATATTATTTGATTAATAATTGCAGTTAAATATTTCTCAGATTTAATATCCTATTTTGATATAATTATTTGTTTCAAATGATAAATATAGCAAACTCAGTTGATGTTATGTTTTATCGAATTTACTTAAAGATAACAGATATATTGATTTAAAAATACATTAATTATCCTTTCATGTTTTAAAACGGTTCTAACAAATTAGATTTCATTAAGTTTATCAATATTAAATGTTATTCGGTAAAAATATATGATTGGTTCAAAAGGGCGGCACAATGTTTGACACCATTATTATGGTGGGTAGGGTATAAAAGCCAGGTGATCGGCTAGTTGAGGACCTTTTTGATTCTAATCATCGTTTTTGTGAAGTAGTGTCTACGAGGTGCCACTTGAGTTAAGTACAGTGTTATTATTCTCCAAAATTATGTTAATTTAATATCTTTATATCTGTGTTGCTATATTGCTATGCTTTGTGTATCCTCATTTTATAATTGCTAATTTAAATGAAAATGATTGTCTAAATGATCTAGTTATATTATGTCGGAATATTCTGGTTTTTCTACCTACATGTTTTACAATGGTTATGACTAAATTTAATTTGTGTATATCATGATGAAAACAATATGTATAAAATAAACCATGGAGTTTCTTGCTCATTCTTCTCCATCGGTAATTTCTTTTGGAATGAGCAACTAGTTTTTCGAGTCACAAAAATAAAAGTCTAGTCTTGCCTAAATTGTGTTATTTTATAATAAAATCCCCTTTTTGTTGGATACCTACCTGCACATATTCATAAATACTTGATAAAACACAAATAATCTCTAACATATATCTATAACAATGTAACCCACCAATATAATTTTCTGACATCAGAAGTGGGATACGATCTCTGAAATTATTATTAATCCACTAAACTGTATTTTCCAGAATGGATATTGAGGCAATAAGTGATCTTCGGAGGGCTATCCGCGACGCTGTCTCATCCCCACACCAGAAGGAGATTGACATCACGCTGCCAGTGCTTGATCCTGACCTGACAAAAACTATGGCGGAGCAAGGAGTTGGTGTGTAAGCATCGAGACCCTTGCCAAGGAATTGCAGAGGAGTAGCATCACAACGGTGGTTAAAGCCGGTAAGACCGTCGGGGCTCTGTCTGCATTATCATGCCTCAACAAAAAGATTCTAGTATCACAGTCCTTGATTGAAAGTGATTTAGATAGGTATAGATTTGTATTTTTTTTTTCCATAATTATGTATAAACTTGTTAGATTATTGTAGCATGATAATTGATATATTCTGGTGCTCACTAAGATCGGGCTGAGAGTTTTCTATTGGTAATGCCAGTGTTCACGAAGATGGAGCTTGGCATTGCTGGTGGCAGATTCTGGTGCTCACTAAAGATGAGGCTGAGAATTGTCTAGTTAAATGTACAATGCAAGTGCTGACATAGATGGAGCTTGGCATTGTTGATAGTAGATTCTAAATCACAAGGATGAGGTTGAGAATTCTGATAGTTGTTATGCAAGTGTTCACAAAAATGAAACTTGGCATTTTAGATATTGGTCACAATGAGACTAATGTATATTATCTATAGATATTAAGTATGTTTATATGATATATTATGAATTTATGATTTACAAATTGTTTGAATACTTTGAGAGCAAAGTACCAGTCAGAATGGCCGTATCGGATTCAGAGAATTTTAATCTTGTATTTCATTAATTATTTTATAAATATAAGCATTTTTAGAAGAAAGATTTCATTTCCGAACGAAACCTATATTTGATTTTGCCAAAATTAAATATAAAAACTTATTTTACTGTGTCATAAAGTTTAATTATATTATTTGATTAATAATTGCAGTTAAATATTTCTCAGATTTAATATCCTATTTTGATATAATTATTTGTTTCAAATGATAAATATAGCAAACTCAGTTGATGTTATGTTTTATCGAATTTACTTAAAGATAACAGATATATTGATTTAAAAATACATTAATTATCCTTTCATGTTTTAAAACGGTTCTAACAAATTAGATTTCATTAAGTTTATCAATATTAAATGTTATTCGGTAAAAATATATGATTGGTTCAAAAGGGCGGCACAATGTTTGACACCATTATTATGGTGGGTAGGGTATAAAAGCCAGGTGATCGGCTAGTTGAGGACCTTTTTGATTCTAATCATCGTTTTTGTGAAGTAGTGTCTACGAGGTGCCACTTGAGTTAAGTACAGTGTTATTATTCTCCAAAATTATGTTAATTTAATATCTTTATATCTGTGTTGCTATATTGCTATGCTTTGTGTATCCTCATTTTATAATTGCTAATTTAAATGAAAATGATTGTCTAAATGATCTAGTTATATTATGTCGGAATATTCTGGTTTTTCTACCTACATGTTTTACAATGGTTATGACTAAATTTAATTTGTGTATATCATGATGAAAACAATATGTATAAAATAAACCATGGAGTTTCTTGCTCATTCTTCTCCATCGGTAATTTCTTTTGGAATGAGCAACTAGTTTTTCGAGTCACAAAAATAAAAGTCTAGTCTTGCCTAAATTGTGTTATTTTATAATAAAATCCCCTTTTTGTTGGATACCTACCTGCACATATTCATAAATACTTGATAAAACACAAATAATCTCTAACATATATCTATAACAATGTAACCCACCAATATAATTTTCTGACACGCGCATCACGCAAAAAGTACTGAACGGATTTTGATGTGGTTTTCACAGTTCGATAGCTTGGGGTCCAACTTAAAATCTAAGCCACGTTTCATCTAATTCTGATGGGAGGAACCAGAGATACAGCTTGACCTCTTGGTAGTACTAGCCACTCTATATTGCGGAGGTCATTTAAACTGGTCATATCACTGTAGTCCACGCCGTCGGAGTCGCGGGCAAAATCTAGTTTCTAATACGCACATGACTTTTAAAGTCAGCGGTGCGTGTCTCGGGATCGAACTCGGACCAATCGCCATGGGAGGCACATGGTTAAATCACTAGGCTATCACTGCTAAGCAATACTGACCTCCATACAGCTCCCTATTCTTTATGACCTGGTGGAGGGTGTGCAGCGGCGTGGCGCACTCGGCCACGAGGCACACGGGGCGGCCGCGCGGCCGGTAGATCTTGTACGCAGAGTTCTTGTAGCTACGGCGAATCACGCCGGCCATGTCTTTCCTCACTTCCTCAAGCGACTGGAACATAGCATCAACGTCCAGTTCAAAGGGAACGGGCTCCTGGGAATTAAATATTGATTTCTTCATTCATGGTTACTGTTAGACTCTCAGATCATAGAAACAAGGGAGATGTGCCAAGGCGCTAATGAGCTTGTTGTTGCTTGATACTTCAGTTTCACCACATTGGTCTAATAAAAGTGTACACGCTGGCGACGAACCTGTTACGTGCTCTGCCTACACCAAATCAGCTGAATAGCGACATGATAGCTATTTACGTACATTGGACTTTCAACATAAAATTGCGACACCCGTTTTGCTGAATCGACGCCTCGTGTAGCCGCCGATCACCTAGTTACAAATGTGCTGATGCCGCATCCGCGTTTAGCTATCGATTAATATTGTAATAATTAATTTACGCACTTCGGTACTAGCATCGTCCGAATCTAGACTTAATAATTAGATTAAGTTAATATTGTAATTTTTGGTTAATTAAACCTTTATTAAAATAATTTCGGTTTTTTTTAAGTCCTCCGGCTGCCACCTTCGTAATTAACCGAACACGATCGATGATATACTGTTTTAGTTTAGTGCTAGTGTTGAGTGACGATTAACAGTGAATTGAGGGTGTGCGGTAAAAGTGGCATTAGTTGTTCCCGTACTAATTTGCTATGATGGCATATCTCCTTGTTTCTATAATCTGAGATTAGACTGATTGGGTTGTGGAGGTGATGGCAGTCGCTCCACGTAAAATATTATTCAGCCGCAACTAGTTAGACTGGACCCGACCACAATAATTGGAAAACAGGCTAATTGCTAGGTGTTTTTACTGAGGAGAAGGTTTTGTCGTGATCAGTGATCGGAGTAGGTAGAGCTATTTCGGGCAAATTACCTCAAATATATGTTAATATGGGATCCTGGGATTTTTTATTTATCGAGAACTTTAAAAAAGAACTTCGGATTAGTTAAATCTTGTTAGACATATCGACGCCCCCGTGCAATAACCCAGTATTCGCAAAACTTAAATTTTTCAGGAAAATACATTTTGTTTTTTGATTATATTATTATATTCAAAGAAAATTATCGGAAGCATCAATTTTTTTGCGGGTGGACTTCAAGTTTAGATACACACAAGTAACTTTAAAAATCACTACCAACCAACTCCTTCACAATATATTTTTTAATCTCAATGAGTCGGGATCTCGGGCGTGTCCATACTACCGAAAACATGTATCAAGTACCAAAAATAGAAATAGCTCTACCTACTCCGATCACTGGTCATGATGCGACGAACCTTTGAATAATCACCGATTCTCACCGAACATGCTTCTAGCTTCGGGAGGTCTCTTCTGTCCGCATTATTAAACAGCTGAAGGTCCGGAGGGCTATACAGCGACTTAGTGATGACTATGAACAGTTTCTTCACCGGTACCACGACGCGCTCGCGAGACTCGAAGGCATGGACGTTCTGCACGAAGCCCCCAAAGTTACCCCCGTCCGAAGGTATCACGTTCATAAGATAACCTTCGTAGAAATTGCAAGCCATTCCCACTCCGTAATTTACGGGGGCTACCGTTTTGGTCTGCTAAAAGTCAAAGTAGAAGAGAGCATTGAAGGATTAGTTGTCATAAGAGATACCAGTCGTAGAAGTTGCAAGCCATTCCCACTCCGTAATTTACGGGGGCTACGGTTTTGGTTTGCTGAATAGTCGAAGTAGAAGAGAACATTGCAGGATTGGTTGTCATAAGAGATACCAGTTCTGAAATGGGCGCTCTCCATAGTTGTGGGTGGTAGCTGCCACATTAAGAAAGTGAATCACACTAGCGATCTGACTATCTATTATTTTTTTATTTTTAATTCTCTGGGAACAATTACGGAATGGCATAATACAACTAAAACTTAATAAAAAAAAACCTTATTTAACTCCGTAACCAACACCGTTATCCACAACTTAATCAGACAGAGTTCGAACAGAAAACAAACAATAATTTGAAAACTATGAACCAAAAACAAGCAGCCAACAATACGGTTTTTTACACCACAGTTAATTGACATAATTTTTATGAGCTGACACAACGCAACTAAGTTCAAAAATGAAAGGCTCATTAGAAGGATTGTTTTTGAATTATTAATAGCTTAAGGTGCAAAATACCTTATCACAAACTTGTACGAAGTATGACATTTTTTTTCTGTTGTGATGCAGACAATGAAAAGATGTCGACATCTGTATAACAATCATTGTAATCTATTCTGTACCTACCGACTCGTCGCGCGATATCACCGCGAGACCAGGCGCGGTCGCAGAAGACGATTTCGGGGGGGGGGGGGGTCATACCGCAGCTGAAGGCTTTAGAAGGGGTCATACCGATTAATGCCGACGTGCTATACCGTGAATTACCGTGTTTGGCGCATTTTTGTACGATTTTGGGGGGGTCATGTCCCCCGTGACCCCCCCTGGGACCACGCCGGCGCGAGACCTGCCATTTGTTTGCGAACGTTCGAGGAAGAATCTCACCGTGACATTTTTCTTCGAAGTCCGCAAACAAATTGGTACACGGTGATATCACGCGGCGTGTCGGTACTGTAATCACAGATAATATAATACTATACGTACAGATGCCTCATCTCATACAAAGAAATGTGACCGATTTAGCGCGGGCTATCTTCGGGCTATACATTTTTCCGTGCTTAAAGGATTTTTCAAAATTTGAACAAATATTTTTCATGATGTATTTTTTCATGTTCTCAATTTTACACAAACTTCAATAACAAATCGATACATATAACGCCATCTATTATGAGTTATTTCAACAAATGTTCCTTTGTTCCTGATGAGACCCCGTGCTGTAATGATGTAGCACTCTTTAAGTCAACAGCTTGTCTCAGACGGAGAATATGACTGAGGGTTTCATCCATATTATCCTCAGGGTGGGCGTAGCTCATGTAGAGGTTTTAATGTGAAGTCTTAGTAGGCTGGTTAACTTTATCGTCTATGAGACAAGCGATGACTTAATAATTTTGAATTAAATAGAATAGGTTGTCATATAGAAAAAACAAGAGAGGCTTGACATCGGCCGTGATCTAAACTAGTCGCGCTTTTCTACTTTGTCTGTAATTTCTTCCTAAATATACGAATATCAAGCTCAGACGCGAGTTTCCGTTCCCCTTACCTCTAGCTTCTACAGTACCGAATACTTAGACAGGCTAGGGGTTGAATTCAGCACTTATGTTGCTCAATACAGTATAGTCAATTGTCTCTATACTATTATAAAATTGTAAAGTAACCGTGTCTGTACATTGAAGATATTCCAGAAAAAACAGTCGGGATAGGGTACTGGGACGTAACCATACCCAAAAATATTTTTTTTAGAATTTTTGTCTGTTTGTGCGCGCATCACGCAAAAAGTACTGAACGGATTTTGATATGGTTTCCACAGTTCGATAGCTTAGGGTCTAACTTAAAATCTAAGCCACGTTTTATCTGATTCCGCTGAAAAAAAAACAGATACAGCTTGACCTCTTGGTAGTACTAGCCCTACCCTAGACTATGGAGGTCATTTAAAATGGTCAGTTCAGTGTAGTCCACGCGGACGGAGTCGCGGGCAAAAGTCTAGTTTAAAATAAAACTGTTCAAACATAACATAAATCTTTTTAAAAGAAAATAGCTACCTAATTATCTTGATAAATTCAAATTCTGAAAAAAAAAACTACTTACAATTTCTGGATATTCCAAAATCAAGAAGGCAATGAAAATCAATGGAAAGTCTTCAGCGAACAACTTCTGATTTTTACTGCTTAATAACACGGCCACATAGGCAACATATATTATAAGTTGAAGCCAATTGATATTTTGAAGCAGCCGCGCGTCGAGTCTTGGTTTTTTGTGCAATATGTCATAGCCTACTGCGGTTACGCCTTGAAAGCCTTGAATTGTTAGGAAATACACGATGTATCGCACTGGAAATAAGAAAATTAGATTAAAATACTAAGTTATTGGAAATAAATAAATAATATTCATAGTGCAGTCAACAGTAAAAAGTTGATTTTCAGAATTATAGAATTTAATATGATAGAATGTCTCTGCTCTGCTGCTGCTTTACTGCTCTGAAATTATAATAGGTGGTGCTGGTGGTGGTGATGAAATAAATTGCACACCTGTACCGACACGCCACGTGATATCACAAAGCAGCGGACTGTAAAACTGACTATAATGTCAGTTTTACAGTCCGCTGCTTTTATTTTATAGTCCTCGAACGTTCGCAAACAAATTGGCAGTTCTGGCGGTTATCCAAATAGGTACAATATTGAGTGAACGTTTGTATGCGCGCGCGTGTCGTGGATGGAGCTCGGTAGCGAAGTGGTGGCTCCTAGGACCCGCGTCCCGCGCGCCCGCGCCGTTGGCCGCCTTCCGCCGTCGCCTGCCGCCAGCCGAAGATAGTCGAAGGCGCCCGAACAATAATCTCATCGTGACATTCTCCCTCCCTCCCAGAAACATACCTATTGGCAGTACTCGCGGTGATATCACGCAGCGTGTCGGTACGGTACAGAATAAAGCGGCAGTATCAATGTCATAATAATTCATGAAGGTGGCTTTTAGACTTTATAGTAGAATACATAATTATTTCAGTTCACTGCATGTTGTTTGGAATTAAATATTAATAATTGTATTTCTTTTTTTCAAAATTATAAAGGATTTTACTTACCGATAATTATCAGTAACATATACTTATCATCACCCAAGTTCAAAGTTTGCGATCCTACAACAAATGATACAGTTACAATAAGAATTACTGTTCACACGATGATAAAATTCTTTGATGTTACACCAAATAATAGAGTTACTGTTGAAGTAAACTGGCAACATGGTTGGTCAACACAAAGGCTATACAATGCTTTGTTTCAGAGACAGGACTGCACGGGACTATATTTAGTGACTATATCTAGTGTAGGTATAGAAACTGGCGTGAGTCATGATCACAGATCGCGCATGTACATTTTCGGCCCAATAGACAGTTGACAATATACAGTAGAGAATAGTCCAATAGACGACAAGCATCGACTGACGAACCAATCTCGGGCAGCCTCGGCACCCCCCGCCTTCTTTATTCCGCCAAAGAGACCGAAAAATCAACTACCTAATGCGCAGTTGACGTTTGTGCTCAAGACTCGTGCCAGTATCTATTCTACATATACCTACCATCACAACTTTACACATAAGTTGCACGGCGAGGCAAATAAGAGGGATGTCGATTTTTCATAGAGCTATACTAGCAACAGGTTATTGTTGCCCTGTTAAATCACTTGCTTTCCTAAAATCATTAAATCAATATTCCATCTAAACATTTTAAAGTGACGACAAAAACCAATAATTCCGCTTTCCTTTATGGTTTTTATTTTGTGTCCTAAAGTTCACTCAGGTTGTGTACCAGGTCAATATTTTCATTCCACTATGTTAGGGGTTTAAAAAGGACATTTAAGAATCCAATTAGATCCAATAAGAATCTACATTATCCCTGCGTGCTATGGTCAGAACTCTGACCATAGCACGCAGGGATAATGTAGATTCTCTTCTAGTTGCCTTAGGGGCGTTTGTTCAAGGCTTGTTCAAATTTTTTTATTCACTCAAAAAATATTTTTAATATTAAAATTAGCTTGTAACTTACCAACTAGAACGCCAACAGCAAGAAGCCCTTGTATTGATAGATAGATTTGATCCATTTTTTTTTATCTGGAAGATAAAAGTATGGTCTTTTACTTTAATTTGTAACATTAACATTAGAAATAATTATTTAACTGTTGTATGAAAAAAGGTATAAAAATAACAAGGCGACATACCGACCAACACTGAACAAAAAGGTATTTGTTTTCGGTCAGTGTTGGTCGGTATAGGTATGTTAAAAGTTTAAAGGCTAGCCTGTTTTCAATCAGAGCTAAAAACTAAAATCACTAAGATAACATTTTATATAGATTATTGATAGAAAAATAGGTTAAAAATTATTACTTACATGTATTTTTAAAATATTGAAAACAATATAATTTTATAGCATGCTAACATTAGTAGTTGAAGCGGCTAATCAAACAATATACAACTACGGCTGTTACGGCTAATCGTAAACAATATACCGAGAGAGAGAGTAAAACAAGCGATTGAAACAAAAATGAAAAAATTAACCAATACACAGTTTGTAGAACAAACAACTCGAACTTTTGCACAACTTTTGTTTGTGTTTACAACTTTACAGAATTTGCGGAATTTGCTGACATGTTTGACACATTAACATAGAGCATAGAGGGGTGATAGAGGAAATGTAAAAAAGATAAACACTGCATTTATGCCCCTTTTTTTCTTACGAACATTCTGTGAGTTAGAAAGAGTGCTCCCTATCCCTAAAAAAATCCATAGAGCACTTTTTCTACTCTCTCGTCAGTCTCTCCTTCGTTAGGGGTTTCCCCTGGGAATAACATAACCGTAACACTCTCTGTATTACGGACTACGGTCTCAACAGACCGTCTGCATTTGAACCAGTAACTAGTATGGTGCATAAGTATGGTGTTAAATTAAATATGAAGAACGCTACTGGCTGCTGCCCATTCTCTATTCATCTATTGAATCTTTTAGTCACCTTTTACGACACCCAGTAGAAGAGGACGGGGAATGTCGGTTTAGTTTAGTGCTAATAAAGAGTTATTGAGCACGTGGAATAGAGCGTTGTCGCTTGTCAGTGTTAAAATCATGCCAATTGCCAACTTGACTTTTGGCTGTGACAAAAAGTGACATTTTGAAATTGAAATGTCTCGTAAAAATTTGTCAACAATATTCTTATTTCATACTTCTTTCTAAGAAATATTGTATTAAAATGGTTGTTTGTAAATTTTTCCAGGCAGGATATTGTCGTTATGGGAAGAACTGCAGATTTGAACATGTCTACGGATCCAAGTATTCATATCACGGTGAGTTCGAGCAGTTCGACAACTTTCTTTCGTAGTTTCGTTACTTTGCTGTCCACCACAGAGTACTTTTATGTCCACACAGAATTCTGTGGTTGTTTATTGAATGTTAGTAAATAGGTACTGTAACTTACATGCATCAGTGCAAGTCGCATGCAGTAAGTACCTAGGTATGTCTTTTTCCCACGAAGGAACTCAGAAAGTACAGAAAATACAAATTAATGGCCTGTAGGTGTATACAAATGTGGGTCGACGTGCCGTGTTTGTAAAGATTATTTTATTTTATTATATAAACATTGTGTTTTAGAGGTTTTAATCGTTTTATTAGTATGTTAAACTAATATAGATTGTAAATAAATTATGTTTTGATAAAAAAACGGGTTTTATATAGACGACCTAGGACATACAAAAATTCATAAAAAAAAAACGGCAAATATCTGGGTTCTCTTATTTTTAATATTTAATCTATTAGTATAATAGCCAATAAAAAAATATATAAATGAAGGAAATATTATATAGATCCAGAAAAAAATAAAATCTTATAGGTTTCATATGGGAATTTTTTTCTAATTGGAAAATTGCGAATATAGGTAAACCGCGCCGATTTTTTGCATTTTTTGCAAGGCTTTTTGGCAAGCCTTTGACTGGCGCACTACGCCAGTCAAAGGCTTTTCCGCCGTCCGAGTTCCGCCAGGAGAAGGGTTAATGACAAAATGAATCATCATCGTTTATTATGTCCAGTTCTAGATGTTGCATTTTACGCAATATTTTTGGATTTTGTTGCCTAAAATGTTTACTTTTTGCGCTCGAACATTTTAATCAGAGCTCCGATCACCATCCCCAAAGGTCTAATGTAACCCTCTGACTGGCAGTAAGACCAGTCAGAGGGATACGTTAGACCTTTGAGGACAAAAGACACTTTCTATTGTAAGAAGTTCATTGCATTTGAGTATTGATTGCTGTTATGTTTCAGCGAATCCATCAACGCAACCCACACAGCCCACACCAGTACAAACACAGCCTGCCGGAGTCACGGACGAGCAGCTGGTCAAGCAAGTGCAGTCTGACATACAAGCAGCACTCGGAGGTGGCCAGTGGATCCTCTCGTGTTACTCACCCTTCAAAGAAAAACCTATATTCCCAGGAATTACTGACTTGTCACCGGAGGAAGCCAGACTGTTCATTTATGAGGCAAAAAACACAAATAATATTGATCAAGCTGTAAGTTTTTTTTTTGTTAAGTTATAAAATTTTTTTGATAATGACAAACTATTTGCCAAACTGCACAGTTTTCAACTGTGAGTTCTCTCATTACTTATTTTAACAGCACAAGCAACATCATTGTTAACCTGAGCAACTTTCTCTCTGTCTGTATTATAACAGAGAGTCAGATATTTCTTATGGATTCTGCTATCCTACTAATTTTAAAAACATGAAAGTTTGTGAGGATGTATGGATGGATGTTTGTTACTCTTTCATACAAAAACTGAATGGATTTTGATGAAACTTTACAGTAATATAGTTTATACATCATAATAACACATAGGCTAATTTTTATCCCAAAAAAGCGGCGAAGCCGCGGGCAGACGCTAGTAATCTATAAGTAGACAACAGAATATTATTTGGTAGAATAATTATGTTTTAATCAAAATACATGTCTCTTTCAGGTAGAGTACATAAACAACCTGTTCAAAGAAACAAGAATGAAATATGAACAACTTCTACAACCAAACATCAACATTATTAAAGTGCTAAGATGCCTCTACAAAGGAGAGATAGTTTCGTCACCATTCTCAATGGACCCACAGAATGGGTTCGGCAATTCTAACAATGCAGCAGCTTCTATATTCCGCAGTGCTGTGCAAACTGCTCCAGTTTTAAATCAAAATGTGAATAGTGCTCAATCAATATTTGGTCAAGCTCAGAATAGCATTTTCAGTCAACAAGCTGCAGATCCAGCAAAGCAATTGTTTGCTCAAGCTAATGATCCGAATGCTTTCGGTCAGAGTCAACCATCGGCAAATATATTCGCACAACAAAATCAAAATGCTGATGCAAAATCAATCTTTGCTTCAGCAGCACAGAATAATTTTAATCAAACAAACCCATCTGACATATTTTCTGCGGCAAATCAAAATATTTTTGCAAGAGAACCAATTCAAAATCCTACGCCATTTAGTCAAGGCAATGTTTTCCAGACTGCTCAGAATCCGTCGTCTATTTTCGGGCAAGCGAACAATAAACTGCAATATGAGGATGATCCTGGTGTGTACAGTAAGATGGAAGAATTGAGTGACATAGATCTGGAGGCCTTCAAAAGTGATAGTTTTCAGTTAGGTTTCATTCCTGAGCTACCTCCCCCTCGTGAGTTGTGTACCGTACAAACGAAAACACGGTTGTTTTAATTAGGCTAAGTAAAGGTGTATCAGACTAAGTTGTTATGTTTTTATTCTTCTAAACATGTTCCCACCCTTATGTTATATTTATTTGAATAGACTGATGTATTTTGTATAATTGTCTCAATAAATTAAAATTGTAAGGTGTGTCAGGAAAAAAATAGATAAGTAAATACTACGGATTTTCAATAGCCCGATCCACACCGGGCGATCCACCGTGCTCCGATCGACCGGACGATCCACTGCGGTCCGATCGAGAACTGTGGACCCGGCTAATGAGCAACTATCTTTAGTTCCCTTTGCTGTATTGTTACTTTTTGCCCGTTTTCACTAAAACTAGAAGACACATAAATGTTACCTACAGTCCGGCCGCTGAGAGAATGCGTTCCTGACACATGCTTATTTTAGCACTAAACTAATTTACTGTAGATTGATGTAATAATAAGAATTTTACGTAAATTAGTATCAAGAGTGCATTATTTTAAACGATGAATATACCTATTTGAATCGTAAAATATTTTCCACTTCTAAGGCCCGTATTCCAGAACGATGCCCTAGCACCGATCTCTGCTTGAGCATAGATTTCAACCAATCAAATGGCTTTAAATCTATGCTCAAGCAGAGATCTGTGCTCGAGCATCGTTCTGTAATACGGGCTTAAGTTTCGTTCTCTCAAGCGGCCGAACTGTAGCGCAAGAAACATGTTTTTTTTGAGTTACCTAGCGCAAAAAACATTAAATAAGTTACATTTAGGTGTCTCTTAGTGTTAGTGAAAACGGGCATAATATTTTCTTACAGTTTTTAACGTTGTCTTGTATTCTAGGTAATTTGATTTAAAAAGTTCAATTTCTCATTCTTTAAGAAATTAAGATTGTATATTGAAAGACGCAAAGGAAAAGAAAATCTTATAAATTGATGACGAAATTATCCTTCAAGGTTTCAGTTTTTAGGGTTCCGTACCTCAAAAGGAAAAATGAAACCCTTATAGGATCACTTTGTCGTCCATCTGTCATGACCATGAGTGAGCCATCTGCTCGTAGATGGCACCATCTATGATCAAGATAATGATATATCTACTATGATGTATGGTCCATTTCAATAGAACTTGTAAACTATGTAAACAAACTTTCTATACAAATTCATAAAATTTTGACAGTTGGCCATACTAACATTGTTTACAAAGTTAACAAATTCAATTGAAATGGACCCTAATAGCGACATAGATGACGCTATTGCATATTTCAGAACCCTCAGGGCGCGAGTCGTACTCGCACTTGTCCAGTTTTTTTTTTATACTTGTATGATCTTTCTTCGCAGCTAACAGCCTTTCTGAGTGGCGTCTAGAACTAGTCCTATATTTAGATTCTTAATATTTGTAAGTGCAGTGATAGCCTAGTGGATTAACCATGTGCCTCCCACGGCGAATGGTTCGAGTTCGATCCCGAGGCACGCACCGCTGACTTTTCGAAGTCATGTGCGTTTTAGAAATTAATTATCACTTGCTTTAACGGTGAAGGAAAACATCGTGAGGAAACCGGCATGTCCTAGAACCAAAAATTCGAAGACATGTGACGTCCACCAACCCGCACTGGGCCCGCGTGGTGGACTACGGCCCACTCCCTCTCACAGAGGAGGCCTGTGTCCCAGCAGTGGGAACATTATAGGCCGATTATGCTTATGCTATGCTATGCTAATATTTGTAATATATTAGGTAAATAAAAGATAGCACTTGTGAATTTGTGATTGATCTGAGGTGGAAGCTGTGGTAAGCAGTCGACTTATCGCTTAGTTTGCGTAATATGTAGAATTAATCACTATAATGTCTCTGATAAACGTATCGTGGCTATAGTAAGTCCACTGAGACTGATCCCTATACCTTTACAAATCGGCTATGTACAGGCTAGCCGATAGAATAGCTGTTGACTCTGATTTAATCGTGCGCAATAAGGCTTTTAGTCACAGAACAGTTTTCTGTTCTGTGCTTTTAGTCACCGTTTAGGCTAAGTGTGAAGGAACTTTTATTATTGTACGCACTTTGTAAATAAGTAAGAGAACAAACTCAGATAAATAATTTTAAGAGATTTTTTTTAAACTTACACGAAAATTGAACTGACTATCGCAATAATAATTGTTAATGAAATTAAGTTATCTTGATTTGAATTTTTCTATGTGATAAACTGATAATAATAAATAAAATCCAGAATTTAAAAATGGTCCTTTTATTATTCTAAAATTATACTATACGACTTTTCTTTTCTGACATCTGTTTACCCCCAATATTCAAAAGTCGGTCTGGAAAGAGTAAGTCTGTGTCCCCAATAGGCAAACTTTGAGCGGCCGACTGAGTTTGCGCTAACAAATTGCAGTAGCAAACTGTTAGCGCAAACTAGCAAACTTTGGACACTCCATTTCAAATATATGGAAGGGCGTACTAAACCGATACGCCGCAAACTCAGTCGGCCGCTCACAATTTGCCTATTGGGGACACAGACTTTCTCTTCGCAGACCGACTTTTGGACACTTGTCAGTCACTTCCAACACAGTTAAAAACGTTGTTACTACGTTTTTAACAGTGTTGGAAGTTTTCTTTCAGTACCAATTCTCGTTCACGACTTTAGTATCCTAGGCATTACTTTCACACAAAAAACAATAAACGTTAACACCTAAATATGAATGACATTCAGGGCAGCCAACATAGCGTCGCAGACTTCTTACGTGAAACGCTCTCTATTATAACTAGCGGCGTCAGTTATGATCACAAACGTCACCTGCGCATTAGCTGGTTTTTCGGTCTCTTTGGCGGAATGAAGAAGACGGGGGGCGCCGAGACTGCACGCGATTGGTTCGTCACTGCTCGTCGTCTATTGGACTATACTCTATTACGTATTGTCAACTCTCTATTGTCTATTGGACCGAAAATGTACATGCGCGATCTGTGATCATATTTAATGCTGTTACCTATACCTATATTTCAGTAACATTTATAACAAGAGACTGAACATTCCAACCACTTCACACAACTCAATTGTCAATTTCCCCGAGGTACAGTTGTTTGTCACTAGAAGCGGAGAGCACTATGGGTTCTGTCCTATGGAAATCCACGTCGTTGACGGAACCGTTGTGCCCGGGAAGCTTGTATAGCACGCGGCGGGAAGTGGTGTCCCATACGTAGAGGAAGCGGTCTGAAGACCCAGCTGCCACCTGACACAGAAACATAAGAATTCAGAGGGGTCTCGCATTTTGTCACAATTCTCGCTCACACAGAACCATATTTTAAGAATGTTGAATGAAAATATGCATTTTTGAAAAATGTTATCGCATAGTGAACTACGAAATAATATTAGGTAGGTAGGTAAATAGTTTAAATAATAAAAACTCAAAAATTAGTTGAACTCATCTCAAAAACAGATCATAAAGTTATTGAGCTGAGTTTATTAGATAACACAGTAGAAATGTGTTTTAATTATTTACCTGTCAAATTAAGAGACAAATCATAATTTTGTCAGACTTCTTGAAGTTTGGGAGGGAAAGGTCATGAAAGGTGAAACATAATTATCCATACTATCGTATTCACTAGTAGCCATTAAGTCATATGACCGACAAGATCTTTTAACAAATGTGTTAGCACCATAATAAGTCCTAGCAAAGGACCTTGACCTTGACCTCTCCCTTTCTACATATAAAAATATTCTCAAAACTTGGCTATTAAGTCTTTCGTACGACGAATCTGAAACAATACTCACACCATAGCTCATACAATACACCCGGACACCCACATATCAACTTCACTCTCACTTACATACACAGCCCCACTTCACTCTAGCACACGGTCACCCTCACATTACTTTCTGTTTACTTATTAATTAAGTTTCTTATCCACTTTGTTACACTGCTTAAATAATCCTAAATTGTTTGTTTGTTTTTTTCTCTTTGATTTTTCTCTTTATAATTATACCTATGTCATCGCAATTCTGGTCCCCAAGATACAGGCCTCGCTTAGTTTGGGGACCACCGTAAAGAACTTAATGAACTCAATAAATGATTAAATTAAATTAAAGGGAATGTGGAAGAGAGATTTTTTACTTTGTTATTCCTGTTTAGTACAACAGACCTTGGATCCGTCGTGCGACCAGGCACATCTCAGCAGGTTCTTCTCGAAGTTGTGGTGGTGTCCGGACAGCAGCTTGACGCAGCGCTCGGCCGGCGCGAAGGGCCGCACGTCCCAGATGCGCAGCGTGCCGTCCATCGAGTTGGACAGCAGGTACGACCCGTCGTACGATAGCGACATGCCTGCAACAGTACGAAGTCAAAGTCAAAACATTTATTTCAATAGGATGTTGAATATATTTTTTTTATTGTGAATCTGTAAACTATGTGAAAAAAGACAATTAACACCAAAAAAACCGATGAAACATCTACAAAATTGGCAAAGTTATAAGCGTTTTAAAATGATTTGCTAGACACGGACGGCACTACCTACTAGTGACGTAACACCACCACGTCCGCTTCGCGCGACAAAGACGGAGCGATACTCCCTCCAAAAACTTTAAAAGCGTCTATGTTTTCCATTTTGTGATAAATTATTATTTTTGCTTTTTTTTTTGTTGTGCCTATTCCTTCTTTGAAATAAAATAATTTATTTGTACTTTTTTAATAGTAGGCCACTACCGGATTAGACCATATACAGGCACTTTTGAATTGTCAAGCAATAGTTGTCAGTCAGTTTGTCGGTTAGTTGAAGCTAGTTGTCCATTCCAAAACGTAGATTCCTATGGAGAAGATTGGGACGGGATAAATTGAATATGTTTTAGCTAGCTGTAGCCCGCGACTTCGTCTGCGTGAAAATGGATGAAAAGTAGTATATGTGCTTCACCAGGTCCCAGGCTATCTTTTTGTCAACTTTTATCCAAATCCGTCCAGCAGTTTTAGCGTGAAAAAGTAACAAACACACATATACAAACTTTCGCATTTATAATATTAGTGTGATGTGTAATTACATAAAAAGTACTATTTATCAATGAGGAAACGAAACGACGACGACGATGATGAAATGTTAGAATATTTTTTTTACAGCTTGACTTTCTAGCAATAGAGGAAATCATATAATTAATTATTATAGGCATAATTTATTTGAGTAACAATCATTTTATCCTATACCTGTTATAGTGTCCGTGTGACCCTTAATTTTGTATGAAAGCTGATTGTTCCTGATATCCCACACTTTGACAACATTGTCTATGCCTCCCGAGATGATCTTCTCTGCCGTATCATTAAACAGCACCGATGTGACGGGGTAACCGCTGTCGAAGGATGCTATGGGGTTGCGCTTTCTTGCATCCCATAGTTTTATTGTGTTGTCGTCTGATGCTGATACAAGTAATTCGGGACCTCTTCTAGCACCTGTAAAATACCAGTTCAGTATTAGAATGGATTTATTAATCTTATTCTACATAATATTAATCTTTGCTTTTAATAAATTAAAATTGAAGTGTACTCTGTGATTTTAAAATAGTGAAAAAATGATGACTAGTCAATATCATAAATAATCACCTTTTGAATTTTTGTCTGTCTGTCTGAAAATTTGTCTCGAATAGGCTCCGAAACGCTCAACTGATTTAAATTAATATTTTAGAGATTACAACAGGAGTTTTTGTGTATGTTCCATTTCAATAACTTGCAAGGATCACAAGATATGAATATAAATATTTGTAAAGCCTATTATTACCACTGAGTGGGTATCATGACCAGTGGCGTGCCTACAGGGCAAGCCCGAGGGTATATCTCAAAATTTTTCATGAATGTAAGTAAGTAGCGTCCAATAAAAAACACAATCATGAAAAATTACACGAAATATTAAATATTATTTCGCGTAATGTTTGCCTTTTTGCCCTGTAGGCACACCACTGATCATGACCAACATGAGCTAAAAGTCCTGTGCAAACAAAGTCGCAGGCACAACTAGTTATGAATAAACGTAGTAAAAGAACATACCTGAAACCGAATTGACAAAACTAGCATGTCCTTTAAGTTTCTTGATCCTTGTGCCAGTTGGTACATCCCACACAGCAACGGTGTTGTCCGTAGCACACGAGTACAGATGGGCGCCGTCCGGAGAGAAGCACAGCTCCATCACCGCACCCGTGTGGCCTTTCATCACCATTACATTCTCGCATTGACCGTAAACATTCCATAAGACTAAAAACAAAATTAATGCATTTTTATTTAAACTTCTTTATACATCAAATATAACAGTAAGACAGAACATGCATATTAATTAAAATCGAACAATACAATGGATAGTCCAATTTCTTACAAACAACAACATTGATGTTTATTTTGATTTCTCTATGCTAATATACAAAATGCAGCTTTACAACTTAGTGGATAATATATTATTCTAATCATGAAAGTGGAAGGCATATTTAAAAATGATCAAAGAAAAGTACAAGTAGGCAGTGCTGTAACTAGCTTTTTATGTGCCTAGTGCGAGCCTCTATAAAACTGCACCCTTCTTAGTCCTAGTCTGGTCATTTCTGCGCATCTTTAGGGTCTGCGCCATGCCTGGGCACCGCTGGCACCGCATTATTACGGTATTGAATAGGTACTTACATATTTGTCGGTCGAATCCACCCGAAGCTAGATGTTTACCTTCCGGGTGAAACTTAGACGTGAATACCTCGCCCTGATGCCCTTCCAGTAACATTATAGGTGCATACAGGCTTGATGTTCGAGGCACCTGGAAAATAAACTTTTATAACTTTGGAACTTCAAGGGGAAATAAAATCAGAAATCTGGAGACAACTTACGGATGAGGTTACGACTGCTTTCTCTCGAGTACCAACAACGGAAATCTCATGGCGAGTTCGTTTTGCTGGAATTAAGGATAAGTCGTCCGCTTTTCGTTTTGCTTCTATTTCAGGCATGTTTGGTAAGATTTTTTAAGAAATATTTATTTTTTTATAACCTACAATATTATTATTGTGTGACGTAAATATCTGACACAGATTAAACAGATTCATAGACTTTTTTTTTTTGGTTCTATTCAGCACAGAACAATATTACTCTAGCGAGAAGAATATCAACTTCATAGGTAGTAAAAATGTGAGACGAATTTGCACGCCATCTAGTGGGATCCCAGTGAATCCAATGAAAAAAATTATATGCCCACCTAGAATAGATTTTATTTTATTGACAGTAAGACAATAAAATAATATCTATTCATAAAGGTGGGCATATATTACAAATTAATACATCTTGAAAAGCTGGAAATCCACAATTGACGCACTTTCCTATGTTTTACTTTGATTAATTGCGAAACAATTCTCGTTCTCACAAAGAAATCTCGAAAGAATCACTATCTCACTCAACACAACACTTTTTCACCGCAACGGCGTAACAGTATGCCGACTCAACGTTATGATGGAAAAATCAGAAACAGTTTATCGTTTTAAAGCACAACAAATAAACAGAAACAAGAAAAAACGACCAACCATAACAGCAGACATTTATCATATGGTGTTGCCAGAGCAAACTACCAGAGTCCATTTTATAAATTCAAATTTATTTCTAAAGATATAATTATTTTTCCAAATTTCGTTTAGAGTTCATAATTTTAATTATATAACCGTAAAAAAATAGGTGTTAGTTATTAAGCTACATTTTAAATTAAATTAATCATGTTTAGGTCATAATTTGTTACACGATATTTCATTTTATTTTACTTGGTAACATTTCATTGTAACTTTGGACACAAGGTGGGTTCCAGTTCATGATAAGAATAGCGATATCGATGACTCTGTCTAACAGGCTGATTACAATGAAATGTTACCAAGTAAAATAAAATGAAATATCGTGTAACAAATTATGGCCTAAACATGATTAATTTAATTTAAAATGTAGCTTAATAACTAACACCTATTTTTTTACGGTTATATAATTAAAATTATGAACTCTAAACGAAATTTGGAAAAATAATTATATCTTTAGAAATAAATTTGAATTTATAAAATGGACTCTGGTAGTTTGCTCTGGCAACACCATATGATAAATGTCTGCTGTTATGGTTGGTCGTTTTTTCTTGTTTCTGTTTATTTGTTGTGCTTTAAAACGATAAACTGTTTCTGATTTTTCCATCATAACGTTGAGTCGGCATACTGTTACGCCGTTGCGGTGAAAAAGTGTTGTGTTGAGTGAGATAGTGATTCTTTCGAGATTTCTTTGTGAGAACGAGAATTGTTTCGCAATTAATCAAAGTAAAACATAGGAAAGTGCGTCAATTGTGAATTTCCAGCTTTTCAAGATGTATTAATTTGTATTATATGCCCACCTTAATGAATAGATATTATTTTATTGTTTTACTGTCAATAAAATAATATCTATTCTAGGTGGGCATATAATTTTTTTCATTGGATTTACTGGGATCCCACTAGATGGCGTGCAAATTCATCTCACATTTTTACTATGAAGTTGATATTCTTCTCGCTAGAGTAATATTGTTCTGTGGTTCTATTCGTCCCTCTTTGGGACAGGCAAAAATTCATAGACTAGTAAACTAGTTTATTATTTGTTTTTCCCTTAGAGCATATTTATATGGAGTTTATAACTGGGCGAACCACAGAACAGTATTACTCTAGCGAGGGGCGAACCCTCTACTAAAAACACTGGCCAAGTGATCATCTAACCGATTTGGCCATTTAAAAACACGGCTCACCTTAAGGTGGATCCGTCAAGGCTGCGCGCGAAATTCAAAAAACCTTGGGTTTTTTGCAAATTGCAGCGCTGTTTTATGTTAAAGATTAATCCAAATTCAATTTGCGACAATAATTATTACATAATAATCATTAAAATCATCAATATAACCCTCGAAATTATATTTGAGGAAAATACGATTATTTCATGAATAAAAATCGATTTTCCTCAAATATAATTTCGAAGGCTATATTTAGTATTTTTATATATAGATTATTATTTAGTAACTGTGTTATTATTATTGTCGCGAGTCAAAAACTCAAAATATTTTGAATTTCGCGCGCAACCTTGACGGATCCACCTTAAGCTGTAGTGTCTATGGTATTCTCATACATATGACGGTAATGACATTGACAGTATAATCACGATCATGAATTTTAGATCGAGGAAAAGCGGAAGAAAATGAACCAATTTTAAATATTTGCAAAGTTATGACAGAAACTTGGTATTATAGTTAAATTCACACGATGCAGAAGCTGGAACTAACTTTAGCTATAATAAAACCACATGCGGTATCGAACCCGGTAGTGCGGTCTTTCATCAGGAACATTTTGAAAAATAAGTTCATTGTTGTGAAAACGAAAAGAGTTAATTTGGACACAGATACTGCTTGCAGATTTTACAAGGAGCATGTAGGCAAGTTCTTCTATAATCGCCTAACTACATTCATGTCTAGGTGAGTTGATAATTAATGTAAATAGTATCTTTAAGTTAAAAAAAAAAACAGACAGCACATAACCTGTATGATATTGTATCTATTTAGATAAATAAATAAAATTGAAGATGCATATGAAAATATTATAAATGGTACTTACAACAAAAAGCAATTTTAAACATTTTTGTCTGTGTGTTTCGGCTAATCTCCAAAATGGCTGGACTGATTTTGATGGAACTTTCACTAGCAGATAGCTTATGTTATCAAGAGTAACTTAGGCTACTTTTATTGATTTCCATAAGGACGAAGTCAAGTCACAGGCACAGCTAGTGCCATACTAACAATAAACACTGGATAATATAAAACCCTTTAATAGTCCTGCTTCTTATATTTTTACCATGATACATTTCAGTGGGTGCATAGATCTGCATGTGCTGGGTCATGTGAATGCTATTCAACTGTGGAGGCAGCTCCTCGGCCCTACTAGCGTGTACAAGGGACAGTTCCAAGACCCATACTGTTTGAGAGGCATGTTTGGGATATCAGACACTAGAAATGTAGCTCATGGTTCAGGTAAAGTAAACTTACACTCCAATCTAATATCACTGTCATTTATAAAACAAAGGGGACTTTGTTTACTGCACTTGTCTGCCTGAATGTGATAAACTCAAAAATGACTGAACAGATTTTTACATGGTTTTCACCAATGGACAGAGTGATTCATGAGGAATGTTTAGATCAGTGGTGTGCATTGCATATAGGCATGTAGGCAGTGGCTGTTAAATCAAGGTTCCTAACAAAAAATCTCATGATGAAATGCAAATGACTTTCACTGTATGATAATTTATTTATACATTGAAAGTCATTTAGTATATTCATTGGTAGCAGTGAAGCTTCAATAATAAAATATAAATAATATAATATAATATCAATAATATAATAATAAAATAAATACATCATAATGTTTATATGACTGTTTTCACGAAATCGCCGTTGCGTCGCGGTAGCCGTACCAGTGCGGTCCTGGCCTAATTTTTTGACATGACATATTCATTTAATTCAAGAACACTAAGAATTTCCTAAACTAATATTAAAACAAATACTTTCTCCAATTTCAGATTCTCAAGATTCAGCTGAGAGAGAGATAAAGTTCTTTTTCCCTGAATTCTCCTTCTACCGCTGGCGCCTAGACGACGAGGAGTGGTTCCGAAGGGGCCCAATCATATTCAATGACCACTTCTTCCAACATGTTAAAAAACTTTAAATAATATTGTTGAATGACACCACAGCTATAGACAAAGTAGATAGTGCATAGCGAGATAGTATACTTATTTAAATAGAGCCTTTTTTAATATGTATTGTTGTAGGTATTTATTAATTATGCAAGTATTGTAATTTGTTGGCTGGGTTGCATTGTCTACTTTTCTCTATATCTGTGTAGAAAATTCATAATGTAGTCCAAAGAGTCCCAACAGAAATGTGGCACATATGAAAATTGCTTTGTGATTCTGTTTGGTGTATTTGTTTCCTTCTATAATAATGATAATTTATAATGTTCTGTGATAGTAATAACATTAAAGCCATTAATATGTTTGATGGGAACAGGTATATAGACTTCACAGAAACCTGAATAATAAGTCAATAGAAATGTTATCTACTACAATTTAATTTTACTATAGAAGCTTGTCGCTGGTTCGCAGCCCACATTTTTTACATCCAATGCAATTAATTCTGTTCATATACGTCACATTTTTAATCGCGCGCTCTCTAATACGTAGTGGACTACTATTAAAAAAAGTACAACTAAATTATTTTATTTCAAAGAAGGAATAGGAACAACAAAAACGTTAAAAAATAAATAATAATTTATCACAAAATGGAAAACAGACGCTTTTAAAGTTTTTGGAGGGAGTATCGCTCCGTCTTTGTCGCGCGAAGCGGACATAGGTGGTATTACGTCACTGCGCTATAGTGCCGTCCGTGTTTAGCAAATCATTTTGAAATGCTTATAACTTTGCCAATTTTGTAGATGTTTCATCGGTTTTTTTGGTGTTAATTATCTTTTTTCAAATAGTTTACAGATTCACAATAAAATAAAAAATAGTCAAGTACCGTATTGTGTAGTGTCATGTAAGACTCAATGTGCCTTACATAATTTGCTCAAAACGGCGACAAGTGTACTTGCCTTGACAACTTCTGTGGAATTATTATTTAAATTTCTGTGGTGGACTTAATTTAGCAGCATCAGGATTCAGGCGTCATTCGCACGGGTGTTTAAAAAGTTGCGTTAAAACCTGGCGCGTTAACCTGCAATGCGCATTTAATTCACAGCTCACCGCCGAGCGTTTAAAACCCAACAATTTTCGATTGAAATGCGCTGACGTGCCAATAAATAAATGTTTTTTAACAGATGTCTAAAAGCTCCCATGCGAATGAGGCTTTAAAGACCACGACACCAAGCCGTACTCACGCGGCGTAATTACGCCTGTAATGTTTTAGTTACATAAGCGGAAATTTCGGGCGCACTGTCTGCGACAACACATTCAATGTATTTTGTATAGCAATTAGACTCCCATTAGTTCTATTATTTTGTAACACCTTAAATCGTAGGACTTTTGTTCAACCAACTGTTTAGTAGAACAAGTGTATTATTGCTGTGTATGATTTAAAATCGAAAAATAGCTTTAGAGATTAATTTTATTTTATAAATCAATTAACGATGGCACCACGTCATCTTGAAAGTTATAGAAATATAATTTCTATTTAAAACCACTACGTCATGTTTCATTTGTTAAAGAAATGGACTAAAAACACAAAATTGTATTTAAATCTCCAAAAATAGTTATAGAAACACTGTAAATCATACAAACGTATCTAATTATATTAGTTACAACAACGAATAACATACAATAATATAATACTAACATACGATAACAGAGGATTATCTTAACTGAGCGATAGATATAACAATAATTTAGAGACATTATACAACAAACGTGACATACAATTTTGATTCGGCGGACGGAAAATGTCGCGGGGCGGTGCAGTCAGACCTATCAATTACAACACGCAAGGGTCCTCGACGTAGCCAGGTTATAGGGGTCAAAACCCACCCCCGAAATATGCCAAATTTTCCCATTTAGTTCGGTTGGTTCCGTACCTCAATAGGAAAAATGGAACCCTTCTGTCCGAGGCAAGACCCTTAACGGGTGGAGGCATCTGCTCATAGATGGCGCCACTAGAAGAAGTATGTAATAGCGACATCTTGCTCATAGATGGCGCTATTGCATATTTCTACAACCCTGGCTACGCCTGCGGTGCTCGACTCAATACATCTTCATCTAATATTTGATTTCTAACTTAGAAATGTACTCTCGTTAATAATTTTGATTTTAATCGCGACTGAACATACAACAATTAACAACTAAATCTAGACAATTTCTACTCCTATAATGTTTCTTAATTAAAAAAATATTACAACAAAGTTTTTATCCCCAAGTTTGTAAAAGGCTGGTCAAAGCAACTGATTAGTAAATCTGCTGACAATGCTCATATCTGCTATTATTGGCTTACCAAAATAACATTGGCCAATATCAATGGACATGCGATTTGACAACAAATTAAATTGAACAGGCATTCAGAAACTGGAGGTATGTTATTTACAAATCTGACTGCTACACGTCCAGTAGCTCACCACAAATTTACAAGTTGTTCCCCCTATTTTCACTCACTCACTCCCCTATTTTCACAAACACCCTGGGCCGGGAAAACACTTTGATTCCTTCCTCGAGCTTAGCTAACTGTTTTTCTAACTCCATTTTTCTATTGCGCATTTTCAGTGTGTCTGTTTTTACTGGCAATTTGTTCAGTTCACTTACTAACTCTGCAAAACCTGAAAAAACACAATTATTAGGTTAGTATCAATAAGACATAGGATTATAGAGACTGGGTTAAAACATAGTAAAATAAAGGAGTAATCCTTTAAAACATGATCTATGGTCCATTTCAATAGAACTTGTAAACTTTCTATACAAATTCATCAAATTTTGACAGTTGGCCATACTAACATTGTTTACAAAGTTAACAAATTCAATTGAAATGGACCCTACTACCTGCTATCCTGTGTGCTTGAGGCTAACATAAACTTGACTGGCAATAATTCATCGATAAATAAGAAAAAAACCAGACAAGTAGGATTAGGACTCATGCTCTGAGGATTCGGTACAAACGTAATTGTGTATGTAGATATAGTGCCTATATAAAATAAAATATTCCACTAGAAATCTATGCGCAAGATGATGCGCACCATCTATGAGCAAGATGCCGCTATTACGTATTTCCACTAGTGGCGCCATCTATGAGCAGATGGCTCAGACTTGCCACGGACAGACAATGCCATGGTAAGCAGAGTTGCAGTATTGTTCACCAACAGGCTGCCAATAAGGATGCTAGTATTTAGTAGGTATTTATTTATTTATTTGCAAAAAAATAGGTAAGTAGTTAGGTATGGTTCTCTGTAATAATAGGTATTAAAGTATGATGGTGCTTATATTTATGAGTGACTTACTATTCCTAAGCATCCGCAGCGTCTCTTTGCGCTCGGTGTCCGGCAGCGTGACGTGTCCGGCCGGACACGCGGAGCGCTCGTCGGTCGGCCGGGCGTCTTCGGCCTCCTTCGCCCCCTGTTCCTTGCGCTCGCGCAGGTATTTTGGTACCACGCCCTTCTGGTAACCTAGGGATAATAGCAATTGGATTTTGAAAACAAGATACAAAGTATAACAAGTCAAGGATGTGCTGTAGCATCCCGTTGTTCCCAGCAGTATTGTTTGGAAATAATCCATATTTGTTTGATTGGCGGTCAAACGCAAGCCTATCTATACTAATATTATAACGCTGAAGAGTTTAGTTTGTTTGAACGTGCTAATCAGGGCCGTCTTAATCATATTGGGCGCCGGGGTGCGAAAATCACCCTGCGCCCCCCTTGGCAACACAAAATTTAATTATTATGGCGCCCAGAAATGAGCGCGAGGAGCAACATCATAAAAGATAGGTAACGATTATGAAAGGCGCCCAGAGATGAGCGCGAGGGGCGACTTCATAAAAGATAGGTAACAATTATGAAAGGCGCCCAGAGATGAGCGCGAGGGGCGACTTCATAAAAGATAGGTAACAATTATGAAAGGCGCCCAGAGATGAGCGCGAGGGGCGACTTCATAAAAGACAAAAGAGGCGCCTACCTACCGCCCCGGGCCATGGCTCCCATGGTCTTAGGGTAAATACGCCACTGACTCCACAGCAGTGTCTACGACGCCTAAGGCGATCGGCTTGCGCCCCCTAGGTCTTTGCGCCCGGGTGCCACGCACCCCTTGCACCCCCGGGTAAAGACGGCCCTGGTGCTAATCTCTGGAACTACCAGTCGGATTCGAAAAATTCTATTTGTATCTGATAGCCAGATTCATGAGGAATAGTATAGGCCAGTGTTTCCCAAACATTGTTCTGCCATGGCCTAGTAATTTTCACACTGCGTCTTCCTGACCCACTTAATACTTTTAATCCCAAGCTGGTTCCATTAGGTAAAATAGTACACATTTATTAATAGTAAAAAAATGTTTATTAATACTACCTACATAAAATTTTGGTATTGCCCATTTAGTCCCGACCCGGTATTAAATTTTTATGGTCTGATTCCGGGTCGCGGCTCGGTAAATGGGAAACGCTGGTATAGGCTATTTTACATCACGCTACGACACTTAGGAGTCGAGCAACAGGGTGAAACCGTGGGGAACAGCTATTCATTTAATCAAATTATATTAACCTGGCGGTAAGTAAGGGTCCTTGGTATCCTTTCTCTCTAAAATAGAGTTTAAACGGCTGCGATTTCTCTCCATGTCTATTAGATCATCACCAGCCCGACGGGGGGTCTGCGATGGAGGGGGACTTCTGTGGTGCCCAGTGTCTCCGCTAGCCTTCATCTTAGCTTCAACATCGTCACCCTCTTTCTTAGGATATAACATTGTTAACTTGGCGCTTTCAGAGAGTTTCTGTGCAAGATTAGACTCTATGGTTTGACAGCCAATGTCTCGGAGACGTCCTGATGACTCTGTTGACTTTACTTCTTCATCGGAACAGTCTTCCACTGCTTTCGACTGTCTCAACTCTTTTCTCTTTAGAAACTCTGCCATGTCGCCCTTTTTAATCCGTATATCTGTCATTTTTTTGCGAGTGTTTGTGGAGCTAGTATTTGAAATGTTGATGGAGGCCTTCCCGCTTTTGTTTGAAGGTGTTGACTTCACTTGGCCGAGGGTGCTCCCGGCTGCAACGGGGTGGGCCAATCGCGGGGGGTGGACATTTTTCGTGTTATATTTTGGTTCTTTGGGAGATTTGCTCTGTATATATTTTAGTTGTTTCATGTTTTCTCTGATGAAGTTCTTTTTTTGTTCTTTCTCTGAAAAAAACATATTTGACATTTTAGAAACTGTATAGCCAGCAGTCCAACACATATAACTGCCGAGTTCGTTGGTCTATCATAATTTGTAGCAATGGTGATGTTGTGGTGACTTCCACAGAGGCTACATCAAGAGAAATTATTATTAGTTGTAATACAACAAATTAGATTTTACTCTAGATATAAATAACTCTCAAAAGAGATAGATGCACTAGATATAACTTCAATATACTGTAAAATTCAGCCTGAAGATTGTTGACTGATATATCCATGACAGTGTGTGTAGGTAAGTTTAATCACTCAGTAATTTCACAAAATCAGCATTATCGGCCTAGCTACGACGTCACAACAAATAAAACTGATGGCCATGACAACAGCTCTAGATTTATTTTAATGTAACAATCAAATGTAACGGAATCACTCACTTGGTTCGGGGAAGATACCCTTCAAAGTATACATTGTTATTATCAAACGACGAAATCTAAACAAAGGAAATATACACTCATTATTTAGCGTTCGATATAGCACACTTTTCTAATTGATGTAAATGTTCATCCTTCTGCACTTTAAATATTTTCAAGATTTAAAAAATAATTCAGTGATTTTTTGTAATTTGCGCTCGGTTTTTGTCACTTTTTCAAACAACTGTCAATAATTGTCTATGGTTATGTTTTGTTTCTGGCCACTTTTTGTTTTCGTTTACACTTTACAAGTTGATTTATAAAATACAAAGTAAATTAAAGTAGGTATGTACCTTAGATTATATACCTAATAATCTAAGGTATGTACATATGTAAAATCTACGAAATTAATGATTGTGCATAATTATTGCCTAGGTGAATAATCCCCTAGCTGATAAGTATACGTTGTAGGTACTGATAAAGTTTGATAAAACATGATAAATTGTTTAATAAAAATGCGGTAATTACAAAATAAATCTGATACTCATATCAAGTTCCAGGAGAGTGGAGGGCATTGAGCGGAGCGGACAATTTGTTTGTTTAACAGTTCAGAAGAAGTGTAAAAAAGTAGGTAGTCGGAATATTAGTAACTGTTTGGTTATGATAAAACCCACGGAGAAGAGAAGGAAGGCTTCTTTCTCTCTCCGTGGTAAAGGCCACTCCACATTCACGTGAGAATGTAGGCCCGTATTTAATTACAGAACGACGCTCGAGCATAGATTTAAAGCCATTTGATTGGTTGAAACTAGTTTCAATCTATGCTCCAGTAGAGATGGTGCTCGAGTATCGTTCTGGAATACGGGCCGTAGAGTGGCCTTAAAGGAAAGGAATAACTTCTACAATGTAGGTATAGGTACCCAGGTTATCAGACGGTCCTCTCTACCTTGCGGATTATCGAAGAACGTGGGTGGTATTATTCTACTATTCTTTGGCACTTTGGTCACGCTAAAGTCTGAACCTGCCTCGCTTGCTTGCCAAGCAAGTCTCTGTCGTCCAAAGAGTTTTCTTTCAAACAAAACAAGTAGGTAATAGACAAGAGTTAAAAACATAAAAAAAAAAACATTCTTTATTTCACTTCTGACAATTTCATTGCATGGACGACTATAGGTTATTTACGTTTTTGATATTAATTGTCATTTTAGCAGAAAGAAAATCATATTGCTTGTGGTAACGTAAAATCTGAACATATTTCAAATTTAACCGTCAACAATCATGACTACGGTGACACCATCTTACAGCAAATATAAAATATCCCGGAGGGGACGCAAGCTCCAAGTATCAGATGACCAACGCACCCTGGTCGCTTTGCCGAAAGATGTTCCCGAACGGACATGGTAATTTTTGTATACCTACCCTACTAACCTATTAGTTGCTATGGATGCGTTTGATATTCACCAATCATATTCAATGGTCCACATAGCAATAGCACTCGTGGAAACTGATTCAGCTAAGCTACGTTTTTAGGGTTCCGTACCAAAATGGTAAAAAAGGAACCCTTATGGTGCGACTTCGTCTGTCTGTCTGTCTGTCACACCTGCTTATTTCAGCAACTACTAATGCTATCGACTTGAAATTTGGAACAGTTATAAAAAATGCTTGCCCAACTTTATTGCAAATGGAAAAAGTCAAAAAATATTTTTATTTTCATCGCAAAAGGGGGCGGAGTAGGGGTCCGAAATTTTAAAGTGGGGTTACTAGGTCAAGTGGCATATCATATAAAAGGGCTTGATCTGCACATTTCAAATTTTTTATTTTATTTTAAGTCTCTTAGTTTTCGACATATAATGAAAAATGTCTGAAAAAATACCATTCCCCCCCCCCTTATCTCCGAAGTTTGCGGAGCGAAAAATCTGAAATAATTAGAGTTGATAGGAATTGACCCAAATATTGCACCAAAAATAAAACGATGTTCCTAACTAGTGCAGTTTTTTCAAAATCATCAAAATTTCTTCACAAACAAACTTAGTTATGCGGTTCGGTTTTTTTCACTTTATACGTCCAAAACAGACACGGAACCCTCGGTGCGCGAGTACGACTCGCACTTGGCCGGTTTTTTTATGGAAGGATGCGTGTTATGTTATGGTCGCGAGTGGTGTAGCTATGTGGCTGCACATCTTCCATGCACAGCTACATAGCTTAGCAAGTTAGCATCAGTGGAAACGGTCACATAGTTTCGTTGTTTCTTTGTAGGTTTCGTAGCTTAGCTTTTCCATTCTCGCAGCATAGCTGGCTAGCTGCATAGCACATCTCTGGTGGAAAGGCACCCTTAGGGTCTCCGAAACGATCAATTGCGATTGTCAATGAGGGTGATTGACGCTCGTTGATGCGATTATTGATCGTTTATGCTGTAATGCTGTTGAAGCGATTGACAATATTTTTACATGTAATCACCTAAACATTGATCAATCGCAATTGATCGTTTCGGGGTCCCTTATGATTGGTATGCCTCGATTCAGGTACCTATAGTGGTCGGGCACGCCGCAATAGCGGCGGTAAGGCCCGTGATGAGGGAGTGGCTCGGGAGACGGCATGGCGCCCTTAGCTTCCGGCTTACACAGGTGCTTTCTGGACACGGGTGCTTCGGAAAGTACCTGTGCCGTATAGGCCGGGAGCCGACGCCCGGTTGCCACCATTGCGGTGACTGCCCCGACGACACGGCGCAGCACACACTGGAGGAGTGCCCAGCTTGGGCAGTGCAGCGCCGTGACCTCGTCGCGGCGGTCGGAGCTGCGGGTGGCCTCTCGCTGCCGGCCGTGGTTGAGGCCATGGTCGGCGGCGAGAGCGCTTGGAGCGCCGTCGCCTCCTTCTGCGAGGAGGTGATGGACGCCAAGGAGGCGGCGGAAAGGGAGAGGGAGGCGGTATCCTCTCTCCCCATCCGCAGCAGACGCACCGGGCGCCGTAGGGCGGCCAACGATCTCCGGCCACCATAGGGTGCGGCCTGCGGGCGGCGGACTTGGGGCGTCCGTCGCCCGAACGGAAACAGGCCCGAGACGGTGGCGCGACGTGTTCCGCGCGCGCCTGTCCAGAGGAATTGCGGCCGTACATGACGGCCGCATAGGGTGACGGGGCCCGCCTTTCATTTGGCGGGCCAATACCTGCCGGGGGTGCGGACGAATGCGCAAGCGACTCCCGTGCCCCCGGCGTAAGGTACTTGGAGGAACACCGGGGTGGTTTTAGTCAGTAAGAGTCTGACAGACCCCTCCGCCCTCCCCAGGGCGGGGGACATCCATGAGGATTTCCACCTCGAAAAAAAAAAAAAAAAAAAAAAAAAAAAAAAAAAGGTACCTATAGTGGTGTCGATCTTGTGTCGCACTAGTGTGATTCGAGTGGAGTCGAGCTATAGTTCTTCGTACCAGCATGCATTCGATCTTCTTTGGTTCACTCTACATACAGTTTAGTCGCACCAGCGATATTCGCACTTGGTACTGTCGCATTTCCGTAATGTACTCACTACTTCATTAAAAATTTGGTCCTATGCACCAGGGCGGAAATCCTTCAAAAAGAAGAAAACGACCTGGTGGTGTTCGATATCAGAGAGGATATCTTGGAGAGCGCCTTGAAGATTGGTTACCAGAAGTACATGGAGAGGCAGACTGCCGTGTTCACCATGCACTGCGCTACCGAGGCCTGGTTGAAGCTGATAGATTGGTAGGTACCTCAGATCATGGGACAAGGGAGATGTGCCAAGGCGCTATCGAGCTTGATGCCTGATCTTGAACAAATTGCTCATATTAAAAACGTACGCGCTGGCGACGAACTGAACACGATCGATGGTATAAATACAGTGTTTTAGTTTAGTGCTAGTGTTGAGTGACGATTAACAGTGTTAGATTGAGGGTGTGCGGAATGTTTAATGCGTGGGAGATCTTTTTATTCACAAGGAGCGCTTAATTATGCGCGTAATTGTGTCGAAAAATGTACTAAAAGTGGCATCAGTTGTTCCGGTACTAATTTACTATGATGGCATATCTCCTTGTTTCTATGATCTGAGGTAGGTAGGTACCTACTTAATTGTTTCAGGATATTTTATTTCTTCTTTTCTCTGAAAATAATATGTGTTAGAACTGGTTCAACAATGGAACTTATTGTGTTCATTGAAGTAGGTACTTAAGATTTTGACGTGATTATATATTGAGAAGTTTTATTTTTAGGGTTCCGGGCCTCAAAAGGAAAAACGGAACCCTTATAGTATCATTTTGTTGTCCGTCTGTCACCGGACCATAAGTGGAGCCATTTGCTCATAGATAGCGCCACTAGAAGTATGCAATAGCGCCATCTATGATCAAGATATGATATAGGTATGTACTATGATGTAATAGCGGTATAGTTGGCGCTATTTTGGAACCCTCAGGGCGCGAGCTGTAGGTACTCGCACTTGTCCGGTTTTTTTTTCTTTAATGCAAATCTTACGCTTAGCACTTTTGATAACAATTAAGACACTAACAAGTTTTCCCAAAATTGTATTTTGGTCCATAGGCACTTCTACCGCCACGATCCTGGCGAAGATGCCAGCGCGTATCCTCCCTGCTACATCCCTAAACGCGCGGAGTCTTGGGTCCCCGATGAAATGCCTGACCCTTCCCCAAAAGACACGTGGGGCAGGCAGGACTTGGTCGTGGTAGAAGACACGCCGGATACAGGACTGCAGAGATGGCCCAGCTCATCCTCTTTGGATCTCCCGGTCGTAGAAGAAATACCTTCGGAGTATTGGTAAGGAGAAGAACAATTTTCGTTAGGGGTGTTTATCGTGGTCGGAGCCAGTGCCGTAACTTCTATAGACCGCTGGCACCGATAGTTTCGGCACTGTTTGGAGCCAATGGCTACATTTTAGGGAATTTGTATGGAGGACATTCTATTTGCACGTCATGTATTAATTCTATTCAACATTAAAAGAAGTGGAATAGACGATTGGAGTGGCTTTGGGGATGGGTGGGTAAAATGTTAGAAAATAATAATAATGGTCCGCTTACTATTGTCACAGATTACCTACTATTGTTCCCAGTCCAGATTTAAGACCTATTATCGATATGTGCGGTAATAATTTTATTAGGTAAGTAGATATTTTAACGATTAATTTTCGCGGTGGGTATTTCCTACCTGCCGGCCTAGCATGACCACGATAGAAACGGGTTTTGTCTACATAGAAATAGACAAAGTGACAGATTGTAGAAACATTTCTACCGTTTCATTCATAAAACGTAGAAATGTTTCTACAATCTGTCACTTTGTCTATTTCTATGTAGACAAAACCCGTTTCTATGGTGGTCATGCTAGGCCGGCAGGTAAACATAGTTAAGGGTCTCAGAAACAAACTACAAAATTATAATGTAAGTGTTAAACATAAGATTAAGTTTTTGACTGGTTTCATAAATATTATATGCCTGCTGTGATAGGTTCCCTGGCAAGGTCAACGTGCCAGCCTTTATGCGGCCGGGTGGAAAGAAAGGAAGACGCGATAGATCAGATAGCTACGTAAGTAGAACAAGTTGAACAAGATAGGTACCATTTTTTCAAAACATACCAAAAACCGCAGTGAATAAGACTTGTAATGTTATTGCCGCACAATCAATAAAAGTTATCTACTTCATGGTTTCGTCTTCTTCCTCCCCAAAAACCTCGGTACCTACTTTACCAATAAAGCTAAAGAGTTGTTTAGGTAATTTCTGGAACTTCTAGTCTTTGCTCTAAATTAAATTGCGGAGGAACTGTAATTTGGTTTGCCAGGGTGGCAAAAGACCAAAGAGACCTCTCCTGGTTGTTACGGAGACGAGCGGGGTGTGGAACTATGTGCAGGGTTCGTCCGGCGGGAGCCAACCCACGTCGGAGGAGTTCCTCAACACCGAGAGCGAAGTGCTGCAGAAAGTCACAGACTACAGCACCGAGGAACCGTCCGAAAAGGTACCACTTTCCTAACTAAATATAGGTACAACATCTTAGTTTATGCAAAAGCCAAAAAAGCGTCATTGTACTCATCATTATTTTTACAATAGGACCAACCCTGAATTCGCGGTAAAAAAAAATGAGCTACTCCATACATTTTGTCGATATAAATATGTGAATGTGAACACATAATTATAATAGGTCTTTACCTATGAAATTGCCGTTTTGTGTGAAAAAATTTAACCGAATTTTTTTCATGTATTTTCTATTTGTATTAATCGAAGTAATCACCCATGCAATCAATGCATCTTTGCCAACGCAGTGGCAGTTTATTGATGCCCTTCTTAAAGAAATCAGCTGGACGGGAGGCAACAAATTCCTCAAAGGGATTTTGTACTGCCTCTCGGGTATTGAATTTTTTTCCCGCCAAGAAGTTATCCAAATTCTGGAAAAAGTTAGTAGTCTGTAGGCGCAAGGTCTGGTGAGTAGGGCGGATGACGGAGAGCTTCCAACCCCAGTTCTTGCAACTTGGAGACCGTCTGCTGTGCAGTATGAGGTCGCGCGTTGTCGTGCAGGAGCAGTGGAGACGAGCGATTGACCAATGCTGGTTGGAGATGTGCCAGCTTCTTCATCATTGTGTTCAGTTCTTCACAGTACACATCTGCAGTAATGCTCACCCCGTTTGGTAAGAAGCTGTGATGAATCACACCGGCGCTAGACCACCAAACAGTGACCATCACTTTTCTAGGGGTAAGTTTTCGTTTAGGGCATTGTTTAGGTGCTGAACCAGGATCCAACCAACTTGCTGAGCGCTTGCGGTTATCAAACAGAATCCATTTCTCATCGCAGGTAACAATGCGGTTCAAAATTCCTTCATTTGTGTGTCTGTTGAGCAGTGCAAGGCACGTCTCGACGCGTACTTCGCGCTGGCGATCATTGAGTTCGTGGGGCACCCATTTGTCAAGCTTTTTTACCTTGCCAATTTGACGCAAATGGACCAATATTGTTTTGACGCTAACGTCGAAAGCTGCTGCTAATTCAGCCGTAGATTGTGTATCATCAGCTTCCACAATCACCTTTAATTCGTCATTGTCAACCAAAGTGTTCGGACGACCGCGAGGTTCATTTTTCAGGTCGAAATTTCCAGAACGGTAGCGAGCAAACCAATAACAGGTGGTGCGTTGGTTTGTAGTGTTAGCTCCGTAAACGTCGTTGATGTTGCGTGCCGCTTGTGGCGCGTTGCTGCTACGACGGTACTCGTATTCCATAATTACTCGAATTTTTAACGTATCCATGATGACGAAAAAGATTGAAATGCGATGAAAATGTAACACTAATCAATAAACAAATGACTACTTTTGGAAAAAAAAACCATGTTTTTAAAATAAAATTAATTTGAAATTGGAATTCTTAGCCAAACAAAAATTATTTTGATTTGAAATGGCCAGTACTGCAGAACGGCCATTTCATAGGTAAAGACCTAATATTCAAACTAATATATTATATTCGATCGCGTGAACGTTATCGAAGGTCATAGTCAACGATCAATCAAACATCGGCTTGAGCTCGAAAGTGAAGACGCTAACGCACGTGATTGGTTGTTCCAATCATTTTGCGAGATGTTTAGTCGATTTGCAATTCGCAATAGACACTCGGTAAACGAAGGCGGGCAGCAGAATATTGCAAAGGTTTTTTGATGTGGTTAATGCTTACCCGCACGCGTAGCATGACCAATTCCATCTCTATTTAGACCAAGAATAGACAATGTTCTTTCCATCCAACTCGTTATCTCTTCTGCCAGAGCACGCGGCGACGCATGCACCGCGTTGAGACGTTTATCGATGGAAAAATAGAAACTTTTCTTCGACTTTTCTGACTTTTCGTGACTTTGTCTGTTCTTCTGTTGACAAAACCTGTTTCTCCGCTCATGCTATTATGCTGCAGCACCTTTGTTGATTGAACAACATTTTTGTGTGAGATATTAATCGGCGATGGTGATGGCAGGAGTCGTCACTCAGTGCGTTGAAGACCACGACCCCTGTCGACGGGTCGCTGCACGGGGCCGGCGACTCCACCGTGCAGCGCCCCAAGAGGCGGCTCACGGAGAAGAGCAAGAGCTTCATCAAGCCTGGGTAAGTGCCTCTTTCCTGTATTCTTTACGCTGCTTTATATCAGTTTATGGTGAAGTAACTCCGTAGAGTCAGATCGTTTTCGCAGAGTAGTAGCTAATTAGGCATCACTTGTAGGAGAATTGGGTTTAGCATAGTTTATTTTATTTTTATTGTAGTTTATTTCCACAAAATAGACAAAAAGCATTCATAATAGATATTGACAAAATTCGTAGATTTTTTACGACTTGCTAAAACCTTCTAAAAATTGATCAACACCTTTCTTTCACCTGTTTTCGTAAGTATTCCGACAGCACCAAAACTGCATCAGTTAACTTTGTATTAGATGAGATCAGAGCTTTTTAAGTATTACGATGCATTTAATTATTATCACGCACCATGTTTGTTGGCAGCGCCAGGTCGAAGGCCACGTTGCCGCCCCTCGACATCGGAGGCTCGCGCTCTCGCATCAGCATAATATCTGACTGCCGCCTAAGAAACCTCAGGTATGTCATTTTTAATACTTGTTAGAAACTGTTTCTTGTTAGATTCGGTCCAATTACAACTTTGTGGATAGTATATTACATAATTATCTTATCGTCACGCCTGCTATGTACCTATCTGTCGCAGGCAATTTGTTTGATTCCGCTGTTTACATACGGCGTCGTCAGTTAAAAAACGCTCGCTCGTTCGCATTATGCCGAGGGCAAAATGTATATTGCCGTGTCACTTTGTAGTATGCCACAACATTTCATCGACAATTTAAACGCCGCTACATAATGCCGCGGCAAATTGATGTATTTAGGTTTTTGAGGTTAAAAAATGCTAAGGTAACCATAAGATCTGGGTCTTGCTTACTTTCAAGCGGTTTTACAAGAATAAAGAAAAAAAAACTATTTCAAAAGCGATTCTACTATTATGTAAGCATGTAATTATTACGTTTGAAATACTTTTAATAGCTTTTTTAAAACACGGGGCGAGTGAAAATAAAGGGTTGCCCGGTTGTTGCGATGGGAAAAAGTAGTTGGGTTGCCACGTGCGAAATAACAATAGGCTCGCTGTCAATAGGTTCACGTTTTACAGTGATTTTATTAGAAATGGGGGCAACTTGTATGGTGTGTGGACAAGTGTGAGCTACCGTCCCTTTGTATTTCTTTTGTATGGACGTGGGTACTGCGATTAATGCTTTACGTTTTTTGTAGGGGATTCGAATTTGAGTAAACAAGGACGTTGTTTTTGTAAAATACCTTTTGCGGTCGACGTTTATTTTTCATAAACAGACACAGTAGGTACATAAACATTGCAATGAAAAATTGTGGTAAATTACAGGTTATAAAGAAATATTTGCCACAATTTTTTTTAAATTTATTGTTAAGTTTATTTATTGTAACATTAAATAACCTTAACATGGTTTTAACATGTTTAAAATTCGCAAAGATATAGGTACCTAGGTACATTATTTTATAATGTATAGATGTGACATCGTGTCGATGTCCTTCTAGCTCTCAGATCATAGAAACAAGGAGATATGCCATCATAGCAAATTAGTACGGGAACAACTGATGCCACTTTTAGTACATTTTTCGACACAATTACGTGCATAATTAAGCGCTCCTTGTGAATAAAAAGATCTCCCACGCATTAAACGTTCCGCACACCCTCAATCAAACACTGTTAATCGTCACTCAACACTAGCACTAAACTAAAACACTGTATTTATACCATCGATCGTGTTCGGTTCGTCGCCAGCGCGTACGTTTTTAATATGTATGAGCAATTTGCTCAAAATCAGGCATCAAGCTCGATAGCGCCTTGGCACATCTCCCTTGTTTCTATGATCTGAGTTCTAGCTGCTAGTTAGAGGCATTGAGTTGGAGAATCTCCGATAGATGTCACCAACGCTCATAAGAGGCGTAAAAAGAGATTTCAAATTACAACTGATTCACGTATGAAACCGTAGCTCAGTTGGTTATAGCGATGCCACGGTGAGGCAGAGGTCGCGGGATCAAACCCCGCCTGTGTCAGTTTGTGTTTTTGAAAATCACTTATGTACACAATACTTTTGGTAGGTCCTACGTCAACTGGATTAATAGACAACATGTTAACTCTAGTATTAGGTCTTGACCCATTTTCATTCACAAAACTCAAATATCAAATATGTATAACACGTTATAGTACAGAAATAACACGCTGTATAACGATGTTGAATCAAGTCGTTGAACTGAGCCAAGTCAAGCTCCTTTGTCTTGGCACAAAGCGGTTCAGTTTGAATGACATGAAACGCTTTGAATTAATCCTCGGGGGAAACTAGTTGATAACCAATGCGTTATTATGAACACGGTTGATAACGTGGACACTTGTGAACTTTGGGTAGGGTTAGTTCACATCTGATGGTAAAAGTATTTTTCTTGCTTTAAAAGTAGGATTGTCCATGTGAAAGTGATTAACTAAGCCTTTGAACGCAGTGTCGGCTACCGGTGACCGATAAACAATAAATTTTCTTATTATTTCTTATCCGATATCCTCCGATTAAAACCTCCGATTTAAAAGTATCGGAGCCGTAGTCGGAGCCGAAGTTCCGACTTATCGGAGTCGTAACATCCCTAGTTTGGAGGCCTATATTCAGTGGACATGATGATGAGTGGCCAAGTCTGCAGTCAACCGTTGATAGTCTGCCCCAGTTCGCTTGTGTAAATGGCTTCATAAAATTGCAAATACGATGTGCTCGTTCACTCGTTCCCGCCGAAATCACGCACGAATTTGACATTAATTTGAGATGCTCACATTTACAATAATAAAAATCTTAAGTAGGTACTTACCAGCTGTCTGTGAGCCTACAAAGACTAATGGCCGTTCCCAATACCCGATCCATCGGTTCTTTCCCCTACTAGAGATCGATTTTTAACATTCTACTTCTTTTAGCTTTAGCTAATGTTAAAAATCGATCTCTGGCAGGGGAAAGAGACGAGATGGGTTATTGGAAATGGTCATAAAAAGAATATAATACCTACTCTACAAAAATGGTCTTTAAGAAGAATTATTTATTTTTTTATAAATTATAACGGTATACACCAATTACAATAATTATTAAGAAGCCTACTTACTTATTTATAGAGACTTTACTAAAAATAAACCATAAATACCAACTTACCTAGGGAAGAGGTGTGTCAATTGTAACAGGGAGGCAATTGTAACATCCGATATTATAAAGATACAAGACTTATATATTTTTAGGGTTCCGTACCTCAAAAGGAAAAACGAAACCCTTATAGGATCACTTTGTTGTCCGCCGTCAGTCACCGGACCATAAGTGGAGCCATCTGCTCATAGATGGCGCTATTTGAAGTATGCAGTAGCGCCATCTATGATCATATTTCGGAACCCTTAGGGCGCGAGGCATACTCCCACTTGTCCGGTTATTTTATATTTATTTCCTTTATACATAGTGTCAGCCCTATAGAAGGGCGAGTGTCCCAGGTGCGCGCGGGTCAACGATCGCTCCTCACCGCGTTTTGTTATAGCTTCGTATAGCCTAATGTAGCTATGTATCATGTGCTGTGCCGATGCAGTTTATGGCTTATTGTCGTTCACGTTACTTACGTACTGGGTACGGGATTAGCAGCCCCATATATTGTCCAACCAGGGGTGGACAATGAGAAACTAAATCTCTTTTATTATGGGCAAGAGGGGCTCTACTTATTACAACGTCTATGCTTTTGCTCTCGTTAATTTTGGTTTCTGATTACATACTACAGTAATTTCGAGTTACAGAGACACTTACTTTTTTACTGACAAGCTAGGAATTAAAACAACGTATGCGGGACATTCATAGCCTAGTGGATTAACCATGTGCCTTTCACGGCGAATGGTTCGAGTTCGATCCCGAGGCACGCACCGCTGACTTTTCGAAGTCATGTGCGTATTAGAAATTAATTATCACTTGCTTTAACGGTGAAGAAAAAACATCGTGAGGAAACCGGCATGTCCTAGAACCAAAAAATCGAAGACATGTGACGTCCACCAACCCGCACTGGGCCAGCGTGGTGGACTACGGCCCACTCCCTCTCACAGAGGAGGCCAGTGTCCCAGCAGTGGGAACATTATAGGCCGATTATGCTTATGCTTATGCATGCGGGACAGTGGTGAAGGGCAAATTTTTGTAAGAGGTAAGCCAGAGCAAAAAATGCTTACCTTTGACTAGAGTGACGCATGCAGTCCAGTAACTGAATAGCTGTATTAGCTGTGGCTGATGGCTTCCTGGCTTCAAAGTTTTGTAGTAGGTATAAACCGTTTATATTATACACCGTGACATTTTCATCGCTTTCATCCGGCGATGTAGCCACTATACCTACTCATCATTATGAACAACTTTTACTATGGGACCAACCCGGAAATCGCGAAAAAAAAATCAGCTGTTCCATACATTTATGTTCACATAACTCAACAAAATGTATGGAACAGCTGATTTTCTTTTCGCGATTTCCGGGTTGGTCCTATAGTAAAAGTTGTTCATAATGATGAGTATAGTGGCTACATCGCCGGATGAAAGCGATGAAAATGTCATGGTGTATAGTTTCTATTTCAATTTACTTTTCTCTGAAAGATATTATTTTCACTACAGTGCCATTTTTCAATGGGAAGCCGGTAGGAATCGATTCGTAGGAAGCCTTCGCCACTGATGATTCTGATGAAGAATACTATTAACTAATCAGAGCTCTACTTTACTACTCTTTACTACTCTACTTTAACTAATCAGAGCTCTATCCATTTTACATCAAAGGAAAAGCACCTACTGATTATCAGTTAAACCCAGCAAACAATCGACAAACACCCTCCTAACTAACCACCGGTGGTATACCTATGTAACCACATTTAACTATCGGTAAACCGTATAGTTAATTGGTTATTGGAATTTGATTGTAATTAATAAAGCGCTTTGTATTAGTAACTCGAAGACCGACAATGCGGCGCTTTGATGTCAGAGCGCAGCCGGGGGCGAATGTTCTGCTAGTAATTTGTAGCTAGTGATGTCGGACATGAGTCTTGAACAAGGATTTGTGGGAGATAGAAGTCTGTTGTCGACATATCTATCTACTAGCTGTTCCCCGCGTTTTCACCCCCGTTGCTCGGCTCCTAAGGGTCGTAGCGTGATGTTAAATAACCTATACTATTCCTCATGAATCTGGCTATCATATACAGAACTTTTCGAATCCGACTTGTTGTTTCAGAGATTAGCGCGTTCAAACAAACTCTTCAGCTTTAATTATTAGTATAGATCTAGATATAAGTATTATCGACTATCGACTATCGGCTATCGACTTTCGACTATCAACTATCGACGATTGACTATTGACTTTGACTTTGATTTTGGCTTTGAAAATAAAAATCGACTGAATAAAACCGACTTGGTGAATAAAACCTTTGTTTTCATTAACTGGAGTTTTTATTTTGAGGAGTAGGTATCTATATTTTATCATAAAGCTGAAGACTAAAGTACATCGCAGTAGGTACCTACTTTAGTCTCGCAAAAACATGAAAATAGCTCGACCGATTGACTTGAAACTTTGTACAGTTGTTGTAAGGAAGCCAAGAAAGGTTTAAATGGGAATTTCAACGCATGCTGGGCACAGCTAGTCTGTCCTAATACTAATTATATGTAGATAATAAAGCTGAAGAATTTTTATTTCCCCATCGCTACCACCACAGCGTTCCCATACAGTAATACCTCACAAAATCAGGTTACACAACATATTCTTGTTTAAAATTCCCGTTTCATGTAATCCCGTGACAAAATGTGGAGCATGCAATAAGGCTGATTGCATACATGTCGACGCACTGTCGCACGATGACGCGACAGCGGCGCGCGACTCGCGACTCGCCCGCTTTGTACAACTAAAAGCTTTTGTTCGTTATGCCATGATGGATGGCCGACGGGAGACTTTTTTTCATTTGCTAACATGTATCGCGAAATTATTTCTTGTTGTTGCTATTTTGGCGACAATACGAAATGTGCTCGGAGTGAATTTGTGAGGATTTTGTCGTTTTGCTTTTACGTTGATATTGTAATTCTTTGGAGGCAAAAAATAATGTAAATTCACGTGTTTTGCGGGCGTTACAGTCAGGATTCGTTTTGCGAAAGAATTCTTTTGAATTTTTTATCCTTAATTGGCTAACAACTAACAACACTTTATGTTAGAGTAGAAAGCTGGCGTCGCTACTGAGAAAATTAAAGGTCGTCCTTTCTGAAAGATTGCGTAACATTGCTCTCAGGGGAAAAGGGACACCTTATCTTTATACGAGACTCTAATAGCAGTTAGTTCCCGATATTGCCTCTGGTAGGTATCTGAAATAGCTTGTTAAACTGTATAAATGATTGTATAAATAAAATGACTAATTGCACACGTTATCGCATTCAGATAACGGATACCTACTTACCGGAAACATTTAGCGACCACATTTAATTCTTATCTCATTCATTTTAACTTACCAATTACTTGGGAGACAATTGAGACAAAGATGTTCCCACCGGAACGACACAAAGGGATGTTTTGTAACACATTGTCACAATGGGGAAGTCTATTAAATTATCGCTGACAATCCGAAGAGTCCCACAATGCCTCGGGACTCCACTCGAGTCTACGATTGCAAACGCGTTTTAATCAAAAGGGAAAGACGCGACAATGAAGGCTATTCACTCCCTGCCCTAATTTCCGAATAGCTGGTGTCTTGGATACTTCAGAAACTCCATTTTACTTTAGTGGCTTTAGTGGTGGTAGATTGAGAATCGCGTGCGTGTGCCGCAGCCCTAACTTGGTTAGCTACACGTGCACCATTGATGTAATTAATAGAATGTATAGGTACTTGTAAGTGTTGTGGTCATAATTCTTCAAGGGATGTTGGTTTTCGTGTTGACAAGGGCTATTCTTTGTCGGCGAGGTATGTCCGTCATTATTGTAGTGATGAGGCGTTTTTGTTCACCAAAACATGATAGATAATTCAATGATAATGTATAATTTATTTTATTAAATTACTAGCTTTTGCACGCGACTTCGTCCGCGTTTCCATCGCAACTTGAAGACACCCAGATTGTAACTATCGGGGAACACCCACTCCGGCAGCCCATTCCACTGTTTGGCAATTCTCACAATGAAAGTGGAATCAAAGCTCTTTGTTCGGGCTTTTGGTACCTATATCAACCATGAAACGATGTCGCTTTTTCGTGCTTCGGGCCGTCTGATAGAAAAACCGGCCAAGTGCGAGTCGTACTCGCGCACCGAGGGTTCCGTATCATTTTTGGACGTATAAAGTGAAAAAAACCGGACAGCATAACTAAGTTTGTTTGTGAAGGAATTTTGATGATTTTGAAAAAACTGTATCTACTAGTTAGGAACATCATTTTATTTTTGGTGCAATTTTGGATCAATTCCTATCAGCTCTAATTATTTCTGATTTTTCGCTCCGCAAACTTCGGAGATAAGGGGGGGGGGGATGATATTTTTTCAAAAATTATTCATCATATGTCGAAAACTGTGAGACTTAAAAGAAAATAAAAATATATTTTGAAATGTGCAGATCAAGCCCTTTTATATGATATGCCACTTGACCTAGTAACCCCACTTTAAAATTTCGGACCCCCACTCCCCCTTTTGCAGTGAAAATAAAAATATTTTTTGACGTTTTTAATTTGCAATAAAGTTGGGCAAGCATTCTTTATAACTGTTCCAAATTTCAAGTCGATAGCATTAGTAGTTGCTGAAATAAGCAGGTGTGACAGACAGACAGACAGACAGACAGGCGAAGTCGCACCATATGGGTTCCTTATTTACCATTTTGGTACGGAACCCTAAAAAGGGTAGGAGGGAATTAGATCATGCAGATGCGATGCACACTTTCCGAAATGTATCCGATAAAAAACCGATAGAGTTTGTTCTTATTTTTGAAGCTCATTTTCCCCATTAAAGCTAGTTATCTCAGCACAATTATGTTATCGGTATATATGTGGCTGATGCTGCCTATCCACGCGGAATAAACCCTTAATCGCCTCTAACGGCACCCGGGGGAAGGGTTGGGTCTGCTTTGTAAATCGCTCGGCATATGATTACGACGCACATAATAAGTATTTCCGAGAACCCGGCCCTGTCTGATATGGGAAGAGATGCCACGAATAGTGATTTGGCCGAATACCGAATATTCAGCCACGCTATCGGCCGAAGCGCCGAATATTCGGCGGCTGAATGTTTGGCAAAAGATGTGTGCATTGTGTCCATTTCGTGAGTAACAGGAGTACAGGACCTATCTAAATCTAATTGCGGTAATGCGGTGCATGTGGAGGCGACGGGCGGGCGTATTTGTTTCATTTGCGAGTAGATCTTTGTTTATTATTATATCACATTGTGTTACTAATCAATCGCTAAATTCATCATAACTTACCACTGATAAACTAATAATTTCTGATTAAAATAGATAACATTTTAAGTGATAGCGTTTTTTTCTTTCATGATTTGATATTCAGTATTCGGCTGAATAGTACGCAGTATTCCTCCGAATACTGAACATTTAAAAACTTAACCGATTAGGCCGAATACCGAATAGTAGCCAAATATATTATCCTTGGCATCTCTAAGGGAACACCGTTCTATACATTATGTGTATATGAATTTGTTTTTCCGCCTCCTTGAATCTTAATTTTTTCACAGCCCTAAGGGTACCATACGTTGTTGTCGTGGTATTAATAATGTGTATGCTCATATTATACCATGTTGTTTACTTTTATCGAAAGCAGTTACGCTTTTAACATTTCAATGAGGATGATGCTAAAAAACAAAAAGTATCGTATGAAGTCGTTGCGTGACAGAAATGCTCGGTTATTATTAGAAGTTACTAGTGTTTGTTGCGCTACTTCTTCATCCTAACCAGGGATGTTACGAAGCTTCGACTCCGACTCCGATAACTCGGAACTTCCGATTGATATTACACCTCCGGTTCCGACTTCGGCTCCGACACTTTTAAGTCGGAGGTTTTAATCGGAGGTCGAAGTATAGCGGATAGCGGTGGCGGCGCGCGGCGGCATTAATTTCAAATATTTTTTAATTGAAATTAAAGAGGCTAACTGAATAATGTTCAAGTACTACTTATTTTATTAGGCCTGCCCTTAACACATCTCTCTTCTGCCACCACCTCCGACTCCGCCTCCGACTTCGATTCCGACTCCGACTCCAGTTCCGACTCCGACAAACCAAATTTAAAAACTCCGACTCCGACTTCGGTTCCGATAAACCACCTCCGTAACATCCCTGATCCTAACTATAACTAAGGCCGCGGCCGCACCGGTACGCGCGACGCGACGGCGGTGGCGATTTCATCATCATCAGAAATCAACTTCATATAAACATATGTCGGTGGCCGCACTGCAAAAACGACAAGCGTAATTTATTTGTTCAGGTAATCGCCGTCCCGTCGCGTCGTGCTTTCCGGTGCGGCCGCGGCCTAAAGCCGAGAATAATAATTGTTACTTAGCACGTGCTTTGGCTTAGATACGAGTATATTCCCGTCTTTATCTAACACTTGTAGTTTGACAGTTGTGAAACAGTGACAGGTATAATTCTAAGCTAAAGTACGTGCTAAGTACTAAGCCTAAAAGAAAGAAAGCATCAAATAGAAGGCCGCATTCAGCTAGAAAATAGGCAGCCTACGCAGATCTGCCAGCGCTTATCGGACCCGATCCGTGCAGGTAGTCGCTCTGCATGAAGCAGGCTGGTAGAAACAGGGAAAGGACACGGCAGACGCCCATAGAACGCTGGGCTTCAGATTGTGCATGTCGGTACAAATATGAAATTAGTGTGGTGTGATCGAGTATTTCAAGAGTATTTAAATTCATTTTTTATTTGTTTTTGTACGTAATTGGGTTATAGAGAAATCTTCATATTTGTGACAGTGAGGTTAAGTATGGTGTGAATGATCCAATGAAGTACAGCCCGACTAATGAGTTCTCAATTCAAAGGTTTTAGTTGCTGTCGACATGATATTCTGTGGAGGCACGCGCCAGCCAGCATGCATCCGTTTTTGTTTTATTGGTTTTTTCAAAATGTCAACGGCATAATCATTTTATTTCTTATTTATTTCGATTTTTGATTACTCTAAGATAAATTAGGCAAAGAACAATTAAAATATATTTTTATTTTTGGTTAAGCTTTTATAACTGTACCATATCAAGCCCAAAACTACCAACGTCCTTTCAGGAAAATCGGCTACCCGCGCATATCGGACCAGAACGACGTTTATCAACGCTGGGTTCGACAATCTATGGAGACTCGGTACTGATGCCTGAGCTGACTTACTGCGAGGGACGGTTCCGATAAGCGCTAGTAAATAAGCGCAGGCTGCCTGCTTTCTATCTGAATGCGCCCTAAGGCAGTTACTAGTATTTTCTGTTTCGTTTGTTATAATAGGTTTTTTCCTAGAGTCATTATAAGTTTAAAAAATCCTTAATATAGGTGTCCTTAGTGATATCTACTAAATGTGCAGCTACTTCGGCACCTACAGCTAGCTAACAATATTCAGATAGCTATGACGTCATTCGTATTTGCGTCCCATCCATTTTAATGCTTCCAGAAGATTACCTTAGGAAGTCAATGCCATAGGTGATCGGCCTCTCACCTCGCTGCCCCAGGTTCGACTCCCGTATAAAATGACAAGAATTATACCATAAAAATATGTATATTTGAATGTTTTTTCATGTTAGTAACTTGATTCGTTGAATTTTGAGGAGTATTAGCGGTGGTCGTTGTATACTGAGCGGTCGATGGTCGCTGTCTGTCTGTCTGTGTCGTAGGCCGGGTAGGCTACTGAACTCATACCATCGCTTTATTATAATTATAATTCTGGAATTCTTTCTGTTTTTGTCAGGCGTGTAATGGGATTGGTAACGCATTTTTCGTATTGTGTAGATGGTTTAGTAAGAATAATATGTGAAACATCTATTTTTGTACTTACATTCTGTAAGGTAATTCGATTTTTGCGGCTTGCCTTGGTAAATCTCTCTTCCATAATATGTTCTTCATCGTTCAGAACTTCAGACGATTATTTGTAGATGTTATCATTGTTTCAGCCAAGTTTTGAATTGTCACAGTCACAACCCCAGCTATGTTCTGTTCTGCTTACGTAAGCTGAAAGTTTTGAGTTAGAGCGCACTTTTACTTGCCCGTAATTATTTATTTAGATGTGGTGGGAACTTTGAATTGTTCTCATACATTTGGCGTCTAAACTTTATTACATACAGAGTACAACTTATTTACAGTAGGTATGGCTCAGAAAATAGTGAATCACAATAATATTTACACAAACTTATCCAGAAAAACAATCCGCCATTAAAGTGAATAAGATCATGACAAAACACTTGGAACTGACAAACTGTTTGTCGTTGCCCCCATTAGAAGTAATTCTAGTAAACAGTCGCTGTATTACTGTACAATCTGCGCTACAATTATGACTTGTATGTCGTTGAGATACGGGCCATTGTTCTGTTCTACATGTGAGGAGGTTGGTTGTGGAAGGAATAAGGAATTAAGATAAATATAGCACGTTTTTAGGCTACGAGGATCTAAAACTTTACAATTGACGATACGGTGAAGGTAGATTCAAGTTTTATTTATGTAAAAGTTGGAGTCATAAGGCTTTTATATTCCATTATTATCGCGCATGTGTTCGAAATTCGGTGTCCGTCTAGCTGACGTCGGCACAGCGAATCTAGAGTTGGTTATAATCTTGAAAAACTCAATAGTGCTCAATTTTATTACTCCCAAAACCAAATTCGATCATTTGAGTTGCAGCCGGGTCGAACCAGTGGACGTTCACCTTTAGTGGGCGAGTCCGACTCGCACTTGGCCGGTTTATTTATAATTTTTTGATATTTATGTTATAGTCATCGGTCATGCTTAGGTAGGTACAGTTTTATGTGAATTAGCAAAGATAGTCGTTTTGCAAATTATTATAGTACAGACATCTGTATGGCTCTTTCCTCTAAAGGCCATTTCAGACTTACCTGCATGGTTCTTACACATGGACTTTAAAAGAGACATCAACCTTTGAGTTTGTTTCGGTGTTTCTTCTCAAAGGTAGTCATATAGGAAACACCGAACTCATCTAGCTTAAAAAAATGTTTGGACGTGTAAAAGTGTTATTTTTAACCTATTTATAAAATAAATATCATTTATCATTTATCATCGTATCGCAGTCGTGTCGTCAGCTGTAAACAGCCTCTCGTTGAGCTTTTTTCCTAAATGTGCTTTTTATTGGATTAACTATCCATTAGCCTACTTGATGTTGTTCTTTCCAAAAAACAATTACAGGCGTATCGTCGGTACGTGTAAATACGCCCATCCTTGTTGTGTCATGTCCTAAATGTCAGTGTTATTAGATTATCTGATCATTAGCAGCATGGTATAGACAAGACAGAAGGTTTACACTTTTTCAGATTGTAACGTACGCCTACGACTCTATGGTTGTTATAATTAGTAACAAACATACCATCCTGGGACAGAGTCATAATATTCAAATCTCAGATCATAGAAGAACGAATAACAGCGTTAGATTGAGAGTGTGCGCTATGTTTAATGTGTGGGTGAGCTCTATGTTTACAAAGGAGTGTTTGTAATTGTGACGCACACTGCTTTAAAAGTGGCGTCAGAGGTTCCCGAACATATTCGCGTTCATAACATATCTCTCCTTTCTGTGATCTGAGATTCAAATAGTACATGATATTCGTCTTTCTACGCAAAGAAAATTTCGGATAGACACTGCAAATCAGCACGCTCAGCATAACCAATTCTATCTCTATTCTACCAAAGAATAAACAAAGTTCTTTCTATCCAACTCGTTATCTCTTCTGCCCGAGCACGCAGCGATCCGCGCTTGGCTTATCAGAATTTTGTATTCCTCATGAATCTCGCTATTATAAACAAAAATAATTTTACGAATCCGAATGGCAGTTCCAGAGATTAGCGCGTTCAAACAAACGAACTCTTCAGCTTTATTATATTAGTATATTTAGTATAGATATTTAGTATAATTAGATTATACTTTTTCAAACCTTTTGTACTTTCCTGCTTAGTGTCCAGTCTCTGTGTCTTGTTGTGTCAGACACTCGACACTGATGGGACACACCCATTTTGTTTGGCAACTGCTAAAGGTTATATTTGTGTAAATATACCTAGGTTGCTTTTATAGGAAAAATACCTGGTATCGTGTTCGAGTGTGGGAGTTCGGGAAAGGTATCAAAACAAATTAGGTATTTACCAATTGGATTTTATTCATCAGTTTTTTTTGCCTAGAATTTTTGTCCACTTGTTGAAAGATTTCTTGTTATGTATTTGATATAGTTACTTTGCTTATGGGGTAAAGGTATACAGAAATTCCAACACTTAGGTAACGCATTAGTACACGTACAGCTACTTAGCAGCATGGAGTCTGCATTCGTGGGCGGTAGCTGGTCATATAGGCTCGCCCCATAGGTAGGTACTACATGGGACTTACTTGGAGAAATATACTGCACACCTCTGCTAACCCCTTGGAGGAATACAGGCGTGTTCTAAAATCGATGTTTCTTGATTTTTTCTAAATTTGTGTAAAAGAAGAAAGTTGCTATAAAATACTTTATATGACACACCCTCAGATCATAGAAACAAGGAGATGTGCCAAGGCGCTATCGATCTTGATGCCTGATCTTGAGCAAATTGCTCAAATTAAAAACTTACGCGCTGGCGACGAACCGAACACGATCGATGGTATAAATGCAGTGTTTTAGTTTAGTGCTATTGTTGAGTGACGATTAACAGTGTTAGATTGAGGGTGTGCGGAATGTTCAATTCGTGGGAGATCTTTTTATTCACAAGGAGCGCTTAATTATGCACGTAATTGTGTCGAAAAATGTACTAAAAGTGGCATCAGTTGTTCCCGTACTAATTTGCTATGATGGCATATCTCCTTGTTTCTATGATCTGAGGACACACCTAACACACATTGGCCCTCATTCGCCCCTCACAAAACACATTGAAGGGTGTTCCTATTGGTTACCAAAAACCCCCATGACACACGAGTCAAAGGTATTATTGAAATCGTGCATAACACTTTGAATTTTGTGCTAATAGTCATCATCCTCGGTAGAGTGCGTTTCATATACAGGGTGGAATTTTGTAATGCCACCTGAAGGGAAAGTACCTACTTTTAATACTGTAGATAGAAAATTTTACTCAAAGAAAACATTCCTTTATTTTTGAATGGAAAGAAAACTGCATACAAAGATTTTTAAAAAGTTGCTTGCTTCATCTGGGAATCGAACCCACCAAATGTGAAAAAATGAACATCCTGTATTTTTATGATGCCGATTGAAAGGGTTAATTATAAGCAGTAATTTCTTGTGAGACACATAGTCTCTTAAATGAAAATAACATGGTGAAATATTACATTTAAGTTTATCAAAAGAATTAATTAGAACTACTTTTCGTGTGGCTTTACAAAATTCCACCCTGTATATAAAAGTTCCTCTTCGACGTTATATTGGCTCCCCTGCACGCTCAGCATGACCACGATAGAAACGGGTTTTGTCTACAGAAGAATAGACAAAGGGACAGATTGTAGAAAGATTTCTACCGTTTTGTGCATACAATGAAGAGAAGAAATGTTTCTATTCTTCAGTAGACAAAAGTCTGGTACCTACGCCAAGCTCGAGTCGCCGCGTGCTCGAGCAGTAGAGATAACGAGTTGGATAGAAAGGACTTTGACTATTCTTTGGTAGAATAGAGATGGAATTGGTCATGCTAAGCCGGCTGAATGTCATTAAGTTACAACGTTTTTAATAGTGTTGGAAGTTTTCTTTCAGCACCAATTCTCGTTCACCTATGCCGCATTTCAATGATTTCAATACAGCAATCGAACGCAGAAAGTCGCTAAACAAGATTTAGCATCGATGCAGTCACATAATCGCCGATCACCGATGCTAACGAATTTATCGAAACGTCAAGTTGAACTAAAATATGACAGCTGCCGCCATGATGGTTCTTAATGTTTTGTGTTGCAATTCTAAGTGTAAATTCTTCTTTTTGAAGAAATACACAAGTTTTGAACGGAATATCGCGGTTTATTATAATATAGGAGTTAGAAAAAATTACAGTCAACTGTTTGCACATTCGAAGAGACCTACGAGAGAAAGCGCCACTCGGCGGCATTGACCTGAGTTAATAATAACTATAAAAACCTACTTCGTGGATTATGCCTACACATTTCCAACACTTTTAAACCAAGAATTAAAGCTTAAATACAGAAAATGGACAGTTGGAAACTGTTTTATTTATTTTTGCCTATTTTTGAGTATACTGTACAGGAACCTAGCATTGACTCCATACATTTTGAAACATCTCTTTTGCGGAAGTTGACTTGCGCAAGGGACTTCTCGAACGACTTCTCGAACAACAAGTCAACTTGCGCGAGCGTTTACACGTTGGAAGTCGCTTGCGCAAGTCAACTTCCGCAAATTTTATTGCTGTGGACACTTCGCTTTATATTCAGGTTTCGGATCGTCCATCTTGCTTTTCTTCGACAGTTTTAGAAAACACATGGACACGAACCTAACGAAGTCTGTGAAACATGAAAATCACCTATTTATACACACAAGTTTCATGAATAAGCGATGTGGGTAGTTTGAAGTATTTTCCTTATGGCCGCATAGATATGCAGATGTGTGGATTATGCATGCGGATTCCTATCGGCATCTACGAATCACCTTCGAATTTAGCGGTCGTTAGCTTGTGGACGTACCCTGTATTGAGATGAAGCTGGGAGTATATTGGGGGGTCATCGGAAGCCTCGTACTAGCGTGCGATAGAAGTTTTACCGTCAACTGCCGTAACTTTGCCTAGCGTCCTTGGTTTGCCTAGCATGAAAAAGATGTAGGAATATCTTTTTCATTTAATATCTTTTTCACTTTACTTATGTAAAATGAAAAAGATATTACATATTTTTCATGCTAGGCAAACCAAGGACGCTAGGCAAAGTCACGGCAGTTGACGGTAACAAGTTAGTTCTCCCAAAAGTCATTAAGTAATTTGGTAGTTTCTCAGTAAAAACGTAAAGACATTTCACTTTTTACTTAGGGATTGCAGCAGTGGTGGTCTAATGGCGATCTATATAACTGATTCCGTGATTGGTCTCTATAGCAACCGCGGTTAGAACGCTGATATTCATAAGTAGATATGGATTAAACGAAAACTCATACAATTTAGTGATACAGAAAAAAGCCTAGGCACTGTATATTTTTGTGAATCTAGATTTCTACCTGTCTTGATGGCTACTGAGTAGCAACATAAACAAGCCTATGAAAATCTAATAGACGCTTAGCAATTTAAAACGAGCTCAAGGTTTTCTCGCCCTGGGGTCGTCGCATTGCCTGCTTTAGCCACTTGATTTATTCTAAAGAATTTATTTACCAGCAAGATCTGCCTGTTTAAAGAATAGAGGCAAGTACGAACAAAGACATGCTCCACAGCATGATGCATGTCTGACTAGATCAGCGGTTCCTGACCTTGTCAATGTCACAAAAAGTTATGTCATGAAATTAATTATATTCAGTGTGAAGTTTGGTATTGTTTGCATTCGCAAGCTTAATGTTAGGTTTAGTTTTTAATTAATGATTATAACATTTATTAAGTATCTATTACTAGCCTCATTACCCCCGCAGAATAGCTGTTTAATTATCCCCAGGTTCTAGGTAATATTTATTTTATCTTAGTCTGCACTGCAGACTTAAATTATGACAAAGTAAAGTAGATAGACGTAGATACAATAATTATGACATTAGGCAAACTAATTTGAGACTAAGCTGCGGCCACATGAACTGTTTACGGATTCCAACTATGAATTAATAGATACTTAACTGGTTAATTATTATATTTTTGTTCACAGATTAGATACCCAATACGAAATAACATCGGAAAAGGTGGACACGCCACCAGGAGAGATTGTCAAACGAAAGTGAATGTATTATACTACCTATTATGTATTTTCGAATTGCGAATGTTGTAGTTATTAGCAGTTTCGAAAGAAGCATAGTATGATAGAGGCTTTAATTGTTTGCGTCACTCATTTATTTGTTAATTAATATATTTGGCTTGTTTGATTCGTCTTTATTTGAAACTAGCTGTGTCCGTGACTTTGTTCGCGCAGGTTTTTTGTCGCGGCAAGTTGGTCATGATTCCCGCTAGATGGCAGTAATAGGCTTTAGAAATATCTTTATTCATATCTTCTGAACCCTGCAAGATATCGAAATGAAACATACACACGTAAATTTAAGTAAAATTCCTGTTTTAATCCCTATAATTTTCACTAAAATGCGTTAAGCCGTTTTGGAGCTTATTCCAGGCAAACTTTCAGACGGACGGAACAAATTCTAAAACAGTAATTTATGACGTTTACTTTATAATAAATACCTAGCAGTTTTCAAATGTAAGTACTATGTTGGCATTAATTTTGAAATCACAGACAGAGGCTTCAATTTGATTTATTGCAAAAGACTAGCTGTGTTCCCTGCCCCGCCCGCGAACCCTACATGGTTTTCTGTATTAACCACCCCTTTGCCTAATTAAAATATAATCTATCGTACAGGTTTAAATAAAATTAGGCAATAGGGTGGCTTAGCCGTACAATGTAACAAACAAAGTACCTACAAACAAACTCACTTTTGCATTAATAATATATTATTACGTTACGAAAGAAAGTTAACAAGCTTCTGTTAGGGCAAAACCCGAATGAAACAAAGAAAATCCTTTTGACGCCTCTAACCACTGCCTTATCACAGTGGCAATTGGCGAGCGAGTTCAATACGAGGCGAGAGAGCAGCGGACTTGCCGCGAATTCGCAACGATCGCGCAGCGAACACGCCGCGAATAGCACCGACGCCACGTTGTACACTCTCGTACGACAGAGCCCACCCTGTCCCACTTCAGCAATAACGTTGCGGACCTGCAGCGTGTATGGTGCGTATTCGCTGCAAAATCGCGACGCGGCGAGCCCGCTGCGCCCTCGCCTCGCCTTGAACTCGGTTATAAATCGCTACTGTGACAAGGGTCCATGGATCCCCCAATTGTAACGTAGTCTATAATGAAATTTTAATACCGTTAATGACACCGCTTAAACTACAAAGACTTGATTACTTTAAGACTGTCAACAAAGGGATAGGCAGTGTCCGGCCTCCATTATTGATCATTCGGCTGCACTGTCCGGTGTCCGGACAAACGAGCCATCCGTCTTCGTGACGGACGGACGGACGGTATTTTAGAGTAATTCACGCTCGCTGATTTGAAGGGGCTGAGCAGGGGCGGTTAGTAGATGGTAGATCGTTTGTATTGCTGTGTAAGGATTTGACTGTTGCTTCCCAAGGGTGTCGTGTAGTCAGGATAGTGCCACAAAGGGTTGAAACATTTATCACTGTTATATCAAGATTAAAGGTAATGGTTAATGGTGCTATTGGCTAAACGGAGATTGATAAATTTGTCAATTTTTGTACGACTAAATAGCCAATGTTCTGTTTCATAGTATTTATACTATTATAAAAATGTATGTAGTTTTCAGTTCGGTGGCTTGGAGTTCAACTTAAAATTTCCGGTGGGATAAACTAGAGATACAGCCTGACTTTTTCATCATCATCGAGATCATTTAAAATGGTCAATGTATTGTAGTCGACGCGGACGGAGTCACAGGCAAAAGTCTAGTACCTACATAGATAAACCAATAGTTTGATACTCAGATCATAGAAACAAGGAGATGTGCCAAGGCGCTATCGAACTTGATGCCTGATCTTGAGCAAATTGCTCATATTAAAAACTTACGCGCTGGCGACGAACCGAATACGATCGATGGTATAAATACAGTGTTTTAGTTTAGTGCTAGTGTTGAGTGACGATTAACAGTGTTAGATTGAGGGTGTGCGGAATGTTGAATGCGTGGGAGATCTTTTTATTCACAAGGAGCGCTTAATTATGCGCGTAATTGTGTCGAAAAATGTACTAAAAGTGGCATCAGTTGTTCCGGTATTAATTTACTATGATGGCATATCTCCTTGTTTCTATGATCTGAGGTTTGATAGTTGCTTCATATTCCTATGTTTGGGCCACTCGGACATGGTAATATAAGCTCACGACATTTCATCTCCGTTTCCTCATCCAAGCTATCACTGCAATAGTTATAATAATTTGTTTATACCATTCCCCCTCTAAAAAGCTTATTTTATTCACTGAAAACAGTGAATAAAAAGCACTTTTACTCACTGTTTTGATGTTTGAAAATGGAACACACCAATGTATTTGACCACAGATTTAAAGAACCTATGCTAGATGCGGCACGTTATTAGATTGTATGAAAACCGAACGTGTCATCTTTTTTATACCTACGATAACTTCACCCCAGCCATTTAGTGATGTGCTCAGAGTAAACAGAATTGTTTCAATCACTAAGCGTCACTGAGCTAACAAACTTTTTTTAGTACGAACAGTCGAACATGCAGGGCACGCTTGGTCGTGGCTTGCCGTATCTAGTGTAAGTGTAATCTGTGTATTCGACCTATATTGATGTGTTCTAAATTCAATTTGATTGGTCGACATTTTCGACAAGGAGTTTAGCATTAGAATAAAAACTGTTTTGTGTTCTTTGCTGTCCTTAGTAAATTGGCGCTATTTTGAATACTGTAAGTTGTACGAACACAAAGTTTAGTGTTACTTTAATCGTTAATTTTGTGTTTGTTTAGTGTTGTTCTAATCGATTAAAAATGCATTCTAGTGATGAAGATGTGTTAACACCTGAGTTTGTGAAAGAGAGGGCGGCCGATATAGTGGAAAGGTGGAAAGCTTGCTACCCAAAAAATCACGGCTGGTTTACATCAAAGCCAATTTAACTTTACTTTTTCTTCATTATATGTATATTTTCACTTAAATCTTTCTTTTTCTCGTAGTCATGGTATAAAGTATAGTATGCAACTCTTGAATAAAACGGATTTATATCGAGGGCTATGAATCGCTCGCGTCGCTCAGGATTCTAACACTTGAATCACTCGCTACGCTCGTGATTCAATCATCATGAATCACTCCCTACGGTCGTGATTCAATCGTTAGAATCCTTCACTAGCTCGTGATTCATCTATGGCCCTCGCTTTAAATCCGTCTTTTATTCACTAATTGCATAATATACTATTTTATGTTCTATCTGAGTGAACAAATAGCGTCATTTACGTTGCATGTCTCGGCTGTAGTGATGGTGGTTTGTTGTTAGATAGCATCTTATCTGTCGGTACCGTTTGGACGTCGCCGTGAGGCATGGCCCGTTCCTTTAATTGCAATCGGTTTGAATGTAATGTTTCTTTTGTATGTGGGCAGCCTCTGGGATTAGTTTCAATATAAATTCGTGGTTTTTGGAGTTTTGGGCACTTTTGGGCAATGGAAAACTTTTTGTATAAGAGTTTGAAATTTTTTTTTCACCCGTCGCCATTTTGATATTTTTTCACAGTTGCGGTTGCGGCGCACGATGAAACTGGTATAGGTACTTATTATACCTATACAAGGTGTCCCTGGAATAAGGATCAAATCAAATAAGGGCGTGGGCAAGGCCATTTCCAAACTTACTAACTTTATTTTTTAACTTGGGCAAGTTTTTTCTAATACGTGGTCAATTTTCAATATGTTAAACGGCTGCTTTCGATTTATTGGACTATTTTGTCGGAGATCTTGGCCATAAGTAAAAATAAAATGATGTAAGAACGTGCAAGAAGATAAAAGAAGATAAAAACCGTAGGCAACCTTCCATAGATGCTGTGTACCCCAAAAAGATAGTGTGACCATATTGGTGGTTTGTTGGAAGTGCTCATGGCCACCGGCTATTGGGTGCCAGACTGGCACTAACACAAGGTCACTCACACGAATGCACATGTCCATCAGAGCGGCAGTCAGTTGACCCGGCAGCGGAGGTAGCAAAATCGTAGCGTGATGTAAAATAGCCTATATTTCGTATGAATCTGGCTGTCATACCATCCATCCATCCATTCAAACTTTCGCATTTATTGGTACGGTGCCTAAGTATCTATAGATGTAGTGATCAGTCTGTAAACGTTTATCGTCAAAATCAAGGAAATTGCCATTTTCACTAGCCATTGGACATACGTTTTTTTTATCAGAATTTGTTATAATTAGCCAACTAGCTGTTGCCTGCGACTTCGTCTGCGTGAAAATTGATGGAGAGTCTATGTGATTCTCCAGGTCCCAGGCTACCTCTTTGTCAAATTTCATCAGAATCCGTCCAGCCGTTTCAGCCTGAAAGGGAAATATACACACAAACTTTCTCATTTATAATATTATTAGTGTGACAGACGAGCGCTGTAGCTATTCTCTTCGCTCCCATGGTGTTCTTTTACGACATCCTCAATCATGGGTGTTCGTAAAAGCCACCTTATTATTCTTTCCTGAAAAGGTCCCAGCAGTTACCTAAATCCTTTATAAATCGGGCCCATTTGAACACCAATCAATTCTCTTTAATTTGAAACGGGCTACAAAAGTAATTATCATTGGCTCGCTATCAGGCATCACATCGCCTCTAGCGGGCTGCGAGGTGAGCAGAAGCACAAGTATATAAATCGGTAGCACGTTCATAGATAATTGGTTGTGTAGTAATTGCACCGAGTTTTAGGAAAACGCTTGCGGGTACGGGTTTAGCGCGTGTCCATTGTGTTATAATTGTAATACGATATTTGAGTTGTAAATAGATGGATATTTATTCGACGCGAGATTATTATAACTTAAGCTTTTAACGCTGTTTAGAAAACGCAGTTTTTGTTTCTTCTAAATCAAGGTTATTTGTCTCCATTTCCTATAGTTTCTGTCAATGATATCTTGCTTACCTTTTCATTATACTTATTACTTTTTAGAGAGCTATGGCACAATGGGATATCTTGCTCAAATCTGGAGGAGCCCGACTACTTAGGGAAGTACCTCCACCAGACTTCACCTTACAGAATACCACAACCAATTAACGCTACTCTTCGGTAGTGTTCCTGTGAGTAAGGTCGCCAGAGCTCCTGAGGCTGCTTGTCCCCTAAGCTGTCGGCACAGCGAATTCTCATTTTAAAGGGTCGGCAATGCGCATGTGATATTCGGTGTTGCAAGCGTTCATAGCTACGGCAACCGCTTACCATAAAGACGGCCGTAAGCACTAGGTCCGTTTGCCAGCATCTGGCATAACATTTTTTTTGTGTTAGTCTGCCAGAATTTTCACAGTTTTGACAGTCAAGATGCTGTCTTCCGTAACCGTCAAAACTGTGAAGATTGAAGAACATAATTGCGTAACTCTTGTTTATTCGGTACATTTTAACCATTTTTGTTCTTTTTATCTTATGAACGAGATTACCGTGTGTCAATGCGACTGCGGTATTATCGTGATAGGCAACAGTAAGCCGACCGCGATACTGATCGCCTTGCCGGCTCAATTATGGATTATAGACGGGGAGCTCACGACTGTGGCCCGTACAGGACATCGCTGTGTAAACTAAACAGGCGGAAGAACACTCGCAGTCAGTGCGTTCGTAATGTAAGCTGGATTAAGAACATGTGTCTGTTTTTGTAGGTTTGTTTACATAATTTTATATTTTATTTTACAAAATAGTAAAAAAATTAATAGGTAAGTACTTATTTGAAGGTTTAGAGGAGAGTGGGTAACAGAACTATCTTATCACTATTATAGCTGTTGCCCACGACTTCATCTGTGTTCTAAAAGTGTTAGAAAGTATCTAAAATATAAGAAAACTTAAACATATGAGTAAAAAATGAAGCTTATTTTTCCACTAATATGGTCACAAACTTTTATCCTATTTTCCTTAATTATTTTTGTCATAGCTCTCCGCCTACTATTCCAGCCTACTCCTGGAACAACTTATGAGTTCTATACATAACGGACCATAGACTAACGGGGTGTAATGGCGGCCAGGCGACCTGTACCCCTATCATGAGTTTTTTTGACGTATAGTTTCGTTAACGTAAGCATATTTTGAATTTAAAATACACCAGTCCTGGAACATTTTGATAAAATTTTATACAATTTGCACATTTAAAAAAATACAGAGAAATCAATTAAGTATTTAATTTATATAAATATTGTGTAACAAACGTGTATTTTCAATTCAAAATATGCTTACGTTAACGATACTACACGTCAAAAAAACTCATGATAGGGGTACTGGACAGTTTAAAATTATGCCCGAGAAATAAAAACTCATCGATAAGAGTTACTTTGTAAAGATTGATGATTGAAATAATCGCTGCGTTGATTTTTACCTTAAGCATACTGGGACATTATAGACTGATTATGATTATATCATAAGTGGGACATTATAGACCAGGGGTCGGCAACCTTTTGAGACGGAAGTGCCAAAAGCTACAATTTACAAAATTTACCAGTTTTTAAAGAGCTTTCTATTTCAGATTCAAGATTCAGAGGCATTTATTTAAAATAACCTGCATTTCTTCAACAATCAATTCATATAAATCCCATAAAACTAACACAAAATCCTTGAACTACGTTGCAAATCCCTTAGCTTCTTATGCAGAGTACATCAAGTTACCCTTCAAATCATAAGCCGACGCGAGTCTATGACGTCACGTCCTCGTTTGATGGTGGACCGCACGTGACGTCATCACATACACCTGACTAGGGGGCCCGCACGCCGTGGATTAAAGAGGACGGATGAGCTTGAGATATGTTTTGAAATATTTTGGCTTTTAAGATGAAACGATATTGTGGATGAAAGAGTTGTGTTGGATGTTGGAGATTTTATGGATGTAATAGGACAAGAGACAATTTAAATATTTTTTTCAACAGCGGCGAAGGGTGCCTGATTTTGGCGCTGTAATTTGGTACCTATGACGTTCTAATCGCATTATTAAGTACTAAGTAGGTACATTTTGCAATATTGTTTTATTTTAAATTGGATATGAACGGTAATCTGTAAAGCTTAATCCTCCTACTTCCATTAATTGAGAGAGATGTCCTAATCTTTGGGAGATCGTGACCCACGTAGCATCTACCTATTTGTAACTCATAAGATACCTAATTTATTGAACTCCAACACGTTTCTGTAAACCCACACGTGTGGTTACCTCACACATTTGTCATTGTCGGGTGAAAATCGTCGTTCTTTCGGATATTTTGTGAAATGTGCGCCGCCTCGAGAATGGCGCGTATTACTGTCTCGAGGAAATCTGATAGAATCCAGCTATCAATGCGTCCTTGTATGCATGACGCCTTCACGCATACGAATGAACATGATTCAAGGGTTCATGGTTGTAGTCTCAGATCATAGAAACAGGGAGATAAATGCCACCATAGCAAATTAGTATGGGAAAAACTGTCGTCACTTTTTAACAATTACAAGTGCTCCTTGTTAATAAAAAGATCTCCCACACATTAAGATTCCGCAAAGCCTCAATCTAACACTGTTAATAGTCACTCAACACTAGCACTAAACTAAGACACTGTATTTATATCATGGGTCTTGTTCGGTTCGTCGTCAGCGTGTACGTTTTTATTACAAGCAATGTGTGGTCAAACTAAATCCTCAAGGTCAATAGCCCCTTAGCACATCTCCCTTGTTTCTATGATCTGAGGGTTCATGGGTGTAGTTGATCGAGGATTTTCTGTTGTGAAGTTATTTCTATGTAGATTTTCGAATGAGATGCCTCCATTTATTTTGACGTTGGATAAATCAAAGAAATCCCTCGGGGGTGATGTAAGGTAGCAACATCGGAAAGTGCTGCATATCAAGGTGTCTCGATTGCTCACATTGATGATATCATAGAGACATCTATACAATATAATAAAGCTGAAGAGTTTGTTTGAACGCGCTAATCTCTGGAACTACCAGTCGGATTTGAAAACTTATTTTTATATATGATAGCCAGATTCATGAGGAATGGTAAAGGCTAACTTCACGCTATGGCTATTATAATAATTGGGTTGTGGAGGTCAGATGGCAGTCGCTCCATGTAAAATATTGATATTCAGCCACAACTAGTTAGACTAGAAGGCGATCCTAATCTAGTGTGGGAAAAAACTAGGAGAATGAGTCGCAGGCCCGTTTTACGGAACGATACTCGAGCTCTCTCTCTGCTTGAGCATAGATTCAACCAATCAAATGTCTTTAAATCTATGCTCAAGCAGAGATCGGTGCTCGAGTATCGTTCTGGAATACGGGCCTTCCGTTCATCCCCTATTTTTTGCCTTATAGGTATCTTTCTCCTATCTGACGCCGTAACATTCTTGAAGTACCAAGGTCTACGTCCATTCTAAGCTGTGAAGTGTGGACCACACAATGTTATACAAACAGGTGAAAACGCCTTTCATCTCTGAATCAGAGTAAATAAAATATTAGATCACGTACGTTTGATAACAAGAAATGCTCCCGTCCGCCGGATATGGAGCAAAACATATAAATAACGCGAGTCGGCGGGTGAACAGAAATAAATAATATTACAAGTAACAGGATGAACCATGGACGAACTATGCTTGGATTTGAGAAGGGTGGAAGCGAAAGACTATTGCCCTCAGATCATAGAAACAAGGGAGATGTGCCAAGGTGGGCAAGGCGCTGTTGAGCTTGACGCTTTAGTTTGGTCAACCAAATTAAAATGTAGGTACACGCTGGCGATGGACCGAACGCGACCTATGATATAAATAAAGTGTTTTAGTTTAGTGCTAGTGATGAGTGACGAATAACAGTGTTGGATTGATGAGTGACGAATAACAGTGTTGGATTGAATTTTTAATGTGGAAGATCTTTATATTCACAAGGAACGCTTGTAATTTTGTCGCAAACAGTTCTAAAAGTGGCGACAGCGGTTTCTGTACTAATTTGCTATGATGGCAAATCTCCTTTTTTCTATGACCAGTGTCGTAACTAGCCTTTTTATGCGACCGGTGCGAGCTTGAAAAAATATATAATTTTACCTCTGACAATAATGACTAATTACCATGCGTGACCCAAAACTTGGTCCTGCTTGCGAACTTTGCGAACGTTCGAGGGAGAATCTCACCGTGACATTCTCCCTCGAACGTTCACAAACAAACTGGCAATTCTTGCGGTGATGTCGGTATAGACAGGCTGACTGTGCAATGAGATGAAACTGATCCCGATTAGATTGTAAAAACCCAAATGACAAAGCTAAACATATCCAGATTCTGAAATCCAAGTGGTTCTTTAGATCAATTTATTTGTTTCGACGCTTTAGTTTATCCTTCGTACGGGGAAGACACATGAAATAACATGTAGGTATTTATTCATCAACGCTTGCCTTGTATTGTACAGTGTTTAATATATGACGCCATCTTGGAAACTGAAGGGCGGTGTCGAAATATAATGTAGGTGTGTGTTGTTGGTTGTTCTTGAGGTACTTTTTATAGCTTTTATATGTATGTGTTATTATGTATGGGTCGCAGTTACCTAGGAACTGAAGGACCCTACTTCCTGCTTTAATTGCTGTGAATGGTTGATAGATGAAACAGTTAAAAACTATTTTATAAAAATAAAGTTATAATACTGAAAGTAATCGCAATGAAACATGGGCTATAACTACTTATACATTTATCCCCGTACTTATAGACGCCTGTTAACTTTGACCACTGATTAATTACACAACAGCTATCCTTGTAATTTTTATGACAATCAATAGAGATGACAATAAAATTGACATAGAGCTGTTTAATTTAATCATCGTTTATAAGTAAAGCATTAGAGTGAGCAAGATCAAAAACCGGCCAAGTACGAGTCGTACTCGCGCACCGAGGGTTCCGTATCAGTTTTGGACGTATAAAGTGAAAAAATCCGGACCGCATAACTAAGTTTGCTTGTGAAGGAATTTTGATGATTTTGAAAAAACTGTACTAGTTAGAAACATCGTTTTATTTTTGGTGCCATATTTGGGTAAATTCCTATCAACCCTAATTATTTCAGATTTTTCGCCCCCCAAACTTCGGAGATAAGGGGGGGGGAATGGTATTTTTTGAACATTTTTCATCATATGTCGAAAACTGTGAGACATAAAATAAAATATATTTTGAAATGTGCAGATCAAGTCCTTTCATATGATATGTCACTTGACCTAGTAACCCCACTTTAAAATTTTGGATCCCCACTCCGGCCCCTTTTGCAATGAAAAAAAAATATTTTTGGATTTTTTTCATTTGCAAGAAAGTTGAACAATTATTCTTTATAACTGTTCCAAATTTCAAGTCGATAGCATAAGTAGTTGCTGAAATAAGCAGGTGTGACAGACAGACAGACGAAGTCGCACCATAAGGGTTCCTTTTTTACCATTTTGGTACGGAACCCTAAAAAGGCACTTTGCAAAAGCACTCAATGATATCTAAAAATACGAGTAATATCTACATCAAGAAAGAAACATGGAATCGTTTGTTTGTAAATCGATAAATAAAAATCCATCGGGCGGCGCTTTGGGAAACATCTCAAGTGTTTCTCGTTAAAATAAAAGGGAGGAAACATACCGATTGATAAAGGGCAACACGGAGGAAATGGTCCCCTTAGCTACCACCTACCACCGTCTCTATGGGGTGGAGTTCTATTTATGGAAAGAGATTTTTCTTTTCAAGCCTTGTTTGGACCTTTGATGCGATGGACCTTTGTGTTTATTGATCTTTTTATACAGGGTGGCAGGTTAAACACTGGAAATATTTAAAGGGGTCATTGTACTCATCATTATGAACAACATCTACTATGGGACCAACCCTGTAATCGTGAAAAAAAATCAGCTGTTCCATACATTTTGTTGAGTTTTGTTAACATAAATGTATGGAACAGCAGATTTTTTTTTCGCGATATCAGAGTTGGCCCCATAGTAAAAGTTGTTCATAATGATGGGTACAATGACCCCTCAAAATATTTCCACTGTCTAACCTGCCACCCTGTAGAACACTTAGTGCTTAGATATCTTAAAAGGATGCCAATGTCGAGTATCTGCGCGGTTTTCTTTTGACGCGCACGATAACCAATAATGATTTGTTACTACGTGTCTATTCAGGGGGTCTACTCTCTAAGCACGAAATCCGTAGTTTCGACCTTAGTTACGGGAGTTTCTTACTCCGTATCACTTACGGACTTAAGATTAGCTCGAGGCCCGAACTAAGAATGAATGATAGCACGATTTGACAGTTGTCCCTACTCCCGATGTGTTTTTATCCGTCCGAAAAATTGAATTTGACACTTGTTTTGACGGAATCTTATGTCTATTGTATTTTCGGACGGGCCCGTATCTTCGTTGATGGACTTACAGAGTAGACCTCCTGTACCGACACGCGTGATATCACCGCGAAATTGCCAATTTGTTTGCGAACAAAATTTCATTCAAATCGATAGAGCCGCTTCCGAGAAATCAATATAAGAATATTGCTCACTCAAAGTATTATGATAAATGATAATACATATTATTATACTTTAAACAATATTTTTAAGAAAATAAACAATAAAAGCGTGTTGTTATCACATTAAAAATTCAATTACTGTTCCGTGGTCTTTGTCAATATTATTAAGAAAAATCTTATAATATTTCTTTCGAATATGTGCCTTTGACAGATGAACGGATTTAAGAGGCTTACTAAGCAACCCTAAAAAGTAGGGGATATATTAAGGCGGCGAGAAAGTTGGATGACTTGCGTTACAAACTTTAATATCTTACATCATTACTTTCAATTTTGTTTCATTATAGGAAATCCTTCTAAAACTCTTCGTCGTAGAAATCTATTGAGGAAATCCAAGGTCCATTAACTGACTTAAAGTTTATGAAGAGAAAAGAATAGATAATAAAGAATTAAAAGCGCACAACTAATTAAGAATCGTAACACATAGCAATCTAGTTTTTGCAAGTACCTAAAATATACGGTTACTACATAATAGCTATTTAAATAAATTAAATTATTTATTTCTCTATATTTTTTAAAACATTGTATCATCTGCCTAGCCTTTTCCCAAATTATATTGGGGTCGGCTTCCAGTCTAACTAGTTTCGGCTGAATATCAATATTTTACGTGGAGCGACTGCCATCTGACCTCCACAACCCAATTAATGGGTAATACTGGTATTCGAATATTAGACCAGCTGTCAGACTTTTAGGGCTTCTGACTACCCGTAACGATTGTCAAAGATGTTCCTATGACAACCGGGACCGACTGCTTAACGTGCTCTTCGAGGCACGGAGGGAAAAGGAGGAAAATGCGCACATTGTATATTTTATAAAAATGTCTTGGGACTGTTGTATTTTGAATTGCTAATATGCTTACATTTACGATACTAATACATCAATATTATTTGTGATCGGCCCACAGGTTACCTACCTTGTCAGCAAGGTTGACATACTTCAGTAACATTGAAAGCTTTTCATTCACCCGGTCCTAGCGTGGGCGACGTTTTCATACAAACTGGACAAATGCGAGTACGATTGACGCCCTGAAGGTTCTATACTAAGTTCGTAATTTAATAGCAAAAAAATGCGATATAACTACAAATTTAGAATTTTTTGTATTTTTTCCTTTACTTGAGCTATTAGACCTTGCTTTTTGCCAAAAATGATTCTAGGTCAACGGGAAGTATCCTATAGGTTTTGATTTATTTGTGTGTCAAAATAAGCGGCTTAAGGCCTCTGCCTCGAATTTTGCGGGCAGCGGGGCGGCGGCGGCGGCGGCGCGGCTCTCTTTCTCCCGCCCCGCTTCCGCGCCGCTGTTTTCGAGGGCCGGTCCATTTGATTATACGCGTAAGATCCTGCCGCTCCCGCGCCGCCGCCGCCGCCGTCCCGCTGCCCGCGAGATTCGAGGCAGAGGCCTAAAAGGCTGTATTTTTTTGTTGCGTTGACTTAGAAGCTTAATTTTCTTACAGCTTCAAGCGACCGTAGACCTTACTATTTGATATTAATTTCTTTATCTTTATACCTCTACCCGTTTCTGGGAAAAACGGTCTTGACAGACGGATAACAGAGTGAAGGATCACTCTGTTATCCGTCTGTCAAGACCGACTACGAAAGGTAAAACGGAACCTTTATAGGAATAAAGGTTCCGTTTTACCTTTCGTAGTACGGAACCCAAAGAAAACATCCTAAAGCATTTTTGAACTCAACAAAAGTCGTCCCACGCACGAAAATTGTTGTAACTTCGTCCAGTTTAATTAAAAGCAAGCCTACCATTTTGAAGGGCGTTCGTTATTAAGCGGGGAATCTCATTCATGAATAGGAATATGAGAGGCCCTCTGCCACAGGTTTAAATAAGGCTAGATATCGCATGTTCACTAGTATGAAAAACAGCGTGCCATATTTTTCTACCTACTAGGTATGCTGTCGCGCAAGTCATTCAAAGACCTTGGGCAACCCTATAAGAGTTTTTACAGTTATTATTGGTCAATTTGGCATTTGCATGTCTACAACGACACTATTTGTCAAGTTTCACCGGCGCGTTTGAATGTAAACTCAAGTAGGAACGCGGCAAGTAGGCGCATCGCACGAACTTTTCGGGCACGCTGGGATGGACGGTTTGCGGTATCTAAGACTCTAGACAAGTTGCTTTTCTGTTAGCGTTCACGCCAAACGATAAGCACAAAATGTATGGCAATGACATTACCTGCGGAAAAGTCACGTGACTCACAAATGTCATTTTCATACATTTTATCCGTAGCGTTTGACGCTAACGCTAACAGAAAATTAACTTGTCTAGGGCCTCTAGTCTGCTCTAAATCTGTGCCCTCTGGCCTCTGGTCCTCCGAGTAATGATGTCCCTCCCTAAATAAGTTAGCTGCTCAAATTGCTTTTCAACGTAACTAGTAACGTGTCATTAGTGGATTATGTATGTTGTTTGTGTTGTAAAGAATAGGCTTGGTAATCTAAATAAGAATGGAATGAAAAGCTATAGGTGTCGCCTTCATCTTTATCCATCTATTTATTTTGTCTTACTTTTGGAGGCTTGTTCAGCACTGGTTTGGGGCCCCAGTGTCGTGCCTAGAGAGCAAGTCCGATGTCTTTACTAGATACATTTTTCTATTTTTAAGAGGGAACAGGGCGTGAGATTCTCCATACAAACGTATTCCCATTTTTTCTTCCTGAATATTGGCTCTAGAGTATTTTTTTTATTTCATAAAATCAAGGTCTGCTGTATACCTTCATGTCCCTGTCTTTTTCAGCAACTAATTAGTAAAGAAAATATGACCCTCCAAAAATTACAAAAAATGTCCTATTTTTACCGCCGTGATTAGAGGACTACCAGACAATTTAGAAAAGTTTTTAACACAAAAGAAAATGATAGGAACCTAAGCATACTTTTTTTTTAAATAAAAAAAAAAATTGCATCGACTCCGTTTTCTAGGAGAAAAAGGGGGAATACGAAACGTCAATCTCGTAAATTTTTTTGTGATATAATCGGTCTGAGCTGCAGCTGTCCCTATCACACACTACGGGGGTTGTTCAGGCGCAGCGCGACGGCAATAGTTTCTTCAAATACCTATTTTTCAAATACCTCGCAGGCCCCGTCCCCTCTTTAAGATATCTCCTATCGTGAAGAAAAACTCTAGTGAAAATATTGAGTGTTTTTGCGGTTAATTTTCCTTTGTTAATTCATTTTATTGTAACAGTACAGGCGAAGAATCAATTACGTCAATTACGGCAATTACGTCATTGACAATCTAAACAATAAATGGAATAAACCTTGAATTAATTTAACTTAGAAATCCTTTCATCGCAAACAGAAAACGAGCAAGAAAATCATCTCTTTACGTAAATAACGAAATCCTACAGAAACATTCCAAAAGTTTCTAAGCCCAGTAACTAAATACGCAAATTGTTATCCACAAATTGTGCCGAAATGTCTAGCAATTAGGGAGTAATCAAGTAGCCTTGAAACTTGTACAAAATACCTACCGTGGGGCCGCGGAACCCGATGATGGAAGTAGGAAGCCATTACTGGGCACCTCAGATCATAGAAAATGGGAGATATGCCATCAAAGCAAATTAGTACGGGAACCACTGTCGCCACTTTTAGAACAGTTTGCGACACAATTACAAGCGCTCCTTGTCAAGATCTCCCAGACATAAAAAAATCCGCACACCCTTAATCTAACACTGTTATTCGTATCTAACTCATCACTAGCTCTGAACTAAAACACTGAATTTATATCATCGATCGCCTTCGGTCCGTCGCCAGCGTGTACGATGTGACCAAACTAAAGCGTCATGTCACATCTTCGTTTCTATGATCTGAGCTGGCCACCTAGGGAAACGTTCTGTAAATTCACTAGAAGCTCGGGGATTCAAAATTTAATAAATTGTTAACCATTACGCTATATTCGCCGCCATTTGTCAAATTACACCGTAATTTACATCGCTCCCGTGCGTTTTCTTTGATGATCATTTTCCTTTGTTCGATTTCTATTGGTTGGTTTTGTTCTGCTTCAAGTTCTCGAATTGGTATGAATGCAGCAATGTTTGTGGAGCAGGAAGTGTGGCGATAGCGTCGTGATTGCTGAAAGTAATGCGAATGGTAAGTTTGATCGTTTTGAGAGGAAATATACGGGAAGAAAATGTGTGCGGGCGCGTACGGGCAATAAAACTTCGGTATTTATCAAATGTATTGGTGAACATAGTATACTATAACTTACTATTATGTGTCAGCTTTCTGAGTATTTGTGAATATAATGAGTTTCATGAAATCAATCAGAAATGTTAAAAAAGTTCCTACCTACCTTGTGAATGTGAACTTTATCTCTTTGTCAAACAGATTTTTTTTCGTATCTAAAGAAGCTCATGTTCTGGAGGCCCCCGGGTCCCTTGTTGCCATGCCCTAAATCCACCCTGATCGCCCCCGTTCCATTATTGAGCTGCATACATATACCACACACACAGCACACTTATACCACAAAAGGAGTATAATACTAGAAGGTAATGTGCAATCCACACTAACTTTAGTCAACTTTAATAAAAAATGATTCGATTTAGTTCGTCGTGTCCGTGCCAACTAGCCTCCCGTATCCTCCCACCAGGAGATTCGTGTTATTGGCTAGTTTCTGGTCTCGCTCGTAATTAATAGCGGCTATTATTTAACGTGTAGCCCATATTGTGGCCATTTCTGGCCATTTTCACTCGTAATTTGGCTCAGAATTGAACTCGATTCCTTAGTTTAATTAAGCGGTCCGTTCAATAGGTCTGTGGGGTATAATTTATTTGTAGTTTAATAACTTACCTAAGAGGGGGCTTTTGATTAATTATGACGTTATGGAATATTGATGGTGTTGTTCTGAATTTGGTTAAACACAGTTCTCCGTTCTTTGGAACGAAGTTCCTTAAGGGCCTATACTACCTCAAATGGCTTAGCAAAAAACTCTGTTACGCCGAAAATACTGAAGCATTAATTTTGAAATAAATATATGGTAAAGTTGAGGATTAATGTTTGTTTGTTGTCCTGTTTTTGTTTGTTGTGGCTTGCGGTAGAAGTTGCCTGGGAGAAATCTAATGTTAGTCAGCCGAAATACTGATAGGGGTCACTACTAGGGTTTTAATTATAGCCAATGTGACCAAACTAAAGCGTCAAGCTTAATACCGCCTTGGCACATCTTCGTTTCTATGATCTGAGCTGGCCACCTAGGGAAACGTTCTGTAAATTCACTAGAAGCTCGGGGATTCAAAATTTAATAAATTGTTAACCATTACGCTATATTCGCCGCCATTTGTCAAATTACACCGTAATTTACATCGCTCCCGTGCGTTTTCTTTGATGATCATTTTCCTTTGTTCGATTTCTATTGGTTGGTTTTGTTCTGCTTCAAGTTCTCGAATTGGTATGAATGCAGCAATGTTTGTGGAGCAGGAAGTGTGGCGATAGCGTCGTGATTGCTAAAAGTAATGCGAATGGTAAGTTTGATCGTTTTGAGAGGAAATATACGGGAAGAAAATGTGTGCGGGCGCGTACGGGCAATAAAACTTCGGTATTTATCAAATGTATTAGTGAACATAGTATACTATAACTTACTATTATGTGTCAGCTTTCTGAGTATTTGTGAATATAATGAGTTTCATGAAATCAATCAGAAATGTTAAAAAAGTTCCTACCTACCTTGTGAATGTGAACTTTATCTCTTTGTCAAACAGATTTTTTTTCGTATCTAAAGAAGCTCATGTTCTGGAGGCCCCCGGGTCCCTTGCTGCCATGCCCTAAATCCACCCTGATCGCCCCCGTTCCATTATTGAGCTGCATACATATACCACACACACAGCACACTTATACCACAAAAGGAGTATAATACTAGAAGGTAATGTGCAATCCACACTAACTTTAGTCAACTTTAATAAAAAATGATTCGATTTAGTTCGTCGTGTCCGTGCCAACTAGCCTCCCGTATCCTCCCACCAGGAGATTCGTGTTATTGGCTAGTTTCTGGTCTCGCTTGTAATTAATAGCGGCTATTATTTAACGTGTAGCCCATATTGTGGCCATTTCTGGCCATTTTCACTCGTAATTTGGCTCAGAATTGAACTCGATTCCTTAGTTTAATTAAGCGGTCCGTTCAATAGGTCTGTGGGGTATAATTTATTTGTAGTTTAATAACTTACCTAAGAGGGGGCTTTTGATTAATTATGACGTTATGGAATATTGATGGTGTTGTTCTGAATTTAGTTAAACACAGTTCTCCGTTCTTTGGAACGAAGTTCTTTAAGGGCCTATACTACCTTAAATGGCTTAGCAAAAAACTCTGTTACGCCGAAAATACTGAAGCATTAATTTTGAAATAAATATATGGTAAAGTTGAGGATTAATGTTAAGTCCTATGTTTGTTTGTTGTCCTGTTTTTGTTTGTTGTGGCTTGCGGTAGAAGTTGCCTGGGAGAAATCTAATGTTAGTCAGCCGAAATACTGAAAGGGGTCACTACTAGGGGTACTAGGGGTACTCATTATAAGCAATTTTTACTTGGGACCAAGCCTGAAATCGCGAAAAAAAGAATCAGCTCATCATACATTATAATAGTGTTCACATAAGTCAACAAAATGTACTATGGAGCAGCTGTCTTTTTTTCGCGATTTCAGGGTTGGTCCCATAATAAAAGTTGTTCATAATGAGTACAATGACCCCTTTTCGTATTTCGACTGATTAAAATTCAACCCAGTATATTTGTGTGTGTGTAAGTCTATTTCTTTGTCACAATTGATAGCCTAGACGGCTTGATAGATTTCATTATGAGAGGATTCGTTATTAGATTCGTCATCATTGTGGGTGTGACATCCTCTATCGCTATTAGGCGAATCACACACCTTGCCGCGCTACGCTGCGGGGTGCGTGGCGACGGAACAAAAATCCCGCGCGTGAATGCGTTTTCAGTGTGTTGCACGGGTTGCATTGCACCATGCGTGATTTCTGTACAAATATAGGTACTTGCAAACAACGGAACATCACGCGCCCCGCGCTACGCTGCGTGATGCGGGGCAGTGTGCGAATCGCCTTAGGTATGAATTCAGCTTATCTCACATTCCTAAGTAAGAATAACTTAGAAATATCTCCGATAAACAACACAAGCACATTCTCCACTTCACGTGTACATAATAGATTAGAACAGAAGCATTAATTTTTATACAGCGTCATATTTTATACGCTTATTTAATATGTTTTTCGGCCTTGAACCGTCAACAATGGAGTTTGCTATCGTTTTAAACATAGTTTATTAGATTACGGAGAAACATACAGAAGGTCCATTTACCAACATAAACAAAATTATTAAAGAACACATAAAATTCGAGTGTCTAATATTTAAATATTAGACAGCCGTTTAGGCTATCAATCGTGCCAAAAAAATTGACGTACAAACATACATATACCTGCACTCAAAAAACATTGCCCTTCTGGAGCAGGCTGGTAAAATAATAGGTTCTTGAAAGGCTCAAATATTTTTAATGATAAGTAATTCACTAGCTGTTGCCCGCGACTTCGTTTGAGTGAAAATGGATGAAAAGTCGATGTGTATCTCCAGGTCCCAGGCAAATTGTATCCAAATCCGTCCAGCCGTTTCAGCTTGAAGGAGTAACAAACACACACATACGTAACTGCATTTATATTATTAGTGTGATTAGTTGTAATGAGTCCGCAATCCTGCTAGTACACTTCGAACTCTCGAGCATGCAAATAATGTTAAATAAGCCTATGGCTGCTTGTGCACTACACGTTTACAGCACGTTTTTTCACGGACCGTTTTTTTTTTCATACATTTTAAAAAGTGGTGGGGATCGTTCTGCACGCCAATTGGCTAAAAATCCGTAAAAAACCGAATAGGAATTAAAAACGTCTGTAGTGCACAAGCAGCCTATGGCAGCTCACTATTAACTGCCTCTTGGCGGTTAATCAGTCATGCACATAATTATGTTATGTGGGTTGTGTTGTGACTAATAATAGATTTGTCAATCATCTCGATGGGTGTTTGGCACTTGACACAACCCTAGCTAACTAGACGGACGAAACATCCCGCCACGCCATCTCAACAGTAAGTACGCACCGTCTTCTGCAAAATATAAGTAGGCTCCCTTAATACAATGTAAACATGTCATCAAATATTTTTCAAAGAGACCTGTTGGAGATTTGAAATAGTAATGATCAGGTATGCAAAACGATAATTATGAGCCATTTTGGGCTAGCAGGCATATACTTCTAGGTTTTCAGTTCGACTATTCAGTAGTCAAGTTTTATTTATTTCTCTTCTAGGTAGGTACTATTAAACTAGTCTTAGGGATCAGAAGTGTATTTGATCAAAATAAGGAGACACGTCTACCCGATAATTATTTAATCAATAAAATTAATATCACAATCACAAAATTACAAATAAGCGATAACCGTTACAATTTGAAAATCAGAGTCTCTAGCCGTTAACACACGTCTGTCGCATCCAAGCGTCGGAACCAGAAGAGAGATGGTCCCGCCGTGTTGCTCATGGCGCGCTGTCCCCTCCATCCGTCTAATGACGTGACGTTACTGAGCGGAAGTACCAGGCTGTGGGTTGTCAGTGGAGAAATCCTCTAAGACTAGTAATATTTGTGTAGTATTATATATTATTATGTTCTAGGTAGTGGATATTCTGTATTTCCCTGCTCAGTGGTGTTACGCTAGCTTTGTTTCGTGCGTTATTGACTGTATTTTTATTATATTTCGGCTAGTGGCTACTATTTCTGTACTATTTATAATTTTTAAAGTAAATAGAGGGTTAACCAGTGTTTATAAGGAAAATTTTTTGGCATGGAAGCGTGCAAGTATCTCGTAATGATGGAATTTCTGGAATTGAAACTTTTATTGTTACAGGTTAATATTTCAATTAAATATTTTTATCTTGTTGCTGTTAACCGTTAAAATCCGCACTTTTACAACTATAAGTGTGACATAATTTAGATTGTCATCGACACGCCAGTGAGAAGGCTGATAGAGTACTTACATACCTACTATGACACCAACTCTGGTAGGTATCAAGTATCAACCTACTAGTTTCCACCCGCGGCTTCGCCCGCGTTTTTCGGAACACCTAAAAGGTAGCCTTGTTGTGTTATTCTGATGTATAAGGTAGGTATATTACTGTAAAGTTTAATCTAAATCAGTTCAGTAGTTTTTGCGTGAAAGAGTAACAAACATCCATACATTCACACATCCTCACAAACTTTCGCTTTTATAATATTAGTAGGATAGGATAGGATAGGATAATAACAACAGTATGACATCATAAAATGTAATGAAACATCTCCCCGAATTTATTGTCATTCAACATTTAGGTAAACGCGACTAATATTGAATCCAGTCAGTCATGTGTTACATAAAGAATGCAATTACCTCCCCTCGCGGCAAGCAGTAAAAATAAATATATCATTACAATGTTCCCTACTTTCCTGGACTTGGATTAACCAGCCCCATGAGATGGATAAGGAATTCAAAATGATAGTACCTACGACTTAAACAAAAAAAATGCCTGTCCTGTTTTCTTTCAGTGCAAGATATCGTGCAAATCTTTCCAAAACGATTATTTTGAACTTAATGTGTCCACGTATTAAGGTTTGGTTTTCAGGTAGGTATAATTATAACTGAGTCTTTCTCAAATACGGTACTTAATTACTTCCTTTGGCGCTACAACCCTTTATGGGTCTTGGCCTCCTCAACGATCTTCTTCCATTTCGCTCAATCTCTGGCCTCCCTTCGCCAAGATGTTTTCCTGCCTATACTCCTCAGATCTTCCTCGACACAATCCTTCTACTGCTTTCTGGGTCTTCCTGCGGGTCTTTTTTGTTGCGGAGTCCATTTCGACCAGCTCTGGGGCCTATTTTATGTAACTACTCTGCAAGTCTGCACTCCAAATTCCGAACTCTTAAACTGAATCATGTTTTATGTACACACAGTTTGCAGACTGAAAATTGAAATTTGGAACACTTTCGCTCCACACTCTGCAATATTTGAAAAGTGAAGAGTAGAGTGCAGAGTGAAGACTTGCAGAGTGGTTACATCAAATAGGCCCCTGGTGTCGCTCATTCTTTCCTGGTGACCTGCCCATCAAGCCTTTGTGACTTGCAAAACCTGACAATCGTTTCTCTATGAATCAGGTTTTCTTCTTCTTCATCTTCTTTCTCCAAGGTATCAAGATATTTCGTTGCTAAGTACGTATATCAAAATTGGCTTTTTAGTTTAGCCACAGATAATACCTACAATACTACGGTTTAGCTATATGTAAGTACCTACACGCATACCAAAAAGACAGCCTGTAAAAAGCCGTGTTTGTATATTATTGGAGATATTCCAGAAAAAATCATGGCCAAAATAATTTTTTTTTCTGTTTGTGCACGCAACACGCAAAAAGTACCTACTTACTGAACGGACCTGTTCGTAGAACTAGCCTCCTTACACTAAGGTAATTTACTGTATTCCACGCGGAGTCGCGGGCAAAGGTCTTGTTTATAATAATTATAAAATATAACGATAAATTCACGTTTTTCTAAGGAGAGTATAAACACATAATAAGGTTACGACGCCAACGACCCTGACCCATTTTGTAAGCCATAAGGACGCAATGGCCTCGAGTAAGCACATCCCAACATAATAATTTACAAATAAATTGCGAAGTTAGAAACGGTTGGCTCAACTTCCATTCCTGACTTATACAATCTAAGCCAGTAACAATCAGACATTAGGCCGCGGTACTTGCAATGTTGGTAGGTAGATACGTCGTTCGGTGGCGTCCTATGCGCATTATTGTCATATTCCGACATTGTTGTTTAGTTACAGAGATGCAATGTTTGGGGACAACGTTTCTTTTTATTGGGAGGTAATACCGCCTATTCGAGAGGTGGTTATGGGTAGTAAGTACTAGAGTAGAAACGGTGGCTGAGGGCTCATCCAGACATGATTTTGGGGAGAGGTGGGGGCTAGAGGTAAAAATCAAATGACTAAATCACTCATCTAGTCTGAAATCTGTGAGACCTTAAGATTTCGGGAGGGGTTTCAGCCCCCTGGCCCCGACCCCCCTGGATACCCCGCCACTGAGTAGAGACAAGCAGTACCCGGCAATAAATATTACACATTGAGCTTATTATAGCAGCAGTGATAGCCTAGTGGTTTAACCATGTGCCTCCCACGGCGAATGGTTCGAGTTCGATCCCGGGGCACGCACCGCTGACTTTTTCGAAGTCATGTGCGTATTAGAAATTAATTATCACTTGCTTTAACGGTGAAGGAAAACATCGTGAGGAAACCGGCATGTCCTAGAACCAAAAATTCGAAGACATGTGACGTCCACCAACCCGCACTGGGCCCGCGTGGTGGACTACGGCCCACTCCCTCTCACAGAGGAGGCCTGTGTCCCAGTCGTGGGAACATTATAGGCCGATTATGAGCTATATTATAGGAAGAGATAATCGGCTTGCTTCGGCTTCGTAGAGCATCGTTTCTGTCACTCATATCTATGTGACGTTTTATAGCTACTAATAAGTATAATAGGTACCTACATCTGTGACTAACAAGTAGCCGACAAGAAGGTAAAACACATTGTTTTTTGTTTGTCAGATATTTTCGATGTACCTACCTACTATGAAACAAAAAACACTTGGTAAAATGTTTGACATCGATTTACCTATTGCCTACATTTTTAGCTATCAAATGATACTTTCTTTGTGTTTGATCGCGTCAATTGCACAAAGTAAATAAACAATAAATATATCGCTTCAATCGCGTAAACATTGACAATCGCAAATGATTGTTACAGGGACGCTTCACACGCGCCCGTGCTTCGGTAAAATGGCTGCCATTTCATGATGGCTGGGGAAAAATGAAATAACATTATTTTGTTGATTTGTTGATAAAATTGCTCGTATTGCCATTAAAGACTTGGACACCGGTGATCGGACAGATTGTATAAATTCCTACTAATATTTAAAAAAGAAAGTTCGAATCTTGTATTTTTTTTGTATGAGTAGGTACCTCAGATCATAGAAACAAAGAGATGTGTCAAGGCGCTATCGAGCTTGATGCCTGATCTTGAGCAAATTGCTCATATTATTTTTAATATGAGCAATTTACGTACGCGCTGGCGACGAACCGAACACGATCGATGGTATAAAACAGTGTTTTAGTTTAGTGCTAGTGTTGAGTGACGATTAACAGTGTAAAGCCGTGTCCCCTGCGCCCTGTTTTCGTGTTCGACGAACATCGAACAGTGAACAATGAACGATAAAGGGGCGTGGTCTACGTGTTTTGAGTGTTTTTATTCGTCAAAACACGTAGACCACGCCCCTTTCTCGTTCACTGTTCACTGTTCGATGTTCGTCGAACACGAAAACAGGTCGCAGGAGACACGGCTTTAGATTGAGAGTGTGCGGAATGTTCAATGCGTGGGAGATCTTTTTATTCACAAGGAGCGCTTAATTATGCGCGTAATTGTGTCGAAAAATGTAGGTACTAAAAGTGGCATCAGTTGTTCCCGTACTAATTTGCTATGATGGCATATCTCCTTGTTTCTATGATCTGAGGTAGGTACCTATGTGGAGTGTTATAGTCCTCGGAACTACCGATTCGATTTTGAAAATTCTTTTACTAATAGAAACTATAGAAATCTATTGCTTTATGCTACTTTTTATAAAAAAAAATGGCAAAATGCTAGTTTATGTGTATACAAACGAATTAACACCTTAAGTAGGTACTTACTATGAAAGGCTTCCGACAGGAACACAAAATATTGCGACCAAATAATTTAATTATGTTGCCACACTTTATAACAGCAACCGACGAATTAATTTTAGAGTTAAAATTTTTATTTTATTATTTGCCGCAACAAAATCGTAGAGGTTTTTTACGTTTTGCAGCGCTACGAAAATTCTGCGAAAATATCCTCAGCGTTACAACGCGTAAGAATAAACCCGCCAACCAAAGCTACTCGTACGCACGGCTACAGATCAAGCTCTACATTTCCAGTATAAGCTGATCTCGCATTGTATAGGATTTCCTTACAGTGAGAGGTCAGTGTAAACTGGGAATGTATAGCTTGGTGTGTAGCCGTGTGTACATAACGAATAGTTTTCCTAGGAAAAGAGAGTTGTAGAACTTGTAGATAAGTACATTAGGTACATACCTACCGGTCGCAACTACCAGCTAGGTACTCTTGGTAATCACTTAATTAGGTATTTGACTGATTTTGGGAAATGGTTTATATTAATCTTCATTATATTATAAGCACACTACATTGATATTTCAGGGAGATCTACTGTATTTATCAATAAAAATCAGTGATAAAGTATAAATTTCCAAAACCGCTCCAAAAACGCTGTTTCTGCGGAAGTGACGTAACACGCTAGTAAACGAGCTTTGTCAACAAGACAGACGGTGCAGCTGAAATTAATTTCATCAATAAATCATTTTTATTGACTATAATGGCGTATATAAATGGTGTGTAGTTCCACAATGTACAAATACGTCTTTAAGCAGTCCATCATGATTTATGGCACAAAAGAATTTATAGGTAATGTTTCTAAGTTTTTATCAACATAACCTAAAATGAGATTTCACAAAACTTCTGAATGATTATACAAAAGATTTGTAAATAAATATGTGGCAGGTAGGTACTTACACTGCTGTTTTTACATTTTTAAGTTCCGCAGCATAATAATCAGCGTTAGGTATTCTTAAAGAAAAGTGCAACCATAAATGCGTCTATCTTAGGTAGGTTGTATCAGCTTGCACAAAATTTGACTCCATTTTGAGATTCGATATAAAGAAAAGAAAGAAAAACATTTATTTACGTCGATATGACGCATAAAAATAAAATGATACAGGAAAAAAAAATAAAACTCTGGGGAAAGTATGCGTCACAACCGCGCAAAACGGCCATCGCTCAGCATGATGCTGTGACCCATGCACGGAGCAAAGCCACAGCGCTGGTTTTCAGCGACAGCCGACGTTGACGTGATGACGTCGACCGGTGCAGCATACAAATAGAATAGATAGATAAATTAAATATAATAAAAAACAAATAAATACACAAAAATAATATGTAAATGTGAAATAAACTATGTACAATCACAATTTATAATAAACTATATTTAAATATGGCAACATTTCTCACGCGCAGACAACGCAGTACGCTTAGCTATCTGTGGCAGCGGACATAAGAAAAAAATGAAATTGTTTTGTCAAAGTTGTGTGTTACTGTTACGTAATTTAGGAATTTCAAGCATTTCAAATAGGTATGTAATGGATGATTGTGTTGTGTTGTGATTGTGTTGTTGTTTAGGTGATCAGTCAGATCAGTGTACGTGGATTATGATTGTGCAAATGTCGATGATTTCTAGGAAATCAACGAAATCATAGTCATATGCTAGCCACGTTCATACAACCAGTAATTAGTATGGGTAAGTACTAAGGGGAAATTTGATTCCTTGATAATTATATTTTTTATTAATTTTAATTAAAATAGAAATTGTAATTATATTGTAAAATTTTAGAATTTTAATGTGATTTGATTAGGTGATCATTAAATAATTAAATAATATTTTTTAATAGTTATAGTTATAGCCCAATGCAGTAGGCACATAGTATGCAATACAAAGTTAACTGATTTAAATATCTCAAATTCGACAGAAACACAAACAACCGAAACGAAATGACGTACACGAATCTATGGGCAGAAACTATGGCAAGACAAAAACCAGCAGAGGAGCCCCACAGACAAGGCCAACAAGCAAGCAGCCCGCGCCCATGGAGATCCCAAACCAAAGCCTGCATGCCATGACCCTTGAGGTACAGTGAGCTAACTGAAAAGTTTGCGTTACTTGTGAATTTGTTGTAGGGAAGTTTGTTCATGCATAAGTAGCTTCTTGCATTGGGATCTAAAACATTCTATTGTTTTCAGGCGTCGCATTGGTGGTGGAATGTTATTCCAACAATGAGTGGCCGCATACCTGAAGCACCCCCTGAATGCTGTAGTTCTGTGGGACGGTACCAGCAGTGGGCTTACTATGGAGCGAAGGCTAAACTTAAAATTGTTTTGTTTCCATGTTAGCTTCTCATAGAGATAGTGTGGTTTTTGGGATGTAACTATACCAAACAATAAGTTAGCTAGATGAAGCTTTCTTCTGGCAGCCATCTTCAGTAGTTTGAGCTGATTAATATAAGGAGTAACATGACTCCTACGTGGCACATTTACACAAAAACGAACGCAGGCATTCTGGATACGTTGGATCAGGCGCTCTGTTCTAGATAGTAGGCACGGTCCGTATACTGTGTCGCAGTAATTTAACTTTGATAATATAAGACTGTCAACAAGTTGTTTCCGTACTGGTATGCTAAGATATTTACGTATCCCGTAAAGGACCTTTAGCCTGTAGAAACAGTTCCTCAGTACATTAGTCACATGGGCCTCAAAGCGTAACTCAGGATCCATAATTAGCCCCAGGTTGCATGCCTGCTCCACTCTCTCAATTTTCTCTCCCATAATAACTATTTCAGGTTTGGCTGACAGTATTGCACCAACTTGTTTCTTGGTGCCAAGTACCATGAATTTTGATTTGACTGGGTTTAAGACCAGAGAATTCTCCTTAGACCATGTGACCACTCTATGCAAGTCTTCATTTATCTTTTGCACTGCCAAGGATGTTTCGTCGCCTTTGAAGGATATGTATAACTGAATATCATCAGCATATATATGGTATTTGCAGTTCAGAAAAGATTTAGTGATGTCTGCACTGTAAAGAATGTATAGCAAAGGTCCCAAAATTGATCCCTGTGGGACTCCCCTTGATACATGGAGGGGGGGAGAAGACACAGTTGACCCGTCCTCCCTATGAATCTCGACATATTGAGACCGGTTTGTTAAGTAGCTATTGAACCACTCGACTGCATCATTGTCAAAGCCGTAATATGTTAGTTTAGACAGAAGTAGAGCAGTATCAATAGCGTCAAAAGCCCGGGAGAAATCCAGTAAAGCCAGAATCGTTCCCTCTCCACGGTCACGCGCTTCCAGGATATTACCCACAACATCAGCCAGAGCTGTTGCTGTACCTCTTCCCTTTCGGAATCCCGACTGGAGGTCAGGGAGAATGTTGTTAATTTCTAGATATTCTATGACCTGTGAATATACTACCCGTTCCAAGATCTTTGACAAACAAGGTAGTATACTAATTGGTCGCAGATCCTTTACGCTAACCGGGTTATTGTTTTTAGGGATAGGGCGTACAACAGCGCATCGCCAGAGTTCAGGGAACGTGCACGTACGAATGGAACGATTAATGATATCCGTGATAGCTTGCAGGGTTGTAGGCAGCGTGAGCGATATCATGTCGAGATTTATACCGTCCACACCCTGTGCATTTGACCCTAGACTCCTGATGATCTTCATGACTGACTCCGGGTTAGTTGTCGTCAGTGAGAAATTGGCTGAGCTGTATCGATGAAAATCAAAGTAGGACAATTGTGAGGTGTTATGAATACAATTGCCTGGGACGTCCAGAAATGCCGCATTGATCTCGTCCGGGTTATCAAAATGACTAGGCAGCAGTCTTTGTTTATGGTCTGGAAGCACGTCTGATTTTAGGTTACGCCACAGTAGTTTGGGATCCTTAATCTGGTCATTTACGTTTTTTGTAAAGTATGCCCTCTTCTCATTAACTAGTGCTGTGGCGGCTTGGTGCTTGAGGTCTAAATAATACCCTTTATGAGGTACTTTTGATTTGCGATATTTATCCCTAGCGTCATCTCTCAATTTAAACATCAGTTTTATATTTTCTGTAATCCATGGAGTAGGGCGTTTTTTGAATATCTTCCTCTTAAGAGGAGCATGAAGATCAAACAACTGGGTCATAAACGAATTAAACATTTGCACCATACAATTGACATCATCACTCCCTTCTGCAATAGTAGACCATGGTATCGTTTTTAAATCGGTTTCAAAGTAGTCCTCTAATATATCTGTGAGGGGGCGAAATACAACAAATCTTGGTTTAGGTTTATGTTTTTTAAAAATCGTCTCACATGTGATGAACGAGTGGTGGCTAAGTTCACTGATGTGATTCACCACAACGTTTCGGATTGTGGCGTCGGAGCAGATTATATCAATAAGTGAGCTACTATCACCTATGAAGTGTGTTGGTGTTTGGACTGACTGGTTAAGATTAAAATAGTTTAGGAATTCTGAAAGTTGTTTTGTTTTTAGACTGTTGGTATCGAGCATATTAACGTTGAAATCCCCTAATAATATTATATTGTCATAGGGGGCTAAACCACCAATGCTGGCGGTTAGACCCTCGAGAAAAAGCTCTAAGTCTGACCATGGAGGGCGATATGCAGTGCCAATAAGTAACTTTACCTTATTTACTTTTAGGCTTAGCCAGAGCTGTTCAACATCTGGGTGGTCAGGATGCGCTCTTACCCGCGCAGTTACTCCATTTTTAATATAGAATGCAACCCCTCCGCCACGCCCACCTCGTATGGATGTGGGTCGCGGGATGTGCTTCAACTTGTACCCAGGTACACTAGGCGCTCGGTCCTCCTCTCCCTTGCGAAGCCAGGTTTCGTTGATAGCCATGATATCCACAGCGTGGTTGCTCATGGCTATCAAAAATTCATCCTGACTGGTCCCTAGCGAGCCCGCATTCAGTAGACCAAACGTTATGCATTTACTAGCAGGCATTTGTCATGTATATAATTATAATGTAAATATTTTTAGTATGTCTGTGTAGTGTATGTTGTGTATTGATAAAATATAATAAGGAACGAAGGCGGGTGATATTATTATGTAAAGTATTGTAGTTAGCATAGATAGAGATAATTGTAAATAACACTGTATTATTATATATAATCGGGTCATTAATTGGGTATATTATGTAAAGTGTGATTAGTGAATTGGTATGTAGTTTAATATTATGTATATTTAATAGTACGTGGAAATGTGTTATTACTAACTTAGTATAGATATGAATATTTTATGCCACTAGATAGAAGATTTCTATGAAAACAGCTTCAGAAATAGCTCTAAGATCAAATATAGCACCCAGAAAACATAAAACGCAAACTACAATCTGTCAAAGCCGTGCTTACTCCAGCCGGCCTAGCATGACTACGATAGAAACGGGTTTTGTCTACATAGAAATAGACAAAATGACAGATTTCATTCATAAAACGTAGAAATGTTTCTACAATCTGTCACTTTGTCTATTTCTATGTAGACAAAACCCGTTTCTATTGTGGTCATGCTTTTTTTTAATATTTTTATTTATGACCATAGATACAAGTCTTTCAGTCGAATACATAGATGGGTTATAACTTAAAATATAACTTATACATTGAAAGCGATAAAGTATCCTAGTTGTACACAAGAATATTAAGTTGCACATCAAGGCCGGCTGTGTTGCCAAGCTAGATTTTCATTTTACCCCAATGCCTGATTAATTTTACTCTAAAATCATAACTATTTATACAAAAATACCTGGCTAAAGTTTTGGTTTTAGATATACAATAAAACAAGTTCTTTCTTAATCAATGGTCATGTTTCACAATAAAAATATGCTGAATTTGTTTAACTCAAATTCAATTCAAATACTTAGGTACCTACAATATGTATTGCTTACCAAAAAGCCCATAAATTATAGTAATCATAACAACAATACGAAATCTAACCTTAAAATTTTGGAAGTGACTCCGCGACCGCCGCCGTGACCTGAATTTGCAGCCGGCACTGGTTGCTAAATTGGCAGCCGGCGCTGACTTTTGAAAAAAAAGCGGGAAAGGGAGTTGGCAATTTGTCATAATTAAAAAAACATTTCATGTTTCATTTGAGTAACATACCTAATTAGGGTCCAAGAGCGAGCGAAGCGAGCTCGGGAACTTGGACACCCCGACACGGACAGGTTAGGTTCGAAGGGGTTGACGGGGGCTTCAGTGAGCGAGCGAACGAAGCCCCCGTCAACCCCTTCGTGTTATGTTACTTTTAACCTTGCAGATAGAAATAGGAGCTCCGCGTACCGGGGCTCCGTCGACCACCGCCATCCCCCTTGTAAGTCCAAAAAAGTTGTATTTTGTTTTACATTAACACTGTTATTTAAAAGTCAGTCTAAGGTATTTAATTCAACTTAAAACACGGCAACATTAATCTGCTGCTACGGTAGTTTGCAATTATTTTCGTCTGGTATCACTGCTACTTCAAGGCTACTCCGGTTCCTAACGGCATTATTTTTGGGAGCCTAGTCGGCGCCGGCTGCGGAGGCGCTCCCAAAAATTGTACCCTCAAATTTACCCTAAAGAATTCTTTACCCTAAAAATAAGTTGGCAACACTGGCTTACTAGAGTGTGACGTCAACAGAGTGCGACAGACCGTTCTTGTGACAGCTACAATAACAAAAAATATTGCATTTTATTTTCGTGTAATTTGCAAAAAATATACATATTTTAGTTAAAAATCAAGTGAAATAAGTTTATTTACGCTATGAACTGATAGGATGACCACAATCTGTACCATATTTTCAATGTTGTCAAGAACCGAATTATGAGTGCATGGTATGTAATTTTACGAGGGGCTCGTGGCTAAATGACGGCCGCGCTGATCGATCGATCTGCGAGGTTAAGCTGCGCTTGCCGCGGTCAGTCCTTGGATGGGTGACCGTTCTTTACACATCGAGACCCCTCCGTGCCTCGGAGAGCACGTTAAGCAGTCGGTCCCGGTTGTCATAGGAATATCTTTGACAATCGTTCTGCGTAGTCAGAAGCCCTAAAGTCTGACAGCTGGTCTAACATTCGAATACCGGTATTACCCATTAATTGGGTTGTGGAGGTCAGATGGCAGTCGCTCCACGTAAAATATTGATATTCAGCCAAAACTAGTTAGACTGGATGCCGACCCCAATATAATTTGGGAAAAGGCTAGGCAGATGATGGTATGTAATTTTACGGTTTTCCATAACTGGCTGGACTACTTGCGATCCCTTGCGACTGGCAGTTCATACAATTATGTAGGTGCTTGGTTTTTACGATCGTACTCGTAAACGGATAGATAACATTAGTTTGGTCAAACTTGGGTTTATTAAGTTTGGTACCTACTCTGTGACTTTGTCTATGTTTGGGAGTCACTAATGATGAGTAAAGTAACGAGAAAAGGCTTGCTTATTCTAAAAAAATAGTTTTTGAGCTGAGATCTAAATTGCCCCAGTTTAGATTTTGTACGAAAATAAAAATGTCCCATAAGTAAGTACACTTACTTCCACCTGTTCCGCATAACGGTGTGACCTCAGATCATAGAAACAAGGAGATATGCCATCATAGCAAATTAGTACGGGAACAACTGATGCCACTTTTAGTACATTTTTCGACACAATTAAGCGCTCCTTGTGAATAAAAAGATCTCCCACGCATTTAACATTCCGTACACCCTCAATCTAACACTGTTAATCAACTGTTACTCAACACTAGCACTAAACTAAAACACTGTATTTATACCATCGATCGTGTTCGGTTCGTCGCCAGCGCGTACGTTTTTAATATGAGCAATTTGCTCAAGATCAGGCATCAAGCTCGATAGCGCCTTGGCACATCTCCTTGTTTCTATGATCCGAGGGTGTGACCTAACTCCTCACACAGCTAAAACAATTTGTATTTTTCCGTAATTTTTTCAGAAAAACAAGTTTAATATCATGCAATTATTGGCGATCGGAAAATTCTTCGAAATGTGTATATCACAACAATAGCATTATTCATCACGGCTTTGTTTTTTAGGGTTCCGTAGTAAAACTAGGAACCCTTATAGTTTCGTTATGTCCGTCTGTCTGTCCGTCTGTCCGTCTGTTACACCCTCGTAAAATCTACAGTTCATAACCAATTTGAATGAAACTTCGTAGGTAGATGTCTTTTATAAGCCGCCATAAAGGCCTGTAGTGAAATTATGAAAAATAAAATAATTAAGGGGGGCTCCCATACATGAAACTGAAGGATGAAAATATTTTCCTGCACCCCGTCCTGTGGAGTATCATTGGATAGGTCTTTGAAAATAACATAGAGGTTTCTAAATGACTTTTTTATTTAAGTGCATATTAAGTGAACTAGGAGCTCCGAAAGTCGTTAACAATGTGTCCCCCCCCTGTAATTTTCCAACCGCGCTATCGAAAAATCTAGAAAAAATCATGCTTATGGCATTCAATAAATACCTACTCTCGATTAAAATTGGTATGAACAAAATACGTCAATAACTTTTTGAAATATTCACTTTTTTCCGTTTTGAGTTCGACAACCGCAAAAAAACTTATGTTTGCGGTCGGAAGACTGAAATGCTTCTTGCTACGGAACCCTCCACTGTGCGTGGTCCGACACGCTCTTGCCCGGTGTACGTCCACCCCTCACAAACGTCACGTTTTGGCCGCAATATTGTTAAGGGTGTGACGATACATGAAAATATATGATAAGACTAAGACCTACAAGCCTAACAGTCCCTACGACTATAAACCCTATAAGCCCTACAGCCCTAACCTACCATATACCTATTGTGTGATAAATAAATATATAAATAAATTCGGGATGTCTGCACCATGCGACCTAAGGTGACAGACGGGTAGTAGACAGGATTTCCAGATTCGGGAAGGGTACACTCACTGCCAGTCACGCAGACTCACGAGACTGATCAGAGATGGCTAAAGGTGTCTTGGCCACAGTGAGGGGAAATGAGACAAGAATATAAAATTCAAATCTGGTTTATTTACAATATGCTACAGCTTATATACTACTTTTTCTTAACACACACTAGTATACAAAAATCTTTGTGTTTTATGCGTGTAAGATGCAAAATCATAATTTTAACTGGGCCGCGCGTCAGCCGGGGCGAGTGCTGAGTCAATGTCCAAAGGTAACATTGAACACCCTGTTTTATGAGGTACCTACTAACCGTGCCCTGCGGTTTCAGCCGCCGTTTTATATACCTAGGTACCTACTTAAAAGAAATAGGATTATTTATCTGTCCGTACTATTACTTGGTTTTCACTTAGCGTTCTTTCTGACTTTTATTTTTAATGTTTGCTCAGCTCTTAAGGATCATAGCGTGATGTTAAATAGCCTATACTATTCCTCAAGAATCTGGCTATCATATACAAAAAGAATTTTTCGAATCCGACTGGTACTTTCAGAGATTAGCGCGTTTAACAAACAAACAAAAAAACAACTGTTCAGTTAGGTAGGTATTTATCTAGATCAGTGGTTCCTAACCTTTTGAATCTTGCTACCCCTATGACCTATTAGAGAAACACATTTTACCCCTCATTTTCCCCTTCCACCTGCCCTTAAAATGTTTTCACATGAAAATTCTTTATTGATCACAATCAATTGCACAAAAAGTTCATGAATATCATAATGATCAGCAGTGTGAAAGTTGGTACTGTTTTGCACTCGCATGTTTTTAATGATTATAAAATTATATTGCCAGTCTTATTACCCCCACAGAATAGCTGTTTTACTCCCGAGGGGGTAATTACCCCCAGGTTAGGAACCCAGGATCTAGATATTATCCGTCGTCGCGACGTCCAACTCAATCAACGCAATGGTTATTGTTAAACTAACACTTTTCCAATGACATTTTTTCTCGACTTGGTATCGAATCCAGGAGCTAACGTTCATCGTTCTAGCTACAACTGCACTCTAGTCCATAAGGTGTACCGTGTACGTAAACAAACTAATTGAGTATCTCGCAAGAATGAAATTCTCGGAAATACACGTCAAATTACAAAGTAAGTGCTTTCTTACAAAATATAATCGGAGCCGTCTCATCCCACGCTTAGGAGCTGAAGTATGAATTACATTTGTTTTGTAAGGAAAAGTAAACCGATTATATTCTCTGGTGGCAGAACTTTCCGCTATTTATCTTTGTTTGTTGTTTTTGTATTCGATAGGAATATTTTTTTAAAGGTATTTATACGAAGGTATTTTTATGATGCCTTATTTATGTCACAGGTATACCTGTTCCATGAGAAACACAAGCAGGTTCAAGAATGGACACGCCGAAGAGATTAGAGCTACTCGCAAATGCAGCACTTCCTAAGTCTCGAATTTTGATGTGATCTAGATGTTCCAGCACGCGTAGCATGACCAATTCCATCTCTATTCTACCGCGAATAGACAAAGTTCTTTCTATCCAACTCGTTATCTCTTCTGCCCGAGCACGCGGCGACCCGTGCACCGCGTTGTAGACATTTGTCGACTGAAGAATAGAAACATTTCATTTTCCTTTTTAGGGTTCCGTACCAAAATGGTAAAAAAGGAACCCTTATGGTGCGACTTCGTCTGTCTGTCTGTCTGTCTGTCTGTCTGTCTGTCACACCTGCTTATTTCAGCAACTACTTATCCTATCGACTTGAAATTTGGAACAGTTATAAAGAATGCTTTTTCAACTTTATTGCAAATGAAAAAAGTCCAAAAATATTCTTATTTTCATTGCAAAAGGGGCCGGAGTGGGGGTCCGAAATTTCAAAGCGGGGTTACTAGGTCAAGTGACATATCATATGAAAGGGCTTGATCTGCACATTTCAAAATGTATTTTTATTTTATTTTATGTCACACAGTTTTCGACATATGATGAAAAATGTCCAAAAAAATACCATTCCCCCCCCCTTGTCTCCGAAGTTTGCGGGGCGAAAAATCTGAAATAATTAGAGTTGATAGGAATTGACCCAAATATGGCACCAAAAATAAAACGATGTTCCTAACTAGTACAGTTTTTTCAAAATCATCAAAATTCCTTGACAAACAAACTTAGTTATGCGGTCCGGATTTTTTCACTTTATACGTCCAAAAATGATACGGAACCCTCGGTGCGCGAGTACGACTCGCACTTGGCCGGTTTTTTTTTATACGGCGATGGTGGCAACCAGGCGTCCGGCCCGCCTGATGGTAAGAAGTTACCGAAGCCTATGAAATGCTGGCAACACCGAGTATCATTGTAAAGTCCCGTAGTAGTAGGCACCTTACACTTGTAGAATAAGTTAGAAGTTCTAAGTAAAAGGTTTGAGTGAGGTGAGTTGACGTAAACACACACAGGTTCTGTAGGTACACTAAAAGTTTATTAGATGCACTGATCACAACTAAGATAAAGTAAGTTTAAGTTGGATGCTAATCCGCGGTGTTTTAGTAAGTAGGTAATATGTCAACTAACTCTAAATTATATTAAACGTGATATAAATACGATACAAAAAGTAGGTTGCTGCGTTTGCGGCTTGACGGTATGTACGTAAATCGTACAATCATAATGGCGCATTGCCGACCCTTTGAAAATGAGTATTCGCTGTACCCATAGCTTGGGGGACAAGCAGGCCCTCCGCTGTCAACACAGCGCATCCATAAGAGCTCTGGTGTCCTTTTACTCACCACAGGAACACAACACTGCCAAAGAGTAGCGTTTTTTGGCTGCGGTATTCTGTGAGGTGGAGGTCTTATACCTACCTACGTCCCAAGTCGGTCTTCTACTGAATTGAGCGAGATATCCCGGTGTGCCCTAGCTTTCTTACAATGATGTCATAATAAATTAATGTAATCATTAATACATAAAATTATTAAACCGTAATGTATTCCTTTTATCATGATCAAATATTGGCAAATAAACAAAGCGAAAAACATGTTATTATCTAATTGCATAAATACGTTTTTGCTATAACAGTTTTATCAGGCGTTCAAACATTTATTCGGAAAGCTGCTTGCTCGGAAGTTGCTCGCTTTGACGGAAACCGGAACAAACACAATTAGCTGAGCATTCGGGAGGATACATTTTTTGTGTACATGCCGGGATAGGCAAGCTTCGGGCTGTATTTACGCAAAATCATACGTAGGCACCCACCTACATAGCTCCAAACCGCCGTACCGTTACACAACTATTTAGTAAACTTACATTTCATAAAGTGATTTTGATAAACAGAAAAATATTTTTGGCATGGGTACGTCCTCAGATCATAGAAACAAGGAGATATACCATCATAGCAAATTAAATTAGTACGGGAACAACTGTCGCCACTTTTAGTACATTTTTCGACACAATTACAAGCGCTCCTTGTGAATAAAAAGATCCACCGCACACCCTCAATCTATCACTGTTAATCGTTACTCAACACTAGCACTAAACTAAAACACTGTATTTGTATCATCGATCGTGTTCGGTTCGTCGCCAGCGTGTACTTTTTATATACGGTCAATGTGACCGTATGAAAGCGTCAAGCTCAATAGCGCCTTGGCACATCTCCCTTGTTTCTATGATCTGAGGGTACGTCCCAGTACCCTATCCTATCCCGACTGTTTTTTCCGGAATATCTTCAATGTACAGACACGATTTTTTACAGTTTTATAAAACTTTGATGTATGTGCATAAATGTGCTTCGAAATAAATTCTAAGTTTTATCCAAAATTTTCATAATCTGTTAGCAAAAAACTGTCGGTACACAATTACACATAGGTACTAAGTGCAAAATCATGTAAGTAGGTATTATTTACATAATGTACTCATTGATTTATCTCATTAACAATGGAATGCCATGCCTTTGAAAATTGACTCGCAGTCAGTAAGTACATAACATAAAAACAGACGCCACGTGTAGGTATGTGAATAGGTATTTTATATGTATATATTGTATATATAATATACAATAATTAAAGTATTGCCGATAATTGATAGACTACAGAGTCTAGAAGCTAACCGTCAAACCACAGATAATATAATACTATACGTACAGATGCCTCATCTCATACAAAGAAATATGACCGATTTAGCGCGGGCTATCTTCGGGCTATACATTTTTCCATGCTTAAAGCATTTTTCAAAATTTGAACAAATATTTTTCATGATGTATTTTTTCATGTTCTCAATTTTACACAAAGTTCAATAACAAATTGATACATATAACGCCATCTATTATGAGTTATTTCAACAAATGTTACTTTGTTCCTGATGAGACCCCGTGATGAGACCCCGGTCAAACACTTGGTTGTAGTGCCGGTTGGTAATCACAGATCGTGAGGGCATAGCCGCAGGGCGCCGGGCTACTAACTGTACCTGCGGCTTGGAAAGGTCACAGCGAGAGTACGTTCCTACACAATGAGTTGCCTTATAGCGTGATGTTAAATAGCCTATACTATTCATCATGAATCTGGCTATTATATACCTACTTACAAATATTTTTTTGAATCCGAGTGGTAGTTCCTGAGATTAGCGCGTTCAAACAAACAAATAAGCTCTTCAGTTTTATTAAATTATAGGTAGTAGATGAGGTCATTCATCAAGTAGCTTCCGCCCACGGCCTCACCCGCGTAAATAAATTTTTACATAATATCTTTATAAATTATAGCCTTTCTGTTATTCTGATGTAAGTACCTATAAGCTATATTGCTGTAACGTTTCATCAAAATCCGTTCAGTAATTTTGCGCGAAAGAGTAACAAACATCTATCCATAGTCCATACATCCATCCTCACAAACTTTTGCATTTTTTTAAATAGGTACTGGCTTCCGTCCAGCTTCGCCCGCGTTTTTCTGGATAAAAGGTAGCCTATGTGTTATTCTGATGTAAAAGCTATATTACTGTTAAGTGTCATGAAAATATGTGATGTAGTTTTTGCGTGAAAGATTAACAAACATCCATCCCTCCTGACAACCTTTTACGTTTAGGTATAATATTAACTAAGGTAGTAGGATCTAAAGGGCGTTCAATGAACAAAGAAAGGTTTCTTTGCCCATTGAACGCCTAGATTGCTCATAACTCCCTTCCACATTCGTACTACAATCAAGTGAAATTCCCATCGTATTCAAAACCTAATTAAACCACAATATATAATATCGAAACGCATAATTTACGTATCCGTCTGTCTCGACTGCTTTCTTCGGCGCCGGCGCCAGTCATTAGAAAGGTAGCACTGATGTATTGCCCAACGCCCCCCCCCCCCTTCCCACTTCTAGCCCGACCTCTTGCAGCGTGCGCCCGCGCAGCGAGAGTTATGACCATGGAACAAATAGACTCCGAAGGTGCACTTCTTATAAATTATTAGGATCCACGTCACTTATGGCGTCTTCATGATGTTATTCAAGACTATAATCTATCTCTGTTCCAAATTTCATCTAGATCCGTTCAGCCGTTCAGGCGTTATTGGGTAACAAACATCCATCCATCTATACTTTTGCATTTCTAATTTTAAGTAGGTATATATAAATAGGTTTTCGTCTGACCGCGCCATCTCGCCTGATGTTAAGCGATGATGCGGTCTACGATGGAGCACGCTTGCCTAGAAGAAACCGATTCACTCGTGACTTGAAGACACTCTGATTGTAACTGTCGAGGAACACCCACTCCGGCAGCGCATTCCACTGTTTGTCGGTTTTCACAATGAAAGTGGAATCAGAGCGCTTCGTTCAGGTTTTTGGTAGTCCGATAGACAAAAGGGCAGGAGGGAATTAGATCTTATAGTCCGAAACACTTGGTCTGACATCCTCAGGAGCTCATGGCGACCTTACTCACCACAGGAACACAACACTACCGAAAAGTAGCGTTATTTGACGGTGGCATTCTGTAAATGTCGATTTAAACCAAACGAACAAAGAATTAGAGTAGAACAAGAGCATTCTTTTTCGATCTTTTAGTGTAAACGAAAGCTTGCTCAATAGATCAACGAAAGAATGCTCTACTTTTTTTTTTTACATTAAAAGAACTTGATAGAGTGTGGATAGAATGAGCATTGGTTCTGATGTAAATGACCTTTAGGTGGAGATACTTCCTCCACTTTTCAAGTTACTTTGAAGTGGCACTTCTGTATGAATTTATTAGTGGTTGCGTTTCGATATAATCACGTTTATTGATTCGATAATAAGCTTGTCCCTTTTCTACTCACATAATATTGTACCGTATACGTGACAGCTCGGTGAAATACCTACTTAGGAGCTGCTCTCAAAAGTGACCTTGATTGTAAGGTTGGTTTTCGACAGCTAGTGGATCATTGTGAAATAGCTGAAGCTTTTCATTAGGTACCTATTTTGTTTAGTGTAATTAGTATAATAAAGTATAATAATATAGTGCTCTCAATAGTACAAGATTCGCAGCGTTATTAGTACATAAGTACATACATAATTATCTACGTGAAGATCTAATACGTGAAGAGAAAACTTTTATTGCGCGCCCCTGCTTTGCAAGGGTGCAATCTACCGATGTGACAACATCTCAAAACATCGAGATTTATATTCTGTAAACATATTCATATTCATATTCTTTATTGTACACACAAATATTGAATACATATTTTTATGGATATTTTATGTACATAGGCGAGCTTAACTCAAAATTGACTTTTCTTACAGCAAACCTTAGAGTGATAGAGAGACTTAAGATCCGAGAATAGCGTTAAGTGCACAATAGGCTGCAATATACCTACTAATTAATAACGTACATAAATACATAAATAAACTAAACGAATATGTGTATATTACACCATACATAAACATAATATATACAACTATATACACACATCAAAAGTGTCTAGGGATCAAGCATTTTTATGCGGATTTCTTGAGATTGAGATGTGGCTTTGTAATAAATTTATGATTTTATAAATTTATATGGATCCTTTTTGGTGCATTTCATAATTTGAATCAGGAACTCTCAATCAAATTCGAGTAAAAGATGAAAATAAGCTGTCAATATTTTCCCTATAAAAACATACAACGCATTGAAGACATTATTAGTGCTACTGTTTCCCTACTACTGATTAAAACCAACGTTATTATGGAGCGGCGACGTCATTTAAGCAGGGAAGAAATGCTCAGAGCCGTGGGAATGATAGAAGCTGGTTCCCGGCAACGTACTGTAGCTTTAGCTCTGAATACAAGTCAGAGTGTTATCAGTCGACTTTGGACACGTTACCGAAGCACTGGTACCGTGGCTGAGCGCCATGGAGGACAGTATCGCTGCACCACACGGAGACAAGACCGATACATTCAAATCTTAACTCGAAGAGCTCCAACAATAACCGCCATGATGTTAGCCGTGAGGCTTCATCACTCTTCAGGGAACTTAATTAGCGACCAAACAGTCAGAAACCGCTTGCATGAAGTGAACCTTCATTCCCGAAGACCGCTACGGGTACCACCTATAGCAATGCACAATCGTAGGATTCGATATCAATGGGCTCTTGAACACAGAAATTGGGCAGAAGAACAATGGCGTTTCGTGTGCTTTTCTGATGAGTCTCGTTTTGGTATGAGACCGGATACAAGACGTATACGACACTGGAGAACCCCTGGACGCCAACAGCGATTAAAATCCTGCCAGGAAGTCCATCCTTATAGTGGTGGAACCATCATGGTATGGGCGGGTATTTGGATCGGCGGAAGAACTGAGTTGATTTGGATCAGAGGCAACCTCAACGCTCAAATTTATGCTGAGACGATTGTATCAGACGTCATCGTTCCTCTACAAGTGCAAATCGGTCCCTTATTTCAGTTAATGCATGATAATGCACGACCGCACACCGCAAGAGTTGTAAGACAGACTCTCGCCGCAGCTAACATCAATGTCCTGCCCTGGCCTGCTCAGTCGCCAGACTTGAACCCGATTGAGCATGCATGGGATATGCTACAGAGAAGAGCTCTGCCGAATATGGAGGGTATCCAGTCGCAAGAAGACCTTTTTTTGTTGTTGCAACGAACGTGGGCGGCCATTCCACAGCGTGATTTGGATGAACTCATTTTGAGTATGCCAAACCGATGTTCTTGTGTTGTTAGTGTTCGCGGTAGAAACACGGATTATTAATTGTTTAAGTTACCCAATAAAATTTTAAAGAAAACTGTTATTTCAGTCTTTTTTTCGAACTTTAATGTTAGTGGTTCAAATGTCAAAAATCCCTTTATTAGGAAAATGGCAAATTTCTTTATTAATGCAAAGGTGACTTGGTTTATCGTTACTGTGACAAACGAAAACACTTTATTTGATGAATCCTTAAAGAAAATTTTAATTAATATCAATCAGGAGAAAAGTTATTGCAAAAATATATGTTGATCCCTAGATACTTTTGATGTGTGTATATAAATATAATATAATAAACGAATACATACATAATACATGTATATGTTATGGTAACAGGAAATGTTCCTTTATTCTTCTCTTGAAAACGTCTAAAGAGGTATCACGTATGGAGTGTGGAAGTGAATTCCATAGGCGTACTGCGCGAATAGTGAATGATCCATCATAACGACTAGAAGTATGACGAGGAGTGCGAAGGAGAAGAGAATACAATACGAGAAGAGAACATAATATAATAAATTCTCTAAATGGTTGTGAAAAAATGCAATGTGTAGTTTAAAAGAACAAACAGACACGAAACGCGACTTTGATTCATAAAATTGATAGATACCTAATGCTAATAAATACAAGACACTCTTAGCTTTATTTAAACAATAATGACGTTAAATTATAATGTTATTATAATTTAACGTCATCATAATACATTGACATATAATTACATTACATCAGCTGGCGACAGACGACATAATTACTGTAGTCATGTGATATTATTACATGATGACGAGTTATTATAAAGATTATCTCATAATTTGTTGCAAGTTACATAAAGCTGACTGCCAGGTTATCTAAGAACCAATCAATCTGATAAGCTGCACGACAGGGAAAATGGCCCTTCTCATGGAGAAGAAATTGTAATTAGTCACTTTTACACTGCTTTAAAAGTACAGCCAATACCCCACATTGTCTGACCCCTGGAGCCCTCTCAAATAATAAGATTCAATTCAATTCAATTCAATTTATTTATTTCCAAGAACATGGTACAATAGATCTTAAAAATACATAATTCGTCGCACATATTCTACCAGCATTTGGTGTGGAAATTTAGTTGTACAGTTTTGCATGCATGTCCATAAAAATTAACAATTCAATCATGTAGGTACGTCAGTTTTTAAATTATTATAAGTGATACATATTTTATAATTAATTTGCAATAATAAATTTCATAAAACAATAAATATACCTATTGAATAAATTTAATCAAAAATGTCAAAATATTAAGTATTTTTTTTTTCGTTCGCCTGTAACCAAAAAGGCAGGCATCGATCTATAGATTCTAAGGGGTCAGACAATGTGGGGCACTGACTGTACGAACTATTATTGAGCCTATTGCTATGAGTACATATATTATCTAGACTTCGGACTGCTATAAAGAACTTGAAAAAAATAAAGAAAAATGCAAGCAAAACCGCGCCACATCTACAGTTAACAATAGTCCCATACACGCGCCCTTTTTGCGCCTTATTTATAAACAACCCATCATAACAAACGGAGGGTAGGCAAACATTTGTCTCGAGAAATTAATATTAACAGCGGAATATGACGTAATATCTTATTACGTACGATATTAAGCCATATTCGTTAGGAAGGAAAGAAGGAAAGACGAAATAAAAAAGTTATTCTAAGAATTCTGTTATTGGACGAACGAGAAAATATATTGCTGCCACACAAATGTATTTATGAGCGGGAACGACCTAATACTAAAAAGCGGCCAAGTGCCTGTTAGACCACGTATATTGTAGGGTTCCGCAGCAAAAAAAGAGAATTTCAGTTTTCCGACCGTAAATATAAGTTTGAGTTAATTTAGGTTGAGCTGCGTTAGTTTTCATAATATTATTATGACATACAAAGCTATTTATGTGGTTGAATAACTTATAATCGAAAATGTACCATATCTCAAAAACTACTCAACATAAATGTTATTCAAAACAATCGTTAAAAGTGTTGTTTAAATTGTACGCCCTTAAATTATATCAGAATTTTCCACCTCATAGTTGAAAAGTTAGAGGGGGGAGATAGATACTATTTGCGACTTCAGAAGCGCTTAGGTCACCAAATATTTACCTAAATAAATAAGTCACATTGAAACCTTTATTTACTTTTAAAAATAAGCTGTTTCAGTTTTATGTATGGAGTCCCTCTAAATAATGTATTTGTCGTAATTTTACAACACTCGTGTGTGGCGGTTCACAGAAGACATCTACTTGCGAAGTTTCATCTACATGTAGTGAATATAAATGGCTATGTGACATACGGAATGCGCGAAATTATAAGGTTCCGTTTTTGCCATTTGGCTACGGAACCCTAAAAAGCTGTTTAACGTTATTACTGAGTAACTAGGTGAACTGAGTGATATCTTTTAGTTCCATTTAAAGAAAAAAGGTTTTTATGACTGGTGTACGTTTGACTGTGGTAACTCAAGCAAATTTTAATGTGTGGGATGTACCGATAATGTATTCACAAAACCTTGTTTTTTAAGATACTTTCCGAGATCTGGCTGATCGTCTGTGAGAACTGAGGGACCACACTTTATGGGTCGTAGTTTTTAATATATTTATTTACAAATTCCCAGATTCGTTCTACAATTGTTTTAAGTCTACTACAAAATCCTAGGATTTTTATTTCGCGAATTCCCGGTTTGGTCCCTCAGTTCACACATACATAAATATTTTTCTAGTCTTTCACAGTTAACAATCATGAACTTCCATAAAACAACACGGAGAAAGTCTAAAATGGTGCAGAAAAACATAAATTTTATATTAAAACGATGAAATAACTATTGAAAATAATCTATTTTGTAATAGATACTGTTCTATTGAGGGGCTCGTGGCTAAATGACAGCCGCGCTGATCGATCGATCTGCGAGGTTAAGCTGCGCTTGCCGCGGTCAGTCCTTGGGTGGGTGACCGTTCTTTACACATCGAGACCCCTCCTTGCCTCGGAGAGCACGTTAAGCAGTCGCTCCCGGTTGTCATAGGAATATCTTTGACAATCGTTACGGGTAGTCAGAAGCTCTAAAAGTCTGACAGCTGGTCTAACATTCGAATACCGGTATTACCCATTCATTGGGTTGTGGAGGTCAGATGGCAGTGGCTCCTCGTAAAATATTGATATTCAGCCGAAACTAGTTAGACTGGAAGCCGACCCCAATATAATTTGGGAAAAGGCTTCTATTAGTACAAGTAAAGATAGTACATACAGGTGGCTAAATTCTTTAAATAACCGCAATGATAACCCTTTTTACCCGACTGCCATTGAGGGAGGGTAAAGTCTTTCCAGTGTATGTATGTCTTTCCTTGGCATGCTGTGTTTGTAGCCTAAATAGCTTATTGTATTTCAATATAATGAGGTGTCGTTAGATTCGTCTTCAATGGGAGTGACATAGGGTATAATATTATGCCAGTCATTTTATAATTATTATCTACAAGTAAGAGTTGGCAATAAACTAAATAGATACAATAAACGAAGTAGACAAAACAACATTACTCATGTCCTGCGATACGGTTAAAATCTCAGATCATAGAAACAAGGAGATATGCCATCATAGCAAATTAGTACGGGAAGAACTGATGCCACTTTTAGTACATTTTTCGACACAATTACGCGCATAATAAAGCGCTCTTCCTGAATAAAAAGATCTCCCACGCATTAAACAATCCGCACACCCTCAATCTAACACTGTTAATCGTCACTCAACCCTAGCACTAAACTAAAACACTGTATTTATACCATCGATCGTGTTCGGTTCGTCGCCAGCGCGTACGTTTTTAATTTGAGCAATTTGCTTAAAATCAGGCATCAAGCTCGTTAGCGCCTTGGCACATCTCCCTTGTTTCTATGATCTGAGGTTAAAATATATCATCTATGTATAAGTACATAACTGTGTAAGTATATAATTTACATTATTTACATGCATATGAGGTAGGTACGTTGTATCGCTGTTATTTCAGGACTTAGCAACGGATGTTGCCCGAATGTGTGTTTACCGACTGTATATATTTACAAATGTATATTGTATTCATTTACCTACAGATAATTTATGTCTCAAAGGATTGAACCAATTAATAATATTGCTGTGTTTTAATTAACTTTATTATGAATCAGCGGCTGGTGACGTTTACTGATGAACTGCTGTATTATAAGTATGAAATTATTTATTTCAGATCATTAAAATTACTTTGAAAAGTCATGAATTGCCCAGACATACCTATTCATTGTTATAAAAAGAATCTATAACAAAAAATATGTCTGAAACTCATCGGTTACTCTTTACGACCAACTCTCCATCTCCTTGAGTACCTATAGGTTTTCAATACAAGTAAACCAAACACATTATACTAGATCGCACTAAATGACCCTATCTATCTACGCTATACAACTTACTAGCAAAATCGAGAACTTTCCTTTTAATAAGCCTCAAATTAACAACTTTAAATTTATTAATAACACTGCATAATTCTATTCCAGCTAAGACCAGGATAAATAAACGTCGAAACAGAAATCCCCGGGAGTATTTAAAAATGTCAGGTGTAAAAACTTTTTGAACAAAAAGTATGAAACAATGTTCGTTGAAAAATATCCGGAAAGTTAGCGAGCGCAGACAGTGTCTCCCTCTAGTGCCGCTAAAAAATTACCAACAATAATAAAAATAAACAAGTAAGTGTATAAATTAGGGAGCCGCACAAAAAACCGTTTGTTTCTTGCAAAGACATAAAAACTTGTGCGGTGTACTTTTCTCCTTTTTTTCTCGTAGGGTTGGCACTGAGCGAAATATCTAGATTATTACAATTAATTTTGTAGGAATTTATTGTGCTTAACTGCTTAGGTACTTGCTATCTATCAAGCGCTGATACAAAATTACGATTAGGGGGGGGAAATTTGTTCTAAACAAATTAATTCATGGTTTCTTCTAGGCATGCATGCTCCATCGTGGAACGCATCATCGCTTAACATCAGGCGAGACGGAGGTCAAACGTAAGCCTAATTAATGAAAAAATAAAAAAAAAACTGGACAAGTGCGAGTATGCCTCGCGCCCTAAGGGTTCCGAAATATGATCATAGATGGCGCTACTGGATACTTCTAGTGGTGTCATCTATGAGCAGCTGGCTCCACTTATGGTCCGGTGACTGACGGCGGACAACAAAGTGATCCTATAAGGGTTCCGTTTTTCCTTTTGAGGTACGGAACCCTAAAAAACAACATTTATCCATGATCCACGCCTGCTTGCTATACAAATTACGTACGGTATTTAAAACCTCTCCTACGCGTAGTATTATATTATCTGTGCCTCTACAATCTACATTTTCTAAGAGATTTAATCTTCCCATGTTTATAAATCCTAAGTAATTTAAGCTGTAAGTTATCCTTCTGTCAGTTATGGCTTAGCTCGATAACTACGTACAAAACAAAGTTATTCAAATATGTGAGGCACGTATTTTTTCGCGTGACCAGAAGCGACCCCTCTCAAATAATGTTAGTGGGTCTAACCCTCTTCGGATTCAAAACCCCATGCTCACCCTCGGGCTATGGTTTCGCCAACTCAAATTGCAAATTCAATAACTCCGCATATTTTGCAAGCGAATAGGTAATATTACATTATTTTAAACGTACTGTCTAGCTACGTCCAATGCTGAAAATCTGTGAAAAGGATCTTTGTTGTCATTTGAATTGTATTGGTCAGGCATAATCTTGTCAAAAACCGCCTTAGACCTTAATTGGGTGGCGCTACTTCATTTCGATGGACGTATTATATAGGTATGTATAAGTATAAGTAGATAGGCCCTGGTAAAGGAAAGACTAGTGAAAGAAAGAAAGAAAGAAAAAACATTTACATTTTTAGTGGACTGTATGAAGGTTTATTCGGTGGTACATAAAGTAGCAAATAATATAAAGTAAATAAGTAGGTTATAAATTAAGGTCCGAGCGCGCTGGTGTCGCGTCGCCCGGTCCCCGCGCCGCTGGTCGTCCATGTGTGTGTGATGAGAAGTGACGTGTTCACGTGTGTGTGTGAACAATAAGTAATTAGTGGAACCTTTTTTAACCCTTCGACTGTCACTCATAAGCCACAATTGATTTTTCTATTGTTCCACACCTGAATCAGGTGTTTCGACAGATGAACTAGCGGTACCCCAAAAATAAGCAAGCAATGAGCAACGATAACACCATAGCAGCGCTGTACACAGATCTCTCCAATTGCACGCCATCTAACTCGATCCTCGGCCACTCTTATCAGCTGCCACCAGCCACTCTGCGAAGATCGTCGCTCCACCTAGCCTGAGGGCGTCCTATATACCCTACGTTTGCTGATTCACGGTCTTCACTCAAGAACACGTCTACCCAACGGTCATCGGTTCTACGGCCGACATGGCCAACCTATTGCCACTTCAGCTTGTTGCTTACACTGTAAGCAGCAATATAAGCAAGCATTAAAAACACACAATATATGTATATATTTTGCATCCGTGCCAGCCCTGGCAGTTCATTACTTAAGGGCGCAGTAGTCAAAGTCCCCGGTAGGCTAAGTCGGCGCAGTCGTCGTTTGCTCCGCGCCCTGTACACCTGACTGATTACCGACTGCGCGGGGGGGGGAAGGTTTAAGGGCCTTTTCGGTAGTTTAACATTATGTCGTATGTATTGTTTGTCCTACTTAATTTTATTGGTCAACTTAAGTAGGCCTGGTACGACATGATAATGAAACACAAAGATACAGTGAGTTACCTACAGAAAAAAGAGATTTTAAATTTCGAGTAAAGCGAGCGAAGAAGAGTGAACAGAGACGCAATAGCTCAGTTGGTTCAGAGCACTGGCCACGGTACGGCAGAGGTTGTGGGTTCAGGTCCCGCTCGCGTCATTCGGTTTTTGAAATTTCGGTTCTTATACATACACTAGCACTTTGCCCGCGACTTCGTCCGCGTGTCCCACAGGAACTGTGCATTTACGGGATAAAAATTAGCCTATGTTAGTCAGTGATAATGTAGCTTTCTACTGGTGAAAGAATTTTTAAAATCGGTCCAGTAGTTTTGGAGCCTATTCGGTACATACAAACTAAAAAACTTTCCTCTTTATAATATTAGTATAGATTTAATAAGATACAGTGAGTTTTAAGAGAGGGGCACATCGGGATACAGCAACCCGACTGAGAAAGTGGCGCCAAGCCTAAAAGTTTCCGACAGCGGATTTCGTACCAAATTGCTATGATAAGTATGATAATATATGATGATAATTAGGTAAGTATTTTCTGTAATACGACCTCAGATCATAGGAACAAGGAGATATGCCATCATAGCAAATTAGTACGGGAATAACTGTCGCCACTTTTAGAACAGTTTGCGACACAATTACAAGCGCTCCTTGTGAATAAAAAGATATCCCACACATTAAAAATTCCGCACACCCTCAGTCTAACACTGTTATTCGTCACTCAACACTAGCACTAAACTAAAACACTGTATTTATATCATCGATCGCGTTCGGTCCATCGCCAGCGTCTATTATATTATGATCTTATTTCTATGATCAGTAAAGATTGGAAGAACACCATAACTAACCCCATACCTTTATTATTTCCATAATGATTTAGTGGCGTGCACCGGACGACATAAAGCTATCAGAATGTTTGGTAACTAGGGATGTAAAGCGGTAAAATTACATTCGTAAAATTCGGTAAAATACGATATTTTACGTAAAATATTATATTTTACGGTAAAATACGGTATGATTGGGTAAGAAACGAATTAAACTACTAGTATGAAAAGTTCCGAGTCCGGGGAACAGATGGAGCCAGTCACTCATTGCGACCAATCATCGCCGACCGCGGTCCGCGCATACCACCATTCACCATACATAAGTAGCAGGTAATTTTACCGTAATTTATATAAATTACCGTAAAATACCCGTATTTTACCAGCGTTTTCGGTAAAATTACGTAATTTTGCAACCCTATTGGTAACCACACGACGGAACGTTGCTACGATGGTGTGTTTATTTTCTGACACCATAAAAACATTTCCATAGATGCAACGACCAATGACCAACTTAGAGTACAGGCGGAGACGCAGGTGTTAATATAAACCTATTACTTTTGTAAACGGTCTAAAATACCCTAATTGAGTGTAAGGATGAGATGGCTTTTAACTTTCTGTTTTACTGGACGCATATTGTAAGAAAATTTCTGATGCGTACCGATTCGAACTACTCCGCACACCTAATAGAATTCGCTCTTAGAGTTCAGTTCATAATCTAAGCTTGATAATAAACCAAATTATTAAATCATTTTCTTTCTTCTTTCTTTCTTTCTATCTGAGGATTATATTTTATTTACGCTTTAAGTGTATTTAAAATTATAAATACCGTGGATGAAAATCCGTATTAAAAAGTGCCAAGCGCTCTTGGTAAACCATGAAAACCTGATATATGATATTAATATGCAAAGAACAAATACATTACCACATCAATCAATTCACTCCAATTAACAATCCACCCTTTATTTCTATTACGAACAAACATAACATAACAAACAAAATCCTATCAACCGGTTTGATAAATGACTTTACGAAATCGATTGATAAATAATATCAATCACTTTTGCGTGTGACTGTCCGGCACCTCGCGTCATAACTTTCAGTTGACATGCCCACCCACACATCCGCGTGTTTATTTTACACACACATACATACACTATATATAGGGTTGCCATAACTTCCAGTAACCAATAAGGGACGTTTTAACACTTTCGATGCCCACTTGCCCACAATGCATTAGCACATTCAACGCCGAAACGCGTTTCAACTATAACACCAAAGAATGCATGACATAGTGAAAGACAAAACCACGCACTTTGTACAGTTACCCTCTGAAGGCTAATTCTCGTTAATAAAATGTTCAAAATATAATTCGGATTTGGTTTCGATATAATCTCAATGCCTTAAAATGTTACAAATGGTGTTCTAAAGTACTAAATGACAACGTCGAACGGATAAGAGAATACCATTTCTGACATAAACGGCATTGAGATTCATTATATCGATACTAAATCGGAACTTATTTTTATTTACGAGAATTGGGCTTCTGATTTCAAATCTGAATTAAAATCACAATTTATATTCGAACTAGGTAATAATATTTTTTTACTTAAATATATCATTGGGTTATTTTTCCGACCAGTCATTTTTGAGGATGATTTTACTTTTTGTCGAAAAACTGGACAATTAAGGGACATGGCAACCCTAGCTACATACACGAGTGCAGGGGTGGTCGCCTTGGTAAATATAACCAATTATGAAACGACTGTTTTCGGAGATTCTTTTTACGGCAGTTAAAACAGTTACACTGGATTATGAAATCATTAAGGTGTACAATTTTTGGCTCTCTAGCTAAAAATATAGCACCCCATCTTATCTGTCACATAACGACTTCCGCACGTTCCGGTTACCTAACAATAAAGTCTTACTGTGAAAATCTTATTTCCCTTTACGGTTGCTTTTTAGGGTTTCGTACCCAAAGGATATAAACGGAACCCTATTACTGAGACTTCGCTGTCCGTCCGTCTGTCTGTCTGTCTGTCTGTCTGTGTGTCTGTGTGTCTCCAGGCTGTATCTCATGAACCGTGATAGCTAGACAATTGAAATTTTCACAGATGATGTATTTCTGTTGCCGCTATAACAACAAATAGGTACTAAAAACAATAAAATAAATATTTAAGGGGGGTTCCCAGACAACAAACGTGTTTTTTTGCTCGTTTTTGCTCGATATTGATAACGACAACAGGTAGACGCTTGAAATATTCACAGAATATTTAATTATAAATTCACTTTAAAAAAATTAAAAAAAAAAAAAAAAAAAAACAAATATTTTAGGGGGGCTCCCATACAACAGACATGATTTTTTTGCCGTTTTTATAGATAATGGTACGGAGCCCTTCGTGTGCGAGTCCGACTCGCACTTGGCCGGTTTTTTAATTTATTTATTACCTAATAGGCTTGCGTTTGACCGTCATCTCGCCTGATGTTTAGCAATGATGCGGTCTACGATGGAGCACGCTTGCCTAGAAGAAACCGATTCACTCGCCACTTGAAGACACTAGATTGTAACTATCTCGGAACACCTCAGATCATAGAAACAAGGGAGATGTATGCCAAGGCGCTATTGAGCTTGACGCTCTAGTCGGCTTTAGTATGGTCACATTAACCATAATTAAAACGTATACGCTGGCGACGGACCGAACGCGATCGATGTTATAAATACAGTGTTTTAGTATAGTGCTAGCTTTGATGAGTGACAAATAACAGTGTTAACTTGAGGGTGTGCGGAATTTTTAATGTGGAGATCTTTATATTCACAAGGAGCGCTTGTAATTGTGTCGCAAACTGATCTAAAAGTGGCGACAGTGGTTCCCGTACTAATTTGCTATGATGGCATATCTCCTTTTTTCTATGATCTCAGGGGAATACTCACTCCGGCAGCGCATTCCACTAAAAAACTAATACTGGGGAAACGTACGCCTGCAAATACTATCACACGCTTACAAAATAAATATCTAGGTATTTTTCTAACATACACGTGCATCGCCTATGCGTATGGTGCATGTTTCCCAGCTACTATGTACCACTACTATTATTGTAATTTATTCATTATTGTACCAATGTAGTGCGCATTATGCAAATTGCGATTCAATTGAGTAATGTGTCATTATTATGACTAAAATAGTGTCCACGTTTATACTTGTGAGATTACACTTATCTAGATTCGTTCGTTTTTTTCATAATCCATAAATCCATATAGCCTATGTTACTCGCGACGTCGATACGAATCTCATGATATATCATAAATGATAAAATCCGATCGCTCGTTTAGTCTCTAGGAGGGAACACAGAAACGGGAATACATACCCACATACATACATACATAGATACATACATACTAACATAAAGGTGAAACACTATACCCTCCTTTTGGGCTTCGCCGCAGTCGCATTTTGAGCAAATTGCTCATATTATAAACGTACGTGCTGGCGACGGACCGAACAGGATCGATGGTATAAATACAGGGTTTTAGTTTAGTGCTAGTGTTGAGTGACGATTAACAGTGTTAGCTTGAGGGTGTGCGGAATGTTTAATGCGTGGGAGATCTTTTTATTCACAAGGAACGCTTAATTATGCGCGTAATTGTGTCGAAAAATGTACTAAAAGTGGCATCAGTTGTTCCGGTACTAATTTGCTATGATGGCATATCTCCTTGTATCTATGATCTGAGGTTTATACCAAGTTAGTAGGTACCTAATCTATTAGTTAGACTAAAAAATATAGTATTCTGCTATAAGTTTTGTCGTAGGTATATTAATTAAGCACGAAAACATATTTTTTTGTTATATAAGTGCCAGTTCACAATGTTATCAGAATGTCCGCTTTGTATTTGATAAATTTTTGGGGCAATTTTTGATTTCATTGCGATATAAAATCATCTTTCTTGTCTGTTATGCGCTTTGCAGCAGTCGGGTAAAAACAAATGCCTGATATTGACCTTGACCGCACGGTTGTCGCAGTGGCTGAGAGATTGGCTGCTGCGCAACGTGTCGCGGGTTCGATTCCCGCATTGCACATAGGTCTGGCTGTTTGTGTATGTGAAATTTGTGTTTGTAAACGCACCCACGATACAGGAGAAATCCTAGTGTGGGGCAATGTTTTTATTAAAAAAAAATATATATATATATATAGTTTCCGTAAATAAAGCTTTGTTGTAATTATAGGTAGTGGTCCAAGGCTATCACCACGTACTGCGTAGGCGCAGGGTTATCAGTGTCACCTAGCTATCAGCCGGGCCCCCGCCAAACATATAGTTGCAGTGTGTGACTGCTAAGTGCGTGTGTGTTAGTGCTGTCATTGTTGTGTTTGTTTGGGAGAGGTAATCTGTACTGGGGACACAGTCCAATGCCCCGTACTAAAAGAATTTCACGTTAATTTTCGAGTAACGAAAAACAAAATATAAAAGTACTAGCTATTAAAGCTATGCTAAAAGCTATTATTACCCTGCGGTTTCATCTCCGTTGCTCGTCTCCTAAGGGTCTTAGCGAGATGTTAAATAGCCTATATTATTTCTGATGAATGTGGCTATCATATACAAAAAGAATTTTTTGAATCCGACTGGTACTTAGTTTTAGAGATTAGCGCCTTCAAACAAAGAAACTCTTCAGCTTTATAATATTAGTATAGATTTAAAGTTAACTGTGGAAACTACTAAACTGATGAATCCTCATAAGGGGCGACGCAGACGACGGACTTTTTGTGCGATCGAGTATGCAGCGCTTTGCAGCGCTCGAACAATCTGCGAAACTTAGTGAACAGATTGTTCGAGCACTGCAAAGCGCGGCAGACTCGATCGCACAAAAAGTCTGTCGTCTGCGTCGCCCCTTATAGTAAGCAAAACCGAGTGGTCTCTATCAAACAGTAGGCTACATTTAAAGGCAAACATTTATTACCATTCTGTCTGTTAGTATGGCAATATCTACCCCATGAACATTCCTTACGGAGCGGGTTTAGGTAGCGAATAATGTATAGTTGGACGTTAAGGCCGCGGCCGCACCGGTACGAGCGACGCGACGCGACGCGACGGCGCGGGCGGCGGCAATTTCGTGAAAACAACTTCATATAAACATAAATGTCGGTGGCCGCACTGCAGAAACGATAATCAAAATTTATTATTATCCTGCTAATATTATAAACGCGAAAGTTTGTGAGGATGTATGGATGTTTATTACTCTTTCACGCAAAAACTACCGAACAGATTTTGATGAAACTTTACAGTAATATAGCTTACCAGCTTCCGCCCGCGGCTTCGCCCGCGTTTTGGGGATAAAAAGTAGCCTATGTGTTATTTTAATGTATAAACTATATTACTGTAAAGTTTAATCAAAATCCGTTCAGTAGTTTTTGCGTGAAAGAGTAACAAACATCCATACATCTTTACATCCATACATCTTTACATCCTCACAAACTTTCACGTTTATAATATTAGTAAAGGGCGAAGCCGCGGGCGGAAGCTAGTACCGCTATAATTACTGACACCGGCAGACACAATGACACATGTCGGCAAGAGATGCGCTGTCTGTGTAACATTGTGTACGACGTGTATGTAAGGGTGTTGTGGGCAGGTACGCTTAGCATGACCACGATAGAAACGGGTTTTGTCTACAGAACAATAGACAAAGTGACAGATTGTGGAAAGATTTCTACCGTTTTATGCATACAATGATGAGAAGAAATGTTTCTATTTTTCAGTAGACAAAAGTCTCGTACGCTAAGCACGGGTCGCCGCGTGCTCGGGCAGAAGAGATAGCAAGTTGGATAGAAAGAACTTTGTCTATTCTTTGGTAGAATAGAGATAGAATTGGTCATGCTAAGCCGGGGTAAGCAGACTTGAGATAGGTTTTCTCCGGGGTTTTGTCCGAATTGACGATACAAATGAAACTCCACGAGTGAATCCTAAAGTTTGTAAAGTTACTTGTTTTTCTTCGCGTGTCAAAGGCCAGCTAATGCAATTATTGACCAATCTGATGTTTTTACTTAGTCATCGATCCAGTCAAAGTAGTCAAACATTTCTAGAATATTCTTCAAAGGAGTCGTATTTACAAGGACATGCGCAAACGCACGTGGATTAGTAGTAATTCAAGCCATTATTAAGTAGGTATATACTTATCGCTTTGTGGGTATGTATGTGCGTTGTATGGAGGCGTGTGTACTGTGTATGTAGTAGGTATATAAGTGATATTATATCGTACAAGGCCACACGTGTTATGCTATACAACCAAACATCTGTGGTTCTGTTTGTTTATGTGGTTCTGTATTCTATTTACGCTATTTATTATAGGATAAGCAGTAATATTAGTGGTAGTCGGAATTATTTTGTGATATTTAAAGTTGTTAAAACCTGAGATTTTAAAGTAATGTCGTATGGAAAGTGGACAAGATTTGGATGATTCTGATAGAAGAGTGCATTAATATTTTTTTATATTATAGTAAACTTATCAAATATCTTTTTTTTTAAATTTAATAACCGCTATCTCGCCTTATGTGAACTGAAGCGATGGACTGTCTACGATGGAGCGCGCTTGCCTAGAAGAAACCGATTCACTCGCGACTTGGAGACAGACACCCAGATTGTAACCATCCGGGGAACACATCAACTCCGGTAGCGCATTCCACTGTTTGGTGGTTTTTACAATGAAAGTGGAACAGTGGCGAAGGGTAAATTTTTGTGAGATGTGAGCCGGAGCTACAAAAGCTTACCTGGCCACGAAAAGCTAATTATAAATATTTGACAATAGTAAGCAATACTGCCTATGCTATTTTTCAAAGGGAAGCCGGTAGGAATCGTATTGTAGGGAGCCATCGTCACTGAAGTGGAATCAAAGTAGTTATGAAGTTGCCGTTATACCTAGGTAGCCTAAAACGGCAACTTAAAACTTTAACATAGGTATGTGATTAATATAGACTGTGACTTAAGGTTCCACCTGAAACTGATTTTAACTGCGATTCACCGCTTAATTTTATTTATTATCCTATTAAAATTATTTATTAATAGATCCGAATGTTTTGTCGTTTCGTAAAGACAATAAGTCTGACACCATGAATCATGGTGTTTGTCGACAGATAGCGAGTAGAAGGGAGTGCCATCATTGTTTGTTATGTACCTGGCTCATGTGCTATGTACCTACTTATATATCTATATGTCATGTAACCTGATTGTCATGTAAAACGCGGTGTATTGTCAATCGGTTCCTTTGTTTGAAATGATTCATTTAGCTCGTTTTCTTGTGTTATTGCTGATTTTAGAATAGGTTTACCTATTGATAGAAAGATAGAAAGAAAGAAAGAATAATATTTATTTGGACACAGCACAAGAGAGACACGTGGTGCAATCTTGCAGTAGGTATAGCCTGGCGATATTGCAATGAAATTAAATGATGGTACATGGTACATCACAATACGTGGGTTAAGAACAAGAGTAGCGTAAGGGCAAAATAACAACTTCACAGGAGAACCGAAAAACAACTCCAATTTACCTACCGTTATCTTATAGCTCTTTTATGGCAAAATCTATAGTAGTTATATATCTGATTTTTACTAATAATAAAGCTTTATTTATCGGCTACAGAATAGTGTAACTTTTTGGTCAATCAAAAAACGGTTTCATTTTAATAAAGTTTATTTTCCAAAACATGGTTCAAAAAATGTCACCCTTACGTTTTTTTGGCAGGGAGAAAAATGACGGAAGCGCACGAAACAAGGTCACATAAGCAGTAACGGTCCTTTACGTTTATTTGGCACGCAACAAACTAAGGCTACATAATCAAACTGACAAGATACGTTATTTGAGCGAGGCATATTCGGTGTCCTATTTGCTCTGTAAATCGAGTTACGATCGTTGTGCTCGTAACTTTTTTGACAAAATAATGTCAAGATTATTGTGGGTCGAAACACTTCATTTTGGCAATAAACAAATATCATTTTTTTTATACGTTATTGTTGTACTAAGGAATCTACACACTACATCGCTCCAGTTTTTCGGCACATAAAAATACGGGGATTAAAAAAGCGAATGGTGAAAACATTTTTTTTGTATTTTTGCCCTTACGCTACTCTAGTTCTTAACCCACGAATAACTACTGCAGTAACCAGACCAGCCTCGCTGTCCACTAAGTAGGTACCTATTCATTCGTATATCTCGCTAGCTCAGCAGTTCTACAGCCACAAATTCCTGCACTTATTTATAAGAACTCAATTCGACAACAATAGGTACAGTTGCTGCTACCTTGCTAGAATATAATCTTCAATATCTTGAATAGCTAAATTGCAGCAAAAATATCGCCGCAATTATTGCCCATCTTATAGTTGTAAGCAAGTTTTCCAGCAAGATGCAATTTTTATAGCCCGTTTGCCCTATAAGTCCGCCAATATCTACCATACTAAAAATAAGATGCACATGTAGACTGATTAATTAATCCAGTTAACGGCAGGAAACGTCACCGCGGTATCCTGCGACGTCCATGGGAGTCAGCAGCGATGTGATAGTCGTGAAACTTGCGGTTTGGTCGCAACTGGCCGGCTTTCTTTTAAAACTTCCTTCGTAAAGACTGCTCTATTTAAGGTTGATCGATTACCTGAAGCGATAAGGCGGCGGCCGCACTGGTAGGTACAGCGTAACAAACAGCATAACAAACTCATATAAACATATGTCGGTGGCCGCACTGCAGAAACAATAAGCGACATTTATTTGTTCACGAAATCGCCGTCGCGTCGCTGTCGCCGTACCAGTGCGGCCGCGGCCTAATAGTCGTATGTTTGATTCGCGTTTGTTTATTGGGTACAATATTCGTCTTTGTCATTATATTACTGAGAATAAATCAGGCGTATGAGTGTTATTACACTGGCAATTTGTGAGCGAGTTCACCGCGAACGCCTAGCGAGGTGGCCGCGTGTGTGCAGCGAGCGCAACAGTCCACCTCGCGGTTCAAAATGTACCTGTCTTTGAAAGTTGCGAGCTTGTTGCGTACACGCGGCGAATACGTTGCGACTTGCGCACACGAGAAGAGCTCGCTAGAAATACGCGGCAGATGCGTTGACCAATCGCCACGCTCGAAACACGTTCAAAAATCGCTAGTGTCACAGATAATATAATACTATACGTACAGATGCCTCATCTCATACAAAGAAATGTGACTGATTTACCGCGGGCTATCTTCGGGCTATCCATTTTTCCGTGCTTAAAGGATTTTTCAAAATGTTAACAAATATTTTTCATGATGTATTTTTTTATGTTCTCAATTTTACACAAACTTCAATAACAAATCGATACATATAACGCCATCTATTATGAGTTATTTTAACAAATGTTCCTTTGTTCCTGATGAGACCCCGTGCTAGTGTGTAAGCGCTCTAAAACTTTTTGCTTGATTTGGTAATAGAACTTCGAAACTAGTGCTCGGCAGTCGCAGATACTACTCGGCAGGCTATTTCTAGTTATTGAAAGCGTACGATCCATAACTCAATTATTTTATTTTTTTAGGGTTCCATACTGCAAAAGGAAAACGGAACCCATAAAGGATCACTTTGTTGTCCGTCTGTCATGCATGCCCATGAGTGGAGCCATCTGCTCATAGATAGCGCCACTAGAAGTATGCAATAGCGCGATCTATGATCAAGATATGATATCTACTATGGTGTAATAGCGGCATAGATGGCGCTATTGCATATATTTCGGAACCCTCAGGGCGCGAGTCGTATTTTTTTCTTAGCATGTCTTTTTTAGAGTTTCGTACCCAAAGGGAACCCTATTACTGAGACTTCGCTGTCCGTCTGTCTGTCTGTCTGTCTGTCTGTCTATGTGTCTTCAGGCTGTATCTCATGAACCGTGATAGCTAGACAGTTGAAATTTTCACAGATGATGTTTTTCTGTTGCCGCTATAACAACAAATATTAAAAACAGAATAAAATAAATATTTAAGGGGGGTTCCCATACAACAAACGTGATTTTTTTGCTCGTTTTTGCTTGATATTGATAACGGCACCAGGTAGACGCTTGAAATACTCACAGAATATTAAATTATATATTCACTTTAAAAATAAATAATTAAACTAAAATAAAAAAAAATATTTTAGGGGGGGTTCCATACAACAGACATGATTTTTTTGCCGTTTTTATAGATACCTACGGAACCCTTCGTGCGTGAGTCCGACTCGCACATGGCCGGTTTTTGTTTCTTCTGTTGCCATTTGAAATGTCACTATCAATCCGGGGGCTGAAAACAGGTTTTAAGATGACCTTCCTTCTATAAAACTTAATGACGCAATACCTATAAAAATAACGTAAGCCAAACAATTAAATGCCCTATCTTACAATTACCATAACTTGTTGCCATTGTTTACTAGTCCTTAATGCAGCACCCACATGCGCTTATTAAAATAACAAATATATTATCATTTCACACGAGGAACAATTTGTTATTGTTATTATAATAACATTGTAAATAACTGGCGAGAGATTTATTGCTAACAGGAGTTGGTGCATCCTTTGTGAATATAAACGGTTGATTTTAAATCATTGATTGCATCAAGATGGGTGCAGTAATAATAAGCGAATGCCTCCGGTTGTAAAATCTTTAAATGCTACTAGTTGTGCCCCGCGGTTTCACTCGTTGTTTAATTTAAAAGAAATTGGATTATTTACCCGCCGCACTATTACTGAAATATATTTTTTTTTTTATTCGATGATAGGCTTGCGTTTGACCGCCATCTCGCCTGATGTTAAGCGATGATGCGGTCTACGATGGAGGACGCTTGCCTAGAAGAAACCGATTCACTCGTGACTTGAAGATACCCAGATTGTAACTGTTGGGAAACACCCACTCGGGCAGCGCATTCCACTGCTTGGCGGTTTTCACAATAAAAGTGGAATCAAAGCTTTTGGCTCGCTCTTTTCGCTTTGTTCGGTTTCTTGGCGCTTTCCGTTTTCGCTTAGCGTTCTTTCTGACTTTTTTAGGGTTCCGTACCTCAAAAGGAAAAACGGAACCCTTATAGGATCACTTTGTTGTCCGTCTGTCACCGGACCATAAGTGGAGCTATCTGCTCATAGATGGCGCCACTTAAAGTATGCAGTGGCGCCATCTATGATCAAGAAGTGATATATGTACTATGATGTAATAGCGGCATAGATGGCGCTATTGCATATTTCGGAACGCTTAGGGCGCGATTCGTACTCGCACTTGTCTGGTTTTTTTTCTTTTTGCTCGCCTCATAAGGGTCGTAGTGTGTTAAATAGCATATTTAACCTTTCTCAAGAGTTGGGCTATCAAATACAAAAAGATTTTTTCAAATCCCGAATGGTAGTTTCAGAGATTAGCGCATTCAAACAAACAAACTCTAAACCTATAGATTAGCCGGTTGCGGTGGTTTAGCATCCGGGAGATCTTGCGTCAATCCTACCCGTTTCCCTAGTGCCGTGAACCCTAGGCACATAAAATAACCCTAAAACGATTAATTAAAAAGGCAGTTTTAACTTATCCTGAATATAGTCTAGGTATATCTTAATTTCCCTCTGACAGGAAGAATGAATACAGGCCATCTCCGACTATTTGAAAAATCCAATTTCCATCTATAAAAGATTTTAATTCAGTATAAAATATTGGGAGCGCCTCCGCAGCCGGCGGCGGCTCCCAAAAATAACGCCGTTGGAAACCGGCGTAGCCTTGGAGTAGCAGTGATACCAGACGAAAATAATTGCAAACTACCGTAGCAGCAGATTAATGTTGCCGTTTTAAGTTGAATTACCTACCTTAGACTGACTTTTAATTACAGTGTCAATGTAAAACAAAATATACTAACGTTTTTGGACTTACAAGGGGGAGGGAGGTGGTCGACGGAGACCCGCTATGCGGGGCTCCTATTTCTGTCTGCAAGGTTAAAAGTAACCTAACGCGAAGGGGTTGACGGGGGCTTCGTTCGCTCGCTTTGCTCGCTCACTGAAGCCCCCGTCAACCCCTTCGAACCTAAATTGTCCGTGTCGGGGTGTCCAAGTTCCCGAGCTCGCTTCGCTCACTCTTAGACCCTAGTTAGGTATGTTACTCAAATGAAACATGAAATGTTTTTTTAATGATGCCAAATTGCCAACCCTATTTCCCGCTTTTTTTCCAAAATCAGCGCCGGCTGCTAATTTAGCAACCGGCGGCGGCTGCAAATTCAGGTCACGGCGGCGGTCGCGGAGTCACTTCCTAAAATATATCATTTTCAGGAAACATTCTTCACCAAAACTTCTGACGTTTCCTTATCAACACGTTACCGGCACTTTGGTAATGAGGTCGGTTCAACAGATGGCGCCACTAGTCCGCGAAGTAACCGCGGTATGCGATAATAATTATAATTAATTAATTAGACGAGCCTGCTTTACTTGATTGAAGAGATTCGGTATTTTTGAGTGGAGGATAATTAAAATCATTATACTAAGGCCTGTGAGAATCTCAACTCAAAATTGTCACTAAAGAGGTAGGTATCTTTTAGTTGGAATTTAGTTCAAATCGAGATTTCTGACGGCAAATTATTCTAGAATCTGTTTTTTTTCTGCATTAAGTAGGTACCTATTATCATAAAAATAGATGTTGAAGATGATGCAAACAATTTTTTGCCTTTAAATCCTTTATACATATAGATAAATATCTAGTCATTTACGATGTGTCAAATGACTTTGAATAAATTATTAGATAGACGTACCTACCAAAATATGAAGTAGGATGATTGTAATCGATTGGGGTGAAAATTTTAATAGCTAAAGCTTGTTATTTTTAGACATTTTGCCAGGTAGTCTTACAGTAGATAAATTAAAATGTCCTTGAATGCTATTTTAAGAAATAGTCCCTGGGCGACCGAGCTTCCTTTGGGATTTTCTCAGGGGTGACATTTATGATAAACTTGGAAAGTAAAACATTACCCAAATACAAAATTTGACCGCACGGTTGTCGCAGTGGCTGAGAGATTGGCTGCTGCGCGACGTGTCGCGGGTTCGATTCCCGCATTGCACACTGGTCTGGCTGTTTGTGTATGTGAATGTGTTTGTAAACGCACCCACGACACAGAAAAAATCCAAGTGCGGGGCAACGTTAAAAAAAAATGTCATCCAAATCGTTGGAGCCGTTTTCGTTTATAAGAATTGCTAGGTATTTTAAGAAATACTATCACTTTACCGCGACTTCGTCCGCGTGACCCACACGAACTGTGCATTTTTTCAGGATAAAAAGTAGCCTATAGCACTCAGGGGTAATGTAGCTTTCTATTAGTGAAAGAATTACCTATAAAAATCGGATCAGTAGTTCCGGAGATTACTCTCCACATACATACCTACACAAACTCACAAAATTCACACTATCTTTTTTATAATATAGAATAGATTAGGTACATAATATGGAAATTAAAGTTTATTAGGTAGGTACTCAAAGCGTTCCCCGATTCCTTGTATCATTTTATACCTCAAAATAGCGACGGAAAACATTAATTCTGCCGACACTGTTCCGATAACATAATTATCATCGTTTTAACGAAGTTTTTGTAAACAAAGCAATTTAACATGATATACCTACTTAAGTATTTTGTTAAGTTCTTAGTTCACCGAGATAAAAAGTGTAGTATTCGCGAATCCAAGATATCTACCTACTTTTAATTTTTGCAGTTTTTATCAAAATACTTAATTATGTATAATTGATTTTAAATACCTACGTTCTAGTTCCAATAAAATTCTACATTTATTGAGTTTCCGAAAACGAAAGTTATCCCCTTCTCGTCAAACAAAAACTAATCCAAACTAAATCAAAGCTAAATTAAAACCTAGTGATGATACCGCTTAAGGGTAACCCGCTAACTTCGCCCCCGGGGGAGAAAGGGGTCCCCAAACTGGCCTGGTCAACTAATTAATTCAAGTGGTCATCAGCGCTCGCAGTTTGATCAACAAACTTCTGAGTGCGTATAGATGAGAGGAGGTAAGGTAGGGGAATGAGGGGAGGGGAGGGGGAGGGAAGGGGATTGAGATAGGGATATGATATGAAGTGTTTGGATAGGCACAGATAATGGTTTTTGGAGATTGGTCGTGATTACTTAATCTAAGTTTGTAATTATACAGAAATACATGAGTAGAGTAGGTACGTAGGTGTGGTAACGTAGTGATAAGAAAAGATTAGGATTGGATGATAATGTTGAAAATCAATAAGGATAGCACGGTTCTTTAGTTTCTGCCTTCCGCATTAAATACAACGTTTTCGAAATTCCATTTCGAACCAGAGATACAGCTTGTCCTCTTCATAGTACTGTACCCTTATCATGAGTTTTTTTGACGTATAGTTTCGTTAATGTAAGCATATTTTTAATTGAAAATATACGTTTGCTACACAATATTGATATAAATTAAATACTTAATTAATTTCTCTATATTTTTTTAAATTTGCAAATTGTATACAATTTTATCAAAATGTTCTAGGACTGTTGTATTTTAGATTCAAATTATGCTTAGGTACATTAACGAAACTATACGTCAAAAAAACTCATGATAGGGGAGTACCCCTATCATGAGTTAAAGAAGTAATTTAAAATGGTCAATGTATTGTGCAAAAGTAATAATAAAATATTGTAGTTGACGGCAACAAAGATTTTACTTGAAGTAGCAGCTCTAACTACTTTCAGAGGGAGAACAGAGTTTTGAAGGGTGTTCTTCTGGGTTTGCGATAAAAGAGGGCCAATTTACTACGTAGGTAGGTACTCGTACGAGAATAAAAACAAGTTATCGTGTAAGCGTTATCTGGCCAAAACAGGTCTCGAACCTCAATATCCAATATCAAAACACGAATGATCTCGTCACGTGACCGCTATAGCTACCACCTCAGATCATAGAAACAAGGGAGATGTGCCAAGGCGCTATCGAGCTTGATGCCTGAACTTGAGCAAATTGCTCATATTAAAAACGTACGCGCTGGCGACGAACCGAACACGATAAATGGTATAAATACAGTGTTTTAGTTTAGTGTTAGTGTTGAGTGACGATTAACAGTGTAAGATTGAGGGTGTGCGGAATGTTTAATGCGTGGGAGATCTTTTTATTCACAAGGAGTGCTTAATTATGCGCGTAATTGTGTCGAAAAATGTACTAAAAGTGGCATTAGTTGTTCCCGTACTAATTTGCTATGATGGCATATCTCCTTGTTTCTATGATCTGAGGCTACCACACACCATAAAAAAGACAATTAATGTATTTTTATCACCACCCATTAATTTGGCGATGTGTATATATGTATACCTTCATGGCATAATTTATATTTGTTGTCATGTACAACCAGGAAGCGTAACCTCGAAGTATTTTGCGAATTTGTTGTTTACCAACCGGCTAAAACTTAAAATTCAACCTTATTGTGTTTAAATTTGAATTCAAATTAGTTTGCCGGTCCTGTACGCTTGATTGGCTACAGGAAAATAGCCGTTACTCAATTGTGTTTAAGAATAAATTTGAATTTTTAAATCTAAAGTAAATTTTTGCAATGGCTGACACGTGTTTTGGATTACCAACTATCCGTACTGCTAATTTGTTTAATACTACACTGTATGCTTTTGTAATAAGAGTTATTGTGATGGTAAACTTATTTGTGTGGATGGTGTTATTCAGCGGAGCTCAAGGTCGACTGATATGGGAGTGCTCCACATGTGCTGGTGTTATATCAATGGTATATAGTCATTATGGGTTATTTAATGCACCATTGCGCGTGACACGATACCCGATAGTTCCATGGGGTATTAGTGATCCATGACATGTATACCATTGTTTTGGTTTATGGAAGGATGCGTCAACATTTGTAGATGATGGGAGTTGGTTGTTGGTTTACAATTGTTGGACCAAACATTTGTCAAGCGTGATGACAACAATGGACTCCAACTTTTTTTTGCATAATTACCATACTGGTCATATGGTTGTCCTAAAGGTATGGTGGTCGCTTTAATTGAACAAATAAAGTAGGTATAATTATGTCATGTAGGTACCTACATGATTTCATACACAGGTCATACGATCTGCTAGATGTAGGAACCGGTTTTGCGAATGTTTTTAAAGACGACCTTGTATATTTTAAGAGCATTTTAAAATGTACAAATATTTTGAGGAGATAAACTCTCTTTGTTATATGAAGATTATGAAGCAGTGAAATTATTATGAAAAACAAAAAGTAGTGATAAATGTTGCTAGTGAATCATCGTTATTCTTCAACACCAGATATTTTTACATAATTTGACACAATGCAAACTTAATTATAGTCCATTTATATTGTTGCTGAATTACAAACAAGGGATTCCGTTGTTTTAAATAGGTACTTCTTTTGTTAGGGGTTGTCTATTAATCAAAAGTGTAATCATTGTGATTAAATTATGGGGCGGGGGGAAGAGCTATACATAATATGAAATAATCTTTAATTAGTACTTGCTCGTAGAAGCATTTGGTAGTTTTACTTAACTCCTCAGGGTCGTAGAAAGTAGCTTTCTATGACATAATTACGTAAATCTATCAGCAAGGATCGCAGCACGTAGCGTTGTGTAGTTTCAGTATACCGCCTGCTTTCGTAGCACGTAGCGTTTCGTATCTTCAGCGTGCGCCCAAAGGATCGTAGCACGTAGCGTGTTGTAGCTTCAGTGTACCACCTACGTTCGTAGTACGTAGCGTTTAGTATCTACAGCGTATGCCCAAGGTTCGTAGCACGTAGCGTTTTGTAGCTTCTGTGTACCGCCGACGTTCGTAGCACGTAGCGTTTAGTATCTACAGCGTACGCCGAAGGATCGTAGCACGTAGCGTTTTGTAGCTTCAGTGTACCACCTACGTTCGTAGCACGTAGCGTTTCGTATCTTCAGCGTGCGCCCAAAGGATCGTAGCACGTAGCGTGTTGTAGCTTCAGTGTACCACCTACGTTCGTAGTACGTAGCGTTTAGTATCTACAGCGTATGCCCAAGGATCGTAGCACGTAGCGTTTTGTAGCTTCAGTGTACCGCCGACGTTCGTAGCACGTAGCGTTTAGTATCTACAGCTTACGCCGAAGGATCGTAGCACGTAGCGTGTTGTAGCTTCAGTGTACCACCTACGTTCGTAGCACGTAGCGTTTAGTATCTACAGCGTACGCCCAAGGATCGTAGCACGTAGCGTTTTGTAGCTTCAGTGTACCACCTACGTTCGTAGCACGTAGCGTTTAGTATCTACAGCGTACGCCCAAGGATCGTAACACGTAGCGTTTTGTAGCTTCAGTGTACCGCCGACGTTCGTAGCACGTAGCGTTTAGTATCTACAGCGTACGCCGAAGGATCGTAGCACGTAGCGTTTAGTAGCTTCAGTGTACCACCTACGTTCGTAGCACGTAGCGTTTAGTACCTACAGCGTACGCCCAAGGATCGTAGCACGTAGCGTTTTGTAGCTTCAGTGTACCACCTACGTTCGTAGCACGTAGCGTTTTGTATCTACAGCGTACGCCCAAGGATCGTAGCACGTAGCGTTTTGTAGCTTCAGTGTACCACCTACGTTCGTAGCACGTAGCGTTTTGTATCTACAGCGTACGCCCAAGGATCGTAGCACGTAGCGTTTTGTATCTACAGCGCGAGCGTACGCCCAAGGATCGTAGCACGTAGCGTTTTGTAGCTTCAGTGTACCACCTACGTTCGTAGCACGTAGCGTTTTGTATCTACAGCGTACGCCCAAGGATCGTAGCACGTAGCGTTTTGTAGCTTCAGTGTATCGCCGACGTTCGTAGCACGTAGCGTTTAGTATCTACAGCGTACGCCGAAGGATCGTAGCACGTAGCGTTTTGTAGCTTCAGTGTACCGCCGACGCTCGTAGCACGTAGCGTGTTGAAGCTTGAGTATACCGAGGTTCATAACACAAACATGTTATAGCTTGAGTGTACCGCTACGAAACATAGTAAGTAGCGTTTTGTAGCTTTGATAGTAGCATGAAGTGTTTTGTCGCAATAGCAACATAAATCCATATTTACCTATTAACAAAATTAGTTGAATTTATTGTGTTGTTGCCAGCCATGCTAGCTAGTATGGCATTGTGACAAATTATTACACATTCTAAAGTACTGCATTTGTTGTTATACATTATATTATTACGTCTCATTTCACGTGGGGTAAGTAGATATTAATCTAATGAGGCATGAGGCATTGCAGTCATTTGGCAAGAATACGCGTTGTTATGGTCGATGTAACAGCTGATTTCATTTAATATAATTTGTTTATAGGGAAAATAATATGAAGTGTGAAGTATTTTTGTCTACCGGAAGTATGTGCCTTTATGTAGTACATTACATGTAGAAGCGATTGGTCTGCGCGGTACTGAAAATCAGCGTTGTCGGTATGGCATGTTGAGAATATAATTTCAATGTTGCTATACCACAACATATTGTTGAGTGTCGAGTTTTTGCATGTGAATGCGTTGTTTTAATAATATTTTGTTTTTATTATTGTTTTAGATATTATTTTATTTATTTATTTTTGTAATGTTTTATTTTTAGGCACCTACTTTGTTATTTTTTCTTTAGTTTTATCTTTGTGTGTGTCCATTTAAATGCAAATACTTAGACATATTTTTTACTTTCTTTTTTTTATTTTCATTGATACGAATGAGAACAAAAAAAATTAAGAGAAATAAAGAAAAATTGTCTACTTGCAAACATTTTTTTAAATTTATCTCAGTTGGAAGTCAAACCCATTGCTTCAATTTATACAACCGCACTTATTACTAGACCAAGAAATCCACTTTAAATTCTAAATTATTTATAACACAGCGTTATGCAGAACCCACGGCACTCCGCGGAGTTTCAACATTAATAAATAATAATGAGATAAATAATTTGACGTTAACAAACGAGCTGCAATGGCGGCGGGCGCGGAATTTGATTTAAACTAATGTTTTATGTATTTGTTGGTGATTTGCTTGTGTTTACACCTTGCTTGTCTGATACGCCGAGATACGGAGTAGTGGTAATGCTATTGTATATTTTGAGATCTGAAAGAAAAAACGAAATGATATTTTATACTGATGCTTCACCTTTTCTTCTACATATCCTACTGATCCTACTAATATTATAAACGTGAAAGTTTGTGAGGATGTATGGATGGATGTTTGTTACTCTTTCACGCAAAAACTACTGAACGGATTTTGATGAAACATTACAGTAACATAGCTTATACATCAGAATAACACATAGGCTACTTTTTATCCCAAAAACGCGGGCGAAGCCGCGAGCGGAAGCTAGTATTATAAATGCGAAGGTTTGTGTGTGTATGTTTGTTGCTTCTTCATGCTGAAACGGCTGGACGAATTTCTATGAAATACTTATGTAGTCTCGACTTACATTTGCTGTTTGTTAATAGATCCTGTACTTAGGTACTGAATTTTATATTTTCATATTATAATCAAGAGCTATAGGTACTATACAAGACAATTTCATATCATGTTGAAAAGCTGAGCCAATGGTTGATGGCGGATCTGGTTGTTCAAAGTTTCAGAAATTGAATTAGAATTGTAGAGCAATCATTATGTCGTTATTCTTTTTTAATAAATTAATGATCGTTATAGTTGTTGTTGTCTTGTTTTTATAATTTCTAGTATAGAATCTGGCGCTGCGCAGTATTCCTATTTTATCAACCACAGGGTTATCCTGTTTATGTCAAACGTATTGCTTTGGCAATAATAATAAATTAATGGTATTGTTTCTTTGATAATACATAATTTTATTTGTGTACTAGGCTTTTGTTAGCGATTCAATAAATTGACCATTTTAAATGACCTCCTTAGTGTAGGGTGGCTAGTACTACGAAGAGGTCAAGCTGGTTCATCCCACCGGAATCAGATGAAATGGGGCTTCGATTTTATGTTACCCCAGAAAGAACAGTCGGGATAGGGTATTGGGATGTAACCATGTCCAAAAAAGGAATTTGTCTGTTTGTGCGCTACGGATTTTGTTATGGTTTTCATAGTTGCTACCAATCTATGAAAACCATAACAAAATTCGTAGCGCACAAACAGACAAATTCCAAAAAAAAATTTTTTGCACGGTTACGTCCCAATACTCCCAATACCCTATCCCGACTGTTCTTTCTGGAATATCTTTAATGTACTGACACGATTTTTTTAGTTTTATAATAGGTAGTTTAGTTTGTGACTGACCTTTCGCTTGCATGAAGTAGGTACGCACTATAGACAGACTTCACACACCTTCAAGAACTTTATGGAGAACTCTCAGGCATGCAGGTTTTCTCACGATGTTTTCCAGCAAGTGATAATTAATTTCTAATAGGTATATGCACATGACTTTGAAAAGTCAGTGGTACCACAGATAATATAATACTATACGTACAGATGCCTCATCTCATACAAAGAAATGTGACCGATTTAGCGCGGGCTATCTTCGGGCTATACATTTTTCCGTGCTTAAAGGATTTTCCAAAATTTGTACAAATATTTTTCATGATGTATTTTTTCATGTTCTCAATTTTACGCAAACTTCAATAACAAATCGATACATATAACGCCATCTATTATGAGTTATTTCAACAAAATAATGTTCCTTTGTTCCTGATGAGACCCCATGGTGGTACTATGGTGCGTGCCTCGGGATTGAAGTTATACCACTGTAGTAGTTTATATAGTGCAGTGATAGTCTAGTCAAGTCTAGTGGCATACTATTAGGCCATCATACTATACCTACATATAAAAAAAAAACATAAAATAAACATTTTTCTCTTCTATTTTATTCCCACATTTAAAAACAGCTGGACTTCCTCAAAAACTCGAGAAAAAAATATTTGGACACCGCGATTATTTTCCAACTATAAATTAATCGGAACTCTTTAATCCCAAAATAACGAGTTTCACTATCTTTGTAGTTTGTAGTCAGTGTTGTCACACTAAACATTTATTAGTCGTAAAAACTGTATGGGACACCCGTGGCGTATCTATTTCCGTGACGCGTGTGGTCGTGTGACTATCTGTTCCATCACTAGGGTTGCCATCACTTAAAATCTAAATTGCCGTCACCGGACAAAGATTTCAAAAAACCCGGAATAATCCGGGGAAAAATATTTTATGATGGCTAAGTATTGCTACGTAAGTTACAAACCATGGAAAACGAACGAAACTGCCAACCCAACGGGCACCCAGACATTTTTTGAAAACCCTACCGAACGACCAAGGACGTCCACCCAAACTAGGACAAACCCGGACAGATGGCAGCCCTAGACATCACTAGTGAGGGAAAGTGGGGGCTCTTAATCTATTCATCTGTTTTATTAGTTCGGCCTATTGTTGATTCGGCGAACGTACCTACACGTAGTTCTTGCAAAGCTGTGTGTGGTAGGTAAGTGTGACGCTGAAAAAAAATAGTAGTTAGTAGGTACTACATAGCCAAAGTTTTGTCAACCTATTACACAAAAGTAACCACATAACTGTAGCAATATTAAATCAGGAATATAAACTTTTTAATTAAATTAAATTAAATTAAATCAGGAGAAATCTTTTTACGATCTGTCATTTTGTCTATTATTCCGTCGACAAAATTCGTTTCTACATAATAGTGTTCAATGCTACGTGTACTGCAAGCTGATATTATCCATATCGATAAGAACGACTATTTGAAACCGTTTAACTAAAGTTTAACTTTTTCTGAACTAGTTTTAACAACATTGAAACACCTTTTTAGTGTCTACACAATCGCCTTTCGACTAATCGACAGCTGTATCTTCTATAATTTCATGTCACCATACAAAGCTACAACATTAGGAAGACCATAAAACTACTTCTACACTTTAAACATTCCTATTGATGCCATTACAAGAAACTCAGCTAAAAATACATGCTTCGACGTCGTAAAACGTCTTGTATTCTACCACAAATCAAATGCGAGTACTGTCACAAGACAGGGACTATCAAACTGTCACAGACATATACTCTTTTAAATCTTCAAGCATGTAGTTAATAGTCACTTCAGGGCAGCATTTGTTACCAATAAACATAGATATTTAGTTGACTACTACAGTCGTAAGGGGCTTTTAGGTCGTTAAACTAAAAGTGTCACTTCCTTGAAGTCTTTATTACACCCCTCTGGTTCATCCCCTGCAGAAATAGATTTGGGGGCGAGTTTAAAATAGAGGGTGGGTATTCGATTTTTTTGGATACAGCTTGGTGTTTTTTTTTATTATTATACTTTCCAAATATCTCTTAAATATGCGAGTTTTTAGTTAAAAAAAAACTATAATAATATCGACGGTCCCTACGTACAATCCCCTAAGTGGTAGATACGTGATTTGTGTTTTTTGTTTTCGTGGCCACCCTAAATTATCGTTTAGTTTAATAAAAATAATTCTAAGGTGGCCAATTGAACATTAAAACCGTACACAAAATATATCTTCTAGATCTAGAACATTAGGTATGTAGGTACGCGCGTTTGTATCTTTGAAGCTCTCTTCTATAAAATTTGTCATTTGTAGTTAGGTTATTGTACGGAGGGACCGTCGATATAATGTTGTATACCAGTTATTATTTAAAGACAACAGTGAAATTCTCAAAGAGCTAATTGATTATAATAAAGAAACCTCTAATTCGTCCCTCAAGAGGTGTTTCCCGTTCACCCCGCCTGCACCGAGTGGAAAGAAAAATGACTCAATTTCCCACAGCTGACCCCATCTTCCACTTAATAACTAAGTAGGGAACTTGTTTAAACTCATTTAATTAAATTTCTCTTAATTAACACCACGCCGAGTCTCGCTGCAAGATTTTCTTCAAGCGCGGAATTAAAATGAGTCAATAATATGTTAGTAAGTATTTCCATTCCTTTAGTTAGGTACTTTCAATATCTAAGTGAAACTGTTTTCTCTGTGTTTGTATTAAGATTACTCTTTTAACTAAAGTGATTCGCTTAGTACATATAGTATGTTTTTAGGGTTCCGTACCAAAATGGTAAAAAAGGAACCCTTATGGTGCGACTTCGTCTGTCTGTCTGTCTGTCTGTCACACCTGGTTATTTCAGCAACTACTAATGCTATCGACTTGAAATTTGGAACAGTTATAAAGAATGCTTGTCCAACTTTATTGCAAATGAAAAAATCAAAAAATATTTTTTATTTTAATTGCAAAAGGGGCCGGAGTGGGGGTCCAAAATTTCAAAGTGGGGTTACTAGGTCATGTGACATAACATATGAAAGGGCTTGATTTGCATATTTCAAAATATATTTTTATTTAATTTTATGTCTCACAGTTTTCGATATATGATGAAAAATGTCTGAAAAAATACCATTCCCCCCCCCCCTTATCTCCGAAGTTTGCGGAGCGAAAAATCTGAAATAATTAGAGTTGATAGGAATTGATCCAAATATTGCACCAAAAATAAAACGATGTTCCTAACTACCACAGTTTTTTCAAAATCATCAAAATTCCTTCACAAACAAACTTAGTTATGCGGTCCGGTTTTTTTCACTTTATACCTCCAAAACTGATACGGGACCCTCGGTGCGCGAGTACGACTCGCACTTGGCCGGTTTTTTATTAGTTAAATGCGTGTTGACTGTTAAACGTTTATTTTGATAAAAATAACAGTGTTTACCGGATTGCGATGTGAACTCTCATTGTTTGTTTGCTTTCCCAAATGTTATTTATACTTACTTCGATGGCGACCCGAAATGTTTTGCTTTATCAAATATTTATAATGTTGTGTCATTAACCCACCCCGAGTAATGTGTGAGCGTAAAACTTCATACATATTATAGTATATGTATTTTGACATACTTTCCTACATTCTTGTACATAGTATTATGTGGAAGCACCGCCACCGGTAAGTACCAACCTGTCTATCAGTGGCGAAGGGTCCATTTTTGTAAGAGGTAAGCCGGAGCTACAAGTGCTTACCTAGCCACGAAAAGCTAATTATAAATATTTGACGATAGTAGGCAATACTGCCTGTGCTATTTTTCAAAGGGAAGCCGTTAGGAGTCGTATTGTAGGGACCCTTCGCCACTGTTGTCTATTCAGTACCAACACGCGGCGTGATATCACCGCGAGAATAGCCAATTTGTTTGTGAATGTTCGAGGGAGAATCTTCAGGCAGAAGGTATTTCAATAATGTGAGGGCCAAGCTCGAATCATTTTTGACCGACTTGAAAAAAAAATCTGTAGGTAGGTACCTCAGATCATAGAAACAAGGAGATGTGCCAAGGCGCTATCGAGCTTGATGTCTGATCTTGAGCAAATTGCTCATATTAAAAACGTACGCGCTGGCGACGAACCGAACACGATCGATGGTATAAATACAGTGTTTTAGTTTAGTGCTAGTGATGAGTGACGATTAACAGTGTTAGATTGAGGGTGTGCGGAATGTTCAATGCGTGGGAGATCTTTTTATTCACAAGGAGCGCTTAATTATGCGCGTAATTGTGTCGAAAAATGTACTAAAAGTGGCATCAGTTGTTCCCGTACTAATTTGCTATGATGGCATATCTCCTTGTTTCTATGATCTGAGGTAGGTACCTATTCGACCAGTTTGTATGCATATTTTATCAAAAGCTCCTGAACCAATTTTGATGATTTTTTCACTGACTTTGGACGTCGGTGGTAAAATAGGTAAGCAAACAAAAACCAAGCAACGACTTCCGAAAATAAAATGTTTTTTACTGAGTAGTGGTTTTTATCGTGGGTTGTTATTTTTTGTAAAAAAACTTTTAGCGTTACCTAAGTACCTATCAAGTTTTGAATTAGTAATATACCTAAGTAAGCTACGGAATAATTATAATAATAATAATAACGAATTATTCATTATCCATTATCATCCCATCACAATAGCCCAAGTAGTTTCTTTTTTCCACATGTATTGCAATAGTCCTACATAAGCTGGTGATTGTCCTTGGGTGTATTTCTGTGGTGCATGCAGGGGTGATCACCAGCTATGCCACCATTACATTTTATATTCAAATTGTAAAGTGTTGGCTTCGGCCCCACGCCAGCCTTCGAAAAGTCCGGGACTCCTAAGTCCCGTGTAACAAAAACCATAATAACGAATAAAGTACCTAAGTATACAATTTATATAATTACTCGTAGATCTCTTTATGTAGTAAAGTGCGCAAATTGTATAAAATAAAACAAAATGTTGAATTTTAGATTCAAAATTAATTTACGTTAACGATACGAATGTCTAGTATTTTAAATTATTAATACTTTAATAGGCCCAGTGGACACAAGGAAAAGTAGCAACTTAGGTACATAAAAAAAACCGGCCAAGTGCGAGTCGTACTCGCGTACCGAGGGTTCCGTATCATTTTTGGACGTATAAAGTGAAAAAATCCGGACCGCATAACTAAGTTTGTGAAGGAATTTTGATGATTTAAAAAAAAACTGTACTAGTTAAGAACATCGTTTTATTTTTGGTACCATATTTGGATCAATTCCTATCAACTCTAATTATTTCAGATTTTTCACTCCGCAAACTTCGGAGATAAGGGGGGGGAATAGTATTTTTACAGACATTTTTCATCATATGTCGAAAACTGTGAGACATAAAATTAAATCAAAATATATTTTGAAATGTGCAGATCAAGCCCTTTCATATGATATGTCACTTGACCTAGTAACCCCACTTTGAAATTTTGGACCCCCACTCCGGCCCCTCTTGCAATGAAAATAAAAATATTTTTTTAATTTTTTAATTTGCAATAAAGTTGGACAACCATTTTTTATAACTGTTCCAAATTTCAAGTCGATAGCATTAGTAGTTGCTGAAATAAGCAGGTGTGACAGACAGACAGACAGACAGACAGACAGACAGACAGACAGACAGGCAGACAGACAGACAGACAAAGTCGCACCATAAGGGTTCCTTTTTTACCATTTTGGTACGGAACCCTAAAAATATGCTTGTTTGATCGCCATCTCTTGCCGCGATGATGCGTCTACGATGGAGCACGCTTGCCTAGAAGAAACCGATTCACTCGTAACTTGAAGACACCCAGATTGTAACTATCAGGAAACACCCACTCCGACAGTGCATTGTTGGTGGTTTTCACAATGAAAGTGGAATATTGATTCCACTTTTCCACACACAATCAAAGTGCTTCGTTCGGGTTTTTGGGTAGATACCTATATCAACCATGAACATATAGCGCTTTTTCGGGCTTCTGGCAGTCCGGTATTGTGGTCGAAGAACATTAAGAGCCTATACTACCTCAGCTCAAATTCTAATTTCGCCCCCACTTCACCGCGCCGCCTAACTCTTTATCTCGCTCGCACCTCGCACACTGCTGCTCGCGCGGTCCCGCGGCGCGGGCACACAGGTGTGCGTTAACCCAGCAGGAAAGTAGCTCCTAGGAAGATATGAGTGGGACGAATAATTAGTGCCTAATCTGCTGTAAATGTGCGCCAAATAAATAATTTGTTCGCCTTGTAGTTTTGGAGAAAAACAGAAAAAACGATTCCTGCTGGGGTAACGTTGTTCCAGCAGGAAAATTCTAAACGAATGATCGGAGAGAGAAATATTGTACATGGGCAGATAGTTTATATTTGTGCATAAATGTGCGCCAAAAATATAATTTGTGCGTCTTCAGGTTTTCGAGATATTCCATTTCCTGCTGGGGTAACGTTTTGCAGAATCGTGTTTCTCTAAAACCATTGTATGTGCGCTTGTAGAATAAATACACACGAGTAGCTCTTAATTTGTGCGTATTTGTGACAGAATTAGATTTCAGAAAATATTTATAATTTTCAAGTAATCGCGTTTTTTTCGAAAACCCGAAAAAATATTGCAGCGCCTAAATGAGAAAACGTAGAAGGTCGCTGAAAACTGTATTCGGTCCTTCTTGACGCTTATAATAACCATAAAAAGTTTCAATAGTGTACATACATGCGTTATTGAATAATATTGCTGAAAATCAAAACGACGGTGTCATAACTTTGACGAAAAAATACAAGAAACCGGCTCAACCTAAGACGTGTAAGTGTGAACCAAAAATTAGTGCGTTTAATCATGAATATATAGTAAAAATATTCAGCTTGGAATGTTTCGCATTATGTAGATATAAACAAAAAATTAAATACGTAAACAACGGCTGGTTATCCGACCAAATTCGAATGACTACAAAACAAGCTCTTTCATTTCATAATAATATGGTCACAAAATATATTAAAGGCACCTTAATTTAATATATTTTTTAATTAGCCCCCAAAATTTGGTCATATATAATTTCCAACAAACGTCTGAACGCGACTGTACGGACAACGGTAAGCCGTTGTCCGTACTTAGGTTTAATACGTCCAATAAAGTCCAAGGCTTAATACGTCCAATAAAGAAGGTCATCGATATGTATGAATCCGTCGCTTTTTTGTAGTCATTCGAATTTGGTCGGATAACCAGGCGTTGTTTACGTATTTAATTTTGTTTTTATATCTACATAATGCGAAACATTCCAAGCTGAATATTTTTACTATATATTTTTGATTAAACGCACTAATTTTTGGTTCACACTTACACGTCTTAGGTTGAGCCGGTTTCTTGTATTTTTTCGTCAAAGTTATGACACCGTCGTTTTGATTTTCAGCAATATTATTCAATAACGCATGTATGTACACTATTGAAACTTTTTATGGTTATTATAAGCGTCAAGAAGGACCGAATACAGTTTTCAGCGACCTTCTACGTTTTCTCATTTAGGCGCTGCAATATTTTTTCGGGTTTTCGAAAAAACGCGATTACTTGAAAATTATAAATATTTTCTGAAATCTAATTCTGTCACAAATACGCACAAATTAAGAGCTACTCGTGTGTGTTTATTCTACAAGCGCACATACAATGGTTTTAGAGAAACACGATTCTGCAAAACGTTACCCCAGCAGGAAATGGAATATCTCGAAAACCTGAAGACGCACAAATTATATTTTTGGCGCACATTTATGCACAAATATAAACTATCTGCCCAGGCACAATATTTCACTCTCCGATCATTCGTTTAGAATTTTCCTGCTGGAACAACGTTACCCCAGCAGGAAGCGTTTTTTCTGTTTTTCTCCAAAACTACAAGGCGCACAAATTATTTATTTGGCGCACATTTACAGCAGATTAGGCACTAATTTATTCGTCCCACTCATATCTCCCTAGGAGCTACTTTCCTGCTGGGGTAACGCACACGGCACACAGTACACCCCGAGTAGGTACTTCATTTCGATCATATATGTTTGCCTGTTTCTTTACGCCAACCCCGTCGCTTCTTATTTTTGTTTCGGTTATTTCCCATTATGCAAACACTAAAAACTCACGTACCTAATTCAATATTTTTATTTTACTTGTCGTTCTGTTGCGTAATGTGTCCTGAGCGCAAAATGACACAGCCCTCCCGTACGAAAGCCGGAGCAGGAATGAGCGCGGGTTGCGCGCGGCGGGGAACAAACTTTAATACGGCCGATATTATAGTTTATTTACTTTAAAATAGAAATTCACGAAAATAAATAACATAAGACCTGCTTTATAGTTAGTTTAGTTAGTATAAAAAGTTTCATGATCTAATTTGAAGTATTTTATGATTGCCAGCGGTTTATTGTTCGGTTTAGAGGTAACTTTGGAATTTATTTCTATCGAGAAAATTTTATGGAATCGTGTTTTCGCCAAACATAGGACTTAACATTAATCCTCAACTTTACCATATATTTATTTCAAAATTAATGCTGCAGTATTTTCGGCGTAACAGAGTATTTTACTAAGCCATTTGAGGTAGTATAGGCCCTTAACTTAAGTCCGTAAGAATTTATTTGCCCGAAATGATGATATTCAGACTCGAGGCTTGACTCATTAGCCAACAACTTAGCCAACAACATTTATCTAAAATAAAATAAGTCCTAAATAAAAATCACAAACATTTATTATTTCTACTTAGTAAGTAGGTATATCTGTTGAAGTGTATCAAACAAGCCTGGCAAGTGGCGGCACGTGAGCGGCTCCACATGTGCTTGGCGTAATTATCATAATATTGCGAATATCCATATGCAAGAGATATCGCGGCAAAAAATATGCTGACGATCACACCGCGTTGAATTAGCATCACGTGTGGACAAATTGACCATTTATTTGATTAGTTTTTTTGTTGTTGAATAATTAAACGACTTTTTAGTTGCAAAAGAAGAGCAGTAGTGGCCCAGCGGTAGCGGCCCCGACTTACAAGTCATAGGTCCGTGGGTTCGAACTCCGGCAGGCGCACACTTTGTGCAACTTGTTTTATTACCATTGCTCTAAAAACGGTGAAGGAAAACATCGTGAGGACACTAACCCTGGGCCCGCGTGGTGGACTATACGACTCACTCCCTCTCACTGAGGGCACGTATGAGTACCAACAGTGACAACATTATGGGCTGACTATGCTATGCTTATGCTAAACGACTTTTTATACCAGCGATACTAATTTACCAATGTAAACTTTCAGTTTAAAAACCTCTTTAGAATAGCTGTATTTTTTTTGTAACTGTGTAAGTTGAAGGTTGTACCTGTATAATAAAATACAAGAACCGTTTCCTTAAAAATATTATAATCGACGTATGAGTTCTAACACTTTTTAAACCGATTCGCAGCTTTGCTTAGCAGATGAATATCAGTATCGTGCTAATTAAAAATACATAAATACACCTCAACAACTCTTTAAAACTCCAAACTCCACATCCTCACATTAATATTTCGTCGCCCAAACAGAATATAAGCAAGCCAGTAATTAAGCAACTTAAACAAGATAACACTTTAGAAAACTTTAACTCCTTCCGAATATCCGAGAAGAGAGTGAGGAAGTTACCGTTTACGTGCTAAGTTACCCGTGTTCGTAACATGCGGTGCCAAATGAACCGCTATGATGCGGTTCAGTGTAAACGACGGCCGGCGGCGGATGGCGATAAAAACTTGGTACCTACTTATAACTGGATTTGGCTGGTTTAGTGTCCATGTAATGTAGTTTGTATGTATGTACCATTTAGGTATTAGAAGTAGCTGGGCGCGGCGAAACCGCTTTTTCTGTGATGGCTAGTAGTTTTATGTTTGCAGGATGATGACATTTTCTCTTGAAGGGATGTTGTGTAACAATAATTCCTTTTTGAGTGTAGATTGAGGTCCTTATGTGAGTATGAGATGCTACTAAGAGGCTTTAATCGGTATGATGACACACAATTACCTACCTACTAAACTTCACGATAATTGACAATCATCAACTTAGCTTTGTGGGTTCATTGAGTTGGAGTCTGTATTAATCTCCGATAGATGTCACCACTCATAAGAGGCGTACCCTCAACTGCCGTAACTATGCCTAGCGTCCTAGGTTTTCCTACCATGAAAAAGAGATTAAGATTTTAATTAATGCCGGTAGGACACGGTAAGTAGCTCTTGCTTGGAGTAATGCTACGGTACGGCAGAGGTCGCGGGTTCAAATTCCGCCCGCGTCAGTTGTTTTTAAATCTGTTATATATTTAACTAACTGTTCCACTCAGTTTCACCCCCGTTGCTCAGCTCCTAGGGGTCGTAGCGTGATGTTAAATAGCCTATACTGTTTCTCATGAATCTGGCTATCATCTATACAAAAATAGTGTTTCAAATCCGACCGGTAGTTCCAGAGATGTAGTAAATCCGCGTTCAAACAAACAAACTCTTCAGCTTTATAATATTATTATAGCATAAGCATAGCATAATCGGCCTATAATGTTCCCACTGCTGGGACACAGGCCTCCTCTGTGAGAGGGAGTGGGCTGTAGTCCACCACGCGGGCCCAGTGCGGGTTGGTGGACGTCACATGTCTTCGAATTTTTGGTTCTAGGACATGCCGGTTTCCCCACGATGTTTTCCTTCACCGTTAAAGCAAGTGATAATTAATTTCTAATACGCACATGACTTCGAAAAGTCAGCGGTGCGTGCCTCGGGATCGAACTCGAACCATTCGCCGTGGGAGGCACATGGTTAAACCACTAGGCTATCACTGCTTATATTATTATAGATACTTAACAATTTTTCTTTTATTGCTGTAACGAGATTACGTCATACAAAACAGCACTCTTCTCTAACTTGCACCACACACCTCTCGCAATATAACTTTCGCCGAATCATAATTCGTAATAAATGCTGAGACATTTCTCTAAACACACGTACTTTCCAGCAAGCCAATCCACCTAGCACCGACCCCACAGTACTTTCTACCCAGTTCCGACCCCCGCTAGTACTTTTACCAGGGATGTTAAGGAGGTGGTTTTATCGGACCCGAAGTCGGAGTCGGAGTTTTTAAATTAGGTTTGTCGGAGTCGGAGTCGGAATCAGAGGTGGTGGCAGAAGAGAGATGTGTTATGGGAAGGCACAATAAAATAAAATGGTACGAACATTATTCAATCAGCCTATTTAATTTCAATTAAAAAGTAATTGAAATTATTGCCGCCGCGCTCCACAAAAAACAGCAGTGACAGTTTAGTGGTTTAATCATGTGCCTCCCACGAAGAATGCTTCGAGTTCGATCCCGAGGCACGCACCGCTGACTTTTAGAAGTCATGTGCGTATTAGAAATTAATTATCACATGCTTTAACGGTGAAGGAAAACATCGTGAGGAAACCGGCATGTCCTAGAACCAAAAATTCGAAAAAAAAAACATGTGACGTCCACCAACCCGCACTGGGCCCGCGTGGTGGACTACGGCCCACTCCCTCTCACAGAGGAGGCCTGTGTCCCAGTAGTGGGAACATTATAGACCGATTATGCTATGCTCCACCGCAGCTATACGCTATGCGACCTCCGATTAAAATCTCCGATTTTAAAAGAGTCGAAGTCAGAAAGGGAGGTGTAATATCAGCTGGAAGTTCCGACTTATCGGAGTCGGAATCGAAGCTCCGTAACATCCCTACTTTCTACTCAGTAGGATAATTGAGCGGGAACTTTGCCCGCCATATCGAATGTGTTTGGAATTCAAGATGGAGGCTAAACTATAACTGAAGGTAGCTTAATTTGGTTATGTTATTACCTTAAGTTTAGTGGGTGATGTGAATTTAAATTACCTTATTGGTTTGGTACAATATGCTTCCTAAAATCGTATAGGTACCTAAATGTGTAAGATATTTACCCTACGTTTTACATTGAGGTTGAATTCCAAATTAGGCAAAATAGTACCCTCTATTTATTTTTAGGGTTTTGAGCCTCAAAGGGAAAAAGCCTTATAGGATTACTTTTGATTTTGTCTTCTTCGGTTCTTAAGTATTTTTTTTTCTTGTTGAAAGTTGTAGTTGTTGTAATTTGCCTATCTATGTGTAGATTTTATTATCTAGACGCCTATGATACTAAACCTAGATATTACAAGAACGGAAGGTCTTTCGCTTTCTATGAAATCTAAGAGCTTATTGCACTTGGCTGTATCTTTGTACATTTGCTGTAAAATGTAATTTTTATGTGATACTAAAAGCGTGGTTACAGTTTATAAAATAGCTAGCTGTTCCCCGCGGTTTCACCCTTGTTGTTCGGCTCCTAAGGGTCGTAGCGTGATGTTAAATAGCTTGTACTATTGCTCATGAATCTGGCTATCATATACAAAAAGAATTTTTCGAATCCTACTGGTAGTTCCACAGATTGGCGCGTTCAAACAAACAAACACTTCAGCTTTATAATAAATATAATATTAGTATAAATAAAATATAAAACAAATATTAGCCCTATTTATAAACTGTCCCACTGCTGGGCACGGGCCTCCTCTCAGAATGAGAGGGGATAGGCCATAGTCCACCACGCTGGCCAAGTGCGAGTTGGCAGACTTCACACACCTTCAAGAACTTTATGGAGAACTCTTAGGCATGTAGGTTTCCTCACGATGTTTTCCTTCACCGTTAAAGCAAGTGATAATTAATTTTTAATACGCACATGACTTCGAAAAGTCTGCGGTGCGTGCCTCGGGATCGAACTCGAACCATTCGCCGTGGGAGGCACATGGTTAAACCACTGGCTATCACTGCAATATTAGTATAGTCAATAGAAATGTCATCTACTACATTTTACTCCCAGACGCGTGTCGGAGGTTCACAGTCAATGTCAAAGCATCCAATGCAATATAAATTAAACTTCATTCCGTTTTCACATACGTCACAATTTTAAACGCGCGCTCTCGATATAGTGGTGGCGCGTTACACACCTGTCTTACATAATTTGCTCGAAACCGGCGACAAGGTCACGCGCCTTTGCGACTTCTATTGACTAAATATTTAGACTTCTGTTGGTAACACATACCTACATTTGCGTTTATAATAATTAAAGTTGGACCGGTGGCTGTGCCAAGAGTCAGAACAAACAGACAGACATACACACACTTTCGCATTAATACTAGCAGGGATTTATCATATTTCAGCGAAAGTGGCTGTATGATTATGGCTCAGAAACCAGTTGCAATATATATCGGAGCCGATGGCGCGAAGACTGATGCGTTTAGCTACGAGCAACATTAATTAAGACGCACTTTCTACAGTACAACGAGCTTTTATAAAGGTATTGTGTTTCGAGACTATTAGCTGCGAGTTTTTTTTAAAGGACGATGGTGTTAAACTGGCGTACGACCAGCCTGACGGTAAGCAGTTACCGAAGCCTATGAAACGTACCAAGCACAGGTTCGCTCGTGCATGGAGTACTGCTCGCACCTTTGGGATGGCTCAGCCAAGTACCAGCTTGAGGCGTTAGAGTCCATTGAGAAGCGGGCCAAGAATCAACAACGACTCCCTTGTTCAGACCAAGCTCCAAAGTCTTGAGCATCGGCGCAAAGTTGCTAGTCTATCGGTTTTTTACCGGATACATTTCGGAGAGTGTGCTTCAGATCTGCATGATCTAATTCCCTCCTGCCCTTTCTTCTATCGGACGGCCAGAAGCACAACAAAACGCCATCGGTTCATGGTAGATATACCAAGAACCCGAACAAAGCGCTTTGATTCTACTTTCATTGTGAAAACCGCCAAGCAGTGGAATGCGCTGCCCGAGTGGGTGTTTCCCAACAGTTACAATCTGGGTATCTTCAAGTCACGAGTGAATCGGTTTCTTTTAGGCAAGCGTGCTCCATCGTAGACTGCATCATCGCTTAACATCAGGCGAGATGGCGGTCAAGCGCAAGCCTATCGTAGAATAAAAAAAATAAAAAAAAACAAACGTGCGCAACACCGAGTATCACATGCACGTTACCCTTTATAATGAGGATTCGTTGTGCCGACAGCTTAGGGAACAATCAGGGGTCTATTTGATGAAACCACTCTGCAAGTCTGCACTCTGCGCTCTTCTCTTCACTTTTCAAATATTGCAGTGAAGAGCGAAAGTGTTTTATGAAAAATGATTGGCTTTTCGAATGTACGAGCTCACTCACTCTTTACTCTTCCAAATTTAAATTTTCAGTCTGCAAAATGTGTGTACATAAAACATGATTCAGTTGAAGAGTTCGGAAATTGGGAGTGCAGACTTGCAGAGTAGTTACATCAAATAGGCCACAGGTCCCCCGCTGTCAATACAGCGCATCCTCAAGAGCTCTGGCTTACCTTACTCACCACAAGAACACAACACTACCGAATAATGGCTTTATCTTTACCTTAACGACCTTATCCTTCATTCTAAGTTTTTACCACCAGCACGCGTATCATGACCAATTTCATCTCTATTCTACTAAGAATAGACAAAGTTCTTTCTATCCTCGCTATCTCTTCTGCCCGAGCACGCGGCGACCCGTTGTAGACCTTTGTCGACTGAAGAATAGAAACATTTCTTATCTTCATTTTTATCGCCATGCTTAAATCAGTAGAAATCTTTCTACAATCTGTCATTTTGTCTATTCTTCCGTCGACAAAACGTTTCTATAGTGCTCATGCATGCAGGGTTTGCCCTGCATGCATCAGGCCCTGCCCTCCAAAGGACCCTGCAAAAAAGAATTTAATTTACCTACTAAAGTAGCGCCCTCTACGTGTGCAAACATCAACAACTTACAGGAAATTAAATTTCCCTGTCTTCCTTGTAAGGAGGGGCAAGGCACGACTTCACGACTTTTACGGGCCTAATTAAAAGTTCGCTGAGTAAAACAGACCTACGGGAAATGACCTTTAAGTGGTGTTTTTAAGTTTTTTTCTTTCGTCTAGGGCTGCCATATGTCCCGGTACACCGGGACATGTCTCGGTTTGAAGCGTTGTGTCCCAGTGTCCCGGTCAGTGAGTCAGTTGTCCCGGTTTGGTAGTTAGACATGTATAGTTGCTTAGGTACACGAAAGAAAAGAAAATCTTCTCAAAATGTGCCAACCTCTCTTTGTAATCCCAGGCCACAATGCTCATGTGGAACGGGTGTTTTCGATGAGCTCATCGCAGTGGACGATAAAACGAAAGGGGTGAAAAAGGGTTATAAAAAGTCAGACATAAAAAAATCGAATGAGCAAAAAAAGTTACACTGAGAACATCAGAAGTTTAGAAAAGTTTGGAGGTCGTTTCTTCGATAGATTATCGTTGATTTTTCGCATTTTATTTCGTTTTAATAAATATACTACCTACCAAAAATCAAAACGTAAACCAAGGTGTACAAGATCTTGATAACATTTTTTTTTTCATTCCAAATGTCCCGGTCGGCGTTTCAGCATTTATGGTAGCCCTATTCTAGTCCGAACTTGACGTTCGATTCGTTTCAATTCCGTACTTTAAAATTCATGTTATCTATACTTCTATATTAATATTATAAAGAGGAAAGATTTGATAGTTTGCATTTAATAGGCTCCTAAACTAATGGATCGATTTAAAAAAAAATCACCAGTAGAAAGCTACATTATCACTGAGTAACATATAGGCTACTTTTTATCCTCAAAAAATATGCAGTTCCTGTGGGCCTCGCGGACGAAGTCGCGGGCAAAGAGCTAGTTCTAGAATAATTTGACAAATGGATTGTCTGTTTAGTTACTTATACTTTATTGGTGATGCATCGAAATTGTATTAAATAGCTAATAGGTACTTACTAAGAACATTTTGCTTAAATAGTACAAAATGAATGGTAAGTATTTCCTGAACTTAAAATCCACCAAAAAGCTCACCTAATTCCCAAAACAAAAATTCACAAAAAAATCCCGATAACCAATTACAATTTAACGAACAAGTAACGATTTATCAACGCTTTTTGTGTCAGTAGTACCTACCGCTCAAACAAAGGATAAGATAGCGAGGATAAGTCCAAAACGGGTTCCCTCAAAACAGCTATGTTTAAACCAAGGTCGCTCACTTGGAAACAAGTTGAATATTAAGTAAAGTAAGCCAAACATGTCGAATCGTGACTCAAATTAAGGAAGCCACAGAATTAGGATATATTATACGTGTCATAAATACATTATTTATGATTAATTGGCTATGCCTGTAGGGTTTGCATATACCTACATAATTATTATAATTTTCCACGATAGTCGATCTGAGAACAACAATATTATTATACCTACGTATTACACCTATTAATTTATGTTAATGATTTATTTATACTATTTTTGTGTATGCATTTAGTAGAAATCTTATAAAATTTTATTTGTACCTAAGTTGTACCTATAACAATAATAAATTCATGAAAAGGGTCATTCCATGTAACATGTAACACCCGTTAAACACATTTATGGCTTATTTTATCAATGATCTTAAAAGAAAACATATTATTTGAGTGGTTAACACGTGTGTTTTGACCATTCAAATAATTAAAATGTGTGTAACGGGTGTTACATTTGATATGGAATGACCCAAAAGTAGAAAAAAGAATTCGTTTATTTTTCTAAACAATGGCATACAAAACAGGAGGTGTTTAATCCCTTGTACAGCATCACAACTCTATGTCTGTACTCTCTGTCCAATCAAGTATGCAAGTATTAGGTAACTACATATTTTTTGTCTATGCCAAAAAACTTGCTTCAACCAAAAAGCCACGAAATGCTTTACCCAGCTGGATTAGATAACCTTGCCATCGATTCAGTATTCATGACATAACGCGATGGAAATAACTATTTTTGCCAAAATATCATCATGTTAGTTTTGCTAACAGCAACTGAATAAACACAGATTTGCTACGGGTTATATTTAAACCGGTGACAGTTATGGTTTAATCGCGGAACAAGGTCGAAACTGTGAAGTTAAATAAATTAAGTAAATGTGATTTGAATGTGTATTGTTCCTTATTGTTTAAAATGTAGTTGTTTACAGTATTTCGTAATGATATCGTCAGTAGAAAGTACTCAACCGCCAAAATGGTAGGTACTTTTGAAAAACGAGAATTTTAGTTCTTGGTTCTCATTTTTGTTCGTCGATATTTTGGTGTAAACACTTTTGTTTACACTAAAAGATCGAGAAAGAATGCTTTTGTTCTACCCTAGCTCTTTGTTCGTTTGGTTTAAATCCACCTTATGAGAATCACCCTCCAGGATAACTACGATTCCTCACATTTCCCCCCTCATTACCGCCATACCGTGGCAATCAATTAATACAATCGCCAAGTAATACCATTTTTCACCGGAACCATATTCCGCGACTCGGAATCCGCCCGGAACCCAATATCATATACAACCATGAGCATTTCGGATTTCCCATATGAAGCCATTACGTATGTCATAAAATTCTATGTAGTAATTTGTATAATTTCGCCGCGTACGCAGGGGTAGGCAGGGAGTACGGCGCATTAATTCGCCGTGTTATCTCCAAGGATTGTGTTATTTATATGGTAATTGATTGTAATCGGTTTATTTTCGTACTAATACGGGCTTTTCATTTGGAAAATGTTTGTTTGGAGGCCTTTTCGTTATTTGGTTATTTACATGCGAATGTACATAAGTATGTAGATTGTAATTCAGTTTCTTGTTTGGGTAAAAATGGCTCCCCCCTTGTCTCTCGCCCTAAAAGATGACCAGAACAAACTTTCGGTTGTGTACCACCTGTGTCCTAAATAAAACTAAACGAAAAATACTAACAAGAATAAAGTAACTAGAAGAAATGGCGAATATTTTTAATTAGTGGCCTTTTACAAAAAAGTATACACAAAGTTTTATACATAAATCTTTAAACATAAAAACAACAACAAAACTTACAAAACAGGTTTATGGCCTGCTTATTGGTAAATGGTTACCATAGCATAAGAAACGCTTCCAACACCTCGGTGGCATAAGCATAAGCATAATCGGCCTATAATGTTCCCACTGCTGGGACACAGGCCTCCTCTCTGTGAGAGGGAGTGGGCCGTAGTTCACCACGCGGGCCCAGTGCGGGTTGGTGGACGTCACATGTCTTCGAATTTTTGGTTCTAGGACATGCCGGTTTCATCACGATGTTTTCCTTCACCGTTAAAGCAAGTGATAACTAATTTCTAATACGCACATGACTTCGAAAAGTCAGCGGTGCGTGCCTCGGGATCGAACTCGAACCATTCGCCGTGGGAGGCACATGGTTAAACCACTAGGCTATCACTGCTACGCCTCGGTGGAATCACATGCAATAGTCGCTGTACCGACAGCTTAGAGGACTAGCAGGTCCCCGCGGCTGTCAACACAGAGCATCCTCAGCAGCTCTGGCGACCTTTGCGAGTAGCGTTATTTGGCTGTGGTGTTCTGTAAGGTGAAGGTACTTCCCCAGTCGAGCTGCACCAGATTTAAGCGAGATATAGAGCAGTGCTCTACTTTTCTTAAAAGTGATTCTTTTGGGTTTATATTAAGAGCTGTCAAAAATATGCTTCATTATCATAATATCGGCAGAAAAACATCCACAGTTGGGCATAGGCGTTCCTCAAGTATAGCCAAGGGCCACAATAATAGGTGCTCCACTGCCGGTATAAGGACCGGGTCAGCAGAAAGCAAAGAAAATGAGAAATAGAGAAGATTATTACACAAGCCAACGTGAGTTCCTATTATAACCTTCGATTTTTTCAATGGATCATTACCATACTAATATTATCAACTCCGGCGCCGACTACATTTGGTAGTTGTATACTTTTACGACCGAACTCGACGCGTTTTTATGATACTTTAATTTATGCTCCATACACACGTTTACTTTTTATATTTAGCGTTTTTTGGACATCTATTTTTGATTAATTGATAGTTATCTATTTTGGAAGTTATAAAACGTTGGATAAAAAGTATGCATTATAATTTTATGATATTTTGATTGTTGAGACACCGGTTTTGTAAATCAAGCATGATGAAATAATATTTATGTTACTATGAAGCTGATTTAAATAAAAAACACATGACGCAACATGATGCCAGTATTCCCCGGAAGGGTAAGCAGAGAGGTATCTATTGAATGAACACCCACATTAGGTCAATCTATAGGTACTGCTATGCTGATCTTCCGTAGCGTAGGTAACGTTGTGTTTCGGCCCTAAGGATTTCTAGTTACTGCGAAACTCTCAGATCATAGAAAAAATGAGATATGCCATCATATAGCAAATTAGTACGGGAACCACTGTCGCCACTTTTAGAACAGTTTGCGACACAATTTAAAAACGCTCCTTTTGAATATAAAGATCTCTTAGTTCTCCCACACAAATTCCGCACACCCTCAATCTAACACTATTATTCGTCACTCATCACTAGCACTAAACTGTGTTTATATCATAGATCGCGTTCGGTCCATCGAGAGTGTGTACGTTTTCAGTATGGTCAATGTGATCATATCAAAGCGTCATGCTCAATAGCGTCTTAGCACATCTCCCTTGTTTCTATGATCTGATGTTTATTCCTAGGAATATTTTTTTTATTACGATTGAAACATCGGCCCTTCATTAGACTAAATTAGTTTGTAAACAACAGAATCGCCAACACTGTCTATCTATTACATGATTGACATTGATATACCACACCTACAGGGGATTTCCTGTCAATAAATGTACATACAGTCAACACAGTTACTAAGATTGAGGGAACATTGGAGCTCTGCTGACGCCCCCAGGGAGGGTAACTGATACGTTGACGAGCTGAGTGTGGAAATGTAATCCTGACTGTTGCCTCCAGGGAGGCAAATACGTAGCACTAGAAACATCACGACTGAATTCCCAAAAGGATATATGGTAAAGGTGTTTACTGCGTATAGTACACCCAAATTTCGCCAGAGGGCTCTTGAATTTTGTCACCTCTCGCTCGCACAGAACAATATTTCCAAGAATGTTATATTTAATTTGCGATAATATGATCTTGATGTGATTTTACTACTATTTTGAGAATTACTGCGTAAAACAGTGAGCAGTATAAATAGTAAGCATAATTGAAGCTATCCAGGACCATATCAGTGGCCTTCTTTACAGACGCGAAAGAAATCCTGTCTCCGTCTGCTTCTTCAACTTACGGCTGACACAAATAATTTATTCTTAATGTCGACGTACAGCATTTAAAAAAAAAAATCTCTCAAACATACCGACAGGACGATTCTGTACAATAAATTCAAACAAAAACGCGCCAAAACGATTACACCACATCATAACTCAAATCCGTTTTGAAAAAACAATTTGGCCGTTCCCAGTTAATGCGTGGGTCTAATTAAAACCATGGTTGTGACCAAACCGCCAAATTTCCCCTGGGCTAAGCGAAATTGTAACGTAAATGCATTATTTAATGAATGCCCATAAATCTTGGGAATATTTTAACTGAGGGATCTTTTTATGATGTTTTCACTCAGTTCGGAAAGTTATTCCCCATAGCTCTTCATGTTTTATGGTGCTGGTGCCTTTAGATCGAGTGCTGATGCTGCTTTTATGGAGAAAAACTTGGGAGAGGTATGGGAATTAATAATTTTATAGGTTTTTAATGTCGGAAACCGACAAACTTGTTACTTAAACGAGGAAGTTGTTAATGGAAGTTGAAGTCCGAGAGAAATCGTAAAAGTGGACGTCCGTTGAACGCGAGTGTCTTCAGGGAGATTTGAAACTGCAGAAGCGGATACTGTCGTAATCTATACTAATATTATAAAGCTGAAGAGTTTGTTTGTTTGTTTGTTTGAACGGGCTAACGCGCTAATCACGTTAATACACCTCTTAGTGATTCCTTTTTTTCTCTTTATATATTTGGGACTTTCAATCAAATTCTTTTTTATTTTTATTTTTTTTTATTTTTATTCGATGATAGGCTTGCGCTTGACCGCCATCTCGCCTGATGTTAAGCGATGATGCGGTCTACGATGGAGCACGCTTGCCTAGAAGAAACCGATTCACTCGTGACTTGAAGATACCCAGATTGTAACTGTTGGGAAACACCCACTCGGGCAGCGCATTCCACTGCTTGGCGGTTTTCACAATGAAAGTGGAATCAAAGCGCTTTGTTCGGGTTCTTGGTATATCTACCATGAACCGATGGCGCCTTGTGGTGCCTCTGGCCGTCCGATAGAAGAAAGGGCAGGAGGGAATTAGATCATGCAGATCTGAAGCACACTCTCCGAAATGTATCCGGTAAAAAACCGCCGATGCTCATAACCTCAATTTGAGGTTATGTCAGCCTCATCATAATATCTTAAATTACAATTACAAAAACATCTTAGGGCTATAAGATATAAAATCATAAATAAACTTAGTTTCAATACTTGCAGGTTTAGCGAATTAACCTAAATCAATAGAATTTAATTTTAATCTTTCACATAAACACTGTCTTTCTACATTATTCCAAATACAATCCACAAGAAAGTGTTGGATATCTTCTAGTTTATTACAGACATTACAATTAGGTAAAAAGGGTTTCTTCATTAAAAAGGCTTTCATTAACGGAATGTGTCCGCGTCCGGATCTCAATCTAAAAGCTACCTATTTTAAGTAATCACCTACCTAGTTTAACGTCAGTTTAGTGAGTCCTTTAGTCACTCATCGAAACAGTCGAAAAAACCAAACAATAAACATATACGACGATAATTATTGAACATGAATAACACAATCATTTGTATCAAATGTGAACTTCTGGATCCTGTTAAAAATTCATGTACTTTCGCAAAATTAGGCATGAACCAAGTCAGAAACCTTTTGTCCTTCCAAAACTGCCGCGTGCTTATAAAACAGTTAGTAAATATAAACACAATCAATCGTTTGATAATCAGTCAATTTATAACTAATCCATTGTTTAGCGGCGACCTTACGGCTGCGTCTGCATATTTTATTAATTATTATCATTTAAGTTATTCCTGCGGGCCGCCATTATTAATCGCGTTCGTATTCGATGCGTGCGCGCACGTCATTATGTGTGGAATATTGAGTTAGGCCAGGAGTAGGGATCTTATTTGCTAAAATAAGCCTCACTGTTACGATACAAGTCGTGCTGCCTTCTTTTAAGGATCGGTGCTTCTTCTGATAGAGGGTGGTATTCATACTTTTCTGTACCATCATAGTGTACAACTTCGATTACAATCCGACTTATTTTCTCGCCAATTCTTCAATCTTAGGTAATTGTCTCCAAATTTAAATTAATTAGGTCCCAGCACGCCCCTTTTGTAGTAAATAAATACTTATCGGCTTCTGTGCGCTGCTATCCATAATAATAATTTGAATTAATACCCACACTACGAGTTTCCAAGCTTTCTAATCTATTGATTCTTTTTATTTTTATTATTTGTTTGAAATACGTAGAGATTAGCAATCTTTTGTAAATGAAATAAGCGCTTTTTTTTCTTTTCTATACGCGTTTCAAAATGCTCCCAATTTTTTTTTAAGTTTACTTCTTAATCGAATATATAGTTAATATTTTTCAATCCCAGCTCCCGTAGTAAACCTTACCAATGCTCTGCCGCTATTCGCTAGTGGTCGATGCGTATGCGCACCGCGCTCATGTAAACAATGGCCGGCATCAGCATGCTGCGCTCGTCGTCACCACCTGATCGGTTTATGCAACACAACACTAGCTGTTGCCAACGGCGCTGCTCGGTTCTATTTCAACATAGGATTAGGTTGCTATGGCTTACCTACGTCGTCTCCTTTTGCTTCAAGGTAGGTTGGCATTTTTGAAATGCATCCAGAATCCAGATTGGCGAAGAAAGTTACGCACTGGGTAAACCTGAAGCCCAATTCTCGTAAATAAAAACTTCAAGATCCGATTTGGTTCCGATATAATATCAAAACCATTTTAGACACAAAATATGGTATTCCTAAATACTGAATGACAACGTCAAACAGATAAGAAAATACCATTTGTTACTCATTATGACATTGAGACTAAATCGGAACCAAATCGGAACGATATTCTGAACATTTTTATTTACGAGATTTGGGCTACAGGAGAAAGAACGTCGCCGTCGAGATAGGTCGAGGAAACGCTCACAATAAAGATAATCACAATAATATTATAAATGCTAAAAGTTTGTGTGTTTGTTACTCATTCACGCTGAAATGGCTGGACAGATTTAGATGACATTGACAAATGTAGCCTGGGACCTGAAAAAACAAATAGGCTATTTTTCATCTACTTTCACGCAGACGAAGTTACGGACAACAGCTAGTATTGAATTGGCATGGACTTACGTTGACATATTAGCCGGTGTCTGAGTAAAGATAAAAAATCTCAAATACGACCAATTTCTAAATAAGATATTGTAGGAAGAAGAAATGGCGCATTAGATTGCATGGCAACTGGGCACTGGCAACACTTCCTCATCACCGATGGTCAATAAGTTTAGCTTAAGCCCAGGAAATGGTTGATTGGAGTGACGCTGATGTACACGTCTTGCTCGTGAACGGGTAGGTACCTTCAGTTGGAAGTGGAACTGGTCAGCTCAATCCACCATGGCGAATATGGCGATGTGTTGATGCTTTCTTGGTAATGATGTTTCAATGGTTAGTGGTAAATGTAGTAGGTGTGTAAATAGTTGAGTAATATAAGATTTACAAAACATAATTATAGCTATTAACATTTACATAACAGGGCACGGATGAAAAGTCTGTGGTGAAAAAAATTATAATAATGAAAAAAATAATCAAGTCCAGATAATTATGCTGTGTCAGTATACTGTCGTACTCTGAAAAAGAAAGAAAGATTGGAAATAGTCTGATAATTTTAAAGATATTTCCAAGATTTGATTCAGAAGTATGTATTGAAATCTGAATGAAGAAGTTAATGCGTTGAATTTTATGCATTAGGTACCTTGTTGTACCTACTTCACACACTTACCATTCCACCCACGTTACGATAAGTTAGCGACACGTATTACAAATATATGCAGTCTAAACAAACCTAATATAGAATTAAGCGGAGTGAGGTATAATAACAATCATAAGCACAACGACTTGAATATAGTCATCTGATCAGCATACAATACGGATAATGTGGACACATACAATATGATCGACAGGGTTGACACTGCTGCTTCTGTAGTTATTAGTCAATTCAACCGGTTATCGGAAGGTAAGGGTGCTATGTTGGTAATAAAATAAGCGCACAAAAGTGGTTGAAGAAAGAGAGAACTACAAAAAGTTCTAACAGTTAAAAAACAGAATCTGAGGATCATGATGACAATGTCAGAGTCGTATTTCCAAATAAGCATAATTATACTGTCTGGTGAATATTTAATGAGTAGGTCAAGAGACTGTGATCAAGCTTAATGTGTTATCAGATGATAGACCGGAGGATAGTGACAGAACATTGGGAGTAATTTTTTACAGTATGGCAAGAATACAGGGGGAGAAAGAAAGGAAGAAAGGTACGTATTTTATGAATAAATAAATAGTCTTAACGCTGTTCGTCGTATATTATGTTGACTACCATAGCGATCGCATTGATGTCACAAGTAAACCTGCTAGATACACGTTATAGGTAGATAAGCATGTGTAAACATAAATGTTATTTTTACCTGAAATAACATTTTATCTAAAGTTGCTTAAAAAAAAAAATGTTAATTACCAGCCCGTAGCAGCCCTGTAGCCCAGCCACACTTTCACGTACCACATTAGTATGCTGATCCTCGCTGAGCGGCGCACGCGCAGATTAATAAGTCCTATCCGTGCATGGACACTATAAAATCTGAAAGTGGAGCTGAAAGTTAGACGAGAGAAAGGTTTTGTTTTATGAGATTTTTGTTTCTTTGTGTGCTTTGGATTAAAAGCTTTCTAGCTTTGTTACATAGTTTCCAAGACAGACTCTTTTTAACCGATTTAAAAAAAACGCGAAGGTTCCCAATTTGTAAGATTTTTTTCGAGATAATAATCTCTGAACATTCATAAAAAATATGAATGTTCAGCGATTATCCTTTACCACGTGGACCGATATTGATGATTCTTTTTCTTAATTTTAAAGGAGGTACTTTTCTTAATAGGTGTTTTAAAAATTTGACGAATTACTCCCAAGACAATAGGCATCATCATCATTATCATCAGTAGCGAATGACAATTGTTCTTCTTGTTTATTCCTTGTAATGATCTCTGAACATTCTTACATAATACCGATCCTCTTGTTGCCAAGAAGAGCTTGTTTGGTTCTAGTATCCGTTGTACTTGGTTTAAGTTATTTAGCATTTTAAATTATTCATCGTTGTCTTCAAAGAATTGGTCACGTTAACATGGATAATTACTATTCCTAGTTACAATATAGAGTACTAGCAAGCCCGCGACTTCATCTCTGTTAAAATGGATGAAATGTAGCCTACCTTTTTGTCAAATTTCATTCAAATCCGTCCAGCCATTTCAGCGTGATGGAGCAACAGACACACACACACAAACTGTCGAATTTATGATATTATGTATTAGTGTGATGTACAAATTGCTGAAGTAGAAGGGGTTACTGTGGTCCTTTATGATATGGAAATGCTTGAGTTTCTAAGACGGATTAATGATGCTACAATTTATTGTTAGAAGGTTACAAGTCCGATAAACAAGCACCTACTACCAGTTTCACTATGACCATCTGATTTCCATCCACGATCTAATTCTAAATGATTCCCTCCAATATTTTATGCAAACATCAATCTCACTTTTTATCAAATTATAATAATACATGAAAAAATCTGCCTTAGCAATATAGTATTATTCTTCAGTTATATAATAACAATAACAACGATTATCTCATCTTTTCATGACAAACAAATTCTAAGAATTCTGAGCACGATTCTTAGGAGCGATCTTATCGGGTAACGTCAGGGTCTCGCCGAGTGTGCCCGAACCTTGCCGAAGACCACCGACTGTAGCCGAATGATGTTGAACAAAGGCTTGAGCAATTAAAACCTAAGACAGAAGGATCACTTTAATCGATCTGTAAAGAAAAGATAATAAACAAACAAAGATAAAGAGAAAAAAGTGATATAGCAGCGGCCTAGCATGACCTCGATAGTAACGGGTTTTGTCTACAGAAGAATAGACAAAGTGACAGATTGTAGAAGATTTCTACCGTTATGCATACAATGAAGAGAAGAAGTGTTTCTATTCTTGAGTAGACAAAATTCTGATAAGCCAAGCACGGGTCGCCGCGTTCTCGGGCAGAAGATACAACGAGTTGGATAGAAAGAACTTTGTCTATTCTTTGGTAGAATAGAGATAGAATTGGTCATGCTAAGCCGGTAGGTTTTACCTGATGGTAAGCGGTTATCGTAGCCTATAAACGCACTACACTGAGTAGGATTTGGTGTGCCGACAGCTAGGGGACAAGCAGTTCCCTCGCTGTCAACAGCACCTGCTCAGAGGCTCCGGAAACCTTCCTCACCACAGTAACGCTACATGTTTTATTAATTTAAATTCAAGTTATTTGTAACTAGCTTCCACCCGCGGCTTCGCCCGCGTTTTTGGGATAAAAAGTAGCCTATGTGTTATGCTGATGTTTATGATGCTATATTACTGTAAAGCTTCATCAAAATCCGTTAAATAGTTTTTGCGTGAAAGAGTAACAAACATCCATCCATACATCTATACATCCTTACAAACTTTCACGTTTATAATATTAGTAGGATATTCTCATTCTTTATAAATCTGGTTTAAAAATTATCGATTTTTGTTGCTTCTTGAATATTTGACAGACTTGGATTTAGCTGCCTTTGATTTTATAGGTCTCAATTATTCCCTTTCACTGTCGCTGTTGTTAGAAGGCCCTTAGATATCCATTAATGGATACTGGACAAGTGTCCATCAATGGACATTTATGGGCCTTCTGAAGGAACATTTGTTATTATGTGTGATTTTGGTCATCGAGCACGCCCACTATACTGGTTTTCTAATTACCATAACGCGTTTAATGTGGGGGTCTGGCTCCATTATCAATAGGAATAGGTGGATTTAGAATTGATGCAATAAGACGACTTTACAAGCAGCAATACTTAGCAGCGAGCTTAACATGCAGTGATAGCCTAGTGGATTAACCATGTGCCTCCCACGGCGAATGGTTCGAGTTCGATCCCGAGGCACGCACCGCTGACTTTTCGAAGTCATGTGCGTATTAGAAATTAATTATCACTTGCTTTAACGGTGAAGGAAAACATCGTGAGGAAACCGGCATGTCCTAGAACCAAAAATTCGAAGACATGTGACGTCCACCAACCCGCGGGCCCAGTCCGCGTGGTGGACTACGGCCCACTCCTTCTCACAGAGAGGAGGCCTGTGTTCCAGCAGTGGGAACATTGTAGGCCGATTATGCTATGCTAAGACGACTTTATTGTAAGAACTATGTTCAGTTTGTCTATTCTGTACCGACTCGCCGCGTGATACCACCGCGACAACTGCCAATTTGTTTGCGAACGTTCGAGAGAGAATGTCATGGTGAGGTTTATCCCTCGAAAGTTCGCAAATAAATTTGATGGATTTGGTCAAGGACTTTGGGGTCTATATAAGTAATTTTTCTACTTTGTAATAATTATATTGAAATACTTTGGGTCTTGTCCGTATGATCCTCTGAATTGGTTTCTTTGTACCAATCTCATTGTTTAGGCAAACAAATACATGATGATATTCATATGAGTTTGCAGCACAAACCTAGTAGGTAGGTAAGTAATGCCCTGTATAATTTTCTCTATTATATTTAATCGAATTAGCCTTGAACTGACTGTTGGTCTTTCCTTCCTTTTGTAAATCAAGAAGAAACGACTTTGCAAACTTGTAAAGGGCTCCCGAAACGATTAATAGATTGACGCTCATTGATGCGATTATTGATAGTTTACTTTATACAATTGAAGCAATTTTTATTTTATTTGGTAATACGCTTGCGTTTGACCGCCATCTCGCCTGATGTTAAGCGATGATGCGGTCTACGATGGAGCACGCTTGCCTAGAAGAAACCAATTCACACGCGACGCGATTTTTAAAGTGTAATCACGTAAACATTGATTAATGGCAATTAATCGTTTCGGGGACACTTAAGATCTTGTCTTGTAGCTTCTAATGACAATAGCGGACATTATCATGACATTTTTTAATAAAAAGCAGGCAGAGTGCCATTTCCCAACGGATTGATAAATTGGTTATGTTTGTAAATAATACTTTTCATCTATTAAAAGTTCTAGAAATATTATCGTGATACATTGCAAACGTACACATATTACCAGTTATAATTTGTTTTGTGTGTATCGGATCGTGCGCGAGCGCAGTTAATAATCGAAAGGTCGTAGGTTCGACGCTGTGCAGTGAAAGCAGCTGTTACGAACCTACTATTTTGAACAACCGATGTTATTGTACTATTGAATATTAATCGAGTTGCAATTTTATTGTACACACTAGATTTTTCACCGCTCCTCCGTCAGTGTAGATAACAACAAAAAGACCATTTTAAATCACCTCCGTAGTGTATGGTGGTACGTAGAGGTCAAGCTGTATCTCTAGTTTATCCCACTGGAATTAGATGATATGTGGCTTAGATTTTAAGTTGGACCCCAAGCTACCAAATTGAAAATTACATCAAAATCCGTTCAGTAGGTACTTTTTTGCACGAAAAGGCAAAAATAAAAAAATAAAAAATGTTGGTCATGGTTACGTCCCAGTACCTACTGTTTTTTTCTGGAATATCTTCAATGTAACGACTTTTTACAGTTTTGTAATAGTATCTAAGATGAATTGATTATACCATCGATATTTCATTACCTTTGAAGTTCCTGTGTGGTCTACCATCACGAAATAACTTATGTTTATGGTCCCCTAAAGCGATTAAAAGTAATTTAGTGATGATATCAGTCTTATGATGGATGGATTTATTTACTAGGATCTTTTTGTCTATTAGCAAAATATATTTATAGATCTGAGAGACTTCTTTTAAAACGACGAATACTGTTGCCGCTACCGTAAACGCTTGCAACACCGAGTATCACATGCGCGTTGCCGACCCTTTTAAAATGAGGATTCGCTGTGCCGACAGCTTAGGAGAAAAGCAGGTCCCCCGCTGTCAACACAGCGCATCCTCAGGAGCTCTGGCGACCTTATGCCACTGCAGGAACACAACACTACCGAAGAGTAGCGTTATTTGGCTGTGGTATTCTGTAAGTGTACCGCTGTGTACTGCCTTTTTATGCCAAGTTTTATGTAGAAATTCATTTTTTCAAAACACGCTGTTATAATGACCACTGCCCAGCTTCATCATGAGACCGTGGACATCATTTACCTAGATCTACAACAGTAGGTATTTGTCAAGACAAATCCAACGAGCCCAAACACGACGGAAGTTGAGGAGTTTCTATAGGCACCTCCCGGCTCCATCATAAGACCACTTCCATGGTACCATATTTACTACCAAGGTTACATAATATGTGTTCCAAACAGCTCAAACGGTTGCAGGGAACGGGTCTAAAATGTTGTTGCAAGATTTGGCCCCCCACTAACAGGGCAAGTTAAATAAAAGCTTGTAAAAACAGATACCTACCTATATTATTATTCTTGTACCACCGTCCATTATGTTACAAGCACGACCAATCAATCAGCTATGCAGACCACTGCTGGACTTGTATATACACCCACACGAAATACATCAACATAATGTTAGATGAACATGGTGTAAAGCGACGACCACCTGTTTAATGCGGTTGCCATTACAATTCTGTGCACGCCGATCGAGAAAAAGCGATTTTATATAAGTAATGTTTTGAGTGATAAACTTAGAACTTGAGTTATACTTATCCCAATATAAGGAGCTTAAGAATCAATAGTCTATGTACTTACTTTATATATTGAGAAAGTTATTATTATACAATATTTTATGATATTAGGTTTATCAACTTTTTCTCATCTCGCAAAAAGTAGATCAACGAGTTCATTATTGTTATGTTATATTACTGTAACTGACTGATGGTTATTGAATTAACTCTCTGATTCATAATGTTTGCCAACATCAGTGTTGTTTTCTTAACTCAGCATAGTTGAAGTGTATTTCATCCTAGAAGCTGTTCACATCATCGTGTTATGTTTATTAAAATTAATGTTTTAGTTGTGTGAGTCGATATTTGGACTCACACAACTCAAGAATAAAAACTTTACTTTCTTTCTTTAAAAGAAAAACGGCATGTATGGAATTAAGCAAGACATCTATTTAATATGACGACGTTCATTGCGCATAAGCCAAGCTTCTCTCCCTTTATATTTAGACCTTGTAGAACATCAAAACATTCACTTATACAAACAGTCTCACAGCCCAGCTTCTGTGATTACCTCCCAAATGCTCGCCACAGGCTGCCAATTACCTCCCCGTCCATATCTCCATTAACGTTTGCCTCTAACACCGGCGCACGCGCATCATAGACGCGCTAATTGAAGCATTAGTATCACAAACAAACGGACTAATGCATTTTGGTCGTCTTTCAATATTTATGACGGTTTTGGTGATTGGTGCTCGACAGCCGATGTGTTTTTCGTCAGACCACTATAGAAACTGGTTTTGTCGACGGAAGAATAGATTGTAGAAAGATTTTTACCGATTTAAGCATGGCGATGTTAAAATGAAGATGAAATGTTTCTATTCTTCAGTCGACTAAAGTGTAAAACGCGGTGCACGGGTCGCCGCGTGCTCGGGCAGAAGAGATAACGAGTTGGATAGAAAGAACTTTGTCTATTCTTGCTAGGATAGAGATGGAATTAGTCATGCTATGCTGGTGAGGTATAGCTAAAAGCTGTTAAGGTCGCTCCACATTGACGCGAGAATCTCACACGAAAAACTGTGAATGTGAAACCGATGAATCGAGGATGTGAATTAACTCCACATTCACGTTTCGCGTGTTCTTGCGAGATTTTCAAGTGAATGTGGAGCGGACTTTTTAGTTATGGTATGATAAAACTAGTGTGAGTGTGCGAGTGAAGCGAAGGCGCGACAAATGCCCAGTTTCTGAAGTTTCTGGTTATATTTCCACTAGCTTCCGCCCACAGCTTCGCCCACGTTTTTCGGAATAAAAAGTAACCTATTACTATTCCAGATTATAACCTACCTCTGTGCCAAATTTCGTCTAAATCCGTACAGCCGTTCTGGTGTAATTGAGCAACAAACATCCATCCAAACTTTCGCTTTAATAGTATAAATTCAAGACCAGTGGCTGATTCACACAATATGTCCTTGAAATACTCGAAGATTCAAAAGCTCTGAAAAACGAAGAAGAATAAGACTTGTATCTTTAGATAACCGTTTTTTCCAATACCTCCTGAGATGTTAACATTATACCAAGTGGAACCGGCTTGGACCGGTTATAAACTTGTAGTAAAAATAATAAAGTTTCTTATTAAATATGCTAACTGTCTTGTTTGTGTCCATGACGTAGGCACCGCCATCTTTATGTAATATCTTCACATTTATGACCCGCTGTCCTATAAGAGAAGTTGGTGCTGCGACGCGATGCGATGCGAGCAGGAAAAAAATTAAGCTGCTGTGATAATAAAAATAAAAAATAAAATAAAAATAATAAAAATAGTGTTTATTGTTCATGAAAAATAATCACATAGTACATAGTACGCTGGACCTCATACTAGGATTCCCTGTGTCGTGAGGGCCAGAACATTCATAATTATTATGCAACAGTATAAACACTGGGAGAAAAAAAAAAAAAACAAAACAAGGAATCCTATACAAATAAAAACTAACAGAGAAAAAAATAAGGGTTCCTTTTTTACCATTTTGGTACGGAACCCTAAAAATTGCTGCTACAGATGAATAAAAACTGAAGAGTAGAAGATTTACGATTCGAGTTCAATATTTTTGGACAAATTAAATAAAGGTACCGAATACCGTGTTATGGAAAATACCGAAGGTAGTTAGTTGAAACGACTGAAAGAATACATTATGGCTATTATGTAGATTGTATGTCCAGTAAGAATAAATGGAGATAATGCAGCACTGAGACAACAATGAAAAAAATATTTCATCACACTACAAGACTTCGGCTAATTGAGGAAAAACCAAAGTTTGATAAGACTTATCTAAAGGTTTTCGTTACATATTTTGTTATAAAGTTTGGTTGTGTTTAATTACTATTTTTTTGTGAAGGTGGCAGATTCTTTTCTTTGTTTTTGAAGCTGATTCTTCTAGGTGGAAAACTTGTTTTTCTACTCAACTTTATTGTACCAAATTCCGTCGTGTTATCGCTTCGCGTCGCATGGTTTTCGCCTCGCTTAGCCGCTCTAGTAGGACGATCGTTTTGAGTTGCAGTTTGAATGTTAATATACTACCTTTAGGTCCGTGGGCGTTCGTTAAGGACGTACTCTGGTTATAAATGAGGTTACCATCGATCTATTTTGTTCTTTATCTACAAATGATGATTTTATTATAACTGATGTGACTATTCTGTTTTGGGGCCGTAACTTAGAATTGATGTCAAAGATTTTTTGAGTTACGTAAGTTTTTAGTTTTTAGGGTTCCGTACCAAAATGGTAAAAAAGGAACCCTTATGGTGCGATTTCGTCTGTCTGTCTGTCTGTCTGTCACACCTGCTTATTTCAGCAACTACTAATGCTATCGACTTAAAATTTGGAACAGTTATAAAAAATGTTTAACCAACTTTATAGCAAATGAAAAAATAAAAAAAATATTTTTATTTTCATTGCAAAAGGGGCCGGAGTGGGGGTTCAAAATTTCAAAGTGGGGTTACTACTGGGGTCAAGTGACATATCGTATGAAAGGGCTTGATTTGCACATTTCAAAATATATTTTTATTTAATTTTATGTCTTACAGTTTTGATGAAAAATGTCTGAAAAAATACCATTCCCCCCCCCCTTATCTCTAAACTTTGCGGAGTGAAAAATCTGAAATAATTTGAGTTGATAGGAATTGACCCAAATATGGCACCAAAAATAAAACGATGTTCCTAAATAGTACAGTTTTTCAAAATCATCAAAATTCTTTCACAAACAAACTTAGTTTTGCGGTCCGGTTTTTTTCACTTTATACGTCCAAAACTGATACGGAACCCTCGGTGCGCGAGTACGACTCGCACTTGGCCGGTTTTTTTATCAGTAACAATGTGAGTTGGGCCTTTAACTAGTACTTTATTTATGGAACTGTGGTTAGCCGATAAAGATCTATTACCTTTTAAATTAATATTATTTTGTGGTTCGCTATCTGATTACATTTTTCAAAAATGCATCTTTTCATTTAACATTCTTAAAAACATGGTTCTGTGCCAGCGAGAGGTGGCAAAATGCGAGAGCCTTCTTAATAGAATAAGAACTTAATAAATTGTTAACGTTCCCATGCTTGGAAAATATTACTGTTCTTTTGAAATCACCTAATTGGGTAAAGTACCGGAAATTGGTGGTTTACGTAGAGGCGATAGCTCATTTGCAAAGATAAATAAAAGATAGTTAAGAGGCCCCACTCCGGCGCTAACCGAAGTGTTTTCAATACGTGCGAAGAATTTTAATTAGGCTCAATTGAGATCGTGGAACAAGCTTAGAAAACTTATGAATAAACATTTTTTTATGTTTAGGTGACTTTAAATAGATGAAGTCTCGCTTACTGTAATGCATGATTTAGATATTCGGTTGTGTTCACAGGTTGTCACTACCGAAGAGTTGCATTATTTGGCTGTGTTGGCTGGCATGCAAGCCAAATAATGCAACTACCGAAGAGTTGCATTATTTGGGTGTGTTGGCTGGCATGCAAGCCAAATAATGCAACTACCGAAGAGTTGCATTATTTGGCTGTGTTGGCTGGCATGCAAGCCAAATAATGCAACAAGTGTTGTGTTCCTGTGAACACACATATATAATAATGCATCTCTTCGGTAGTGTTGTGTTCACAGGAATACAACACTACCGAAGAGTTGCATTATTTGGTATTCTGTAGGTAACATAGTTGGGACAGACCAGGACCTCTCAACCAGTGGGACGTCCCTCCCTAGGGGGTGTCACCACAGGGTGAGTAAGGTCGCCAGAGCTCCTGAGGATGCGCTGTGTCGACAGCGAGGGACCTGCTCGTCTAAGTTGTCAACACGGCGAATCGTCATTTTAAAGGGTCGGCAACGTGCATGTGATATTCTGTGTTACAAGCATTTCATTTCATAGGTTACGGCACAGATAATATAATACTATACGTACAGATGCCTCATCTCATACAAAGAAATGTGACCGATTTAGTGCGGGCTATCTTCGGGCTATACATTTTTCCGTGCTTAAAGGATTTTCCAAAATTTGAACAAATATTTTTCATGATGAATTTTTTCATGTTCTCAATTTTACACAAACTTCAATAACAAATCGATACATATAACGCCATCTATTATGAGTTATTTCAACAAACGTTCCTTTGTTCCTGATGAGACCCCATGGTTACGGGAACCGCTTACCATCAGGAGAGCCGTACGCCTGTTCCACCACCTGTACATATAAAAAATATAAGTATATAATACCTAATAGGCATAATATAGAGATAAAAAACTAAGACATAGGCGTACAATCAGAATGAAACAATATTTGTTTAGTTTCTATTTGATGGAGTTGGTTCAAATTAAATAAGATAAAAATGTGGTATTTGAGGTAGAATTATATTGTACTTGTGTTGCTAATAATATCACCAAGGGCTGTTGTTATCAGGCGACTGATAAAGACTAGACGGGGACTATTTAATTATGTTTGTATGTATGTACGAGTATGTCAGTGACTTACTGAGGAATTAATTTACTTACGGAAGGTGACAGCAGTCTTTTTTTTGTGCACGTTTTTAGCCAATACCATACCGTCGTTCTAAATTCAACTATACAATGCAAATGCAAACAATTCCTTGTAACTGCAATTTATCGGTCAATTTCAAGTTTTGATGCAATAAAAAAGTTCCTAAAAAATTAAGATGCTAGGAATATCATCGGTAAATTCTATTTTTTGACGTTTATGCGTGTCATAACTTTATATCATGTTTATCTGCACTTACGTAAATGTTATACTTACGCCATCATCTAAATCAGACTTTAAAACATAACTCTTGAATAATACCTCAGATCTTTATAATGAAAGAACTAATTCTAAAATAATAAAGAACTAAAATAATTAAAGATAAATGGTTATGACTTCCCGATTCTCCTCAGTGATCATAGGAACGATTTCTAAGAACATTACCAGAGTATCATCTACCGTGAGTTCAAAGAGATCACAGCGCAGCGGTGCTCAACCTGCGGTCGCTTTTATATTGACAGCAGAAGGCTTTAGCATGACCCATTCTATCACTATTCTACCAAAGAATACACAAAGTTCTTTCTATCCAACTCATTATCTCTTCTGCTCGAGCACGCGGCGACCCGTCCTTGTTGTATCAGAGTTTTGTCTACTGAAGAAAATAAACATTTCTTCTCTTCTTTGTATGCATAAAACGGTAGAAATCTTTCTTTCTATCGTGGTCATGCTAGGCCGGCTGGTGTACAAGTAGGTGATAGTAAATATTACACACCGAGCTCTAGAAAGGTTCTATAATCGGCTAGCTTCGGCTACATAGAGTGTCATTTCTATCGCACAAAGCACTAACAGTCACGTAGGTATCTAATAAACAAGTCAGCGACAAACATCACATAGGTATGAGTGTCGGATACGAAGTTCTACAAAGTCGAAGCTAGCCGATTATCTCTTTCTCAAACTCGATGTGTAATATTTACTGCCGCATATTATAATTATCTGTGTAATATAAATAAATAAAAATAATAAATTAGCGACGTACCAGCAGCTTACTGCTGGGCCCTGATTCGCTGTCATGACTCTTCACAAGTGACACAAGAACAATAACCTACATTTTTGCATTACATAGAGACTTGCAAAGGATATTTTACAGTAATTTCAAACAACACTCAAATTAAACACGATTTCGTTACACGTGTGTTTGTTAAAATGGTGAACTTGTTTGCTAAAAGGCCTGCATACATGAATATGCCTTTTACAGTTCTTACCGAATGTTGACCACCTCTGTCGTGGCGTGTCACAAACCCGCTGTTTGAACGACTTTCCAAAAACCAAGTTTCGGTTATGTTTATTTTTGTGTTACGAATTATAGACCGCGTTCACACCGTAACATACTTTGACGAAAACAATCTTCGATATTGTGTGCTAGGTATCGTAGGGTTATTTTCTATTAGCACTTTGATCACGACTTCGTCGACTTTTTCAGGATAAAAAGTAGCCAAGTTACTCAGTGATAATGTAGCTTTCTACTAGTGACAGATTTTTTTAAATCGGTTTAGTAGTATCTGAGTTTATTCATCACAAACAAAATAACAAATATTTTCTCTTTAAAATATTAGTATAGATTATTTTCCATTCACGATGGAAAAATAATTATAATTGTTTTTACTAGTAATCTTGATCTTATGAATTCAAATGCGCTCATTATACATTATTAATGTTGCGTGCTTTGCATAGGAATTGAGACTAATTAAGTCTTAGTAGAAAATATATGCGAAAAGTCTATTTCTGATTAATTAATGATTATTATTTAAATGTATGCAAAAACATCATTTGAGAGATATTAAAATGTATAAAACAATACAGAACTAAAACGAATTTGTAAAAAAATACATTTTGTATGTAAATGTCAATCATACATAGGTACTTAATAATATTGTTTTTTTATTTAATGTATTCGTAAACTATGATAAATTCGTTTGGTTGAAGAGTTTTGAGATAAATAAATTATTAATGTGTGCCTACATAAGATTTTTTTTGTATGTTTAACGGGCCTTGAAATTAAAGCTGCAAAAACCTTTTAAAAATAATATTTTTATATAGGTAGGTTCCTCAGGTACTTATGTTATATAATTATATTAGTTCTTATATTAAAATAATATTATTATAGTAATAAATTAAGACACTGCTTTTTTCTGGTTTGCTCATCGATGAGAACTGAAAACACAAAATTAAATGATCCAATATGTTTTGTCAGTAAACGTATAATTTGCTTGCACTGGTAAACAACTAACTAGACTAACGTCTGACTAGTAAAAGTCAAAAAAAAAATCCAAGGGGGTGATTCTCGCGGGTTCGATATTGATATCGAATTCGATTATATTGCAACAAATGTCAAAATGGTAGGGATTTTGTTAGTTGTTGCAATATAATATCGAAGGCGATATCAATATCGAACCCGCGAGAATCACCCCCCTGGTTGTCTCTCCAGCGCTACAGGATTACCTCGACATATCTAAGTGCCTATTATTATGGTCTTAAAAATATTTCTCTAAAGAACCATAGCTATGTGCCGCGATTTCACCCGCAATTGCTCGGCTCCTATTTTTTTTCCTAAAATTTTCTTCGACAGGGGTCCGTGGAATTTTTAAAATTCTAAAAATGTTACGTGTCTACAAGAAGTTTAAGAACCACTGCACTAGGCTATCAAATACAAAAAATATTTTTTAAATTCGACTGGTAGTTCCATAGATTAGCGCGTTTAAACAAACCAAACAAAAAAACTTAAGTTTTTTTATATTGGTATAGATTGGTTTCTCACGGTGTGACGGGCGTCCATCTAACAAGCCACTAGTATTTCAGAGCTGCTGACATTAATTACTTGATTTTTTTATATTTATCTTTCGTACCGTTTTATCGAGCGTCCCTTTTCTTTGAAACTCACGATTTTTAACGCTGACATTAAAGCTGGTGATTTAAATATAGGTAAATCTAAAATGTTGTTTACTACACTGAAGACACGACCTAATTTTGTAGGTCACCACCACCAAGTGTTTTGGCGAAACAGATGAAATGCCTAGACTGACAAGAGGAGGGAGAGAGAGGAGAGGAAGGAGAATCTCACCGTGACATTCTCCCTCGAACGTTCGCAAACAAATTGTCAGTTCTCGCGGTGACAGCACGCGGCGTGTCGGTACAGAATAGGCAGTAAACATACAATAGCAAACAAATTATGATAATAACTAAATGATTATTATTCTAATGACATAATTGAGTGGGCACACGTTGTAAAAAGATGATTTTATTAAGTGCCAAGTTTACGTAAATAACAGTAATACCTATAACAACAATATTGATTTTACCACAAACAACACTGCTGCTAATAGCAGAAAAGTGAGCATTACATCATTAATATTATGATATAACACACTATTAATACTATGTATTGGATTTAAAAGTCTGTCTGTTTGTTTGTTTAGTACTTTTTAAACGGACTGTAAGTCAGAAAGAAATGTCAACTTTCCGGGAATCAGATTACGGAAATCTGAAGTTGACCTCACTTTTGGTCTCCACGAATGAGTCTAATTAATCTAAGAGTTTAACCCTAGATACCTAGACCACTTCACTTGGGAACTGTAATGTCACTGACTAACTGTATAGGGCAACGGAGAACGGGGTTTCGGGAGGCGAAGCCCTACGTAAAGGAAAATAAATAAAAACTAGTAGCTGAAAAACCGATTAGGTTAGTTTAAAGCGGTGACCACGCAACGCACGAGCCGAGCGAGCTAAGCGAGCGGTGCCACGGCAGCCCGGGTGGCAGAAACGATTAGTCGATCACTCTCCACTTTCCACAATTTGTTCATGTGAAATTAAGACTGTTCGGGATTCAGTCTCGGACAAAAGTCTCGGACCCAATTTACTTAATACAAACAAATTCATAAGTATAGCCTAGTTGTACCTAACAATTATAACAGCGATCAATTAGCATAGCATAATGAAGGAGGGGTTAGTTCGCGTGCTAACAATTATGACTCGCTATGCAAATCTACCAGTGGCCTTGGGCAGTAAGAACACGTTTCTGTTTTTATACCACTATGGAGTTGGGTTAGGAGTTTATGGTAATTTAAATCATTGCTTTGCTCTTTTATGGGTCAGTTTAAAGTAAATAAAAAAAGAAACCTAAAGTTGTTTAATTTCAACTCCATTGCTCGGCTCCTAATGGTCGTAGCGTGATGTGAAATAGCCTGATACTATTCCTCATGAATCTGGCTATCATATACAAATTTATTTGAATCATTATATCATATTTTTTTGAATCCGACCGGTAGTTCCATAGATTAGCGTGTTCAAACAAACAAACAAACTCTTCAGCTTTTTATTGTTAGTACGGATTTACAATTTGCTAGCGGAGACTTTTTGAATTATGTACCAGGAGGCATGCTTACTGCCAAACTGTAAAAATATTTTTTTTCGTCTGATTCAAAAATGTTTCGAGGCCTCTGGTTCTTGGTTGCTCTAGGGCCTTCTTTAAATCCAGCTCTAGGCAGCTGAACCGAGTCTTTTGGGCCTATCTCCAGCAGTCGTCTGCGATAGGGCGAGTTGATTGACAGCATACAAATCACAAGAATAACATGCAATGTAAATAAACATTGTTCAGATCTAGGTCGCGAGAGATCGTGGACAGCGATAAGACTGCATATTACAGCGATACCTACTATTTTAAATTATTTCTGTGTCGGCTATCTATTTAGACCTCAGATCATAGAAACAAGGAGATATGCCATCATAGCAAATTAGTACGGGAACAACTGATGCCACTTTTAGTACATTTTTTGACACAATTACGTGCATAATTAAGCGCTCCTTGTGAATAAAAAGATCTCCCACGCATTGAACATTCCGCACACCCTCAATCTAACACTGTTAATCGTCACTCAACACTAGCACTAAACTAAAACACTGTATTTATACCATCGATCGTGTTCGATTCGTCGCCAGCGCGTACGTTTTTAATATGAGCAATTTGCTCAAGATCAGGCATCAAGCTCGATAGCGCCTTGGCACATCTCCTTGTTTCTATGATCTGAGATTTAGACTAATATTATAAAGCTGAAGAGTTTGTTTGTTTGAACGCGCTAATCTCTGGAACTAGCAGTCGGATTCGAAAAAATATTTTTGTATATGATAGCCACTCAGATCATAGAAACAAGGAGATGTGCCAAGGCGCTATCGAGCTTGATGCCTGATCTTGAGCAAATTGCTCATATTAAAAACGTACGCGCTGGCGACGAACCGAACACGATCGATGGTATAAATACAGTGTTTTAGTTTAGTGCTAGTGTTGAGTGACGATTAATAGTGTTAGATTGAGGGTGTGCGGAATGTTCAATGCGTGGGAGATTTTTTTATTCACAAGCACCGCTTAATTATGCACGTAATTGTGTCGAAAAATGTACTAAAAGAGGCATCAGTTGTTCCTGTACTAATTTGCTATGATGGCATATCTCCTTGTTTCTATGATCTGAGGATAGCCAGTATCATAAGGAATAGTATGGGCTATTTAACATCACGCTACAACCCTTAGGAGCCGCGCAATGGGATGAACCCGCAGCGCGCAGCTAGTGTATTATATACTAGCTATGTCCTGCGGTTTCACCCTCCGTTTAATTTAAAAGAAAACGAATTACTCGACCGCGCTATTGGTGCTGATTCTGTTGAATATCGCACTAACTAATTTTATTCACACTATATCTCTTTCTTACAAATATCATTGAAAAAGGACAGAAAATATTTAGAACTGTCATATTAGTCTACGCCCTTGACATTTACGGGAAAATAGTCGTGACATTTTGCGATTACGACTAAATTGACATCAAAACTGTTCAAGTGGACTAATTTGACAGGATTAAATTTAATTCATCCCTTTCTCATGTTTCTTATTAGAAAGGGACAAAATGAGACTAAATTAGTTAAGTTCGTAAACAACAGAATCAGCACCATTGCTAGGTTTTTTATATTTTATTTATTTTCGCTTAGCGTTCTTTCTGACTTCTTTTTTTGCTCGGCTCCTAAGGGACGTAACATAGCCTATAATAACTTTCCACAAGAATGTGGCTATTAATTGAAAAAAAAAATCGAATCCGACTGGTAGTTCCAGACAGCACGTTTAAACAAACAAACTTCAGCTTTATTTTATTAGTATAGATTAGGTTTATGTAGAGTCTATGATGTTATCTATGAACTGTATTTCTATCTATTCTAATATTATTTTATCATGTTATCGTCTAAGCAATGAGTTATTACTCCTAGAAGGTAGTTAACCTGATATTATAATCTTGTACGCCTGATATGAGAAGTTATTATGAGGTTAAAAATAGAATAAGTCTAATGATGGAAGCTAATTTACTTATGATTTAGGGTATTTAGTCTGAACGGCCCAAAGCGAAAGGACCGCGGGCCTTTCGACCGTAACCAAAAATCGTCTACGTTCCAAAGGACCGGTGATAAAATGATTTCAAAATTAATTTTCACTTTTTCAAGAAAAAGTTTCATTGTCATTCTAGTTAATTCTTCTAGCATACAAAGAGCCAGACATGGAGATGTAATCTGTCTGAAAAATAAAGTAACAACCTTGTACACGATTCTCCACGATTTTTCTTGTACATCTAAATGAAGCATTACAAACTATAACAAAAAAACAATTATACATTCTAATTTAAAAACAAAAGCGGTATGAAACGCGAATGTTTCAACATGTATTAACATCTAAACAAACCTTTACATACGTGTGTCTGTAAACCCATAAACAGAGTATACGTGTGTGTGTTTCTAAACAAACTGATAATGTGCATGTGTGTGATGGGATCTTTGTCTGTGTGTGTTGGTACAACGCTCAGCTGTTGTTTGTTGGGTATCGGTAGGCCTCGAGTGCGGGGTCGACGAACTGGCCATAGAGTAGAAGCGCAGAGTGGTTACTGTTGCCGTAGCGGTCTTAGGGCGTAGCCCCTACAAGTGCTGTTTTATAAAATAAAGACAGAAAACTTGAAGCTAAGACAAAGTTATGGTTTAGAGAACCATAACTTTGTCTTAGCTTCAAGTTTTATATCAATCTCTCGATAGATTTAAACTAAACGAACAAAGAGCTAGAGTAGAACAAGAGCATTCTTTCTCGATCTTTTAGTGTAAACGGAAGCGTTTACACCAAAATATCAACGAGTAAAAATGAGAACCAAGAACTAGAGTACTTGCACAATATCGGCCGTACCACAAAAAAATAAACATCTGTTCAACACACGTTCAACGCGAATGCTACCAAAAATAATAATCGCTTGTCTAAAACAAGTGTGTATTATTTTTGGTATCATTCCTGTTTAACAGATGTTTATCTTTTTTGTGGTAAGGCCTTAGACGTTTAGATCAGCCGAACGAATAGCTAGAACACAAAAACGCTTCACGTCCGAACACGCAAGAACGCTCTAAGCAAGTGTTCTTCGCACGCTCTATCAAGCGAGCCAGCATTTTTAGAATATTCCATAGAATGTTTGTGAATTCAGACAGAACAAGGAAAGAATGCTTTACGTCTGTTTACACTAAAAGAATTTGATAGAGTGGGGATTGAATGAGCATTCGCTCGTCTGACGTAAATCGGCCTTTAGTCAAACCATCTATGAAAAAAAAACCGGACAAGTGCGAGTATGCCTCGCGCCCTAAGGGTTCCGACATAAGATCATAGATGGCGCTACTGCATACTTCCAATTGGCGCCATCTATGAGCAGCTGGCTCCATTTATGGTCCGGTGACTGACGGCGGACAACAAAGTGATCCTATAAGGGTTCCGTTTTTCCTTTTGAGGTACGGAACCCTAAAAAGTAGGCACAAAACTCGAATTCATCCACTCTTCTCAACGTCCCCACTCTATGCCCCCTAGCAACAGCTAAAGCCAGCCAGCGTCGATAGTTGCGCAACTCGCAAGTGGGCTCCAGTCCGCTCAAGGCTTAGCCGAACGTAAACAAGGCATTGTGTACTAGCCCACAGGCCAGCGCTGTACTAGCGCGATGTTCAAACGAGCCTCGGTTTGTATAGACAACCTTCAACGTTTTGGGATTTTATTACGAGTCGCAATTGGGTTAAGTATCTGCTGGCAGGTTGGGTAGGTACCTGTATTTGTGCTTGATAGTGTAATCATGGCCGTAATGATTGCAGTTTTCTGGAGTAATCAAAGGCAATTATTGTTTTGAAATATTAAAGTCGCTTAGCTTGCGCAGTGATCATAAATCTTTAGTTTCAAAGCAGGTTCTGTCATAGAAAGACTATCTGGAAATCAAATGTTTCTTGGATAAGTTCTTTCTTAAAGACTTTACTTAAGAAGTTCTACCACTCCTGTATCCTATTTTGATGAACTTTGGATGGGTTTCAGGACTTTCAGGACAGATCAACAAATTTCCCGATTGGTGAATGTTTTTTTTTTATAAGACGATGGTGGCAACTTTGCAAGCAGTCGTACGGCCTATGAAACGCTTGCAACACTGAGTATTTTATGCGCGTTGCCGGCCCTTTAAAATGAGTATTCGCATTGCCGACAGCTTAGAGGACAAGCAGGTCTCCGCTGTCAAAACAGCGCATCCTCAGGAGCTCTGGCGTTGGGTGATTTTGTTTCAGTGACTGGACTTAGGTAAGGAAAGGAAAGTGCACAGTCAGGACAGGTCCACTCAAATCTGTATGGCTCTTTCCTTTAAAGGCCATTCCAGACTAACCTGCATGGTCCTTGCATAGTTTCATTTTAATTTGTCTGGACTTTAAAAGAGACTGACCTTTGAGTTTGTTTCGGTGTTTCTTCTCAAAGGTAGTCAGATAGGAAACACCGACCTCATCTAGCTTAATAATCAAAACAATTTTTGACGTGTAAAAGTGTTACCTGTAACCTATTTATAGAATAAAATATCATTTCATTTCATCATTTCTCTTTTAAAGTCCCGACTATTCCTAATTAAATGAAGTACTCTGTACCTGTCTTCTCAAAGGGGTATAAATGTTATGTTACGTCCACCTGCACGCTTAGCATGACCACGATAGAAACGAGTTTGTCTACAGAAGCATAGACAAAGTGACAGATTGTAGAAAGATTTCTACCGTTTTATGCATACAATGATGAGAAGAAACGTTTCTATTCTTCAGTAGACAAAAGTCTGGTACGCCAAGCACGGGTCGCCGCGTGTTCGGGCAGAAGAGATAATGAGTTGGATGAGAGAACTTTGTCTATTCTTTGGTAGAATAGAGATAGAATTGGTCATGCTAAGCGTGTTGATCAATGTAGGTATCTGGGCCCCAAGTCTGCTATTGTAAGAATGGTCTCGTAATTACATCATAACTGTCAAAACGTAAGTTAATACCTTTGGTCATTGGTCAAAACGATGTCATTATGAGACCATTCTGACACGATTATGACAATTGCAACAGCAGACTTACGGCTCAAATACACCAAATCCGTCATCGTACGAACTTTGCTCGTACGACGACGGCCGAACTCGGACGATTGAATCAAACACTTGTAAATCATAGAGAGCGCGTACACCAACATGTCCGCCGTTGATTCAATCGTCCGAGTTCGGCCGTCGTAGTACGAGCAAAGTTCGTACCATGACGGATTTGGTGTCTTTGAGCCGTTAGGGCCCTGGTAGTACACAGTCGCGTTATCGCATATCAACTTGATCGATCATTGACTGTACCACTTAGATTAAAGTTCAGTTAGTTGTAAACAATACATAGTTTATAGCTTCAATTTGTTTATAAACAGCTAAATGTTTTGAGCACATCGCCTCAAGCCGTAACCCGTATTACTTCGTCGATGGTACGCCAACCTGACGGGAATAATAAGTAGTTGTACAGCGTTGTTTTGTATGTTGGTAGCTTGTTATTAATTCAAGTCATACTGGGATTCTGACTGTGTTGTTTTGTGGAAGTCATTACAAATCTTACTTAAATCTGATTATTGACTAGTAAGTGGCAAATTATACATATATAGTAGAGATGCCACGAATAGTTATTTGGCCGAATACCAAATATTCGGCAAGGCTCTTGGCCGAAGCGCAGAAAATTCGGCCGCCGAATATTCGGCAACACTTAGTACTTTCCACGGGAGTCAAGTCACAACTCGTCCGTCACTTACGAGTTTAAACTTGCATCGCTAAAGTAGTACGTAGGCGCAGGTAGTTTTGTGTCATTTGTGATTAGGTCGCGGTCGTGTCACAACACGCTTTAGTTGATTGATTGTAGTTTGTAATAATTTATGAGTAAAAACGCAATCGTCTGCTATCGACAAATGCTGAAAAAATTGTCTTCGTTCATCATAACTTACCACTGCTAGGTTTTAAATAATAATTATGTTAATTTGTTGGTTAAATAAACGTATTTATGAGTAATATTTAGCGTTTTTTCATTTCATGATTTGCTATTCCGTATTTGGCCGAATAGTTTGCAATATTCGGCCGAATAGCGAAGAAAAGTGGCCGAATAGCCGAATACCGAATAGTTGCCGAACATTCGTGGCATCTCTAATATTTAGCCTATAGCAGTGTTTCTTAACCTGTGGTCCGCGGACCCCTACGGGTCCGCAATCTCATCTCTAGACCAGCGTTTCCCATTTGGTGGGTCACGACCCGGTACCGGGCCATCAAAATAAAATACCAGGTGCAGTATTCCCAAAGTGGAATAAGACCTCAGAATAAAAATAAATGTTTATTTTTGAAAATTATATCCGTGACATTCTCCCTCGAACGTTCGCAAACAAATTGGCAGTTCTTGCGGTGACACCACGCGGCATGTCGAGGCTGGAAGTTAAGTCACTACAACCCACATAATAACTCCCTGAAAGAAAGAAAAAATATGACTCGCACAGGAAATTACAGACATAAAATAGATGAGAAAAAAACTGCGCATGTTTCCCTGTAGTCTGCCATAATTCTGTAATAATAGTACGACGAATAGGTACCTACTCAACCTTTCATTTTTATTCTGACACGCAAATTCACAATAACAATAACAACTATCTATTTTTACCCATCGAACGCCATCAAAGCAATATCAATACCGGTTAATAGGCTACAATACCATGTTAATAGGCTACAATAACCATAAATATCACCCTTTTATGCCCAGTAATAGGTCGGTAACTGCAGTTTGTACCGCATAAGGTACATTACGGCTACCATCAGTAGACGCCATTTTATGAGCTCGTGTTTGGTATTATTGAAAGTTGATGTATAGGGTAAGGCTCTAGCAGAATTGTTGGAGAAGATTTTGGAAAAATAAATTAATAAAAACCGGCCAAGTGCGAATCGTACTCGCGCACCGAGGGTTCCGTGTCAGTTTTGGACGTATAAAGTGAAAAAAACCTTTTCATGATTTCTCATTTTGATGATTTTGAAAAAACTACTTAATAGATCTCGTTCGAATCAATTTTCGGTGGAAGTTTACATAGTAATGTACATCATATATTTTTTTTTTAGTTTTATCATTCTCTTATTTTAGAAGTTACAGGGGGGGGGGGGGACACGTTTTCCCACTTTGGAAGTGTCTCTAAAAAAATGATATTAGAAACCTCAATATCATTTTTGAAAACCTATCCATAGATACCCCACACATATCATGTGGAATTGATGAAAAAAAAATTAGAGTTTCAGTTCTAAGTATGAGGAACCCCAAAATTTATTGTTTTTTTTTTTCTATTTTTGTGTAAAAATCTTAATGCGGTTCACAGAATACAGCTACGTACCAAGTTTCAACAGTATAGTTCTTATAGTTTCGGAAAAAAATGGCTGTGACATACGGACGGACAGACAGACAGACATGACGAATCGATAAGGGTTCTGTTTTTTGCCATTTGGCAACGGAACCCTAAAAACAGGTATTTACGTGTCTTCCATCATGAGTAACTTTTTCTATGGGAGTAATCTCAGATCATAGAAACAGGGGAGTTGTGCCAAGGCGCTATTGAGCTTGACGCTTTAGTTTGCTCACATTGACCATGTAATTATAACGTACACGCTGGCGACGGACCGAACGTGATCGATAATCTTTTATTTTAAATATCGGGTTAAATCGCGGGGCACAGCTAGTGAGCTAATAAATTAAAGTCCATATCAATTGAAATTGTGAACATTGTAAACAATATCAGTATGGCAAACTGTCAAAAGGACGTCGGCAGTTTTGGGCTTGCTATGGTACAGTAATAAAAGCATAACCAAAAATAAAAATATATTTAAATTGTTCTTTGCCTAATTTATCTTAGAGATTAAGAATTGGTATCAAAAATCTAAATAAATAAGAAATAAAATGATTATGCTGTTGACATTTTGAAAAAACCAATAAAACAAAAACGGGTGCATGCTGGCTGGCGCGTGCCTCCACAGAATATCATGTCGACAGCTGCTGAAACCTTTGAATTGAGAACTCATTAGTCGGGTTGTACTTCACTGGATCATTTACACCATACTTAACCTCACTGTCACAAATACGAAGATTTCTCTTTAACCCAATTACAAAAACAAATAAAAAATTAATTTAAATACTCTTGAAATACTCGATCACACCAAACTAATTTCATATCTGTACCGACTTACACAATCTGAAGCCCAGCGTTCTATGGGCGTCTGCCAGTGTCCTTTGATGAATTTGTATAGAAAGTTTGTTTACATAGTTTACAAGTTCTATTGAAATGGACCATACGATAACAATTAGTGTACATAGTTATCGCTATAAGTATTATTTATATTTTTTAATCAGGCGGTCTAATGCGGCGCGGGCGCGGGTCATTGATAAGCGTGACCCGCGACCCGCGACAACGCGCGACTTTTCACCTCTGCCCGCGCGGTATCGCGGTTTACAATATAACCGTACTTTCAATGTTAAGTTAATATTATTTTTATATAATAATGGAAGCATTTCCGTAGTTGTAAATAATTATGTTGTGTAGGTTCCTATCGGTACAGAGGGGTGATTGTTATCACGTAAAATATTATAGGGCATCGTTCAATGCACAACCAAATACAGACTGAGTAGGTACTAGCGAAGACATGTGACGTCCACCAACCCGCACTGGGCCCGCGTGGTGGACTATGGCACACTCCCTCTCACAGAGAGGAGGCCTGTGTCCCAGCAGTGGGAACATTATAGGCCGATTATGCTTATGCTAAGGTACTAGCAGAGTAATTAAAAAGTAGTCACACCCTATTCTGCTCACATAAACAAAAAGACCTAATACCTCATAGAAGTAGTAAAATACACAAATAGTATGATACGATACGAATGTCGTGACCAATGTTTTTTTATGTGCTGCCTGGTGCTACAAATCATGCCAGTAACGTTTTCATTTCGTTCGTGTTCCCTCGCACGGAATCAAGCTAGCTTTGTTTTAATCGAATACGATCGTTTTTAGTTGATTGCAGTTTTTTAGTTATAATCGACTAAAAGATAGTTTTTTCACTTTTTTCGAGATAGAACTGCTTCAAATATAAATGGTAAAGCGATAGCTTTGTTTTGAGTAAATCGATTTATAATTATCTTTTCACAAAATAATTCACGTAAACAATGTTATTGAAAAATCGACTAAATCTTTATCCGTTTAGTTAGTTTACCTTTAACGCTTCCTAAGTAAATACAATTAGTTAACTCGAGAATTTCCCATTTCTCGAAGACGAATGTTTTTACTGGGACTCAACGATTAATTTGGTTTGTTTTGGCAACATCGACTATTTATAGAATATACGCAACAGCTCGGGATCGCCTAAAATATCTTTACTTAATGGTGACAAACATTATAAATAGACAAATCGATTTATCTAAAGGTCGTGAAATACGCACTGAAGTGTCTACTTTTACCTTTAATAGGAGCTGAAGGATATTTTTACACGGGTATATAAATATTATGTTATCTATGGACGTTAGGGACGCGTGTGTGACGTGTGACTATGCAACGCAGCCCTTAAGTTAATTTATGAGTCCTTCCATGAGTTTTAGTGGCAAGTTAGGGCGCGCCCTTATGTTTAGCTAGGTGTTACGTGCATTGAAGACCTCTCCCAGAAAATAGAGGGAAAGTAATGTTTACATTTTTTTTACTTTTTTATGGTTCTTTATGCCATGGACACTATTATTTTTAGATGTTTGCTAATTTAGTTACTGGTAAAAATAGCTACAAATAATTTATATTTTCTATTTATTTGAGGATAGGGATTATAACAATATTCCTTTGAATCATGTGATGATAAATGATAGCAAGTAGTTGATAAAATATGTAGATTGAAAGATGCTAAATGATTTGGCAGTATTAGTTACAGCAAACTATTAATTCATTTCTATTGTACATGTTAGAACGCCTCATCGAAAATAGCTTAATAATTCAAACCGCACCTAATATTTATTTAAAAATAAATCAACGTCAAAAAATCGTTTGATGTACAATATCCGAGTTGAAATAAATCGATACGACTCGACTAAACGCGCTACAACTTTTTACGGCCGATATTCAAAGCGTTGGTTACTTTTACGATCTCAGAAACGTCAACTGATTGGTAATTTACTGGTAACCACGAACTTTGCTGTTTATAAACAGCCACACAGGTGATATTGACTCTTATATCTTCGCATTTAAGGTTGTGAATCGAATGTTGATCTATTTATGGATAGTTTTTGGAGCAAAGTGAACCCGCCCTAGGGAAATGAGTTTAGATAGAATATAAAAAAGATGAAGTTGTAAGATAAACACGTGAAAGTAGGGGTGAGGCACGATGGAGCGATAAGCGAGTAGCTCGTGATAACGTGTTACCTACCTGTTAATTATTGTTTGTGTTTGTGAATATTAAATAGGTAAAGTTGTTTGATAGCGGTATTTGTAGCACGTGTCGTTTTTGTATTGGTATATTAGTTTTTAGAGAAAATAATAATAGCTACTGAGTAACCATTAATCAAACGGCCAATTTCCTCGTTAAAAATATAGTTCCAATTTAGGTTTAGTGAAGATTAACTGTAGCTATAAAGTAACTGTACTAACAGTTACAGTAAAGTTTCATTAAAATCCTTTCATAATTTTTGCTGCAAGGGTAACAAACATCCATACATTCTCACAAACTTTCGCGTTTATAATACTATTAGGATTGTAATGTTAGCTCCTTGACTTCTCAGTACTAATTGGTTGAAATAATAATTACACACGTCGGTACATGTGGTACCAATTAGTATGCAAGCACTAATTCATACCACGTTTGGTATTAATACCATAAATCATATATACATATACATACCTACCTACTTGTAAGTACCTACGGAATATGATATTACACAGTGGTTCTAAGTGTGAGCTGAATTACAATGAGGTACTGTAAGCAAAATAAATAAGTGTACAGGCTGAACTAGAATGATAAATTATTACGAGGGGTAAAAAGTTAAAAACCGGCCAAGTGCGAGTCGTACTCGCGCACCGAGGGTTCCGTATCATTTTTGGACGTATAAAGCGAAAAAATCCGGACCGCATAACTAATTTTGTTTGAGAAGGAATTTTAATGATTTTGAAAAAACTGTACTAGTTAGGAACATCGTTTTATTTTTGGTGCCATATTTGGGTCAATTCCTATCAACTCTAATTATTTCAGATTTTTCGCCCCGCAAACTTCAGAGATAAGGGGGGGGGAATGGTATTTTTTTGGTAATTCTTCATCATATGTCGAAAACTTTAAGGAAACCAAAGTTTGATAAGTCTTAGAGGTAACTTGATTTCTTATAATGCATAAAGTTATGTGGCCACATGTTTGTGTTAAATGTTGACAATTTGGTTGTGTAACTACTTTTTTTTTCAGTCCATGCATATTTAGGATAAGTGAAATACCTCGAAATACATTTTTTTTATGGGTGCTATAAGTCAGTAATTTATCAATCAATATGCATGAAACAGCTGATTTACGAGTTCAAAATTTTCACCGTCCAAAGTAATACTCACGGAGTTGAACTAAATTTTTACAGTTCGTGTCTAAGTATTAAGAGATGATAAAGATTAGGTAATCTTGGTCATCGTCTGAGCGTGCGTAGTGCATAAAAAGTTATTACGTTCACATAATGACAGCAGGCTGTCGACATAGTGCGTGTGATAGTGCCAGAGTTACTGAAAATTACATTTTTTTTTATCTCAAACGATGTAATAAAAGAAAAAAAAAACCGGCCAAGTGCGAGTCGGACTCGCGCATGAAGGGTTCCGTACCATTATCTATAAAAACGCCAAAAAAATCATGTCTGTTGTATGGGAAGTTGGGAACCCTCCTTAAATATTTGTTTTATTTGAATTTAATTATTTATTTTTAAAGTGAATATACGTGTATAATTAAATAGGTATTCTGTGAATATTTCAAGCGTGCCTGTTGCCGTTATCAAAATCGAGCAAAAACGAGCAAAAAAATCATGTTTGTTGTATGGAAGCCCCCCTTAAATATTTATTTTATTCGTTTTTAGTATTTGTTGTTATAGCAGCAACAGAAATACATCATCTCTAAAAATTTCAACTGTCTAGCTATCACGGTTCATGAGATACAGCCTGGAGACATACAGACAGACAGACGGACGGACAGCGAAGTCTCAGTAATAGGGTTCCGTTTTTACCCTTTGGGTACGAAACCCTAAAAACTAGTAGGTATTAAAAAAGTGGGACACAGTAGCACAGTTGGTTAGAGCGACGCCACGTTGCAAGTTCAAATCCCGCCCGTGTCAGTTGTTTTTGAAATCTCTTAAAATATAATTATTAAATAACATATTGATATTTAGTCACATCTAGTTAGACTGGAAGCCGACCCCACTCTTGTTAGATAAAGACGAGGCGGCTGTATCCGCCATAATAAAATATAAGTTTCAGTGACCCATTTTTATGATAGGTACGCATTTATATTCTATTTGTATTATATACTAGTTGTGCCCGGCGGTTTACCCGCAGTTTATAAAGAAATCGAATTATTTACCCGCCCGCGCTATTACTTCGTTCTCGCTTAGCGTTCTGTCTGACTTTTTTCTTTTTACTCGGCTCCTAAGGGTTATACCGTGACGTTAAGCAGCTTAAACTATTCCTAATAAATCTGGCTATCATATGCAGAAAGATTTTTTCGAATCCGACTGGAAGTTCCAGAGATTCGCGCGTTCAAACAAACAAACTCCTCAGCGTTATTATATTAGTACTAGCAGTGCCCCGCGGTTTCACCCCAGTTACTCGGCTCCTAAGGGTCATAGCGTGACGTTAAGAAGCCTAAACTATTCCTTATAAATCTGGCTATCATATGCAAAAAGAATTTTTCGAATCCGACTGGAAGTTCCAGAGATTCGCGCGTTCAAACAAACAAACAAACTCTTTAGCTTTATAATATTATAGTAAAGATTAATATACGCATAATTATAATATTATAGTATAGATTAATATACGCATAATTATAATATTATAGTATAGATTAATATACGCATAATTATAATATTATAGTATAGATTAATATACGCATAAGTCAAAGTCAAAGCATTTATTTCAATTAGACCAATTACAGGTACTTTTGAATTGTCAAGGAGTCTCTCAGTTAGTCATAATGATGAAGCTAGATGCCCGTTCCAAAGCGTAGATTCCTATGGAGAAGAACGGGCAAGAAACTCCATGGTTACTCTTTTAAATCAAATGATTACAATATCATGGTTACATTGCTTTTGTCGGAAATAACACAAATATGAGAGAACAATGTAAAAGTCTAGAATAATAGTAAACACAACTCCAGATATTGGCCATAGCAGTTCAGAGATGACCAGTCCCAACAGACGGCGCCCGTTCACGAACATGACGCATGAATCAGCGCCATTTAGCTCAACCATTTTAAAGGGAACCGAATGACCCAACGCATGCGCCACCATCAGCAAGACATTTTAGTGAGCATGACATACTCTCAACCACCAGGCGACATTCAATTAAAATCTTAAGTAGTAAATGGCTACACTGTACTCACATGTACAATATTGAAACAATGCTATGAAGTTATATAAACCAAGGATTAAAATACTGAATCCATAAAAATGCAAATGGCTAATAATATGAAATTAATAACATCACAAAATTATATTTGATCGTCAACGGCAACTGATTATCAAAGCTATAATAAATATCAGTACATAATTTATGAGCTTAGTGGTTGTGGAGCAGGACCTGCATTTTGCCAAGCATTTTTATCATTTAAATAGTCTTCTAATTTGTAATATGCTTGCTTACATAGTGTGCGTTTTATATAGATTTTAAATTTCTTCTCATTTAGTTGAAGAATGTCTAAAGGTATTTTATTATAGAATTTTGTACAGTACCCCATAAAGGAAGTGTGTACCTTTGCCAATCTGAACCGTGTTAGAACCAATTTGTTCCTATCTCTAGTGTTATAATTATGCCTATCACATCTTTTAGTAAAAAGATGTTGATTTTTTCTAACATACATAATATTTGCATAAATGTACTGACAAGGCACCGTCATGATGTTAATTTCTTTAAACAATTCCCTTAGAGATTCACGACTACGGAGATTATAAATGGCTCTGATAGCTCTCTTTTGCAGAATGAATATAGAATCTATATCTGCGGCCCGTCCCCACAGTAGAATACCGTAAGACAGTATACTATGAAAATAACTAAAATAGACCAGTCTCGCGGTATCCACGTCTGTTAATTGCCGGATTTTTCTAACAGCATATGCTGCTGAACTTAGCCGTCCTGCCAGAGATGTTATATGAGGGCCCCATTGTAGCTTTGAGTCAAGCGTGATTCCCAGGAAAACTGTTTCATCGACGAAGTCTAGTTTCTCCTTATTCAGTACAACATCACATTGACTACTTTTAACATTAGGCAAAGCGAATCTTAGCATAATTATAATATTATAGTAAAGATTAATATACGCATAATTATAATATTATACGCATAATTATAATGTATGTAGGTGTTTAGCGATTGTAGGTACTCGACACAAATATGTAAAGGTCGGATATTTTCATTGAAGATATTTATAACAGTTCAATGTATTGTTAGATATGTGAAACGTTAATAGACGTCGGCGAAGCGGTTTTAGAAAACAACATGATCATTAGCTTCCACGGTGTTTTCAATGGGGAATGTGAAATGGTGAAACATATACACTATTACAAAACTAAAAAACCGGCCAAGTGCGAGTCGTACTCGCGCACCGAGGGTTCCGTATCAGTTTTGGACGTATAAAGTGAAAAATACCGGACCGCATGACTAAGTTTGTTTGTGAAGGAATTTTGATGATTTTGAAAAAACTGCACTAGTTAGGAACATCGTTTTAGTTTTGGTGCAATATTTGGGTCAATTCCTATCAACTCTAATTATTTCAGATTTTTCGCTCCGCAAACTTCGGAGATAAGGGGGGGGGAATGGTATTTTTTCAGTCATTTTTCATCATATGTCGAAAACTGTGAGACATAAAATAAAATAAAAATATATTTTGAAATGTGCAAATCAAGCCCTTTCATATGATATGTCATTTGACCTAGTAGGTAACTCCACTTTAAAATTTCGGACCCCCACTCCGGCCGCTTTTGCAATGAAAATAAAAATAGTTTTTTACTTTTTTGATTTGCAATAAATTGGGCAAGCATTTTTTATAACTGTTCCAAATTTCAAGTCGATAGCATTAGTAGTTGCTGAAATAAGCAGGTGTGACAGACAGACAGACAGACAGACGAAGTCGCACCATAAGGGTTCCTTTTTTACCATTTTGGTACGGAACATGTAGGTAGGTACATGTTTTGGTGTTGCAATTTTTCTGGAATGACCGAATTAAATGTAAGACGCTCATCGGATTCATGTCAATATGTTAATTTTTTAACATCATTATCTATTCAACCATCTTCGTACCACATTACCACATAATATGGCGGTTATAAAAAACAATATGCTCTGTTTCAAAGAAAACATCATTATCTATTCAATACGACCAAAAGATAGCTGTTATCGAAAAATGTCAGGGACCCGTTACTGGTCTCCAAATTAATTCTATCGTCATAAATATAAAAATAATAAAACACGAAAGAAGTAATAAAATTATGGTAATCAATAACATGGCGCCTACGATCCGAAACAAAAATATTATTCGATATTTTTAATAAAAGCTCTGAATGCCGGTTTTAACTGGATATTTTTAGTTTATGCCAGTTTAAGAAATCAGTACCCCTATCATGAGTTTTTTTGACGTATAGTTTCGTTAACGTAAGCATATATTTTGAATTTAAAATACAGCAGTCCTGGAACATTTTGATAAAATTTTATACAATTTGCACATTTTAAAAAATACAGAGATATTATTTAAGTATTTAATTTTTATAAATATTGTGTAACAAACGTGTATTTTCAATTCAAAATATGCTTACGTTAACGATACTACACGTCAAAAAAACTCATGATAGGGGTACTGATGACATAATTATTTTTATATTGCAAGCTGAAGATTACTATCAAAATTATATATCGGGTAAATCTTAAAAAAAACCGGTCAAAAGCAAGTTAGGCTTGCAGAATTAGGGTTCCGTACTAAAAAAGGCTTTCATAACTTTCTACCTACTTTTATTAAAACATTGTTTTTACCCGACTGCGCCAGAAGGAGGGTTATTTCCGTAAATTATTACATTGTCGAAAAAATCTGCAGTTTCATGTAATCAATGGCTTAATATCTACTTACACTATTCAAATCCAAATTTTAGCTTTAGAAAACTGGGAGAACAGCTTTATGTAGCATTCATAATTTCAAACCACTGAACTTGAAATTGTAAAAATATATTTTTAGTGACACGGGAGTGATTTTATAGGTATGGGTTCCGTTTTTCCTTTTAAGTCACGGAAAACTAAAAATAATGTGCTTAGCAAAGCTTTCTGTGCAGCAGCTTCTCTAATTCTCGTAGAAATGATAACTTCCAAAAAAGAGCAGTAACTCTACGGCCCTTCAAATGCCCCCCGATATTTATTCCTCAAATCAATGTTGGAATTATTTAAAACATTATTAAGTTGGATTAAACTAAGCACCATTAGCTAATAGGGCGAAAACTCCCATTAATAACCTTTGAAGTGGGAGCCAAGAAAAACAACATAATATTTTATAAGACACTAATTAATATCCGGCTTATGGCCGACGATTAATCAAGAAAATCCGTTATTATTGTATAAATTATGCTCCTATTACAAGCTTCCGAATATTATTTATGTAATTGATTACGAAAATATGTTTAAAAGTGTACTTATTACATGCTATGCTGCTAGTTTTTGCTGCGGTCTCACCCGTGTAGTAAGTTTTCCAGGGGAATTTTTCATCTTGGATAAATGTCTTGAATTTCTCTAGGACGAAACCAGAACAAATTTTGTCTATAATTGCTATTATCTGTGTCTAGTTCGAGCTAGACCCATCAAGTCCCATAGATCCAAGATCCATAAAAGTCCATTTCATAGCTACATAATGAATTCAATGTATCCATAATTTTAGGACATAATCTAAAGTCTAAGGGACCAGGTTCACGGTGCCAATTCGGATAGCACTATCTACCAGTTAACTTACGAATTTGTAATATCATCTGCCGAATAAGTTAGACTAATCACCGGTGTTTTTCAGTTTAATTCATCATTATCATCATCAGCCTATAATAGTCCACTGTTGAACATAGGCCTCTCCAATTGCATGCCATTTAACTCGATCCTCGGCCACTCTCATCCAGCTGCCACCAGCCACTCTGCGAAGATCGCTCCACCTAGCCTGAGGGCGCCCTACCCTACGTTTGCCGATTCGCGGTCTCCACTCAAGAACACGTCTACTCCAACGGTCATCGGTTCTACGACTGATATGTCCGGCCCACTGCCACTTCAGCTTGCTTATTCTGTAGGCTATGTCAACTACTTTCGTTCTCTGTCGGATCACCTCGTTCCGAATTCGGTCCCTCAGAGAAACTCCAAGCATAGCCCTTTCCATAGCTCGCTGAGCGACTTTGAATTTATGGACCAGCCGTACCGCGAGTGTCCACGTCTCAGCTCCGTGAGTCATGACAGGTAGGACGCACTGATTGTAGACTAGTCTTTAGACTTTGTGAAACAGGCGATGAGAAGACCCGACGTAATTTTCCAAATGCTGCCCAGCCTAGCTGTATTCTTCTGTTAGCCTTCCTCTAGCAGTTTAATTAGCTATTATTTTATTTGCTAATTGGGCGGTTTCGTTATACTTTTTATTGCGTGCGTGTTGTGTCACTTGTGGGGCAACTTAGGAGAGGCCTATGTCCAGCAGTGGACTGCAGTGAGAGGTCCCTTCCTTTTTCCTGTCAAGCCTATCTTTAAGCTTGACACTCACCTCACCTCGACAAAAGTCTTTGCTCAAAAAAACTTCGGTTAAGAAATTTCTCAGATTTGCTTTTTATATTGTAACAACGGCAACAAAACTATGAGTACCTATATCCCTGTATCCACCGTTATAAGATATGTATAACCAGCTCGTAATATGAATGCTTACATTATTTCCGTGCACCGCACACTAAGCCTAACTAACGCCGACATTTTCACACAAAATAACGTCTTTGCGACTGAATTTACGATAGCCCATCGCGGGGATTAGACCAGTCTACCGCGACCTCTGTTCCGCAGAACTGAACCCTGGTTCATAGGCCAGGCTGTGTTGGTTTGTTGTTGTACTTCCGCGTACCAAATGCGTTTATTTATAATGTCCCATCTCTAAATGGGACGAGGTTGGGCCCGTTTTGAGCTTTTGCCAGAAAATGCAATTTTTTATTTTCGATAATCCATGTGGATTGTTGATCGTAATAGTCTGTTAAAGTTAATACTGACATTTATTATTTTAATAATGTTTACTAAATCTGTGGTTGTGTTGAAATGACGGTAGATTAAGTGTGTTTTATTAGAGCTGTGATTATAATGTGATCTGTGTTCAGAGATTATAGTATTTATCATATTACTATAAGTGAGCAATTCTTGTATACCTACATTATACATAGGTATCATTGTTTTCTCGGAAACGGCTCTAACGATTTGGATGAAATGTTGTATTTAGATAGTGTTTTACTTTCCAATGTTATACAGATAGGTGTGTGATCCTTGAAAAAATCACGTGCGGAGCTCGGTCACCCAGATACTTTTATTGATGAAAATACAGACTAATTTTCTTTCTTTCTAAAATAATGTTAAAAACGTTGGTACCTACTTATACTTCACTAAGACTAAAAATAAAACAATTTAGAAGGTGAACTTTTGGAGGAAAATCAACAACAAGTCGAGATAGGTCGAACAAGACGACAAAAGCACAAAAATCAATAGGCACCCACCTAAAAACATAATGACATATGCAAATGTAGGTCAAAATCAACAAAATATTGGTTCAAATCAATCAAACATTTGCTGATTAGCTTAGCGTATCGTTATTTGTCATTTATCTCAAACATGGCGTGTTGGCGCCAATAATTACTAAATTATTACAAGGTTGGTCATGTTTGTCGATTTGTACAAACACTCTCGTACCGTGTGTGTTCGAACTCGTACTCGTTGTGTAGGTATTTTGCGCAAGGTGCCTCGAATAAAGTTTTTAATCATAGAATAGAGCGGTGCCTAATATTACAGAAGGGATGGTGGAAATCACGGTGGAAATATAGTTTTCCTTTAGTTAGGGGCTGGCAGAAATACCCTTCGCATATTTGGGTATTACGTCTGTTCTCTTTATGTAAGCAGGTCTTTTAATGCAAATATTTTTTTAGGATTAATCCACACCTCAGAATGATCTGAGGTGTGGATTAATCCTAAAAAAATATTTAAGAAACAAGGAGATGTGCCAAGGCGCTATCGAGCTTGATGCCTGATCTTGAGCAAATTGCTCATATTAAAAACGTACGCACGGGCGACGCACCGAACACGAGCGATGGTATAAATACAGTGTTTTAGTTTAGTGCTAGTGTTGAGTGACGATTAACAGTGTTAGATTGAGGGTGTGTGGAATGTTCAATGCGTGGGAGATCTTTTTATTCACAAGGAGCGCTTAATTATGCACGTAATTGTGTCGAAAAATGTACTAAAAGTGGCATCAGTTGTTCCCGTACTAATTTGCTATGATGGCATATCTCCTTATTTCTATGATCTGAGATCCACACTAATATTATAAAGATTTTTTTATTTATTTTTTATTAAATAATCTCAAAAACTACTGGATCGATTTATCGATGATCGATCGAAAAATTATTTCACCAGTAGAAAATTCCTGTCAATTGGGTGGACGAATTCCCGGGAAAAGTGCTAGCTAAAAATATGAATAGATAGTAGGAGAGAAAATTTAAACGTTTATTTATTTACATGACCATAGATTTGGGCCTTGAAATTGATAGAAAACTTGTAAATTCTTTGTGAGTATATAACAAACAAGATTCCGTATGCGTATACAATCCAAAAATAGTAAATTAATCAATATCCAATGTCATTTGAGAAGTTAATTTATAAGTTAAACAAACTCCATTGTATCGCCAACTCAATGCAATCAGATGTAACCTTGCAAGACCTTTACAAATCAAAACAACATACACTACTGAATAAGCCCTTTGTTAAACCACTTTCCTCATCCCTGCGTAGGGCTGACTCTACTATAAACCTAATATAGTATCCTACTTTATTACCTACTCAAAAAAATATATAGTGGGTGAAATTAGGTATAGGTACTATACTTTAGTTGAATAAAAAATTAAAGCAAAATATTGAATCGAAAATCGGAACTAAAAAAATAAAAGCTCAAAGCACATACTTTACTATATTTATTTTTTATTTTTTCGCCATCCACAATTTTCTGGTAACATCCTCGAAAATACCACATTTGTTAAAAAAAAGTTGGCAGCCCTGCGCAATATGTCTGAGTATCTTCTGTCAATCGTTAATGGCTGCAATATTTCCGTACAATTATAGGCACAATCTCGTGTCGTATCTGTATATTAATCTTTGACTGACCGACCTCGGAGCGGGCAAACTAAGTTTATGCAGTCATTGTGTGTGTAATGCGAGTCGCCCGTGTGCCCGCGCCCTTATGTGCAGCCGCACGTATGCACGACGCCTTAGAGATTTTGAATGAACTTTACTGAAACATTGTTTGGTAGGTACTTTGACACGTATTCACTATAGAGGAAAAGTTGGGTTTGAGTCTTTCTGTTGATTTTAATAGAAATAGTGTAAAATCTGTTATATGATAGGTATCATAATAATATATATCAGCCCTGTTTATAATCTGCCCCACTGCTGGGCACCGGCCTCCTTTCAGAATGAGAAGGAATAGGCCATAGTCCACCACGCTGGCCAAGTGCGGGTTGGCAGACTTCACGCACCTTCAAGAACTTTATGGAAAACTTTCAGGCATGCAGGTTTCCTCACGATGTTTTCCTTCACCGTTAAAGCAAGTGATAATTAATTTCTAATACGCACATGACTTCGAATAGTCAGCGGTGCGTGCCTCGGGATTGAACTCGAACCATTCGCCGTGGGAGGCACATGGTTAAACCACTAGGCTAAAAAAATCTGATACTTACGCTGAGTTGCAGAAAAGGTCATTGAGTTTTAAAGGAGACTTTAATGATAGAAATTGTATGGTTAATGCCTGCATTAAAATTTAATTATCTTTATGCAACCGCTTATGGTCTATCTCACTGCAATTCAGTCACTGGTCAGTAGATTTCTAAAATGGATGCATCATTATGCATTTTTCATATTCATCAAGTGAATTTATAAATTAGATCGCTGTTTGTTGTTACCTACCTAACTGTATTTTTTTCCTGTTGTTTACAACTTAAGCAGTGAATTGTGGGTACCAAACAACTATTGAGCTGTTACTCATAAGTTGTAATTAACCACATCGGACCACATCGTACCATTCGTTACTTGAGGCGGCATTAGTCAGGGTTGATGCAGTCATTCATGTTGTTGGAGACATTCTAAACCTTAGATAGAATACTGCTTTTGGTTTAGAACAATCTTTCTCGTTCGCAACCTTCTTATGACCAGGGACTACCAGAACCTTTTTTCGGTTTAAATTAAAAAATATATTTATCCAAACATTCCAAACTCAATAGAACATTGCTTCGCGGACCTGTATCACTCTTTCCGACATAATACATTTTAAGGCTACAACGTGTTGTTCCCTAAGGCGGATACAAACATTGCGAGGCATGCGCAGCGCACGGCACTCATCGTATGATTGTGTGGAAGTCCATATTCGTCGTGTGGTGAGGCATCTAGTAATTGTACCTATAGCAAAGCAAGCCGTGCGTTGCGAGGCGTGCGCGGCGCATGCCTCGCAATGTCTGTATCCGCCCTCACAAATAGTCGACAAGGCGTGGTCATTGCAACTATAATTACTTATTAATAAAGCCATTCATTGGGAGGCTCATGCCAGCAGGCCATAATTACCGTTGATGTTATCAACTCAAACAACTTTTACATAGCCACTTCCTAAGTTTACATAAACAAAACCAGACCATATATCAAAACATGAATTTTTACATAATATATTCAAAACATTTTCGACATGATGAAATAAAAAAATTGTAACAAATTATGCAATGGCGCCCGCTATGGTGTTATGGTGTATTGGCCCATGGCCGGCTATGGTATAATTTGAACATAATTCTATAATGTTTATGACAATAATGACTTTTATGGGGTCTTACGCAAAACAGCGAACTTAGATCGACGATAACATTAAAATGCGCATGAAAAATATAATGAGTTGATTATATGTTAGAGCGTGCAGTTACACATAATGATGTAGGTAGGTAATTAAACAGGAATATAAACTAACAACTATTATAGATTATAGGTAGGTAACTGTGAGAGGGAGTGAGCCGCCGTAGTCCACCACGCGGGCCCAGTGCGGTTGGTGGACGTCACAAATGTCTTCAAATTTTTGGTTCTAGGACATGCCGGTTTCCTCACGATGTTTTCCTTCACCGATTTTAGAGCCTCCGGAGACCTCCGTAATGTAGGGTGGCTAGTACTACCAAGAGGCCAAGCTGTATCTCCGGTTTATCCCACCGGAATTAGATGAAACGTGGCTTAGATTTTAAGTTGGACCCCAAGCTATCGAACTGTGAAAACTACATCAAAATCAGTTCAGTACTTTTTGCGTGATGCGCGCACAAACGGACAAACAGACAAACAGATAAACAGACAAAAATTAAAAAAAAAAACATTTTTGGGTAGGTATGGTTACGTCCCAGTACCCTATCCCGACTGTTTTTTCTGGAATATCTTCAATGTACAGACACGGCATTTTTACAATTTTATAATAGTATAGAAGTCGGGGCTACTACTGGGCCACCAGTGCTCTATAGTATGGCATATCTCCTTTTTTCTATGATCTGAGGTAGATCCTACCCACATATTCGGTGAAACCACGGGGTCTCATCAGGAACAAAGTAACATTTGTTGAAATAACTCATAATAGATGGCGTTATATGTATCGATTTGTTATTGAAGTTTGTGTAAAATTGAGAACATGAAAAAATACATCATGAAAAATATTTTTTCAAATTTTGAAAAATGCTTTAAGCACGGAAAAATGTATAGCCCGAAGATAGCCCGCGCTAAATCGGTCACATTTCTTTGTATGAGATGAGGCATCTGTACGTATAGTATTATATTATCTGTGGTGAAACTAACCGCGTACTGTTGTAGTAATACCCGCATTACACAAGACACGCATTTCTTGATAGCGTGCCCGATAGCCGGCGGCTTTCATCTGCTTATCAACGGTAGGCTATGTTTGAAGTTAGCCGAATGTTACGACATGATGTAACGTAGATAAATATTGCTACTTTGGCTTAAAACGGTTTATCAACTTAGGAGTCAGCTTGAAAAGAAATTAATTTTGGCTGAAAATCAGTAGGTATTGGCAGTTTAATTACAGGCATATAAGGAAATATAGACAAATCTATACTCATACAATACATCTTATGAGTCGTTTTGTTTGTTTAAACGCGCTAATCTCTGCAACTACCTGTCGGATTCTAAAAAATCTTCTTCTTCTTCTTCTTCTTTCGTGTCAATGGTTCAATTTAGATATAATTGGAGTAAAAAGTGGCCATCAGTACAGCACTAGGTGTGGCCACATTGAGATCGTCTCTTGTGCAGGTGGTTGGGCACAGTGGACAAACCAGAAGGTGCGACATCGACTGGTATTCGTCACCGCAGTCACATTCGGTACGGTCGGGATCCCTAAACCCCCATCTGCACATGTTAAGCCTGCAGCGACCAACCTGTGTGCGGAGTCTGTTTAGCGACTTCCACACTGGCCAAGGCAGATCGTATCCTGGTGCGAGCTGGTCTTTCTAAAAAATCTTGATCTTTGTATATGATAGCCAGATTCATGAGGAATAGTATAAGCTATTTAACATCACATACGACCCTTAGGAGCCGAGTAAAAAGAAAAAAGAAGAACGCAAAGCCAAAACGAAGTACATAATAATAGCGCGGAATAACACTTTATTTTTTTCTAAAGTTCACCGTAAATTGGTTGATAAACAGTCCTTCCGACGGCCTAACTGGTAAACTCCTGTGTTAAGACAAAGGGTTCTGTAAAGGATTTGTCGCACTGGATGCGTTCTGCGGCCTGCGGTCAGGTCAAAGTGAACGCAGCCCGCATCATGTATGAACAACGCTGTCGGTCGGAACAATCGGTCTGCGGTCAGGGCAGAGCAATCGTACGCGTCCTTCCATCCCCACCGCCCCGTCGGGCCAACATGCGTTCTTTGGTTGTGCTCTCACGGTCAGATCACATTCTATACAAAATATATTGATACCGACAATGTTGTTCATACATGATGCGGGCTGCGTTCGCTTTGACCTGACCGCAGGCCGCAGAACGCATCCCGTGTGACAAATCCTTAATACCCAAGATTTCAAAATACAAGGGTTTACCAAATTTGCAAAGTCTAATTTGCCTTTAATTTCATTAGCACAATTTTCCAATTAGTTTTCCATTGTTATCTGTTCTCCAACCATAGCTTGGCCTTGGACATATAATTATATCTGGTACCAATAATTCAGTAACAGTTATATTGCACAGTAATGTACTATGCGATCGCGTTAAGAATAGGAACGTCAATGACCTCGAACTGTCAACTATCACTTGAAAAGTAAGTCTTACAAAGAAAATTAATTTGCGAATCAATAACATAAACATTATTTATTTTTCACTTTATTTAACGGAGTCTTTCATTTACCAAATCTATTGTAAATAGTGTAATAAATTTTTTATACAAATAACAGCTCAATTTTCAATACAAAACGTCACAATATGGCGCAAGGTCAGTCCTATTCTTATGTTGATCGCATAGTACCGTCTATATCACCACGCTATCTATCCCCTGTCGGGTGGCGGCAGAGCAATAAGGATATAATAATGATGATTGCGCGCACGGTTCTCTATTGGCTTCGGTTCGAGTGCTAGTACACTCTGCCCTTTGCAACTCGGTATAAAATTGTTGAAATAATACTAAGATTATGTAACAAGGAACGAGTAAGATATTCAGTTTAATCTAGCAGATAATTTAAAACACTAGTATGTAAAGTCTGTCTCATTTTTAAAACTGCAAACGCCCACTGCTTGTCACTAACACATTTGACATAATTGCTATAGAAAACTAGCTTCCGCCCGCGGCTTCGCTCGCGTTTTTGGGATAAAAAGTAGCCTATGTGTTATTCTGATGTATAGCTATATTACTGTAAAGTTTCATCAAAATCCGTTCAGTAGTTTTTGCGTGAAAGAGTGACAAACATCCATACATCCATACATCCATACATCCATACATCCTCACAAACTTTCGCATTTATAATACATATTAGTAGGATTTAGAGGGGCATGCGTGCACAGTCAGGTCAGGTCCACTCAAATTTGTATGGCTCTTTCCTCTAAAGGCCATTTCAGACTAACCTGCATGGTTCTTACACAATTTATCTTAATTGTCTGGACTTTAAAAGAGACATCAACCTTTGAGTTTGTTTCGGTGTTTCTTCGCAAAGGTAGTCATATAGGAAACACCGAACTCATCTAGCTTAAAAAAATTTTTTGACGTGTAAAAGTGTTATTTTCAACCTATTTACAAAATAAATATCATTTATAATTTATCATTATCATGCAATTTTTTATCGGTTAGGTATTTGTTTTATCGGTTTAATACTCATACGTTGTACTAAGAAAATAAATATTGTGTCCCAAACAGTTAATCTATACTAATATTATAAAGAGGAAAGATTTTTTTGTTTGTTTGTTGGTTTGTTTGTACCGAATAGGCTCCGAAACTACTGGACCGATTTCAAAAATTCTTTCACCACTAGCAAGCTACATTATCACCGAGTAACATAGGCTGCTTTTTATCCCGAAAAAAAATGCACAGTTCCTGCGGGTCACGCGGACGAAGTCGCGGGCAAAGTGATAGTTATAAATAATAGGTCTTTACCTATGACATTGCCGTTTTGTATGAACAAATTTAAACGAATTTTTTTCATGTATTTTCTATTTGTATTAATCGAAGTAATCACCCATGCAATCAATGCATCTTTGCCAACGCAGTGGCAGTTTATTGATGGGCTTCTTAAAGAAATCAGCTGGACGGGAGGCAACAAATTCTTCAAAGGGATTTTGTACTGCCTCTCGGGTATTGAATTTTTTTCCCGCCAAGAAGTTATCCAAATTCTGGAAAAAGTTAGTAGTCTGTAGGCGCAAGGTCTGGTGAGTAGGGCGGATGACGGAGAGCTTCCAACCCCAGTTCTTGCAACTTGGAGACCGTCTGCTGTGCAGTATGAGGTCGCGCGTTGTCGTGCAGGAGCAGTGGAGACGAGCGATTGACCAATGCTGGTTGGAGATGTGCCAGCTTCTTCATCATTGTGTTCAGTTCTTCACAGTACACATCTGCAGTAATGCTCACCCCGTTTGGTAAGAAGCTGTGATGAATCACACCGGCGCTAGACCACCAAACAGTGACCATCACTTTTCTAGGGGTAAGTTTTCGTTTAGGGCATTGTTTAGGTGCTGAACCAGGATCCAACCAACTTGCTGAGCGCTTGCGGTTATCAAACAGAATCCATTTCTCATCGCAGGTAACAATGCGGTTCAAAATTCCTTCATTTGTGTGTCTGTTGAGCAGTGCAAGGCACGTCTCGACGCGTACTTCGCGCTGGCGATCATTGAGTTCGTGGGGCACCCATTTGTCAAGCTTTTTTACCTTGCCAATTTGACGCAAATGGACCAATATTGTTTTGACGCTAACGTCGAAAGCTGCTGCTAATTCAGCCGTAGATTGTGTATCATCAGCTTCCACAATCACCTTTAATTCGTCATTGTCAACCAAAGTGTTCGGACGACCGCGAGGTTCGTTTTTAAGGTCGAAATTTCCAGAACGGTAGCGAGCAAACCAATAACAGGTGGTGCGTTGGTTTGTAGTGTTAGCTCCGTAAACGTCGTTGATGTTGCGTGCCGCTTGTGGCGCGTTGCTGCTACGACGGTACTCGTATTCCATAATTACTCGAATTTTTAACGTATCCATGATGACGAAAAAGATTGAAATGCGATGAAAATGTAACACTAATCAATAAACAAATGACTACTTTTGGAAAAAAAAAACCATGTTTTTAAAATAAAATTAATTTGAAATTGGAATTCTTAGCCAAACAAAAATTATTTTGATTTGAAATGGCCAGTACTGCAGAACGGCAATTTCATAGGTAAAGACCTAATATAATATGAACTAAAAGTTTTCCTCACGTTACATTTCCCTTGGTTCTTTATCTCACATCTGTTCCTCACGCGCTATTTCCTCAGTGCGAGTGCGCAACTGCGTTTATGATGCTATAAATCGCAGCAGCGCCTAAAAGCCCTAGCGATTAATGCGCGCCGTGTCTTATGTTGTGTAAACACGTGGGCGTGCGTGTGCATAGAGCTTTACGTGCTAATGAATATTGCAAGGTTCTAAATGCGGTATGGTAGGTAGGTATAGGTAGTGTGTAAGCAACTGGCTACTGTACTATAGGTCGCAGGTTGAATTCCTATTCGGCATTATTTGTAATGGTGTAATTCTCAAAATTATAGCTACCACTTCAAGGAAAGACTTTAAGCTCGGCAGTGAAGCAGAACTGTTGAAGTAAAAGTACCAAATACCATGCCCTTGAATTCTTTAACTAACTACGAGTTACTCCCTAGAGTACCTACCTACCTCGCAGTAGGTCACAATATATAGGGCTGCCATAAATGGTGAAACGATGACATTTGAAATATAAAAAAAAAGTGAAATGAGAATCTTTACTAAAACTAATTAATAAAATGCGAAAAATCAACGATGATTTATCGAAAAAATTACATTCTAATTTTCTTAGACTTATTCTACGTTCTCAGTGCAACTTTTTTTGGCCATTTATATTTTCTTAAAGTCTGACGCTCTTATACTATAATGTAACATTTCATCCTTTTCGTTTTTACGTCCACTGCGATGAGCGCAACAAAAACACCCGTTCTTGAGAAAAGTTGCTTTTCTTTCGTGTATGCAACTAATGCATGTCTAAGTACCAAACCGGGACAACTGACTTACGAACCGGGACACAATACTTCAAACCGGCACGTATCAGCCCTACTCAATAAATAGAACGTGTTCACAAACAACTGATGTTTTTGTACCAACTGCAGGTACTGAACTAAAGCCTTGTCCGCACAATACACAGGGCCCCAAGGTCCCGGGCCCTTGTTAGTGTGCACTCGACCTTAACTATTGTGTGCACGAAGGGCCTAATGTCTTCCTTTTCCGTGTTTAATAGTTGTTATTATAATATTGACTCGCGGCAAATAGGAGGTGCTAATTTTCGTGCATGTGTTGTAATTTAGTAGGTTGGTTTCGTAGATTATGTTTTTCTGGACTGGTCATACTGAATTTCGTAGTTTAAAATACCGATGTATATTCATAAAGTTGGAAAGTATGATATGATTTACGTGAATTAAAAGGTACGCGCTATGACGAATCCTAAATTCCTAACTAATATTATAAATACGAAAGAAAGCTTGTTACCTTTTCACGCTTATACAGGATGAAATTAAAACCAGTGCGGATATTTTAGGAGGTGAAAGTACTCATGAATATGATCAACTTTTATTAAGGGACCGACACTGAAATATGAAAAAAAAAAAATCAGCTGTTCCCTACAAAATTGCACTACAACACGATCAAAATGTATGGAACAGCTGATTTTTTTTTTCATATTTCAGTGTCGGTCCCATAATAAAAGTTGATCATATTCATGAGTACTTTCACCTCCTAAAATATCCACACTGGTTTTAATTTTACCCTGTATACCACTGAACCGATCATCATGGATTTTGTCAGGGGTATAGAAAAGACCTTTCATTCAGAAAAAAAAAGTACTGTTCCCGAGGGAAAGAACAATAACTTTCGATGGTGACAATTGCTTTCGAACGTTGGATAGCGCTATGTGTAGCTATGTTACGCGGACAAAGTGCTATAAGTACTTATTAGTAACAATTGAGTTCATAATCGCAGATTACAACTTATTGCGTTTTTGGTGTAAGCCGATGTTATTGTTATGTATTTTTTGAAAATGGTTAGCATATTATAATTGCTTTAAATACACTCTCATTTATCCAATTTTCAAGTTGGATGTTTTCTATAATTTTGCAAAATGAACAGAAATTACACTTATTAACGTTTTGTTTACCTTCCTAATTGCAAAAGTCTTCGAGTACCCGAACGTATCATCAGGCAATTGCCTCCCAAAGCCTCTTCAAATTTTTCTAAAAAAAATCCTTAAAAAGCTTCTCGCAAATGATATTAAACGGATAATGCGAAATAATTGGCGTCCACTTACACAGGATTTATGTAATCATATTCTTCCGTGATTGCTCCCTTAGAGGAGCGGCGGCCATTTTGCTAATGCCTCTCGAGCCACTCGCTATGCTAATTTAATACGCCTCTTTAATAGCTTTAAAACGTCAACAACTTGAAGTTTTTACTGACGCCGTTATATATAATGTAGGAGGGTGTGCTGTGCTTTAAAAAGTCTCTTTGTCGTGGCAGTATTAGCTGCATTGGATAGTGAAACCATTTTTAGTAAAAGCTCCTTTCTACCATGTAGTATAACAGGTAATTTTTTTGTATAGGAGGGGTCTAATAAACTGTAATAGGCTGTAAATTAGTTAGACGTATCAATGTTTGAAAAGGAATATGGCGGACAAGAAAATTTGTAGGTATGAAAATTAACATTACGCAAATATTATACTCGTACTGTAACTCATAAAATGTACCAATATAGTAACTTACTGTGGCCTGCAGTTTCACCCACCGTTTAATTTAAAAGAAATAAGATAATTTACCCGCCCATGCTATTACCTACTTAATTTTCGCTTAGCGTTCTTTTTGCTCGGTTCCTAAGGGTTATAGCGTGATGTTTAATAACCTAAAGTATCTCTCATGAATCTAGCTAGAATCATAATAAAAAGATTTTTTGGAATCGGACTGGTAGTTCCAGAGATTTGCGCGTTTAACAAACAAACAATCTCTTTAGCTTTGTAAAATTAGTACTGATTATATATTAAACTGTTTTTCACTGTGCAGCTAACCTAACCGCGGTTGGAAACCCTCCCCTCCCGCAGTAGAAAAATACTTTCCGTATCTTTAATTAGTGAAATATGCTAAACAGTGCCAATTGACCCCGCTAGACCCTTGGATTTGGCCTTAAAGCGAGAGTTTTACGACAATTCGAATAAACTTTAACGAACTTCATTTTAATGACTTTTTTTACAACTTGTAGGGTACGTGTCATGTCAAAAGAATTATATTGCTTTTCTGTTTTCTTAATAAAATAATACAAGGCATTTGGATATTTTTTTGCGATTATGTTCAATTAAATGTTTATATTTTGATTCTGCCATATTAAAGTAATTCGTATATGCCCAATATACTTATATTTAACGCCTGATTTAGGCTTGTCTTCAAAATCGACTACTGTGCAATCAAGACCGATGTTCAAGTTATTTGCCATTAAATGTACTAAAACTGATAAGCAGAATACCATTTTTAGTCAATTCAAAATCTAATGTCAGTTTAGTCACTTAATTACGACAGTAAACCCGTCCTTCAAATCGTCGCACACATAAAAATAAACTCTATATTGTTAACAGTAGGTATAAAACTCCGTATCAAGAATGTGTGTCACCAATCTCATTACAAGCAGACTCGCAGGCAGACACTAGTTTTATTTGTGCTATCATAAAGATAAAAGTGCTGACCTCAAAACTGAACTGCCTGGATTTGATAATTTACAGATGATAGCTAGAATTTGTATGATCTAGATCTCAAATGTTGAACCTGAATGAGGGAGTGGACGGGGGAAACTTGATCTTTGCCTAGTCTAGACGTTTTGATTGTTAATTTAAAATCGGCAATTAGTTTATTTCTCTACTAATATTATAAAGAGGTAACATTTTTAAGTTTGTATGTAGGGGTTAATCTCCGGAACTAATGATCCGATTTTGAAAATTCTTTCACTAATAGAAATCTACATTATCCGTGAGTGCTATAGGCTTTTTATCCCGGAAAAATGCGCGGTTCCTGTGGGTCACGCGGACGAAGTCACGGGCAAAGTGCTAGTAGTCTTATAAAATCGAGGAAGTCTGAAAGTAGCGCCGGTGATTGAAAAGTTGTGTCGAAAGTTGGTATGGGCATAATATGTGTTGCTGAGAAATGAGGAAAATGTCGTGAGAAAAGTTTTGAGTATGAATGTGGAAGGCTATTTAATAAGGATAGAGGAAGACTAAGGAAGCGATGGATAGACTGTGTGAAAGATGATATGAGTAGAAAGGGGGGGAATATCAACAGGTGACAAAATGTAGCTAAGCAAACGGATCCTAGCGTAGGTTCCTAGGGGAGAAATTAAAAGGAAAGGAAGGGTGTTGCATTGTTACTGTGTAAATAATGTTTATGTCTTGGGTTAAGTTCTGTGATACGACCCTCTGATCCATTACAAGACAATAAACTGCGGTAGACATCTCAAAAAAACCAAAAATTTTGATATTTAAATGTTCACCTATCCCCGCTTCACTCTTCACACGTAAGTAGGTACGGCCACAAATATCTGTAATATAAAAATTCTAGGTCGCTACGTATGCCGGCTGAAGAATCATCGCCACTTATTGTTACTACTGGACCCACGTGTGTGTTGCATCACAGATTAATGTGCAGAATTATATTATTTTCAATTGGTGTTAATGTGCCTAAATTGAGAAGTCCTCTGTGAGGCTGATTAAGAGTGCAAAGTTGCAATTAGTGTAGGTAGAGGTAGGTACTTCCCCAGTTGGGATGTTCCAAATTTAAGTAAGATGCCACGTTATGCCTTACCTCTATTTAAGCAATGACTAATGCTTCGACATGTTTTTCACATAAACAGCATAATCTTTGGTCATTATTGTTCTCGTTTTTTAAACTGCCTGCTTAAATTTTATTATTAATACAGGGTTATTGGAAAAACACTAACAACCTCTCAGGACTATATTACTAATATCATAAACAACAACTTTAGTTCTATGACTTTTAATAAATTAATCAGATTTTACTTTCATACAAAATTAAAAATATGGTAGTAATGATAATGATAAATGATATTTATTTTGTGTGTGTAATAACACTTTTACACGTCAAAACATTTTTTTAAGCTAGATGAGTAGTAGTAGAAAGTGCAGAAACTCGTGGTGTAGGAACTTACTTCAAATTATTATTATAAATGACAGCGCACGAGAGACGTTACGTAGTTATTTACTACAAAATACAGACCTAAAACGTGTCCGATAGGTAGTACAACAAAAACTTTAAAGTCTATTTTTGGTAAATGTGTTATGTTTTATAATAAAAAGTCATTAAACTAAAGTTGTTGTTTATGATGTTATTAATACAGTCCTGCAAGGTTGTTAGTGTTTTACTAATATCCCTGTATTTAAGCAGTATGTTAATTAAAAGCCTGTCTAAACTTAAGCAGATTTCAGAATCTGTGAGAAGTATACTACAGCATATTTTAGATGCATCAACAGATACAATAAAACTATTTTAAGACGAATAATAATGCTATTTTTGGCACTGCTATTAAACTATATTGCTTTATGTTCTATCTAAAAACAATACTGTGTCATTGGCATTTATTTTTTTCGTATTAAATTAAACAATTCGCTGTCGTCGTCAAAGCAAAACAACTTCAGTTTTACAAGATCTTTGACCTTTGTTAAAGTCAATAGGTTATTAATACTTTAATGTTATTTTTCTTGTTTATTAATCAAGATATAAATAAAACCAGAAGCCACAAGATTCGTACACTATCTAACTGGAGAAACACGCTTGTCGCAGGAAATGACGAAATCAAAACTTTCAACCATAATCATGCTTATTTCCCAATAATTAATTAATCTTGTTAAGTCTGCAGCTTAAGTTAAAGGTACGATTAACACGGTCAACTTAATGAGCCCTACCTAAGGTACTACACGATAAATTAAAAACTTAACACACGAAATGTGTCCAGTTTCCAAAACAAGAGGAAACTTGACGAAAATATGATACTATAATCAATATTTAATAAAAATGCAAAAGATAGACATAAGCTGACATTATTTATTGTCTATGTTATTATAATAATTGTGTGCAACCGTTGACAAAATATGGATGTAGTAAAGTATAGTTCAGAAGGTCAAACACAGAATATTGCATAAGCGCTACGGTAGAGGTGTCCACAAACAATGTTGGGATGCCATTCAGGTCAGTTCAGTCACTGAACTGACTTGCAAGTGCAAGACAGAGACACAAAAATCATAGCTTAGCCTAAGCACGCGCTAAGTCAGGATCAGGACCAGATTTAAAGGTGTGGAGGCCCTGGGGCAACCAAAAATTAGAGACCCCGAAAAACTTAGGAATCAGACGAAAAAAAAATCTGATGAAATAAAAATTTTACCGTTTTTCAATAGTGGGTAGGTACCAATTTATTTCAATAAAAAAAAGAAACACATAGTTCATGTTTTGCATAATCCATTGATTTTCATAGAAATACCATATGAATGTGAACTTTTTTCTTTTTACAGACAGATTTTACTGTTCTTACAAACGGACTGACAACTATACCTTGACAATTCAAAAATGCCTGTAAATGGTCTAATTGAAATAAATGTTTTGACTTTGACTTAAAATCATGCTGTGGAGGCTTCTTTCTTCTGGGGAGGCCCCTTTTTTGTGGAGACCCCGGGACCACTGCCCCTGGTGGCCTGCCCTAAATGCGGCCCTGTGCTAAGTAATGTCTACTTAGCTCGGCCTAAGTGTTGAGGCGTTGTGTCCGTATATTACAGACTTGCTCTTCTGTTCTTTCTATACCATGTGAAAATAAGACCGGTATCGAACTTCCTACATAATATTTTGGGACGGTTGCATGAGGTGTTGAAGTAATTTTAGACAAACCCGTTTTTTTATTAGCCATAGTGGTGGCGCCCCGGTGTGGTCTGCTCTCATCTGGGTTAACGCAGCGCTGTGGAGACCGATGCCGAAAAACAGGAAGTCGTCAATTTAATTTTGATGGTGTTTCTGTGTAAATTATGATGATTATGAGTTTTGATTAGTATCATGGCCAATGAAAGTTTAGTATGAAGTACATTGTGGTACTTTCAACGTTTCCTCGAGTACATAGTACAACGTTGCTCAAATCCGACTGGTGGTTCCAGAGATTAGCGTGTTTAAACAAAATCAAGCAAAAAATCTCTTATTACTAGCTTTTTCCCGCGGTTTCACCCCCGTTGCTAGGCTCCGCAGGGTCATACGATTCCTCATAAAAAAAATCGAATTCGACTGGTAGCTCCAGAGATTAGGGCGTTCAAACAAACAAACAGACTCTTCAGCTACCTATATTAAATTAGTATAGTAGGTGTAGATAGATTTGCTCTTAAATCCATGAGACGAGCTGCATGCTCGTCTCCGCGAATTCTTACTGCGTGTAAAGTAAGGGCGAATCCCATTTGTGCGTTGGGCTGCGCTGCGTTGCGTCATTTCGCACTACACTACTCCGTTGGTTCGTCGACGCAATGCATACGACAACGCAACGAAGAAGTGTATTGTGAAGTGGCGCAACGCAGCGCAGCGCAGCGCAACGCACTTATGGGGTCTCGCCCTAAACGCGCGAAGATCACTTCTTATAGCCTCGAACAAGTCAGAAGAGGCTTTTATCTTCAAGTGAGACAAAAATAAGAGTTCTAAATTGATATTAAAGAAAATAACATTTTTTACGGTCATATAACATAGACAAGAAAATAATAATATAGAATCAATATAATTACAAAGCATAAACTTAACTGCAATCTAAAAAAAGTGGTTTTAAAAGACTGGAGGTAAAAACACCATAAAGTTTTATGGCGGGCGGTTCTAAGAAGCTTTCTAATGGCGAAAACCCCATTAAGATTGTCTCAGCGCACGCCGTGGTAAATCATTGAAAGGTTCATTTTGTGAGATATAATGTTCATATTACTGATATGAGCTAATGTTGCGTGGGGTGATGAAAACCGAAAAAGGAAGAAACGGAAAAATAAACAAGGAAGGAAAATGTTAAAAGCTAAAATGCTAAAAATGTTTGGAGAAGTTAGCGCACAGCGGGAGTTAGTGCAGTCATGACTCCGTCACTAAGTTAGCTCAAATCTGGACTAGGGAAGTACCTATCTTACAAAATACCAGAACTAAATAACGCTATTATTCAGTAGTGTTATGTTCCTGTGGTGAGCTGGGTCGCCAGAGCTCCTGAGGATGCTCTGTGTTGACAGCGGGGGACCTACTTGTCCCCTAAGCAATGATGCAACATTTTTCCTATCTCGCCCATCAGGGCGAGATAGGAAAGCCTTTGTAATCATACAAAGGCTACAAAAAATATTCAACAAAAATAGGCATAATACTCATCCACAGTTTTTTTTTATGATCTTTGACTTGATTTAATCCAGATCACCGCATCGATATAGGTCAGTCGTCGGCGCGCGCGCATATGAAATTATCACTTACGCTGCCCCACTTGGAACGAGCGAGAGGAACACATTAATTCTCTTTTTTTATAATTAATGGCTTCGGTTAAAACTAGCTTTTTTACGCTTTAGAACATTGGGAAATGAAAATAGCTGTGAAAAATTAAATGCTATTAATTTCTGCTATGTCTTTCTTGATATCAAACTGCTTAAATGTTTTTTTTTTTTTTTTTTTATTAAATTATAGGCTCGCGTTTGACCGCCATCTCGCCTGTTGTTAAGTGATGATGCGGTCTACGATGGAGCACGCTTGCCTAGAAGAAACCGATTCACTCTCGACTTGAAGATACCCAGATTGTAACTGTCGGGGAACACCCACTCGGGCAGCGAATTCCATTGTTTTGCGGTTTTCACAATGAAAGTGGAATCAAAGCGCTTCGTTCGGGTTTTTGGTACATCAACCATGAACCGATGGCGCTTTTTCGTGCTTCTGGCTGTCCGATAGAAAAAAGGGCAGGAGGGAATTAGATCATGCAGATCTGTAGCACACTCTCCGAAATGTATCCGATAAAAAACCGATAGACTAGCAACCTTGCGCCTATGCTCAAGACTTTGGAGCTTAGTCTCTACAAGGGAGTCGTTGCTAATGAGCTTCTTGGCACGCTTTTCAATGGACTCCAACGCCTCAAGTTGGTACTTGGCTGAGCCATCCCAAAGGTGCGAGCAGTATTCCATGCACGAACGAACCTGTGCTTGCTGCAAATGTTTTATTTGTCTTACAAGTGTTTGATGTCAGGTGTGATTATTTGAACTAGTATCTTCTGAGGTCGAAATTCGTACAACTGTGAAAAAAATATACAGGGTGGCAGGTTAAACAGTGGAAATATTTTAAGGGGTCATTGTACTCATCATTATGAACAACTTTTACTATGGGACTAAACCTGAAAACGCGAAAAAAAAATCAGCTGTTCCATAAATTTTGTGAGATAAGTGAACATAAATCTGCACTCCTTCGTCATATAAACTTTATGCCAAATCTTACACTCTTTATAGCCAGATTCATGAGGAATGGTATAGGTTATATTGATCCTTAGGAGAGTACCTAAGGCGGGTGAAACCACAAGGCACAGCAAGTAGGTACCTACTATGGGACGTCCCGATTTTAGCGGGACGTCCCGAATTTAAGCCCCAAAAACTACTATGATAAAGGCTTTGACCAGCGTTGCCAGACGTCCCGATTTTGGCGGGACGTCCCGAATTTAAGCCCCAAAATTAAATGTCCCGCGCGGGACAGGCTCAGTCCCGCTTTTCGGGGATTACGCAACGGTGCGGCGCGGCGGTTATTATTATAGTAAAGTAACCTATTTTCTTTAAAATATGTTTTCGGTGGCATATCATCATTGTAAACATAATTTGAAACTCAAATACCTACAAGGATAATTACCTAAGTAGGTACTTATTAAAGGTACTTATAAGGACATTCAGCAGTTTATTTTATATTTTTTACTACCTAGAAAAAAATAAAAAATAAGCTGCTGAATGTCCCGCTTTCGACGAAAGTATCCCGCTTTTTTACTCAAACAGTTTCAAAATCCCGCTTCGCCCAAAAAAATATCTAGCAACACTGGCTTTTACCCAGAAGTGTACCTATTTCGATAATATTGTATGTTGTTAATATACAAATCGTTACTTATTATGTTTTTAGACACTTCAAACATTCCCAATATGTAATTTAATTTGAATTTTGTAATGAAAAGGTAATTTGTATGCATGTGATCATCATTTTGTTACTAAATGATGCTACTAATCGATTTTGATGGGATTGCATGCAGCCACAGTGACAGTACCTACTCTTGAAACGTGAAGAATGTGATTGTTATTTTATTAAATTATACTAAAAAGTAATAACTAGACGTATTATTATCGTCATTAGATGGAATGTTCATGAAGTCAACTGCGCGATAATTAATGTCATATCTATTACTATAGCTGAGCCCCGCGGTTGCACCCCCGTTGCTCGGCTCCTAAGAGTTGTAGCGTGATGTTAAATAGCCTATATTATTTCTCATGAATTTGACTATTATGTACTAAAAGATTTTTCCAAATCCGACTGGTAGTTCCAGAGATTAGCGCGTTTAAACAAATAAACTTTTCAGCTTTGTAATATTATTAGTATCTATAGATAGATAGACGGCTAACAGCCCTAATAAATCATTTAATTTAATCATTTAATCATTTAATCATTTATTGAACTATTGGTGTGTACATCAAAAAATAAACTGATTAAAAACAAAAAAAAAAACTTAACCACTTGGACAGTAATAAATACGCGTACACAGCTGAAAGATATTCCTTGGGATGGCTGAAATGCCCACAAGCTCAAAGGGCGTCTGCAGTGGCATGCTCTCAGATCATACAAACAAGGAGCTGTGCCAAGGCGCTATCGAACTTGATGCCTGATCTTGAGCAAATTGCTCATATTAAAAACGTACGCGCTGGCGACGAACCGAACACGATCGATGGTATAAATACAGTGTTTTAGTTTAGTGCTAGTGTTGAGTGACGATTAACAGTGTTAGATTGAGGGTGTGCGGAATGTTCAATGCGTGGGAGATCTTTTTATTCACAAGGAGCGCTTAATTATGCGCGTAATTGTGTCGAAAAATGTACTAAAAGTGGCATCAATTGTTCCGGTATTAATTTGCTATGATGGCATATCTCCTTGTTTCTATGATCTGAGGGCATGCTAGATATTTAGGAGACTTACAACGACCATAGCGGTGCACCGTGTGCATTTTCAGTCAGCCTGACTATTCTGTACCGATACGCCGCGTGGTGTCACCGCGAGAACTGCCAATTTGTTTGCGAACGTTCGACGGACAAAGTCGCGGTGAGATTCTCCCTCGAACGTTCGCAAACAAATTACATGTAGCGACATCTGCCGACAACAGCGAAGACTACCAACACAGCTAGACAGCTAACAGTGACAACATTGTCAAATGTCACTACATGATGACTATTGGCCGAATCCTACATCGCGCAAGCAGAGTTTTCACAGCGATTAGCATATATACAGAAACCCGACATCAACTTTCGGGGGCAGTGGCCCGCCAGACCAATATCACCCAGTCTGGTAGGAGGATCCTCCCTCTTCAAGGCCATTCCACCTCGTTCCTCCATCCCCAAAACACATAATAATATATATAGAATAGACAGACTGATCTTAGAGTAGTCTGTGCAAAGCGAAGGGGGTACCTACCTATATTTGTTTGCGAACGTTCGAGTGAGAATCTCACCGTGATATTTTCCGTCGAACGTTCGCAAACAAATGTTATGCTTATCTTAATGTTATAAAATTATATATGAAATATTTCAAAAACTATTGACACAGGTGGGGTTCGAACCCTCGACCTCTGCCGTACCGTAGCAGATTTAACGTCCTACTGCTTACTGACTAAACTCTATGCGATCTACCAATTACATAATATCAGACGGTATTTAACTTATATTTTTCTTTGCCTTGCCACGATCGACTGGATTAACAGCTGCGACCGACCGGTTTGCCATCCCTGCACCCGAATTGCGTAACTCAATTGCTATCACCATGGCATTGTTTTTGACATTCATTACGCTGTATTCCTTTAACTAGCTCAACGCCGCAATGGATGTTGTTGAACTGTCAAAATGAAAGCCATGGCGAAAGAAATTGAGTTACGCAATTAGGCTGCAGATCTAGATACCTATTTTTACAAAATACGTATGTCCCACGCAATATTGAAAAATATCACAATCAACAACGCAATGACGCGTTTAAACCGCATTCCTAGATATCTATTGGTGACAACCAGGAATTGACCGTGAGTGTGTTTACGACATCTCACTTCAGTTAAAAATATCGTGAAAACACGAGGAAAGTCGGGATAAATTGTTGTATATTTTTCAACACAGAAACATTCAAATTGTTCAGCTGCAATAACAAGTAATAAAAACTTCAGGGATGCGCGCTGTTTCATATTTTGTAATAATAAACTTTTCGGTTCGTAGTTTTCTTGACCGGTTTTCCGGTCGCTGTGAAGTTCCTGTTATGATTATAACAGATGGACATGATGTTATTTTTTTCATGAATTGATAGGGTAAGTTTAGCAAAATTGATATTTTTTCTATACCAGACCTCATACTTTATAGCAGGGATATTACGGAGGTGGTTTATCGGAACCATTTTATTAAATTTGGTTTGTCGGAGTCGGAACCGGAGTCGGAGTCGGAATCGAAGTCGGAGGCTGAGTCGGAGGTGGTGGCAGAAGAGAGATGTGTTAAAGGCAGGCCTAATAAAATAAGTAGTACTTGAACATTATTCAGTTAGCCTCTTTAATTTCAATTAAAAAATATTTGAAATTAATGCCGCCGCGCGCCGCCACCGCTATCCGCTATGCTTCGACCTCCGACTTAAAAGTGTTGGAGCCGAAGTCGGAACCGGAGGTGTAATATCAATCGGAAGTTCCGACTTATCGGAGTCGGAGTCGAAGCTCCGTAACATCCCTGCTTTATAGTGATAATGTCCAATTCAGGATAGGAACTTCTTCATTCACGCTTCAATAGCACATATTCACGGTCAAATAAAGAGGTTTTTGAACTGACTTAGTAACAGATTCCATACAATAAACATATAAAATAATTAGATAGTACAAAGTATTACAAATCTTACACATAAATAACTGTACAGAAAAAAAATCTCTTTTTCATGTGTTTAACCTCTGTTTACTTATCAATAAACATGTAGCCGCGATTTTTTTGTCACCAGGCTCATAGGAAATGAGTAGCTGTCAGTAAAATATTAGTTCAGATAATTCTGCCAGTCGCCATGAAAAATATTACATGAAAAATATAACTCATTCATTACTCCAATCTACGAATGATTTTAATGAACATCAAGTGTAAAAAAAATGAGTATCTTAAATAGAATTTTCTTTACCCACTCATCAGAGAAAAAGCGATAATCGTAAACTAGACCGTAAAATAGGCTATTCTTGGAAAAGTACAAAAAGAGAAATTAAATGCGAAGCAAGTAAAACTGCGGTAAAACTCGATTGAGTAAATTATACGATCACTTGAAAGAAAAAAAAATGATTTAATTTACATAAAGAACGCCGCATATTCATTCATTTATGAAGGAGTGCATTAAGGCGCTGATAACTGCCAACGGCCTTGAGTGATTTGGGTGGTATAGCTTGAGTGTTCTGCGCTGAGCTCAAGCAACGCGACATACGTCCACCGAGCAATACGACTCGCCTATCAAGAAGCGCGCTGTGCTGAATTAGACGTATTATTACTTTTTAGTATCTAAAATATAAAATAAAAAAGAAGTAACAGGCAATATTATAGGTAGTAACATAGTCTTTTCACACAAAACAAATCATGAAAATATATTAAGCGATTTGAAAGTAATTACGTTTTTATATTTTGGGTAGACAGTAATTCATGAATTTATTTCATTAAGTATTTTACTACAATAGTTAAATATTCACAGGTACGATTGATGTATATATGTTCTAGTTTAACATAAAAAAAATGCACAACTAACCTGTATTATTTGACGGCGAAATAAGAGATTTAAAACTTGAGATTTACGGCCGCGACCATTTACCTTCGCCTTATTACTAAGATTTTATTAGTAGACTAGCTGTGACGGCGACTTCGTTCGTGCAGAACTTCTATTAGTATTTTTCCTATAGATTTCGAAATGGAACATACATGACAAAAGTTAAAATTTTTGTTTTAATCCCTACAATTTTCATTAACATCTGTTGAGCCGTTTCGGAGTATAATCAAGACAAACTTTCAGACAGACAGACAAACAATTTAAAAACGGTCATTTATGACTAGGCATCGTATAATAGCAGTTTTCACTTAAATGTTGGCATTTATTTTGAAATTACAGACAGACACTTCAATTTTATTTATTGGTATTATAGATAGACAAGCCAATTAGTCTCTCAGCTCTATGTTCTAGAGAAAATTATACCAACGATAAACTTCGCTAGTTGATGCCTTCGGTTTCCGTCTCATACTAGGTGAACTACTTCATGTATTCACATGAAAAGTAGCCATTATCCTTCACTAGGGTTCAAGCTAACACCATACAAAATATTATCAAAATTGATGCAGCGGTTTAAACGAAAAAATGCAACAAACAAACAGACTGAGTTTCTTTCGCGTTTATGACATCAGTTTGAATTGGATTTGGATTAGTGACGTCACTGACGTACGTGGGTTACGCCCTCAGATCATAGAAACAAGGGAGATGTGCCAAGGCGCTATTGAGCTTGACGCTTTCATACGGTCACATTGACCGTATATAAAAAGTACACGCTGGCGACGAACCGAACACGATCGATGATATAAATAGTGTGTTTAGTTTAGTGCTAGTGTTGAGTAACGATTAACAGTGTTAGATTGAGGGTGTGCGGAATTTTTAATGTGTGGGAGATCTTTTTATTCACAAGGAGCGCTTGTAATTGTGTCGAAAAATGTACTAAAAGTGGCGACAGTTGTTCCTGTACTAATTTGCTATGATATCTCCTTGTTTCTATGATCTGACGTTACGCCCTAGGCAGTCAGCCTTGCCACCTAGCTAACTGGCTAATCCTTTTACTATGGTAGGAGTGTCCTATTGGAGTTATTATTAAGTTAAGAGAGGTATTATGCCCGTTTTCACCAACACTAAGAGACACTTAAGTGAAATGTTTAAATATTAAAAGGAGTTTCCCAGCGCAAAAAAACATGTCACCAACTACTAGGCGACAACTATGGGCTATCCATGGTTTTTGCCTAATGGCTGGTGACATGTTTTTTAGCGCTAGGTAAATCCTTTTAATATTTAAACATTTCACTTAGGTGTCGCCTAGTGTTGGTGAAAATGGGCATAACTCACTCAAATATGGAGCAGCCTGACTGGGGAAGTACCTTACAGAATACCATCAAATAACGCTACTCATTGGTAGTGTCCTGTGGTGAGTTAAGTCGCCAGAGCTCCTGAGGATGCACTGTGCTGACAGCGAGGGACCTGTTTGTCCTCAATTGTCAGCAAAGCGAATCCTCATTTTAAAGGGTCGGTAACGCGCATGTGATACTCGGTGCTGCAATCGTTTCATAGCCTACCGTAACCGCTTTCAGTAAGCGGTTTACAGGCGAATAAAAAAAATTAACTGACACTCATAATCGGCCTATAATGTTCCCACTGCTGGGACACAGGCCTCTTCTCTGTGAGAGGGAGTGGGCCGTAGTCCACCACGCGGGCCCAGTGCGGGTTGGTGGACGTCACATGTCTTCGAATTTTTGGTTCTAGGACATGCCGGTTTCCTCACGATGTTTTCCTTCACCGTTAAAGCAAGTGATAATTAATTTCTAATACGCACATGACTTCGAAAAGTCAGCGGTGCGTGCCTCGGGATCGAACTCGAACCATTCGCCGTGGGAGGCACATGGTTAATCCACTAGGCTATCACTGCACATAACTGACACTGTCACACTAATATTATGAATGCGAGAGTTTATATATGCGTGTGTTTATTACTTCTTCACGCTGAAACGGCTGGATTTTGATGAAATCTGACAATAAGGTACTAGGCTCAGATCAAAGAAACAAGGGAGATGTGCCAAGGCGCTATCGAGCTTGATGCCTGATTTTGAGCAAATTGCTCATATTAAAAACGTACGCGCTGGCGACGAACCGAACACGATCGATGGTATAAAAACAGTATTTTAGTTTAGTGCTAGTGTTGAGTGACGATTAACAGTGTTAGATTGAGGGTGTGCGGAATGTTTAATGCGTGGGAGATCTTTTTATTCACAAGGAGCGCTTAATTATGCGCGTAATTGAGTCGAAAAATGTACTAAAAGTGGCATCAGTTGTTCCGGTACTAATTTGCTATGATGGCATATCTCCTTGTTTCTATGATCTGAGGTACTAGGACTAGGACTTGGAAAAATACATACTTTTCATCCATTTTCAAGCAGACGGAAACGCGTACAACAGCTAGTATTACCAAAATTATTGAAAAAACGATTGGCGGATAGTAATTTTAATTTAATCTTTTATTTTCACTAACCAGTACCACATTAATGAAAAGTGTTTCAGTTTTCCTGCTTCTAATATAGCTACGGAACAGTCGCATACATATAAATTAGTCACCAGTCCACTTGTACGTCAGCTGGCTATCACGCGTCTCTCGGCGAACTATAAAACTAGTATAGTTACTGTCCCCTACTAATGATAATACTATTTTATTTATTTTATTATAACTGACTGGTGAAAAGCCAGTGTGGCGTAACTTTGCAGGGTTTTCGGCCAAAGTGTATTGCAATAGACCGAGTTGATTGATCTATTTAGAGTATTTCTACAGAACAGGTTTATTTAATTTTATAAGCCACAAGACTTTTGCCCGCGACTCCGTCCGCGTGGACTACAGTGAAACGACCAGTTTAAATGACCTCCGTAGTGTAGGGTGGCTAGTACTACCAAGAGGTCAAGCTTTATCTCTGGTTTTTCCCAGCGGAATTAAATAAAACGTAGCTTAGATTTTAAGTTGGACCCCAAGCTATCGAACTGTGAAAACCACATTGAAATCCGTTCAGTACTTTTTGCGTGATGCACGCACAAACTGACAAACAGACAAACGGACAAAAATTCAAAAAAAAATATTTTCGGGCATGGTCCCAGTACCTACCCTATCCCGACTATTATTTCTGACGGCTATTATTACAATTTCATAATAGTATAGATAGATAGATAGATATAGATGAGCCCTGCGCTAGCACCGTGCACCTCTTCAATATCTGCGAGCAAGTGTCTCGAATAATTTATACCTCTGTTTACGTTCACCCGTGTGCTAAATCTAGTGGATTCCCGTGACGTCGTCTGTATTTTGGTGTTACAAGTCACAATAAATTACATTGGCAATGAGTTTTAAATAGAGTGACAACTGAGTGTGAGAGTGAGAGTGAAAACTCTAAGTTATTTTCAAAGACCTATCCAACGATACCCCACACGAAGGTGTGCGCGCAAATATTTTTTTTCATCTCTCAGTTTCATGTATGGGGGTCACCCCTTATTATTTTATTTTTCGTAATTTCACTACAGGCATTTATGGCGACTCACAGAAGACATCTAACTGCGAAGTTTCATACAGATTGGTTATGAACTGTAGATTTGACGAGGGTGTGACAGACGGACAGACGGACAGACGGACGGGATGAAACTATAAGGGTTCCTAGTTTTACTACGGAACCCTAAAAAAGAACAAAGTTAATAAGATCTAAGTGAATATGGAATAACCTTATGAAAATAGGATTCTTTTCTACAGCAATGGACGGACATACAGATGATAATAATATTGATAATACAGTAGTTTTTATCTCCAAAACAATTAATTTTACTTTCACAACTACGTCTAATGGAGCGATAATGTTTAAACTACGCAACAAAACAATAAACTCTGATTAAAAGCGCCACTTTCATAGTAAAACAAATGCCCACGCGCATCATTTATTTCCGTTAATTTATAAATAGTAGTGACAACTGCCGGTAGATATGCTGACGATATCACACGCCCCACTTCTGCAGAGTCAACCGTCTCACGTGATGTACGAATAAAAATTAGATCGTAGTGTTAGAGTGTAAGACATTTTGCGATCATGTGACGAAATAAGTTTTATAGACCACTTTCCAGTTCCATCATGAGACTGACATCAACTAGGTCTATAGTACTTGTCAAGACAAATCCAACGAGCCCAAACACGACGGAGCTATGTTAAGTTGAGGAGTTTATATGACCACCTCGCGCTCCATCATGAGACCACCTCCATGGTACCATAATATTATTGCATTGTCGTCGAAGTGACATATGCGTTCCAATCCGCTTAATCGATTACGGGGAAATGGTCTAAAATTCACTTGCAAGATTTCGCCTCATACACACAAAGCAAGTTAAATAAAAGCTTGTAAGAACGAACAGATTTTTCTCGTCTTTCTTCTAAAAATCTTTGGCCTATCATACTAGGGTCCTATTCTTCTCTACGTTTGCTTATTCGTGGTTTTCGCTCAGTGATTTTTCCGCTTTAACAACAATGTCTCCATTATTGGTCACTGTTAACTGTTTCTGCTACCTTTTCTTTGATTCCAGTATTTACTATGGTTAATCTAACTAATGTGTTCATTTATAACCACGAGCTTATTTTCATCATCCAGTTCTATTTTTCTTCGCGACATGTTCTTGAATTTCTCGTGTGCTTTAAGATAAAGTGCGTGTGCGCCAATGTGAACAAACCATTATACTCTCAATGCGTATGTTGTCATGTGTGTAATGATCGTAAATGAGGTTGTTTTAAAGATATCTGTAGTAATAGCTGTTGTTTCAGCTGTCACGTCTGCCATTGAAAGAACCACCGCTGAGGTTTCGATACGAGTTGCCTCTATCTGTGTCAATCTGGAAATAGAACGAAATGAAAGAAATTACGACCTCATGAACACGATTTTGTGGATAGATAAAAAAATGAGCTGTTTGATGAAATCTCAGTTTAATCAACAGTCTCTAAATGTTAACCTAATTTACATGTGGTGAACCGTGAAGCTGATTGAGATGTAGATAAAATATAATAACCCCAAGCGTGGCCACTGCCGGCGGCTGACACAAAAAGTATAAGGCAATGGGTAGTCATGTCAGCATATTTTGTGGATTGCAAGAAGTTTAAATGTTACAGAGAACTGTGAAAGGTGATGATCAGCACGCGTAGCATGATCAGTTCTATCTCTATTTTACCTAGAATAGACAAAGAGTTCTTTCTATCCAACTCGTTATCTCTTCTGCCCGAGCACGCGGCGACCCGTGCACCGCGTTGTACACTTTTATCGACTGAAGAATAGAAACATTTCCTATCTTCATTTTTAACATCGCCATTCTTTAATCGGTAGAAATCTTTCTACAATCTGTCATTTTGTCTATTCTTCTGTCAATAAACACGTTTCTATATTGTTCATGCTAAGCGTGTTGGGTGGTGCTTAGACCTTAGAGACAAGGTTTAAAGTTCTTGAAGCTGTAATTGTTGGCATCCAGTACATAGTATTTCAGCTTGGTAGCACAAATAAGGATGGTAGTAGTACTTTCCCGGACATACTCCTTCAGGAGTATCTACATTGCTTGCCTTTGACCGCCATCTCGCCTGATGTTAAGCGATGATGCAGGCTACAATCGAGCACGCTTGCCTAGAAGAAACCGATTCACTCGTGACTTGAAGACACCTAAATTATAACTATCCGGGAACACCCATTCCGGCAGCGCATTCTACTATTTGGTGGTTTTTACAATAAAAGTGAAATAAAAGTTCCTTCGGGTTTTTGGTAGATCAACCATCCAACCAACCACCAACGGCGCTTTTCTATAATTCCGCAAATCTCTACAACTATATACTTATTTCTTTCCTAATAACCTAAAAAATATATTTTTTGCTAAATAGAATTATAAGAATATTCGGTGCAATACGCTAATTATAATTTTGGGATGTCAGAAAAAAATAGTGACAGTCAGGTGCGTACATACCATCCCACGCATTTTGTATGTGGTGGAGGAATGCGGGAACAGCAAAACTTGTTAAAATAAAAATAAGCTTTATTCAAAAACATGCAGGGCCGTACCACAAAAAAGATAAACACGTGTTCAACACGAATGCTACCAAAAATAATGCGCACTTGTTTTAGCACTAACTTGTCTAAAACAAGTGTGTATTATTTTTGGTAGCATTCGCGTTTAACACGTGTTTATCTTTTTTGTGGTAAGGGTGGCAATGTTTTCGTCAGACGTTCGACTTTGCGCCACCGCTTTACGATGGATATTCCATCCACATACGCAAAAAATTCTTCGTTAACACTTTTATTGTGTGTTCAACTGAGATAAGGAATCGAACTCCTTGTCTCAGTTTCCCGATAGCTATAGCCTGGGAGTCTTCAAGACTCGTGTTAGGTTACTTCTAGGCAGACGTGACTCTACACCTTAGTCAAATTATGTGGCTTGGCCGTTTCGTACTACAAGAACTATTTATTGTATATCAGAAAAGTAATGAACAGTGAACAGATTTAGACCAAACCGGGACAGTTGACATATTGACCGGGACACCGGGACTTAACGCTTCAAACCGGGACATGTCCCGGTGTACCGGGACGTATATATACTACCTTACGCCCATGTGAATGTAGTGAAATGGCCAAACCACATACTCGTATATTGACTAAGGAGTAGAGTTTGTCAAGTCGGGTTTCTTTAGTTTGCTTATGGCCTTGAATGTGATTGTATTCACTATCTGTATGTCTAGGATACTGTTTGCACCGCTGATATTCCCCTAGCCTCTCATCAAGGCGTGGGTGATCCACGAGTAGGGAAAACCTATTCTTATCTGGGAACACGGCAAATAAATCTACACTGTATTAGAATTTAATAAGGTCAGTGATTTTGTCGGGAAAATGCGTAGTTAGAAAATATATTTATGATTATTTCTTCAGCCCGGATTTTTTCGACAAATCCAAACTAATAATATAAATTTCATGCGAAAGTTACTCTATCTGCCTGTCTGTGTTGTATTTTCACGCTTAAATCGCTAAACCGATTTTGATGAGGACGACGAATACTTTTTATTCTGATTCATTAATTAATTCCACTAGCATGTGAGTAAAACCACGAGTAAAAGCAGATTAATAAGACAAGGATTATCTCACACCAAAATGAATAAGACAAGGCGTATCTCAGCCAAAATTAATAAGACGAGGCGTATCTCAGGCAAACTTAATAAGACAAGGCGTATCCTAGGCAAAAAAAAATAAGACAAGGCCTATTTCAGGCAAAATTAATAAAACAAAGCTAGGCAATATTTTCGGGTCTGCCGAAAGGAGTGCTAATATAATGTAAGCACCAATCCCGGATCAAGCCTGGTGACTAAGAAGAGAAGATATTCGCGTCACGGTCGTTTTAGTGGGCTCATTTTTAGCTGTGATTGTAAACCGGTTGATACTGGTTATAACTGGTTTTTGTTAAAAAATCGTGATAAAAATTCGCGAATTATTCACATTGTTCACGAGTTGTCGGTCATTATTGTTTGTGTATCTGTTTCGATCTCGTGGAACTAGGTTAAGAGGAGCATATGGTGGCAGATCTGTTTAATGTCAGAATAAAATGTTAGATATTATTACTTTTACAACGAATCGGTTAGGGCAGGTAATGTACGGCACTGTCGTGACTTTTAATTAAATTTTATTTCTTTTTCGTTTGTGGAATGGTAATAAATGTGTTTTTTTAATGGCTGTTAGAATTCACGACATTCTTTAAAATGATTGTATTTTCTTTTAGGGAGTAGGTAATAGGCGGTACATTGCTGCTAGCAGCCGAGATTAAAAACATCGGCTCCCTTAATGGACATCGTTCGCTTGCTTGCTCGCTCACTGAAGCCCCCGTCAACCCCTTCGAACCTAACCTCTTGGTGTCGGGGTGCCGCAAGTTCCCAAGCTCGCTTCGCTCGCTCTTGGACTCACAAGGGAGAGGGAAGTGAACGACCGAGCTCCTATTTCTGTCTGCTTAGTTCGCTCGCTAAAGCCCCCGTCAACCCCTTCGAACCTAACCTGCCCGTGATTATCAACCCCATTTTCCGCTTTTTTTCCAAAGTCAACGCCGGCAGTCAATTTAGCTACCGGCGGCGCTGGCAGCCTATTCGGAGCACGGCGCCGGCAGAGGAGTCACTTCCTTCCTTATATTAAGCTATTTATTTATTGGTGTGCCAATATCATACTTAAGATCTGCAATGCAACATGCAAGGCATATTTTAAATCTATGGAAATTACTTTGCTTGTTTGATGGCTTATAGGTTTTTCTAGAATGTGTACTTTACTTCACTTTTATAGGCACATAATTTCATCTAATTAAGTACATACCTACAGGTACCCGCCTACTTACCTAAGTTATCATTAAATTCACTTGTAACTCATCTGCTTACAGAATCTGAAACATTTTTTTCAGAACCGTGCGGCAGCATAGCGCCGCTCAATAAAAAGGGGTCATTGCCCCGCCGGCTGCGCTGACGTCAGCAGCCCCACGTGGGCCGGTGGGCGGCATTGTCTCTGCCGGTGACATATCACGATATTCATCGGACCATTGCCGTTTACATTATTCAGGCATTTTGTACGATTGTCATACCTGCTTTTATTGGCTCGAATAGTGGGTTTGATATATTTCCACGTTTTAGTGTCTTATTTTTAACCGACTTCAAAAAAGGAGGTTCTGTATTCGTCCCGTATGTATGTATGTAAGTATGTAAGTATGTATGTATGTATGTATGTATGTATGTATGTATGTATGTATGTATGTATGTATGTATGTATGTATGTATGTATGTATGTATGTTTGTATGTGCGCGAATTTCTCAAAAACTACTGATTCGATTTTGATGGGGTTTTCACTAACGTAATCTACATACTTTCAGGAAGGTTTTAGTATATAACACATTATGTAATCATTCCTATGTACAAAGTTCTATGCATAAATGTACACACTCCGTAGAAGATAAATCTTCTACGGAGTGTGTACATTTATGCATAGATTACTTTCACGAATTCGTTCAACAGTAAACTGTTGAACGAATTCGTGAAAGTAATCTAACACGGGATAAAGAACTAAAAAGGGAAAAATAATAAACTTTTTTAACAAAAAATAACCGACTTCAAAAATCCACTACAAAGAAAATAATAATTTTGGTTTCGGAAGTCGGTGGCAAAAAAAAGCAAACAAAAACCAAAGCCACCGACTTCCGAAACCAAAATTATTATTTTCTTTGTAGTGGATTTTTGAAGTCGGTTATTTTTTGTTAAAAAAGTTTTTTAGCCTAGCATTTTTTGCTAGCTCCGAATTTCTTTACATACGAATCTATACTAATAATAACGCTGAAGAGATTTCTTGTTTGTTTGTTCGTTTAAACACGTTAATCTCTGCAACTACCTGTCGTATTCGAAAATGTATTTTTGTATATGATAGACAGGCTCTTCAGGAATATTATAGGTTATTTAACATCACGCTATGACCCTTAGGAGCCGAGCAAAAGAACAAATACAGAATGGACGCTAAGCGAAAACGAAGTAATAGCGCGGGTAAAATCAAACAACGGGTGAAATTGCGGGGCACAGCTAGTTATTTTATATCGGCAAAACGATCCGCATTAAAAAAATCGTTTTGCACAACGTTTTTTCAATGTATAATAAAAAATCACTGTATTATAATTCTGGTGGTCAAAACAACATATTTCTTTCACTAAATCAAAATAAAAAATCTGTCACACATTTCGTATTCAACAATTTTTAGTGGCGTTAACAACCTTTTAATATCCGCGACACAGTTTCGTTAATATCGAACACGCTTTTGTAACAAATGTTCAGATAATTTTGATGTTGACGACAATTGGGCGTGTCGATACCTATATCAGTTTTTTGCTGATAGTGAGTGGTCCTACCACTACTCAGATATTAATGGTGGGAAATGGTCAACTTAGTACCTAAAGTAGGTATATCCTACTAATATTATAAACGTGAAAGTTTGTGAGGATGTATGGATAGATGGATGGATGTATCTATGGATGTTTGTTACTCTTTGACGCAAAAACTACTGAACGGATTTTGATGCAGTTTTTTTTAATAGATAGAAGGATTCAAGAGGAAGGTTTATATGTATAATACATGCTTAATATAGTAGATAAACACAGATAATTTAAGAGGTTTCTAATGTGATGTCGTAAATAAACACATTTTTTTGCGCCTACATTGCAAACGCTGGCTGAACGCTACGAGATAGATCAATATGGACTACAGTATTATGAACCTTAAAAAAAAAAATAAGAAAAACAAAAAACCCGAATGCGTAAAAACTAATTTTAAAAAATACGTAAAAATTAAAAAGAAAGAAACAAGCCCAGTAGTTTAGAATTCTGTTAAGTAATACTAAATAACTACACAATTGAAATAGTTTTATAATCGATACACACATAAAACAAATCATAAATTCTAATGCAGAACAGAACGACTCACAGTCGGGGCCCCTTGGGAAGATTTGATTGGTAAAATTTAAATGGGCCCCGACTGTGAGTCGTTCTGTTCTGCATTAGAATTTATGATTTGTTTTATGTGTTTACATGGTATTAATCCTTCCTTATCTAAATAAATATGTTAGTCATCTCAAGTATTTACTTTAGACCAAAATTGCCCTTTATACCAATTTAACTTGGATGAATATCTTAGGAAATATCATAGAATTAAAATAGCTCGCGCAACAAAATAATATCACGCCGACGACGGACGAACTTCAGGAGCCTGGCAGGCCGGTCCAGTATAGAGGAGGCCTGTGTCCCAGTAGTGGGAACATGATAGGCTGATTATGCTATGCATGCTATCCTATTGCACGTTACCTAGTTACAACAACCTAGTAGTACCCACTTATATTTTATTATATTCCCTGCGTGAGCGAAACAACTTGTAAATTATATTTCGTGACTTTGTTTTTATTGTGCGTATCTTTATGGCGTTCTGCATGGGACAGGGGACAGCACGTAAACGATTCCATTCCGCATTGTGTGCCGTGACAAACTATCCTATTTGCTATCTGTGAAAATGTTGATGAACACGTTTTGTGTTATTCGTATCGTATTCTAAAATTAAGATGACAGAAAAAATATACAAAGAAAACAGAATAAATACTTTTTTAAGATTTACTTACCAGACGACTTTGAATAGGTACTAACTAATATTTTAAATGCAAAAGTACATATTAAGTTTGTTTGTTGTTAGGTACCTTTTCACGCGTAAACCACTGAACCGATTAATCATTAAACTTTGCACATACGTTGTCAGGTGTACCTACAGAAAAGGACGTAGGGTATCTTTCATTCAGAAAAAAGTACTGTTCCCGAGGGAAAGAACAATAACTTTCGACGGTCACAATTGCTTTAGGACGCTAGATGGCGCTACGTGTATGTCACGCGGACGAAGTCGTGGGCAAAGTGCTACTCTATTAGATGCCTATGACTTGTAGTCTGATTTTAACTTTGTCTAAGGCGAATTACACACCGCCCCGCGCTACGTGCGGGGTGCGTGGCGACGGAACAAAAGCCACGCGTGTGAATGCGTTTTCAGTGTGTTGCACCATGCGTGATTTCTATGCAAATACAGCTTGCAAACAACGTGAGATCACGCACTCCCGCGCTACGCTGCGTGATGCGGTGCAGTGTGCGAATCGCCTAAGTTTTAAGTTAATATTATTATGACTGTATACCCACTTCATTGGTTTTGGCTATGAACTGGATCCTATTTTATTCATTCCGTGGACCAAAAAATAGAAAAAGACGCTAAAATTTATGATTGTTACTGGTAGCAAGTAGATGTTAACGATTGAGTAGCCACAGATATTTTGATACCTAACTTAGTTGAAGATACAATAAAGATCAGATAGAATCTAAAATAGCTAATATAACTATAATAATTTATAAGTGTGTTTGTATAACAAACGAGCAACTATCACTAAAATTGCTGCACCCATTTAGATGTAACTTTCACTGTTATGATTGTGACCATAAATATCATCACGCTATGGTGTCATTACATTATGTGGTTACATTAGGAATATATACTAAATAGCTATATTACATTGTTTCGTAAATAAGCTACGGCTTAATGATGTTATTATTTTTTTACTGCTTATTACTTGTTTTTTGTATCATGTTATTTTAAAAATAGGCCTGTCTGTTAGTCGGTATACTTGGTATGGTAGAAATTAATAGTATAAAAATCGGCCCAGTGCGAGTCGTACTCGCGCACCGAGGGTTCCGTATCAGTTTTGGATGTATAAAGTGAAAAAACCGGACCGCATAAGTAAGTTTTTTTGTTTTTGTAAAGGAATTTTGATAATTTTGAAAAAACTGTACTAGTTAGGAACATCGTTTTATTTTTGGTGCAATATTTCGGTCAATTCCTATCAACTCTAATTATTTCAGATTTTTCGCTCCGCAAACTTCGGAGATAAGGGAATGGTATTTTTTTAGACATTTTTCATCGTATGTCGAAAACTGTGAGACATAAAATAAAATTAAAATATATTTTGAAATGTGCAAATCAAGCCCTTTCATATGATATATCACTTGACCTAGTGACCCCACTTTAAAATTTCGGACCCCACTCCGGCCCCTTTTGCAATGAACATAAAAATATTTTTTGACTTTTTCATTTGCAATAAAGTTGGGCAAGCATTCTTTATAACTGTTCCGAATTTCAAGTCGATAGCTTTAGTAGTTGCTGAAATAAGCAGGTGTGACAGACAGACAGACAAAGTCGCACCATAAGGGTTCCTTTTTTACCATTTTGGTACGGAATCCTAAAAATTACAATTAAAATTAGTATAAAACACATAATTAGGTAGGTATGTAAGTTACTCCAATAGTAACATCGGTGTAACCTCAGATCATAGAAACAAGGAGATATGCCATCATAGCTAATTAGTACCGGAACAACTGATGCCACTTTTAGTACATTTTTCGACACAATTACGCGCATAATCCCACGCATTAAACATTCCGCACACCCTCAATCTAACACTGTTAATCGTCACTCAACACTAGCACTAAACTAAAACACTGTATTTATACCATCGATCGTGTTCGGTTCGTCGCCAGCGCGAACGTTTTTAATTTGAGCAATTTGCTCAAGATCAGGCATCAAGCTCGATAGCGCCTTGGCACATCTCCCTTGTTTCTATGATCTGAGGGTGTAACCATATTCTTTCTAGGTGCATGTTTGACGCAACTTTATTCTCACTTTATTAATAACGGGATACTTTTTTAGCTACCAATACAATATCAAGTTTTACTATTTAGAATCATGACTAGATGAAATGACGCGGTTTTTTGTTCGATTTTGAACATGTCTAGAAATGACAACTACTTTATCATCGTCATTACTACTTACTCCTTCATACGCCGTGACGACTCCACAGACAAAGTGACAGTCCAATAATAAATTCTATTAGTGTTTTTTGCCGCAAGCAATCTGTGGCTACGTGTGCTTATACGTGCAGTTTTTGTGGCTATATTTGTACCGCCGAAGTGATAACTACGAATCATGTAGGTAGTTTAACTATTAGAAGAGGGTCACAGTGTATAAAATGCAGTAGGACAAGTTTGTGAGGTACGTGAAAAAGTGAAATGGAAATAGCTGAGAGACATTGGCTAGCTTAGGCTGTATAGAGCTTCATCTCTGTCGCACGGAGCACTAGCAGTCGATCTATAATAAACAAGTCAGCGACAAAACGATACGACCAGGCTCGGTCAACTGTGCATGGGTGACCTTGGACTCAAGGCGGGTTCCAGTTCATGAAAAGGATAGCGATATCGACGACTCTGTCTAACAGGCTGATTACAATGCAATGTTACCAAGTAAAATAAAATGAAATATCGTGTAACAAATTATGACTTAAACATGATTAATTTAATGTAAAATGTAGCTTATTAACTAACACCTATTATTTTTTCGGTTATATAATTAAAATTATGAATTCTAAACGAAATTTGGAAAATAATTATATCTTTAGAAATACATTTAAATTTAAAAAATGGACTCTGGAAGTTTGCTCTGGCAACATCATAAGATAAATGTCTGCTGTTACGGTTGGTCGATTTTTCTTGTTTCTGTTTATTTGTTGTGCTTTAAAACGATAAACTGTTTCTGATTTTTCCATCATAACATTGAGTCGGCATACTGTTACGCCGTTGCGGTGAAAAAGTGTTGTGTTGAGTGAGATAGTGACTCTTTCGAGATTTCTTTGTGAGAACGAAAATTGTTTCGCAGTAAATCAAAGTAAAACATAGGAAAGTGCGTCAATTGTGGATTTCCAGCTTCTCAAGATGTATTAATTTGTATTATATGCCCACCTTTATCAATAGATATTATTTTATTGTCATATACTGTCAATAAAATAATATCTATTCTAGGTATATATTTTTTTCCTTGGATTTACTGGGATCCCACTAGATGGCGTTCAAATTCGTCTCACATTTTTACTATGAAGTTGATATTCTTCTCGCTAGAGTAATATTGTTCTGTGGATACGACGCTCTACAAAGCCGAAGCTAGCCGATTATCTCTTTCTCAAACTCGATGTGTAATATTTACTGCCGGGTACTGTATGTATGCACATTTATTGTTTTGCGGTGTTATCTATATTGTTTTATTGTATGTTAGTTGTTATTTGTTTAGTGTGTTTATTGATAGGTAAAAGGAAGTACATACAGGAGAAATTGTTAAAAACTATGTTTTTATCAGGTTTGGTAATAATAATAAGGTAGTAACAAAGATGATCTACTTATGTCAAAAAAAAAAATGTGATGTTTTACCTACTATAGGTAGGTACATACCTACATCGAACAGAAACATTATATTACATAGTAACATATAGTACATAATATTATAGTAATAGATTCTAATTTCTGCGAAAAATCAATTTTAATTATGTTACCTAGTGTTTTTCAGCTTGACCTACTGTTTCCGCTGTGCTGTGGCTCCCGCAAGTCATGATGTTTGGTCCCTCACTACTGGTCACGTAACCCCCGCCACGCGCGTGGCTCCGACTGGCTTTGAGTGGCTCCGACTGGGGTGCACGATCTTGTAGACATTCAGTTTAATTGCATCACGCCACGGTAGATCGTCGTCTTGTTATGAAGGTTATGGAGGCTGGTGGAGATTTGATGTCGGTTAAGTAAATCATAATGTGGCTCTCTGATCATCTGTCTCCGAAACGGCTGGACTGATTTTGATGGAACTTTCACCGGCAGATAGCTGATGTTATAAGGAATAACTAAGGCTACTTTCATCCGAATTCGACGAAGTCGTGGTCACAGCTAGTAATAATTATTATAAGACTGTGAACTTGGGAGTTTGTGTAATGTGAAGAGTAATCTCTTTCGATTCTGAAAATTCTTTCACTAATAGAAAGCTACATTATCCCTGAGTGCTATGGGCTACTTTTTATTCCGAGAAAATGCGCAGTTCCTGTGGCTCACACAGACGAAGTCGCGGGCAAAACTTCGTCCGATCAGGAATCAGAAAGTCTAGTATACAGTAGCACTCTAAAAATACATTTGCTGAAATCAGTCCCCTTTTTACCAAATTCAAACTACACGAATACGACAAACTAATTTAAACAACACGTACTAATTGTTACAACTACCAAATTATGCATGAAAACGACATAGGTAACACAGAAATAATCACACCAATTAAATTATAATAACGCACGAAGAACGAATATAAACGTAAATTATATAAATGGTTGTTAATTTCAGTGGGTCGTCCATGATTTACCTACGTGTAGGAATCTAATTTAATTGAAAGCTAAGGTGCGTCTTCATATAGCTTGTTTGATGCAAGGGAATTATTCGGTTAATGCGTCCGTAAATTAATTGATATGGCTACTTTAATGGGATATATTATGGTAGAGGTTTTGTTGGGAATTATTATAAAAATCAAAGTAGTAATTTTATTTTACGTAAGGTGTTTGATTTTGATATTATTTTAATATTATGAGGGAGATGCGAGCCATACCATTCTATAAATTGACCATCATTTTAAATAAAATAGCCAACGTAACAGTTTAGATATAGTTTTTAATTACTAAATTAAAATAAGTGTAACCGAGTAACAGAATGTGAAACAGAATAAACGAGTCAACCGTTTGTTAGGTGTACTCGTTACGACCGCCAGGACAAAAGTGACTCAAGAGTTCGCAGTTAATACAGAAATATGATTACTAGAGATGTACAATTTTAGTCGAATGATTTAATCGATTACAATACTAACCTTTTCGATTAAGATATTTTAAAACGTTAACAATCAGGATGGTGAAGACTGCCAGCATGAGCATTTATTCGACGGAAGACACAATGATAGATTGTAGAAAGATTTCTACCGATTTAATCATGGCAAATGAGGATAAGACTATTCATCAGTCGACAAAAGTCTACAATCCAAACACGGGTCAATGCGAGCTCGGGCAGAAGAGATAACGAGTTTGATAGAAAGAAACTTTGTCTATTGTTGGTCCTACAGTAATATTCTATGGTAAAGTTCGCCATAATATTATTATCAGCAATGTGAAATAAGCTGTTTACCCGCTTTTTAAGGACCAACATTAAAAACGTCTCCCGCATGCTGTGCCCACATGTGCCCTCGATATTGCCCAGCTAATGGGAGTGGTGTCGCGAGGGTTAGCCACCTGCAAGTAGGCACGTAATGACAGCAGGTTATACAATACGTGCCTCCGATGTATGTAACATAGACACGTACCGTTCTATTACAAAAAATTGTGTATACTGTTAGTGCTAGAAAACTATAGTTTAAGATAGAGTTACGAGAAAACTGGTTTAAATTAAGTGAAACACACTAGTCTTAAATAAAACAGGTTTTAAAAAAACCGACTTCCAAAAACGACACTAAAAGCTATGAAATAAAAAGTTTAAACTTCCATAATTAAAAATCTAAATGTATATTGAAGCCGGCGGGGCCTCTTCAGGTTTTTGTCTTTAAACAGGAAGGGTGTGCGCAGTGTGTGCACGTGGAAATTAAGATTTCCTTTTATTCCTTGTTCATCTGCAATTTTGCTTATTTTCATGCTAGGCCCCGCCGACTTCAATATACATTTAGATTTTTAATTATGGAAGTTTAAACTTTTTATTTCATAGCTTTTAGTGTAGTTTTTGGAAGTCGGTTTTTTTAAAACCTGTTTTTTATTTTTAACTTTTTAGTGTAGTGTAACATGTCATGTTTTTTTTTTTTTATAATAATACCTTACGTATATAAAAGTACCATAAAATCATGAATAGAGCGACTTTAATAATATACTGCCTTTGACACACATTTTGTATGTACTTTTACCGAGATCGATTGCTTTCACGAATTTAAATAGGTACTTACCTTCTAAGATATTTATGGATAAGTACGTTTCAGTAATCGAAAACAATGTTTTTTCAGCAATAGGCTCTTTCCCCAACTTTCTATCAAATAAGACTTGAACATAAAAAAAAACTGTGTGTACTATACACCTCTGCCTAACCTTGCGGAAAATACTAGCGTGATGTTATGCATGTATAATATCGAGATCGATTGCGTCCAGGAATTCGTGTACCTCCATAATATGACTTTTTTACTATCGTCATGATGTCATCGATATACACGAAAAATTCCGTTTATTGAAGCTGGTTACAATACTATTCAACCTAAGTTAATACAATTCATATGGGACCACCTCGCGAGCTTCTTCTACCATATGAAAAAAAAATCACGTAAATCGACTCACAGAGTCACAGATCACAGAGTAATCGGTGTACATACATTAAAAAAAAAAAAAACCGAATGCAGAACCTCCTCCTTTTTGGAAGTCGGTTAAAAATCAATTAAGCAAATAGGTAATTATTTTTTAAATAAACCCAACACAATCAAGCACAGATTAACGTACCTATTTACACTGAAAATACGCATTTTGGGCGGAGGATGTCAAGTCAAATCTCACGACATCGAACCAAAGGGGGACATTGGATCGAAAAATTGCCAATATTCCCTCGCGTAATTAATGGACCTTTCCTAATATTATTTATTTACAAATTTATCAAATTAAAATCTGTTTATGAATCAGAGTAGTTATCGTAGCTCTCCATTTTCTCGGATGGTGTGGTACCTATGCGCAATTGCGCAAACGCATTTTCTCCGTCCAAAAAAGGGTACATAACTTCGATTGCGCAGAGACTCGTCATCCTGCAGTGGTCGTTTACGAACTGATATCTTTGTACCTTACATATTGTATTCTTTTATTATAAATTAATGTGATTCATATAAGATTAATACAACAGGTTCTCAGAAAAAGTATGAGAAAGTTTCAAACTTTGCGTGTTTAAAAGTTAACTAACAAAACAAAGCTGTTGCAACCAGTTCACACATTAATATCATCTATTTCCACTATTTTATTACATCCTGAATGTGCTGCGAATGTACGTCGAGATGACTCAGCCGTTAATCAAATCAAAAGTCAGTTAAATAACTAACAAACATGGTATTTATTTTCGCGTGTACTCCGCCATTTTCCACTTTGTTATGGTCATAAAAAGAACCTGTTACAGCTAGTTATGTGTAATTTTATAACAAACTAAACACGAACACGCAACGCTCCACTATTTAACACAAATAATAGAATAAAACGCGCGGTTAGCAACAGTGGCTCTGCGCGGGCGCACCCGATCTAGGTCGGAGCGATGACCCGTGCCGAACGTGCCCGAACGCTGTCGAACGTGCACGAACTCTTCCGAATGCAATTTTAAATCCTTTTTTCACGAATTTATCATGCGACTTTGTTTGATAAATTAATTTTATCTAATGGGACGTATGTAGGTAAATGGTGGTTTTGATTGTTGCGCGGATAAAGAACAGAAATAGTACGTACGTTACGTAATGGCCCAGCAGTAATAGTATGCTCGAAACAAACAAACACATAATTGTTTTCTTTATTAAATGTCAGAGCGGAATGAACGCTCGTATCAAACACCGAGTACAGTTACAAACGAAATGTTAATGGAAGTTGTGTTTCAATTAAAAACCAATTTTATTTACAAACGTTTTAGAAAAAAAATAATGGATTGTTTTTTTGTCGCAGCCCAGCGATTTGAGATTTGAATATGATCACTGAGAAATCCTATTGTGTTTGAGGATTGTGACACGTAGTATTGTTTTGACAATACTTTGACCGAGGATTTGATTGACGCTTTGACTGACGACATGACAAACAGCTGGATTTTTTTGGGACGTTTTCACAGCATTTCACATAAGAATTCCTTTGATGCTTTATTGGCTGCCCGAATATCAACATGTTTTTTAGCGGTGTTGGAAGTTTTTTTTCAGCACCAATTCTCGTTCACAACTTTTTGGTGTCCTAGGCATTACTTTAACACATAAATCTACAAAAAACAAAACGTTAAGACCTACACAACACAGGAGTGACAGTTATGGCAGCCAACATAGCGTCTAATCTCAGATCATAGAAACAAGGAGCTATGCCATCATAGCAAATTAGTACCGGAACAACTGATGCCACTTTTAGTACATTTTTCGACACAATTACGCGCATAATTAAGCGCTCCTTGTGAATAAAAAGATCTCCCACGCATTAAACATTCCGCACACCCTCAATCTGACTGTTAATCGTCACTCAACACTAGCACTAAACTAAAACACTGTATTTATACCATCGATCGTGTACGGTTCGTCGCCAGCGCGTACGTTTTTAATATGAGCAATTTGCTCAAAATCAGGCATCAAACTCGATAGCGCCTTGCACATCTCCCTTGTTTCTATGATCTGAGCGTCGAATGGACTTATGTGAAGTATGACTTATGTGAAGCGCTCCATGTCAAGTAAGTTGTTAACTGCATACAAATATTTATTTGGTGTACTGTTCGGATGAGGCGTGGTAAATGTGTAAGCTCTCTACGACGTTGTCAGAGGTCACTCGTGACATTCTGATGAAATTTTACTTAAGGTGTGGCGGTTCTGACGTACCTAGTTGAAATTGCCACATCCTTCAAATTATTTGCATAATATTGATGAATGAAACCGAGAATGTTCTTCTGATATATCAACTTTGATAAGTCCTACTAATATTATAAAAATCTAAATGTATATTGAAGCCGGCGGGGCCTCTTCAGGTTTTTGTCTTTAAACAGGAAGGGTGTGCGCAGTGTGTGCACGTGGAAATTAAGATTTCCTTTTATTCCTTGTTCATCTGCAATTTTGCTTATTTTCATGCTAGGCCCCGCCGACTTCAATATACATTTAGATTTTTAATTATGGAAGTTTAAACTTTTTATTTCATAGCTTTTAGTGTAGTTTTTGGAAGTCGGTTTTTTTAAAACCTGTTTTTTATTTTTAACTTTTTAGTGTAGTGTAACATGTCATGTTTTTTTTTTTTTATAATAATACCTTACGTATATAAAAGTACCATAAAATCATGAATAGAGCGACTTTAATAATATACTGCCTTTGACACACATTTTGTATGTACTTTTACCGAGATCGATTGCTTTCACGAATTTAAATAGGTACTTACCTTCTAAGATATTTATGGATAAGTACGTTTCAGTAATCGAAAACAATGTTTTTTCAGCAATAGGCTCTTTCCCCAACTTTCTATCAAATAAGACTTGAACATAAAAAAAAACTGTGTGTACTATACACCTCTGCCTAACCTTGCGGAAAATACTAGCGTGATGTTATGCATGTATAATATCGAGATCGATTGCGTCCAGGAATTCGTGTACCTCCATAATATGACTTTTTTACTATCGTCATGATGTCATCGATATACACGAAAAATTCCGTTTATTGAAGCTGGTTACAATACTATTCAACCTAAGTTAATACAATTCATATGGGACCACCTCGCGAGCTTCTTCTACCATATGAAAAAAAAATCACGTAAATCGACTCACAGAGTCACAGATCACAGAGTAATCGGTGTACATACATTAAAAAAAAAAAAAACCGAATGCAGAACCTCCTCCTTTTTGGAAGTCGGTTAAAAATCAATTAAGCAAATAGGTAATTATTTTTTAAATAAACCCAACACAATCAAGCACAGATTAACGTACCTATTTACACTGAAAATACGCATTTTGGGCGGAGGATGTCAAGTCAAATCTCACGACATCGAACCAAAGGGGGACATTGGATCGAAAAATTGCCAATATTCCCTCGCGTAATTAATGGACCTTTCCTAATATTATTTATTTACAAATTTATCAAATTAAAATCTGTTTATGAATCAGAGTAGTTATCGTAGCTCTCCATTTTCTCGGATGGTGTGGTACCTATGCGCAATTGCGCAAACGCATTTTCTCCGTCCAAAAAAGGGTACATAACTTCGATTGCGCAGAGACTCGTCATCCTGCAGTGGTCGTTTACGAACTGATATCTTTGTACCTTACATATTGTATTCTTTTATTATAAATTAATGTGATTCATATAAGATTAATACAACAGGTTCTCAGAAAAAGTATGAGAAAGTTTCAAACTTTGCGTGTTTAAAAGTTAACTAACAAAACAAAGCTGTTGCAACCAGTTCACACATTAATATCATCTATTTCCACTATTTTATTACATCCTGAATGTGCTGCGAATGTACGTCGAGATGACTCAGCCGTTAATCAAATCAAAAGTCAGTTAAATAACTAACAAACATGGTATTTATTTTCGCGTGTACTCCGCCATTTTCCACTTTGTTATGGTCATAAAAAGAACCTGTTACAGCTAGTTATGTGTAATTTTATAACAAACTAAACACGAACACGCAACGCTCCACTATTTAACACAAATAATAGAATAAAACGCGCGGTTAGCAACAGTGGCTCTGCGCGGGCGCACCCGATCTAGGTCGGAGCGATGACCCGTGCCGAACGTGCCCGAACGCTGTCGAACGTGCACGAACTCTTCCGAATGCAATTTTAAATCCTTTTTTCACGAATTTATCATGCGACTTTGTTTGATAAATTAATTTTATCTAATGGGACGTATGTAGGTAAATGGTGGTTTTGATTGTTGCGCGGATAAAGAACAGAAATAGTACGTACGTTACGTAATGGCCCAGCAGTAATAGTATGCTCGAAACAAACAAACACATAATTGTTTTCTTTATTAAATGTCAGAGCGGAATGAACGCTCGTATCAAACACCGAGTACAGTTACAAACGAAATGTTAATGGAAGTTGTGTTTCAATTAAAAACCAATTTTATTTACAAACGTTTTAGAAAAAAAATAATGGATTGTTTTTTTGTCGCAGCCCAGCGATTTGAGATTTGAATATGATCACTGAGAAATCCTATTGTGTTTGAGGATTGTGACACGTAGTATTGTTTTGACAATACTTTGACCGAGGATTTGATTGACGCTTTGACTGACGACATGACAAACAGCTGGATTTTTTTGGGACGTTTTCACAGCATTTCACATAAGAATTCCTTTGATGCTTTATTGGCTGCCCGAATATCAACATGTTTTTTAGCGGTGTTGGAAGTTTTTTTTCAGCACCAATTCTCGTTCACAACTTTTTGGTGTCCTAGGCATTACTTTAACACATAAATCTACAAAAAACAAAACGTTAAGACCTACACAACACAGGAGTGACAGTTATGGCAGCCAACATAGCGTCTAATCTCAGATCATAGAAACAAGGAGCTATGCCATCATAGCAAATTAGTACCGGAACAACTGATGCCACTTTTAGTACATTTTTCGACACAATTACGCGCATAATTAAGCGCTCCTTGTGAATAAAAAGATCTCCCACGCATTAAACATTCCGCACACCCTCAATCTGACTGTTAATCGTCACTCAACACTAGCACTAAACTAAAACACTGTATTTATACCATCGATCGTGTACGGTTCGTCGCCAGCGCGTACGTTTTTAATATGAGCAATTTGCTCAAAATCAGGCATCAAACTCGATAGCGCCTTGCACATCTCCCTTGTTTCTATGATCTGAGCGTCGAATGGACTTATGTGAAGTATGACTTATGTGAAGCGCTCCATGTCAAGTAAGTTGTTAACTGCATACAAATATTTATTTGGTGTACTGTTCGGATGAGGCGTGGTAAATGTGTAAGCTCTCTACGACGTTGTCAGAGGTCACTCGTGACATTCTGATGAAATTTTACTTAAGGTGTGGCGGTTCTGACGTACCTAGTTGAAATTGCCACATCCTTCAAATTATTTGCATAATATTGATGAATGAAACCGAGAATGTTCTTCTGATATATCAACTTTGATAAGTCCTACTAATATTATAAATGTGAAAGTTTGTGAGGATGGATGTATGTATGTATGGATGTTTGTTACTCTTTCACGCAAAAACTACTGAACGGATTTTGATGAAACTTTACAGTAATATAGCTTATACATCAGAATAACATATAGGCTATTTTTTATCTCAAAAACGCGGGCTAAGCTGCGGGCGGAAGCTAGTAAAATATAAAGTTCTAGTTTGAAAATCGGGTTTGCGAATATGCTGCAATGTGTCACGATCTCAAAATCTCCAAGGGTGCTGTTAAACGGGCTAGTTTGTTGCAATTGTATAGCCGTGAGTTCAGATCTATTATCGTACAACTCAGTAGAACAATTGCCGCAACCTTGCAGTGTAGCCCGGCGATATTGCAATGAAATTAAATGATGGTACATCACAGTAACTGCTGTACGATATAGATCTTAACTCACAGAGTCATGGCTATACAATACAATTGCAGCAAAAAATCATCAAAAAACTAGCCCGTTCAATAGCACCGTTCATTAGTATAATAAATACACCATAGAACTACGACGATGCAACTAACACATTACGTTGCTAACTGTACCGTACGACCTCAAAAATAGTACATGGCAGCACGGAGGCGAAATGTCAGTTACCATACATTTGACGGACAGACAGACAGACTGTTTATATGAACTTGTACAAACACCTTCTGTACATGCTTGTTATTTTTATTATTTATTAATAATGGTAATACGAGACTAGTTAGGATGGTTTAGGTAAAGTGTTAAAATAGGTTAGATTTATTATTACACCTACCTATTTAGGCGAATCACACACCGCCCCGCGCTACGCTGCGGGGTGCGTGGCGACGGAACAAAAATCCCGCGCGTGAATGCGTTTTCAGTGTGTTGCACCATGCGTGATTTCTATACAAATACAGGTACTTGCAAACAACGGAACATCACGCACCCCCGCGCTACGCTGCGTGATGCGGGGCAGTGCGCGAATCGCCTTAGTTACTAGCTTCCGCCAAAAAATATCGAATAATTTACTCGCCCGCGCTATTACTTCGCTTTCGTTATGCGTTCTTTCTGACTTTTAAAAAATAGCAATACAGAAAAAGCTTAGTCGTGACACATAGACGTAAAGTTTGGTACGGGCCATACATTGGCTGGCATTGTCCTTTTCTACAGTTGCTTTCTTCACAAAGGAGCATACCTACTTAAAGGTGGGCCTGAAAGATATCCGATAAGCGTCTAATTGGCCAATAAGAGTACCTACATATTTAATGACGTCATTTGTAACCAAAGACGCAGCAAGCGATTTAATTTAGAAAGTTAGACCATTCGTTTGTCAGAAACCTACTACCTACCACATGTGTTTAGCGAAGAGCGGGTTTATGAGTGGATATGGCTGTAAAAGACAATAGCACAGGTCCAATTTCCATTAAACCGATTATAGATAGATTAATAATCTAATTTCCATTAACGTCTCGCATAGTACCTACCTAACAATCTGAGGAAACTGGGTAGCAACGCTTTAGACCAGAGCTTTTAGCACGGCCATACAACTTTCATTATATTGTCGAAAACTGTGAGACCTAAAATAAAATAAAAATATATTTTGAAATGTACAGATCAAGCCTTTTCATATGATATATCACTTGACCTATAACCCCACTTTGAAATTTTGGACCCCCACTCCGGCCCCTTTTGCAATGGAAATAAAAATATTTTTTGACTTTTTTCATTGGCAATAAAATTGAGCAAGCATACTTTATAACTGTTCCAAATTTCAAGTCGATAGCATTAGTAGTTGCTGAAATAAGCAGGTGTGACAGACAGACAAACAGATGAAGTCGCACCATAAGGGTTCCTTTTTTACCATTTTGGTACGGAACCCTAAAAACGAAAGTAGGCGAAACTTCTTTATTTTATTTTGATAAAAATTAGGTAACATACACACAGAAGCATAAAACAGAACTAAAAAAATTAACGCTGAAAGTAGTAACAAAATATTCCTTTGTAAAATAAAATATTCATAACATAATTATAAAACATACTAGGTACCTACTTCATCATCTGCCTAGCCTTTTCCCAAATTATATTGGGGTCGGCTTCCAGTCTAACTAGTTTCGGCTGAATATCAATATTTATATTAGGTACCTACTTATATATATTTTTTTTCTCTATCTATACTACCCATACTAATATGTATTATAAAGCTGAAGAATTTCTTTGTTTGAATGCACAAATCTCTGGAACTACCAGCAGTCGAATTCAAAAAAATATTTTTATATATTATGATAGCCACATTCATGAGGAATAGTATAGACCTCAGATCATAGAAACAAGCAGATGTGCCAAGGCGCTATCGAGCTTGATGCCTGAACTTGAGCAAATTGCTCTTATTAAAAACGTACGCGCTGGCGACGAACCGAACACGATCGATGGTATAAATACAGAGTTTTAGTTTAGTGCTAGTGTTGAGTGACGATTAACAGTGTTAGATTAAGGGTGTGCGGAATGTTCAATGCGTGGGAGATCTTTTTATTCACAAGGAGCGCTTAATTATGCGCGTAATTGTGTCGAAAAATTTACTAAAAGTGGCATCAGTTGTTCCCGTACTAATTTGCTATGATGGCATATCTCCTTGTTTCTATGATCTGGGGCTGTACCATGACGTGTTAAAACCACCATTGTTCCACTGTAAACAAGGGATAGCGCTATTCGTGCTGTATAGTGCCATCCCTCTTTCACAGCGGAATAATGATAGCAATAACACGTCGTGGTACGGCCCCTGAGGTATAGACTATTAACATCATGTTACGACCCTTAGGAGCCGAGCAACGGGGGTAAAAGTGAAACTGTGGGGAACAGCTTGTCTTCTCAATTTTACAGGTAATATCCTCGAAAATACTATATTTGTCAAAATAAGTCGGCAGCCCTAGTGCCGCTTGCCGGAGCCCCGGAGCGCCGCTGCCGGTGCGCCGGCGCCGGTGTAATTAACGCGAGGAGTGGCAGACGCCGGCGCCAGCGCAGCGTCATCTCGCTTTCTAATATCGAATGTGTACATGCGAGGGCAATGGTTTTGAGTTTTTGAAGGTAACAATATCTATCTTAGAACCGATTTAACCATCATCAGATAACATTTATCCAAAGAATAAAGTTGGGATTTCACAGATTTTATACAGGGTGGCAGGTTAGACAGTGAAAATATTTTAAAGGGTCATTGTACTCATCATTATAAACATCTTTTACTATGGGACCAACCCCGAAACCGTGAAAAAAAAATCAGCTGTTCCATACATTTATGTTCACATAACTCAACAAAAATTTTGTTGAATTATGTGAACATAAATGTATGGAATGTTGGTCCCATAGTAAAAGTTGATCATAATGATGAGTACAATGACCCCTTAAAATATTTCCACTGTCTAACCTGCCACCCTCTATAGAAACTATGTCAAAACTTTAAAATTAATCCTTGGATAAAAGTACCTATGTACATAGTTATCTGACGATAGCGAAATCCGCCCTTTGTAAAATTATGTAAGTGCATGTAAACGTTTTGAGGCAGTAGTTACCTACCTATCTTGGTATTGATAAAAACATACTACACATAGGTTAGGCCACTGGAAAATAGAATTTTCCGTAAAAAATACGAAATAGGTGGTTTTTAGGTAATGTGCATTGGTTCAATCAAACCCCAGCTAATGAAATAATACCTAGATGAACAATGGTTTCTGACTCACTTGGAAGGTCAGCGGGACTTGAAAGGTTAAAGCATAATTAGAAAGCTCTGATTTATTTATTTCTGTTCTTTTATTACTTTAAATGAGCAATTTTTGTATTATTTATAAGTCATTTGTCGGAAACGGCTGTAACGATTATGAAGAAAATTTCTATTTGGATATTGTTTTATATTTTCTAAGTTTATCTAGATAGGTTTCACCCCAGAGAAAATTCCGAACGAAGATATGCCTCTCTGATGAAGGATCCTCTGTCGCCCAGGTACCAAGTACCTACCTGTCTATATAGTAATAATTTATTTATGTAGGCAACCATTTGCTGTTATTGGTTAATATGAAAGCTTTAATTTGATCCTTAATTATTATAAAAAAAAATATTCAAATATAGTAAAAACTGTAAAAAGTTTTTTAATTGAGATACTTTTTTTTTGTTTATTTGAATTGTGTTCTATTCACTTTTGCACTCGTGTGTACCAGCCAGTGGGACAAGAGATCACCTAGCAACGACACCGGTCGTAGATGTACGGAACCAGTCCCTCTGACACGGGCCACCTCTACCGGCGCGGGCGCACCTCTAGACCACTTTGTTGATACCGTTGCGTGCGGCTTTGTTATTGTGGAACCGATCACCGAACCTGTTAGATTTGGAAGTTGTACGTTGCCATAATTACATTAATTACTTTAGAATAGGCACAATAAACTACAATTTACAATTTTCTCAGTAAAAATTGCTGTGATTTTATATAATTGAACTTGTTTTAGAAAATTAAACGCTTGTGAGATCTTCACAATCAGTACGGAATTCATAATATTTTCTTCGTAATAAATACCATATCTAATTCTTCTCATAACAGCGCTGTTGTGTTCGAAACATAACAATGCCAACTAAGGGTATGGTGAAATATGAAGAAGGCATATGAAACTTCGTCTCCGAGCTTGGCCACGTATCTTCAATCCTTTGTGTTGCAGAATATAAAGACAAACAATAACCACTTGCCGCCACCCACCCTAATTAAGGCACTGATCACTGCCAACGGCCTTGAGTGATTTGGGTGGTATAGCTTGAGTGTTCTGCGCTGAGCTCAAGCAACGCGACATACGTCCACCGAGCAATATGACTCGCCTATCAAGGAGCGCGCTGTGCCGAATTAGACGTATTATTACTTTTTAGTATCTAAAATATAAAATAAAAAAAAAGTAACAGCCAATATTATAGGTAGTAACATAGTCTTTTCACACAAACCAAATCATGAAAATATCTTAAGCGATTTGAAAGTAATTACGTTTTTATGTTTTGGGTAGACAGTAATTCATGAATTTATTTCATTGAGTATTTTACTACAATAGTTAAACATTCACAGGTACGATTGATGTACATATGTTCTAGTTTAACATAAAAAAATTGCACAACTAACCTGCATTATTTGACGGCGAAATAAGAGATTTAAAACTTGAGATTTACGGCCGTTACCATTTAACGTCGCCTTAATTGTGTAACTCAATTTCTATCACCTTATCTATCCTGTACCTACCTACCGACACGCCTCGTGATATCACCGCGGAACTGCCAATTTGTTTGTGAACGCTCGAGGGAGAATCTCATCGTGAAATTCTCCCTCGAACTTTTGTTTTTGCGAAGAGTTTGTTAGTTTGTTTGAATGCGCTAATTTCTGAAACTACTAGTCGAATTCGAAAAATTATTTTTGTATATGATAGCCAGATTCATGAGGAACCGTATAGGCTATTTAACATAACGCTACGACCCTTAGGAGCCGAGCAACAGCTGGTGAAACCGAAGCATAGCTAGTTTCAAACAAAACAAAGTTTTAGCTTAAACGCCAAAACTAAGTCCTTCACAACAACAAACGTAACAAATAAGTACCTACGTTCTATTATTGCAATATCAGGGCTGCAGTACACCGGCTCAATATAATAAATAACAATCGTTAGCCGAGAGCAAAGGGCGCCCGGCAATTTATCTCGTTGTGAAGGGCACACTGCTAATGTACCCCAGAACACTTGCAAGCAATCTGTTTGAACAGGAGGTTTTATTACAGCTTTCTGGTAATGTAAACAATACACATTACCTTTACATAGAGCTCAGATCATAGAAAACAAGAGGTAATTATGCCATCATAGCAAATTAGTACGGGAACCAGCTGTCGCCGCTTTTAGAACAGTTTGCGACACAAATTAAAAGCGCTCCTTGTGAATATAACGATCTCCCACACATTAAACATTCCGCTCACCCTCAATCTAACACTGTTATTCGTCACTCATCACTAGCACTAATAAAACACTGTATTTATATCATCGATCGCGTTCGGTCCGTTGCCAGCGTGTACGTTTTAATTATGGTCCGTGTGACCGTATCAAAGCGTTAAGCTCAATAGCGCCTTGGCACATCTCCCTTGTTTCTATGATTTGAGACATAGAGATTAAGGTAGGGCTTCTTTAAGCAGGCAAGGTTGGAAGGTACTGCCTAGTACCCAGTGTATTTAGTTAAGTATCACTTGTGGCGGCTTTTAGACATCCCACAGGAACTCTAAACGGGTACAGCAGGCCTATTTGTGTGGGTGAACCATAATGGTATTAAATCGACTAAAGGGCACATTTTGCTTTACAAATAACCAATTTTAAAGTTTGTGACTGCTACACTTTCTGTCACGAACCATTTTTATCAAAAAAGTGTTGATTTTCACTTTTCATTTTCCTCAAACATTTTCAGAAAGGAATATGAAAATGGATAATCCGATAGAGATTGTTTAGATTGCAATTTCATACCGGTTCGAAAAATATCGCGAAAATCGCGGAAAACAGTTTGCGGAAAAAAAATGAAAAAAAGTCTGCGGCAATATGAGGAAGTGTGAGGAAGTCGCGTCTATACAGGGTGGCAGGTTAGACAGTGGAAATATTTTAAGGGGTCATTGTACTCATCATTATGAACAACTTTTACTATGGGACCAACCCTGAAATCGCGAAAAAAAAAACAGCTGTTCCATACATTTTGTTGAGTTATGTGAACATAAATGTATGGAACAGCTGATTATTTTTTCACGATTTCAGGGTTGGTCGCATAATAAAAGTTGTTCATAATGATGAGTACAATGGCCCCTTAAAATATTTATACTGTCTAACCTGCCACCCTGTATATTTTTTAATTCAAGTGGTAAAGTAATACCTGGGACACTAAAAAGTGGTGAACGAGAATTATGTTGTCGAGTTTCAAATAGGTAGAGTTAAATATTCTTCAGAAATATAACGATTTGTTTTGTGCAAACGTTAATACTAACTCTAGTAACACGCACTATTAGTCCAAACACAGCTGAATATGAGTCCCATACCGTTATAGCACGAACAGCAACTATTTATACAAAAATACTCGTAAATAAATAAAACGCATTCTATTTCACAATCTGAATATTTTTATACCAAAAGCACCAAGATGGCGGCCATAAAAGTTTAGTTTTCCAACTTAGGGCAGCCCTATTACCGGCGTCTCCGAATTATGGACCATCCACCTATAATTTTGGCCATTTGACCGGAGCGATGTGAATAAAAATGCAATAAAGATACCCATACTCGATTAAACTGGTAGTTTAACCGATGGACGTAAGTAACGGATGGTTATAAAATATTGAAAAGCGAGCCGTGTAGTGTTTGACGGAAATAGAATAAGAGGTCACGTGATGTGCGACGTGGCTGTTACCTAGGGCTGCCAACGTTTTTTTTAACAAATATGGTATTTTCATGGATATTACCGTAAAAATATCGTAGATGGCGAAAAAAATATAAGGTTGTAGCATGCTTGCAAATAATATTTAATTTTTTAAAGGAATATTTTTTATTGCTTTGAGCCTTAATTTTTTAAATTCCGTTTTACGAATCTTTATTGAAACGGAACACTTTATTACTTAATTTTTTATCCAACTTATAACCAATTAAAATAATAGTAGTTTTGCCTAAATTTTTTTTTATATAGGTTTGTGTCGGACTCGTAATTTAGTAGGATACTATAAATTATATAGGTACTAGGGTTGGCAACACAAGTGTTACCGAGAGAGTATAAGAGGTTGGGTAGTGATAAAATTGTACCACATTTTGATAACCACTTAGAGATCAGGTACTGCCATTTGACCTCCTAGATACGTGTAAATTACATGTGTAATTTTAGCTGCATCCGGAAATCTAGCACAATAGGTATACATACTGATAGTATGCTATAGACTGACTTGATGTGTTTCTTCTTACCTTGGATGGCAGTATATTTTTTGTCCCTAATGTTTTCGAATTTATTTAATTTCAATAGGTACTAGCTGTAGGTAGGTACCCCGTGGTATCTCCCGCCGTTGCTCGGCTCTATCGTGATGTTAAGAGGGAACAGGGCGTGAGATTCTCCATACAAACGTATTCCCCTTTTTCTTCCTGAATAATGGCTCTAGAGTATTTTTTTTTGTTTAATAAAATCAAGGTCTGCTGTATACATGTCCCTGTCATTTTCTTTTTTTCAGCAACTAATTAGTAAAGAAAATATGACCCTCCAAAAATTACAAAAAATGACTTATTTTTACCGCCGTGATTAGAGGATTACCAGACAATTTAGAAAAGTTTTTAACATAAAAGAAAAACAGGTTTAAAAAAAACCGACTTCCAAAAACTACACTAAAAACTATGAAATAAAAATGTTAAACTTCCATAAATAAAAATCTAAATGTATATTGAAGTCGGCGGGGCCTAGCATAAATATAGGAATGAAAGGAAATTTTAATTTGTCGAGGCGCAAAGCAAGCTGCACGTTCGCTGCACACACTGCGCACGTTCTTCCTGTTCAAAAGCTGAGAGGTAATAACCTGAAGAAGAGGCCCCGCCGACTTCAATATACATTTAGATTTTTATTTATGGAAGTTTAACATTTTTATTTCATAGTTTTTAGTGTAGTTTTTGGAAGTCAGTTTTTTTTAAACCTGTTTTTTTTTTATAATAATACCTTACGTTTATAAAAGTACCATAAAATCATGGATAGAGCGACTTTAATAATATACTGCCTTTGACACACATTTTGTATGTACTTTTACCGAGATCGACTATCTTCGATCTTTTACTAAGATATTTATGGATAAGTACGTTTCAGTAATCAAAAACAATGTTTTTTCAGCAATAGGCTCTTTCCCTAACTTTCTATCAAATAAGACTTGAACATAAAAAAAACTGTGTGTACTATACACCTCTGCCTAACCTTGCGGAAAATACTAGCGTGATGTTATGCATGTATAATATCGAGATCGATTGCGTCCAGGAATTGGTGTACCTACATAATATGACTTTTTTATTATCGTCATGATGTCATCGATATACACGAAAAATTCCGTTTATTGAAGCTGGTTACAAAACTATTCAACCTAAGTTAATACAATTTATATGGGACCACCTCGCGAGCTTCTTCTACCATATGAAAAAAAAATCACGTAAATCGGCTCACAGAGCACAGAGTAATCGGTGTACATAGATAAAAAAAAAAAAAAGAACCGAATGCAGAACCTCCTCCTTTTTGGAAGTCGGTTAAAAATGATAGGAACCTAAGCATACTCTTTTTTTAAATAAATAAAAAAAATAAAATTGCATCGGCTCAGTTTTCGAGGAGAAAAAGGGGGAATACGAAACGTCAATCTCGTAATTTTTTTTGTGATATAATCGGTCTGAGCTGCAGCTGTCCCTATCACACACTAGGGGGGTTGTTCGGGCGCAGCGCGAAGGCAATAGTTTCTTCAAATACCTATTTTTCAAATTCCCTTTTAAATAGCCTACAATTCTCCTCAAGAATTGGGCTATCAATTAATGTATAAAGAATCTCTCAAATCCGACTGGTAGTTTCAGAGATTAGCGCGTTTAAACAAACAAACAATAAAAAAAATCTTCAGCTTTATTAGGTATATTAATAGGTACCTACTTATACAGGGTAAAATTAAAACCAGTGCAGATATTTTAGAAGGTGAAAGTACTCATGAATATGATCAACTTTTATTATGGGACCGACACTGAAATATGATAAAAAAAAACAGCTGTTCCCTACAAAAATGCACTACAACACGATCAAAATGTATGGACCAGCTGATTTTTTTTTTCATATTTCAGTGTCGGTCCCATAATAAAAGTTGATCATATTCATGAGTACTTTCGCCTCCTAAAATACCCGCACTGGTTTTAATTTTACCCTGTATTGATTAGTTTATTATCTTTGAGGAAACATTATAGCAAAATTGCACTAGTAACCTTTGTGGATACTCAATTTTGTTACCCTATAAGCATTAGTAGCATTTTCATAAATTAAAAGTACCTATCAAAATTACTATTACATTAAAGCGTCGCCTAATTTGTCAGTTAATGTATTCGGTCCATACGTAATCGCAGGCAAGCCTATTACGGTATTGACAGTACATTTGGGCCCGCTTCCAAACGTATAAATGTGTAAAGTGAGCCGAGCTAACAGAAAAAGCTGAGTAAACCTTTGGCCTTATCTACCGCTCGACTATTCGTAGCCAGCGATGCGACGATCGATCAAATAGATAGATTTAGCGAGAGAGCTTAACGCATGTCGTATTAGAAAGTGGTGCCAAACACTGACGAATGATTACAACACTAGTTACAGTAGTTACACTCGGAAATACTTATATTTTTCACATTGGGGTAGGTTCGCCCGAGATACGAGTCAATGACTGCACACAACACTCACACTACTAAAATACGTCACGTTCATATACACACCAACATATCCTTACACTATCTCAATAACCTCGAAACCATTTTCTCCTACAAATAAGGTCTAAACTCGTCCAATTTTCATTTTCAGGCCGGTAACTTGTAAAATGGTTTTTCGTTATAATCGAATGCAGTTTGTGCACGTGTGCGTACCGCTCGAAAGATAATAATAGTGTTGTGAAAGAGTTACGAAATTTTTTGTCGAAACTGATTATAAGACATTAGGAATCGCGTTGATTGTCTAAGATTGCGCGTAAAAGTGTTGGAGTTGTGTAACTGGTGATGATTGGTTGTTTTATAATTGGATATGGCGTTTAATTAACTGTAGATTGCTATGCTATTGTTAACTTTTGGGGCAATAAACTGATATTATGTTAGATCCGTTCCAACCATTTTGTAACTTCGGCTAAATGTCAAAAATAATAAATCCTAATCATCAAGCCAATGTTCTTAAACCATTATAAAGGTAAAAGGTCGCTATTAATTAGAAGTAATGAGTATTTTTGTATTTATTTGTAACACACTAGCAAATAACAATACAATTATTTACAATTTCAATAAAAATTACAACTAAAATTGTCATTCTAGCAATCATACAAATATCAGGTATGCATGACATTGATCATGAAATCAATAATAGAGAACTAAAAAGACAACAATTAATTATTATTTATTTCCAAACGTATTTCAACATAAGCCTTGTAGCTTGTAGGTACAGCATCGATAAGAAACACAGTCGATAGCATCGCGGGCACGTCACTACAACCTCGGGCACTGCACTCACTCACACATGCGCAGTGCTCGCTTAGCAACCGAAGTGAAGGCAGAAAGATCTACTACAGCGCCCTGCACCAACGCGTTAGACAACATATTTCTCTTCAAACACCGATAGAAACCATTGCTTGTTTCCTACGAAACTGCGGAAACAGATCGCATAAGTAAACTGCAATGTACAATAAAATGTAAGTAAGCTCGTGAAAATAGTTATCCGTGGTAGCAGTTCATAGAATCGCGATCTATTTTCTAGGTTATATAGCTGTTATAAAGTAAAAACATGTTGGCACATGGACTTATATTTTAAATGGCGGATGCATTTGCCATGTAGGACGGGACTAGGTTTTCTAAAACAGTCTAGAAATGCATTCTCAGTGCTGATAAGGTTAAAAAACGATGTTGAAATAATCTTATGAGGTTTCTCTTGACGTAGAATTTGCATTTTTATATGGAGATAAGTGATTTGTTAGTTTTTAGACTGGCTTGATGAGGTTTCATAAAAGTTTAACGTATCATGTCTTATGCTATTACGAGTATGTGGTACCTAGATAAGTTGTTTGTGCACTTGAAAAGTTATGAAAACATTTAGGCTATTAGGGTTTGGTTGACGATCCTTTGTTTGAATTCTGATGGGACTTTCACTGTCTCACGTAACCGTCACGCTTTTGACGGCAAAAGGGTTTGGCAGATGTGTATTGTCTTAAAGAGTTTCTAAATGACAGTAGGTATTATGTATTTATTTGTTTAGGTACCACTTGCGTTCTTAATCTGCATTTTGTCGTTTTCTTCTATTATTATCATCGGTTGACTATGTGTAAGTAAACAAACCTCATTATTTAAATGTGGCTGATTTTCCGCAGTACCTACCTACATATTAAAGAACGCTGATTTTGTAAAAAAAAATATTGAAATTGTTCAGAAGGTGTGCCGCTAAAATGTTTAAGTGAGAGTTACTAGTCGCTAAGCGTACCTATAGGGATTAAGGGTTGGTTACAAAAAAATAATTCCAATCCTGAAGATCCTTGAGAAATTTGGTACAAAAGTACCTAAACAGTTTCAGGTAATCAAGAATATTTTCAGACAAAAAAACAAGCGAAACGCATAGGTACGACACGATTTGAAAATAAGGATTAGGTATAAACACAATACAACTAGGTAATAAACATATTATCTGGTGTAAATAACAGCTATAGAAATAAAATAATTGCACAGATTTAATGTTTATTATCTAAATATTTATCGCGTAGGTACCTACATCCGCGGCCGTGATCAAACCGCTTTAACATTTAAAATAAATAATAAACATCATACTTTATTTAAAAATGTTTTTACACAATGGTGTCAATATCTACAACAAAGAGCTGATACGCGCTTGTATTTTTAACCAAAAGGATTTTTTTTTATTTGTTAAAAAAAATATTTTATACATATTTTCATTTTTGCTTTAAAATTAATTATTATTTTATAGCAATTAAATAAATCATGATTTACCTCATAGCGAAATTTATCGATATCGACAGGCCATCGTTAGGTTTTGTTCTTGCACTATTATTTTGTTACAAGTGTTTATAATTTCTATATTCTAATACGCCTGCCACACACTCGACGAGTGGCATGAGAAGTAACGAGGTAAGGAGGCAGAGACATAGTGTGGCAACATTACTCGTCATGCCACACGTCATGCTCCTCGTCCTGCCCACTGCTCCCTATTTTGTCGGTTTTAGCGCGCGAGTCAAAGGACCGGCAATACGAGTGCGAGTGGCTGGCCACATAATCGCGCGGTCGCAGTCCGCATCGAGCGCTCGCGCAAGACGCACGTGTATGCAAAATTGGAAATTATGTCGTCGCCAAGCGTGGAATGGTCAAATAAAAAAGTGTTAATGTTTATTGATTTGTTGTCCACGGAGCCAATTATTTGGGATCCGCAACACAAAAATCACTCTTCGAAACATAAGGTAGGTATGTTTATTTATTTGAAAGCTTAGCTAAATTTACGAAAAATGTAGGTAGGTGTGTATCATTTGTTAAAATTACTCTATCAAGAAATGAAGAAAATAAATATGTCGTCGGCCAGTACCTATTCTATTATTTCACCTATTTATCCGTGATTAAATTCCTATAGCACGGTAAAATAATGCCGTGCCTGTAGGCCGGTAATTATGCCCACGCGTTGCCTGCACTTATAGTCGGCTAATCGATTTATTTCTAATTTAATTATTATTTTTTAGGTACACGATGCTTGGGTGAGGCTTGGAGAAATTATGAACATTGGCGTTGAAGAGCTGAAAGCAAAAAAGAAATCTTTGATGGCATCTTTTAGACCGTTAGTAAATAAAAAAAAAGCTTCAATGCGTTCTGGCTCCTGGGCTGAAGATGTGTACCAACCAACATGGTTTGCCTACGACGCAATGGAATTGTTTTTAGGGTCTTTATATGATGTAAAGAAAACAATAAATACAGAAGACGATGTAAGTTATTTATTTCTGATTAAACAATGTTAAAAAGTTTACTTGTGATAACAATGAAATGTGCACGTGTTTGCGAGTGTGACATACCTACGTGTAGTTTTACTGTTGTTGATTCAGATTTTGAAAATAGTCAGCAAATTCGTTTCTAATTACGGTAATATCGCTAGAAGAGCGTCTGGGTATCTGTTGTAATGCTCTAATTCCTGCAGCTTCAGTATGTAATTCGTCAGAAAAATCAAAAGATCCGGGTGGAGTATAGATGTCCCGAGAGTATTGACTGTTTCTTAAAAAATTATGTAACAAAATACAGGTCATAGTTACAAGAGGCACTTTTTCTATTTCGATTTCTATTGGTTTTTGAAAAATCCTAAAAGCTGATGTTAAAACGCCGAAGGCATTTTCTACAACAACGCGACTACTAGCAAGTTTGTAATTAAAAGTACGTTCTTTTGTGCCGAAACTATGATTACCTGCAAAAGGTTTCAATATATGTTTATGTAAATCAAAAGCACCGTCGCCAAGAAATACATATGGAACACTTTCATTTCTTCCGGGCAGTGGAGTACCTAGCGGTAGATTTAAAGTACCCGCGTTAAGTTTTTGCCAGAGTAAACAATTTTTAAAAATCCCTCCACCACTGATCCGCCCCTGGCCTCCAATATCCGCAAAAATGAAACGATAATCACTGTCAACTAAAGCCATTAGTACGACACTATAAGTACTTTTATAGTTATAATATTCAGAGCCACTATGTGCTTGACATTTAATAATAATATGCTTCCCATCTATAGCTCCAACGCATCGTGGAAACCGTCTTCTAAATCCCTTTTCAATCTGTAACCATTCTTCGGGTGTTTGTGGTATCTGAAACGAAGAAATAATTATTACATTACAATAAGTATGCTGAAATTTACTATAAAATAATTTATGTTAATTATTGTTTTAGCCTGAAAAAAAGAATATCACATACTCGAAATGAAGAAACTAATAATGAAAATACTCAGACTGAAAATACCCAAAATGAAGTTACTCGGGATGATTATAGCCGAAATAAAAATGCTTCAACTACTCGTATACAAAAAAAGCGGCGCCAGAACTTTGCCATAGATGATGCTCAAAATAAATTGAACAATAGTTTACAAACTCTGAATAATGTTCTTAACAAACGACAGGTAGAAGACGACTGTGAATTGTATGCTAAACTTCTAGCAACAAAACTTAGAAAAATTCCAGATGGGTTGCGTCAAAGAATTATGTATGATATAGATGGTTTACTTCTGGAGCATACTGGATCTTACCAACAACCATTACCTTTTTCACACTACTCATCTTCTCCAACACCATCTCCAACCTATATTGTTCCAGGATCTCCAGCCTACACCATGCCACCATCTCCAGCCAATACCATTCAACAATCTCCAGTCTACACCATTCAACAATCTCCAGTCTACACCATAAGAATACCAGAAGATAGTGCAAATTAGCAGAATTCAGAAACCCTACTTACGACAACATCACAAAATATAGTTCATCATGCATCAGAACCCCGTAAAAAAATTAATGTATTATCTGAAGAAATCCTATCACCAGCAAATAATATTATAAAGACTTCTTAAATTCTGAATGAACATCCTCCTGTGTTTTAACTACAGTAGGTATTAGCCATGGTTCCTATATTATTTTATAAAAAATAAAGAGTTTTTACGTACTATGTATACTTACTTTAATTTGATCCTTTAGAACAGAGTTAATAGCTGTGCAAACTTCAGGTACTATTAAAGAGATAACTTGATGTGACACCTTGAAAAGAATGTGAAGACTTCGATAACTGTCCCCTGTGGCCAAATAACGTAATGTTATTGCTAAACGTATTTTTGGTGGTATAGCGATTCTCATTTGAGTATCCTGTTTTTTAATCAGAGGTTCAATGTTATTCAATAAAAAATCGAAATCTGTTTTTGACATTCGGCAGAAGTTGTCGAACTCTCCAGATTCCTCGCAAGTTAGTTCTCTGATAAAACTGTTCATACTGCTTCTGTAAATGAAAAAAAATACAATTATATAACTAACTAGGTGGGCGATAATAAATTAAATAGCTCAGTATGAAAGAATCAGAAACGAGACATATTTTTTAAAAATTATAAACCATGTTTTCGATTGTAGCAACAAGAAAAAACAACTAATACAGCTACAACTAAAACAACTAACAAAAAAAATAACTAATAAATACAACTTTTCTTGTTAGACTAATTCATGACACCTTATTATACCTACTACAAAAAATTCTGTCTTTAAAAAAAATTGCGGAGATGCTAAAAGTTATTTTAAGTTCACTTTCCTAGTTAATAATATGAATACTTGTACTTACATCATTCTATTGCGATGAATAGATGTGATCCACCATCTCCGTTGGCGAGGACGACGACGACGATGTATATTTCTTTTTACTACATTAATATAATTAGCTATACTAAAAATGCATAGCGCGCACGCTGCCACCGTTTCAACGTCCATTGTCTCACCAAGGCAAATGACAAGTGAGGAGCGTCGCGATTAATTGCGCGAGTAGAGCAGTGTGTGGGCAGAGAGGGCAACATCGCGGCAAATCACGGCAGCGCGAGGAGCATAGCGATGAGCAGCGCAAGGAGCATAGTCTGGTAGGGCCATTAGTATCTTATTGAATGTCATTTTTTAGTGCCTAACTTTAACCTCCTAACCCCTGAGGGTATGAAATCTTTCCGATGTTGATAAAACTTGGTATGATTATTAGATATATAACTAAATCCATGGTAAAAATAATAAAAAAAATCTTATACTTGGAAAAATGAGTTATCTTGATGTACTATACATAGGACATTCGGTGTGAAATAAAAAAAATATTATTTCATTTGGAATAAAGAATAATAAATAAAAGTAATAAATTGCTTAGTACTTATTTATTTTTAACATATATCATATAAACATATCGTTTCTTTGTGAAAATAAATATATAAAGGTACTTTTTTGTACTAAATTAATTTTAAAACATACTCTAACAAACTTGTTGACTATAAAACTAGTCATTTTGTTTAGCCATGTTAAGATTTTTTTAATTTTGATTTAAACTATGAGGAATCAACATTTGTTTCTTTGAAATCAGTCATTTTAACATCATGATGAGTTTATTATGTACAGGAAATACTGTTACTTGCTCGAGATGGAGAAGCTTCTAAAACAGTTGAATTTCCCTCTTTATCGGTGTCATTACAGAATATTGACTACGATCATTATCCTACTGATAGGTAGGACCATGATCTTGAGTCTTCTGAAAAATCATGCTCGGAATTATCCTCAAATTGTAAAACTGAAAAAAATACACTATTATAAAAGTCTCTTATTTCACACCTGGTGTACTATTTATAGTATATCACATTTTTTACCTTCCAGCGAAAAAATATTTGATGACAGACCTAAAATACTTTGTGAATATTATCATTTACTTCAACAACAAGTGAAAACACACAATACAATCCAAAAATATTCATCAAAATGATGTATGAATCAGGATTACTTACTTTGCTCTGAGCGGTGATGCGTCCGTTCACACTAATCGTCCATATTGAAAAAGAACTATTTGTCATAGAGTAATAGCCTTTTTTTTTCTCTAAAAGTTGCGTTCATAAACCACGCATTGCCACAGTATACTTTCTAAGAAATCGATTTACTAGCGGGAGCGAGAGCGGGAATTCTTATTTTTTGATGTACTATGTATAGTACGCCAGGGGCTAGGAGATATACCTGACCTGCGTGGAATGTAGTAAACTAATGATTTCTTTAATTATTATTCTTATGAGATTCTTTAAAATGTTTTAGCTGAAGAGGTGCGGGAGATGTGCCAAGGCGCTATTGAGCTTGACGCTTTAGTATGGTCACATTGACCATAGTTAAAACACGCTGGCGACAGACCGAAGGCGATCGATGATATAAATACAGTGTTTTAGTATAGAGCTAGTGATGACTGACAAATAACAGTGTTAGATTGAGGGTGTGCGGAATTTTTAATGTGTGGGAGATCTTTTTATTCGCAAGGAGCGGTTGCAATTGTGTCGCAAACTGTTCTAAAAGTGGCGACAGTGGTTCCCGTACTAATTTGCTAACTCCTTTTTTCTATGATCTGAGGGTCCCACACACCACAAATGACGAACTTCGTAATAAAATATTGTTTAACTGTATTAGCCACGGATGGTTCAGATACTAAATCGATTCCACCACAGTCACAGTTTTTAGTTAATTTCTTATGGAAAGGAACCGCTCGGTTTAACGGCGTCTCCCTCAGTTGATTAGGCACAGGTTAACGTTAAACGCCAGTTAGTAGAGGTTGTATGTTTAAAGTAGGTTGAATTACAGATTAATGCCCTTGCCCTATGCCGTTATTAGTTTTTAAATCTTCTTAGCATGGGGTGGCTACTACTACGAAAAGCTGTATTTCTGGTTCATCCCAATAGAATTAGATGAAATGTGGCTTAGATTTTAAGTTGGACCCCAAGATACCAAACTGCGAAAACCACATCGAAATCCGTTCAGTACTTATTGCGTGATGCGCGCACAAACAGACTAATAAACAAAAATTCCAAAGAAATTTTTTTTTGAGCATGGTTATGTCCCAGCGGGTAACCCCCATCCATCCTGGTCGTCCCGTCCCGTTAACGGGACAGTTGGGAAAAAATTTTGCATCGACCCCGGTAGTGCCGATCCCGTTGTTTTCCCATTTTTAACCGACTTCAAAAAAGGAGGTTCTGTATTCGTCCCGTATGTATGTATGTATGTATGTATGTATGTATGTATGTATGTAAGTATGTAAGTATGTATGTATGTATGTTTGTATGTGCGCGATTTTCTCAAAAACTACTGACTCGATTTGGATGGGGTTTTCACTATCGTAATCTACATACTTTCAGGAAGGTTTTAGTATATAATACATTATGTAATCATTCCTATGTACAAAGTTATAGGCATAAATGTACACACTCCGTAGTAGATTTACTGTTGAACGAATTCGTGAAAGTAATCTAACACGGGATAAAGACCTAAAAAGGGAAAAATAAAAAACTTTTTTAACAAAAAATAACCGACTTCAAAAATCCACTACAAAGAAAATAATAATTTTGGTTTCGGAAGTCGGTGGCAAAAAAAGCAAACAAAAACCAAAGCCACCGACTTCCGAAACCAAAATTATTATTTTCTTTGTAGTGGATTTTTGAAGTCGGTTATTTTTTGTTAAAAAAGTTTTTTTTAGCAATTCATTCATGATTTCTGAACGTTCCGATTGTTAAGCAAAACGATTGAATTTTCATACAGGAGCCGAGCAAAGCAGAACACAAAGTGTTACGGATTATTTTGATGACTCGGACCCTATTATTTTATGTGAAACGTGACTGCAATTTACGCGACTGACATGATATAGAATTCAGATAAAAAAAAAACGGCCAAGTGCGAGTCGTACTCGCGCACCGAGGGTTCCGTATCATTTTTGGACGTATAAAGTGAAAAAATCCGGACCGCATAACTAAGTTTGTTTGTGAAGGAATTTTGATGATTTTGGAAAAACTGTACTAGTTAGAAACATCGTTTTATTTTTGGTGCCATATTTGGGTCAATTCCTATCAACTCAAATTATATCAGATTTTTCGCCCCGCAAACTTCGGAGATAAGGGGGGGGGAATGGTATTTTTTTGGTCATTTTTCATCATATGTCGAAAACTGTGAGACAAAATAAAATAAAAATATATTTTGAAATGTGCAGATCAAGCCCTTTCATATGATATGTCACTTGACCTAGTAACCCCACTTTGAAATTTCGGACCCCCACTCCGGCCCCTTTTGCAATGAAAATAAAAATATTTTTGAACTTTTTTAATTTGCAATAAAATTAAACAAGCATTATTTATAACTGTTCCAAATTTCAAGTCGATAGCATAAGTAGTTGCTGAAATAAGCAGGTGTGACAGACAGACTGACAGACGAAGTCGCACCATAAGGGTTCCTTTTTTACCATTTTGGTACGGAACCCTAACAACTTAACTCTGCAAGTAAGTCCACAAGCCAGATGCACCACAATGCTGAGGCGCGGTTAGGTAAGCAGTAATTTTGCTTGCCCTACTGAGTCACGGCACTCGGTCAGCGACACAAAACCGTGTGCTATTGAAACGGTGCAGTCGGCTGACTGCTGGTAGACATTACGCTTGCAAACACGTGACTTACCTTACCACTGATATGGATCTCGATACAGTACCGTAACTAGGTACAATGCGGTCAAAATAAGAAAAGGAATGATTTTGCGCCATATTGTGACGTTTTGTATTGAAAATTGAGCTGTTTTTTATTAAAAACTCTATTACATAAAGTAAAAAAAGGGTTAATGATTCGCAGTTAATTTTCTTTGCAAGACTTTTTATACACGAAAGTCGTGTTAAACGGCCGTTTTCAATTTATCGAACTGTGTCGGTGAACTTGGCCCTTACTTTTCAAGTGATGGTTGACAGTTCGAGGTCATTGACGTTCCTATTCAGAATTTTGATCGCATTATAGCCTTTTATGCGCCCAGTACGAGCTGCAACTGAAAAATGTTATAATCTGATAGTAGGGTGCGTCTACACTCGCATTTCGCGATAAATAATAGGTATTGTATGTATCTATGCTACTAACTACCATGCATGACCCAAAACTTGGTCCTGGTCTGGTCATTTCTGCGCCCCTCCAGGGTCTGCGCCCTGTGCCTGGGTACCGCTGGCACTGCTATGTTACGGCACTACTTCGATAAGCTACTATTATAATGGCGAAATTAATGTGGTCCATCTGACTAGATGGGGTCGGCTAACTGGTAATTGCGGCTATAGATGGGCAATCCATCGGGTTTCTTCGGTGCACGCCTGTTAAAAACAATAAATCGACTACGATCTATCGAAAAAACGACATTCTAATTTTCTTAGGCTTACTCTACGTTCTCAGTGCAACTTTTCTTTGCCTTCATATTTTTTTAAGTAGGTAATAATAAAATACTTGTAAGTAGTAACAAAATAATAGTAACCCTTTTCCCCTCTTTTGGTTTTTTCGTCCATTGTGATGACTGATGAGGTCAACGAAAACACCTGTTCCACATAAGCATTGTGGCCTGAGATTGGCACATTTTGAGAAGATTTGCTTTTCTTTCGTGTATGCCAAACCGGGACAATAGACTATCTGACCGGGAAACCGGGACACAAGGCTTCATACCGGGACATGTCCCGGTGTACCGGGAGGTATGGCAGCCCTAGCTTAGTATCTACGTATCCCGTAAAACCACTCATTTCATCACTTAGCACCAATATTAGCCACGTACCTATTCCACGTAATTATATTGTAAATCAACCGCAAACATCATGGTGATTTTATAAAATAATTTTTATGAAACACGTCACGTCACGACACGTCAAAAAAACTCATGATCGGGCAGTAATGCCCGATCATGAGTTTTTTTGACGTGTAGTATCGTTAACGTAAGCATATTTTTAATTGAAAATACACGTTTGTTACACAATATTTATATAAATTAAATACTTAATTAATTTCTCTGTATTTTTTAAAATATGCAAATTGTATAAAATTTAATCAAAATGTTCCAGGACTGCTGTATTTTAAATTCAAAATATGCTTACGTTAACGAAACTATACGTCAAAAAAACTCATGATAGGGGTACTGATTAGTCATTATATTTATTATTCAACGTCACGTAAACAATTTCTATTTAAAACCAGTAATACTATACGAATACGAACGCGATTCGCTGATCAAGTGAAACGAAACGAAGTACCTAAATGTTCCTTTTTCAGTGACAATGAGAAAAATTTGCAACGCGATAGGTTGCGCTGGTCATGGCTGGCGTCATTTTTCCGAAGCATAAGCGTTATCGGAATAATACCTCAAACACATACGAAAATAACCTGTATTTTTTAGTCAATACGACGCAGAAAGCTTTGAAGGTTTTATAGTAAACAAAACACTAAAATATGTGTCGTCAAAGTACCCCGATAACGTATGTTTGATGGAAATGGAAAAGTGTTTTCGATCAAGCTAACAACGCCGCACCGTAACTCATTGTAATCTCCACGCTTTGAACATAACATTCTGTAATATTAAACTGAGGTTAAAGTTTTTTGCGCAGTTAAATAGGTAACGTTGAGAAATGAAGGTAAAACTTTATTATGATTTAGATAAATATTAGTAAACTATTTTCGCTTAGCTTAGAGGTGTGAAAGCTGTATCAATTTTTACGTGAATTCCAATCCAAAATGTATACCATAAGCATAGCATAATCAGTCTACAGTCTATCCTACTAATATTATAAACGTGAAAGTTTGTGAGGATGTATGGATGTATGGATGTTTGTTACTCTTTCACGCAAAACCTACTGAACGGATTTTGATGAAACTACAGTAATATAGCTTATACATCAGAATAACACATAGGCTACTTTTTATCCCAAAAACGCGGGCGAAGCCGCGGGCGGAAGCTAGTATTCTATAATGTTCCCACTGCTGGGACACAGGCCTCCTCTCTGTGAGGAGTGGGCCGTAGTCCACCACGCGGGCCCAGTGCGGGTTGGTGGACGTCACATGTCTTCGAATTTATGGTTCTAGGACATGCCGGTTTCCTCACGATGTTTTTAGAGCAGTGGTGATAAAATATTTTGCTAAAAGTGTGCGCTTGCCGGGTTTCGAACCTATGACCTACCTACGTCTTGTAAGTCGGAGCTGCCGTTAGCCACCACCACTGCGCTACCTCTAAAATATGCTTACCTACCACTAATAAAAATACCATCATGATCCATTATTAATTATTAGCTTCCGCCCGCGGCTTCGCCCGCGTCTTTCGGGATAAAAAGTAGGCTATGCGCTACCTCTGTGCCAAATTTCATCCAAATCCGTTAAGCCGTTCTGGCGTGATTGAGTAACAAACATCCATTTATCCAAACTTTCGCATTTATATTAGAATATGACTTGGTATAAGTTTGGTTAGTATAAATAGGTACTATTCCCTGGACAGCCATTGATTATATCAGGTTGATAGATGGTCAATCTGCAAACAGTTGATTGCATCATACTGTAGATACCTACTCATTTTCTCTTAAGGTTGGAGGTAATAAATGTCGTAATATCTATCACATAATACTAACCTTGAATTTCTCGGATATATTTTTTCTGCCAAATAATTTTTTTTCAAAATCTTCTCTATAGATTCCCGTAGTCTCGTCAACGAATTGGATATTCCCTGATGGGAGATCAGCACAAGTCAGCCAAAAATAACATAGTACCTACGTAGTTGCCGCAAACATTGGCTAACAGAGGTCCCCAAAAAATCTTGTATCGTAAACTACATGCCATATTTTTCGGTTTTGGGTAGATCCCTGCGTATCTAATATTGTTTTTTTGCAAATCCATCAATGTTAAATGTGTTTTTGCAGCTGATATAGCGCTACTTAGTTTAAAAGATTTAAAATTGAAACATTAAATTAAATAAATTCTAAATTAAAGTCACGACCTGCTTGCATGAAATCTACTAACACCAATGATATGTAAACCATAGATACGTTACCCGCGATCTAAAATGGCGACGAAAAAGTAAGTAATTGCCCACCATTCATTTAGTCATGTACCAACCAGTTTTTTGGCTGAACGTCATTTCTTGCAACATTTTGCGAAATAAAAACCTACTAAACAAGAGGTAGGTATGCTAAGTAAGGCATTCGTTTTCTTTCCCTTTTTTTGCACATATGCACTGATATGTAGCTATTTCGCTATTTAAAGTATTTGCGCCATTTTTTAGTAGGTACAGTGATGTTGGTGTATGACGTGTCTATACAGGGTAAAATTAAAACCAGTGCGGATATTTTAGGAGGTGAAAGTACTCATGAATATGATCAACTTTTATTATGGGACCGACACTGAAATATGAAAAAAAAACAGCTGTTCCATACATTTTGATCGTGATGTAGTGCATTTTTGTAGGGTAAAGCTGATTTTTTTTTTCTTATTTCCGTGTCGGTCCCATAATAAAAGTTGATCATATTCATGAGTACTTTCACCTCCTAAAAAATCCGCACTGGTTTTAATTTTACCCTGTATACATATATTACGTCATTGACTAACCCCCATTTACATCTCATGGACCAATTATTTTTTGCTGACATCGACCCCTTGTAGTCAGTCTTTTCTGTACGACAAGCCGCCAATTGCCAATTTGTTTGCAAATGTTCGAGAGAGAATGTCACAGTGAGATTCTCCCTCGAACGTTCGCAAACAAATTGGCAGTTCTCATGGTGATATCACGCGGCGTGGCGGTGCAGAATAGTTAGGCTGGTCGTCGTCCACCTCTGGGGGTCGACATAGACCAGTTTGGGTATCAATGGGCTATTGTCGAAGGTACTAAACTCAAAATAAAGCATTTCCTCACACCAATCGAATAGGACACCCATTAAATAAGTGTACTGAGGTCTAATTTAAACAAAAGAGACTTTACTGAATCCGTTGCCTTGTTACTATGTGCCCAACGAAACAATGAACACAAGACACGTAGCACATAATGAAGTACATAAAGAACCGTGTTTCCCATGGCTATATACTGCGTGGTGATAAGAAACAAAGAGACCCATTTATGTGCTCGGCGCGAGTCGGTCGCGTGGCAACAGCGGATTAAGCAATACTGTGTTACGAGGGTCAGTGCCGGCGATAGGAGCGAGCGGGAACACTTACTGCCTTATTCAAACCAGGGACCGATTGATCGGGTTAAAAGGTTACCGGTTAAATATCTAACCCATGTTTGTTTAATCTTAACGCAGTGTACGATGTAACCGTACACTATTGACCAATTGCACCAATTGACGAATAATAAGCATTTTATACTTAACTTTACCAATTATTACATTTATTACTTTAGTACACGATTAGCGGTCGTCGCGTGTGCTCCCTCGCTCCTTTATATTATTATCATTCAACCTTTGGTCCACACAATATAATTATTTTATCGTAAAGCAGCTGTATCATTGAACTAATCCGAACCTTCTAAAATCATACAAAAATGTGCGAAACACGGTAATTTACCGTATAGCACGTCGGCATTAATCGGTATGACCTTCCCCAAAGTCTTCGGCTGCGGTCTGACCCCCCTAAAGTCTTCGGCTGTGACCGCACCTATGGAATGTTTCACGTAAGTAATTTCCCTAATTTCCTTCAACGCTATGTTGACTTCCCGTCTGTCACTCTTGTTTAGGTCTTAACGTTTCATGTTTTTTGTAGATTTATGTGTTAAAGTAATGCCTGGGACACTAAGAAGGAATGAATGAGCATTGGTACTAACACTATTAAAATCGTTGTGACATTCAGGGCAGCCAACATATCTAGCGTCGAAGGGAATTATAATGTGAAAAGCTTAGAGAGCTTTTCACATTATAATTCTCTTTGACAAAGATCTTTTCTTTTGATAAAGATCTTTCTGAAAACGGAAGACTACCTAGGTAACTAATACTAATACTAATACTTACTACTAAGTCAAAGTAACGACGTAATCAAAACCTACAGTATACTGCCCGTTGAACTAGAATCATGGCAAGAAGCAAGGTCTCACAGTGCAAATAAGGGGCCGTCCATTAATCACATGAGGCTCGAAAGGGGGGGGGAGGGGATTCAGAAAAAAACACGAAACATCACAAGGGGTGACGGGGGGGTGTAGTAAGATATCACGTGTATTTGTTTTTTTGTTAAAAGCGCGATTACTAAACCGAAAAGTAAGAATTATTGTATTTCTAGATAATAAATATTCTGAAAAAAATTAAGATAATTTGTACCAAAAAAATACAAGTGATCTTGGGTAGGGGGGGACGGGTTAGTTCAAAACCGCACCACGTATCACCAGGGGGGAGGCGGGGTCAAAAAGTTGCCAAAAAAACATCACGTGATTAATGGACGACCCCTAAAGGAAAAACTCCGAAAATTGTTAGCATGTAGGTACCTAGTTATTTCTAGATCGTCTTAATTATCAACAAGACCCACAGAGTACCCGCTATCTCTCGTGACTTGCACCACTTGTGATCGCCAACACAACAGCACTCCATGTAGAATATTGGCCAACTGCTTGCTACGCACTGCAGGCCCCTACTATTTTTATTCTACGCTATTTTGGTGTTACTACTACTATGTAGACACTGTGTATCTATTGCGAGTTTTTGTGCTAAACAGGAGCTGTTTCTTGTTTACATTATAACGATATGGTTTCAAACTGTTTTTTTGTTTACTTTAGTTTTGCTGTTTGGTGGGGGGCTCGTGGCTAAATGACAGCCGCGCTGATCGAACGATCTGCGTGGTTAAGCTGCGCTTGCCGCGGTCAGTCCTTGGATGGGTGACCGTTCTTTACACATCGAGACCCCTCCGTGCCTCGGAGAGCACGTTAAACAGTCGGTCCCGGTTTTAATAGGAATATCTTTGACAGTCTTTACGGCAGTCAGGAGCCCAAAAGTCTAACAACTGGTCTAACATTCGAATACCGGTATTTCCCAATAATTGGGTTGTGGAGGTCAGATGGCAGTTGCTCCATGTAAAATATTGATATTCAGTCGCAACCAGTTAGACTGGGAGCCGACCCCAATCATGTTTGGGAAAAGGCTAGGCGGATGATGAGTTTTGCTGTTTGGTAGGCTTTGATGTCTTTGTTTTTTTAGAGATCTTGTAAACTATGTTAGAAATTGTTTGAACGGAACTGAACCCATTTGGCGCAACCACAATGCACACAAGCCGTCCTACTTTGCAATTCGTTCTTTAGGTAACAACTTTGTCACTCTCACTTTTGCAACAAAATATAATTTTCTTTCTTTGTTCTTAGAAAGAAAAGCTCTGTTAGAGTTAACTTCTGTATGAAATTATAAACTTACACTAAGTCTAAGGCATAACTTAAGTCTATTAAAGTCTACGCTAGATTAATCTAGGTTCTATTGCTCTGTTGCAGAAAAACATGCTAAGCTAGTCCAACTATTAAAGAAAATGAACGCTACTAATACGCTACGCTACTTACATATTTTCACCCCCCTAACACAGAAACACATACTGCCTACATACCTACTGAAGAGGGATTTTAATGACAGTTGTAAAGTGCAACTGACGGGGGAGTCTCAGATCATAGAATCAAGGGAGATATGCCAAAGCACTATTTAGCTTGACGCTTTAATATGGTCACATTGACCATGGTTAAAACGTACACGCTGGCGACGGACCGAACACGATCGATGATATAAATACAGTGTTTTAGTTTGGTGCTAGTGCTGAGTGACGAATAACAGTGTTAGATTGAGGGTGTGCGGAATTTTTTATGTGTGGGAGATCTTTATTCGCAAGGAGCGCTTGTAATTGTGTCGCAAACTGTTCTAAAAGTGGGAACAGTGGTTCCCGTACTAATTGGCCATGATGGCTTATCTCCTTTTTTCTATGATTTGAGGGGGAGTCGAGTGGCGACAATTAGTCGACAGCTCGGGGGCTGGGGTCGTTGAGGCTCCTTCATACATGTTTAGAGGGGTCGCGGAGACCTACGTGTTGAGTTACTTCTGTTTGAGAGAACTGTTGTGAGTGGCAGTGCTTGTTGAAGTAGTTGGTAAAAGAAGTATAGGTTAATTTGTATGTTTGGCTGTATGTATTTTTTTACTTTAAATGTTCTGGTTATTAAATTGCTTTTTTATTACGAACATATTGTTAGGTATCTTAGTAGAAATTATGATCGAATAAAAAAAAAAGATTCTGATGAATTGAGAATCTCCTCCTTTTTTGAAGTCGGTTAAAAATGATTATACATCTTCATCATGCCTTCACTACTAAATCCTGTAACTCCGTTTATGAAATATCTAAAAGCAAGAAAAAAAAACGGCCAAGTGCGAGTCGTACTCGCGCACCGAGGGTTCCGTATCATTTTTGGGCGTATAAAGTGAAAAAAATCGGACCGCATAACTAAGTTTGTTTGTAAAGGAATTTTGATGATTTTGAAAAAACTGTACTAGTTAGGAACATCATTTTATTTTTGGTGCCATATTTGGGTCAATTCCTATTAGCTCTAATTATTTCAGATTTTTCGCTCCGCAAACTTCGGAGATAAAGGGGGGGGAATGGTATTTTTTCAGTAATTTTTCATCATATGTCGAAAACTGTGAGGCATAAAATTAAATGAAAATATATTTTGAAATGTGCAAATCAAGCCCTTCAATATAATATGTCACTTGACCTAGTAACCTCACTTTGAAATTTTTGACCCCCACTCCGGCCCCTTTTGCAATGAAAATAAAAATATTTTTGGACTTTTTTCATTTGCAATAAAGTTGAACAAGCATTCTTTATAACTGTTCCAAATTTCAAGTCGATAGCATAAGTAGTTGCTGAAATAAGCAGGTGTGACAGACAGACAGACAGACAGACAGACGAAGTCGCACCATAAGGGTTCCTTTTTTACCATTTTGGTACGGAACCCTAAAAAGGTACTATTCCCGAGGGAAAGAACAATAACTTTCGACGATCAAATTGCTTTAGAACGCTAGATGGCGCTACGTGTATGTCACGCGGACAAAGTCGCGGGCAAAGTGCTAGTCTTAAATCAATTTAATTACATTTAGCATGGGTGAAGTACCTATCTAAAAGGCTGAAATTGTATCATAAAACTATCTTTACTGCACTTAGCTGGTATTCGCAGTAAACGCTCGAATTACTCTATTACCCCTCTACCTATACACGCCATCATAACATAAACAGATCAATACCACATCCCCACTGAACCTATGGTCCCCACAACCATTAGAACACCCTCTATTTACCCTTCACATTCCATTGTTTACCCTTTGCATCTAAATACATACATTTTACGTATCAATAAATACATATTCATAAAATATATCAATAACATTAAAATATAGCGATTGCTGTTTTAATGGGTATAACAGAATTAGTTTTTGAGATGTGACTGCAAAACATAGGTACCTAAACCACAGATATATTATCTGTATATAATACTATACGTACAGATGCCTCATCTCATACAAAGAAATGTGACCGATTTAGCGCGGGCTATACATTTTTCCGTGCATAAAGCATTTTAAAAAAATTGAAAAAATATTTTTCATGATGTATTTTTTCATGTTCTCAATTTTACACAAACTTCAATAACAAATCGATGCATATAACGTCATCTATTATGAGTTATTTCAACAAATGTTACTTTGTTCCTGATGAGACCCCGTGCCTAAACCAAAACTATGAGGAATAGCGACAAAAATAGTTAAAGAGTAAGTAGTCAGAGGAGCGGAGGATTTTTGTATTCCTTGTCAAAATGCGTAAAAAGAACAAAGGACTCTGACGACCTGCCGAAATTACAGCCCTGAAACTCGGCAGCTGAATGTACGCTACGTAAATTCCATGCGTAAACGACATGGCGTATCGCAGGAACCTAAATTAGAAAGAATTACATGTGATTAGACCGCGTTAGTTGCATGGTGTTTCGTCGTTCTTATAAAAATAGTCCCGTATCTGTCTGTCTGTTTGTCGCTTGATTTGAAAAAGGAGATGTTTCATCCTGGAACTGGTATACGTACGCTGTTGGCAACTCCAACAAACTATATTTTTTATCTGTGCCTAATGTCAAATTACTGTCATTTCGACCAGTCGGCGAATAAACTCCGTTTTCATTCACGTATCGCCAAAAGCCTGCTTTTTTATTTCTGCTTCCACACCAAATACCTGCATGAACCAGCCCTGCTGCAATACCCCAACATACGCCACATGGAAAAATAGGAAAAAAATAGTAGATTTACATAAAAATATTATTAAATTCATTTGAAGAAGAGTAAAATTGTAAGAGAATTATTTGAGATGAAGTTTTTCACTATGATATCCCTATTTTTAAGGCGGCCATGACAGTTGAGTTTTACAGTTTTGTTTTATGACGTGACGTTTGAGTCGTTGTGCGCACGCGTGGTGGATTGAATGTTGCCATTTTGACTGACATTGACTTATGTCAACAGTTGTCAAAATGACGTTTCACTTAATTCATTTGTCGACCCTGTATATTTAACTAGCTGTTCTCCGCTGTTTCACCCGTTGCTCGGCTCCTAAGAGTTGTAGCGTGATGTTAAATAGCACTTACTATTTTCCATAGATCTGGCTACCATATACAAAAACAATTTTTGGAGTCTGACTGGTAGTTCCAGAGATTAGCGCGTTCAAACAAACAAACTCTTCAGTTATAATATTAATTCCTGCAAGTTTATCCTTAGTAAGGGTTCCAGATGGTAGTTAACGTCGAGCAGGCAGTATAGGACACGCCTTTGCCTCGTCCCGAATCTCTGGCCGCCATAGACAACACTTGACTCCCTGGCCAGTATAGTGGTACTGGTTTTTATTACCTCTGTATGCAATTGATTGTGGTGGACGCACACTGTCTTCTACTTGTATAAAAAAGTACTAAATTAAGTTAAAAAACCATAATAAATAATTATAATTTTTGTGTTATAGTGTCGGACTATTGAAAATATATTTATTACCTATCGCTTTTCTTAATTATTATTTTTTTCTAAAATAAAACTGGAGAGAAATATAGACACTTTGTTAACTTTTTAACCTGTAACACTGCTTATAAAGGGTGGCAGGTTAGACAGTGGAAATATTTAAAGGGGTCATTATGAACAACTTTTAATATAGGGCCAACCCTGAAATCGCGAAAAAAAGCCAGCTGTTCTATACATTTGTGTTCACATAATTCAACAAAATGTATGAATGTGTTTTTTTTCGCGATTTTAGGTTTGGTCCCATAGTAAAAGTTGTGCATAATGATGAGTACAATGACGCCTTTAAATATTTCCACTGTCTAACCTGCCACCCTGTATAAGCTTACGACCGTTATAACGCCTCTCACTATCAATAAGCCTTTTTTATGTGACCACAAACAAATAAACAAAATGATTCCTGTTTTAAATTATTATTGATTCTGATTTATAAGACATCGTGCGCTTACGCAACCCACAAGGCGGTTTTTTAACATCAGCTTTTGGTGGGCATAAATTGTATGGTTAGCTTACGAAATAAAGTTTTACGATGTTTGTATGGCTATAATTTAAAAATCTACGTGTTTAATGTGTTTGGTACGGTTGAGTGGTTATATCTGTTAGATAAGATAGCTATATGTGTTAGTTTTATTATAAAAAAAAATATGGAAATACGTCATTCCTACCTGAAGTGTAGGTACGCCTTTATGTCACCGATTGCGAATAGGCATATGAGTAGTAAATAGTACCTAGAGCTCTATACAGCATTAGCATAGCATAATCAATTAATCAGCCTATAATGTTCCCACTACTGGGACACAGCGCTCCTCTGTGAGAGGGAGTGGGCCGTAGTCCACCACGCGGGCCCTGCAGTGCGGGTTGGTGCACGTCAGCACGTCACATGTTTTTCGAATTTTTGGTTCTAAGACATGCCCGTTTTCTCAGATGTTTTCCTTCACCGTTAAAGCAAGTGATAATTAATTTCTAATACGAACATGACTGAAAAGTCAGCGATCTTGCCTCGGGATCGAACTCGAACCATTCGCCGTGGGAGGCACATGGTTAAACCACTAGGCTATCACTGCAGATTGCAGCTGTATATTAGTGTAGATTATTTTCTAGTTACCTTCTCATTTCCCTTTATTTATTTTGTCACTCACCCAGGACAGTCCACCGTACCTCCAGGAGTGTGTCACCCTACCGCCTGCAGGTGTCACCGTGTCCTGCCATGACCCGCGACTTACACACACATCATATTCTAATGTATTCGTCTACGGAGCGTATGTTGTGGCGAGTGGACCAAGGTCGTCTCAGTTGCTACACAGAAAGAAATAGATATTCTTTTATTGTAGGTAGTTTTCCTAGATTGTTGTTTGGATTATTGTTTTGGGAGATCGATAAGATAATGAACGATCGTAAGGAACCAGTAATTGTCCTAGATACGAGAAGCCCGAAGATTGAACCACTTTACCAACCACCAACCACCAGCCCCTACGTCGACCATTTTCTTGCCCCTGCTCTGCCGGCCTAGCATGACCACGATAGAAACGACTAAGTGACGGATTTTAGAAAGATTTCTACTGTTTTATGCATACAATGAAGAGAAGAAATGGGTCTATTCTATTCAGTAGACAAAATTCTGATACGCCAAGCACGGGTCGCCGCGTGCTCGGGCAGAAGAGATAACGAGTTGGATAGAAATAACTTTGTCTATACTTGGTAGAAAAAAGATGGAATTGGTCATGCTACACGTGCGGATCACTGCTGGCAAGAGAACATTTTTTCGTTTCAGTAAAGAGGGATGATGTAGCCCATCAATCAAGTGGATCTACTTGATGGGGTTTTACGGCGTAAAATCACCAAATGCTGAAGATATTATATAATTTCAGAAATTGTTGAGAATTTCACTGCATAACCGGCACCAACATCACAAGTTCTGCTATAGGTATGGCTAGATACCACGTGTGGTGTCAATGTGTAGTATGAACCGCGTAGACTTTTGTCGACCGGAGAATAAAAACATATTTTGTTTATTTTTAACATCGCCATGCTTAAATGCAGTATAGTGCAGTGCAGTGATAGCCTATGTGCCTCCCACGGCGAATGGTTCGACTTCGATCCCGAGGCACGCACCGCTGACTTTTCGAAGTCATGTGCGTATTAGAAATTAATTATCACTTGCTTTAACGGTGAAGGAAAACATCGTGAGGAAACCGTCATGTCCTAGAACCAAAAATTCAAAGACATGCGACGTCCACCAACCCGCACTGGGCCCGCGTGGTGGACTACGGCCCACTCCCTCTCACAGAGGAGGCCTGTGTCCCAGCAGTGGGAACATTATAGGCCGATTATGCTATGCTTATGCATGCTTAAATCGGTGGAAATCTTTCTACAATCTGTCATTTTGTCTATTCTTCCGTCGTCAAAACTCGTTTTTACAGTGCTGATGCAGGAGTACGTCTTCTGTAGTGTTTGCTTGATGATAACATTATGCTGCATTGGTGCACGTGTCACAGATGTCCCGTCGCATGCGCATGATCCTCTCGTGTTTCACATTTGCACACATTTGCTTATTTTATACTACTGCTGTATACATAAGCGCTAGTTACACTTCGTATACTATTTAAACCTAATAATACATATACGTACAGGTTATAGCAGATACTAAAATAACCACACAGCTGTCAAGCTATGCAAAGATGGCGTCATCACAGGACAAGCTCGGTCTTGAAGGTCACAAGTTAACTTGGACATAATCATGAGCGTCCCCAAGCATCGTCATAGCTACCGAACCTGGGGGTCTACTCTCTAAGCACGAAATCCGTAGTTTCGACTTTAGTTACGGGCGTTTACCTACGGACCTAAGATTAGTTCGCGGCCCGAACTAAGAATGAATGATAGCACGATTGGACAGTTGTCCCTACTCCCGATGTGTTTTTATCCGTCCGAAAAATTGAATTTGACACTTGTTTTGACGGAATCTTATGTCTATTGTACTTTCGGACGGGCCCGTATCTTCGTTGACGGACTTACAGAGCAGACCCCCTGCACTGCCTTATCCAGCGGATTATCGTGACCTGGTACGTGGAAATGAGGAGGACGTATTATCCTCAAGAATTTTTTTATACAACGATGGTGAGAAAAGGTGCGCCCCCGATGGTAGGTACCGTAGTCTATGAAACGCTTGCAACATCGAGCATCATACGCGTTGACCCTTTAAAATGAGAATCCGCTGTGCCGATAGCTTAGGAGACAACAGGTCCCCCGCTGTCAACACAGCGCGTCCTTAGGAGCTCTGGCGACCACAGGAACACAACACTACCGGAGAGTAGCGTTATTTGCTGTGGTATTCTCTAAGGTGGAGGTACTTCCTCAATCAAGCTGCTCCAGGTTTAAGCAAGATGTTACGGTATTGACCTATATGTCTAGACAAGCAGTTCCGAACATTAAACAGGCAAGTGTTGTGCGGGCACAACACAAGCCTCACATTCACTTTGACGTTCGATGCGGTGAGCAACAGACAAGTACCCGCGTGTGGGGTATGATTTTTGTTCGGAACTGCTTGTCTAGGGACATATAGGTCAGTGGGTATGCCCTACATCTCTTAGTTTATTATTCCTTCAGAAGGAATAAGGATAACGTTTAACGTAGAAGGAATTCTTCTGGTAGATGTCATAGATGTTGTCAACAATGGAATACACATGGAGGCAGTAAAAGGTGTAACAATAAAGAACTGCAATACTTTATTTTTACTTTGGATTCATTAGGTTATTTTGATATCAGCACCATAAAAACATAACAAGCTAACGAATCCGCGGGTATTACCAGTTAATAATAAAAATAGCCATTATATTGTAATTTATGTATGTTTTTCTAAGAGATAAACTTGGTCATATTAAAAATTCTATCTGTTTTTGCATAAAAACATAACTAGGATGTTTTTGTGTCATGTTTTTATAATTTGCTTGGTATTTTAAGCAATGAAGTCATCCTGCCTGTTGCACTTTACCTAACTGCTAGTGCTAAAAGGATGCGAGTAGGTAATACCTACATACGTACCTATACAGGGTGGCAGGTTAAACAGTGGAAATATTTTAAGGGGTCATAGTACTCATCATTATTAACAACTTTTACTATGGGACCAATCCTGAAATCGCGAAAAAAAAATCAGCTGTTCCATACATTTTGTTAAGTTATGTGAACAAAGATGTATGGAACAGCTGACTTTTTTTTCGCGATTTCAGGGTTGGTCCCATAGTAAAAGTTGTTCATAATGATGAGTACAATGACCCCTTAAAATATTTCCACTGTTTAACCTGCCACTCTGTATATAATATCAAAGACTTGTTGGTTATGTTTTATGAACTGACTTATTCACGTACCTACTAATAATATGGTATGGTTCAACTTATGTTTCGTTCGGAAACTGAAATATTCCTTGCTACGGAACCCTACTGTGCGCGTGGTCCGACACGCACTTGGCCGGTTCTTCACTGTAGACTTTCTCGAAAACAAAGGAGTATCATTAACTTTAAAACCTTAAAAAGTAATACAACTTTAACAATAATATTGTTTTTGTATGCACAGTGGTACAATCGCTACATAATCGTGCAAAAAATGACTACACAGTGTATCGAGGTCGCTAGGACTCGGAAAAAATTAAGTAACCATTGAATAATTTTGCATTTAAATACACACAATGGTTTGTGAATAATTAGTAGGATAATTAAAAGTAGTCTTAATAACGCGAGGGTGTAGTACTTGCACAGTTGGTACTTGCATGTTCCTCGTATAAGTACTGGCGTGAGTTATGAGCACAGATCGTGCATGTAGATTTTCGGCCCAATAGATAATAGACAGTTGACAATATGTAATAGAGAATAGTCCAATAGACGACGAAAATCAACTGACGAACCAATCGTGTGCAGCCTCGGCGCCCCCCGTCTTCTTCATTCCGCCAAAGATACAGAAAAATTAACTAATGCGCAGGTGACGTTTGTGCTCATGACTGCTGACGGTACCTCTATCAGAATGTGTCTAGATTTTCGGTTAGCTGCATTTGCAGGGTTATTTGCGATACACTGGGCGGGGACTTCGATTCGTCAATATTGTCACTTGGAATAGGGTTGACAATGACTAGAAATCCAAGAAAAGTTTATTTTAAAATTAGAACTTAAAAGGTTGACGGGAATATAAATATGTACCTACATACATAGTAGTAATAGTGGTAGTTATAAAAAAAAAATGTTTTTGTATTTTTTTAAGGCTTAAGTAGGTATACTTTTACTTTAAGCCATGTTAATGTACATATATACAGGGTGGCAGTTCAAAGTTTCATGTCATATTGTAAAACAAATAAAAAAAAAAACCATAAAAAGTAATAATTTAAGTATCATTATTGGCCCATGTAAATATTGTTTACTTAGACAGTCAGGAGATGACCAGTACCAACTGACAGCGCCCGTTCACGAACATGACACGCGCATCAGCACCGTTCAACTCAACCATTTTAGAGGGAATCGAACGATCCAATACACATGTCACCATCAGCGGTACATCTAAGCGAGCATGACATGCTCCCAACTGCCATACTAAACACAAGGTTAAAACTTAATAAAGGGCTACAAAGTACTCACATGTACAATACTGAAATAATGATACTGGGGCTCCGTCGACCACCTCCCTCCCAAGTCCAAAAAAGTTGTATTTTGTTTTACACTGTAATTTAAAAATCAATCTAAGGTTGTTAGTTCAACTTAAAACACGGCAACATTAATCTGCTGCTACGGTAGTTTGCAATTATTTTCGTCTGGTATCACTGCTACTCCAAGGCTACTCCGGTTTCCAACGGCGTTATTTTTGGGAGCCGCCGCCGGCTGCGGAGGCACTCCCTACATAAAAACAAAAAATAAAGAGATACCTAATAATATCATCACAGTATAGTTTTTGTATTGAACTGCAAAAACAGTCATATAAATTCAAGAGAGCTCTTTTTAACTAAATAAATATAAGAAACAAGTTTTAAAATAACATCGGTGCCGTGTTTTGACTACAAATCGTTGGTATTTGTGATTATAATGGCTATCCTTAATAAAATTATTCGGAAAACTGTTTGTTTGGTCCACTTTCTCGTGTGTACTCGACTGATTCAATTGCGTTTGTTTTCGAGTTTTACATAAAATAAGAGTATGTCATCACTTCTATATTTTCTGAAGACGATCCTAAAACGTAATCCTTTTAATTCGCATATTTTTTTAATTCGAATCCGAATCTACTTTAGCAGGCTTATCTTTTAAAGGCATAGGTAAAACCTGGATAGATGCCGCAGTGGGATTGGTGCCTCGTTTTCAAAAAACCTTACTTCCCAAATCCCAACAAAGAATAGGTTAAAAAAAAGATAGTTAAAAACTAAAACCCGACTACGACAGATATCGTACTGAAAAAAAAATTTTTTTTTGTCTGATAGCCTGAAAATTAATAAATCATCGTTTTAATATCTAGCTTATAGCCGTGGTCGTATGCCACCGTGTTGCAGACTGTACAGGGTGGCAGGTTAGACAGTGGAAATACTTTAAGGGGTCATTGTACTCATCATTATGAACAAATTTTACTATGGGAAAAACCCTGAAATCGCGACAAAAAAAACAGCTGTTCCATACATTTTGTTGAGTTATGTAAACAGAAATGTATGGAACAGCTGATTTTTTTTTTGCGAATTCAGGGTTGGTCCCACAGTAAAAGTTGTTCATAATGATGAGTACAATGACCCCTTGAAATATACACTGTCTAACCTACCACACTGTATACTGGCTCAACAAGGCGTCGTCGTCACTCGTCGTAGGGAAATGAGGAAACCAGGGATTTCACGATATCCCTAGGGATACCAAAAAATCACGGTAGATGTCGAATATTCTTGTTTATTACGTTTTCTCAATAGAAATGTTTAGTGATATGACAAATACTAATATACTACCTAATGTCAGTGATATTGTGTCGTTTCACTGATGATATTGAATGTATGAATAGGTGAATAGGTATGACTTACCCAAGTAAAACGGAATCATTTATAATTTTGTTACTATTTTATTGTACCGGCTTCCCCTCACCCTTCGCTACTGGTATAAAGTATCTCATAAATCTCAAAAAAATAAAATAGGTACCTTTTGCCTGATCTGGGAATCGAGAGCTCACACTTGACAGCCGTACTTTGGACAACTAGACCAGTGAACCAATTTTTTTTATATTAAATAATAGGCTTGCGTTTGACCGCCATCTCGCCTGATGTTAAGCGACGATGCGGTCTACGATGGAGCACGCTTGCCTAGAAGAAACCGAGTCACTATCGACTTGAAGACTTGAAGTAAGTTAATCTAATCTCTTAATCTAATTTCTTACTTTTTTTTTTTTTTTGTACATGATGCTTGACTCTTACCTTGTTTTCCTTTTATTTTATCATTTTGTATTTGCATGTGCAAAGTTTAATATTATGTTAGTATTAAGTTAATATTGTACTCAAAAATGGCGAGAGCAAAATAAATTGATTTTCTTTCTTCTTTCTTTCTTTCTTTCTTACTCGTCAACCCTACCGATCATTCGTGTGCAATCCGTCAGAGCGCGGTCTGCCCACCCATGGGTATTGTGACGTCACTCATCAATAACGGTTAACGGCCCTTAACCGACTTTGAAGAAGCGCTGTTCTTCAGATTTGTTTATCAAGCCGCTTGCTTCATGTCGTCGGCAGGAGTAATGGGGTCGTTCGGAGGCTGTGGGGATTTGAACGTAATTTGGTGTGGGGAATAGTTGATGTGATACATAATCGTGCAAGCTATACCTATAGATATCGTCGGCGCATGGATTCTGCGCAGGACACAGAGATGGAGATTTGAACCTGAAGAATTTCAGTAAAAACTCAGATTTCAGAAATATATCGGGATTTATTTAGAAACCCACAGCAGTACATACTTACAGTCATCATAGGCGCAGCATACATAAGAGTGACACAACAATATTCCTTCATGTGACAGATGTCAATTTTTGACAGATAATTGACGTTAGTTTCTATTGCGTTTACTAGTTCCACAACAGAACCCACGTGATGTGCAATCTCTGCTTACCTTTCAAGACATGCAAATTCGCCTCGTAACTTAGCTCACGTGCGAAGTTCCTTGCACCCGTCAATTGTATTGCAAATCGTATGTACGCTAGGCTAGCACAGGGCCAAAGAAGCCATCTCAATATTCAATCAGCAGTAGGTGCCGCCTACATAATACATGGCGCTATTGGCTTGTATTACAATGATGCTCTCTTGTGACCACGATTGAGAGAATTGCGAGAAAGGGATTTAATGTTTCATTGCATTGGTAATTGGTCACGGTTGGTGAAGGTTTTTCCCGAGTTTTAGGAAGGGAGTACTGAATTTAATTTGAACAATAAAATTGTTCAAATAAATGCTGATCAGAAATATCTGAATTTAAATTTCAATTCAGATATTTCTGATCAGCATTTTATATTCAGATATTTCAGATTAATAATAATTGTTGAGTTTCTGGTAAACAATGTAAGTACACCTTAGGGGTCACGGGGTCCTGCCGGGAAAGCGGGATTGTCCGGAAGGGATACCGCTGACCCGGACAAAAGGGCTAAGGAAGGAACATGGGTGGGTTTTAGTCAGTAAGAGTCTGACACTCCCTTCCGCTCCGCCCAGAGCGGGAGGGGTCATTTGATGAATTCCCATCCTTAAAAAAAAAAAAAAAAAAAAAAGGGGTCACGGGGTAAGGCACTGTTATTTTTGTCATCATTTTAAGGTTAGTTAGGCAATTAAGCATTTCTTAATACACTTACGACTTTACGTGTCTATAATCTTTGAAAATGGTGATTTTTTCTTAGTCGCTCAATAAAATAATATTGGGCCATTTTATAATGGATTTATTTTGTGCAGTTGTTTTGTTAAACTGCTTTTCTTTGTTTCATTTTCAAATAACAAAACATAATCAAATATTTAAGGCACTGCACAAAGCTAGACAGACACTTTGTCTTGTGTTTGATATTTTTAGTACCAATGTGTCCGGTTGTCGTTATCTGACACAGCAATCATGGTTTCCTGTACTGGTGTCCCGTGTCGGAAGCAAAAAGTGTCAACGTTTGTGCCACGTCTTACACAAAAGTTCATAAGGAAAATGTAAGCATGTCTTTCTTTTCATGAATTATATTTGTAACCAATTATTATCTTTCCTTTGAAAGTTCTTCGTATTTCTTGTTTACGATGTTATGTGGAATCAATCTGAATTCATGAGTTAGCTTGTGATCAGACTGGTTAATGTTTTAGTCATTTTGCTAATAAACTTGCAAAGGTGTTTTGATTTTTTCCATTCGGGGTTTTTCTGAAATGAGATAATTTTTTTGTTTCAAGAGTTGAACCTAACCAGTTTCTTTAGCTTAAGGTTTATAGTAGTGGAGAAGGGTTAAGGAAAGCTGGTACAATAAAATAGTAACGAAATTATAAATAACTCCGTTTAACTTATGTCATATCTATTCGCCTATTCAAAATATATAAATACAGTGAATGACGATACGGAATTATTTATAATTTTTTACTATTTTATTGTACCGGCTTCCTTTACCCTTCGCTATTGAATTGACTAGATAAGACTTACCAATAAGTGTGTCGGAACAGTATTGTGTTTCGGAGAAGTACCTAGACACTTTAAAATTAATAGGTAGGGCTGGTAATAAATTTACTGCTGGTTGCAGTCAACAAAGCCCACTTCAGGAGATGACCTAACATTTTAATGTGGATCATCATAAACCAGTCTAATGTCGCTAAAGCACTTCAATTAACTTTAAAAGCCCACACGGGACAAACATCTGTAGAATCTCAATGCTTCTTTCATTGCCAACAAGAGGCAAATTACTCTAAAAACAAAAAATAGACAAACTATCTTCATAAAGAAAAATTACAGAATTTTTCCACAAAATAACACATTTTTTACTACAGTAATTAATGTGTTTGTTGTTAATATTCCAATTATTTGAAGGGCGCACGAGTCAAACTGTACGTCAGTTGTCTGCGGAGGACATTGCTGTAATAAATTCTGGACGATACGCGGGCTGTCATAATTGTCAAGATTAGACGATGGCTGCCATGCGTGACAGCGCGCGCTGCTTCCACGCGGGGATCGAAATAAATACTGCTAAACACGTGTCGATTATAATTAAGAAGCTATTTACAGATGTTTATAAATAAATTGTTGTAGGAATTAGCTTTTCTTTTCTCTAGAGAAAAGGAGTTGTTTCAGAAATGTATGGAGCCTGGAATACTACGTACGCAATTAAGTATTATAGCTATGCATGATAGTAATCGGTTCCTAATGCCTATTTTCTATAATTTTACTTCGTTGAATTGTAATTCATTATTTTCTTTGTCAACGAGAGCAACACAACACAAATATGGTAGATCAACAATCGACAAATGAATTAAGTGAAACGTCATTTTGACAACTGTTGTTATGTCAATGTCAGTCAAAATGGCAACATTCAATCCACCACGCGTGCGCACAACGACTCAAACGTCACGTCATAAAACAAAACTGTCAAACTCAACTGTCATGGCCGCCCTAAAAGTAGGGATATCATATTGAAAAACTTCATCTCAAATAATTCTCTTACAATTTGTACTCTTCTACAAATGAATTTAATAATATTTTTATGTAAATCCCCTATTTTTTTCCTATTTTTCTATGTGGCGTACGTCTACCAGTTCCAGAAGGAAACATCTCCTTTGTCACGGAGTTCACCTATTTCTGGACGTTTTTTTTGGTGTGCTGGCTTGAATTTCTGGTCATGGGTACCTTATCTCCAAGGCTTCTATTATGGACTCTATTTTTTTTAGTAAAAAGATTGACTATTTTCCAATAAAACTTAATTTGAATAGATATTTAGGGCTTTGTGTCTAAGTGAAGGAATCTTTTTTACAATACCTCCTGCATTTTTATTATTTCTTGCATTAATTAACAAAACTTTTCTGTTCATAACAGTAGCTGCGCACGCGTCTGGCATGTTGTCAGCGCAACTCGTGTATGTAACACACAGAGTGCGCGTGATTTTACAATTGCCAATAGTATTCTGACAGACGCAAGGGTTTCCCAATGCGTATCTATCGTACTACAGGGACTCGTGGCTAAATGGCTGCGTGTGCGCCGACACGAGCTGTAAGTAGCCGGCAAGTCTGCCAACTAGGTATAGGATGTAAATAGGTCCATGGTAGATATACCAAGAACCCGAACAAAGCGCTTTGATTACAATTTCATTGTGAAAACCGCCAAGCAGTGGAATGCGTGAGTAGGTGTTTCCCAACAGTTACAATCTGGGTATCTTCAAGTCACGAGTGAATCGGTTTCTTTTAGGCAAGCGTGCTCCATCGTAGACCGCATCATCACTTAACATCAGGCGAGATGGCGGTCAAGCTCAAGCCTATCATCGAATAAAAAAAAAAAGTTATGTGCAGTCTTCTTCTTTATGGACATGAGCTACATAATGTTAGTTCATACCACAGAAATCTAAAAAATAAATCAATAGAATTCCCAAGGCACATGACCTTGTCGCCACTTTTGAGCAAATTGAGTTCGCTACGTTACGACGAAAACTATTACAACGAATCACGGAACAACGAATGCACCTTACAACGAATCACGAAACAACGAATGCACATTACTACTGGGCCCCAATTCTGCTATTGCAATTGTGTAAAAATGGTGTCATAATGACACCATTACGGTCAAAACCTAAGCGATCATTGGCTTAGTAAGACTATCTCTTTCGTCATTGGTCAAAACGATGTCATTGAGAGACCATTCTGACACTATTATGACTGTTGCATTAGCAGACTTGGGGCCCTGATCACGGAACACGAATGCACGTTACAACGAATCACGGAACAACGATCGACGAACGAACGACGAATTTCACACCTATCTACAGTATCTACGCGGCCTCGAAATACCTAACGTAACAACTAACGCACTAACTACACCCGAGCCATAATAAATCATTTTGAAACCGGCATGTCCTCTAACCAAAAATTCAAAGACATGAGACGTCCACCAATCCGCACTGGGCCCGCGTGGACTACGGCCTACTCCTGACAGAGAGGAGGCCTGTGTCCTGGCAGTAAGAACATTATAGGCAACATGATTATGCTTATATGCTATTACGAAAATATCATTTACTAGCTGTTCCCCGCTGTTTCACCCCCGTTGCTCGGCTCCCAAGGTCGTAGCGTATTATTAAATAGCCTATACTATTTCTCATGAATCTGGCTACCATATACAAAAAAAAATATCGAATCCGACTGGTAGTTCCAGAAGATTAGCTCGTTCAAACAAACAAACTCTTCAGCTTTATAATATTAGTATAGATTACTCAGTAGTTCGCCATCATTGGACTGTGAATCTATCTCCAAAATGGATCATGAATGTATTCACATGAATCACCTGTTGACACCTACTAGATGCTGCCAACCCATGCTAATTAATAGGGCCGACCTATTGATTAATGGTGTTCAAATCTGTCTGTCCAAAATACATAGCTATGTTATATAATTAGAATATGCGCTCAATTCGGGATAAATTGAGGCCTGACTACTGGGCCCCAAGTCTGATATTGCAATTGTCATAATCGTGTCAGAATGGTCTCATAATGACATAATATGTCATTATGAGACCATTCTGACACGATTAGTCTATCTCTTTGGTCATTTGTCAAAACGATATATTATATCGTTTTGACAAATGACCAAAGAGATAGACTTATTCTAAGCCAATGACTGAAGGTTTTGACAGTTATGATGTCATTATGACACCATTTTTACACAATTGCAATACCTGGCAGACTTGGGGCCCAGGATTACTGGGGGTTTTATTGGAGATCTATGCTATAGATCTAGCTATGCAAAGAATTTCAATTATAGACAGTATTTCTGTCCATTCATCTGGAGCATTTTGGTTGTATTTTTGTATCAGTCTATTGTTTAAAAATTTGGACTCCCATTGTACCTATTCCAATGCTTTGTCCACACACAGCATAGCTAGAAGAAAATTACCTATTCAAATAATAAGTCTGCGCTCCCTACTGAGTGCACATCAACTACTCAGTCAAGTACACACACTACTATCTTCAATCAACGGTTGTAAGAATGAGAACATTCCCCCACCAAATAACGAATGCCCATCGTACCTGCGTCTCTGCTAGCCCTTTGATTGTTGGCATGACGTCGATCTTCTAACACACGGCACGTGCCAGCACAAACAAGTCTGACGTCACAAATAGACTAGATAATATAAATTATGCGCATGTTTTTAAGTTCTTCAGTAGTCTACTTATACTCCTCTGTATTAAACCCAAGGTCACCTGATTGATTAGACTTATCTTCCGCTACTCCCGTTTGATGATTGATATAACATTATTTTTTATGTTAGCAAATCAAATAAATAATAGATAACAAGGCCCGTACAATTTTATAAGTTTGAATTTATTATTTCCCTGAAAATGTGAGTATGTTATCAAAGTAAGATATTTTTTTGGTACCAAGGTAGATTCTCCAAGACTCGTAAATATTCGCATTATTACCAATTATTGTTGAACATTATCATACAGTCATATTATTAGAGAATCGCAGTCTACCACACGACATGATGGCTAAGCCCAGTGATAGTGATTTATCCAGCTCTAAAGATGTTGCCTCAGTCTCTACGCCAAGCAAATAGTTTGAAAATGTTAGTTACAAGCTCCAGTTCAAACATTAAGTGATAGGAACAGGCACATCTTTGGGGATAGAATAATCTTCAAGTCCATTCCCCTTCTCCAACTCCATAATTAAACCCAAAAACATCATAATGATCCAACACATGTTAACCACGAATTAATTAGCCATTAACCAATCGTAAATCTCCGTCACTTTTCGGAGCACATCGGGCGTCCGCCATTTAAAAATAGTCCGGGAAAGTTGCGCGTGCGGCGATGGACGCAAAACAGCGCTTTGGATGGTTGCCAAAGATATGGATGGATAAAATGGATTGGAAGGGCAGTAATCGAGTTGAGATGTTGAGTATTAGTCCTTGTCAGTCGTTTAGTGAAATGATCTTGTACCGAGATGTCGATCATTGTGAGTGAATTCGTCTTTCTTGTTTCGATCCCTGTCCGAGAATAGCCCCTGGTTTCTGTGTCGGTTTCTAAAGGTGACAGGTCGATAGACAACGGAACAACTGTCGGTGTAATAATATCTCGTTGCTGTCGCCAATCCGTCTGCCAAGCGTAGCTGTACAATAGACCTTTAGAGCTGGGTTTCTTAACCTTATACTAGTCGCGGACCACTTTCAAAATTTTAAAAATCCCGCCGACCCTTTTTGTGTAGGATAAATAAAAATTAAAATCCCTTGTTTTCTTTTGGAACACCAAAAGAAAACAAGGGAATTTAATTTTTATTTGGTAAGACTGGCTATGCTTGGGGTTTCTCTGAGGGACCGACTTCGGAACGAGGTGATCCGACAGAGAACAAAGGTAGTTGACATGGCCTATAGAATAAGCTATCTGAAGTGGCAATGGGCCGACCATATTAGTCGTAGAACCAACGACCGTTGGAGTAGACGTGTTCTCGAGTGGAGACCGCGAATCGGCAAACGTAGGGTAGGGCGCCCTCAGGCTAGGTGGAGCGATCTTCGCAGAGTGGCTGGTGGCAGCTGGATGAGAGTGGCCGAGGATCGAGTTAAATGGCGTGCAATTGGAGAGGCCTATGTCCAGCAGTGGACTAATTGGAGAGGCCTATGTCCAGCAGTGGACTAATTGGAGAGGCCTATGTCCAGCAGTGGACTAAACGGGCTGATGATGATTATGATGAAAGACTGTAATTATTATCTTCATAAATGATGTTAGGCAGGCTACCTGTAGATCCCCAGCACTCATGACATGAACCCCTCAGGTTAAGAAACCCTGCTTTTGAGGCTTTAGTTTACACACATTGCATAGGTACTTACTAGTGTTATGAATTGAATTACCACGTCATAGTGTCCAGAACCTATTCACATTTATCCGTATTTATTTCTCAATGGGATCTATGGAAATCCCCAGAATTGTTAGGTGAATAAACATCATGTTTTATCCTATAAACATTTATGTTATTCTAATTCATCGGTAATGAATAAATTACTGGAAATTCTCAAACGAATTTTCAATGTAAACTGATTTTTTGAACGTGAACTAAATTTTGTAGTAGTTGTTATTTTACTAATAGCTTTTAACCGCATCTTTGAGAAGTTTAGAAGGTATCCCAAACACCATTATTATGCTTATAAACTCTCTACATTATGCAAATATTCTTCAAAGATTCTAAAGTGAAAATCATTACTCAAACAATCCAGGTACATACATATTTTAGTATCACCTCACCATTAAAAATTCTTTAAAAGGAAACAAGTCCTTCAAAAACCCTAAAAATATCGCCAAGGGTCCATCTGCCGCCTCAAAAGTGTCAAATGTCAGAAACAACAGTTCCCCCAATCTTACCCCGGTTGTTCAACGGGGGACAAGTGTCCTGAACCAATGCTTATTTTCCGTCACGCTCTGAACAAGATAAGACATGCTTCGTCACTTGTCACAAGTGCTGCAATTAGGAAGCTGCTACTCTCTACGGTTTCAAGTTATTTGATTGTTGTTGAGAATTATTTATGCGTTGTTAAATCTTATTCCGAAGATTATACGGTCATTTTTACATTGGTAAGTAGTGATCGTGTATATACTTTTACTTTTGTCTGTGTTTAGAGTCCTCACCCATGGTTTCTGTGTAGTGTACCTAGGTTCTTCTAATAAGCTTCATAAGCCCGAACAAAGCGCTTTAACTCCACTTTCATAGTGAAAACCGCCAAATAGTGGAATGCGCCCCGTCAGCAAAGTGGACATTTACATCTGGGAGTCTTCAAGCCGCGAGTGAATTTGTTTGTTCTAGGCAAGCGCGCTCCATGGTAGACCGCAACAGACGAGATGGCGGTCAAACAGAAGCCTATTATTAAATAATTTAAAGAAAAAAAACCTTCAATTCAGACTGGGGGAATATTGGTACCTTGCAGAACTTCTCCTGATAAACTGTTTCACCGCAGTTTCTACTATTCCTAAGCATACAGCCACAAATCCTCTTCCAAGAAATTAACTGACCGTAGCAATATTGTCTCTTATCCAGATTAATTAGCTGCAGATGAGGCGTCAAGATACTGTCATAAGGAGATAAATAGCATACATTAAGCATTCTATCCCAATCAACATAGGAACACCTGGGACTTGGATGCTCGCCAACACAGCCAATAAATACTCTCACACATACACTAGGATTCCCTGCATCGTGCCATTACATACGGTAAACAACATAGCAGTAGAAAGGGTGAGGGAAAGATGGTACAACCGTACAATAAAATAGTAACAAAAAATATATAAAAAAAACTAGCTGTTGCCCACGACTTCGTCTGCGTGGAAAGGGATAAAAAGTAGCCTATGGCTGTTTGTGCACTACACGTTTACAGCACGTTTTTTCACGGACCGTTTTTTTTTTCATACGTTTTAAAAAGTGGTGGGGATCGTTCTGCAGGCCTATTGGCTAAAAATCCGTTTAAAACCGAATACGAATTGAAAACGTCTGTAGTGCACAAACGCCCTATGTGTTTCTCCAGGACCCAGACTACCTCCTTGTCTTTCATCTAAATCCTTCCAACTGTTACGCGTAAAGGGGTACAAACAAACACGCACACAAACATACTTTCCGCATTTATAATATTAGTGTGATTCCGTTTTACTATACCTTTTTGTTTATTCAATGTACTTATTTACATATTTTGAATAGGCAGGTATTTTTGATTTATTGAATATCAGGTATGACATAAGTAAAACGGAATTATTTATAACTTTATTATTATTTTATTGTACCGATTTTCCCTCACCCTATGAGGTCCGTTCCGGACTTGACTTACCCCTTAGCAACTGTTACTGTTGTGGAGAAGAGAACATTATCTGGAAAATACAGCATTATAATATTATATCTAGCTACATTAAAAATCTACTTTACTCGCTGCCAGTAGGTACATCCTGGTGTTGAAAGTCAAGCGAACGACAAACAGCTGTGATACTATGTAGTTTAAAAAATAGTCAAAATGAAAACGTATGAACAGGAGAGAAGTTTGTTGAGCCGTGTTTGGATTGTTCTATGTAGCTGAAGATGGAAATGAAAAAGGACCTACTAAGTCCAACAAGTGCCTATAAGGTGGATTATGTAACCAAGAATCTTCAAGAGGGCTCGCGGATATATCCGGGCTGTTATTGCCAAGTGGGTGACGTAAGAAAGGACATATTTTATTCGCTGATTAGCGACAAGATATCAATTAGTATTAATATCACTTAGTACGTCAGAGAAAAGACAATAAATAAAACACTCAAAAACAAATAAAACTTCCGACCACTTCAGTTATTTGCAGCGCATCAAAACATGTTTATCTTATGCCAGCCAAAATGATACCAATTTTTCAAACTCTTGAAAACTGTGTACGTCGTGTAATGTGACGTCATGGGTGTCAATTTATTCGCGTTGGCGTGGGTATGCGTACGCGCAGGGAGCGACACGTGGTGAATGTTGTTGGTGACATTATGATGATGATCGGTTGTGTAATGTTCGTTAGTCTCATAATGATAATGTTTTATTTATTTTGCATTTTTGCATTCACCGTTCACGTTGAATAGATAACATTATTTGGTAGTTCTTAAAAGGTCTGTCAGTGAGGAAAGGTGAGGGAAATTTGGTACAATAAACTAGTATCAAAACTATAAGTAGGTAATTCCGTTTAACTTCTGTCGTGCCTATCGTTTATTTACTGTATTTACATAATTTGAATGGGCGAATAGGTATGACATTTAAGTAAAATTGAATTATTTATAGTTTTGATATTATTTGATTGTACCGACTTCCCCTCACCCTTCGCCACTTTGTCTATAATGTTTCGTGTTTCAGGCAGTACATTTTCAGATAGTTCAAGGTCCTTCCTACGACCTAATAATGCCATCGTGGTTCCGCTGTGTGAGACAGAGAGATAGGCAACATAGGAAGTGTACCACTATCCTTATTTCATACACTATACCGGCGCAGGTTTAGACAAGCGAAGAGTATGCTATTTACATTTATGTAATAATTATTATTAGTGTGAAGATTGCTGTGCAATGTTTGTTGCTACTAAAGCCGCTTTGGTGTACTCTAACCCGAGGGCCACGAAAACGGCGCTCCAAGCGAATTCGCCTTGTGCTGCAAGCATCAAAAACAAATGTAGGGAAATTCGCTGACGCTTGTAGCGTCTACTTCGTGGCCTTGTAGAACATTAGGGCCTGTGCACACCACGTTTTTTAAGCGCGCCGTCGACGCGCGTTTCTAAAACGCGCGTCAACGGCACGTCGGCGCGCTTATATCCTACAGAGGTCTACAGGCTGCGTCTGACTTGCGAGCATATCGCGTCTGTATCGCTATTAGCATGAAAATTGTTCATTGTTTTTTTGTGTGCGTCATATCGACGACACAAATAAATGCTTTTTCTTTCTTTCGAACGGAAACTGCTAACCATTCCTCAAAAGATTAGGTATATCCCAAAAAAACATTCTAAATCCATTCAATCGCCTCACAAGAATGTAAACAGAACAGTTTTGGATGTTATCAACAATGTCCGGTCAATGGCGTTACATTGGTTATATTTTTATCAGAATCCTCGATCAGCACACAAATAGCGCTCCACGTGTACCCATCAACTATCTACTATGCAGGAGTGGTCAACATTTTAACTGTAGTGCAATCTTTTGGAAAATATTAAATATTAGTAGGTACATACAATTTTTATGTATCCGCTTGAATAAAACAAGTAGAACTACTGGAATTCAACAAAAAAATCACACTAATGTGAAAGTTTGTGTGTGCTTGTTACTTCTTCACGCTGAACGGCTGGACGGATTTAGATGTTTGACTAAAACGTAGCCTGAGACCTGGAGAAACACATGGGCTACTTGCTTATCATTTATTTTCATGCAGACGAGGTCGCGGGCGATAGCTAGTTGTACATAATTATTATCTCGGCCTTACTTTTTTTCGAATTATTGTTTTTCCAATCATCGTTCCATTTTCTACTCTAAGCGTCGCGTCGTCAAAAAATGAAGGTTTTGTATTCGTTGAGCATTTCGTTTTAAAACCATCAACTCAGTTTTTAGTTTGCTACTGAATTAAATATTTATACATTTCAAAAGTGAAAATCCTTGTCGAACATTATATTTCGTGCCACCAATGGGACGTGCCATAGGTTGCAAGCCCCATGTGAGCTGCGCACACGCATACGGTGCGTGAGCATCGGAATTACGCGCGCGCAATATTTATGTGTTTACCATGTATCTCACCATGAATTGAACCCGTGTTACACAAGAATAAAGATTCGTAGGGTTTTAGTATGATTTGTTTAATTACTTTAATCACACTAATATAATAAATGCGCAAGTTTGTGTGTGTGTTTAAAACTCTTTCACGTTGAAACGGCTGGACGGATTCGGATGAAATTTTTTGACTAAGAGGTAGCCTAGGACCCACTACTTCACCATTTTTAATGCAGACGAACTCGCGGGCAAAAGTATATGGAAAGAAATTAATATTTTTTACGTATAAATAGTTTCCCAATAATATTTTTTTTTCTAGTTTCCAATTTATCCACAAGTCAAACTTATAAGGCAACATTAGTACACTAATGTCTACATTTTTGTGCATTGCATCTGCAACGCCCATGGATTTGCCGACGCCTTGCGATTTTTAACGACAAAGTTGACGTGTCTCATGCACCCGAGCACCCTGGCAGTTGGGAGTATGTCATGCTCACTAAAATGTGTTGCTTGCTGATGGTGGCGCATGCGCTGGGTCATTCGGTTCCCTTCAAAATGGTTGAGTTAAATGACGCTTGGGTTATCAAAGTTTTGTCTACTGAAGAATAGAAACATTTATTTTCTTCATTGTATGGTATGCGTAAAACAGTGGAAATCTTTCTACAATCTGTCACTTTGTCTATTCTTCTTTGGACAAAACCCGTTTCTATCGTGGCCATGCTAGGCCGGCAGGAAGGCCGCTGATCGCCACCATCATCGTTTAAAAAGGTACGATAACTATCAAAGGCAGACTGATCTAGATACTGATTTATTATGAATTAGTAATGTTACTGTCGTAAACTTTTATATGGTACAGTTGAATGGTCCAACGCAATATGTAACATGTTCTCCCTTTTAGTTCAATATTTGATCCACTTAAATCGTGTTACAAACCAGTACCTACCTACTATGATCACCATACAGATGTGAATTACATCACATTTGTTGTTTTTTCAGAAATGATGAAATTTTAATTAGTATGTAATAATACTGTTTGACGTGAACAGTGGGACTAATAATAATGAAAAAATGTGGTTATCCAGGTAAAGAGACTTATGCCCATTTTCACAAACATTAGGAGACACCTAAATGTTAATGTCTAAATATTAAAAGGAGTTACCTAGTGCAAAAAAACATCAACCCGTAGCCGACAACTATGGACATTGGACAATCCATGGTTATCACCTAGTGGTTAGTGACATAATTTTTTTAGCTAGGTAACTTTTGCTATTTAGGGGTCCCCAGTGTTGGTGAAAACGGGCATTAGGCTTATGCCCGTTTTCACTTACACTAGGAGGCACTTAAATGTAATGCTTAAATATTAAAAGGAGTTGACAAATCCAAAAAAACATTTCACCAACCTCTACAACAACACTACGGCAACTATGGAAGTCCTTTATATTTAGACATTATATTCTCAAATGGGTTAAAAGAACCACACAGTGGATCCCAAACAGCAGCAAACGACTGCGCGGCAGGCCCAGAAGAAGATGGCGAGATGAACTGGACTCAACAGCGTTGGATAGTAGACGCGTGGAATGAGGGAAGGGAGGCCTTTGCCCTGTAGTGGGATGATTTAGGCTAATATAATAATAATAATTCTCAAATGAAGTAACACAATATCTAAAACATCACAATATGACGAGAAATCAGTCCGATTCTTATTTTATGTCCATTCACTCTCTCTGACTGCTTGTCTCTCGATAAATCGCGGTCCTATACCTACTCATATAAAATAAAATATCCTTCCTAACAGTCCTTTTAAGTTCGGCAGTGTGCAGAATGTAGGAGATGGTATAAAACGCAATAACTCACGGGTATCAGCAGGACGCAGCGGCGCGGAAACATCTGATGGTAACAGGTATCAATGTCGGAGGGACCGAGTACTTGTCAGGAGAAAAGTGCTCGTCATGGGAATATTTTTATTACACATTGTTGTTTTTGCAAGAAGTTTTAATTTGGGGAAATGCTTGAAGGACGCTTTTGCTCGTATCAGCTTGTGATACCTAATCCAATAGTCTTGGTTTATCATAAGTATCCACGTCTATTTATGTCGGGAACTACACGTGCCAACAGGGAAGAAGTCAATGAACATCTTCTTCGTCATCCGAGCGAGTATTTCAGCATTTCATAAATTGTATAACGAAAAACATATTATACTTTTGAAAGCTTCATACTCCTAAGTATAAAAGTTACAAAAAGTATACTTAGGCCCGTATTCCAGAACGATACTCGAGCACCGATCTTTGCTTGAGCATAGATTCAACCTATCAAATGGCTTTAAATCTATGCTCAAGTAGAGATCGGTGCTCGAGTATCGTTCTGGAATACGGGCCTTAGTTATATCGTTGTGATTATCCATCTGACGGGAACACAAAAATATATGTTTGACCCTGGATCTACCCCCTGCGACGACCTCATAGACATATAAAAATGAGATGTTTTGTCTTCGAAATCACAAAAAGAAACTAGCGGTAGTAGCCCGAATTGTACCCACTCGAATTATTATTGTAAGGATTTTTTTAAGGGATAGTGAATTGTAACCAATTAATGGCAATAAGCCAATCAAAGGTGTACAAAGTAGGTACCTTATCTCTGCAGAAAATACAAACTAGTAATTTAAAATATGCGGAGTACGAACACAATTTCTATAAATAGAACGAGGAAAAGAATTCATCTAAAAATATTCACCGTGACTTTTATTGGCGACTGTACCTACATCCGCGAAGAGCTATCATTTTCGGGCCAGCAAGAAACCGGACCCTCCTTATCGTTGCCCTAAATTTACATTCTTACCTCAAGGCTACGGGCCCAGGGAAACGTGAAAAATTGTACATCAAAAAATTCTTTATTTATTTTTCCTGGAGTTTCACTTTGCCCTCAGATAATAGAAAAAAGGAGATATTCCACCAGAACAAATTAGTAGATAGATAGATAAAGCATTTATTTGCTATTTATAGTACGGGAACCACTGTCGCCACTTTTAGAACAGTTTGCGACACAATTACAAGCGCTCCTTGTGAATATAAAGATCTCCCACACATTAAAAATTCCGCACACCCTCATTCTAACACTGTTATTCGTCACTCAGCACTAACACTAAACTAAAACACTGTATATATATCACTGATCGTGTTCGGTCCTTCGCCAGCGTGTACGTTTTAACTATGATCAGGGAAACCATATTAAAGCGTCAAGCTCAATAGCGCCTTGGCACATCTCCCTTGTTTCTATGGTCTGAGACTTTATCCTATAATTTCGTTAGAATTTTTTGGGTCACATTTGCCAATATTGATGGCCACTTATGTAGGAGAGGACTTTATAATTAGGCCCATGTTTCATTTGTACGGATCAAAAGATATTTAAGTGCCATTTAAAATGATTTGCATTAAAAACATGTAGGAACTTATTAAATTGGTCCACTTTGAAATCTATGTAAGTTTGGACGCTCAGGAAAATTTAATGGTCTGATATCGCCAATATGAAGGAAGCGAGCGTGATGATAAATGCTTGTACCTGATCTGAATGAGAAGATTTGCATTTTGGAACGAAGTTCCTTAACGCGGCTTACAGTATTTTTCTATAACAGGATAATGAAATTATAGGCCCATATAATTATGTACCTATATTAAAATAAAACTGTAAAAAAGCCGTGTCTGTACATTGAAGATATTCCAGAAAAAACACTTGGGATAATACTAGGTCATAACCATGCCCACAAAACTGTTTTTTGGAATTTTTGTCCAATTGTGCGCGCATCACGCAAAAACTACTGAACGGATTTTGATGTAGTTTTAACAGTTTGGTAACTTGTGGTCCAACTTAAAATCTAAGCCACATTTCACCTAATTCCCGTAGGATGAACCAGAAATACAGTTTGACCTCTTCGTAATACAGCTAAGGAGGTCATTTTTAAAATGGTCAATTTATTTGTAGCTTAGGCGGATGGAATCACGAGCAAAAATCTGGTTATTTATAAAGGTAACCGGTTAAAACTAGTATCTCAGATGAAAATAACATTTATAAATACTGTATTATTGTATTGCGTGTTTATGTTAATTTATCTTTAACCGGCTTGTTATTAATTAAATGTAGTGCGCTTGCGTCAATGACTCGCACGGTTTATATTTTTATAACTCTACGAGGTAGGCAACGGGCGAGGGTTAACTAAACTGGGTTTGTTAGTGTTTAAACCAAGGTTTTATGTGACGTATCGTGTATGTTGTAATATATATCTTAGATTGCGAGTGGATGAACAGTTTCACTTAGAGACAGTTATGAATGAACACTTTATTATTTATACTAATCTTTAATACTAATTTATAATAGAGTTCAAGAGTTTGTTTGTTTTAACGCGCTAATCTCTACAACTATCAGTCGGATTCTAAAAAATCTTTTTGTATATGATAGCCAAAGGACATAGGCAGTTTTGGGCTTGATATGGTACAGTAATAAAAGCTTAACCAAAAATAAAAATATATTTTAATTGTTCTTTGCCTAATTTATCTTAGAGATTAAGAATTGGAATCAAAAATCGAAATAAATAAGAAATAAAATGATTATGCCGTTGACATTTTGAAAAAGCCAATAAAACAAAAACGGGTGCATGCTGGCTGGCGCGTGCCTCCACAGAATATCATGTCGACAGCAACTAAAACCTTTGAATTGAGAACTCATTAGTCGGGCCGTACTTCATTGGATCATTCACACCATACGTAACCTCACTGTCAAACACAAACACGAAGATTTCTCTTTAATCCAATTACGTACAAAAACAAATAAAAAATTAATTAAAATACTCTTGAAATACTCGATGACACCAAACTAATTTCGTATCTGTACAGACATACACAATCTGAAGCCCAGCGTTCTATGGGCGTCCGCCGTGTCCTTTACGAGAAATAGTATAGGCTATTTAACATCATGCTACGACCCTAGCACGGGAGTGAAACCGCGGGGAACAGTTAGCTTATAATAATGTTGAAGAGTTTGTTTGTTTCAAAAAGCTAATCTCTGGAACTACCAGTTGAATTAAAAAAAACCTTTTTCCGTATGATAGCCAGATTCATGAGAAATAGCACAAGCTATTTCACATCACGCTATGACCCTTAGGAGCCGAGCAGAAAGAAAAAAGTCAGAAAGAACTCAAAGCAAAAACGAAGTAATAGCGCGGGTCGATAAATAATTCGATTTCTTTTAAATTACATACAAGGTGGGTGAAACCGCGGGGCAGAGGTAGCAAAAACCAAAATACTCCCTAAATACAAAATTTAATAAATACTTACCAACCAAGCGAATAATACATTTATCGCACATTATATTCAACGAAAAACAATATTATTCAGCGACCAGTCTGCATACTGTTTTTCATCGGACCTTGATCTGTAACTAGGTCACACTAACCAAACTAACTGGACCGTTGTTTGAAGTTAAATCGGTTGTTATAAACAAAAGACCAACGATAGTTTCACATACGCACTATTTAACACCGTTTTCACATAGAGCAATTAAATTGAATAGATATGACACACCACACTTCGTAGGTATATTGGTGTGTATGTTTGTCCTTTACGTTGAAACAGCTGGACAGGTTTGGATGAAATTTGACTAATACGCAGCCTGAGGGCTGGACAAGCACATAGGCTTTTCATTAATTTTCACGCACGAAGTCGTGGACAAGAGCTTGTGTAAATATAGGTAATATTAATAAGCTCATGCTAAAGTAAAAATATTAGTGAGACAGTAGCGGGGTTAACTGCCCTGGATGCACCGTTCGTGGAGGTCTTAAAAACGCTGCTCTTATAATTCTATAGTTACCTTTACAAAATTAATGTTATGGTGCTTTTAATATTCAGAAGCCCATAAGAAAACAGCAAAATCGTTTTGTCGTTAACATTAAACCCACTTTATACAGGGTGGCAGGTTAGACAGTGGAAATATTTTAAGGCGTCATTGTACTCATCATTATGAACAACTTTTACTATGGGACCAATCCCGAAAACGCGAAAAAAAAATCAGCTGTTCCATACATTTATGTTCACATAACTCAACAAAATGTATGGAACAGCTGATTTTTTTTTCGCGATTTCTGGGTTAGTCCCATAGTAAAAGTTGTTCATAATTATGAGTACAATGACCCCTTAAAATATTTCCACTGTCTAACCTGCCACCCTGTATACTGACGTGAACACAACCCACGCCATCGCCAAGCATCAATTAATTCACACTACATTTTTTGCTATCGAGCAAAAACATCGCTTTAGATCGGCACAGCGTAATTGTCGACTAATTAATGTAAATGTTGATCGACAGATAAGATGGTCTAATAACACAGCATCAGAACCTCAGGGCATAGAAATAAGGAGATATGCCATCATAGCAAATTAGTACGGGAACTACTGTCGCTACTTTTAGAACAGTTTTCGACATAATTACAAGCGCTCCTTGTAAATAAAAAGATCTCCTACACATTATAAGTTCCGCACACCCTCAATCTTACACTGTTAATCGTCACTCAATAACACTAAGTAGCACTTAACTAAACCACTGTATTTATATCATCGATCGTGTTCGGTTCGTCGCCAGCGTGTATCTATTGAGCTTGACGCATCTTCGTAATTAAAACGTAGGTACATTAATTACGAAGAAGCGTCAAGCAAGCTCAATAGCGCCTCGGCATCTCCCTTGTTTCTATGATCTGATATTAGAACAATGATTTATGAGCAAAATTGGTTTAATGGCTGAAATTGGCGACATGATGTAAATCTTTGTGGTGTTGCGTCAGACAAGGTTAAGTGAAAATGAGTATTGTTTGCGATAAGAGGTCAAATAATGTTTGCTGTCTTGAATGGACACTTCGAGATAGCAGATGTTTGTTTAGTATTTAATAAGTGAGCAAAGTATAATATTTAAAAAAGTGTGCGGTCGGGGGACCCCCGTAAGAAACGATGTTCCTTACGCCTCCTATACATTATAATAGAATACACATACGAATACACATATTATAATAGAAAGAGACACAGAAAAATAGAAAGTCGCTCGGAGGGGGCATAACGCTTTTTCCTTACCTACGTGACCAATTCTATCAATTAATTTCTACCGCAAGCCGCGTTAAGGAACTTCGTTTCAAAAATCTTTTTGAGTGATGTAGACCTACGGCTCATTCAAACTCTGTTTTTTAGGGTTCCGTAGTAAAACTAGGAACCCTTATAGTTTCGTCATGTCTGTCTGTCTGTCGTCTGTCTGTCCGTCTGTCACACATTCGTCAAATCTACAGTTCATAACCAATTTGTATGAAATTTCGCAGGCAGATGTCTTCTGTGAGCCGCCATAAAGACCTGTAATGAAATTACAAAAAATAAAATAATTAGGGGTGGCCCCCGTACATGAAACTGGGGGATGAAAACAATATTTTCGCCCACCCCTTCATGTGGGGTATCGTTGGATAGGTCTTTAAAAATAACATAAAGGTTTCTAAATAACTTTTTTATATAAGTGCATATTTAGGAACTAGGAGCTCTGAAAGTCATTAACAATGTGTCCCCCCCCCCTGTAATTTTCCAACCGCGTTATCAAAAAATCTGAAAAAATTCAAGCTTGTGGCATTTAATAAATACTCTCGATTAAAATTGGTTTGAACAACATACGTTAATAACTTTTTGAAATATTCACTATTTCCAGTTCTGAGTTTTGACAGCCGCAAAAATAACGTTAATATACCATAACAAACTTATATTTGCGGTCGGAAGACTGAAATACTTCTTGCTACGGAACTCTAGACTAAGCGTGGTCCGACACGCTCTTGCCCGGTTTTTTTTTTTAAATGGTAGATAGTACGTAGTAACAGATAATCAAAAAACCCTTTTAGGACACTATCTATTGTATGGTTAATGCCTCCTTTAAAATTTAATTTTCTTTCTGCAACCGACCGTATGTCAAAATGGCTAAAAATCAAGAAAATGGTTATTCCTAAAAAAGTTCCAAGGTAATTTATTTTTGTAAGGTAGGTACCTAATGGAAATTAACACATAGTTTATGACCCGAAGAAAATCACATTTTAACGACTGTGTCTCATTTGAATTAATTCGCATTTAATTACATTTTCATTTAAATGTAAACTAATCTTTATAGACAATTTATTCATACGGCGCGATCTATCTTAACTTAATCTTCACAAGTATGGGGAAACATCATTTATAACCGTTTTCACAGCTCATCGCTTATAGATTAATTTAGCTGATAAGCAAGTAATGAGGGGTTTGAGCGATATATCTTTAGCTTACGAGAAGTTTCGGTGCTCGTATGATTTTATGTTCACCTAGTACTCCTAGTAGGTCCCTACCTATGTATGGTGACCAGGTTTTGGACTGTTACATCTAAATGTATTTTTTGAAAAAATAGCAATTGCCCGCAACTTCGTCAATGTGAAAATGGACAAAAGTAGTCTCATGTGCTTCTCCAGGTCCCAAGCTACCTCTTTGTCAAATTTCGTCCAAAATCTTTCAGCCGTTTCAGCGTCATGAAGTGACAAACATACACACGTATACAAACTTTCGCATTTATAATGTTAGTGTATTACTCGAGATTTCAGTAGCAAAAGTGAAAGAAAAAAACATTTATTTGGCAGAACACACAGACCAAATAAATAAAAAGCCTTAAAAATGAAATTGTTGCTATGTGCCTAGCTGTTTTGATAAATTGGTCCTTTATGTGCTGTAAATATTAAGCACACGCAGTACACAGTGATTGTAAAAGCAGAATAATCTTCATAAACACTTATCCCATCCCCTTTCGTCATCATGGCGTCTCCACCATTATAACCGCGATGGAACACGACGCCGCGTGATAATCGTAAAATGTTACGACATCCACCTACTACACAATTTGGCCGGATTATATCCAGTTAATTATGATGTGAGATGAGCATCTCTTGTGCTATATAGTGTAGGCATGCCTTTTGTTCTAAAAGGTCTATAAAGTAAGGTCTTTATTAGATGAAGATTAGGTGTGAGTCATGTACCTTTTAATTTAAAACTAGAATATAACACAAGGGCTCCAAAAGTATTTTAAGCTATGGATGAGAAACCACGATATCAGCACGATTGCTGCCTATTCTGTTTTTGTACAGTTTTTTTTCCATATCTTTGTATTTTTGTTTTTGCGTGGTAAATGCATTTTCTTTTATGTTTCGCAAGAGTTGTGCAGGCCTTTATAATAACCATTTACGATACTATATTAAGGTAATTTAAGGTGGACTTCATTATTCCAACGCAGTCACTAAAACCACATTATTTTCATAAAACTGCTACTGTTCTGTCGCTCGCAGGAGATACAGTTCGCTAACCACTTTCCTAACGCCTTTGTGTATAACAATTGGGTCGGTTAATGCATTAATTGAATTAGCTGCTATCATTAATATAACTGTAAAAACATGCAGTGCAAAACAAGGATGTAAATGATGGTGATTAGTGATTAATTAAATCACAAGTCTTCAGAAACCAATTAGTTGTTTATCATGTTCAGAGAGTGCTACTCTAATTAAAACTTTAATGGGAAAGCTACCATCATTATCACCAGGCTTGGTATAGGTAAACCAGAATCTCATGTCATAAAAAGATAAAATTAAATAATGATTTTGGCATGGCAATGCATGCTAGTCACTTTTCAAATGAAGCATGAGTTGTGTGATAGCAGTGTTAGCCTAGTGGATTAACCATGTGCCTCCCACGGCGAATGGTTCGAGTTCGATCCCGAGGCACGCACCGCTGACTTTTCGAAGTCATGTGCGTATTAGAAATTAATTATCGCTTGCTTTAACGGTGAAGGAAAACATTGTGAGGAAACCGGCATGTCCTAGAACCAAAAATTCGAAGACGTTCACCAATCCGCACTGGGCCCGCGTAGTGGACTACGGCCCACTCCCTCTCACAGAGGAGGCCTGTGTCCCAGCAGTGGGAACATTATAGGCCGATTATGCTTATGCTATGAGTTGTGTAAAATTCTGATAATTGATAGTGCAAGCTGAAACTCTTTCATCCATCCACCCCAGTGCTGGTAGCAACAAATTTTAATCTCTAGTTTTGCCATCAGATCCTGGTCGACGTATTAATATGTATATCGGTGATTACCACAGGTTGTATAATAATGCTCAACAGTATGTTCCAGACCTCAGATAATAGAAACAATGAGATATGCCATTAGAAAATTAGTACGAGAACCACTGTCGCCACTTTTAGAACAGTTTGCGACACAATTACAAGTGCTCCTTGTGAATAAAGATCTCCCACATATTATAAACTTCGCACACCCTCAATCTAACACTGTTATTCGTCAGTTAGCACTAGCACTAAACTAAAACATTCTGAGCTCTATACCCATCCCTTGCCACAACCATGTGAAGACTACCAGTGGTCTGTTTTTTCCAACACAGTCACCAAAAACCCATTATTTTCAAAATACTGCTCCAGTTCGATTCCCTACTAGGAGATACAGTTGGCTGGCCACACCTCACACCTTTGTGTCCAACTTGGCCAGTTAATTCAATTTATCAACGATCAGATTGTGTATGCTAATTATTTCACGAATTACTACCACTTAATGGTACACTGGCTTTATAAACAATTTGTCTTATATCGTAATATTTGATCGAAATGAGAATAGAACTAGCCTTGAACGGGGCTATGCTTTATTAAAATTAAATCACTGTTAATTAAACAGTAACTGTAGTTTAAGTTACAAGCAGTGTTAGGGTGATTTCACAGTCTCGGATAGCAAGCGGCGCAGGTCACGGGATCGACATATCTTGTACCGTTTCATAAGTGGTCGGAATAGGTAGTGCTGATCCATCTAAACTTCGAGGAACAGAGACGAAAACTGGAGACTTCCTTACGACACAAATGTCCTGTCACAAATTTAATGTATTGTTTGTCGGGTCGTTGAGTTCTAAGTCAGGGTTGAGCTATTATGATACTTGCCACATGCGTGCCTCGTCAGGACGGATCCACTCAAATCTGTGTGGTTCTTTCCTCTAAAGGCCATTCCAGACTGATTTGCATGGTTCTTACATAGTTTAATTTATATTGTCTGGACTTTAAAAGAGAACGTGACCTTTGAGTTTGTTTCGCTGTTTCTTCTCAAAGGTAAGATAGGAAACACCGACTCATCTAGTTTAAAAAAAAATACATATTGACGTGTAAAAGTGTTCCTTGTAACCCATTTACAGAAATAAATATTTCATTTCGACAACATTTTTTCCGAGACGAAAATTGTTCCGGGTTTCAGGACATTGGTGAGTTGCCCCCTAAGCCTATTAATACAGATTGCTCGAAATAAAAGACTAAAGTGGAATGTTTTTTTTTTATAAAAACTTAGGTATCGTAAACCCAATGGCCACTTTTCCACCGCTACCGGCAGATGGTAATCAGTAAAACAAATGAGCGCGCCTGATGATGCCGTCCAGATAACGCGTCGTTGTGATAGTGTAGCACTTTCAGGTTCCTGGGCAAAGTCAAGATTTCAGGGTAGGTCAGGAGGCAGTGGTGGTCCGAGGGGAGGGTCATAGGGGTCACCCCCCTTCACGGTATAGCACGTTGCCATTAAGCGGTATCACCCCCAAAATCTTCGGCTGCGACGGTGCCTGGGAGGGCACAATATTATAAAAGTGTATATATAATTATTACTTGTAAGAATAGGATTTTTGAAAAAATTGTCAAATGCAAAACTAAACTTGCCGGATATGTGATTGATGAACCAAAGCTTAATGGTTCGATTAGAGCATGAAATAATAGGCACTATTATTATGATATGAATCACAGGAAATATTAAGTATAAATGCGAAAGTTTGCGTGTGTGTGTTTGTTACTCCTTCATGTTACAACGGCTGGACGGATTTGGATGTAGAGCTGCTAGCCTGGGACCTAAAGAGGCACATAGGTTTTTCATTACTAAGAAAAATAATATAAATCTTTAATTATGATGAATCTTTTATATTTTGAATCCGAACTATCTTACATACTCGTAAGTATATGGATGGATAACTTTCATTGTTCTAAGGCCTTTAATTAATAATACTTCAAGGAAACGACTAGGTACCTTTAGTTTTTCTTATACAACTCTACACTGCTTGTGCCATAACTCATATAAGAAAAATGTATTTCATTGTAGCTTCACACGCCATCCATTCTTTTAAATATAAACAAACACAGCTATAATAGTTAGAAAGATAACATCGAAATTAGTTTAGTTTTTGCTCGATTAACCACACAAGTAATCTAAGTCTTAGGCAACAGGAAATGGTCGCAACAACTGCTTTAGAAAGAGACAGATAATACGTTTACATAAAGAGTGAAAGAGATGGGTGTGCTCTTTGTTTTTTGGTAACAATAGTCGGAAGGATTTATGAGTTTCAACTTTGGCCCATTGTTTTAGGGTTCCGTGAGACATTGTATAGGATATGCGGTTGGCAAATATTTCCGAAAATATTTTAGTTGGCTACTGCAGCCATTTATTAGGAAAAGTTGCTTTTAGTGTTACTTATTTGTGGCGGAAATTGTGGGTAGTTTGGACGTATATTCGTTGTATGTGTACTATATGGGGAGAAGCTTCCTTTCTAGATGAAATGTTGTCAATGATATCCTTTTATTATAGTTTTAGTTAGAACATACACGTCTATTGTTGAATATGGGTTTTTAAAAACATCCGTAAAATTAAGTACCTATGATAGTAAATTATTTGTTAATCACCAATATTTCTTTTCTTTAAGCCTGCAATACACGTTGGCCGAGCTTAGACCAACGCGAGCCTAGTTACAAATTGACACAAGGCAAGCGCTACTGTCTACACGTTCGGCGAGTTTGACGTCAAGTGATCGCGAGCGACTACAAGTTGTGGCAAGCTACGTCAAATGAGGTCTATACACGTTGGCGCTTGTCTATACTCAACCAACTAGGCAAGTGACACCGAGCGATAGCAAGACAAGGCAAATATACCGTCTACATGTTGGTATTGGCCTTCACTCGACAACGCTCGGCCAACATGTATTGCAGGCTTTAGATTCTAATACAATCCATGCTTATAGCATAAATCCAAAGGTGGTTCTATTTTGTTTCATATTTTTCTCCCGAACTGATTGAAACAAAGTTGGGCATAGAGGGTAAAATTACCTAAAAAAGGCCATTTAATACCTAAAAGAAAGGCTCAGTGTTCTAGGGCGAGAAAATACCGATTCTTGGCACTATAAATTGATTGGTGTCCAAAGCATGAGACGACCAGTGGCGCTGGATGAGGGAAAGCCGGTAGGTACAATAAAATAGTAACGTAATTAGTGGTAAAATAATTTGGTTTTACTTATGTCATATGTCTATTCGCTTAATCAAAATACTTATATAAATACAGTGAATAAACGAATCGTTATTATAACATAAGTAAAACGGAATTATTTATAATCTTGTTATTATTTTATTGTACCAGTTTGCCCTTACCCTTCGCTACCACTACATACCACTTTATTTTATATAAGTACTTATAGCAATAATTGTTTTCTCTAAATAAACAATGACCAAGAATAGTCTCTACCTAGTCAATTATCAGCTATACCATGAATAGCGTGCCAGTCATAAATTAATTATAAGTTAATAACAATGAAATAAACAATGTTTCTTAGTCTTTTGCGGGAACGTGTCGTGTTTCTACCACTTGTGTCGTATTTATGCATGTGCAACATAATCTATTACTGTTTTATAATATTGCAGTTGTCATAATTTTTGTTATTCATAATTTAGCTTTGTGCTTTATAAAGTCAATTTGTTTTATAAGGAAAAAAAGCACTTAAATGTTTGGACTAACGACTTTAAAAACTGAATTCCGACAAACCGTAATACAACGAGATTTTATTTCGACACTGTGGAACTCCGATAGGTCGTGAACAATTCCTTATTAAAATCAATAATTTAGGTCAATTAATTACCTATAGATATTAAGTTATTATGCCACAAAGATTTCAATGAAAATTTGATATTTTTCACGATTCAGATCTGTTTAGGAGCAATTTTATGTAATACAAAATTCCATTCTAAAAAACATTAGGTAGGTACATAAGTCAAATAAATTATGATAATGTATGCTAAAACATTTTTGTAAGAATTAATAAATACTTACGTACATGTTTATCACTCCGGAAAAACGCATTAATTAAGAACTTAACTTTCCACTAATAAACTACGAAAAGAAACATTTTATTTGACTTAAACAGAAACGCCAGTTTATCTAAAAATACATAATATACTGCGCCACAAAACTCCAATAAAAAAGATAACATATACTTAGTAATAAATTACACTGTCGGCCAATGAGACATTAACGCCAGTTAGAAAAGAACCGCGGTTAAAATTGTGGTTAAAATTAACATGAAAACAGGGTAGGATCACGCGATGTTGTGACTCAAAAGCACCATTATGGGCCATGAGGTCACTTTATACTTTAGGTAGCTGATTATCGAGTCTATCTTTACGTTAAACTTTAATTAAGGTGTGGGCAGAGGTCCAGGGCCCCAATTCTGTTATTGCAATTGTGTGAGAATGGTGTTATAATGACACCATAACTGTCAAAACCTAAGCAGTAACAGGCCGAATGATTGATAGGCCAAGACTTGCTAGAAGAGTAGCGACAGGCCAAGTGATAGGCCAAGACTTTTTGGAGGAGCAGGGCAACACAGGTGACTCCTGCATCCATATTTGGTGGACTACTAAGATGTTTTAGTCAAAATGGTTAGGTTATGTTGAATTCAGACCGACTAAAACCCAACTAAGTATATTACACTATCGCTTCACCATCTTTCGTCTAGGGAAAACAAAGGCTTATTTGCAATTGCGAAGGGTGAGGGGAAACCGGTACAAAAAAACAGTAACAAAATTATAAATAATTCCGTTTCCTGTCATAAATGTATCTATTAGCCTATATAAAATATGTAAATACAAACGATAGGTATGCTAAGTAAGTAAGACGAAATTATTTATAATTTTGTTACTATTTTATTGTACCGGCTTGCCCTCACCCTTCGCTTCCTTCTTTGTCTGTTTTTCCTAAGGTATTAGGGCCACAAGAAACCTATTCAATAACTAACGTATGCTTTCTTTATGGGGCAAAGTGATTACATACAGTCTGTTGGTAGTCGCGCGCTGATGGTACGGTTACATGCGCGTGCGCGTGGCAACTGTGACGCAACTGAGTGCAGCGATGCAATTGTTTCGACGACTTGCATGACAACCAACAGTTAGTTGCTACTGCGATTTAGTGCGGCTCAAAGTACAGGCGGAGGCGAGATTAATTAAAGAGATTGTTATTTTGTTCCGGGATTTTTGTTGAGCACCAGGTCCAGAACAGTTTTTTTTTTGGTTTCTAGATACTGCTATCATTGTAGACATTCATCCAACAATATTAGTCAATGAAGTTGATACAGACTTATTCTTGTCCAGCCCTGGGTAATCATAAGTCTGTATTCAAAAGAAATGTCTGGTATTTGGCAAACATAACAAGTTGTGAGGGTTGCGTTAAAATAAAGTTGTTAAATATACTACCGAAGATGTCATATTTCAATGTTGCCATATCATAACAGTTTGCTGAGTACCGAGAGTGCCAACCTTGCACGTGGAAACAACGCAATATATTATCAAAATTCTGTTTTTATTATTGTTTTTTTTTATTGTTCTAATTTTAGTTACCTACCTATTCTATTACCTATTTTTCTAATTTTTTACCCGACTGCAAGGAAAGGGTTATGTTTTTTAATCCCCTTATCTGTAATATTTTTTTTTTCTTTCTGTTTTTGTTTCTTTTTATGTCTAAAACGTTTTAAACCGATATTAAATACCTACTTTTTTAACTCTAATAATAATTTTACAAATGTCTACAGCACCGTCGCTCTCGCTTCCTCTTACAATTTAGACCACACCTAGCTTGATTACAATTTATTACCTGTTTACGTGAACTTAGACAACAATCGTTGCAATTTTGCGTCGATTAAACTTGCAAATGTGTTGGGAAATCGTAGTTAACAGCACTTAAGTGTTTGTTTTGTGTAGTCCATTAACATGGCGTGTTTTTTCTGGGCGGGGCCGATTTCAATCTTATGACGTACGTATTGATTGGAGGTTGTTATTATTTTCCCTTTGAGTGGTATAAATAGATGTGAGGAAGCCTTGTTTATTCAGCTAGATCGACGCTCGTTAAGAACAAACGCCCATAATTTCTTGACATGGATTTTGGTCTTCGTCTGCGTTGATGTGTTGATTTATTTATAAAATATTATACATGGACAACATGGGGGATTATTCCTAAAGCGCTTTATAGAAAAAAAATAAAAAATAACAAAGATAAGACAAAAATTAGCAACGTCTGTGACACAATAAACTAGCACTTCGCAAATTCGTCTGCGCGACCCACAGAAATGATGCATTTTTTCAGGATAATAATTAGCTTAAATCACTCATCGATAACGTAGCTTTTTATTATTAAAAGAATTTTCAGAATTGGATCAGTAGTTCCAGAGATTACCCTCTACATATACAAAATTCGCACTGTAATTATATTACTCAGAAAAAAAAGATCCTAACCTTGCTCGTAACATGTAAATGGAACGAATTTTAATTACACACACGCATACATAAAAAATACCGGCCAAGTGCGAATCGGACTTGCGCACGAAGGGTTCAAAGTCAAAGTCAAAGTCAAAACATTTATTTCAATTAGACCATTTACAGGCACTTTTGAATAGTCAAGCAATAGTTGTCAGTCAGTTTGTCCGTTAGTTGAAGCTAGTTGTCCGTTCCAAAACGTAGATTCCTATGGAGAAGAACGGACAAGAAACTCCATGGTTACTCTTTTTCAACTAATTCAACTATACAATTTCTTTGTTTACATTTATGCCCTAATATGTGAGAACAATGTGAGATATTTTAAAAATCCCTTAGGATAAAAAATAAAATCAAATGTAGGTACTAAAATAAAATAAAAATCATTCAAACCTGTAAAATGTCAAAATATTGCTTGAGCAGTCAAGAGATGACCAGTATCGACTGACTGGTTCCGTACCATTATCTATAAAAACGGCAAAAAAATGATGTCTGTTGTATGGAACCCCCCCTTAAATACTTTTTTTTATTTTAATTATTTATTTTTAAAGTGAATATATGTATAATTAAATATTCTGTAAATATTTCAAGCGTCTACCTGTTGCCGTTATCAATATCGAGCAAAAACGAGCAAAAAAATCACGTTTGTTGTACGGGTGCCCCGCTGAAATATTTATTTTATTCTGTTTTTAGTATTTGTTGTTATAGCGGCAACAGACATACATCATCTGTGAAAATTTCAACTGTCTAGCTATCACGGTTCATGAGATACAGCCTGGAGACACACAGACAGACAGACAGACAGACAGACAGACGGACGGACAGCGAAGTCTCAGTAATAGGGTTCCGTATTTACCCTTTGGGTACGAAACCCTAAAAAAACACTATAACGTATTTTTATCTGTGTAATTATCGCGGCAACAGTACCAGGCTGGCATAAATTAGAAGGAGTAGGTACAACACAGCGGGACGCTCGGCGTAGTTTCCTTTATTATTTGTTTGTCTGCTGTGGGCCTGTTTGCAAACCCTGTAGTGCTACACTGGGGGACACAAAAAGAGGCACATTCTTTTTTTCATTTTCTGGTACCTTGGTAACTTTTTTTTTTTTTTTTTTTTTTTTTCGAGGTGGAAATCCTCATGGATGTCCCCCGCCCTGGGGAGGGCGGAGGGGTCTGTCAGACTCTTACTGACTAAAACCACCCCGGTGTTCCTCCAATTACCTTACGCCGGGGGCGCGGGAGTCGCTTGCGCATTCGTCCGCACCCCCGGCAGGTATTGGCCCGCCAAATGAAAGGCGGGCCCCGTCACCCTATGCGGCCGTCATGCACGGCCGCAATTCCTCTAGAGAGGCGCGCGCGGAACACGTCGCGCCACCGTCTCGGGCCTGTTTCCGTTCGGGCGACGGACGCCCCAAGTCCGCCGCCCGCAGGCCGCACCCTATGGTGGCCGGAGATCGTTGGCCGCCCTACGGCGCCCGGTGCGTCTGCTGCGGATGGGGAGAGAGGACACCGCCTCCCTCTCCCTTTCCGCCGCCTCCTTGGCGTCCATCACCTCCTCGCAGAAGGAGGCGACGGCGTTCCAAGCGCTCTCGCTGCCGACCATGGCCTCAACCACGGCCGGGAGCGAGAGGCCACCCGCAGCTCCGACCGCCGCGACGAGGTCACGGCGCTGCACTGCCCAAGCTGGGCACTCCTCCAGTGTGTGCTGCGCCGTGTCGTCGGGGCAGTCACCGCAATGGTGGCAACCGGGCGTCGGCTCCCGGCCTATACGGCACAGGTACTTTCCGAAGCACCCGTGTCCAGAAAGCACCTGTGTAAGCCGGAAGCTAAGGGCGCCATGCCGTCTCCCGAGCCACTCCCTCATCACGGGCCTTACCGCCGCTATTGCGGCGTGCCCGAGGTACCTTGGTAACTAATGTGTCCTATTCTAACTTATGACTTCTTTTTTTTTTTTTTTCGTATTAGTATGAGCTATGGGAGAACAGATCATGCTATGGTAAAGGAATTATAATAGCCAGTGATGGTGGTATAGTGGGTAGGAATGGTGGTAGCGCTCACTGTCAAGGGTGCGTCAACCACACCAAACTCAGAACGATATCTATTATTCTTGCATTGGACTTCTAGACAAATCAATATAAAATCTGATTTTTTTGTCAGAAAATTCTGGAGACCGGCTGAAGGCACTTTGCTCATAGTAACTTTGTATACTAGACCCAGCACACTGTCAGATTCTTGCCGGACCACTTCTGGTTGATGGTTCGGCGGGTAATGTGCGACCTTCTTTAAAACTATTATTGTTTAGTAGTGGAAAATGAATGGCACTATTCTTCATCCCTCTCTTACATGGGAAAGATAGCCATACCATGTTACAGTACACCCCTAGATTGTAGGTTTATATATTTGACCTTCATTTCAGTTAAATGCGGTGCAAGTGTCGCCAAAACACGTTCAAGTTACTAAAAAGGAAAGCGCATAACGACCGGTTTGTTGGACATCAGGGGCTCACCTGTATCCATCCTGTCATAAAGATAAAACTTCAACTACCTGCAGTCCTACTTATATTAAAAACGCGAAAGTTTGTGAGGATGTGTGGATGTTTGTTACTCTTTCACGCAAATACTGCTCAGATTTTGGTAAAACTTTACAGTTACATCACACAACTAACAGAATTTGGTAAAACTTTACGGTAAGATAGCTTATACATAATAATATATCAAAATAACACATAGGCTTATAGTATTATTATAATATGTTTAAGGCATTTTTACGGTTCCTGGATGAAAATCGAAAATCCTTTCAAATTATGCAAAATTTTAATTTATGCGAGTGAAGCCGCTTGCGGAAGCGAGTAACTAATGAACCAATTGCCCGTTATATTTTGCTGCATATTGCACTATTCTTGTCTATGTATCCAATGGCGAGCTTAAAAAAAATTATTCATTTTGTTTTTTTTTTACCCGATGGCACCAGAAGGAGGATTAGGTATGTTTTTCGAGTGAATGTATTTCATATAGATGTACATAAATTCACAATAAAGTGTACTTCATCAATTTAATCTAGTCTAGCTTTAATAACGGCGGATCATCTATCCTTATTATCTTATCTCACTTCTTACTTAATATTATAAATATGAAAGTTTGTGAGGATGGATGTATGTATGTATGGATGTATGGATGTTTGTTACTCTTTCACGCAAAAACTACTGAACGGATTTTGATGAAACTTAACAGTAATATAGCTTATATATCAGAATAACACATAGGCTACCTACTTATTATCCCAAAAACGCGGGCGAAGCCGCGGGCGGAAGCTAGTTCAACCATAGAGTGTCCACATCACTGAGTTTGTTGAGTATAAAAACTGGATAAAGAAACAAATAATTGGTCGTTCTTCTATAAAAAGTACTAACTGCAAACAAGCCCTTTCGATAAGAAGTAAAAATAAAAATAACAAACACATGATTACCGCTCATTCCAATACAAACACAGTAAGGACGAGATTCTCCCAAAGAGTTATAGCCGATGTCTTACAAATAAATCTCGCTGATGACGTCACCAGCACTCCTTGACACTTTATTAACGTTAATGTGGTACGTGACTCTTGGGAACCAGTTCCAATATTAAATACCTACAGCCTTAAAATGTGATACCTTTTACTTCCGACCGGAAACTTTAAGAAAAGTTGTGATATTTGTTTAATTTTATTGTTGTTAATGGGAAGTGGCGAATAAAGGCGTCGGTTGGAGCTGACAATTCGTGTGCCGGAAAAAATTACGTTACTATATTGACAGAATAGATAAAACATGCGCTCGTCTCGAAGTGTTATGCTTGATAAATGGCTCTCAAAAATCACATCAGTTTGTCGCGGAGTGCCTCCCTCCCTCTGTCCTCTCAGCCTTGGCTAGCTATGAGAGGGAGCCTCCACAGACACACTTCTTGATAAAATAAAACAGCAGGATTGGGAGAGTTGGAATTGTGATGTAGATGGTTTATTAGCACTTAATAACTGTAGTATTGCACACTTGTTATAAATTATAATTTGTAGGTAATAAATAATAGTACTTACAGCGGTTCAGTGGTCCTCAAGTGATGTCGTTGGAGACCAGACAAAGAATGACGAAACAATGAAATAAATGCATAAAAATATGAGATGTTCTAATTTTGAAATTTGAAGTTCAAATCTGGAAGAATGGAGTGGATGAAGTGGCCAGTAATGGAAGATTGCCAGCACTAAATGATGAATGAAGGATGACTCCGTCACAAGTTTAGCCATGAAGAAGGCTTAGCGGTCTAGCCTAAGCCTTCTAAGATTTAATACATTTTTTGAATCAGTCTTGAAAATGAATTCGAAACATGTATCAAAACTGAAAATTGTAAAATATATTCTTTTACTACTTTATTTGCGCAAAAGCCCGCACTATATCGATCGCGGCTATTGTTTCAGTCGATCGTGGCAAGGCAAAGAAAAATTTAAGTTAAAAATACGATGTTAATTTGAATGAAAAGATATTAATTTTGATAAATTGGAAGATCGTACAGTTAATGAAGAGTAGATCTTGGGTTGAGTTAAGTTTGCCAGCCCTGAACTATACCTAATTCCTATACAAAAAGTTGTGTTGTCACACAAAAATATAAATGTAGGAACAGAACGGCATGGCGGATGAGTGGCTCGAAACCTGAAGATGAATGACATACCTATGTGAAGTGTATTGAGTGAAAGAGATGAAAGTATGAAGAGACAGGGTAAACGTTGAAAAACAGAAGAGGACTGAGAGACTAAAGGACAACAGAAAAAAAAGACGTTTGCTCTGAGAAAAGAAAGTATAATAATAATACAAGATGAAAGAAGGAATCGCGTTTCATTATGGCTCCCACTAGATTTATACCACATAAATATGAACCAAACAGCAACACTTTGTCCTTTCAAAAAAAACTTATTGCACCCATTATTTTGTCCGCCACTGTCTGAGGTTACGTTCGGGGGACACGCGAAGGAAACACGTAGTAATTTTTTTCAGCCAACTTCCGGCAGTAGTTAATAACTTTCATAATGTTTGTCTGAAGGCTTCGCTTGTTTTTGTGCATGTCTTTCAGCAAAGCTTGGACTTTCAGTAATGGAAAATTTATTGTGAGGGAAGTAGATACAAGCTTGGTTTTTAGGGATGGGCACAGTTCCAATTTCGTAACTTAAATCGTGAAATAGATTTGCGATACTGATACATCACAAATAAGTTAGTAGGTAACCGTTGATTTTATAATTATAATAACACTACGGAAAAGTGATATAAAAATAATGTAATAATCTTTTTTTTTTTTTAAATTACATGGTAGGGTTATTTTACTCATGCGTTAACTAAGCTAATATTATAAAGAGGAAAGATTTGATTGTTTGTTTGTTTGCATTGAATAGGCTCCGAAACTACTGGACCGATTTGAAAAATTCTTTCAATGTTGGGAAGCTACCTACACTATCCCCGGGTGACATAGTTTATCTAATAAAGTTAACTAATAAAGCTGAAAAGTTTGTTTGTTGAAAGAAAAAATGTCAGAAAGGCTAAACGAAAACGATGTAAATGCGCAAGCGGGTAAATAATCCGATTTTTCTAAAATTAAAAAGCGGGTGAAGCCGCAGGGCACAGATAGTTAAATTATACGTAACCTAGGTCTTTCAATATTATCAATATTCATGCCAAACCCTTCTATCATGCCACATTTTAGGAATGAAAAGATATCTTCGAGAGGTATCTTTGGATTTTTTTTCTATCGAGTGAAGTTATTCATATCGTGTATTGAATTAATGATTTCACTAGCTAATATGCTTAAGTGTACCATATATTTTTTCTGGGTGGAACTGTAAAAAAGAAAGAAATCTTATAAAAAAATAAAAAATTCTAGAGCTCATTCTAGCGTTTTGTGAACCTATGGCGCCTTAAATCTGACGTCACTCCCAGATATAGGTAAGTCGTCATAAAAATGACGTCCATCCAAAACGAGGTTGAAGAAATCAATCAAACCATGTATAAATGAATATATAACACATTTCCACCATTTCCACCATTACGTCAAATATTGAAATGTTGTTACTGAACATTTCAGTTACCTGTCGCAATTGGATTGTGGGATGCCCTTGTGGGAAATTGAAGGGTTACGACCAGAGAAGCGGAAGATGAAGCGAGAGCGAATTTGAAGTAGAGGGTTTAATTTTGCAACTAGACTTTTTCCCGCGACTCCATCCGCGTGGACTACAATAAAATGATCAGTTTAAATGACCTCCGTAGTGTAGGGTGGCTAGTACTACGAAGAGGTCAAGCTGTATCTCTGGTTTCTCACATCGGAATTAGATGAAATACTTATAGCTTAGATTTTAAGTTGGACCCCAGGCTACTAAACTGTGAAAACCACATTAAAATCCGTTCAGAACTTTTTGCGTGATGCGCGCACAAATAGACAACAATAAAAAAATGTTGGACATGGTTACGGCCCAGTACCCTATCCCGGTTTTTCTGGAATATCTTCAATGTACGGACACGGTTCTTACAGTTTTATAATAGTATAGATAGAATAATAGATATGTAGGGTGCAGTGGCGAAGGGTCCCTACAATACGATTCCTACCGGCTTCCCTTTGAAAAATAGCACAGGCAATATTGCCTACTTTTATTACACAAGTTTTCGTGGCCAGGTAAACATTTGTAACTCCGGCTTACCTCTTAAAAAATCTGACCCTTCGCCACTGGTAGGGTGACTGGGTAACCAGTGACCTCAGATCATAGAAACAATAGGGAGATGTGCCAAGGCGCTATCGAGCTTGATGCCTGATTTTGAGCAAATTGCTCATATTCAAAAAGTACGCGCTGGCGACGAATCGAACACGATCGATGGTATAAATACAGTGTTTTAGTTTAGTGCTAGTGTTGAGTGACGATTAACAGTGTTAGATTGAGTAATTTAAGTAGATTGTTATATATATATATATATATATATTGTTATATATATATATAGTTATTTAAGTAGATTGAGTAATGTGTTTTTCGAACCCACTCGAGTAACTTCGACTTCTGCGACTTGTATAGATAATGTTTTCTGTAGCTGTGATTATTTAGATAAGGCCATTGTTAATTATCTGCCTTCCGATCATAGTGGTCAATCCGTTACTTTTAGGTCCAACACACCTATACAAAAAATACAGATAAAATTCAGACACATATCAACCGGCGCTTTAAAAAGATTTGATGATACTTTAATAAATAAGTTACAGTATGTTCAGGGTCATAATATGGACAGTATAAATAAATTATATGATGATTTCTTCTCAGTAGTACACACCGAATTTATAAACAATTTTCAAGTAAAGAAGAAAAATATTTACCCTAAATTCATATTTAGCGACTGGGCAACTATAGGCATTAGGAAAAGTAGAGAAAGACTGTTCGAGCTGTATGGTCTTAAACCATATAATAATACGGACGTTTTTAAACAGTATGTTGCCACTTATTCTAAAACTTTCAAAAAAGTGTGTAAAATTGCTAAAGCCCTATATATCAGCAACAAAATAAAATCAGCTGATAATAAAATAAAGACCACCTGGAAAATAATTAATAATGAAACAAACAGGAATAAGAAATCAAATCAAGATTATACACTGGAGACACCACGAGGTCCCATAAGCTCAAACATGGAAGTGGCTCAGGAATTTGTAAATTTCTTTACCAATATACCGTTGAAAACTACGGAATCTTTAAAGTCCTCGCCTGCACTTTCTATTACTTTGCTTAGAGAAAACGTCTCCAGCTGTCCTGTAGAATTTAAGTTTAAACATATAGACCCTATGTCCGTGATTAAAGCTTTTAAGGATATTAAAATTAAACTAACCGAAGATCTATGGGGCATATCAATTAAAGTTTGTCAATCTATTATTGTGACCGTAGCGCCCTACTTGGCCCTAATATTTAATTCGTGTGTGGATCAAGGAATTTTTCCGGATCTAATGAAATACAGTAAAGTCATACCGCTCTTCAAATCCGGGGATAGTAAGGACACCAATAATTATAGACCTGTATCTGTGCTGCCAGCTTTCAGCAAGGTGTTTGAAAAAATTATGCTTAATCAAATGCTACATCATTTTAATTCTAACAACATCTTACATGATCAACAGTATGGTTTCACCAAAGGACGTTGTACTACTGACGCCGGTGTTACTTTATTGAAGCATATTTTTAATGCGTGGGAGGAAGGGCAAGATGCCATCGGAATCTTTTGCGACCTCTCGAAGGCATTTGATTGCGTAAATCATGAAACACTGTTGTTGAAGCTCGATTTTTACGGGCTTCATAAATTAGCACTCAGTTTGGTAGATTCTTACTTAAGTGATAGACAACAGTATGTTCAAATAAACGGTGTAAGTTCATTGGGTCAAAAAGTGAAAATGGGGGTACCACAAGGATCAATATTGGGTCCGTTCCTATTTCTAGTATATATTAATGATTTACCACATTTACTGCAAAATCAGCCAAAGATGGTGTTATTTGCTGATGACACATCATTGATTTTTAAAGTAGATAGACGTGTTCAAAACCTTGACGACGTAAATAATGCTATTCTTCAGGTACATGATTGGTTTACTGCAAATAATTTAGTGCTCAATGGGAAAAAAACTAAATGTATAAGGTTCGCCTTACCGAATGTAAAAAGCAGTGAATGTGACGTCGTACTAAATAAGGAAAAACTTGAGTTTATTAATGAGACAGTGTTTCTAGGGATCACGCTTGACTCGAAACTTCAATGGGGTCCTCACATAACTTCCCTTGCAGGACGGCTTAGTTCAGCCGCATACGCAGTAAGGAAAGTTCGGCAACTAACAGACGTCGATACCGCTAGACTGGTCTACTTTAGTTACTTTCACAGCATCATGTCTTACGGTATTTTACTGTGGGGACGAGCTGCAGACATTGAATCTATTTTTATTCTGCAAAAGAGAGCTATAAGAGCCATTTATAAGCTCCGCAGTCGCGAATCTCTTAGAGAACTGTTCAAAGAAATAAACATCATGACGGTGCCTTGCCAATACATTTACGAAAACATAATGTATGTTAGGAAAAATCTACATCTATTTAGTAAAAGATGTGAAAGACACCATTATAATACTCGAGATGGGAACAAACTAGTTCAACCACGCTACAGATTATCGAAAGTACATACATCTTTTATGGGGTACTGTATAAAATTTTATAATAAACTACCTCCCAACGTTCTCCAATTAAATGAGAATATATTCAAAGATTGTATAAAACGCACACTTTGTAGGCAAGCATATTATAAACTAGAAGATTATATTGCTGATAAAGATGCTTGGCTTAATGCTGGTCCTGCTCCACAACCACTTAGACTCATATAATCGGAGTTAATAACTGCTCTTGAAGTTCCCCTTTATGACTTTGTAAATTTTATTATTCTTCTGACATTTATAGGTAATCAGTCCAGAGATTGTCATGAATTAATTGTTCGTTTCTAAGTAAGCTGGTTTCTCTTGTATAGTTATAAATAACATTATTTTTGTATATTTAAGTAAATTTCTTTGAGATTTGTGAATGTGAGTACCATGTAGATATTTACAATGTTTTAAGCTGATTGTAGTATGACAGTTGAGAGCATGTCATGCTCGCTTTAATGTACCGCTGATGGTGGCGTGTGTATTGGATCGTTCGATTCCCTCCAAAATGGTTGAGTTAAACGGTGCTGATGCACGCGTCATGTCCGTGAACGGGCGCTGTCAGTCGATACTGGTCATCTCTTGACTGCTCAAGCAATATTTTGACATTTTACAGGTTTAAATGATTTTTATTTTATTTTAGTACCTACCTTTGATTTTATTTTTTATCCTAAGGGATTTTTAAAATATCTCACATTGCTCTCACATATTAGGGCATAAATGTAAACAAAGAAATTGTATAGTTGAATTAGTTGAAAAAGAGTAACCATGGAGTTTCTTGGCCGTTCTTCTCCATAGGAATCTACGTTTTGGAACGGACAACTAGCTTCAACTAACGGACAAACTGACTGACAACTATTGCTTGACTATTCAAAAGTGCCTGTAAATGGTCTAATTGAAATAAATGTTTTGACTTTGACTTTGACTTTGACTTTGAGGGTGTGCGGAATGTTTAATGCGTGGGAGATCTTTTTATTCATAAGGAGCGCTTAATTATGCGCGTAATTGTGTCGAAAAATGTACTAAAAGTGGCATCAGTTGTTCCCGTACTAATTTGCTATGATGGCATATATCGCCATGTTTCTATGATCTAAGCCAGTGACCAATAGTTATACACATGTTTGTACTATCAGACAAATCTGGATCTGACCGCCGTAAGGGCTATTCTTGCTTGCAGCGCTTGGCCGCGCCTATTGTCAATGCAAAATGGGCGGTAAACACCTGTGGTCATCATGTGCACGGGATTTTGTTTTCAAAATGACTAGATCTAGACTTGTCTGATGGTACTCATGATAGCAAACAACTTTCCCCCGCCCGCTTTCTTTTGCACCCTGTTAGCGATACATTCGCATAGCCGGCGGCGTGAGTTATCCCATCAAACGCGATTGATTCGCAGTCGACGTTGATTCGCCAAGCTGGAATGACAGACAATGTCTGTAGGTATGCTCAGGGTTACACCTTTATTTTCGGAAAATCTTCTTACAAAAAATGTATTTCATTATGGCGAAATAACGCATGGTTGTGAAGATTTTAAAGAAATTCGCATAGAGTTGTAAGGTGTAGGTAATATTCTCGGACAGGCCTACGGGGTGGTTATAAACCCTTCATGATATAAAAACAAAAAATTCCTAAAGAAAGCTGTGCCCCTGTATTAAGAAAAACATAACATGGATTTAAAATTCGCAAAAATATACATCTACATATTTTATAATAATATAATAAAGCTGAAGAATTTGTTTGTTCCTTTGAACGCGCTAATCTCTGGAACTACCAGTCAGATTTGGAAATTTATTTTTGCTTATGCCAGAATCATGGAGCTATTTAACATCACGTTACGACCTTTAGGAGCCGAGCAAAATGAAAAACAGATCGCTATGAGAAAACAATTCGATTTCTTTTAAATTAACAAAACGGCGGGTGAAACCGCGGAGTACAACTATGTAGTTTTAAATATGTTTTAACATATTCAGCTCAAAATTTCGGTTGAAAAAAAATTAAAAATGACCAAAAATCCCCAAAATAAAGTCATCTTCATTCCCCCACCATTTCTAAACGCAGTGTAGATAATCTAGTGGAATTATCTGAACTACTGTTTGATATCGCCGCAGTTAGCTGGGATGGTTAATTTAAACCGACTGGTTGTTAGTTAACCAATGAAGCGGAGGCCGCCGCTAGATAGCGTTATCTAAGACTGGGTGTCTGTATGTTGGGGTAGACACGGACTGACGTGGACTTAAATAGGATTTTCTTATGAATATTGAGAACAAGGATTAGCAAAACATAATAACGTTATGCAGATGCATTCGTGATGGCAATTTGCTGTTAATCAGACAGGATTGTTAGGGCACAGTGGGATATCCCACTGTCGATCATATCTGAATCCTTTAATACGCATAATGATACTTCAGGCGAGCCGTACGCCTGTTTGTCACTATTGTTGTATAAAAAAATCTACCTATACTTCTTCTAGTGGCGCCATCTATGAGCAGATGCCTCCACCATTTAAGTGTCTTACCTCTGACAGACGGACGACAAAGTGATCCTATAAGGGTTCCGTTCTTCCTATTCAGGCACGGAACCCTAAAAAATGACGAGGATGAGGCCTCCCTCATCCTTCTACACACCCTTTCTTTACCGTTAACCTCCCTAAAACCACTTGAAATACGAAATAAGCATGTCCTAAAGGATTAAATAAACTTATCTTAATAAAATTATCCTATGGTTTCTTCCAGTTCCAAGGTATCCCTAGTAGAGATAGGTGCGTTAGACCCCCGAACGTTTCGCATTATCTCGCGGCCATACCGACCGACCATTAAAATGTATACCCCTCTGATGACAATCCTTTCGGCATACCTTCTTAATAGTTGTAATGGGTAACGGGTGTTGTTTGAGTGTGGTTTGAAATTTCAATGTGTTTAATAAGTTGTGATGATTGTGGGCGTTTAGGTTTTCAAATATTGGTATCTTACTGTGGAAATAAGGCGCTGAGCTTTGCTTTGGTAGTCATCAGAAAAAAGTTTTGTCTACAGGAGAGACAATAACGTCGTACAATTATAAAATTAAAAATGTTTCTAAAATTACAAGGTTTAAAATAAACTTACGTCAATAGCTATGTACCTTACAGTCTTTAAATCTTTAAATGGAGAATTTTCTATAAATATTAATTTCTAAGTAATGTCCACCTAAGTATTACCTGATACACTCACGGTTATAAACGAATTTCAATTCTTCCTAACTTCTATAGGTACCAATGTACTATCAGAGAAATCTGTACCTGTCCATTTGGAAAACAAAATCTGGCATTGCCCATTTGGCATTGACCAATAGTCTTAAAACTCAGATCATAGCAACAAGGGGGATGTGCCAAGGCGCTATTGAGCTTGACGCTTTAGTTTGAAAGAAGAAAGAAAGAAGAAAGAAAAAACATTTATTTGGCACAGGTAGACACAGAGCAAATAATAAAAATTAATTGGAATAATAATATTGTTTTTGGTCACATTGACTATAATTAAAACGTACACATACATCGATGATATAAATACATGAATGTTTTAGTTTAGTTCTGGCGATGAGTGACGAATAACAGTGTTAGATTGAGGGTATGCCGAATTTTTTATATGTGGGAAATCGGAAAGGAGCGCCTGTAATTGTGTCGCAAACTGTTCTAAAAGTGGCGACAGTTGTTCCCGTACTAATTTGCTATGATGGCGTATTTCCTTTATTCTATGAACCGCGCTACTATAGCGGCCAAGCGCTCGCTGCAAGCAGGAATAGTCCTTACGGTGGTCAGATATTATTTGTCTGATAGTACATTATACAGGTAACGTTTGACCTACAAGTACAAAAGTTTCGTAAACCAAAAGGGTACACGAAGCCAAATCTAACAATAAAATAATGGGCTCGGATTGCAACAGGCACGAGCGACGGGCAACACGAGCTACCTGACCTTTCCGTCACTCGGTTTAGTATATATTATGATGAACTGAATTTACTATTAGCCCAGTTTTAAAAAGACGTCCTATTGTTATTTGGCTCACTTTTTTAGTGATATGGATTAGGCCAAGCCATGTAAAATATTGATATTCAGCCGCAACCAGTTAGACTGGAAGCTGACCCCAATCATGTTTGGGAAAAGGCTAGGCGGATGATGATGGATTAGGCCAAGCCTTTCCTTTAAGCCAGTCCTTTGTAACTATGCACTTGGAGCTGTCAATTGTCTTTTTCTCTCTTTTTAGACATAATTATGATCCTTAGAATGTAAAATAATTAATTGTGCTCCCTAAAGGCCATCCATCCGTCCATCAGACGAGCGAATGCTTTATTCCCACTCTATTAAATTCTTTTAGTGTAAACTGGCGTAGAGCATTCTTGTGCAAGAATTTTATTCTAGTTCTTGCTTCTCATTTTTGCTCGTTGATATTTTGGTGTAAACACTGAAAACGAGCTTTCCTTATCAGTAAAAGTTCGAGAAAGAATGCTCTAGAGCAGAACTAGCTCTTTGTCCGTTTGGTTTAAATCGACCTTTATGTACGCACGGCTACAGATCAAGCTATACATTTCCAGTATAAGCTGATCTCGCATTGTATAGGATTTCCTTACAGTGAGAAGTCAGTGTAAACTGGGAATGTATAGCTTGATGTGTAGCCGTGTGTACAATCAGTTTGAGGTTTAGAGCATCTTAGCACAGAAAAAAAATACTGCAACTAATGCTAGAAAATGCACAGTTAGAAAACCTCGTTTATCGTTTAGTTTATATTCCAAAAATAATGCTTTAACACTACTTCAACTCAACTATTAACACTAATAAGCACCAATAAGGACCTTTGCTAGCAATTTTAAGTGTCAAAACCAGGTACTAAATCTCACGCAATCAGCGCACATTATGACTGTGACATTTGAACCAAACCCATTAAAGAAATGTCACGCCGAATGAAGAAAACTTTCCTTGCTTTAATAATAAACGTTGAAATGAAACCATTGAACAATTTAATTGCTAACTACCTTCATATGTAGGGCGTTGCCCGACATTTGTTAATGTTGAACTTTTGATGTTGCGAAAACAGGCACCGTAGTGTTGCGCCGTCGTCCCCGAATAATTCGGAAATTGCGGGATTCGCTATCGCGGAATTTAATGGTGGTCTTAGTAATAAGTGACTCAATTTAATGCCGGTCTTGGGTAAGCAACTTCGTTATTTCCACCCCTCTAATAATGTTGTGGTGGGGAAGTAGCATAATCCTCTCATTTGACTTTTAAGTAAGCGTAAGTAAGTGGTATCTTATTGTAAGTTGTGAGTGCTTCCGTTGGTCCCTAATCATAATTATTTTCAATTGTGAATTTGGATTTGGATTTGGAATCTAAGATCTCGTCAGAATTACCACGTGACGTTTACATGTGTATCTTTAAATATATAATGGCCCGTAAATGTCCAATGCCGAGCCTATGATAGATATAATATAGCCTATTATTGATTGGAAATTTGACCTATATACCTAAGCATGACTTTTAACTCATTCCTAATTAATATTTTCAAAACTTTGTACCTACCAATGTAAGTGGGTAGGTACCTAAGTAAATACCTATCTAAATCTATAATAATATATGTAATCCCGGACTCAAAATGCTCATCCCGCTTATAAGTGCCACATCACTAGTAACCTATGTTCTTCACGGAAATTATTTGGGAGGGTAGTAATAAATCAAGAGTATGGCTCCCGATGTTTCCACTACATCGACTGCGAGGCGCGCCGAATTCAGCGAGTGTACACACACCCTTATAATGTTATTACAAGATAACTCTTAACGATCATGGCGACCGGGGCTAATTGAAATTATGTACAAGTGGCTTGTTTTGTTATTTACCTATTAGTGTGATGGTGGTTAACTTCGCTAAGGTTATTTGATGTTCTCAGTTTGATAAACATACATACAGCGGAACATAGAAGCTCCTCCTTTTTGGAAATCGGTTAAAAAGTAGGTGTTATTGTTAAAGACACTGGAATGGACGCCTACTTAATTTTATTTTAATTGTAATTGTTGCACTTGATTTATCAAATTTATTTTTATTTGCGTGGATTTCAATAAATTGACCATTTTAAATGACCTCCTCAGTGTAGGGTGGCTAGTAGGTACTACGAAAAGGTCAAGTTGGATCTCTGGCTCACCCCACGGAGTTAGATGAAATGAGGCTTAGATTTTAAGATGAACAGAAACCTACTACTATGAACTCTGAAATATATGATATAAACTATGAACACTTTTTTTCAAAATGCGCGATTTGTGTTGTTTTTAGAGCGCAACTCCCCTAAATCTTTCTCTTATACTTAATCCTAAAGAGATGATAGTAACAAAACTAAAAACAGATGTGGTTTCAAAGGGAAAGCATCTCAAAACCTTGGTCAAATTCTAGTGCATGTAAGAAAAATCAATTTAATTAAGTCACTAAAAATAGAACAATAAAAAAAGTTACAACCGCCTTCAAAAAAAGATCAAAATAATGTGTGAAAAATTGTTTCGGAAGTCGTTGCCTTTGATTTTTGCTTTGGTTTGATTCGGCACCGACTTCCGAAACTATTTTTCACACATTATTTTGATCTTTTTTTGAAGGCGGTTTTAACTTTTTTTATTGTTCTATTTTTAGTGACATAATTAAATTGATTTTTCTTACATGCACTAGAATTTGACCAAGGTTTTGAGATGCTCTCCCTTTGAAACCACATCTGTAGCTTTTATCAATAAGCCAGGCCGTCACACTTTACACGTATTATTCCATATCTTGAAAACTGCTGAACCGATTTTGATGAAACTTGCACGGTTCCCTAAGTTGAAGTAAATGTAAGCCAATAAAAAAAGAATGGTCACAACCCGATTAATAGTTTCGGAGAAAAAAAATTGCAAACAGCAAATTCACGGAACTTATGGCACCATACGTTCCCACCCTAAGATCGGGTTACCATGGCAACGGAAGGAAACTCCTACGATTGATACTGTTTAAGCTTTTAGCTGATAGCCCGATATAGCCGATAGGGCCTCTTTTGCCGGCTATCTGGCTAACTTCGTTGCTAAGATGCGGAGATAAGCGGTTTTCGTGTTACTTTGGAGATAAGTCAGAGATAAAGAAGGAATGTAGGCGTGGTTATATGATTTCTAGCTAGAAAATTAAGTATGTTGTCTATCTTGTTGTAAGTGAGATAGTTTTGCTTTAAAATCCTAGTAATCCTATCCTACTAATATTATAAATGCGAAAGTTTGTGAGCATGTATGGATGAAAGAAAGAAAGAAATTTATTTAGCACGAAAACAGACACACAGACAAAATTTATAAAGATACACAAAAAAAAAGAACAAAGTTACTAAAGTCGCTGTGTGTCTAGCGGCTGTGCCAAATAGGTTCAGTTCAGCATAAATGTCAGACCACTAGTGCCTGACGCTGGTTTTCAACTGAACCTATAGTGACGTGACGTGACGGGATGGATGTATGGATGTTTGTTACTCTTTCAATACTAATAAAATAAAGCTGAAGAGTTTTTGTTTGATTGTTTGTTTGAATGCGCTAATCTCTGAAACCATCATTTTGGATATGATAGCACTTCGCCTGCGAATTCGTCCGCGTGTCCCACAGGAACTGTGCATTTTTTCGGGATAAAAAGTAGCCTATGTTACTCAGTGATAATGTAGCTTTCTATTAGTGAAAGAATTTTTAAAATCGGTCCAGTAGTTTCGGAGCCTATTCGGTACAAACAAAAAAATCTTTCCTCTTTATAATATTAGTATAGAAGTATAGATAGTCAGACTCATGAGGAATAGTATAGGCTATTTAACATCACGCTATGCTCCTTAGGAGCCGAGCAAAAAGAAAAAAGTCAGAAACGAAGTAATCGCGCGGGCGGGTAGATAATCCGATTCCTTTAAAATTAAACGCGGCACAGTTAATGTATCAATAAATTGTAGTATTCCTAGCACTCCTGTTTATTATTAATAACCTTACCCAGTAAATACACAATAATATGCAACTCCCATTATTTGCAAAACATAATATAGGCAGATAGGCACCAATATTTTATGCACCATTAGTTCTCGATTCTTGCCTAGTGAATGATGTTTAGGTCTCATTTCCGACCTAGATTTAGTGCTAAGTGTTGTATTGGAACCTTGGTCTTATAAATTATTATGGATTGCAATACAGCGTCCGTTGAACTGCACTGCACCTCGTTGTTTATATTATGTTTTACGTAGTTATTACATAATTAGTGGTAATACTTACTCGGTTAAAATTATAATAATACTCTAAACATACGGGTGCAATCCACTAATGTGGCGACATGTTAAAACTACTACTACTTTTGAGCTGTAATCTAAGTTATAAGTATATACTATTAACGTACTATACAGGGTGGCAGGTTAAACAGTGGAAATATTTTAAGGGGTCATTGTACTCATCACTATGAACAACTTTTACTATGGGAACAACCCTGAAATCGCGAAAAAAAAAATCAGTTGTTCCATACATTTTGTTGAGTATTGTGAACATAAATGTAAGGAACAGCTGATTTTTTTTTCGCGATTTCATGGTTGGTCCCGTAGTAAAAGTTGTTCATAATGATGAGTACAATGACCCCTTAAAATATTTCCACTGTTTAACCTGCCACCCTGTATACAGGGTGTCCCGTAATTAATGGACAAAACGTAACGGGTAGGTAACCCAGGTTACCTACCCGATTTCCAACAACTAATTTGAATACTTTTAAAAAAACCGTTACGGTAACCAATATTTTTGTTTTCGAATTTTTCCATTTTCTCTACCAATTCAGTTTTTTTAATGCTGTCGCTGGTATATATTTTTTTAAACATTTATGAACAGCTTAGGTACTAATGTTATCATATATTATTTTTGTATAACGTTGTATTTAACAATAAAAAAATTGTACCCTGTATAAATCTTCTGGAATAGATTCTCTAAATGATGGTGAAAACTTCATTAAAATCCATTGCGTAGTTTAGACAAACTAAGTGGACAAACAGACAGACATGCAGTGTTTTTTTTTATACTACTTATTTATTTATATTAAAGACTAGCGTCCGCCCGCGGCTTTGCCCGCGTTTTTAAGATAACAAGTAGCCTATGTGTTATTCTGATGTATAAGCTATATTACTGTAAAGTTTCATCAAAATCCGTTCAGTAGTTTTTGCGTGAAAGAGTAACAAACATCCATACATCCATACACCTTTACTACTCACAAACTTTCACGTTTAAAATATTAGTAGTAGGATAATTACTAAAAACAAAAAATAATTTATTTCAGGTGTCGTTGTAATATAATTATATTTTTTCATTAAAATAAATTATTAAAAAACTGTGAAAATAAAAATGTTTGTCTAATTAAAAAAAAAATTGGGGGTTCTACTTCTTGCTTGCCCCAGGGCCTACACACCTTTAAATCCGGCTCAGTATAACCTGGTATTCTGCTTATCCATTAAAACACCAAAAGGGCGTCACCAATGACATAACTAAGACATAAGTGATCGGTTACAAAATCACTTCATCATCATATCACCTTGAAACCGACACCGATGGCATACACGTGTCACTTAACAGGCTATTAGACAGAAAGCCCAAATGACGCAGTTGATTTTCTGATAGACTTATTTGTAAGTGTAAGCTTGTAAACTAGAATATAACTAACATTAGATGCATTAGGTCGTATCTACGAAACTTAAGTTTTCAGGACTGCAAAATAAAATTCACTTTTGTATAGGAAAGCCTTCAGATCCGAATTTACTTAATTAGGTGAAATCGCTAAAAGTTGTTACTGATTTGGAGTGTGTTATTATGCGTTACATGTTCTGGGTTATACTTGTAACACAACTTTTGGCTATTTCACCCACTTATGTATTTTTTTAGTGGTTATACATAGAAAGGAAAACTAGAATCAGTGGATTCGAAAGAGAAACGAAACCTTATAAGCCCTGTGCCAAAAAGTGATTTTAGGCGGATGTCTAGCCCCGAGGACACGGTGGAGCACACGGTGGGGGCCTGCCCTGCATGGGCGGAGCACTGCCGTGTCCTCGTAGAGGCGATCGGCAGCGGCGGCGACCTCTCGCGCCCGGCCCTGGTTCAAGCCATGGTCCGGGGCGAGGGGGAGTGGGAGGCAGTCGCCTCCTTCTGCGAAGCAGTCATGCTAGTGAAGGAGGCGGCGGGACTGGAGAGGGAGAGATTCTCCCGTCCAAGCCGCCGCGGTAGACGCTCCGGGCGTCGGGAGCCGCGTGACGACTCCCGGCCACCGTAGGCGCGGGCCTGCGGGCGGTGAGTAATGGGTAGCTCACCGTCCGATCAGGACCAGGCCCGTGCCGAACGGCGCGTATGTGTTCCACGCGCGCCTCAAAGAGATGTCAGCATCAGAGAGGGGGCCCATTAGGGCCCAAGCCTGCCGGGAAAGCGGGATTGTCCGGAAGGGATACCGCTGACCCGGACAAAAGGGCTAAGGAAGGAACATGGGTGGGTTTTAGTCAGTAAGAGTCTGACACTCCCTTCCGCTCCGCCCAGAGCGGGAGGGATTTCCCATCCTCAAAAAAAAAAAAAAAAGGCGGATGTCTACATCCGACCTGATGCTTCTGATGTCGAGAACTTCTGTATATATTTTGTTAGTTGGTATTACTTGCATAATCCAATCACATGCATAATACACATTGTCGGTCAGTAATTATTATGTAATGTACCTACTGTTTATTCTCACTTTATTGTTATATTTATCCTTTTCAGCCGAGTTTTAAGTGAATCGGTAATCATTTTGTTTATTAATGACTTTTGTTTGAATGTAATTGCGAAAATATTAAATTAAAATTAAATAAATTACCCATTTTATACCTTGGATCAATTATTATTTGAACCTAAATTAGGCAATAATTCTGGCAATACAGTGTTTAACTCGCAAAAATATAAATATTAATTTATATGAATGTAAAATTAATTTATTGCATATAATTTAATGTTTAAATCCGATAAGTACTTATATTTTCAGCTTAAAGTAGGTAGGTACGTATTATTATTAATAAAATTGACCTCCTGAGTACTGAGGTCACGCGTAAATATAAAGCTACCTATTCACTACACTTCTGGTCCTCACCAAAAATAGTTCCCTCGTTAAAAATTATGAGTTATTGTCATGTAATTTATTCAAATACTAGTTGTGCCCCGCAGTTTCACCCGCTGTTTAATTTAAAAGAAATTGGCTTATTTAGTTCGTTTTAACTTAGTGTTGTTCCTGACTTTTTTTCTTTTTACTCGGCTCATAAGAGTCATAGCGTGATGTTTAGTAGCCTATACTATTTATATGTATACTATTTCTCAGGAATCTGGCTATCATACAAAAAGAAATTCCGACTGGTACCTAAATAGTTCCAGCGCGTTTAAACCATCGAGCGATTTTAAGTTTTTTTTTTGTTTTTTTGACAGGGCCTCTCGCAGTTGGCTTCTAACAGCCGTCACTGCTTAACGCGGACTTCTGGTGAGGACTTACAAATGCCTCCAGCCAGGCTTAAAACTAAGGTAAACTACAAACTAAGCGACTACACGCTAAGGGCACCCCCTACTGGGGTACGGACCTCGCTTAGGGCGTGTGATTTTAAGTAGCATTGCTGAAAACTTAAGTAGCATAATGTGAATTTATCGCATGGTGAATATGCGTCTCTACATTAACATTTAACGTAGGTGTATCTTTAAAGGCATTACCTTGGTTCACATATTTTGTTACCACTTACAATATTATTATTGCTTCCCTTTGAACTCAAGAAGGTATAGATACGGTACCTATCCTTGTTTACTTATTCATCGATTTCACATAATTTCGTATCTTCTATAGCAGGGTGTCGTATCAAAATCACTTGAAATTAAAGCCAGTTCTCTATTTATGTTAATATACAGGGTGGCAGATTAAACAGTGGAAATATTCTAAGGGGTCATTGTACTCATTTTTTTGAGTTATACCTAAATGTGAATAAAAATGTATGGAACAGCTGTTTTTTTTTCCGAAATCAGGGTTGGTCCCATACTCAGATCATAGAAACAAGGAGATATGCCATCATAGCAAATTAGTACGGGAACAACTGATGCCACTTTTAGTACATTTTTCGATACAATTACGCGCATAATTAAGCGCTCCTTGTGAATAAAAAGATCTCCCACGCATTGAACATTCCGCACATCCTCAATCTAACACTGTTAATCGTCACTCAACACTAGCACTAAACTAAAACACTGTATTTATATCATCGATCGTGTTCGGTTTGTCGCCAGCGCGTACGTTTTTAATATGAGCAATTTGCTCAAGATCAGGCATCAAGCTCGATAGCGCCTTGGCACATCTCCTTGTTTCTATGATCTGAGGTCCCATAGTGAAAGTTGCTCATAATGATGAGTAAAATGACCCTTTAGAATATTTCCACTGTCTAACGTGCCACCCAGTAGGTATATTGCTAGCTAGCCCGCGACTTTGTCTACATGAAAATAGATGAAATGTGTACGTTTTAACTATGGTCAATGTGACCATAACAATGCATCGAGCTCATAGCGCCTTGGCACATCTCCCTTGTTTCTATGATTTGAAGTAACAAACAAACAAACTTACTTTCGCATATTTATGCGTGTGACTAATTTGCGACGGTATTATTCGGATGCGTATCGAACATACAGAACCCAATTTGCCTTGTACCCCACTAAATATTTCGACGTAATACGTTTCGACGTGTAAGTGCCATAGGGTAGTTATAAATCAGCTGATTCGATTCCTTTCAACCCTTCTCGAGAACATTTCAATAAATTTTCATTAGACCAACACTCGAGTAAAATCGGGTCAAAAGGACATCTTCAAACTTCAAACATTATAAATCGTACATCTTTATTATTTCACAACGCACTGCGCACAGGACGCTATCCATCGACGCGTGAAGCTATAAATTGTGAAGGCAAGCACGCTTGTCAGCAAGTAATGTATTGCAGCCAACGGAGGGAAAGCCTTTTATTACGTTACGTTGGGGCAACTCGCATGAATTACGGTCTGACAGTATTTGCATTAATGAAGGGACCGCATGATTGGTTAGAAAGAGACCGATATATGAAACATGAGGAGAGGGAGTGGGGTGGGAAATGGATAATGCATTTCGGTCTAACAAGAATTGGCTCTTTATGCAAATGGCGGATATGGAGACAATATCCTCGACATAGTGATATTTCAATTTAGTTTTAGGGTGTTAGTCTGCTCTGCTATACTCCATTTAATATGACATTAGACACGAGCCCACCATGGCACGATGGCGCAGTGGCTGAGAGATTGGCTACCGCACGACCTGTCGCGGGTTCGATTCTCACACGGGACAAATATTTGTTACTGGTCTGACTGATTGTGCATGTAAAATGTATGTTTGTAAACACACCCACAATTAGGAGAAATTCCTAGTGTGTGTTTTTTTAAAGAAAAAAGTTTCAGCTAACCTTAATTTACCTACTTTTAACAAGCGTATAGGTACTGTATTAAAGTGTTGAAACCTCAGATCATAGAAACAAGGGAGATGTGCCAAGGCGCTATCGAGCTTGATGCCTGAACTTGACCAAATTGCTCATACTAAAAACGTACGCGCTGGCGACGAACCGAACACGATCGATGGTATAAATACAGTGTTTTAGTTTAGTGTTAGTGTTGAGTGACGATTAACAGTGTTAGATTGAGGGTGTGCGGAATGTTTAATACGTGGGAGATCTTTTTATTCACAAGGCGCACTTGTGTCGAAAAATTTACTAAAAGTGGCATCAGTTGTTCCCGTACTAATTTGCTATGATGGCATATCTCCTTGTTTCTATAATCTGAGGTTGAAACCCTACTAAAAGCAAGCACGTCAATAATATAGGTGATGTAATTTATCCTAACTAGCTGTTGCCCGCGACTTCGTTTGCGTGGAAGAATAAGAAGTAGCCTATCAGCCTTTGTGCTTCTCTAGGTCCTAGGCTATCTATTCGTAAAATTCCATCCAAATCTGTCCAATCGTTTCAACGTGAAGGTGTAAAAAACATAGACAAAATTGAAATGTCTCATGTCTCATTGCTCTTTAAACCGGTAAAAGCAATGCTGCTTAGTGGCAAAACTAAAATGCTGTGTTTCACTTACCAATCTGAATAATCCGCTTAGCTCACTTACAAATCTGAGCTACTTAAGCTACTTTAAAGGACAATGATATCGCCACCATTTTGTCAATATTTCGCGAAATAGGAGCCCAACAAACACGTCACGGTTGGGTAACTAACCCAATTGTTTTGTTATTGTTGTACAATAGTAATTCTACACGATTGCCGTCCCTTTTCCTCTTACGGCTCTAACCGTATCTCCATTACTGTTGTGGTATATTTAGACTTGTTTATAATTATGAAAATAAGCTTGATTCCTTGGTAACAATTGTGGTGTAAACAGATTTGACCTGGTAAGTAACAATACTGACTTGATTAACTCTATTTAGAGAGGATCTCATTGTCTTTGTTATAATGTTTTTAATGTATCGCTTTAGAAAGGTATGGGCATGAATATTATTAATTGGTTATAAGTTTTATTTCACCAAGCTCTGTTAGTTGCTAAGTGTCCCGTCAAGCAATTTGATGGTTGTCATTGTAAATGTTTTTCATAGTAGGTAATGCAGTACCCCTACTTACGTCAAAATGCTTAGCGGAACATTTAGCTGGTGAAATTGACCATTTAGTCTCTAAGAAAATGATAAATAAAAAGTCAGAGATGGATAGTGTTGGATCCGTGGTTGGATCATACCGACCTCATCTAGCTTAAAAATGTTTTGACGTGTAAAAGTGTTATTTTTAACCTGTTTACAAAATAAATATCATTAATCATTCATCATATGTAATTACAATTTTCTAATAGTTTCAGTAAACACTTCTGTAAAAAGTTAATGGATTTAATTAACACATTTTCATTTATATGTATTAATCAACTCCGTTAAACTAAAATTAGAAATTCGAATCCGAAATCGACTATTTTTTTAACCTAAGCAAATAGATTAAATTTCCCCTATCTCCTCCACTTACGTTTCCAATTAATTATTAAGTAATCCCCAAGCGGTGTACAAACAACGTTCCTTTGGTCCCCTGTCTCCCCACAATCCTCAAAAACACAGTAACCTTGTGATATTTCATAAGTATTGGTCGGGGTCGTCCGGTTGAGACAATCTTGCTAAGTGCCCTCCCTCCCCCCTGTTGGGCTTTCCACCTCAGATCACAAAAAAAGGAGATATGCCATCATACGCCACTTTTAGAACAGTTTGCGACACAATTACAAGCGCTCCTTGCGAATAAAGATCTCCCAAACATTAAAAATTCCGCACACCCTCAATTTAACACTGTTATTCGTCACTCATCTCTAACATTAAACTAAAACACTGTATTTATATCATCGATCGCGTTCGGTCTGTCGCCAGCGTGTACGTTTTAATCATGGTCAATGTGAGCGTATTAAAGCGTCAAGCTGAATAGCGCCTTGGCACATCTCCCTTGTTTCTATGATCTGAGGTTGCCACCAACCAACGCCGGGTAGTTATGGCGTTCCAGATGGTTATTCGTAAGTTCCGGGCTGTTTGCTTAAGATATAAGTGAGTTTGGAGGTTCGGGGGAATTCGATTTTCGGATCAAAGTAGCGATGCGTTTTGGGGCTCTGCTTAACGGCATGGGGGAAAAAAAAGATGTTTATTGTTCTTTGGAAGACTGCGTTATTAAAAATTTGGCGTGTTCTAATTAAAATAGATTATTTATGATGAACATTAAGTTTGGATAGATTAGACATGAATGAATACATGATGAACATTAAGTTTGGATAGATAGTAAATCATAAAAGCTATTATGTGGGTTTTCAATAACTTATCTAGAGATCGATTTCTGACATATAGCTATAAAGAAGTAGGTACCTACTAAAAATCTGCTGTTCCATACATTTTGTTGAGTTATGTGAACATAAATGTATGGAACAGCTGATTTTTTTTTCGCGATTTCAGGGTTGGTCCCATAGTAAAATTTGTTCATAATGATGAGTACAATGACCCCTTAAAATATTTCCACTGTCTAACCTGCCACCCTATATACCTAGATCTCAACTTCGGCTATATAATTGCAGCAAGAGATTGTCAAAAAACTAGCCCGTTTAACAGCACCTTATGGAGCATAATTACCTATGTACCTAGAATTAATTTCAATAGAACTAAACTATGTACTTAAACAAACTTTCTATACTTACATTTTTTTTATACAATACATAGGTACATTATTTTGTTGGTAGGTAATCTTAATTTCAATAACTTGCAAACTCGTAAAAAATTTTTTTACATACTTCGGAAGTTCCATAGAAAATTGAGATTACCAACAAAATTATTAACATTCGTTGAATCCTCAGATCATAGAAACAAGGGAGATGTGCCAAGGCGCTACTAAAATTGACACTTTGATACGGTAACATTGACCGTATATAAAATGTACACGCTGGCAATGAACCGAACACGATCGATGATATAAATACATTGTTTTAGTTTAGTGCTAGTGTTGAGTGACGATTAACAGTGTTAGATTGAGGGTTTGTGGAATGTTTAATGCGTGGGAGATCTTTATATTCACGAGGGGCGCTTGTAATTGTGTTGAAAAATGTACTAAAAGTGGCGACAGTTGTTTCCGTACTAATTTGCTATGATGGCATATCTCCTTGTTTCTATGATCTGAGGTTGAATCCTAACAATAATCAGGAACACCTAAACTACCAAACATGACCATTTAGTACTACAGAATGACCATATTACCGATTATCCGTATATAATTGCTAATTGTACCGATATCGTGTCACACAAGGAAATACACACAGGCTGCAGTAGGTACCTAGGGTAGCGGAAGAGACGGCATGGTAACAGCCTTATAGTTAGGATTGCCACACGTCCCGTATGTACACTCGACGCCATTGACGGTCGACCACTTTTCACCCGTATTACTAATAACATAAGGGTGAAAAGTGGTCGACCGTCAATGGCGTCGAGTGTACAACGTTATTATTAGTAGGTATATGCGAAAGCTGAAAAGGGATCATTGTAGGTACTCATCATTCTGAACAACTTTACTGTGGTGGTCCCATAGTAAAAGTTGTTCATAATGATGACCCTGAAATCGCGAAAACAAATTTACTGTTCCATACATTTGTGTTCACATAAATCGACAAAATGTATGGAACGGCTGATATTTTTTCGTGAGTGAAAGAATCTTATGCTACAAATACATACACAGTAATACACACCATGCTGATACTGATGCTACCGTTTTTATTATGCTATAGATACTAGCGATTTTTAAATTCTCCTAAAATACTGACTTACCATTAATTTAATGCGTTTTGGGCACGGAAACGAAAGTTTTAAAATGTCCCGTATTGGTTGCTAGAAGTTATGGCAACCCTACAATCATATAGGCAATAGCTGAAGAATGGCTGTGATTGGCTTACTTCCTGAAGCACTTCCTACATACATAACTGGTTTTCTATTTATAGAAATTACTGGTAAGTATATTTGAATTTATTCTGTACCTACTAGCTAGACTCGCGAGTCCGTCTGCTTGAAAGTCGGAAAACAACAAACAACTCATCACCAATTACCATCTTTATTAATAACTAGACTTTTGCCCGCGACTCCGTCCGCGTGGATTATATAAATTGACCATTTTCAATGACCTCCTTATTGTAGGGTGGCTAGTATTACGAAGAGGTCAAGCTGTATCACTAGTTCATTCCAACAGAATAAGATGAAATGTGCATTAGATTTTAAGTTGGATCCCAAGCTACCAAACTGTATAAGCCACATCAAAATCCGTTTAGTATTTGTTGCGTGATACGCGCACAAACAGACAAAAATCCCAAAAATTCACTTTTGTGGGCATGGTTACGTCCATCTCGACTGTTTTTCCTGGAACATCTTCAATGTATAGACACGGTTTTTTTACAGTTTTATAATAGTTCAGATAGATAGGTATATTCTAAGCAAACGAGGCGTTCCTCGAGCTAAAAGACGCCTCTTTCTGTTATGATGGTAAAAACTATTCGCCGTGTTAAAGATTTAGTACATTGAGTCATTATTCTCTAATGAAATTACACCTAATACTATAATTAAATAACTGGATATAACATTATGTAAAAAGTATGTACCAATTAATTCATATTAATATTATCTGAAATTAAAAAGGTCACTTTACCGCATATTGTAAATGAAGTAAACAAGATAAGCTATAAAAACAGCGAAAAACTGTATAATTAACTAAACAGATTAAATCATGACTTCCGGTGCTCGGTTACTGAACAAAAACACCAATTGAAAGGACCAATTTAATTAGGTTCATTACAGACGACAAACAATTCGGTGGCCGATTTTTTGTTTGCTGAAAAACCCTTTTATTTCCGTACTTAGGTACTCATGTCATTTTTTTGATTTTAACATGTCCATCGATTTACCGTTGAACGGATCTGATTAATTCGGAACCTAGAAGAGGTAAGTAAAAAAGTGTTTAGTGTACCTAGTATTACTTAATCTAATTAAACCGTCGCCGTCGTCGCTCGTAAAGATGATCATACAAAAAACTATGCCACCTTATCAGACCTGCACCTGCACCTGACTTAAGAATAGACAACATTACCGATTGTAGAAAGATTTCTACCGATTTAAGCTTGGTGTTGTTAAAAATTAAGAGAAGAAAATGTTTCTATTCCTCAGTCGATAAAAGTGTACAACGCGGTGCACGGGTCGCCGCGTGCTCGGGCAGAAGAACAACGAGTTGGATAGAAAAAACTATCTATTCTTGGTAGAATAGAGATGGAATTGTTCATGCTAAGCGTGCTGAATACTTAAAAAACATGTCGGCAACTCAGATCGGTAGACAGTCAGACCTACAAATTGAGCCCTATAGCCTCGTCAGCGGTCCGCCTAATAAGTTGAACTAGATTATAAACAATATTATTATTAGCTCCGTGATAATGGCTCGGGAAGTATAATTATGATACTGTGTGGTTAATTAATTTATTGTATTTGGTGTGAGAGTGTGTGTGAGTTTCCTGTGCGAGTGCGACCTACTGCCGCTAGTAAACAATGATCCATACTCGATTACTCGCTGTTTACGTCGACTTGTTTTTAATTGTATAATTTGTAGGAGATAATGCGATGGTGTGTTGTTTTGTTTTATTAATGTTATCTAAAGGGCTTGGCTTCACGACAAGTTTATTAAATAGTAGGTAAACATGTGAATTGTACCAGTTTACTGTAAATTGAGCAAGCCAGATATGTGCGCAAAGTTTCATCAAATATTTTGACGTAAATTTGATAACCATCTGTCTTCCTAGTCCTAGTCATACCAGCGGGCATTTCTGAAAAATTGTTTAATGGATGTTTAAAAGTTACAAAAAGCATAGTTATGTATATCGTAGCGAAGATCCATCTGACGGCAACATAAAAATATAGGTTTGACCCTCCCTCCACCCTCTGCGATGACGTCATAGGCTGCGGGAGTACGGTCTGGGAGTGAGCGCTGAAACAAGATGTTTCGTCAACGAATTCACAAAAAAAGTAGCCCACCCGATTTTTTTTAACTCTGTACACTTTGATGTGTGCTAAAACCACAATAGCTGTGTGACAATAGCTGTTAAAGTGCAGATGTTTGTCAAACTCTTGGATATTGACACAGTGCCGTATTAAGCCCACCCGGGGCCTGTAGCAAATTTTTGTGTGGATCCTTAGTTTCGATTACTTACATACCTAATCGGCCAATGAGGTTCTTACTGCTGGTATCCAAGTCTCCTTTTTGTGAAAGGGAGTTTCCCGTAACTCACCACATGGATCTAGGGCGGTTTGGTATCACACCATCTGCATCGTTATTCAGTCTTTCTTTTTTTTTAATTATAATTTACCTATATTCTGCCCAAAAGCTTGGCCCTCAGAGGAGTGGGGCCTGTAGCATTTGCTACACCTGTTATATGGCTAATCCGGCACTGTATTGACAGACTATTACCTTGAGTCGGTGTCGGTAGTGTGAGAATTGGGATTAACTCAAATCAAATATATTGATTTACCTTTTCCGCGCCCCCGATAAGATTGTTAACCTAAAAACGTGTATCCTGCTTTCCATGAGATTATTAAACTATTACAATAACGGACAAACTTATCGAATCACTTATTAACAATATTATTATTCACTTAAAATTATCCTTTCAGTGAACTAAAAACACTTCATCGCAAGTTTTAATAATAATGTATTACCGTTGTTATTTTTGCTATAGAATATTAATTACATTTATCAATATAGGTGCTATCGGTGTAATTAGAATATGAAATAATGAAGAATAAATACGGCGCTATATAATAAATATTGTAATAAATATTATGATTAATAAGTCTCTGTGTATGTTTAGCCGGCGGTATAACGAATTAGGTCACATTAATAGTCTCTGTGTATGTTTAGCCGGCGGTATAACGAATTAGGTCACATTAATAAGTCTCTGTGTATGTTTAGCCGGCGCGGCGGTATAACGAAGTAGGTGACATTATCACTTCCTGTGGTCAGCGTTAGTATGTAGGTATATTTATATCAGAATTTTGGGGGTCCACTCCTGGACATCGGATAAGTCTCGTCCATCAAGGAGAATAACAAAATACCTACCTATGATTATTTGACAAAAATCGTAGATAGAATTATAAATAATAGAGTAGTCCGTTCATAGAAAAAAAATCATGAAAATATCTTGAGTAGTTGGAAAGTAATTTCGTTTAATATTGTATTGTTTCTTAAAATATTATAAATCTGAAGATTTTGTTTGTTTGAACGCGCTAATCTCTGGAACTACCAGTCGGATTCGAAAAATTCTTTTAGTATATGGTAGCCAGATTCATGAGGAATAGTATAGGCTATTTAACATCACGCTACGACCCTTAGGAGCCGAGCAACGGGGGTGAAACAGCGGGAAACAGCTAGTTAGCAATAATTAACAAACATTGGCAAATGCAACCGTCACTGACGGATGACATTCACATGTCCCGCACTATATACACTCTTATAATGTATTTTGGCAAGCAATCAAGTTTTTATTGAGGACTTTCACGTAATTTATGACTAAATAAAGATAATTATAAAATTTATTTTATTATGGTTATAATCCTTGTTGTTTATTTTGTCAGATGAAGGTGACAGTTGATAGATGTTGTCACGCATGATTTGGAGGTCAAAAGATGACTGACGAGTGGACAAGAATGTTCTATACTTTCTTAAGGTGATTTTGGAGGTAGCTGGATTTTCCATACAAGCCAAAGTGCTTGATTACTGTGAGAAAAATATATTCAATTTTTTGTTAACTACTGAAAAATCAAAAATCACATTAAAATTGTAATACCTACACCTTAATCAATAGGATTCATATCACTTAGTCGATAAATATAATTAACTAGGTGTTGCCTGCGACTTCGTCTGCTCGAAAACGGAGTCTATGTATTGTTCCAGGTCCCAGGCTACCTCTCTGTCAAATTTCATTCAAATTCGTCCAGCCATTTCAGCGTCAACATAACTTGTAACAAACATACACACACACAAACTTCTGCATTCATAATATTAGTGGGATAGGTAAGGTATTCCCTAAATATGAATAACAAAGAGATCTAGTGCAATGATTACGTAGTCTAAGTACCTTACGCTGAGTTGCAAAAAAGGTAATCATGTTTTAAAGGAGATTTTAACGATAGAAATTGTATGGTTAATGCCTCCTTTAAAATTTAATTATCCTTCTGCAACCGACCGTTATTGTATAAAAAGTTAAGTTAAAACTTCCTACCATACATGAGTAGTTACGACATTAACCCACCTCGTCACTTCGGTTTGTCGCATAATACTAAAACCTTTCTACAAAGACATAAATATTCATTGCAGCGCCGAGCGGCAGCGCTAGTGTTAGTGTTAAGCGCAGGCCACACCGCCAGCTAGCGAGCGAGCTAGCGAGCCGGGCGAAGCATCGTTTCACCTCTCTTCATACTTCGTGTTTTTTTTTTTTTTTTTGAAATGGCCTCTCGCAGATGGCTTCTAACAGCCGTCACTGCTTAACCGGTCATCTGGTGAGGACTTACAAATGCCTCCAGCCAGGCTTAAAACTAAATAAAACTACAAACTAAGCGACCACACGCTAAGGGCACCCCCTACTGGGGTACGGGCCTCGGCTTAGGGCGTCGCTGGGGGGAGGGCAACTAGAGGGAGGGACTACTAGCTGGATCGGTTCATTATTTTGGGTCGAATTTAAATCTACAGGCTCAGCGCGGGCTGGCTCGAGCAAGGGTCGGTTAGGGGACTGAGTCATACGCGGCGGCGGACTCGGGTCATGATGGGGAACTCTTCATACTTCGGTTCACACCGCAAACTTATCGTCAGCGTGTGAAATGCCTCGCCCGCCTAGCCCGCCCGCCCGCTAGCTGGCGGTGTGGCCTGCGCTTTACGATCGCAAGTTGTTGACCTGCCGCAATAAGCGTGCGCGCGCGCACGTACGCGGCGATAATTGCCCTGAAGCCCCGCCCACTTGCTGCGCGACACATTTACGGATTCGAGTCCTGGACGTTGAGATGAATTTTGAAGGTCTAAAAATAGCAGATAATTAAAAAAGTAGGACAAAATATTATACTATAATATAAAGCTGAAGAGTTTCTTTGTTTGTTTGAACGCGCTAATCTCTGGAAGTACCAGTCGGATTCGGAAAATATTTTTTTATATGATAGCAAAATTCATGAGAAATAGTATAGGCTATTTAACATCATGCTACAACCCTTAGGAGCCGAGCAGTGGGGGTGAATCCGCGGGGAACAGCTAGTAGTTAAATGTATAATTTTATTATAATATGGAAATGTTTTAGTTGCCAATTTCAGCATTCAGATCCGAGCCAAGTTCAGCATTCAGAGCGAAAAGTCCCGATATAATTAAAAACATATTGTGTACAATTCGTTTAAACTACAATTCAGCATTCAGTTTTGAAAGTTACGTAGACGCATTTCCGCGGTTTTGTTTCGATTTTCAGTGTGAATTTTCATAAAATTCAAATTAAGGTTCGATCAAAAATTATAGGTCTTTTGTAGATTTCTTGCGGCGTGCGTGGATCGGGCGCGTGTCGTCTGAACGCAGCCTTATAATACTGATTCTTTGTTTTTTGGGATCCTTGGGATCCGTACGTACCCAAAGGGTAAAACAGGACCCTATTACTAAGACTCCGCTGTCCGTCCGTCTGTCTGTCCGTCTGTCACCAGGCTGTATCTCATGAACCGTGATAGTATTTCTGTTGCCGCTATAACAACAAATACTAAAAAACAGAATAAAATAAATATAGGGCTCCCATACAACAAACGTGTTTTTCCGTTTTTAGACAGCAGTGGGCATATTTCGGCTGTACAACCACACTATAGTATTACTTTATTGCTTTTAATGAAACCACACTTTAATAAATTAGGTGTATAAAACATGCCAGTATTACACACCACACGTTACAATAGGGAAGTGGGTACAACATGAGCTGTAACACAATTTGGCGTTCGGCCAAACGCATTCGTCCTCGGCCTCATGCATTTTTAAAGTGTCATTGAACTATAATTACCTAATCGTCACCTAAGCCGATCTCCTCGGAAGATAAAAGGGAAAATAAAAAAAAATCTTTTGTGTTTTTTTCACTGACAGATACGACAGTTTTTGGGGTATATTTTTGGATGGATTGTTGTTCGACGAATTGTCGTAAAACGATAGTGTGTTTGTTCAAGCTAATTGTTACGTGGTTTGAGTGGTGAGGGCATGTAGATATTTTTACTTTATTTTGTTAGTAAGAGTTTTCTGACTAGTCTAATTGTGATGCAGTGGCAGGATTAAAATGTTTTGAATTCAACCATCTGCATGGAGATTGGTTTGTCTTGTATTTTCTAAAAGCAAGAGACATCTAAGATCAAGGCTAGTTTTTAGTTTAGTACTTTTTACAGAACAGAACTGTGTAGAAAGTTGAAATTTGGAATTAGTACCAGAATTTTCCAAACCATTTTTAACCAAATATTATGTAATTTTTGCATAGCTGATAAATAAATAATCAATAGGTAGGTACATCCTTGGATCTCGAAAGCCGAAATTTTGCACAAAACCTCTGTGCAAACTTTCGGGTTTAGAGACCCTTTATGACGTAGACAAATAATACAATTTCCACGGGATAGGGTCCACGCAGGCGAAGACCAAAAGCTAGTAAGAGTATATTCTTTTAATACTGTCCCTCGCGAAATTTGTAAATTTTTCATTAATATTATCCCTCGCTAAAGTTGTATATTTTTCATTTAATATTGTCCCTCGCTAAAGTTGTATATTTTTCATTTAATACTGTCCCTCGCTAAAGTTGTATATTTTTCATTTAATACTGTCCCTCGCTAAAGTTGTATATTTTTCATTTAATACTGTCCCTCGCTAAAGTTGTAGCATGTGCATTCAGCATTTAAAGACCAAATCATACACCGAAGTTCCTGATCTCCTATTACGCTAAAAGCAAAAAAATATGATAAACAGCCGACTAACAAAACTGACAAACTATAGAACCTACGACGTCAAACTCACAATGTTAGCCTAGCTAAGTACTTTACTGCATCTAAGCATAATTTATGTAGGTACTAGACTTGTTTTATATTATCTAGAAATTCAGCAAAAACAAACAAATGACGCCACTGTTGTTTCAGAATTGTTTTATTACGATTGTAAACGATTTGGAAGCGAAAAGTGAATTGTTTACGTAAAATGTCATGTCTAATATTGTTTTACATATTGTGTGGGAGGGCTAGGTACTGCATCTTGTCGAGTGCATTTCTTGGAATCCTTGTATCTCTCTCATTATTCGTATCTCTCTCGTATTCTTCTAAATCTTCAAGGCCATACTTTCCAATTTGTCATAATCACAACGCTTGGCAATCAGTTATAAAGTACCTAAGATAGAAAAAAGCGCATAGGAGAAAGCAGCTATAATTATGTCATCTTACACATCGCCGGATCTAGAGGGGGTGGGGGCAAGCCGGGTCCCTTGCCCCGAGTGGCAAATTCAAGCTTAGTAGATAGACGAATACATTGAGAAGTGTATTCGTCTACCACACGTAGTAATCGCAAAGAGCAGCGCTAAACCGGTCGTTGTTGAGTTTTTGGGGGAGGCCTATGTACATCAGCATCAATGGGCGTGTTATGACTGAAATGATGATGATAGAGGTAAAAATATTGTCAGCGGCGGGGCGGAATTTTTCTGTTTTTGCCCCTCCTCGAAATAATTCAAGATCCGGGGCTGATCTTACATAATTATTTGAAGCTAATTATGTAAGATTAGCCCCGGATCTTGAATTGTCTCCCGGATCTTGTCTGCAGCAGCAGCTTCAAAGTAAGCACTGTGCGAGCTGAATTACACTTTATTGCATTGTTGTCAGAGACGCTATTTATTTAACTGTCTTTAGGGATTCATCCCTCTGGAATAAGTATTCTGTGGACAATCCGCTTTAAGTAGGCTAACAATATTTTTAAAAAGAAATTCTTTTCTGACCAATTTTACTTGCTACCTAACTATTACAATCTGTTTCACGTCTACGTACTAGAACACTAGCGCAAGTTATTCAGGTTAAATCTAACATAATTTCACACAAACACTCATGTGGGTGGATCAATGCGTTGTGCATCATATCTCATACATCTTTACCTTGATTTACGATCGTACAAATTATCTGATTGATCGCTGCATTGTTCATAAATTGTGCACATTTAGCCAATCCTCGCTGTTTATTGGTAAATAAAGGTTTTGGAATCTATTTAGGCTCAAAACAATATGTTTCAGTGAAACCTCATTGTTAAAGGATGTAGGTACTTATCTCAGATCATAGAAACAAGGAGATGTGCCAAGGCGCTATCGAGCTTGATGCCTGATCTTGAGCAAATTGCTCATATTAAAAACGTACGCGCTGCCGACGAACCGAACACGATCGATGGTATAAATACAGTGTTTTAGTTTAGTGCTAGTGTTGAGTGACGATTAACAGTGTTAGATTGAGGGTGTGCGGAATGTTCAATGCGTGGGAGATCTTTTTATTCACAAAGAGCACTTAATTATGCGCGTAATTGTGTCGAAAAATTTACTAAAAGTGGCATCAGTTGTTCCCGTACTAATTTGTTATGATGGCATATCTCCTTGTTTCTATGATCTGAGGTACTTATGGATGTTCGGTACTCTTTCACGCAGAAACTACTGAACGGATTTTGATGAGAGTTTACAGTGATCTAAGTAGTTTATAAGTACCTACTTACATCAGAATATCACAGCTACCTTTTACCCCAAAAAACGTGGATGAAGCCGCTGGCAAAAGCGATTAATAAATTGAAAACTCAAAGTGGATACCTTTTTATTAATTTTAAATACAAAAATATTATTAACTAGCACTTCGCCCGCGACTTCGTCCGCGTGTCCCACAGGAACTGTGCATTTTTTCGAGATAAAAAGTAGCCCATGTTACTCAGTGATAATGTAGCTTTCTATTAGTGAAAGAATTTTTAAAATCGGTCCTGCAGTTTCGGAGCCTATTCGGTACAAACAAACAAACAAAAAAATCTTTCCTCTTTATAATAATTATTAGTATATAAGTATGATAACAAACCTTATCTAAAACTGTAATGATATATTATTTTTGTCCTAGAGTAACATGGAAACGTGGTAATGCAGCGCATAAAACGCAGGCGTGTCGGACATCAAAACGCAGTAAACACCAGGGCTGACTGACCTACCACAACCTATTATTGCATCATAAAACTACGAAACAATGTGCTACTGTGAAGTATAAATAACGTTACAATGTACCTACGTCAAATATTATAAAATTCAAAGTCGGAAGGTTACTTCAGGGGTAAATTATTAAAAGTGACATACGCAGTCACTCACTGACTATTCATGAAATCTCAGAAACCATATTAAATTCTGCAATCTTGGCAGGTACGTTCCTAAAAAGGTCCAGGTCCAGCCGGCCTAGCATGACCACGATAGAAATGGATTTTGTCTACATAGAAATAGACAAAGTGACAGATTGTAGAAACATTTCTACGTTTTATGAATGAAGCGGTAGTACAATCTGTCACTTTGTCTATTTCTATGTAGACAAAACCCGTTTCTATCGTGGTCATGCTAGGCCGGCAGGATGGGATGTAGGTTGGAAACTTGTATGAAAAGTCTATATTTTTGAAGTGACACTAAAGACAGCATTAACCTAGGCTAAATGCTTAAAGTCAAGCTGGGGCGGGCTATTTATTTACAAATTTCTTTTCAAACGGGTTCTAGAGTTAATAGAACCATACCTTCGCGAGCAAAGATGAATTAGAAAAAATATTCACATAACTAAAATAGCTACTTATACCTACTTGGACTTTTAATTGTTTGCAGTGACTTGACAAGTGGAGGGATACCACTTTTTAAGAAAAAAAGGTAGTGATGTGAAAAAAAGAATGAACCAAATTGATTTAACTGAATTATGTACTTATGTGACGTACTTTTCATTGATTTGTTATGATTTAAAATACGATACGCATATATAAGGTAAAATAAATGCTTAAGCATGCCTTTGGCATGTTTAAAATTCACAAAAATATACTTAGATAGATTTATTATGATTTATTTAATTCAACTATTTTTATCATTTGTTCTTATCACAAATTCGTTCAGATCATTATTTTGCCTGGAACTGTCAAGTCACAGCAAACAATTAAAAGTCCAAGTATAGAAGCTTTCATGTTATTTTCAAAGACCTATCCAACGGTACCCCACGTAAAGGAGTACACAACAATATTTTTTTTTCATCCCTCAGTTTCATGTATGAGACTCCCTTATTTTTTTATGGTGGTGTGGTCAACTTGTGGTACAAAAATGAGAAATTATAAGCAATCCTGCAGAATCTTTTTATCATGTATCATGTATTTTTATCAGTGTAGATGCTACAATAAAAAAACCGGCCAAGTGCGAGTCGGACTCGCACACGAAGGGTTCCGTACCATTATCTATAAAAACGGCAAAAAAATCATGTCTGTTGTATGGAACCCTGCCTTAAATATTTTTTTTATTTTAATTTAATTATTTATTTTTGATGCGAATATATAATTAAATATTCTGTGAGTATTTCAAGCGTCTACCCGCCGTTATAAATATCGAGCCAAAACGAGCAAAAAAATCACGTTTGTTGTAGGTATGAAAGCCCTCCTTAAATATTCATTTTATTCTGTTTTTAGTATTTGTTGTTATAGCGGCAATAGAAATACATCATCTGTGAAAATTTCAACTGTCTAGCTATCACGGTTCGTGAGATACAGCATGGAGACACACAGACAGACAGACGGACAGACAGCGAAGTTTCAGTAATAGGGTTCCGTTTTTACCCTTTGGGTACGAAACCCTAAAAAACACTACAACGTAATTTCTTGAGCTAGTTTTTGGGTCCTTTGCATTAAATTCATCTCTTGGGAGACTTTGAGCCTGTTAATTTTAACAGTAAGGTACCGTGTTTTACTGTACCGCAGTAAACAGCAGTAAAACTCAAGGCTGAACTACCGCAATCTACTTCTACGTGATTACTCATTAATGTTTGAAAACAATATTTTACTGCCACGGCGGAAGGTATTATAGCATTTGCTCGTAAATTACAATGTCCGTAAGTATTACCATAACTATTATTAATGTACATACCTATTCTTATTCTTTAATTCAGTTCTTATTCTTTATTGTACACACATAAAATTAAAATACAAAATTACAAGTTATAAGTTGACTATTTTGTAATTTTGTATTTTAATTTTATGTGTACAAAGGCAAGCTTAACCCAAAATTGGGTTCTCTGACAGCAAACCTCAGTGCGATAGAGAGCTTAGTAAATGAGGACAGTAAGACACTAAGGCCGAGATAAATAGCCGTTACTTAGCACGTACTTTGGCTAAGCCGTATCGTTGTCACTGTCGCGCAACTTGCAAGCAAGACAGAGACGGGAACATAGCTTAGCCAAAGTACGTGCTAAGTAACGTCTATTTATCTCGGCCTAAGTGTACCTACAACCAGTATAGATACCTACACTACCTAAGTATTTACTGATGTGCCTGTGATCCTATTTTTTTTAAGTATAGAGAGATCAATGGCGAAGGCTCCATACAAATCAATTCCACGTCCAAAGATCATCGATAGTTGCTAAAAGTGGGGAAATCTCGCCCTAAACGAAGGGGTCGGCACTACCGGGGTCGATCAAACAAGTTTTCCCAACTGTCCCGTTAACGGGACGGGACGACCGGGGTGGATGAGAGTTACCCAGATACACGTTAGATAGCCTTAGCCCGTAGCCATTGGTCTCATAATATGGAAGTAAGCGTTTACCGCCACACAACCAATGTGTTTGTTCCATGCCTCATCATTCAGTTTGCTGACTGAAATACCCTACTACTTGTTGTCTTACATAATCATAGTCTCTGGGACCTAATTAACAATCATAAAGGATCAAGATCATGTCAATCGGTACACGTTACAGAATACCACAGCCAAATAACGCTACTCTTTGTTAGTGTGTTCCTGTGGTGAGTAAAGTCGCCAGAGCTCCTGAGGATGCGCTGTGAAGACAGTGGGGACCTGCTTGTCCCCTAAGCTGTCGGCACAGTGAATCCTCAAATTAAGGGGTCGCAAACACACATGATAATCGGTATTGTTTGCCACTATCGTCGTAGGCATAAAACATATGTTTAGTGTGTAAAACATAAACAAATAAATTGTAATTTCTTCATCACATCAATCTATTATATGTGAAGTCAAACATACCTCCTAAATCTTTGCCTAACCGCCGTTTCTATGAATAGTTCAAGAGGAAATTTCCCCCTCACCGATTTTGGCAGACGGATTCGTTTAGTACTAGCGAAGGCTGACCTAGGACAATCTATTCCTTCGTGTTCACTCGTAAAATATATAACTATTGTGCAAGATGAATGCGGAAGATATTTACTAATATATAATATTAAATTTTATGGCCGCAGTACCCTTCAGTACTGGACCGAATGTGCCGTTAAAGTGATGATAATAATATATGTATTTTGACATGGTATGACATTTTGATATGTAGGTACGACAGAATCTATTTTAAACAACAAAAACATTATTGATTTAAAACATGTCATTCTGAAATTTCGAGTGAAGCGGGCAAAACGCGATAGCTCAGTTGGTTCAGAGCACTAGTCACGGTAGGTACCTACGGCAGAGATCGCGGGTTAAAACCCGCGCGCGTCATCCGATTTTTTAAAATCTCATATACTTCATAACATGTAATTCTGTTTATAAACTGTCCCACTGCTGGGCACGGGCCTCCTCTCAGGATGACAGGGAATAGGTTATAGTCCACCACGCTGGCCAAGTGCGGGTTGGCAGACTTCACACACCTTCAAGAACTCTATGGAAAACTCTCAGGCGTGCAGGTTTCCTCACGATTTTTTCCTTCACCGTTAAAGCAAGTGATAATTAATTTCAAATACGCATTTATGATTTAAAAAAGTCATCGGTGTGTGCCTCGGGATTGAACTATGAAAACCTTTGAGTTTGTTTCGGTGTTTCTTCTCAAAGGTAGTCAGATAGGAAACACCGACCTGATTTAGTTAAAGTTGCGGAGTAAAATTAAGAAAAAAGTAGTTGTTCCATACATTTTAGATGAAGACATCCATGTTAACACATGGAGAGCCTTCTTTAATCCTTTTATTATCAAGTTACTTGTCAATTACATCTATGTTAGAACCTGGTAACTCCCGATGTAATCATCATGAAGAAACCTGACCTATGTTTTGAAATTACCGACATGCCGTGACCTAACACAATGCTAAATGCTCGTTTTGTCAGTGATTGGAAAGAGGCCATTGTCCATGTAATGGTGATACTATAAACCTCAGATCATGGAAACAAACGGGAACCACTTTTAAATAAATATAGATCTCAATCAAATACCGCACACCGTCAATTTAACATATTTATACACTGCATATGACACAGTCCATAACTCATAACCAGTCAAAACTAATATTGACTGCAAAAAGCAGTCAAAATTACTTTTGACCAATGTCTTTGGTCTAAACTAGTTTTGATTTAATTATATCCAGCGAAGCCAGCTGCTGACTTCCCGAGCGGAGCTGGGGCAGAGTGTGAAAGTGAAGCGAAGGGGCGACAAAGCGAGCGCCTTGGCACATCTCTCTTGTTTCTATGATCTGAGTTAGACCTAAACCTTATCCTAAAGAATTAGATGGATGTAATCAGATCACAGTATGTGCAATGTTTCTGAGAACAGTCCCGCCTTATAATATACCGCGTTTAGACATATGACATCACCCGGATCGGCTTCCACTGTGAGTAAACAACAAAGCTGACCTACCACAATCTATTTTAATGGACTCAAAACATAAAACAATGCAACCGCGTACAAGTTATTAGTACATAAATTACTTACAATGTAGGCAAATGTTACGCAAAGTTGAGTAAATAATAATAATGGGTTTAAAGCGACTTTAGCTGGCTGTTCCCCGCAGTTTCACCCTCGTTGCTCGGCTTCTAAGGGTCGTAGCGTGATGATAAAATAGCCTATACTATTTCTCATAGATCTGGCTATCATGTACAAAAAGATTTTTTCGAATCTGACCGTTAGATCCAGAGATTATACAAACAAACAGACAAATTCTTCAACTTTATAATGTTAGTATACCTAGATGGTGGCCAGTGGCGTGCCTACATGGCAAGCCCGAGGGTATTTCGCGTAATTTTTCATGATTGTAAGTGTTTTTTATTGTACGCTACTCACTTACATTCATGAAAAATTTAGAGATATACCCTCGGGCTTGCCCTGTAGGCACGCCAATGATGGTGGCAAACATCAGGCGTTATGCCCACCCGATGGTAAGTGGTTACCGTATCTTATGAAACGCTGCATCACCAAGAATCACATGCGTGTTGACACACTTTTGAAATGAGGATTCCCTGTGCCAGCAGCTTAGGAGACTGTCAACCTCAGATCATAGAAACAAGGAGATATGCCATCATAGCAAATTAGTACGGGAACAACTGTCGCCACTTTTAGTACATTTTTCAACACAATTACAAGCGCCCCTCGTGAATATCAAGATCTCCCACACATAAAAAAATCCGCACACCCTCAATCTGACACTGTTAATCGTCACTCAACACTAGCGCTAAACTTAAACACTGTATTTATATCATCGATCGTGTTCGGTCCGTCACCTCAATAGCGCCTTGGCACATCTCCCTTGTTTCTATGATCTGAGCTGTCAACACAGCGCATTCTCAGGAGCAACCTTACTCACTACAGGAACACAACACACAACACTACTGAAGAGTAGCGAGGTAGACTGTCAACAATGCGCATTCTCAGGAGCAACCTTACTCACTACACGAACACAACACTACCGAAGAGTAGCGTGGTAGACTGTCAACACAGCGCATCCTCAGGAGCAACCTTACTCACTACAGGAACACAACACACAACACTACCGAAGAGTAGCGTGGTAGACTGTCAACACAGCGCATCCTCAGGAGCAACCTTACTCACTACAGGAACACAACACACAACACTACCGAAGAGTAGCGCGGTAGACTGTCAACACAGCGCATCCTCAGGAGCAACCTTACTCACTACAGGAACACAACACACAACACTACCGAAGAGTAGCGTGGTAGACTGTCAACACAGCGCATTCTCAGGAGCAACCTTACTCACTACAGGAACACAACACAACACTACCGAAGAGTAGCGTGGTAGACTGTCAACACAGCGCATTCTCAGGAGCAACCTTACTCACTACAGGAACACAACACAACACTACCGAAGAGTAGCGTGGTAGACTGTCAACACAGCGCATTCTCAGGAGCAACCTTACTCACTACAGGAACACAACACACAACACTACCGAAGAGTAGCGTGGTAGACTGTCAACACAGCGCATTCTCAGGAGCAACCTTACTCACTACAGGAACACAACACAACACTACCGAAGAGTAGCGTGGTAGACTGTCAACACAGCGCATTCTCAGGAGCAACCTTACTCACTACAGGAACACAACACAACACTACCGAAGAGTAGCGTGGTAGACTGTCAACACAGCGCATTCTCAGGAGCAACCTTACTCACTACAGGAACACAACACAACACTACCGAAGAGTAGCGTGGTAGACTGTCAACACAGCGCATCCTCAGGAGCTCTGGCGACCATACTTACCAGGAACACAACACTACCAAAGAGTTGTGTTATTTGGCTGTGGTATTCTGTAAAGTTGAGGTACAGTTTCTACAGTCAAGAAACTCTATATGTACCTCTCTTTCAATTGGGTAGTAATAAAAAAACAAAACAACAACAAAATATACTAATTTTCTATCAAAAAAAAATATGCACACCAAAAAGAAATCAAACTCGGCATATATTTTTAGCGTCAAGCAAAATCTATCTAATATCTGAAATTCTGAATGGATATCAAGTTTTGTTTGACACACTACAAAAGTTAATACATTTTTTTTATTGACCACCATTCTTACATCATCTACCTGTAGGATTCAAAAGAAATGGTGTTGCCATGGTGAGGTCGTCAGAGCTCCTGAGATGTGCTGTGTTGATAACGGGGGACTTGCTTGTCCCCTAAGCTGTCGGCACAACGAATCCTCATTTTAAAGGGTCGGCAACGCGCAAAAAGTGATACCAATAGACCGATTATTTATAATGTAAACCAACAAGAACAATCGTGTAGGTACATGAATAATGTTTGAAGATAAAACTGACCTACCACACGTCATATATCTGAATAGAATCAGTCATATAAAAGTTCTATAACAATATAGGTATGTTGAAATCCATTAAAAGCGAGTTAGCAGAACCCATCATGCAATTCATGCATGAACATACAGTTTTCAAAGCGAGCCCAGTGCATAGGTATTGCAATTCCTCAGGTCACTGACCGACCCCAAGGTTCTGCCATACCATGCGAAATTACACCTTATAACTTAGTGACTATGGTTGAGTTTCTATTGGGAAACAGTTACTCGGTTTATAAATTGGACATGGTAAATGAAAAATTGTGGAAACAATTGAGAATAATTTCCCTTTGTAACTAATTGTATGGTGTTTTTCTAATTGAAGAATTTATTTTATTTTTATAACTAATCATTATTGGTTTTGATTGTATGTGCTGTTACAATAGTACCTAGGTACTGTGGAAATTTCTAGAAATATGCGTAAGCACTCTATTGGGAACTGAGAAGTTATGTAAAGTAGGTACTACCTACCTACCATTTTTAGGGTTTCGTACCAAAATGGTAAAAAAGGAACCCTTATGGTGCAACTTCGTCTGTCTGTCTGTCTGTCTGTCTGTCACACCTGATTATTTCAGCAACTACTTATGCCATCGACTTGAAATTTGGAACAGTTATAAAGAATGCTTGCCCAACTTTATTGCAAATGAAAAAAGTCCAAAAATATTTTTATTTTCATTGCAAAAGGAGCCGAGAGTGGGGGTCCGAAATTTTAAAGTGGGGTTACTAGGTCAAGTGACATATCATATGAAAGGGCTTGATCTGCATATTTCAAAATATATTTTTATTTTATTATATATCTCACAGTTTTCGACATATGATGAAAAATGTCCAAAAAAATACCATTCCCCCCCCTTATCTCCGAAGTTTGCGGGGCAAAAAATCTGAAATAATTAGAGTTGATAGGAATTGACCCAAATATGGCACCAAAAATAAAACGATGTTCCTAACTAGTACAATTTTTTCAAAATCATCAAAATTCCTTCACAAACAAACTTAGTTATGCGGTCCGGATTTTTTCACTTTATACGTCCAAAAATGATACGGAGCCCTCGGTGCGCGAGTACGACTCGCACTTGGCCGGTTTTTTGAATTTATTCTCATTTAATTGAAGAACGTTGAGAGGTAGTTTATTATAAAATTTTACCCAGTAACCCATAAAAGATGTACCTATGTACTTTGGATAATCTGTAGCGTGGTTGGACTAATAATAAAATAAAATGTCAATCATTTTTCCTTAATTTAAAATGCAAAAGTACCTACGTGACTTATTGAGTTGCTATAAAGTGGTTATTAACATAAACAATATAAACACGTTAGAAACAAACACGATGTTTATGACCCTTAACTAGGTGACGGTCGCGCCGTTGTTGTTGTGGTACGTTCTCTTTGCTGATAGCTGATTGGCTGGTTTTTGAGGGGTTTGGGCACTTGTCACAAAGACTGCATACCACCATAGAAACGGGTTTTGTCGACGGAAGAATAGACAAAGTGACAGATTGTGGAAAGGTTTCTACCTCAGATCATAGAAACAAGGAGATGTGCCAAGGCGCTATCGAGCTTGATGCCTGATCTTGAGCAAATTTCTCATATTAAAAACGTACGCGCTGGCGACGAACCGAACACGATCGATGGTATAAATACAGTGTTTTAGTTTAGTGCTAGTGTTGAGTGACGATTAACAGTGTTAGATTGAGGGTGTGCGGAATGTTCAATGCGTGGGAGATCTTTTTATTCACAAGGAGCGCTTAATTATGCGCGTAATTGTGTCGAAAAATGTACTAAAAGTGGCATCAGTTGTTCCCGTACTAATTTGCTATGATGGCATATCTCCTTGTTACTATGATCTGAGGGTTGAACGAAGGACGTGTTATTAGAGTGTTCGAGTTTCAGTACCGGTTCGATCAACTACGGGACCAACCGTTAAATTACGAAAAAAAATCAACAGTTCCATACAAAAAAATATCCATAGACAAAATGTGTGGAACCCCGAACCCCGCAAGTTGCAGAATTGTGGAGTATTAACAACTGATTTAATGAGGAAATGTAGAATAATTAATATAATAAGAAACCGTGTAATGATCGTTTATCTTTTTAACGATCTCTTGCATATCCTTTTAATTATCAAGCATTTAATTGTAATTACGTTCATTATTATTACATACGAAAAGTATTCATACATTGATTGGTTTTGAGTAGGGTTTGAAAGTATTTTCCATTCTTGTTTACGTCCAAAAATGGCAAAATAATCAACAACATTATTTTCATCCCATCTATTCGAAAAGGACGACTTGGTTCGCCTTTAAGTGCGCCCAAAGGTGGTGTTTTCTATAAGAAACTTTTAGCAGGCAGAAATGAGTTTTTAATCCTCTTTAGATGTTCCAAATTCTGTTATGTTATGTTATGTTAAAAATCTTTTCCGCGCACTTATTGAATCTGACTAATAACTAATGAACTGTAGTGTTTTTGTAAGGGGGAAAGGGGGCTAAGGGGACTAAGAGGACTGGGACTAAGGGGACTGGGACTAAAGGGACTGGGACTAAGGGGACTGGGACTAAGGGGACTATAAGGCTAAGGGGACTATGGGGACAATAGGGACAATGGGGACAATGGGAACAATAGGGATAATGGCGACAATGGGACAATTGGGACAAAAATATTTTTTCAAATCCGACTGGTAGTTCCAAAGATTAGCTCGTTAAACAAACTCTTCAGCTTTATAATAATAGTATACTTAGATAATTATATCATAGCATTGCATCTTCACCCAAAGACAAGGTTGACATGACTCTGTAATTTTTCTGGTACGTACCTTAAACTGGCATATAGGCTGCTTTCTTAGTAGAAACAGGTGTGGTGGTAGTACCTACAGACACATCTTATACGTAACTTAAACGTAACTTAGACGTAACTTAACGTCCTAGCTTAAACATTAGGAGGTATTTTAGAGAGGTAGGACAACAGGACAGGAGCAGCCTGACTGGGGAAGTACCTCCACATTATAGAGTTATGGACTATTACAGCCTCAGATCATAGAAACAAGGAGATATGCCATCATAGCAAATTAGTACGGGAACAACTGATGCCAATTTTAGTACATGTTTCGACACAATTACGCGCATAATTAAGCGCTCCTTGTGAATAAAAAGATCTCCCACGCATTAAACATTCCGCACACCCTCAATCTAACACTGTTAATCGTCACTCAACACTAGCACTAAACTAAAACACTATTTATACCATCGATCGTGTTCAGTTCGTCGTCAGCGCGTACGTTTTTATTATGAGCAATTTGCTCAAGATCAGGCATCAAGCTCGATAGCGCCTTGGCACATCTCCCTTGTTTCTATGATCTGAGATTACAGCCAAATAACAGCTTAGCATATTTGGTTAAATGCAGTAAAAATCTCTTAAATTAACATTCATAAATTAAATGATTATGTGCGAGCGAGAGAGCTGCCATATGTGAGAGCCTTCTTAATGACATCGATTGTTTATGAAACTCAGCTTACCCTCCAAACATCACAGTGTAAAGATACACCTATTTAGTTTCCCCGATAGTGAGGTCTATGACCTGCCCCAAAGCTACGCATGTACACGTCAGATAACAAAATGATTTATGTTGAATGCGCCTGCGCCGGGCCTGATAGCGGTAGGCTAGGAGCAGCTAGCACGACCGCGAATTTGATGAAAAGTTGTGCAGTTGGATGATAAAATGTAGAGAAGAATTAAATTATGTTCTTATGAGTTACCTAAAAATCCAGCTCAAACTAGAATATTATCAAAACTTGGTATAAGAAAATACAGGCATAAAAAAAATGTGTGGTTGGGGGTACATACTTTTACTTGGTAAAATTACGCGTACCTATTATTTTCTAATCCGGCGATGTGACCTCCCCTCTAACGGGTACTGGTCGGAGACCGCCAGTGCGATTGCCGTGAGTTTTAGATGTTTGGAGGGAGCGTGACGCTTTTTTAATAACGTGTCAATTTTTCCCATTTTACTCCTCCCGCAAGCTGCATTAAGGAACTTCGTTCCAATAATATCACCGACCTGCTGTGACCAGCCGATTTACTAATCATTCGTTTTTTTTTTTTTATTAAATATTTTAATGCCGTAGAGTGAGGGAAAGTTGATACAATGAAATAGTAACAAAATCATAATCCCGTTTTACTTGTGTCATACCTATTCAAAATAATGATGTAAATACAGTTAATAAGCAAATAGGTATGACAAAGTAAAACGGAATTACAGTATTCCCAAATTAATAATGCTCATGCAGATCTTCGCTAATTGTCGTATTCCCGGAAATACCGAATCATTGAATCGTAAGAGCCCTAAATTATGCATGAAGAAAATGCACTTAACCACTCTATATACTTTTTTTTTCTATATACTTTTTTGTTTCCGGGAATACGACAATTAACGAAGATCTGCATGCGCATTATTAATTTAGGAGTACTGTATTTACAATTTTATTACTATTTTATTGTACCGGCTTTCTCGCACCCTTCGCCACTGGTATATTCTACATTATTTAATATATATACAGCAGAATATTAAACTATGAGCAGTTTTGTTCAAATTACATGATATTACCGGCGTGCGCCCGGGCTCCTAGCCTACAATGCTATTTCCATACCGCTGCAACTTTGCACGTTAATAATAATTGCCGCATAATGAGCGTTGCACCAAAAAATATAATATACAGAAGGCCCACTAAAAAAATAGTAGTAGTAGTAAATAGCAGTGATAGCCTAATGGTTTAACCATGTGCCTTCCACGGCGAATGGTTCGAGTTCGATCCCGAGGCACGAGCCGCTGACTTCTCGAAGTCATGTGCGTATTAGAAATTAATGATCACTTGCTTTAACGGTGAAGGAAAACATCGTGAGGAAACCGGCATGTCCTAGAACCAAAAATTCGAAGACATGTGACGTCCACCAACCCGCACTGGGCCCGCGTGGTGGACTACGGCCCACTCCCTCTCACAGAGAGGAGGCCTAGTGTCCCAGCAGTGGGAACATTATAGGCCGATTATGCTATGCTTATGCCACTAAATAAAAAGGGCATTAGTAAATTTATTACTCGTATGTACTTTTTATACCTTTTCCTGCTCACTTATAGACGCCTCTTAACTTTAAGCACTGATTAATAACAACTATCGTTGTCATTTGTATGACAATTAATAGAGATGACAATTTATTGACTTATGAGCTGTTTTATTTAATCATTGTCTTTGAGTAACTGTGTGTGACTGTTTAAAACGTGCTCTCCGAGGCGCGGAGGGGTCTCGATGTGTAAGGAACGGTCACCCATCCAAGGACTAGCCGCGGCAAGAGATCCATCGATCAGCGCGGCTGTTATTTAGCCAGTCGGCGCTATATGTACGTATTTAGCAATTTTCAAGTGAACCTTCTGATCATATCCACTATCTAATTGCACAACACAATGCACCTCGCACGGCTTTGTCCAAAATAATAGAAATAATAACATCTTGATACTGACAGCCGAGGTCATTAGTATAACATTAAAGAATTATGCTCGTTAGAAAGTTTAAAAAATAAATTATATCTGAATATTTTTTTGTACCGTATACTTAATTATTTAGTTGCAATTTAGTTTTTTTGTTCCGACTACAAAAAGGATGTTCATTTTTAGTTGGAAATGTCATGGACTCGTCTGAATAGTACTAATTTCATATTATTTAGTTTTAGAGCATTATGTCGGTTCTTTAGAAATGCTCCACGTATGTAGGTACTCGTATATTTTTTGTAAAAAAATCATTGCTTTTTTAAGGCGTAGCCAAAAAAATTTCAAAAAAATTCAAAAGTCATTGATTTTAATAAGATTCACAAAACGTTCACTTTTGGATTAAAGATCAGCATGTTTTCTAGCAAAGTTCTATTTTCATATTGCTAGAAAATCTCAAGGAAGGAGATTTAGGCAGTTTCTCCTAAACCGATCAATATAGCTGTCATTGAGTAACATGTTAAAATCCTTATGTGAGTCATAGTATGTAGTGCACTGCCAATTTAATTCACTACTCTACGCTGACACCATGACCTACCTCACTGCCAAGCTCCCAACACCAGCAGGACCATAACACCAATCGCCAAACGGGAAGAGTATGAAACGCACAATTTATACTCCGCCAGTTAAATTTGGCCGTAAATTTAAACCGTGGCCTCAATTTAAGCAGAGGAACAACATAATACCGGTGTCAAATTAATATAATACTTTACAATTGATTTTAATTTGACATTTAATATCACTTATATATTTAATAACTTAATATAAGCATAACATGGCTTTGACATGTTTCAAATTCACAAAAAATATATATTTATAATGTATAGATGGTGATATCGCATCGATGTCCGATAACTGCAAAGTAATTGGCATTGAGTTGGAAATACTGCATAAGTTTTCCGATAGATGTCGCCAAACGCTCCTAAGAAGCGTATTACAAAGGGGTCTCAAATTTCAGATGAGTCGGGCGAGACCCGGTAGCTCAGTTGGTTCAGAGCACTAGCCACGGTTCGGCAGAGGTCGCGGGTTCAAATTCCGCTCGGGTCATATGATTTTTGAGAATCACTTATATATTTAATAACTTAATATAAGCATAACATGGCTTTGACATGTTTCAAATTCACAAAAAATATACATTTAATATCACTGCTGTTTACACTGGTGTTAAGGTTGTCTGGGTTTTAGAGGGTTAACTAGATGCCATCTTTCTTTACGATGTGTTCCTCAGATCATAGACACAAGGGAGATGTTCTAGCACACAAGGGAGATGTGCTGAATCTATCGTCATGCTGACCACGATAGATTCAGGTTTTGTCGACGGAATAATAGACATAATGACAGATGGTAGAAAGAATTCTACCGTTTCATGCATACAATGAAGAGAAAAAAATATTTTATTCTTCAGTAGATAAAAGTCTGGTACGCCAACGGCTCAATGGATTTCAATGAAAATTTTAACTTATATTTTCAATATATCGCAGGGTTCGAAAGATGTTTTTTTTCGAAATTCCCTCAGGATACTAAGGTCCACGCGGATGGAGTCGCGGGCAAAAAGCTGGTCCATAATTAATATAATAAGATTTCACGGCTAATCCATCAAAAAATTTTGATAAAAGACAAAAGAACCTGAACAATGTAACAAGACCATTTTTTCCATAATTATGTGATGAACCACGCTTTTCCTCCGTTTTGTTTATCTTCCCAAAATGTACTTTAACGCTTAGATAAGAAATTTCCTACAATGGAAGCATTTTTTGCCATAAAAATCTTAATTTAATATCTTAGTTGTCTTTAGCGTGGTGTCGTCGGGATATACATTATACAGGGTGTCCCAGAAAGAATGGATAATCCTAAAACACCCCATAGTATTGCTATTGGGGAGTCAAAATATAAAATAAAAAAATATATTTTCCAGGTGGTACCCAAAGTGGTCGATTTTTTCATACTACTGTGCATTTCTGTATACCACAGCTACAAATAAATGAAATCCATAGGGTTTTTGGTGTCATAACATTCTAACTGGACTATACCAATTAATATGACACCCTGTATATACGCATCTTTTAAGATCTAGGTCCTAGATCTATGGTGAAAGATGCGTATGTATGCGTATGTCTCCTAGATTCTAGGAGGTTACCTAGTGCCCTGGGCCATCAGTTTTAGTCTGTAAGAATTCGAAATAGCTCTCCATCTTCTCAAAACGCGACGTATCCTCCAGAATTTTCGTACAAAAGAGTGATGAAAGATACCGAAAGACTCGTTCCTGCCCAACTAATATTTTGGTAATAAAATAAGTGCATAGGACCTTAGTAAGCTCTTCAAATTCTCATAAACAGCTCATGTAGCACTTATTCTTATCACCAAAATGTTAGCTGGGAACTATCATGAGCTACATGAGCTGTTTAAGAGAATATTAAGAGCCTAAGGTCCTAAGCACTTATTCTTATCACCAAAGTGTTAGTTGGGTGCAGCTTAATTAAATTTACCCAGCCGCCACATAATGACAAAACACTCCTTGTATGACAACATCACCCCTTCTGGCAGTCGGCTAAGCCAACACATTTGGCTTTACTCAAGTGTCCAGCACACCCAAAGGTCGTGAACAAACATTGGAGAATTGAAATTGATTACAGCGCCAACATTGCTCAGGTGGCCAACATTTGTACAATAGGGCAGATGTTTTGCTCAGCGCTTCGGGGTTAGTCATTCCTTATTGTGTGATAGGTAGGAATGGCGAACGTGGTGGTAAAAAAGTAGCTGATAACCATTTTTTGAAGTCGGTTAAAATGGTCACTATCTTTATCTTTAAAGAATCAGGGAGCGCTTTGGTTCCACCTTTGATTGTGAGAGTCGCCAAACAGTGGAATAGGTTGCCGGAGTGGGCGTTCCCTGATAGTTACAATATGTGTGAATCGAGTGAATCGGTTTCTTCTAGACAAGCGTGCTCCATTGTAGACCGCATCATCGTTTGACAACAGGCGAGATGGCAGCCCAACTGGAGCCAAATAACGCTACTCTTCGATAATTATGTGCTCCTTTGACACCGCCAGAGCTCTTGGAGATGCGCTGGTGTGACAGCACAAAAACTCCGGATGTCAGTCACTCTTAAAAAATTTTCATGTGTTACCAAACAATTTTTTAAATATTCTCCACACATTAAAGAACAGAACACTCTAGATTCTAGAAAATTTTAATATAGATAACAATGGTGCTCTTGTGTAGATCAATCATGAGTCACTTCAGCAAAATTTACAGGAAAATGTCTGAAAAAATATTGAAAAAGAAAACACTTTTCAGTTTAAACAGATGTACAATTTTCCGACAACTGATATGACATAATGACCCAAAAATGTTATTCTCCTGAAAATACAATAATAATAATCTACTTAGAACAGATAGTATACAGGGTTGTTGTTAAAACACTAACATCCTCTCAGCCGGCCTAGTATGACCACGATAGAAACGGGTTTTGTCTACATAGAAATAGACAATGTGACAGATTGTAGAAACATTTCTACGTTTTATGAATGAAACGGTAGAAATGTTTCTACAATCTGTCACTTTGTCTATTTCTATGTAGACAAAACCCGTTTCTATCGTGGTCATGCTAGGCCGGCAGGACTGTTAGCTACTAACACCATAAACAACAACTTTTGTTTTATGACTTTTAATAATTCATCAGATTTTACTTCCATAAAAAACTAAACATTTATCTGGATTTTGCGTAGAAAGCGCGGAAACTCGTAGTGTAAGTACTTACTTTGAATTATTATTATGAAAGACAGCGCACAGGAGACGTTACGTAGTTATTTACTACAAAATGCAGATCTAAAACCTACCTAAAAACTAGAAAGTCTATTTTTGGTAAATGTAATAAGTTTTGTAAAAAGTCATAGAACAAAAGTTGTTGTTTATGATGTTAGTAATAGTCCTGCAATAACCCTGTATACGTTAAATAAATGTGTTACCAAGTAGGTATCCGTTAATTACACAAATGTACACAAAAGACAAGTGTTCCGTATTGTTGGTACCTCTTTTGTTTCAGCAGTCTTGATGAGTCACGGGAAATGCAGTTGCATGCACTGAACTTTATTGTTTTACTTAAAATGCATAATTATTATATTGGTATGAGTGATTCAGATTATTATTTTACTTTTGTTTTGTGTGCAGTTTTGTTTGACTATGACTCATGTAAAATGACTTCTTTCATTTCTTTATGGGTGGAAAATATAATAAAAACGCTTACAAACTAGAAAACTTTTGAATCTTTTTTTTTAATCGACTATAGCCCGCCTGATGCTAAGCGGTTATCATAGCCTACCATTGTAACACCGAGTATCACGTTCGCGTTGCCGACCCTTTAAGGCGACGGTAAATGGTAACGGCCGTAAATCTCAAGTTTTAAATCTCTTATATCTCGCTGTCAAATAATGCAGGTTAGTTGTGCAATTTTTTTATGTTAAACTAGAACATATACAGCGTGTAATTGACAGGTTGGCAAAAACGAAAAGTATGAATTCAGACTGGTATTGTTAATATTTTGATAGTGAAATATTTTCCCGGAAATGATGTAGGTACTACGGAGGCCAGTAAACTTTTACAGCTAACAGCTGATTCCGCGCGGGTTGTATGAATTTTCTTTTACGATTACATTGCCGAATTTAAGTTTTTTGCTTTTTTTCACTAAAATTGTGTTTTTAGGGCTGGATTTTGTTGTAACAAATGAATAGAACACAAATCTAGTTGAAAAACGGTCGGAAAATTCGAAAATTTTCCTGAAGAAAATTCCAACGTTTTTCAGTCATAATCATGGTCATGAAGCTACAGTTTCAGTTTTTGCCAACCTGTCAATTACACGGTGTATACATTAATTGTACCTGTGAATATTTAACTATTGTAGTAAAATACTTAATGAAATAAATTCATGAATTACTGTCTACCCAAAACATAAAAACGTAATTACTTTCAAATCGCTGAAGATATTTTCATGATTTGTTTTGTGTGAAAAGACTATGTTACTACCTATAATGTTAATTTTTTTTATTTTATATTTTAGATACTAAAAAGTAATAATACGTCTAATTCGGCACAGCGCGCTCCTTGATAGGCAAGTCGTATTGCTCGGTGGACGTATGTCGCGTTGCTTGAGCTCAGCGCAGAACACTCAAGCTATACCACCCAAATCACTCAAGGCCGTTGGCAGTTATCAGCGCCTTAAAATGAGGAGACGCTGTGCCGACAGCTTAGGAGACAGGCAGGTCCTCCGCTGTCAACACAGTGTATCCTTAGGAGCTCTGGCGGCCTTATTCACCATAGGAACACAACACTACTGAGTAGCGTTATCTGGCTGTGGTATTTTGAAAGGAGTACTTAGCTCCTTTCCTACTTAAAATGGTAAATCCGTAATTGGCTGTAAGATTAAACTTTTTGTTTGCTGTCTAAAATTAAGAGCTGTGGATTTTGTGAATAAACAAATAATTAAATACTTCCCCAGTTGGGCCCATTTCAATTCAGAAATTTTAAACCGGGACTACTTAGCGGGAGTAATAGGGATGCAGCCGGCTTAACATGACCAATTCTATCTCTATTCTACCAAAGAATAGACAAAGTTCTTTCTATCTAACTCGTTATCTCTTCTGCCCGAGCACGCGGCGACCCGTGCTTGGCTTATCAGATTTTTTGTCTACTGAGGAATAAAAACATTTCATCTCTTCATCGTATGCATAAAACGGAAGAAATCTTTCTACAATCTGTCACTTTGTCTATTCTTCTGTAGACAAAACCCGTTTCTATCGTGGTTATGCTAGGTCGGCTGGTAGTACCTAGCTACTTTCTTTGACGAATAGCTCCACAAGCAGGCGCGGTCGCAGCCGACGATTTTTCGTATTTAGCGCATTCTTGTACGATTTTGGGGACCCCCATGACCCCCCCCCTGTGACTGCGCCTGTCCACAAGTAGCTTCTACTTGTGTCTTTTCTAGCTAAAAGGCGTAAATGCAGAACATAGGGTATTCATGGCAATACAATTGAAATCTATTTCTTACACACTGTTAATCGGTTTGACCTATTTTGCTGTATCGGCGCGTATTACGTGTGCTTAGAGACGTATGGCAAATGGCAATAGACTTTCGGTGGCTATCAGTTCCTATAGAGAGGTAAACAAACTGTTACATAGGTGCTGATTCTATTGTACATTGCACTAAACTAATTTTAATCACACTCTAACTTTTTCTTACAAATATCATTGAAAAAGGACAGAAAATATTAAGAACTACCATTGAAAAATGACGACTAATTTGATATTAAAAGTAAATATGCAAGCTGACTAATTTGCCAGTATTATTATATCTTTTATCCCTTTCTTTTGCTATTTGTTAGAAAGAGATATAATGAGACGAAATTAGTTTAGTTCGTAGAATCGGCACCATTACCATTATTTATTACACCATATCGATACGACATCTTCTTTCGAAAAAAAGTGTGTTCCGTTTAGTGGCAAAACGGAACACACTTTTTGTCGGCACAGGCCACTGAAAGGATGAAATTACTTGATTTTTGGTTAAGAAACTTTCCAGAAAGAAACTTAACATAATTAGGGGGAGGAGGAGTTTAATTTTCCAAAAACCGATGACTTAGTAAATGAGTTGAACTGAAGTTAAATTAATTAATTACTGAATGAAACGACTGAAGACTAAACTTGAGGGATGTTACGTTTTCTGAATAAATTCGAATTGTAACTTTTAAATCTATTGATTTTATGTTTTCGTTCAATTGTAAAAAAATATTTAAAAAAGTAAATTTTAGATTAAACTACTACTAGGTTAGAAACCTACTAGGTTTACATGAATGCTTTACCTATTATATAAAAAGTTTTTATATACCTACTGATATATGATTAGAAAATTGTCTAAAGCATGCTGCTTTGCATGTGAATGCGACGCAATATCCTTTCAAGATTCTGTTTTTATTATTGTTTTTTTATGATATATTATTATTTTTTTGTATCTTTCTACTTTTAGTTAGAACGTTAATTTTCTTTATATTTTTTTTATTCCGTTATCCGAATGTGTCCAATCTGCATGCAATAAACATTTTTCTTTCTTTCTTTGTTTCATGCAGTTTCTTGTTAATTTGAAGCGACACAATAGAATAATTTACATCTACATGGCAGGTGTCGCAATCGTTTCTCTGTATGCAAATCCTACACATAACAGTATTCTTATACAACATCCTAACAGTAAAATGGTCTTTAAACAGAACAAACTCTATTACGTAACAGTACCTTAGGCCTCGATCGACACGTAATGAAGCACATGTGCCTAAAACCGGTCCAATCTGGTTCTATCAACCTACTTTATTATCTTCCTTTTTGCAAATCGCTCGCACTATCAACTATTCACTGCAACGAAAAATACACCTTATTTTTTGTCACAAAAAGTGGAGTTTGAAATACCGTGTGTTATAATGTTAGGATGTTTCGGGTTTAAAGATTAATCTATTCAAATAATATTTTAGTTCTTGTGATAATATAAATTCAGTATGGAGGTCGAGTCAGTTCACTGTTATCTCGCATGTCTGTTTATTGTTTTATTAATTTATATTTTAACTAGCCGTGCCCAGCAGTTTCACCCGCTATTTAATTTAAAAGAAATAGGATTATTTACCCACCCCGAATTAGGTACTTCGTTTTCGCTAAGCGTTCTTTCTGACTTTTGGAACGGAGTTCCTTTACGCAGCTTACTGTACGAGTGAACTGAGAGAAATTTTAAGCGATGACGCGACGACGTTTTCTGCCATTTCGCTTTTATACCTATTCAACGAAACAGCACGCACGGCTTCGGTCTATATCAATTACCTCAAAAACTACTGAACGGATTTAATACAGTTTTCACCAATAGAAGGACACATTTCCGAGGAAGGTTTTTGTATATAATTTATAAATATGTTATATATATTAGCCGAGCTGTCACGGTTTTTATCAAGGAAGTCGGAAAAAATGGCTATTTGTGCGTGCACTGCCCAAGTCGTTTGATATATGTGAAAACAATGTACGACAAAAACGTTGGCCTCAAATAGTTCTATAAAAAACATCCGGCTATTATATTATATCTAACTTTTATATTTAAGCCCCAAAATCTGTATTATGTTTTAAAAATAACAATAAAATTAGGCAATATTTATGTAGATACATTTATCAATAAGATATTAATCCTTATTCAAATAAGTAGTTTCATCGTCACAAGTATTTAATGGAGATGGTTTTTGGAGTTTAAAGTATTTTATATTATGATAAATTGGTTTCAGAGATAACACGATGTAATCAACGCGCGACGGTGTAATTTAATATTTTGTGACATTGCTTCATACCTGAGCAAATTTTGCGTGATTCGATTCTTTAGGATAAACCTTTGGTTAGCTAGTTAGATAAAATTCTCGGAAATTTATGGAACTTCGTTCCTGACGGGGGTCCCCCGACCCCACACGTTTTTTTTTTTTCTTTTTGCTCCGCTCTAAGAGTTGTAACGTGATGTTAAATAGCCTCTACTATTCCTCATAAATCTGGCTATCATATACAAAAAGAATTTATCGAATCCGAATGGTAGTTACAGAGATTAGCACAATTAAACAAACAAACAAAAAATATTTTCAGCGTTATTTATATTTATAGTGAATTTGAGAGCTCGTCCTGGACCAACCTTGGCGTGTTTGCCAATTTTTTTTATCATTATTATGATAGATTCGCTAATATGATATAACATGCGGATATGATTCGCTTGGATTTGGTAATAGGTACCTACATCGATTGAGGAAGGAATGATAGCAATTTATCAATAGTTAGAAATCCTTCTAAGATTAAATAAAAGGAAATGGTAAGCAAGCCTTAAAGAATCGTAGTCAATTTAAAAAAAAACATCCATCTATATTTGATCTATCAACTATACGTCCATCCATTAATTTTAATACCTATTTCTATATTGATACTATGATAAATAGGTACCTACCTTATTGATTGCAAAAAGCAGTCAAAACTACTTTTGACCAACGTCTTTGGTCAAAGCTAGTTTTTCCTGAAATATATCAGTCAAAACTACTTTTGACCACTTAAAGCCTGCAATGAAAACTACCTTTGTTCGGAAACTTAGCAGTAGGTCGATATAGATGATTAACCGAATCAATGCGCTCTGAATGCACGTGGTCAAACTCTGTTTTATGCTATATACCTACGTACTCGTCACTTTTAATTGTTTGCAGTAACTTGAAAACTGGAGCGATACCACATAAGTTAGGCTACTTTTTATCCGAAAAAAGTTTGCGAAGTCGCGACTGGAAGCTAGTTGTAAATAAAATTGACTGAAATAACCTCAGATCATAGAAACAAGGAAATGTGCCAAGGCGCTATCGAACTTGATGCCTGATCTTGAGCAAATTGCTCATATTAAAAACGTACGCGCTGGCGACGAACCGAACACGATCGATGGTATAAATACAGTGTTTTAGTTTAGTGCTAGTGTTGAGTGACGATTAACAGTGTTAGATTGAGGGTGTGCGGAACGTTCAATGCGTGGGAGATCTTTTTATTCACAAGGAGCGCTTAATTATGCGCGTAATTGTGTCAAAAAATGTACTAAAAGTGGCATCAGTTGTTCCGGTACTAATTTGCTATGATGGCATATCCCCTTGTTTCTATGTTCTGAGGAAATAACTGAAAGCAAAATTTCATATAATACCTACCTACCGTGTGTACTTCGTACAAATATGGAGCTGTGACGTCCGAGACGACATTGAAAACGAACACAAGGTCTTCTGACCATCTTGTGTGAAGATAACACCAAATTACCAAATGTAGGTGACAGGTGTGTGTGTACACACCTGTCACCTACATTTGGTAATTTGGTGTTATCTTCACACAAGATGGTCAGAAGACCTTGTTAGTCTCTTGGCAACAGGCCTGAAGTTTTACTCATATTTTACCCAACTAAGTACCTACCTACGGCAAGGCATAGAAAAAGTATTTTTTTTATAATATACTAGCTGACCCGCCCGGGCTTCGCACGGGTAAAGTTTAGTACACCTACCCTAGACCTACCCCAGCCTACACCTACCCTACACCTACGCTACACCTACCCTACACCTACACTACACCTACCCTACACCTACCTTACACCTACCCTACACCTACTCTACACCTACCCTACACCTACCCAGCCCCTACCCTACACCTACCCTACGCCTACCCTACGCCTACCCTACGCCTACCCTACGCTTACGCTACGCCTACCCTACGCCTACCCTACGCCTACCCTACGCCTACCCTACGCCTACCCTACGCCTACCCTACGCCTACCCTACGCCTACCCTACCTACCTACTTACACCCCAAACCTCAAAAATAAGTTTTAAGCTTCTAGCTTTAAAAAATATGTAATTTTCATACAAACTTTCATCCCCTATTTCAACCCTTTACAGTCCTTTTTCACATTAAAAAGTATCCTATGTCCTTCTCCTGGCTCTAAACTACCTCCCTGCCAATTTTCAGCTAAATCGGTTCAGCCGTTCTTGAGTTATAAGTGAAGTAACTAACACGACTTTCTTTTATATATATAGATAATAAGTAGCTGTGCCCCGCGGTTTTACCCCCGTTGCTCGGCTCCTAAGGGTCGTAGCGTGATGTGAAATAGCCTATACTATTCCTCATGAATCTGGCTATCATATACAAAAAGAATTTTTCGAATCCAACAGGTTATTTTAGAGATAAGCGCGTTTAAAAAACAAGCAAACAAACTTTTCAGCTTTATTTTATTACCTACTATAGATAGGCTTGCGTTTGACCGCTAGCCATCTTGCGTGATGGTGATGATCGCTATGATGCGGTCTACGATGGAGCACGCTTGCCTAGAAACACAGCTTAGGGGACAAGAAGGTACTGCCAAGAAGAAACTGATTCACTCTGTGGATGCGTGGATGGTGAATGGAGTTGACAACATAGCGCATCCACAGAATGAATCAGTTTCTTCTTGGCTGTCGGCACAGCGAATCCTCATTTGAAAGAGCGTAACGCGCATATGATACTCGGTGTTGAAAGCGTTTCATGGGCTACAGTAACCGCTTTACCATCAGCCACCATCGTCGTATAGTTTTTGGAAACGCCATAAATATTCGCATGTAGGTATCGCATACGATTCGCTACTCGTGGCCTGCTCCGGTATACTGTTAGATCTTTAAGCAGTTCTCAATGCTAAATAATCTTACTTCTGCTTGACAACTACACTTTATTTATACAAACTTAGCATACAATGCCGACCTCGGAGTGGTGACGTGTACAATAGCCTCAAATTAGCTTTTAGTGCTTGCTTAACGCTAGCAACACATGTTGATATGGATGGAGACATTTTGGCATCTTTTCTAGATACAAGGACGCTCCAATTAAGGTTAAATATTATAAAGGGGAAAGCAGAAAACCCGAACTTTATTTGTGATGAAGTGATCCATCTCCATCTTCATTTCATTACTTATTAGGTACTGCCGGCCTAGCATGACCACGATAGAAACGGGTTTTGTCTACAGAAGAATAGACAAAGTGACAAATTGTAGAAAGATTTCTACCGTTTTGTGCATACAATGAAGAGAAGAAATATTTATATACTTCAATAGGTAGACAAAAATTCTTGAATCGAAAAAACTTTGTCTATTCTTTAGTAGAATAGAGATAGAATTTTCTTGCTAAGCGTGCTTGCAATCTTTCAGCCACTTCATGCTTCCAAATTCAAATTGAATTACGTTGCACTGATTCATGCATTATATTCTTTTGGAGTTGTCGACTCGCACACCATTAAATTGACTTCGTGCGAATCGCCTATAGAAAAAAATAATATTATAAAAAAATTCCAATTCTCACATTTCGTGCGAATCTTCCAATAACCCGATTTTACCTATCTTAAAAATTCTTTGCTTAACATAGGACAGCCACCAGCTGTCAGACTTTGCCCACAAATCAAACCTTAACTCAAGTAAACAACATGAAACAAAGTTGCATGGGAGACACACCATAAGTTACAGATGACCATAGCTATAACTAATTGTAAAGTTGACGCAAAACAAACTGACGGCCTAACAGGAGACAAACTTGACAGAGATAGATACGGGAATAGGGTGACAACGTGTGTGGGATAAAACTAATGTTATTTCTATTATTTCTATAAGTGAATGCACACAATACATATTTTTAACGTTCTGGGTATCAAATATAAGAACGGAAGAAGGGTTATAATAAAAACAGGTTTAAAAAAAAACCGACTTCCAAAAACTACACTAAAAACTATGAAATAAAAATGTTAAACTTCCATAAATAAAAATCTAAATGTATATTGAAGTCGGCGGGGCCTAGCATAAAAATAAGCAACATTGTAGATTATGGAGGAATGAAAGGAAATGTTAATTTGTCGAGGCGCAAAGCAAGCTTGCACACACTGCGCACGTTCAAGACCTGTTCAAAGGCTGAGAGTTAAAAATCTGAAGAGGCCCCGCCGACTTCAATATACATTTAGATTTTTATTTATGGAAGTTTAACATTTTTATTTCATAGTTTTTAGTGTAGTTTTTTTTAAACCTGTTTTTATTTTTATCTTTTTTAGTGTAGTGTAACCATTTGTTGTTGTTGTTAATTATTACAATAAAGTACCATAAAATCATGGACAGAGCGACGTTAATCATTTATGTACTGCCTTTGCCACACATTTTGTATGTACTTTTACCGAGATGGATTACATCCACGAATTTAAATAGGTACTTTTATTCATAGATGTTGGTGGATAAGAGCGTTTCAGTAAACAAAAACAGTGTTTTTTTAATTTGTAATAGTAATAGGCTCTATCAAATGTGACTTAAGCATAAAAACTTTGTGTGTACTATACACCTCTGTCTAACCTTGCGAGAAATATCGGCGTGATGTTATGTATGTATAATATCGAGATCGATTGCGTTCAGGAATTCAAGTACTTACACAATATCACTTTTTCACCATCGTCATGATGACATCGAGATACACCAAAAATACCGTTTATTACACCTGGTTAAAAATCTACTCAACCAAAGTTAATAAAATTTATATGGGACCACCGCGCGAGGTTCTTCTACCATATGAAAAAAGAATCACGTAAATCGGCTCAGAAATCACGGAGTAATCGGTGTACATACATAAAAAAAAAAAAAACCAACCGAATGCAGTTGGAAGTCGAGAAGGAGAGCATGTGGAATCCAGTGTCCATCCAACTACTATGATTACTACTACTAGGATAACTACTACTAGGATTACTACTACTAGGATTACTACTACTAGGATTACTACTACTAGGATTACTACTACTAGGATTACTACTACTAGGATTTCTACTACTAGGATTACTACTACTAGGATTACTACTACTAGCATTACTACTACTAGGATTACTACTACTAGGATTACTACTACTAGGATTACTACTACTAGCATTACTACTACTAGGATTACTACTACTAGGATTTCTACTACTAGGATTACTACTACTAGAATTACTACTACTAGGAATAGGATTACTACTTTTAGGATTACTATTACCATTAGGATTATGATTAAGACTTGGATTAAGATAGGGTCAAATCAGTATTAGGATTACGGTTACGATTAAAATTAGGATTACGATACTACTACTTACTACTACTGCTAGGATTACTACTACTAGGATTACTACTACTAGAATTACTACTACTAGGATTACTACTACTAGGATTACTACTACTAGGATTACTACTACTAGGATAACTGCTATCTAGGATTACTACTACGGGGATTACTATTAGGATTACTACTACATGGATTACTACCACAAGGAATTCTACTACTAGGGTTACTGCTACTATGATTACTACTACTAGGATTAGGATTACTACTTTTAGGATTACTATTATCATTAGGATTATGATTAAGACTCGGATTAAGATAAGGATTAATCAGGATTAGGATTACGGTTGCGATAACATATATGATTACTATTACAATATACTGGGATTACTATTAGGATTACTACTACTAGGATTACTACTACTAGGAATAGGATTACTACTTTTAGGATTACTATTACCATTAGGATTATGATTAAGATTCGGATTAAGATAAGGTTTAATCAGGATTACGATTACTATTACTTCTACTAGGATTAGGATTACTACTTTTAGGATTACTATTATTATTAGAATTATGATTAAGACTCGGATTAAGATAAGGATTAATCAGGATTAGGATTACGGTTACGACTAAAATTAGGATTACGATAACATATATGATTACTATTACGATTACTACTGTTGGGATTCCTACTGATAGGATTACTACTGTTAGGATTGCTACTACTAGGATTACTACTAGAATTACTACTATTAGGATTGCTAATTTTAGGATTACGATAACATATATGATTACTATTACGGTTACTACTGTTGGGATTACTACTGATAGGATTACCACTATTACGATTATCACTATTCGGATGACCACTGTTAGGATTACCACTGTTAGGATTACTACTACTAGGATTACTACTTTAGGATTACTACTACTAGGATTACTACTACTAGGATTACTGCTACTAGGATTACTGCTACTAGGATTACTACTACTAGAATTACTACTACTAGGATTACTACTACTAGGATTACTACTACTTACGACTACTGCTACGATTACTACTGCTAGGATTACTACTGCTAGGATGACTACTACTAGGATTACTACTATCTAGGATTACTACTATCTAGGATTACTACTACTAGGGTTACTGCTACGATGATTACTACTACTAGAATTAGGATTACTACTTTTAGGATTACTATTACCATTAGGATTATGATTAAGACTCGGATTAAGATAAGGATTAATCAAGTTTAGGATTACGGTTGCGATAACATATATTATTACTATTACAATCTACTGGGATTACTATTAGGATTACTACTACTAGGATTACTACTACTAGGAATAGGATTACTACTTTTAGGATTACTATTACCATTAGGATTATGATTAAGATTCGGATTGAGATAAGGATGAATCAGGATTACGATTACTATTACTTCAATACGGATTAGGATTACTACTTTTAGGATTACTATTATTATTAGGATTATGATTCAGACTCGGATTAAGATAAGGATTAATCAGGATTAGGATTACGGTTACGACTAAAATTAGGATTACGATAACATATGTATATGATGACTATTACGATTACTACTGTTGGGATTCCTAGTGATAGGATTACTACTGTTAGGATTGCTACTACTAGGATTACTACTACTAGAATTACGACTATTAGGATTGCTAGTTTTAGAATTACTACTTTTAGGATTACTATTACGATTACTACTGTTGGGATTACTACTAATAGGATTACCACTATTACGATTACCACAATTCGGATGACCACTGTTAGGATTACCACTGTTAGGATTACTACTACTAGGATTACTACTACTAGGATTACTACTACTAGGATTACTACTACTAGGATTACTACTACTAGGATTTCTACTACTAGGATTACTACTACTAGGAATAGGATTACTACTTTTAGGATTACTATTACCATTAGGATTATGATTAAGACTTGGATTAAGATAGGGTCAAATCAGTATTAGGATTACGGTTACGATTAAAATTAGGATTACGATAACATATACGATTACTATTACGATTACTACTGTTGGGATTACATATTTCATCATTCATAACATCATTCAATAACAAAATAAATCATTTAAAAATGTAAAAAATTGTAATTATATAATAGGAAGAATTTTAGGATAACTATTACCATAAGGGTTACGATTAAGACTCAGTTTAACATTAGGATCTTAATCCTAATCCTAATTTGTTGGAATAATATGGCAATGTAATTACTTTCAGTAGTTTAGTTTTCTTTGTTGTCACTGGTGTGTAGATGTTATAACATACATTTTACTTTAAAACTGCGTCAGTTATTTATTTATCACAACAGGTTATGGGCCCAGGCATAATCCTGAAAAGTGATAAAAGTGAATCCTAATGGTAACAGTAATCCTAAAAGTAGTAGTCCGAATTGTAGTAATCCTAGTAGTAGTAATCCTAATCGTAGTAATCCTAATCGTAATCGTAATCCTAATCGTAGTAGGAATCCTAATCAATCCTAATAGTAATTCTAATCGTAATCCTTATACTAATCCTAATTGTAATCGTAATTCTAATCATAATTACTATTTCTTTTGGTTAATTTTTTTACGATAAAATATTTAAAAATGAGATTAATATGTGAATAAAATGGGAAATTATAAGTCTAGCCACAAAATTATTTATTGGACACGTGATTAAACTTCTAATTTTATAACTAAGCAACGGAAAAATGACATAGCCTCTAATAAACTAATTCGTCTTTTTTACAACGCCCACTAAATATTCTATAGAAAGCGTCAAGTAAAGATCATCAATTATTGTGACTTGTCCTTCTTATTATGCATTGCCACCTAATTTACTAACTCGGCCACGGATTTTACACCTCGTCACCATTTTACGTTTTACAGCGTCCTCAAAAAAATATAATTCAAGCTTCCACAGAAAGCATCATTTATTATAACTTAACATGTAAAATAATACATCATATTCTTTTATCGTGAAAATAGCCACTGTATGATTTGGCGCGAGTACGCGAGACGACAGCGACCGGCCATTTGCACCAATCAGAGAGCGCCATTCGACTCATGTGACGACGAGTTGAGTTGTTCACGTGTAATTGTTTAGGAAGTGACTCCGCGACCGCCGCCGTGACCTGAATTTGCAGCCGCCGCCGGTTGCTAAATTGGCAGCCGGCGCTGACATTAGAAAAAAGCGGGAAATGGGGTTGGCAATTTGGCATAATTAAAAAAACATTTCATGTTTCATTTGAGTAACACACCTAACTAGGGTCCAAGAGCGAGCGAAGCGAGCTCGGGAATTTGGACACCCCGACACGGACAATTTAGGTTCGAAGGGGTTGACGGGGGCTTCAGTGAGCGAGCAAAGCGAGCGAACGAAGCCCCCGTCAACCCCTTCGTGTTAGGTTACTTTTAACCTTGCAGACAGAAATAGGAGCCCCGCGTAGCGGGGCTCCGTCGACCACCTCCCTCCTCTTGTAAGTCAAAAAATAAAGTCTTATTTCGTCTCTCCTCAATAGCTTCTGATAATATTAGTGGCCAATATACCGACTATTTGATGACATTTTTAGCAAAATTTTGACGATCTAATAATATGGGATGAGTTATATTTTAAACGTACTGAGTTAAAAATTTTGAAGCTAAATAAATATATTTTTTGATGTCATTTAATAGTATTTTAGAAGTTTACTGTTAGAATGCATGCTACAAATTTAGATGCTAAAAAATAATCACTATGCTGAGTTATATTTAGAGTGGCTTACATAGAAGATAACTAGTGGCTAAGATAGTATTATTTAGATGCTCGTTAATTGTGGCTGACTTAGTAATTTAGAAGGCAACATACATTTTTAGGGGCGAATAATGATATTAAAAAGAAGCCTGTTTAAATAGCACCCGAATAAAATTAATAAAGACAAATAATAATTCAATCGTAGTAGTAATCCTTATCCTAATCAATCCTAATAGTAGTAATCCTAATCCTAATTGTAGTAATGCTAGTAGTGGTAATCCTAGTAGTGGTAATCCTAATAGTGGTAATTCTAATAGTGGTAATTCTAATAGTGGTAATTCTAATAGTGGTAATCCTAGTAGTGGTAATTCTAATAGTGGTAATTCTAATAGTGGTAATTCTAATAGTGGTAATCCTAGTAGTGGTAATCCTAGTAGTGGTAATCATAGTAGTAGTAATCCTAGTAGTGGTAATCCTAGTAGTAGTAATCCTAGTAGTAGTAATCCTAATTTCAATTAATCCTTATCTTAGTATCGTTATCCTAATGGTAGTAGTAATCCTGAAGGTAGTAATCCTAATCGCCTAGTAGCGGTAATCCTAGTAGTGGTAATCATAGTAGTAGTAATCCTAGTAGTAGTAATCCTAGAATTAGTAATCCTAATCACAATTAATCCTTATCTTAGTATCGTTATCCTAATGGTAGTAGTAATCCTGAAGGTAATCCTAATCGACTAGTAGTGGTAATCCTAGTAGTGGTAATCCTAGTAGTGGTAATCCTAGTAGTGGTAATCCTAGTAGTGGTAATCCTAGTAGTGGTAATCCTAGTAGTGGTAATCCTAGTAATGGTAATCCTAGCAGTGGTAATCCTAGTAGTGGTTATCCTAGTAGTGGTAATCCTAGTAGTGGTAACCCTAGTAGTGGTAATCCTAGTAGTAGTAATTCTAATCGTAATCCTAATCCTGTAGTAGTTCACTGCTGGATATTATTTATAGGCCAATCTCATCCAGCTGCCGCTGTGTGTGCCGCAAATGATAGGATCGTTTCATAAAAAAATGTATAGGTATATCGTTATTTTTTAGATTTATTAACAGTTCCTACCAATAATTTAACACATAAATGTTAAACTTCCATAAATAAAAATCTGCAGAATGCAGAACCTCCTCCTTTTTGGAAGTCGGTTAAAAACAAGTTTAAACGGATTAAATCGCATATATTACAGATTCTGTAATATATACGCGATTTAATCCGTTTAAACTTGTTTTATTATAATGTGTAATAATCGCGAAAACCTAAGACATAATTACGGAAGGTTTTTGTTTTTGCTAAAGTACCTTACTTCTGCAGCTACCATAGTGAACAGAACGTGAATTACTATGACAATTGCTATCACATAAAAAGCAAGTTACTGGTTAAATAAAATTAATTTTAAAGCACAAAGTGGCCAGTAAGATTGCCAGTAGGTACTAAGTAATGAAATGATGATAAAGAAAGATGACTTCGTCGCAATTTGACATAATAATAAATAAATTTCTAAGGAATAATGTGTTATTTTTCATGTTTTTCAGAAAAAAAAACAAAAGCAAGGAAAATGTATTATTTGCTTCCATATACAAATATTAAATGCAATTAAACTTTTCGACAGACTGTTACAATTTACTTAAGTTATTGCGTAAATTCTATGTAAACTGACATTAATTTACATACGATACATCGCAATTAAACTAGATCTCTTATGAATTTGCACAGAGTAAAGTCCTACTAATTATTACAAATGCAAAAGTGTGTGGGTGTGTGTGTGTGTTTGTTACTCTTTCACGCAGACACAGCTGAGCGGATTTGGATGAAATTTGACAAAGAGGTAGCCTGGAACCCGGAAAAGCACATACGTTTTTTATCAATTTTCACGCAGACGAAGTGAATGGTTCGAAATTTTTATGGGCGTTTGCTCTACCACTGAAGAAGTACGATAGAACTTGAGAGATAATAAAAAACCGGCCAAGTGCGAGTCGTACTCGCGCACCGAGGGTTCCGTATCATTTTTGGACGTATAAAGTGAAAAAATCCGGACCGCATAACTGTTTGTTTGTGAAGGAATTTTGATGATTTTGAAAAAACTGTACTAGTTAGGAACATCGTTTTATTTTTGGTGCCATATTTGGGTCAATTCCTATCAACTCTAATTATTTCAGATTTTTCGCCCCGCAAACTTCGGAGATAAGGGGGGGGGAATGGTATTTTTTTGGACATTTTTCATCGTATGTCGAAAACTGTGAGACATAAAATAAAATAAAAATAAATTTTGAAATGTGCAGATCAAGCCCTTTCATATGATATGTCACTTGACCTAGTAACCCTACTTTGAAATTTCGGACCCCCACTCCGGCCGGCCCCTTTTGCAATGAAAATAAAAATATTTTTGGATTTTTTTCATTTGCAATAAAGTTGAACAAGCATTTTTTATAACTGTTCCAAATTTCAAGTCGATAGCATTAGTAGTTGCTGAAATAAGCAGGTGTGACAGACAGACAGACAGACAGACAGACAGACAGACAGACTGACAGACAGACAGACGAAGTCGCACCATAAGGGTTCCTTTTTTACCATTTTGGTACGGAACCCTAAAAATAAACAGAATTTGTATGAAATTGTTCCATGTTTTTTTTCTTTAACTGATAGATGTTTCCAAACCGGTAAATAACTGTGAAACATGACCATTAAGGTTAAATCTTTGCAGAAAATTTAAAAAAAAATGTAAATTTCGTATTTTTTACAATTTCACTGTGTCCTTACTTTTTTGTTAACATGGTAACAGTACCCACTATCAGTTGTAAGTCACGTCAGATAAAGCAACGTCTTCATTCCGCTTCCAAGCAAATACCAACTTGTAGACACACACACACAAGTATCTACTACGTTTCTAAGCAAACGCATGCACACTGTGAGTGTGTATGTCGGTTTGTAACTTGTTACGTAACGCGTGTGACGAAGTGACAAAATTTATGCGTTAATATTGTGTTACTTAAAAATATGGAGTACTAGCTGTTCCCCGCGGTTTCACCCTCGTTGCTCGGCTCCTAAGGGTCGTAGCGTGATTTTAAATAGCCTATACTATTCCTCATGAATTTGACTATAAAATACAGAAATAATTTTCCGAATTCGAATGGCAGTTCTAGAGATTAGTGCGTTCACACAAAAAAACTCTTCAGCTTTATAATATTTAGTATAGTTATAGAAGATAATAAAGGAGGACTGATTTCTAAAGAAGTAAGAGCTAACTAAAGTTAAGAAGAGGGGTAAAGCACAGGGATACCTCACTGAGGTCCCACCATCGCCGTATAAAAAAAGTAGTAAACAAAGTAGTAGTATTTCTTAGCTACTCGTTTATCCTTTATCAAGATATCTAGGGAGGACCAGGTTCAATACAAATAAGCCATCAATCTTTACCCACGCACGTCAAATAGAAACGTGTAGACCTCAGATCATAGAAACAAGGGAGATGTGCCAAGGCGCTATTGAGCTTGATGCTTTAATTTGCCCACATTGGGCGTAGTACAAAAGTACACGCTGGCGACGAACCGAACACAATCGATGATATAAATACAGTGTTTTAGTGTAGTGCTAGTGTTGAGTGACGATTAACAGTGTTAGATTGAAGGTGTGCGGAATTTTTAATGTGTGGGAGATCTTTATATTCACGAGGGGCGCTTGTAATTGTGTTGAAAAATGTGCTAAAAGTGGCGACAGTTGTTCCCGTACTAATTTGCTATGATGGCATAACTCCTTGTTTCTATGATCTGAGGTGTAGACACACGGTAACAGGTGACGCAACTCCCGCGTGTCTCCAGTCGATAGATATGCGTTAGCTAATAGTCTGCATAGATAGTGTTGTTGCTATGCTGTCTCAACAGCTACGTCTACGGGCTGTTGGTACACATACTGTTTAACATTTATACTAATCTATCTAGGTATACAGGGTAAAATTAAAACCAGTGCGGATATTTTAGGAGGTGAAAGTACTCATGAATATGATCAACTTTTATTATGGGACCGACACTGAAATATTGAAATATGAAAAAAAATATCAGCTGTTCCCTACAAAAATGCACTACCTACAACACGATCAAAATGTATGGAACAGCTGATTTTTTTTTTCATATTTCAGTGTCGGTCTCATAATAAAAGTTGATCATATTCATGAGTACTTTCACCTCCTAAAATATCCGCACTGGTTTTAATTTTACCCTGTATATTAAAAGAATTTATAAAATCTATGACGAGTTCGTCGAGCCGTTTTATCCAACCGATTTGCTTGATTTTTTTTAATGATAGGTATTTATGCACAGATTCATCATCAAGCGTTGGAAATCACCAAACTTTCACCCTTCTCAAGTTATACTAAAACCAGATTTTCTTCTAGACATCTCCGGTTCTAATTGAGGTACCTACGCGGTTAGTTTTCGTCTAAGAACTCACTGAAACAAGCTCTTTCATTTGAGCTTATGCCCGCTTAAATTGGTTGACTTGGAGGGGAGCTACTAAGTGTATACAAGGGTCGTAGCATGATGTTAAATGTCTTATAATAATTCTCATGAATCTGGCTATCATATACAAAAAGATTTTTTCGAATCTGACTGGCTGTTCCAGAGATTTGCGCGTTTCCACAAACAAACAAAAAAACTTCAGCTTTGTAGTAGGTGTAGATATTTCCAGATAATACTTCAGTACAATGACAGTCATCGCCCGCCAGTCCCATTGGCGACTGATAAACATTATCACTCTATTTGTTTTCGCGTCTACTATCGCGAAATTGACGATACGCTCCTCAGTCACGTAGTCACAAATATCGTTTAAAAAAATAAGGTAATTAATTATATACCTATTAAATTATTATCGTCAGAAAAATCTCATCCGGGATCGAGCTTGTGACATTTAGATAAATCATTTCTCGATTTTTCAAACTAAAGGTTATCAATTCTGTTTCAGTCAAAATAACTGGAGCTAACCTTCGAGTGGTGTTCTACATAAAGTGCGAATACCTACGCAGCCGGCTTCTGTGCCGCAGTCGGGCCTCGAACCCGCGACCCCGGCCATTGTATGCTAAGTGCCACTGAGTCACTGCAGCTATCGATACACATACGATACATATGATACATACGATAGTAATATATAGCACAGACTCGACGTCGCCGCTGATAACGACTCCATTATTTTTGAATAGTGCAAATAGAGACTATTACGCCAAATCAATACACTTACATAATATTTACCTATCGATACTAATATTATAAAGCTGAAGAGTTTGTTTGTTTGAACGGGCTAATCTCTGGAACTATCAGTAGGATTGGAAAATGTTGTATTTGATAGCCGGACTCATGAGGAATAGTATAAGCTATTTAACATCACGCTACGACCCTTAGGAGCCGAGCAACGGGCGATGAAACCGCGGGGAACAGCTAGTTATATTTATTTACAAATGTAGTAGCTTTTGTTTGTGTTTTACTTATTTACTACCTCAGATCATGGAAACTTTCTGTTGCAACACCCTAGCAGGGTCATGTACTCATATTAGAATAAGTAGTCATACTTTAGTCTATAAATTGTGTGTACATTATGCAATAAATAAATAAATAAATAAAAAAAACAAGGAGATATGCCATCATAGCAAATTAGTACGGGAACAACTGTCGCCACTTTTAGTACATTTATCAACACAATTACAAGCGCCCCTCGTGAATATAAAGATCTCCCACGCATTAAACATTCCACACACCCTCAAGCTAACACTGTTAATCGTCACTCAACGCTAGCACTAAACTAAAACACTGTATTTATATCATCAATCGTGTTCGGTTCGTCGCCAGCGTGTACAATTTATATACGGTCAATGTGACCGTGTCAAAGCGTCAATTTTAATAGCGCCTTGGCACATCTCCCTTGTTTCTATGATCTGAGTTTACTACCTACTTTTAAAAGAATGTAAGCTTAGTTTTGATTTATCAAGAGAAATAACTAGAGGCTGGCTGACTGATTGCTCTCTCTGGCATAAAAAAAAATGAAAATCAAGCGTTTATTATTAAAAAAACTCCTGCTGTCAAATGTAACCTGGACAGGGACACCATTTAATACCAGATTAGGTACTTGAGAAGACAAATTAAACGAGCCCAGACTCGATGGGTTTGCGTCATTTCGTTACAGAGTTCCTATGGCTACCTTATGGTTCCACTATCAGACCAGCTCAATGACATCATTATAGATTTACTTAAATCTGCAAAATTTGAGCTCAATCGAACACCGGAAAGTGGGTTAAATTGAACTTGTAAAATATGATTGCCCACAGACAGACATCGGGACAGTTGAGACTAAATAAAAGCTTGTAAAAAGTAACACAAAAATAAGTTCAATTTTCAAAAATCCAACAGGGCTGATGTAAAAAAATAATTAAACGTTTACAAAACGAACATGTTAAAATATGACTAAGACACTAGGTACTTGAATAATAATACTATCCTAAATACATAATAACATCATATAGGTACTTACCTATTATTTACCTACCTATATCATGACTCATAATAACCGAGTGGTTTTCGGTTGGCAACAAGCCATGTGATTATTATCTTTTCTTATTGTCATTAATTATAATAATTATGAACATGAACGTGAATTTTCTAAAGGGATAAGCACAAAAGTATAACATTTAGCCAAAGTAGTGAAATGATAATTGGGTATTATATTATACAGGGTGAATTTAAAACCAGTGCGGATATTTTAGGAGGTGAAAGTAGGTACCTACTCATGAATATGATCAACTTTTATTATGGGACCGTCACTGAAATATGAAAAAAAAATCAGCTGTTCCATACATTTTGATGCTGTTGTAGTGCATTTTTGTAGGGAACAGCAGATTTTTTTTTCATATTTCAGTGTCGGTCCCATAATAAAAGTTGATCATATTCATGAGTACTTTCACCTCCTAAAATATCCGCACTGGTTTTAATTTCACCCTTTATAATTCTGTAAGTAGATCTTTAAGGACACCTGCCTACATTATGTCAAGGCTTCAAGAGTAAGAGTCAAATTAGGTGTCGCTAGTGTCAAGAAACTCGTTTAAATCAATTGGTTGGACGATCATTTTCACCTATACATTAATCAAACAGTTTTTTGACAAACTTCATTAATTATTTATTGAGGTGATTAACAAAGTTTTCAAGTAAATGTTTTTACTATCCGACCTATAACTTAACCCAACCAACTACCACTTGACCCAGAGGGTCGATGGTGAAATTAGCAAGAGGACACGTCACTGCAGGCAGCAGGCAGTGTCCTGCACGCTTAGCAAGACCACGATAGAAACAGGTTTTGTATACTTACAAAAGAATAGACAAAGTGACAGATTGTAGAAAGATTTCTACCGTTTTATACGTACAATAAAGAGAAGAAATGTCTCTATTCTTCAGTAGACAAAAGTCTGGTAGGTACGCCAAGCACGGGTGACTGCGTGGTGGCAGAAGAGATAACGAGTTGGATAGAAAGAACGTTGTCTATTCTTTAGTAGAATAGATATAGAATTGGTTATGCTAAGCGTGCTGGACTCTATTATAAAGTGGAGTTGTTGCTTTCCGTCTTGTAGGTACCTACTTATGTCCACCATCTTTTTATTACACTGGAACAATACTAAACAGTAGGTATTATGACGTTTTAATATTGTTCCAGTGTTCCTTGCTAATATATAAATACATTTATATTAATAGATCCCTTGCTGATAACTAGGTACATTATTAATAACTACATAATATTATTAATCATGATCATTAATCAGCCTACCATAGCAGTGATTTATTGTAGTGATCAATAGGATGTACTTGTCCAGCATTGGACAATGGACATCTATGTATTTACTGAGTAATTTATGTATGTATTTAATTCAAATAGCTACGTGACTACTAGACTTACACTTCTGCTGATCATGTAAACGACAATCGATAAATCAAAGTTGTTTTTCACAGTACACTGACTTATATTATTACCTAGACGAATAGGAATTCTCGGCACTAGGTCTTGAATTTTAAAACTATGGTACACAATAAAATAATGTGCCAGAAGTTTCAGTAAAACTCATACAAAAACGCCAAATGAAAAAAGAAACAATCGGTACTTTCAGTCAATTATAGAGATAATCTGTAATTAACTCCCCAATTTTGAAAGCAAATAATACCTAAGTAAATCAACAAATTAAAGGACATTCCCAGATTATATTATATTTTAAAATTAAAGAGTATGAAAAACTGTCCATAAATCATGATATATTTTTTATTCTGTGAGTTCAGTTGATCAAAATGTTTGTGGGATTCATATTTTGTATTTAATTAGACAGTAAATCCGTTTAAAGTCCTAAAGAATTTTGTATTCATTGAAGTATTTGTAAAAATGAAATGTAACTGTGACTATTATGTTGATAAAACAATAGGTAGGCTATTTAAAATTAAAATACATTTTTCCTAATATTTTTTATTTTTAGGGAAACAGGGATTACTAAATAAAATTAAAAGATAAATAGATAATCGTCCTTTGACTGCGGCATCATCTTCTTCTACGCATCGACAGCATTCCAGAAATCAGTTTCTCTAAAATAATTCGAGAATTTTCTTCTCTACGTGTCGAATTTCCTTCACAATAAGTGCGGACCTTTTGCTTCTCTCTGCGTCGTGTCCTAAGTGAGAAAATTTAAATACTGACCTTGGAACCGTGACAAATACTATACATACAAATCAAACAAAATTCAGCTGTATTGCCGTATCATTAAGATCTTTAATAATGGTAATTATAAAGTGGTACTTCGGTGTTATCGAATAATATTGTGCATCAAAAAAACATGTTTACGCTACATCGGGCGAGCTTACGTAACTCGATATTTTTTTAATTCATCCTTGAGATATGTTATCTCGAGCGGGTCTGTTTGCGCCTGGGTTCCTTATTTGGGTAGCTAATGATGTTACGTTTATTATTTAATCGTGATACTACTGTATTTGGAAAGGCTATTTGGTTGGATATACAAGATTTTATTCTGTTTATCTGTTTTTTTTGAAGACTGACATTTTGACGATGGGTAGAGCTAGTTTTATACCTAGACTGACTATTGACTTCCTAATATGATATTCAAGTTGCCGAACTGACTTACTGGGAAGACCTATAAATTAGAAATAAGAGACACGATAGGAGTCATAAGACCTGGAGAACTGATACGGAATTTCTTAAGACTTAGGAGAGCTCATGTTATGGATTATTAGGAACTTTTTGTTTAATAATAGGCTTTCGTTTGACCGGCATCTCGCCTTGATGCCGTCTATTATGGAGCACGCTTGCCTAGAAGAAACCGATTCACTCGCGACTTGAAGACACCCAGATTGTAACTATCGGGGAACACCCACTCCGGCAGCGCATTCCACTGTTATTAACTAAAGATGATAGATTGTTGAGCTGATTGTTATTTACTTTAACTTTATTTAAAAAGACATCAAAACGAGGAGATGAAAATTCAAATTTTTCGTACCTATCTCATAAACTATAAACTCTACAAATGTACGAAACGGTACGGGACCCTCCAAATATCTGACGGACTCGTTGTGTCCGGCAATATTTGCGAACGGTCGGCCGCTAGATAAGGTATCAGTGAGTTGTTGCTGAAATGTGAACGTGCTGCGATGTGTGTCGGAGGTCACACTTCCTGGAATACGTACTGATGGTGGTGCTACCCACCATTTAAGGGCTATAGTTTTTGCAGGTGGGGCACGACTATATACTTACGAATACCTAACAACAATATTTTAGTAGTTTAACCTCAGATCATAGACAAAAGGATAATTTGCCATCATAGCAAATTAGTACGGGCATCACTGTCGCCACTTTTATAAAAGTTTACGACACAATTACAAGCGCTCCTTGTGTAAAAAAGATCTCCCACACATTACAAATTCCGCGCACCCTCAATCTAACACTGTTATTCATTCGTCACTCATCACTAGCACTAATCTAAGACCAGACCAGAACCAAGTCTGAGTCATGCATGGTAGTTAGTAGCATACATACAATACCTATAATTTATCGCGTAACACGAGTGTAGACGCGCCCTACTATCAGATTAGAACATTTTTCAAGGATGCAGTTATAGCAGCTCGCACCGGGCGCATAAAAGCCTAGTTACGGAACTGCTGAAGTCAGCAATACGCGATTGTAAGTACAATCCCGTATTGGTCCCTGGAAGCAATGACAACCGTAACTATACGGGACGTATAGGACCACCAGTGATGTGCCTACAGGGCAAGCCCGAGGGTGTATATCTAAATTTTTCATGAAAGTAGCGTACAATAAAAAACACTTAGGCCGGGATAAATCGTCGTTACTAAGCAAAGGCTTAGCCAAAGTAAGTGCTAAGGTACGTTCTAAGCATCTAATTCGAATAAATAGACAATACTTAAGCATTTACTTTCGATGAAAGCCAACCTAGCATTAAGCCAATGCTTTGCTTAGTCATAGTATAGATTTTTGAAGACTTAGCACGTTCTAAGTATTACAATCATGAAAAATTACGCGAAATACCCTCGGGCTTGCCCTGTAGGCACGCCACTGAGGACCACTACATCATTCCTTCTTCGCACCGCATCAAGCATGGCTTTATCAGTTCAAAGTACCTCCGGTGTGCCTATTCTTAGCATCACGTGTCCAGTGTCCACCGTTATCAGTCCATTATCAGTAATAATGGCCAGCCGTAGAACGGCCGCAATCAGCACTGCCAAAACGAGGGTAATGAGTTACACCAGTATCTACACCTAAGTAAGTACATCTTTATCTTTACCTACAGTCTACACCTAAGTACATCTATATCTACCACACTAATATCAAGTTTGTGTGTTTGTTACTCCTTCACGCTGAAACGGCTGGACGAATTTGGATGAAATTTGACAAAGAGGTAGCCTAGGACCTGGAAAAGCTCATAGGCTACTTTTCATCCCTTTTCACGCAGACGAAGTCGCGGGCAACGGCTAGTCTAAATTTGTAAAAGAGCCGTGTCTGTACATTGAAGATATTCTAGACAAAACAGTCGGGATAGGTACTGGGACGTATCCATGCCCAATATTTTTTTTTTCCTTTTGTGCGTGCATCACGCATAAAGTTCTGAACAGATTTTTATAGGATTTTCCTCAGATCATATAAACAAGGGAGATGTGCCAAGGCGCTATCGAGCTTGATGCCTGATCTTGAGCAAATTGCTCATATTAAAAACGTACGCGCTGGCGACGAACGGAACACGATCGATAGTATAAATACAGTGTTCTAGTTTAGTGCTAGTGTTAAGTGACAATTAACCGTGTTAGATTGAGGGTGTGAGGAATGTTTAATGCGTAGGAGATCTTTTTATTCACAAGGAGCGCTTAATTATGCGTGTAATTGTGTCGTAAAATGTATTAAAAGTGGCATCAGTTGTTCCGGTACTAATTTGCTATGGTGGCATATCTCCTTGTTTCTATGGTCTGAGGGATTTTCTAAGTTTATTAGCTTGGCATCCAACTTAAAATTTAGGCCACATTTTATCTAATTCTGGTTTGATGAACCAGAGATACAGCTTGACCTTGACCGAATACTAGCCACCTTACACTTTTTTTTTTTTGAGGATGGGAAATCATCAAATGACCCCTCCCGCTCTGGGCGGAGCGGAAGGGAGTGTCAGACTCTTACTGACTAAAACCCACCCATGTTCCTTCCTTAGCCCTTTTGTCCGGGCCCTTAGCCTTTGTATCCCTTCCGGACAATCCCGCTTTCCCGGTAGGCCTGGGCCCTAATGGGCCCCCTCTCTGATGCTGACATCTCTTTGAGGCGCGCGTGGAACACGTATGCGCCGTTCGGCACGGGCCTGGTCCTGATCGGACGGTGAGCTACCCATTACTCACCGCCCGCAGGCCCGCGTCTACGGAGCCACCTTACACTAACGAGGTCATTTAAAAAAGTCGATTTATTGTAGTCGACACGGACGGAGTTGCGGGCAAAACTCTAGTTAGTACAAATATACTATTTATCATTGTACCTACCACCATTAAGAATATAGGACCATCGTTAGTGCTGTGTGTCGGCTTATCGACTGTTATCGTAGTTTGTGATGTCATTAGCATAGAGTTGCCAGCAGTGACGTGTCTAGAAGGCAAGCCCAACGTATTTTATTGGCTTTAGAGGATATTTGTGTCCATTTCTCAATGAGGATATCTGATGTATTTATAATATGTATTAATTGTATTTACACCATAGACAACCTCATATCGTGTCCAGCTCACTTGCCGGCCTAGCATGACCACGATAGAAACGGGTTTTGTCTACATAGAAATAGACAAAGTGACAGATTTCATTCATAAAACGTAGAAATGTTTCTACAATCTGTCACTTTGTCTATTTCTATGTAGACAAAACCCGTTTCTATCGTGGTCATGCTAGGCCGGCTGGTGTCCATCCTATGGTTGCCTGAAAGAAATCGCAGATAGCGATAAGGCCGCCCATTGTATGTTTTTAAATAAGAATGTTCTTTTAAACTGTACTAGACTTTTGCCCGCGACTCCGTCCGCGTGGACTACAATGATAGACCAGTTTAAATGACCTCCGTAGTGTAGGTTGGCTAGTACTACCAAGAGGTCAAGCTGTATCTCTGGTTTTTTTTGAAACGTGACTTCGATTTTAAGTTGGACCATAAGCTATCGAATTGTGAAAACCACATCAAAATCCGTTCAGTAGTTTTCGCGTGATGAGCGCACAAACAGACAAACAGATAAACAGACAAAAAATCTAAAAAAAATCTTTTTGGGTATAGTTACGTCCCAGTACCCTATCCCGACTGTTTTTTCTGGAATATCTTCAATGTACAGACACAGCTTGTTTACAATTTTATAATAGTACCTATAGATACTAGATTATTTGGTGTACAATAAAGTATATAATAAATAAATAAAATATCTGTGTCCATTTAAAGTGAGCTGATGTCGTTATTAAAGCAATGCGTACATAAATAAACTTTCCTTTTGGCTTTGCCGAAGTCAGGTAAAAATCACTTACATTAATGATAAATGAACATCAAATAAGAAAAAAAATGCTTCGAGCTTGCCCTCTAGGCACGCTACTGGTGGCCAGGCGTCCGGCTTTAGCCGGTAGTGTCCGGCCGAATAATTACGTGTCCGACCTGTCCGGCTTTTGTTAGGCTTTTTGTAAGTGTAAAGCAGTCACACGCAGCGTATACAGAGCTAACAAAGCAACGTAACATATTTCCACAGCTGCGGCTAGTACTAATTTTATTAATTGTTGTTATAGTTATAAATAATTAATTTTGTAACAAGAGTATGATTTATTTGTAGTTAATAGACAGTTAAAATTATTTAACACACGTAAATATTTTTACTAGCTTCCGCCCGCGGCTTCGCCCGCGTTTTTGGCGTAAAAAGTAGCCTATGTGTTATTCTAATGTATAAACTATATTACTGTAAAGTTTCATCAAAATCCGTTCAGTAGTTTTTGCGTGAAAGAGTAACAAACATCCATACATCCATCCTCACAAACTTTCACGTTTATAATATTATGTCCAGCTTAAATGTATGTCCGGCTTTAGGGGCAGAATGTCCGGCCTTAGATATTATATTATTATAACACCGAGTCCGCTAATAATTAGGTAAGGTAGTTAGGTAGCTATTTTTGAAACATATTTTTCTGTTTCCTCATAGGTACTTTAATCCAAAGGTAGGTAAAGGAAATTATAATTATTTAATCGATTTACCAACACCTAACAACAGCATAGCAACAACGCCAAAAGTATAATAAAACATGTTTAGCAACCAATATTATTACTTTATTGGTCAGCTATCAAAAAATAATACAAACGCCAGCTGTCTGTAATATACCTAATATATTGTACAAAATGTCAATAACAAATATATTTATTTCCACTTAAAAAATATTAAACACTTATTATTTATTTACCTAAGAAATTACACCATGACATTTTTAGGGTTCCGTAATTCAACAGGAAAAAGGAACCCTAATAGGATCGCTTCCTTGTCCGTCTGTCTGCGGCCGAGATAAGTAAACGTTACTTAGCACGTGCTTTGGCTAAGCTATGTGCCCTGTCTTGCACTTGATTGCAAGTTGCGCGACAGTGACAACGATACTGCTTAGCACGTGCGTTGGCTAAGCTATGTGCCCTGTCTTGCACTTGATTGCAAGTTGCGCGACAGTGACAACGATACTGCTTAGCATGTGCGTTGGCTAAGCTATGTGCCCTGTCTTGCACTTGCACTTGCAAGTTGCGCGACAGTGACAACGATACTGCTTAGCGAAAGCGCGTACTAAGTGGCGTCTATTTATCTCGGCGTGTCTGCCTTTCCTGCAAAACCCTTTTTCTTAAAAACGACTCAAAGAAGTACCGTATTTGATATTAATTTCAACTTGATACCTTGAAATTAATATCAAATACAGTCTATAATGTAGTCGCTTGGACCGTAAAAAAATCAAGTTTCTAAGTCTCATGAATAATTAATCAAAACCTAGTACCTAGAGTACCTAGGTACTTCCAGTTGGCCTAGAATTATGAAGTTTGGCAAGAAGCAAAGTCCCACAGTGAAAGTAGAGGAAACGATCAAAAAATCGTTTATTTGTAAAATATACTATTTTTAACAGATTTTTTTTTCTACTTAAGTTTGTCCGGAACCTTCAAGGCGCGAGTTCTACTCAAACTTGTCCAGTTTTTTTAATATTTTCGTATATTTTACCAACCATAAGTAGATGTGCTATGTCAATAAGTACCTAAGTACGTCGCAATACGTCTAATTGACAGCGCAAGGATAGCAGACTCAAGGACGACGATTATTTACTTAGTAAACACATGTCTTATGACTCTTAAGAGTCAATATTATGTGTAGGTACTTCAAAAATATACACGTGCAAGATTGTGAGACGAGACTGTTATCGGAAGGGTTGGCCCATATTTACCCAGACGGTAATGGGTTAGATAAGTAAGTCTTACTTACCTATCTAATGTTCATTACTAGCTGTTCCCCGCGGTTTCACCCCCGTTGTTCGGCTCCTAAAGGTTGTAGCCAATAGGTATTCAATTCGTTATGAAATCATACGTTTTTATTTTAAACGGACGGTCAAACTATACAAGTTTTAGGGTCAAATTCGGTCGTTTAACATGACTTTTTATATAGAAAAAGATACGTTAAACGGCTGTTTTCAATTTATCGGACTGTTCTCTTGTCGGTGATCTTGGCCCATAACAAGTAGGTACTGAAACGTTCGTTAAACCATGTTTGGCATAAACCCAAACCGCGCCGTGGTCACTTGTTATTAGTCATATGATTAATTACACCATTTTATGACAAGTTGCCAAACAACGCCAGTTCACACTTTCAAAGTAATTTTACAATTTGCTCAGTATGATATATCTTGCTTATTTTTTGCTGTAGGTAATCCTTGATCTTTAAAAATACTTTTGGCATTTTTTAGGGTTCCTTACCTTAAAAGGAAAAAAGGAAACCTTAAAGGATCCCTTCGTTGTCCGTTTGTTTGTCTGTCAAGACTCTTTTTCTAAAGAACGCGTGGAGGTATCAAGTTGAAATTAATATCAAATACTTAAATCTACGGTGCCTTGGAACTGTAAAAAAATCAAGCTTCTAAGTCAACGCAATAAAAAAATACGGTCATTTACGTCGCATGATACACTCGCCAAGCAATCAATACCTATAGGGTACTTCCCGTTGACCTAGAATCATGAAATTTGACAAGAAGCAAGGTCTTATAGCACAAGTAAAGGAAAATTCCATCATCATCCGCCTAGCCTTTTCCCGAACTGGATTGGGGTCGGCTTCCAGTCTACCTGGTTGCTAATTATTTTACGTGGAGCGACTGCCATCCAACTTCCACAACCCAATTATTAGGGAATACCGGTATTCGAAAGATAGACCCGTTGTCAGACTTTTGGGCTCCTGACTACCCGTAACGCCTGTCAAAGATATTCCTATGACCACCGGGACCGACTGTTTAACGTGCTCTCCAAGGCACGGAGGGGTCTCGATGTGTAAAGAACGGTTACCCATCCAAGGACTCACCGCTGCAAGCGCAGCTTAGCCTCGCAGAACGATCGATCAGCGCGGCCATCATTTAGCTACGAGTTCCTCGAGCCCACGACCTGAGTAAAGGAAAAAACCGGACAAGTGCGAGTATGCTTCGCGCCCTAAAGTTCCGAAATATGATCATAGATGGCGCTAATGCATACTACCAATGGCGCCATCTATGAGCAGATGGCTCCACTTATGGTCCGGTGACTGACGGCGGACAACAAAGTGGTCCTATAAGGGTTCCATTTTTTCTTTTGAGGTACGGAACCCTAAATGTAGTAAATGTAGTAACCAACCGAAACGACGGCACGATACCATAAACAATGTAGTTACAGATATTTTTATTTGTATATTTTAAAAATCTCATAATGATATTTATACACTCTAAGCTACTAAATTCACTTAATCCAATGACACTCCGGCGCGACAGCACAAATTTTTCAACACTAAATTCATTGGCTATCATAACAATAAATCTGTGAAAAAATTCAAGAAAAAAATCTAGATCTAGCGCATAATACGCCTAGTCTATAAATCTCAGGCGATCTAAATACAGACTGAATCTCAAGAGCGCCGTCGTCGCCAAGAAGCTTTTAGACGAGATTGATAATAATGAGGTACACTCGGTACACTATTAGTAATTAAAAGTGTTTGTTCCTTTAGAAGAACTTTCAGAGAGTATTATATTCCTTGCTTTCAAGAATGCGAATTAAAATGGTTTTCAATGCTTTTAATAATTCGTAAAATAATTTTGTTGTTAAAATTATTTACACATGGCTTATATACCAAAAACCTGAACGAAGCGCTTTGATTCCACTTTCATTGTGAAAATCGCCAAACAGTGGAATGGGCTGCCGGAGTCGTTCCCCGATAGTTACAATCTGGGTGTCTTCAAGTCGCGAGTGAATCGGTTACTTCTAGGCAAGCGTGCTCCATCGTAGACATCAGGCGAGATGGTGCCTATAACATGCCAGTTAGCCGAGTCTCTACTCATGTCACGTCTGCTCTGATAGCCATGTACATTCGCCATTCGGGAGTTTTTTTTTTTTTTTTGAATTGCCTCTCGCAGTTGGCTTCTAACAGCCGTCACTGCTTAACCGGTCATCTGGTGAGGACTTACAAATGCCTCCAGCCAGGCTTAAAACTACAAACTAAGCGACCACACGCTAAGGGCACCCCCTACTGGGGTACGGGCCTCGGCTTAGGGCGTCGCTGGGGGGAGGGCAACTAGAGGGAGGGACTACTAGCTGGATCGGTTCATTATTTTGGGTCGAATTTAAATCTACAGGCTCAGCGCGGGCTAGCTCGAGCAAGGGTCGGTTAGGGGACTGGGTCATACGCGGCGGCGGACTCGGGTCATGATGGGGACGTCGCGACGGGCCTCGTCGGCGAGGTCGGAATGGGCGCCATTCGGCAGATATGCCTTCTACTTTTGGAACGAAGTTCCTTATTGCGGCTTGCGGTAGTTGACTAGGAGAAATCATCACGTAGGTAATGAAAATGTATTTCACCCCCTCCATGGTCAATGCGACATTCTCTCTCTCACTCTTTCTAACATATGCGAGCTCTAAGGAATTTTGTTCCTGACATAGGGGTTTCAGCACACGTTTTTTTTAAATTATTCATTTTAAAGTTAAATTCGTTAAAGGTCTTGGCTTTAGGAAGAATGAGAGAGGTTTATTACATCTACCATTTCATCATCTGTCGCTTCACTTATTGATAGGATTTAAAATCGTATCAAATCGTAAGTCAGTAAAATTCGCGTGCTCAGGAATCAGTGATAAAAAAAGCTTTTACGCAACCGATTTATTTTAGATCACAAATAAGTGCGTACAGTACCCCTACCATGAGTTTTTTTGACGTAGGTATAGTATCGTTAACGTGAGCATATTTTGAATTTAAAATACAACAGCCCTAGAACATTTTGATAAAATTTTATATAATTTGCACATTTTAAAAAATACTGTGAAATTAATCAAGTATTTAATTTATATAAATGTTGTGTAGGAAACTTATATTTTCAATTTAAAATATGCTTACATTAACGTAACTATAGGTCAAAAAAACTCATGACAGGGGTACAGAATACGGGGCCACGTAGTAAACGCATTATAAATTCAGAGGATTAGAAAACGAAATTGTTTCGACAGACAGACAGACAGACAGTTGTTTCGACACGGTCACCATTTTGCTCAATATTTTATCTAGTGTTCAAATCTTGCTAGACATCTAATTTCGTAAAATACTCAAACACGTTACACTCGTGTATCTCTAAAAGATAGGCAGACAGACGTATTTGTGCATTCTGGTTTTTTGAGTCTTAAAATAATTTGGTATTTTTTAATGTTTTTTTAATACACTATTTATTTTGCTTTTTTTACTGTCGTCGTATATAAAAAGAATCCGGCCAAGTGCGAGTCGAACTCGCGCACGAAAAAAATCATCAAAATCCATTCAGTAGATTTTGCGTGAAAGAGTAACAAACTTCCATACATCCATCCAGATATCCTCACAAACTTTCGCGTTTATAATTTTAGTAGCAAGCAAAAGTAACAAAGTTTACTCAATCTAAGTATCGAATCTCACACCAGCAGCCTCACTTTCACCCCTTAGTCTAATGAGTTAGTCAAATAGAACAACAGAAAGAAAGAAAAATTTATTTGGGACTCGCACAGAAAATTATATATGAAGTATTATAGACGGTTATTTGTTAAAGAAAGATGTGTGGGTGCACCATAATGGTATTAAATCGACTAAAGGGTACATTTAGCTACACAGATAACTAATTTTAAAGTTTGTGAATGCTATACTTTTCTGTCACCAACCATTTTTAAGTGATATTTTGCAAATTTTCGCGAATTTCACTTTACATTTTCCTCAAAAAATTTTCGTAAGTGATATGAATATGAAAATAGGATAATCCGATAGGGAATATTGTCCAGATCATGAAACAAAAGTCATTTCATACTGGTCCCATAGAGAAATATCGCGCAAATCGCGGAAAACTGTTCGAGAAAAAAAAATGCCGCGGGGAACGGGACGGCAGATTATTAAATGTATTATTGTAATCTGACCCCTAAGAGGATAATAAAGTTAGACTTGAAAAGAAAATGCGCTTGCACCGTGCACGTCCCTCTCCCTATTATATTCCGATGTTAACCAACACTTTCAATAAAGAAAATAACTCTACCTATTTAAGACTCAATATTTATATTATTTATATTCATGTCTTCGTTTATGCAAGCGCTAACAAGAAAACCGCATGAAAATAGCTTTAGTAATTATAGAGTATGAACGACGCACACGTTCCGCTGTCAATGACTTGTATATTATGAACACAAGTCTTTATTATGTATTGTTTTTAGCTTTAAATAGATAATAAAATTATTATAAGTAGGTATAAAGATGCGGTTTTCAAGTGTTTACTAACACAATAACGCTGAAACGTTTTTGCTAGATTGTTTGTTTAAACGCGCTAATCTCTGAAACTATCAGTCGGATTCGAAAAATTCTTTTTGTATATGTTAGCTAGATCCATGAGGAATAGTATAGGCTGTGTAACATTACGCTACAATTCTAAGGAGCCGAGCAACGGGGCAGAGACCTAAGCAACTAAGCAAACGCGCCTATCTCTGGAACTGCCTGTCGGATTTGAAAAATTCTTTTTGAATATGATAGCTTAATTCATGAAAAATAGTATAGGCTATTTAACATCACGCTACAACACTCAGGAGCCGAGCAAAAAGAAAAAAAGTCAGAAAATACGCTAAGCGAAATCGAAGTAGGTATTGCGCGGGCGGGTGAATAATTCGATTTTTTTTAAATTAAAATACGAGTGAAACCAATAAACCACGTTTTACTTTTAACGGCTGATTATAACAAAAGTCATCATCATCTATCAGTGGTGACCATTATAAATATGTTAACTTTTTCTCTCAGTTGAATAATATAAACTAGGAAATCATGAAAAGGCAATTTTGTATAGAGAAAAACCCCTAAACAAAGATGAAAACCAATAGATGTAGGTAACTATTTATAAGTTATTATGTCAAAGGATTTACATAACGAATCGTGCGCATCTCGCCACGTGTCGTACATATACGTGCGCATGTGTGAGTATGTGCCTATGTGCATTTATGTGCGTGTGCGCAACGCTCACTAAATATCATTGAGCGTAATCATGTCAAGGTCTTATGTGAATGAACTCGGGGTGTTGTATGTGTGAGTGTATATTCAATTATGTACTTACATAATTAGATTTTTTGGAAATTGTGATTATTGTCAGTATGAATAATGTAGTGACACTGAGATGTTGATTTAGGGTTCCGTATCTGTCGGTCCGTCTGTCATACTCTCGTAAAAGCTACATTCTTAACCAATTTGTATGAAATTTCGCAGATAGATGTCTTCTGTAAACCGCTATCAAGGCGTGTAGTAAAATTAAGAAAAAAAAAAAAAGGGGTGCTCCATACTCATACATGAAACTGAGGACTGAAAAAGAAATTGCGCACATCTATAAGTGAGGTATCGTTGGATGGGTCTTTGAAAATAACATGAAGATTTCTAAGTGACTTTCTCATTTATGCGAGTAGGTATGTAGTGAAATATGAGCTCCGAAAGTCGTTAACGGTCCTCTAACTTTCCGAACTCGTTTTCAAAAAAAAATATTATCAAATATTCAGCTAAATAAAAAAGTCACCTTAAAACCTTCATGATTAAAGCCCTATCCAACGATACCTACCCCAAATAAAAGGGTGCGCAAAAACATATTTTTGATGTGATTTCACTACATGCCCAAGGCGGTTCACAAAAGACAAATTGCTTGAAAACTGTACATTTTACGAGGGCATGATAGGACATGACGAAACTCTAACGGCTCAAATACACCAAATCCGTCATCGTACGAACTTTGCTCGTACGACGACGGCCGAACTCGGACGATTGAATCAAACACTTGTAAATTATAGAGAGCGCGTACACACGTAACGTAACACGTCCGCCATCGGCCGACAAAATCGGACAAAATCGGTCGTGTTGGTGTACGCGCTCTCTACAATTTACAAGTGTTTGATTCAATCGTCCGAGTTCGTCCGTCATCGTACGAGCAAAGTTCGTACGATGACGGACTAACTCGGACGATTGAATCAAACACATGTACAAAGTTCGTACGATGACGGATTTGGTGTATTTGAGCCGTAAGGTTCATATATAATTATGAAACCCTAAAATTAGTTTGGCTCACCACACGGAATTTTTCAGGAAAGCAAATTGAAGGAGTAATTTTCACTGCTCTTTCTAAAATAGATTTTACTGGTTGCAGGTGGCACGGGAAACAAAGTGTTAGTGCCAACGACCCGTACACTTTCTAGATTTATTGCTTGACCTTATTCATAGTTTTATTACGAGACTAGACTTGCCCGCGACCACGTCCGTGTGGATTACAATTTATTGTCCATTTTAAATTACCTTCTTAGTGTAGGGTGGCCTAGTACTACGAAGATGTTAAGCTATATCTTGAAATTAGATGAAATGTGGCTTAGATTTTAAGTTGGACTCCTAGCTACAAAAATGTGACAACCACATTAAAATCAGGGACCGATTTATTGGGTTAAAAGGTTACCGGGTAAATCTCTAACCCATGTTTGGTTGATCTTAACGCAGGGTAACCGGTTAACCCGTTAATACGGCTACCGTTACCGGTTAATATTGCTGATTAACACGAATGAAATGGAACAAAAATTAACAAAAATAAAACATAAGGAACAAAAATGAATTTTATGCGTGAACCCGGTTATTAATCGGCTGATTAACCCAGAATACGGGTTAATGCAAAGTTTTTCACCTAACCCAAAAAAAATAACCCGGGTTAACCCCTATACGGGTAACCTTTTTGGTCCCTGATTAAAATTCGTTCAGTAGTTTTTGCGTGATGCGCACACAAACAGACAAAAATAAAATAAAAAAGTTTATTGTCCACTGTACAATGAGTTAAGAACCTAATACAGCACTAAGGCAGTTCCTTCAAGATGTTATAATCATTACACCTACATGCGTACGAGTGGCGTGAGTATGCGTGTGCGCAACTAAGTAGATGAAAACAGAAGGTTTATTTACACGAGCAGCTAAAACGAACCTATAGACAGACGCTGAACGAATCGAAAATATACATAGGTACAGCAGAAGAGTCAGAAATATAAATAGGTACAGCAGAAGAGTCAGAAATATACATAGATACAGCAGAAGAGTCAGAAATAACGGTTAATATACATAGGTACAGCAGAAGAGTCAGAAATAACGGTTAATATACATAGGTACAGCAGAAGAGTCAGAAATAACGGTTAATATACATAGGTACAGCAGAAGAGTCAGAAATAACGGTTAATATACATAGGTACAGCAGAAGAGTCAGAAATAACGGTTAATATACATAGGTACAGCAGAAGAGTCAGAAATAACGGTTAATATACATAGGTACAGCAGAAGAGTCAGAAATAACGGTTAATATACATAGGTACAGCAGAAGAGTCAGAAATAACGGTTAATATACATAGGTACAGCAGAAGAGTCAGAAATAACGGTTAATATACATAGGTACAGAAGAGTCAGAAATAACGGTTAATATACATAGGTACAGCAGAAGAGTCAGAATAACGGTTAATATACATAGGTACAGCAGAAGAGTCAGAATAACGGTTAATATAAGACAACCTTGTGTAAAAATGTTTGCATAATTTTGCGGGATTGGTGCTAATCCTACAAGATCCACAAAAAAAAAAACAATTATTATAATCGGTTCATAATGATCGGCGAATGATAAATGATAAATGATAAATGATAAATGATATTTATTTTGTAAATAGGTTAAAAATAACACTTTTACACGTCAAAACATTTTTTTAAGCTAGATGAGTTCGGTGTTTCCTATATGACTACCTTTGAGAAGAAACACCGAAACAAACTCAAAGGTTGATGTCTCTTTTAAAGTCCAGACAATTAAGATAAATTGTGTAAGAACCATGCAGGTTAGTCTGAAATGGCCTTTAGAGGAAAGAGCCATACAGATTTGAGTGGACCTGACCTGACTGTGCACGCATGTGCCGGGTATCGTGGTAGCTCAACCCAGACTTAGGGAGCTCAACGACCCGACGAACATTACCATCAGAGAGGACATTTGGGTAGGCCCCCTAAAGTACTCAAACTGTCAGACTGAACTTGAGATCTATAACAGTAACATAATAACCCACATAGTACTCACATTTACAATAATTATAATCAATATATTATCATTATTATCACATTCAATGTCATTTTGTATATAAATTGTTTCAAAAGGAAACATTCGATGTCAAAGTGTATATAGAAAAAATTATAAAATCAAATAAAAGAGCAATAATTTAGTGGTTATGTCAATAGTAGTATTGGCCCATGTATGTATTGGAACAGCTCAATCCCAAGCCTTTTTGTCCTCCATATAATCTTTAACACTATAAAAAGCTTTATGACAAAGTTTTCGCTTTATTAATGATTTGAATTTATTAAGGCTTAATTTTTGAATATGGCTAGGGATTTTATTGTAAAAGCGTATACTTTGGCATTTAAATGTGCCACTTATTTTCTGGAGCCTCGTGGCAGGAACAACAAGTCTATGTTTGTTTCTAGTATTAATATTATGAATATCACTATATTTAGTGAAGAGATTAATATTTGTATGTGCATACAATAGATTTTCATAAATGTACTGAGATGGAACAGTCATTATATTAATATCTTTAAATTTCTCTCTGAGTGAATGTCTGGGACTTAACTTATAAATTGATCGAATAGCTCTTTTCTGCAAAACAAAAACAGTCTGTATGTCGGCGGCATGTCCCCACAACAGAATACCGTACGACATGACACTATGAAAATAACTGAAGTATACTAAACGGGCAGTCTCAAGATCAGTTAAATCGCGAATTTTTTTAACGGCGTATGCTGCAGAGCTAAGCTTTTTCGACAACTTATCTATGTGTGGTCCCCACTGAAGCTTAGCATCCAATGTTATACCTAAGAACACTGTGGTATCCACAAGATTCAGCTCCTCACCCTTCACTAGTACACTAGTTTTCACCTGTCTAACGTTAGGTGTCGTAAACTTAATACATTTAGTTTTCTTTTCATTCAAAAGTAAGTTATTAACATTGAACCAGTGCACTATTTTTGAGATAGCGCTATTTACATCGTCAGTAACCAGCTGCTGACGTTTAAGTTTAAACAAAAGTGAAGTGTCATCTGCAAACAGTACTATCTCATGATTGTCCCTTATAAGGAAGGGTAAGTCATTTATATAAATAAGAAACAAAAAAGGGCCAAGAATTGAGCCCTGTGGTACTCCCATTGTTACTACAGACCCGGGTGATCTTTTACCATTAACATCCACCTTCTGAATCCTATCACTTAAGTATGAAGTAAGAAGATCCAAAGATGAGTTCCTTATGCCATAGTAGTACAGTTTCCTGATTAATGTTTCATGAAGAACACAATCGAATGCCTTAGACAAGTCACAAAAAATACCCAAAGCATCGTGTGAATTCTCCCACGAATCAAAAATATGTCCTAAAAGTTCAACACCGGCGTCAGTTGTTGAACGACCCCTCGTAAAGCCAAACTGTTTGTTATGTAATAATTTGTTTTTATTAAAGAATTTTTGCATCTGCTCTAAAATAAGTTTTTCGAAAATTTTACTAAATGTAGGCAGCACTGAAATTGGTCTATAATTTGTAGGGTCTGATGTGCTACCCGATTTAAATAGAGGTATTATTTTACTACTTTTCATTAGATCAGGAAACTTACCACAATCAATACAACTATTAAAAATAGAGGCTAGAGTAGGTGCTACAATGTCAATAATAGACTTAGCAACGTCTACCGAATTACCCCACAGATCTGCTGTTTTTTTTACATTTAAAGTGTGAAAAGTTTTGATTATGTCTCTACAGCTAACATGTTGAAAATGAAACTCCGAATCGCAATTTTTAACATTTTCTTTAAGCAAAGTCTCTGCAACAGCAGGTGATGAGTTCAAAGATTTAGTAGTTACAACTGGAACCTTTGAAAAGAAATTTTCGAAAGCTGTGGCTACTTGTAAATCCGATTTAATTACATTGTCATCAATATTAAGGCTATATTCACTATCTCGATTACTAGACCTACCCGTTTCACTGTTAATAATATTCCAAGTCGTTTTAATTATATTATTACTAGATTTTATCTTTGAACTTAAGTAATGCGATTTGGCCATGCAACAAACTTTTTTAAATAATTTTGAATATTTTTTGACATATAAATTGAATTCGGGTGTGTTTACATATATCCTTTCATTGTACAGTTCATAAAGCCGTTTTCTACTTTTATGTATACCAATGGTAGCCCATTCACTGAAGGATGCAGTGTTGTTAACTTTAATTGTCTTTGGAATAAAAGTAGAATTAAATTGTGTACAGTACATGTTAAAAAGATCATCATATAATTTATTAGGATCATCATTACTTGATAAATAAGGTAATTTATTAATGAGCTTAGTACGGAATGTTTTTAGGCGGCCTGCAGTTTTAGGGTTAACAGTGATATCCTTTTTGACTACATCTTTGTTTTGATTTTGAATAGTGATCATCTGTCCACAATGATCTGAGTCCAGTAAATTAATAATTTTTTTTTGGTAAGGTATAACATCGGTATAAATATTATCTAAGCAAGTGGCAGTAGAGGTAGTTATTCTAGTGGGCTCCAGAAATAGGTTAACAAGATTGTATGACTGGAATAAACTTATAATTTTAATGCAAGACCCAGAATTTTCTAATAAATTAATATTAAAATCACCGCATACAATGATAGATTTGTTTGAGTTGCAGACTTTGTACAACACTTCATCCATTACTTTTTCAAAACAATCATACAATCCTGAAGGTGGTCTGTACACACTTAATACAATAAACCGCTCCAATTCTACACAGGCGATCTCAATAGTACGTTCAACAGACAGGCTCACAATGTCCATACGGTCTTTAAATTTAAGCTGGTTACTTACTAAAATTAAGGAGCCACCATGAATAGCATTTATTCTGCTGAACGAGCTGCCAATACATGCTGCGAATACATCGCGTACCAGCCAGCCTAGCATGACCACGATAGAAACGGGTTTTGTCTACATAGAAATAGACAAAGTGACAGATTGTAGAAACATTTCTACGTTTTATGAATGAAATCTGTCACTTTGTCTATTTCTATGTAGACAAAACCCGTTTCTATCGTGGTCATGCTAGGCCGGCTGGGTTTAAAATAAAAAAAATACGGATGAACTGTACCCCTATAATGAGTTTTTTTGACGTATAGTTTCGTTAACGTAAGCATATTTTGAATTGAAAATATACGTTTACTACACAATATTTATATAAATTAATGCTTAATTAATTTCTCTGTATTTTTTAAAATGTGCAAATTGTATAAAATTTTATCAAAATGTTCTAAGACTGTTGTATTTTCAATTCAAAATATGCTTACATTAACGAAACTACACGTCAAAAAAACTCCTAATCGGGGTACAGCACACCTCTTTGAAATCGATTTAAAATATTGGGTTATTGCAATAAGCCTTCGCCACTGGAAGCTATACCTAAGTTAGTCTAAAATATCCGTGCATGGACCGACTGACTGAAGACCGAAATCCTTTTTTAGGGTTCAGTACCCTACCTACTTCAAAAGGAAAAAAGGAACCATTACAGGTTGTCATTGTCCGTCTGTCTGTCAAGACCGTTTTTCTCAGGAATGCGTGGAGGTATCAAGTTAACCTAGATTACAACACAAGGATTACAACTTGCATTTTGTACGGAACCCTCAGGGCACGCGTTCTACTCGCACTTGCCTGATTTTTTTTATCATTACTTAATATAAGGAGGCAAGCCTTCTGCATATTTCGACTTCATATTGTGCACCAATGCGTGCCCCTGCCAAGATCTATTTGTGCATGCGTTTGCGCACCCCCTCCCCCCTCCCCTTACCTCCCCTCCACCCCGCCGTGCGATCACCTCATCGATTAAATTGTTTTCAATGTGTGGAGCATCGCAGGTGAAAATAAGACGCGATTGCGAAAGAGATCGTTTGTTGTTGCATAACTTGCAGGTGCTGGGATTAACTTTTTGTAATCATTTTCACCGTGGGAGAGCCATGCTTCGGCACGAATGGGCCGGCTCGACCGGAGTAATACCACGGCCTCACAGAAAGCCGGCGTGAAACGACGCTTGCGTCGTGTTTCGCCGAGTGAGTGAGGGTACCGGAGGCCCAACATCATGATAGCAGTTGATAAAGCCATTGTTGTGGGGGGGGGGGGGGGGCAAAACTGCGCTCAACAATGCCCAAGGCAAGAGCAGTTTTTTTTAGTTTTTTGTACTCTGAAATACTTAAAATCCCGCTTCGAAAAGAAATCTGGCAACGCTGATCGACACCCATATCTTATCTACGTAGGTACTCTCGAAGGCATTAACTAGCAAGGCACAAGATCGACTAATATTAAACTGATTAGCTGTTCTGTTTCCCGGTTTCACCCCCGTTGCTCGGCTCCTAAGGGTCGTAGCGTGATTTTAAATAGTCTATACTATTCCTCATAAATCTAGTTATCATATACAAAAAGATTTTCTCGTATCCAATGGTTAGTTCCTGAGATTAGCGCGTTCAAACAATCTCTTCAGCTTTATAACAAAAGTATTGATTAACTTCACTATTATGGTTGGCATTTACGATTTATGATGGCTAAAAAAAACAAAATATGATCTCAGTAACCGTTTCGGTCCCATACCGATCCATAACTAACTTAAAATTATAATTAATTAAAATAGGTGGTAAATAAAATCCTAGCTATTATCACAGTGTACCATCAGACCTTCGGAGTGAATACAATTTTATGGTGCTTAGTGCTTTAATAACACCAGTTAAAGCATGTATCACACTGAAAACGATGTACCTAACCAAGCCAGGAGATGATAAAGCATTTTTATGCTTTTTACTAAACAATGAAATTGTTAAAGAGGGCTGAATACATCGTTTCAAAGTTAGTCACTCAAAAAACTTAATTGATTATGTAAAAATCTGTTAGAATAACAAATTAACATACAAAATTTCCCTTAATGACACCAATTTGTCTAATAACATGCTAGTTAGTTCGTCATAAAGTGAGTGCAGGGTAACTGAATTTACAAATCAGAAATTCAAAATACTAAAAGGTATCGCTTCCACTTCGCTTCCAATACAAACCATTCCTTGCTCACGGGTTTAAAGCTAGTCGGGCAGTGTAATGTAGATGAATTGCCTCAATTGAGCAGATAAGCGTAGATTGGCTAATTGTGTGCGTTATTTTTAGTGTCCGCCAGTGTACGATTAGATTGGGTAGGTACACACGTGCTTTCTATTATGATGTGGGCAGTAAGGACGTGGGGGAACGTCCTGGCCACGAGTTGGGCAGTATTCCAAGTCGTTTTAGTACTCTGCGGTTGTTACTTTTACTTTATTGGGTGAATGGGTTCGGACTCAGATCATAGAAACAAGATGTGCCAAGGCGCTATCGAGCTTGATGCCTGATCTTGATCAAATTGCTCATATTAAAAACGTACGCGCTGGGGACGAACCGAACACGATCGATGGTATAAATACAGTGTTTTAGTTTAGTGCTAGTGTTGAGTGATAACAATGTTAGATTGAGGGTGTGCGGATGTTCAATGCGTGGGAGATCTTTTTATTCACAAGGAGCCCTTAATTATGCGCGTAATTGTGTCGAAAAATGTACTAAAAGTGGCATCAGTTGTTCCCGTACTAATTTGCTATGATGGCATATCTCCTTGTTTCTATGATCTGAGGGTTCGGATAAAATCTGGCAACGAGGAAGAAAGTATTTTGGTAAGGTTATGCTTACATGCTTCCCTGCTCGTGTAGCATGACCAATTCCATCTCTATTCTACCAAGAATAGTCAAAGTTCTTTCTATCGAACTCGTTATCTCTTCTGCCCGAGCACGCGGCGACCCGTGCACCGCGTTGTACAATTTTGTCGACTGAAGAATAGAAACATTTCTTCTCTTCATTTTTAACATCGCCATGCTTAAACCGGTAGGAATCTTTCTACAATCTGTCATTTTACGGACAAATAGACAGCGGACATGGCGAAACTATAAGGGTTCCTAGTTTTATTACGGAACCCTAAAAAAGAGAACATAGTTCTGTTACAAAGATTACTAAAAAGCAGAGGGGCCAACTCTACCTATACCTACCTACATAACGTGACTGCACATTTTCTCAAATTAAAATAACACTATAACGTGCTATAACGTACACTTTGAGAAAATTATAATTAGCACCCTCAAGTCCCGTGGGTGTCATAGCAGCTATGAGGTCACTAGGTGAATGGATAGAGTTGAAATGGCTTGTAGTTCTCATCATGGTTAAGAAGAGGCAGAAGAAATCTCTCTCACATCTAGATATCAGCTATCAGTGGCTTAGGGGGCAAGCCCAACGCATTTATTTGGCTTTAGACGATATTTATTTGAGTTGATGTCGTAATTAAGGCGTATGGTACCCTGAAAAAGATAAATTCCGTCGCCGTTGTGGTCCTACTACTCTTAAAATAACTGAAAAAATCTAGAATAAAATATATAAATATAATAAACATTAATATGTTAGCTTTATTTCGAACTAATAAAAATATTGTAGCTTAAAAAATACTGTATGAAAATAATTATTGAAATGAGGTCGTTTTTAGAACTAAATTCACTACTGCTCCTAAACTAAAGGTGATAATTTTTCGGTTTTTGCTGGAGAATATAGGCAATCCATTTATCTTGAATCGGAACTTGTCTCATTTCAAAATATGTTTTGTAGTATAAGTAGGAAATCATTTTGCTAATTTTCGCGTGCGTCTTTGCGTCTCCGCGCAGATCAGCCACTATAGAAAAGGTCTTTAGCGTTACCACGCGCCTTAAAGCAATACATACATTAAAAAACCGGACAAGTGCGAGTATGCCTCGCGCCCTAAGGGTTCCGACATATGATCATAGATGGCGCTACTGCTACTTCCAATGGCGCCATCTATGAGCAGATGGCTCCACTTATGGTCCGGTGACTGACGGCGGACAACAAAGTGATCCTTTATGGGTTCCGTTTTTCCTTTTGAGGTACGGAACCCCAAAAATTACTTAAATCCATGAAAAATAAACCTAAAGGCACGCCACTGTGGGCTATGACTGTTCTAAAACCCATTTGCGAAGTACTTATGTGGTTTGATCCGATATTTTTTTTTTAGATTTACAGATAGAACTCGTGCGTGCTTACGATCGATGACTACATCAATGTGTGTGTATTTGCTTGCTGTTTTGGAAGAGAAAATGTAGGTTCTTTGTCTTTGTTAGAATCACCATAAAGGCTTGTAGTGAAATTATGAAAATTAAAATAACTAGGGGGTGTGGGTACCTAATTACCTATTCTTGAAAGTGAGGGATGAATAAAAAATATTTTCACGCACCTCTTGATGTAGGGTATTGTTGGATAGGTCTATAAAAATAACATGAAGATTGTGATTTTCTTATTTACATGGATATTTAGTGAACTAGGAGCTCCGAAAGTCGTTAACAATGTGTCGTAAATCGAACTTTCCAACTGCGTTATCAAACAACTGAAACACCTATTCGCTATTTTCATTTTCAGTTTTGAGTTGGCCAACTGCAAAAATAACTTCGTAAGTTCTCCTTGCTACCGAACCTTAGTGCGTGTGGTCCGACACGCACTTGGCCGATTGTTTTTATTCTCGCAGTTTTATTCAGATGAAACTGTGTTGGAGGATGAACATGTAATTAAATTATAAAGGTATGGATGTGCCTCCTCTACAACGGGCTAGCAACAAACCCGACTCTTTGTTCCACACACCGCTTCCTGTTATTCCAGCATCAACACTTTAATTTCCATATCAATTAGTGCGAGAGCCAGTCGAAACGTTCAAAACATCCCACTTATGGTATAGAATTACCTACACATCCACACTTGTAATCCTACACGTTACATAGACCCACTAATTCAATTTGATGGTCATACACACACTCACACACACTCACACAAACACACACTCACACAAACACAACTCCTAAAAATAACGCCGAACATGAAGGGCCATTTACGGTACTTACAAATTTAGTTAAGCAGCTGAAAAACACGATAACATGCCTTGTGTTGTAATGATAGAGTTGAAAATGAGTCTGTTGGATTGTGTTAGTATGTTGGTGTATATGAACGATTTTATTACGCACAGTTAATTTATTTGTTTGTTCGTACGCTGTCGTGACAAAGACGGGCATAGTTAACAAAGTAAATATGTCTTTAATATTATTACTGTAATGGCTATTATAAGAATTTTGTTTTTATTATTTTTTCAGTCATGAAAATCCTGAAAAGTACCTACCTATCTGAATGATTCTAGAAGGGAGAATTCTTTTTTCTCACCTCGTTGGAAAAGTGTTTGAAAGCGCAACTGCTGAGCTTGAGGTCCAAGAGTAATTGAATTTTTCATAAGGTCAATGGCAGGCCGGAATCTGGATTTGTGTCAGAGTCAAAAAAAATACTGAGACCTCTGAGAGGAGCAGAGGAGAGGTGTATACCACCAAGGAGTAAAAGTACTGTTATCGTTTGACTTTGACTTTTCTTCTCCGTAGACTCGCACAGGAAATTACAGACTTAAAATACGTAGATGAGAAAAAAAAAACAATAAAAAGTAAAATCTGGTGCGAGACCAAAAGGCCATTATCTCAGCATAGTGTTGCGACATAAAAATCCCGCAGCGCTGATATTCTGAAGCAGTGATAGCCTAGTGCCTCCCACGGCGAATGGTTCGAGTTCGATCCCGAGGCACGCACCGCTGACTTTTCGAAGTCATGTGCGTATTAGAAGTTAATGATCACTTGCTTTAACGGTGAAGGAAAACATCGTGAGGAAACCGGCATGTCCTAGAACCAAAACTTCGAAGACATGCGACGTCCACCAACCCGCACTGGGCCCGCGTGGTGGACTACGGCCCACTCCCTCTCACAGAGGAGGCCTGTGTCCCAGCAGTGGGAACATTATAGGCCGATTATGCTTATGCTATGCTATGCTGATATTCTGATAGGGCCAACAATGCTTACCGGGACATTTAGCAACTAACAGAACTTGGTGAAATTGTCCCTACCCCTCTTCTATGTAAACAATTTGCTATCTTAAACAGGGTTACTGGTAAAACACTAAGGGCCGTACCACTAAAAAGATAAACACGTGTTCAACACGAATGCTACCAAAAATAATACGCACTTGTTTTAGCACTACCTTATCTAAAACAAGTGAGTAGGTATTATTTTTGGTAGCATTCGCGTTTAACGCGTGTTTATCTTTTTTGTGGTAAGGGTGTAACAATTTCTCAGGGGCCCAAGTCTGCTAATGCAATTGTCATAATCGTGTCAGAATGGTCTCTCAATGACATCGTTTTGACCAATGACGAAAGAGATACTCTAAGCCAATGACCACTTAGGTTTTGACCACGTTATGGTGTCATTATGACACCATTCTTACACGACTGCAATAGCAGAATTGGGGCCCAGGACTATTACTAACATCATGAATAACAACTTTGTTTTATGATGTTAGCAATACAGTCCTGCAAGTTTGTTAGTGTTTTACCAATAACCACCCTGTATTAATTTTTTCCTTAGTCAAATCGTTGCAAGATTTATACAGCCACATAATATTTATATCCAAAACTTTTTCCAGCTAGCCCTCGTGGAAAAACACCGTGCCCTACATGAAAGTACACAAGCCGCAGCCTCCAGTAGCAACCTAATACAAATCTTATTCGTTTTTAATGTTCCTCTCATCTGCCACTAATTGTCCTGTCCCTAATGAGTCTGTGATATTGGCATCGATTACGAAAATGTAAATGAGTTTATGATAATACAATGTTTTTTTCCTTTTGTTAGTGGAGTAGTGGGTGTGTGTTCATTTTTAAATCACGAATATTTTTGCATGAATTATGTTTTTATGAGAATTTGTAATTACATAGATTAACTAGACTTGCCCGCTTGGATCACCTATACAGGGTATTTTTTTTTTTTTTTTTTTAAGTAAACGTTGCCCCACACTAGGATTTCTCCTGTATCGTGGGTGCGTGTACAAACACAAATTTCACATACACAAACAGCCAGACCTATGTGCAATGCGGGAATCGAACCCGCGACACGTTGCGCAGCAGCCAATCTCTCAGCCACTGCGACAACCGTGCGGTCAAACACGGTGACAATTTGTTATACAGGGTAAAATTAAAACCAGTGCGGATATTTTAGGAGGTGAAAGTACTCATGAATATGATCAACTTTTATTATGGGACCGACACCGAAAGATGAAAAAAAAAATCTGCTGTTCCATACATTTTGATCGTATTCTAGGGCATTTTTGTAGGGAACAGCTGTTTTTTTTTTCATATTTCAGTGTCGGTCCTATAATAAAAGATGATCATATTCATAAGTACTTTCCCCTCCTAAAATATCCGCACTGGTTTTAATTTTACCCTGTATAACAAATTGTCAACTTTAAATGAACTCCTTAGTGTGGGGTGTAGTACTATGAAAAGGTCAATATCTACTAGGACTATGACTACGATAAATTGACCATTTTAAATGACTTCCTTATTCTACACTGAGTAGGTCATTTACTAGCTGTATTTCTGGTTCATCCCACCGGAGTTAGATGAAATGTGGCTAAAATTTTAAGTTGGGCCCCAAGCTACCAAACTGAAAACCACATCAAAATCCACGTTTTGCGTGATGCGCGCACAAACAGACAAACATTTTTTTTTGGGTATAATTACGTTCCAGTAGCTACCCCATTCAGACTGTTTTTTTCTTAAATATCTGTAACGTACAGACAGCCCCGGATCTTGAATTATTTCGAGGCCCGGGAAAAACTGAAAAATGCCGCCCCCGCCCGATAATATTTTTCTTATCATCATCATAATTTCAGCCATAACACGCCCACTGATGCTGATGGACATAGGCCCCCTACAAGGAACGCCACAACGACCGGTCTAGCGCTGCTCTTTGCGATTACTACGCTTGGTAGACGAATACACTACTCAGTGTATTCGTCTACCAAGCTTGAATTTGCCGCCCGGGGCACAGGCCCCGGCTAGCCCCCCCCCCCTAGATCCGGGGCTGCGTACAGACACGGCTTTTTTATTGTTTTATAATTGGTACCTAAGTGTAAATAAATTTAATTACCTAAAGGTCAAGTCACTTGGTAACTGTGTAAGTTAATTGAAGACTAAGATTGAAAACTGTTGATTGAAAGCAATAGTTAAAATGTTGCAAGTGTAGCTTTTGGCGTTATCCCAAAGTCTTGTCTATGTCTAGATAGATTATCATTAAATCTTTCTTGAAGATTATGAACTGTAATTCCTTTAAGATAGGAATTACAGTTGATAATCTTCAACACGTGTAGAATCTAGATTACACAACACACCACTCGATACAATGTATGCTCAATATCCATTACATTGATTCAATAAAAAATAACCTTCAAGTAACACCATTGAAAAAAAAACCGGCCAAGTGCGAGTCGTACTCGCGCACCAAGGGTTCCGTGTCGGTTTTGGACGTAAAAAGTGAAAAAAACCGGACCGCATAACTAAGTTTGTTTGTGAATGAATTTTGATGATTTTGAAAAAACTGCACTAGTTAGGAACATCGTTTTATTTTTGGTGCAATATTTGAGTCAATTCCTATCAACTCTAATTATTTCAAATTTTTCGCCCCGCAAACTTCGGAGATAAGAGGGGGGAATGGTATTTTTTTGGTCATTTTTCATCATATGTCGAAAGCTGTGAGACATAAAATAAAATGAAAATATATTTTGAAATGTGCAGATCAAGCCCTTTTATATGATATGTCACCTGACCTAGTAACCCCACTTTAAAATTTCGGACCCCCACTCCGGCTCCTTTTGCAATGAATTTTTTTTTTTTTTTTTCATGTCGATAGCATAAGTAGTTGCTGAAATAAGCAGGTGTGACAGACAGACAGATAGACAGACGAAGTCGCACCATAAGGGTTCCTTTTTTACCATTTTGGTACGGAACCCTAACAAGCAATTCACAAAACCGGTTGCATTTTCTAAACATTTTCTTTACTAAAGAACATAAGTCTCAGTCGAATTTACGTTAATAATACAGAATTAGAAATAAGACCCCATTCGGAGAGAATTTGTGCCGAAAATAAACGAATAAACATTGTAAAATTTAATGCTAACAGACTGTCTTACCGTTTCATTACAGTAACCATCTTTAAACTTTATTACTTTAACCCTTTCTTTATCAAGCATCCATTGAAAAGTTTGAGCTACTCACCATCGTAGTTCCCCATTAAAAATCCGCAATGAATATAAAAGAGCTGGATAGTGTCGGTACGGAAATAAAGGATCTCGCTCACGGTACAGGGGTATGGAGTAAATCCAGACTGCTGTCAGTTGGCTGTGGTAAACAACACAATTAAGGCCGGAGTTTCAATTGACGACGACGCGGTTTCCAACAACGAGCACACTCGAACGCAGTGCCTCAATTGCTTCTTGGTAAACGGACACCGTGTCAGTTCCATCCGCGAATCTGTTCCGTGTGTAGCAGCGGGGAGCATGTGGACTTATTTTAGAACTCGTTGCTACGTGAGCATGTCCAATTTGCTTTTCCTATTTAGAAAAACAAGTGGTCTCGTTAAGTTCTTTGTGGTTTATGGAAAAAAATGGCCATGTGAATTGGGGGAAACACGTAGTTACCAAATTGATATGGCAACCATCTTGTTTGAAACACATGTTTCCTCTGCTTTGACATTAACTGTTATTTACTAGGTATGTTCTTGATTGTGTGTTATTAATACAAGTAGGTACGGTTGGTTAAGGTTTTTGTCTTCTAAACTAGTTTTTACCCGACTCGGCAAAGCCAAAAGGAAGGGTAATGATTATCAACTGACTTTTATGATCCGATGAAATTTATTATACAGGGTGGCAGGTTAAACAGTGGAAATATTTTAAGGGGTCATTGTACTCATAATTATGAACAACTTTTACTGTGGGACTAACCCAGAAATCGCGAAAAAAAAATCAGCTGTTCCATACATTTTGTTGAGTTATGTGAACATAAATGTATGGAACAGCTGAATTTTTTTTGGCGATTTCAGCGTTGGTCCCATAGTAAAAGTTGTTCATAATGATGAGTACAATGACCCCTTAAAATATTTCCACTGTTTAACCTGCCACCTTGTATAAGTTTAGTAAAAAAAGGTTATTATCATCACGACAATAAAGCGTATCGTATCTTTAAAATGGTTAGTCTTGATTTTTTTTTACCTTAGTAACATAATATCGTTTACTTGGCATGTTTATGTTCATTTCCCTGGCATGGTCCTTTGTTTATTTGGTCTTTCTTGAGTCTTAATCATCTTTTGGTTGCTTGCTAGTCTTGCAACATGCATTTTGGTTTTATGCACACAGATCGGAATAGGTAGAGTATACAGGGTTATTGGTGAAACGCTAACAACCTGACTGTATTAATAATACCATAAACAACAACTTTTGTTCTGACTTCTTACAAAACAATACCTACGTTTGCCAAAAATAGACTTTCGTCCGCGTGGAATTTGGATAAGTAAGTAGCCTAAGTTACTCCTTATAGCACCAGCTATGCGCCAGTGAAAGTCCTGTCAAAATTGATCCAGTCGTTTCGGAGATTAGCCGGACCAAACAGAGAGACAGATTTTTTTTTAATGTCGTTTTGTTATCTGTAGGTAGGTAAGTCCCGTTTAAGTAAGTATTCTTACAAATGCGTTTAGTAAAAGTTGTTATTTGGACATTACAAACAAACACATCAATTTTATTTGTTTGTAGGTCATTTGTAGGTAGGTAGGTACCTATAAATTAGAATAATTAAAAGATGTACTTGAATTTCAAGACCAAATTTTATCAATCCGTTTATCTGAACGAAGCGTACCTAATTGTTTTTTTTTATCAACAACACGTAAGTGATATGAATGGACGGATGGTAGATCCGGTTTACTCTCAAATGTTGTTTTTTTTATATTAACCGAGAGATTTTAATTAAAGAATACATCATGGAGTCCCGTTACTAACATATTAGTTAGAGTCATTTCCGTGAGCCGTTGTTCAATTATAGTCAAATGAGTTTTAATAATAATTATGTGTTCTTAGAGCCTTCTCACACAAGCAATAAAGAACATTAATGATTAGGATTACTATGACGCTCGTGTGAAAGGCTCCAAAAAGTATCTTAATCTTAAAATGACAAACACAGGAATCGCTCTAATTATTATTAGTCGAGTCAATAAAGGTTTTTACCTCTTAATCCTCAGAAACAGTTCTGATTTTTATAATTCTTTTTTTAATATGTTTGGTTTTATGTGTTAATCAAAATCACAAACATCATATAGAGGGGAAATTAATATACTTATAAATAATACCAGATTAAACATATTTGTTCATCGTACAACCATTACGTATAAATATTCCCACTCAATCGGTTCAATATAATTATGATCTACACAAGAAATACATAATTACCTACCTGGGTATATATTTTCAGATATTGCTAGAAAGCACAACTTCCAATACATAATGACTGAGTGTTAGCAACTTGTAACTAAAGTAGGTAATTGAGTTAATTAGAAAAGTTGTAACGATCTAACTTCTACATGGTGGTACAACATGGCACATAAGCATTTTTATAGTTCACATATAACATTAAATATTAATTGGAGCGTGAGTCCGGATGCCTTGCTATTCTTGCTAAGTTATTGATTGATTCCGGGATTAGTTATTATCGGAATTAAACAGAAGATTAAGTAATTCTAAAAACTTAACAAATTTTTGGGTTGGTAGAGCACAGTAAGATATCTCGCTCAAATCTGGAGCAGCCTGAGTGAGGAAGTACAAACCTTACAGAATACCATAGCCAAATAATGCTACTCTTAGGTAGTGTTGTGTTTCTGTGGTGAGTCAGGTCGCCAGAGCTCTTGAGGTTGGTTGTGTTGACCTGCTTGTCCCCTAAGCTGTCAGCACAGCGAATCTTCATTTTAAGCCTGCAATACATGTTGGCCGAGCGTTGTCGAGTGAAGGCCAATACCAACATGTAGACGGTATATTTGCCTTGTCTTGCTATCGCTCGGTGTCACTTGCCTAGTTGGTTGAGTATAGACAAGCGCCAACGTGTATAGACCTCATTTGACGTAGCTGGCCACAATTTGCAGTCGCTCGCGATCACTTGCCTCACTTCGGAGCGGTGTCGGTTTTTCTGCACAAATCAAAGGCTCGCGCGTGCTCGTACAATAGTGTTCACATGTTTGTCCGCGCGCTATTATGCGGTTGACGTCAAACTTGCCGAACGTGTAGACAGTAGCGCTTGTCTTGTGTCAATTTGTCTAGGCTCGCGTTGGTCTAAGCTCGGCCAACATGTATTGCAGGCTTAAGGGTCGGCAACGCGCATGTGATACCTACTCGGTGCTGCAATTTTATAAAAAAAAGAAAAAAAAAAAAAAAAGGATAGTTTCATAGACTACGGTTACCGCTTACCATCAGGCGACCCATGCGCCTGGTTGCCACCATCGTCGCATAAAAAAAACAAAGTAGGTAAAACAACTCATTCTGGTTTTGTACCTACGTGTGATGCAAATTGTCATAAAATGAACAGAGTAGTTATGAATGTACATGTTTAATCACCTCGTGGTAGGTACTTAACAACAAGACCTTCCAGATAAAATTGAAAATAAAAACGATAGTAGCAATAATAACTGTCCGCTAAGAATATCTGAATGAATATGTACCTACTAGGGGTTGTCGGGTTATGATAACCGACCTTAGATCATAGGAACAAGGAGATATGCCATCATTGCAAATTAGTACGGGAACAACTGATGCCACTTTTAGTACATTTTTCGACACAATTACGCGCATAATTAAACGCTCCTTGTGAATAAAAAGATCTCCCACGCATTAAACATTCCGCACACCCTCAATCTAACACTGTTAGTCGTCACTCAACACTAGCACTAAACTAAAACACTGTATTTATACCATCGATCGTGTTCGGTTCGTCGCCAGCGCGTACGTTTTTAGTACGAGCAATTTGCTCAAAATCAGGCATCAAGCTCGATAGCGCCTTGGCACATCTCCCTTGTTTCTATGATCTGAGTAACCGACATTCCAAATAAACTGAAGTATCAGCCACATTGACCTTTAAAAATAGTTGTGTGTAAGATTTTCCAAACAAAATCTACCTTAAAGATTGAGAAAACATCGTATCCCAAGTGAGCCGCTTACCTACATCACTACTAACCGCAGACTTAACTGGCAGAAAACAGTCTGCCCAGCCAATCAGCGATAACCACCAGTAACCGACCTATCAGCACTTAGCAACCGTTAACCTAATCTTTTCGATAGTTCACCCTTCGAGCAGATGGGTTCACCCCTGTACTGACATGGTCAAATATCGGCTTATCTCTTTAACGTATAGTTTGGGGAAAAGGGGTAATAATTTATGGGAAATACTGTGGATATCATTGAGGTGTTATTTGTTATCAATAATGGTATTCATTTCTAGGCGTCCAGTACCAAGTACCAAACTAGTGTTGCCGTTATTGATTAGTATCAATAAAGTATCAATACTATCGATTGTTTTGGACTGTCGATAGTGTCGATAGTTTATAAAGCAATACTATCAATATCGATACTATCGATTGCCCTATCGGTAGTAGGTTTGGTCTTTTTTAGATGAAAACTATCGATAGTGAGACTATTGATCGGCAACATTATGTCAAGCGGATATTTGCTCATTACCACGTGTGGCAGACGGATTGGTAGATTGGTGCAAAAGATGCAGCTATCCATTGACGTCAATCCGATCACTTTAAACTGACTTCAAAAAGGAGGAAGGACTTCAATTCATCTGTGTTCGCAGCAAAGAGCGTATGTAGGTTCTGTTAGGGCGAAAATAGATATTTGTTCGAAAGTTAGTGGTAAATGAATTCAAGCTAAGCTATATAAGTCACTCAAAAACGAAAAATTAAAAATCCTAAAAAAAAAGTTAATGCCGAAAAAAATTAGTGCCGAATCAAACCAAGTCAAAATTCAAAGGCACTTCCAATCTTTTAGAAGGCGGTTTTTACTCTTTTTTTTACGTTTATTGTTATTCTCGATAAATAATAAATATTCAACAGCGAAATTATTAATTTATTGGTCAATGAATCACCAAATCTCATCTATTTTGGTCAAAACACCGCTAACATTATATTTTTTATAGAAATAGAGGTACCTAACAAAGTTTTGGAAAAATCCGGAATAACTATCTATACATTATGTTTATGATGGTATCGACATAAATAGCGCGGCCTTAGCAACACTTGGATCAATATTAGCTTAGTTGAGTAAATAGGAGAACCTCAGAACATCTTTACTGAACACTGCTAATTTATTACATACCTAAATTGTTTTGCACAAAGTTGATATTCCATTGGAGTTGTTTATGTTATTTTGAACATAATATTTTTCAATAATATTATTATACGATAATTTTATTCTGTCTGTTTTTACAACGGAACACCAGTTTCATAGGAGGCAAGCTAGTTCCGCAAAGCGATAAGAGATGGCGTTAGTCGTCGTATTCGTTGTGATTGTTGTGAACCTCGCCTAGCAACAAGACTTTAATCAATTCTTTCCAATTCTTTAAGAATTGATTAAATTATAGTTTAGTGCTTCTGATTTTCTTTTTATGTACCAAATGGGTTAGTTGAGATCATTCAATACCTAATACAAACTTGTACTTACTATTTGTACTTACCTAAGCTATTATTTAAATCAATTTTGCATTAAGTTCTAGTCTAGATTTTATACAATTTAAAATCAGTCGATGATACCTATCAAGTTAATTGAAAATAATTTATGCGCTAGTGATGGGCCACGCTCGGAGCGGTCGAGTGTCGATAATTGTAACGAAGTGGATGGTGAGTCCGCTCCGTCACGATCGTTGCTACAATCAAGTCGTTGGTTTGCGGTTAGAAAGTAAAATAACCCTTGTTTTGGTATAAAATTAAATATTGCACAAATTGCGAGATTTCGTTGTAGCTTTAATGTTATTATGCCTTATTATTGTAAATACGGTAGGCAGTTTTTTTTAAACGCACGAATTGTTATGAAATTTGTGAAAAAGAGAAATGTTTTTATGTAGGTAAACTTAAAATATAATTGCAAAAAAATATCGTTTCTAAACACTGTCCACTTTAAGTACCTATGTCATTTTGTGAAGCTAAATAAATCAATTCACAAGTCATAAAATAAATTTGGAATACTACAAAGTGTAATTCTTTAGTCACACATTCGGAAGTATTTGCCTATTTCTTAGCGAATTAAAAGCGATAATTTATGTTTGCCAAAACCGTCCAGTTATATTATTATAATTCATGGGATTATAGTCTTTATATCCTTCGAAATAATGTTAACAATCCCTTACGTGGCTTTTCCAAAACGTGTTGCTACGTCAACTGGTCCAATTTCTTTAGAATCGATACAAAGACCTCTGCTTGTTAAATTGTTTACTTCGAATGGAACGAATTTATTTTTATGTTTTCTTTCACATACATAAAAACTTTACACATTCGCTAACGTCAACAAAAAAGTAAAGCGATTATACCAACCGAATGAAAATTGATGATTGCTCCTTAATTTGTTGAAAACCAATAGTTTGAAAGACATTATTGTAATAGATGTAATGTGTGTAGAAGACGGTGTTGTTTATAAAACAGTGATCTAAAGGCAAGATACTAAAAGATGAAGTCTACGATAGAGCATGATCATAAAAAGCAATACCAATTTACTGCAAACGTGAACTCAGCATTCGAGGATAAGAACCTATATTTTATCCATATAGCTGTTCTTGCATTACCGATGCACATCAGAGCTATTTGGCACCATCACCGACATGAGCGGGCAATGCAATTTATCTCATATCGCAATCTGCACATATTCCGAGTCAGTATTTAGATTTCTGTTCCATTCGTGCAGTGTACAATGTGTACATGTAGCAACATGTCTATAAACGGAACATGTAGAAAACTGTACCGACCCGTCTGTACATACTTGTTAATTATACAAAAAAACATATGAGGATGGGGTTGCACCAATCTGTAGCGAGGACCGCTTGTGAACCGGTCTCGACCGGTCCCAACCGGTCTTATTAAAATATTACTCCGACTCTCTGCTTGTTTTTACCTAGCTCTTTATGATAATGTATGGAAACGATGTTCTTCGTTCTCTTTGTTTTTTAAAGTGTCATCTGTATGGAATATTTAATCTCCTTTAGTATTATTGTAAGGTGTTTGAGTGTGAAACGGCGGAGGATGAGGTAATGTGGGTGTGCTCATGTCCATTGTGTTCGTCTTACTTTTCTCGTTGTGTTGCGGGAGAGGGATAGGTATTAAAACAATAACTTTCCATTTTGAAACTATGTATTTTTTTTCTTCAATATTGCTACATTTTCTTTTACGGTCTATCAAATAAATATCAATTATAAACAATTGATACATTTATTATTATTGTTAGTTTTTGTATATGTCGACATTTCAAGTTTTAGAAGTAAAATGTTTTTGTAGCTTTTTAAAATCTTTTTATTTATCGATGAAAGTGAACTCTAGTACTATGATATTGTGCGTTTAAAACACTGGACCCTACAAACATTTAGATTTCGTTTAAAAACGGTTAGTCTATTGATTTACATTTAATGTAGTAATTACACTGGATGAAGAAAATGCAATCTGCAATATTAACATCTCGTCAATTATTATGTACTGTTAGTACAAAATGTATCTCTTATCACCCACTGGACTATAGTAACGCAGCTTCGCGCGGCGATAGAAAATAATCTTACAAAAAATTTCATTTTATATTAACTTAAATAACTTAATACTTTTAATAACTATCAATAATATAACCTGAGATCTTTTGCCTGCAGCATGCGGGGTGGGCGGGGCGGGGGCGCGCGCGCGGCCTGCGCCCCCGCCCCGCCGCACCCTTGAGTGCCTCTCTACTCACCACTTTATGATACACATCTCTAATATTTATAAATCTGCATTCATGTTTTCACATTCATAAAAAGTAATATTTTTCTCGCATTTAAATTTTATACATTACAAAAGTAGTATCACAAACAAATGTACAAACTAGTACAATTACGAAAAACGTACACATATGGACCTCTACAGAGATCGCCTCTAATAAATACAGTTACGATACATGAAAATACGAACTCTACGCAACTTCAGAATAGAATCGAACTCGAAACAAAAAATAATACCTAAGACTATATCGTTCAGGGTATCAGTATCACACGCGCGGCGGCGGCTGAGATCAGAGGGTGCGCACGAACGCCGCCACGCCACTCACGCGACCAACCAGCACGACTCACAATCATTAAAATATTTAAAATACGAACAATGATCATACGATGATTAACATAAGTACGAGCGGCGCGGGGGGGCGAGCGCAGCGGTGGGCAGACAAGACAACCGACGTCCGGGAGGGAGGGGCGAGATCGACGCTCGCCGCCGCGCGCCGCGCCCGCGCCCGCCGCCGCCGGCACGCTCGACCAGCGACCGAATATCGACACTTTATCGATAACAAAGTGCATTTCGCATCACTATCGACCGTGCCCGCGGCCGGCGAGCGACGCAACTTAAATCTGCGCTCTTCCGCGCGCTTACACTACAACTATACGTTACATATCACGCTGTGCTTTTTTCTCTTATTAAAAATATATAATAATTAATATAATATATAATAATATGATATTTGTTAAAATAACGATACGTAGATATCGAGGAGGGCTGTCAGTCGGCTCGCTCGCATCACGCGCATATCACAGGCCGGTTCACTCTGCCTGGCTCCTGAACAATTTCTTCTTTTCTATCGTGAACTGGGGGCTGATGATGATGGTGCCGCCTCGCGTTAAGTTTCTGTAACAATAGAGAGGTTCCGTTAGTATCGAGCTGTTGCCGCTTGCCTCTGTTGCTAGGCTGGAGTTCATTAACGAGGCGGTTTATCGATCCGCGTTAACAGAGCTCAACTTACTTTAAGAATTGCGGCAACAGGCTGGTCCAGTTCGTCGCGTCGTGTTCCAGATGTAGATGTATCTCGTGCGTGGTTAACGTGTTGGGGTCTATTTTGAAAGCTGCTAATCTTCTCCCCGCGACGTCGACTATGACGGCCGCCCCCCGGGAGCCGCAGGGCTCGCCCTCGGCCAGCGCCAGGGTCTGCCGGGCCGCCCTGGCCAGTAGTTCCGCTGGCACCAGCACCTCAGCGGTGGCTAGTTCGCTGGCTCCTTTCGCCGCTCGTAGTTCTCTCTCGAGCCTCTGAGCCAGCGCCGCTTCCGTCGGCACCGGCACCGGCGCTTCCCGCCATGTGGGCCCATTCCAAGCTATAACAAGAGGAAACAAAGTTTAGATTTCAACCCTTAAAAACATTTTGAAATTCCTATGTTTGAGAAGTTATCAATGATCATACTGGAATTATACAAAGTTTATTTGATCTGAATACAGCACTAAATTATATTAGATTAAAGTTAATGCAAATGTGTATCGAGCCAGTGCGCACCAAGGGCGATGAGCGCGGCGCAGCGGAACAGCTGACACGTCAGCTGATACTGACGTTTGGGCCCCGGCTGATGCTCACATAACTCACTAACTTTATACACTAAGTTGAACCTTAACTGGGCTACTGTTACATCAAATGATGCATAAACTAAGTGGTATCATCAGCTGCTAGTGACGGGCGGCCGAGCACAGTGCGCGCGCCGCATAGCAACACAGTCAGCCGGTTAGAAAGCCACTTCCCTCCCTCGCCTCGCCACTTCAAATAGAAAGTCAACTCACCTTTTTCGCTATTGAATCCGACAAACTGATTCGTGACCGGCAGGATCTCCATGTTTTCCAAATTTTTACTTATATTGTACACTTGTTATACGACAAAAAAATTAAAGCGTTCCGCTGCGGAACTTAATATTACTAGAAAAATATCACAAGTCTCTTTTGTACTGCGAATGCGCACTGAACGAACCGGCTACACACCACCGGCGACTAGTTATCGTGGAGAGATCGATGGGAAATTGATAAAATGTCCTAAGCTCACGACCGCATCAGATCTGATCTCGTAACCATAGGGCTTCGTGTCTCACCCACGGCTCACTATTCGACCCACCCAACCCTGTCGCTCTCTGTGACGGACTGGCGATACCGGGGAACGCCGCATGTTATATAGAGGGCCGCGGCGGGGGTGCGAGGGGACACTCCGCGGGTCGCAGAGGGGGCCCCGCGCGCCAGTTGCGCCGAGCCTCGGTAGACGGCGGTCGTCTCCACGCCGCTCCGTGCCGGCGACCGGGTAGAAGCCGGCCGGCTTCTTTGTTCGGGTCCCACCGGTGGGACGACTCGGTTCCATCAAATAACAAAGTGTTCCTCGGTTCAATTCTCGTGTCGTCTCTCTCTACATTCTCATATTCTTTGTTCGTTGTTCTGGCAGTTTAGAAATTGCTAGAATGTGATCGCCGTACCTATGTTGTAACTATATTTGTAAAGTAGATTATGGAAATCGCAGCTATCTGCTGAGTACCTACTTAACTAGACTGGTCGTAATCCTCTATAACATTCAGATAAAGACTTTAGACAGATAAGCGATTTTCATTGTTCTTCTATTGTGATTCTTTGTGTATTTGTTCATAGGTGTACGGTACCTATTAAAAATGTACCTATTGTTCTTAGGGTAAGTAGTGTAAAATAAGATAATTAGGGTAAGGTTTTCTCGATGTTTAGGAAAAAACTTATTTTATTCTGACAAGATTTTGTATGGCTTAATTTATTTAAATTCAATATCATTAATATCGAAAACCAATAAACTTGTCCATTTGCTGTCAATAAAACAATTTGCTTTACTAGTGCACCAAAATTAAAAAAACAAAAATTAATTGAAAATGTTAAAAATTAATTTCAGAGTTCAGAAAAATACTTTTTAAAACTTAAACGAATGAAAAACGGTAAACAGGGTTTGGAGATAAATGAAGCAATAAATAACAGAAAAATATGAACAACGTCATAATTTTTTGTGAACACTGAAACGCTTTCTGAAATAGACGAAACACTTGAAAACACTCGAAAACTTGAAACACTTGGCAACTTTACAAAGTGATATTTGAATTTTTTTACAGGCATCATTTAATCTTATGCCAGATCACTTTTTGGGAGAATCAGAAACTTATGAAGGTAACAAAAACAATTCATGTTTCAAAAACCACATAAAAATTAATCCATAAAAAACTAATAAAACTCGACCATCAAAGCCAGAATAAGAATTAAATAAACAGCATAATCCAATACAAAACAGGCAAAACAAGGCAATCAAAGTTTTAATGAAACCAACAAATTAATAAAAACAAAAACTACGGATTTAGTAGTGATACCAATAAAATTCCATAAGTCCAACTCGACCCATGAAAAGACTTTGAAAATGAATAACATAAAGGTATGTAAATTTCAGAAAAATAATTGTCTCGATTTTTAACGCATCAGCAGTCTACTTAAATCTAATGGGTGTAAAAACTGGCCTACGTGACGATCCGACCGGCGACAGACAAAATCACAATGATAAAACTGCCTTTAATGAAATACAACGAAAAGGATAAGAACTTCTTACTACAAACAGAAATATATTCAAAACAACTTAGGTATAGAGGAAATGCAATAAAATTGTTTACCAAGCACCAACGTAGTCCAAAACAAAATAGGTACAGTAAAAACCTAGGTTAAAGTGATAAAAGACGCCGATAATTTTGAAAACAACATCGCCATTTCGAATTGAGTTGCATCAGCCTACTAGAAATTTCTCTGAGTTTACCGGGCTCCCACTTTACGTGATTACTTGCCGGGCGCACAAAAAAAGAACCCCACTCTTGGAATCACCGTCCCAAATCGTTAATATTACTTTGGGACGTTTTTTAAAACTGTTTCGTTTTTTAATCTTCCTACAAAATCATAATGTTCATTTGTATCAAACATGTGTTTAAAAAGCAAAATGAGTGTTTACATTAAAAAAAATTGTATAATGTAAATAAAGATTGGCTTCATTATCGCGTTTCATATCGCGCGACCAATGTTTTGCATAAATGGAAAAACAGTTTTTTTCTAGCAATCTTTTTGCAATGCAAAAAGGCAGTAAAAGTGGTCATTGCAGAAAAAAATTACTTTGAAATAAGTTTAGTATAAGTGTAGAAAACAGAACGATTTCAAATATAATAACTGGAAAGCCACAAAAACAATTGAACAAAAAGAAATGAAGAAAAAAATTGCTTCGGTTGCCAAGCGATGCCGGCCGGCGTCTCGGCCTTGGGCGGACATGACTCATGGTTGACAAGCGAGCCGAATCGCTCATGCCACTAGCCCATGTTCGTGACTATAACTCTATGCTTCTAATGTTAATGCCAATTCATATCTAATCAAAGTTCACGGCTCGATTTCGCTGTTTATGTTTGTGCTACGAACTCGTTTTGCTACCTATTTTTGTGGATCGTTTAGGTGTTTTTGGGCGATTCCATCAGCAAAATTGTGTAGGTACACTTCGTATTATTAAAGTTAGTGATTTTTGCAAATGTTATACAGGTTATAGGAATTAATCTGTTAATAAAAACATATAATTTTCTATTTTAGACTTCCGAATAAGGAAAGTTCATGGAGGAGGTAATAAAATAATTGTTATCATGACTCCTTCCGCACAGTTTATCGTTAAACACGCAATAAAGTAAATAAATGATAAATATAAAGTTCGCTTCATTATGATACCGGTGTATCTTTGTTTTATTAATGACAATGATGTAATTGTTTAAACAAACTTAGTGATTATCAACATTGTGCACAGTTTCATTGTGCATCGATAGTTTCGTAAATGTCTCGTCTGGCTTGTGTAGCTTAAAACTTTACTCGTTATCAATTAAATTGATGTTTATTCAAGTTAAATCTTAAACGAGATTCAAACAAGCTAATAAAATAAATTATTACCTATATTAAAGTTTCGATTATCATTGAATTATGTGTTTTCTTCGTTTAAAGTTTCAATAATGGACTTTACTAAATGTTTAATCACAACTCTGGTTTATTGATGTTAATACTTGTGTTAATCATTACTTTATTTATTAATCCATGTAAGAAAGTCCTAAGAAAAATTAAATTTCATAATGTGTTACTAAATTTTACTTGTCCGTAAGAATATTCTGAAATCCTTTTCCCATATCGCATCGGCCGAACTAACAATAAGTTCCATCAAAAGAAAAAATGTTATAATAGCACAGAAAAAAAGAGATGAAGGGAAAATTCGACGTTCAAGGGAAGATTAAATAAAACCCAACGGAAATTAAAAGATCGACCAACCTGTCGCGAAAGATTCCCGTTCGCCACACAATACATCCCTTATTCGGGATTCTTATTCTTACGATCCCTTCACAAAGGGACAATAGGACCTAACAACGTGTACAGGAGTAACATGTCCCAACCTGTTCCTTCTACACTATTCCTATTCTGTTTTAGTTTCACTTTCCTGCACATTTATGTATTCTAATGTAAGAAAATTAATTTACAAAAATTAAAATTCTGTGTACATTTTATAAGGAAACTGAATTAGAATTGATTGAAGCAGAAAGTAAAATGGAATAACAAAATTTAAATAAAATGTTAATTGTAAATTATTCTTTGTATTCACGGCATTACAAACATTTGCTCCAACGTTGGTATAACACGACCAATAAATGACGCTCAGTTTGTAAATAAATCGCTTTGTATCACCAACGTTTTCATTTAGTCGGGTTTTAGGTGATTTATACTACCAATATTTGCTGTAATCAGTATTCAATGCTCGTGCATACTTCATGCCAAGTTTAAGCAACGATTCATTAGCAATTTTAATATGTTTCTGTTTATGTCTCCTGTAGCCACGTGTGTATCTATTGTATTATAATAGTACTTGTTTTTGTGCGCCAAGTTGGCCTTGTGTGCTTTTAAATTTATCTAAACACCAATATTGTCTCATTAAGATAAGAATCGTAAACTGACATGAATTATTATTTTTTTATTTGCATTTAAATTGATTATACAAGAAGATTGCATTATTAAATTATAGCCACGTTTTATTTTTTTTATAATAGATTGTTGGGTTAAACAACAACATTGTTGTTAAAAAATATGTGAAAAAGCATTTCAGTTGAAATATACGTTGTATAACAGATTTTTGCATTTTTATTTCTCCAATTAGGTACCTACCTTGTTAGTAAAATGAATAACGACTACTATTTGGGCAATAATATGTTTCGTCCAGTAAATAATACAAGAACTTTTTTTCATCTCAAGTTCTTAACCTATTTATACTTCACGATACCATCTTGTTTCAATAAGAAAGAATATTATAAATCCTCTTTGTCTGTGAGTTACTTAGCATAACTTTTAGAAATTTTGCATTTGTAGCCGAATTTATGTAAAACCAATTAGGTATAAATTGATGGTACTTAAAGATTATTTTCACTAAGAACAGTCTTAACAAATCTTAGGAAACTAAAATGATGGGCTAATAATTAATCCAATTGAAAGGTAAACTATACAGGGTGTCCCAGAAATCAACGTCAAGCCGAAATCGAGCATTAGGCCAAGTCGTAACAGTTATCAGAAAAATATGAAAAAAAATCTTGGTCATGTACTTTTCAAATTATATGTATTCAAAAATAAATCTTAAAAACTGACACCCTGTGATGATCTTTCAAGTCCTGTGACTGCAAATATTAACTATTCGTCATTTTTTTTTCTACCGTATAACTATGAATAACCCTTCTGTCAAACACAGAAAAAAAACTGAAGAAAAGTTAATATTTGCAGTCACAGGACTTGAAAGATCATCACAGGGTGTCAGTTTTTAAGATTTATTTTTGAATACATATAATTTGAAAAGTACATGACCAAGATTTTTTTTCATATTTTTCTGATAACTGTTACGACTTGGCCTAATGCTCGATTTCGGCTTGACGTTGATTTCTGGGACACCATGTATATCAGTAGGACATGACAACAGAGGACTTGAAGGAATAGAAAACACTATCCTAGGCTAGGAATAACAAAAGACAAGAAAAATCAGATCACACGTTCCTCCAACAAGAAGCCAAAGGAAATAAGTAGGTATTAAATACACACACTAGAAGATTATAAAAATAGGTTATCTCACCATTTTATATCATAGGTCATTATGGCACTCCGTGACACAGTATTTGGCAATTTAGATACGACAAATGTTAACGATAATGTTGAATTAAGATAAGTTTGTGAGTGAAGCAGACTAGGAACTTAATGACGTTTGTTCTCAAATTTGAGGTCACACGCGTAATTTTTTTCGAAATCAACTTTAATAGACTTCTAGTAATAGACTACTAGAACTAGTTAAAATTTTATGCTAAACTAAGTATCCTAACTTGAAATGAAGGAATTAAAAAAAAAGAATTTCTTTAAAAAGAGTGACCATGGAGTTTCTTGTCCGTTCTTCTCCATAGGTATCTATGTTTTAGAACGGGCAACTAGCTTCAACAAATGGACAGACACACTGACTATTACTTAACAATTCAAAAGTGCCTGTAAATGGTCTAATAGAAATAAATGTTTTGACTTTACTACTATTGCTGGCGAAAATCAAGATTCTACATGAACTACTGGCAGCAGAGGATCCACTACTTCGACAGATCTGTGAAGTTGCTAAGTATTCTATTGTAAGTATCGTAACAAAAATATAATTTATTGACTTATGGCCGTTCTCCATAACCATCGGCTTGTTCCCCTTTCCCCCATTAAAGATAGATTTTTGAAATAAGCTATATAGAAGTAGATATCAAAAATCGATCTCTGGGTAGGGGAAAGAGCCGTTTGATCGGTTATTGAGAATTACCATTAATAGTCAATCAGAATATTATGAAATAATTATCATAAGTTTATCCTATGACTGTAAAACATCCTGTGAAAATAGTATGTACTTATTATGAGTAGACATCTCCATAAACAAGGTGTAGAAACTAGTAGCAAGTCAAAGATACAAAAATAAACATCTTTTTATCTGTTAAAATAGTCAGTACCTAGGTATTAGCTGCTAAAATCGAAACCTGATAGATAATTAAAGCTATAAATGAATTTAAAGGTATCGATGAAGCGTTTATTGATAACTAGGAAGAATCTATTCTTAGAACAAAGAACTCGAAATCATATCGAAGAAGCAATGATATCTCAAAATTATTGGAGTTATGACGAATACGATCTGTAGTCTTTCAACACACGAAAGAGGAAGAAATGCCTAAATCTATCTATCTATCTATCTACAAATAGTCGGGATAGGGTAGGTAGGTACTGAGACGTAACCATGCCCAAAAATATTTTTTGTAATTTTTGTCTGTTTGTGCGCGCATCACGCAAAAAGTACTGAACGGATTTTGATGTGGGTTTCACATTTCGGTAGCTTGGGGTGCAACTTAAAATCGAAGCTATATAGGTAGTATCTAATTCCGGTGGGATGAACCAGAGATACAGCTTACCTCTTCAGCCCTACACTGAGGAGGTCATTTAATAATGGTCAATTAATTGTAGTAGGTACCTACATGCTAACACGCTGGACGGAGTCACGGGCAAAGGCTTGTTAAAATCTAAAGTAGAACTATCACGTTGTTACTGTAAATTAAGTTTAACCATCAGTTACTTTTAGCGACCTGAAAAAAAAAGGCTTTTCATGTTGATTTATCGAAAATTATCGAAAATAAGAAGCTAACTTGAGTGAAAATCATACGGAAATCGAGCGATTAGTTTGAAAGATTGCCCGGTAGATGTCTCTGCCTGGCCATAATATACGTCCAAACATGTCAATCCAGTAAATGGCTATGTTACTTTATAATAACTAATAAGTATTTCGTAGAGGTTACATTTATCATAATTAGGTAAACTACCAATAAAAATATATATTTCAAGAATGTATTAATTAAATTAATTAGGTTACCTAAAGGCACTTAAAACAATGGAACAATGCAATGATTTTATGAAAGTAGGTACATCCAATGATTTCCATTACAAAAATGTACCAGTTAACAACAATGCATACTGTCAGTAGTGGGGGTACCTCTCTCCATGGGCGTAACCAGGATTTTGTTCAGGGGGGGGAAGCAAAAAATACATAGAGGCAAGGTGTAGTACAAGATGATCCCCATAAGGAGAACGCTTGTAGTCTAAACGATTATTCAACTTGACGAGAAATAGATTAATGAAAGATTTTTTCGAATCCGACTGGTAGTACCAGAGATTAGCGCGTTCAAACAAACAAACTCTTCAGCTATTTATAATATTAGTATAGATTCTACTACAAAGTCAACCCTTTATTGCTATGTCAGCCTAGTAAAGGAGATGTTTCATTCTGGAACTGGTAGACGTACGCCACATAGAAAAATAGGCAAAAAAATTGGGGATTTACATAAAAATATTATTAAATTCATTTGTAGAAGAGTACAATTGTAAGAGAATTATTTGAGATGAAGTTTTTCACTATGATATCCCTACTTTTAGGGCGGCCATGACAGTTGAGTTTGACAGTTTTGTTTTATGACGTGACGTTTGAGTCGTTGTGCGCATTGACTGACATTGACATAACAACAGTTGTCAAAATGACGTTTCACTTAAGTCATTTGTCGATTGTTGATCCACCATATTTGTGTTGTGTTGCTCTCGTTGACAAAGAAAATAATGAATTACAATTCAACGAAGTAATATTATAGAAAAGAGGCATTAGGAACCGATTAATATCATGTATAGCTATAATACTTAATTGCGTACGTAGACCCATTCGAGGCTCCATACATTTCTGAAACAACTCCTTTGAATTCTGAAAACAAAAACATCGCAGCTTAGTGACTAGGTACCAAGGTGTAGTTTCACCGCTACGACAGCGCTGCATACAAGGCTGTATCCTAAGAGAATAGCACTGCTGGTTTTAGGTCTCCCTTGGAATCTCTTTCCAGAAACAGACTAAAACAATTTTTATCCAATAAAGTTTCATTTTTGTGCAGAATAGCAATCAGAAAGCAATTCTGCTGATCGTCAGCATCTAGAAAGTTAGCAATGAATTGCGAACCGACACGGAAGGGGTGAAAACGATTATACTGGCAATAAGTCGACCCTTTCACCCCCTGAATGAGTCGTAAAAGTGCTTATTGATTCGTTTTATTTAGAAAATGTTGGCGAAGTTTTTCTTTTTTATTTCAAGGGTAACTGTTCGGCATTTTGGAATTGGTTTAGTTTCTTTTACAAACATATTTAACTTTTGTTTTATAAAGATTCTTTTACGTGCTTTCATCAAAATAAATGGCTTCTTTTAAAATCTTTTATTTCTATTACCTATCGGTTTTTAAATAAAGTTAGGCGAAGTCTTAGCAAAAATCAATAATCTTTTTTCGTCACAATGCTCTGAATAAGCGAAAAATCGTCAGCAAAAACCTACTTCAACAAAAAAGTCTACGCTTTTATTTTAGCAAAATAGCCACGCTAACCCAATTCCAGTTTCATTTAAATGTAAACGGAACAAAGTTTATTTTTAAATCAAGTTGCTTACCTACAAAAACATCCCCTGTTTTCAACCCTGTGCAAACACCCCACGCACTGAGAAAAACCCGAAATTACTAAAATTTGAGGTTATTTCTTATGATTTACGGTCAAAATTATATCCTGTGCGGCCATTACTGTATTGAAGTTAAGCGATTTATAATTATGGCTATACATACATACTTCTAATGGGTTCAATACGGTGTTATGTTGGTATAGAGGTGTGTGGGAGGTAGGTAGTGATTGCGTTATGAATATACATTTACCAAAACGAAAAAGTTGGGACAAAAGTTAGTTAACGACTTTGGTGTAATGAGTCAATTACCCTACTTTAGTCCCGATAATAGGATCGTATATTATTATCATTACGATACGGTACGGGCTAAGAATTTTCTGTATTTTTATTATCCTACTTCCCTAAAATAATATTAAGTAGGTACAATAATGTGAAAGTTTGTGAGGATAGACGTAAGTATGGATGGATGTTTGTTACTCCTTCACGCAAAAACTACTGAACGAATTTTGATGCAATTTTACAGTACCTGCCTAGTATAATAAGCTTTAAACATTAGAATAGGCCATTTGCCATGGCCATAGGCCACCTTTTATTTCGAGAAACGCGGGCGAAGCCGCAGGCGGAAGCTAGTAACATATAACTTTAACATTAATTCATTACCAAAATCGAATCGCCTAGCAAAAAATAAACGGACCTTTACAAACGTAAATGAATCATAGCAATAAATTCGTTTTTAAAAATCATAGTCGATAGCAACAAAAAAATACAATTTTATTACTTAGACAAATAACAATTGAAATCTTGTGCCCAAAAAAATAATACCTACAGCAAAAATATAAATACCATCAAAACGGTACGTATCTCAGTTAAAATCGTTCGCGATTATCACAAAGCGATTCCAGTCACGCACGAGTGATGGACAAAAAAACTGGCAAACTGTTTTAATTGTCCATAGAACGGTAGCTGTTGCCAGGCGACCCCACCACTGGCATTGTTACCAATCACAATCGAGTCGGAGTCGACTGAATGACGAATGACGAATGACGAATGGTAGGGGTAAAAGGTGTTTTATAAAAATCGTCAGTTTGGCCAAATTGTTAATTCAGATACGCGAAATGTAACAATTGTTATGGTCAGTTAATTGTTGTGATCACACCTTGAGTTGTTGATGGATGAAGAGAAAAATCTGAATAACACCTTTTAAGCCGGCCACTGTCAAACAACCGGAATGGCTTACTGAATTTAAGAGACAGAATCCAGAATCGGAAACCAAAACCAGACTGTGTGTTAGTTTTGAGGCAATTAGGACCGTAAAAAATACAATAGAGATATTGGAACTTCGAAAGCGTATCATTAGTGAGAGGGTTTACTATGAAATAAGCTAATTAAGTTGAAAGACGAGTACTTAGTGATTCCTATAGTGAGTCAAATACAAAATTCAAGGCTCGTTTTCAAAATCAGGTAAAGAAATCATCATGGGGTATTTGGGTCCCTCCGTCTCATGGGGCCGACTTAATACCGCCATGAGTGAAATGTGTTCGTGTAACCGAACACCCCTGACTGACCCACCGGGGGTCGTAGTCTTTCTTTGGTATTTTTGTGACCCCACCCATACAAAGCTATAAGCAGCAACGTTAGAGACCGCAAGACATTGTCTACAAGCAATTAGCATAAGCATAGCATAAGCATAATCGGCCTATAATGGTCCCACTGCTGGGACACAGGCCTCCTCTCTGTGAGAGGGAGTGGGCCGTAGTCCACCACGCGGGCCCAGTGCGGGTTGGTGGACGTCACATGTCTTCGAATTTTTGGTTCGCGGACATGCCGGTTTCCTCACGATGTTTTTCTTCACCGTTAAAGCAAGTGATAATTAATTTCTAACACGCACATGACTTCGAAAAGTCAGCGGTGCATGCCTCGGGATCGAACTCGAACCATTCGCTGTGGGAGGCACATGGTTAATCCACTAGGCTATCACTGCACTACAAGCAATTAAGGCTGCGCAAGCCGCTTATTTTTACATACAAACGTAAAAAGTTAGATACTTCACTATTTGCTCTTACACGTCCAAAATTAAGCATGGACTTTCACTGAAAGATAGCCGATGATATAAGGAAGTAACTTAGGCTACCTTTATCCAATTTCTACGCGGATGAAGTCGAGGGCAGTAGTACTTTATAAAATGGCTATAACTATAATTGGCTATAAAGTACATTCTCTATTTCCTAAAATAGTAACTACAGTACCTAAGTCACCACGCATAACATTCTGAACTACAATTATTCAAATATTCAACACAATCTTGTTTGAAACGTTGCGTGAAAAAATAACAGGCATCTGTCCCCTGTCTCCCCTCAATCAACAGCGAGGGTAGGCGGGGGAACACTGGCACAAAATATCGAATCGGGTAAGAGGTAATTTGGTTTAGTATTACGTTTGGACTTTCAATTTGCGACTTTGAAATTGATTTTGGACTGTAAGTTTCTTTTTTAAACTCGTACCGGATATTTTTTGGGACATGGTTTTTGAAAGACTTTTTAAGGTAGGTATTTTTTTCATAATAATTATGTATATGTGATCAAAATAAGTATAGGACTGACCTTGCGCCATATTGTGACATTATGTATTGAAAATTGAGCTGTTTTGTATTAAATTTTATATTTATAAATTACAATAGATTTGGTAAATCAAAGACTCAGTTAAATATAGTGAAAAAAAAATATGATTCTCAAATTAATTTTCTTTGTAAGACTTACTTTTCGAGTGATAGTTGACAGTTCGAGGTCATTGATGTTCCTATTCTTATCGCGATCGCTTAGTAACACAGGTAAAGGCATTAAAAATTTTGAAATATGGCTTTGTTAACCTGTGTCCTTTAAGTTTAAGGGATAGCCGAGGTCCAAGTTAACCTACAATACCGGTTAAGCCTAGCAACAACAAAGTCCTCACTTTACCAGCGTTAATCCAGTAATTTTCCTAACTCAACGAAGCATTAACCCTTTAAACGCCGACACCGTAATATTACGTGTTCTGAAAACAGTGCACGAATCGCCACACACGTATAATTACGTTATTTTATGGGAAAAGTTCTCATAGTGCACAAACTCCTTAGAAAGTATGTCAGTTTTAAGGTGTAGGGTATAATCTTTATTGTTATGGAACTTTTTTAATGTTTTGAATGATAAATACTGTGAATTTTGGGATTTAAATACATTGTGATCACTGATCTCCTTGCTTGTATCGCCAATCACGTAATTTTACGAATACTAGGGATGGGGCAAATTCGTAAAATACTTTATAGGTTGGCCAAGAATAAACAAGGCTCTTTAGAAATTACTGTCACTATTTGCAATGAAAGTGGGTACTTTCATTACAAAATAACCATAGTGTTACTCTGATATACAAGTATCTGTACACAATAAAATGTATTTAAGTTTCAAATTATTTAATTTTTACGACAAAAATATAGAAATCTCGTTACGCGGAACCTCACTAGTGCAGACAATCGCCGGTCGCCGTCACCGTAATATTACGTGCGGCCAAGGAGCTTCAAGGTTATATCGCACTGTATTGTCAGTTGTCTCAGCGCCATCCCCGTAAAATCACGTGAAAACTGCATCGCTCTGTGCAACTAGTGTTGTAGGGGTTTTTCGTGTTATCGTGTAGAACTTTAAATGCAAAAGAAATGCTGGAAGACGAAGAGTTATTAAATATTTTGCAATCGAATCATGAATTGCCAAGCGACGACAGTTCTAACACAGAAAGTGATGTTAATTTGGTAAGTTTAATTTATTGGTTAATTCGATAATTTAATTTGATTAGAAATTTTGTTTGTGTTTAATATAGGTAAGTACCTACTATTGATTGATTTGTGTTAACGTAGTTAATGACTGAAGATTGAATAATGTTAGATTATTAATTAAGCAGGTAAATAAAACATTGATTTTATTTCTGGCTTTTTATTAATGAAACCTCAAGAGAACACCAGTGTCCGCAAACCTATTGTCTTTCTATTGTGTCTCTAATTACGATAATCGAAAGGTTAGTATTGTTAATAAATAAAGAATTAATGCATCGATATTAAGTATTCCCAACACTATTCCAACTTATGCCTAAAGTGACTTGGCGCTGGAGGTAAGTCAAAGGTATCAAAATCTTGGCGGTTAAAGGGTGCATCATTACGTGCACGGTTGTAACGAGTTATTATACCGTTGCCAAGGATAGTTGGCAAGGTCACAGCGCTCGGGTGACAACCCTGGGGTGGCAGCCGACTCCACGTAATAATAAAATGCTTTATTAATAATAAAGTGCTCGTGTTGCCGCCCGATTGATTTGGGAAAGGGAGATTGATTCGAATCGTGTTGAATCGGTAATACAATGACGCCCGAATCTGTTGCTACGCTAGGTTTGAGGTAGGGTTCCATTTGAAATAGGACATTTGTTTCGAAGATATTTGGAGTTGTTATTTGATTATTGTACCTATATCGAGTTGGTTGAATTGATTCGAAACTAAAATGGCTTGTAAACGGGCTATAAAAATTACATCTTGCTGGAAATCTTGCTGACAACTCTGGATGGGCAATATTTGCTGCAATTTAGCTATGCAATATATTGCAGAGTATAGGTATTCTAGCAAGGCAGCAACAACTGTATTGCTGTAGAATTGAGTTTGTATAAGTGCAGAAATTTGTGGCTAGAACTAGTAGAACTAAGCTAGTGAGATATAATAGTGGACAGCGAGGCTGGTCTTGTTGCTGCAGTAGTTATTGTGATGTACCACCATTTAATTTCATTGCAATATCGCTGGGCTATACTGCAAGATTGTGGCAATTGTTCTACTGAGTTGCACGATATATGTAGATCTCGACTCACGACTATACAATTGCAGCAAGAAATTGTCAAAAAACTAGCCCGTTGATGACGTAACGCGAGTTTTGTAGGTAAACTAATGATAACATAATTTTAATTATGTTTCTACATAGTTTTGAAGGCTATAATAAATACATCTGCCTTTATTTGGCATTCTGTACCTAAATTAAAAAAAACAAGTCAAGGTTTTTTTCCAAATAAAAATAACCTAAAAAGTTGGACGATTAATTTCAAAATGTTAAAGCCTCCTCAATTATAAATTTGCATTTATTTTTGGACAGTTGCTATCAGCGGACCGTCTCTAATTGTTTCGATGTTCAATCAATCATGCTGACCAATTGATTGGAAGACTTAGAGTTGATTGAGTGTGAACAAAAAAACTGTTAGTAACGAGTAATAACCAGTTTGTTTCAATAAGTAGTTTTATTACTCGCAGCTAGGGAGTACAATCCCGCATTTGCGGGACTGGACATTCTAAATCCCGCGGGATTCAGGTATTTGATGGATCCCGCATGGTCAATAAAACTTCACAAAAATCATAATGTTTTTCAAAGACAACTACTATTTTTTTTAAAAGATTACAAGATACAGTCCCCGCCCGGCACGTAACTTGGCAAGAGTCGTTAGATGCGCAGAAGTCATTCTTTAGGTCTCTTTGGTGGTCAAGCGGGGCGCGGGGTATGGGACACGATGCGCGAACTTACCCCCACTAAGCCCAAACCTTGCCAAGTTACGTGCCGGGGACTGTATGAAACATTATTTTTAAAATAGGTTTGCAAAAACGTTAAAGTATTTAATGTTTCGTCAGCTAATTAGCTTCTGACTTTGCATATTACATGACCAGTAGCGCAAAATACTCGTTCTGCTTCTATGCTTTTAAGAACAATCGTCTGTAATGATATTCGCTCCTCGTCAATCCCGCCAATCCTGCGCGGGATCCCGTTCAGTTTACAACCAGGATTAGTCCCGCATTTCATGCGGGATTTCGATATTTCGGGAACCCGGTATTGCGTTCCCTATTTGCAGCCAATGTCTACGTGTCATAGACTATTCTTTTTATGATAGGTACCCTACTTTATTTAAAAAGTCTATGACTGACTAAAACTAGTTTATTATTAAAAAGTGGAACGTATAATTAATTTATGAGGCGCATAGCAACTGAAATAAATATGTATTAGTCACTAGTAGATATTTGTATGACTCATTAAATCGTGGTTATAACGATTTTTATAACTTTCCTTAATGAATTATTGTCTATATTGAATTTGATAGCAAAGTTATTGATCAATTCTAAATTAATTGACAAAAAAAATAAGAATATGTATAGGTATACGTATAATTAAGTATTTGTTTGCTTTAATAATATTTAGATATTCATTTGATCTCAAATTCCCTATAACAAATTCAATACTTTATTAATATGAGCGTGTTTAATATTCACAAACACGCGTTATTTAACTTTCGTTTAACTTTAGTTTAACTTACAGCCTGTAGAGTAACGAACATTAGTTAAAGTTATAAATAAGTTAGTGTACGTAGCGGTTTGGTAAGTGTACCGAATTGTGTAATGTATACCACTTTATAGTGAGCTCCATTTGCTTGTACATTTTGTATAACCAGGGTTCAAACTGACCTGGACAAGTTAAACGAATGTAAAACCAAATTGTAGGCATAGTAACGGTAACCGTTGTGTCTATTTTTGTAGTTAACTTCTTTTTTGTCGTGTTTCTTGTGTTAGATCTGCAGTAGGTTGTTAGGTAGATTAAATAAGTCTTTCTTCTAGGTTTTGCAAGTCTTGTACCTAATTACTTTTTAGGGTTCCGTACGAAAATGGTAAAAAAGGAACCCTTATGGTGCTGTCTGTCTGTCACACCTGCTTATTTCAGCAACTACTAACGCTATCGACTTGACATTTGGAACAGTAATAAAAAATGCTTGTCCAACTTTAAAAAAAAAATCTGCTGTTCCATACATTTATGTTCACATAACTCAACAAAATGTATGGAACAGCTGTTTTTTTTCGCGATTTCAGGGTTGGTCCTATAGTAAAAGTTGTTCATAATGATGAGTACAATGACTCCTTACAATATTTCCACTGTCTAACCTACCACCCTGTATAGGAATATAGATTTCAGATATTTGGGCCTCCTCTTTGGAAATATGGACCAACGCAAATATTCGCGCAGCAACCGAGATAGAGGAGGTTTCCTAAGGGTAAGGATTACATCTGCGCATTCAGTTAGACCCACTCAGTTTTAAGGTTTCGTACCTCACAATTGAACAAACGAAACCCATATAGGATCACTTTTTTTTGTCCATCTGACTGTGTTTCAAGGTTTTTCCCAGAAACGGCTTGAAGTATCAAGTATCGCAAACTAAAGACCTTATTTATTTATTTCGAGATAAAAAACAGTAGTAGGTACTTACCTACTATGAAATGTTCTACACTAACTCACTATAAAAAAAATACTTGTCATACTACTAACAACATTATACACTTACCTATTAGTTTCATATTGCTGTAAGCCGCTTTTCAAAACGTATTTTCCTAAAAGTCCCATTCACTGGATGACATTTTCTCGGGAAAATTGATATCTTTTTTGTACCTAGCCATTTCATCAAAAAGTAAGAATACATAATAATAATTACCTATGCAAAATTTTACGTAGGTCTAATCCTCAGATCATAGAAACAAGGGAGAAGTGCCAAGGCGCTATTGAGCTTGATGCTCTAATTTGCCCACATTGGGCGTAGTACAAAAGTACACGCTGGCGACGAACCGAACACGATCGATGATATAAATAGTGTTTTAGTTTAGTGCTCGTGTTGAGTAACGATTAACAGTGTTAGATTGAGGGTGTGCGGAATGTTTAATGCGTGGGAGATCTTTTTATTCACAAGGAGCGCTTAATTATGCAAGTAATTGTATCGAAAAATGTACTAAAAGTGGCATCAGTTGTTCCGGTACTAATTTGGTATGATGGCATATCTCCTTGTTTCTATGATCTGAGGTCTAATCATAATATACATAATAAAGCTCAAGAGTTTTTTTTTTGACTGTTTAAACGCGCAAATCTCTGGAACCACAAGTCGGATTTGAAAAAATATTTATGCATTTGATAGCCCAATTATCGAGGAAGGCTATAGGCTATTTAACATCACGCTACAACCTTTAGGAGCCGAGCAACGGCGGGTGAAACCGCATGGCACAGTACTCGATCCATATCACTCGTAGAATATCCTGTAATATCCCAAACTTTCAGTGTGTCCTTATTCCCTTAAGGTATACAAGTAGTTTCCCACATTCAAACTTGCATAATTAACGGCGTCGGCAGAAGCGTTGGTTGCCGCACTAAAACTATGAACAAATACCTCCTACTACTGTTTGAGGAACAAGAGAGGAGCGATTAGCGGTTTAACCCAGAATTCTCTTAGTTTTAGGGGTTTAGTATGTTGTACGTCAAAGGGCCAAATTTACCAAACTTTGCTAGTTGCTAAATGTCCCGCTAAGCATTTTGACGTACCTACTGTCTCAATATGCAAAACAGTCAAAATTACTTTTGTCAAAATGCTTAAGGCACATTTAGCAACTAACAGAGCTTGGTGAAATTAGCCCTTGTTGTTATATTTTCGTGTTTTCGTCACATTATTCGTTATTGCAAACTTTCGGCGTATTATATTTCGATGTCACATATCGGATCTGCCCGCCTAGCCAAGTTGCTTTTCTGTTAGCGTTCACGCCAAATGCTACGTACAAAATGTATGGCAATGACATTAGTGAGGTCACGTGACTTTTCCGGAGAGTAAATGTCACTGCTTTATTTGCCATTGCCATACATTTTGTGCTTCGTTTGACGTGAACGCTATCGAGCGTTTCAAGTTTCACATAATAATTCCCTTCGACACTATGTTAGCCCCCCTGAACTAATATGTTATAACTTTTTAAACTGTGTTGGAATTTTTATTTCAGCGTCAATTGTCATTCACCTTGCTTTAACGTCCTAGGCATTGCTTTAACACATAAATCTGCAAGAAATATAAAACGTTAAGACCTAAATAGGAGTGACAGACAGCGTCGAAGGGAATTTTTACGTGAAACGCTCTTTAAGAGGGCTCTCGCATTCGGCACCTCTCTCGCTCGCACAGAACCATATTTAAAGAATGTTAAAAGAAAATATGCATTTTTGAAAAATGTAATCCGATAGCGAACTACAAAATGATATTAATTATAATATTATAAACTCATATTTAATTATTAAAAAGACATGAGATAAACAAACCTCAAAAACAGATCATAATTGTTTTTTAAGTTTGTTTATTAGATATCACAGTAAAAATGTGTTTTAATTTATTTACCTGTAAAATTAATATTATTTTGTAGTTCACTATCAGATCACATTTTTCAAAAATGCATCTATTCATTCAACAATCTTAAAAATGGTTCTGTGCGAGCGAGAGAGGAGACATAATTCCGAGAGCGCCCTTAACAAAAAGCTACTCGGCTTGAGCTTCTGTACTTATTATCGCTTCATCTTCTGACTTGGACAGTACACTAAACGCTACTGTTTGACTTGGCGCCGTAATTTTTACTGCTAAGTTATTAAGTTAGATTCACGTCTCACTTAAATGGCCCTCCGTACGTGTAGGCGATGTATGACCATAGTTCTCTTAAGTTTTGTTTTTATTTACTTATCCTACAATTTATCTTAATGTTAAGTTGTAGTCAAATTGTGTGACACTTAGATGACATTGATGATAATTTATTTAGTTGAGGCTGGCTCAGACAGTGATACCAAATTAACTACAATATAACCCATTTTTTCTAACTGTGAAACTTTGTAAGTATGTCAAAATATTAGCAGGACGGCAGCATTTTTTAGGGTTAGTCTCTAAATAGCAAACGAATTCTACATTATGAAGCACAATAAATTCTAAAGATATTACTTACGTCTAGAGAGAAAAAAATACAGCAGTTATACAAATCGAGTTATCCTATGACCATTTTACCTGTAAAAGCCTAAACGCATACCCTCCCCCCCCTCCCGCCCCTCTCCACGTTGAGCTGATTCAAATAAGCCAGTGCTAGCCTACGCCTATCTAACTACCTAACTACTACTCTCAGATCATAGAAACAAGGAGATGTGCCAAAGCGCTATCGAGCTTGATGCCTGATCTTGAGCAAATTGCTCATATTAAAATCGTACGCGCTGGCGACGAACCGAACACGATCGATGATATAAATACAGTGTTTTAGTTTAGTGCTAGTGTTGAGTGACGATTAACAGTGTTAGATTGAGGGTGTGCGGAATGTTCAATGCGTGGGAGATCTTTTTATTCACAAGGAGCGCTTAATTATACGCGTAACGGTGTCGAAAAATGTACTAAAAGTGGCATCGGTTGTTCCCGTACTAATTTGCTATGATGGCATATCTCCTTGTTTCTATGATCTGAGCTACTACTATTTAGTATCCTGTGGAACTCCTTTTCCAAATTCCCCGATGTAGCAATTTTTTGTCCATTTAACTACCTACCTATTTAAGCAATACTGACGCAAGAGGATTCTAACAATTTGTCATAACTATTAGTAATTGGGATCTTTTTTCCTGGAATAGATATCTAATATTTTCAACAGTTATTGAATGTATTTTCAGCAGTGTCTAATGCTATATAATATACCTTTATTTTATTTTTCAACTAGCACTTAGCCTCCGATTTCATCCGCGTAACCCACAGAAACGGTATATTTTTTCTGGATAAAAAGTAGCTTAAAGTAATTAGGGATAATGTAGCTTTCTATTAGTGAAAGAATTTTGAGAATTGGATCAGTAGTTCCGGAGATTACCGTCCACATTTACACAAACTCACAAGCACACTCTCTTTATAATTAATTTAGAATTGCTTAGTCACGTCTTCAGCTATTTTGTCTAATCGCAGCCTCCTCTGAAGATTTCGTCCAGTTTCATCTCAATTCTTGCATTTATGCAAATTATTATTAAAGGCACAGGCCTCTCTCCCAGTCTGCCTCCTCGCGATGACCGTGACCTATAGTGATCAGAAATCAGGAAATAGCATAAAAGTGAAGTCATCGTTACACTTGAAGTCGTGTAAATGCTGCATCAATTTTAGTCATGTTTTATTGTACAGGCTATTATACACCGTGTAATTGACAGGTTGGCAAAAACTGAAACTGTAGCTTCATGACCATGATTATGACTGAAAAACGTTGGAATTTTCTTCAGGAAAATTGTCGAATTTTCCGACCGTTTTTCAACTAGATTTGTGTTCTATTCATTTTATTCATTTGTTAAAACAAAATCCAGCCCTAAAAACACAATTTTAGTGAAAAAAAGCAAAAAACTTAAATTCGGCAATGTAATCGTAAAAGAAAATTCATACAACCCGCGCGGAATCAGCTGTTAGCTGTAAAAGTTTACTGGCCTCCGTAGTACCTACATCATTTCCGGGAAAATATTTCACTATCAAAATATTAACAATACCAGTCTGAATTCATACTTTTCGTTTTTGCCAACCTGTCAATTACACGCTGTATATTAATGCTGCAAAATATAAAACCACGATGTACTGTGTTTTAAAAGTAAAGGCAGCCAATTGAATAGTCTTAGCGGTTGTTGATTACCATAAAGTTTTTTTTTTTCGTTCTAATTGTCACAAATACCAACGAGAGAAAAAAAACGAATGACAGCTTTTTAATTTGGAAAATATCCAAAATGTGGCAGCAGAAATGAGCAAAAACGTTAATAAAGAAAATGACGTCAATACCTTTTCTTTATATTTTTAAACTACTAGACTTTTGCCCGTGAATCCGTCTGCGTGGACTACCATTTTAAATTATTAGGTACCTCCATAGTAGGTATACGGTGGCTAGCACTACGAAGAGGTCAAACCGTATCTCAGGTTCATCTCACCAGAACTAGGTGAAATGTGGTTTAGATTTAAAGTTGGACCCCAAGCTATCAAACTGTGAAAACCACATCAAAATCCGTTCAGTACTTTTGACGTAATGCGCGCACAAAAGTACTGAACGGATTTTGATGAAAAAAAAAGTTTTTTGGGCATGCTTACGTCCCAGTTTTCAAACAGTTTTTCAGGAAAATCTTCAATGTACGGCTTTTTTACAGTTTTATAACAGTACTAGCTGTTCCCTGCGATTTCGCCACCCTTGCTCGGCTCGTAAGGTTTGTGGCGTGGTGTTAAATAGCCTATACTATTGCTCATGAATACGGTAGTGGACTACTATTAAAAAACCGGCCAAGTGCGAGTCGTACTCGCGTACCGAGGGTTCCGTATCATTTTTGGACGTATAAAGTGAAAAAAACCGGACCGCATAACTAAGTTTGTTTGTGAAGGAATTTTGATGATTTTGAAAAAACTGTACTAGTTAGGAACATCGTTTTATTTTTGGTGCCATATTTGGGTCAATTCCTATCAACCCTAATTATTTCAGATTTTTCGGTCCGCAAACTTCGGAGATAAGGGGGGGGGAATGGTATTTTTTCAGACATTTTTCATCATATGTCGAAAACTGTGAGACATAAAATAAAATGAAAATATATTTTGAAATGTGCAGATCAAGCCCTTTCATATGATATGTCACTTGACCTAGTAACCCCACTTTGAAATTTTGGACCCCCACTCCGGCCCCTTTTACAATGAAAATAAAAATATTTTTTGACTTTTTTCATTTGAAATATAGTTGGACAAGCATTCTTCATAACTGTTCCAAATTTCAAGTCGATAGCATTAGTAGTTGCTGAAATAAACAGGTGTGACAGACAGACAGACAGACAGACAGACAGACAGACAGACAGACAGACAGACGAAGTCGCACCATAAGGGTTCCTTTTTTACCATTTTGGTACGGAACCCTAAAAAGTACAAATAAATTATTTTATTCCAAAGAAGGAATAGGAATAACAAAAAGGTAAAAAAAAAATTATCACAAAATGAACATAAGACGCTTTTAAAGTTTTTGGAGGGAGTATCGCTCCGTCTTTGTCGCGCGAAGCGGACATAGGTGGTGTTACGTCACTTATCATGCGTGCCGTCCGTGTCTAGCAAATCATTTTAAAACGCTTATAACTTTGCCATTTTTTTAGATGTTTCATCGGTTTTTTTGGTATTAATTATCTTTTTTCAAGTAGTTAGTACCGTATTCGGCTATCATGTACAAAAATAATTTTTCAAATACGAATGGTATCTAGTAATTCCAAAGATTAGTGCGCTGAAACAAACAAACAAACTCTCCAGCTTTATAATATTAGTATAGATAGATGTATTATATGGCTAGAATGTTGACACATCATGCCTAATATTTCTCGATGGGTAGGCTGGGGTGTTTAGTACACACACAATTCGCCAATTTTATTATAAGTCCTATATAAACTAGGAGCTAATGGTGCTGATTCTGAACATCGCACTAAACTAATTTTAATTGCACTAATATATCTCTTTCTTACAAATATCATTGAAAAAGGATAGAAAATATTTAGAACTGTCAAATTAATCTACACCCTTGTCATTCACGGGAAAATAGTCGTGAGCTTTTGCGATTACGACTAAATTGACATTAAAAATATTCAAGTGAACTAATTTGACAGGATTAAATATCTGCTATCCCTGTCTCATGTTTTTTATTAGAAAGAGACATAATAAGACTAAATTAGTTTAGTTAGTAGACAACAGAATCGGCACCAATGAGTAGAATGCCCCCTTAATAAACCCTTACCACAAAAAAGATGAACACGTGTTGAACGCGAATGCTACCAAAAATAATACACACTTGTTTTATACAAATTAGTGCTAAAACAAGTGCGTATTATATTTGGAAGCATTCGTGTTGAACACGTGTTTATCTTTTTTGTGGTACGGCCCTAAATGTTTAATGTTAATGTTTAATCCGTGCTTTTCTAGAAAAGGCTGGGATTAAGCTACCAGCCTGACAAAATATGTCATTTAAATAGCTGTTTAACACGTAGCTACAAGCCTATAATCGTGCCTAGGTATACAATTTTAAACCTACTATGTATCATTATATGATTATCATTATCTAGATAATCTAGCTTCCTTCCTCGGTCACGTACCAACAAATCTAGATGACGATGATGTAATGGTAGGTAATAGTGTTCCTAAGTGGATATTAGGTACCTACTTGCTTTTCTAGCCACCACGTTTCAGACGGTTTTACTGACGTCGATAAAATTATTGGATGGATAAACTAATCAAAAACTCGAAAACTACTTTTGCGTTAAAGTGTTTTTGACAACACGTAGGCATTTAAAAAATGTATTATGGAGTGCAAATGCTTGTTGCTCGCCGAAGTTATTCTTAGATATGCCAAAAAAATAATTTGTCGACAGTTTATATGAAAATGTTGACTACGATTCAGTTATAAAAGTTTTGACTGCTAAGTCTATGCAGTTTTGACTTAGGTATATCCGCATAATTTCTTTGTTACGCCTCAAGACGATCATGGAAGATTTTACCTGTAATAACTACTTTTGCTTTGCCGATGACTACGATAAATTGACTATTTTAAATAACCTCTACAAAGAGGTCAAGCTGTATCTCTGGTTCATCCCACCGGAATTAGATGAAACGTAGCTTAAATTTTAAGTTGGACCCCAAGCTACCGAACTTTGAAAACCATATCAAATTCTGGTCAATACTTTGCATGATGTGCACACAAACAGACAAAAATTTTCAAAAAAAAATTTGCCCATGGTTACGTCCCTGCCCCCTATCCCGTTTTTTCTGGAATATCTTCAATGTACAGACACGGTTTTTACAGTTTTATAATATCATAGATGTAGCTAAGTTTGTAAACTATGTTATAATAATATGAATTATGGTTTTATTTTAAGTATATTATATAGAGTGTAGGTACCTCTTCATCACGTACTCCTAACAACGAAATCTAGACAAAGACGATGACGCAAGCAGTGTGTGTTGCTAAGTGGAGACATCACGTTGCGTTGCGCACGCGCAGCCCGGCTCAGAGCCGTGACGAACGCTTGAAGGGTTGAGCGCGTACTGCACTATGCATTTATTATGGAGGCGAGGAACGCTAGAGGACATAAAGGTACAAGTTCGTACTCGACTAAAGACAGCACCAGCAGGCGACGTGTCGCCGCGATACTACTGGTTTCTATGTATTTCTATGAAATACCTTCCGTAGCTAGCGACACGTCATTTTCACAGTATAGAAACCAGTAGTGTCGCGGCGACACGTTGCCTGCTGGTGCTGTCTTTAGTCGGGTCCAAACTTGTACTTTTATGTCCTCTAGCGTTCCTCGCCTCCATAATAAATGCATAGTGCAGTACGCGCTCAACCCTTCAAGCGTAGCGTAACCCACGGCGACACGTCGCCTGCTGCTGCTGTTTGTAGTCGGCTACGAACTAGTACCTTATACATAACATAACACTGCCAAGTCATAATCAAGGCTTCTCTCTTTTCCTTATTAATAATCATTATCAAATATTTCGTATAAAACAAAAGTTATAGTTCGTAAACCCAATTAACAAACTAACTAACAATATTTTTGTAATCTCTGTAATAGAAACAAAATTAACGTTCAACAGAATGACTGCATTTTTTCTTTAAGGCGATTCGCACACCGCACCGCATCACGCAGCGTAGCGTGGGAGTGCGTGATCTTATGTTGTATGCAATTACCTGTATTTGTATAGAAAACACGCATAGTGCAACACACTGAAAACGCATTCACGCGCGGGGCTTTTGTTCCGCACGCACCCCGCAGCGTAGCGCGGGGCGGTGTGTGATTCGCCAAAAAGTTTGTTTGTCAAGGAATTTTGATGATTTTGAAAAAACTGTAATAGTTAGGAACATTGTTTTATTTTTTGTTGCAATATTTGAGTCAATTCCCATCAACTCTAATTATTTCAGATTTTTCGTTCCGCAAACTTCGGAGATAAGGGGGGGGGGGGTATGGTATTTTTTCAGACATTCATCATAAGTCGAAAACTGTGAGACATAAAATAAATTAAAAATATATTTTGAAATGTGCAAATCAAGCCCTTTCATATGATATGTCACTTGACCTAGTAACCCCACTTTAAAATTTCGGACCCCCACTCCGACCCCTTTTGCAATGAAAATAAAAATATTTTTTGATTTTGTCATTTGCAATAAAGTTGAGCAAGCATTTTTTATAACTATTCCAAATTTCAAGTCGATAGCTTTAGTAGTTGCTGAAATAAGCAGGTGTGACAGACAGACAGACAGACGAAGTCGCACCATAAGGGTTCCTTTTTTACCATTTTGGTACGGAACCCTAACAAAGAAATTAAGGCGTCATCATGTCATCCATAAAGCTATGAGACTGCAGTCACGAACACATTATTGTATAAAGTTAGCTAACTAGCTGTGCTGTGCTCCGCGGTTTCACCCGCGCTATTACTTCGTTTTCGCTTAGCGTTCCTTTTGCTCGGCTTCTAAGGGCCATAGCGTGATGTTAAATAGCCTGCACTATTCCTCATGAATCTGGCTATCACATCGACAGGTGAAGACTAGTGCTTAAAGCGTCATTTTGGGCGATATTGACTCTGAATCCTATGATAATTTTTAAATGATACGGAATCAATATCACCCAAAATGTTGCTTGAAACAAATAGCCTTTCACCTGTCAATATACAAAAATATATTTTCGGATCCGACCAGTACTTCCAGAGATTAGCGCATTCAAACAAACTCTTCAGCTTTATAATAATAGTATAGCTATAGACTAGCACCTTGCCCGCGACTTCGTCCGCGTGACCCAGAGGAACCATGCATTTTTTCGGGATAAAAAGTAGCTTATAGCACTCAGGGATAATGTAGCTTTCTATTAGTGAAAGAATTTTCAAAATCGGATCATTAGGAACTAATGATCCTATTTTGAAAATTCTTTCTTTCTTTTCTTTTCCTTCCTACATACAAACTCACAAACTTACAAATACCTCTTTATAATATTAGTATAGATAAGTAATCAGTTTGACCACGTTTCAAGACGTGCGGAGTTCTCCTTCGCACCACGTGTGCTGTGACGTCGACGCGTTGACTCACTGAGTCACTGCAGACTGGCTGGCTGTTGCCATGCGCGGGCGCACCTCCGCGAACAATAGTTGTGAAACTTTTTAAACTGTACGATGAGTCGATGACGTACGGTTTTTCGTAGCTGCCGAAGTATGTGTAATTAAAAAGTTGTTGTTTTTCCGACATAGCTCCAGTTTTTTTGAAACTTGAAATTGAAGGAAAGATTAATGAGTTTTTTATTACTATTTTCCGGCTGTCCAAGGTTACCTTAGACACGTGTAGTAACAAAAAATAAGTAGGTCGATTATAAACCTTTTTAAAATAAAGTATGCTAGTTTTTGCTACCCATGTCGACAATACTGTGCCGCTGTGGAGTACTTTTTGAAAGGTTCCTTGTCAAAAAAAAAATTTACCTCTTCCGGTTCTCAAGAACACATTGGCAAATCTGTAATAATATTATACAGCTAAAGAGTTTGTTTGTTTGAACGCGCTAATCTCTGGAACTACCAGTCGGATTCGATTTTTTTTTTGCATGTGATAGCCAGATTCACGAGGAATAGTATAGGCTATTTAACATCACGCTACATACCTTGGGAGCCAAGCAGCGGGGTGAAATCGCAAGGAACAGCTAGTATTATTATAATATCAAAAGCAGGACACACACACCTATACCTTACCTGATTAGTATGGCTGAAAAATTCAACTACACAGGATAATCAGGATGTACGAAGACATTCAGTATTCACACGCCGGGGTATAGGTACCTACTGTCTAAATACGTATAGCTGTCAGATATACCTATGATCTACAGCCCCATGAATCGCCTATAATGTCTTGGTAGTTCAGACCCAAATTAGAGTACAATGGAAACAGTGGAATGCGCTGCCGGAGTGGGTGTTCCTCGACAGTTACAATCTGGGTGTCTTCATGTCACGAGTGAATCGGTTTCTTCTAGGCAAGCGTGCTCCATCGTAGACCCCATCATCGCTTAACATCAGGCGAGGTGGTGATCAAACGCAAACCTATTATAAAATTTAAAAAAAATGATGAATTTAGTAGTTAAATTAATAACTCCCTTAATTTCACGGTTTGGCAGTAGGTATAACTGTTGTCAAAATGGTCATACTGCTAAAGGAAATAGAAGAGAAATAGTCACACTGAATAATGACTAAAGGAAAGTCCCGCCTATTACTCTAACCGATGATTTATTTCATCATCCATTGCAAATTGATAACTTTCAAAATATCAGCAGCTACTGAGCTCCTGAGTCTACCAGTCTTAAGTCACGTAGGCAAGAAACTAGCACATAATGATACAAGTCATTAAGTAGCAGTAATAACGCTAATAACATCTTATTTACAATGACTACTAGTTTCAGATCAGCTATTAAGTTATTATTGACTGTTTGATGGCATTTAAAAACGAATAATGTAATTAATTTAATTAATTATTATTAGTTTTAAATGATCGTGTGCTTTATGAGTAGAATATTCCAACTAAAGGATGTTGAAAACAGGGATTGAAAGCGGTTAGAGGTTAAGGTACCTTAAAAATATATCGGTACCGGTTTATAATAAAGGTTGAGCTATACCGATACCTTTATAAACAAAGGTTGTTACCGATATTTAATCTTTTATACGATTTCGGTACCGCTATGGGCGTTTGTGCACATTTTTTTTTTTTACCTTATCTTTTGTATTTTGTACATTATGTTAGTGTAGTCTTTTACTTATCCTTATATACCGGTATTATACCGCTATATAAAACGGTACTGAGTTATTTCGGTAAAAAATAAAAACGGTACCGATATATTTCGGTAACCCTTATATAACGCTATGACGTCATACAGAATCTTAATGGTACCTTATTTTTGGGTAATTCAGTCTATGGTTGAAAATACGCAAAAGCATTATTTTGTGCGCTGTTACACCAAAAGGTGACAACAGTGGTTATTGTGGCAATCGTTCAGGTTACTGGGGCCCAAGTCTGCTAATGCAATTGTCATAATCGTGTCAGAATGGTCTCTCAATGACATCGTTTTGACCAATGACGAAAGAAATAGTCTTACTCTAAGCCAATGGCCTCCTAGGTTTTGACCATTAAGGTGTCATTATGACACCACTCATACACAATTGCAATAGCTGAATTGGGGCCCTGGTCTGTGGTTTTTAGTTCTAGTGGACTTTCGGCAATTAGCGCTTCGGGTGAGATTCTAGCCGTATTACAGACACAAGAGACTCATGCAGTACTTGAGACTAGTTTCAAGCCATTTGATGTCTCAAGTAAAGCTTGAGTCTTGAGTTGGGTTCTATGGCTCGTATTACAGAACGATGCTCGAGCACAGATCCTGACTTGAGCATAGATTTAAAGCCATTTGATTGGTTTAAACTAGTTTCAATCTATGCTCAAGGAGAGATCTGTGCTCGAGTATCGTTCTGTAATACGAGCCTAAGAATTATGATACGGCCCTAACTCAGAACCTGACGTTCGCTAGGCTAGCCGCTCATTGGCCGTTCCCAATAACTGATCTATCGGCTCTTTCTCCTTGTAACTTAAGCTCAATAGAAGGATGAGGGGTCCCTACAATACGATTCCTACCGGCTTCCCTTCGAAAAACAGCACAGGCAGTATTGCCTACTTTTATTAATTAGCTTTTCGTGGCCAGGTAAGCCTTTGCAGCTCTGGCTTACCTCTTACAAAAACTGACCTTTCGCCACTGGGGATTTAAAGGTTGATAAGATCATCTTTTTCGCTCCTTGAAGAGTTAAGGTTATAGAGAAGTCTTCATTACTTATTGTCATATACCTACGTATATGACAATAAGTAATGAAGAGTTACGTGACAGATAAGCGTATTAAACATGTGGCTGGCACGTGGCCAGAGATGTAACTAACAGTATTTGTTCAACGGAAATACGCAATTATACCTATATAGTTCTTGCATACCTAATTATTATTTTAAAATGGCAAGAGGAAGAATTTAGTAGAATATGTACGGGAATTTTATCTACCTACTTGTGTACGTAATCTAAAGGTGCGGTTAAACGGGCTAGTTTTTTGAAAATTTCTTGCTGCAATTGTATAGCCGTGAGTTGAGATCTATATCGTGCAACTCAGTAGGTAGAAGAATTGTCGCAATCTTAGAGTATAGTCCGGCGATATTGCAATGAAATTAAATGATGGTAGGCACATCATAATAACTGCTGTACGATATAGATGTCAACTCACGGCTATACAATTGCAGCAAGAAATTAACAAAAATCTAGCCCGTTTAACAGCACTTTTACAAACTATCTATAAGTACACTTATGGGGATACGTGCTTTTTATAACAGGCAAAATTCCTGTCTTTCAATAAAGTTTCGATGGATTTGTAATAGGTACCGATTTTTATTGCAAACGATAAATTTATTATGTTAATTTTATTAGGTATATTTTTAACCTTTATAGCGACGAAATCACGTTTTCCTAATGATACCTATTCAATTTATGAATCATCACTTTCCAATACCTATCCTTTGGACTTTTCATGAATAATAAATTAGTTTAAGACGTGTCTTTACTGGTTCATGTCATGAGTCATTTGTGTTACACAATAACGGAATTAATTTTCATGATTGATAAACTGCAATTGATGATAACAATTTCGTCATATTATTTGCAATGTGGTAGCATTATATGCCTATTTGTTGAACGGAAGTGAATTTCATTACGATGAATAATATGTAGGTAGGTAGGTAGGTATAAACTTCAGTGTGAATAGTCACTGTTGTGGTAATTCCCTTATACGGTAAGGGGTAAAGGATTCAATGGAAGGTATTGTTTGTTCTGTTTAAGGATTTTGAAGTAGGTATGGTTTTTTTGACAAAAATAATTTATAATTAGTTCTTACTTTTCCTTTTCTTCATTTTCATGAATCACTTCCATTTCTTTTTCAAGTAGGTACCTATTTAGTTTTAAACTATGTTTTTCAGTTTTTAGGGTTCCGTACCAAAATGGTAAAAAAGGAACCCTTATGGTGCGACTTCGTCTGTCTGTCTGTCTGTCTGTCACACCTGCTTATTTCAGCAACTACTAATGCTATCGACTTGAAATTTGGAACAGTTATAAAAAATGCTTGTCCAACTTTATTCCAAATGAAAAAATTAAGAAAATATTTTTATTTTCATTGCAAAAGGGGCCGGAGTGGGGGTCCAAAATTTCAAAGTGGGGTTATTAGGTCAAGTGACATATCATATGAAAGGGCTTGATCTGCACATTTCAAAATATATTTTTATTTAATTTTATGTCTCACAGTTTTCGACTAATGATGAAAAATGTTAAAAAAAATACCATTCCCCCCCCCTTATCTCCGAAGTTTGCGGGGCGAAAAATCGGAAATAATTAGGGTTGATAGGAATTGACCCAAAATTGGGACCAAAAATAAAACGATGTTCCTAACTAGTACAGTTTTTTCAAAATCATCAAAATTCTTTCACAAACAAACTTAGTTTTGCGGTCCGGTTTTTTTCACTTTATACGTCCAAAACTGATACGGAACTCTCGGTGCGCGAGTACGACTCGCCCTTGGCCGGTTTTTTTAACTAATAAGGCTATATCGATTTCCATTTATATTTATAACAGGATAAGTCACCTTACATACTAGGTACATTAAGGCGAATCACACACCTTGCCGCGCTACGCTGCGGGGTGCGTGGCGATGGAACAAAAATCCCGCGCGTGAATGCGTTTTCAGTGTGTTGCACCATGAGTGATTTCTATACAAATACAGGTAGGTACCTACCTACTTGCAAACAACGGAACATCACGCACCCCCGCGCTACGCTGCGTGATGCGGGGCAGTGCGCGAATCGCCTAAAAGGTAAATTATTAAATGCGTAAGCACTTCAAAGTTGGAATTTTATGGGTAAGTGTACAAGTAACGCGTAGGTACAGACCTAACAATAATAAAATGTGTAAAAATAAAAAATAGCTAGTTTTTTTTTGTTTTTTTTTTTTTTAAATAAAGCCTCACATTATGATTTCTCCTGTGTCGTGTCGTTGGTGCGTTTACAAACACAAAAACATACACAAACAGACCTGAAACAAATTATGTAGGTGCCTACCTAACTTTAGTTTTAATTGCATAACTATTGAAAATGCTGAGAAATCCATTACATTGAGATGACGTACGGGCTTCAGAAGTTTATTTTAGAATTCTGAAGCGTCAGTAAAGAATTATGAAGGGTCAGTAAGGAATTCTGAAGCGACAGTAAAGAATTCTGAAGCGTCAGAAAAAAAATCTGAAGCGTCAGTAAAGAATTCTGAAGCGTCAGTAAAGAATTATGAAGCGTCAGTAAAGAATTCTGAAGCGTCAGTAAAGAATTATGAAGCGTCAGTAAAGAATTCTGAAGCATCAGTAAAGAATTATGAAGCGTCAGTAACGAATCCTGAAGCGTCAGTAAACAATTATGAAGCGTCAGTAAAGAATTCTGAAGCGTCAGTAAAGAATTATGAAGCATCAGTAATTGAGATGGAACAGCGAATAATTTAATCAAAATGTCACCAAAAACCGTATTTCTTCCAGGTTTCCGCCCTACCGTTAAAAATGTTATACTTTTTCATAATTCCAATGAGGTTAATCAATTTCCGTGTGACGTAACACATGAACGTCCGATAGCAGCCAGGTTAAAGATAACCGCGGTTAGTAACAAACACTGTGGAGACATGCCGCGACCTGTTACTGGCATACTGCCTATTTCACCATAGCGGCTTACTAACACGTCATTTAAATAGGTATTTTTGAGTCAGTTGATCAAACAGTTAGTCACAGTGACGATTTTAGTAAAACTAGTGGAATTTTCTTGATGAGTTTCATACCACAGGCTATATTTCTGCTAGCGATAGATTTCACAGAAACTGAAATGTTCTTTGAACAGAATAAAGTATTTTTTTTTCTATTCCAGACGTAGGTAGGTATACCCATTTACAATCGCCGAATAATAATGGCGTAATAAGTATAACATTAGTAAAATTAGATAGGTAATAGAGTATTTTTAGAGAAATATTTTCTTCTGTTTTGAGCCTTAATTAGGGTTCCGTACCAAAATGGTAAAAAAGGAACACTTATAGTGCGACTTCGTCTGTCTGTCTGTCACACCTGCTTATTTCAGCAACTACTAATGCTATCGACTTGAAATTTGGAACAGTTATAAAAAATGCTTGTACAACTTTATTGCAAATGAAAAAAATCCACAAATATTTTTATTTTCATTGCGAAAGGGGCCGGATTGGGGGTCCAAAATTTCAAAGTGGATTACCATTCCCCCGCCCCCTTATCTCCGAAGTTTGCGGAGTGAAAAATCTGAAATAATTAGAGTTGATAGGAATTGACCCAAACATGGCAGCAAAAATAAAACGATGTTCTCAGTTTTTTCAAAATCATCAAAATTCTTTCACAAACAAACTTAGTTTTGCGGTCCGGTTTTTTTTACTTTATACGTCCAAAACTGATTATTCCCGATGTCCACCACTTGTCTCGGAACCCTCGGTGCGCGAGTACGACTCGCACTTGGCCGGTTTTTTTTTAGTTCTGTTTTACGCTTCAGTATTTTAAAACGAATAATGCTGCTTATTTTTCTAACTAAAAAAATGTAAGTAGGCGAAACTGCCAATTTTTTTTTTTCATAAAACATAGTAGTTGGATTCGTACTAAAGTTGGCAACTCTAAATATAACCCTCTAAAAAGCGTTTTTTTAAATTTCGTCCAAAGCCACGTAGCAACATCGGAGTGAACTAAACAACAGACATAATCGTGATGCAGATCATGCAGACTCAATCGGTATTGTTGCAAAACATCCGATTCTCGGAAGCGTGTGTTTAGTAAATTCTGTGGCGGCGAGACGACCACGGTTTGGTTTCTGAGTAAGACCAAACACTGTTGCTAAGGATAATCACGTCAAACGTGGCTTATAGGTAGGTATAAGTCCCGGCACCATTCTTGATCACAAACGTCACCTGCGCATTGACTGATTTTTCGGTCTCTGACGGAATGAAGAAGACGGGGGGCGCCGAGGCTGCAGGCGATTGGTTCGTCAGTCGATGCTCGTCGTCTGATTGGACCATTCTCTGTTACTTATTGTCAACTGTTTATTGTCTATTGGGCCGAAAATGTACGTGCGCGATCTGTGATCATCTTTAGTTCCGGTACATATAGGTATTGGGGATGGCGAAGATCATTTTGTCTGTGATTCAGCATTCTCATAAGTTTACCGAAGTACCTATACATAGTTCGAATCGCAAGTTCTTAGAAAAATCCCATAGAAAAAAGCACTTTTAGTTTTTCCCGTATTTTCCAATTTTCCGGGCAACTTTTCTATATATTTTTTTCATGCTAAGTAGCCTTAGTATCGAACTGTGAAAACCACATCAAAATCCGTTCAGTACTTTTTGCGTGATGCGCGCACAAACAGATCGATAGGCAAAAATTTTAAAAAAATATTTTTGGTTATGTATGTTTACGTCCCAGTACCCCATCCCAATTACTTTTTTCTGGAATAACTACAATGTATAGACACGGTTTTTTACAATTTTATATTAGTAGTTTTTTAGATAGATAGATTACCAGTCTTATTAAGTTATTACCCCCTGAATAGCTGTTTACCCCAAGGCGGTAATTACTGCCAGGTTAGGAACCCAGGCCCTATTTGTTGCACTTTTCGAAACATGTGACTATTCTGACGTATTTCTTTTTGATAGTCAATGCTAATAACAAAAGAAGATAAACTTTTATTTCCCTCGTGCGACAGTCAATTGTTATCGTCAGTCAAGCGTCATGGATGGACGTGGTAGCTGTCAGTTTGGCGTCAAACTTAGACATAAAGGAGCCTTCATGTCTCAGATCGGCACGTACAAAAATTAGATAATCGTTGTACGTAAGAAGAACGTTCATACAATGCACAATGGAAAAAAATATATATCGCCAACTATACTAATAAATGTAGATTACAATTTTTTTTTTTTTACATTTTTTTTGCTAGTATTCTTGCTAACCCTTTAAACTTGTACTCGCCACTCCATACTGTTTGTATTTTTAGTTGTATATAAAAAGTGTTTATTTTAGATGCAACTAAAAATACTAACGACGGTACGGACGAACAACGGCGGTACCTATAACCATACATTTTTTGACATTTATGCTTGTCATAATTTTATTCCCTGTTTATTTGTACGGGGGTCAGTGTAAATTAAAGTGTACTTATTTTCTAACCCTTTTCAGTATTATCAATCTTGAACATAATAATTATCTATATGACATTTTTTACCCCTACTCAATTACAACTACAGACTGTCACTTTCCATTTCTGTCCTGTCGGGCTATTGGTCTAAACCAGTGGTTCCCAACATTTTTTTAACAGGGACCACTAGAACTTCGGTGCGGACCCCAGTTCAAAATAAAATTTCGCAGGAATATCCCATCGATGATGATGATGAATTTTCGAAAATGACTTCTCACGACGACTCACCTATTTTTTAAGGAATTAGGTACTGTGCAAAAATGTATGCTTCTAGCTAGACCCACCAATTTAAGCTATGCTTTGTCGATCAGTCAGTGTAACCCCCGTATTCACAAACTTTACTATGAAGTCTCGAACGCACAGTGTACAGAAAACTCATATGAATATAAACATTATACATACATAAATATGTAATAATAATGTTCATGTTCATTTAAGCGAATATAAACAAGCGCTTCATACGAATATGAACCTTAATATAATACCTACCTACAAATAATGTACCGTAGAGGCGAGTTACTTTGACCCTAGGGCATAACTTTATTTAAGACCTCAGATCATAGAAACAAGGAGATATGCCATCATAGCAAATTAGTACGAGAACAACTGATGCCACTTTTAGTACATTTTTCGACACAATTACGCGCATAATTAAGCGCTCCTTGTGTATAAAAAGATCTTCCACGCACTAAACACTCCGCACACCCTCAATCTAACACTGTTAATCGTCACTCAACACTCGCACTAAACTAAAACACTGTATTTATACCATCGATCGTGTTCGGTTCGTCGCCAGCGCGTACGTTTTTAGTACGACCAATTTGCTCAAAATCAGGCATCAAGCTCGATAGCGCCTTGGCACATCTCCCTTGTTTCTATGATCTGAGCTTTAGACCAATGTTTGAACTGCCTGCCGTCTCGCGACCACACAACCGATCGTTGCAGTTCCTTCGGTAACTAATAGAACTAATAGATGGCGAAGGAACTGCGATGATCGGTTGTGTGGTCGCCAACTCGCGACACGGCGGGCAGTTAAAACATTTTTTCGATTTGGTCCAAAGTTATGCTCTAGGGTCAAAGTAACCCGCCTCCTCGGTACCTACATATTTGAATGAGTTTTTTGTACACTGTGCTATGAGTCCTCTTAGTAATGTTCGTGAATACGAGTGTTAAACTTTTTATTAAGTAGACAATATTACTTTGTTTCGCGGACCTTAATTTAGTCACGGACCAGTGGTGGTCCGTTGACCACCGATTGAGAACCACTGTTCTAGACAAATCGCTGGTATAAAAACTAGTTGGGTTGCCACTTTCTATGCTAGCTCTACTGGGTCATGCAACTCATGCATATTATTGCATTAACGGCTGGGGTCTAGAATATGTGGGTAAGTACACTAAGTACTAGTTGCCATGCAGTTTGATGTATTTGTACCTATGTAGTCTTGGCATGTATACCTACCTACTTACTAAGAATATTCCGGCTGCAAAACTATGTTGTAGGTACCGTACAGATAGATTTTTACACTCGCAAATGAATCAAAAACCTTAGGGTACTTCCGTTGATCTAGAATCATGAAATTTGCCAAAAAGGAAGGTCAAGCACAAGTAAAGGAAAAAATCCGAAAATATCTCATAAATAGTTATATAGGTACTTATTATCATTAGGGTTCCGTACCAAAATGGTAAAAAAGGAACCTTTATGGTGCGACTTCTGTCTGTCTGTCTGTCTGTCTATCTGTCACACCTGATTATTTCAGCAACTACTTATGCTATCGACTTGAAATTTGGAACAGTTATAAAAAATGCTTGTTCAACTTTATTGCAAATGAAAAAAGTCCAAAAATATTTTTATTTTCATTGCAAAAGGGGCCGGAGTGCGGGTCCAAAATTTTAAAGTGGGGTTACTAGATCAAGTGACATATCATATGAAAGGGCTTGATCTGCACATTTCAAAATATATTTTTATTTTATTTTATATCTCACAGTTTTCGACATATGATAAAAAATGACTGTAAAAATACCATTCCCCCCCCCCCCCCCCTTATGTCCGAAGTTTATGGGGCGAAAAATCTGAAATAATTACAGTTGATAGGAATTGACCCAAATATGGCACCAAAAATAAAACGATGTTCTTAACTAGTACAGTTTTTTCAAAATCATCAAATTTCCTTCACAAACAAAATTAGTTATGCGGTCCGGATTTTTTCACTTTATACGTCCAAAAATGATACGGAACCCTCGGTGCGTGAGTACGACTCGCACTTGGCCGGTTTTTTTTTGCGATTGCAAACTTATATTTTGTACGGAGTAAGGGCATGAGTCGTACTCGCACTTATCCAGTTTTTTATGCCATCTTCCTTAATTTCCTCGCCCTTGAAGCCATTTCTGGGACACGTAAACTATTTCAGCTCACCAAGTAATTCGTTCAGGACTTAAACTATGGGGCCTCGTTAGAACCCCTGGAATTCCTTCAGTTACGACCGCCATCTTGTGTGCCAAGGCATTGCATCATCATGCCTCCGGCGATGAGTAGGCGTTATTGAAGGGACCCTGCTACCTACATTTGGGGGTTTAGCACACGGGCGTGTAAAACGCGGCGGTTTCCTAGCGGTTATAGGTACTTTGTCTGTCATTGTGATATGAAAATATGTATTAATAATGTAACTATGGGGAGGAAGGAAAATTAGAGTTGTTTTGCAATTAGGTATATTGGTACATTTGTTACTAAATATTTCAGAGATTTAAAAACTGACACGGGCGGGATTTGAACCCGCGATTTTTGCGACTGAGCCACCGTGTATCGCCGGCATCAGTTGATTTTTTTAATCTCTTTGAATACCCCTTTTGGCTCTTGTGAACGTTGGTAACATCGGTCGGAGACCAATACAGACTCGAACTCAATGCCTTTAACTTTGCAGTTATAAGGACATCGATATAGGGTATCATCATTGTATGCCTATTATATGACTAAGGTCTGTGGAAATGTTGGCATCCAGGAGAGCACCAAATAAATGTAAGTTAAACAAATTTTTGAGTTAAACAATTATACTTGTTTTTGTTTAACATTTTCCTGTAAAATAGTAGTTTTTCTTTGCGGATCTCATTAATTTGGTGTATATTATTAGATATCGTAACTCTCTTTAACCGCATATTACAGCCAGGTACAGTGTTTGATCTGCTCAATACTGCATTTATCCTATCCTATCCTATCCTATCACACTAATATTATAAATGGGAAAGTTTGTGCGTGTGTGTGTGTGTGGGTGTTTTGTATGTTTGTTACTTCTTCATGCTGAAACGGCTGGACGGATTTGGATGAAATTTGGCACACAGATAGATTATAGTCTGAAATAGCACATAGGCTACCTTTTATCCTGAAAAACGCGGGCGAAGCCGCGGGTGGAAGCTAGTATTTTAATAAAAACGTAAAAGTTTGATGTTTGTTACTCTTTTACGCAAAAACTACTGAACAGATTTTGATAAAACTTCACAGACATATAGCTTATACATCAGAATAACACATAAACTACCTTTTATCCCGAAAAGGGCGGGCAAAGGCACGGGCGCCCTGGTTTGTAAAATAATTTGTAAGATAATATGATGGTACTTATGAACCGCTCGTTTGAACAAGTTCATCCAACAATCACACAAATGATTCGAGAATTTACGAGCCTGCGCAGGTGGCACCGCCTCGCTTTTATTGCACCGTTCTGGAGCAGCCTGTATATTATATACTAGTGATATACAGGGCGTTACGAGATATTGCTTGAGTGAAGTTTGTATTTATTTCGTGGACGCAACACGTGCAAGAATATTTATTTTTTAGATTGAGGAAATGAGTTTTTTTAGAATAAGCCTAATGGCCGTTACACATGATTCCTGTATCATGTCAGTTCAACAATCAAAACTAGTTTTAGAATGACACAACACAATCCCGAAATCGCAAAAGAATCTGCTGTTCCATACATTTTATCGATTTATGTGAACACAAATGTATGGAACAGCAATTATTTTTTCGCTATTTTAAGGTTGGTCCCATAGTCGATTTTTTTCATAATGAGCATAATGGCTATGGGATCGAACAGGGTTTTTGTTACATGCTGTATTATCCTAGTTTCCATCCATTGGTTACCGCAAGTTGACGATCACATCAGCCGGCCTAGCATGACCACGATAGAAACGGGTTTTGTCTACATAGAAATAGACAAAGTGACAGATTGCAGAAACATTTCTACCGTTTCATTCATTAAACGTAGAAATGTTTCTACAATCTGTCACTTTGTCTATTTCTATGAAGACAAAACTCGTTTCTATCGTGGTCATGCTAGGCCGGAAACATAATATTTTGTCACATTTAGAGTAATGGTTGAAAACTGCATCTAAATTGCATTATTTTTTGTTGCTGAGCTAGTTTACTGTACCTAGATCAATTAAAAACATGATTAAAAATCAACATTTGCCGCAATTACATCGAAGGAGACTTCACCTCATTGTTGATAATAACAACTGGTTCTAGAAGAATGCGCAATTAATTTACAAATAGCGTAAACAAACGTACAATGTTATTCAACTAAGAAATAGGAACGTCAATGACCTCGAACTGTCAACTAGGTATCACTTGAAAAGTGGCTTGCAAAGAAAATTAATTTGCATTTTATTGACGTTTTTTTTTTACTTTATTTAACTGAGACATTATTCATATTGTACGTACAAATTCTGTTACAAATGTTTATAAAACTGAAATGCATTTTAAAAGTTTTATTGATTAACCAAATCCTTTGATAAGTTCTACAGCAGTTGCACCGTTTGAACGATTGGCACTACTAACACATCCGATTGTCCATCGAATATGATTAATTGGTCATAGTTCATCCAAGGGTCTTCCCTACTATTATTATTGAATAGCTGTGCCCTGCGGTTTCACGCGCCATTTAACTTAAAAGTAATTGGATTAAGTCTCAGATCATAGAAACAAGGAGATGTGCTAAGGCGCTATCGAGCTTGATGCCTGATCTTGAGCAAATTGCTCATATTAAAAACGTACGCGCTGGCGACGAACCGAACACGATCGATGGTATAAATACAGTGTTTTAGTTTAGTGCTAGTGTTGAGTGACGATTAACAGTGTTAGATTGAGGGTGTGCGGAATGTAGGTACAATGCGTGGGAGATCTTTTTATTCACAAGGAGCGCTTAATTATGCGCGTAATTGTGTCGAAAAATGTACTAAAAGTGGCATCCGTTGTTCCCGTACTACTCCTTGTTTCTATGATCTGAGGATTAAGTATTACTTTGTTTTCGCTTAGCGTTTTTTCTGCCTTTTTTTTTTTGCTCGGCTCCAAAGGGTCATAGCGTAATGTTAATAATTCATATCTACTATTCCTCATGCATCCGGCTATGATATACAAAAATAATTTTTCGAACCCGATTGGTAGTTTCAGACATTAGCGCGTTTAAACAAACGAACTCTTCAGCTTTATTAGTATAGAAGATAGATTCTAGTATAAAGGCACGCAGTTGCACTTCTTTTTGCTTCATATCCAGCTCTCATGGATCATAACAAACACACAGTGTACCTCAACTGCCTAGCATATCTTCGCAAAGTATTATGTTTAATTAACATCAACTTTACGAGAGCGCACCAGTTAACGGTGGATGTCGTAAAATGTACCAGAAATGAGGTATCACCAGTCAGAAGACACACAGAAGGCTCACTTGAAACAACAAGGCTGCTGGTAATTCTCGCTCATGCATCTGACGTACCATTCCAGAGCCAGAAATTGTGCTTCACGATAAAGTATAAAAAACCAACTGTGTAATTAATTTACTGGTTGAAAGTCGGTAAGACTTAGGCCATGTTGTTTCAACTTACAATTACGTATCTGTAACCGTCAAATATGGCGGCTTGTACGACAATTTCATACTGACTTAACGATTACGTACTGACTTACGAATACAGATGGTTTGAAGCAACCCGCCCTTAAGCGGCGACAAGTTTACTCACCTTGACGACTTCTATTGACTTCATATTTAGATTTCTAAGGTGTGAAGTCAGAACCCTCGCTGCGCCAATCGCAGCTAGGATTCTGACTTCAATTATTGTTGCCAATTTTGCGATTTTTCCGCTAGATATTTATGATTTTTGCATACATTTCTAGCGCAAAAGTCGCAAAATTGGCAACAGTGGTCTCTTTCAGAGACTCCCTGGCAGAGACCACTGTTGCCAATTTTGCGACTTTTGCGCTATAAATGTATGCAAAAGTCATAAATGTCTCGCGGAAAAATCGCAAAATTTTGCGACTTTTGCGCTATAAATGTATGCAAAAATCATAAATGTCTCGCGGAAAAATCGCAAAATTGGCAAGTGCCTTCATTAAGAGTGGATCTTTTGCACCTACTTGTGCTACGGCTACGGAAGTAATCCCCATCTTAAGATAAGTAACCCCAAATTTCGGGGATAAGACTTATTGCGCGATGCACAGTATCGCAATGAGTTATAGCCTGTTATAGCCTCGTCTTCCACGAAGCCACATCGTAAATGTTCCTGTTCCATCATTTGCGCGGGATACGGTTATGAAGGTTTGTTGCGGGGTAGGCAGAGGCGGTGGATTAAGGGTGATGATTTTTGAGGATTATGTGGTGAAGTAACTAGATGAATTGAGTACTGTCAGTTAATGAGTGCGTTGAAAAAAATCTTAAAGTAATTTATAAGTTTGGATGAAAATAAAAATAATTAAGGCGACTACAAGAGCTAAGTGCAAGTCTTATAATGCCTTCTCAAAGTATAATATGATTTACTGTAGTAAACAAAAATCAGAAAAAAAATATTATGATATTCTTCAGGACAAAGGTATGCTAAGTGCGTTGAAAATATAATACTTACAACTAATTTGATAGGAACGAAAAACACGAAGATAAAAAAATCTTTTAACTAACGATTAAAAACCATATAATTTGCAATCATTCTGATTCTTTGTAAGATTATTATTCTACAAGCTACAGGCAACACAACGTAATAGTGATAATCCATGATAATCCATGATAAGGGGTAAAAATCCATTGATTGAACTAAAAATTAAAAAATATTTAGTTCAATCAATGGATTTTTTGTTAAATCAGATTTTGTTCAATTTTAACCTGTTTTTGAACACGTTTCCGTTCACTCTATTTCAACCCGTATACGTCAGCTTTTACGGGCAGGAATTCCGTGAATCGATAAAATGGGTCTTGCAATCCCCTTTAGTAGATAAGTAGTGAAAACTTTGAATATAATTGTTTAAAAAATTATTATAATTTCTTGATTACACATTTATAAAAATGACTATCTGAAATTTCAAAAATTTAAATCACAAACAAAGCTATATAATTGACATAAAAAAAAATTGCAAGTCTGTCTAGACGAATATTGCAAAGAGCATTGTTAACAAAAATAATGCTATTCAATGCTTACTCTACAAAATGTAGTCATTGTTGGCTGATATTATGTTTAGCATATAAAAATGCATATTAGTCACGCGCGTCTGCCTAGCCACAGACAGTATTGCAACATAGATGGTGATGTTAGGCACCGGGCAGTCTGCCGACCGAGGCTACACTGTTACACATACAGAGGTAACAAGCACGCGTAATTACAAAAGCCCGTTGATTTCGCCTGTCTAAATCGCTCTGGCTGTTGTAGTTGGAAAGTAAAGTACACGTTTCGGCCAAGTCGCGGGCTGAAGCCAACAGGGTATTCGAGTGACAATTTTGCAAATTATATGTCACTGCAATACGCTGAGTACGCTTGTGTATTGTTATAATGTATTATCCTTAGAATGTATTACTTATCGCTAAGATAAAAATATACCTATTTTTTTAAAGAAGTTTAATCATAGGAACTGTAGTTTTTTTAATAATGTTATTATCTTTCAATGAAACAGGACATTGTTTCATAGAAAGGTGATAGATAAAAGAAGATAAAATAATAATATATGGTAGGATTACGTTTTTGCATGCACATCGCGGCGGAAATGCTCTTTTAAAGTAGGTACCTACTACAATATCCTTATAAATGCAATGTGTGTAGTGACGAGCTATTGAGGGATTTGTAGTTGTAATCTAGGCAAATTATCTACTTAATAACCGGTAAGGTTCGGATCACGACTTGGCTGAAACGCACTGGGGTTTAAAGTGTACCTACTTGCCAATTACAAAAGCCAGAGCGATTCGGACATGCATCTGGCCGATCAACGGGCTTTTGTAATTACGCAACATGCACTGTGCGCGCTGGTGCACATGAGGGTTATGGACTGATTCAAGAAAAAATCAAGAGAAAACAACGTTATACTTATGTAGGTACTATGTTCGGTTATAGACTAGTAATACATTACCTACTAGTTCTTGCACTCCGCGTGGCTTATCCTGTGGTCATTTCAAAAAGATCGATCTTCACTCCAAGTTAGTTCGTTTACAGTTTGATAATCTAATTAGGTATCTTGACTTCGTCTCTGAGATTTAGGTACTCCCGTATTCACTAACAATACTATGAGGTCTCGACCGCACAGTGTACAGAAAACTCTTACGAATATGATGAACATCATATTATGTATGAAACTAAAGTTCATATTCATATAAGCGAATATAAACAAGCGCTTCATGCGAATGAAATATATGACTATGAACCTTAAAATAATAAAAACAATATTCATATTTGAATGAGTTTTTTGTAGGTACACTTTGCTATGAGTCCTCTTAGCAGTGTTCGTGAATACGGTGTTATTTTGACCATTAAGAGAGAGAAAGAGAATACAAAATCAATGTTGTGAAAATGAAAATCATAACAACGTATTTTTAACTGTTTTTATTAAGACAGTGTAGGTACCTACTTATACATATATAATTTTAACTAAAATTAAATTCAAATTTACATAATAAATGTTACATAATATTATAAAATATAAGATATTCTTAATTAACTAGATATTTAACATAAATAAATTGTCGTCGAATGTATTTATGCTATAGACGCCCTCAAAGACAGGAAAGCCCCCGGTCCAGATCGTGTTACATCGGAAATAATAAAAGTCATGGGTCCTAAAGCTGTAAAAGTCCTAAACAGAATTTGCGACAACATCTGACGAACTGGAAGATGGCCTTCAGACTGGACTAAGTCGATCATATTACCTCTCCACAAAAAGGGATCCACTTCTAAGTGCGATAATTATAGAACCCTCGCATTGATATCACATGCCAGTAAAGTGATGTTACATATCATCAATAACAGGATTCGATACTTCCTGAACTGGCAAATTCCACAGGAACAGGCGGGTTTTGTAAAGGGCAAAGGAACCCGAGAGCAAATTCTGAACATTCGCTAACTGGTCGAAAAGGCCTACGAGTTCAACACACCCACCATCTTTTGCTTTATCGACTACAGTAAGACCTTTGACTGTGTTGTATGGTCGGACCTATGGAACGTACTTAGTGAACTGAGAGTACCTCAACACCTCGTTGCCCTCATCCGCTCTCTATACCTGGACAATCAAGGAATGGTAAAGGTCGAGAACTGCACATCAGAGCTTTTTAGTATCGGTAAAGGGGTAAGACAGGGATGCATCCTGTCTCCAATTCTCTTTAACGCCTATGGAGAGTACATAATCAGGCGGGCACGCGAAGGTTGGGAGGGTGGAGTCACAATAGATGGCACTAAAATAACAAACCTCCGCTACGCAGATGACTCTACACTCCTTGCTGCAAGTGAAACCGAGATGGTGAACCTCCTGGCCCGGATTGAGAACATCAGTTGCTGTTGGGTCTAAAAATCAATCATAGCAAAACCAAAGTCATGATAGTAGATCGTACCAACAGCCTTGAACTAACGGGAACGCTGAACCTTGACATCGTGAGCGACTTCGTCTACCTAGGGTCTAACATTAATACACAGGATCATGCGAAAAAGAGATAAGGAGACGTTTAGGGACAGCCAAAAATGCAATGTCCCAGTTGCATAAGATATGGAGAGACCGTAACATCACGCGAAAAACTAAAACCAAATTGGTGACTTCGCTAGTTTTCTCCATATTCAGTTTTGGAGCGGAGACCTGGACACTGAAAAAGGCCGAAAGAGACCGAATAGACGCCTTTGAAATGTGGTGCTGGAGAAAAATGCTACAGACTCCATGGACCGCCTTTCGCACCAACGTGTCTATTCTGAAAGAGCTTAATGTCAAAACTAGACTTTCCTTTATATGCCTTCATAGGGTGCTGGAATTCTTCGGACATGTTGCGCGTAAAAAGGGTTACAATCTTGAACAACTGATAGTGACAGGCAAGGTAGACTCCGTCCGCGTGGACCCCATTATTGTCCATTTCATGACCTCCTTAGTGTAAGGTGGCTAGTAGGTACTACGAAGAGATCAAGGTGTATCTATGGTGCATTCCACCGGAATTATCTAGATGAAATGTTGCTTAGATTTTAAGTTGGACCCGAAGCTATCAAACTGTGAAAACCACATAGCAATCCGTTTAGTACTTTTTGCGTGATTTGCGCACAAACAGACAGAGAAAAATTAAGATTCGCTGTGCCGACTTATTATAAAGCTGAAGAGTTTGTTTGTTTGTTTGAACGCGGAGTCGGACTCGAATAATTCTTTTTGTATATGATAGCCAGATTTATGAGGAATAGTATAGGCTATTTAACATCACACTACGACCCTTAGGAGCCGAGTAACTGGGGTGATACCACGATGATACCATAGCTAGTGCGTTCATATGCGCGTTAGGTTAGGGTAGGTTAGATGTAGGTAACGGGTCCAGGGGCGGCGGACTCGGGGACGTCCGCCGCCCCCCATCCAGCAGGACCCGAGGCGGTGGCGCGTAGTGTTCCACGCGCACCCCTCAGAGACGTGACGTCACAGGGGGAGTCGAACACCTCACTCCCCCCTTTGACCGGGACGGGGCCCGCAGTGGCGGGCCGGCACCAGTCGGAGGCTGCGGAAGAATACTTGTGTTCCCGCAGCCTTCGGTTCACGTGTGAGACGGAACACCGGGGTGGTTTTAGTCAGTAAGAGTCTGACAGACCCCCACGCCCTCCCCGGGGCGGGGGACATCCATGAGGATTTCCACCCCGAGAACAAATAAAAAGTTTACAGGTAGGTATAGCAGGCGCAGAGAATAATAATTAGGTGTAAATAAAATTATCATAGTAAATATATGGTCCATAAAAAATATATAATTTAAAGTAGACATCAAAGCTCTCTGAAGATAATTATTTGTGATAACAGGGTCAGTATGAACCGGTTGAATAATCGGTCAAAAACCAGATCTGCAGTATTATCAGAGTGTGTTCGAAAACAGGCAGTGTATCCGTTTTGTTATTACACTAGCTAGCAATGCCCCGCGGTTTCACCCGCCTTTTAATATTTTTTTACTTGAAGAGTTGGAGGAATCTGCATAAAGAAAAGGTATTGAAGCGCTAGGGCATTAATTGAACAAGCGTATTAAGATTATAAGAGAGTACTTATGTAGAAAAATAAAAATATTATAGCATAAAGTTCTTCGTGTCTTTAGGGTCCCAAGTCTGGCTAATGCAATTGTCTTAATCGTGTCAGAATGGTCTCTCAATGACAACGTTTTGAGCAATAGAGATAGTATTACTCTAAGTCAATGACCGCTCAAGTTTTGACCGTTATGGTGTCATTATGACACCATTCTTACACAATTGCAATAGCAGAATTGGAAATAAGTAGGTACCTACATATACAGCGTGTAAAATTGACAGGTTGGCAAAAACGAAAAGTATGAATTCAGACTGGTACTTATTGTTAATATTTTGATAGTGAAATATTTTCCCGGAAATGATGTAGGTACTACGGAGGCCAGTAAACTTTTACAGCTAACAGCTGATTCCGCGCGGGTTGAATGAATTTTCTTTTACGATTACATTGCCGAATTTAAGTTTTTTGCTTTTTTTCACTAAAATTGTGTTTTTAGGGCTGGATTTTGTTGTAACAAATGAATAGAACACAAATCTAGTTGAAAAACGGTCGGAAAATTCGACAATTTTCCAGAAGAAAATTCCAACGTTTTTCAGTCATAATCATGGTCATGAAGCTACAGTTTCAGTTTTTGCCAACCTGTCAATTACACGGTGTATATTCATGTTCGCATATTAAGGCTAAGGCTATCTATGGCCTTTTTAGGATCATAGCCAGTGGCGTAGCTACCGGAGGGCTAGACGGGGCAGTGCCCCGGGGCCCCCAAGCTCAGGGGGGCCCTCGGACTCTCTTACAAACTATAAAATAGTGAAAATTTCTCACACATTCGGAATGGAGTACCTACGTAGAATTCGGAACACAACGAATACGGAACAAAACGATTTTAAATAGTTTAGTTGGGGGCCGAAACTAAACTTTTTGGCCACAGCTTGGGGCCCTAGTTTATTTTTTGCCCCAGGGCCTTTGGTTACCTAGCTACGCCACTGATCATAGCGTGATGCTAAATAGACTTAGATAGGTACTTCCTCATGAATCTGGCTAGATCATACACAAAATATAAGTGTAAAATAATTTTTCAAATCCGACTGGGGTAGTTCCAGAGATTAGCGCGTTTAAACAAACAATCTAAAGTAGTACCTACCTATTTGTAAGGTTAATGTAACGAAAAAAAAACCTAAGGGGTTTTAATATTTTCCGTAATTAATATTATTTTGTAAGTGTTTAAAAATTAAGATTAATTTTTATTATCATCTTTTTTCACGGAAGTGCATTAATTAATTATGGGTAAATGGGTAGGTAAGTACCTTGGTACTGTAATTGTGTTATTGTGCCAAATCAAGGAATATTTTGTAGTAAGAATATAAATACACACATCAAAAGTGTCTAGGGATCAAGCATTTTTATGCGGATTTCTTGAGATTGAGATGTGGCTTTGTAATAAATTTATGATTTTATAAATTTATATGGATCCTTTTTGGTGCATTTCATAATTTGAATCAGGAACTCTCAATCAAATTCGAGTAAAAGATGAAAATAAGCTGTCAATATTTTCCCTATAAAAACATACAACGCATTGAAGACATTATTAGTGCTACTGTTTCCCTACTACTGATTAAAACCAACGTTATTATGGAGCGGCGACGTCATTTAAGCAGGGAAGAAATGCTCAGAGCCGTGGGAATGATAGAAGCTGGTTCCCGGCAACGTACTGTAGATTTAGCTCTGAATACAAGTCAGAGTGTTATCAGTCGACTTTGGACACGTTACCGAAGCACTGGTACCGTGGCTGAGCGCCATGGAGGACGGTATCGCTGCACCACACGGAGACAAGACCGATACATTCAAATCTTAACTCGAAGAGCTCCAACAATAACCGCCATGATGTTAGCCGTGAGGCTTCATCACTCTTCAGGGAACTTAATTAGCGACCAAACAGTCAGAAACCGCTTGCATGAAGTGAACCTTCATTCCCGAAGACCGCTACGGGTACCACCTATAGCAATGCACAATCGTAGGATTCGATATCAATGGGCTCTTGAACACAGAAATTGGGCAGAAGAACAATGGCGTTTCGTGTGCTTTTCTGATGAGTCTCGTTTTGGTATGAGACCGGATACAAGACGTATACGACACTGGAGAACCCCTGGACGCCAACAGCGATTAAAATCCTGCCAGGAAGTCCATCCTTATAGTGGTGGAACCATCATGGTATGGGCGGGTATTTGGATCGGCGGAAGAACTGAGTTGATTTGGATCAGAGGCAACCTCAACGCTCAAATTTATGCTGAGACGATTGTATCAGACGTCATCGTTCCTCTACAAGTGCAAATCGGTCCCTTATTTCAGTTAATGCATGATAATGCACGACCGCACACCGCAAGAGTTGTAAGACAGACTCTCGCCGCAGCTAACATCAATGTCCTGCCCTGGCCTGCTCAGTCGCCAGACTTGAACCCGATTGAGCATGCATGGGATATGCTACAGAGAAGAGCTCTGCCGAATATGGAGGGTATCCAGTCGCAAGAAGACCTTTTTTTGTTGTTGCAACGAACATGGGCGGCCATTCCACAGCGTGATTTGGATGAACTCATTTTGAGTATGCCAAACCGATGTTCTTGTGTTGTTAGTGTTCGCGGTAGAAACACGGATTATTAATTGTTTAAGTTACCCAATAAAATTTTAAAGAAAACTGTTATTTCAGTCTTTTTTTCGAACTTTAATGTTAGTGGTTCAAATGTCAAAAATCCCTTTATTAGGAAAATGGCAAATTTCTTTATTAATGCAAAGGTGACTTGGTTTATCGTTACTGTGACAAACGAAAACACTTTATTTGATGAATCCTTAAAGAAAATTTTAATTAATATCAATCAGGAGAAAAGTTATTGCAAAAATATATGTTGATCCCTAGATACTTTTGATGTGTGTATATTAAACTTTCTGACTATTTATTTGTACCTACCTAATAGTAAGTATTTTATTACATTAACTAGGTTGACCATTACACCGTTTATAATTTTACTAATTATTATTGTACATTTTATTCATCTATTGTAATATGGCTTCATACAACAACTGTGCCAAGTTTCAAGTCAACCGGTTCAGCCGTTCTCGAGTTTTAGCGAGACTAACGAACAGCAATTAATTTTTATATAATTACTAGCTTCCGCCCGCGGGTTCGCCCGCGTTTTTGGGATAAAAAGTAGCCTATGTGTTATTCTGATGTATAAGCTATAATACTGTGAGTTTCATGAAAATCCGTTCAGTAGTTTTTGCGTGAAAGAGTAACAAACATCCATACATAGTCACAAACTTTCACATTTATGTAGGTATAATATTAGTACCTAGGTAAGAGAAGATGGAGATGCCTAATGACTTAATGAGGAACTAAGTAATAATAATAATAGTATATATCTACTTACGTGCTTCATAATACGTTAGTTTTATTTTTTTTTCAAAACGTGCGATATAATTTCGTAAATTGTGCAACTACAAAAACATAAAGTTCTCATGGTGTTGGGAGAATCCCGGGCGGAAGCCGCCATAAAATTCCGAGAATTACGGACGCCGTTATGGGTTCCCTTTCGGAATACTCCCAACAGCTGATCTAGGGGTGAAAAAATCTCCGTCAGCTGTTATCCACGAACGCGAGTAGGTAGACTAGGGTAGGTAAATAGATTTATAAAGATTGTATACCTACTTAAGTAATAACACTTATAGTTATGCACATACAGTATATTGTTGTAGACAACAATAATACTTAGGTGTAAAATACCTACACTACGTTAACACGTTCTTTGAAATATCAGTACCCCTATCATGAGTTTTTTTGACGTATAGTTTCGTTAACGTAAGCATATTTTGAATTTAAAATAGGTATGCAGTCCTGGAACATTTTGATAAAATTTTATACAATTTGCACATTTTAAAAAATACACAGAAATTAATTAAGTATTTAATTTATATAAATATTGTGTAACAAACGTGTATTTTCAATTCAAAATATGCTTACGTTAACGATACTACACGTCAAAAAAACTCATGATCGGGGTACAGATGTAGGTAGTTACTGTTCACGCCACAAAAACAAAGCGCAACGATAACTGAACACGCCTAGTTAAAAAAACTGCGCCCCACGTCTCGTGCGTCACGGCGGCGCCACGGCGTCAGTTAGGCGTGATCACGCCGAGCGAGCGCACGGCTCGGTCACGCGCGCGCGCAGCCCCCCTCCCCCCGCCCCACCGCGCCGTATCTACACGCGCGCACGGATACGATGTCCGCTATGTCGCAGAATTACATACTCCGCATCAACGACAAGAAAACCATGCAACTGATAGAAGAATACAAGAAGGAAGAGTGCTTGTGGAACTCCTCGCTCGACGACTACCCGAACAAATCCAAAAGAGTGAGAGCCGCAGAGAAAATAGCTGCGATACTCAACATAAAGAACTTTGAGGGGAAACATGTTTTAATTAAATTCAAGAATTTACGTAATTCCTACTCTCAAGAGTTGAAGAAGATAAAGCACAGTTTGGAGAAGTACGGAGAAGATTCATCCAAGCTTTATCGACCGAAAGTGCGATGGTTCTCTCTGATGGACTCGTTCATCCGTCCGCATATACAGATCGCACGGGGCCCTTCGAATGTAAGTTTAACATTCCGTTTAAACATGTTATTTAGGTAGGTATAACTAGCGGCAGCAGTTATGAGCACAAACGTCACCTGCGCATTAGCTGATTTTTCGATCTCTTTGGTGGAATGAAGAAGACGGGGGGCGCCGAGGCTGCATGCGATTAGTTCGTCAGTGGATGCTCGTCGTCTATTGGACTATTCTCTATTACGTATTGTCTATTGGACCGAAAATGTACGTGCGTGATCTGTGTTCATGATTCCTGCCGGTACCTATACCTACCTTTTTAAATATTTCTTCATAAAAGTACTAATCTTTTCAGCAAGGGCACAAGGAAAAAATGAGGACCAGTGTGAAAATGGAATGCTATGACGTTGACGAGCAGGAAGACTGGGAAATTCAGCCGATGAGCCAGAATCCATCGGCTGAATCACCGCTCTTGGTCCAGAGACCAGAAGCGAGCTTCTTGGAATGTCCGAGCGAAAACGACGAGCTATCGAACCAATCTCGAGCGAAGCGACGGAGGCGATCACACTCGAGCAGTCCGACTGACAACTTCAATGAAGAGCAGATCTTCCTCGCCAACGATGTCAATCCCATAGCAACCAGAAGCGAAGATACTTTTGACGCTTTTGGAAAGTATATTGCCTCGCTGCTCAGGAGTTTGCCTCCTCAAAAAGCCTTGAGGCTGCAGCCGAAAATTGTCGATATGGTCGTGCAAGTCGGAATGGAGCAAGTAGGGGATGTTACGGACAATGACAGGCCAGGTGAGAATAGCGAGACAGATTAGATGCGCACGCATGCACACTACTTTTAATTCAGTTTTAAAGTTCAAAACAATTAAATTCGTATTGATTTTAACGATTGTACACACAGTCACGGAAAAAAACATTCGTTAACTTAAGGTCTATTTTTGTTTGCTCAGTGCACGATAGAATCTGCTTTATCGACTCAGTATTATATAATATTGTGTCATAATAAAGTCAAAATCACAGCATGACATTCACTGGTCAATCAACGCTTTTTGGCCACTCTGAAATCAGCCGTTTGGCTGCGCAATAGACAATGTATAGCCTAAATAAATTGTGTATTCAATTAACTTTAAAGCAGCCTAGAAACGATGGTTGACCTTGTAATAAAGAATTAAGAATGTGGCACTGACAGACAAATAAAACAGATTTTTATTTATATTTCTTAAGGCTAGGCCATTAGAAAGATTTTAGGTTGATGTCAACTATAAAGGTTGTACCACAAAAAAGATAAACACGCGTTCAACACGAATGCTACCAAAAATAATATGCACTTGTTTTAACACTAACTTGTCTGAAACAAGTGTGTATTATTTTTGGTAGCATTCGCGTTTAACGCGTGTTTATTTTATTTGTGGTAAGGGTGTTAATATTTGGTCAAAGGTGTATGTTGTTTTAACCTTTGTTTAAGTCTAGTTTTAATGTAGTAATAGTCCAGTGCCGTGGCTTCAAAAGTTACTATCTGTCCTGAATAAAGGAAAAAAAAATAAAACTGACGAAGGTTTTGGTACCGTGGTCCGTGACTGTACATAATTATACCTATCGTTGTTTTTATCCAAAATAGTAGAATCTTGAATAAGATCTCTTATTTGGACCAAGTTCAGTAAGTATATCTAAAAGTAGGTAGCTATCCTAAGCATAAAGGTCATATGTTTTTTTTTTATTTATTTAAACCTACACCCGGCCAACGACTATACAAACTTTAAAGGGTTTTTTCCATAAAAGGGGTCTAAACACAACCTATAGTTAAAAAACAAAAAAAAAAACATATTAAGTGTAACGGTCTTTTTTTCAATAATTATTTTAATATTAGGTACATACTTAATTATTTTTATATCGTTATATATGGTACCTACATATGAGAAGACCAATAAACACTATTTTACAGAACAGATGATATATCTTTTTTAATAGGTATGCTTGGACTTAAACTTGTAATAAGTAGTAGGTACCTACGCCAGGCGCGGTCGCAACCGAAGATTTGGTGGGGTGTGTCATACCGCAGTCAAAGACTTTGGGGGGGTCTTTGTTTGCCGACGTGCTATACCGTGTTTGACGCATTTTTGTACGATTTGGGGGGGGGTCATGACCCCTATGACCTGGGACCGCGCCTGAGGTACGCATGCATCGAATATCTATGCTAATATTATAAAGAGGAAAGATTTTTTTGTTTGTTTGTACCGAATAGGCTCCGAAACTACTGGACCGATTTAAAAAATTCTTTCACTAATAGGAAGCTACATTATCACTGAGTAACATAGGCTTTTTATCCCGAAAAAATGCACAGTTCCTGTGAGCTACGCGGACGAATGCCTGCCATTTTGGGGTGGTTGGATTTAGACCCCTCACATAAAACAATTTGTTAAAATAATTGATCATACACCCCCTTAAAGTTAGTTAGTCGTTTACCGGACAGATTGTAAAATATTAAGCATGCCTGGAATAACAATGTTAGTTAATTAGTAAGTAAGTACCTAAGGTTAACTTATTAATTTTAGTAATACTTGTACTTGACATTCCTATAAAATATTTTTTACAATTAACTAGTGTTTTATTTTACTAAGCTAAAAATAAAATTAATAGTATCTACCTACCTACCAACCTACCTACCTTATAAGATTTTTTTTCGTAAATTTCGATTTAATATTAAATAGGTTAAAGCAGCTAGCACACTCCTCGCTGAGATGGATACCAACATAATAAATTTCAGAAAAGTTTTCAAAATTCAAAAGCGGTGCATCCGGGTTATTAATAAGGCATGGTTCCTAGATAGTTGCAAACCTCTCTTTCAAAAATGTAAAATTCTACCATTACCATGTATGTATTTAAGAGATATCTGCATTTTCACAAAAAAACACATGCATTACTTTAAACAACGTAGTGAGGTCTTAACAAGACAAAAAAGGCCAAATTTTCGCAACCTACTGTATCAGCCACCTTGTCATAAAGATATTTATAAGAAAAATGTATATAATATGTGTATATTGATTTACAACAATATACCAATCGAATTAAAATTATTGCAGGGTAATGTGTTTAAAACAAAATTATCAGAGTGGCTTCAAAAATATTGTTTTTACAGTATTAGAGAATTCATGGAATATAGAAAGAATATTAACAGTAAATAAATGTATGAAAATAGTATATAATAAAAATAATGGTAATGTGATAATATATAATAATAATAATGTAATCATATATAATAATAATGTAATCATATATAACACACAAATAATAAAGCAATAGTAAATACCTAATAATGTAAACATAAAGATTTGCACGCTTGCTTGCAGGCAGAATACAGTGACATTTAGGCTATAAGACCTTACCTTAATATTAATAATGTATTTCTAGCAAATAAACGTTTGATTTGATTTGATTTGATTTGAATAAAATAATAATGTACCAACTAATAATAAAATCTACCCTAAAAATTAACAAGAACAGGTAACTCACCCTAAATGTTACCTGCTATCTCCCTTCCTCGGAGTGCGAATGCTATCTTGCATCTCACGCATCTGACAAACGTCACGTAGGCAGTTTTGGCAAGTTCCCCTTATAATTAGACCAGACTTTCACCTGCATAGTCTTTCAAATAATTTAACACTTTTAATGGTTAGCGAAAATCTGGTTTGCATTAGTGTCATTTATTTTGGTTAAAAAACCGGCCAAGTGTGAGTCGTACTCGCGCACCGAGGGTTCCGTATCAGTTTTGGACGTATAAAGTGAAAAATACCGGACCGCATAACAAACTTTGTTTTTGAAGGAATTGTGATGATTTTGAAAAAACTACTTACTAGATCTCGTTCAAACCAATTTTCGGTGGAATTTTACATGGTAGGTAATGTAAATCGTATTTTTATTTAGTTTTATCATTCTCTTATTTTAGAAGTTACAGGGGGGGGGGGACACATTTTACCACTTTGGAAGTGTCTCTCGCGCAAACTATTCAATTTAAAAAAAAATTATATTAGAAACCTCCATATCATTTTTGAAGACCTATCCATAGATACCCCACACGTATGGGTTAGATGAAAAAAAAAATGAGTTTCAGTTCTAAGTACCTATGGGGAACCCCAAAAATATATATATATATTTTTTTTCTTTGAAAATCCTAATGCGGTTCACAGAATACATCTACTTACCAAGTTTCAACAGTATAGTTTCGGAAATAAATGGCTGTGACATACGGACGGACAGACAGACAGACAGACAGACATGACGAAACTATAAGGGTTCCTAGTTTTACTATGGAACCCTAAAAATGGGTACCTATAAGATAGTATTTCTGGTATCCATTGCGATTGCGACATTAGTTAATTATTCTATAACAGACGTAGAACTAGAAATAAGTATCTACGATCAACCAATGAGAACTGTCCATTTTAGAAAAACAATCATCAAATTAATAATGTAAGTAGGTACATTAATAATACTTATTGTTGTTAAGGTTTTACTTAGGTTTTATAAAAAATGGTTGATGAGGGTAGGAATAAAATATAATAACCTTGAAATATTGGTAGGTACTATAGATAGGGTTGCCAACCAACCCTACTTATCATAAGTACCTACCTATACTTATATGTAGTATCCTACTATAGTATGTACCTATTACGAGTCCAACTACATAATTATAAGGTCTTACCCTTCATACTCGAAACATTTTAAGAGGTTACATCTGTAGGTGTTAAAGATACTATACTTACAAACGAAAAAAAAATTGAGAGTATACAGGGTAAAATTAAAACCAGTGCGGATATTCTAGGAGGTGAAAGTACTCATGAATATGATCAACTTTTATTATGGGACTGACACCGAAATATGAAAAAAAAGCTGCTAATCATAATAGGCCCGTGTTCCACAGTGTTCACGGGTTGATTTGAAAAACGATTATTAAATCTTCGACCTTTTATATTTTGACTTATCAAAAGTCAAAAGGAGGTTAATGTGTTTACGTTTATCGCGTAACGACCATTTAATTGAAATTGGTCTATTATAATGCTATTGTACTTTATTATAATTATCTTATTTGTTATTAACTTATTATTCTAGTCGTTGTAACGTTTTTGCTCACTTATTGATCTCAGCTAGGGCCTGGCGAACTCCGCACTCTAAGTCCTTATGAAGGTTCAATAATATCTATAGTTGCCACCCGTACTTTATAGTAAAGTATTGTACTTACGTTGTTTCTTGTAATTCTATTCTTTATTTTATAAGAACAATAAAGTACATACTACGCGAAAATACTTAAGTAATTTTTTAGTTTACTCGTAAGGATTTTTGCGTAAAAAGTAACGTTTTCGATTGGTACCGAACTACTAAAATAATTTTTGAACCTAACCAATTTGATAGAACTTGCGAAAAGCAATAAAAAATAGGTTTTTAATTCTAATTAATCTAATTAATATCTAATTATATGATTTATTAAAGAAAAATAAATTGTACTTTATTGTGACACTATGTACTTTTTTGCCTAATTGCGAAAAAGAAGTGACAGCCCTAAGTATCCCTGGCGTGTCTCCCCGGGGAGGCAATTCAGTGGGTTGCCGCGCGCCGGCCGTAGTGCACGTAGGCTTATATTCTGTGCTACCGTGTGTATCCCGTGAGCGCTGAAATGAGAGTTAAAACGTACTGCATCGCATTAGGCTGCTTAAACACAAACAAGGATCCGAATCTCTCGTTTTTTAAACTGCCGAAGAACACCGAAAGGTAAGGAAAGTTGCCAAATTATGTTGACTTTAATATTCACCCGTATTACCTACGTACCTATAAAATAATAATAATAATTTTATAGGTGACAAGTCTTAGTTCTGCTTCGTCCTATTACTTATCTATTCTATGGTCCTGTTTCAATGAATGACGATAGGATTTACTAAGTTTTTAGCATTATAGGTACCTACCTACCTATGTATTTATTTTGTACCCATTTACCTATGTATTTTTGTCTTCAGTAGGTGCTATAATAATTATGTAGACCAGGGCTTCGCAACGGGTGAGGCGCGCCTCCCTAGGGCCCGTATAGAGATCATAAGAGGGGGCCCGGGGGGCAACCGCCCCAATATGTTCGGATAGCTATTCTTAACAAAAATCCATTTGAAGTCATAAATCGTACCTAAATTATGCTTTCTTTCTGAAGGGTGAAGTCTTCATTTACTTGAATTATGCTTATAATTGAGGTAGGTATATTGTTGTGAAAGTTGTGTATTTTTAATGTAACAAAGAAAAAAACTCAACGTAACAAAGGTTGGGAATCTCTGATGTAGACCGAGAGCTAACAGGTAGGTACTTTCATTTGTTCATCTGATAGAGAGCTACCGGACGTTTTGACTATCGTCACTGAATACCTAATTGCTATCGTACTTAGAACAAGGCAAAAAAAAAAATGTATGATTTAGATTTTAGGACTGCCTACGTTATTACAAAAGTGTTGACCTGGCAGTTATCTCGCGTCTGCGTCATAGACCCCAAAGTTTTTTGAGAATGCGTAAAAAATCTGCTTGCACAAAGCTTCAATTTTAATATTTTTCATTTGCTTATTCCAGGCGCCGAAAATGGTTGACATTAGTCGATAGACAAGACTTATTACAAAAACAAGATATAAAACCGCAATGCTATAAAGTTTGTTCTGCACATTTCAATGATTCTTCAATAAAAACAATAAAACATCTCAAAGAAACTGCTCTTCCAACATTGCTTTTACTCAACAAATCGAAAGAAAGTTCATCTTGTTCAGAAGCACAGTCCACATCCACAAAAAGCAAAGGCAAAGGGCTGTCGAATAAGAATGTAGAGGAAGAAACAGAAGAGGAAGAAGAATTGTTACAATCAACGGCAAGAAAACGAAAAATTTTGAATGAACTAAGGGAATTTAAATTGAAACGCCGAAGGTTAAATCGAGAAATTATGAAAATGAATAAGAAATTAGAAGCAAAAACTGAATCTATCACATGCAATGATCCTGTTGATGAAATCGGTAGGAGATTCCAGAAATTGATCGATTGGCAGAATAAAATAAAAAACAAGTACAAAGGGAATCGGTACGATGCGGAGTACAAATTTTTTGCACTGAATTTACATTACTCAAGTCCACATGCTTACAGATGCTTACAAAAAGTATTAAAACTACCATGTAAAAGCACCTTGAATAAATTCAAAATTAACATTCCTCCAAAATTTGATAACCGAGTACTAGACAGCTTGGCATTAAAAATAAAATCCCTACCAGATGAAGCAAAATACTGTACTATTTGTGTTGGCGAGATGACCCTGAAAAGAAGCTTATACTACAATGTAAAAACTGATGAAATTATTGGTTTTCACAATATCAATGGAATAATATCATCAGAAATTGCCAGCAAAGCATTCGTAATAATGCTTCAAGGTATTTACTTTAAATGGAAACAACCAATTGCATATGCATTGCTCGCAACTGCAAAGCACTATGAAGAAATTGACTCATGGATGAATGAAGTTATTACAAAACTTTCTGCGATAGAAATTAAAGTGAAAGCGATAGTTTCTGACCAAGGATCTAACTTCGACAAATTTGTGAAAGAAGTAAAGAGAGTGACTTTAGAAAAACCTTATTTCATTTACAATAACACCAAAGTATATTACATTATTGATGTGCCACACTTAATTAAATGTATCCGGAATAATTTACTGACAAGCTACTTCCTCCATGATGGGAATAAAATTTCATGGGATTACATCGAACAACTTTACAAAGACCAAAAAGAAAAAAAATTAAGGCTTATACCAAAAATCACTGACGCTCATATACAACCAAATAACTTCCAAAAAACGTGCGTTGAGTTCGCAGTACAAACATTAAGTCGTACTGTATCATCTGCACTTCACACGTACATCGATCTCGGTAAAATCTCTGAAGAAGCCAGACCGACTGCAGTTTTCATAGAGACAATGAATAACTTGTTTGACGTACTAAATTCAAGCAAAATAAAATGTTGTAATGAGTTCAAAACAGCTTTCAGACTAAGTAAAGGCCAAGAAAACGTACTTAATGATGCCAAGGAAATGTTTTCAGCTATTATGACTATAAACCGAAAGACCGGAAAGAATAATACAGAATCCATTAAATCATTTGCGAATTTTCAGATGTCTATACAATCGATTATAATGCTGTACGAAGATCTAAAAAAGAAAGATGACTTTAAATACTTATTGACACGAGCATTAAACCAAGACAATTTAGAAATGTTTTTTGGTTCCATTAGGCAACAGTATGGATCCGGCAGTGAACCTACGCCAATTCAATTCCGACGAGCTTTTTCAACGCTTTTTTCAAGTAACATGATGAAAAGCTCTCCGTATGCAAACTGCGACATGGATATTTGTGATGTGCTGCTCAAAGCCGAAGATATGATGAAAATTACACTCTTAGGTACCAATATACCACCGCAAACATCCGCCGTATGCTTGAGAGAAACAGATTATCGCATGAACTTACCAGACGAAAACACATTGATTTATATTTCTGGTTATCTTTTTTTCAAGTGTATTAATGAACACAAGTGTCCTGACATAATTGAAGTTTTAAAATCACTGCAAGACTTAGGTGAAACAAAGTTGTTTACTAGATATAAAGCTTATAACAAAAAATCCGGTTTCTATGGCGCCCTGAAAATGCCACCTAAAGAGTTTATTCAGTATGTCCATAGTTTAGAAACAGCGTTTAGTCAAAATTTTGATAAATTGATCCTAAATAATCCCGGAGGTGAACTTCTTGAATTTTTTAAAACCATACCTCCACAGATTCCATGTTCTTGTTTCCCTGTAAATTATCTCTTAAAACTGTTTACTAGATTTCGCATATTTGCTACGATAAAATTTAATAACCGTCAATTTAAAGACGGCGAAAAAGGGATAAAAAATATGTTTAATTAAGCCACGTATGTCGTACATGAGTCAAATAAATCATAATAATTTAGTACATAATTATTATGTAGGTAGGTATTTATCTTTATTACTTCCAGTTAACAAACAATAGGTAATTGTCGTGTAAAACACTTAATAAAATAATCCTTTTTTGGACAAGGCTTTGGCTTTTATTTGATATTTTATTTTTAAATTAAAAAATATACTGATTAGGTACTTATATTTTTTATTTCGGCATGAAGATAATCATGAACCAACATCATAATTTTCGGGCGCGATGGCTCCCGGACTAGGTTGTGGCCGTTTCTTGTCGTATTGAATAGGTCGTTTCGATTTGATACCTTTTTTTAGGGTTCCGTAGTAAAACTAGGAACCCATATAGTTTCGTCATGTCCGTCTGTCTGTCTGTCCGTCTGTCCGTCTGTCTGTCCGTCTGTCACACCCTCGTCAAATCTACAGTTCATAACCAATTTGTATGAAACTCCGCAAGTAGATGTCTTGTATGTGCCGCCATAAAGACCTGTAGTGAAATCACAAAAAAATAAATAATTAGGAGTGGCCCCCATAGATGAAACTGAGGGATGAAAAAAAAAAATTACGCGCACCCCTTGGTGTGGGGTATAGTTGGATAGGTCTTTGAAAATAACATAAAGGTTTCTAAAGGACTTTTTTGTTTAAGCGCATATTTAGTGAACTACAAGCTCCAAAACTCGTTAAAAATGTGTGTCCCCCCCCCTGTAATTTTCCAACCACGTTATCTAAAAATGTGAAAAAAATCAAGCTTATAGCATCTAATAAATATACACTCGATTAAAATTGGTTTGAACAAGATACGTCAATAACTTTTTGAAATATTCACTATTTTCAGTTTTGAGTTTGAGGACCACAAAAATAACAAAATAAAAATGTTATGGAGTACAAATATACATATATTTGCGGTCGGAAGCCTGAAATACTTCTTGCTACGGAACCCTAAACTGAGCGTGGTCCGATACGCTCTTGCCCGGTTTATTTTTATTTTTATTTGATGATATGCTTGCGCTTGACCGCCATCTCGCCTGATGTTAAACTAAACCTAAACCCATTAAACAGTTCTATCATAGAATACTCAATATTGATCGCGATAAGAATAGGAACGTCAATGACCTCGAACTGTCAACTATCACTTGAGAAGTAAGTCTTACAACGAAAATTCATTTGCGAAACATTAAACGTTTAAAAATTGAGTTCGTAAAATGCTGAAGTTAGATTCCTATGCATCAGTTTATTTTAATTTATTGCAAAAGTTTACATAATTTTTTATTTAAAATACATATCATATTACATTATCGTACCAAAGATTGCAAAAATCCAAGGACGCGTGCAAAATTAGAAAAAAATCTGTACCTTTCGCCTCTGCTGGGTCCGTTTTTTACCTAGATTTGTTATAATGACCGGCTGTCGCCAGGCGTCGCCGTCGTCCCCCATGCCTAGGGTTGCCATATTTGGCTAGGCTCGTGTCGGGACGTAAAGAGAGAGAAAAAAAATATATAAAGAAATCACAAATTCTAATGGGGTAGTACCTATTTAACCGCACATCAGAATATCCCTGTTTTTTCCAACAAAATATGAGTAGGTGGTACTAGTTTCCTATCAAAAATATCAATGGCACATCAAAATTTAATATGCACACCAAAAGAAATCAAACTGCTGCAAATATTTTAAGCATCAAGCAAAACACTAATAAGTGAAATGACTTCTTCCAGACTTCTGAGGTGACCAAGGAAAATTTTTTAATTTATTTTTGTACCTACAAGATTTAGTTGTCATGCTATTTGTTTATTTGTAAGATAGTCATATAATTGGTGCTATTGCAGTTTTAATGATGGAAACATTAGACTGATGTGCGTTACTTATTTTGATGTGCAATAAATAAATCCATTCTTGTGTGTGGAAGCAGTGCTACACGTAGCTTGATCATATTTTGCTGAAGACTTTCTAAGAAAAATCGGGACATAATAGTGCTTCGTCGGGACGTCGCGCGTCGGGACAGAGGGTTCAATAACGGTGACAGTCCCGATATATCGGGACGAATCAATTATGGCAACCCTACCCATGCCTCACTTTTTCAATTATACGAGTAGGTACCTAAGGAGCGCACGAATGTTTCCAGCTCCGGGACTTTTTTGCCTACATTTATGGGACCTTCAACAATTATATTTTCTGGGACAATTTCGACATTATGGCGGAATTGAATTGACAGTAAAAGATGTTTAATTTATTTTGATGTCAGGCGGTCTGTTTCTGATCTATTCTTATTTTTGTTTCCATTTCTGATTCATGGTCACGGAAGAATCGTACGTCTTCCATCGAAAATTAAAACTTTATATTTATAGTCTATGGCTACTAGGTATACAGAACGATAGGTACTCAAGCACAGATCTTCCCGTAAGCGTAGATTTAAAGCCATTTGATTGGTTGAAATTAGTTTTAAGTAATACTTGAGTCTCGAGTCAGGTTCCGTAATACGAACGGGGCTTAGCTTAAATATTTAAAGGTATGTGTATAAATGATATATGTAGAGGGGCTCGTGGCTAAACGACGGCCGCGCTGATCGATCGATCTGCGAGGTTAAGCTGCGCTTGCCGCGGTCAGTCCTTGGATGGGTGACCGTTCTTTACACATCGAGACCCCTCCGTGCCTCGGGGAGCACGTTAAGCAGTCGGTCCCGGTTGTCATAGGAATATCTTTGACAATTGTTACAGGTAGTCAGAAGCCCTAAAGTCTGACAGCTGGTCCAACATTCGAATACCGGTATTACCCATTAATTGGGTTGTGAAGGTCAGATGGCAGTCGCTCCACGTAAAATATTGATATTCAGCCAAAACTAGTTAGACTGGAAGCCGACCCCAATATAATTTGGGAAAAGGCTAGGCAGATGAGGTATTATGATGATGTGTATAAATGATATACATATGTATTGTATACGTAGATCATGCCATCCACGAAGACGCGCCTCACTCTTCCCCCTAATCCCTTACAGTGCCAGTGTGCAATGTGCATCCTTCCGCTAGTGTTTTAGTTCTATAGTTACACACTAATTATTCTATGAGTGCACACCCACACAACGACGAATAGACCAATCTTTATACATCTTTTCGGTCTTGAAAGATCCTATAAAAAATTGTGAGGCACGTCTTCGTGGATGGCATTATCTGCAGATTCTATAGCATTGCTATTGCACTGCACCTTCCCTTCCTTCAGTTCGTTATTTTCACAGGAAATATAATTTTAACTAAGTAGTAACTGCTGCATTATATTCAATTACTAGCTGTTCCCCACGTTGCTCGGCTCCTAAGTGTCGTAGCGTGATGTTAAATAGCCTATACTATTCCTCATGAATCTGGCCATCATACACAAAAAACATTTTTCGAATCCGACTGGTAGTTCCAGAGATTAGCGCGTTCAAACAAAAAAACTCTTAAGCTTTATAATATCATAGGATAAAGATGAGTTATGCACATCGTATAATATTTTCGTCCTTTCTGATCCGAAAGTGCTATCATGCTGTTTTTTAAAAGGTTTATCTACTTATACCTGCGTCCACTCCAACAGAGTGGTCGTGAAGACGTCCCCAGCGGGTTTGTGTGCCAACATGTCCGAACTTGTCCGGACTGGTCCTAGCAGTCGTTTGACAGGACCGACTCGATGGCTTGACAATGTTGCTCGCAAGATAACTGTGTTTATTGACAATAAAATAAACTACACAAATACCTACTTAATGTTTTCTTTCAAAGATTTATTGCAGAAAATGTAATAATTCGCAAAAGTAGGTAGGTACCTATTTAATATGAGAATAATAGCTAAATAGGTTAGCAATAAAGAAAAGATTCCTTTAATATTATTTTTATACAGGGCGGCAGGTTAGACAGTGGAAATATTTTAAGGGGCCATAGTACTCATCATTATGAACAACTTTTACTATGGAACCAACCTTGAAATCACGAAAAAAAAATCGGCTGTTCCATACATTTTGTTGAGTTATGTGAACATGAATGTATGGAACAGCTGATTTTTTTTTCTCGATTTCAGTGTTGGTTCCATAGTAAAAGTTGTTCATAATGATGAGTACAATGACCCCTTAAAATATTTCCACTGTCTAACCTGCCACCCTGTATTTAATTGATAGGTAGGTACACAAATTATATTTTACAAATAGCGAAACACTGCAAGTACCGACCTACTACAAAAAAAAGAAACTAAAGAAAAATTAGGTACCAAAACAAGATATAAATACGTTAGGTAACCTAAACAATTCAGTAAAAAGAACAAAAACAATTTTACACGTGTTTCTAGTTCCACACAGAGCTGAAAAACACAAATAGAAAATTTGTCGAACCCAAAACAGATGATCATGTTATTCTAAACAACGCTAAAGTTGTAGGTATTGTACAAAATACGACAACCTTTCTTTTGTTCGTGTCAAGCCGGTCATCTCCCGAAATACTCGGCACTCGTGATAATTATAAATAATTATAATTATCTTCAGTAGTACCGTGGCGGTACTCACGTACGCAAAATGTTAACTCGGTCACTATAATATTATTTTTTGCATGCAATTCCTTGAACTGGATCAAAAAGTTATGGTTTGAGGAAAACTTATGATTTACTTGAAAGATGGAAAGTTACTAGTAAGTTCGAGCTCTTATTACCTACACTTGACAAAATTTTGTCGTTCCTAAATTAAGACAACTAAATTCAGTTACATGTGTAATAAACGCTTTACTTGCAATATTGATTCTAAAGTAAGATTAATAGTTAGTTTCTTTCTCAGATCATAGAAAAAAGAAGATATGCCATCATAGCAAATTAGTACGGGAAACACTGTCGCCACTTTTAAAACAGTTTGTGACATAATTACAAGCGCTCCTTGTGAATATATTATATAAAATGAGCAGTGATAGCCTAGTGGTTTAACCATGTGCCTCCCACGGCGAATGGTTCGAGTTCGATTCCGAGGCACGCACCGCTGACTTTTCGAAGTCATGTGCGTATTAGAAATTAATTATCACTTGCTTTAACGGTGAAGGAAAACATCGTGAGGAAACCGGCATGTCCTAGAACCAAAAATTCGAAGACATGTGACGTCCACCAACCCGCACTGGGCCCGCGTGGTGGACTACGGCCCACTCCCTCTCACAGAGAGGAGGCCTGTGTCCCAGCAGTGGGAACATTATAGGCCGATTATGCTATTATGCTATGCTTATGCTTGTGAAAATAAAGATCTCCCACACATTAAAAATTCCGCTCACCTTCAATCTAACACTATTTGTCACTCAGCACTAGCACTAAACTAAAACACTGTATTTACATCATCGGTCACGTTCGCTTCATCGCCAGCGTACGTTTTAGTTGTACGTGTTTTAGTACGTTGGTCAATGTGACTATAATAGAGCGTCAAGCTCAATAGCGCCGTGGTCCGTGGCACACCTCCCTTGTTTCTATGATCTGAAGTTTCTTTTATAATATAGAGTCGGCGCTAGCATGACTAGCATCTGTTTAGATTTTAGATGCTAGGATAATTGTAATCCTCTGATCAGCTTTCCTTATCTTAGCTTTCTCCTTTATTATCAAGAAAAGGTGAAAAGTGGAAACAGTCCGGCCGCTGAGAGAATTCGTTCCTGACACTTCATTTATTTAGCACTAAGCTATTTTATATTAACGTAGATTGATGTTTTATTAAGAATTTTAGATAAATTATTATCAATAGTGCATATAAATGAAGATTTTTTATTTATTTTAAAGTATTTTCCACTTCAAAGTCTCGTCGCCTGTCATCGCCCATAGCCATACATTTACGAACTGTCAGAAACGCATTCTCTGAGCGGCCGAACTATAGTAATGTGTATTAGTATGTAAGTGTAAGTGTATTAGTATGTAAATTATATAAATGTGATGACATCTCTTCCTATTAATAAATATAATTATACAAATGAGTAAGTCATTCTGATATGACTTATCTATTTGATCCCGTTATCAATGTTTGATTTTCACGGATCTGATGTAATTTTATCATTTTAAGAAACTCTTATTTTTATCACATTTTTCATTATTTTAGTGACTCATAAAATACTTTTTATGAAAAACTTGTCGGTTCATATTTTTAGGTGGCTAGCAAATTCTGGACCATTGTTTTATTCAATTTTATGTCAAGGAGCTAACGCGGTGTTTTGCAACATAGGTACCTAGGTATTTAATTTTAAGCAATAAAGAAAAACCAGTCAAGAGCGAGACTCAAGTCAGTCAAGGGAGAGTTAAACTCGCATAACTAGGTTTCCGTAGTAATTAAACGTTTTGTTTATTTGAAAGATTGATAATATAATATAATCGTGACAAGGCCATCATAAGGTTCTACCTACTTTTATTAAAAATACTTTTTATCCCGCAACTATTACATTGTCGAAAAACCCTGCAGTTTTCCTGTAGTCTGATGGCTTAATATATCTACTAGGTATTCCATTAAAATCATTTTTTCTGCTTTACAAACCGAACAACACTTTTTGCACTTTTTTAGCTATTATCAATAAGAATATTCAACTAAAAATTGTAAATAAAAAAAAAACAATCGTATAGTTATTTCAAACAAATGATACCCCACACCACACGATATGCGAATATGCGATATGTTATCTACTTAATTTAAACTTTTTTTATTGATACCAAACTCTCATATTACTCTAAAATATTTTTTTATCCGGTTATTGACGAGCGATCAAGATCTATCATCATGCCAAACAAGTTTTTACGTTACTTAGTTTTCGAGAAAAACCTCTTTGACAGACGAACGGACACGGGAGTGATAAAGGCGCCGTTTATCCTTTTAAGACACGGAACCCTAAAAACCAGAATAAATGAGCCCAAATCGTACGTGATGAACTTAATTGCATAAAATAATTGAGTTGGATTGTTTTATTTTAATGAGAACGGCCCAGAGGCCTTGGCTTGCGGTCTAGAAGGTCGCGGGTTCGAAACCCACTTTGAGCACCTATTGTCATAGCAGACTCACTTCTTGTACAAGCTAATGAGTTCAATGAACTTTTCCAGCTTAGCCTTGCCTGGCCTAGCACGACCACGATAGAAACGGGTTTTGTCTACAGAAGAATAGACAAAGTGAACAGATTGTAGAAACATTTCTACTATTTTTATGGATACAATGAAGAGAAGAAATGTTTCTATTCTTCAGTATATAAAATTCTGATAAACCAAGCACGGGTCGCCGCGTGCTCTGGCAGGAGAGATAACGATTTGGATAGAAAGAACTTTGTCTATCCTTTAGTAGAAAATACATAGAAATGGTCATGCTAAGCGTGCTGTTAACCACTGTGTGCACAAGGCTGTAAGACACATGCCTGTAGCTAGCATTCTGGCATACCGATTTACACTGGCATTCTACGTCAAAATGCTACACATGCTTGTAGCTGGCACGCCTCTAGAAATGCTTCGTAAAGTGTTAGTTGAAACCCTCCCCGCTTCGACATGGGGAAAATATCAAACGGCTTGCGAACTCCTAGTATACTAAATATCAAACGGCTTGCGAACTCCTAGTATACTAAATATCAAACGGCTTGCGAACTCCTAGTATACTAAATATCAAACGGCTTGCGAACTCCTAGTATACTAAATATCAAACGGCTTGCGAACTCCTAGTATACTAAATATCAAACGGCTTGCGAACTCCTAGTATACTAAATATCAAACGGCTTGCGAACTCCTAGTATACTAAATATCTACTAGCATGCGAGTTATCAAATCAAATCAAAATTTTATTTATTCAGACAACTAAGATCCATATTGTTAGTAAAATACCTTATATCTAGTGTTAGTAATAAATAACATAGTACTGAGAATTTTGAGCATTCTGCACAGAATATGAACAAGGTTCAAGTTTCCTACTCGGTCATCCTCTCCACAAAATGCCTCAAAATGGGAGAATAGACATTGTCTGTCACTGTTTTCAGAATGCTATTGCTACTGGCCCGTGATCTACTCACTATGATGCGATTTTTTTTTCGAATGGTCGCATGAAAGCCGTCAGTGCGATTCTGTGCAAACATTTCTGACGCACTACAGAACCGTGGCAGTCTCAAGAGCATTCTGAAAATATTGTTATTGTTATAGCAGAAGAGTTAGCAGTATCTGGCATGCTCTTGTGCGAGCTGTAGGCGTGTGTATCACGGGCTTTTACGTCATCTACTGGCTTGTTTTGTGATGGGAAATCCACCCTATTTAATAATAAATAATAAATCATTCTTTATTTCGGACTTCAGTCCATAGTTTTGTTGGTACTTTTAGTAACGATAGTGCTTACGTGACTAGGTTAGTATTGTTAGTTTTTACAATTTATTTATTAAATTTAATTTTACAGATTTATGACTGTCCCCACCCAGTGTTTCTAGAAGGGGCAGTCTGGTCTGGCGGCAATCATTTTCAAGATGCTGTTGTCACTACCATGCAAGCGCTGTAGTAAGGAAGCCGCTTTCTTTCGCATGATGGCGTGGAAACCATCTGTGCGAGCCTCCGCGAACATTCCCGACGCGCTACAGCGCCATGGCAGTCCCAACAATATCCTGAAGGCATTATTAAATTGAAATTTAAACCCGGTGCTTTGGTAAAACGACCGATTAACACCCAAGGGTGTTTACGAGTGTTTATCGGGTGTTTTACCAAAACACCGGGTTTAGATTGGGTGGGTTGCCCATCTATAGTTCTGTCCAATGCTGGTGTACTCAGTAGCTTGACACTGCTATCTATTGCTGTGTTCGCTGGACATGCCAATAAAAGTCAGACCGTATCACCATCTAATAAAGATTAATTTTGGTTATTAATTAATAGGCTCGCGTTTGACTGCCATCTCGCCTGATGCAGTTTACGATGGAGCACGCTTGTCTAGAAGAAACCGATTTACTCGCGACTTGAAGACACCCAGGGCCCCAAGTCTGCTAATGCAATTGTTATAATCGTGTCAGAATAGTGTCTCAATGGCATCGTTTTGACCAATGACGAAAGAGTTAGTCTTAGGTACTCTAAGCCAATGACCTCTTGGGTTTTGATAGTAATGATGTTGTTATGACACCATTCTTACACTATTCAAATAGCAGAATTGGGGCCCAGTAACATTGTAACTATCGGGGAACGCATTCCACTGTTTGGCGATTTTCACAATGTTTACTATAGATCTCCAATATTTGTTATCAAATTCATATCCTACTTTGTCTTCGCAAGGCCATTCTTTTTGTGACGCCAAGTGTCACCACGCGTTTTTAAAGTACGGAAAATCTGACTCGTGTAAAGGATTCTACATGTGTCGCTCTTCAAATAAAAGAGCGCAAATATTTTAATTTAATGTTGAAACATTTTCCTTAACTATCAACGCTTTTACCATCTTCCATTGATGTCAGGAAGTTCACCGCAACAATTTGCGTAAACACTCTCAAAAGATTCTCACTTCAAAGTGACACTTGTCTTTAGTAATTACTTTTTGCCATCAAAACTGTACCAATGAACCCTAGCATATTGCCACAATTTACACCAAACCTTCACACGATTGTTTCCCCTATATTAAAAGTAATAAAGACGAAAATTCCGTGTAAAAACGAGACGTCTGGCATAATTTATTGTGGTGTGTACGTGACGCGTGGCTCGACCTCCATACAAAAATATCAACGGAAAACATGTGTTGTTTACTTCTGTTTCAGATCTTTTTAACCTTTCTCTAGTAATAATATATTATGACTAGAGATACGGGAACGTCTTATAGAACTTTCTAGAAAGGTCTCGAAGTCTTGTTGAAACAGTTAATTTAGTTTACATAGATAATAACATTAGATGCCGGTTTTATCTAATTACGCAAGTCATTAAAGTTTATAAAAGTAAATATTCTGTAGATCTATTAAATAATTACTTAAATGATACCGAGGTCTTAGACCATATAGACACCGAGGTTTAGCAACAATCTGTTACAATTGAAGAAAATATTACAGCGTGGTCTGTAAATTATACAATGTCAAGATGTAAAAAAACTAATCTATACCATCTATACTTCTATACTAATATTATAATGAGGAAAGTTTTTTTTTAGTTTGTACCTACCGAATAGGCTCCAAAACTACTGGGCCGATTTTAAAAATTCTTTGACCAGTAGAACACATTACACTATCACTATCACTAAGACTACATTATCACTGAGTAACATAGGCTACCTCAGATCATAGAAATAAGGAGATATGCCATCATAGCAAATTAGTACGGGAACAACTGATGCCACTTTTAGTTCATTTTTCGACACAATTACGCGCATAATTAAGCGCTCCTTGTGAATAAAAAGATCTCCCACGCATTGAACATTCCGCACACCCTCAATCTAACACTGTTAATCGTCACTCAACACTAGCACTAAACTAAAACACTGTATTTATACCATCGATCGTGTTCGGTTCGTCGCCAGCGCGTACGTTTTTAATATGAGCAATTTGCTCAAGATCAGGCATCAAGCTCGATAGCGCCTTGGCACATCTCCTTGTTTCTATGATCTGAGTAGGCTACTTTTTATCCCGAAAAATGTACATTCTTGTGGGTCACGCGGACGAAGTCGCGGGCAAAATGCTACTCTATACCTACTTAATATTATAAAGAGGAAATATTTTTTTGTTTGTACCCAATAGGCTCCGAAACTACTGGACTGATTTGAACTGTTTTTTCTCCAATAGAAAGCTACATTATCACTGAGTAACATAGGCTACTTTTATCCCAAAAAATTTGCAGTTCCTGTGGGCCACGTGGACGAAGTCGTGAGAAGAAAAGTGCTAGTGTAATATAAAATACAACTCACTTTTCTTACAGTCATAGCTTCCTTATGTGAAAGATTTTTGTCATGTCGCTTATTATTTCTTTACTTTTGGTCATTCACAGCCATCATGTGTACAATCTATATTATTATCATTATAAAACTTGGTACCTACCTACTTGACCAGTTAGACAGTGCTTATTAAATGACCAGTGACTTAAACGTCAATTCTGCTATCAATACAAGTGGTCTCAAGTATCAAGTCACTTATAACGCAGACAAACTTTAATGCAAATATATCAAGATTGCTATTGTTAATTGCACATGCCACTTACTGCGGTGTTGAAGATATGAAGTTATTTCTGTATAAGTGGTCTGGTTGCCTTGTTGAAATACTTCCAAGATATCAATTGATGGAAACGTCTAGCCGTTTTATGAAGCTCCGAAGAAGAATCGTCATTACGTCAGTCAGTAATTCGTTTTCATCGCTTTATTTACTGATGATGAGGAAATCTATACTTATCTTCTCTATCTATATTAATAAAATAAAATGCTTTGTCCTGACTGACTGACTGATGCATTGGCACAGCCTAAACCGCTGGTCGGAGAAACCTGAAATTTGGATGACGTATTCCATAAGTGATGTAGGCATCCGATAAGAAAGGATTTTTGAAAATTCCACCCCCAAAAGGGTGAAAAGGGGTGGCAAAGTTTGTATGGGCAAATTTTTGTTTCCGACGTCCACGCGGGCGAAGCCGCTGGCAAAAGCTGTAATATAATTTATTATATTACAGCTTTTGCCAGCGGCTTCACAAATAAACTCTTCAGCTTTAGCTGAAGAGTTTTTTTGTTTGAAGGCGCTAATCTCTGGAAATACCAGTCAGCTTTGAATAAATATTTTTGTACTTGATAGCCCAATTATTGAAGAAGGTTATGGGCTATTTAACATCACGCTACAACACTTAGGAGCCGAGCAAAAATAAAAAAATCAGAAAAAACGCTAAGCGAAGCGAAAACGAAGTAGGTAATAGCTCGTTACAAACAAATTGTAATAAAACTAAGAAGATTAAGGGATTAACAGTTAAGTAATTGTAGCAACTAATGTAGTGTACCTACTATGTAAGCACCTACTCAATATAATTTTGCGTAGGTAACTACCTCAGATCATAGAAACAAGGAGATATGCCATCATAGCAAATTAGTACCGGAACAACTGATGCCACTTTTAGTACATTTTTCGACACTATTACGCGCATAATTAAGCGCTCCTTGTGAATAAAAACATCTCCCACGCATTGAACATTCCGCACACCCTCAATCTAACACTGTTAATCGTCACTCAACACTAGCACTAAACTAAAACACTGTATTTATACCATCGATCGTGTTCGGTTCGTCGTCAGCGCGTACGTTTTTAATATGAGCAATTTGCTCAAGATCAGGCATCAAGTTCGATAGCGCCTTGGCACATCTCCTTGTTTCTATGATCTGAGGTAACTACCTACCTTACAGTTACGCAAATTGTAGTTCTTATATCCAAAGCATTAGTAAGGCTTCGAATACTGGCGACGTTGCTAGAAATAAATTCGCTTGCAAATGCTTGCCTAGTACCGCAGTAAACGATTCCGGTCTTTTAATCATGAGATTTTGAAATAGCAATTAAAATATTATAGTTTATTTATATTTCGGTATTGGCAATATGGGTAAAGTCTGTTCGCTCATTTCAAAGTTGCCGTCAAAAGCTCTGCCACCACCGTCAAAGGTGCCACCGCTGCCGTCAATGGCGCCACCTTTGAAATGCGACATTAATTAAGCGTACGGACTATAAAACATTTGCCATACAGTCTTAGGCTCCTATTACAGAACGATACTCAAGCACAGATCTCGCCTTGAGCATAGATTTAAAGCCATTTAATTGGTTGAAACTAGTTTCAAGTAATGCTTGAGTCTTCAAATCTATGCTCAAGGCGAGATTTGTGCTCGAGTATCGTTCTGTAATACGAGCATTCGGAGCCTTAGGTTCGATGACCATTTAGGCAATTCTTGAGTTATTCTTCCGAAATTTTTCGTAGCTTCACAGCAATATCCGAATTATCTTTGCCTATATTATTCCCTGCTATTACATGAGACTTAGAGCCAATTTCACGAAGCTCTGTTAGCTGCTAAATGCCTCGTCAAGCATTTTGACGGTTGTCAATTTGACTGTTTTGCATAGTGGGACAGTACACCAATACGCTTAACGGGACATTTCGTAACTATCAGAGTTTGGTGAAGTTGGATCTTGATCCCATTAATGACACCATAAGCGAATTACGGACTAGCGCTACTCAATCTATAATTAAAAATTAATTGAAAGAGTAATATTGCCTATTTTCTTTCCAAAATCAGAGAAAATGTTAGGAAAGATTAGTGCAATGCTCTGAACAACTTACCTTACAAAATGTGTCACTGTATCCTAGTGTCAACTCTTATCATCAGCTGTTTGTCACCCTTCAGCCATCTAATCAGCGATTAGCCATTACCTAAGACTCCTGATATAAACGAATAACAAAAACAAAGGCGTTGACGTCTGGCTTCGATAACTCGAGGTCGTACTTTATCTGATGGCACGGCTTATGGGAAAAACACCATTATTCCTAAAGTAACAAGGTTGATTGTTGTACTAGAAGATGAAAGATACTTCAATGTATTGATATGTGTAGTACTGAAACTTACGCAAGATATATATTTAGATACAGGCGACAATATGTCTGGTGATACTGATGTCATGTTGGATTGAATAAAAGTCTTATGAAACGATGTTGCATGTTTAGCAATGCATGTTGTTTTTACGAAATAGCTAGTGGTTATTTGTAGGACGAAGTAATTACTAGCAGTACCTACAGGTAAATTGAGGAAACTTTGCTTAATATATTGAACGGAAATTTTCATTTGATGTCAGACCATTTTTTACTACGTACCTATCTTAAATTACAGGCAATTATTATAATACCCGCTTTATTTACATAATGATCGTGTATATTTACTTACCTAGCTGTATACAAATACATTTCAGTTATCGAGTTAGGTAAAAAGTATTTAACTGGTTGATTCTTTTATGAACATCCTTAACCGTATTTTGGAATTAAGCCAGGAGCTTCTTATGGGCGCCGTCTGTTGGGACTGGACTGCCAAGGCTAATATTTGGAGTTGTACCTACTATTATTCTAGACTTTACTTTGACATTGTTCTCACATAATATTTTTCTTATTTGCGACATAAAAACAATGTAACCATGATATTGTATTGACATGATTTAAAAGGGCAACAAAGGAGTTTCTTGCCCGTTCTTCGGCATCTAGCAGCTAGCTTCATCTTGCTAACTGACTGACTTCTCGACAGTTCAAAAGTGCCTGTAAGTGGTCTAACTGAAATAAATGCATTTACTTTTCACTTTAACTTAGCAACAAAGCCTACTTTATTGAATCTATCAAGTATCATTAGCTCAATAAATAGGATAAAACTCCTTTACTCCTTGTTTATTTTTCTGGGAAGCCACGCTGACATATAAGCATCCAATTAAATGAAAAACAAGAGTTAAAAAAACTAAAACCTAACTACGGAAAAAAACCAACTGAAAAGCATAAAATAAGAAAATATTCAACACATCGGTACAGTGGTGTCCAGGTTATAGCCGTGGTCGCATGCCGCTATGACCTGTGATGGCTGCTTAATGACGGCATGCGACTACGGCTATAACCTGGACACCACTGTACTGATTTGTTTAATATTTTCTTATTTTATGCTTTTCAGTTGGTTTTTTTCCGTAGTTGGGTTTTAGTTTTTTTAACTCTTGTTTTATTTGACACTTTTTTGGTGGCTTGGGTCAATCACTGCATTTACTTTCAGACTGTAAGTGTCGCAGTCTTAATTAACGAGATGGCGCTAGTTAGTAGCAAGAAAGTCACAGATTGTACACTTTTAAATTTCCAGTGTTTGCTATATTGGATTTCTTGTAACACCATATACCTCACGATACTCTTTGGACCAAGACGAATCCAAGGACCCCCATTTGTTAAAATCGGGTAAACTAAATTTTTTTTGGACCTCTTGTTTACGTTTTGTCGACCATCTTGTTTTTTTTTCAAAAAAACATAGCCTATGACACTCTTAATGTAAATACGAATCAACCGATACCTCATTTGTCAAAATCTGACCAGTAATTTTTGAGCTACGATCGAACATCCATACATAGACACATACATACATACATACATACATAGGCTGTTAAACTCATTACCCTTCCTTTTTCGTAGTCGGGTAAAAATATACAATTACTAAATTGTTACGAACACTCGGGACGGTTAAGTGAAGGTTTTCCGAAATTATTGGTTGTTTCATTTTATGATTCACGTTTTCATTCTCTTGAGGAGAAAATATTACTTTATTATTTCCCCAGAAAGTATTTAATTAGATCATCATTAGCTAAGTACCTACTCTTAGGTTATTTCCATGTTTCCTTGATATTTCGCTTATTTTCCTATAATTGGTTGTAAACTAAATTAGTGAATTTACAGTATAGGGCAGTTATTAGGTATTACCATTGAGTTCGAGTTATGCCTTGTAGTCAGGAGTCCGAAAGTCTGACAACTGGTCTAACATTCGAATACCGGTATTACCCAATAATTGGGTTGTGGAGGTCAGATGGCAGTCGCTCCACGTAAAATATTGATATTCAGTCTCATCTAGTTGACTGGAAGTCGGCACCAATCTAGTTTGGGAAAAGGCTAGGCAGATGGATGATTTTGTAACGACACGGCTGATGCTACCATGAGACCCTGTTACCTGCACACAACTACCATCGACCACGGAATTTATTAACTATGTGCTGTCAACTGCGGTTACGTACAAGTACCTTTGTATTTGTGAGAATTGCCGCATCCCGGAAATGTGCTTGATATTTTTGCCTTACAATCATAATTATGACTCTATTTACAGCCTCATCTAGTCATCTTTTAAAAGAATCTCGTGTAGGACAACCCCAAAATTCACAAACAGCTTTTCTACTTCCACAATCCGTTGCTTTAATGGGGTTTTTCCTCCTTATCAACGAAATCGTCGAACTAGATAGAACGATACTTATTTATTGACTGATGCAATTTCATCATGCTCTGAGCTCGTTGGCTGATGTAATATGAGCACAAGATATTACACTACTTTGTAAAAGGAGTGACGTATAACACACCAGGATGTGTGTGGACACATGTACTTGTGTTGCTAGGCGACTGTGTTCCTGCCCATTCTAGCAGAGGATAATTCAAGAAGTATAGACGAAGAAATTTGGTGTGGCAGAGTCAATTATATTGCTTGGTTATGTGCGCGCAAAGGACTAACTTTAAGAATTGTATTGTGTGTTAGGCCGTTTTAAATACCTTTGTTAGTTTATTTAGCTATACGGAGGGATGAATATCGGACAACCCTACATGAATTAAGAATCAAGTCCTTAACGTATCGCATCCGCAAGATCATAAGTTTCTACCACACCCAGTCGGCAACGTATTATATTTATTACTTCCACGCAACCATTCTTACCTTGGATAATTTATGCTTCAATAATGAAAAACGTTACCACTTCTGTTTTTCATAAATATTCGCATGAATCATCGAACAGAATTAAAAAGGGGTCAAACAGAACGGCTCATGTCAAAAACGTATTGTTAATGCCTAATATATACGTAGACGGTTGTATTGTCGTAGTCATTGTATACCTAACAATATATTGGACGATACGAAAATATTTTTAAAAACACGTGTATGATATACCTACCTCCAAACAATTTACTTTTGTAAATGTAGTGAATAACAAAGTCTCATACATAATCAATTCGTCTGCTAATACATAACACATTTATCATTCACACACAATTGTAGACGCTAGCAACATCCAATTATAACCATTCAACATATAAACTACAATAATAAGACACGTTGAAGCAATTGAATTGAAAAATGATTCAACCAGTTTGCTATGAGCAAAAATTTCTTGTAACTGAAGCCAATTAAATGCAAATGCATTGCTAGATTGCACGCGAAATACATACACACACCGGGTGACGAAGGTGGCGTGATGTACCTCACTAAGAATTCTACTTTTATTACTGTACGTTCCATAATTGCGGCATCCAATACACTGCATCCTAACAAAGACAAAAGGCACCTGCAAGCCAAATGCAGTAATGAATGCAATTCATAAAGAAACTCTACCAAAGAAACTACTAGACCTAAAAGAGATAGCGCTTACCAATTTTGAAATTCGTGAACGTAACTATAGATAACTGTGACTACTGCGATTACATTGTCGATTTACTTCAAGAATACATCAACGACACAGTATTAAAACGGCAATAGCAATAAAACAGATACGATGATTGTACGCGTTGAAGATGTAGGAGATATCGTAGTGAGGAACTTGAGCCAGTCGTGTGAGCTGGCACGTAGACAGGCTGCTCTAAATAATTGATTGATGGATGTAAAAAATAATGGAAAAACGTAAGGCGAACACAATGCAGTTGTTTTAATGCGGTTGACGATACATGTGTTAATGTTGCCTTTTTTATTGATTCCATATTTTTTCTAGATAATTATAGTTCGGCGAACTGCACAGCGGTTTTCCTGCTAATTGAAAATGTTCCAGTTAATTTAGATAGTAACGGTTTTATGAGAGCAATGCAGGAAACTGATAAATGAGTAATGGAAATATAGGTATAATAAGGCACGAAGGATGTTAATTTGATTTGTTTGCTTTAAATGGAAAATTATGTGTAGCTGCCCACTTAATATATATTAGATATTATAGTTTCGTAAAATAATGTAAGCTTACCTACACCCAGTCACTTTGCTATGACCCCGAAGTTAATAATGCACACATTTAATTATGAACTTATTGACCAAAAAAACATCACCTTCACCGAACTAGGAGAAATTTATGCATTTTGTGTCGGGGTCACCCATGATGTCGAAAGATGCAAAAAATCGTAAACTTAGATGATTAATTTTACAAATTATGCCTATCTAATAATATCACGTGCGGATTTTTTTGTGGGTTAAAAATAAATAAACTTGTTGAGGTTGAGGGTAATATTTATTACTAAATATTAATACTAAACTAAATTGCAATATTTAGAAAAAAAGTTACTGAATGCATTCGTGAAAATGGAACAACGAATGCATTTTAATTAATTACCTATACAATTAGCAATCTTTGCCTTTTACATACCGGTTAAATATTAGAATTATCTAATTTTATTTTATTATTAGAATCAGTCTCGCAGAACAATAACTTATCATTACTCATCACAGTATTACCGAAGTATTACTTGTCATCACCATCACCAATTACCAGGGGATTTTCATCCGCCCCTGACAACACCACAGTGTACTGGCCGGTGCTGTATTTCTTCATCTCCTGCTCAAACAGTATATTATTGATCGCCTGTTTGATCATACTCCGTGTTCTTTCATCATGCTTCCTCAAAGAAACTGCTATGTATTCTCCAAAACTGTCACATTCATCTTTCTTCCTCGACAAATCAGATTTTCTTAATAATTTTAGGGTTTCTAGTAGTCTGTTGTCAAGAGAATCTTTTGTTTCAGGTTCTTTTAGTAGTTTCCGTTTAAGTAAAGGTCTAGTTAACCTGAACTTCTTTACTGGGCGTTCCTTCGGTCTTCTCTTTGGTGGGCTGACATTGGGCTCGTTGAAGCAGTACGTCTCGATGACAGGCTCCTGTTTGATGAGTACTTCCGTTTCTTCTCTGTCGTCGTTAGATTCATCTTCTGAAGATTCGTCTGACCTCGCTGATTGAGATTGGGAGATTTGTACGTCGTTTGTTGTACCCTGCGGAAATAAAGATGCCGTTATTTTTTATAATTGTATTTTTTATTAAGATTTGCAACGTCATTCATTTTATTTATTCGGTGCCTCTTTTCATTTAGATCGAACTGTCAGACTTATTATTGTTACAATTTGTAACTAGCTGCGGTTAGTGACAGAACGTAATATTATTATTCGATACCACGTCTACGTGTCACCGTTACCGTACAAATCGCAAACAATGAAGTCACTCCCTAATTTCAATACAGGAAGAGACCCCAGCCTTGACACGGACCAGGAAACATGCTCATTATAAACACGTTGTTACATCGATGCATTATTAATTAATTCGCTCAAACTCGTGTTTGATTGGCCTACATTTTGCGATGACGTCACTATCGGCAAATCGGATCATTTCAATTATAAAATGAATATAGTACCTACAAAAATAAGTGATAAAGTACAAACTACTGTCACAGTATTAAGAAAATTTATAGTGCTACTGTGTAATAAATAGGCAGAAATTCAAGGTTGCCATTTTTAAAATGACATGGAGAGTGCTAATTGTATTGCACATGCGCGTTGCTCACCCTTTGAAATGAGGGTTCGCTGTACCGATACCATATGGGATAAGTAGGAATTCCCACTGTCAACACATCACATCCTCAAGAGCTAGTTAGGTTAGGTTAATCTTAAATGATCTTTCTAAGTAACGTTGCCCACCATTTAAAATGAGGATTCGCTGTGCCGACAGCATAAGAGATAAGCAGGAATTCCCGCTGTCAACACAGCGCATCCTCAGGAGCCAGTTAGGTTAGATTATTTTATTTTTTTTATTAAGAAGCTGAGTCTACCATCGCTGCACCGTTTGCTAAGAATAGTAGTATTAGATAGTTTGTGGCCATAGGAACAGCAAAATGGTCATAAAATATTAGAAGTAGCTGGGTCGCTATTTTTCATCAGGTATTTATCATTATGAACATTCAATTACTTAAGTAGGTATTTATTTTAAGATCGTCAATATTTTGTTGAAATTCTTCGATAACGCCGATTGTGATGCCCTTGTGTTTTGCAATAAACGATTCAATTATATCCGTAGGTAATTTAATGTCGTTACGTGATAAGCAGTGGCCTTGGTGATTAATCGTCGCTATGTGTAGCATCGCTAGGCTTGCCAGCCGACTTTATTTGGACTATTAATGATTTCAAAAATTTAATTTTAATAGGCATGTTTTATTGTTGTACTTGCCATCTCAACTTTCCTGTCCAATGAGTCATATATGACTCATAGGAACGTACTAGAATAAGTTCATGAGTCACAGGTGACTCATTTCTTTATACAATTTGAGGCACATTTTTCGGTATGAACGTGACATGATATTTATTTAAATCATACGTGGACGTATAGCAAAAATGCTAATAAGCGTAACAATAAGTAAAACCTGTGGACGTAGGGCATTATCAAAATGAGTTGTATGGGGACAGGGAAGTTGTTAAAAAAAAAATATTGGTATTGGTAAATTAGACTCTCAGGAGAGGTAGTCCACGAAGAGCACCCATTCAAATCGCATTGAAGCGAATAAAATGTTTTCAACAGGCTTTATTAAGCAAACAAGTTAGGAACCTCCTCACTATGTGGAGGTTCCTAACTCTGGAGCCCTGACTACTGGTAGCTTGGACCTAATGGTTTCTAATGACGGTGGGGTACAGTTTTTTAAATGCTTTTATCTTTTTATATAAATATTTCAAATCTAAATAATGTGTAAGTTAAGAAATTAATACTTATTTAGTAATAGATAAAAAAAAATATCTTGTCTTACCATTTTATCTTTAAAATAAAGAACCGCTAGTAATCATAATTGATAATTAATTAATTACCTATATTTGAACGTGTTCTATGTTTAGACTTTTTGATATAATATCTATAATCAAGCATGATGAAATTTGGCACAGTATGACAGCAGAGTTCGCGGTGAGAACAACAAGTCGTTACATTTTGTTGACATTTGATAGAATTTCCGGGTTTGTGCAAAAAATGTTTTGTTTGTAATGATTTTTTATTTGTAAACGTTGAAAAATGTAAAAATAATGTTAATTTTGTATGCCTAAATTAAAGGCACAATTAATTTTCTTAAAACTATCTCTATCTTATTTAGACAAACAAATAATTTTATAACAGCTAACAGCTTCGTGTCATTTTATTGCTTCATGATGTACCTACCTATTGTAGCTTCATTACATTAGCTATGTCCGTCTCACTCGTAATCACCATTAAAGTATCATTTTATTCATCCTCCTGATCTACATAGGTTTATGCCCATTGATCATTACCTTTCATTAATTCCTTGCAATGGATGGTTTTGAGCTACTACATTTAAGGTATTTTAAGCCACCATAGACCGACAACACAACTCTAAGAACCACCTTAATTTAGAACAGAGGACCTTATTACTTTTTTGCCCCATAGACCCTTTTTTACAAATTCATCAATTTAAAATTGTTTGTGACGCTGACACAGAGCTACTCAGTTTAGCAGTGTTGACTGTACCTAGACTAGAGACTAGAATGTATTTAGTGGAATACAAAATGAATTGTTTGTCTACATTTGAATTTATAATTGCCAAAATTTTGGTGACGGCCTGTCTTGTATATGGGATTCAATCTCGTAGACCAGCATTTTTAATTTTCACAAACATGGACCCCTTTCAGATCTAAGTCAACCCCTAGGAGTCGAAATACCTAGACCACTTTGGGAATTACTGATCTAGAACTTAATACTACGACGGGGCTACAATACCAATACAATTCTGTGTACCACTAAAAGGCGTGATTTTACGTCAACCATCAGGTTTTTTAGATATAAGGTAGGTACCTACGTAGGGGTAAACAATGGTAATTAAGCTACTTAATAGCTTACTTCGTAAGGAACGGTTTCCTTCAATGTGTAGCTACATAAAATTAATGAAACCATTACCACAATTACTTCAACATTGCTTTCCGGACTGGTCTCCAAATGGCTCGGCAGGAATCTCAAATAAGGATACAGGAACCAGGTGGAGCGGCCGCCATTACGGATCTTAGCCTTCTCTCGCCGGTGCGATGCGAATATCGAATTTAACTTTTTACGCAAGTCAGCAATATCGCATTCGAAAATCTTGGCCATGTCCGACCAAGCATCATATTTAGCCGTCTGCATTCTGTACATTGCGTTCGTATTGTCCCATAGCTCCGGCCGCTGCCTGTACTCCTCTACCAAGCGTATCGACAAGTCGCCCGACCAATCTACCTCGGCCATCTTCCCTCTCACTCCCACACAATGTCAAGGTCGATAGCGCGCGACGAAGCGATCACACCGAACAAGCGCGGTAGTTATTCAAATTGTAATCTATTTTTAAATTAAACGAGCGGCGAACACGAATTCGGCACACGTTCGCTCGAGCGCGGTGCGAGCGGGGACTGCGGTGCACGCGGAGTTCGGTGCGGCTCAGAGGCGCTCGGGGGCGCTCGGGTGTGTTCGTTCGCTCGCTTCGCTGCGTTCGGGATCGAGCGGCTCGGCCGGTGCACGGGGGGACCGTCAACGCTACATAACCATGTAAATAGGCACACAATGTAGGTACGTAACTACGCACGCCCTCGCACACCTATCACCATGACCGTTTTAACCTTTTCTATTTACTTTAGAAATAAGGAGTGTTAGTACTTTAGTAGTTACATTAGCCGTATTTGTACTGTTGTTAGTGACTTAGTGTACTTTAGGCACGAGGTCCTACAATTGATTGCCACGTTTACGAATAAAGGATTGCTATATTTGCTATAAATAATGATTATTTACTTCAATGTAGGGTGGCAGCTAGTCACGCGGAAAAATTGCGTATCGAGCGATATTGACGTAGTTTGGGGTGCCTGCCATAGCGAAAAAGTAAGTTTACCTACTTCAATCGCCCACACTGCTATAGTTAATTTAATAATTAATTAACCGGCCAAGTGCGAGTCGTACTCGCGCACCGAGGGTTCCGTATCATTTTTGGACGTATAAAGTGGAAAAAACCGGACCGCATAACTAAGTTTGTTTGTGAAGGAATTTTGATGATTTTGAAAAAACTGTACTAGTTAAGAACATCGTTTTATTTTTGGTACCATATTTGGGTAAATTTCTATCAGCTCTAATTATTTCAGATTTTTCGCTCCGCAAACTTCGGAGATAAGGGGGGGGGGAATGGTAAATGATAAATGATATTTATTTTGTAAATAGGTTAAAAATAACACTTTTACACGTCAAAACATTTTTTTAAGCTAGATGAGTTCGGTGTTTCCTATATGACTACCTTTGAGAAGAAACACCGAAACAAACTCAAAGGTTGATGTCTCTTTTAAAGTCCAGACAATTAAGATAAATTGTGTAAGAACCATGCAGGTTAGTCTGAAATGGCCTTTAGAGGAAAGAGCCATACAGATTTGAGTGGACCTGACCTGACTGTGCACGCATGTGCCGGGTATCGTGGTAGCTCAACCCAGACTTAGGGAGCTCAACGACCCGACGAACATTACCATCAGAGAGGACATTTGGGTAGGCCCCCTAAAGTAGAGGTAGTTTTTCAGACATATTTCATCATATGTCGAATACTGTGAGACATAAAATAAAATGAAAGTATATTTTGAAATGTGCAGATCACGCCCTTTCATAGATATGCCACTTGACCTAGTAACCCCACTTTAAAATTTCGGACCCCCACTCCGGCCCCTTTTGCAATGAAAATAAAAATATTTTTTGACTTTTTTCATTTGCAATAAAATTGGGCAAGCATTCTTTATAACTGTTCCAAATTTCAAGTCGATCGCACTAGTAGTTGCTGAAATAAGCAGGTGTGACAGACAGACAGACAGACGAAGTCGCACCATAAGGGTTCTTTTTTTACCATTTTGGTACGGAACCCTAAAAATAGACTGTAAATGGGATAAAACCGTTATTTTAATTTAGTAGGGGGTAGGTAGTTTAAATGTCTTCAAGTGCATGTTCGTCAATGGACGTCTATGTCTTCATAATGATAATGATGACCAAATGTGGGCTTAGTAAATTATACTTATAAAATTATTATTCATTATAAGCATTTGACATTTTTGACTCAACCGAAATTGGTAATGAACAGAACAATAAAATAATACACGCGACTTTTTTACATGTTTATGCAAATTGTTCTGTGAAGGAGGCGAACCCGTGACCAGTTGCGCAGAAGTCCTTCAGTCAACCTATGCGCCAGTGGAGCAGCCATTATGCCCCAGTAGTGCGCTTGCTCGAATAACCCTACTTTTCTAATTCCACTTTGCTTGCTTTTACGAGCGCCACTAGCAGCGGGGGATCAGTATTCTTTCACCGACCCCTCGTAAAATTTACTACAATAGTTGATCTCCTTTTATACTATTTAAAACAAAATTCCCAAATAAAACCCTCAGTAGGTACATTCTGTAACAAAGAAACCGGGCATAAAACTTCGTCCATTTAGGGAGACCTATTACGGTGCAATAAATCTTTAAGTTGGGAGTTCTGATTATGCTAGGCTGTTGGTGTCCGGCGTAAGTTGAGCGCTGGTGGTGTTCACTAGTTGTTGAGTGAACAGGAGGCGCGGCTGTAGTGAGGGGTCAAGAGGGCTGGTCTTGTAGTTCCATTGAGTGGAGGGTCTCGTCGAGTGGGAGGGGTGTGAGGGCGAGAGTTCTCCGCTCGCAGCGTTGTTGTCGCAGGGCAGGTCGTGATTAAATTAATGAAATTCTATTTTCTCCGAGGACACTGTTAATTTTATCGTTATTTATGTTTGCACATTAATCCTGTTTAGTTTGTGTGTAATTAAATGCAAGTTCTCCTCGATCATCGTTTTATCTGGTTACTGGGTTTGTGGAGGACCCTCTGGGTTTGTTATCGGATTAGACACTGGTTACTAATTGAATTATTAAGTCGTTCATTTCAGATTTATGTATAAAATTGTTTACGATCAGTTTGTATTGTGGGAACCGTATCTGGTACATAATATTTGCTTTGCTTGTACATAAATAAACCAATAAAATAAATTAGAATGATGAATAGTTTTATTACAAAAGCCTACAATAATTCTAAATTTTACTGTAGGCGAAAACCATTTCTTAAGTTATAATGGCCTACTGTCACGGGTACAAAAACGCGAATATTTAATTATTTCAGATAAAAACCGTAGCAGCCACTCTGCCAAAAATCATGAACCCTTAAAAAAAATCAAATCAAACAAAACTCAAGTTACAATTCACCCAGAAAAAATATTTATAACACAACCATAATCTACTTTATACAGAGTGTTGAAAAAATCAATTTCTTTTCATTTTACGTCGCTGCACCGACGAGCGAAGCGTGGGGAGTGGAAACAGCGCCGCTGCGGATTTCCGAGCCATTGTCCAAAACTGTCGTAACTTAAAAACAATATGGGAGAGAACGAAAGATTATGCCAAATACGTAGTGCTGTGCCAGGATGTCGACATTTTCCGGTGTTTCGATAGTTTTTTTTGTTCTTTTTTAAACAGTAATAAAGCAATTTACTTTGTTAAACGTGTTGAAAGTAAATTGTTATTACTGGTTGAATCTACCGTCCATAAGCACTTTATTTTAATTACAAATCTAATTAAAAGTTTGAATATTCAAACCTTATTTAGATTTTACGTACCTATTCCATTTCATGTAATAATTTATCATTTTATATTTTTTATCATAATATTAATAGATACGTGAAATGGAAATCGATCAAGCGTTTGCTATCAATTAAAACCAGCTGCTATCGAACTTGGCCAGCCTGCGAGTCTGCCATTTATGTTGCCTATAATGCCTATATACAGACATACAAATAATTAGTGTCTTGCCGCTCTGCTGACCACAAGGGACAAAGCACACGTAAAGTATATGTCGTGACAATCTGTCACTGAACGTTGTCCACAGGTGTGACATTGGCGCAGGTGCACCGAAATGAGGGGGATCTAATATTTGCATAATTTGTTATTCAACAGCCAACTAATTTAGTTAATCGGCACGCAACACGAAACCGTGGAATTGTTCCTTTATTTTATAGGAACGCGGTTTTAAAATTCTTTTGTGACTGTCACACATTCCTGTGGATTATTTCTTCTGCCAATTATGTCTGATTTGCTGAAGGTGTTCTCTAGTTGGTAGTTACCATAATAAAATGGTATACAGATATAGCTACTAATATAATAAAGCAAAGTTTTTTGTTTGTTTGTTTGTTTAAAGACGCTAATTTCTGGAACTACCAGTCGGATTTGCAAAATTCTTTTTGAATTTGATATCTTAATTTTCGGGGAAGGTTATAGACTATTTAACATCACGCTACGACCCGTAGGAGCCCAGCAACGGTGGGTGAAACTGCGAGGCACAGCTGGTTTAGGTATATTTCTATTCGGCACGACCATTGTTTTTATTTTATCTTATAAAATATTTCCAAAATATGATACACAGGCACTCGCAGGTGGTCGGGGTCATTTATTATTAAAAGAAAAACGACAACATCACAGGCAGAGTTCTTAGCAAGAACTACCCACATGTTACTATACCAACAAACCTACATAATATTTGTTGTAAGTTATGTAGGCCTTATTGATTTTCTTCTTATCTCCTACAGATTGTCTTAAGCTTTTTACAAGGGATTTCTCAAGAGATACGCCAAGTTTACCGACTGCTTTGTGTTAAAGGCTGACATGGTTTCACGTTTAACGCTACCTACACGAACGATATTTTAGGGCGTGGATTAAGTGCTACTTCTGTTGTATGTACTTACACTCTATCGTAGACACCTCTACTCAAGAATCTTAAAGGTATAGTCTTCCTTATCAGTATTAACACCGTATTCTCCCATTTTAAATAATATGTGAGGTACTAAAATTACTCAACAATCATACCTTCTAATATTATACCTAAATGCGAAAGTTTGTGTGTGTGTGTTTGTTACTCTTTCACGCCGAAACGGCTGGACGGATTTCGAAAACATTTGACAAAGAGGTAGCCTGGAACCTGGAGAAGCAAATATGCTACTTTTTATCTGTTTTCACTCAGACGAAGTTGCGGGCAACAGCTAGTAACTGTATAATGATTACAATTTAGATTCACCCATTGCACTAATGTTTGTAGCGTATCTTGTCTTTCAGCACATACATGTAATAGTAAATCAAGTTAAAGTACTAAGGCTCCGTTCATTCTGCAGCGTGTCGCCGTCGCCGTGACCGGTGCAGTTTGTATGCAACCTATGGCGGGTTTCAATGTGGCGCGTTCAGCCGGTCGCGTTTTTCGCGTTCAACTCGACCGGCAGCGCAGCACGCGACCGACCGGGCCCATAAAACGATTTGTCGAACGTCCGTAATAAAAGAAGTAAGAAAATAGACAGGAAATGACTGCGTTTGAGAAAAAGTTAGTTGAGATGTAGAATTCCACTAACAATCTTGCTTTTGATGAAGACGTGGCATTCTTCAATTCAATCCTCCCTGCTGTCAGAAGATTAAACTTTGAAAAAAAATATTTTTTTCGGAGTCAGGTTCTACAATTACTCGTTGGAATAAACCAAGATACTTGTGCCAGTTTAGTCCCGTGCCAATCTACAAATATGGGGCCATCTACAAGCATTGGTCCATCTACAAGCATGGATCCATCTACAAGTGCTGGTCCAGCCATGCCTAGTACTTCGAAAGTATCTCCTGAGAGTGCATCATCATCGTGCTCCACCGACAACTATGATACAGAAGACTCGTTTGATTTTGATTTCACAACAATTTAACGGACTTTTAATTTTTTTTTCTTTTTTTGTTACATGATGATGTAAAATACCTATGACTAATTATTTAAATTGAAGTAACAAAAGTTTGCCAAAAATACCTTATTGTGACTGTCAAGCGTTCTGTAGGTGTTATAGCTATTCGGAGTAAACCAGTATGTGCTGTTTTGTTTTCAATTTTAAAAATCAGCTCGTCAAATGTGCTTATTGACATCGTAAAATAATTGAAAAAATTATTTTCATCTTCTCGCAGTTGCGAATACAGCGATACGAATGCACCACTCAACAAGCGCTCCGAAGTTATAGAGTGCATGAACAATTTTCCTTTTCGGTTAGCGCGGCGTTTTTTATTGTAATGATATAGCACAGAAATCAAAATAAGTTTTTTTTTTATTAATTGTATCCATGACTGTACACGTCCAGCCCGGTCGAGTGCACACGCAAAACTGTGAAATGTTCAACTCGACCGGCAGCGCTGCACGCGACCGGCGATATGCTGCAGAATGAAAGGAGCCTAAAGAATAGTTTCTAATATCATTTTCAACAATATCGATATCACCCGCTCGGAGTATCGACAGCCGAACGATCAAGGATGCACGACTTATCGTGAAGCCAGAGATTATTCGATGGGGCTCGATCCCTGCCTATCTCCGCTCCCAGCCAACAATGAGACGCATTTGTGACGTAAAATTTACGAGCCTCTTTTACGAGTGCAAAATAGGTGGGACCATTTTACGACCCACCCTGTATAATAAGGGAGCGCTGCAGTATATGCAAAGTTCGAAGATAAACAAACGACTTTAGTTGGTTGTTTTTAAGTTATGATGTGATTGCGCAAGGGATTCGAAGGGTTATCAACAATGCATTAGAAATGATAACAATTTTGTGTACCTAGTAATAAAATGTCTAGTTTATAGTACAATAGACACGCCTACGGTTGTTACAATGACGTGGGCGTTACTTGCATACAAAGTTGGATTCACTTCTTTGTCTGCGTTTCTTTCCGGCATGGCGTTGGGGATCGCTTTGTATAAAGTAACTGTCGTCTCAAGTATCTACTCAAAGGCTATAAATTCTGCCGTTAAATAAGATAAAACTAATTAATAAGTAACTAATTTTATTTAATTACTTGTTTACTAAAACCCAAACGAGGTGTTTAGTAAAAGTTGGCAAGTGAAAAAACATTTTCTTCCCATCCAATTTTATTTCGCTTCTGTGCTACCATATACTGTAAAAAAACTAAATTATACTAGGCGTACTATAGAAGGCATTCGATAAGACCAAGTATTACATTGCCGGAGCCGATGGGGGCTCGGCAGTAACGTTATTACGTCAATTGTTGCCTGACTGGAAGCCGCACTCATTTGGGAGCATGGGAGCATTCGTTTATTACAGGCTATAAGCCAATGGCGTGATGAATTTGTATGGTTAGGATGAATACGGATTTTGGTACTCAGGTAAATTATGTTAGAACGTTAAATGTGAATGGTGTAGTTTAATTTCATGTTGAAGGTAGATTGTCAACTTTTTGAATAATGAATAAAGTTTATTTGAGGTAGGACAAGGAAATTAAATAGTACTTTGTTTTTTTTTATATTTTTAATACATTTCTTGGTGCTTCTCGAGCAACTTACAATTCAGTTGGTTTTTTCTTTGGGAAAGTTGTTTGTTTTCATGAGTACAATTTTTTTAACAGTAGATATGGTTGGCAACCCTAGTTAAAGGGTGTCTAAGGGATGTCTAAGTTTATAAATACGACTTTGTGCAATACATTGTGAAACACAATAAAATAATTAAGTAGTTACATTCATTGTCTCAGTACTTTCTTTGACTTATGCGAATTGTATTGATGTCTGAGTTGACCTGCAAATGTGACCACCATCGGTTTATATGAATGTACCTACACTACAACAACTTTTATTGCACTTGCTAGGTACTTTGCTACAGTTCTCTCAGTTCGTCATATCAATCTATTATCTACAGTTAGATAGTCTTAGATAGCTGGATTCATAAGGAAAAGTATAGGCTATGTAACATCACGCTACGATCCTTAGGAGCCGAGCAACAGCGTGTCACATATGAAATAATGCGCGGCTGATCCTTTTTCCATCCCCCAAACTTCGCTATGGACGTCACGTATCAATCACAAATCCAGTTATTTACGACAACCATAAAACTACAAAAAGTTCCTAATGTACATTAGCATTAAAGTAACAATGCACCGCCCGGGATCGAACACAATGCCTCTCGGTAATAATATTTAATTATATGGTGTGGCAACACTGGCAACAAAGAGTTGGCGGCTGGCAACACTGGCGACCCTGTTGTGTTCCGCTTCGAATACTTTGTGTGCATTTAGAGTTCTGTGGGTAGGAGATATAATTTTACACATACGTACCTACCTACTGTATTCACATGTATTGGTAAATTTTGTGTTTTGGATGTAACCGTAATAATAAACCATTTTTTTTCCGAGCATTTTTTATGGAAGTACCTCCATCATCCTCTCTTTCTGTGGTGAGTAAGGTCACCAGAGCTCCTGAGGATGCGCTGTGTTGACAGCTAAGGAGACAAGCAGGTGGGACCTGCCGGCCTAGCATGACCACGATAGAAACGGGTTTTGTCTACATAGAAATTGACAAAGTGACAGATTGTAGAAACATTTCTACGTTTTATGAATGAAATCTGTCACTTTGTCTATTTCTATGTAGACAAAACCCGTTTCTATCGTGGTCATGCTAGGCCGGCTGCACGAAATTATATATTATTTGAGAAAAATTCTAGTGTTTTCACGAAATAATATTTTCCTCAAATATAATTTCGAAAGCTTTAAATATTGATGATTTTAAAGATTATAATTTAGTAACTATATTAACATTAGGTAGGTACTGTTGATAATTGAATTTGGATCAACATACCTATAACGTAAAATAGCGCTACAATTTGTAAATACCTAAATTTTGAATTTTGCGCGGATCCAATGATCCTAATGGTTTCTTATTTTCTCTAGCATTCTTCAATTATGTATTTTTTAGAGTTCCGTAACTCAAAAGGAAAAACGGAACCCTTATAGGATCACTTTGTTGTCCGCCGTCAGTCACCGGACCATAAGTGGAGCCATCTGCTCATAGATGGCGCCATTGGAAGTATGCAGTAGCGCCATCTATGATCATATTTCGGAACCCTTAGGGCGCGAGGCATACTCGCACTTGTCCGGTTTTTTTTTACATACGGAACCCTTGCCAACAGTGTTCGCACACTTATATATTTACAGTACCTAGTATGATCTCACATGTTCGTGTATTTTCGTAGGTATTTGCATTCAGTTGAACTGCCCTCAGATCATAGAAACAAGGGAGATGTGCCAAGGCGCTATCGAGCTTGATGCCCGATTTTGAGCAAATTGCTCATATTATAAAGGTACGCGCTGGCGACGAACCGAACACGATCGATGGTATAAATACAGTGTTTTAGTTTAGTGCTAGTGTTGAGTGACGATTAACAGTGTTAGATTGAGGTTGTGCGGAATGTTTAATGCGTGGGAGATCTTTTTATTCACAAGGAGCGCTTAATTATGCGCGTAATTGTGTCGAAAAATGTACTAAAAGTGGCATCAGTTGTTCTGATACTAATTTGCTATGATGGCATATCTTCTTGTTTCTATGATCTGAGGTTCTGCCGATGTACCGGCACACATAGGTACCTACCTATGTACGTGTACCGTACATATCTTATTGTTGTTTTTTCTCCACATAACTCACAGCTAAGTGGTGTGGAAGAGATAAGAGATATTACGGCGCTTTATTAAGTGTTAATTAGATTTCTTATGAATATGATTTATGTTTGTAGGGATCTAAACAAGAAATGATTACTAAGTAGTCTACAAGTTCTCCAACCATTACAGATCAATGAGTTTTTGTTGTGATGCTTGCCCGAAACTCAACTGTCATGGCCGCCCTAAAAGTAGGGATATCGTAGTGAAAAACTTCATCTCAAATAATTCTCTTACAATTGTACTCTTCTACAAATGAATTTAATAATATTTTTATGTAAATCCCCTATTTTTTTCCTATTTTTCTATGTGGCGTAGGTATACCAGTTCCAGAATGAAACATCTCCTTTAATGTTATAATATTGTTATGGCTGCCGTCAGCTTTTAAAAGCTGACGGCAGCCATATTATCTTTTTATTATTAGTAGGTATAGATAGATAGAAAGAGACAAAGAGAGAAAGTCGGATGGAGGGAGCATAACGCTTTTTATATCGATTTCTACCAGCCAATTCCTACCACAAGCCGCGTTAACGAACTTCGTTCCAAAAAACATGGTCTATTTGTGTTCAGCTAAAGATAAGGAAGTACTACAATAACTTCTAAAGTAAAACACAGACGGCTCAGTAGCGGTGGTCAGCAGACGAGGTACTTACACCAAGTAATCCACTTAGTGCCGTGTGCTGTCTCCGGATCAGACTGCACCGAGCGGCTTCCCTGCATTTATGCATTTTGCGCATTTTAATGCTCCTTAATTATGTAAATGTCGGGTTACGTAAGCTCATTTAGGAGAAGTCTTCGTTTCAGTTAGTGGAAAACCTAGATTTTTTAAGGTTTTAAGGTCGTTAGTGGTTTTTTGTAAAAGAGGTATTTGTTGACATGGGTTATGATGGGACCTTAGATCATAGAAACAAGGGCGATATGCCAAGGCGCTATTGAGCTCGACGGTTTAGTTTGGTCCATTGACCATAATTAAAAAGTACACGCTGGCGACGCGACGGACCGAACGCGATCAATGATATAAATATTATATTGTTTTGGTTTAGTGCTAGTGATGAATAACAGGGTTAAATATCAGTGAAAGTCCCGTCAAAATCGGTACGGCCTTTTCGAAGATTAGCCGGAATGAACAGACAGACAAACATTTTAAAAATAGTTTTTTTTATAAGTACGGAAGTACCGTACTTATATACTTTCATAATTATGCATTTAGTAAAAAGCGGTAATTTTGATATTGAAGAGACACTTCAATTCTATCTATTTGCATTACAAGTATTATAGATTTGGTCTATGGTATAAGAACACCTAGAGCAGCTCACAACTTTATTTTCAATCGATGAATATTTTTATAAGAGGCTTCAGGTTTGGTTACAATTATAACTACAAGCCTCCGAGCTAACCTTGAAACGTTACAAAAACTTAACTAACAGAAAGAGAAGCCATCTTTTTTATACCTTCACTCTTCACTCCGGGCTACATGTGAACAACAACAGTTTTTTCACCAAACTAGATTGAATAACAACTTTTTGTCGGCCATTACTGTCGCTAAGTGAAGATGGAGGCAGGGGGGGGTGGTGCGTGCGCGCAGCAACTCTGCAAAATGTTGATTCAATTCTTTAGCGCACTGTTGCGATGCAGAGATGAAGTGTAAACCGACTACTGATGTTTTAGTTGGAACATGTGTTTCTGTTTTAACACTTGAGCTACTTGCTTGTGTATTTGTAAGTAGCTATAAGTATACTTATATATATACATATACTTACAGTCTTTTTTCTTTAGAGTAATTATTAATACAGTTTGAGATTCTTTGTCATCGCGGTAGGTAGGTACCTACCAGAGCGTTGCCAGACGTCCCGATTTTGGCGGGACGTCCCGATTATTTAGCCCAAAATTGAATGTCCCGCGCGGGACAGGCTCCGTCCCGCTTTTTGCGGATTAGTCGACGGTGCAGCCCCCAGCATTTTTTTTTCAATTGAATTTTTAATAGTCGGATGCCGGAAATAAATGCTCCGTAAAAATGAAAGCAGCAATCCTGTGCAGAGTTCTTCGACTAACTGCTGATTATTTACGTTTTTAGGGTTCCGTACCAAAATGGTAAAATAGGAACCCTTATGGTGCGACTTCGTCTGTCTGTCTGTCTGTCTGTCACACCTGCTTATTTCAGCAACTACTTATGCTATCGACTTGAAATTTGGAACAGTTATAAAAAATGCTTGTTCAACGTTATTGCAAATGAAAAAAATCCAAAAATATTGTTATTTTCATTGCAAAAGGGGCCGGAGTGGAGGTCCAAAATTTTAAAGTGGGGTTACTAGGTCAAGTGATATATCATTATGAAAGGGCTTGATCTGCACATTTCAAAATATATTTTCATTTTATTTTATGTCTCACAGTTTTCGACATATGATGAAAAATGTTCAAAAAAATACCATTCCCCCCCCCCCCTTATCTCCGAAGTTTGCGGGGCGAAAAATCTGAAATAATTAGGGTTGATAGGAATTGACCCAAATATGGCACCAAAAATAAAACGATGTTCCTAACTAGTTTTTATCAAAATCATTAAAATTCCTTCACAAACAAACTTAGTTATGCGGTCCGGTTTTTTTCACTTTATACGTCTAAAAATGATACGGAACCCTCGGTGCGCGAGTACGACTCGCACTTGGCCGGTTTTTTTATTATATCCCGCTTTCGACAAAAGAATTCCGCTTTCGACAAAATAATCCCGCTTTTTTTACTCAAAAAGTTTCAAAATCCTGCTTTGCCCGAAAAAGAATCTGGCAACGCTGGTACCTACTTACTACAGTGATAATTTTTAAAGTAGAACATGTTCGCCTTTTGTCTTCAAATAAAAGAAAGGTGAACAGAATTCAGTTTAATTTATATTGGATTGACATTGACTGCGAACCGACAACACGCGTCTGGTATAAGGTCGCGGCGTGAATTATGAGCACCAGATCGCGCATGTACATTTTCGGCCCAATAGACAAAAGACAGTTGACAATACGTAATTACGAAATAGAGAATGGTCCAATTCGACGACGAGCATTGACTGACGAACCAATCGCGTGCAGCCTCGCCGTCCCTCGTCTTCTTCAATCCGTCAAAGAGACCGAAATTCAGTTAATGCGCAGGTTTGTGCTCATAACTGCTGCCGCCAGTTATAGCAATTATTAAGTGTAGTAGGCATATAACATTTGTATTCACTTATTATTTTAAAGGACGTTGGTAGTTTTGGGCTTGATATGGTACAGTAATAAAAGCCTAACCAAAAATAAAAAATATTTTAATTGTTCTTTGCCTAATTTATCTTAGAGAATTGGAATCAAAAAATTAGAGAGAATTGGAATCAAAAATCGAAATAAATAAGAAATAAAATGATTATGCCGTTGACATTTTGAAAAAACCAATAAAACAAAAACGGGTGCATGCTGGCTGGCGCGTGGTTCCACAGAATATCATGTCGACAGCAACTAAAACCTTTGAATTGAGAACTCATTAGTCGGGCTGTACTTCATTGGATCATTCACACCATACTTACTGTCACAAATACGAAGATTTCTCTTTAATCCAATTACGTACAAAAACAAATAAAAAATGAATTTAAATACTCTTGAAATACTCGATTACACCAAACTAATTTCATATCTGTACCGACATACACAATCTAAAGCCCAGCGTTCTATGGGCATCCGCCGTGTCCTTTCTGTGTGACAGCCCTATCCAACACACAAACAACGCCGGCTGTAAGTCTCAGTTACCCTCTATAATGTTATCTCTATAATTATTATGTTTATATTACTCGTGCTTAGTCATACGTTTTGAAGGGTACTGAAAACAACTGTCAACTGTTTTTAAGTCTATATTACATTCATTAACACACAATATGTAATAACACCAGTCTTCATACTTATTTAAGGAAATAACAAACAGACTGATTCATTTCTATAGCGTTAGCATAAACATTATCAGCATTTTAATGTTCCACTGCTGGGACACAGGCCTCATCTCTGTGAGTGGACCGGAGTCCACCACGCGGACCCAGTGCGGGGTGGTGGACGTCACATGTCTTCGAATTTTTGGTTCTAGGACATGCCGGTTTCCTCACGATGTTTTCCTTCACCGTTTTTAGAGCAGTGGTGAAACAAATTGCATAAAGTGTGCCTTGACATAAAGATGCCTCCCCCCGTTAAAGGTCTTGAACTCTTGACATACGGACAGACGGACAAGAAAGGGATCCTATCAGAGTTCCGTGTTTTCTTTTGAGGTATGGAACCCTAAACTAGCCGTAGTAGCCCTACTTCTACCCCACCCAATTTTTTAGGGTTCCGTACCAAAATGGTAAAAAAGGAACCCTTATGGTGCGACTTCGTCTGTCTGTCTGTCTGTCTGTCTGTTTAACAATGTTTGCCTTCGCCGTAACTGAGTAGTGTCCAAGAAAAAATACCTACCTAATAGTAGGTAGGTACACATTGAAAATGTCACATTGCTACTTGGCAGTTTCATACTTGCAATTTTGTTCTGTCGATCAAGTGAATCGAGATAAAAAATGTGATAATTAATTATGTCATTGTTATATAGGTAGGATAATATCACTTATTCACGTAACGGCTTTGTTCTACAGCAAATAATGGTACGTTTCCACGTTAGCCGACTTCGAATAAGTGAGTCATGTAACATGTCATGTTACATGCAATTATATCTGTTGCATGTAGGGTTGATAACTTTTTTAAATATTTATAGTATTTTCGAGGATATTACCAGAAAAAATAATAAATGGTGAAAAACAAATTATTAGACCGTAGGTATGTTTAATTATTTTTGTCTAAATTTTTGATACCATGAGCCTTTATTTTTAGATCCGTTGTACGCTTCAATATTTTGAAACGAATAATGTTGCTTATTTTTTTATTCAACTAAAATATAGTAGTTTTGCCTACTACCGTACTTATTAGGTAAGTACCTACCTCAGATCATAGAAACAAAGGAGATGTGCCAAGGCGCTATCGAGCTTGATGCCTGAACTTGAGCAAATTGCTCATAATAAAAACGTACGCGCTGGCGACGAACCGAACACGATCGATGGTATAAATACAGTGTTTTAGTTTAGTGTTAGTGTTGAGTGACGATTAACAGTGTTTGAGGGTGCGCGGAATGTTTAATGCGTAGGAGATCTTTTTATTCACAAGGAGCGCTTAATTATGCGCTTAATTGTGTCGAAAAATGTACTAAAAGTGGCATCAGTTGTTCCCGTACTAATTTGCTATGATGGCATATCTCCTTGTTTCTATGATCTGAGGTACCTAACTATGTTAATTTTTTTTTTTTTGAAAGATATAGGTAGTACCTACCTAGTTGGCGTAATATTGTAAAACTATATTAAGTAGTAGGGTTGGCAACCCTAGTTGCATGCAATAATTTCCGTTATTCTTGGAATGCGACTATGATGTGCAACGGCACCCTTGAAAAAAAACTGAAGGCCATTTTATAAGGAAAAACACCAGCTGTTGGAATATAGGGTTTTTAGCAACCGCATTGGTGGTTGCCTCGCCAGTTTCTTTAGTTCGTTCCATTGATCATAATTTAACTGGATTTCCTTAAATCCCTTTACCCTTTTGATATTGACATCCTCACAGCACATTAGATACCTACGTAGGTACAGTCAGGGAAAGTATCCCCACCAGTGCCGATCAGTAAGGATATTTATGGAGTAGTAAGTTCCATATATCCCAACCGGTAGCGATACTTGGAAAAAAACTACAAGTATCCCTACCACCCATTGGTAGGGATACTTGTAGTTTTTTTCCAAGTATCGATACGTCAGTAGGGATATATGGAATTATGGAACGGCCGTCCTTTACGAGGTACCTACACTATCATTCATATTTGGTCGTATATTCAAACTTCGAAACAAATCCGAATCCGAATTGCTTCGAAGTTTGATTATACGACCAAATATGAATGATAGTGTACCTGCTAAAAGATCCCTTGCCCTGACTGTACCTACTAAGTATTTATTTGTTTTTCATTTTTCTTTCTCTTCCTTTGACTATCTCTACGTTGTACCTACGTGTCTTCTTTGTGCTGCACAATTGCATTTTTTATTTTTTTATTTAATTCCACTCAACAACATAACTTATATAACTTAACTGTAATAGTTATGTGGAATTAAAATGTTCCTTTTTGAGCATCCCTTCATTTCCTGTAAGTAGGAACCCGTTTTCACTAAGTTTAGCTGAAGGTGGCGGGTGTAGGTCTCTGAGACTCTTAATAATCTGCCGGTACCCCTGAAAGCTACCGATATACCGTACTAATGTATTTGTAGATTTTAAAGGTTTTTTATTATATTCTAAGAAATTCTGTTCTTATAATACCTACCTACATGCTTCCATATGTCCGCCTATTATACGTAATATACGAATCTTGGCATCAACCAGAAGTTCCCTGACATTACCGAGTATTGTCTTGTATTGTGATATAATGTATTTCTTGGAAGACATCTAATTTTAACCTATCTCTAGTAGTAGACCTTTCTAAATTCATTGTTCAGTATAATAATTGCCGAACTCATCTGAAATATGAATAATTCTGGATTTTAAAATCCATTTTAGATATTTTCTTCATCCTTATACCTACATACAGCTTAAACTAAAATAAAATGAATATATTTGTTATGCTCAAAAATACGTTACAGTCTTTACTTTAGTTTGTCCAAAATTCGGCTTTGGCTTCACCGCATGTTCAGCATTCATGTTTCAACTTCAACTACTGGTCAACTTCCCTTTAAATTAACTTCATCTGCCTCTAGAGTCTTACCCGCTTCGTTAATACACTTCACGTCAATATCCAACATGTAGTTACTAGTCATAGTACGTGGAAGTAGCTCTATTTTACCCTGTTACTCAGTAGGTATCCAGATGGCTGATGTAATATGTTTTCCTATATAGTTGTTTTCGTAACTTGCGTCTAACGTCATTACCACAGTTGGGTCTAATAGCCTCTACAGGCCGGTTTTTGAGAATTCATGTTTTGGTGTGCGTCATATTAGAGCTGGTAACGTTATGAGTAGATTTTTTAAATCAATTATAGGCTTGCGTTTGACCGCCATCTCGCCTGATGTTAAGCGATGATGCGGTCTACGAGCACGCTTGCCTAGAAGAAACCGATTCACTCGCGACTTGAAGACACCCAGATAGTAAGTATCGAGGAACATCAGATTAGCAGGTTGTTGAAAACATTATAAAAGGTCTGCATCCTCCATGAATGACGTCACAGAACCGTGTTGTCAACTTGGTGACTTCTTTATTAATCTTTTTACTACAATATGAGCTGTTCTTGAAGCTGGAGCACTATAAAAATAAAGATCCGGCCGCAAGTCTAAATATGGAAGTTATTTGACCTGGAAACTTTGAGAAGATTATAAAGTTTTCTACTTGTGTAAGTAATTGATAGGGATGACGTAGCAAAAAGGTCAAAGTTATTAAAGAAACCTCAATTTCAATCCAAAATATCTGTAATAAACTCTTAACACAAATTAAAAGGTCTTCAGAAACAGTTTAACTTTTATTCCAGAATATACACGTGTAGATATCAATACAAATAGTCTTTATACACACATTAACGTTATGTGAATTGGTATAAATGTAAACTAATATATGTAAATAACCTATTATCTGTGACCTCTGCTTGATTAGCTCGCGCCAGACGCCAGATAAGGTGGCACGCTTCACAAAATATGCTGCAATAATTCCTACAACTTAGTCATAATAGACGGTAACATCCAATGTTGAACAGAGAGCTACTGACAGACTACTAGCACAGTCTATAAATCCATATTCTTTGTACTGTGCTACTAGTGTGGCGATTTCTCAAGATTCTATTGCCAACTTCGATTAACTACTACCACAAATTACCACTAATTTAGGACTTAGAATTATGCTTAGATTATGCTGCAGGACAGAACATTTTGGCAGTTTTTAGCAGGATCTGATAAGACCTTAGCAGAAATGTAGCAATATTCGGCATTTACAAATTAAATAAGGGAAATCGTAGGATCCTGGCACCAGATTTAGTTTGATTACACAGTCACTGCTGAGAGGGGCTCGTGGCTAAATGACAGCCACGCTGATCGATCGATCTGCGAGCTTAAGCTGCGCTTGCCGCGGTCAGTCCTTGGATGGGTGAACGTAGGTATCTTCTCACATTCGAGCATGCTGTCTTTACAAATCCCTTTATCTATTATGATACCCATGAGGTAATTCCTAGTCTGTTTTAGCCTACTTTATTTCCAAAAATTAACAACATAAATTCTATAACCAATGATGTTATTCAAATAAGTACTTACCTATACAATATAAAAAAACCAAAACTATATGGAGTCCACAATTATCCTGGCATATACAAAATTAACTATAATTTCATGAAACAAAAGTGACGAAATGGAATCAATAGTGCAGTGAATAGGTCGTGCGGATGAACCAAGCGCACACCCTCAACCGACCGGTTTGATTGCATCAGCTGCGCCCGCGTCACACATTCGTACGAGATAAAGGATTGTCCACGTGCCAATAATGTCATCACAGTAATATCTTATGAGACCCTAGTGATTAGCAGATGGCGTTCAACTAAGCAGGGTACGGCTCTGACGTCATCTACCTGACTACCTGAGGTGACATTTTTAGCCGTGACATTTATGAATGTGCCAAGCTATCTGAATAGGTTACGTAGCTCAGTGGCTGTCCGAGGGGGTCGTAGGGGTCATGACCCCCCCCCCAAATAATTTAAAAAAATGCGCGAAGCATGACAATTCTCTTCGCGGAAAGCTTCAAAGTGTTCCGGTTCCCCCGGAACGAAGCATGACTGTTACGGTTACGGTTTGCATTTACGAAAAACAACTGGTGCTCGCCTTCAGTATAATCGAAGAGGATTAGCAATTTAAGGGTGCACTCTGATCAGTCAGCCCCCCGACCAACGAATTCCAACCTAGCTGCTAGGACATTCTCTGGAGCTCGTTCCAATTCCACAGAAGAAGCGAAAATTAGCTTGGCTACTGATAAGAAGTGTGGTTCAATAGGTCATCACGGATTAGTTAGTAAGTGGAATCTCGCACATCCTGCAACTATTTGTTGCATCAGCTTTTACGTAACATACTATGATAAATGGTGACCGAAAATGAACGTGTCAATTAAATTTTCGAGATATTTTCAGTGTAAAGAAGGGGCATTTTTTAAATTTACTTTGTCACGTTCATTCGTTGGTGAGCAATCTTGCTCTGTACTTTAAACCTTAGATTTTGTTATTGCAAACATTGGGGGCCTTATTATTCGGTGTTTCACCTATCGAGTTCATGAATATTTACCCTTAAACTCATGTTGGATGGGATGTCAGTCACTCTATGTCATTCTGATACGTATTCGGCTACATTTGGTTATTTAAAAAGCTGCTCCAATTATTTTTATAACTAGGATAGATTATTACCTTTTTAAATAGCGAATCCAGGATCTAGATCTCAAATCTTAAGTTTAGACAAATTGCAGAATAAATTAGTGCTTTCGTATTGTTATGTCCAACTCTTAGCTTCCTCCCCCAAAAATAATATCTAAAATGATACAGACCCTACCAAAATTATTTCTGGATACGCCACTGATCTTTATCCTAGCCTTTTTTGACAGTATCAGTGTCGTCATCATCATTCAAACAGTAAACTGGTGTTCCAATAGGTCATCTGACCCGACCGGTTTGTTGCATCACAGACTACATAACGTCCATCCGTATGAGGATAATCGGTCATCCACGTGCAGGATGCACATTCACGCTATTTTTAGCTCTTAAGGGGGGCTGGAACGTGATTTGTATCACTTTAAATCTGTAACTATTGTGGAACCAATTAGATCTGGGTACCGCTTAGCGAATAAAGTAGCAAAAATGCTGTCAACTGTTTTTATCGGAAGGCTTTCCAATCAATGATTCATTGGAGGATTTTTGGCCAACCTACTAAGGATTTAGCAGCAATTTGGATTTAGGAAGGGTTTGATTTCAAAAGTCCTGGCCACTAAAACCAGCTGATTCCTCTCCTACTTATATACGCCTAGCATGTTATATCACAAAAATGCCGCAAACACCGCATATCCGCTATTTATTTGCTGTTGTCGATATTGTTTGGGAAACTGATGAGCGTGGTTTAACGTTTACAAAACATGCGTACGCGCGTCCGCTGGGAAAAATTCTCACGGAATATGTACTTGGTGACGTCACGAGATATGCTGGTACCTTGTTTCTATGCTGAACTGTATGAAGGAACTAACTGGGCCCCGCGGTTTTTCTTTATCCCCCCACCCCTAATTATTTTATATTTCGTAATTTCACTACAGGCCTTAATGGCAGCTCACAGAAGACTTCTGGTTTTAAACTAAAGATTTGACGAGGGTGTGACTGACGGACAGACCGACGTGTCGAAACTATAAGGGTTCCTAGTTTTATTACGGGACCCTAAAAATACAAAAAAAAATTCTTACTTACCTATATGTATAGATAGCCTCTTTTGTAAGATCATTAAAAATACTGAAAATATGAGCCAACTCTGGGTATGTGCTACTGAACTCTCTTGATCTTGATTCAGTAAAATGACGTAATTTTAACGTTATCTTACAAATGCATGGCGCTCTTATTCCAATGGAGTAAGATTTCAAATCATGTGATTTAATTTTGTAGATTTGGTAGTGTTTGAGGTGAAATTTCGACGGTGATAATCATAACATAAGGTTGAATTTTGATTGAATTTAAAGTCGAATGTTTATCAATACCTAGAGACACTGATGGATAATATTTGGGGTTTTAAAAAAAACATGTTTTCGTAGACATGGCTTACTACCTACAATATTGTTTTATGATAATTAGTTTTATGGTGGAAAATATTGATTTTAACGTAATCTAAAGTAAACAACTAAACAGACAATAATAATAAACATTGTCAATTTTTCTTTGTCCTTGTAATGGGACACAGATATTTGAATGAACCCTAAAATGTTATGATAGGTAAAACTACAATATATACTTACCTACAATACAAACTTTTTTTGATGTGTGTATAACAGAACATACAGAAACGACTCAAGCATTACTTGAGACTAGTTTCATTCAACCAATCAAATAGCTTGAAACTACCTATATTGTCTCTTCCTAACAGAATAATCCTGTACACATCTTCCTCTGGGAATCGATCCCAGGACCTCCAGTGAGCAAGTGATTTATGCGCTAAGCCCCTGAACCAGTAAGGCAGTTATTATATCTAGATTTATATCGTATTTGACAGCCATAAACAATATCCGTATGTTTCTTCATTTGCAATGCAGATTGGTATGTTGTTATTGTATTATTTAAATATTAAATATTATACTCATCCGGCATAATAATGTGCTACCTATACTTACCTACCTCTGGAAAACAATATGTTTGTTATTGGTAATAATGAGCATCTGTCTGACACTTCTTCCTGCCAGTCGAATCTACTTCGAAACACGATGCGACCGACTTCTACAGCACTATAAAACAACACTATAACATTATTTTGATTGGTTGGATATTAAAATAGTAGATTATTCACAAAGGGGATAAAGCAGTCTCCTATATCACGGGCGCTAAATTGAATCCCGAGTGCAACGAAGGATTGTAGGGTAAACTTCCGAGTGCAGCGAGGGAGTTTAGAGTTAACTCCCGAGCAAAGTGAGGGAGTTAAGACTAGCATCCTGAGTGCAGCAAGGGATTCAAGCTCACCCAAGATGAAGACACGTTTATCCCCGAGGAGAATACACTACTTTTCACAGCTTCTGTGATAAAAAGCAATTGTAGGTACTATATATCGCACCCCCCACCGAATAATATGGTAATGTGCTATTGCGGTAGTTTATGTTTTATTGCATATTAGGTGTCTAGAGCATTCATTACACCTTGTGAATTTTTTTTGTAATGTTTCTATGGATATTGATAAAAGTACAATAATTTCAATGGCCCCGTAATGAACATAACAATATTGTTCTCTTCAAATCTAAACACACTTTTTACACGAATAGTACCTTAACAAGTCAATACAGATTATGCAATCGTTAACTTCTTCGGTAAGTGACGATTACCATTTTATAAGAAGTACATTTACGTAAGAAATACATTTGTGTTTTTATGTAAAGTCTAAAACTATTATATTCATGTGTTATTTTTATTTACATGATTTGGTAATGTTTTTTTACAATACATGATAGATATTATGCAAAATCGTAATGTTGTTCCCTGTATAATAGGCTTGCATTTGACCGCCATCTCGCCTGATGTGAAGCGATGATGCGGTCTACGATGGCGCTCGCTTGCCCAGAGAAAGAAACCGATTCACTCTCGACTTGAAGACACCCAGATTGTAATTATCGGGTACATCCACCTCCATAGAGAATTCCATTGTTTTGCGGTTTTCACAATGAAAGTGGAATCAAAGCGCTTCGTACTGGTTTTTGGTAAATCAACCGTGAACTGGTGGCGCTTTTTCGTGCTTCTGGCTGTCAGATAGAAAAAAAGGTAGGAGGGACATGAAGTACCATCGCAGCTTCTAGAGGAATCCTAGCTTTTTAGCTGCTAATTGAGCTTTGGACTCAATATAAGAGCCAAAGTTAAGGGGAGACGTCAGAGTAACGACCAAAAGCTCAAGATGATCAGTTATCGGTTAGGACACATTCCGAAATGTAGGAGCCACCTGGAATGGGCTCTTTTTGGCAGAGAACAGACACGCCTGGGTCTTAGTTGCATTGAACTTGACCAGATTGGCATCGCTGCAATCGGAGACTGCCTTAAGGAACATTAATTCAAGCGCTCGACCATGGCCTCTCTCAGAGCCTGGATTTGAGTCCTGTAGTCCATGCATTGGCTATGTATCTCTCTACAACAGTGTTGTCATCTGCATACCCAAACGTTCCGGGCTTTAGGAGATCGTTGATATGCAGCAAGAAGAGCGTCGCAGAGAGTACTGACCCCTGAGGGACACCGGCATTAATTGCCTTTCGATCGAAAGAGCAGCCATCAATGACTCGAATCGAACGATCCCTCAGGAAGTCCGATATCCACGCAACGAAACAAGTGGGCAAGCCATATGAGGAAAGCTTACGAATAAGGCCGTCGTGCCAAACCCTGTTGAAAGTCTTCGAGATGTCCAAGGAAACGGCTAGCGCGGCCTCATGTTTCATAAGCAAGTAGTGTAGATTAGGTCCCCCGTAGACCGGTTTCGGCGAAATACGGATTGCCGGTCACTGAGGAAGTCATTAGCTTCAAGGTACCTACGTCAGAGGAGCTTGCTATTGAAGAGACGCTGCATACTCTTGTAAAGTATGGACGTAACCGAGATGGGCCTATAAATAGCAGGGTCGGCACGACTACCTCTTTCGTTTCTCTGTTGATATCTTTTTTGGGCACGGGTTGCACGTTGGCAAGATTCCACGCTTTCAGCACTTGTCCAGTATTTAAAAGAGAGAAACGAAAGAGGCGTGTAAGCACAGGAAACAACTCAGGCGCACATGTCCTCAGAACTATGGCTGGAATACCATCTGGGCCACTGGCCTTGTTTACGTCAAGATTGCACAGCGTTTTGCAAATCTCCATTTGGCAAATGCGAATTTCCGATATAAATGTCGTGCTGCCAGGTAGAGTTGGAGGTATCGCGTTGCAAGCATCTAGACGTAAAGACTCCGCAAACAGAGATGCAAACAAGTTTGCTTTCTCTTCGACGGTATGAGCCAGCGTCCCATCAGGCTTCAGCAGTGGAGGTAGTGAGGGGCGGCAGAAGTTTGTTTCAACTGATTTGACCAAAACGCTTTACTACCTGCGGGTAGTAAAGCGTTTTGGTCAAATCAGTTGAAACGAACTTTCGGGTACGAAGTCAATTTGTTCCCTATTCGACTAATGTGATCAAAGCGAGCTCCTTTTTGCAGGACTTGGCAGCCTTGTTAAACGACTTCTTCCTCTGACTTATGTCCTTCGCTTTACGGTGTCGAGCATCAACCCAGGCCAGGTATGTTTCACTGTTTACTGGCTTTAGCGAGACCACATTGAGGCCCAAACCACAGGCGAGCTTTGCCGGACAGCGGTACTTCGGCATAGGGAATGTAGTATTCCATGGTCCCATGCAACACATCTGTCACAGCATCCGCGCAAGTCGAAGGATCATCAAACGAAAAACACATCAACTGTCAAGGATAAAATGCAAAGAAAAACCGCATCTCATCCCAATCTGCTGACCTGTATCGCCACACTCGGTGAGTTCCTCTCGGGCAGAGATCGGGCGGGGAATAAACAGATAACAGATTTCACCAGATAGTGATAGGAGTTACCTGAAGGTGACGAAACCGATACCAAGTAGCGGTAAATTGTTAAAAGAAGATTTATTAAGTCTATGCAGAACAGAATCCTTCCTTCAGACCAGTGAAATTATGACAGAGCAATCTTCAGACTGAATCGGACTGTAATGATGATTGACATGATTGATTTTTACTATCATTTAGATACCAACAACCCAATGGACCAACAGGACTTCCATCTGATTATTATTTGTGATACAAAACATAATGTTGTACCTGATTAATATAATATTAGCTGTGCATCGTTTTATTTGAAAACCTTTAACAAATCACTATCATTTATATTAATTATACAGTACCTATAAAATCAATTGCTTCTAAATTTGTTACTTTTTTGCCAAATCAATTAATATTTACTAAATTATTTAATAAAATAACGTATTTGCAACATTATATTACTGTGCATTATTGATACCATATATCGACGAATATTACTGTAATGTAATAAGACCGTATACACTTCGCTGAGATTTCACCCGAATAATGTCGTATTGTAATAATACTATATACACTATCGCTGAGATTTCACCCGAATAATGTCGTAATATCATATTACTGTTAACTTTTTTGACACTACATTTCAACGAATAATACTGTAATGCATTATTACTGCCTACGATATCGTTGGGTTTACACGCGAATAATATTGTAATGATGCGTTGCATACTATACTTTTGACCAGCAATTTCAGTAATGTTATTTTCGTCAATAACTTTATTTAGGAAACTATTACAAAAAAATCATAAAAGGAAATAGACAGTAAAAAAATATGCTTTGTTTTGAAATATAAATCACTATCTTACGATGCACCCGTGCTGAGATATAAGCAAAAAACAGTTTTTTATTTTTCCTGTAAAATTTAGAATTATCGATTACCATATTATTCGGTGGGGGGTGCGATATTATATCAAAGTATTTTAAAAGGTATTCTAATAAAGTTTTAATTACAGTAATGTAGGATCTATTAGTTTATATTAGGGGTAGTTACACTGGCTCACTGTGACACCAAAAATAGTAGAATATTATAAAAGTGCGGTTGGCAATCCTTCTCGTTAGACATGATGCAACACCCGTGGCCACCGCTCAGCTGACGCAACACTGTTGTTGCCGCCGTCAGACGACAGTCGTGGAAAATTCGCACCGCGAGGAAAACAACACGGCAGTGTCATGTCGATAAATATTATTATAATTGTTTTATTTATTTCTATGAAGTATTTGGAATTTGTTTTTGTTAGGTATCTTGTTTTGTTCTGTTAGTATAATTTTAGAAAATGTTCCGGTGCGTAAAATAAAGTACTTACATACCGAAAAACATCTTGAACAATGATCTTAATTGCGCAATAATTGATTTATGCGCAAACTTTCTCCCACTACGCCGCCTTTTGCTCAAGTTGTTTGCCGGTCCCTATACACTCAGTTATAATATTTTACGGCAATACTTACGCACATGCGCACCCTGCACCATGCAAGTCAACCACGCTGTCGCTACCTCTGTTTCTGCTGAATTGATTTTTCACCAAGGCATAAGTTACCCTTCTTTAACTCGTGTCTACACGAGAGAAAGACTACAAGCACGTTATGTACACTCTTATACAAGGTGGCAGGTTAGATACCACACACACACATAACTGAACAAAATGTATGGAACAGCTGAATTTTTTTTCGCAATTTCGGGGTTGGTCCCATAGGACCCATAGTAAAAGTTGTTCATAATGATGAGTACAATGACCCCTTTAAATATTTCCACTGTCTATCTAACCTGCCACCCCGTATAAGTTTTTACCCAGTATCATAAGCAAAACTATAGGTATTTTAATCTATTACAAAGTAGGTTCTGACGTAGGTATAATTTATGAGTGAGTCTAATAGGCCACTAACTGAAGCAGATTTGTGTCGTGTTAATAGACCATTGTCTGTTACATAACGCGTCTAAATTGACGCCATTTTGATTAACGAGTCGTTAACAGATCGTTAGAATTTTATGTTTATTTTTATTTGTTGCTTCTTTGTTTTATGTAAATCTTGGTTTGCTTATATCTTAATGGTCCCTAAGGAGCTGCAAAGCTATTAAAATCATGGTTTTGTTGAGCATTTGCTCAACTGTAGAAATTCTCATTACTCTCTCCCCTGTGTTTAATTTAGTATTTACCATAATGCATAAGTAGGTAAGTAGCACAATATCTCAATAGTGACTTTAATTTTGTACGCCAATTGCAAACATGTTGAACTGCACACCAGTACCTCAACACAGAATAATATGTATTATCTACCATGTATAATGATGTACACATGTATACAATCATGTTTATATAAATAAATAAATCTTTATCTCCAATGAGCTCGCTCTATTTGCACAACAAAATAAGGTCCGTAAATTATCCATTTCACACTACATCACAACAAAATACACAATTTCTCCAATGAATACTACAATTTCACGTGATGTTACAAGTCATTAGTTAGGCGTGTCGTCTTTATCGGCACGCGAGCGACCGGCCCGAACCACTCCGAACTGCCCTGAACCGGTTCCCAACCGGTTCCATCCAGTTTGTCCTACAATCAGTCGTGATAAGTGCACTGGGTTCGTTTCACTGCCGCCCGACTGATAACTTTGCTTACATGGGTGTAGGTACTAGGTAGGTATAGTATTTCCATATGCATAATGTATAATTATGCTGATAACAGTGTCGTTGGGTGTGCAGGATACTGAGCTATTCATATTGTTGCTACTGTTATTAGCCATGATAGCGCTAACACAATAGGAAAGTTGAAATTAACCAAATTCAACTCGAAGTATACCCAGATGCTCAGAGCAGATTCTAAGGAGAAAACTCAAGTCGGTAGTAAATTATCGAGAATAAGAGCAAGCAATAGATATGATATACTTAAGAATAGTTTGATAAAATTAAAGAAGCTTTTCTCTTGGCCGGCTTTTTTATGTAGGCAGTATTCTTATTATGATAGAATGCCGTAGAAAGAGTTTCTATTCATGTAAGTTTGCATGATTTAAGAGTTTTGGACACGAAAATTGTAGCTTTTCAATTGTTTTGCAGGGTTTCTTGTTGCATTATTTACAGACTGGAGTAAGTCTGTAAATAATGCAACAAGAAACCCTGCAAAACAATTGAAAAGCTACAAAACGGCTATGCAGAAAAATTGTAGCTTTTTTTTAAGAGTTTTGGACACGAAAATTGTAGCTTTTCAATTGTTTTGCAGGGTTTCTTGTTGCATTATTTACAGACTGGAGTAAGTCTGTAAATAATGCAACAAGAAACCCTGCAAAACAATTGAAAAGCTACAATTTTCGTGTCCAAAACTCTTAAAAAAAAGCTACAATTTTTCTGCATAGCCGTATAAAGCCAGAACAGTGACTAGTTTCACTGAAGCGTCAAGAAAGGTGGGTGGAAGGACACTAATATAATAGGTATGCTTTTACTCACAATTACCGGCTATTATGATAAATGACTGCCAATGCCTTTGTCTTCGTCTGGCTGTGTGAAAAATTTGAAAGTTATTAATTACTCAGTAGCTGTTAACGTAATGGCTCATTTGTTTGGAAGCCTTTTAATTTGTTAGTAGCTATTCTTCTGTAGACAAAACCCGTTTCCATAGTGGTAAGTGTGCTGAGGTACTCCATATTAAAAGATAAAAGTCTGGCTTTGTCGTTTTCAACTGCAGCTTAACACTAGCCGGCTTAGAATGTCCGGTCCATTCTACCAAAAAATAGACAAAGTACTTTCTATCCAACTCGTTATCTCTTCTGTCCGAGCACAGACAACCTGTGCTTAAATTAACAGAATTTTGTCTAGGTACTGAAGGTCTTCTCTTCATTGCATGTATAAAACGGTAGAAATCTTTCTACAATCTGTCACTTTGTCTATTCTTCTGTAGACAAAACCCGTTTCTATGGTGGTCATGCTAGATCGGCTGATATCATTGGAGATTTATGACTATCTTTTAATGATAAGGCTTGGTAATCAATATCAAAACGAAAATAGGTAGGTACATCAGAAAAACCTGGAGATCTTAAACGTTCTAAAGGTATGACCTCCAAAGTCCACTAATGGAACAGCCGATTGCTTTGGTGGTGGACGATTAGGCACTGATAATTTAGAATTTGCGGAGCATGGAAAAATAAATTCTAAGAAAGAATAAAAGAAGTCAGCTGAAAATATTCACAAAGACTAAGAAACAAACATCTATTTTAAAAGAAAAAACTTATATAAATGAGAAACCTACCCAAGCACAGAAAGAAATACACTCGGTTCGCAGGGAAACTCCAAAAACGAAAACAAATAAGTAACTCACAATACAAAACTCTGCCAATATAAATACAAAAAGTGGTATTTTCCCCAACAGAGTAAGACGAGCCTTTAGCAAAAAAGTTGGGGTATCCCATGGCAACACAGTTGACGCAAAAAAATTATACCTACCTGCTTTAGCTACGAGTATCCACCTAGCAACAAGTTGGGCTAAACAAAGAGCTATTGAATGAATAGAATTAGCCAATACTGTGAGAATGTATGGCTGTTGACCTGCGCACTGAGACAAAATGGTTTTCAATTCCTGTAGTTAGAGACCATTATAGAATTTATTTACTTAACATCTGATGATACCCAATTGGGCTCATCATGGCTGCAATTACAGTAATTACAATTTTGATCAGTCCAAAGCAGAATTTATTCGTGAGATTTTATTCGTCGTCAAAAAAATTAATTAAATATTTATTCATCTATCTATACTGTAAGTTATGCTCCACGGCGAAGAGACACCGCATAGGCTCTTTTTTTTATTCCTCTTCTATAATCTATCCAATGGATTTGTTGAAAAGAACTAGTAGGTCATAGTAGGAACTCATCATCATTTTAATGAAGAGCAAGTAATTAATAAATACAATGCATTATAAAATAATAATTAAATGATACAGGAAATGAGGAAACAATAAAACCTATTTCAGTACTAGCGCACATGTCCCGGTATCGACTTCCTATCACCAGCCCATGCTAGATGGTAGGAAGTGCAACTCACTCGGCGCGGACGGAAAAATTGCACATGCACACATACAAATTGTACATGCACACTTACAAACACATCCTATCATGAACACACACATAGAACTGCCAACTGCCGGTTAAGAGGAAGCTAGCCATGCAAATTTATTTTATCTGTGGCAAATTGATTAAAAGTTATTACTTGTAGAAGTGAAGAATGCAGTTCAATATGTAACAAAGTCACCTTCACCTCTCTAGCATCTGGTTTCCTAGCCTGGGGGCAATTACCCCCTCGGGGGTAAAACAGCTATGCTGCGAGAATAATACATTTAATAATAATTAAATTAAAAACTAAACCTAATATAGGTAACTACTCGTATTAATTCATGAACTTTTCGTGCAAGAAGGCGGGGAGAAGAGGGTGGGGCGTAAAACGAGTTTCTCTAATAGGTCATAGGGGTAACAAGATTTGAGAGATTAGGAACTACTAACTCTAGTATAAAACATGGCTCTCTTCATTTTGCATCCTGTTCATAGCAGCTTCTTCAAGGCCCCAAGTCTGCTATTGCCATTGATAAGACTATCCCTTTGGTCATTGGTCAAAACCAACAATAACGATGTCATTATGAGACCATTCTGACACGATTATGACTATTGCAATAGCAGACTTGGAGCCCAGTTAGTAGGCAATCTATTATGTGCAGTAACTGGAACCATAGCCACATCGACAAGAAGAAGAAACCAGAAATTAACTTCCCTTAAAAGAATTTAAATAAATAAAATTGAGAGCTTGTCCTTATCGCGTGCGTGAGCGCACCGCAGCCACAATGTCTGTGTCGGCCGTTAGCATAAAAGATAACATCCAGAAGGATAATTTGCATTTGCCATTAAAAAAGCCTGAAGCCAATTCTTTTTTTTCCTGTTTTTAACTTAATAATAGGCTTGCGTTTGACCACCATCTCGCCATAATGTGGTCTACGATGGAGCACGCTTGCCTAGAAGAAACTTGAAGACACTTAGATTGTAACTATCGGGGAACACCCACTAGCAGCGCATTCCACTGTTTGGCCTAATTCACGTTTATGGTAATATTGTTGATAATGTTGATATAGTGTAGTTCTATGAAAAGAATACAGCACAATCTCTCTATGTTTTGTAAAATTGACTATGGCATTGAATTTACTGCGTAGGCGACTAGTCTATTGCCCGACTTCGATACCGATTGACGAGCAGATTTAGATAATACTGATAAAAGAACATCGTAAAAGACAATTGGGTTAGTAAAAAACGGAATAGAGATTGTCATAAAAGAAACGATGTCATAATATTATAGCCAGAGGGTTTCAGTAAAATGTCATCGAATTCGAAGCACTACTCACTATGATATACAAACCGAAAGAGATAACCGGCTATAGCTAAACCGCTATTGAGCTTGCCACTTTAGTATGGTCACATTTACCATAATTAAAACGTACACGCTGGCGACTGACCGAACGCGATCAATGATATAAATACAGTGTTTTAGTTTAGTGCTAGTGTTGAGTGACGAATAACAGTGTTAGATGGAGGTTGTACGGAATTTTTAAGGCGAAGGTAAATGGTAACGGCCAGTTTTAAATCTCTTATTTCGCCGTCAAATAATGCAGGTTAGTTGTGCAATTTTTTTATGTTAAACTAGAACATATATACATCAATCGTACCTGTGAATATTTAACTATTGTAGTAAAATACTTAATGAAATAAATTCATGAATTCGTGTCTACCCAAAACATAAAAACGTAAGTAATTACTTTCAAATCGCTTAAGATATTTTCATGATTTGTTTTGTGTGAAAAGACTATGTTACTACCTATAATATTGCCTGTTACTTTTTTTTTATTTTATATTTTAGATACTAAAAAGTAATAATACGTCTAATTCTGCAGCGCGCTCCTTGATAGGCGAGTCGTATTGCTCGGTGGATGTATGTCGCGTTGCTTGAGCTCAGCGCAGAACACTCAAGCTATACCGCCCAAATCACTCAAGGCCGTTGGCGTATACCGGGGCCTTAATGTGTGGGAGATCTTTATATTCACAAGGAGCGCTTGTAATTATGTCGCAAACTGTTCTAAAAGTGGCGACAGTGGTTCCCGTACTAATGTGCTATGATGGCATAAATCTCCTTTTTTCTATGATCTGAGTCTTTGACTGACAAGTCGGCGATTACATTTACTGCCGACGTGATTTCGTGAGCGTTTTGTTTCAACAGGCGATTGTTTAGTGGTTTTTCTGTATGTCTTATGTGGTGTTAGCTAATGATCTAGCGAGCGTCGTCATTGTCCTTGCGCGCGCGCTGCGGTTAGCCGACAATATAAATAAAGTATTATAGAGTATTGTGTTATAACTACCTTCCTTGCTATAATACCATAATCTGTTGATGATGAATCTGTTTGTGTCACTAATTATTGGGGCTTTGCGGTTATTGTTCTGATAATAAAAGATGAGTTATGGCCGCGTGCGGTCTGTTACGTCATTTTCGACTATTGCAACAAAGAGATTAAATAGGAGTGTGAAAGGTAAACGTGTCTATCCAAGACACGTTTGGACGTCGGACGTTGAACTCTCGTTACTGGTTACGATTGATTAATATAAGGATGTAACTTCGAAACTCTTATTAAAGCCAAGCTACGTAAAACATAAGAATACTTCAAAGTTCAAACGAACACGCAGGAATCAGGACACTGCACATAATATAAACTGGAGATTAAATTCAACCTTAAGACTGATTTGATTTATGATCAAGTTGGTCCAAATAACGTAGAGGTTATGACCCCAAAGCTAATGGTATCGAATAATTGCATATTAGAACCAAAAACTTTGTACCTATACTCACTTGACAGCCCTGACCGATTTAGCAAGATTACAAATTAATAGACCTAAACATTAAGGCCCATTTTTGTAGGTACATCGTTCTCATAAAGATACAAATGTTATTAATTTTTTTATGGTATTAGAAACACGTCATGGAGTAGGTTGACAAATCTATGAAATTCTGATATTGTTCACATCAGCATCTCATGGAATTCGCTTCTAGCTGTTATTGTTACTTTTAGGAGTAGGTAGTTGATACAAATCTAAATAGGTATAGGTACCGGCAGGAAGCATGATCACAGATTGCGCATATTATAAATTTTTGGCCCAATAGACAATAGACAGTTGACAATAGGTAACAGAGAATCCCAATCGCGTGCAGCTTCGGCACCCCCCGTCTTCCTCATTCCGCCAGAGACCGAAAAACCAGCTAATGCGCAGTGACGTTTGTAATCATAACTGGTGCCGCTAGTTATACTTAAAGCCAAGTTTGTCATTGGAATATTGACAAGAACAGTCAAAACGACTTGCGCATTCCCATAGCAACTCTCAAGTAAGTCTTACACATGGAATTCTATTAGTCCTTTGTCGACAATCAGTTTCTAAGTAAGCATCTTCATTCAAAACTCCACTTAAACTTCTCGTATATTTCGAGCCCTTCTTTTCAAAACAGAAAATTTTGCAACATTAATGAGACTTCAAAGTATTCAAGCTGTTTCCTAACAATTCTTCACTGCGTATCTTTGCAACTTCAAAAGTTTGAAGTCCATCAACACAAACAACTTAGCGGAGCCTTCCACTGTCATTTTGTTTACTCAGAACGGGACGGAGCTGTTTTTTACGACATTTTCCCTTTTTTTTTAGTATCGGCTTAGCAGAGATGGCTTACGCACTCAAAACATAGAAACAAGGGAGATGTGCCAAGGCGCAATCGAGCTTGATGCCTGATTTTGAGCAAATTGCTCATATCAAAAACGTACGCGCTGGCGACGAACCGAACACGATCGATGGTATAAATACAGTGTTTTAGTTTAGTGCTAGTGTTGTGTGACGATTAACAGTGTTAGATTGAGGGTGTGCGGAATGTTTAATGCGTGGGAGATCTTTTCATTCACAAGGAGCGCTTAATTATGCGCGTAATTGTGTCGAAAAATGTACTACAATCAGTTGTTCCGGTACTAATTTGCTATGATGGCATATCTCCTTGTTTCTATGATCTGAGCTTACGCACAATCCTCGTTGCCAAATGGCGAGATACCCCACACCACTTTATGTAGATTAGATATTTGTTTACCGGACTTGTTTATTTACTTTTTATATTAATGAACGGAATGATAAACAAAGCTTCTAGTGTCAGGTTTCATTGCGTTACTTTTACGACATTTCTGATAAAAACATCGGCAGTAAAATGTTTGGAATCCGGAAATTTTTGTCACATTGGCGACGGAATAATGTTCGCTTCACAGGGATCTAACGTCATCATGATGGCTGACCTTAAGCAACCTACCTAACCAACCCTTCCTAAAGCTGCTTTCAGACTACGCTATAATATATAGCATATAGCTCATAGCACAACAATATCGCGCACCATACAAAGCCAATAATATATAGTAGGTATAGTACAGTGTTCGTGAACCTGTCCATATAACAATATTAACAATGTATGGTGCGTGATATTGTTGTGCTATGAGCTATTTATGCTATAATGCTATATAGTATAGCGTAGTCTGAAAGCAGCTTAAGACGAAAGTGACTAAGTGGTGAATTTCTTGGGTTCCATAGTTTTGTCCTTCTTTTCTACAACGTGTCTTTCTGTCCAAGAGGCTCAACGTATGTTTTGGCTGATATCATGCAGACTAATAAATTATGTTGTACCTATTCACTTTGTCATAATAAATTAAAAATAAATCTATTCTATTTAACAGACTGTAAATTCAGTGGAAATGCGAAAACAAATGGGTATGTATCGAGCAATCATAATAAAATAATCACGACCTTTGTGTTAATTGACTCAGTGATTGATAATCAAAGGTCCTATCTAAATTCAAAATCTAATCAATAATATACTATCTATACTAATATGCTTAAGAGTTTTTGTTTGATTGTTTAAACGCGCTAATCTCTGAAACCACCAGTTGGATTTGAAAACGTTTTATTTATTTATTTTTTTATTTATTTATTTAACATTCGGTTACGATCTTTAAAAGCCGGGTAAGGCGGGTGAAGCCGCGGGGCACCGCTAGTTCAGCAATATAATAACAATAATAACAAACCAGCCATTACATTAGGTACAACACACGAATTCATTCATTTGCAACATTTTGATAAAAAGCAACTCGACATCCGCAAACCGCCATCTTTCAATTTCATCCAATTGTGTTATCACCAGGTACCTCCAATGGCAACAAATGATTTGGATTTTTCCTCAACAGCAAAAATACAATCAAACGAAATAGGGCAAAACCCGAAGTGTTGATTGGTCTTATTCAAGGATGCTGTCGTCAATAAAATGGAAAAGTATGAAGCCTAAACCAATCATTCGGAAGCCATCAAGCTTCTATCACACGATCCAATCGTTCAAGAAAAGAGTCTGGAAGAGAAAGCGAGATTACATCAATGAAATGAATAAACTGCGTGTTGATTTAGTTGGACGGGATCGTAAACATGTTTACATTGTCGTTCCTCTTGCTGCAGCACATAGATCCCGGATGGAAGATCAATTTGACGCCGCGGCAATAAAGGAAGTTGTTCACAAAAGTTTGTTTTGTTCTGTGCGCATATTTTAGGGGAATTGTCTGATAAATGTTTGCTGAATTGGATTATTTTAGTAATAAGGTTTACAGCCTACCATTTCGCTATAGTAATGTTGAGTTTGGCTTAACAGTAAACCTCACATAGTTTAATATTCGTGCGTTTCAGTTTATGATCAAATAAAGCCATCCTTCAGCTGCTCTCTTACTTGTTCCGATGTTATGTATAATTTATTTTCACACAAATACAAGCGATTTTCTGACTTGAAAATTGAACTGAGAATATCTGAGAATTTCAAGGAATCTTCCTAAGGAAATTCCCTTAGGGGGTGTATAGATATAACAATGAAAATAAGAAAAAGGGGAAAATGAGATATTTTTTTTATAATTCGGAGTCTCAACAAAAAAAGGTTGAGAATCCCTGCTCTATAAGATGTACACTGCTTTCTTTGATTCCCAGATTAACACAAAAACTTTCTATTTAATTCAATTGATGTTAAACTACCACTTTAGGCAGTAAATTCCCCTTCATTACTCCATAAGCACCCTACAACCTAAAATTTAGATTTTTATTTGCAGAAAACATTGTGTGATCCACAACAATGATCAGCGGTACTTAATAAGCTATCCGAGCTCTTTTTAATATCAACACAAAGGAAGTACTTAGATACTGTGAAAATACTTAGCCAACTTAAACCTTGCTTATAATAAAACTACTTGACATACAAAAATCACTCTTATATCGTCGCAGTAAGAACGAATAAGGCTGAAATAATTGTTATCAAAGAGTAGAGTGACCATGGTTTCAGATGAATAAGTAGTAATTTGGTTTTGACGGATAATTTAATAAACCAGTTCATGATCTGTGTACAAAAAACATGGAAAAGGCTTCGCTTGTCAGTCAAAGTAATATAACGAAGATGGATAACAAAAAAGTTTTCCGTCAGACTTTTTAATGTTACGTAGAAAAATAAGTTGATGATGTCACACACTGAATAAAAATAGCAATTTGTACTAATGATCTTTTTTTGTGAGTGTATCTACGCTGTCTGTAAGCTTTTTTATTATTATTATTTTCTGTGACGTAATCATGTGGTGTAAAAATCGAAAAATCTTTTTCAATTTTTGTCAGTTAATGAGTTCTTGCAGTAGGAATGCAAGAACTCATTAACTGACAAAAGCAAAACTGAGAAATCAATTCATTACTTTTGATTCTATGGAACGCCCTATAGAGATATAGATAGATATAGGGTGTTCAATAGAATCAAAAGTCAATTAATACTTCTTTTGATTCTTTTGAACGCCCTATATCTATATCTACAGGGCTTTCAATAGAATCAAAAGTAATGAATTGATTTCTCAGTTTTGTTGTTGTCAGATAATGAGTTCTTGCAGTAAGCCGACGAATTTATAGATTACGGACTTCTGTGTTAGTGTGAATAAGAAAAGTTTATTTTGAAAAGAGGTGTCATTATCTCATTAGCTCATCAACTACTACTATAAGGTACTCATCAAATCAACTCAACATTGCATATTATTTAAATGGAATTGAAAAATTTAAACCATAATAATAATTATTATTTATTATTGTGGTTTTCCGATACCGCACCCACGTGCCAATAAGTATGTTTATTGACCTTATTAATAAGGCAACTAAGAATATTTTAGTGAATATTATTTATATAAATTGTTTAGCTATTACGCCCTAAATGCCTGATTGCCTGGTTGATCTAGACTACTGAGCGTTAGGTCCAAGATTTGACCCTCGGGTCGGGCTAAATGTTGCACCCGTGCGAAGCAGGGGCGAGTCGCCAGGTTTTACTACGTTAATCTGCAAATTAAATAGAAAAAAAACGCGATGACCACAAAACACTGACTATGGAAGACAAAAGGTCACAAAACAAAAAACAATCATTTTAACAGAATAACAGTGTAAGCAAATAAGGATAAAAGATTATCTATCAGGAAGCATGTCTTATTAAAGAAGTTTAGTTCACAACACAAAGGCTATAGCTTCTAACTCCCATAAAACGTTCCATGAGCCCCCTAAATCAGGCCACAATACATAACTAGTGGCTCTTGCCATATATTAGCGCCGTGGCCTTACTGAACAATACAGAAAGAAGGCCATTAATTCCTTTGTGGCCAACTTCTGCGGTTCAAAGTATTCAATGTTTTTTGTTAGGAAAACTGACGTCATAGAACTTTTCGTGGTATGGTGTAAGGAAACGTTTAGGTGCTTTTCATGGAAAGTTTTTTTTTGCTGTGTGAGGACGTGAGTCTTATAGTACAAGGCCTTAAGGGTTCAAACCTTTTACTAGACCAATCAAAAATGCTCACATTTATCTAATAATTAAAATATAGAAACTTAAAAACCAAAATAATACCCACCAACATAAAGGGTTAATTACAAACTTTACCATCCATTTAGGCTTCGCCGCAGTCGGAAAAAAATCTATTCTATATTTTTCTAGAAACGATGTCAGAAATTGATCATCTCCAAAATAAGCATGATTTATTCTCTACTTCAGTTTAGAGAGCTTGATTTAAATAAACACGATGATTATTATTGTTATGTAACAACAAAAAAACGTTACATGGTATTATTCTCATTTTTTACGCCATGAGAGGGGAAAAAAATTAACAATACATTTTGATGGCGAGCAGCAAAAACATATGCATGCTATGCTGTAAGAATAAAATAGGATAGGTACTGAATATTATTAGGTATTAATATTCAGTACCGTAAATAATATTAATATTATTTACGTATTATACCTATAAAGGTTTGTGAAACCGATTGAAACCAAGTTTTTTCTTCGATCTTTTTTTTCGGTATCATGTCTTAAACCTGGAAAGTACGATGACTACTCATAACTCCCATAAACTTTTTAAATTAAACGGTGGGCGAAACCGCAGGGCACAGCTAGTATTTCTATATGTAGGTATAACCCGCGCCAATAAAGAACCGAATCTAAAAAAAAACCGGCCAAGTGCGAGTCGTACTCGCGCACCGAGGGTTCCGTATCATTTTTGGACGTATAAAGTGAAAAAAACCGGACCGCATAACTAAGTTTGTTTGTGAAGGAGTTTTGATTTTAATCCATTTTTAATCCATTTCTTTATTGGCGCGGGTTATACTAGATTTTTTCCAGTAGGGTGACATATATTCCCGTGAATATCTTGTAGCTTGCACCACTCACGAGCGCGGTGCGTTGCTCGCGATAACTCGTGTGTTTTATGGCCCAATCCCGGGCCTGTGCGTGCCCTATTATTACTGATATTACGGTGGACACACGGCGGAACAGGAAAAGACTCATGTTATAACAGTGGAATACAAATACTGGCATATGGCTTTGTTTAAGTTCGGGGGAGGTTAATTTTGTGACATACTGCAATATTTTTATTTATAGCTTGTGATTAATATTTTTGTTCTATGGTACTTGAGGCTACAGCTAGAATTTTTATCCTTGCATGATTGTATAATCTTCTTCTTTTACTTACAGATTTGCGGATGATACTCTGATCTATTCTTTCAAACGACTCCAGTATTCCTGTTTTAAGCACGATGTTTTATTAAAACATACCTACTTATTAATAAGGTAAGGCTCGTATTGTTAGGAGGTTCCTCTCTCTGGAGCCCGGTCTCTTAGAACCTGTTCCCAATGCCGGTGGAGTACTATTTTTTATATCTTTACATGTTTAATTTTATTTTTGTAGAAATATTATTTAAAAATGAAAAATGTTAGTACCTATGTATTAAGTAGGAGGTATAATATACAAATCAAACATTTTCCAATATTTCACAACGAAATAATCAGAATTCAATTTTGTGATAGTATTTATCCCGATCTTTCCCTAAATCATGGTGACCCTATCCTATGATCACGTGGCATACGATTACAGCGTAGTTTTCACATTTGGAAACACAAAGTTTTGTGGCATTCATTGTGGCCTAATGCCAGGATTAATGGCATTATTGCCAGGTATACCATTATGAATGCCAGGATAATAGACCAACTCGAATGAGACTTTGTTGTACATATAACTTACGAAATATGTACTTAGGTACGTCTACTTGGTAATTATGCAGTAAGTTGCGATACCTAGTTATAACAATGTAAGGACACGTCCTAACAGAATTATTTTGGAATTTTGTGCCCGTGATATTATATAATAATATATTAAATTGAAAGGTAGACTAAATTATTTTATAATAGCGTGAAATATTATTTTATTGTTTCTCATGTGTTGCCTTAATCCAATACTAAATGTTATTGATTTTACAAAATTAACATAATCATTGCTTTTATTAAAAGTAGCATAATATCGAAATAAAAAATTAAAACATTTTTTTTTATTATTATTTTTAAATGTTGAGTTTTAGAGTAACATCTAAGACATTTTAGTAGGTAGGTACCCAGCTAGGTAGCTACACGAAACGCTGAAAAGTGAAAAGTAGTGGTAACAAGTAGTAGGTACCTAACAACTAACAAACAATTACTTTCGTGTCAATTGCTATTTTATGCAGGTAAAAGTGTTTGTTTACAAACATGTTGATGACAATGATCTTTGACTATTTGACTTACAGCATGCAATATATGCAAATGCCTAATAGCTAATACATTTAGTTGGCTAGGAAGTGGATTTATCTCGAGATCCTCGAGGGTGTTGCCAGCCGGAAGCTTTTAGGTTCCCACCGTCATGGGGCTGCTGCGGGAAGTCCCCGCGGCACGGGACAACTCTCGATTTAATGTAATTTAGAGTAGATTTGAATTTTCGGGGGTATTTATCGTTTGTAATATTTATTTTTCTAATTTTTGTCTTCGTCTCTGCACATCAGCTTACAATAAACACAACGTTTTTTAATGTGCCGGTATATGCGGATACATTTCGGAGAGTGTGCTTCAGATCAGCATGATATAATTCCCTCCTGCCCTTTTTTCTATCAAACGGCCAGAAGCACGAAAAAACGCCATCGGCTTATGGTTGATATACTAAAATCCGAACGAAGCGCTTTGATTCCACTTTCATTGCGAAAACCGCCAAACATGAATGCGCTGCCCGAGTGGGTGTTCCTCGATAATTACAATCAGAGTGTGAATCGGTTTCTTCTAGGCAAGCGTGCTCCATCGGGCCAAACGCAAGCCTATTATTTAAATAAATAAAAAATATGCGTTGACCTACCTTTTTCAACCATCAAAAGAGCCTTGAATGGATACTACATCAACAACATGACACTTCCCTATAGACCCGCCATATTTTCAAATAAAGCCAGATTGCCTGCACAGAACCCATAAAAACACATTGCTTATTACCTATTCTATAATTAAACAAAAAGTAATACTATATAAATTTACCATATCTGCGTGAACCATCAGAAGACGTCAATTTTTAACTAGATATCCCGTGGCCCGCGATTGCGGTGTAAATCCATGGTACAACCATGGTAGCTATTGTAAAATAAAACGACATGTCAGCTGCCGCGCGCCACTCCGGGCCCAATTACTACAATTTATGGACATTAAAATATGACCACGGGGTATAGTGATGTGTAGCGACGGCTTAATATCCGCAGATACTCACAAACTTATTTGTTTTGCGGATTTTTTCGGGTATTGAGTCAATTGTCATTTACTCTGACAGTTGAAGAAGAATGGCCTTCCATAACCAAGCGGGTCACACGTCGAGATACTTCATTGCGACCACGACCGATGTCAAGCGACTAAGAAGAATTTCATCAAAACTATGTATTTACATTTTTTTTACAAATTAATCTACACTCACAGAATTTTTTGTTATTTCTATGGAAAAGCATATAAACAATATCTAAATAGATCATAATTATAATTTTAAGATTTAAGTTTTTATCCTAAAAACGCACACACATGAATTTTGATCATGACGTACTTATTCTTCCAAGCGCTCTCTCATCACGTAAGATAACACGAGAAACAAGCGCAAGAAGCGAAGTCACTACTCGTGGCTCCGTTTCTTGCGCTCGTTTCTGAGATGGCATTATGTTTAGCCATATATTTTATGGATACCTAGTTATCACCCTAGCCCTTAAGATCCTTTCGGATATATTAAAATACGCCCCATACATGTTCCAGAGAATGTGCTGATCTGGGATATAAAAACATAGCGTAACAGCTGCTTCTAATCTCACATAGGTCGTAACCATAAATTGCAGGGGTAGCTTGTGAACTTGTGATACAGTTTTGCATATGGCAACGGTAGTTTTGTAGGTAGGTATCACTATTTCAAACGCCATTATTTTCATCTTGAAACTTGTAATAAATACTTATTCAGCGTCGTAACTGGTTCAGGAATTAATTAAATTTTCTTTAATATAAAATGATTGGAGTTCAATTTAGTTACTTAGATAAGCAAAAAAATAAAACCGAACTCATGTTTTTACCGTCAAACAATTAATATCCGCCAATCACTAACATTAACTTTTTTTACGCGTAGGTACCATTCGGATATTTTGTTGCAACAACAAGTCACATCACTAGTGGAAAGATAAAACCCGTGCCCGGTGTAATAGCGCCGTTGCCATGGGATATGGCAAAATTAAAAAGTATACGTAGTTATGGGGCAATTAATTTATCCCGGTCAAATGTTATGATTTTGGGCCGTGATTGGCAAAATGGCGCCTGTCCCGGACATGTTTAATTTCATTTTATTATCAATCTAAACAAGAATTAGAGTAATAAAGTGAGTCATATGACACAATAGGTAATAATAAACTCGTTTGTTATTTTTTATTGCGAAATAAATAAATTGCTGTTAAATTAAAGTAGGTAAGTAGGTACGTTGTGTGGTACTTTGTTATTGTCTTTTGAACACGAACTGTGAAAATTAGGTGATTACATAAGGTGTTTCAGACTTCAATGTAGGCGTGAACTTCTTTATAACATTTATTTGACTGTTCATAAGAACTAACCACAGGAACTTACCTACGTAGGTAGGTACTAACTTATCTACTTACCTTCGATAAAATCTGAAATTGTTGCATTAAGTAATATTAGAGCGATTTCGTCTAGCTGTAATTTTTTTCGAGATAAAAATTGAACTATAATGTTACTCAGTGATAATGTGAAATTCTATTAGTGAAAAAATAGTTACTATCGTAGTGTCGGAGCCTCTACTAGGTACAAACAAACAAATCGTTCCTCTTTATAATGTTAGTATTGATTGATAAATGTACAGTAAAGTACAAAACATTTAATTTTAATGAAAAACAACTGCCTAAGATTTGTAACAGTTCAGCTTCCACCAGTATTAGCACAAAAACAAGTCGCGTCTTACAGTCGCGCCCGACCTAACTGTACCAGTCTCTTATTGATTGACTTTTTACCATTTAACAACACCTCATTGTCCCGTTGTCAAAGCATCCATTATCTCCTAATACACCGTATCTATAGGTTAGTGCGAAACAATAGCGGCAATGTATAGCGCATTAGGGGATATTGTCGTAAGTGAAGCGACAGAGTGTCGCCTGATCACTTAGGGCTACCACTGAGCAGTGATGTACAGAAGGGCATTTTCTTTAAGAAAACGTCCACAGGCGTCTTCATAATTATCAATCTATAGACGTCCTATAACCCCTCGTCTATCAGCCAACCTTCTTAAGGTCGATAATAATAGAAAATCAATTGTATCTCATTATGCGCCTGCCACACACTAGACGAGTGGCATGGGAAGTAGCGAGAAAAGGAGGCAGAGACATAGTGTGGCAACATTACTCGTCATGCCACACGTCATGCTCCTCGTCCTCTCTCTCTCTCTCTCGTCTCGTCCGGCAGAGAGGGCAACATCGCGGCAAATCACGGCAGCGCGAGGAGCATAGCGATGAGCAGCGCAAGAAGCATAGTCTGGCAGGCGCATTAGAATAATAAATGTCTCGCACGAGACCGATAATAATCATTTAATCGGTTGGTAATTAGGTAGATAACAGTAGAATGTTATTGAGTAAGTACATTACGAGAGTGCGACAGTACCAAGTGCTAATATCGCTGGTACGATAAAACTGTAGCGCGAAGTATGGAAGATCGATTGTACTCTGGGTTGAAGAACTGTAGCTCGACTTCACGCAAGTAAGAATTACGCTAGTGCGACAGAACCACTAGTTCGGAAGAACTCGTTCTGTAAAAAGTTATTCCAAATGTAGTCGACTGATAGTTTCTGGCGCTCGCCCGTCACCACTCACTTCGCTCGCTCGGCTCGTGCGTTGTGTGGTCACTGTTCTAACCTAACCTAACCTGTTTTTCAACTGTCGATTCCTTTTTGAACCCTCTGGCGGTTGCTGCGCCCTCGCTCCCCCCTTGTATACCCACCTACCGTACCCAGATATCTTAGTGATTGATATTTTCGCAAAACTCAAAATAAGATTTTGATTTTTTTGCGGAAGAATGGAAGACGATACTGTCAGAATGTTCGAAGTTTAATGAGAAGAACGCATGACTGTATCTTCATGTACCTAATATTTCATTTGTGTAATACCTGTGTTTATTTTTATTTTTTTTCGTCAGAACTAGTAATTGTATTTAAATAGGTAGTGTAATTGATTTCGGGTGTTTCGATCGTTATAATTTAATCTTCTACTATATAAAAATAAGTCGGGTTTTCCTTCCTGACGATATAAGTCCAGAACGGACGAACCGATTTCCACGGTTTTGCATTCGTTGGAAAGGTCTCGGGCTCCGTGAGGTTTATAGCAAAGAAAATTCAGGAAAATTTAAAGAGAAAAGCGGGAAAATCTTTTTTCACATACAGCGCCATCTCTGATACATAGCATGTACTACGGTGGCGAAACGGAGTTCGCCGAGTTTGCTAGTTAAACATAAATAAATGGCGTGCTGTCTGAGTGGTGCTACTGAACTTTCTTGTGTGGTGGTATTAGCGAGCTTGTGGTACTTGTTACTGTTAGTGAGTTAGTGGCGGATGATGTTTTCGTTATGTTTTCGGCTGTTTACTCCGCCGTGTTATCGCATTGATAAACATGTTGTTTGTGTTTCATACTATGATAGCGGCGGAAAATAAAATTGTTTATATCCTGAAGTGTATTCTGTGCTATACTTACTGTACAAAATAATGATGTGTTTCTAAAATAATGTTTGGTGTGAAGTGGTTGGGTGTTTGCGAAGACATATATGGTGTAGCTCATGGTGGGATGTTTGGTCGTATGATGATCATGATGTATGGACAAACAAAGCTGTACACACAAGAGGTTAAAAGCCTGTTGAGCTAGATGCGAATAATGGTTTCATTTGTTCGTAGTTGTCATTTGTTTTTTGCAAGATCGTTCAATTTTGTATAAATGGTAGGTATGCCCTTCTACATAATAAATATGTACTGACAAGATCTATAGAGCTACTAATTGTGTCTGTACATTGAAGATAAGTACTCCAGAAAAAAACAGTTTGAATAGGATATCGTCCCCGTAGAGCGAAAAGTCACTAAGTCGGAATAGACCATTTTGAGTTACGACGGTTTAAAGTTTTAAAAAAGAAAAAAAATCGTAGCTTGATATTACTGCTACATATTCTTGATTTTATAATTTTATATTTTAGGGAATTTAACACAATTTATGAGACAAGTAATAAAATAAAATAAAATAAATGTTTTACAAAGATATGAAGAAAAACCAAAATAGTTAGTTTTATCTCTTAGAATCTGCACAGAGTCATGAATTAATGATTTTTCACTTTTCGAACGAAGTTAATAATTTCTTTACAACCTTTACCATTAGGTAAAAAAATCGAAAATAACTCAATTTAGTTATAATGAGACTAACCTGTTGTAAATAAAAAACATGTCTGAAAATACTTCTTAACTGATTTTTTCATGTTTTTAACTTAATGATTTCTCGCTTTATAGATACTCGGCACAACAGTGCAAATAATCGCTAAAGATTTAGTTAGTTTTCGATTTCATAATTTTTGCATTTTTACAACTCTTAAACTTCAAACAACTGGCGAAAAGTAATTAAGTGAATTTAGGTAATTGTTCCTAAAATATTATTAGTCAAAATGCTAAATTATTTATTTTACGCACTTTCTAAAACAAAAACTATGATAGCTATGGACATGACAATAAGATTGAAAATTAAAGAAAAAAAATGCGATTTTGATGACATTCTTAACTCGATATGGCCATTTTATGACTTAGTGACTTTTCGCTCTACGGGGACGATATTGAGACGTGACCAAATTATTATTTTTATTTTGTCTGTTTGTGCACGCATCAGGCAGTAGTTTTCACGGTTTGGTAGCTTGGGATCCAACTTAAAATCTAAGCCACATATCATCTAATTCCGGTGGGATGAACCAGAGATAGAGCTTCACGTTTTCTAAAAGACTATCCTCCTTTTACATAAGCATAAATACATAAAGTTATACATATATACTGAAACAATATTGTGTTTAGGCATGTTTAAACCTATATCGCATAGGCGAGAGGCGAGAGCTGCTAAATGAGGATTTATGAGACGCCTCGTGCTCTGCGGGGGGTCGATGAACGATTTTAAGAACAGCTGTGAGGAATGAAGTAAGAGTAGTGAGTAAATATGTATAGATACTTAGGTATTTATAGGTATATTGTCTATGTGTTACTAAAAGTTAATTATTATCCAGAATGAAAAACTGTAGGTACCTACCCTCAAATCATAGAAACAAGGGAGATGTGCCAAGGCGCTATCGAGCTTGATGCCTGAACTTGAGCAAATTGCTCATACTAAAAACGTACGCGCTGGCGACGAACCGAACACGATCGATGGTATAAATACAGTGTTTTAGTTTAGTGTGTGTTGAGTGACGATTAACAGTGTTAGATCGAGGGTGTGCGGAATGTTTAATGCGTGGGAGATCTTTTTATTCACAAGGAACGCAATTGTGTGAAAAATGTACTAAAAGTGGCATCAGTTGTTCACGTACTAATTTGCTATGATTGGCATATCTCCTTTTTTCTATGGTCTGGGTACCTACCTAATGTTATTAGATTTGCAAAAACAAAGCCGGGGCGGGTCAGCTAGTTGGTAACTAAAACCGAGCGTCCAGCAGTTTATGCTAACGCGGCTTGTCCCCCGTTCCGCCGGTCGCCCTCTCCCTACAGCTGGGGCCAAAATTAGTGCACTTTGCGTCCCAATTGTTGGGGGTCACTCTTTTGAAAATTCAAATTGCCCGACGGCCCGTGGAAAGGTAATGATTTTTGACAATCGCGGAGATTGCATAGCAACAAAGGCAATTTATTTGATAATAACTTTGAGTTAGGTAGGTTTATGATTGTCGGTTGAGTAGGTACGCAATTTGTGACCCTGTCGATTCCTGGAACAAACTATTCTATCAAATATTATTAAATGTTAAGTTAAGATAAAGAATTATTAAAAAAATGGCTAAAAACTACAACCCGGCTAGGTACGACAAAAATCGAACTGAAAAAGATGAAACTAGAAAATATTCCTGCCTGATAGCCTGAAATTCTTCTCTAGACTAAGGAATTCAGTGTTGTGAAAAACTTCATAGCCTACCTACCTACTTAAATCAATGTATATAGCCAATCCAGGGTATAGCCGTGGTCGCATGCCTTCTGCCCTATTAGGTATATATTGGGCCTACTTATTAGTCAGTAATACGGTTTTGAAAAATATTTAGGTAGGTAGGTAGGTTACCTACTACCACGGAATAATAAAAACAAGGAACAACAACTTGTTTTTTTATTCCGTGCCTACTACCTACCTATTTGAATATTTTGTACAAGCGCGGGGATGGAACTAGCGTTTAACTTTGTTAGTTTTCATTGTTTCTTTTTTTAATCAACTTCAACAAAAGGAGGAGGTTCTCAATTCGTCGGAATATTTTTTGTCAAATGTTTTACATAGACTCTTTTGAATGAAATCCTTTTGGGGTGTTTGGACTTTCGCAAAAACAAATAATAGATAATGCTATAATTTTATTTGCATTGTAGGTACCTACTTCTCCTGTACCTACATAAAGATGACCTTCATAATTAAGTTTCGCGGAATGAAGTAGGTAATGGATCACTAAGAACTCGCTCATTCGTTCAATAGAATTAAGATCATAATCTTAGGAAACTTACGTTTCTAAGAATCCAATTTATGTTCTCATTCATTCATTTAACCCATTGACCCCTAGTGGTAGCGACTCGAATAATTGTTGATTTTATCTTAAAATAATTAATTAGGTTCAGTAAAAAAATTCAAATAGAGAATGTATGAAAGAACGTGTACCTACCTACTTAGGTAAAAAAAAACTTAAACGTACAAATTAATTGCCCATAACATTCTAGGTTTTAGTTTTTATGGCTTGGGTACGCACGGCTACAGATCAAGCTATACATTTCCACTATAAGCTGATCTCGCATTGTATAGGATTTCCTTACAGTGAGAGGTCAGTGTAAACTGGGAAAATATAGCTTGATGTGTAGCCGTGTACGTACGTTAAGGCCCCGGTATACGCCAACGGCCTTGAGTGATTTGGGCGGTATAGCTTGAGTGTTCTGCGCTGAGCTCAAGCAACGCGACATACATCCACCGAGCAATACGACTCGCCTATCAAGGAGCGCGCTGTGCAGAATTAGACGTAGGTATTATTACTTTTTAGTATCTAAAATATAAAATAAAAAAAAAGTAACAGGCAATATTATAGGTAGTAACATAGTCTTTTCACACAAAACAAATCATGAAAATATCTTAAGCGATTTGAAAGTAATTACGTTTTTATGTTTTGGGTAGACACGAATTCATGAATTTATTTCATTAAGTATTTTACTACAATAGTTAAATATTCACAGGTACGATTGATGTATATATGTTCTAGTTTAACATAAAAAAATTGCACAACTAACCTGCATTATTTGACGGCGAAATAAGAGATTTAAAACTGGCCGTTACCATTTACCTTCGCCTTAATTAGTCCAAATATCGCTTTGGGTCTGAAAAAATAATTAGGTAGGTCATTCTTTCTTGATACGGTGTTTTCCAAAAATAAAAAAATGCCAGCTAACGTTTCTAACTACCTATGACAAAAAGTGCCTATTTATTATCGTTATCAATATGAGTACATGATAAGTAGGTACCATTTTTGTCAATACCATGGCTTGGATTAAACCATTTATTAATATTTCTACAGCATCATAGCTACAACACTTAATAAAACGAGCATTTACAACAAATAACACCCGGAAATCAAACCCGGATAATCAATAGGATCCCATGTCCGAATATCCCGAAATACCTACACCATCTAACCGTACAAAGCGGCTATCTCCAAACATTAGCGTCGGTGGCAGGTAGGGGTACTATTGACCGAACGAATTTATCGCCCCCGCCTAACAAAAGCCGGGACTGACCTGTCCGGTCGAAGGGACCGCTAAATTTTACGTAACAGAAAAAAGAGCGTCGAGCGATATTTTGTAGGTTAATTATGTTGGTGATGGGGTTATGAAGATCTATGGGTGATTTTTGCTTTTTTAAAATGAGATAATCAACAATTTTTATGTAGCTATATTTTGGTCCTTTATTTCCCTGTATTGTTTTACTTTACTTCGAGGCTAAAAGATGGGTCAATTCAGGGTACAATTATTATGAAAACATGCAGAATTACAGAGAAAACGGGATTTAGAGCTGAATCGGTACATTATCACCTCATTGCTTGTAAGCTAAACATTTGGCTCTCTTTGCAAAAGGATTGGTAATTTGGTAGGTACCGAGTATCTAATTGTTATTAAATATACATAAAAGGGATTTAAAAACTGACACGGGCAGAATTTGAACCTGTGAACTCTGCCGTACTGCGGCGTCACTCTTACCACTGAACTACTCTGTCCCGCCAGCATCAGATGAAATTTTCAATCTCTTTGAATACCTTCTGTCTTTCATATGCGCATTGATGCCATGTGGACACGCCTTCAAAACAAAACAACGTTTTGATAAAATGCGATGCGGTAATTAATATGCAAGGACTGCCATTATCAAGGATACATTACTAGGCAACCTATCCCCATAACGCAAACCCTTAATTCCTTTTAACGTCACCCACAGCTAGAGAGGGGTTGGCTTATTCTTGCCGAAACTACAAGGCATTACGGAGACTAGTACCGTGTAACCTCAGATCATAGAAACAAGGAGATGTGCCAAGACGCTATCGAACTTAATGCCTGATCTTGAGCAAATTGCTCATATTAAAAACGTACGCACTGGCGACGAACCGAACACGATCGATGATATAAATACAGTGTTTTAGTTTAGTGCTAGTGTTGAGTGACGATTAACAGTGTTAGATTGAGGTTGTGCGGAATGTTCAATGCGTGGGAGATCTTTTTATTCACAAGGAGCGCTTAATTATGCGCGTAATTGTGTCGAAAAATGTACTAAAAGTGGCATCAGTTGTTCCCGTACTAATTTGCCATGATGGCATATCTCCTTGTTTCTATGATCTGAGCGTGTAACAATATATTTGTGAAGTGTATCGGTAAATGCACCCCTGTCGCTGACACAAAGAGGCCGAAAGGTTGCCGATTCATCACTTGCGCTAAAACGTGGTGCTGCATTGACATTTTACGAAGGCCGAAAGCCGAAAGTCAATATTACACACCGCTCTATTCTTTGTTGTATACCAACTAAGAAATCTGAAGTTTTTTACGTTTCTAAGTAAAAAGCACCTAGTAGGTACTTACCTACATGACGTAGATAATTATATATTATGTAGGTACTACCTAAGTATACACTGTACCTTTTAGAGTGAACATGGACTCAACTTAGGTAAATTGTACTGACGGTCGGTTGCAGAAAGATAATTAAATTTTAACGGAGACATTAACCATACAATTTCTATCGTTAGTCTCCTTTAAAACTTAATGACCTTTTCTGCAACTCAGCGTTAGAGTTGTCCATTTAAGTGGGTCTACTTTTAAGTAATGTGTGATGAGCAGTGATCGGAGTAGTTGGAGCTCTTTCGAGCCAATGAACTCAAACATAGATTTTGTCGATTTATGTCAATGTATGGAAAAGCAAATTTTTTTAGAGTTTTTATATTTGGTTCCATAAAGTCAAAGTCAAAGTCAAAGTCAAAGCATTTATTTCAATTAGACCAATTACAGGTACTTTTGAATTGTCAAGGAGTCTGTCAGTTAGTAATAATGATGAAGCTAGATGCCCGTTCCAAAGCGTAGATTCCTATGGAGAAGAACGGGCAAGAAACTCCATGGTTACTCTTTTAAATCAAATCATTACAAATAATCATGGTTACATTGTTTTTGTCGGAAATAACACAAATATGAGAGAACAATGTATGAGTCTAGAATAATAGTAAAAACAGCTCCAAATATTAGCCATAGCAGTCCAGAGATGACCAGTCCCAACAGACGGCGCCCGTTCACGAACATGACGCATGAATCAGCGCCATTTAGCTCAACCATTTTGAAGGGAACCGAATGACCCAACGCATGCGCCACCATCAGCAAGACATTTTTAGTGAGCATGACATACTCTCAACTGCCAGGCAGCAAACGATTAAAATCTTAAGTAGTACCTAAATGGCTACACTGTGCATAGTAAAAGTTGTTCATAATGATGAGTAAAATGACCCCTTTTCGCCTTTTAACGTTGTACCTATATGTTAGTAGGTACCTACCTTACCTAGCTTAGTCAGACAGACAACTTCAATTGGTATCTATTAAGGTACTATGCTATTGCTATGCGACACTGGAATATGGTACATACTTATACCAGTGACCTACATATACATACATAGGTATTACATAAGCCATCTATTTCAGATATTACCAGAGATATCGATATCTTATCGACTCGATAATATTCTATACTAATTGGGTGAAACTTTCCGTAGGCGTTGTTTACTATCTGATCTACTTTATATCTAAAATTATTTATAAATAATGTATTAAGGTCTTTGGTACCTGTTCAAGGATAACTTCACGCTACTTTTGAGTAAGCAGAACACATCCGAAATCCTCAAAGCCGTGTGGTTTTCTCAGTTAGAGAGGATAACCTCAATCAACGTTCTTGTCTCTTTTCGAAGGACGATAAGTTAAACCACTGATAGCCAAAGTGGTCTACATCGACCCTAGGGGTCGACGACGACCTGCAAGGGTTAAAAATCAGCGAAAAATAAATTGGTGATCCATGAGATGTAAATTGGGTCAACGATAGTGTATCTCATACAAGCAGGTGACTTTAATTTTGACTTTCCATGAATGAAATAATTCACACACACATTTGAAGTTGATGAATTTGCAAAAATTCAATACATGCAATACAAATTCAATACAAATTAGGTAAGCAGATTCGAGGGTCTACTCAAATCCGAAAAACATAGCAAATGGTACCTACTACGACTTCTACGAGACAAAAATGTTGGGGACCTCTAAGCTAAACCATCCATTTTTATGCCTAAGAAATGAAATGAAACGATATTTGTTTTGTAAATAGGTTACAAGTACCTAACTCTTTTACACGTCAATATTTTTTTAACACTAGGTGAGGCCGGTGTTTCTTATCTGACTACCTTTGAGAAGAAACACCGAAACAAACTCAAAGGTCAGGTTAGGAACCGGCCATTTTATAATTCTGCTTCCAATTTCATTTGTCAACATCATACCTATTAATTGTAATTGCTATTAGGTATAACATTCTTATTGATCCGTGTAACTACATTAAATGTAGGTAGTGTATGTACTATCGCCACAAACAGCCCTTCCCAAGTGCTGTTGCTATGAAGCTCGGCTATATCAGTACACTTTGCAGCGGTATCGATCGCGCTCCACTTAGCCGTAGAGGAGACTCGAAGGTAACCCGACACCGAAAATACATGTACCTACTAGAAATAAACACTAGGTTTTATTCGTACCTAACCAATTTGTGACAAAGACAAACCATTCTCAATAGCGAAGGGTTTTTGTAAGAGGTAAGCCGGAGCTACAAATGCTTATCAGCCGGCCTAGCATGACCACGATAGAAACGGGTTTTGTCTACATAGAAATAGACAAAGTGACAGATTGTAGAAACATTTCTACAGTTTCATTCATAAAACGTAGAAATGTTTCTACAATCTGTCACTTTGTCTATTTCTATGTAGACAAAACTCGTTTCTATCGTGGTCATGCTAGGCCGGCTGGCCACGAAAAGCTAATTACCTATCTACTTATAAATATTTACGGACGGACTACACCTTTTCTGTGATCTGAGGACTACACCACAGTATAAAGACTACACCTAGGCCTAGCAATGACTACGATAGAAACGGGTTTTGTCTACAAAAGAATAGACAAAGTGACAGATTGTAGAAAGATTTCTACCATTTTATGCATACCTACAATGAAGAAAAGAAATGTTTCTATTCTTCAGTAGACAAAATTCTGTAAACCAAGCACGGGTCGCCGCGTACTTGGGCAGAAGAGATTAATGCTTTGGATAGAAAGAACTTTGTCTATTCTTTGGTAGATGGTCATGCTAAGCATGCTGATTACTTATCATTTTTTCTGTGGCTAAAATCAATATTCTGAAATGTCGATCAAATGTGGTGATTATGGTACCCAATATCACCAATGCTGGTAGGTAATACGCTGAGTCGGAATATTCGAGAAAAACACAGTACTTACCTACCTCTACCTACGTTAACACAATGAAGAACAAACCTTGAAACTGGTTGCTAGGTAGGTTAAGTAGCACAATGTACGCAGCTGACCTTTAGATGATGTAAATTGTGTTTACCGACTGCAAAAAAGGAAAGAGGTGTTGGAGAAAAATAAAAATCAGTGAATAGCGTGGCTAGTGATGAAAAGTGTACGATTGTAGACTTGTAGTATACTTTTACCTACCTATCAGTATCAACCAGTTTCAAAGTTTTACTTGTTATTAGACATGACTGTTAGTGCTTCGTGCCACAGAGATGATGCTCTATAAAACCGAAGGTAGCCGATTATCTTTCTAAAGCTCATTTATATTGGCTACATTCATAACTCAGGCTAAAATACCCTGGGTAGCTCACCGTCCGATCAGGACCAGGCCCGTGCCGAACGGCGCGTACGTGTTCCACGCGCGCCTCAAAGAGATGTCAGCATCAGAGAGGGGGCCCATTAGGGCCCAAGCCTGCCGGGAAAGCGGGATCGTCCGGAAGGGATACCGCTGACCCGGACAAAAGGGCTAACGAAGGAACATGGGTGGGTTTTAGTCAGTAAGAGTCTGACACTCCCTTCCGCTCCGCCCAGAGCGGGAGGGGTCATTTGATGATTTCCCATCCTCAAAAAAAAAAAAAAAGGCTAAAATACCCAGTTAATACCCTCAGGGACAGTTTACAAAGGACTCTGTGAACTAAAATAACCTTAGCCTGCTCTAAAACTGAGGGTGAGCCTGAACTCATTAAAAATAATCCTTCCTAAGTCCCCTTGTTACTTAGAGACACATTAGCGGATCAGGGGCGGTCATTACGTAATCAGTGTACTGCATAAAGAACAATGTTTGTTTGTATGTCTGTTGGTGTGATATTGAATACTGTTGAGCATGTTTTGCGGTGAATTTTAGATTTGTATATTTATTACTGTAACAAAATAACTGATTTAAATGTTTTATTGATATCTGGGGCCATATCATCACGTGTTGTCGCCATTTATTTGGCTTAAGAGGCTTACAAGTTACAAGACCCAATTTTATCGATTCACGCAATTCCCGCCCGTAAAAGCTGATACGCTCGGGTCACAATAGAGTGAACGGAAAACTATCAAAACGTGTTCAAAAACAGGATAAAATTGATTAAAATTTGTAATTGCGGCGAAAATATAAACTTTATGAGAAATCTAACACAGTAGGTGTTGTGTTAGTATGTTGCTTGTAGAATAATCTGAAAAAAAAAGAATCTGATATATTGCATGTAGGTATATTAGTATGGTTTTTATCCGTTAAAATGTTTTTTTAGAGGCACCTTCGTGATTTTTTTCTATCAAGCGAAAATAATTGAATCGTGTTTTCAGCTAACAGTACTTATCTAGCATATAATTATGTACCTATCTTGAAGAATAATATATTAATATTATATTTTTTAGATTTTTTTTACTGCAGTGGATCGCAAATTTTATAATGTCTTAAAGTATATTATAGGTACTTTAAGACATTATAAAATTTGCGTTTAGCTCATGTAGGCGCCTTAAGCAGTGCCGCAGTCTATGAGAGTCAAAATAATTTAGTTTAAAATTATCTAATTTTTATTAGTCTTTATTAACGATGCTCAATTTAGAATTGTTTTCAGTTTGTACTAATTGATCTTTCCTAAAAGTTATTTTGCCAATCAAATGGCTTGGAACTAGTCTCAAGTAGTGCCTGAGTCATGACTTCATGAGTTAGGTTCTGTAATACGACCGTTGAATCATTGCAAGATATAGCAGTCAACAAAAATAGCTGGCTTGCCACACATACCCGGGTGCCTCCCTAGTCGTACCAGGATACAAATCCGGCTCCAAAAGGCCATTGTTGAGCAGTTTTAAGCTGTTTTTATGCAAATGTTATTGGTTCAAAGTTTTCGTTAAGTTGTCGGTAACAACAACAAGTACAGTTAGGAGGTATTCTATGGAGAGGATCAGCGGGAGTAATGGGAGAGAGGCGAAGCGAAAGTTACGATTTTTTACAAAATGCAATGACGTCAAAGAGAGTGTTTGTTTTTATAGATACAACCTTTTCAATACGAGTTATTCAGATCGGATACCCCATATCTGATACCATGGGGGATCAGTTTTATTTTATACTAATTATTTTCTATTCAGGTCTGATCCACCGTACATTTTTTTTGTAAACAAAAAATAAAACATTGGAAATTAGACCAAACCCAAATAATGATGCCGAAATCAATTCCACTGCTCCTTACAACATCAAAATTACATTTAGGATAAAAGCATTTGTGACAGTCGAAAGTTATTGTTCTTTCCCTCAGAAATAGTGTTTTTTTTAATTACCTATGCAAAATTTCATGATGATCGGCTCAGTGGATTAGACGTGAAACGGTAGCAAACAAACACACAAACAAACTTACTTTAGCATTTAGTTGTGTAGTGGTAGAAACTAGCGTTACAGGTAAACAATTGAACTGCATTTGGTAGGAACCTGTTTATTTACCTACCTACTAGCCTAGTTGCCTATCTACAGACTGTGACATTGATCCGCAAGGTCATCTAATACCAACTCTGACTACACAACTACCATACTGATAGCGAGTAAAAAAGTACATAGGTATATAAATTACACTGTTTTGCACTCAGATCATAGAAACAAGGGAGATGTGCCAAGGCGTTATTGAGCTTAACTATGGTCACATTGACCATGGTTAAAACGTACACGCTCGCTGGTGACCGACAGAACGCGATCGATGATATAAATACAGTGGTTTAGTGCTAGTGCTAGGTAATCTGTGCTAGTGCTGAGTGACGAATAACAGTGTTAGATTGAGGGTGTGGGGAATTTTCAATGTGTGAGATCTCTCACACATTGAAAATTCCCCACACCCTCAATCACAATTACAAGCGCTCCTTGTGAATATAAAGATCTCTTTATATTCACAAGGAGCGCTTGTAATTGTGTCGCAAATGGTTCTAAAAGTGGCGCCAGTGGTTCCCGTACTAATTTGCTATGATGGCATGTCTCCTTATTTCTATGATCTGAGGTTTTAAATTATTGTTCTCTGGGGGGGTTCGTGGCAAAATGACAGCCATGCTGATCGATCGATCTGTGAGGCTAAGCTGCGCCTGCCACGGTTAGTCCTTGGATGGGCGACCGTTCTCTACACATCGAGACCCCTCCGTTCCTCGGAGAACATGTTAAACAGTCGGTCCCGGTTGTCATTGGAATATCTTTGACAGTCGTTACGGGTAGTCAGGAGCCCGAAGGTCTGACAACTGGTCTACCATCGAATATCGGTACCTATTAAGAATTGGGTTGTGGAGCTCAGATAGCAGTCGCTCCACGTAAAATTGATATTCAGCCGCAACGAGTGATTACATTTTTGAAAATTGCATCTTTTCACTTAACAGTCTTAAAAATATGGTGCTTTGCAAGCGAGAGAGATGACAAAATGCGACAGCCCTCTTAGGCCGCGGCCGCACTGGAACGGTAACAGCGACGCGACGGCAATTTCGTGAACAAATAAATTTCGCTTGTCTGCAGTGCGGCCACCGACGTATTTTTATATTATTATGAGTTTGTTTTCACGAAATCGCCGTCGCGTCGCTGTCGCCGTTCCACAGTGCGGCCGCGTCCTTAAAAGCATTGTTTTGAAAAAGTGTAGGGTAGACCGCCGGAGGTGGAGATCCACGAACAATAATATATGTAGGTACATATCTACATTATTGTGTCTGCCTCCACGGTTGAGAGGTTACCGAAGTATCAATAGCCAGGTCCAACAAGTAGCCATATTAGATGACGTCACCGGCTCATTATGTAACAAGTAGGTAGGTACCTACCCAACAATATGTGTTTGTTGTCAGTTTTTAATCAGCACTGCGCCGGCGGCTGTCATCTCATTTGCCCCCGTCGCTCGTTGCTCACAGATTCAACAGTGGTGTGTTCCGTCTGGTACCTACCTACCTTACTTTACAACCTGAAATAAAATTATAGGTACTATTTATGGAACAAGTGTGTTCCTATCCCTTTTTACTGCCTCACTTTCCTTTTCACTGCTATACCAACTAAAGAATTTTGAATTAAAAAAAAAGTTACAAAATATAATTTGTATCTGTGCCCGGCGGTTTCACTCTCCGTTGCTCGGCTCATAAGGGTCATAGCTCAGATGATAGAAACAAGGAGATATATTATGCCATCATAGCAAATTAGTACGGGAACAACTGATGCCACTTTTAGTACATTTTTCGACACAATTACGCGCATAATTAAGCGCTCCTTGTGAATAAAAAGATCTCTCACGCATTAAACATTCCGCACACCCTCAAACTAACACTGTTAATCGTCACTCAACACTAGCACTAAACTAAAACACTGTATTTATACCATCGATCGTGTTCGGTTCGTCGCCAGCGCGTACGTTTTTAGTATGAGCAATTTGCTCAAGATCAGGCATCAAGCTCGATAGCGCCTTGGCACATCTCCCTTGTTTCTATGATCTGAGGGTCATAGCATGATGTTAGATAGCCTATACTATTTCTCATGAATCTGGCTATCATTATACAAATATATTTTTTCGTATCCGACTCGTAGGTCCAGAGATCAGCGCGTTTAAACAAACAAAAACTCTTCAGCTTTATTATATTGTAGGTAGGTATTAGCTGTTCGCCGCGGTTTCACCTCCGTTACTCGGCTCCTAAAGGTCGTTACATGATTTTAAATACCTAGTCTATTCTATACTATTTCTCTTGCATTTTTTTTTATTATATACCTACCTACAAAAATATTTTTTCGATTCCGACTGGTAAGTAGTTCCAGAGATCAGCGCGTTTATTACATTTATATTTTTTTACATTTTAGTACTAAGTACCTACCTACCCATTTGCTTAATTAACTCCATAAGCGATGAACACTAGTTCCCACATTACCTAGTTGAATAAAAAAATTGAAACAGATGCGTTAACTTGTTATTTTGAATTAAATGGTAACAACCGCAGTTATCTTGAGATGACCTTTCAAGCAAAACCGTCCTCTTTCCTCTTTGGAACCTTCGGTGTTCTATTGTAAAAACTGCGAAGGTCATATTAATATTATATATTATATGTAGATGCACCTAAACCTGTTTATAGACAAGAAAATCACTTTAACAAAAATACAAAGCTATTTATAACTTTTAAAGAACACATGATTTAACAGAACGACTCAATTATGTATGTAAAGAAAGTGTTTTTGTTAGATAACTAGACTTTAGCCCGCAACTCCGTCCGCGTGGGCTGTAATAAATTGACCATTTTAAATGACCTTAGTATTACGAAGAGGTAAAGCTGTATCTCTGGTTCATCCCACCGGAATTAAATGAAATGTGGCTTAGATTTTAAGTTAGACTTCAAGCTACCAAACTGTGAAAACCATATCGAAATCCATTCAGTACTTTTTACGTGATGCCCGCACAAAAAGACAAAAAAAGAAAATGGGCATGGTTACGTCCTAGTACTCTAACCTAACTGTTTTTACTGGAATATCTTCAATGTACAGACACGGCTTTTTTACAGTTTTATAAAATGTATAGTTTTATGAATCCAAACCAAATAACGAAAGCAATAAAAACAATATTCTACACCCACATTCGCTTTCTCCATTATCTAAATCGAAACTACAAGGAGGTCGCAATGTCAGGCGCAAGTGGAACCAGCCAGCTGTTTGCATAGCAACCCGGCCCCTCGCCCTTGCGAACCAGCCCTACTTTAGAGGACTATCAACTATCGAAAAAGCTACCTTATCCTGTGCAGCGTAGGTTGCATTTTCTTTTGATGTATAGAGGACTTATTTAGGCAGAAGAGTTTAAACTTTATTGAGTGAGAAATAAGGTAGGATTTTTATTGTTATGACTTTTGAATGCATCAAATTCAATGTCAACTTTATGAAGACCATCCCCATTCTAAAATAGAATATAAGTTTAAGTATATAAGGTTTTATTTTCTTAATCAATCTTTTCAAATGCATGAGCACTAGTGCAGGTACCTACACTTTCAGAGTTCCAAAACGACGAGAAAAAATGTGAAGATTTATGTTTAACCAACTTGGCAAAAAATGGGTTAAGTGTTTACTCGTTTCTATTTCTGAGCAGATAACATGTGTAACTTGAGACGGTTTGGTCCTTTTTCTGGTGCTACTGGCGTTCCGTTCGGGGTTTAATGGGTCGGTAGGTAAGTAAACGAGCTTTGGGACCAGCTGTTTTGAAATTATTGGCCTTTCTATGAGTTGCATAGGCATAGCATATAATGTTCCCAGTGCTGGGACACAGGCCTCCTCCATGGGAGGGAGTGAACCTAGTCTACCACGCGGGCCCAGTGCGGGTTGGTGGACGTCACAATGTTTTCGAATTTATGGTTCTAGGACATGTCGGTTTCCTCACGATGTTTTTCCTTCACCGAATAATTAATTTCTAATACGCACATGACTCCGAAAAGCCAGCGGTGCGTGCCTCGGGATCGAACTCGAACCATTCGCCGTGGGAGGCACATGGTTTTAAACCACTAGGCTATCACTGCTTAGGGGATAATTAATATTTCAAATATGCGAAATATAGGTAGGTAATGCAAGAAATGGCATAGACCGGAATCGTAAATTTTTCTTTTTTTGCAGTGAAACATCCTTAATAGATAGGTACCTATAAAAACTTGTCACTTTTACAAGGAGATATGCCATCATAGCAAATTAGTACCGGAACAACTGATGCCAATTTTAGTACATTTTTCGACACAATTACGCGCATAATTAAGCGCTCCTTGTGAATAAAAAGATCTCCCATGCATTAAACATTCCGCACACACTCAATCTAACACTGTTAATCGTCACTCAACACTAGCACTAAACTAAAACACTGTATTTATACCATCGATCGTGTTCGGTTCGTCGCCAGCGCGTACGTTTATATGAGCAATATGCTCAAAATCAGGCATCAAGCTCGATAGCGCCTTGGCACATCTCCCTTGTTTCTATGATCTGAGAGGTACACCTATCCTTGTCATTTCTATGCCAAAGAATAGAGATGTCAATTGACTTATGAAGTTATGAGCTATTTACAAAGACCTAAGAAATCTCTTAGGTCTTTCTTTGTCTTAGGCTCGTATTACAGAACGATGCTCGAGCACAGATCTCTGCTTGAGCATAGATTTAAAGACATTTGATTGGTTGAAACTAGTTTCAATCTATATGCTCAAGCAGAGATCGGTAGGTACTCGAGTATCGTTCTGTAATACGGGCCTTAGAGATTTCTTAGGTCTTTGGCTATTTAAGTTACCTACCTACCTAATATAACGTTTAATCATCGTTTATAAATTATAAGTAAGAGGTTAATGTTCTTTTGGTTCCTAGGTATCTGTACCTACCTACTTTTCAACTTACATACGGTACTTATAATAGTAGGCAGCCCTCAGATCATAGAAACAAGGAGATGTGCCAAGGCGCTATCGAGCTTGATGCCTGATCTTGAGCAAATTGCTCATATTAAAAACGTACGCGCTGGCGACGAACCGAACACGATCGATGGTATAAATACAGTGTTTTAGTTTAGTGCTAGTGTTGAGTGACGATTAACAGTGTTAGATTGAGGGTGTGCGGAATGTTCAATGCGTGGGAGATTTTTTTATTCACAAGGAGCGCTTAATTATGCGCGTAATTGTGTCGAAAAATGTAGGTACTAAAAGTGGCATCAGTTGTTCCCGTATTAATTTGCTATGATGGCATATCTCCTTGTTTCTATGATCTGAGTAGGCAGCCCTACCTAATTAGGTGGTACCTACCTATTATGTGCTCGGGACGAGTAGGTTAGGTATATTATTGTGATGTCGTAAGCAGTGATCTTCGCAGTTTGATAATATTCTGTCCAATAAGGCCGGCCACAGACATCCAGAATGGCTTACTGAATTAAGAGACGGAATCCCGAATCGGAAACCAAAAGGTTCAGAATCCCATATAAAATCATTGAACGTAATGACGTTCAATGATTTTTTACAGTTATGATTTTTTCAGATAGATCAACGTTTTGGTTTCCGATTCTGGATTCCGTCTCTTAATTCTGTAAGCCATTCCGGTTGTCTGTGGCCGGCAGGTAGGTACCTACCTACCTATGACAACTATATTCGTATTTTATTTCAGTGTGTTATTATTGTATTAATATTCTATTTCGGTCGAGCTGTGCACAATAATAAGTTCCGGTTACACATAGGCAGGTACGGCATAAATATGCCTTGGGACATGTAGGTACCTACCTAAGGTCCATTTCAATAGAACTTATAAACTATGTAAACAAAATTTCTATACAAATTCATCAAATTTTGACAGTTGGCCATACTGACCAAAGTTAACAAATTCAATTGAAATGGACCCTACCTACCTATATAGGTATAAACTCGTCTCGGCACCCGCGCGCTGGCGGCACTATTATCAACTTGTTGTTCAATTAATCCGAAAGCAGGCTTGATGAGTCGAGCTAGCTGAAATTCTACTCTCAGCCTGTAATTCTGTACCAACACGCCGCGTGATATCACCACGACAACTGCCAATTTGTTTTTGAATCTCACCGTGACATTCTCCCTCGAACATTCGCAAACAAATTGCCAGTGATATCAGGCGACATGTCGGCACATATTAGACAGGCAGGGATCTTTTCGACGTAACCAGTCTTTATGAATACACATTTGATTCTGTGCCAGTGTGCCGCTGTCGGCGCTGCGCTGTCGCGAGGAGCGTGTGTAGCGGGGCCGCGCTCACTGCTCCGTGTACGCCCCGCACCCCACTCCTCAGTCAGGCGTGGCCGCCGCTTTGCACGGACGTCCCGCGCCCGCTTGCGCGCGCTACTGACCTTCAAACAACGTCATATCGGCGCGCTAATCACGAGTTGTGTAATTGTGTTTATTATATACCTACTTGAATAAAGCTACAAAATGGAAAACACAGACACAATTAAAACTGAACTGGTGAACTCCGACGAGTCTTCAACAATATTTGGACTCGAGATCTCTGAAGCGGGCGATCCTATACCTTTCAAAATTACTAAATTGGAGCACGATACTGAAGATGATTCGACTATTATCCAGATGGCAGCACCGATTCCACCCGCGTACCTAGCTGGTACCTTAGCAAACCAAGCAATAGCAGGCACCTCAGCCGGCCCTTCGAATATCGATCATTTTGGACTCGCCGGCAGTGTTTATAATTCTTCAAGTACTTTACCTAATTTCACGGGAACAGGAACAAAACAAAGTCTGCGAACGGAAAACTATGAGAGCATGGAACTTATGAGTAGTGATGACGAGTTTTCAGTTGATAGTGACGTGGAGATTTACAAGAACAGTGACAATGAATCAGAATATGAATATGTTAGTGACTCCGATGACCCGGTGAGCGCTGGAAATCAAGGTAAGGGGATTAAGCGGAAACTCGATGGTGCTAACGCCGTTAATGACTGTGGTAACCTCGGGCTGCGTCACACCTCACAGGTCCAAAACCCAGACCCTCTACCAAAATGGCTGTCTGACGAAACATCGATGAAACAATTTGAATTCACTAAGAAAAGAGAACTACTGGTACCAGCACCTCTAACACCGTATGATGCCTTTCGCTGGTTCCTTGATGACGAACTATTAGATGCGATAGTAAGGGCAACAAATACATACGCCACTCTTGTTAGTTGCAAAGAATCTATTGCTCCACAGTCTAGATTTAGGAGTTGGAGGGACGTGTCGCGTGAAGAGATGATCACGTTCCTGGCGCTGCTCATCCACACGGGGACCATCAGGATGAACAGGCTCAGTGATTACTGGAAGGGAGAGTATCTGTTTAATCTGAATTGTTTCTCTAGATTCATGAAACGAAATCGCTTCATGGTAATATTGAATAGTCTCAATGTCGCAGTTCCTGATCCTAATTCTCGTAAAACAGACCACTTTGCCAAAATTCGTCCAATGATCAATCATTTTAATGAAAAAATGAACGAAATCTATTATCCAGGAAAGGAGCTGACAATTGCCAAGTCAATGGTCTTCTGGAACGGTCGTCTGGTGCGCCAGGAGTATACTGATCACCGGCGAATTAAGAATGCTTTAAGCATGCACATGCTTGCGGATTTCAATGGCACAGTGGTCAAATATCAGGTCTATGCTGGAAACACTAACGATAACATCTACAAAGCGTCCACAGGAGAAATAGTTCTGGAGCTCTTAGCGGACAAACTGGGCAATGGTCACTCGGTTTATATGGATAAATACTACAGCTCGTACAATCTAGCAACGGAGTTACTGAAATGTCGGACTTACTGCACTGGAACTCTGCACAAGAAGGCCACAGACAATCCATTTAGGCAGGATCCGTACAACAAGTGCAGACTTACGAACAAATCGGTCTTCTCAAACGGCGTCCATGTTGGAAAATGGAAAGACAAGAAATCTTCTTTATATATCACTACGGAATTCAAAAACCAGCTGTATCAAGTTTTAGATAGGGGAGGTACGTTTAGAAACGAACCTAGGGCTCTAATAAGTTACAAGAAGCACATGACCAGCAACGAGTTGCAGGATCGGCTGATGTCATATCAGCCGTGCACCAGAAAGTCGATGCGCTGGTACAAGAAGCTGTTCATCCATTCATTGCAAATATACATGAGCAATGCTTATCATATGTACAACAACTTTTCTTGTAGACCGAAAAAGATGTCTTACTACGATTTTAGGTTGTTTGTACTGAGAGAAATGTTGCCGGAGCCACCGGTGGCCGCGCCAAAATCGCTGCAGACCTTGCATGTGCTGACGAAGATCACGCGGACCCGGCCGCGGGAGAAGAGAGACAGGGATGGCACCACAAGAATAATCTATGAAATGAAGAGGAAGGAGTGTAAGTCATGCCGGCTGAACAAGAGACGCACGGCCACCATGTTCGAGTGCGAGGCGTGCGAGGGCTGCCCCGGCTACTGCCCCAAGTGCTTCTGTGACGTGCACAGCGCTTAGCCATGCAATTTATTCAAGATGGCCGTCGTCGACCGTTACAAAATGACGTCAGAAGTACCGTTGAAAAATAAAATAAAAAGTAGATATTATAGTTTTTTACTGTAAACAACTAAACATTTTGTAACTTGATTTTGTTGTTGATTTATAAAAAAATAAGGGAAATATAATTACCATTTGATTACTATGTGTGGCGCCAGAAAATCAGTTCAGATGATTCGAATAATACGCCGGTTTAAATTGTTGATTTTAATATTTTTTTCTATTCTGTGATTACGCGTAGGTACTAGGTATTAAAACTATTACTCATGACGTGTAAGTGAATAATAATAAATGACTGATTTATTTTATTTTTCTGTTTTTATTCCTTTATTGATAATAAATTATCCATTTACTAACATGGGTTCGATTCCCAGTTGAAGCTAAGCGCCAGACTACTGTGACTGTGACCGTGCCAATCTTTCTATCAAAAACTTGCAAACCGAATCGTTCATTGTTCTAACTAATACTATAAACGCGAAAGTTTGTGAGGATGGATGTACCTACCTATGTATGTTTGTTTGTTACTTTTTCACGCAAAAACTATAATGAACAGACAACGGAGGTGAAACCGCGGGGAACAGTTAGTACCTATTAATATCTATACTATTATAAAATAAAATTGTAAACAAGCTGTACATTAAAGATATTCCAGAAAAAACAGTCGGGGTAGGGTACTGGGACCCAAAAGATTATTTTTTTATTTTTTGTCTGTTTGTCTGTTTGTGCGCGCATCACGCGAAAAGTACTGAACGGATTTTGATGTCGTTTTCACAGTTCGATAGCTTGGAGTCCAACTTAAAATCTAAGCTAAGTTTCATCTAATTCTGATGGGAGTAACCAGGGATACAGCTTGACCTCTTGGTAGTACTAGCTACTCTACACTGCGGAGGTCATTTAAACTGGTCTATTCACTGTAGTCGACGCGGACGGAGTCGCGGGCAAAATCTAGTGTATAATAAAGTTGAAGAGTTTGTTTGAACGCGCTAATCTCTAGAACTACCAGTCGGATTTGAAAATTCTTTTTGCATTTGATAGTCCAATTCGTAAGGCAGGTTAAAGGCTATTTAATATCACGCTACGACCCTTAGGAGCCGAGCAACGGCGGGTGAAACCGGGCACAGCTAGTCTGTACTAATATTATAAAGAGGAAAGATTTGATTGTTTGTTTGCATTGAATAGGCTCCGAAACTATTAGACCGATTTAAAAAATTCTTTCACCAGTAGAAAGCTACATTATCACTGAGTAACATAGGCTACTTTTTATCCCGAAAAAATGCGCTGTTCCTATGGGTCACGCGGACGAAGTCGCGGGCGAAGTGCTAGTAGCTTATAATTTTATACGCATGACCAGTTTGTTGTCAGCTACGGTCGGGTCTTGAGCTCCTAATCGCTTTGATGTTCCAGTAGAGCACCTCCTGAGACCCGGGGTCTTGCGGACCCGGAGTCTTCCGGACCCGGTCACAACGCTATTAATCTTACCACACACCCAATTACTGATCAACCCGGAGATAAGCTGGAATTGTTTCGAAACCACTTTGATTCGCTCGGGTGTCGAACTTTTGACCTCAGCTATTGTATCTTTGACGTAGTCATGTTATTAATTTTGAATCTATACCACAACGAATTTGCCGAAAGAGCGAATGATAAAAATAATTGAATTTAAAAATACCTAAATCTTAACAAATCTATGAAAAGAATATGTACCTACTAGGTACTCTACGTAATTCAAACCTACTCATTCTTTTTTTCACATCACTACCTACCTTTTTATTGTTAAAAATTAAAAATTAAAAAAACCCGACTGCCAAAAAACAACTAAAAAGTTCAAAACAAGAGCACTTTTCAAGCAGTCTGATGCAGTTGGTGGCAATTATTTGTGTTAAATCTTAGATTTTATGCCACCAACTGCATCAGACTGCTTGAAAAGTGCTCTTGTTTTGAACTTTTTAGTTGTTTTTTGGCAGTCGGGTTTTTTTAATTTTTAATTTACTATTTTTATTTTTCACTTTTTAGTTTTTAATGTATGTTTTCGTAATCTTCTTTTTTGTTTGTATATCGTTAATACTTGAAATAAAATCTTAAATCAATAAGTAAGAATTAGCGAGAATGATTGCTTTGTTAAACAACTTTAAATCGTTATTTATCCTAAACTATTATTTAAAATGAAAAATGATAAAAGGAACCTAAAGATGATTTTAAAATACCTATTCAACGACACCCCACTTGACATAGTTCATCAACTTTTTTTTTTATTATTTTGACAATATGGCGTCTGGTTGTCGCTGTGGTGAATTTTGATTACTGTTATGTCTTTAGTGACACTCGCAAGGTTAAGACGAATCGATTGACGTAAGAATTATCAAAATCGGCCTACGCATTTGGTCTCTAGAACGCCACATAGAAACAAACATACATACATACATACATACATACATACATACATACATACATACATAGACTGATAAACACATTACCCTCCTTTGCGTCTCGCAGTCGGGTAAAAAGTGGTATCCCTGCAGCCTATACAGGGTGGCAGGTTAAACAGTGGAAATATTTTAAGGGGTTAAAAAATCAGCTGTTCCATACATTTATGTTCACATAATTCAACAAAATGTATGGAACAGCTGATTTTTTTTTCGCGATTTCAGGCTTGGTCCCATAGTAAAAGTTGTGCATAATTATGAGTACAATGACCCCTTAAAATATGTCCACTGTCTAACCTGCCACCCTGTATATTCTGTACCGACACGCCGCGTGATATCACCGCGACAACTGCCAATTTTTTTGCGAACGTTCGAGGGAGAATCTCATCGTGACATTCTCGCAGCGAGTCAGTACAGAATAGACAGGCTGTTCTCAAGCTATAGCAAACAAATATGTGTCAAAATGTAATGATAATACTTTATCTGAGAATCGGAGCCGTAACTTACTGTCAAAAGTCAATAGATTGAAGATGACAACATATAATATTGATTTATCTGAACGTGGTAGTACTATAATGGTGGGACATTTATCCCCCACATCGGCCCACGACGACCGATCCATCCCACCTCACACACATTCTATAACAAACCGCCCCACACACAGCTGTGAGCCCGTCTTTATCACCGTGCTACGTTGCTCCAATAGGTACCTACTACCTACTCTTTAAATATCTCGGACAAATTCAATAAAAACTAGGCGTACCACCGTACACATCAAGTGTCCAAGGGTATCCAAGAAAGGGACAAAGAATATTGATTACATTATTTTCTTTGTTCATGGTACATTTTCCATAAACCCTTGTAAAATCTCCATAATATCAAACCAGCTTATTTTTAGGGCATTTTTTATAATAAAACACTCTCCTCATAACAAAAAAACTGCATCACAAAGGAATACCAACAATCAAATGGGTGACGCAACTTAATCCATTCCTCAAAAAACCTGACTCCGAACCCGTCACAAACAAAGAACTTCGGTACTTTTCCATGTTTAGAGCGAGACAGAAATATCTGCGAATACAACCCTCTCTGTTCCCTAAAAAAGGGGCAATATTATGACGTAATCATAGCCCAAACACCCCTGCAAGGCAGGAGATGCAATTACTTTGTGAGCTTTATGTAGAAAAATTTAAAGGTCATAATTGATTGTCGCCGCATCCTTGAGATGGATGACGAAATCATAGGGTGTTTGTAGTTTAGGAGTTAAGCAAACTGCCCAGTATTCCTTCTATAATATTATGCAAAAGTAATGAGCAATTATAAACATGTTTTTTGTAGCTAAGTAAAAAAGAAAAAATATTTTTAACGCAAAAAATAACACAGTTGCGGTTGTCCTAATTTTAGTCGATTGTGTCAAAATTTCGACATGTGTTCTGCCGTGCATTCCCTAAAACGCAGTATGAGCAAAAATGTGGTTTCGAGAAAAACGCAAAAAACTTTTTGACACTGTTTTTTTTATAATAATACATTTTCATGGTGGATTATTTGTTACCAAAAGGACTAAGGTGTTAACAAAGATTGAATTTTGATAAAGAACATACTATTTAGTTTATTACATTAAAAATAAAATGGATTTTTTTAAAATCATGGAAAATCATAGCAGTTACTGCACGCAAAACGAACACATATGCAGATTAAAATGCGGTAAAAATACTTTATACTGCAAAAACTATTGATTTATACGCTATTTTGCAGACTAATATGCAGCATAAGACTTTCTTTACTACATTCTAATTTGTGTATATTGAGTTACTGCGTGGTTACAGCTATCATAAATTTGGTTTTTTGGCCGTTTAAATCATTGAATCAAAAACTGGGTTAGTCCAATGTGTTCCTCATTAAATGCTCGTCAAAACTCAATATTTAACTCAAAAACGCAAAAAACCCTGTTACTGCGTTTTAGGGAATGCACGGCAGTGTTGCCAAAATGATAAGCGACGTTCATTTGTTGGTGCAAATGTTTTTGTTGAGCTGTTCAAAAGGCAGGAAGCTCACAATTTAAACACAGACGTTTACTTTTTGTGTCAAAGACAGTAAGTGGCTACGGGAAGCACTGCATATACTGCGAATGTCAGTATAATTATGTATGTATATTTCTCGGTCTCAGGTAGTGGGTTATTTTTCATATGAAACTTGTATTATTCGAAGGAGTAGGAAAATGTGTATAATTTGACCATTAATCATTGTTTGCAGTAACTGAATAACTGGAGGGATACCTACCAATTTTTAACAATAAAAAATAGTGTACAAGATAATTCACAAATTGTGTAATTATGCAATGCCTACCTACTTTTTATTGAACTGTTCAGTTAAGATTTATTCAATTCAATTATTTTTATCATTCATTCTCTTCACAAATTCGTTCAGTGCCCCAACACTATTAGGAGCTATTCGTGTTTTATATGATAGGTATTATTAATAAAAAATATGGGTCAAAGAGTAGGTAGCTATTTACAGGGTGGCAGGTTAGACAGTGGAAATATTTAAAGGGGTCATTGTACTCATCAATATGAACAACTTTTACTATGGAACCAACACTGAAATCGCGAAAAAAAATCAGCTGTTCCATACATTTATACATTTATACATACATTTATATTCACATAACTCAACAAAATGTATGTACCCCTTTAAATAATTCCACTGTCTAACCTGCCACCCTGTATCATAGAAGGTCGCGATCTCATAGGAATCAAAGACAGAATAAATAATAAAGATTAAAGAATGATAGCCATTTTGAAACATAAATGAATAACGTAAATTATCGTCGTTTCCTTCTATCTATTTTTTATTACATTAATGTAAAACGGAAGCCGTAATTTCAAATGCGGCAAATGAAACAATTTACTTTTATGTTTTTTACTTCACTGTCATTTACAATTTGTTTATTGTTAACTACCTACCTATCTTTTCTACTGAATTTAATATTAGTTTAGAAATAAGCAAATATTTGAAAAATGATTGTTGTTTACTACGCAAAATTACTTCTTTGTGCGTTGGTAATATTGACAATAATATTTAACGCTACTCTGTACTATTACTCAAAACAGTTTCACTGAAACTGAATCTAAGCACACAAGACGCATAATTCCAATGAAAACTAAACATTATTACAAACATGTCGTAAAACAATAATGTCTCCTAGACAATAGAGAGAAACAATAGTGAAAACCCTTTACCGCATACATTGTGAGATTTATTTGATTAACCATCGCCTTCTGGCCGGTCCCGTCGGAACGTGGGTTGAATATACACCATAAAGTTTTATGGGGACCAGTCGGATAACACGGCCGCGCTTACATTCTTTTTGTGGCTCCAAAGAGTTATAATGGTAACGTAGATTGTACCTTGTATGTTATCTATAGCTATACTATGTGCATTAAATTATTCTGTTGACTTGTTTATATGCACATAAGACTTTTTAGAATGTCATGTAAATGCTGATATGACATTCTAAAAGGTCTTATGTGCTGTGGCTTTCATATTATAATGTGTAGGAGCTGGTGAAGATGCATTTGAGGAAGTTTGGTCGTTACTCTGTTTGCATAATTCTTAGAAACGGTTAAATAGACTTCGGAGAAGATCTATAGAGCGTGTTATGAGAAATTCGATATGGATAATGCACCCTTTGAGTCCACCTAAACGCATGCTTAGAAAAGTGTTTCGTAAGTTGTCGATTTTGTGGACTTAGACTTTGCTGGCCGCACTTAGATGGACTCAAGGATTGCTGAAAGTTTAATCATAATGATTAAAAACTTTGCTAGTTGAGACTGAGCATCTAAGAACGTAACTATAGGTCTCATCCTAAGTGTTGTATTACGTATAGCTAAGTCTGACTTTTTGAAAGTGTTACCTATTCATGACTAAATAAATAAATCTCTAGTTCTTCCAATTATGCAGTTATAAAGAAAAACTTCCGCAATAATGAAGGCACACGCTGGAGAATGAAATGCGTGGGTGTAATAGCTTGTTCAACCTACAGCTATGGTAATGGTATTTTTCTCTTCGCGTTTATCAACCGTATGGAGTATCGGTTCCATGTTTTATGGTGGTTTCTATTTGGTTTCGCTACCTATTGTTTTAATGGCGAGTGAAAGTCGTTCCAGTTCATTTTGAGAACAATGCACCGTGATTTAGGACATTTTATTTGTGAAGCTTTATCTAACGTTGGAATCGTTCGCTGAAAAAATGTTCAGTATACCTTCCTCTCTTTGTTTTAAAGCGTTTTGCTTGTTTTTGTTATGGTGTATAAGTTCACAATTTCACATACACTGACACGTATCTACTTTTGTTGCCTCTGTATTGGATAGCTTCATACCTACTATAGTTAGAAATTAGAGCACATACCTATAATAAAGTCTAATCAAAAACATCGCTTTCGCTTAGTTCCCAACTAGGCTAGGGAAGGCTTCTAGACCGGGATCGATTATTTAACGTGCTCTCCGAGACACGGTGTTAAAAGAACGGTCACCCATCCAAGGACTGACCGTGGCAAGCACAGCTTAACCTCGCAGATCGATCGATCTGCGCGGCTTTAGCCATGATCCTCTCGAGCCTTTAAATGTTTCCTTTGTTTCTGTGTACAGTACGGCCCGGCAGCAGCCCAGCAGCTACCGGTCGTACGTGTGTGGTGACTGTGGTGTAGACACAACCGGTTTGAGCATGCTAGTCCTATAGATTAGATCGTTCGTAAGGGTTTAAGGCGTATGGTACCCTCAAAAAGATAAATTCCGTCGCCGTTGTGGTCCTACTACTCTTAAACTAACTAACATAAAAATCTAGAAAAAATATATAATAAACATTGATATGTTACCTTTATATCGAACTAATAAAAATATTGTAGCTTAAAAATTACTGTATGAAAATAATTATTGAAATGAGGTCGTTTTTAGAACTAAATTCGCTCCTGCTCCTAAAGGTGATAATTTTTCGGTTTTTGCTGGAGAATATAGGCAATCCATTTATCTTGAAACGGAACTTGTCTCATTTCAAAATATGTTTTGTAGTATAAGCAGGAAATAATTTTGCTAATTTTCGCGTGCGTCTTTGCGTCTCCGCGCAGATCAGCCACTATAGAAAAGGACTTTAGCGTTACCACGCGCCTTAAGAGACGTGCAAGTAAACTGACTTGTGCCGTTTGATATTCAATCTTTAGAACAATTTGAGGTTGTGAATCGAAGTATTTTGATGGTATTTTGGTTTTCAGCAGAAGAGGCTGCTTTGTCCCTTCTGTAGAGTTGAAGATGGTGACGTCAAATAGGTTGGCAGCAGCATCTTTTTTAAAGAGATGACATCCTGCGGGCATAATAAGCGAAAGCGATCATAGGTAAATCGCACGGAAGGTAGGTACATTGTTATACCTACCTAGGTGACTGTTAGGCTTAAGTTAGGAAGTTCTTTTCAGCGATAGGTACATTTTCATGTTATTTTTACACGACTGCCCAGAAAAAGGAGTATTAAGCAGGTGTTTGTCTATAGTAGGTACCTACTTATCTAGGTTGGTATAATTATGAGCGAGTTTCTTTATTCCACCATAACTCTTAAAGGCTTGAAAGTGTTAGATACACGCAACGACATCTACTGAGCCGAAATAGTACTTGCGTAGCATGTTAATCTCGATAGATAATATAACATTTTATCACTAAAAGGTACGAAACAAACAAACCGAATAATTAAAATCTTTTTTTTTTATATTCGGATGCTATCTTGAAACGAGGTGTACGTGTACTAGGTACTAGCCGTCACTAGTAAAAAGGGCGTAAGTAATCTGCATTTAAATCACTTCTAGAATTAATTCGAATTCGTGTTTTTTTACGTAGGTACATCATCATAACGGATTGGTAATTTGGTATCAGATGTAGGTAGGTACGTAAAAAAACACAAATTCGAATTGAACACGAGTGAATACACAAACGCCCTTACGATGAAGATACGCCCTTTTTGCTTGTGACGGTAGCATAATTCTTTTGAGCAAAAATCGACCACAACAAGAGCTAAGTATAGGTACATAGTTATACTAATTGCAGTTCCAATCGCGTCGTCCGGTCGTCCCGCAGGCTACCGGCGCGCGCGCAAGTGCACGACGCTCTGGCCCTGAACAGGTTCCAAAGGAAGTTGCCTTACTACTGTTTATTACAGGCTTTCTGCAAGTATGGCTATTAAAGTTAAGGTGGCTATTTTACTATTATTATTATTTATGTGGGAATACTAGGATTATGGTATTAAGATAATAATATCATAGGTACTTCTATTAATAAGAGAGTGCTAATTTTGTGACTTTGTGTATCTATGGAGGGTAATCTCCGGAACTACTGATGCGATTCTGAAAATTCTTTCACTAATAGGAACCTACATTATTCATGAGTGCTATAAGCTACTTTATATCCTAAAAAAATTACAGTTTCTGTGTCACGCGGACAAAGTGGCTAAGTGCTAGTTATTTAAACTTCCGATAATACTAATATGAGAATTATGCCTCCCTGTCTGATAAGGTATTTTTAATTTAGATTAGGAGCCAATTAAAATAGCTAAATATTATTTCATATGAAATAGCAACAACGTCCGATTTTGATGACTTTAGTAATGAGCTTAAGTAGTTAATGAACATAGGGTGTGAATAATTGTCTTGGTAAATCAAGCACTAGTGGAACGGATCCTTGAATACAGTCCGTTCTAATCTATAATCTTAATATTTTCTAGCATTTTCGAAATCCTGAAGATTTTATTGTTATTACAGCCGATCTGCGAAGCCTGGTAGCCTTTGGGCGTTTGTGCACTTATCCGTTTTCAATTCGTACCTATTCGTATTTTTACCTACCAATTTACATACAGTCGATATTAATCGATTTTATAAATGTATTTAAAATGTATTTAATGGATCGTAAAAATACGAATAAGTGCACAAACGCCCTTTATCTGCAAATCGGCCTTCAACAACAAATGTAGGTAAACTAAATAATAACACTGAATTGACGATGATGTAGCATTCTCTAATTATTCTTTACCCCATTGGTGTTTAAATTGACAGAAACATAAACAAGACACAAAGTCAATCTGTATGTAAAACATCAATATGGTCACGTCAGGCCCTTCGTAACAAAGAGTGAATCTCTGTAAATCTGTCTGTACCTCCCCTCCATCGACTTTGCATACAAATGCACCCTCCACGCCTCTCCTTGGCGTCACCCGATCATCAGAACTCAATCATTATCTAGCTAGATTGTACGAAAGTATCGTTTTTGTGCAATCTAGTGAATGTTGACTCTTGATGATAGGCCCTTTTAATCCTATCGACATAATGTGCAAATTTCTAGTCTGCCTCTTAGACTATAAAATGAACTCTGATTTATTATGACCAAGAAAGTACCAACACACATAATATAATTTACTACCTACATAGGTACCTATGCTTATGCAGCAACGTCTTGCTGTTATCTCCCAAGTTTATGAAACTGTTTATAAAATGCCTAGGCAGGCACAAAGTAAATAAATCATCGAATTTAGTCCTTTACTATGTTCACAAGTAAACAGTACTTTCACAGGGTATCGGCCAATCAATCGTACGCGCTCGGCTATCTCCGCCAGCGCTCGGCAAACTCCGCCACAGCTGACGCGAACTGTTGCTATGTGCATTTCCACCGGAGCAAAGCGGACATGTTCGGTAGAAAGCAGTTTCTTGTTGATGTTTGTTTTGATCAAAATATAGGGTTTAGGTGGGTAGATAAAATGTTGAGAATAACACATTTTAGTTATTTCATGATTTTATGTGTAAATCTATTTTTTTATATTTTACATATTTATAGGCTGTAAACACTTCTTGATACTCTAACTAAAGGCTACGGACATGATAACTGTCAAGATAACAACGAATGCAAAGAAAAACACTAAAAATTGATTTTCCAAACAAAGAAAAGCAGATTACATGCGAAAATGTCCTAAAAACTCCTTAGTGGCAGCACGCTAAACGAGCCTACGTGACCGAAGCAGTGTACCAACGCACACACGCACAACTAACAGCCCATCGACACAGACATACACTCACACAGACGCGCATGCGGTTAAGTCCTCGCGCGGCCACAAAACAGCGCAAACGACATCGACCTTCACAAAGAAATATACACATCCGTCGTCCTTACTGCCTAGGAAATACGGTTTAATTTAAAAAGTAGTGTTTGAAGGATGTTATGTCAATCCAGTTTTAGTGCAGGTAATAGCCCCGTTGCGCTAGCGAGTGCATTTATGGCAGCGTTCGCGAGCTGCCAACCTTTTTACTTTATTTTTCTATTATCTAAGTAAGTATAACTGTTACGATGTGTTTAATAATACTTTGTTGATTGAAATGATAGAAATGCGATTGTTATGTGGTCCAGCTGATATCTTTGTTCCAATTTGCTTTTTTTTGATAAATAAATTTGCATAATAACTGATATCTGTGTTGTATTTTTATCAAAGTATTAAGGAGTAGGTAGGTAGGTACCAATGATAATTTTATTTCAATGCAATAAGACTTAGGTACGACAAAATATTCTCATACTAGCATAAACAAAAAAAAACAATTTATTTCACAAAAAGTCAACTACAAAACAAGAATAAAGCTAGGTATCTCAAAATTTAATCTATCTTACCTCACTTATCTGAATTTGTAGAAAAATCTAAATTCGCCGGGAGCACTGTTAAAAGGTGAAAGTCCTAGACTACCAGGTTGGCCTAAAAAAAGGTTGACGATCCCTTACTGCTCGTCCCGCAACGCGCTTGGCAACAAGCGAATGAAAGCACTGAAATACACACTAGGAACTACCAACCTTATGTTATTGGATATAAAGTTGAATTTTCTCTAGTCTACACAAATTATTGATCGCAGCTTACGCGAAAAACTTTAGTACTTATCGCCATACAAACGATACATGTGCTATTTCATTAATTGGCCTAAGTGACATATCTAACCGATAGCCGTCCTTACTGCGTTTACATAGGGTTGATATTTCCGTACATTTTACTAGTTTTTGTGAAGATTATTAATCATGCAGGATTTATAGATGGACAAAGAGTTAGTTAAGACAGTTATTACGTGCGAACGACCATCACAGCTTAGTAAGGAGCATGTGTTCAGTGTTTTTTGTTTCATCTCAAACGGAGCTCGAAAACATAAGAAAGATGGATGAAATGAACTCACTTATTTTTGGTCGACTCTTTGTGAACGATGTTTTTAATAATTACACAAATAAAGTAAGTTTCTAACGTGTTGAGTTAATAGACCTGGTTATAATTTGATGGTAGGCAGGTAGGTAGGGGCTAGGGGCACTTAATATTACATATGTATGATCATTCGGTAGAACCTCAGATCATAGAAGGTAGGTAGGTACCTACCTAGGTACGTTAGTAATTTTCTCAGATCATAGAAACAAGGTTCTATGATCTGAGGTAATTTTAGTAAGAAGTAGGTAAGTAATCATTTTTTTTAGGTAAGTAGGTAGGTACCTATTAATAATTAATCACAGCCTATATTTATTGTGATTTTTTTAAACATGTCAAAGCCTTACTGCCGTCATAACGAAAAAGGGCACAACTAACATTTGGTCCTAAATTGAATTATATTGGTACCTACATATTTGGAATGAGAAAAAAGGTGTTTCCAAATATGTATACCTACTTACCTATCTACCTATAACTCAATTTAGCAAAAAAAAATTGTTGTGCCCTTTTTCGTTTTGACGGCAGTATAGGTAACTATTCATATTCTTTATTATGCAAACACAAACCAATACCTATTTGTTGTGTTGTTTATGCATTATGGTAATGAATGAAGAAAGAAAGAATGAAACCAGTAACGGAATGACCATAGAGTCCATAGACTTAAGTCTACCTATCATGTTTTTGCAGTCCTTGTGACCTCTGCTATTAGTTTTCCAATCTCTAATAAATCTATTGTTTAAGTAATTAACTTCATACCTATCAATCAAATCAAAAACTTCATTACTTACATTAAAAAAATCAATCTCTTAAGTGTTTTCGAAACCAAAAAAATATACCTACCTCCTTTGTTCACATGAGTGTAATAATACTCCCCCAACAGGTTGGGCGGAAAAAAAATTAAGGATCGGGGGTTCGATTCCCGGGCGTGGTTTTGTTAGCGGAGATGGTTATGGTTGGCAGTTTGACATGCTTGTCAAAAGTTGGCATGGGTTATTTTATAAAGGGACTTCGCTCACTTATATGTGATAAGTGAGCGAAGTACCTACATACTTTAAGTAGATTTCCACCCCTGGTGGAAATCTACTTAAAGTATGTATTCATAGGGTCGTATTACCCATAAAACCTAACTCAAGACTCAAGCATTAAGGCCCGTATTCCAGAACGATACTCGAGCACCGATCTCTGCTTGAGCATAGATTTCAACCAATCAAATGGCTTTAAATCTATGCTCAAGCAGAGATCTGTGCTCGAGCATCGTTCTGTAATACGGGCCTAGGTACCTACCTACCTAAAACTAGTTTAAAGCCTTTTTATTGGTTGAAACTTGTTTTAAATAATACCTACTTGAATCTTGAGTTAGATTCTGTAATAGGTACCACCAAAAAGATACGTAGGTATTCAAAAAATAACCCAAAAACAAAAGAATTTATAATTATAATTATAATAATAATAGAAATCGATTGTAAATAAATTGAATCATAGCATAGCTAAGAACTATAATATAATCTTTCAAATGGACACTTACGATTTAAACTTCGGATTTATTAAATCTTAAATGGCTTTCAGGTTGAGCCGAACTCCAAATGTGTTATAGGCGTGGCCGGGGTTCATAATATAAAAGAGGTTTTTAAATATAGGTAGGATCTCGGTTTAGGTTTTCAAATTACTCAGAAAACTCTGTGATGTTTGTAACTCTTTCAAATGATTTTAAAACTTACGTATAGGTCAGTTATGAACACAGATCGCGCATGTACATTTTCGGCCCAATAGACAATAGACAGTTGACAATACGCAATAGAGAATAGTCCAATCTGTCCAATATAGACCACGAGCATCGACTGACGAACCAATCGCCTGCAGCCTCGGTGCCTCCCACCATCTTCATTCCGCCAAAGAGACAGAAAAATCATCTACCTAATGCGCAGGTGATGTTTATGCTCATGACTGCTCATGACCGGTACGTATACCTACTGTTTGGATCTAGGAAGTTATTTGGAATAGGTACCTAGGCAGTGATCCATGCCGACTCCGGATTCCCGAGTCCTCTTAAAATGATAGTCCAATCCTTCAATATTTTCTATAACTGCATGCAATTTGCTCGGTAACTGGCCACCGAAGTCTGCGATGACATCACCGGCGGAGCTTACCGATACCATCGACTTCAAGCGATACCTACCTAGTGCCTGTTACGTGCGTGACATCATTAGTGTCTTGTCAGCCGTGTTGATTGTGTAGTTTCACGCTCTACTCACGTTCACGCGGAGTAGAACTTTAAAGTACCTACCTAAAGTTTTAATTAACGCGTTTATCGTTGCCAATTGTCAGGTACCTATCAAGTTTTTTGTTTTAGTGTTCGTGCATGTCCGAGACATGACTAAAGATGTCGAAAGATGAAGATTAAGGCCTAACCTAGGAAGTAGGTTACTTATGGTCAGGCGTTCTCCATTTTGGCACTAGGCAATGCCATTTTTTTTAAATAATATGCACTAGTAATTCCCCAGTGTGGCTGGGGGTGCGTTTACAAACACTTTCACACACACAAACAGGCACGAAACTAATATTTTCGTGCGAGAATCGAACCTGCGACATATCGAGCAGTAGCCAATCGCTCAGCCACTACGACAGCCGTGCCGTCAACTTTAGCTACTTAGTTACCAACTAGCATTTTTTTTTCAACCTAGTACCTACCTAGTGTAATCTATCTACCATACTACTAAGGGTCAAGTTCACCAGTCAGTACAACAGTCGGTTAATTGAAAACAGCCGTTTAATGTGAATTTTCATGTATAAAAAGTCATGTTAAAACGGCCGTTTTCAATATATCGGACTGTTAACTTGTCGGTAAACTTGGCCCTAAATCGGTTATGTAAAAGTCTTCTACTGTGGTGTTCTTAACACTCAGTAGCTCAGATCATAGAAATAAGGGAGATGTGCCAGTGCCAAGGCGCTATTGAGCTTTGAAGATAATAGTTTGACGACATTGGTCGTAATAAAAACATACACGCTGGCGACGAACCGAACACGATCGATGATATACAGTGTTTTAATTTAGTGCTAGTGTTGAGTGACGAATAACAGTGTTAGACTGAGGGTGTGCGGAATTTTTGTGGGAGATCTTTATATTCACAAGGAGCGTTTGTTTGTTCTAAAAGTGGCGACAGTGGTTCTCGTACTAATTTGCTATGATGGTATATCTCCTTGTTTCTATGATCTGAGCCCAGTAGGGTTGCGCCTTCTGCTCTGACTCAGTACATTTGAGTCTACTGAGTAGATTTCTTTCTTCATACCTACCTAGTTTAAATCCGGATTGAAACACAATCGTGTAGCGGGGCTTATGTTACAAAACACTTACTTACCCATTATTTAGCTGTCAGATATCGGCCGTAGAGAATCAACTGTCATTCACTGGCCTTCGCTGATTTCACGGTCACTGTCAGTGAATTACCTCATATTATATAGGTACTTACCTACCTCTATAGCGACACAGAAGCTAGGTTTCAGTTTTTCTTTTTTAACTTTTTCAAGAATTAACTAGGTTAAATTAAATATTCAGTAGGTAATTGAAAAAAAAAACTGCATGCATTTTTATTAGGTACAATAATATAATATATCAAATAGCATTTTGCCCGCGACTTCGTCCGCGACCGTTGAAAATTATTGTTCTTTCCCTCGGGAACAGTACTTTTTTCTTGATGAAAGGTACCTTTTGTCATTGTCTGTAACCCCTGACAACGTAATACTTTCACGTATTAATTTCATGATGATCGGTTGAGTGGTTTAGACGTGAAAAGGTAACAAACAAACTTACTTTCGCATTATTTTATAATATTAGTTAGGGTTCACAAAAAACAAAAGCTCGCGTTAGTTTAACGAGTATCCGTCGGTGACGTAAGCGGGAACTTGTCAACAACAATAACAATAACATGTTGAACGGAGGACAAACATCCAGCCCCATGGTTTGCCCCATAGGGCAGCGCTATCAGCTGGCCACCTTCCCATGGAGTAGAGGGATCAGCCGAGGGGCTACTGATTTGTACAAGACTAGTTTTTACGCCACCATCACGTTCATTTACTTGATAAAAAATCCGGCCAAGTGCGAGTCGTACTCGCCCACCGAGGGTCCCGTACCATCCTTGGACGTATAAAAGTTTAAAAAACCGGACCGCATAACTAAGTTTGTTTTTGAAGGAATTTAAATTATTTTGAAAAAACTGTGCTAGTTAGGAACATTGTTATATTTTTGGTGCAATATAGGTACTAGGTAAATTCCTATCAACTCCAATTATTTCAGATTTTTCGCTCTGCAAACTTCGGAGATAAGGGGGGGGGGGGGGTGGTAGTTTTTCAGACATTTTTCATCATATATGTCAAAAATTATAATACATAAAAGAAAATTACATATTTTGAAATGTGCAGATCAAGCCCTTTCATATGATATGGCATATCATATGAAAGGGCTTGATCTGCACATTTTAACCTAATGACCCCACTTTTAAATTTCGAACCCCCACTTCAGCCCCCTTTTTTAATGAAACTAATAATATTTTTTAACTTCATTCACTTGCAATAAAGCTGGGCAAGCATTCTTTATAATTTTTCCAAAATTAAAGTCGATAGCATTAGTAGTTACTGAAATAACCAGGTGTGACAGACAGATAGACAGACGAAGTCGCACCATAAGGGTTCCTTTTTTACCATTTTAGTATGGAACCCTAAAAATTGTTTCATGAATTTTTTAACATCACATAAATGTACCTACCTACCTAATTCTTGACATCTTGTTTAGTTATATTTACCCGACTACTGCAAAGCCAAAAAGAAGGATTTTAACAGTCTATGTATGTTTGTTTTTATCTCAGGCCAATAAATGTTATTGGTCTAAGGTTTGTAATTAACCTGGTAGTTTTGGAGTTAAGCCTACACGACACGATTATATTGACAATTTACTCGAATTGCCAATCAATCAAATTCTGCTGTGTGGAGATCGAATTAGCAAGCTATAAGACCAAATAAACCAATCTCTGTAAAGGCTTGGAGTCTTACCTTACGTATTAATTGTCCACTACTGGGCCACCGTATCATAGCCGAAACCTCTTGTTTGCCGCTCCTTAAACCCGGAAATCAAGTTTCCCTCAATCTGAGGACTCTTTGTGTTAGTGGCTTTGTCCTACCTTATTTACTGAAGCAAATAATCTCGCAAATTAATTAATGTGCCTCCCATCGCCTCCTTAGCGGACGTGTGTGCGTGTGCGACGTGTTTCTGGACATTTTTCCCTGAAGTCAAGGAGATTATGTCGATCGTAGTAATTAATAACGTATTATTGGATTATCAGCGAATCACTTTTATAGATAGTTCTGTAATTTTTCTATGCTTGGCATATTTTTAGGGTTCCGTACCTCAAAAGGAGAAACGGAACTCTTACAGGATCACTTTGTTGTCCGTCTGTCATGCATGAGTGGAGCAATCTGCTCATAGACGGCGGCACTAGAAGTATGCTGTAGTGCCATCTATGATCAAAGATAATATGATAAGATTAATAAGATAGGTAGTACCTACATCAAAGCTTCCCCTCTCCTACACTCCTACTGTACTTCTGTGTTGCTGTGCCGGACAGGGTCTACAATGATCTCATTAATCATAAATTCATAATTTTGTGGAGAGGATAACCGAGTAGGAAACTTGAACCTTACCTACCTACTTGTTCATCTTCTGTGCAGAATGCTCAAAACTCTCAGTACTATGTTATATATTACTAATAAGGTATTTTACTAACAATATGGATCTTAGTTGTCTAAATAAAATTTTGATTTGATTTGATAAGTCTACCACCTAAGGTCACATTGTGGAATGCAATATATATTGAATATTGAATATCTACTATCAATAACACCATCTATGAGCAAGGTGTCGCTTCGGAACCCGAGTCGTAGATACTCGCACTTGTCCAGTTTCTTTTCTGAATCGTCTCTTGCAGAGATGGTGTTTCTGTCGCAGTCTAATTGTAGAAAAACGGAATCGTTTTGTATTACGGCGAATCAACGTTTAGCCGAATTGTCATTTCGATACGTTCTACAATACGGCGGCTCATATTTAGACGCATTGTAATCAAGTTGCATTGTAGGTTATTGCCATTTTCAAGTGATCAGCTGATCGTTTCTGGCACTCACCGGCTGCTGCCACGGTATCGCTTGCTTCGCTCGCTCGGCTTGTGCGTTGTGGGGTCACTGTTCTAGCCTCAGATCATAGAAACAAGGAGTATGCCATCATAGCAAATTAGTACGGGAACAACTGTCGCCACTTTTAGTACATTTTTCAACACAATTACAAGCGCCCTTCGTGAATATAAAGCTCAATATAACACTGTTAATCGTCACTCAACACTAGCACTAAACTAAAACGTAGTAACTATTCAGTAATCTGTGCTAAAACACTGTATTTATACCTATCATCGATCGTGTTTGGTTCGTCGCCAGCGTGTACTTTTTTACTACGCCCAATGTAGGCAAACTAAAGCATCAAGCTCAATAGCGCCTTGGCACATCTCCCTTGTTTCTATGATCTGAGGTTCTAGCCTAACCTAACCGGTAATAAGGTCTATAGGGTTCGATCCCCGGGTGGGGTAGTGTTATTTGGATTTTTTCATCCTCAGTAGCAGCCTGGATATAAAATTTAATATACCCGCTTATTAATGGGGGTTTACCTCAATTATAACTGGTGAATTATGGGTGTACTATACATACACTTCGTAAAATCATCTGTCCACCTATTTTTTGTTCCTTACGTCTTAATTTATAAGTACCTACAACTCATTAGAGGTGGGTCAAAGTACATAAGAGTTAATACTTACAGTTTACATACATACATGATCAGATTACCTCATACAAAAACTGAACTATCATAATGCCCGACCATACATTATTTCTTGCTTCAATTTTTTCATACACTTTTTGCCGTGTAGCTGGCTAGTAACATTTTTTTGCTGGCAACTTATTCGGTTGATTTTTTTCTGCTGGCTATTTTTTTTATTATAGTCGTTGCGTCATGCTTTTTTTGTCACTAATTGTCTTTGTGAGCTTGGTTCATTGGAGATTATAAATCCACCCACAGCTTCTCAGTTGATTGAATGTAGTCTCAGATCATAGGAAAAAGGAGATATGCCATCATAGCAAATTAGTACGGGAACCACTATCGCCACTTAGAACAGTTTGCGACACAATTACAAGCGCTCCTTGTGAATATAAAGATCTTCCACACATTAAAAATTCCGCACACCCCCCAATCTAAGGCCCGTATTACAGAACGATACTCGAACACCGATCTCTGCTTGAGCATAGATTCAACTAATCAAATGGCTCTAAATCTATGCTCAAGTAGAGACCGGTGCTCGAGTATCGTTCTGGAATACGGGCCTAACACTGTTATTCGTCACTCATCAGTCATCACTAAACTAAAATAAATACAGTATTTTTGCAACGCCACCTAATTTAAATGGTCAATGTGACCAAACTAAAGCGTCAAACTCAATAGCGCCTTGGCACATCTCCCTTGTTTCTATGATCTGAGACTGTAGTCAATGCGTTGCCACGGGAGATTTTAGGGTTCTGTGATTGAAAAACCGGATTTAGTTTTTTACGTTTTGTACATTTGTGTTATGTTTAGCTGTTGTTGTTTTTTGTTGTGTGTTGTTCTATATGGTTGTTAGAAGGAACTTGATTTCTGAAAGACGTTTTTCTGCAAAGAAATACTTTACATCAATTAAAATATTTATTTCTGATAGAAATGACTTTAAAATCTAGACCTAGAGTATCGCTGTACTGTCTCGTTCTAATTTAAAATTTCTGTTACTTTTAAGTGAGCAATGCCTGAATCAGTTGTACCTAATTGGAAATATCTTTTTACGCCTCATAAGTATAATTAATTGATTTCTCGGAAAGGGTTCTAATGATTTGGATGAAATTTTGTATTTTGGTAATATTTTACTTTCCAAGTTTATTTACGAGTAGATAGGTCTCATAGTCTCATCCATGAAAAATCTGTTTTTACACAAAAAAAATCTTAAGATACTGAGTGAAGCTCGGTCACCCAGCCTACATAAGATAAGTGCGCACAAAAAACCATGAAATGATCCGTTTATTTATCTCCTCAAGTTTTAACTAGAACCATCTCATAGTTAGAAAAAGAACAAGTTAACAATCAAGTGACCCTTCCATCACTAAAGAAACAAAAAACTTAAATACGGGTCCCTCAACTATATTCAAGTTTGGACTTAAGCTTTTTTATTTGATTGCTTTGCATGGGGGTGGGGACTGGGGTTCGATTCCCGGCTCGTTTATTACGGATTACGAATGGGTCGCCATTGAATTATGTAATACCCTTTTTATCTAAACAATTCGCACCCAAATTGATTGTCCGTGAAGTATGATGGGAGATTTAATGTTAGATATTTTTGATTTTAGTTAGCGTGGTAAGTATCAAACCAGGTTATCACGAATCAGAATCTGATAACGTAAAGCTGTAGTTTGTCAACTTAAACTTGTACTCTTGTACTTTACTTATAGACGCCTCTTACCTTTAACCACTGATTAAATATACAACTATCCTTGTCATTTGACAATGAATAGAGATGACAATAGATAGATATAGGAGCTGTTTAATTTAAACATCGTCAATAAGTAAGGGGGGTAGTTCCTCTTGCAAGAATAGTTTAAAAGAAAACTTGAGACAAATATCCCTATCACGATTGTTTTTCTGGAAACTCTTCAATGTACAGACACGACCTTTTTTACAATTTTATACTAAATAGATTATGTACTTATTTTACTTGTTACTTCACACTACACCACGGGGAACCTCTGCTTACCCCTGAAACTGATCTCGCCGCTGACGTCATCACAGGTAATTAGATCAACGCATCGACCTTCGTATTTAGTGAACCAGGTCACGACTGCGACCTCACTTGCTATAAATCGGTTAAATAAATAAGCCGATGTACTTGACTACATGTTTTTCCTTAAACTTATTGGCACATACAAATAGATAATGTTAGGACATCAACTGTTACTGTTGCTCCAGTAGTTATATGACTATAATATGACAGAGATGTAGCTATACTATAGGTACAAGACGAATAGCTCTATCCCATATTCACGACGAAACAAAATAATTATTAGTTATGTATAACTATGACACTTTATATTTTTGATCTAGTAGTTGACATTGGCTTTCCAAGACCGGGTAACGTGGTATGCTCTTTGACACTACTTATATAGTAGGTACAGTCCCTGATTTGATAGTTGTCAATAACTGTCCAGCTCCGGGTAACGTTACATGCTCTTTAACACTTCATAGTATAGCCTGATCTAATAGTTGACGTTGGCTTTCCAGGACTGGGTAACGTTGCACGCTCTTAGGCAGCCCCGGATCTAGGGGGGGGGCAAGCCGGGGCCCGTCCCCGGGTGGCAAATTCAGAGGGCAGCAAATTCAAGCTTGGTAAACGAATACACTGAGTAGTGTATTCGTCTACCAAGCGTAGTACCTAATCACAAAGAGCAGCGCTAGACCGGTCGTGGCGTTCTTTGGGGGCGGCATATGTCCATCAGCATTAGTGGGCCTGTTATGGCTGAAATGATGATGATGATAAAGGTAAATATACTGTCGGGCGGGGGCGGCATTTTACAGTTTTTGCCTCGCCTCAAAATAGTTAAATATCCGTGGCTGCTCTTAGGGATGCAGTCGCAGCTATTTCATGAGAACAAAGTGGAGTGAAAGTTCGTGCGCACGGACAGACAATGCCAGCCAGAATTTAGATGCACAATCACACCATTACCTCCCATTTTAAGCCACGGGCGAGGGAGAGAATGTTGCACACTAACAAAGATCTCGAGAGTAACTGAAAACATAATATTTTAATCATTTATTTGCATGCTTGCCAACTTTTTGTAGCTCATAAAGAATTATTAGATTTACATAATGAAATTTTTGGTTACGAAATTCTTGAAAGATGTTGATTTCTCGACAAATAATCAGTTCACATCATTTATTTATCCAAATAAGTTAACTATGACAGATTTCTGTGACCTGATGATCAAAGCCACGAGCAAAAACTAAAAAATAATTAAAAACTAGTGTAAATCTAAAGAACCGGTTCCATCAGGCAGCGTGACAACTCAAAGATTAATTACCTAATGAGCTCAAAATTGCATTAAAATATAATTGGTGTCTATAAAACGAAGTAATTGGAACCCGTTGGAGGTCAACTGAAGTTAAGTTAGATTTATGTCGCCATGTCTAAAGCTTGCACTTAAATCCGAATTTAAAACTAATTCCTTTAAATTAACCGGTTCACAGGTCGTAGCCCATTCATCTTGGGATTTAATTTTAAAATAATTTTACTGTAGGTAACTTGTGGCCTTTGACCGTAACGACAACACTCTTGCTTGTAGGTACTGATGTCGCCAGCACCACTTCTAGAGGTATTGGGTTTGATCCCCATGTTGAGCAGTGTTTTGGGGTTTCCATCATCCGCCTAGCCTTTTCTCAACTAGATTCAGGTCGGCTTCATGTCTGGTTGTGGCTGAATATCAATATTTTACATGAAGCGATTGCCATTTTTGACCTCCACAACCCAATTATTGAGGAATACTGGTATTCGAAAGTTAGACCAGTTATCAGACTTTCGGGCTCTCCTGACTACCCGTAACGACTGTCAAAGTTATTGTCAAAGTCTTTCTTTCTTCTTTTTCCTATGACAACCGGGACAGGCTCTCCGAGGCACGGGGTCTCGATGTGTAAAGAACGATCACCCATCGAAGGACTGACCGCTGCAAGCGCAGCTGAACCTCGCAGATCGATCGATCAGCGTGGCTGTCATTTAGCCACATGAGCACGCAACGAAAACACTGAGGGGTTCGTGGTTAAGGAGGGCCTTAGCCACGAACCCCTCAGTGTTTTGGGGATCTACGCGTCGGAATCAGTCGGAACTCGAAATCAGTTATACGTACGCGCCAGTTATACGCGTCCAAAGTAACACACCTTCTAATAGCTACATCATAAATAAAAGAGAACTTAGCCAGCGTGATCTCCAACAAATATCCAAGGGAAAGCCAAATCTATAAATACGCGTCTCACCACAGTGTAAGTGTGCGCAGACGCATTCAACTGCAACAACAAACAGCACAATTAACAGTCGGTTGCATCGACAGCGGAAATGGCGTAAAATTTTTAGTTTCAATCAGTGGAAGTCGTAAGTCGTGGGTGTTCCGCTCCTTCGTCGTAAACGTTAAGTGCGCACAGCTAGTTAGCTAGCTACATAGTATACGTGTGCCGCTTGGGACGTCGACAGGCAAATACAGAATATCTACTCCACACAGTTCATGAATACAGATAGGTACCAAAAAACAATAGTCGAAGCAGTAACCCACACCCACCAGACAATACCATCCAGATTGGTCAAAGGATCCTCCTTTATCAGTGGAGGGACATCGTACCTCATTCCTCTATTGGCTCTAATCCTCGAAATTATAACAGTTCCGAATATCCCAAAAATACGGCACGTGTGTACAACTTAAAATAGTCGAAATAGGTAACACGCCTCGAATTAACCCTATTTTACGTGCGGACTGCGGGCCTTACCTATTCCGACTATTTTAAGTTGTAGGTATGATTTGAATTTCAATATTTTTTAATCGATATACGTAACAAAAAATCTCTTTTAGTAAAGAAAATTTTACTTCAAATAGTATTTATTGATTTCACAACCATATTAATGAAAAAAAAATGAAGTAGGTAATCAATGCCAGGCTTCTACTCCGTTCACTCTTTTTTTTTCCAGACGATAAAACAAGTCAAACGGTATGACGTAAGCAGTCATTATTAGATCAATGAACGCGCGATTTCACGCGTGTGCCTTCTGTATGTTTGTACTTTGTGGTTTGTCGGTCGATTGTTTAGCTTCAGGCGGAGATCGCTTCCGAATTTTGTTTATTTTTGTTAGTGATAAGGTTCAATATCGAGTAAATGGCAATATCGTGTACAAGACTGAATGCGATGAGCACCAGAGGGAACTTTGTTAAGAACGAAGTGTGTAAAAGGTTAATTCGGGTAGGTCAGTAATATTGTATTAAATAACTAAAGGTATTATAATGGCAACAGATAGTGCAAGGGCGGATCCAGGTGGGAGGGGGTCATGGGGGTCATGAATGACCCCCTGCGTTGGGCCTAGGTCGACTACTGATAATAATTTTGATCTAAAAAAAGTACTTTGTAGTAAAATACACGTAGTGACCCCCCTAATTCAAAGGTTGGATCCGCCCTTGAAATAGTGGCGATTTGTGGAGAAAATTTCACAAATCCCCATTGATGGGAATTCTCAATAAGGATGGAATAACCCTGCAGCATCAATTCAGGGATTCATATAAAATGTATAACGATATTTCAAGAGGCAGGTACCTATCTCTAATTCCATGACATGTCTTTATGTTCATATTTTTTCCGGGAATATCTTTTGCTGCACCTTGTTTTATTCTAAAAAGTCAGAGGGTTACAAACACACACACTTCTACAATAACTGCTCATCGTTATCTTAAACCATTACCGTCCGGCGCCGTCCGGGCCGTCCGGCGGCTGGCAGATAAAACACCGCCGGACACCGGACACGGTATCTTGAGTTATAGCTGTTGGCTAAACTATGAGTGTAATGGATTTTAATTGTAGGTAGTTACTAAATACCTACTATTTATATGGTACCTACTAGCTGTTCCCCGCGGTTTCACCCCCGTTGCTGGGCCTAGCGTGATGCTAAATACTACGCTAGGCTATCCTAGCCTAGCGTGTTGCTATCCTATCCTTTAGGCTATTTATTAAATAGCCTATGTTATATATAGATATAATATAGGCTATTTAATAATTAGCCTATACTATTCTTCATAAATCTGGCTTTAGTTTATGTCTTGTTTTCAAAAAGAATCTGCATTAATCTGAAATCCAAGCAAGCTTGGCAATAGATCGGAATAACACTGTAAAGTGAAAAATGACTTGAGTTCATTACTAGTTCTCGTAGATTGTGCAATACGGTAGTGGACTACTATTAAAAAAGTACAAATAAATTATTTTATTCCAAAGAGGGAATAGGAATAACAAAAAAGTAAAAAAAAAATAATTTATCACAAAATGGAAAACATAGACGCTTTTAAAGTTTTTGGAGGGAGTATCGCTCCGTCTTTGTCGCGCGAAGCGGACATAGGTGGTGTTACGTCACTTATCATGCATGCCGTCCGTGTCTAGCAAATCATTTTAAAACGCTTATAACTTTGCCAATTTTGTAGATGTTTCATCGGTTTTTTTGGTGTTAATTATCTTTTTTCAAATAGTTTACAGATTCACAATAAAAAAACAATAGTCCGGTACCGTATTCAAGCGTAGATAATTCTTGAATTGTGCATTTTATGAGTGCCCAGATAGGTAGGTAGGTACTACCTAAATGTGTTGAATTTAAATACCGCATTTTTGCACATAGTACGAGCAGCGCCACCCTCCGTCCGCACATCACTGTCCCCTCCCGTCCCCATCGCCACCGGGGGACAACCAGCTGATGCACAGTGCTCCTGTCATCCACAAATCGAATTGTAGTCATAATTTACTGAAATTGTTGCTCTCACAGTCTCACTTCCTCGCTATTCGTATACGTCGTAAAATATAAATGACTTTTTTATTTTCCGAAACTTCTTGATTTTATCACGACTTGTTCGAAAATTATAGCATTTAGAGTGTTTCCTCCGATAGTAATAATCGGTGTGAAACTATTAAGTCGAGTTATAGGCGCCCGGTGCTCCAATCCCAACAGGGTAGACAAAATTTTATTGTATAGGACTATTAACCTTTTACACGTTTATAATTATGAACTTATTCATGATAAAAATTATATTTTATAACTGGACCGTAAAAGGGACGTTAAATGGCTGTTTTAAAAGAGATTCCATTTGTTAATGCTTTGTTAGTTTGGTTTTACGAAATAACAATGAAAAATAAAGCTTTAAGGTATAATTTAATTCATAATTTTGGAATAAAAATAAAAGATTATCAATCACCAGCGCTGCTTAGTATTTCGCAAATATAGTTTACTTTCGAACAGATTTAATCCTATTTTTTCCTTGATTGTTCTTGTCACATATTTCATCATCCACCGGAACTCGAACTGAGATCGGTCGATAAATAACATTTGGCACTCGCAGTTCCAGTGACGGTTGACAGCTGCAATTTTTTAACCCCGCACTTTAACTGGCAACTTTATGCGCGCTACATAAAAATTGTGCGCTGTACGTTTACGACCTTCTGCGGCACGAGCGGGGGGCGAAAAATAACGAAGGGCGAACGCTTTATCGTCCTCGATATTATGAGTGTGTTAGTGTCATAAAATATAGGATACGTACACATATTCACTAGTGTTTTGTATGTTAACGCTTCGACGTAAAAAGGCTTCCTTTTTATGGTCGCTCTCTTTATTGTTTTATCAGCATACATTTGGAATGCCGGAGACGTGCAGGGTTCATCGTCTTGGTATAGGATTTTTTCGGCGCTTATTCCGTGCGAGAATGCGTAATTTAACCCTTTTATATAAATATTATACGGGATTATTTGAATTTTCCGCCATATCGTAATATTTTTATTTGGGTATGGATGCGATTTGGAGTGATTTACGTCCGTATTTTACTTACCACGTCGATAACTATACCGATGTTCATAAAAATGAGCTACAAAACAGAAACCGTACTCGTATAGCTCGCTAAATTCTATATTCAGACCCGGAGTGGTTTCGCACCACTTGTGAATTCATTCTCTCGTTGTTACAATACAACAATAACTTATTAGTGTAAGTATGTCGAAATATTATCGTTAAATTGCTTTTGTCTCTAAAACAAATTACGTACTAGGTACCTACGTAAGTAATTATTTAAAAATCCACTCTCACCCCCCGAATGCCAAAATTGCGTGGCGAACAGCTGATTCCTTCTTTGTTTCGGCTACGCCCTTGAGTTGGATCCTTACTACACGAAAATGTACTTTATGATCAAGCAAAATGGTTGAATTTTCCTTAAATACGTGTAATGATAGGGTGGCAGGAAGTCAGCTGACTGCATCGCTCAGATGTTATTAGAAACGAAAATTCGTTAAGGTACGCGCAACTCCGGCAGACAAAAGTTTTGAATAGCTCAATAATTTAATGGCCGAAATTCGAATACCTTTTAGTAAGTTCGGTCTCGTTGTTACAATATTTGAGTTAATAATTTTGTCTACGAAACGAGCGATGGGCACACCGTGGAACGGAACAATCTTCATGTAATAAGTTGATAATTGATGTCGAAACGAATGATGTTTTTGTGTTAAAAAAATAACATAATTTTCGTAATAATGTCCTTTTGTGTTATAATTTTATTTTTAGGTACCTACTATTTTCTTTAATTAGACGAATACGATAAGGGAAATAAACACGTCAAGAATAATTTGTGTTTGGAAAGCTCGGAGGGAGGAAATTCGTGGGTGGGAAAAAGGCCGTATCCGGTGAGTAACTGGGTTCTGAACATATTAAATATTGCAATGTACCTAGGTACTATTAGTAGGCAACGTTCTGGCTGTAATGAAACTGATTTAAAACCTGAAAGAAACGTTTTGATTCCACTTCTAATGTGGAAACCGCCAATCGTCAAACAGCCCCGGATCTAGGAGGGGGCTAACCGGGGCCCGTGCCCCGGGCGGCAAATACAGGGGGCGGCAAATTCAAGCTTGGTAGATGAATACACAGAGTAGTGTATTCGTCTTCCAAGCGTTGTAATCGCAAAGAGCAGCGCTAGACCGGTCGTTGTGGCGTTCTTTGGGGGAAGCCTATGTCCATCAGCATCAGTGGGCGTGTTATAGCTGAAATTATGATGATGATAAAAAAATATTGTCGGGCGGGGGCGGCATTTTACAGTTTTTGCCCCGCCTCGAAATAATTCAAGATCCGGGGCTGTCGTCAAAGTGAAAGCTTCCAGAGTGTTCCTCGATAGTAGCAATCTGTGTGTATTCATGTCGCGAGTGAATCGGTTTCTTCTAGGCAAGCGTGCTCCATCGTAGACCGCATAGGCGAGATGGCGATCAAACGCAAGCCTAAAGTGACACTATAATCCCTTAGTATAATATTGTACCTACTACCTACCTACCTCTCGCTCTCTAGTAGATAGCAAATGTCTTCATATTCTTCAGCTAAATCCGTCTCCTGATTCCATTGGCCCCGATTCCCCGGTCCTGCGCTAATCGCGTCCATAACTTACACTGTCCCTAATATCGTGAACCTATCTCGCAGTCGAACGTCCCACGTTCCTTTTTCTCGATCATCGCTCGCCATTCATTATTTGGTCGGCCATTTTAAGCTTTTTTGTTGATACTCTATTATATAACGGCCTGCAAGCATAATTATTAAGAACTGGCTGTTCTCCGCGGTTGAACCCCTGTTGCTCGGCTCCTAAGGGTCGTAGCGTGATACTAAATAGCCTATACTATTGCTCATGAAACTGGCTGTCATAAACTAAAAGATTTTTTGAATTCGACTGGTAGTTTCAGAGATTAGCGCGTTCAAACAAATTCTTCAGCTTTAGTAGTACATTTTGTTATTTAATCAGAATCGTATTACAGAACCTGACTCTAGTATTACTTGAGACTAGTTTCAACCATGGATCAATCAAACGACTTGAAACTAGTATCAAGTAATGTTTGAGTCTTGAGTTAGGTTTTGTAATACGACCAAACAACCTGAATACCATTAAATGGAATCCAATTTCCCATTTATTTTTCTATCCTAATTAGGTATTAATCTATTCCATTATCAGATTTTAAAATAGCGTCTGGATATAGAAAACTTTGATATTTGTTACAAAATAACTAGATAAATCGTTCCATTAGAACTTCGTTAAAACCACAAATTACTGAACATATATTAACTGCCTTTGTCTAATCCAAAAATAGGTTTGACGTTTTATAAATAGGCCGTTATACCTCCTAAATCTGCGTATATGAGACCCTCGACTTATGTGGAATATTTAGTGGGACATGGGTAGCTTGTGACATTAATTGACATTTGGAGTGGCTCGGCATCCCCCAAGGGGGTTGAATATGTGCGCGTAAAGACATAAATATTAAGGGCATAGTTTGTAATGCCGAGCTATCGCGGGGATTCGGGACGAATCGTGAGCAATCGGGAATGGTTAGAGTTCAGTTTTTAGGGAAAAGCGGGTTGAGAAGATTGATGATCGGTCGATTTTATCGATGTTCTAGGAGTTCCCTATGGGTTTTCTTAAAAAGGGCACTTCATGCTTATAGCTACAAGTATTTTTTTCAAAGATGACAATAAATGTAGTGCCTTACTGCCCTTTACGCTTTCCTTAGTAATTCTTTCCATTCGATGGTATTGTCTGGAAAAAATGCTTTTAGCGATAAGAATACCATTATAATAAAACAAGTTTAAACGGATTAAATCGCGTATATTACAGATTTTTACAGAGTTATAATGTGTAATAATCGCGAAAACCTAAGACATTATTAGAATACCATTTTTACAATAATTCTCACTGATGTATAGGTAGGTACCTACTTGTAATTCATTTTAGTGTCCCTACAGTGTATCTGTATTTAAAATAAAGTAACTAAAATTCCACAATAAAAGAACAATGGATATACAGCATAGCAACAACAACAATTCCAAATGAAGGTAAATTATTTAACTTCACGTTCACTTCACATTTCGTATCGTACAAATATTCAACAAAAAATACCGCCCCCAAAACATGCATAGTTTTATATCATTCCTTCACGTGACAGGCTCGCTACCATCGCTGCATCGAACCGTTCCTTGGCGCCTTACAATATTTCATGAATAAGAGACGGTTTTGGACATTTCATTCATACGCAAAAGTGTACATTACGTACCTGCACATACATGAAAGCCCAAAGGAATAACGGCTTTGTAAGGAACACCATCTTTTTGTGGACTCTTATAATACTCTACCCTGATTTTTCAAATTGCTATTACACCTAGAAAATCTCCAGCCCGAAAGTACGATTGCCGAAAAAAAAGTAAGTACTTACCTAATGGAAAAAGAAACTATAAAGGCAGAGGTAATAGAAGAAAGTAGGTAGGTACAATATAACATCGGTTTTCAATGTGCCTCCCACGGCGAATGGTTCGAGTTCGATCCCGAGGCACGCACCGCTGACTTTTCGAAGTCATGTGCGTATTAGAAATTAATTATTATCACTTGCTTTAACGGTGAAGGAAAACATCGTGAGGAAACCGGCATGTCCTAGAACCAAAAATTCGAAGACATGTGACGTCCACCAACCCGCACTGGGCCCGCGTGGTGGACTACGGCCCACTCCCTCTCACAGAGGAGGCCTGTGTCCCAGCAGTGGGAACATTATAGGCCGATTATGCTTATGCTTTCACATTGCCAAACAGGCTTTCCTACGATCGTATTACAGAAGGACTCAAGACAACATAGCGTCGAAGTAATTGTTTATGTAAAACGCTCTATGGGCTATCCATAAACGTCAACTGCCCTTAGATCTTTGGCATTGCCATCGTCATGTCATGTTAGACAGAAACTTTCAAAAATTGCTACGGTTCTATTCCAAACATAATTAAAGGAGAACCAAGTGTCCTCAAGCCATCGCATGCAGGGCGCTGGGGTGAAGTGTGCGTCCGGCCGAGTGTACGCAGTTGCGCGGGCGCTCGGCGTCGTGGGGCGCGTGGTGAAGTGTGCGCCCGGCTGAGTGTACGCGGGCGCTCGGCGTCGACGTCGTGGGGCACATGGTGAAGTGTGCGCCCGGCCGAGTGTACGCGCTGTACGCAGTGTACGCGGGCGCACGGCGTCGTGGGGCGCGTGGTGAAGTGTGCGCCCGGCCGAGTGTACGCGCTGTACGCAGAATACGCGGGCGCTTAGCGAGGGGATCAATAAAATTGATTTGTACGTCATCTCGCGGGTAGCTGGGAATGTTAATATTACTAGTGGTTTGCCCCGAACGGTGAACTAGCGATGTATCCCTCTTACAACCCCTATATCTCGGCAACCCCTTGACCGATTGAGCTCATGTTCGAACTTAAAAAAATATTTTATCTCATTAATTTGTCCATCAAATTTCAATACGATCTGATTAACGATACTCGAGTTATCGTCGAACAAACATTCATACAAACGCTGGATTGTTTCACGGAGAACTTGTTCGCTCGTTAAATATTATGTTTATGGCGATTATCTTAGGTGTGGTAATACATTACATCAAAGATGCGTTGATGTGTTGTACCTACTCGTACTTAAAGCTTCGTGAAATACTTACTCAAAATTCTTGGTATGTATTGGCTATTCGGTTTCTCTATAGGTACCTACTTAAATCCCGATTGCAGCTAAGAGCAGTATAAACGATAGAAAGAAAGAAGAAAGAAAGAAAAAACATTTATTTGGCACAGGTAGACACAAAGCAAATAATAAAAATAAAAAATGAAAATAAAAGATCTTATATAATAAAGTGATTGCTGTGTGTCTCGTGGCTCTGCCAAATAGGTCCAGATAGATAGCATTTATGGATGGTTTACAATTTTAGATAAACACTCCAGTAGTCTTAATTTAGAATGATTTTGAAAACTAGTCTTTAAAGTTAAGCCTAGTATCGTAGGTACCAACAAAAGCTACAAATACAAAAAAGCTGTATAAACAGGCAGTAAATGCAAGCAAAAATACATATGTTTCACATAAACCTTATCTGACGCAACATTTAAAAACATATTCACAATTACTGTGATTTAGTGACACCCTTCCCTCGCGGTGGGGACGCGATGTAGGCAATAAACTCAGAGCATAGAAACAAGGAGACTGGAGATATGTCATAGAAATTAGTACGGGAACCGCTGTCGCCACTTGTGTGTCACAAGTTCACAACTACAAACGCTCTTGTAATTATAGAAATCTAACACTTTTACCCCCTTACTTATAGATGCCTCTTAACTTTAACCAGTGATTAAATATACAACTATCCTTGAAAAAATCAGCTGTTCCGTACATTTTGTTGAGTTAAGTGAACATAAATGTATGGAACAGCTGATTTTTCTTTCGCGATTTCAGGATTGGTACCATGGGATGTACCTAAAAAGGTTTATAACAATGAGTACAATGGCCCCTTTAAATATTTCCACTGTCTAACCTGCCACCCGGTATTAATCATCGATAGCGTTTGGTCCATCGGCAACATGATCACATTGACCGCGTCAAACCGTCAAACCCCTTGGCACATCTCCCTTGTTTCTGTGCTCTGAGCAATAAACGACCGCGCCGCGCCGCTGACGCACTCACAACATGCTCTATGAACATCACGCGAGTTGATGCCTCAGTGACAGCCCTACAGATACCGACTTACTCTCAGAGGGAAACACTTCCTTATTCAACCACCAACTTTGTTCTGCGAATAACTATTCCCAAAACTTCCCCTATGTCACAGAAAACAAGGTTCAAAATCGTGTAGCGTAAAATTTCTTACTAGTGAAAATATGAAGAGATCCTTGCAAAGGCAATCTCACGCTCAATGTCGCTTTATCGTTATAATGGAGATTGAGTGTAAGCGAGACATCGACGTATGTTAGAGGGGGACGTTGAATCTTGATGAAATTCATGAAGTCAGCCAAGATACAAGAATATTTTGTTCATGTCAGTGAATTTGTCGGCCCCGCCTTGCGGAGTCGGAGTTATTTCACAATTTTATCTTGTAGGTAGGTACCTACGTTGTATATTTGCGCCAAAGGTACCTACTGGGTCAAAAAATTGGCTCATCCCTTGTTATAAATATACGGGGATATTGTATGTTATTAACTTTTGTAAACCTACATAATGTTCACTAAGCCCGTCTTTTGTTTCTCTTTGTTTTGTGTTCCACGCACAATGTTTACAGCAATACAACTCAGCAGTAAATATTACACATCAAGTTTGAGAACTCTTTCTCATGATGTGTAATATTTACTGTTCAATGTATAATCGGCTAGCTTTGGCTTTGTCACTCATACTTTGTCGCTGACTTAATGTTTTTTAGAAACCAGACTGTTAATAGTGCTTCGTGCTACAGAGATGACGCTCTAGTATAAAGCCAAAGCTAGCCGATTCTCTTTCTAAAGCTCGATGTGTAATATTTACTGCATACTAGTTAGACTAGAGAGCGGTAAACATAAGTCATAGACGTTAGCCTTTTAGCCTAATGGCTAAAGTCTATAGATTATCATCTGCTTGCACAAAAAAGAAGTCTATTAAGATAAGATTAGATTTGTCTGTAGGTATCAGTGGCGAAGGGTCCCTACAATACGATTCCTACCGGCTTCCCTTTTGAAAAATAGCACAGGCAGTATTACCTACTTTTATTTGTAACCCGGCTTACCTCTTACAAAAACTGACCCTTCGCCACTGGTAGGTATTAGAGGCCCTTGTTGAATTCTGAAGGATTACGCTCTATGGACAATAAGCCTTTGTAGCCAGAAGGTACATTAAAAACCGGCCAAGTGTGTGTCGGACCACGCACAATGTAGGGTTCCATAGCAAGGCGGATGATGTATTTCTGTTTCCGACTGCAAACGTAAGTTTTTTTATATTTGCGGTTTCGGATTGTTTCCTTTATTCGTGCTGTGAGACCTTGCCTCTTGCCAAATTGAATGATTCTAGATCAACGGGAATTCGCTAACATAATGTATGCGCAAGGGATACCAAATTAACAAAAGTACTGTTTGTACAGTCAGGGGAAGGGATTCGAATCCGAATTGTTTCGAAATTTGAACGACCAATTATGAAAGATAGTGTAGGTACCTGCTAAAGAATCCCTTTCCCTGACCGTACATGCGACGTTTTGAACCCAGAATCATAAAGATATTTTTAAACGATTCCAATTTTACCGTAACACATTCGGCAGTCGACGAGAACACAACAGCGAGACGGGAAACGTAAATAGCATAATTCCCCCATAGCCAGCGAAGCACAGCTAAAACATCCCTTTGTACACCATGGTGGCTCGCAGGAAAGATGTCCGGTAGCCATGCAGCAGCAGAAACAAGAGTACCTACTGCGAAATGTTATACGTGACGTCACGCTTGAGAAACTTGGCGGGGTAAGCAGAAGGCTACGTACACTAGCACTTTGTCCGCGAGCGCGACTAATTGTGATCGTTGAAATTTATTGTTCTTTACCTCGGGAACAGTACTTTTTTTCTGGATAAAAGGTACGCTATGTACCCCTGACAACGTACATGCAAAATTTCATGACGATCGGTATAGTGGTTCAGGCGTGAAAAGGTAACAAACAAAGAAACAAACTTACTTTCGCAACGGTTTCACCCCCGTTGCTCGGTTCCGAAGGGTCGTAGCGTGATGTTAAATAGTCTATACCTACTATTTCTCATGAATCTGGCTATCATATGCAAAAAGATTTCTTCGAATCCAACTGGCAGCTCCAGAGATTAGCGCGTGCAAACAAATAAAGCTTTTCAACTTTATATTCTATAGTATTAGTATAGACTATTTTCGATTGAAACTTTTATATGCGATTGGTTTGATCTACAATACGGTGAGAAAAGTATATCTTACAAAAACGTATTAAGCGCAAATAAGCAAGAAACTGGCGTTGGACAAGGGGTGTAGACTGCCCTCAGATCATAGAAACAAGGGAGATGTGCCAAGGCGCTATCGAGCTTGATGCCTGATTTTGAGCAAATTGCTCATATTAAAAACGTAGTGCGCTGGCGACGAACCGAACACGATCGATGGTATAAATACAGGGTTTTAGTTTAGTGTTAGTGTTGAGTGACGATTAACAGTGTTAGATTGAGGGTGAGCGGAATGTTTAATGCGTGGGAGATCTTTTTATTCGCAAGGAGCGCTTAATTATGCGTCTAATTGTGTCGAAAAGTGTACTAAAAGTGGCATCAGTTGTTCCCGTCCTTGTTTCTATGATCTGAGAGACTGCCTAATGACCCATGGTTCCACGATAACGTTCCGCCAGAACACCGGATCCGAACCGTACGGGTTCCTGCACATCGGAATACCGGATACTAACGTATTATTTGTATCCTAGTGATTATTTGAAGGCAGAGGTAAGGGCTATTGGCCCGTATCTCACTATGACCTGCACGCTTAGCATGACCTTCTATCTCTATTCCACCAAAGAATAGACAAAGTTCTATCCAACTCGTTACCTCTTGGCCCGAGCACGCGGCGACCCGTGCTTGGTTTATCAGAATTTTGTCTAGTGAAGAATAGAAATTTCTTCTCCTCATTGTATGCTTAAAATGGTAGAAATCTTTCTACAGTCTGTCACTTTGTCTATTCTTCTGTAGACAAAGCCAGTTTCCATCGTAGTCTATGCTAGGTCGGCTGCAAAGATCTGACCGCACGGTTGTCGCAGTGGCTGAGAGATTGGCTGCTGCGCAACGTGTCGCGGGTTCGATTCCCGCATTGCACATAGGTCTGGCTGTTTGTGTATGTGAAATTTGTGTTTGTAAATGCACCCACGATACAGGAGAAATCCTAGTGTGGGGCAACGTTTAAAAAAAAAAAAAAAACTGTTATCAGGACCGTAACTAGTCTTTTATGCGCCCAGTGTGAGCTTCTGTAACTGTGCCTTTGAAAAATGTAGGTAGGTACTAATCCAATAGTAGGGCGCGTCTACATCTACACCCGTAATACGCGATAAATAATAGCATAGCAACAATAGTATTGTATAGCATAGAATAATCGGCCTATAATGTTCCCACTGCTGGGACACAGGCCTCCTCTCTGTAAGAGGGAGTGGGCTGTAGTCCACCACGCGGGCCCAGTGCGGGTTGGTGGACGTCACATGTCTTCGAATTTTTGGTTCTAGGACATGCCGGTTTCCTCACGATGTTTTTAAGTGATAATTGAATAATCAGACGAACTTACCTTAAGTGAAGTCCGATTATAATTTTATGAACGGTGATCTGAAATATAATTTATAACGATGTAGTAATCTCCATTCGCTAGTAATGGCATCGCGGTTTAGAGGTGATGATTTTTTTGATATATGGAATGGCAACCCTGCTTTGACACTTTTTTAGAGATAGCGTTGCTTTGTTGGCCCATTCGACAAGGGACTGTTATTCCAATACAGGATGGGCTGGGTGGGTAATTATATTTCAGATCACCGTTCATAAAATTATAATCGGACTTCACTTAAGGTAAGTTCGTCTGATTATTCAATTTTATTTCACGGTGATCTGAAATATAATTTATAACGATGTAGCTGTTTAGAGTATTAAGTCGACATGGGCTAGTATTATTTTGACTAAAAGGAGAAAACAGCTTTATAAGAAGCAACTTTTATTTGAGGTTTGAGTATTTGCTTAAGTGCTCATAATATTATTAGCACTTCTGCTGAATTTAGTTTATATACTTAATCAGTATTTATCAAATAGCAAATAACTTAAAACATTCCACAATAATTACATAAACTTTCAAAAGAAAAGCTCCATTAGGTAGCTTAGCTTAGAAATAATTATTATTCAAAATAAATAATATTTTATATATTTCTTCTTGATATTTTTATGAATCTTGTATCATAATAACTTAATTAAATACTTTGGTAAAATTTATTAGACAAAGTACTTATAAATAATAATTGGCCAATTACCGTTGTCATAATAACTAAACCATAACACTATTTTTAAATATTTGAAAATATAATTAACAATAAACCTTTGAACGTTAGGTAAACATAAACGTTATACCTATATTTATTTTATGTGAACGCAAAAAGCTAGGTAGGTATATCTTTATGTTGGAAGTAAAGACAGCATTAATAAAGCTGTCATGTGGAACATTACATGTGGAGCAATTAACTGGTACATCACGAAATTTCGCAAACGTGAGACAGGTGTCCGACCAACCTGCCATTTTCCTAATGGTAAATATTTAATTTATTAATTAATATTTGTGAATATTATTGGTGAATATTTTTGTGTTGACTCCGCTTTCCTTCATGTTCATGACTGATTTAATCCACTTTCTAATTGTTTGTTTGGATCTTATTAATTTGTCTACTAGTTAATAGCAAATACCTATTTTTCACCATTCCTAATAGTTGATGTTTGCCCAATGTTTGTTTTAAAGCTCTAGCTGGATAAACTACGGGGTTTTGGTCACAAAATGGTAATTTAAGTGATGAAGTTGATATTTTTATAAGATCAGAAATTTTTATGTAGGTACCTATATGTATAATGTTTTGATACATGGATGTATCTTCTATTTTAATTACCGACAAAGTCTGCACCCTTTGAGCAGTAGCAAGAGCTAATTAAGTGACAAGCTTTTTACTTAATTTTCCTAAATTTAAATCCTTATTAACGGCCTAATTTGTCAGGAATCTTAGCACTATCGAAGGATCCCAAGTATTAACATACTTACAAAGTGGGTTTAATTCTATAAAGGCCTTTAAAGAAAAGCTTTATGCCTGTGATCGTCACTACCAAACTCTTCATTTATTCAGAAGGGAGAGTGCCGATCTAGCAGAATTTAACGAGCCGTAGGCTAGATTTCTTTTATTATTTCATTGAGTTAATTTATTACATCCGGTATTGAATCTGTATAGATTTCTATCCCGTGGGGTTTGCAGAATGACTACCAGCTCTTGCATGTTGTGTTGTATTGCTTTAACATACCTGGTGAAAAAAGATGATAACATAATATTTTGTGAGCCTTCTGGCAAACCTCTGCATCTGAATGTTTCCCGCAGAAGATGTTCACTGCCAGAGTAAGTGAACTGCTCAATGGGTGTTCTGTACTGGAAGGGCATAGTAACAATTGTAGTTAGTAGGTAGAACAATTAACCGGCAGGTTGAAATATTGCTGGTTTGTACCCATCAACATTTTTGCCAATGGGGTACCATGGCTGAAAAGCACCATAGGTACTATGGCTGACAAGTCCACAGGGAAGTCTCCTTAGCTTTGTCGTTTTTTATTTTTTAGACATTTTGTAATTAACGCAAAGGGTGGAAATGCCTAAAAGAAGTACCTAGTATATTCTATCTATCTATCTATCTAGTTGCTACAGTGTAGTGTAAAGGGATCTATTTGAAATGCATATACATATAGGTCTCTATGTCATGATACACAGGTATGTTTTAGCATTTTGCGTTAATCCTGGTAGCAAATAAATCAATAGGTAGGTACTTGGCTTGCCTAACCTTCTCTCAATTTGATTGAATGCATATTCTATTAATAATCCCCACTCAGAGTCAATGTTAGTCAAATTTCTTTATTCCTCATCTGCAAAATTATCTTTAGATTTTATGTAAGATGCCTGAATTGATATGAACATTTATAGCTTTGCACCAATCCCATATTTTTCTACTAACATTATTGAGATGTGGAAATTGAACCCTAAGTACCCGTTTTAATAATGCATGTTATGGTGGTGGTGTTGTCAATCCGAAGAAGAATATCAGTTATTTTTTGATTTTGCAAAGCATTTTAAGCCAAAATATACAGCCATTAGGTCTCAGTGGTATATGTGATATTTTGATTATGACCATAGGACTCCAACACTCTCACCATTGCAATGAACCCCCAACCTGATAGAGAAACATCTGTATACAGATACACATGTGAATCGAGATTTATTGGCTTAAAATGTTTGCTGTTATGCGTTATGTTATCCGTCCACCACTGGAGGTCTGACATTAACATAATATAGTTGATGATTTAGTCTTTTGATTTAGTTAATGCCAAGTATTTGTATATACCATACCATATAGTGTGGCTGGGCATGCTGCTACTAAAGTGCCCAGTAACTTAGCAAATTCTCTTATTTAGCATTTTGTAATTTTAGGAATTATAATTATATTTCATTTTCCCAAAGGTAGCTCAAGGTACAATGACATGGGGTTTCTAATCCAAGAGATTTGCAATATTTACTAGGCAAAGTGTTGGTTTTTCAAAATTAATAATGAAGCCCAAGCACTTCCGAACAAAAATATTATATGTTTGGCCGATACATCAATAATCATCAATATGGATTGTAGATAGGGAGCCTAAATTTCTTAGATTACCAACCACTGGTTTTAATAATTTGGTGAACACAATCGGTGCCATACACAACCCTTAAGGTAATGCTGTAAATTCATATAAAGTTTCATCAAATTCAAAATGGAGGTACTCCCTATGTTCATTGGCTTTATGTGCTAATAGGTATGATACCTACCATAAGATCTATGTAACACATACAATAACCATGATCAATTAACCTTATTGCAGTCCTTATATTATCCTTTGTGGTTAATGGCTAACTTCTATGAACTTATTCAAATGATTTAGTACCAATATGTATTATGTTATATTTAGTATAAATATTTGTATGCCATTAGGTTTAGGTACAAATAAAATCTTTGAAATGTATTCTCTTTGTATGACAGCATGGTGTCATAGCCCCCAACTGTAAAAGATTTTTACTATTTTATAAATTATTTTTAGGGGCTATATTTTGATGAGGATTAGACATAAAAGGAATATAATATCCTTTAATTCACTACAATATAATGGGGTCATTTGTCAATGACATCCAAAAAGCAAAGTAGTTTTAAATTGGCAGCATGTACCTTATGTCCTGCTGAGTTTGTGGTGGGCACCCCGGGTTCTCTCGGAACGCTGTGGGTTGTAGGTCATCTTGTGGTGCGAAGGCTGTGGTTGGCTTCATGGCCCACCTCATGTCATCGGCTTGGCTGGTTGGTGCTGATTCATTTGTTGGGATGAAACACTCCTGTTTCCTATGTATTATTTGTGATCTTAGCTGCTCTCCATAGAGAAGTTCATTTTTGGTTGTATTATGAGTCATTTCTAGGAAATGTCTAACTGGGGCCACTAGTGACCTTCTTGTTTAGTTTCAATTTTTCCACTGAGATTTGAGCATGTTTTTTCTATAGAGTCATTAATTATGTTTGACATGGTCTTGTCTACAAATTGGTGCAGTACCCATTTGTTTCTGCTGGTAAACAATACACTTGTCTCTAATCTTCCCACTTTCAGAGATCACTGCCCCTACTTTTCATATAGTAGGCATCCAGAAGTTGACAGATTACAGGCAAATTATGCAATTTTAGGATGTCATCTCTCCCCATCTTAGATCATGTTATATGTATATGTTAGTTCCAACATTTACAATTATCATTATTTAGGTAATAATACTTTTTTATTTTATTTGATCACTTCATACTCTTGGCCCAGCAATTGTAATGACTCTTCATTCTGCTTCTGGCGGTTCCAATTGTTGTTCAACCTCTCGGGTCTGGACATTTTGGGTCTCAGTCTGATCCCCAAGGGCCAAGTTTTGAGGGATGAATTCACACTGACCGATGACTTCATCTGAAATATGAGAAAAACCTTGGAGGTTTTCTCAAGAGCATTTTGCTTGCATTATACCGTATCTCGTACAGTTAAATGCGCATGTGATGACCTGTGCAAGCAGCAGAATCGGTATCTCGTACCGACAACAGAATTCTGTTTTACATCAAAGTTGGTATCTCGTACCAAAGTTGATCTTCGTGTTTAAAGTATCTCGTACCAACACGGTATATATGCTCGTTAACATAGCCAGGAACGTTCCTTGATTTCGTTGCACTGTAAATCCTGCAAAAAGACTTACCTTCATTATCCGGAGTATCGGTACGCAAGGGGCTCCGCTCACGGTCGGTAGGTACTGCGTCAATTAAGGCTGCGACTGCGGTTCCGCTCACTGTCGTGACTCCAACATTTGTTACGATGATGCTGCTTCAACTTTTTACTGGATTTACACAATTTTCTAAATATTTTTTCTTCCGAAACCATTTTTGCATGCGATGCCGCGAACGCGCGAAAAAAGAAGTGTCAAAGCAGGGTTGCCATTCCATATATCAAAAAAATCATCACCTCTAAACCGCGATGCCATTACTAGCGAATGGAGATTACTACATCGTTATAAATTATATTTCAGATCACCGTGAAATAAAATTAATTTCTAATACGCACATAACTTCGAAAAGTCAGCGGTGCGTGCCTCGGGATCGAGCTCGAACCATTCGTCGTGGGAGGCACATGGTTAAACCACTAAGCTATCACTGCTGTATATAGGTATACCTATACAGCAGTGATAGGTATTGTATGTATGCTACTAACTACCATGCATGACCGAAAACTTGGTCGTGGTCTGGTCATTTCTGCGCCCCTCCAGGGTCTGCGCCCTGAAGAGGGGGCCCACTAGGGCCCAAGCGGGATTGTCCGAAAGGGATACCGCTGACCCGGAACATAAAGGGCAAAGGAAGGAACATGGGTGGGTTTTAGTCAGTAAGAGTCTGACACTCCCTTCCGCTCCACCCTAGAGCGGGAGGGGTCATTTGATGATTTCCCATCCTCAAAAAAATAGAAAAAAAAGGGTCTGCGCCCTATGCCTGGGCAGTCTGGGTACTGCTGGCACCGCCCTAGTTACGGCACTTTCTATTGTACACTCCTAGTGATTTTGAACGTATTCTGAACGTAGTTATACGTGAATAAATCCCAAATATTCTTATTATACTAACTATACCTAAACAGACTATTAAAATGACGAATTTAAAGTTCATGAAGTAAAGAATTGTATAAACAAAATTCATGAAATTCATTAAGACGATTATTTTCATGTCTTCACTTCATGAGCTTAGATTTGTAGATTTTGGATAAGTAATTTAAACTATAACTAGGTAACATTACAAACCACCTCACATAAATAGATAGCTTTTAAAATTTTAAGGGGCATTTTCACCAACCTATCAATATCTGTTCAATAAGCTAAAGATAAGATTTTTGACAGATTTTCTATACAAAATCTGTCAAAAATTTAAACTTAATTGACAAATTCCTTTATTGATTGGTTGGTGAAATAGCCCCTTAATCTATTATTGACTCTCGTTATTGAGGTTTTAAAACGTTGGGGGAGGCAAATATCTAGCTTACCTAAATGATATAATACCTAATCAGTCGATTTTTAGCGTCAGCCATGACAGAGCTGGTTAACAACATAAATGAGCTTTGTCCACAGATAAAAAAACACAAGCACTTCTAAAGAAATGAATGAAAAAAAAAGAGAAACAAAAAAATAAAAAAAACAAAGAAAGGAAATGAAATTAATAAATATTGGTGACCACGGTGTTGTTATTATTAGCAGGCGGAGGGACGCTGCAGGCTGTGATAGCCAGAACCAACCTGTAATTTTCCGTAAAAATGGCTTTACGACTACTATTGGTTTGGGCCCAAAACTTCGAGTCTTCTCACACTTGAAAATCTCTCCACCACCAAGATAACAATGACAATAAAACCTACACCAACATTTTTGAAAGTGGTTGTACACATTAAACACTCTCACAATAAACATCAAGATACCATCAGAACACCATAACATTCAATAGTTTTCGTTCCATAACCCTTTAAATGACAAGCGTGTACAATCGAAATTCACACCGCAAGGGTCATAAAGACCCTTATAGCTCGAACATTTGAAAGAGCCCGTATACCAGTGAAGGAAAAAATAATAAAAAAATTTAAAAAGCAAGGATCCCTTTGTCAGTGGGTAGTTAAGATCGGGTTACGTTTGGGTCGAAACGACCGCGGATTGGGCAATATGTTACGGTTAGTATTTTATACGGTTATTTATGCCGATTCGCGGCCATAAAGTATGGTTGTGGACCTGTGGCCCAAAATGGACGATGTTATGACTTTATTTAGAGTAGTGCGTTTTCTGCATAAAGTATTTGTCATGATTGTCCTGTTCCTGTAGGTATAGAACTATAGATGATAGAAGAAAATGTGTAAATTCTAGCTTCTTTCTCCAATTTTTAGCAAATTAACAGCCAAATAATTAAGAAAAACCAGCGAAATGTTTAGTTACAAAAAAAATAGCTATTGCTAATAAAAATAAAATCTTGCTAAAAATCAGCAATTTCTTTCTTTTTATCTCTGAGCATACGAATCACTAATAATACTTAACAAAAATATCAAGTGAAGGTAGACTTAACGCTCTTACGGTCGGTTGCAGGAAGATATAATTACATTTTAAAGGAGACATTAACCATACAAATCGTTAAGAAAAGGTCGTTAAGTTTTAAAGGAGACTTCCTTTAAAACTTAACGACCTTTCCTGCAAATCAGTGTTAGACGACAAGTATAGCTAGGTACTTATAAAAAATCAAACTTTCCATAATATTTTCACCAACCATTTTATGGACTTAGTTACCTACCTACGCACTGTGTGCTGTAGCTAAATACGCGTAGGTACGCGTACGCATAAAAGCGTATAAAATAAATAGTGTATTTTTAGTGCGCGTAAATTTATAGTAACTGCCTGCTGTGTAGTGTGTGTTGGCCGGAATGGGGCCACTAGGATCATCTGTTTTTTTTTTTATACGGACATACTGGGATTCCTGAACACTGGATACTACTTATTTCTTTCTTTGTTTTATCGTCAAATAACCTATTGTGTATAAAACAACGCGCAAGAGTTACTTAATTTGTTTCTGAGGCTTTTTTATAACAAATAAGTGAGCAGGGATACCATTAATGTATTCGGATTTCTGCCCATGTTCGTGCTTCACCGGATACAATACATAATAATATATTGTTTGCCCTCTTTACAATACGTTATCATAAATATAATCTTTGTTAACTCATATTGACCATTTATATAAAACTCATAAGAATAAGGTACGAATCGTGATATTCACATGCTGATTGACGAGAATTCGGTGTTGATTACACCAATGCAGCATTTTGAATTAGATAAGTGTAAATCTGCCGATACTTAGGATACAATAAAATTGATAACGAAAATATCGTGACGTATAATGATAATGACCGATGACATATCGCACTTGTTTACCAAAAAATACTGCAAACTTTCCATCCTCAGTGCATATTTTATTAATAAAAATAAACAATAATGACTCAGTGTCATAAATAGTCATAATCGTAAGCACAAGTTGGCCACACCTTGATGTTTATCTATTTGTTGGTATGTATAAAATATCTCCATCTAACTTATAAATCTATTTCTTACGAAAATTAAGTTATGTAAGATTCAAGAGAATGAAAAATGCAAAGTATGATTTTTATACACATCTATTAATAAAATTAAGCATCACCATTACAAAAGAAGGAAAGTAAACACCGACCGTCAAAAAACAACAAATTAATTCTCATTAAAATAATAATTGTAAGTTGGGTTTGTCGTATCCAAGTGTTGTTGAATCCACGAGTGGGTCGGTAGGTAGTAGGTACCACAGTGACCTTGTTCAACGAACAACCGGTTCTGTAGGTATTGTTTTCGTCAATTTGTTTATACCTATCTACTCTTTTTATTTTGCAAGGAATGTAAACTAGTTTTCACGAGTGCTTTGATTCAGAAATATTAAATGAATAGGTGGAAACTTCAAATTTCAAAAAAAAAAAAGATTTCGACGAATTGAGAACCTCCTCCTTTTTTTGAAGTCAGGTAAAAATATTATGAAAAGACTTGGTTTACGTTTACGCTACACATAATCAATTATTACGCGACGTACCGTACCTACCTATACAGGGTGGCAGGTTAGACAGTGGAAATATTTAAATGGGTCATTGTACTCATCATTGTGAACAACTTTTACTATGGGACCAACACTGAATTCGCAAAAAAATAATAATTTGCTGTTCCATACATTTTGTTGAGTTATCAACAAAATGTTCCACTGTCTAACCTGCCACCCTGTCTGTATACATATAGGCTGTTGATTTAGTTACCTTCAACTGATTCTACCCGTCATACTGAACTTTCCCTATGAGACCCATATTCGATTCGTAAAAAAAAAATCAACCTAATATTCGGCAAAATAATACAAAAGTAGCCAGAACGTATAAAAATTGTTAAATTTTTTCGGCCGACGCCGACGCTGAGTCCTACGCTGACGCCGAGGCCGACGCCGATGCCGAGACCGACGCCCTTGCCGGGGCCAACGCCGATGCCGAGGCCAACGCCCAGGCCAACGCCGACGCCGAGGCCGACGCCGACGCCTAAGCCGACACCAAAGCAGACGCCGACGCTGATGCCGACGCCGAGGCCGAGGCCGACTCCGTGGCCGACACCGAGGCCGATGCCGATGCCGACGCCGAAGCCGAAGCCAACGCCGACGCCGACACATGCCGAGAATGCCGAGACACAGGGACACAGCGCTACAGCGCTTCAAACCGGGACATGTCCCGGGACGTATGGCAGCCCTATTCTAATAGTTACAAGCTTACAACCAACACCCACGTCCCACGTGTTTCGCTCCAGGGCCCCAAGTCTGCTAATGCGATTGTCATAATCGTGTCAGAATGGTCTCTCAATGACATGGTTTTGACCAATGACGAAAGAGATAGACTTACTCTAAGCCAATGACCGCTTAGGTTTTGACCGTTATGGTGTCATTACGACACCATTCTTACACCATTGCAATAGCAGAATTGGGGCCCAGTAGTAGTGTCGCAATCAGCTAATTGTTCGTCGTCATAAAAACCTCGTTACAACGCAATGATTCCAATGTCAGAGTCGTCAGTCGCCACCACACACATTCAGATTGCTTTGTTACTATTTTGACAATGGTTACACCTTCCAAGGAAAGCATGTGGTGATATCATAATAAGAGCATACGCATAATCAGCCTATAATGTTTCCACTTATGATATTAAATATATAAGAGACTAGCTTCTGCCCGTGGCTTCACCCCCGTTTTTGGGATAAATAGCCTAGCGCCAAATACCTACTAGATGATGAAAGATGCTTTGCAATGTTATTTAAAAAAGTAGGTAAGTAGGTACGTTCTGAATGTGAACTTTTTACTCTCAGATGGACAGATATTTTATTTTTTTATTTAAAAAAGTTCAAGTTGTGGAGGCCCCAGAGCCCCAGGGCTAGAGCCCCTGTTGTCCTGCCCTAAATCCGACCCTGACGCCACTGCGAATTTCCAAATGGAAAAATTTGTTAACTGAGTAGGTATTTAAATTTAAAAAGTATGATAATTAAATAATGCTGAATGATGATTCATTACAATTACCGCAGCAATGTCTAGAATTTTATAATAATTATTTACATTACTTACATAATGAAAACAAGCCTCTTATCTTAGTTTGTGGAAACTCAACGACGGACGGTAAACAATAATAAATATGTGTTTGTTTATGTAGGTACCTAGTTGTCATCGTCTAGAAAATTGTGGTACCTTCTGTAAGTTTCCATTTATTTCTTTCGACACTGAGATAGGTACATACATAAGTGCCAGGCCCACTTATTTATGCGGATTGTGACTGTTGAAGTCAAGTTGAAGTGGACCAGAATCGTTAATAAAAAAAATCTTAATGTGAAAATCTAGTCGCAGACGAGCACAAGAATAATGCCAGTTCTAGACTAGTTTTTCAAGACCAATTATTTATGTAGGTAGGTACTTGTGCAAGTAAATGTGATTCGTCACCAAATACCTATTTGGTCTCTGTGAAAGTAAAATTTCATAAAAAATATATTCCGCCACAAAACAGCCCCAAAATTATAACTTCATCAGTGACTTAATAAACTTCGTAATAAAACGGAATGAGAATACATACTCAGTCAATTTTCGTGAAGAATTCCCGCTCAGCCGCCGTGAGCCGAAGCCTATCAAATTACTAAATGTTACAGTCTTCAACAGTTCCTGCGGCTCGCACCTATCATCAATCATACTCAAACTTGGAGACCAGCCGGCCAGTCTACCGAGACACCTGCCAATCACCCGATCCCCCACATTTCGTGCAAGTTTCCGGCAATTTTGGAGGGTGATGGAGGTCAAGTGTCGCTGGTCCTGCCGACTCAGCGCGGATAGCAATTTCGCGCAAGAACTGCTCGGTTTTAACTCAATGTTTGAAGTAGAGTCCTTTGAAGACCATTGAGATGTTATATCTGTGAAATGTTAGAGTTCACTCCGATAGGTACTTGCGCATCGTTTGATTGATGTAAAGATGATAAGATTATTTCCTGCTCTAGTTAATGTGTTAACGTGTTCACCTGAATGACCGATTTTAGGGAATATAGCCATGATCACGACTCTTGGCATATAAATGTTCGGTGACAGCAGTTTCGTATTCGTACCTATAAGGGCAAAGGAGAACTTTGCTGCTCCTTCTATTAAGTTAGGTAGATACCTAACTTAAAAGAAGGAGCAGCAAAGTTCACTCAGAGATTTTTGTCCAAATCTGACTGTGATGTGTTTGCGGACGATTGGTATATTTGGAGTATAAATGTTGTGTTATACGTATGTATAACATGTAATAATATTATGTTCGTGTGACGAATTTTCTCAGGGTTGACATTGACACCTATCTAGATAAACTTGAGAAGTAAAACATTATCTAAATCCTGGGTTCCTAACCTGGGGGTAATTACCCCCTCGGGGGTAAAACAGCTATTCTGCAGGGGTAAATAAGACTGGAAATAAATAACAAATGTTATAATCATTAATTAAAAACTAAACCTAATGCAAAACAATATAAACTTTCACACTGAATATCATTAATTCATGAACTTTTTTTGCAATTAATTGTGATCAATAAAGACTTTCATCTGATAATATTTTAAAGGTGCGGGGGCTGGGGGTAATATGAGTTTTTCTAAGGTTGTGACGGAGTCATCCTTCATTCATCATTTAGTGCTGGCAGTCTTCCATTACTGGCCACTTCATCCACTCCATTCTTCCAGATTTGAACTTCAAATTTCAAAATTAGAACATCTCATATTTTTATGCATTTATTTCATTGTTTCGTCATTCTTTGTCTGGTCTCCGAAGACATCGGTCGTGGACCGCTGAACCGCTGTTCTGTTATATTTTGTTACCTATAAATGAAATGTGTGCAAAGTCATAAGTAAAACGTCTTTTGTAACAGTTTTATATATACCAGTTGTGAACAGTTATAAAGTGCAAAAACTACGTCTCGCAATATACCTCTCCATCCATCCATCGTGTTTTATTCCTATCAAGATTTGTGTCTGTGGAGGCTTCCTCTCTTAGCTAGCCGAGGCTTGAGAGGTCAGAGGAGGGAGGCACTCTGCGACAAGGTCATTTAGGGGTAACAAGATTAAAAAGGTTAGGAACTACTGATCTAAATAAAAGATTTCATCCAAATCATTAGAGTCGTTTCCGAGAAACCAATTAGTTATACTGCTTACGTAAAGTAATGATCCATATGGGTAGGTAGGTACCGCTGGTCTTTATCTAGTGTAATTGACCAAAAAACGATTTAAGTTAAATTAAATTAACGACATCCACAGAAACAGACGAGTTTATCTACCCCTTAGGTACTCCTTCCCGGGAACCATACTGATGTCACTGTTCGGATAATCCGATGCATATTTACCTAAAGTTGAGGTGTTGGCTAATAAGGAATGCACTTTTGTACTGAAAAAATCCCGGGATTCCGGTATCGATCAAATTAGCGTTCTGATTATAGAATCGGATGTAGGTATATGTACTTACGTTTAGGTGTTGGCTAATATGGAATGCACTTTATTATCGATCGTAAAAATCCCGGGATTCCGGTATTGACATATTTTGTTTTTCAGACTATAGAATCGGATGTATATCTACCTACCTAATATTTTAAAGTAGGTAGTTACCTAACTGGCATAGCAAACAACGTCAGGATATAAGTTAAAAGACCATAATTTAATACTTTTTAGAATAATTCATACAAGTACCTATTGAAACAAATTATTCAATATTGTGCTTAGTAAAATTTGGTTACCTACCTTTACCCGGATTTGGCATCCCGGGATTTATTAAAAAAAAAAAAATTAAGAAGCCGCTTCCATAATTTCTTAGCCAAAAATTAACTTTAGGTAAATACGCATCCGATTATCTGATCAGTGGTGATGAGTGATGACACCGCTAACTATAACCTAATAATAAATCAGCTATTATCTTATTAAGTACAAAGGGCCCCAAGTCTGCTATTACAATTGTGTAACAATGGTCTCACAATGACATCATAATTGTCAAAATCTTTGGTCATTGGCTTAGAGTAAGGGCCTAGTTCACCGACAAGATAACAGTCCGTTAAATTGAAAACGGCTGTTTATCACAATCTTTTTCCATACAAAACGTCTATTAAACGGCCGTTTACAATTTATCGGACTGTTATCTTGTCGGTGAACTTAGGCCTTAGACTATCTCTTTGGTCAATGGTCAAAACCAACAATAACGATGTCATTATGAGACCATTCTGACACGATTATGACAATTGCAATATCAGACTTGGGGCCCAGCCAGGTTCGATGTAAATCATCAAAACAAACGTCAAGTCCGCACCTTATTTTCTTTAGGTACCTACTGATTACAGATCTCTAATCTTTATGTTAACATTCATAATAATTAGCATACGTTTCCTGCAAGGGCAGTGCGGACGTGCCCACACTTTCTCCGAGCGCGCTGCGCAGGCGCAAAGCGGGGCGGTGATAAGAGATAGCGACATGGCAACACCAGTGTTTACTGTTTACACTGGCGGATAATCACCTCGACGGTGGCACCCACAGCCAGGCCTGGGACAAAAGGTTCAGGACGAAATTGTTATTAACTATTTTAAAAACAACTGACACGGGCGGGATTTGAACCCCTCTGCCGCACAGTGGCATCGCTCTACCCAACTCAGCTACCGTGTCCCGCTCGCATCACCTGTAATTTATATCTCTTTGAATACGCCTCTTATGAGCGTTAGTGACATCTATCGGAGACTGATACAGACTCAAAGTGATTGAAAAAAAATATTTAATGAAAATAAGATGACCATAACATGGCTTTGACATGTTTAATATTCACAATAAATATACATTCAGTACAGGTCTACGAAAGTTTAAATTATTATATTGGTTTAAAAGGACGGCGCGGTTGTCATAGTGGCTGAGCGATTGGCTGCTGCGCGACGTGTCGCGGGTTCTATTCGCGCACGGAACAAATATTTGTTTCGGATCTGAGTGTTTATATATTTTGTAAACGCACCCACGGTAGGCGTACCTGCAGGAAAAATACTATAAAATACTACAGAGGGGCAATGTTCTTTTTTTTAATAAAAAGGAACAAAAAATAAAATAATAAAGGTTTATGCTCGATATCGAATCACGGAATCACGTAAAACTGCTTCAAAAAAATCATATTATTTAAAGTAGCATACATAGGTAAACGTACCTATGTATACTACTTTAAATAATATTATTTTTTTATTTTTTATAAATTCAAACAATTACCTACTCAATTCATCAATAGTCTACGTAACGACGTAGACTATTGATGAATTGAGTAATTGTTTCAATTTGACCTTCTGATATTCAAATATGACGTTGCCGCACGCGCACGTGAATCACTATAAAATACAATTTTATCTTCAAAAACAACTTGATCCATCAGCTCTCATCTCCAACTTTAGTTACAAGAGAAAATCGAATCTGAATGCTACAGATAAAGTTTAAATTCGCTTGACACAAAATATCACATTGAAAAACCGGTTCATTGCAGTTTTCAGTCATAAAGTTAAATTAATGGATACATTACGACGACATAAATTTTTAATAAAAAAAGACAAAAATAATAAAATTTACATAAATTGTGTTATTTCTGTTCGCTTCGTTTTCAATGGGTTGTGGTCAATGACACCACGCACCGCCGACCACGGAGATTGGAGAATGGTCAATATTGTGCCTTTCCAAAAGACTGGTTTTATACGAAAACAAACCATCTCATGCCATATTTGGTAAATTAAATTGGACTAAAGATATAATGTTCAATTAAATGGATCACCAGCCGATTAACTCATGCGTTTCATGCGCTTAGCGACAGAAATTATAAAATCAAAACATTTATCGTAGGTACCTATTTAGAATCTTGATCTACATCATTATATAAGCACATACCTACACTATTTAAATTTTAACTGAAAACACAATTTCGCACAATGAGGCATCATAGAAGCATCCCACACCCAGTGCGAGTGGTGGTGTTTGAGATCACACCAGGGCTCACTTGCTGGAGTGTCCTAGACCTAGGTGCCCATAATATGTACACCTTAGATGACCTTAGGAACGCCACTGATGAAATTATAAATGCGATTAATATGGTCACTTACTGAGCGCAAAAAATATGAACTGTACCATTGAGCACGAAATAGAAAGAAGATTTTTAACAATCAGACCAAAAAACAACTTTGTTATGGGTCTGAGTTTCGACAGAGTAATAACAAAAAATAACCGACTTCAAAAATCCACTACAAAGAAAATAATAATTTTGGTTTCGGAAGTCGGTGGCTTTGGTTTTTGTTTGCTTTTTTTTGCCACCGACTTCCGAAACCAAAATTATTATTTTCTTTGTAGTGGCTTTTTGAAGTCGGTTATTTTTTGTTAAAAAAGTTTTTTATTTTTCCCTTTTTAGTTCTTTATCCCGTGTTAAATTACTTTCACGAATTCGTTCAACAGTAAATCTTCTACGGAGTGTGTACATTTATGCCTATAACTTTGTACATAGGAATGATTACATAATGTATTATATACTAAAACCTTCCTGAAAGTATGTAGATTACGTTAGTGAAAACCCCATCCAAATCGATCGATCAGTAGTTTTTGAGAAAATCGCGCACATACAAACATACATACATACATACTTACATACATACATACATACATACACCTTAGATGACCTTAGGAACGCCACTGATGAAATTATAAATGCGATTAATATGGTCACTTACTGAGCGCAAAAAATATGAACTGTACCAAATAATAATTTTGGTTTCGGAAGTCGGTGGCAAAAAAAAGCAAACAAAAACCAAAGCCACCGACTTCCGAAACCAAAATTATTATTTTCTTTGTAGTGGATTTTTGAAGTCGGTTATTTTTTGTTATTACTCTGTCGAAACTCAGACCCATAACAAAGTTGTTTTTTGGTCTGATTGTTAAAAATCTTCTTTCTTTTTCGTGCTCAATGGTACAGTTCATATTTTTTGCGCTCAGTAAGTGACCATATTAATCGCATTTATAATTTCATCAGTGGCGTTCCTAAGGTCATCTAAGGTGTACATATTATGGGCACCTAGGTCTAGGACACTCCAGCAAGTGAGCCCTGGTGTGATCTCAAACACCACCACTCGCACTGGGTGTGGGATGGTTCTATGATGCCTCATTGTGCGAAATTGTGTTTTCAGTTAAAATTTAAATAGTGTATGTGCTTATATAATATAATGATGTAGATCAAGATTCTAAATAGGTACCTACGATAAATGTTTTGATTTTATAATTTCTGTCGCTAAGCGCATGAAACGCATGAGTTAATCGGCTGGTGATCCATTTAATTGAACATTATATCTTTAGTCCAATTTAATTTACCAAATATGGCATGAGATGGTTTGTTTTCGTATAAAACCAGTCTTTTGGAAAGGCACAATATTGACCATTCTCCAATCTCCGTGGTTGGCGGTGCGTGGTGTCATTGACCACAACCCATTGAAAACGAAGCGAACAGAAATAACACAATTTATGTAAATTTTATTATTTTTGTCTTTTTTTATTAAAAAATTATGTCGTCGTAATGTATCCATTAATTTAACTTTATGACTGAAAACTGCAATGAACCGGTTTTTCCATGTGATATTTTGTGTCAAGCGAATTTAAACTTTATCTGTAGCATCCAGATTCGATTTTCTCTTGTAACTAAAGTTGGAGATGAGAGCTGATGGATCAAGTTGTTTTTGAAGATAAAATTGTATTTTATAGTGATTCACGTGCGCGTGCGGCAACGTCATATTTGAATATCAGAAGGTCAAATTGAAACAATTACTCAATTCATCAATAGTGTACGTCGTTACGTAGACTATTGATGAATTGAGTAGGTAATTGTTTGAATTTATAAAAAATAAAAAATTAATATTATTTAAAGTAGTATACATAGATACGTTTACCTATGTATGCTACTTTAAATAATATGAATTTTTTGAAGCAGTTTTACGTGATTCCGTGATTCGATATCGAGCATAAACCTTTATTATTTTATTTTTTTCCTTTTTATTAAAAAAAAGAACATTGCCCCTCTGTAGTATTTTATAGTATTTTTCCTGCAGGTACGCCTACCGTGGGTGCGTTTACAAAATATACAAACACTCAGATCCGAAACAAATATTTGTTCCGTGCGCGAATAGAACCCGCGACACGTCGCCGAGCAGCCAATCGCTCAGCCACTATGACAACCGCGCCGTCCTTTTAAACCAATATAATAATCTAAAGTTTCGTAGGTACTGAATGTATATTTATTGTGAATATTAAACATGTCAAAGCCATGTTATGGTCATCTTATTTTCATTAAATATTTTTTATCTAATCACTTTGAGTCTGTATCAGTCTCCGATAGATGTCACTAACGCTCATAAGAGGCGTATTCAAAGAGATATAAATTACAGGTGATGCGAGCGGGACACGGTAGCTGAGTTGGGTAGAGCGATGCCCCGGTGCGGCAGAGGGGTTCAAATCCCGCCCGTGTCAGTTGTTTTTAAAATATTTAATAACAATTTCGTTCTGAACCTTCTGTCCCAGGCCTGGCTGTGGGCGCCACCGTCGAGGTGATTATCCGCCAGTGTAAACAGTAAACACTGGTGTTGCCATGTCGCTATCTCTTATCACCGCCCCGCTTTGCGCCTGCGCAGCGCGCTCGGAGAAAGTGTGGGCACGTCCGCACTGCCCTTGCAGGAAACGTATGCTAATTTATTATTATGAACGTTAACATAAAGATTAGAGATCTGTAATCAGTAGGTACCTAAAGAAAATAAGGTGCGGACTTGACGTTTGTTTTAATGATTTACATGGAACCTGGGCCCCAATTCTGCTAATGCAATTGTCTTAATCGTGTCTGAATGGTCTCTCAATGACATCGTTTTGACCAATGACGAAAGAGATAGTCTAACTTTAAGCCAATGAACGCTTAGGTTTTGACCGTTATGGTGTCATTATGATATCATTCTTACACAATTGCAATAGCAGAATTGGGGCCCTGGCTGGGCCCCAAGTCTGATATTGCAATTGTCATAATCGTGTCAGAATGGTCTCATAATGACATCGTTATTGTTGGTTTTAACCATTGACCAAAGAGATAGTCTTACTCTAAGCCAATGACCAAAGGTTTTGACTTAGGTTTTGACAATTATGATGTCATTGTGAGACCATTGTTACACAATTGCAATAGCAGACTTGGGGCCCGGTGTACTTAATAAGAGAATAGCTAATTTATTCTTAGGTTATAGTTAGCGGTGTCATCACTCATCACCACTGATCGGATAATCGGATGCATATTTACCTAAAGTTAATTTTTGGTTAAGAAATTATGGAAGCGGATTCTTAGAAAAACGAAGTTTTGAGAGTTTTTACGGAACCCTAAAAAAGAGAAATAAGACGAGTACCTACTCACTTATATTAAGCTGCTACAGCTAAAGTGCAAAATAGTCTATCCATAGAAGAACAAAGAGCTAATCAAGGGTTTTATTTAAAAATACTATCTGAGATGTATTTTACTGTACTTGTACTTCCTGTATCTCTTTTTCATTTAATAACAACATCTAACTCCACAAAATAAAACCTGCCTTTATTAAAATAAACAACTCGAAAGAAAACGGATACGCAACCCAAACAAGATGGCGGTCGCAATTAATCATCATTACACAATTAAATTTTTTACACGTCTTCATAATAGGCCGCGCGAGTTCTGATGAATGGAAAGCGGAGATGCGAACACTGTACAGATTAAATGCATTAGGGGAGCACCTCAGATCATAGTAACAAGGAGATACGTACCAAATTAGTACAGAAACCGCTGTCGTCACTTTTAAACCAGTGTCCGTCACAACTTCACAAGCACAACTCTCCATTGTAAATATAGCCTCGAACACATTAAAAATGCCGCACACCCTCAATCTATAGATAGTGCCATTATTTTTTGGAGGATCTTTCCAGTTGACCGTAAAGCTGTCTAGTGATTGATCTATTCGTCGTAGTGTGGGTGTACACTCGTAGATAGTTAGTGTGTAACTATACTTAGATTTAGAACTAAAACACTAGCAGAAGGTTGCAAACTGGTACTGTAAGTGATTGTGATCATGCTGAGCGATGGCCGTTTTGCGCTGATGTGACGCATACTTTCCTTACAGTTTTTCCCCATATTATATCTAGTTATTTTTTTATTTTTGTGTGTCATGAGCATGACGACGCAAATAAATGCATTTTCTTTCTTTCTTCTTTCTGATTAGGAGGAAGAGTGGTGCGCGTCTTCGTGGATGGCATGAATGCATGATCCATGACACTGTTCTTCGTCACACCGCGCACGTCACTCACACTAAACTAAAACACTGAATATAAATCATCCATCACGTTCGATCCGTCGGTACCATGATCACATTGATCATGTCAAATTGTTGCTCAATAGCGCCTTGGCACATCAAAATCAAAGTCAAAGCATTTATTTCAATTAGACCACTTACAGGTACTCTTGAATTGTCAAGGAGTCTGTCAGTTAGTCAGAATGATGAAGCTAGATGTCCGTTCCAAAGCGTAGATTCCTATGGAGAAGAACGGGCAAGAAACTCCATGATTACTCTTATAAATCAAATCATTACAATATCATGGTTACATTGTTTTTGTCCGAAATAACACATATCGAAGGTTGAGTCAAAAAACCCAATACATCGAAAATTTTAAAAATCACACAACAACATCTCCTTTGTTTCTATGATCTGCTGGGAGCACAGAGCCGCCTGACGGGCTGTCAGTACCTCGTCCCGGTGACAAGGACGCTCGTCTGCCGCCACATCAGCCAGCGACTCATTAGCTAACTCCCCGCGACGGTAATCAGGAAGGGTTGCAAGATTTAATAAAGAAACTTCTTAACGCTCAAGTTTGGTCTCTTAATGTGTTTTTGTTACTGTCTTGAGCCCGAAGTGACGGCATCAGGTGTTATTAAGGCTATGAGAGCTTGTCATCCCTTCTGATTAAAAAGTTTGGTAATTCTTCGTTGTACTTCAGAAAGGTGTTATGAAAGAGGCTAGGCTAGTACGGTCGATCTCACGTCAATGGTAACGTTACCAGTATAAACTGGCCTTTTATTCTATTAAAACTTCTTACTATGCAAGGCCTGGTCAAGGTCAAAGTGTTACCCCTGACGTGTGGTCCGCTCATCCGCTGTACGCTTTAGCGAGAAAGAAAAATTAGTGGTCTCCCTGTATTATAGTGGTAGATACTTGTTAATGAATGAAACACAATCTTTTTTCAAGACATCCATTACGTTTAGTCATGGTAACAACTTACGCGTTGGTTTCAGTTTGGGTAGACTAGTATCGAACTCAAACAAAGCCCTTAAAACATTTAAAACTACATAGTGTCACACGTCAAACTGTTTTTTAAATAGCTTCGAAGAAGAAGAAATGAATTTGGGAGTTTGATTTGAAAAAGATACCTATTGATTTTGTGACACCGTTTGTTTGTCGAGCTCACGTAGTACACTCGTTGGCTTCAGACTTCAAAATCAAATCCAGACAACCACGCGTAGCATGACCAATTTCATCTCTATTCTACCAAGAATAGACAAAGTTCTTTCTATCCAACTCGTTATCTCTTCGCGTTGTACACTTTTGTCGACTGAAGAATAGAAACATTTCTTATTTTCATTTTTAACATCGCCCTGCTTCGGTAGAAATATTTCTATAGTCTGTCATTTTGTCTATTCTTCCGTCGACCAAACCCGTTTCTATATGTAGTGCTCATGCTATGCGTGTTGGTATGGAAAAAATTCTAGATCAAAAGAAACGCTTGATTTTCACTCAACGATAGAAACAAGGTGAAAAAAATATAGTAGGTACACCTACAGGCCACATTCCATGTTTCTCTGCAAATACCTGGAATATTTAATTTGTACAACTATTTAGACGATTTAAATAAAAAGTATCCGCGCTAGAATACCAAACATGGCGGAGCTGAAAATAACGCTGAGGAATGTTTTTTTAAAATAATTTGCTGGACTTTGTAAAGGAATGCAAATACCAACAAAATGGGTGATAGGTATTCGGATTTCTGTCTATAGAAAACCTTAGGATAGAGAGATGTAATTTAAATCAATTTCAATATTCTCAAAAACAATTAGAATTTACGTAGGTACCTACCTATCTTATTTCTAAGATAACCAAAAAATTTGAAGTAGTTAACCAAAGATTATAATTAGGTATTATCGTGTAACAGTAATAAGTTTCGTAAATACTAACAAGGTGGAACTCTGAGATAACTACTCGTACATACGTCATTAGTCGACCACTCATCGACACACGTGTGCTGTAATATAGACCTCCCCTAACAATTGCTTAAAGATACCCCTCAAAACAATACCGACCTTATTTCGACAGCAACAAGATTCAAAATTAAAGATACGTGTATTCTATTTTTAAACCGAAGAGACAAGTGGATGGCCTCTATCAAAGTGCAAGGCATTAATTAAAATGAAATTAGATCTGTTGTTGATCGACGCCAACTTATTTTAAACTTTATTTCTGTAGACACAAGTCTTGAATTGCATTTTAGTGGCAGATGTAAAAAATAAAAGTATCAACGGGTTCAGTACATTATGGCCGGAGTTAAGATTATATGTGACATGTGTTCAGATGATCAATACTTCATAAACTGTAACGATCGCTTGATGACGTGCTAAGTTATGCACTAATGCTTGGATATCATAATTTAGATTAGAGAGTTTCATTAGTATCTGCTAGCTTAAACCCAATTTTCGGATAATCTAGATGGCCAAACTATGTAGTTTGTCTAAAGCGCATTAGTACCAACCAGTTTGGCCTAGGACATAACTGAGCCACCATAGATTTTAGTATTTATTGGGGATTGTTAGATGTTGAGAATGTCAACCAAGCAATTGAAATAATAAAGTATAGATATTATCTAAGGCAACATCCTTCTAATACTTTCTCTGATTCCTCCTCCGATGTAGTCCGGATGTGTTGTGTGATAAAGCTTATTAATAAAAGTCAGGAGTATAGAATTGTTGTTTTATTGAAGAAATGTAAGGCCACCGACGAATCCCATAATAAATCGATAATAGGGATTCCTGTTTCCTAAAACGTTGAGTTAGGTTAGGAATACTTAGGATTATAAGTAAAATTTGTCGGAATTTGTTTTAGGATTTGAAACCCGTTAGATTCGTCACTCTCAATTGTGTCTAAAACAGGGGTGGAAGGGTGCTATTTTTTTGACAAGCTAAATCTAGAATACAATCATCTATAAAACGAGTTTCGTCATAGAGTAAGATCCAAATTTAATTGCCACATTAATGACGCAGAAAGTTTACAAGCACGTCAAAGACACCAAGCCGCCTGATCCGACTTATGAAGCTGCCACTGACACATGTAGCTGCTAATTGAACGCTAAGCTCGCAACACCTCTGCTGTCACCCTGAGAGCCTCACAAACCCTTGAAGGTCGGAGCCAACGATCATATAAGTAAGGAAGATATGGCAAATCAGGCTGCAGTTAACTTAGTACCCTAAAGGATTTGATAAGGCATTTGTCTCGATGATGTCCGTCTCTCAGAAAATTTACAGTAGGTAATTATCATATCTAGCTGTGCCCCGTGGTTTCAACTGCTGTTTAGTTTAAGGTACGAGTTCGTAACCGGCTATAGACAGCAGCAGCAGATGACGTGTCGCCGCGATACTAGGTACTGGTGTCTACGTATTTCTATGAAAACGACGTGTCGCTAGCTACGGAAGGTATTTCATAGAAATACATAGAAACCAGCCGGCCTAGCATGACCACGATAGAAACGGGTTTTGTCTACATAGAAATAGACAAAGTGACAGATTGTAGAAACATTTCTACGTTTTATGAATGAAATCTGTCACTTTGTCTATTTCTATGTAGACAAAACCCGTTTCTATCGTGGTCATGCTAGGCCGGCAGTACCTATCTACCTAGTGTCACGGCGACACGTCGCCTGCTGCTGCTGTCTGTAGCTGTCTATGAACTCGTACCTTGATATGCTAACTTTGTGCCTATTCAGTCATCAGATTTCAGTCTTAGCTTCTTACATCAGAGGCAGGGTGCGAAATAATCACAGTACAATCCAGTAGGATTATAAACGCCGTGATAATATATCAAGGGTTTAGTTCAAGTTTTGGGTAGACATTATTTATGCCAGCTATTCGGTTGTGTGGACTCTTGGCATGATTGGGTTTTAGTGACTGCGTGGATCATGAGTCATCATGACTGTATTGTAAAAGTTTTTTCACAAAAATCTACATATTTTACTACTAGACACACTAGGATGTGATTATGCATAAAATATTCTACTAAAGTAGTAGGTTTAACTATCGCCAAGTTCTGTAGTGATAAATACAAAATTGCTACGAAGATCTTCAAAAATAAATAAAGCTTCATTAAAACGAGTATATTTTTATATTTTATCAAATATCTCATTTTTAAAACATAATGAATACTAAAGTTTATTAAAGTCGTTCAACTGGATAATAATCATTAAAAGACAACTTCCTTTTCCTTATTCCCCTTCAAAATTAACTTTTCGCCAGTTCCCATTTTATATTAAACCATCATTGAACAATTTTCTAACAATAGCTCACAAATACCAAAATTGTTTGCGAAATACTTCAAAATTCGTCTCATTACGAACAAAGCTTTTGAACGAAAATAACTAACATAATTAAGGGAGTTGGTAAGATGACGTCATTGCGTAGCTGTTGATGTAACATTGTTCAGCTTACGACATGGTGTGGCGCCCAAGTAGATTTTCTCTTAGCGTTCACGCCAAACGATAGGCACAAAATGTATGGCAATGACCATTACCTGCGGAAAAGTCACGTGACCTCACTAATATCACTTCCATACATTTTATCCGCAGCGTTTGGCGTTAACGCTAACAGAAAAGTAACTTGGCTAGGGGGGCAGACCCAACAGGATATACTTCTTAATAGGTACCTACTTGATACAGGACGAACACATCTACATATGAAATACTAGTTTTTACCCGCAGTTCTGTTCATTATTAATAAATAGTGCCAAGAAGCTCATCAACAACGACTCCCTTGTTCAGACCAAGCTCCTAAGTCTTGAGCATCGGCGCAAAGTTGCTAGCCTATCGGTTTTTTATCGGATACATTTCGGAGAGTGTGCTTCAGATCTGCATGATCTAATTCCGTCCTGCCCATTTTTCTATCGGACGGCCAGAAGCACGAAAAAGCGCCATCGGTTCATGGTTGATATACCAAAAACCCGAACGAAGCGCTTTGATTCCACTTTCATTGTGAAAACCGCCAAACAGTGGAATGCGCTGCCCGAGTGGGTGTTCCCCGATAGTTACAATCTGGGTATCTTCAAGTCACGAGTGAATCGGTTTCTTCTAGGCAAGCGTGCTCCATCGTAGACCGCATCATCGCTTAACATCAGGCGAGATAGCGGTCAAACGCAAGCCTATTTACAAATAAAAAAAAATAGTATGTTCTGTTCTAACCTAAATTAACGGAATTTTCATAATGTTACCTCAAAATAATATAGTGACACTCGATAACTTTAAATTGAAGCGACTTTTAAAATATTTCGAATTACTAAGAGTTTGAAATGTGAGAGGTTTAGTATTTCTACGAACCCAACAATTACTTCGAATTATAGAGAGGTTCGACTTATCCAAGGCTTGAATAAATTATCAAGAGTCTTCTGTGGTTGCTCTCAATTAAAAAATCATGTAGGGAGAAAATCATAAAAAACGAAACATTTTCGCTGTTCCCTCTTATTAAAGAAAACAATGTTCCGAAAAAACATGTGACGTCCACCAACCCGCACTGGGCCCGCGTGGTGGACTACGGCCCATTCCCTCTCACAGAGGAGGCCTGTGTCCCAGTAGTGGGAACATTATAGGCCGATGCTTATGCTAAAGAAAACAAGCGTGAGATGAGCGTGAGCCTATTGTGTACTGTTTTTTGACCTCATAACGGTATAATTACACAGTAAATACAAATACAGTAAATACAAATATCTTATTTTAACCACACTATACTTAACATAATCTAAAGGAGCTTAAATTCCCATTGGTATCATAAAGTTGGGACTATTTACCCACTTTATGCTTCTTCCAATAAAAATATCTATTAAAATTGAAACAGCCGAAATAGATTGGTGCCATTCAACCGTTCAATCATTTTCTTGTAATATAATTATGGGGCTTCCGGACAAATTACGTGGGGTTAGCGAGGGTTGCGTGGAAATGTGGGTAACGCTGGTGCAAAAACTGTTGTTGGTTGATGACTTCACATTGTAATAGAACCTAGATGTATTTCGCAATAAGCTTCAAATTCTGAAATCGATTTAACTAAAAAAGATATGGTATTCAAAAAATCTTTAAGTCCGAAAGAAAAACTATTTGTTACTAGTAAGTAATGTAATAATAACGTTATAGGTATAGTTTATAATTAAACTTTATTGACATATATAAGAAAGACTATTCAAACAGTTTAATGTCTGGTTCATTCGACGGAGACTGTTGCAAAAGTGATGAATCCGAATGGTAATCTTCTGGAGATGGAATGTGGACAATACTGCTTGCTCCGTGGTGAGTTAAATAACCAGGTTGGTAGTGTTGTAGAAGTTGCGGCGGATAGTTTTGCGAAGAATGTGGATGTTGTGACCAGTTGAAGGTATGCGGGGTGTCCTGTGTTGCTTCCTCAAGTAACGCCATCATTTTAATTTTTGTCGCTATCTTTTTATGTTCTGGTACTTTTTTAAGCGTAGTTACTAATGACAGCAGAAACAACTTATCTTCATCTTGTTCTTCAAAATCATGCTTCTCTCTTTGTTCTATTGGTTTATTTAGTACCTTTAGAAGCGGTTCATCTCCAGACTCAGGTTTATTTTCTCTTTTCGGTTTTTTTTGTGGTCTAAATTGATCACGACTCAGATCGTTTTGAGAATGCTCACCTTCAGGGTCGGTTGGATGAGTGGATTCTCTTATATCCGTTACTTTTCTTAAAAACTGTAATTGTTTAAAGTATATGTATTCGCTTTTACGGGATCCAACACCAGCTCCTGACATTAATGCTTTTTGTCTCGCAACTTCCCTCATGAAGCAACCACGAATGCTTTTCCATTTTTTTTGTAATGCATCTCCTGAAAAATATTAAGATACTTAGGCATATCAATAATGTACCTACCTATTTATGATCAAGCGCGCACCACGATTGTCACACTTTCTGACAGAACTACTGGTCGGAAATTCGGATGCATATTTACCTAAAGTTGATTTTTGGCTAAGAAATTATGGAAGTGGCTTCTTAAGGCGTATGGTACCCTCAAAAAGATAAATTCCGTCGCCGTTGTGGTCCTACTACTCTTAAACTAACTAACATAAAAATCTAGAAAAAATATATAATAAACATTGATATGTTACCTTTATATCGAACTAATAAAAATATTGTAGCTTAAAAATTACTGTATGAAAATAATTATTGAAATGAGGTCGTTTTTAGAACTAAATTCGCTACTGCTCCTAAACTAAAGGTGATAATTTTTCGGTTTTTGCTGGAGAATATAGGCAATCCATTTATCTTGAATCGGAACTTGTCTCATTTCAAAATACGTTTTGTAGTATAAGCAGGAAATAATTTTGCTAATTTTCGCGTGTGTCTTTGCGTCTCCGCGCAGATCAGCCACTATAGAAAAGGTCTTTAGCGTTACCACGCGCCTTATAATATATATTTTTTAAATAAATCCCGGGATGCCAGGAAATCCGGGTATAGGTACATAACCAAATTTCACTAAGCAAAATATTGAATAATTTGTTTCAATAGGTACTTGAATGAATTATTCTAAAAAGTATTTTAAATATAGTCTATTAACTTATCCTGACGTTGTTTGTTATGCCAGTTGGGTAACTAAATACTTACTTTAAAACAGATAGATTAGATAGATATACATCTGATACTATAAAACCGATCTGAAAAACAAAATATGTCGATTCCGTAATCCTGGGATTTTTACGATCGATAATAAAGTGCATTCCATATTAGCCAACACCTGACGGTAAGTACATATACATCCGATTCTATAATCAGAACGCTAATTTGATCGATCCCGCAATCCCGGGATTTTTTCGGTACAAAAGTGCATTCCATAATAGCCAACACCTCAACTTTAGGTAAATATGCATCCGAATTTCCGACCAGTGGACAGGACGCTACAGAACAGAACACGCACTTGATTATAGACTGATAGGTATAATATATTTTAATTTTTGGTCTGTCTATTCTGCACCGATACACCGCGAGAACTGCCAATTTGTTTGCGAACGTTTGAGGGAGAATGTCACGGTGAGATTGTCCCTCGAACGTTCGTAAACAAATTGGCAGTTCTCGAGGTAATATCACGCGGCGTGACGGTACAGAAAAGACAGGCTAAAAAAGTAAATAAAATATTATACCTGTCAGTCTATAATCAAGTGGGTGTTCTGTAGCGTCCTGTCAGAAAGTCTCTCAAACTCTACTGCAGTCTCAGACTTGGATATACAACAATAACTACGATAATACGAGAAGTGTGTGCAGTAATATGCTGTCACCTGGATATCTTACCAAGTAGGTACAGAAGATAATTGGAAGAAAGTAGCAAAAGGATTTGAAAAAAATGCTAACTCCCACAGAGGCGATTGATGGGAAACACAAGAGTTATTAAACCCGTGCATTTCAACCCAGTGCCAAAATGACATGCAATGTCAGTAAGATTTGGTTAGTTTACTGATTTGATTGAATTAGACACTTTTGGACACGTTTCGTTATTACATTAAGTAGGTAGGTACCATTATAATCAATATTTTTTGTCGAGCTGTAGCTAAAATTATATTAAAAACTTAAAGTACTTATTGAATAGAAACGACAACTTCAGCTACATTTTCAATTGCCCTTTATTTAACAATAAAATTCAAAGATAATTTATTATAATTAATAAAATATTTTGTAAATGACAATCGGTACCATGGCAAGACAAAATTATAAGTAGAATAAAAAGTATAAAACTAACCCATATCTTTTTTTTCTTGTGTAGTCATGTCTTCCTTTTCTTTAAATATTTCTACTACTTCTTCCCAGCATTTTTTCTTCAACTCACGGTCTGCATGTTCGTTTGACGATGTATCCCAGATTGCAGGTCTGTTTTCAATTTCGACTATAAACCTTTCGGTATCTAAGGCCATTTTAAATTTTAATAACAGTAAACATTCAACAACGCGGACGCGCGTTTGGCATCGCAGCTGGCGGCCGAATGAGATAGCATGCTTTCTTGGCGTCGACGCCAGTGTGGCGCGCGTCGCCGCCAAAACAAGTGAGGGAGGTGGGGTTAGGAACGTTTCATCGTTGTAATACAATTTGACATGTTTATTGACGGCGCTGCGCTGCTGGCGTCTCGCTGCCATGCATGCATCATAATGAGATATGGCCTTAATAACGTAGTACCTACTACCTACCTAGTAATTATTGCTGAGCGCTCAATTTGCCGTTCATCATTCGCCAAAATTAAGTAGCAGTCATAGCCTAGTGGTTTAACCATGTGCCTCCCACGGCGAATGGTTCGAGTTCGATCCCGAGGCACGCACCGCTGACTTTTCGAAATCATGTGCGTATTAGAAATTAATTATCACTTGCTTTAACTGTGAAGGAAAACATCGTGAAACCGGCATGTCCTAGAACCAACAATTCGAAGACATGTGACGTCCACCAACCCGCACTGGGCCCGCGTGGTGGACTACGGCCCACTCCCTCTCACAGAGGAGGCCTGTGTCCCAGCAGTGGGAACATTATAGGCCGATTATGTATGCTTATATGCTCAATTTGCGATTTCGTTAATAAAGGGGATTATAGAACTTACAGGTTCATTTTCGATGAATATTGCAAAGACCTACATAATTTACATAATTTGCTCGAAAGCGGCGACAAGGTGACGCGCCTATGCGACTACTATTGACTTATTAAGTAGATTTCTGTGTTGTACCTGGATAAAAAGTTCTAAGTAATTCACCAGCATCTTCGCAAATCACTATGTTCCTACAAATTACTCATATTCCTTATATTCGGGCAAGCCATAAAACCAGCCAGTTAGGGCAGATCCTAACAAGCGTCAGATTCCCCCACTGGGGGAGGTAATCGTAAAAACCTAACGAAGTGGCCTGTTCTCTACGGAGCGGTTACCATGGTAACCGCGAGATCGGGGGTAGGTAGACAAGTTTGATGTCTCCCTCGCGGCTCGACTGTTAGTGATGCAGTAATTGAGCTTAGGTAGATTATGGTGTTCCACTGTTTACGTATCTATCTATACTAATATTATAACTGGAGTATGCCTCGCGCCCTAAGGGTTCCGAAATATGATCATAGATGGCGCTACTGCATACTTCCAATGGCGCCATCTATGAGCAGATGGCTCCACTTATGGTCCGGTGACTGACGGCGGACAACAAAGTGGTCCTATAAGGGTTCCGTTTTTCCTTTTGAGGTACGGAACCCTAAAAATTTTTTGGAATTTTTGTCTGTTTATCTGTTTATGCGCGATGAACCAAAGATACAGCTTGACCTCTTTGTAGTACTTAACTAGCCACCCTACACTAGGAAGGTCATTTAAAATGGTCATCTTATTGTGTCCACGCCAACGGAATCGCGGGCAAAAGTCTAGTCCTTAAGATAAAGACATCTTCAAACAGGTGCTTAAGCTTTGATTTAACCTAATCATTTATATCTAGTAGCTAAATCCATAATTTATGTTCAACGCTGGCACCGTGGGACACGTTTCAACAAACTGAACAAGTTTTATTGCAAAATCACATTTCTTATATAATTTACAACAATATAAGCCGTAAAACTAACAATCGACTAATATAATAAAACGCCAACCGTACTTAACACAAAAATCGCAATAAAACCGACTTCACAAAGGAAAGGTGACTATTTCAGAAAGTATAACGTTGCCTTACTTTTACAACGATATCTACTAACAATCCGCAACTTTACAATCTACGGCATAAGGTTTAAATTGGCGTAGCAAATATGAACAACGGCAAAGACATGTATGTGTTACCAAAAAACCTTTTTGATCCATAAAACCGTATATGATTACATATTTTACAGCTGTTTAATAAAATTCACCATTGTGAGGCACGACGGTTTTACGGTCGGTATGAATCGTAAACTGCGTAATTACCTAACATCTGTTACTAGGCCAGCGCCGGCGCACGCACCAACACCTATAGAAGGTCCACTGCTACCATACGTCTAAAACTCATGGCATTCGCGCTCACAGTCTCCGACCAGTACCCGTCAGAGGGGAAGGTTGCGTCGCCGGATTGGAAGATAATACGCATAATTATACTTACCGTGTAAAAATATAAATACATTATTGGTATCTACCTACTTCGTTCCAGGCAGGAATCCCACAAGCGCGCACGTTTTTAAATTATTATTTTAAATTGTTATATTATTAAATTATTGGTTGACAAAAAGGCCATCAGAGCCCTTACGATGCCCATAGCCATGGGTGAGGAGCGAATGAGCTACTGTTTGCTGGCAGCTGTGGCAACCACGTATGTAGTACTACAGGGCCCCAAGTCTGACATTGCAATTATCATAAAATCATAATCGTGTCAGAATGGTCTCATAATGACATCGTTATTGGTGGTTTTGACCAATGACCAAAAATGTAGTCTTACTCTAAGCAAGGATGGTTTTGACTTAGGTTTTGACTGTTATGATGTCATTATGAGACAGAACTTGTGCAAGTCTCTTCTCCCGCTTTCTGTTACCCTTCTTGTTAGAAGTGGACCTTCTCCATATTTTTATAATGTGACGTAGGGCTGGGCCACATCGCACACATCTTTGTTTATTTTATAGTCAGCAATAAAATCGCGAATCAAAGAGTTCACGTCAACGTGTTACGTATTGTACCTATGTAAATTGGTATTTTTCTTGCTCAGAAATTATGTAAACAAAAGACTAATGAAATAATCTAATAACGAGTTAAAGGGCATCTAGATGGGATGACCTTCAACCAAGGCCAAGAAAATAACCGTTTTAAATAGGTAGGTACACACTTTGTTTTTAAAATTAACTAAATTACTAAATTAATAAACTTCCCCCCCATTTTCGGGACAAAAGAAACTTCAAACGATCTAAATAATGGCAAAATTATCATTTTACAAAATTCAACCAAAATGATCGCCATGAAAATGTGTCTAACGAACCGTAATTGCGCGCCATTATCATTAATTAAGGTCGCTCTAAATAAGAATATACCGCAATTAACGACCTTACCGAATTAATAGCGCGAAAAAATATAAAATTAATCCACATTTCGTGTATTGTGGGGCTCCGGGACCGGCCACCCCCTGTAGGGCTTAAATTATAGAATAAAAATGCAAATGCCTTCGGAGACAGCCAACAGTACGACCTCCGGGCGATGCAATTTAAAAAAGTCGGTGTCAAAAAATAAGAATATTCTCTTTCCCCTTGATTTTAATAAAATCGCGATCCTCAATTTTGTAGCGGAATACAGATTTCCGATTTGGTGATCCTTCGGGTGGAAAATTGAAAATGTTCAGTTTGTTGTGATTGTACGCTGTATTGTGTTGTGTTGCCGCGTCGAAGAGGTCGCACAGGCCAGCTGGACCTACCGGACCACTTTGTATTGAAACAGTATCAGCTTGCCTAGTCGAATTATCTCTTGTTTGTGTATTTTCTACAAAGGAACAGGGCCCCAAGTCTCCTATTGCAATTAAGTAAGAATGGTCTCTTAATGACATCGTTATTGTTGGTTTTGACCAATGACCAAAGAGATGGTCTTGTCTAAGCCAATGACCGAAGGTTTTGACTTAGGTTTTGACAGTTATGATGTCATTATGAGACAATTCCTACACAATTGCAATAGCAGACTTGGGGCTCAGGTCCCTATTCCAACCATGTTTCAAAACATTTGTTTTTGTTCGATATTACGTTTTTGTAGACATTAAGTAGGATATACATAAGTAGATTGACCTTAGCGCACCTGCATTTAAGGTCAGTCAGTCAATGATCGTAGTCAATTCTTCTTTAGGGCAAACTCCGAAGAACTGTGGCGCCATCATGGTATTTAAGGTTCCTATAGATTTTATTGATCACTTTGACTTAGTGGTCAAATGGATAATTTATTTCGTCGACATTATCGTATGCCTATGTGAAAACCATCAGGCCAATATTGTCGAATTTTGATTAAAATTAAATCTAAGACGTGTGTCAGTCCCCAGTTCAAAAACAAAGGACAGTAGGCACTACCTATCACCGATTAATTACTTTTATCTCGGCTTGTTAATCTTCGAACAGGTACATCTAAGATAGACCACATCAGCTGATGATAAAGCATGACGCCATCAGCTATCACTCGTCAAGCATGTGATGGATATTGTCCATCACGTTGATAATCTTGACAATAATATTGACTTTGTCAGAGGCGTCAACAAGTCTCCAAAACACAGCAATAAACATGTTTTGAGGTGAGGTGTTGTGGCAAAGTAAAGTATATAATATCTCAGATCATAGAAACAAGAGCTTGACGCTTTAATATGGTCACATTAACCATAATTAAAACGTAAACGCTGGCGACAGACCGAACGCCATCGATGAATAAATAGGAACAGTGTTTTAATTTTGCTGAGTGACGAATAACAGTGTTAGATTGTGGGGGTGTGCGGATTTTTTAATGTGTGGGAGATATTTCATATATTCACAAGGAGCGCTTGTAATTGTGTCGCAAACTGTTCTAAAAGTGGCGACAGTGGTTCCCGATTGCTATGATGGCTGGCATATCTCCTTTTTTCTGTGATCTGAGCTTAATATACAATTACCTACCTACTTCCCGAGTTCTAAGGCTGAGGTCTCCAACTACATTTAAATTTTTCTTCTCGAATTGTTTCCATTTGCATAATAGGGGTGAGCCTATACCCAGCTGGGAGGGTTGTGGATGCAGAAGGTCCAATCACCGGATATAATTCTAAACTTCTTAGTGTCAATCAATACCAGTAGACATAGATGAACCTGTTAAGCATGGAAATCGTACTCAGGACCTGTTCAGCAGCTACTGAATCCCTACAGAAAAAATATATTACAGTACATAAGTATTAAAAAAAAAATACATTTTACTTGACAAACTGTCAGCGCCGTCTTTGATATTTAGGTGTAAAGTAACCTAAAGGAACTGACTCTTGTCACCACGGAATAGTAAGTTCTCGTCACATACCTATTACGAAATCTTGAAGACTGTAAACATAACGGAAAGGATCTCATCTCCAATTTGGATGGATGTTTGTTACTCAATCACAGTAGAACGGCTGAACGGATCTGGATGTTTGGCACAAAGGTAGATTATAGCCTGGAATAGCACATAGGTTTTTTAACCGACTTCCAAAAAGGAGGAGGTTCTGCATTCGGTTGGTTTTTTTTTTTTTTTTTTTTTTTTTTAATGTATGTACACCGATAACTCTGTGATCTGTGAGCCGATTTACGTGATTATTTTTTCATATGGTAGAAGAAGCTCGCGAGGTGGTCCCATATAAATTGTATTAACTTAGGTTGAATAGTTTTGTAACCAGCTTCAATAAACGGAATTTTTCGTGTATATCGACGACATCATGACGATAATAAAAAAATCATATTATGTAGGTACACGAATTCCTGGACGCAATCGATCTCGATATTATACATGCATAACATCACGCTAGTATTTTCCGCAAGGTTAGGCAGAGGTGTATAGTACACACAGTTTTTTTTATGTTCAAGTCTTATTTGATAGAAAGTTAGGGAAAGAGCCTATTGCTGAAAAAACATTGTTTTCGATTACTGAAACGTACTTATCCATAAATATCTTAGAAGGTAAGTACCTATTTAAATTCGTGAAAGCAATCGATCTCGGTAAAAGTATTATTAAAGTCGCTCTAGCCATGATTTTATGGTACTTTTATATACGTAAGGTATTATTATAAAAAACATGACATGTTACACTACACTAAAAATTTAAAAATAAAAAACAGGTTTTAAAAAAACCGACTTCCAAAAACTACACTAAAAACTATGAAATAAAAAGTTTAAACTTCCATAATTAAAAATCTAAATGTATATTGAAGTCGGCGGGGCCTAGCATGAAAATAAGCAAAATTGCAGATGAACAAGGAATAAAAGGAAATCTTAATTTCCACGTGCACACACTGCGCACACCCTTCCTGTTTAAAGACTGAGAGGCAAAAACCAGAAATGGCCCCGCCGGCTTCAATATACATTTAGATTTTTAATTATGGAAGTTTAAACTTTTTATTTCATAGTTTTTAGTGTAGTTTTTGGAAGTCGGTTTTTTTAAAACCTGTTTTTTATTTATCCTGAGAAATGCGGGCAAAGCCGCGGGTAGAAGTTATTTATTATATTACCCATCGAATGAGAAGCTTGGCTGCCAGTGAGCAGCACAAGGCCACATCGTGCCCCGTGTGTGTGCCTACGAGTTTATTTTTCACGCATATTTGTGTACACTGGTCTGTTTACTATTGTTACAAAGCCGCGTGCGCACGCGCAGCGCACGGCGCGCCACACCGTCTCCGCGTGGAGCCGCGATACTACGCCCGCCCCCGTGCTTTACTCGCGAAGTTATTTTTAATTTATTTACCGAAATATTTTTGTATACGAGAAGATTTTTTGATGACTGACTTAGTAGGTATGAACTGGTTGGAGTAAGCACAAAGAGAGCCGTAGAAGAATTTGGGGATAGCCGAGCAGCGATGTAATCTAGAAAACATGTGTGCGGTCGGGGGACCCCCGATCCCCCCCCCTAACATAACACTTTGTCCTTACGTGACGATTTCTACCAGTAGGTAAACTCCTACCGCAGCGTTAGGTCGGTGAAGATAGCAGTAGTACCTAGATATATTTTTATACGCACATAATTGTCCATTAAAGTTAGATTGGATTTTATTTAAAACCGGTGCCGGGGGAGACGTTCCTGATCTATGAATATCCCATATCTACTTATGTCCTGGTCTTGTCAAGGGCAGGATTTCATCAGCCGTCATCTTAGCATTGACCCCCTTCTGGCCATATCATCAGACTATTAACACTCTGTGATCAGTATGTTCCTTTTAGCAGACAAGAGGAGTTGCCTACGGCCCACGGAATACATGAAATCTTCTATTCTGTGGAGTTGCCTGTTCCAAAGTCAGAATAAATAAATTGAATGTAGATTTCAACAAACAGCCTTGCTACCACTGTTGTATGTAGTATGTACCTACCGGTACTGAGTGTGTACTCGGTGACTGCGACGGTTATCTGATAACAGCGATTAAATTACAATTACTTAGGTACGTTATAAAAATATAAACAGTACTTCTTAGTAGGCCTAGGTATAATAAAATGAAATCACTCAAATATTATAACCAAAGACCTAAGAAATCTCTTAGGTCTTTGATTATAAGAGTGAAAGTTTGGCTGTGTGTTTGTTACTCCTTCACGTTGAAACGGCTGAACGGATTTGGATGAAATTTGACAAAGAGGTAGCCTGGGACCTGAAGAAGCAGCTAGGCTACTTTTCATCCATTTTCACGCAGACGAAGTCGTAAGCAACAGCTAGCGATAGCATACTTATGCCTCATTGATTTATAGTTGACTGGCGGTTGCTGCAGTGGTCGCAACCGACTGCTAGACGCGGGGTCCTAGCCTCGATCCCTGAATCGGGTTATTGAGATTTTTCCTTTGGAGCAGACCGAAGTCCGGACTAGTCCGGAGTGTATTGTAAGTCCCTTATAGGAGCTTATTATCATTAATAGGGTACATTAATGGCAATAAGCTCCTATAAGGGACTTACAATACACTTGGCGAAATGTAAATGTACTATTACATGTCTGCCTAGCCTACCCCTTCGGGAATTGAGGCGTAATTTTATGTAGGTAGGTACTATACAAATATTTTTTTCATGCGAAAATCGACGTGGCCGTGCTATAAATAAAAGATGATTCAAAGTTCAAATAAATTGCTCTCGAATTTTCAGGAAACAATGAGTCGCGAAACAAAGAAGCGTCGCTAAATATACTTCAGTTGTTCAGTAATGTGCAAATAATGGCGACGAACCGCGGCATCGACCAATCACGAGCTCCGATGACATCACCGTCACCGCTGAATACAACAAGAAAGGCACAGGCCATTTAATTTTTTGTTCGAGCGTGGTAAAAAAATGGTTCATACGGCGCGGTAGAAAAAAGTTGGTTCATTTATCAACTTTTTTTTTCTTTAGTTTTACTATTGGTGAATGACGTCAACTTAACATCTGTAATACTGTAAATACAGGCCCGGCTTAGAGAGTTAAGCTTTTGTTTAGCTGTCAAAATCCCAAATTCGAACCCTGCAAGAAAAAAATTGTATTATGCAGAGTTATTTGTTAGGTACCCACTATGCTTGAGTTATTAAATATAGGTACTAAGAGATTTTCAATAAGTTTTATCAGTTTTATATTGTTTAAAATCATTTTTCAAAACAAGCGTTTATAATGATCACTTCCCAGCTCTATCATGAGACCCTGGACATCATCTAGGTCCATATTACAAGACAACGAGCTCAAACACGACGGAGTTATGTTAAGAAGTTGAGGAGCTCCCATGGCCACCTCCCGGCTCCATCATGAGACCACCTCCATGGCACCATATTATTGCATTGTCACCGAGGTTACATACGTGTTCCAAACAGCTCAATCGGTTGGGGGAAACTGGTCTAAAATTTTGTTGCGAGATTTGGCCCCTCACTAATAAAGTTATATTATAATATAAAAGCTTGTAATAATAATAAATGAGTACCTACCTTTAATGCGTCTGCCTGTTTGACTGTTTGGTTTTAATATGTCAGATACTCACAATTAAAAATCATTAGGATAATACCCGCATGTAATTTACGTAAATAAATATCCAACAGTTCTTGATCAGACTCTGTAGGTATAATAGGGATGTTAACTACTTTTTTTTTATTTATTACATATTTATTTTTATATAACTATTTGAAAAAAGACAATTAACACCAAAAAAACCGATGAAACATCTACAAAATTGGCAAAGTTATAAGCCTTTTAAAATGATTTGCTAGACACGGACGGCACTACCTACTAGTGACGTAACACCACCTACGTCCGCTTCGCGCGACAAAGACGGAGCGATACTCCCTCCAAAAACTTTAAAAGCGTCTATGTTTAACATTTTGTGATAAATTATTTATTTGCTTTTACTTTTTTGTTGTGCCTATTCCTTCTTTGAAATAAAATAATTTATTTGTACTTTTTAATACATAGTAGGCCACTACGTATTATGCCGGCGAGGCTAAGTAAGGTGCGAAACCGCGGTCAGCCTGAATAAAAAATTCCACCAGCTTGAAAAGTTCGTTGGGCAGTTTTCTGACAAGCTGTGCGTTATTTTTTATCTAGGTATTGTTATTTAGATGTTCTACATGTCAGCTGTCAATTCGCCCGCGCGCTAGGGGCGTGCGGGGCGCGTGACGTGCGGGTTATTTTGCTAAAGGGGCAAATATCCACCTGCCTTATTTATACGTAGGTAATAATTTTTTTTAGAAGTAGACCTCCTTGACAATCAATTGGCCTATTAGCGGGAGTCCTGGCTGGCGGGAAGATTAGCGGCAGTGCAGGCTGCCCTGGGTCACAGTCACAGCATAAAAGATATTGTACTGTGCCTGGGTGGATGTGACCCACGCAGCTCCTTCATATTATCACTAGGTACATACATAGTATAAAACAAAGTCGCTTCCCGCTGTCTGTCTGTCCCTATGTATGCTTTTAATAGATCTTTAAAACTACGCAACGGATTTTGATGCGGTTTTTTAATAGATAGAGTGATTCAAGAGGAAGGTTTATATGTATAATACATCCCGAAAAACGCGGGCGAAGCCGCGGGTGGAAGCTAGTAACTAATAAGATAAATTACCTACTCTTGTCTAGCAAAAACCGGTTTGAACCAGATGCGAGTCATTAAAACGTTATTTTATTAAACATTTATAAAAGTCTGGTGTCACGTATTTTAAGTTCACGACTTCTGCGCGGGCGCATGCTGGCTTGATGAATCATTTGCTGATTTGCTGTTGTGATGGACAATTACATACTATGTTTATGCATCGAGTAAGTCTGGTAAATATGACAACCTCTTTGAAACAAGGGTAGGGTAGGCTGATGATGACCATGTGAATGAATGTGTATTTTTTTTCACAAAAGATTTTTTCTTTCTGGTTGTTTTTTTTTACTAAATTTTCTATTATTTGTGTGCTGCACCAATCTACATCACTATGTCAACGCCGGCTGTCGCTGAAAATGGTTGTAAATAAAAACATATTTCTTTCTTTCTTTCTTTTTTACATTTATTATAAGTTTCGCAACACCAAAGCTATTTCAGCATGTTCCAGCAAGTTATAATATTTCAATAGTATGTGATTTCTCGATAGCACACTCGATAATACACGAAAACAAAATTAAAAGTTGTGTTAATTTAATGTTATGTTCAGTTATAATTTCATAAACTGAAGTGTTAACCGCATTTTGTCGCTGAGTGTACATGAAACAACGCGTGTTGATGACGTCACGAGCACGTTCTTCAAGTTTGATAGAGTTATTGTTATCAGTGACAGATAACTCACGGCTTGAAGTCTGATAGTTTTAATTGTTCAGATTCCTCATTCCAGGCAAAGGTAAATGTTATACAGAGGTCTGTATAACATTTACCTTTGCCTGGAACACTTACGGAACACTTGGAAAAGTACTATAAGTACCTACTTAAGTTCCGTAATTGTTACATAAGTAATTATACAAACTCGTTTAACTGCCTGACGGGGATTTTGAACTCGAGACCTCGCGCGGCAGCCGCACACCGGACGTTCCACCGAACTAACGAGACTAAACTAGTTAAAATTAAACCATGAAGAAAAAATAAATTCTAATTTAACACAACAAATCATTCGACACACCTATTTTCTTTTTATTCAACTAATAATCTAAACTATAATTACGAACTGGCATAAATTATAGAGCATCATAAATAATGCATACGTGATCCCGACTGGTGTTGCCAGACTAAAAAACTGGAGGGTTAAACAGTGGACCATTAAACAGGTACCACACCCACGCATCGAACGTGTGCAGGTATACAGGGAGCCCAAATAATATGCCTCGTTTATGTACCTACTAGCGCACTCTACTGGCACAAGGTAAAAAGTTTTGGGACATAGAAATGTAGGAACAGAACGTTATGGTAGATGAGTGGATAGAAACGTGAAGATGAATAAGAAGATGATAAGAAGCGTGTTGAGTGAAAGAGTAGAAAGTATGAAATAGACTAGGTGTGAAAGAGATAGCGAATAATAATGTTAAAAACGGAAAATGCTAAAGTTTGTGTCTGCTACTCTTTGACGCTGAAACAACTGGACGGATTTGGATGAAAGTTGACAAAGAGGTAGCCTGGGACCTGGTGAAATACCGGCTACTTTTTATCCATTTTCACGCAGGCAAAGTCACAGGCATCAGCTAGTGTTTAATAAGCCTTAGTTAAAATAAGCGTATAATGCTTTTGTAAACTTTAATGTACAAAATTAAACGACATACATTGTACGAATTATTTATTTACAATGACAGAATTTTGAGTGACAACGTGTTCGAAACATTTAAATGCTATGAGTAAAAAAGTATGTATATATCATAAACAAGTGACAAGAAATTAGAACAAAATATACATAAGTTTTCAGCTTTGAAATACTTACTGGATATCCGCTCAGTAAAATATGAACACTGTATTAGTACCCAGAAACTTACTCAAACAGAAACAAACGAACATCATAGTTAAAACCTAACGCGCGTGAAACTTGCACGTTTCCTTTAACACTTACTAATCCATCAAAGAAGCACTGCAAGGTCGTAAAAGGGGCGAGTGGCTGGCGCAAGTGACTCGCCCGTTCCACCGCCCATTTCATCGCCACTTAGAGAGTTGAGAGGCAAGTAGTAAATTTACATCGAATGAACATCGGATGTCTGTGTCTCTTAGTTTATGGTTATGGCCGCTTGAGGCGAGTCGGCCATAAACCGAATGCTCCTCGGCAGTTGGAGTGACGAAATGTTCAATCTTATTGGAATATATCAAGTTTGTATGAGCTGTGTACAGTGACGGTTGAGTAGGCCGGGCCCTAGGGCGGCAGATTTTAGGGGCGGCTTTGGGACCAAAATTAAAAAGATTTATATTTACATAAGTACCTAAATTTTATAAGGTCCACACAAACAATTCAAATTAGTTGTATGACTGAGCTTTTATTAGCTCAGAAACTACCTACCTTAAATCTCCTTGTCCAATCATAAATTGTTGAGTGGTAAAAAATATTTAGGAACTGACGATCCCCTAGTTCACAATCATACTAATGACGGGAAAAAAGTGGTACCTATAAGTAATTAGTACGATAGTGCACAAATCATAAAGTTACAATTTTATTGACAAAAAAAAAAAATATGATTGTGAACTAGACTAGGATATCGAATTGTAGAGGTCGGTAGGGGCGGCAAATGTGTAAATCCGCCACTAACTGTACGAATCGACTTATATTTCGTGCAAACCTGGATGTAAAAAAATAATAAACCTTTACTTTCAATGTTGTTGCTGCGTCACGCACGACGCGTGCGCATCCAAGGTACAACACAAAAAGTTATAACTATACACGTTCCGTGACCTTTAGTGGTCCAGTAACGATGCTACAATACCGCTTTCTAGTTCATTGTGAATTGTGACGGTTCACTGAGTGCGGGGCACGTGTGTGCTGCACAAACACAACCCACGAAGGGTTTCAAAAAAGGAGACATTCCATCATAGCAAATTAGTACGGGAACCACTGTCGCCACTTTTAGAACAGTTTGCGACACTATTACAAGCGCTCCTTGTGAATATAAAGATCTCCCACACATTAAAAATTCCGCACATCCTCAATCTAACACACGTCGTATTCGTCACTCAACACTAACACTAAACTAAAATACTTACTGTATTTAAATGATTGATCGCGTTCGGTTCGTCACCAGCGTGTACATACGTTTTTATTACGACCAATAATAGGTATATATTATGAGGTCAAACTAAAGCGTCAAGCTCAATAGCGCCTTGGCACATCTCCCTTGTTTGTATGATCTAAGGGTTTCACAATGGTGTACTTATCTACCCTTTGCCTACCATAGACATTGCAGTCGATATGGATATTGCCTGGAAACAGTGGGTCCGACTGCAATGTTTTATTGTCTTTCTTTTTACCCGACTGCGGTGAAGCCCAAAAAGAGGATATAGTGTTTTTAGTGGTTCTATTAACACCAAATAAGACGGGAAAACCGTGGTTGGTTGTTAAAATTATCCTATCCTAATAATATTATAAACGTGAAAGTTTGTGAGGATGTATGGATGGATGTAGGGATGTTTGTTACTCTTTCACGCAAAAACTACTCAACGGATTTTGATGACACTTTACAGTAATATAGCTTATACATCAGAATAACACATAGGCTACTTTTTATCCCAAAAACGCGGGCGAAGCCGCGGGCGGAAGCTAGTAAAAAATATTTTTCGTTTGTTTGTTTAAACGCGCTATTCTCTGGAACTACAAGTCGGATTTAAAAATTCTTTGTGCATTTGATAGCCCAATTCTCGAGGAAGGTTAAAGGCTATTTAACATCACGCTACGACCCTTAGGAGCCGAGCAACGGCGGGTAAAACCGCGGGGCACACACAGCCAGTGATATTCATAAAATTGCAAGCCTCTGTTTTTATTAAAAGGTGAGTCACAGTCGATAGCGAGGCACATAACATTTTATTTTAATTTCGCTAACTTGTTGTTTTCGTGTTAAGTAGGTACCTGTATTAGTACCTACCTACTTAGGTAATAATTATGCACGAATAACGTTAACCTTTTAACCCCTCTGCCGACAACTGTAAAGGAAATAATAATAATAGATGCAATTGAAGTATATTTTTAGAATCCTAATAGAATAATTCAAAGGAAATCTTTATAAAACTTGTATACATTTATGAGTGTACTGTACCTACCTACTACCTAACAACTTTTCAAGTTTCAATTGTGAAAACTGGCTCTGACAGCTGTCATGAGCGAGACAAAGATATATAATACTCGTAAGCTAGACTGAGAAAGAAACACGTCACAGTTTTCCGCTGTAAAATGTTCGATACAAAAAGGTTTTATAAAAGAAATTATAGCTTAAAGTAAGGCAGTATGGTCTACTTTTAAAAGCCTACAGTATGGGTATAAGACATTCAAAATTTCCGTTTAGCACCAAGGAACTCGAAAAACCGGTCGTGTTTGGAGGCTTGCTTCGCTCCAGGGTTATCAACGAAAAAACTAATATTGATTATTATTAAAAATTGCGCATTATTATTTTTTATCGGCATTAACTAAGTCAATCATAATCAAAAAACCCAGTAGGCTAATACAAAAATTGTTTTTATTACTCATTTGAATTAATCGTAATAATTAATTCTCGTCATTGTTTTGAGACGGGTTTATCAGACTTGAGGGTTTTGCTTTTGGGTTATCTTGATAATATTGACCATTAAACAGTATTAAAACTGATCTTTGAGAGCTTTTGGTGATTATACGAAGTTTTTAATGTGTTTACAAGAGATCATTTAGGAAAAACGGTTTTTATTTTAAGGATAGGTACCTACCTACCTAATTTATATTCTTATCATTGGCTCGTCTCAAAGCACTCCTTTTATGTTATTTTGTTTGTAATTTTCTACTATACATAATAGGTCATTTTATTATCTCCAATTTATAATAGCTTATAATGAAATAAAATAAAATAAATAATTAAAATAAAACTTTGTAATGATGATTCATGACAAAATATATACTTACCTACCTAGGTACTACTACCTACTTAATCAATAATAAAATTATTAAGCTTAATATCGATATGATTGTACTTTTTGTCAATCTCTACAGACGTCGGCAGCGCTTAGGTACACTGTATTCATGCGGTGAGCTCCCGCGTCGTGTCGGTACAGAATAGACCAGAGGTTGCATTATTTAGAATGGAATCACACTAATCCCATTCCACTAATTATTATTATTATCCTACTAATAATATTATAAATGCGAAAGTTTGTGCGTGTGTGTGTGTGTATGTTTGATACTTCTTCACGCTGAAACGGCTGGACGGATTTGGATGAAATTTGGCAAAGATGTAGTCTGGGACCTGGAATAACACATAGGTTACTTTTATCCCGGAAAACGCGAGCGAAGCCGCGGGCGGAAGCTAGTATTTAATAAACTAGCACTTTGCCCACGACTTCGTCCGCGTGACATACACGTAGCGCCACCTAGCGTCCTAAAGCAATTGTGACCGTCAAAAGTTACATTTTTTCCAGTATCTATTTTTTTTCTAGATGAAATGTACCCTATGTCCTTTTCTGTACCCCTGACAACGTAGGTATATGCAAAATTTCATAATTATCGGTTGAGTGGTTTAGGCGTGAAAAGGTAACAAACAAACAAACTTACTTTGGCATGTATAGTGAGCGGCAACCCTACCGAGTTGTTTTGCTACCGACTTACGCTTCTTTTTCTGAACACGGCAGCCTCCATTGAATATGTATTGAGCGGCGTGTGTGTGTGTCACGTGCGCTAGTGTGCGTGTTGTTGGCTAAGTACATTAGCAGCTAAGTTGGAGTCATGGAGAGCGGGTGCTTATCGCCTCAGTCGGGCACCAACACCACGGTCCACGCGGTCTGATGACGTCATCATGCTGTCAATATGTCGGTCCCAAATGTGCAGTATTTGCCCAACAATACATCGGTTCGGTAGACATCATCCTCGTAGGTGATCGTACCTACCTAGTCATAACATCACACCACGCATATTCCCATAATACGTAAGCAGAGGAACACCAACATTCACCGGTTTTGTTCCGCCCGCGGCTGCGCCCGCATTAGTATTAGTAGGCCAATAAATTATTTATTTTTGAGTAATTCTTAGAGGTATTTCAATTTTCACTCAGGAACCCTAACAATATATTTTTAAATTACAACCTATGTATTATTCTGCTTTATCCTACTAATATTATAAACGTGAAAGTTTGTGAGGATATAAAGGTATAGATGTATGGATGTTTGTTACTCTTTCACACAAAAACTACTGAACGGATTTTGGTGAAACTTTACAGTAATATAGCTTATACCTACATCAGAATAACACATAGGCTACTTTTTATCCCAAAAACGCGGGCGAAGCCGCGGGCAGAAGCTAGTAAGCTATATTACTGTAAAGTTTCATCAAAATCCGTTCAGTAGTTTATGTGTGAAAGAGTAACAAAGTAATTCCTCATAATTTTTCGCGTTCATAATACCTATTTCCCATGTGACGCTCAGGCTGCGAGCCTGTTAGGTAGGTACCATTAACCAGATACGCATATCCATATTTCGGGCTGTTACCATTCTGAGGCCCTAGACAAGCTGCTTTTCTGTTAGCGTTCACGCCAAACGCTACGGACAAAATGTATGGAATTGACATTTGTGAGTCACGTGACTTTTCCACAGGTAATGTCATTGCCATACATTTTAGACGTAGCGTTTGGCGTGAATGCTAACAGAAAAGCAACTTGTCTAGGGCCTCTGTGCTGTTACTGACAAGTTCCGAAGCAAAAACCCATACCTACTTTGCCTGACCTGGGAATCAAACTCAGGAGTCCAGAGAGAGTAGGCTAGTATCGTAACACACTCGCAATCGCGTTGACGATCAAATTGCTTTTATTTTGATAATAGATACAACAAGATCCATTGATTCATTCATAATTAAGTTTGCAAAGTTCTGCCGGCCTAGCATGACCACGATAGAAACGGGTTTTGTCTACAGAAGAATAGACAAAGTGACAGATTGTAGAAACTTCTACCGTTGTATGCATACAATGAAGAGAAGAAATGTTTATATTCTTCAGTAGACAAAATTCTGATAATAAACCAAGCACGGGTCGCCGCGTGCTCGGGCAGAAAAGATAAGGATTTGGATAGAAAGAACTTTGTCTATTCTTTGGTAGAATAGAGATAAAATTGGTCATGCTAAGCCGGCTGCAAACAACTCCGTCTACTGTAGAGTAGACGGAGTTGTTTGCAGCCGCACTAGATCAGCGGCTCCTAACCTTTTCAATCATGTTACCCTTATGACCTATTATGGAAACCCATCTACCCCCTCCTCCGCTACTCTGGCTATCCGGGACTGGTCATCTCTGAACTGCTATGGCCAATATTTGGACTTGTGTTTACTATTATTCTAGACTTTTACATTGTTCTCTCATATTTGTGTTATTTCCGACAAAAGCAATGTAACCATGATATTGTAATCATTTGATATATATATATCATATTGTAATGTAATGTATCATATTGTAATAATAAAATATGATATTGTAATCATCCGACAAAAGCAATGTAACCATGATATTGTAATCATAGAGTAACCATGTAGTTTCTTGCCCGTTCTTCTCCATAGGAATCTACGCTTTGGAACGGGCATCTAGCTTCATCATTATTACTAACTGACAGACTCCTTGACAATTCAAAAGTACCTGTAATTGGTCTAATTGAAATAAATGCTTTGACTTTGACTTTATCATACACAAAAATAATATTTCGAATCCGACTGGTAGTTCCAGAGATTAGAGCGTACAAACAAACAAAGTCTTCAGCTTTATTATATTAGTATAGATTAAAGTGTATCTAGTGACATCTCCCAGGATGCTACTCTAACCGTCCTATAACAAAACTTACAGCCCTTTCAATAAATCTAAAAATTCTCAAGTATCCGCCAGGGGGCGACACTAACTAAACTAGTTTAAACTTGCTGAAACTTAGATGGGAACTGGCCCAGGAGGGTGCCGCCGGGCCTCAGATAATAGAAACAAGGAGTAGGTATGCCATAATATCAAATTAGTACGGGAGCAACTGATACCACTTTTAGAAAGAATATTTTTCGACACAATTCCAAGCGCTCCTTGTGAATAAAAAGATCTCCCACGCATTAAAAATTCCGCACACCCTCAATCTAAACACTATTAATCGTCACTCAACACTAGCACTAAACTAAAACACTATATTTATATCATCGATCGTGTTCGGTTCGTCGCCAGCGTGTACTTATGTACTACGCTCAAAATGACCAAACTAAAGTATCAAGCCATCGCGTCACCGCGGCAGCTAGAGCAGCAGCCGTCACAATCTTGCCGAGTGCCATTAACGATCAGTATGATAGGTAGGTATTTAAGAAATTTAAAACAATCGATAAAAAAAATAGATTTAGAAATTTCAACTTATGGAGCCGGACACGACAGCTAAGTTGGTAAGAGCGACGCCACGGTGTGGCAGTGGTCGTGGATTTAAATCCCGCCCGTTTCAGTCGTTTTTAGGGTTCCGTATTAAAATAGAAAGTACAATTTATTTATTAGATGCTTTAAGCTTGATTTTTTTCAGATTTTGTCATGTCACGTCTTGGTTGGAAAATTACAGGGGACATTATTATTTGTTAACGACTTTCGGAGCTTCCAGTTCACTAAATATGCACTTAAATAAAAAAAAAAACATCCTTCAGTTTCATGTATGGGGCGGGAGGCCCCTTCCTAATTATTTTTTTTTTCATAATTTCACTACAGGCCTTTATGGCGGTTTTTAAACGACATCTATCTGCGAAGTACAAATTGGTTATGAACTGTCATACAAATTGGTTATGAACTGTAGATTTGACGAGGGTGTGACAGACGGCCAGACAGACGGAAGTGACGCAACTAATCCTAGTTTTACTAAGAAACCCTAAAAAGGGGCGTTGTAGTGATAAACTTTTTTTTATTACGCTCCTTGTTAGTTATTCCTGTACGGTCGCCACTCACATCTATCTGTCTTCCTCGTTATCACTAATAAAATACCTAAAGACCTGAATAATAACTAGGTAATACATTCTATACTTTTTATCAGTTACTAGTGAGTTGCAGGGCGGACTGCACGTGCATTTATTTATGCTTCATACATTAATAAAATTGTTTGTTAACATTTTTGAGTGCTGTTCATCGTTCCTGTGGCACGGCGCGGCGTGGGCGTGGTAAGTAGTTGTATTATTATTTTTGATTAAATAAATACTCTATTAGTAAGAATGTATTAATTTGATGTAATATACAGGGTGGCAGGTTAGACAGTGGAAATATTTTAAGGGGTCATTGTACTCATCATTATAAACAAATTTTACTATGGGGCCAACCCTAAAATCGCAAAAAAAAAATCTGCTGTTCCATACATTCATGTTCACTTATCTCAACAAAATGTCTGGAACAGGTGTTTTTTTTTTCGCGATTTCAGGGTTGGTTCCATAGTAAAAGTTGTTCATAATGATGAGTGCAATGACCCCTTAAAATATTTCCACTGTCGAACCTGCCACACAATGAGCACAGTCAACAAGCGTTTGCAACAAATATTTGATAACGATGAATTATATGGGGATAGGTTTGTTTTACTGGTCGGCGATTTATATCAAATTGATCCAGTAAATCAAAAACCCGTATATCCTAACTCAATATATTGGACATGTTGCGAATTTTACGAATTGACAAAGATTATAAGACAAGAAGACGATAAATTTATTAAAGCTTTAAACAACTTTAGAGATTCTCAAATGACGGAAGAAGACGTTAATTTGTTGAGGTCACGACAAGTACAAGCACAAGATGTTCCAGCTACGGTTATTCACTTATTTTACCAAAATAAGTATGTCGAACAGCGTAACAGTGAAATAATTGACAAATCAAACGGAGAAGAAAGACTCGTGAATTCCATTGGTGACGAATGGCAGCCAGCCAACCTGCGTGTGAAGAAAGGCATACGATATATGATTACTTATAATGTTGATGTAGGTGATGGCTTGGCAAATGGTACAACGGGAGTCGTCAGAGATTTTGATTGTGATGGAAATGATGTGCTTATCATTTGGATGGAATTTCATTCCAATGCAATTGGAAAAAAAACTAAAGCAGATTATTTCGCAAAACATGATAGACCTGGTTATGAAAATTGGGTTCCCATTCAACGCTCCAAGGTCGTAGTTAAATTAAAATGTGATCCAAAAGTTAACAGAACTTTTTGTAAAATGTTTCCTTTAAAAGCCGCCGAAGCAAATAACAGTACATAAAAGTCAAGGGCAAACATACCACGATGGTGTTTGTATCAACTTTACTGACGATTCATATGACAGACTACGTACAGATAAGAGCATGCAGTATGTGGCACTAACTCGGGTCAAACGACTTGAAGATTTATACATTGTGGGAAATCTTGATTTTTCCAGCACAAACACCAAAAAAATTGTTTTTAAGGAAAACGAATTGAATCGACTACGAAATGAAATGAAACTCAAGCTAGCGTATGAAACCTTTGAAAATAAAGAAGGCGATGTGATTGTTTATTTGAATTCAGGCTCAACTTTTGATAAGTATTATCAATTTGTCACCACAGACAAGTGGTACAGCCATGCTTCTCTTATAATAGTCTCTGAAACAAACACTATAGCATCAGATACAATTGAGATGCCCAACTTTGAGATAGCGTTTCGATCGGATGAAACTTCTTTGAGATCAGACCGAGGAATAATCTGCTTCAAAGAATTGAACAAAACTGTGGAAGTGGTCACTTCGATGAAAGACGATGAAAATAGGGTTTATTTAACTTTGTTATTATATGAAAAAAATGTATATATTGTAACAGGCGTGAAAGGTGACTTGAGTGACGATTATTTTAAAGATGTAATCAAATTATATATGTGTAAGTACATCAAAAACAACCGGTGCATTGTTATGCTTGGAGATGTTAATATTGATCAAAATAGCACTTCTTTGACAGATTTTTTTAACGTTGTTAATTTAAAACAGCAACTCTCTTGCGAATTTATGACCACAGATGAAAATTCTCAAAGCGATATGATGTTCACTCGAAACTTCAATATTGGGCAGGATCGCCTTGGGTTTTATGAATACATTCCCTCGTGTCACAAACCCATGTTTGTAGAGTTGCCCCCTATGTCTGGAGGGACAAGCAGTGAGAGTGTGGGCAACCAGCCCGGCTCCTCTCAACTACGTAGGTACTCTACAGGAGGGTATGGAAACAGATTAAAGCTCTGGATTATTAGCAAATATTGTCTGTACCTACTACTTACTCTTTGTCTGACCTTAATTAGGTGTGTTATTATTAGTAAACATGTTTGTTATTTTAATTATACCTACCCCGCCTATCTACTTCATTTAGGTCAACTTGCCAATATTATTTCCGCTTCTTTTTCCAAAATCAGCGCCGGCAGCCAATTCAGCAACCGGTGCTTTTCTTGTAGTAGTTCATCTGTTTCGATACCTGATTACCTAATTCAGGTCAAAATCAATTGTGGTTTTAAATTTTATTGTGACAGTAAGTTGAACTAGAAATAGAATTTCATTGAAAACTGTATTTACACTTAAATCATTCCATAATATTAATTTTCCAATTTTTAGGGTTCCGTAGTAAAACTAGGAACCCTTATAGTTTCGTCGTGTCCGTCTGTCCGTCTGTCTGTCTGTCTGTCTGTCCGTCTGTCACACCCTCGTAAAATCTACAGTTCATAACCAATATGTATGAAACTTCACAGGTAGATGTCTTCTGTAAGCCACTATAAAAACCTGTAGCGAAATTATAAAAAATAAAATAATTAGGGGGGGGGGGCAATTATTTTAACTCTACACTACACACTCACATACATAGCATGTGTGTGTGTAGTGTAGAGTAGCAGTGATAGCCTAGTGGTCTAACCATGTGCCTCAGACGGCGAATGGTTCGAGTTCGATCCCGAGGCACGCACCGCTGACTTTTCGAAGTCATGTGCGTATTAGAAATTAATTATCACTTGCTTTAACGGTGAAGGAAAACATCGTGAGGAAACCGGCATGTCCTAGAACTAAAAATTTGAAGACATGTGACGTCCACCAACCCGCACTGGGCCCGCGTGGTGGACTACGGCCCACTCCCTCTCAGAGAGGAGGCCTGTGTCCCAGCAGTGGGAACATTATAGGCCGATTATGCTTATGCTATAAAGTGTACCTATGCTAACGTTTTACAATATACCAATAAAAAAAATTGAAGTGTCTGTTTGTGATTTCAAATTAAATGGTAAAATTTAAGTCCATCTATGGAAAAAATATCCACAAAAACATAAAATTCCGTGACAAAAGCCACAGTCACGGACGTGATATAATATCGACAACGTATCAGCGAAAAAAAGGCGTTATTATAAGTTGACAAAAAATTTGTAGCCTCCGTTACAGTTTCAAACAACTTTTTGACTCTTTTTCACTCGTAATACGATCTAAATTCTATTGTACCTACTGGTCAACGTCTAAGATTCACTAAATATTTTATTTAAATTAAACCTTACTGCTACGAGATAACATCGAACTTCATTCATTGGTTAAAAATACGTCAGGGCCTGTGAGAAGAGCATTACCTGCGAAAGCCTGCAAATAATTTATTACTTATTTTATTTATTCGCTGTGGCGTAATCCGGTAAGTGTGCAACCTGCCTTAAGCTCCTGGGCAGATGATTGATTTATTTTACAGGAAGGCACAATATGTGCAGCGGTCAAACTAAAAAATATTTATGAGCAGATTATTAGTTTGTAGGTACGCACATGTGCAATGGCCAAATAAAAAAAAATATTTTGGGCAGGTGATTATTTTGTAGGTAGCTACATGTGCAATGGCCAAACTACAAAAATCAGCGACAAAATTGTGTCGTACAGTCAGCAACAAAAGACGATTAACACATTCGTTTTTTGTTAAATCATAATTCATAAGTTCATTTACTCAAGTCATAGGTAAACAAAATCATAAATATTAACTGAACACAAAAATCGATTAATATACTGAACACAAAAATAAAAAAATAATTTTTGTTCGTTGCCCATGCATTCGCGTATTATTCATCCGATTGACTTGAAACTTTGTAAGTACCTACCTATGCGGTTCCTGACAAAAAAAAAAAAAGAAAAAAAGGCGTTGCAACGTTATTACAAAAATAAAAAAAATTAAGTACCTACCTAGATAAAACATGAAAAAAATACAAAAAAAAATAAAAAATAGTGAATGGAATAATTTTGTGTCATAAATTCACTATTACAGGGTGGCAGGTTAGACAGTGGAAATATTTTTAAGGGGTCATTGTACTCATCATTATGGACAACTTTTACTATGGGATCAACCCTGAAATCACGAAAATCCCCTTAAAATATTTCCACTGTCTTACGGTCTTACCTGCCACCCTGCAATCTGCATAGGTAGGTACCTAGTAGGTACCTACGGTATGTAAAACAAGTAGCTGTACAGTACCTACTTAGTGTTGACTAACGTGTAGCGAACAGTTATCTCATACAATAACATTAGGTAACTATCAATCATAAATTCAAAAATTACTTTTTTCTACATTGCAAAATGATTGCACACTATTATAGCTGCCGACGCTTTTCAAGGACGCCACAAACCCTCAACTCCCTCTCTTTCTATCACATAAAAGTACTTACTTTAAAGCGAGACAGCACGCTTGACATGTTACTTACTGTTTGCTGTCTTTGTCCTTCGCGGTAGTTTCGCATACGTCTGTCTCTGTCGCCAGCGCTGCTAGACAGAGCGTCGCCGCTGGGAGCGTCGTAATTGCATCGAGCTATTGTAAGGGCAAGTTCACATTATTGGCAACGAATTGACAACGATACCAATTTTATTTTTTCGTCCGTGAATAATGTGCGGTTAGTTTTTGCAGTAGGTACCTACACTACCTACTTACCTATCTGATTAAGCCAATACATAGTTACATAACAGTAAATTTTATTACCTACCTACTTGAACTTAAAAGTAACTGACATGGAACTAGCATGGAGTTTGGATGGAACTTGCATTGCTCTTGCATGTAACTTTCATTGAGCTTGCATGGAACGAGCATGGAACTTGCATGGATCAAGGATGGAACGGGTGTGGAACTAGCATGTTATACAAAAATATTTTTTGAATGCCTTTGTTTTATGATACGGAAGCCCCCCTTTTTTTTTCGTAGGCACCTACCTAATATCACTCACACCAAGTTACACCTGTATTTATACGTAATTGCCGGTAAAATGACTGACTATGTATAGGTATTTGGATGGATGTTTGAATTGTTACTCGCTAAGCCACGGGTGGAAGCTAGTTTATAATATGTGATTCATCTGTCTACCAAAGTTGTAGTTCACTATGTGTCTGCTTCATGGTCAGCATCGTTCATCGTCAGCTGGGCAACACTGGAGAAATGATTTCCTCCTAATTTGACGAAATAGGGTCGCCCGCAGCGACTTTTTGCAGCGATACAGTAGTGACACTAGCGACGCGTGTCTGCATCGCTACTTTTGCCTTTGCAACGTGCGACTGCATCGATGCAAACTTGCGACTGAGATTTAGCATCGCTGCTAAGTACTAACGCGCGACGGTATTGATTTAGCAACAGGTGTTCATAGGTAGTCACTAGGTACAACATACAACGCACGATTGTATCGATGCTGCATCGCGTCTGTATCGATTATGTATCCCGATAGTAGTGAGGGAGACTCGTGGATACATGGGCGGAGGTATCCGACCAGCAACAGCATCGCGACTGCATCGTGGCCTTTTTGCGATTGTATCGCTATTGAATAGCTGCAAACTCCCTAAAGTCCAACACACACGGCGTGGCCGGGCGATACACCGTCAACATTAAGCAGCCGCGAGGACTTGGTAACTGTTGAAAAGAATTTAATTAGGTACCTACATCCATGCATAACGTATGAATGACATGATGTTAGGCACAATCAATCGATTGGCGCGCAATTCGATGCGCTGATAACTCGCACGAATTCCTGCGCGTGCGCAGACACAGCGACAAAAAGTTTTCGTTAATTTACCTAGCAGTTTTGAGTGAAATCGTCTTTACATATTTTCACAAAGCAAAACGATATAGACTGACAGTAAGAAGAGTAGTGTAAAGTGATAGTAATACTCATCCATGATGTTCCCACTGCTGGGAACATGCCTGCTCTCTGTGAGAGGGAGTGGGCCGTAGTTCACCACACGGGGCCAGTGTGGGTTGGTGGACGTCACATGTCTTAGAATGTTTGGTCCTAGGACATGCCGGTTTCCTCACGATGTTTTCCTTCACTGCTTTTAGAGCAGTGGTGATTACACAAATGGCACAAAGTGTGCGTCTGCCGGAGTTCGAACCCATGACCTACGACTTGAAGTCGGGGCAGTCGGGGCCGCTACCACTGGGCTACCACTACTGTAAAGTGATACTCACACTTGTAAATATGAAAGATTGTATACAGGGTGGCAGGTTAAACAGTGGAAATATTTTAAGGGGTCATTGTACTCATCATAAATTATGAACAACTCTTACTATGGGACCAACCCTGAAAAAAAAATCAGCTGTTCCATATATTTTGTTGAGTTTGGTGAACATAAATGTATCTTTTTCACGATTTCAAGGTTGGTCCCATAGTTAAAGTTGTTCATAATGATGGGTACAATGACCCCTTAAAATATTTCCACTGTCTAACCTGCCACCCTGTATGTATGTTTGTTACTCCTTCTCGCTGAAACGGCTGGATGATTTGGATGAAATTTGACAAAGTGGTAGCCTGGGACCTGGGGAAGCACATAGACATCTATAGGCTACTTTTCATCCATTTTCACGCAGACGAAGTCGCGGCCAACAGCTAGTACTTATAAATTTTATAATGTTTTGGCGTGTTGGCCATGGCCTGCATTAACCATGAACTTGCTACTTTTTCTGCGGAACTAGTGTGACTTCTCACGTGGCAAGGTCAGAGAGCGTGACACATGCACACATAACTCAGCATTGCATAAAGGCATGCTATCAGCGTGACCTCGACCTTGACGCTATCGCATCGCATTAGTCCCGCGCGGCGAACCGAATCCGGCGCGCGCGCATGCCGTACTGCACGATTGACACGATCGACCCGTGTTGATAATGATGCATTTTTGTTACAGAGTTACAGACCGAATTCTTTACGACTGCTAGACAACAATAACACCAATTTAGGTAAACATAAAGTACATAGTGTGACGTGAGAGTAGAAAAGGAATGAGTAGGTATTTAAAAGAAGAGCTTGTGACAGAAAAGCTGAGCAGCAACTGACTGTCGCAGTAATAGTAGTTGTGATACTAGCTGCAGCAGTTAGTGGACAAATTGTCAATCCGTTGATTAGGAGGTGCAGACTATGATATGATTGGCAATAAAATAAGACTTTATTCTCAAATAATGTAGCTGGAGTAAAAATTACCAGAATGAAAATAATCAAAATGACATGAAAATAATAATCACACTTTTTATTACAATAAAGGTCATAGGTACCTACTTAGTTAAGTTGAAACAGTCTTTGGTAATTTTGTGGTAGGTCACATAATATCATTTACCGCAAAATATTTTCCACTCTCTTCCGAGTTCTTTTCAAATTTTTCATTATTGTAGTTTATTATTAAATTAAATCTGTATCTCATATACAAACATTTTATGTAATCTAAAGGAAAACAGTCGCAAGGCATTGAAAACGTAATATTTTCTGAGAACAGATGCTCCATCAATCCACTCAGTGCGTTTCGCTGGTAGTCTGTTTCAAAATATAATTTTAGTGTTAGTTCCATTGATTCAACGAATTCTACGAATTCTGTGGGAACCATAACTATGACAGTGTTATCATTTTGGCTTTTTGATTTGAGTGTTAGTATAACAGTGATACTGTCACTGTTTTGGAACGCGTAGCACTTGGTCGCTTCACAGTCGCTGTGTTCCTTGTAGCCTTCATACAGCAGATATGCCGCCAAATGCTGCAACGGGTATTCCTCGGGCAGTTCCAATGCATTTACATCTATTCCCGCAGTAGCCTCAAAATACCCATGTTTGCTATGGCGACCTTTAGGCTCCGCTTGTTCTTGCACCATCACAATCTCACTGAATGCTATTGCCTCATCCAGAAAGTTCTCTAGATTATCCGTCCACTTACTTTTATTACGCTGAAAAGTATTGAATATAGGTATTTTGGTCATCGATAACTGTATTTGCCGGCAAGTGGGCAGCCGGCCGTACTGCTGGCGAACTGTGTCGAAGAACGTATCGAGACAATCTCGGCTCAAAAATGTCGGAAATTTGTAATAAACTATATTTAAATCCTGGTACAATGATACGATCACTTTAAGGGTTGCTCTTAATCTATTTATGAATTTGGCGTTGTGCGTCGCGTCGGAACCTCTGTGTACGTCAACCAAACGTAAGTCTTTGAATATCTTTAATACTTCGGTTATAAACTCAAGCTGTGCATCCGTACCTGAGAACGGAATTTTCGTTTCATCATTAAAATTGAATGACGTGAAGTTTAGCATGTTGAACAATTTATTCATGAACATGATCCATTCTACGGTTCCGTTGGCAGGCTCGTCTACAACCTTGAGGTCTGCATACGCAGAGACAGCAGCAGCCGTCGTCTTACTGAACACTTCCGCCGCTAATTTGACTTTGTCTTTTTCGGACTGCAGATGCGTATGTATGATGTGGTAACAAGTCAGCTTGGGTGCAAGTCTTAAGGGTTTCTCACATTCGTGGTCGTAGCACGCGGTTATGTGTTCCCACTTAGCAATCATCCCGTTGAAGTAAAAATTATTGGTAGTGAAGTGTTCACGCACGTTCTTCATCAAATGGGCGGGATCATACATGTAATAAACTTTATGGTTGTTTAAGTGGAAGTGAGGGTCCTTAGAGTTGATTCTCTTCTCTCTCGATAAACCTATAAAATCCGTCTCGATATCTGATATCAGAACGCGTACAGTAAGTCCTATATCGAACATTCTGTTAATGATATTTAAAATATACTCTCTCACATCGGCATAGTCTTGATGTTGCGCTAAAAATGAAAATGAAACCGCTTGCTTCCAGGCGTCATATATTCCACGCACCATAACAACAAGAGCCGTCTTAGCTGGTTCCAGCCTCTGAGCGCCATCAACATCATGGAAGCCGATAATTTGATCTTGCTTTACGTCATAATGGAGATGTTCTTTTAAGTCCAAAGTACCGATGCATACGGCACATTCTCTCTGCTCAACTGTCATAGTGTCGACTTTGATCTTCAAAGCTATAATTAAATTCTCACACACAGTGGTTGATGATGGAATGTATAATCGATACAGCATAGAAATTGTGGGTAAACTTAAAAGTGGTCTCATAGTTTTATAAGTGTTCGGACTTGAAAAATACAGTTTTAATGCAAAAAACTTGAACTCATCTGTAAATTTCCACCCTTCCAACGGCTCCCTTAATCGTCTGTGTAGTTTTATAATTTCTGCGATATTTCTATGAGAATTTTTAGAATATTTGCCGTTTGGATGACTTTGATTAATGAAGGTGTGAACATAGGATTCTATTTGTTGTACAGCCCTTTTCTGTGTGACACGGTAAATTGGTTTTTTCAGTTTTCGTTTATCTTCGGCGAGCGCCCAGGGGTTTCTGCGGACGGCGCCGGCGCCGGCGGCGGCGCCCGTGGCGGCCACGTCGGGCGTGCACTCCAGCGCCACGGTGCGCGGCAGGTGCAGCGTGGGCACGGCGTGCATCACCAGGCGCGTGCGCGACTCGTTGTTTCTGTTCACGTAGCGAGGCTCGAAGTGTTTCTCACAAACTAGTATCTTCTTCGATATGTGCTTCACTTGTTGTATTTTCTCTAGCCACATTAAAGCCCTTGAACAAACGAACGTGCATTAACATAACTATAGGTAACTTTATGAAACGAAACTTCGGGGTGGAATACAGCTTGACCACTTGGTAGTACTAACCAGCCTAAACTACGGAAGTCATTTAAACTGGTCATTTCATTGTAGGTAGTCCACGCGGACGGAGTCGCGAGCAAAAGCCTACTTTCATAATAATACTTATTATGAAATACAAACTTATATTTGCGGTTGGAAGACTGAAATACTTATTGCTACGGAACCCTAGACAGTAGACTGTGCGTGGTACGACACGCTCTTGCCTGGTTTGAATTTCACGAACTACCTTCACTCACGGATTCTCCTATAATTTGTTTTGAGTGACTATTGAACAAAGTAGCACCCAGAACTGCCAACTAGGGCTTCAGTCTAGATATTTACGATTCCCGGGAAAAAAAAATCGAGACTGCGACCGGTCTCGAAATTCCCATGAAAAACGACTTTCGATACTATTTCAAAAAAACCGGCCAAGTGCGAGTCGCACTCGCGCACCGAGGGTTCCGTATCGGTTTTGGACGTAGAAAGTGAAAAAAACCGGACCGCATAACTAAGTTTGTTTGTGAAGGAATTTTGATGATTTTGAAAAAACTGCACTAGTTAGGAAAATCGTTTTATTTTTGGTCCAATATTTGGGTCAATTCCTATCAACTCTATTTCAGATTTTTCGCTCCGAAAACTTCGGAGATAAGGGGGGGGAATAGTATTTTTTCAGAAATTTTTCATCATTACTCGAAAACTGTGAGACCCCCACTTCGGCCCCTTTTGTAATGAAAATAAAATAATTATTTTTTGACTTTTTTCATTTTCAATCAAGTTTGGCAAGCATTTTTTATAACTGTTCCAAATTTCAAGTCGATAGCATTAGTAGTTGCTGAAATAAGCAGGTGTGACAGACAGACAGACGAAGTCGCAAAATAAGGGTTCCTTTTTTACCATTTTGGTACGGAACCCTAAAAATAGGTTTCTAATTTGTTTCTACTTGTTTCTATTTCTATTGCCTAAATGCTTAGCCTATGAGATCATAGGCTAAGCATTTAGGCAGTCAGTACCTACAAGATAATATCTTGTAGGTACTGACTGCCTAAATGCTTAGCCTATGATCTCATAGTTTCAATAAAGATATGTTGCAAACTCAATTAAGTAGGTACATGTAGGGCTGAGTGCGTAGACTTAACCTAAGCAGATAGGTAGGTACCTACCGTATATACGCCACGTAGATCTATGAGCCTAGATAGGTAAATAACTACCTAGTGTAGATATTATGATAGTGTAATATCCCCCATACGGACGGACGGACAATACGAATTTGTAGGTATGGGTTCAGTTTTCGCCATTTGACTACGGAACCCAAAAAAAATACAATTTCCTAAAATTTTAGCTGCGGTCGAATTTATAAAAAAACCGGATAAGTGCGAGTATGCCTCGAGCCCTATCTATTACTATACTCTATGGCCCTAAGGGTTCTGAAATATGATCATAGATGGCGCTACTGCATACTTCCAATGGCGCCATCTATAAGCATAGCTCCACTTATGGTCCGGTGACTGACGGCGGACAACAAAGTGATCCTATAAGGGTTCCGTTTCTCCTTTTGAGGTACGGAACCCTAAAAATAAACAAATAGGTAGATACCTACTTAAAAATATGCAAGTTCGTAGCCTACATAACATATTTTGGTCGTCGCTGCGTCTACAAAAATCTCTACAACACATAGATGTGTTTTGTTTCGATTGTTGGTTCATTCATTGGTTCATCAAAAACCAACAATCGAAACAAAACGTTTCGATTGTTGTTTTTTATGCAAACCCCACTGAAATAAGGATTACAATTGCATCAAACATAAGACGTAAGGTCGTAAGACAGCGATTTCTTTGTAAGCGGAGCGACGATAGGTACCTACAGCCAGCGCTAACGTTGCGATTGCGAACACACCTTGCTAGTGCCGGCTGTAATACATAGATGGCGCTCCCTGTCTCAAAATATTTACCTCTGTTTATTCAATGGCAATCTAAAATATGCCAAGTCGGGATTATTTACGGAATTGTGGTTACAGTTCCACACGCTGCAGCCAGTCCATCCCTTTTTCTGCTTGTCAATGGTGGCGAGGGACACGCCGAGCGGCTGCGACCACACGGAGTCTTCATCGCTGCGAGCTGCCATGTTTATTGTTCAAGTTGATCGCCGATCGCGCCACGTGCTAAAGGCTAAACGAGCACAGGGCTCAGCGATAAGATGCTGCCGAGTGGCTGTTGGTACTTAAAAGAACTTATAATTGCAACAAAATGGTACCTAATTGAAAAACTTTTTTTTAACTTAAGAAAAGTGACGTAACGCGACCCGTTCAACGGCGCGGCAGCGGCCAGACTGGGGAGGTTTGTAGCCGGCTTATAGCCAGTGTGTGTGTGCGCGCTCGTACGCGCTACCAAATTGTGTTGGTGTGAGTGAGTGCGGCGAGCGACGGACGCGACGACGCGACCTGCTGATAATAATAATGCGGCGTCACAGAATAGATACAGCTATGGTCCATTTCAGAACTAGTAAACTATGTAAACAAACTTTCTATACAAATTCATCAAATTTTGACAGTTGGCCGTGCAATGTCAGTATGACATTGTTTACAAAGTTAATAAATTCAATTGAAATGGCTACTAGCTACTAGGCCGCGTCTCAACTTTTTATTTGATTGTTAGGTAGGTAGGTACCTACCTAATATTATTTTACAGTGCCATTTGTTTTGGTAATGGCATGGAGTATAGAGATCCGGAGGAACATCTCTCTCTGTCTATGAAAAGTGTCAGTCAAAATGCGTTAAATTAGGTTGGCGCTACTGTGTTACGTTCATATTTTATATCCTTTGATACTATCTAGCGACGCAGTCATTACCTACTCATTCCTATTCTTATTTGGATAGCACTGTCACATGGCGGCACGGTTGGTTGTCGTAGTTCCCTAGTGGCTGAGTGATTGACGGCTGCTGCCACTGCCACTGCTGACGTGTCGCGGGTTCGATTCCCGCACGGAGCAAATTTTGTTCCGGGTTTGGAGTGTTTGTGTAGGTACCTACCTAGATGTGAAAGTGTTTGTAAACGCACCCACGACACAGGAGAAATCCTAGCGTGGCGGGCAAAGTTACCTAGGTACCTACCTACCTACTTATTTAAAAAAAAAAAATAGTAGGTAGGTAGGTAGGTACCTACCTAATTGAGGTTCCTAATAATTGAATTATACATAAATTGTAAGTTGGTTAACAACTGTAGATTTTACGGTTGGAAAGACCGACAGACAGGACATGACGAAACTAAGGGTTCCTCTTCCTAGTTTTATTACGGAACTGAAAACGACCCAATCTTAAAAACATTTTATTCACACAAGTTTATTTGTTCATAGTTTGTACATCGAGTAGGTAGGTACCTACCTATTATATTATCAACGTGTGAACATTAAAATTTGACATTTCGCAGTTTCAGCCTGCCATCGCGTTTCATTCAGGGTCGCGCGTCGCCTCGCTCAATCTATGCTATAGCCACGGCGCACACCGAGCGCGATGAGCGATACGGCTGTTTAACTTTAGCGGAGCGGCAACGTCGCGTATCGCTTTCTCTCTCTCAGTATAGCTTCGGCGTCGCTTCGTGAGGCCGCGTTTATCGCGCCGCGAAAATTATAAAGTTATGAATTCGAGAAACTATAGGGAGCGTTTGATAGATGAAGTGAAGAAATACCCGGTGTTGTATGACACGCAGCATGAGAACCATCGCGACATCGACGTGCGCGATCGCTGCTGGCTCGAGATCTCTGAGCGGCTCGGGGCTAACAGTACGTACGCACCTACATTACTTGTTATACCTACCTACCTACTTACTTGTTATGCAGTCGGTCGGAAGTTGAACCGGTTCGTGTTCGGGCTTCGGGCGACGACGTTTCTTAGAGTTAGTTAGGTAGGTATATTATGATATCGATTAAAGGGGCACCGATTTAAACTAAAGCAGCCAGTTTGTTTACAGTTGGCAACATAAATAAAATAGTCAAAGAGCTTTGTAGTATTTGTTACCTGGTAAGTAACTTGAACATAGGTAGGTAGGTACCTAGTTTTCTTTAAATTAAACTGTGCCTCACACTAGGATTTTCTCGTCTTATCGTGGGTGCATTTATAAAGTTATACTAACACAACTCACATCATCACATGCACTAAACACCGAGAGCTGAAACCACTACACACTAAAGTCTATCGTAGATATTTTTGTTCGGTTCGGGAATCGAATCCACGACACGCATCGCAGCAGCCGATTGCTCACCCACTGCACCAACCGTGAATCTATCTATGATACTGATATTAATTTATTTATTGTTAGCTACCTATTCTGATTTTAACTTATTGAGCAGCGATACATTTTGCGTAGCTTTGTGTTTAGGGTGGGTTAGGATTCTTTCCGCATAAAAACATAGCTGTAGCCTCAGATCATAGAAACAAGGAGATATGCCATCATAGCAAATTAGTACGGGAACAACTGATGCCACTTTTAGTACATTTTTCGACACAATTACGCGCTTAATTAAGCGCTCCTTGTGAATAAAACGATCTCCCACGCATTGAACACTCCGCACACCCTCAATCTAACACTGTCAATCGTCACACAACACTAGCACTAAAGTAAAACACTGTATTTATACCATCGATCGTGTTCGGTTCGTCGCCAGCGCGTACCTACGTTTTTAATATGAGCAATTTGCTCAAGATCAGGCATCAAGCGCGATAGCGCCTTGGCACATCTCCTTGTTTCTATGATCTGAGGCTGTAGCTGTAGTATGTTCACGCTTGTTCGCGCAACGGTGACAGCTGAGACCTGGGTGTTCAGTATTCAGTTTAGATTGGTACCTACCTATTACAGAACGATACTTTTTTGCATATAATGGCTTCCATTGTAGATTTTGACTTTTATGTTCTAGGACGGCCCCGTCCTGGCTACTAGGGGATAGACACAGATCTAAGAAGAGATTTCTTAGGTCTTTGGGGATAGAAGTCAAAATCTGTGGAATAAACTGTAAAAGGGTTTGTTTTAATTGTTATTAAATATTTTAAGAGATTTCAAAACAAATCACCCGGGTGGGATTTGAACCCACGACCTCTATCGCACCGCGGCGTCGCTCTAACCAACTGTGCTAACGTGTCCCGCTCGCATAATTTGCAATAGGTCATCGCTCTCTAGGACGGATCAATAGGGGGGGGGGGGTCATGGTCAGATCAACCTCTGATACTTAATATTTGAAGCCTGTCCTGGCTGGACCTCGATTACGTGACCTCCCCCCGTGACTCAAAAGCTGGATCCATCGCTTGTGTTATTTCAAATGGAGTGTAGTATAGTGTTAGTTTAGTATAGGTACAAGGTGTGTTGTTGAGCAGGCGAGGTGCTGAAGCGCGAGTGGAAGATCCTGCGCGACTCGATGCGCCAGGCGCTGAAGCGCAGCAAGACGGGCGCCACCACCAAGCCGAGGCTGCCCTGCAAGCCGTATTCTCTCTTATTCCGTGGTGACAAGGTGTGTTGTTGGCAGGCGAGGTGCTGAAGCGCGAGTGGAAGATCCTGCGCGACTCCATGCGGCAGGCGCTGAAGCGCAGCAAGACGGGCGCCACCACCAAGTCGGGGCTGCCCTGCAAGAAGTGGCGCTTCCAGAGCCGCATGGCCTTCGTGCTGCCCTACATGACCATCAGGCGGTGAGTTCACGCCATACAATGAGTAGACATAGGTATAACTTTAAGAACTTAGATCAACTAGTGTTGGATGACCTCTACTAAACAAAACTTGCTATTGATCGCGGGCGAAGCCGCGGGTGGAAGCTAGTAGATAATACATTATAATGAGTACGGCGCCCTTGAAAAATGTAGGTACCTACTTACCAGTAAGGCGCGTCTACATTTATACTAGGGATGTTACAGAGCTTCAACTCCGAGTCACCGACCGACTCCGATAAGTCGGAACTTCCGATTGATATTACACTTCGACTCCGATTCCAGTTCCGATAAAGCCACCTCCGTAACATCCCTGGTTTATACCTATTAGATATTTTTAAGTGTCGGCCGGCGGGTTCTTTTCATTTTAAATTCAAGTCTTCCTTATTTCTAGAAATCAACGTTCAGTAATAAAAAGCGACATCAAGATGGATGACACAGAGATATTAGCGTCGGACCAGGAGCGGGAGCCGGAGGCGTGGGACCCCGGCCACCAGCCGAGCTCCGACCACGACTCTCTCGACCTGTTCTTCGCCAGCGTCTGCCAGAGCACCAAGCGGCTACCGAGGAAGTTCCAGTCTTCAGTCAAGAGGCAGGTCCTGGACGCACTGCTAAGGGTTGAAGACGACTGGGAGACTGAACAGGCGGAGTCCAAGACTGAAGTCAACAGGGACTACGAGTGAGAAACAACATGTTCAGTTGTGAGGACATTCCTGTTTGAATAGTGTTGATACAATTTATTTAAGTGATTATAAAAATACCTTTAACCCGTAAACTGCCACGTCAGGCACAGGTGCCTGACGCTAGTGGAAGTTGGATCTTTAATATTTGTGGCCTGGCAGTGAAAGTGTTAAGTTATTATGACGAACATTAGAAGGGCAATTCTCGTAATTAATTTAGCACAATGACTGACACTGACAGTTGACTGACTGAGATTAGATTTTGAACTGACTAAAAATGGTATTCTGCTTACCTAATAACATTTAAAAGAGAATTACCCTTCTGATATGAATTTGACGCAATGTTCAGAACAAATGTTCTATGTCAAGTCCATGCATTCGTCACAAATGTATGGCTCTCGGCTCTCGGCGTTGTATGGTTGTTGCAGGACTTGTGAAAACATCATTAGAACATTATGTGCGTTTAGATCCACAGGTCTATGCTATGCTGATGTTGTTTAGATAAGTTTTGTGCATGATTGTGACAAACAGCTAGGTAGGTACCTACGTGATATTTAACTAGATATAATACAATAAGACTTGTAATTACTTTTAATTAGACACGATTTTATATTGCGCAAACTAAGTGGTTCCCTCACCGTGTCGGTGTCGGTACAGAATAGAGGCAGATCATAGAAACAAGGGAGATATACCTATGTGCCAAGGCGCTATTGAGTTTGACGCTTTTACTCTATCAGTGTGATCGTGTTGGCGATGGACCAAATGCAATCGATGATTTATGTACTTAAGTAGGTACAGTGTTTTAGTTCAGTGTGAGTGACGTGTGACGAATTGGGTGTTAGATTGAGGGTGTGCGGAATGTTTAATGTGTGGGAGATCTCTTTATTAACAAAGGAGCGTTTGTAGTTGTGATTGTGACTGCGTTAAAAGTGGCGACAACGGTTTCCGTTCTAATTTGCTATGACAACATAGGTATCTGCTTGTTTCTATGATCAGAGGTGCTTCTTACGCTAAGCTATCTTAGGGTCTCGGGCTGCATGAAACCTCGCAACAATAAAAACCTATATTTAAATCTGTCTATGCCCCAAGGTTTGGATTAACATAATTAGCTATATATATCGCACCTTCTCCACAATAATTTGACCGCACGGTTGTCGCAGTGGCTGAGAGATTGGCTGCTGCGCGACGTGTCGCGGGTTCGATTCCCGCATTGCACATAGGTCTGGCTGTTTGTGTATGTGAAATATGTGTTTGTAAACGCACCCACGTCACAGGAGAAATCCTAGTGTGGGGCAACGTTTTTTTAAATAAAATAAATAAATATTTATAGACCAAGTCCAAATAAACTTTTACAATAAAATGAATCTGTGTTTATAATTAAAACTTTAATATAAAACTGAACAAAATCTGTGTTTTTCTGTGTTTCATTATTGTGTTACTAGAACTCATACCATGTGTGTGACTGTGAACCGCCTCATTGGCCACCCCTGTATGTTTTTTTCCCCACATGACATCAGCCCGTACACCACCACTGGAGTAAGCATGGCATGGGACACTTGTACGATAGGTGTTGACCAAAAACCAGTGCAAAGTACTGCACGGGATTCGGGAGAGGCGAAGCCCCAAAGAAAAAGAAATGAAACACCGATAGTTGCTGCAAAACTCCAACACACGCAACGCACGAGCCGAGCGAGCAAAGCGAGCGGTGCCGCAGCAGATGCCGCCGTTGCAAAAATAAGCAAGAAAATTACATAAGTAAGTAGGTATGCCTAAGTTCTCTTGGCTGCCGCGTCTTGATATAGAATATAAAACACAATTTTTAAATGATGGTTTTTAGTTATCAATCGTAAAGGTAAACATAAACAGTCACAGTGATTCCACACGTGGTCTCACTGCGAGCCATCAGCGTCCATGCGGGAACATGTTGCCGGGGTCCATGTTCTGCTGCATTTCCTTCATCTTTCCCTTCTGTTTCTGCGCCTCCACCAAGTCGGCGCGCTGCTGAGCCGGCATGATGTCCGCCATCTTCTTCATGTACTCGGTATGCAGGTGGATGAGGTACTCAATACTGTAGGTTATGTCGATGTTCCTTCGAAGCGCGTGCTCATAGTAATAAATGCGCCTCTTGAAGCGCATGAAGTTGGAGGATCGTTGTTTCTTCATGGCGTAGTATAACGTCCTCAAGTCATGCTTCCACTCGTCGAGCCTGCTGTAGATGTAGGCCATGCGGAACCGTGGGTCGTTCTGGTATTTCTGGACGATGGGCTCTATTTCTATCAGTTTTCCTTGTACACTGTAGATGGTTTGTCTCATGATGTCCAAGATCTTCAGGTTGTACTCGTAGAAGGAGGGGTCCTTGTAGGAGGAGTCTCGGCGGCTAGCGGACAGGTTGCCGGACAAGTTGCCGGACAGGTTACCGGCCTGGCGCAGGTAGTGGCTGTAGTTGAGCGCGGCCTCGCTGAGCGGGGGGGCGAGCCATGACGAGTCCGCCTCGATGCTCAGGTCACTCGCGTTGACCAGCTCGGCGTAGTCCAAGCTCACGTTGAACCTGCACGTAATGCTCAGGCATTTTATTCCAATATAACATATTATACAGGCTCTTTGAATACTCTCTCTTTTCTCAATTTATCTGCATTAGATGATGATGATAAATATTGTGAACGAAATCAGATAGATAATAATCGATTACACACAGACGCATCCGGCTGGGTATTTGTATTATAAAACTCGTATGTACCGGCTAGACCGATGTGAACGTAGGATATCGATAGCGATACCCATGCGGTACCGGTAATTCAGTATTCCACTGTAATGAGATTGTGACTATAGTAACTGTATAGTAACTGTATAGTAACTGTATAGTAACCATAGTAACCATAGTTACTATACACTATACAGTTGTACACTATACACTATACACAAGACTTTGAAGCCGGCAGGAATCGAGTTGTTGGGAGCCTTCGCCACTGCTATGGTAGGTATCTAATAATATCATATGGTAGGATTAAATATTTTTCATCATTAGAATGTTAAAGACAAAAATGGATTGCCTGCGGTGTCCGAATTTAAGGTGTACTTGGTCAGCCTTAAAGTCAATGACGGGACGCAGCGTGGAGCTGGAATCCTCCCGAGCCGCCTCGGCCTCTATGTCGGCCAGGTCGAGCGGCGCGCGCAGCACCGCCAGGCGCGCCGCCAGCAGCCCCGACAGCCGCTTATCCTCACCGACGAAGTCGTAGTCCCTCAGTGAAATGAGGTGCTCGTTCAATGGTGTTTTTATAAGCTCCACACCTGGAAATATTTTATACTTGACAGCCCCGACAGCCGCTTGTCCTCGCCGACGAACTCATAGACCCTCAGTGCTATGAGATGCTCTATATGCTGATTTATAAGCTCACCTATAAATATTTTCTACTGTTGTAAACTTTTGCTCGGGACTCCACGTGGACTACAATAAATTGACCATGCTAAATGACCTCCTTAGTGTAGGGTGGCTATTCTAGTACTACGAAGAGATCAAGTTGTACCTACCACTGGTTTATCACACCGGAATTAGATGAAATTCCGGTGGGATGAGGCTAAGTGTTTAAGTTGGACCTCAAGCTAACTGTGAATACCACATCAAAAGTTCAAAACCTTTCAGTACTTTCTGCGTGATGAACAGACAAAAATTAAAAATACAATTTTGGGCACTATTACGTTTCAGTAGGTACCTTATTCCGACTGTTTTTTCTCGAATATTTTCAATGTACAGACACGGCTTTGTACTTTTTTCAGACAGATTTCACACAACGGGTAACACCGTAATTAGGCTGAAGGACGTATGGTGTTATTCTCAAAACGTACTTTCTGTACAGGTGAGTTTGCTTTAAAACTGTGTGCAGACACTTGAGTTTAGCGCGAACTGAACTTCACAGAATGGACACTGCAGGGTCTATAGCACGGAACATGAGTTTTTTGAAGTGTAACTACAACAATTACTAAAAGGCACTTACTGCGGGCTGTCGGGAAGGATCCCACGAACACTGGAAATGTTATTGCTAATTGATTGAACGTTCTTTCTCAATATTCAATACATTTATTACTTAAACACCTATGCATTCAGTTGTCGGTAACCTAGTGGTTACCGACAACTGAATGCATAGGTTGTGTCGACAGTACCTAGTGGTACTGTCGCGACAATCCCTCTTTACACTCTTTATATTGCTGTTTTCATTTTCTAGGAACGACAACATTTTACTGATCCTGATCAGTGGAAATCAGTAATATTGTTAGACACATCTCTTAAAGATTACATTATTGCATCATTATAATTCTAAAAATAAATGTATGAACATACTTACACAGTGGTACGATCAGGGAGTGCATTGTTACAGTCATGCGCCGCTCTGAAAACATTGTCATTATTGAGCGTGCTCTGCTATAAGTATAAACTCAGAAAGCAATCATCATGAATCAGAAACTTTCATACATGTTGACTATGGCTATATTCCGAACTAAAACTTTAAACCTTCATCAAGGTCAAAGTCAAAACATTAATTTCAATTAGACCATTTGCAGGCACTTTTGAATCATCTGGTGGTCTATAGGTATTACTTACTGGTACTCTTGTGCACCGCTCCAACTTAACTAAGTATCATCATCAGCCTATAGCAGTCCACTGCTGGACTGCCTCTCCCTTGCTGCATGGACTTGCTGGACTGCACGCCCTTTAATTCGATCCTCGGCCACTCTCATCCAGCTGCCACCAGCCACTCTGCGAAGATCGTCTCTCCACCTGCCTCTTACCCTACATTTGTCGATCACCTCATTCCGAATTCGGTCCCTCAGAGAAACTCCAAGCATAGCCCTTTCCATAGCTCGCTGAGCGACTTTGAATTTATGGACCAGCCGCTTAAGTCATGTCCGTATCTAAGTATGTGCACTATTGGGATTCAAACCCTCACTAGAGATTAATCCTCTCCAGAAACAATAGCAACCTGAATGCCTGGTCCTTGGCGGTGTGCACGCGGCGCGTTGCCCACACGCAGTCCATGTGACGTGACAGCCTGATAAGCACCGGTCGTTTGCGTTTAATTAACTGTTTTACAAGGGTTATAAAATACCTAGTTTTACATACATTACGTGACCGATGCGTTTTCAAAGAGGTCCCAGCGGTTGAACTGAAGAATTCTCCAGAACGCAAAATCGGCTCATCTGACAGAAATCCAATACGCAGTCTTGCTGGTATTGCGTCCAAAAGGACGTCATTAGTTATCCTGAAATTAGTAGGTAGGTACATCAGCTCAATGTTAAACAGTGTGCTTCGGTTTATAGGGTACTAGCTTCCGCCCGCGGTTTCGCCTTCGTTTTTGAGATAAAAAATAGCCTATGTGTTATTCTGATGTCTTATAGCTATATTACTGTAAAGTTTTATCAAAATCCGTTCAGTCGTTTTTGCGTGAAAGAGTAACAAACATCCATACATATTACATTACACACATCCATCCATACATCCTCACAAACTTGCGCATTTATAATATTAGTAGGATAGTAGGAAGTAGGATGACCGCCTGGGGCTTGCTTCGCTACTGGACACCAGTAGGTCAATCATAAACAATAGAGTCTTTAAGAACCCTATCGCAAATTCGCAAACCGAGCTCTTCTGCTTACTCAATACATTGATTTATTCCGTTCTAATACTAACAACTAATACCACTGGTATTTGTTTTAACTCATATTTATTTTCTATTCCGAACTTGGTGCGTTCCACAATGTAAGCACAGGTGATAATTTGATAAAGTTATAATAGAGGTCATCATGAAACCTGTCGGGCACAGCAACAGAAGAGAGGAAAAACAAATGACAAGATTGAAAGGGTTTGTTTCAAACCTACCAATGCACAGACAGACCTACCATTTTATCTCTATACATTTGTTGCATGAAGCTTAAATAAATAGTGTTAAGATGTAGTCATCGCCGAAGGCTGCTCACGTGTGCTCTACTGAACTGTAGAACAACGCATATTCTATCTTGAACAATGAATAAGCAACTGTTCAAATTAAACTAGACAGAGAATCGAACGCAAATGTTTCTTATTAATACGGTTATGGGGCGTAACTTCTAGCCGTGTCTGTGTTGCTGGGCAGTTTGTTTCGCGACTTCTTCAAGCTGTAACACAGAGTAACTCTAGGAAGTGGTGAAGGGTGGGCGTTTTGAGGGTTCGCTTTTGTAACTGTCAGCCTTTGAATAAATGATTTTTGAATTGAATTCGTAGGTATTAGCCGTAGTTAGAGTCGTTGGTAACTCGAAATGACGTGAGATACTTACTTACTGGTCAAACGGAAGACTATTGAATATTAGAAAAAAACCTCTTTATAGCAGCAGTAATCTCTGCGATTGTGACTGGATGCCACCGCTATCGACACACACGAGAGTCAGTGTATGTCGCACAGTCCTTCTCGCATAGCGAAGACCCTCGCTCACTCCTTTCATGAAAGTAACGCGCCCGATATGACAGCCTCCATAAATAACCATTCAATGTTCACATCACGTCGCAAAAATTAAAAATAAATCTCTTCGCCGTTTACATTCACAGTCGGAGTTCGGATATATTCGGGCGAGGGGTTGGTGGAGGTTGTGGGAGCCGCCGGCACTCCCCGCGCCCCCGCGGGTCCCTCGGTCCCCGCAGGTGGCATCGATCGCTCCCCGCCCGGCAACAACTAGCTAGTGGGCTCTATTCGCGATTCATTTCATATTTCACAGGATTCACTGATGATATCGCACCGCATAATATTGCCTTTATAGCCTCGCATCTCGGCTTCAATGACTCAACATTTTCTCTGGTAATCTACCTTGAACTACAACAGGCTGATACCAATAGCTTGCATTATTCTTGTCAAGGTCACGGGAAGCATTGCATTAGCCGCACATTAGGTAGGAACTGTTCGTTCAGAAGAAGACAGTTTATATCCAGCTATGTGTTATGCTCAACATGAACTAGATTATACCAGTAAGTACCTCAGATCACAGAAAAAAGGAGATAATGATGCCATCATAGCAAATTAGTACAGGAACCACTGCCACTTTTAGAACAGTTTGCGACACAATTACTAGCGCTCCATGTGAATATAAAGATCTCCTACACATTAAAAATTCCGCACACCCTCAATCTAACACTGTTATTCGTTACTTATCATTATCACTAACACTTGTACAATCAAACAAGCTTACCTGTAAGTGATGTTCGATTGAAATTATAGTCTTGTTGTCTCTCCGAAGACGATGGACGAATTATTACTATATGTTAGTACCGTGTCTCATGCTCTTCAACGCCACATAAGTTAAAAGAAGAAAATTTTACTAAATTTTATCATCTTGAATGCATCCATTACCTCTGCACTTCCCGCTTCCTGTTCCTGTTGACTGTCATTCATTTCAGAGCTCTCCTGATTCTATAACTGAGTAGGGGTTCCATTTTTAATTATGAAAATACATTACGGGATGGGAGGGTTCCATCGTCTTCGGAGAGACAACAAGACTATAATTTCAATCGAACATCACTTACAGGTAAGCTTGTTTGATTGTACAATTATAAGTCTTGTTGTCTCTCCTCGACGATGGACGAATTATTACTATATGTTAGATGTTTAAAGTCAGGTTGTAGAATCAGTTTCATTTATTCACGAAAAACTAAAATTAGATTCATAACTTCAATACTTAATCAACATAATTATCTTCAATATAATTAATCAACATAACTTCAATCCTTATTCAGTAATAAAAATACTTTTCTTAATTTATCGCAGGTGTTGTAATCGAAGGTGAAGTGTCTTCAATCACAGCCTCTGCAAATACTGTGCAATTATTTTGTATGATTGGTCGATTATAAAATCTAGCAAAACAATTAGAACTGCCTGTCCAACCAGCCGTCCTTCTTATTTCGTCAATTGACACTCCTTTATGTAAGGCCACAGAAGTAGACGCATGTCTTGTACTATGTGCTGAAAATACGCTTATATCAATACCGCTTTCATTTAATACCTGTTTAATCCACCGGCTGATTGTACTGACTGTTATTTGTTTGTGTGGTTTTTTGAAGGAAATAAACAAATTATTAACATTGTTCCTAATAGGCTTCGTAATATTTATATAATTTAACAGTGTTTGTGCTGGGCAAATAACTGGTTTTATATTGTAGAATGGTAATCTAATAAAGGGTTGTTGCCTATTAGGGGCAGATGTTTTAACTAACTTTGAAATCATAATGTAAATCACTTCTTTCTCTACCCTTATCTTATCTAATTCAATGGCACATAGAGTTTGAGCTCTTTGACCTGTAGCTAAAGCTAATAACATTGCAGTCTTTTTGGAGCAGATTTCTAAGTTATTTAAGTCTATAAAATTATTTTCTATATAATTTAAAACAATTGACACATCCCATGTATAATCATATTTGGGTTTACTGGGTCTTAACCGAAAAAATCCTTTGAATAATCTCTTGATCTGATCATTGGAACCTATATGAGAACCCATCACTAATGACAAGGCAGATCGCAAGCAGTTTAAACTTCCATATGACATTCCTTTGTGATATTTAATTGTTAGATAGCTTATTACTTCCGGTATTTTAGCATTTATAGGATTTAAATTATTGCTTTTACAATATGAAAGCCAGTCTGTAATATTTGGTAGGTATTGTTTAAGTGTATTAGGTGCAATGGAGTTCATCATTATTTCTGTTGCCTCTTCGCTGATCCCAGATGCTAGGAAGGTCTGCCGGAGAGCTGTCCTGCCATCAGTGATAGGTTCTGGTGTAAGGGATGTGGTGATCTGAAATTACACAATGTGAGTAAGTTTCGATTTGGTTTAAATACTATAGGTTCACCCACTAAAAGACTTTTAAAGAGAGGGAACCAGGCCTGGGTGGTCCAGTAAGGCACAACCACTATACCCATAGCACAATCTGTTCTAATTTTTTGAAGCACTTTTAAAACCATAGAGAATGGTGGAAAGGCATAAAAGAATGTATTTGTCCAAGAAAAAGTAAAAGCATCTATTTTATAGGCCTCAGGATCCGGATGCCATGATACATATTTGAAACATTTGGTATTAGTTCTTGTAGCAAATAAATCTATTTCGGGTTCCCCGAACATAGCAATTATTTGACTATAATAGTTATGACCTAGTTCCCACTCTGTGTCATTAATATTTCTTCTAGACTGAAAATCAGCTATTATATTTTCTTTAGTATTAATATATGAACCAAATATCCATATGTTGCGGGTTGCACACCATTGCCATATTTCTTTTGCAATTTTATGTAAATGAGGATATTGTATGCCTCCTAAGCGATTAATGTAGCATATGGCAGTGGTGTTATCAATGCGCATCAGTATCTCACAATCAAACAAATGTTTTGCAAAACATTTAAGGCCAAACATAGCTGCTTTCAGTTCTAAAGTGTTTATATGGAGCGAGGACTCCTCTTCAGTCCAGTGGCCATAAGCAGTCTCACTGCCGCAGAATGCTCCCCACCCTGAAGTTGATGCATCGGTATGGATTTCTATGACAAAATTATTTTTCCTTATTGGGCATGTACTCTTTTTAATATTTATACACCACCAATCTAAATCTGGTTGGCAGTTGTTGGGCAAGGAAATTATAGCCTCATAGTTATCATTATTTTTTAAAAGTGATAAATACTTATGTCTTTCTAATTCTTTTGTGTACAGTAATCCATATTTTATTGCTGGACACACTGATACTAGTGTACCAATCACTTTCGCTAAAAATCTAATAGGAAATTTTTGTTTTGTCTTTAATTTCTGAATTAATTTAAAACAATTTTTTCTTTTGTCCTCTGATATTGATATGGTCATATTAGCTGAATTGAATATCATTCCTAGAAATTTGCATTGAAGACTTGGAATTAAATTACATTTATTAATATTAATTAAGAATCCTAAATGAGTAAATAGGTTAATAGCAGTATCTATATTCTGTAAACAATGTTCATAAGACTTAGATATTATTAGGCAATCATCTAGGTATTGGACTGTTATCAATCCATCTTCTCTTAATTTAGCTATAATAGGTTTAAGAATTTTGGTAAATAGGTATGGTGCAGTACTTAGCCCAAAAGGTAATACTGTAAATTGATATAATTTATTATCAAAGTAAAACCTAAGGTATTTTCTAAATTCTTTTCTAATACTAATCATGTAATAGGCATCTTTTAGATCTATTGTTGCTAGATAATCATTGGTATGTAACAGTTTACATACAGTTCTGTAATCTTCTAGTTTAAAATGTTCTGTTGTTATAAATTTATTTAAGTTTTTAAGATTTAATATAAATCTGAAATCACCATTTGGTTTGTTGATGAGAAATATTGATGAGCAAAACTGACCTTTTACAGGTATGCACATTTCAATGGCTTTTATGTCTAATAACTTTTTAATTTCCATATCAATGTGCTGTCTTTCTATATTAGAAAAATTGTTATTGAGTGGAATGCTTTCTTGAACTGGAATTTTATCAAATGGGATTTGATAGCCTTTTACCCAGTTTAGAATTAAAGGGTCATTGGTGATATTTCTCCAAGCTGAGATATGTAAGGGGAGTCTCCCTACCTGTAAATCTAGCGTCTGGAGCGTGTCCTGTGGGTCTTCTTCTCGGCTGCTGGTTTCCTCGCTGGCCTCCCTCCTCCTCCCGCAGTCGCTGGGCGCTTGTAGCTCGGACGAGGAGGGCCCCTCCAGTTTAAAGCCCTTGGTTTGAAAGTTGTATTCTTGTGTTTTGGGTTTGGAATTGGTTTGAACGTAGTGTTGTTCTTAAGCTCTTGCCCGGAGCGTTGTACTGTTCTAGTGTTTTTAATATTTTCCCCGAGGTTGCTTCCAAACAAAAAGGTATCTGGCTCTCCTTGTAGAGCCTCTTTCAAATCTTTGTTGACAACTCCTACCAGGAGTTGTCTTCTATTATAAGTATCCATGTGGACACTATCGCACATGATTTTAGAAGCATCATTAATGTGTTTGATTATTTCAATCTTGTTTCCTTTAGTGAGAAAAAGTTGTAGGGCTGAGCCTAGCGCAGACAAGGCAGCACTGGTTTGCTTCTGTCTTTCTTGTATAATGGAATCTCTTTTACGGATGACATCTGACACTGCAGCACAAAGTTCAGGGTTTAGCTTTGGCGGTATCATGGCTGGTAAGTTTTCAAAAGGTAAATATTTATTCATGAGTTCAATCTTTTCTTCCTTTTTTAATCCTTTTTGTAGGACTATTTGCATTCTCGAAATTATTTCAGGGTGGATTGATGGTCCTCTTTCGGGCTCTTCGATTTCACCCATAGCCGTAAGGGTTTCTGAGTCAATTTCTATTTGTACCAGTTCTTGTGGAGCCTGGACTGTTTCCGAGTCCATTTCTGTTTGTACCTGTTCTTGTGGATCCTGAACTGGAACTTCTGGTTCTGATCCTGTTTAATCATATTCGATAGGTATAGTTCTTCAAAAAATAATATGTTTAGGTACTTGTTTAAATGAAGAAACATAGGTACTAAATCATTCGATATCCTGAGAGATATAGCAATGATTTTATTAACCATGTGAATCCCTATAGGTTACCCTAGGTTATTGGTTATGTCGAGAAAATACTACATAGGTATTCAATTCACCGGCACGGTATTCAGCCATACCTACTACTAACACTGTTCGATACTCTTAGAAGCATAGCAACAGTGTAATTCAACCATGTGAGTCCCCGCAGGACACCCTAGGTTGTTGTAGTTAGGTTATTTTTTATCAACAACAGTAATTAGGTACAATAATATTGTTGAACTGTGTGTAAAAAAGAAAACAAAATGTCTCCGGTTTACTTACCAGAATCCTCAGATTCGGTGTCTACATCGAGCACCTTTTTTAGTTTTTTGTAAAGTTTTTTCAATTTGCGTTCGGTTTTCCGTTTTCCCATATTAATTGAACTATAATTACCACTGTAATAATTCCTAAAAACGAGAATCGGAAAAAATAATGGTGGCGTTTTCGAGACATAAAAAACGAATGACAGTCAACAGGAACAGGAAGCGGGAAGTGCAGAGGTAATGGATGCATTCAAGATGATAAAATTTAGTAAAATTTTCTTCTTTTAACTTATGTGGCGTTGAAGAGCATGAGACACGGTACTAACATATAGTAATAATTCGTCCATCGTCGAGGAGAGACAACAAGACTTATAATTAACTAAAACACTCATATCATCGATCGCGTTCGGTCCGTCGCCAGTATGTAGCGCCTTGGCAAAACTCCTTTGTTTCTATGATCTGAGGTAAGTGCTTAATTTTCTGTAAACAGATTCAGCGAGTTTGGCTGACATCAAACAGAATTCTCCGGAATAGGTACGACTTTTTTTTCGCCTGATGATTGCCGTAGCCTATGAAATGCTAGCAAAATCCAGTATCACCATATTCACCATGCGCGTTACCGACCCTTTAAAATGAGGATTCGCTATGCCGACAGCTTATGGGACAAACAGGTCCCCCGCTATCAACACAGCGTATCCTCATCTCGTCTATTATCGGTCAGCAGAGCAATAAATAGAGTGGTGAACAAAGGGGGCGCGTGTGACCAGCCTGTGAGACCTGAGAGATTCCTAGGATCTAGGGATAATAATAACATCTGATAAGTATTGAAAATCCATGACAGATTTTAGAATAAGTAATAACGCCACTTTAAAATTTTATTTCCTGCTTTCATCCGTAGTAGGTAGGTACTTACTTCAACCGGTGATTCCTAATTATTTTTTATGTAAGTACTTATTTGTTTATTTCCCCCCGAGTTCTACTAGTTAGTGATACAGGTCACAAATGATAAGGTTTTACAGTTAATTTAACATTACAAACGAATTATCTCATTTCAAAGTTACATCACGGTCTCGCACCGTTGACCCGTTTAACAAAAAACTAATCTCATCGTGAGCTCATGTCATATTCCCCTTGTGAGGTTCTCAATGGCTCTCATAATCACTATCACCTCTCCCCCCGCCACCCCGGCCCCGGCCCCGGTCGCGTAGGGCCCGGGGGGTGCAACTGTACCTACGTACAAGTGGGGGTGGTTATAAATAGATGTCCTCCGTCAGTGCCAAGGTCGGTGCGGATCGATAGCAGCGGGGTTGCGGGGTGGCGGGGCGCATTTGGTGTGAGGGGGGGGGGGACTGTGCTCAAGGATCGCCTACCGAACACTGATGCAACGTGCTTACAGCTATACGTGTAATGCCTGACACGATAATTACACTGGAAAACAAACACGAAGGGAATAAAAAGAGGAGGTTATAGGTACACTGAAGAAGTGAAGACTGAAACTGAGATGGATGTTCAAGTTCATAATAAAGAGATTCTAATTGGCAAAATAATACAAAATGTCTTAGGGACGTAGGTAACTAGAACAGAACTATAGTGCGGTAGTTACAAATTATTTTGAAAAAGGAAAGTAGTCACAAACTACTGTTTTCGCCTTTGTTTTCATTAACTTTAACCCTGTCATCTCATTTGACTGGCTCAGGGATACTATAGTTAAATCCTTTCGTAGTGCATCTCGATACTTTCTAATTTCTTGGTCTGCGTACTTACATACACATACAAATAATAATCTCTGTCATTCATTCACGGAGCTTTTTTTTCGGGGTCTCTAACTTTTGGTTGCCTCAGGCCCCCCACACCTTTAAATCCGGCTCTGAACACAACAGTCAACAATGCAACTGCATTTTACATTTTGATCCTAAACGCCTGAACGCGAGCTGTTTGAAATATCTCGAACGTCCTCTACGTAGCACAATGTTTTTGGCAACCCCGCGGAGTAATCAAGGCAAACTTCTTTGTTAGTGCTTTTAAGCCCCGCACTAATCACGCAGTAAATACAAAACAGAAAACTCATACAAATATGAACATTATTTGTATTGAATTAAAGTCCGTATTCATATGAAGCGCTTATTTGTATTCGCTTATATGAATATGAACCTTATTCCTGTATCTACGAATAATGTTCATATTCGTGAATACGGGTGTATTAGTGATGTACCCTCAGATCATAGAAACAAGGAGATGTGCCAAGGCGCTATCGAACTTGATGCCTGATCTTGAGCAAATTGCTCATATTAAAAACGTACGCGCTGCCGACGAACCGAACACGATCGATGGTATAAATACAGTATTTTAGTTTAGTGCTAGTATTGAGTGACGATTAACAGTGTTAGATTGGGGGTGTGCGGAATGTTCAATGCGTGGGAGATCTTTTTATTCACAAGGAGCGCCTAATTATGCTCGTAATTGTGTCGAAAAAATTTACTAAAACGTGGCATCAGTTGTTCCCGTACTAATTTGCTATGATGGCATATCTCCTTGTTTCTATGATCTGAGGATGTACCTAACTCCCGCTTTTAATTATGGAGCATTAGGAATAGCAACGTTTGTGTAATACGCTGTTCGACGTGCAAGTATAGGGCTGCCTTACGTCCGGGGGGGTTCTCAAAATGTGTCCGGTTGAAACCCGGACGCTTGTCGCGTTGGCTGTTTCGTTCGGTTTTTATTCCAATAGTTATTTCCTCTCAGCACGCCCAAACGTTATGACTTGTGACGAATACGAACGCGCTGCCTCTCTCTGCAAATTCCGAATGTCATATCTTTCAATATTTTCAAGGCTGTCCAGAGAAAAATCCCTATTTTGAATTTTTGAAGTCTTTGTCCGGTGTTGGCAGTTTAGATGATATGGCAGCCCTAGTTGCAAGGCAACAGCTGATTGTTGCCGGCGGCAGGCGCGCATCCCGCCCTACCCAGTGCGCATGTAGCCGTATCGACCACCCCACCCCACTTCAATACAAATTCAACTTAAAACAAACAAGAATAGGGTATACATCCGTGTACAGTTCTCCACTAACCATCTAGCGTACCAAGATAGAGTTAACATGACCGCAATAGAAAATAGCCTGTAATGCAAGTGAATAAGGTTTGTACGATCTGTAAAGGGTAGTTTGTGTTGCTATGTCAGGGTAATTATAAGCCGATGGCTAATTTATGTACTATCGTAGTCATGGATTCTTGTGTTAGGTACCTATGCTTAGTGTAAGGGATCGTACGTAAGAGATCGTGGAGTGGATAGCTTAGTATCCTGATCTTGCTATTTCATATAACTACATGAAACAATTCAAGCAAACTCTTCAGCATTATAATATCAGCCTGTCTATTGTTCTGTAACGACCACCGACTCGCCGCGTGATATCACCGGGAGAGCTGCCATTTCTTTGCGAACGTTCGAGCGAGAATTTCGCGGTTTCAATTCTCAGCCACGGATCTTGAATTATTTCGAGGCGGGGCAAAAACTGAAAAATGCCGCCCCCGCCCAACAATATTTTTCTTATCATCATCATCATTTCAGCCATAACACGCCCACTGATGCTGATGGACATAGGCCTCCCCCTCAGATCATAGAAACAAGGAGATATGCCATCATAACAAATTAGTACGGGAACAACTGATGCCACTTTTAGTACATTTTTCGACACAATTACGTGCATAATTAAGCGCTCCTTGTGAATAAAAAGATCGCCCACGCATTGAACATTCCGCACACCCTCAATCTAACACTGTTAATCGTCACTCAACACTAGCACTAAACTAAAACACTGTATTTATACCATCGATCGTGTTCGGTTCGTCGCCAGCGCGTACGTTTTTAATATGAGCAATTTGCTCAAGATCAGGCATCAAGCTCGATAGCGCCTTGGCACATCTCCCTTGTTTCTATGATCTGAGCTTAAGATGATCTTACTGCGATAACCAAGTAGGTGTAGGTACATCGATTTTCTTTTTCAAAATAATACCTACTATTCATGACCGATGGTGCTCTCTGCTTTTAAAGAAATGTTAATTTAGGTAGATATAATTTAAATCATGTGTGATCTAAATCAACTTGATTTAAATCACTCAACTCTGCTCACAGATGGCGCGAGTTGCAGGCGTTGCATAACGAGCGACGTGCGCCCGCGCAGGCGATAAATAGGACGAGCGTTATTTATCTTCGCGGGGCTGGCGATGAAAGGGAAACTGAGGGAAATGATCTGCTTTCTCTCTCTGTAGTATTTATAATGTTATGTGCACAAAGTGTGTCAGTTACGCAGCACTTTTTACGGTTCCGTAGCCAAAAGGCGAAAACGGAACCCAAAAATAACTTTGTAAGTAGGTATTTCACAATATTACTGTGAAATAAACAACAATAACTTTCCTCATAACATGGACAAGAGATCTTACTGTACCCATACAAATTGATATTCTGGTAATGAATACAAATAGTCCCCCCTCTCCCCTGCCTCCCCCTCCTCTCACCTTTCTTTCCCCAAATTAAGTTTAAAATTAATATTATATCTGGTGTCTGTCTGTACGTCCGTGATGAGTGATGACAGATGGAGTCTCCCAGACTCCCTCAACATTACAGTGGGCAGCTAGATTGATGGCCCTCCACCTAACTTGCAGATAAATGAATGCGTTCATTGTTTCCGAGTAATAGAAAATTGCGAAAGATGGTACAACTTGATCCTTGCTTGGTGAAGGATTCAAATACCTATTCTGGAAATGATTGGTTAGGTTCTCTTTTAACTTTACTTGCCTAACCATAAATACATGCTACCTACTTACATAAGTAAGCCGTAAGTAGCTACTATAAAGTGGTAACCCTTCATTGTTTCTACGCGAAAAAGGAATGGTGCCCCATCATAATAAACCACAGCCCCTGTACCTCGGCCTGCTCCATCATACAGGCGCATGTTGCGTGCAGCCGCAGTTCACAGTATAACCCTTGTAGCTCGGCCTGCTCCATCATACTGGCGCATGTTGCGTGCAGCCGCAGTTCACAGTATAACCCTTGTAGCTCGGCCTGCTCCATCATACTGGCGCATGTTGCGTGCAGCCGCAGTTCACAGTATAACCCTTGTAGCTCGGCCTGCTCCATCATACTGGCGCATGTTGCGTGCAGCCGCAGTTCACAGTATAATCCTTGTAGCTCGGCCTGCGACATCATACAGGCGCATGTTGCGTGCAGCCGCAGTTCACAGTATAATCCTTGTAGCTCGGCCTGCGACATCATACAGACGCATAATATTGTCCACAGCCGCAGTTCACAGTATAGCCCTTGTAGCTCGGCCTGCGACATCATACAGACGCATAATATTGTCCACAGCCGCAGTTCACAGTATAGCCCTTGTAGCTCGGCCTGCTCCATCATACAGGCGCATGTTGCGTGCAGCCGCAGTTCACAGTATAACCCTTGTAGCTCGGCCTGCTCCATCATACAGGCGCATGTTGCGTGCAGCCGCAGTTCACAGTATAATCCTTGTAGCTCGGCCTGCGACATCATACAGACGCATAATATTGTCTACAGCCGCATTTCACAGTATAACCCTTGTACCTCGGCCTGCCCTATCATACATGAGTGAATGCGTGTATTATGCGCGAGCGCAGTTCCTCAGTAGCTATGTCACATTGAGTGTCGTCCCCGCCTCGGCCCGGTCTCGAGACGGTGTCCATGGCCCTGAACCTGTCACTTGTCACATTCGCCTGCCATTTCGCCGAACTGCTATAAATAACGTGCGCCGTCCGTACGTGCGTCCGCCCTATTAGTGATGGCAGCTAACGAACTGTAGTTCGTTATAATAATATTGTGAACCGCGGAGACGGGAATGGAAAAGTTTTGGATACTTGGCTCCGTACCCAGAGACAGTGCAGAGAGATTACTTTACGAAGTTATTTGTATCTGTTCTAATTTCGTCGTGTATTTGTGATTTTAGCCTTTTCTGTTCCCCTCCTCAAATGCATCTTTTTAAGGGCTTTTTATATGAGGATGGCTGATTTTCTGTACTGTGGTCTTGTTACTAGCTACGTCATCCCCATTTCGTTTGGTTGATTGTGGTGATATTATCGTTGTATTGACATGACGATGGCTATGTTTAACTGTGGAACATTGCAGGATGATTTACGTTTTTTGGAGACAAAAAGCGAAGACATATCACTAGTTTAAGTTTTCAGCAGATTAAAGTTGCAATTTTCCTGTAGGTTTTTTCAATTTCTTTGGCCAACAAATGTATATTTTTTTCAGCAAAAAAACAACAAGCATTTGTAAAGCACGAAATGGCTACCAGAACACAAACAATGCTGGACGCTCGCTGCCGGGTGGCGTCGCGTCGGGCGGCGTCGCGGGGCTGCGTTATGTTATGGTTACTGTTATGAGGCTGGCAGAGCGCCCGGCCGCCGTTACCACCACAAAGAACATACAGAAAACTTAGGTACCTACCTAAGTACACTCGACGCCATTGACGGTCGACCACTTTTCGCCATTATTACTAAGAACATAAGGGTGAAAAGTGGTCGACCGTCAATACGCTTTGTGCGACAGAGATGACGCTCTATAAAGCCGAAGCTAGCCGATTATATTTCTAAAGCTCGTTGTGTGATATTTACTGACGTGTACGATATTCATAAAACAGAGCAGTCTCGGTAGTGGTCTTGGACTACTGCAGTCGCAGGCTGCACGTTGTGTTGTTTCGTTCGGCGACATGTGCAGCACTGTGCAGAGTGGACCTTCCGTGCTTTTCCACTGTGTGCGCCAACTGCACCACATTGCACTGTAACAGAAGCTTCTAATAACATTTTGCAGTCGATGCCACTTCTCGGATTTTTATATTCGCTTATTTTTTTTATGAAGGTAGCTGGTTTAGAAATGAACTGGTTATATTAAAATAAAAAAAAAACATTCGAAAATAACGTTTTGAACCGACTTCAAAAAATTTTACTATACAGCAGTTTACAACACAAAATTTAGATACAAAATACAATAATTTGTGGGAGACTGATGCCTAAACTAAGCCGAGGCCTGTATCTTAGGACATCAGGCCCCCACCACCACAAAATATGTAAACAATATAGTGAACTTAGTTTATGTCGAGAATTTTACTCATTAAAAAAAATTTTACGAATTAAAAAGGAAGACGCACTTGTCTAACATTCGCACTAATTACTTTCTATAATAAACAATCCGCGCAATCTACTCTATTAGTACGGGGCGCCTCTATTCTTCAAGTTTTTAGCTGTCAACTTCGGCCTTCGGTGTTAATGAACGGCCGAATTAAGCCGGCGTCGGCCGAGGGACGTAATTATGCAGATTTTAAAGCTCCCTACCATACACCTCTAAATTAGAACCAGGGGATTAGACACCGGCACCCAGGGGGCGGACATTAATCCGTAGTTCGTTATGCTGATAGTTAGGTGAATGTTATGTTGGATTCGCTTACCCTTCCTGAATTAGAAGGAACTTTATTTTGGACTAGACTTTTGCCCGCGACTCCGTCCGCGTGGACCGCAATGACCTTACCAGTTTAAATGACCTTCGTAGTGTAGGGTGGCTTGTGCTACCAAGAGGTCAAGCTGTATCTCTGTTTTTTCCGACTGGAATAAGATGAAACGTAGCTTAGATTTTAAATTGGACTACAAGCTATCAACTGTGAAAACCACATCAAAATCCGTTGGGTGCTTCTTGCGTAATGCGCGCACAAACAGATAAATAGACCAAAATTTAAAAAAAAAATCTTTCTGGGTATGGTTAGTACCCTATCCCGACTGTCTTTACTGCAATATGTTCAATGTACAGCACGGCTTTTTTACAATTTCATAATCTAGTAGGTATACAGACTTCAAAATGTGACTACATCGGCTTGACATCGGAAGTTGAACATTGGAGATTCAGTGAACCGCGTAGCTCTGTGGTGCGGTGTGGTGCAATCATGCAATTTGGGAGATGCGGCGCGATGTGATGTGGGGCAGGTATAAGCTGGTGGTGGGCGTCGCGTGGCGGCCCGCCAGCGCCCAGCTGTCTGCGACCACATGTACCGGCCCAGGACACACCCGCGAACTAAGCATTTTATTTACTGATCAGTCAGGTTTATCTATAGGTACTAATATCATAAATGCGAAAATTTGGATGGATGGATGGATGTTTGTTACTCAATCACGCCAAAACGGTTGAACGGATCTGGATGAAAGGCACAGAGATAGATTAGGTATAGTCTGGAATAGCACATAGGCTACTTTTTATCTCGAAAAACGCGGACAAAGCCGCGGGCGGAAGCTAGTTAAAAATGTTATACTTACTCTATTGAGTGCTACACAATCAATTATGATAGTAGTTAGGTACCTACTTTACACCCGATTGGTAGGTAATCTTTATTAGGTACCTACTGCGTTACCAGCAGATTACTGAATAAGAGTTTGTATGCATAAATAGTTTGTTGCAATAATGACATTATAAGATACAGCCGTTTTATTTTAAACTTAAGTTTTAATCATTGCTAAATGTTTAATGAACAAAGGCTACATACAACAAGATCCTATAATTACAACTCATTATTATAAAGGACACTGTCTACACCGGTCCTAAGATTGTCTTTGAAGATACAAGCGCTGAAGCAATTACAACTTTAACTCCATCAGATTAAGTCGACTTCGGGTCGATTTGTTATGTAGCAATGATGCCATTGCCGATTATATCCGAGTCACAAACAAAGTGTGACAACGACCGTGCGCAGGCGCACGTGTGCCGCATACGTACGGAGACACGCACACTCGCGCACCACATCATCCGAGGTACATTAAGAAGACAAGCATCGGACAAACACACGACGAATGCTGAAACTCTGAACATTTCACTTCACAAGATCGTTAAGGACTGAAATTTTTATGTTTTTCACGAAAATGATTCAGAAATATTGTGTGCGTGTGTAATGACCACCCTTTTAAAATATCTGGCTAATGTAAGTGCTAAATAAAATGCCACTGCTAAAGATACATTTGCTCCTGTTTGTTTCAATTGCGAATCACAGCCATAAACTTTATTGTCAATTAAGCGTAGGTAGGTATGTAGCTCGGTGTGGCTCGAGGTGATCCTGTCATGAGTTGAGCAGTAGGATATTTATTAATATTGTTGTTCTATAACTAGCACTGGCTTAGCTAGGTAATGATTCCATCGACTGTGCTAGTTGACGAGCAAAATTGGGCTTCCAGTACCATTCGCGTTGCTAAGAAAACATATTTGCATATATCATGCATCATGCACTTATGTAGTTTAGACAAAACTCGTACCTACGTGATAAAGGCCAGCAGAACATACAGCGTGACCTATCTATTCCATCCTTAGACTGAGTATAATGTATACTCTAGGATTCTATCTATTATTTATGAAACAAACAGTTTCCTCGCAGTTGCAGCTCCGTTGCGAAACTCCGAGATAATGTGCAGTCTAGGTGTTAATGTTTAGGCAATAATCGTTCGACACTGATTCCTAATGCGAGCGAGCTAACCGCGAGCGTATGGCGCGTTATTTGCCAGATTGTGATCTCCTGGCAGTCGGCAGGGATTAATGTCAGTTTAATGTGTCGCGACGTCAACCCTGCCTCGCTCGAGCGTTCGTTTGGATAAACATGTCGTGTTCTTGTACGTCACGATGTTAATCGACTCCTTGCAAGATATCCAGGGTTGTGTATGTACGTACATCATCGCAGGCAGATTTACGCGAGCGGGCGCACATAAATTTGGGAATAAAGTCAAATAAAGAGGTCTTTGAGTCTTAAAAGAGTTCGGGTACCAGGTGTTCACCGTCTGACACGTCCAGTTAATGGCACACTCTGGAAGTGCCACTGAGTGCCACCAAGTGCCACCAGCTCGCCTCGTTCCGTCAGTGGGTATAGTTCAGTGTAGGAGAGCTCTTGCCCCGCGGAAGTTTTGACGGAATTATTGATGTGTTGAGAACTTGATGTGGAGAAATAAGACTAGTCTGAATTCAAATGTAATGTTATTTGAGGAATATTGTGGTTAATAGGTTACAGAATAGAGTGCAAGGAAATAGTCGACGGCTTGACCAGTAACAAGATCGGCGATAACAGTAAGTAAGGTACCTATTTAAAAAACGTCTACGATGGTTTGGTCAGCAATTAATTAGGATTCGTCTGCTGCACGCACATCATCATTCATCACCCCCTCCTCCCTCAGTGTACGACGCCAGTGTGTGTTCGTGCTTTTGTCTGGCATCATGCATCGTCTGATGCAAATCATACCTAGATCAATACCTACTCTACTACGATATAGGTACTAAACTTTATGGTCAAAATTTTGTTTAAAACAACATTTATGCACACCTACAACTGCTCTATCAGACATTGTAGTATACAATACACATCGAGTAGACCAAGACAGAAGCCCCGTTTTATTTAGTTCCTAAATGATACAACTGTAGCACATCGTTCAATTAATTGTCATCAATGTATCGCTGATTGGCCGTAATTGCGTGCAGTCGCATTAAGAGCACACGCAGGCCTTTATACAGCCACTGTGCGGCCTACCCGACTCTATGTAACAGAAAGTTGCGCACAGAAGTACCAGCTACTTATAAGCTCAAATAAGGCACCGATTTTGACATGCTTCGTTACTTGGTGAAACAATACCTTGCATCACTGCAGCCGATCACTTCCGGATTCAGGAAGAAGGTAAGTAAGTGCTTGTTTTTAGTTGTGGAGTTTCTTGCCCGTTCTTCTCCATAGGAATCTACGCTTTGGAACGGGCATCTAGCTTCATCATTATGACTAACTGAGAGACTCCTTGACAATTCAAATAAATGCTTTGTCTTTCACTTTGAATATGACGATCGTGGCAAACAGGCGTACGGCTCGCCTGATGGTAACCGATTACCGTAGCTTATGAAACGCCGTAAATATTTTTTTTATATTACGATCGTGGCATACAGGGCTATGGCAGGTAACCAGTTACCGCAGCCTACGAAAGGCTTGCAACACCGAGTACTTCTGACATGGGCGTTGCCGACCCTTTAAAATGAGGATTCGACGGGCTGTTCCAGATTTGAGCGAGATATCACACTGTGCCCTATCTCTCTAAAAATCAGTGTGGTAGTCTTAAAATCAGAGTGGTAGTCTTAAAATCAATTAGGTAGTCTTAAAATAAGTGTGGTAGTCGCAAATGATTGGAATCTTACTGGGAGCAGGTGTTCTGCGTGTGTCTGCACGGTGGCGCGGGTCACGGGCGGGCGGTGTCAGGGCTGCGCTATTCGCGGCGCGGCACGTGCGTACTTGCGCAAGCGCTGGTCTACTCGCCACCGTTCATCACTACCTGCACGAGCATTATAGAAACGGGTTTTGTCGATAGAAGAATAGACAAAATGAGTGATTGTATAAAGATTTGTATCGATTTAAGCATGGCGATGTTAAAATTGATGAGAAGAAAATGTTTCTATGCATCAGTCGACAAAAGTGTAGAACGCGGTGCACGGGTCGCCGTCGTCGCGTGCTCGGGCAGAAGAGATAACGAGTTGGATAGAAAGAACTTTGTCTACTCTTGGTAGATAGAGATGGGATTGGTCATGTTGCTTGTAACCATAGCTTGTAACGTAGTGCAGAGTGCTTCACTGAGACCTTGTGATTTTGCAGGTCCCAGGCTACCTCTTTCTCAAATTTCATCCAAATCCGTCAAGCCGTTTTAGTGCGAGTAACAAACACACACACAAACTTTCGAATTTATAATAATAGCGTGATTGTTAAACCAAGTCATGAACCAAATCTATGTCTACTCAGTATGTATTTAGTATTTACCTACTGCCTCAATATCGATAGGTAGAACAGCTGCAGCACAATTGTTTACTGAACAGACGTCTCACGGTCTTTCTGTTCCTTTGTTCAATAGTCCACGACGCACAAAATAATGGTCCAAAATTATCACACCTACTAAATTTCCTGACGCAAATGAGCTTAAGATAAAAAAAAACGTCATTGTCGTCCATCAGTCTCGCTACAGTCGCTACACGTCTGAGGCTGCCCACATGCAAACTGAACCACGTTGATGAGACAGCCAGGGTTGCCAACCGTAGTTCTTTTTTACTCAATACAGAAGCAGGTTGCAAATCTCGTACTTTTGATCTCAAACCTCTCATTTATTCGTACAAAAATGTCCCAGGCTTTACTTAAAAACACTTCTAATAAAAACATAGAACGTAGAACGTTTAAGACCTAAAAATAAGTGACAGACAGGAGAGTTAACATAGCGTCGTAATGGATTCTTAGGTGAAAACGAAAGCGTTTTCACCTAAGAATCCATTACGACGCGCCACAAATATGAGATTTGTGGCCTTCCTTATAAGGTATAAAGATACCTTATAAGGAAGGCCACAAATCTCATATTTGTACGAAGAACCGCGTCGTGTCGTAGGGAATTCTTAGGTGAAACGCTCTATAACTCATACAGAAGACCACAAATCTCGTATTTATACAAGGAACCTCGTAGGTATGGTTGGCAACCCTGGATCCAGCTACCAACCGTACCTACGGGACGTTCGGCCGCCACCGGCGACTGATTCTCACATAGTAATTGGAATCGTGCCTTTTGCGTCAACCGACCGCGCCGGACAGTCTGCTCGAGACATCGCGACTACTCTATCTTCAATATCAACCATATTATAAGGTAATAAGGTTAAATTTTCAACAATATTGGTGAACACGCTCGCGTGCGTCTGGAGACCATAAATAAAATATGACGCAAGCAGCAATTTAAAGATGCTACCGTCTTACAAAATAATATTCATAACATAGTCACACGTCCAGTTGAACCAATTCGTGTGAAAGCTTTGTTCGGGTTCACTTTAGCTGTTGATGTTGGCAACACTGCTCTAACTTTATTGGCTCGATCGTGTACGGCGGAATATTCCGGATCTGACGATTTATTATCAATTGTAGTTTCAGCTGCTTCCATATTCGTAGCAACAACCAATTACTTATCAACATGCAATTGCACATAACGAGTTCGTGATCAGCATCAAGTGACATTTATTAATCTGTGCCCCGCTGTTTTACCCGCAGTTGTTCGGCTCCTAAGGGTCGTAGTGTGATGTTAAATAGCCTTAAACATTCCACCAAAATTCCAGAATGGGGCTATCAAATTCTAAAAGGTTTTTCAAATCCGACGGGTAGTTCCAGAGATTAGCGCTATTAAACACAAACAATCGAATTAAAATTTCTTCAGCTTTATTACCTAAGACTTTTGCCCGCGACTCCGTCCGCGTGGACTACAATGAATAGACCAGTTTAAATGACCTCCGTAGTGTAGAGTGGCTAGTACTACCAAGAGGTCAAGCTGTATCTCTGGTTCCTCCTGTCAGAATTAAATGAAACGTGGCTTAGATTTTAAGTTGAACCCCAAGCTATCGAACTGTCAAAACCACATCAAAATCCGTTATGTACTTTTCGCGTGATGCGCGCACAAACAGACAAAAAATCTAAAAACAATATTTTTAGGTATAGTTACGTCCCAGTACCCTATCCGGACTGTTTTTTCTGGAATATCTTCAATGTACAGCACGGCTTTTTTACAATTTTATAATAGTATAGATATTAATACAGATACCGACTTTGTTACTAAGCTCTACTTCCTTAGTGATACGTTCCAAGGTCAAACTCATTTCTTCACAAAAAACTGATAACATTCAAGCCATCACTAAGGATTGTTCGCCACAAGATTAGCATCTAATCTTCGCATCTATTGACGTTGAGCAGCACTATGTATGTACGTATAGGTAGTTGGTATTAGCACACAATACAGTTTGCGGTGACTCCGCGCCGATGCCGTGAACTCACTCTGATCATTATCTGATGGCGAAGACCTGACATGTTATTTTGATCAGTGGAAAAGTCTTGCTATGTAGCCAGGCTTCGTCTGCATAATCACAGGGATGTTACGGAAGTGGTTTTGTCGGAACCGGAGTCGGAGGTGGTGGCAGAAGAGATATGTGTTAAGGGCAGGCCTAATAAAATAAAATATTATAATAATTATTCAGTCAGACGCTTTATTTTAAATGACAATTGATATTATTGCTGCGTGCGCCGCCACCGCTATCCGCTACGCTTCAACCTCCGATTTAAAAGTATCAATAGGTGATATAATATCAATCGGAAGTTCCGACTTATTGGAGTCGGAGTCGAAACTCCGTAATATCCCTAATGAGTACATTACATAGTGGCAGATCCAGAAATTATTTTGGGGGAGGAAGGGACATTTAAATCTAAAAATCATCATATTATGTTGTAATTTTTTACTACTCGTAAAAGTCTAAAAACTAAACTAATGAAATGGACCGCAAACGAAGTAGGTACATTAGTTGACTCACTTATTTATTATCTTAATTGTAAGCGGTTAGCAAACTTGGTATGTTGTTCTAGGCGACGATTGCATTCTAATGCCAGAGATAATTATACATTACTGCTAATAGTAAATGATCACTTGACAGTGTTGACACCGTTTAGGTACTTGCAGTATTATCTAATTCTCGCCGTTGACATTGCCAATAAAGATCCCAGTAATAGATAGCCAATAAATAATTAGAAATGATCTCACTGTCTAATGAATCAAGACATATTGTTTCATTACAATGTAAGTATTTGCTCGTGCCACTATAAATAATACGTCGACAGGGGGCTGGGCAGAGAGCGAGGTGTGGGCGGCTGTTAGTATTAATTACTCAGTAATAAGCAGGGACAGCGCAGAAGGTCTGTTTCTAACCGCGGCTGTATGTTCGCGCACGGACGGTAGCGGTGGCTACGAGCGTCCACGGGACTACGGTACGGCGGAGGCTGCACACGTCAGGTAACCCGGTCCGGTTCCCTGATCAGGTTTACCGGACCCGGTATGGGCCCCGCCCACACGGCTAGATTGTGTTAGGTTTCTACGGTCGACCCGCGGCGATCGTGCATTCTGACCGGACGTCAGGTTTTTTACCCTCATCCGGAGCCGGGTCAGGTTAACCATACCGGTTCACCTGACGTGTGCGACCTCCCTGACTCGGTAGTGACTTCGGTAACTCTATGGTACCTACCAAAAAATTGGATTGGCATGAGTTATTTTTAGATGTGGTTCAGAAATTGGTCCTGGGACCCATGACGACGAGTTAATGAAGTACCTACACATAATATAACACCACTACGGGTTTTATTTACAGATATGGAGAAAAAGGCAGTCAGCTCCAGTCCAGCGCCACTATCAGTCATAGATGCCCAGTGCCATCGGCCGTGTGAACCTTCTGCACGCGAACATTGTGAGGCATTCGTCACGGGTCCTACACAAGTACCGTGACACGTCAGAATGTCGGGATATCTCGTGAACCCGCACTTCCGGTTCCCCACCTCTCGTCTTGAGACACTTGGCAATCTACCAAATAACTCGTTAAGTAACTATAATAATTATTTGGATTACATAAAGTAGATATACGCCCACATAGGCGAGTCTCCTGGGATATGAACATCAATCCACACGAAGTCACGATTTGCTAACGGAAACAAAAACTAGATTACTCTTGGCTAGGGCTGCCATTATCTATATTGCGGACACTGGACAAAGATTTTAAAAACCCCGGACATTTGGTCGAAAGCGGCATTTTTGTCCGGACGCCCTTCAAAATATTAAAATATGACATTTTTGTTTTTTATTTTATTTAAATAGTCAAACTAGAAATTATTGGCGGGAGGCTAGATATCTGCTGCGTAGAACTTATTGCTGGAATACACAAACAAACAAACGAAACAAAACAAATAAAACAAACGAAACTGCCAACGCTATGGGCTCCCGGGTTACACCCGGACACTTTTTGAAAACCCCCCGAACGCCCTATAAAACTATGACAAATTCGGGGAAACTCAGACGGATGGCAGCCCTACTTGGCCAAACTTGGAGATGTAACTCAAATCGTTGGATAACGAGGACACTAATAAATCAAACTTGAAGATAACACAAAGTGGTTTGAATAGCAACAACACACGACACAGATATAGATCGTGCGTGTCTCTAGGGACTGCAGTAGTGTGTACACTCGGACAGCACTCGGACCCTTCAGGCCCGTGTTACGGTCCGCGGCGGACCCGCCCGCCTCAGGGACCGAGGTCAGACCCCACTGGCATACTAACGTACACTTCGCATTTCTGGTTGCTTTTGGTAATGTAGATTAAGTTACAGATTACTGTAAATGGACAGCTCTAAACAGATAAGGAATATATCCAGTAATTTTAATAATCTTATCTAAAAAAGACGGTCGAGTTGTACAACAACGTGCATTGCACAAGTTTGCAGGTTATTATTAAATAGTACCTAAACTTTGGTGGTTTCTTGTGCACAAGGCACACCTAGACACACCTCTATGAACACGCAGATGTAGTCATATCTCTCAGTGAAGATGCACACCTAAGCAAGCGACAGCCAACCTTGATGATACAATGTGATAATATTTCATATTTGTTGAGTTGAACCACCATCTCCTTGCCAAGAATTTCTTTTGGCACATAATTCATAGCTAGGAAGCTTTTCTGTGGATGGATGGAAATTTTACTGTGTTACTCATGTCAACGAGCGCGTGGCCTGATGGGCTGATGTGACACGTCACTCACTGTTCTCGGAGTGCATTCACTGACGTACGTAGCTGTCAGCGTGCCAGCCGAGACTTGTGGAAAGAATGCGCTTGCCCACGCGTGGACTTAGTCTGAGTAAGCAGGCTGATATGGACCGCTACTTTGCACCTGCCGCCCGGCACATTCCTGATGATACAGATATGATGGACTCTTCCATCATCATTGCACGTGACAAAGTTTAGTTATTATTATATGTTCAAGTAACTTCCGGGACATATTATATATTATGACCAAATTGTGCAGACGTAGGTAGGTATTGCAAAAAACTACATCTACTTAATCTGTTGAATTGTTCAATCTACCATAACAAGCTAATCTCTTGGGTGTTGCCCATCATTACACAATTCAGTTACTTATTTCTGTAATTCATAGTCACAGTTGTACGTCTATAAGTTTTTGACTTCGGTACCCTTATATCTATCCTTATCCTAGGTACCGTATTTCTTTTGTATCATGAGTCTGTTTACATACAATCAGATCCAACAAACACGCAGCTACTTCAAGTTTACCTACAATTGATCGACCTGCCAACACAGGTACAGGGTTTGTGTCAGGAATGAACTCGGATGCACACAATCTGGTAACAGATAAATCTGCGCTCTAAAAATACTGTTGTTTTTCATTTAGTCGGCAGTTAATAACGCAATACTTGGCAGAAGGAATGATTACTTATGCTCACACAACACAAACAACATTCCGAGTGGATCTGATGAGAGTGCTTCCACCGCCGCGCCCGACCCCCGGCGCCCGCAAACATCCACCGATCTAAATTGGGCGGATTAATTCATCCGACAACTTTCTGTTGCAGTGTACACACAAAACTCTATCTTATTTACTATCACGCAGAGTTCTATTCAAGTTGGGCTTTTGTCATAATATCTGCAAAGGGTTTTGACAAGGAACTGGAATCCAGTCGCGAAGTTAGTTGGAACGTTAAATTGTGTTCCGACGGTTAGCAACGGTTTGCTTCGCACAACTTGCTAATAACTTAACTCCGCACTGCGAATATTGGATGTTTGTTCGACTGTATGTAACGATGTTAGTCCTACGAGCACGCACACCCACAACCACGTCTCTGTATGTATGGTCTAAGGCTACCACCACCTAAACATCCAACATCGCACAAAGACTTAAAAAACTCCTAACATTTGGTCGAAATCGGGATTTTTCTCCGGGCGCTTTTGAAAACATGTATTCAAAAATATGAAATTCTCGGAATTCACGGAGAGAGGCAGTGCATTCGTATTCGTAACCAAGTCATATACGTTTCTGTGTGTTGTGAGGAATTAACTGCTGGAATAGAAAACGAACATAACTGCCAACGCGACACTTCGACAGGCATCCAGGTTTCAGCCGGACAATTTTTGTGTACCCTCCCGGACGCCCCCGGACGCTCGTCTAATCGAAGACAAATCTGGGGAAATCCGAACAGAGGCAGCCCTAGTCAAATGACGTCAGAGCGTCTATATTTTCTCTGAAAGATTTCCAAACTCATCTGCGATGGACAAATTCCTACAGAAGAATGATCTGTTTTTATCTTGACTATTTCCATTTCTAAAACTGCTATTAGATTCAACCCATGTGATTGATTAGTGTTCGGTCACAACACAGCGGAGGTCGGTAGTTCAATTGAACTCAATGTTAACATTATTCAATCGATGGTGTTTGGCAATCCAAGAGACATGGTGATGCGAGCCGGGCTTACTGACTACGTTCTTTATTTTAGCAAAGATAGTGTTTCAAAACGTTTACATTACATTTAACATGAGAGGAAATAAAATTTTAACAAAACTAAACCCGTAGGCATAAAATCTTGCTCAAAATTGTATGTAAATTGCACCTAATAAATGTAGGTATGTACAAGGCTGTTAAATACCTACACTTACGTTACATAGCAAGTATAACAATATGTAATCAAAGTTCCACAATAGAGCTTCGCTTCAATCACTCTAACACAAGTTACAATCTACCCTCCAACAGAAACCTTGCATGGAACTTGCGCCTCTTTCGTCAAAACTTTGTAATCGGCTCATTTGTAATAAGAAACAAAGGTACAAGTACAAGTGGGGCTGGGCGCGGGCGCACATAAAAGAGCCCTTTGTACAGGTAAGCTAGGATTAGCCGCCGATCGAAGTAAGCCCGCCGGTATTGCGCGCGATGGATGGAGCATAACGACGGCCGCAGTGACCACAGTGCGGGCAGTGGGACCACTCGCGCCAGACCTTCAGATACACTGCTCTGACAACTTGATAAAGTAAAGCGTGATGATTTACACATAAATGGTAATTGATAATAGACAATAATGATATTAAATATATGTATAAGACATTTCAAAAACAACTGACACAGACGGGGTTTGAACCCACGACCTCTGCCGTACCGTGGCAAGCGCTCTAACCAACTAATAATACATAATTTATGATTCTAGATCCAGGAGAATTGCGTGGTTAAACCAAGACATAATCTAAAGATACTATGAAAGCTGCCTGCATGAAAAGCATATTATGCTTTTCGTTCTCAACAAAAATATCTTAAAATATTCTTGCATAAATATTTATGGTATGCCCTATTTCAGTGTAATGATTACGTTGGTGACCCAAATAAGCTCCCACACCTTTAGACGTAAGCAATTATGTGTACAATTCGCGAAAGTTTAAAAACTAGGTACATAAGCAATTAATTGTCAAATCAGTACCCTCCGCGTCAACCGGCTATGGAGTTGTCATTCTGTTGGCCGTTCCCTGTGGCCCGGCTGTATGATCCTCTTGAGGTCCACGCGAATGCCTCTTTTATGGGCTTTGGAAGGTCCGAGACCCGGGCTTAGGGCTTTTGAGGGCCCCAACGCCCCCATTTTTCTTATGTTCACCTGTTGTTTGTTTTCTTTACACAAATAGCGGGATCCGACGGTATTTGGGTCGGCTTGCGAATTCATATCGGACCACTTTTTTATTTCCATAGAATACTTTAATAGCAAATGAGTGTGTGTTCACAAATATGTACTAGTTTATTCAATAATTCTTGTCGCGTTTCTATTGTTTTATAATTGTGTAAGAACACGAATATTTCCATTCGGTATCTTGTTTTTCTCGATGATATTTTTTGTATATTACTGGAAATTGTAAAGTAGTATTAGGTCTGTCTGTACCTATGATGTTTGTTGTTTACGTAATGTGGTGTACGCTCGACAGTCACAGTCAGACATATTAATTACAGTCAAGTACGTCAGTCACTGTAGTGTTCTCCAGGAGGAACACTTGGCACCGGTTCACTTTCCATGAACAATGTGACAGATGCCGTCTAATTCTACTGAAGCATTTGCTACGGATATATGTAATAATATGATGTTTATTAACATCCAAATCCAAAGGTTATTAGGTACGTCGCCGAATATTATCCGGACCTCGGGCCAGAAATACCATGTTTCCTAACATACAAATACAATCCAATCAGTGGCGTGCATACAGGGCAAGCCCGAGGGTATATCTCTAAATTTTTCATGAATGTAAGTGAGTAGCGTACAATAAAAAACACTTACAATCATGAAAAAGTACGCGAAATACCCTCGGGCTTGCCCTGTAGGCACGCCACTGAATACAATGCGTTATTAATGTTTCACATCTCTAATTTGCATACGGTTACCTTGTTTTATGTAATGAGAAGCGAACTGCTTTGTTGAAAGTCAAAAGCAGAAAATACTTGCTCGTTAACTTTTATCTCTGTATCTGTTCTTTGTTTAGCCAACGTGCTCAAACTAGTCAGTTACATCAAGTGCTAAAATATAATTGGAGCTAGTTCAAACAGTGTGTCTTCTCACAAAAAATAACCAATATGTAATTTGTGCTCGGCCACTTGTCAAAGACGTTTAAAATAGGTACGTTTTCCTGAAATTCTAATTAGCGAACATTTCCGTAATTATTCTCCGCTGTCAGCGTGTCTTATACTCACGTAATGTAGTTATTATATGCCATACGAGCGCTGTAATGTTTGGAATTAGCTCTACTTGCGTCACGGCCGTAAAGCGTTACACTGTTGAGAAGGCTTATTCTTTACATAGTTATGCATAGGTACATAAACATGGCCGAGTGTCAAGACGCCGGGTGCTGCAGCACGCGTAGCATCACCAATTCCATTTCTATTCTGCCAAGAATAGTCAAAGTTCTTTCTATCCAACTCGTTATCTCTTCTGCCCGAGCACGCGGCGACCCGTGCAACGCGTTGTACACTTTTGTCGACTGAAGAATAGAAACATTTCTTATCTTCATTAACATCCCCATGCTTATCGGTAGAAATTTTTCTACAATCTGTCATTTCGTCTATTCTTCCATCCCAAACCCATTTCTATAATGATCATAGTACGCGTGCTTGAGAGGCTATTTCCTAACTTATTGGCATGGTTCGGGTTTTGTGATGAGCAACCACTTTTCATTCCATTTTTGGGGATGCTACCAAGGCACTCGACTGTCGTTATGATCAATATCAATGTTGTGTCCAATGAACATTCTGAACACACCTGTCGTGTGTCGCGCGTCGCTCCGAGACGATCGCGGGAGTGGACACGCGATGATTTAGCGGCGCGCGCGCCTTGAACTTGTACTCAAATGATTTACTGGCACCCGGCGGCCAGCGGGGTGACGGGACACACGTCCCGGTGACTGCCAAGGACATGTCGTGTTATGAGGAAAAAAAATTGTCTTGTAAAAATAAACGATTTATCTTCCGCGAGTTCGCGGGAAACTGAGCTCGTTTGTGGAAAAGTGTAGATTATTTTACGTGAAAATTTTAAATTTTGTATTTATATTTTAAAGTATGTAATCGTTTTTTGTTTCGTCTCTGTGACATGCAGTCCGGCTACCTGCCTGTCTCTGTACCGACACGGTAGGTACGGAATAGACAGGCTGAACTGATCTGAAATCTGAAGTAGCCGCGACAGTTGCTAGGCGACGACGCGACCGTGCCGCACACGTCAACGACACGCCGGTAATCAATAGCGATGTGAAATGAGAGTAGTGTGTAGTGTACGTGTAATGTCGTGAGCACTGAGTAGGGTTGCCAAACACAGGCTTAACATTTTCTGGACACTTCTAGAGTTACCAACGGGGTAGGATTAAAATGACTATGTTATACGTAGGATTTTAATTTTTATATATATATATATATTAAAGATATTTTAAAGGGAATAGAAAAATGCAAATTAATGTCAAAAAATTATAATATTTTAGGTAAAAACTATATGTATTAGATACCTACATAAACTACCAGCCTAAAACTAGCATTCGGGAATTTCGGGACGGCAAAGTTAATTTCTGACATGGGACCAGGTGTAACATTCCGGGAGTTTCCCGGACCCCGACCATTTGGCAACCCTAGTCGTGTCGTGAGTGGCAGTATGGCCACGTGCCAGTGTCGCCAGTGTTGCTGGTGTTGCCAGCTCCGCTACATAATCCCTGGCATTAGCATCGGACGGTAGTTTTTACGAGTTTGTTGGGAACAAAGAGATTTATAATCGCTCATAATAACCGTCACCTTGTCTCAGTCACGCCCTCTACGCTGATTGATACTCGTCCGGCTAGTTGACCCGTGTGTCTGTTTATTATTATGACATCTCGGAAAAACCCGTCAAATGCGTGTCAAACTAGGTAAAGTGTAGGTAGCAAGAAGTATTTTCCGACCGCAAAAGGAGGTTTTTAGGGTTCCGTACCTCAAAAGGAAAAACGGAACCCTTATAGGATCACTTTGTTGTCCGCCGTCAGTCACCGGACCATAAGTGGAGCCATCTGCTCATAGATGACACCACTAGAAGTATGCAGTAGCGCCATCTATGATTATATTTCGGAACCATTAGGGCGCGAGGCATACTCGCACTTGTCCGGTTTTTTTTTCATATCATAATACCTACAAAGCTATTTTTTTTGCAGTTGGTTAACTCAAAATTAAAGAAAGCGGATAATCCAAAAACCTTTATCGTATCTTGTTTAAAACATGTGTTTATTTGGTGCTACAAGATTCCGCCCCAGAAAAACGAGCATGGACCTAGAAATGTCCAGAGTATTACAGCTACACTCAAACGGACAACACCTAGATAGATACTGCTACATCTGCCGGCATAGCATGACCAATTCTATCTCTATTCTACCAAAGAATAGAGAAAGTTCTTTCTATCCAACTCGTTTCTCTACTTGCCCGAGCACGCGGCGACCCGTGTTTGATTTATCCGAATTTTGTCTACTGAAGAATATAAACATTTCTTCACTTCATTGTAAGTATGTGTAAATCGGTAGAAATCTTTCTACAATCTGTCTATTCTTCTGTAGACAAAACCCGTTTCTATCGTGATCATGCTAGGCCGGCTGGCCAATAGATCAGCTTCAATATGAAAATTCCTTTAAAAAAAATATCGTTTCACAAATTACAACTATTACAAGGCTCCCCGCATCGCTCGCCGATGCTAGCTCGGACGATACTAACCTACATAACGTTTTATCAGATCGCGATAGTGTTTTAAAGCCGGCACATAAAAAGCAATCAGGGGCCGATAACACGCTCGTAAAGTACCTGGCCGGTCGCGCCACTATCGCGCCACTATCGCGCCGCAATCGCTGCGTTTCGGCACTAAATTGAATTATCGCTGACTACCCCGTGATATATTGGCAATAAAAGCGCCGGTGTCGGCGGCACTGCAGGCGGGCGGCGGAGCGTGGCGGGCACGGCTTGAACCGGTTGCGGAAACACCTATCTGACAAAAATACCGGTATAAACCGTTATGATACCGGTATCTCAAGCCTTGCCAACCGCAAAAATGACTTTGTATTTCTTATCATTATTATGAAATACAAAGAAAGGGAAAATTAAATACAGGGGCTCGTGGCTAAATGACAGCCACGCTGATCGATCGATCTGCGAGGTTAAGCTGCGTTTGCCGCGGTCAGTCCTTGGATGGGTGACCGTTCTTTACACATCGAAACCCCTTCGCGCCTCGGAGAGCACGTTACGCAATCGGTCCCGGTTGTCATAGGAATATCTTTGACAGTCGTCATGGGTAGGCAGGAGCCCGAAAGTCTGACAACTGGTCTAACATTCGAACACAGGTAAACACAGAATAACCTACCCAATAATTGGGTTATGGAGGTCCGATGGCAGTCGCTCCACGTAAAATATTGATATTCAGCCGCAACTAGTTAGACTGGAAGCCGACCCCAATCTAGTTTGGAAAAAGGCTAGGCGGATGATGATATAAAATACAAACTTAAATTTGCAGTTGAAATACCGCTATCATAATGTTTGTACCGGTATTCATCATTAGGTTACTTGAGTAGGTACCGGTTTTTAAAAATACCGGTATTTGAAGCCCTGGTGGCTGAGGATTTACCGGCGGGCGTTGTGTCTGAACAATCTACTGACTAATAAGAACGTTGATCGTTTTAAAAACTAAACATTTATAACACCAACAAATCTGTTTGTTTTGTAATTTGTAGGTGAATGGACTGCTTGTGTAATGGAAATAGAGTCGATAACAATTTTCGCGTCCGTCCGGAGATTAATTTGGCATAAACATGACGACGGACTGTTGGATTGTTTACTTGTAATTGTAATTCACATCTTGCGTGCATCGTGCGCGCTAAAGGTGACTAGGAGACTAAAAACTTAATAGCGCTGTTTTTATCGCTCACACTTTGATTTAAAATACAAAAAAAAATACCTACCTACAAAATATATCAACAGATTGTTATTTTAATCGTTTGTTAGTCTTGACAACTTAAGTCGACACTTAAATTTAAAGAAACTGTTCTAGTTTCAATTACCCAATTAAAGTGGTCATAATATTCAGTAATCCTCGCTGGCGGCCCGCTATCAGTGCGCCCTCGCCGCACTGGGGCTCGCGCCCCAGCGCCGCTTGTTTTATCGCGCATTCAATATAACTGCTCGTTGTGTGACGAACCGCTCTACAGATAATCAATTACATTAATGTTACTGTCAACATGGTAATGAGACAGATTTGTTTGTGACAAGTCAGGCCAGTTCAACCAATAGTTTTACTACAAAGACCTACAAAAAGACTTTTGTAGGTTTTTGCTTTACTAGTTGTGTCGGTAACAGACGTCATCGACAGCAGAATAGTCTTGTCTGGAATAGAACTAAGCCGTTACCTTCGTCGGCTGTTCGGTGCCAAAAACTCAGGTCATTTTATGTTAGGTTCAGACCTGACACGGCAATTTTCCAAAGCAGTCAATCTAGAGCATTGTTACCCACCGAAAGTACCCACTGCAAGGGGTCCATGTCTGCGAAAACAAAATTGGAGGTCCGTGAGAAGTAGAGGGTTAACAATAGTGCATCTCATTTTAAGCAGGTTCCGACTATAATGTTGGCTTTCCATGAATGGAATAATCCACATACACAGATAGTAGGTACCTATTTACTTACATATTACTTTCTTATAATAATTATAAACACATTTACTTATCTACTTAAAAAAATATAAAACTAAGTATGAAGTAAAAATTATAAACACAGTTTTTCACACTACACTTCAGTACAGTCAGAAATTAATCTTTCAAAGTGAATAGAAACACATTTGAAGTTGATGAATTTGCAAAAAATCAACATTAGGTAGGTAAGGTGGGCCTACCCAAAACCGAAAAACATGACAAGTGGTCTTTGAGACAAAAAGTTTGGGAGCCAGAGGGTCTAGTAGAGTCTAGAGTGCAGTCATTATTCTCAGTGAACACCTGTTATTACCGGTATTTTATTCCACAACAGTACCTACAATGTTGAGTATATTTATGCAATTCTATAAATAAAAACATAATGATCGTAATACTAATAATATTGTTTCTGGGTCGGAGATTGATCGCGACTCGTTAGTGACTCACACGCCGGCAAAGTCATAGGTACAATTACTTGCATATAAGTGCAAAAACTGAGGGATTTTCCTACACCTACACACGACCTCAGCACCAGGTGCTAATTGCAGGTCTATGATGAGGCAGCGACTGTTTGAATTACCAACACGATGAAATACACAGTAACTACTACTTTTAATATGCCATTAGGTATCCTTTGTTCTAGTCTTGTTGTCATGCAAAGTGGATGATAAACTGGAACGAGTGTGGCGGCCAATATTTTCTTTACAAATCATCTAGAAATGTCTCAGATATCCCTTTAAAGTATAATATCTGTAAAAAAACATATTTTGATCGTGGTGAATAAAACAGGGACTGAATTACGCAAAATTTAGGGTACCTTGCCATTAAATTTCGGTATGACGTCATACCGTTATATAAGGATTACCGAAATATTTCGGTACCATTTTTATTTTTAGTAGCGGAATTTTGAGTTTGGAAGTGCATACCGGTATATATATACTAACAAAATTTACAAAATACATAAGTTCGAAAAATAAACGTTCGAAAAATAAGTGCACATTTGCACAAACGCCCTTAACGATGCCGAAATCGTATAACGAAATAGCCTTTACTTTATTTATAAAGGTATCGGTATAGCTCAATCTTTATTTTGAACCGGTACCTACTGACTATTTTTCAGGTACCGTTATTTTCCGCTTTCAGTCCCTGGAATAAAATAATGTCTTCTCTTCGGGGTTTATTCAGGGAGATGCGACTATAGATCTCTACTAGGTAGTAGGTAGTTAGCAATCCAACTAGTTTCACCGGTAACTCGAGGCACCTTGACTTTGTGCTATTAATAGCTATGTTCCAGTGGTACCTACCATTCATCCGTCTGTCACTTGTCACCTCGCCTGGGGGGGGAGGCGGTACAGTCACGCACACTAGCGCCCACACATCACACACACACACCAACAAACTTGTAATTATGACATATTACAAGAAGTTTAGGCAGAAGCACTGCTGACGTCACGGTGGTAATTGTTTATAATAAACTATAATTACACATAACTAGCTTTTTATCTGCATAAGTGGCACGCCATCCGATAATCAACTTTATTTTATTTTTCTTCGTGTAAATTGACATTGATTTATTTTTGAAACGGGCTTCATTGTAGGTATGTTCAAGTCTCGCGGTGTTTATTAAAAGAGAGGATATTACTGCGACTGTCAGGTGCTCAAATTAATTGTACATACAATCATACATTGTTAATTATACATACTCAATAATTGATCTGTAAATAGAGGGGAAAGGCTATTTAATTTAAGCGACCTATTGGGTGATATTGATCTGAATCATATAATAAATTAACATAGAATTCAGAATCAATACTTATCGCTCAAAATTTCGATTATACACCCCTCGAAATCAACAGTGTTGCGTGTGAATCAACAGTGGCAATGCGCGCACGCATGGCTGCACTCGGCGTTCACTCGATTACTTCGCTCACAACATGATGCAAAGAGTCAAAGGGATTCGTTTCATTCGTTCATTCCCTCTCTTTGAACAGGCTACAGTTATTTAACATGCCATCAAATTAAAAATAATTACACTCTGAGTTAACGCTGTACAAAATGTTTCTTTCATTGCACATTCATTCCATTTTCCTTTGTCCACATCATTAAGCAGTTTTTAGCAACAACAAGTAAATGAAGAACAGAGAAACATCATGAATAGCACGCAGACGGGACGGGCCCCGCTGGGCGCCAACAACGACAAACACCTTTCAACTCGATATATTTTCCTTCTGTCAAAAGGTTCACCGCCGAATGTCACTGCATAAAATCTAAAACGTAAATTTTGTACAGACTACAAAAAAGATCAATTACCTAAGTATAATGAACATGTTGTTAGTGCTACCTACTGATAGGAGTAACATGCAACAGGCATATCCGGGCGGGCACTAGCGGTCCGACATTTTAGTGAATTGGACTTAGCTGGCACAGCCGCTTCTTTTTTTTTTTAAGATTATCATAATTATTATATTTATATTTAAATCCTGAGCAAACCGTATACCTAACCTACACATACTGATACTCGTAGTTACCATTTTAACAGTCGTATTTTAGATTCGAGTGGGAATACTTGGAAGATAGTATGTTCAGCACTAGGTGTCCACTCTCCTTAAGCCAGTGATGTCAACGGCTCAGTAATCTCCTCCACCGGCTAGTTACCTGTAGCCTGGAGTTGCGCTCGCTCCAATAAATCATCTTCCATTAGGACGACGCAGTGCCAAGCGCGGCTGGCGACGCGCCACAGGCCTGGCGAGCGCACCGAGTGGACTCGCACAGAAGGACCGTGACCAACCCATAATCACTAACTTATAAAATATTATGGATACCCTGCTGACCTGGGTCCCAAGTCTGCTATAAGGTCGCGGCGTGAATTATGAGCACAGATCGCGCATGCACATTTTCGGCCCAATAGACAATAGACAGTTGACAATACGTAATAGAGAATGGTCCAATAAGACGACGAGCATCGACACGTGCGAGTTCATTTCGTGCGAATCATCCAATAAGCCAACTAATCGCGTACAGCCTCGGCGCCTTACGTCTTCTTCATTCCGCCAAAGAAACCGAAAAATCAGCTAATAAGCAGGTGACGTTTGTGCTCATAACTGCTGCCGCTAGTTTATACTTTACGTGAGTTGTCATTCTGACAACGATACAAGTCTACGATCCCATTGCCATTATGCCAAAAATTCACAATGATCGGTGTCGTGAAGAAATTGTGGTAGAAAGGCGATCGATACCTATATTGACAAAAGGCGTTAGCCGAAGTGTGGTTGTTGAAAAACTATTACCTACCAAAATAAAATTTAGGTAAGGTATTGATTTATGCCATCACAACATTTGCTGATGCGACGCACACTTCCCGAACTATTGCAGTATACAATACCCAGAGATGTTGACGCCATATTGCATAGGTGGTAAGGTGTTGCACTCCAACCGCTAAGCAAGAATCTTCAACTAAGTTAAGATTACCTACATGTCCTACCGTCCCCGTAATCGTTTATGGTTATCTAGAGGTCTAAAAGAGTTTTTCATGATATATTAGTGTACCCCGGCAGATTACTGATAAAGAGTCAGGTTTTTGGTGCGTGTGAGCTGGATTTTGAGCACTAATCGAATGGTCCTTCTGCACCGCGAGGGTGTGCGGCGCGCGTATATCGGGCGGTGACGGCGGGGATGCCGCACTAATTGCGCTCTCTTGCACAACGCGCAGAGGTGACCGGCTGTCTCCTGGCCGCCGGCGCGCTGCCAGCGTCCGCTTCCTAAGTGTGCCATCACCCAGCCAACACTGACACACTCAGCCATTGATGACAGATCCCTTTTCATCAAAGACTTCTGAAATTTCTGGTTTGAATTTAAAGATACCAACCACCTAATGATAAAGTAGCTGTGAAGGATGTTATTTAAGTGTTTCAGCATTATATTTCACAAATAACACAAATTCGAACAAATAATATATTTATTAAGTATGTCTAATCAAACAAACCAAGCAGTAACACCCAAATAAAAATGTAATGAGGATCTAAAGGGCCTATTCCGTACAACAGTGTAGAAAGGTGCGAACGAAACGGTACTTGTTTGTCATGTCTAGCATCCAGCCCTTTCTTAGGATACTAACATAAGCATAAACAGCCTACGATGTACCCACCGCTGGGACTCAGGACTATGCGAGGGAGTGAGCTGTAGTCCACCACGCGGGCCCAGAGCGTGGGTTGGTGGACCAGACCCTTTCTTAATTACGTTGCAGCGTTGTAATCAACTTCCAGCTTTCTGACCAGAAGCATAATATGATTTGCCTAGGACCGACTACCCATAATACACGACCTCTGCCCGCCCACTGACAAGGACCGGTTAAAGGTGACCGAATATACCTACTTGAGTTATTTTCCACATTCATAAAAGCGCGGTGTTTGTACCAAGCGTTTATTTTGGACATAAAACATGCACCAACATCGCGTAGATCACTGGTGTTGAACTAAGGTGACCCCGCGTCTGTGCATCGCGTGTATAGGGCTGCCATCACCTAAACTGCCGACATCGGACAAAGATTTCAAAAACCCACGACTTTTGGTCAAAATCGAAATTTTTCCCCGAATGTCCTTGAACATAATATTAAAAAATATAACAGCTAAGCATTGCTTAGTAAGTCACAAACAATTTAAAACGCTTGAAACTGTCAGACGCCGCCGACGCCGACGACTGCATCCGGGTTTCAGATGGACATTCGTTGAAAAGGCCCCGGAGGCCCGGACGCTAGTAAAAATACGTAGGACAAATCTGGGGAAACCCGGACGGTTGGCAGCCCTATGTTTATCTAACATTCGGCTAATAACTGTAACGGGCGATAAAAGTGTTCGTTCATAAACAACGCGGCTGTCGAGTGTTAGCTTTTAGCTGTTTGTAATAGTGCACAATGAGGTTACACACAACATTGCAGAACGTTTTATTGGAAAGCAATCAAAAGCCTAATACACACTTCATTTTAACAATGTTTTTACTGAGTTTAAATTAATTTTTATAGAAATAAATGTGTTATTATAGTGTTATAACTATTTCCTTACGAAAGGCAATCTCCGGAACTACGGATTCGATTCAAAAAAATCTTTCACAGGCTAGGTAGGTATATTATGAGCTGAGTACTGGGCTACGTTTTATTTCAAAAAATGCACCGTTCTTGTGGTTCACGCGGAAAAAGTCGCAGGCAGTAATTATAAAAGTAGATTTTTATGACAGCTTCTACCCTGAGAAATCCTTTGATAGGTTTTATTTGGATACATAACTTGTTTCCTACTTACTATGCTTGTACATGTACACCCACGGGCAACAACTGGTATTATAGTAGGTACTGTAGGTGTATAACAATATGGTAGGTACAAAAATAATATTTGTAGAATTTTCGACACGACTCCGTTGTGGCCGTTGTGGGCTGGTAATACCATCGTGATTGATATTTACTCTGACTTACGTTAACACTGTGTTCACGTTCAATTACAGACTGTCAAAATAATGACACCATTGTCCATTGACCTTAAACGGTCTTCTTCTTGCTTACTTAATAATTCTAGAGTGATCTAGCATACACACGCATTCCGAGCTGTGTCACAAAGTAGGTACCTATGTAGTTGCACATCTACATCGGACCTGGCTCCCGCAGGTCATCTCCGCCATCTGATAAATGTCCGTTAATCCAAAAATTCGAATGTGCAATCTGTATGTCATCGAGATAAATCGCCCCCCTCCCCCTACTCATTCCCCCAACCCTCCCACCCCCCGGCGGCAATACTGAGCATCCATGATGGATGTGTCGGAGGAAATTGAGCGGGCATCGGAAATGGGCGCGTTCGGGGTCCATAGCCACCATAATTCATTTCTGTTCCACTCAACAACTGATAATTCATTTTTATTCATGGGACGGGTGCGGGGGGGAGCGGGGGGGAGCGGGGGGTGGTGATCGCTTTCGTACTGTGCAATCATTTCGTTTTGATAAGTGTCGCACTCAGCCCAGCCGGCGGCCAGGACACGTCATCTCATCACTCCTGAAGTCCTGACTTATTGCTACAATTATTTAAATGTAGGAACTGGGTACGGATAGATATTTCCAAGGTTGGATTACATTCAGATTTACACTAGGTATAGAGTAGAGGTGGCAGTGCGTCCTTATAAAATACATATTTACAACCAGCTGAATATGCAGTCTAATAGCTTCGTGTTCTTGTGTTCTTCTTTAGTATTTGCATGATAATCTCAATTTTGAACAAACTGAGCTTTCAGATTCAAAAGATTTTTGGGTGTCTTTTGAAAATGTATCGTCTGAAATAACAGTGAAATTATGCGATGCAGATCTCTAAGACATAAGTATTAATGTAGCGCAGTTTAAAAGAACGCGCCGCCATTTTATACCCACAGTGCAGCGGACATTACTCCGCCATGTTGGAAACGATGATTTGAATAAAACGCGTGTAAATAAGGGATCATTTGACAATGTTCATGTACTTGAACATGATATCACCACAGTGCAGGTAGATGCAGAAGACCCACCCACTCTAAACAATAAGTGATCACAAGAAATCAAAAAGAAAATTTGCGGGAAATCCCTAGCATTCTGCAACTGGAGTGGTTCGAGAATCTCGAACCAACAATCTCGAATCCAATGATAACTAACATTGTTTAGGTTTGTGACGGAGTCATCCTTCTTATGCTAGCTATGAGGGAGTCTCCGGACACAATCTTGATAAATAAAGCACTGCAGGATGGTTGGAGGAGGTATAATTGCGAGTCGCAATTAGGTATACCTCTCCCACCATCCTGCAGGTTTTGTGTGTGTCTTTTCGTCACTATCAGGAGTGGTCCTTTCACCTGTGCACTGTACGGCACAGCCCCGCGCCGCGGCCCCGCTCGCCCCGGTAATGCCCACCGGTAATGTTTTCCGCTAACACTCTCGTAATGTCCTCGCTAAGCGATTCTCTCGTTAATTATTATTCGGCTAGCAAGATTTATTCACACTGCTCGAAACTGTGGGTTATTTGGCAGTAGTTATGACTCGGACAAAACGATTTTATGCAAAAAATAACTTTATTTATTAGATTTTGAACTACTTAAATCCATTTTTTTAATATCTGACGAAAAAAGTATTACTTGGACACAGACCTAAGAAATCTCTAAGGTTGCGAGATTTCTTAGGTCTTTGTACTTGGATGAATATTTTATAACTTCTAAAGGCCATTTAAAAATGTTAACGTTTTACAAAATATAATTTACAAAAAAATAGTCGGCAGCCGCGCGTCCCTATTATTTTGATCGCGCACAGCGGGACTCCACTCCGCGACAATACCCAGATATACACAATAAAAAACTTTTTTAACATAAAATAACCGACTTCAAAAATCCACTACAAAGAAAATAATAATTTTGGTTTCGGAAGTCGGTGGCTTTGGTTTTTGTTTGCTTTTTTTTGCCACCGACTTCCGAAACCAAAATTATTATTTTCTTTGTAGTGGATTTTTGAAGTCGGTTATTTTTTGTTAAAAAAGTTTTTTATTTTTCCCTTTTTAGTTCTTTATCCCGTGTTAGATTACTTTCACGAATTCGTTCAACAGTAAATCTTCTACGGAGTGTGTACATTTATGCCTATAACTTTGTACATAGGAATGATTACATAATGTATTATATACTAAAACCTTCCTGAAAGTATGTAGATTACGTTAGTGAAAACCCGATCCAAATCGAATCAGCAGTTTTTGAGAAAATCGCGCACATACAAACATACATACATACATACATACATACATACATACTTACATACATACATACATACATACATACGGGACGAATACAGAACCTCCTTTTTTGAAGTCGGTTAAAAAAGGAAAAAGTGGCGTAATGGCGCGCAAGCATTAACTGTAATTGTTTTGTAAATGCGCGCGCGGGCTCGCCGGGCGTCGTTCTAGGCGCACCATTAAGTCTCAAGCGACGCGCTCATCCCGCCACCACAACAATAGACGCGGACAGAAAGAATACTCCCCACGATACAGGACGGCAGGCACGTGCATATTAGGGGTGAAATTACTAAAATATTGATAACTAGCTTTCCGCCCTCGCAGCTTCGCTCGCGTACCTACTCTACAAGATTTGTACAGATACAAACTTTCAACCCCCAAAATTTACAAAAACTCTATTTTCTCTATCTTCTTTATTCGAAAAAAGAAGAACCTAAATACCAATTTCCATGACTCTAACTTCAAAACTAACAGTTCTTCCTTGCAAACTTTCACCCCCTTCTTCACCCTTTTTGGGTACCCAAGGAATATTTCCTTTTGGTTTGGTCTGGGCGTTAACGAGGCAGTCAATTAGGACATGTAATTTTATAGGTATATACCTATAGATAGAACTTCCAATCTGCAAGTTTCAGACCTCCCGTGAGCCCTCCCTGCACTAGCTACCTACTTACCTTCGCATTAGCACCTCATCGCAGCTTCCTATGACTTGTCCTACTACATGTTCTGCTCTGCGTAGCGGCGCCCACCTCGCGGCCCTCCGCCGCGTGGAGCTGCAGAAAAATGTTGCTCGCTGTATAAAGTTAATACTCGCTCGTTGACTCAACAGCCTCGGAGAACTCATTCCTGGCCATTAATCACTGTATTATATTGATCGCGGAGAACTCATCTGAAACTAAGTAGGTTTGCGTGGGGATCGGTAGTGTTCTATGAGGGCTATTTTGTGGGTCATTAGATAGCCCAGATTCCGTACCAATGGACTTGTCCAGAGATAGTCCTGCTTTTTAAAAAAGGCGATCTGAAACTACTCAAGAACTCCGGACCCATAAGTTTGATGCGCATCAAATATTATTAACCTATTTAGCTAGTTAAAAGCTAATTAGCCTATACTGAATAACCGCCTTCGGTCTATACAACATTAAAATACAGATTATTAATCCGCTCATAGCATTTTCACTATTGAGCAGATAGTTATAATCTTTAGCAGTTTTTATCTAATTTACTAACAGGTCACAAGATTTATTATAATGTGCGAGTAACGTATCAGGGTACGGGTAGCTGAATGGAGAATGTATGGGATAAATGTATAAAATGCATTTTGTCTGATATTAAAAATACTATATTTACTGCGATTACCAGTTCCAAGCGTTTGGTCACGGCCGATGGCCGTTTTGTGAAATAAATTGTGGATTTCACAAGGTCTACGAGGATGTTCAATCATGGACTAAGTTCGTCAGTGCCCGTTGTGGACTGATCTAGTGCGGTGCACGGCGGACTGGGTGTTCTGTAAGTACCTACCTAGTTGTTGAGTGCGCGTGTGATTGGTGCTGACGGCTCCGTGGCCTGTGAGGGGTTGACGGCGGGTCAGCACTCAGGAACAAGCGGCCAGTCTCAGGAGCAACTGCGGCCGTAGGGTGATATCCGCAGAGGGTGATGGGGCCCGCCTCTGAACATCTGGCGGGCCAATACGTACCTGCCGGGGATGCGAATGAATTCGCGAGCTACTCTAGCCCCCATGGCCAAAAGTAGTTGAAGGAACACCGCGTGGTTTTAGTCAGCAAGAGTCTGACAGACCCGTACCAACGCTGAGGACATCCATGAGTAGGTACCTATTTCCCACAGAAAAATAAAAAGATTACCAAATAATAAATTATTAAACTAATTAGTCACATCTATCTAAAAAGTGTAGTCAAGCGCCGCGTTCAGCTCCGGTCTCCGTTGATGTTCAGATAACACTGTGGTAGGGTTGCCACTTGCCGCTACTGAGCCGAGATTAATGAGTACAATGGGACATTACTTTGTAATTAGTTGTATGTAACCTACCTAGGTACTATGTAAGGGCAGTTCAGGACCACTAAAGACTATCCTTATTGTACTCAAATGTAGTCATAATAATTATAAGTAGGTATAGCTTCAATAGCTAAAGTTTCGGGTCCTGATCTATGTTGTGATAAATATTATCTAAATTAGCAGCTTTAGCCTGCAAATGACGCAAGAGAGAGATCTTATTAAACGTAGGCAGACTTAATCAAAAGACATGTTTGCGTGTGTAAACCAAGATTACCGACTGTAACGAGTAATAAAGCGAGTATTGTCAAGTATTGTGCGCTGCAGACGCGTGGACGTCAGACGACTGTGATCGTTGGAAAGTGCCGCACAATAGGAGGCTGTATGATTGTGTGATGGATGGCTGACCTCCGACCCACCGCGTGCAGCAGGTCACAAGCGAGGCGGCGCACGCGCACGCACCGCCGCGGGCTGCGCGCTAAACCTACATCGGCGTGATAGTTCAATTGTACACAACACTGGGATTTTCAATCTCTCTTGTCAGATTTTTAATTCAATGTTTGAATGACAAAATGAGACTGGAAAACGAATGCCATCTTGAATCATCATAATGAGTCATGTCACCAACCATTAGGCGACAACCATAGATAGTCCATAGCTTGCGCTAGGTTCTTTAAACGTTTAGGTTTCTCCTAGTGTTAGTGAAAACCGGCATACCTAGCTAATACCCTCTTTAACAGATGTAGGTACATACCTAGGTTTCAGGAAAAAATTTCATTGAATTACAAGGGGCAACTAGGTATGATGGTAAACTAGAGTACCGCCGCGATTCGCGAGCTACATTGTCGCAGTCAACTGATTTAGATGACAGTATTGTGTCGAGCTGCAGTGCAGTGTTGCGATTGCGAACAGTGACACACGCACACACCCTCACTCGCAGCACTGGACACTCGCACAGAATATATAATGGTACCTACTACGACACCGGCTACAGACGGACTGGCTCTCAATCATGACCGCGTCTCTACGCAAATCACCGCTTCCGTCTGTGAGACACTCTTCAAGTACCTACCTACCTACCTAGGATTTTTACAAGCTTTTATTAGTGGGGGGCAAAATCTTGCAACAGAATTTTAGATCAGTTCACCTCAACCGATTGAGCTGAAATTTGCAACACATAATGTAACCACTGTGACAATAAAATAATATGGTACCATGAAGGTGGTCTCATCATGAAGCCGGGGGTGGTCACGGGAACTCCTCAACTTCTCAACATAACTCCGTTGTGTTTGTTTGGGCTCTTTGGATTTGTCTTGATGCGTACTGTAAACCTAGATTATGTCCATGGTCTCATGATGGAGCTGGGAAGTGGTCAATAGAAAAGCTTGTTTTAAAAATAATATTCTCAACATAAAACTTATTTAAAATTATAACTCAGCTTTGGACAGCCCCACCTAGCCGTCTGTCCAAATATCTCTTGTAACGGAAACAGTTTTTAAAATATTGTTATAGGTAGTTAGGTCGGTATTTTCTGAATGATTATTGAGCGCCTCGTCAACGCCGCGCAGCCACATTATTGCCGAATGTTTTGTGGTTTCCGCCAGTTTCAGTTCATTGCCTCCTCCGCCACATGTCACTTCGACTCTCCACTGATTAACAAACATCTCTTCATCATTCGCTGAAAACATCAACGTATTCCCTATTGCCTTGACATAGAGATGATTCGCGCATTTGAAGTCACTTTGGTGTCAGCACAATGAAAATTGTTCGCACAAATTCGACTCCCAAAAAACTCTGAATAAAAAAACTTTATTTATGAATTCCAATTTCTATCTTTCGGTAACAGAGTTCAATTTTCTTCGTAGGTAATTCTTTCTCCATATCTGTAAGCTATCATCTTCATCTTGCAAGCTTTATTATAGAATTTGATCTTTATGTACAAGAATTTAGAGTAGATATTGTGCTGTGCACAATATCTACGGGTGCCGTGGGGTTTTTTTGCTTTCGCCATTGGTAAAGTTGGTACCTACACGTCTATCTCGCGTTACATTGAAAAACAAAGCTTGTTTAGATCTAATGAAGTGAGATGCGCAGTTAGTTTCTCCGTGTTGCTAGGCGGCCCGGTACCTACCTACTTGTACACTGCCTACCCGCAGCTCGCGTGTGTGCGTGAGGTCGATGCACCGTTGCGTAACTCGCTGCGCTGTAGCTCGCGCTCCACTCAACACACACTGTGCAGATTGTGCTAGAACACGACCAATTCAGAAGACAATACCAAATCTACCAATTATGGATGACAATACGATACTCCTAGCACAGAGGTCGACGACCCTTTAGAAATTAACATGAGTTTAACAAGGATCCCACACACCACGCGAGCAGCGCTATATTCATGAACTTAATTACTGTTCAGCTCCCTTAACTTATGTCTCCCTGGTACTCGCTATAAATAGCGCGGCTCTCGTTGCACCTCGATGGCTGTCAGTTTTGCATCAGTTGCTATGCTCGTCAGCTGTTCTTTGTTTGTTAGATTTCTCCATACGATACTAGTAGCGCCATCTAGTTTCAAGTAGAAGCAAACGATGCAGCTCTGAAGGAAATCCGTGAATTCGGAGTTCAGCTAAAACAGTATAAAGTACCGATTTTTCAGCCCAAAATTGCAGGTCCCGCGCGAGACAGGCTCATTCCCGCTTTTCGAAGATTACTCGACGGTTGTTGAACTGCTTTCCTGAACGCGTTTTTATCCAAGTAGGTAAATTTTAAATAGTCGGATGCCGGAAATAAATGCTCCGTAAAAATGAAAGCAGAATGACTCATTCAATTCAATCTGGAGCTATCCTGTGCAGAGTTCTTCGACTAACTGCTGATTATTTACGTTTTTAGGGTTCCGTACCTCAAAAGGGAAAACGGAACCCTTATAGGATCACTTTGTTTTCCGCTGTCAGTCACCGCACCATAAGTGGAGCCATCTGCCCATAGATGGCGCCATTGGAAGTATGCAGTAGCGCCATCTATGATCATATTGCGGAACCCTTAGGGCGCGAGGCTTACTCGCACTTGTCCGGTTTTTTTTCTTATGTCCCGCTTTCGACAAAAGAATCCCGCTTTTTTTACTCAGTTTCAAAATCCCGCTTTACCAGAAAAAAAATCTGGCAACGCTGTGTAGTATCTACCTACTTAGGTAGGTACTTATAAGAAGCCAACGAATATTTTGCTGTTCATAGTTAGCAATAATGACTCAACCTATTCACTTTATTCAGAGGTTGCGTTGCGAGTTCAAGCCCCGCCCGTGTCAGTTGTGTTGTGTTTGAATCTCATAATAATACTTACCTACCTATATTTTATCTAATAATAACAAATTACATAGATACCTACCTATTTGTACACACGTACCTACACCTAATACCTACGCACTCCCAAGGTCCTAAATTGCGTCATTACACCGCCATATCGTAATGACAGCCCCTGTCATATCACACTTGTCATACAATATTATGATCCTCAACATGACGCTGGCAGAATAGTCGACATGGGCTCAGTTTCCATAATAAGAAAAAAAATTATTATGATCTTAATTACGGAACGAAAAGAAACATTCAATTAACATCGGCCTTTCTTCTCTCGAGGAGCTTGTATGAAACGAATAGTGAGACATGGCGGCTGGTCCGGGAGCGCGCGGTGCTTGAGTAATACCACCAAAAACACGTTATTTACTACCTTAAACAAATAATGAGCCGGTTCACTTAGCGGGGAGGTGTGGGGGACAGGGGGACGCGGGGGAGCGGGGGAGGATCCATCAAATTAGCGAACAAATCATCCTCCAGCCGAGTGTAAGAGTAACCGAAACGCTACGAATAGAAATGTCGTAGTGATGTGCCGAGAATGTGTCGGCAGATAAAATAATATTCACACCTAAGTCAGTTTTTTTTTTCATTTGAAATAAAGGCAATGTTTCAGCAGTGTTTTCTTAGCCACACAGTGCTGATATTCAGAATTTCAGACAGTAAGTAATAGTAATATTTTTGGTAACTTTGTCCACAGTTGCACCGGTGTGTACTGTCCTGTGACGACACCAGCCTCTAGCGAACAATACAGAACACATTCGCGGTTCGCTTTTGAAGATTTAACACGTGACAGTGTAGAAAGAGATCATGACTGAGGTTGTTAGACATAAGTATTTGCGTCCTTACCACAGCCCACACTTACGACTTAAAGATGCAGCATTTTCTAAAAGAGATCTGAGATGTAGATGTTAGGGCTGCCATCACCTAAATTGCTGACGCCGGACAAAAACTTTAAAAACCCCGGACATTCGGGTGAAATTGAGTACTTTTCCCGGACGCCCCCGAAATAAATTTTTCGTCAATCAGGATTCCCCTGACACAAAGTGTCAGACTTTCACCCGGACACTTTTTGAAACCCCTACCGGACGTTCCCCGGACGCCCTCTAAACTAGGACAAATCCGAGGAAACCCGGATGGATGGCAGCCCTAGGTGTAGTTAACCTCAGATCATAGATACAAGGGAGATAGGTATGCCAAGGCGCTCTTGAGCTTGACGCTTTGACATGATGAATTTAACACGATCGATGATTTATATAAGTACCTAACTACAGTGTTTTAGTTTAGTGTGAGTAACGACTACGAGTAACGACCCAAGCAGCACGCAAGCGTTGCCGACATCAAATATACAGCACTATAAGAACTTAGAGTTCTACTGGTGACCCATAAAGGTGTCAAGAAAAGATTATTTACTTATAAAAGTGATTAAACCGTTATTATACAGCTAAAGCTGTACTAAGTTTTTATAAAATACTCCGTGTAAACTTAAGGCTTTAAAACAAAATATTTGAACTCCACTTTAAAACCCTAAGCATTTTTTGACACTTCAATCTAATGTTATCCTTCAAGCTGCATAGAGGCTGTATTTTGCATGTGATCACTTACTTACTACAGCTATAAGTTATAAAATGGTATCACTTTATACTTGTTTCTGTATAATGGTATATTAAAACTACTTTCTAAAGCTTATTATTAATGCGTAACTGTACACTCTTGTCAGTGTAATAGTTTCATAACTTCTGTCAAATATGATTTTATAGAACTATAATAATAAATGAATTCTGTAATACAGCTTTAATCTGTATTACTGACAGTTGTCCTATTATACTGACAGTTGTTATTATACTGACAGTTGTACTATTATATTTTAACGGCTATTAAAGGGTAAAAGCTGTGTAATGGAATCCAGAAAGTGCGTAGTAAAACCACGGAATCTATAATACTCTCCAGATATCTTATACGCTGTATAAAATCTGTCGCCATTTTCGAACAAATAACAACAAAAGAAAATATGACTTCTTACATTATTTTGAGCATTGCTGAAGTTATAGTTATGATTTTCAGATAAATAAATCATAAGTGATACCTGTTGTACAGTATTATTTAACAATCTTATGATTCTAACCTCAAAACCATAAACTTACTTACTTGTTTTGGTAATATTCCTCGTGAATTCTTCAGTATTTCGCGGGCGCGTGAATATTTTTCCAAAAAACTATGCACTATTTCACAGTAAAAATAAATCGGCACGTTGAATCTACAATTATCACTACCTAAAGTCCAACATTTATCTTGACTTATAACTTCACAGTAAATTGGCGGCCCACCATATCATAACTAAAAAGAATAAGCGGTTTGTTTTCATAAATTTCACATTGTAATTCTCATAAAAAACCAATGAAGAACTATTATCTTTTTAAGAAACTTATAAGAGAATAACTATATGCCTATGGTTTTCTTCAACACCATACTACATACTACATACAGCTTTTATGCAGCTATTAGTACAGCCTATTTTTTAGCTATACAGCAACTATACAGCTATAATAATGCATAAGGCTGTATAACAAGGGGCCCAATTTTTACTTATAGAGGTTGTATAAGCGCTTATACAGCCCTTGTACAGCCTCACTATATAGCCTGTGGAATACAATAAAACTAAAATACAGCTTCTATACAGCCTGTCGTGCTGCTTGGGGAGTGACGAATAGCGGTGTTAGATTGAGAAGTGCGGCAAAGGAGCGTTTGTAGTTGTGAAGCACACACACTGCCTAAACGTGGCGACAGCGATTCCCGTACTAATTTGCTATAATAACATATCTCCTTGTTTCTATGATCTGAGAACTGCACCATTTATCGGCAACGTCCCATCCCTCAGCGCACTATATTAAACGAAAAATGGTAAGTAGGCTGTGCGCACGCAAGAAGTCAATTACTGTAACATCGCGCCACACGAGGGGGCTGTACCCCGCGGGCGAGGCCGGGAGGAGGGGGGGGGGGTAACACGTCGTTATGGGGCTATGGTGATACGTGCTGAGGTGAACACCAAGGATATTGTGCTGCAGCCGCTGGGACACGAGTACCTGCCTGATGGGGTGAACACGGGGGATGAACAACACGTTTATTTCACTGTGCCTATTTACATATGTATTTTGAAAAGGCTAATAGGTATAACCTCAGATCATAGAAAAAAGTAGATAGGTATGCCATCATAGCAAATTAGTACGGGAACCACTGTCGCTACTTAGAACAGTTTGCGACACAATTAGGTAAAAGCGACGTAGCATCAGTCGCGTACAGCCAGCGAGCCAGCAACAGCGGCGAACAATAGCGCATTGTCGTAGGTCGCTGCCGACGTGACCGCCGTCACCTCCGCCGCACACACAGAGGACCCACTCAGCACAAGAGTGTACAACTTACGTGCTGAGATAGGTACCTCGACGGCTACGGTACGAGATCCCGGTAGCTATTCAGATGCCGCGACATGTAAACCTATTATACAATTTACTGTTGTGGTGATCACTCAAACTAGAAATATTAGCCGAATCCAATGGGAATGGGAAGATGTCTTACCTGGCCAAGAGAGAACTTCAGACTCACAGACATTTCAATTAAGTTTGTAAGTAGGTACATTGTATAATCAAACCAAATATATCTCTATTTATTGGAAGGAAATTGTGTAGGTACGATAACAGCCACATTAGTTGGAAAACTGTGTCGCAGTCATTAACGTCGTTCCGAACCCAAGAGAGCCAAGACAAGACAGCGTTTCAATAAAAAAACCGGCCAAGTGCGAGTCGTACTCGCGCACCGAGGGTTCCGTATCATTTTTGGACGTATAAAGTGAAAAAATCCGGACCGCATAACTAATTTTGTTTGTGAAGGAATTTTGATAATTTTGAAAAAACTGTAATAGTTAGGAACATCGTTTTATTTTTGGTGCCATATTTGGGTCAATTTCTATCAACTCTAATTATTTCAGATTTTTCGCCCCGCAAACTTCGGAGATAAGGGGGGGGGGAATGATATTTTTTTGGACATTTTTCATCGTAGGGTCGAAAACTCTGAGACATAAAATAAAATAAAAAATATATTTTGAAATGTGCAGATCAAGCGCTTTCATATAATATGTCACTCGACCTAGTAACCCCACTTTAAAATTTCGGACCCCCACTCCGGCCCCTTTTGCAATGAAAATAAAAATATTTTTGGACTTTTTTCATTTGCAATAAAGTTAAACAAGCATTCTTTACTGTTCCAAATTTCAAGTCGATAGCATAAGTAGTTGCTGAAATAAGCAGGTGTACAGACAGACAGACAGACAGACAGACAGACGAAGTCGCACCATAAGGGTTCCTTTTTTACCATTTTGGTACGGAACCCTAAAAAGAAGAAATTACAAAGTATGTAATAATGAAGTGGGCCTTCTGTGCACCTACCATGTCGCTGTTGGCTTGGCACCCGCGTATTGTTTAGCCATGGCTGGCCCATACAGTTAGGTAACCTGCTGTGTGTCCAGCTGCACGAGCAGTACCTACATGTGATTTAACTACGACCCGTCAATGGTGCTAATTATGCAGAATGGCGCCATAAACATACACTCAATGTAGTACCTACTCGTAGGTAAAACGTTATTCGATTCACATGACTTTTATCATTTTATGTTTCCAGTTTCTCATAGTTTTTATTTTTCATGATCATTTACAAATCAAAATATAAATGTAGGTAGTAGGTATCTGTAAAAGATTTAAATCGTAGATGCGCCTTTACCGTACTTACATCGTGCGAGATTTGGTCCATATTGAGATGAGTGAGCTCACACATCCCTCTATCCATGACAGAAAACCTCAGATCATAGAGAAAAAAGTAGAAATGCCATCATAGCAAATTAGTATGGGAACCACTGTCGCCACTTTTAGATCAGTTTGCGACACAATTACAAGCGCTCCTTGTGAATATAAACATCTCCCACATATTAAAAATTCCGCGCCAATGTTTCATGTTCAATGTGTCCCATCCAGCAGCTTGTACCGGTCGGTGTACAGCACCCAGGCTGCACACACAGGCTGCACACGCAGGCTGCACCACAAGCTACAGATGCACAGACAGCACTCACTTATTACTTCAATCGTTCCTCATTACCATTCGTATTACAAATACTTGTTTAAATTGATGCCGACCAAATTGGTGCCCAAATAATAGCGCCATGGAAATCTGCTGCTCCCTTTGTGTTTTGTCGTCACGCGATTTTCAACTGAACGATGCCAAACTCAAAGTTGGAAATAAGATGGCTTGCTTCTAAACTAAGTCAATATTCTCGCCTGTTTTATTAAGAACTGTAAATGTACGATATTACAGTAGATTATCGTTTGTATAAATTACAGATGATAATAATTGGTGAAAGTTGCCCTTTGTTCAGAATCGAACCGGTGACCGACCGTCCAAGTTCGTACATTTGCTCAGTACGAATGTTCAGCTGTGTTATTAATGTTATTATATTTAATTTTATATTTACATAAAAGGCTATTGTTTTCAGCTCGCTTTTTGTACTTTGTTTTTGACAAGTTTGTTGTTCACGTAATAAATGTTATAATGACCTAAGTCACTTTTGTTTTATGCGTTACAATACGTAACACTTTCTTCTTTGATAATATTATTAAAAGCTAGGTAGATAGGATACTTAAGTACCTACTTTAGTATAACAAATACCTTGACGTTGTTATAATATCAACGTCCTAGGAAAAAATCAGGTAAAGTGACGTAGTCGGACGCCGGGAGACCGTGGAGCAGGGACCGACGCTATAACATACTTACTACAAAGTCAAAATCAAAGCATTTCAATTAGACCACTTACAGCTGTACTTTTGAATTGTCGAGGAGTCTGTCAGTTAGAATCAGCATGATGCACCTAGATGCTCGTTCCAAAGCGTAGATTCCTGTGGAGAACAACGCGCAAGAAACTCCATGGTTACTTTTGTAAATCAAATCAAATCATGGTACACTACACTGGTAGGTACCTGGTACTGGTACTCAGTTGTGAGGGTAATGCATCTCATCTTCAGACGAATATGTTTACTTTATCAGCGTTTTGCACACATACTGGTAGCTCTCTGACCGCTGCAGCCCAAGGCCAGGCAACTGCGAGTCAACAACGAACACGCACCGACTTCACCAACCCAGCAATGAGCAAAATATGGGAAGACAGGCATAGGTATAAAACCAACCGGACCATAATAAAACTGGTCCGCACACTAGCCTCCGTCTCTCTTTAGTTTTTATGGAGCCGAGACGTGGACCTCAAAAGCTGCCAAAATTACGCCTCCAAAATATGGTGCTGGCGTCACTTGCTAAGGATAACCCATCACAGAAATAGGTAGATATCTATCTGTCCTGATGAAAGCGCTCTATACGTCTGTTTTCAACCATGCCTGCAACGCATCGTGTGATACTTTGGGCACATTGCTCGGAGAAGTGCCGATAACTTAAGTTATCGATTGAAACGGATATTCTTATGAATTCATACATTTACTGACGATAATAATATTGACTTCGGTTCGAAAACCTGGCCAATACCAAAATATTGTAACAAGAGTCTGTCTGGTCTGGAATTCTGGATAAGTTGCGGCATTATACCTACCGTTAAATCTAAAAGCGTGGGACTTGTATCAACTGATCTAACCAATACACCAATAAAGTTCAACCAAAAGGGAACTAGAGCACTCCTGTCCATGGATATTGCTCCGACGCTCCATGTACAGGGGACATGGAGCGTCGGAGCAATATCCATGAATCAGTGTGCTCATGTCCGCGCCGCCATAACGCCATATCCGACATAAGCCGTGCCTTATTTACGCTCGCTGGCGGTAGGTGCATTAACATACAGTGGTGGTCGCACCGCTTTCCCATCGCCAAACCTTCATACAACTACTACACACCATATTATATTTTTCACTATGTTCAAGGATGTACACAATTAGCAAGCCTGTAGATAGTTAGTCGCCAAATCGCCACTAGCGTAGCATGACCACGACAGGACCGGGTTTTGTGGACGGAAGAATAGACAGATTGTAGAAAGATTTCTACTGATTTATGCATATAATGAAGAGAAGAAATATTTCTATTCTTTAGCCGACAAAAGTCTGGTACGCCAAGCACGGGTCGCCGCGTGCTCGGGCAGAAGAGATAACGGATAGAAAGAACTTTGTCTATTCTTGGGTAGAATAGAGATAGAATTGGTAATGCTACGCGTGCTGGTGGAGCCAGACCACAAGTAATGCTTTTTGGCTACAATATTACGGTCTGGTCCGAGGAGAGGTCATTGACAAGGTCCTGCACTTCGTAATGTGCAATACAAAATACTAAAATCACTTTCTGCCGTTCCCGATAAGACATTTTCAAGGGAATGCAAAAAACGACTATAATTTTCCACGACTGCAAGTCTGAAAGTTTGAAAAGGCCTTACGTACGTTCAAATTGTACTTATAACTGATAAAAACTTTTTTAACAAAAAATAACCGACTTCAAAAAGCCACTACAAAGAAAATAATAATTTTGGTTTCGGAAGTCGGTGGCAAAAAAAGCAAACAAAAACCAAAGCCACCGACTTCCGAAACCAAAATTATTATTTTCTTTGTAGTGGCTTTTTGAAGTCGGTTATTTTTTGTTAAAAAAGTTTTTATTTTTTCCTTTTTAGTTCTTTATCTCGCGTTAGATTACTTTGACGACTTCGTTCAACAGTAAATCTTCTACGTAGTGAGTACATTTATGCATATAACTTTGTACATAGGAATGATTACCTAATGTATTATATACTAAAACCTTCCTCAAAGTATGTAGATTACGTTAGTGAAAACCCCATCCAAATCGAATCAGTAGCTTTTGAGAAAATCGCGCACATACAAACATACATACATACATACATACATACATACATACATACATACATACATACATACATACATACATACATACATACATACATACATACATACATACATACATACATACATACATACATACATACGGGACGAATACAGAACCTCCTTTTTTGAAGTCGGTTAAAAATCACAACTTGTCTTCATAAACTTTAGTCACAAGAGGTTACTAATAGGCGCTCGGAAGGTTCAACCACTACCCCTAATAATGGACCCGCACTATTTGAATTAGTTCGAACTATGCTAAGGCACAGGCTAAGGGACGGGGGAACGGACTCAATACATAACCAGTCCATGTATTAATACATACCTACGTCATTCTAATTTAAGCCTGGTTCAGTTTCCCAGTAACCAAATGTATTTGATAATTTAGATAGGTATTGGCAATTACCGCCCTACTAGATCTCACATCTATATAAAGTTTTTATCAAGATACTCGGAAACCGTATATACAGATACATTATACCTATATACGGATACATACATAGCGCATACTGTATCGACCTCTTGAACAGGCTGGATTTCATCGTGGTCTTTCGACTGCTGACCATCTACTTACAGTCTGAGTTTATTTTACCGTTATATCTTGCGTGTATAGATTACTCAAAGGCTTTCGACAGCCTTACACACAAAGCCATATTCTCCGTACTAGGCAACCAGCAATCACACACTCAACTCTGGCAAGTGTCCTGCTCTAAGAATGGCGATAAATAAAATAGTGAGATACACTATTGCTTTAAGTGGCAGCTCATCGTGAACCTTTTTAACCGACTTCCAAAATGGAGGAGGTTCTGCATTCGGTTGTTTTTTTTTTTTTTTTTTTTTTTTTTTTTTTTTTCATGTATGTACACCGATTACTCCGTGGTCTATGAGCCGATTTACGTGATTCTTTTTTCATATGGTAGAAGAAGCTCGCGAGGTGGTCCCATATAAATTTTATTAACTTTGGTTGAGTATATTTTTAACCAGGTGTAATAAACCGTATTTTTGGTGTATCTCGATGACATCATGACAATGATGAAAAAGTGATATTGTGTAAGTACATGAATTCCTGAATGAAATCGATCTCGATATTATACATACATAACATCACGCCGGTATTTCCCGCAAGGTTAGACAGAGGTGTATTAATAGTACACACAATTTTTTTATGCTTAAGTTGCATTTGATAGATGGCTAGGGAGCGAGCCTATTGCTATTATAAACTGAAACAAACACCGAACCGACTTCCAAAAAGGAGGAGGTTCTGCATTCGATTGGTTTTTAGGGTTCTGTACCAAAATGGTAAAACACATTACCCTCCTTTGCGTCGCGCAGTCGGGTAAAAAGGAACCCTTATGGTGCGACTGTCTGTCTGTTTGTCTGTCTGTCTGTCTGTCTGTCTGTCACACCTGCTTATATCAGCAACTACTAATGCTATCGACTCGAAAGGGCACTGGCAGACGCCCATAGAACGCTGGGCCTCAGATTGTGTATGTCGGTACAGATATGAAATTAGTTTGGTGTGATCGAGTATTTCAAGAGTATTTAAATTCATTTTTTATTTGTTTTTGTACGTAATTGGGTTAAAGAGAAATCTTCGTATTTCTGACACTGAGGTTAAGTATGGTGTGAATGATCCAGTGAAGTACAGCCCGACTAATGAGTTCTCAATCAAAGGTTTTAGTTGCTGTCACCATGATATTCTGTGGAGGTCCAATGAAGTACAGCCCGACTAATGAGTTCTCAATTCAAAGGTTTTAGTTGCTGTCGACATGAAATTCTATGGAGGCACGCGCCAGCCAGCATGCACCCGTTTTTGTTTTATTGGTTTTTTCAAAATGTCAACGGCATTATCATTTTATTTCTTATTTATTTTGATTTTTAATTCCAATTCTTAATCTCTAAGATAAATTAGGCAAAGAACAATTAAAATATATTTTTATTTTTGGTTAAGCTTTTATTACTGTACCATATCAAGCCCAAAACTGCCGACGTCCTTTGGAACATTTATGAAAAATGCTTGCCAAACTTTATTGAAAATAAAAAAAGTCATAAAATGTTTTTATTTTCATTGCAAAAGCGGCCGGAGTGGGGGTCCGAAATTCCAAAGTGGGGTTACTAGGTCAAATGACATATCATATGAAAGGGCTTGATCTGCACATTTCAAAATATATTTTCATTTTATTTTATGTCTCACTGTTTTCGACATATGATGAAAAATGACTGAAAAAATACCATTCCCCCCCCCCTTATCTCCGAAGTTTGCAGAGCGAAAAATCTGAAATAATTAGAGTTGATAGGAATTGCCGAATTGACCCAAATATTGCACCAAAAATAAAACGATGTTCCTAACTAGTGCAGCTTTTTTTAAATCATCATAATTCCTTCACAAACAAACTTAGTTATACGGTCCGGTTTTTTTCACTTTATACGCCAAAACCGATACGGAACCCTCGGTGCGCGAGTACCACTCACACTTGGCCGGTTTTTTTGTTTACTGAAACGCTCTTATCCACCAACATCTATGAATATAAGTACCTATTTAAATTCGTGGAAGTAATCGATCTCGGTAAAAGTAGGTACATACAAAATGTGTAGCAAATACATAAATGATTTTATGATACTTTATTGTAATTATTAACAACAATAAAATGGTTACACAGGTTACACTACACTAAAAAGATAAAAATAAAAACAGGTTTAAAAAAAACCGACTTCCAAAAACTACACTAAAAACTATGAAATAAAAATGTTAAACTTCCATAAATAAAAATCTAAATGTATATTGAAGTCGGCGGGGCCTAGCATGAAAATAAGCACCATTGTAGATTAAGGAGGATTGAAAGGAAATGTTAATTTGTCGAGGCGCAAAGCAAGCTGCACGTGCACACACTGCGCACGTTCTTCCTGTTCAAAGGCTGAGAGGTAAAAACCTGAAGAAGAGGCCCCGCCGACTTCAATATACATTTAGATTTTTATTTATGGAAGTTTAACATTTTTATTTCATAGTTTTTAGTGTAGTTTTTGGAAGTCGGTTTTTTTTTGTCAATGAGATCAAAATCCCGATGCCTTGTTGTTGTCCAGGAATGTAATATTTCTTTTCCCTAGGTGTCACTATTATTTGTATCAACACCACCCAAATGTTTGATCCGGTGCGTCTGCTACGTGCGTCACGCTCGCGAGTCATGACTGACAAGCGACGTAAACACGGCAATTAAACCTGACAGTCCCAATTTGCGAACACTTTCCAAAGGCATATTGAAATAATTTTCAATAGGTACCGTACAAGCGCCCATTGAAGTTGTCGCTTGCCGGTGCCATTAAAAATTCACTTTGTTCTGGAAATAACTTCATCGTATCGCCGTACATAACGTCATGTCGGAGCCTTTGTGTGCGCGTGCACTTTAAATGTAACTTTATCTACGTATACATAAAATTTAATATCGGCTGGCTCACATATTACAGCCTGAAAGCTTTGAGGCTTCGCGTGAAAATGTGCTCAATGGTTCCCGGGAAAGTCGATATCTTTCTTTTAAATATGTCATTTTATGCGAGCTCGCGCTAACGATAATATTATAATAAACGTGTGTGAAGTGTACCTAATTCCATGGAATTGCGTGGTGTATCTAAAGTTTCCTATGTTCAAGAATCTAGACCGAGGCGCGTCTCAAACTGGCCAATAACACGACGCGACACGCATATTTCTTTGCTTTCTTTGTGATATTGGATTAGGAGCACTTCTCCGTAAACACGAGCGCGCCATGCAGCGTGCAGCGTGCGCATTTTTACCAGTTACCTTCTCTTCACCACCACCAGTCACCACGTCTTACCACTGTGTTTGTGATCACACAGTCACACCGCCTTAAACTTCTACAGAATCATTTCAAGTACCAAAGTATGAACTTAACTTTCGACCGCATCACCATCTCCCAGCTAATGTTCTGCTGGTACTAAACTAATGCGTGCCCGGTGCCGGCATCACTCGCAATAATGTTTATCGTGGGTAGGTTGAGGTAGGAGTGCATTGCAGTTTGACGTTTGATCCGCAGTTATAGGTGTACCCTCGGAGCACTGCCCCGGGGGCGTGTGCGGACTGCGCAGCTGCCGCCGCTGTGATAGGCTATAGCTACGTTTAGGGGCCGTCCATTAATCACGTGAGGCTCGAAAGGGGGGGAGGGGGTTCGGAAAAAATCACGAAATATCACAAGGGGGGAAGGGGGGGTGTAGAGAGACATCACGTGTATTTATATTTTCGTTGGACGCGCGATTTCTAAACCGAAAAAAAAAAATTGCTGTATTTAAAAATAATATTCTGAAAAAGATTAAGATAATTTGTACCAAAAAAATACACGTGATCTTGGGTAAGGGGGGAGGGGTTAGTTAAAGACCTCACCACGTATCACCAGGGGGGAGGGACGGTCAAAAAGTTGCTAAAAAAACATCACGTGATTAATGGAAGGGCCCCTTAATGCAAGGGCTTTTGCGTTAGTCTGTTGAAATCCTTGAGTAGGTACTTCTTGCAGTCTGTAATAATAATCCACATTGATGTTGCAAGCACAGCTGCTGTTGTTGCAAGCACAACAGTGATTTTTCTAGTGTTGTTAGTATAAATGTGGAAAAATTGGCGATTGGCGACAAAAATATAAAACTAGGTAGGTCCGCCAAAAATTTCCTTAACAGTTAGAAGTTACTAAATTGATAATTCCGTATTGATTACCAATTACAAGTAGGTAGGTAGTATAAATACCTAATAGGGTAATTTATAGTTATCTACATCTTCACAAGCTCGGAACAGTCGGAACCACACATTGTCGGCACCACACGCTACACACACGATCCTAGACCGTACAACAAGCAATAATGGAGTTCTTTGATTTCCGAGCAATTACTGATCACAGCTCAGTTCGCTCCGCTCGCTCGCTCAGAACATCGAAATGCTGTTACATTACACAAAGAGTCACTTCTTTTGTGCTCATTTATGAGTGACTTCAATCAGTAGCTTTTTATATCGTAAATGACTTTATTGTCCGACATTGTTCTTTAAAATGTGAATCAAAGATTCAAAAGATTCTTTTCATATTAGGTACTAGGTAGGTACCTACCTACCTACCTATGCATTATAGTGATAACATCACATCCACATCGGTAACACGGCTGCTCGTTGCTCGGCTCACGGAATATATGTATTCTGATATTTTTGTCTATGGTCTATGCTTACCAATAACGAGTAATCAAACCAGCAATATAGGCGTCTGCAAACATCGTCGCACACTCCGCGGTGGTGCGAGATACATCCCGCATTCAATTACCGGGAAGCGGGAGTTGGGGGCGCGGGGGTGGGGGGCGCGGGCGGCTCAACGCCCGCGGCCACTACCTAAGTACCTACCCTCTTTAGGGTTATTATATTACCTACATGCTAGCAGTAGCACCAAGTAGACATGAAGCCCTCCGTCCAGAAAAATAATTTAAACACCAGTAGTTCCTGAAAAACCGCTTTGGTTAGAATAGTACCTATGATGTGACCACACAACGTACGAGCCGAGCAAGCGAAGCGCGCGGTGCTGCGGCCGCGGTCGGCGAGTGCCAGACACATTGGCCGATCACTTTCCAATATTTCAGTTAAAAATACTTAGACCGATAAAATTCGTGTTTATCAGTCACTGTTTCCGGAATTTTTTGTCGCTTACAGGCAGTCGCTGACTTTGTATTTCAATACCCGTATTCTTTTTGAAACCTTGAATTTGATACACAATTACCCTAAACTTCATATTATACTATATTTTATACTAGATACCCATTTTAAAAAGTACATCCCAAATCGAGAAAGCTTCATTGTACCCCAACCAACAACAAATATTGCGATCGTCAGTCCGTTAGCTAGGCAGAATCATAATTTATATCATCTCGTGAAATCATAATCTTGAAAACGAATTGCAAATGTTTCCATTGGAACTGGTTGACAAGTGCACTCGCCCAAAACTAGATGATCTCAACTGGTTTGCATAACATACCTACCTACTAGATGTCTCACCGCGTAGCATTGAGACAAGTAAGAGTAAGTTTAAAAGAAAACTACTTTGATTTATAATCAATCAGTCTTTTAAATTTAAGTTACAGTGACGTGACTTTCATATCTATTTATATGGGGATGGAGAAATCGTTGATGAAATGTGAACAAGGTGTTACCTTTCTGCTTCACGCACTGCTCCTGCAGCTTTGCGTCGCTGATGATTTCTCATGAGATGTCAAACATGTCAAGAGATGTTCTAAGAATAGACTTTTTACAAAACCAAAAGGAAGGGTTATTGTTTATTCACGTATTCCTGTAAGTCCAACTTCAGCTTATTATGGTACAGCATTTCTTCTGCGTCGGTTACTATTCTGAAAGCTTCGCGCTTCACTCGAATTCTAACATCTTCCGGCAAGTCCGTGATTGATTCACCGATTTTAACGAAGAAGTCTACTGTGGGGTCGCTGCGAGGAAAACTCTCATCACAGCAAGATGAATTGTCACTTCCATCATCGCTACTATCTGTTGCTTCAGCTGGACTATTATCGGCATTACTCTCCTCCACTATTGGTTCATCTTCTTTGACCAGAAAAGGGTTGAGGAATGACATCAGGCTGCCGTTTTTCAGTGTGGGCAGAGGTTGACCGCGCTCTGCGTCACATCTCTCGATCCACCGCTTGTAATTGTTACGGTAGTTATCTCGCAACCGCACCCATCTCTTTTTGGAGTCCTGAGCTGCACAAATAATATACTGATGTATACAACGCATCTTTTAGTTATTAAACTCGATTAATGCCTGTACAAAAATTTATTCTAAAACACACCGTGGGGGGGTACAAGTGTTGCTTTTATAACTTAACAGAACTTTGTTATAGGAACTTTTTTTTTCTGTCTCTGTAATTATGAATAGGAACCTAGGAACCTATCTTTATATTTACTCCGTGGTAGCTACAGTACCTACATGTACACATTCTTGAGCAAGTTTAGTGGTTTTAATAAACTTGGCTAAGTTACGCGAAACGGACTGACTCGTGTCATGTTAAACTATTTTATAATACTTGTTACTTTTCAGTGCATTAATTAAAAACGAAAGACTGTTATTTACTTGTATGAATTTATATAGTTAGAATCCTTGCATTATCCCGAGTAAAAAAAATACAAACACAACTTGTTTTTCACTTTTAGTTTTTTTTTTTTCCTATACCTGTTTCATTCAGGATGGCGGCGATCTCCTGCCAGATCTGTTTCTTCCTGCGGGCGTCATCGAAGGCGGGGTGGTCGGGGTCGTACAGCTCCTCGTAGCCGCGCACGATGCTCACGAAGCGCGCCTCGCACAGCGCGGACACTGCAACGAGCACGACACTGAGGACACTTGCGTAGTCGTGAAAACACCAGCCGGCCTAGCATGACCACGACAGAAACGGGTTTTGTCTACAGAAGAATAGATAAAGTGACAGATTGTAGAAAGATTTCTACCCTTCTAAGAAAACAATGAAGAGAAGAAATGTCTCAGTAGACAACATTCTGATAAACCAAGCACGGGTCGCCGCGTGCTCGGACAGAAGAGATAACGATTTGATAGAAAGAACTTTGTCTATGCTTTGGTAGACTAGAGATAGAATTGGTCATGCTAAGCGTGCAGGATAACGAATGTCTATAAAACTACGATGAAAAACACACGCGTGTACCTTCAGCTCGAGCTTTTTTCATGGCTTTCTTGGTCATGCCGCCCGGCGCGCGGCGTTTGCGCACCTTGCCTTTGCTGGTGCCGCTCCCGCATGGCACGTCTGTCAGCGCTGTGCTAGAGAACATGCTTTGGAAAACAATACAGTTCTTATTATGCAGGTATTCAAGGGCTTGCAGGTATTTAAGGAATTAACGGGGGCTTCGTTAGTTCGCTCACGGAAGCCCCCGTCAACCCCCACGAAGCGGGGCTACGTCAACCATTCCCCTGCCACCCCTTCCCTAGGCACCGGTATGTAGGTCCTATGGGAGTCGGCGGCGCCGACTGCTGATGTTTTTAATCTCGGCTGCCGGCAGCAATGTACTGCCGGTTCCCAATGGCGTTATTTTTGGGTGCCGGCGCCGGCAGCGGAGTCACTCCCGTGTAGAAACGTGTGTGGTCGGGGGACCCCCGTCAGGAATGAAGTTCCAATAATGTTAGTAGAAATTAATCGTATAAACGTTTTTTTTTATTAGGTAGCTACCTATTTTTACACGGTAAAATAACGCGTTTTATTTTTCAATCCAGCGACGCGACCTCCCGCTCTGACGTCTCAACGGGTACTAGTCGGAGACCGCGAGCACGACTGCCGTAAGTTTTAAATTTAATTACATAACACCTTTTTTCCTTACGTGACAATTTATTTCTACTAGTCAACTCCTACCGCAAGCCGTGTTAAAGAAATTCGTTCCAAAAACAACTCATATTACTTCAAACCCCGCCTGTGTCAGTTGTTTTTGAAAATCTATGGGCGATTTTCAAAAACAACTGACACCGGCGGCATTTGATATTTGAGTTTTTATAACTAAGTTGTCTGAAATAAAATTATTGAATTGAATTGAATAACAACTCATATTGTTATTAAATATACCTACCTAAGTAGGTATAAGAAAATTTAAAAACAACTAAACTACACTAATGTTAAGCATAACATGGGTTTCAGCCTACCCACGACCTTGCCGCTATCAGCGGTAGCTGAGCGCCTCGCGGCGAGCGGTATAAACAAATATAGGAAAATGTATGAACCATGATGCCACGAAGAAGTATTACTCGCAGGCCTCGTAGCGGCAACGCCGATACCGCGCCGCTCGCCGCTAAGCCAAAATCGTGGCCGAGCCGTTTGACATGTTTAAAATTCAAAAAAAACAACGCATAATTTTAAACTTTTAGTACATTAAACTTAATTAATTACATATAAGTAAATAACAAATCATCGCAGTTACTATGCTAGATAAAATAATCGTACATATTAGTAAAAATATAGTGTTATTTACCTATTTTCCTGGAGCTTCGCTGGTCCCGTCGACAGACCGCAGCGACCGGCGACCGAGTGGCGGTGGCGGCCAATAGCAACTATGGCACGCCGCGAGCGCGGGATGCGCGGGGTGCGCGGTGCGGAATGGGTGCATGGTGGGGGGCAGTGAACGCTACTGACTAGAGATGGGCTGAACTAGGAGCGAGCTGAAAAAAATAATCATAAAATCATTATGGCGCATAGCGCTGGTAAATGCTAACGGCCGTAAATCTTATGTTTTAAATCTGTTATTTCTCCTTCAAATAATGCAGATAAGTTACCTATGTATTTTTTTTATGTTAAACTAAAACATAATAAGTATATCAATCTTGTCTGCTAATATTTAACTATTGTAGTAGGTAAAATACTTCATGAAATAAATTCATGAATTACTGTCTACCCAAAATATAAAAACGTACCTAATTACTTTCAAACCGGTGATATTTTCATAATTGTTTTTGTGTGAAAAGGCTATTTTACTACCTTTGATATAGCCTGCTACTTTATTTTTATTTAATATTTTTAATACCTACTAATAAAAATAATTAATACGTCTAATTCAGCACAGCGCGCTCCTTGATAGGCGAGTCATATTGCTCAGTGGACGTATGTCACGTTGCGTGAGCTCAGCATAGAACAGTCAAGCTACACCGCGTCACCGCCCAAATCACTCAAGGCCGTACGCAGTTATCAGTGCCTTAAAATCGGTTCATAATCGGTAAAGATAATGATCAGGTGTAGGAGCTAACAGTAGGTAACAGGATAAAAGTAAGTAAATCGGTTAAAAATAAAACTTCTTGTGTCAAGAAGCGAGTAGAAGCAGCCAGGCGCAGCCCCTCGCCGGCGCTTGTGTCGTTGTCGTTATATTTTCAGCGAACCTCTATAAAATTCATAATGAATAAACCCACTTATCAATTTGACTGGAAGATGAAGTGCGCGGAAGCGCCCCCTGGCGCCCGCGGGTCGAAGCGAAAGTTTCAATCTAGCGGAAAAACGACTCAAACTTAGCATTCACTTATGAATATTTAGAGACGCACTTAAGAGTGCGCTGATAACAAGTTAGAGGGGAGTTTCTGTGACGCCACAAGGGTTCCCTATGTAACGGGTGGGCCAATAAGCACTTTTGAAATATGAATACCAAGAAAACTACAAAATTTGCAAAAAATTACATCGTCGAGATGTTTGGCCCACCCTGTATATTGTTCAGCTTAGTTACTGGCTATCGAAACTGAAGGCTTAGTTGCTGCCTCACCTAAAATACGATTCTATGCATATTCTATGTTAAGATGAATGAAGAGCCACACACACACACACACACAGATTATGTAATGGTAGTTCTCACAGAGTCTAGTCAGTTAACAATAGACAACTTATCAATCTAGCCACCCCTGTTCTATACTGCCCAGTTGCGGATCCAGGGATGGTCTAGAAGGGGTCTAGAGGGCTGAAGTCCCCATCAAAATCTTAAGTCCTGGTAGTAAGAAAAGTGGAGTGTGTGGTGTACAGTCAGCCCCACCGTCACGATGGCAAGGCGAGGACTGATGGTGACCGTATTGTACGCAACTCAAAATATGCGTTAAATATCAAACAGTTTTCAAACGTTTTTCTTGGCAATATTTCAACTAACACCGTCCGCCGCTCTTCCGCGCGACTAATTTTCTTGTCGGTTGAAGTCGTACCGCCCGTGGTCGGCTCTGTCAAGTTGGCGTGGTTTCCGGCGTCCCCGGCGGCGGTGCTGGTGGCACAAAGGGCGGTGTTTGACGACGGCTCGGTTCGGTGCTCGGCGGCGCAGACTTCCGAGTCTTCTGAAGCCGCGCCCGGCTCGCGCCCTCCAGCTTTCACGAGAATTAAACTGTAAGGACTTCTGTGATGCTAACTTACATTTATATCGATGCAATCTTTTACTTGTGATTTTGAGGGGCCGTTCGTGTAACTATACAGGGTGGCAGGTCAGATAGTGGAAATATTTTAAGGGGTCATTGTACTCATCATTATGAACAACTTTTACTATGGGACCAAACCGGAAATCGCGAAAAAAAAATCTGCTGTTCCATACATTTTGTTGAGTTATGTGAACATAAATGTATGGAACAGTAGATTTTTTTTTCGCGATTTCCGGGTTGGTCTCATAGTAAAAGTTGTTCATAATGATGATGAAAATGTCACGGTGTATTTATATCGATGCGATCTTTGTCTTGTGATTTTGAGGGGCCGTTCGTGTAACTGTAGCCTGTAGAATGTGCCAATCTCAGATCATAGAAACAAGGAGATGTGACAAGGCGCTATCGAGCTTGATGCCTGATCTTGAGCAAATTGCTCATATTATAAACGATCGCGCTGGCGACGAACCGAACACGATCGATGGTATAAATACAGTGTTTTAGTTTAGTGCTAGTGTTGAGTGACGATTAACAGTGTTAGATTCAGGGTGTGCGGAATGTTCAATGCGTGGGAGATCTTTTTATTCACAAGGAGCGCTTAATTATGCGCGTAATTGTGTCGAAAAATGTACTAAAAGTGGCATCAGTTGTTCCCGTACTAATTTGCTATGATGGCATATCTCCTTGTTTCTATGATCTGAGGTGCCAATCAATGATATTATAAATACTGGCTGTGCCCCGCGGTTTTACTCGCCGTCGCTCGTTATAACGTGATGTTAAATAGCATCAACTTTCCTCGAGAATTAGGCTATCAAATGCAAAACCTCAGATCATAGAAACAAAAACAGACTAGTGGTTCCAGTGATTACCGCGTTTAAACGAACAATCAAACTCTTCAGCTTCTGAAGTGAGGTGAACAAATGCACTTTACAGAACAGCTCCGGTTTATGAAACACGGGCTGTGCAGCATGTAGCGTTATTCAAACCGAGATGATCTCCAAGAGCTCTCTCAAGAATGGTTCCAGACATTCCAGCCAATAATATGCTTACTGGCACAATGTAACACGGATCAGCGGCGCGTGCGCAGCGGTTGCAGCGTGACGTCACCGCGGCCATGACATTAGCGCCTCGACAGCGAAAATATAAATGTGTTCAGTGCCCTGTGCCTCACACACCTTTATGTTAGTAAAATAACATTCTGTACGCAGTTTATAGCCTTTTCATATAAATAGGTAGGTGGGTGGTACTAGTTACTGCGATTTCCTAGGGAAAGGCTCCTTCTCCTCCTGAAGGCGTGTTGCTCGGTCACTCGGTGTCGGCGCAATGTTTCTCTCTTCCTTGTTCCCTTGTCAGACCACACCTTATCATTCACTCTCTAATCATCCCTCACACAGTCCATCTATATCTTTCTTTGGTTTCCCTCCCCCCTCCACCATCAACATTGCAAGGAAGCAAGCATGTTAATTTACGAATCCATCCTTGCTTCCGATTCCGATACCCTTTTTGTTGTGAAATGATCACACGATTCATTTGGACTTCGTTTTTAGTTGGTATATTGTACATTATCTTTATTCCGTGTTTATTTGTAAGGTCCTTAGCGTTTATTTTTATGCCGACTTCGACGACAGAAAGCCAACAACTCTGTTGTCCTGATTTCCCCAGAATAGAACAATTTACAAATCATTGTTCGAGTAAATTAGTCTAGTAGATCTGAAGAAGAGCACCGACGCGACCATAGTGTCGCCCCTGCTGGCACCTTTTCTTTAGTTCGTCGCCAGGCAGACGCTGTATGAAGATCGGTTCAGTTCTGGCTCTTTATAAGTAGGTAGGTATTTCGGCTACACAGGCCTCACAACAAACCGAGGTTGTGCTAACCGGCCACAGTGCAGTACCGCATCCACGACACAGGAGAAATCCTTGTGTGGGGCAACTTTAAAAAAAAAGATAAGTAAAAGACAGTTTTTTTTTTTGAACGAAGTAGGTACCTTATTTCACACAGTCTCTCCGTGTATTTCCTGTGGATCTTATCTTATCTGTATTATTAACAAAAACATACGTCGTGTATTCCATCAGACAGCCTTACAACAGTCGTACGATCTTTCGTTTTATTGTGTATCTACAGAAGGACTGCAGTCTAAAAAAACCAGGGTATCTACTGCTGTAGCATTATTTGAGTATATGACGTGACACCAGAGCGTGTGTGTGTGTGGACGCGGCCGACCGCGCGGCGCCGGCGCTGCACTCTCGTAGACATGACTCCTGCTATTTATTGTGCACGTCCTGCTAGCTTAGCATGATCAATTCCGTCTCTGTTCTACCAAAGAATAGACAATGTTGTTTTTATCCAACTCGTTATCTCTTCTGCCCGAGCACGTGGCGACCCGTGCTTGGCTTATCAGAATTTTGTCTACTGAAGAATAGAAACATTCTTCTCTTCATTGTATGCATAAAACCTAAAACCATACGGGGTAAAATTAAAATCAGTGGGGATATTTTAGGAGGTGAAAGTACTCATGAATATGATCAACTTTTATTATGGGACTGACACTGAAATATGCAAAAAAAAAAATCAGCTGTTCCATACATTTTGATCGTGTTGTAGCGCATTTTTGTAGGGAACAGCTGATTTTTTTTTTCATATTTCAGTGTCGGTCCCATAATAAAAGTTGATCATATTCATGAGTACTTTCACCTCCTAAAATATCCGCACTGGTTTTAATTTTATCCTGTATAAATCTTTCTACAATCTGTCACTTTGTCTATTCATCTGTAGACAAAATCCGTTTCAATCGTGGTCATGCTATGCGTGCTGCTTATTTCCCTACACTGTGATTACATGCCAACTGTTCAAATACTTATTCCTCACCTCAACCAGTGATGGCTCCACCACGGACACATGGGACCCGGACTGTCTGATGAGTTCCCAAACGTGTATCACTTGATACTTACGTTCCTTCAATAAAATCGACTATGCATATTATTTTGTAAGCCTCTCTCCAAAGTATCTCCTATCAGTAGTAGGTACCTATAACACCTAATACCTATTAGAAGCTTAACTTGCCGATTGTAAAATGTAAAGTCACTGGGATACGGAAGTCGGTACTGCATTCGGGCGCGATTTCAAGAGAACTTCGAGAGTTTCTTATATGCCCAAAAAACAACTCCAAATTGCATTCACTTAGACGGTAACGGAAATCAAGGTCTAATGCAAAAAAGTTGTCAAATAAGCACGTTCGAGCCTTATCGAGCAAAAAACTGTTTCAGTTTGCACATTTTGGTAACTCGAACCAAAAATAGCAGGTGTTCGTAGCAAGACAAGCAGTGTCGCTATTCGCTAGCCATTGATAGGAGGAGCAGACTGTAGAAGTTGGAGCAGCAGACTGTAGAGTAGACTGGAGTGGCAGGTCTACGCGTGCCGGAGTCTGTCGTCGCGGGTCGGCGCGCGGTGTCACCTTGCGCCGCTGCCGCAGCCACCGCCCCCTCCGCCGGAGCTGCCTGCACCGCGGTCAGGCGCACACGTGAGCTGCCTGCACCCCGCTGTTGCCAGCCGGCCCGGAGCCGAGACCTACATCAATTTGCTTTGCGCTTTTGACCACTATATCTAGCAGGGATATAATAATAATGGCTTACGATAATGGAGCCACGAATACTCACATACCTACAACTAAATAATTTTTCATTGATTTTCGTGGAGGCCGCTTCAGCAATCGTAATTTTCCCGGGATTCGATAAGTCGGAGGATGACGTCCGCAGTTCCACGCCTAGGGCGCTACGCAGACGATGGACAATTTGTCCACGTCGACAGAACACGACGTATGAAAAATGCAATTAACACACACAAAGGACAAGTTTAGTAACTGCCTAGATTTCCATACGTCCCATCGTAGCAGACAAAATTGTCCATCGCATAATCTGCTTGGCGCATTACGGACGGTGGTTCGATCGTCCATTATTATGGATACGCACCTACTTTTTTTTTTATGTTGCCACACATAAGGATTTCTCCTGTGTCGTGGGTGCGTTTACAAACACAAAGGACGTTGGTAGTTTTGGCAGGCCTCCGTCACTCCATGTACTTGCGCGCTATAAGTGCCTACCGCCCAGCCGAGCGGTCTCGGTCCGCCGGCGGATCAAATTCAGTGCGGTTTTCGCAAGCGAAGCGCGCGCACGCCGTTCAATTTTAATAGTGCTGTTCATTCGTACGCGTATTACGATGCCGTGTGGTGCCTTATGTGCTGTAGAAAATTTAATAATCGAGAATTTAGAAAAGGTAAGAAATTTATAAAAATAAAACACGTGTAACTTTAAAGATTTTTTTATTTTACCTACACACTGATGTCTATAATTATGTTTTATCTAGGTTTCTTCCACAGTCAGCACCAATATATAAAACAAAACAAACTTACAAATATAATAAAACAAACTTTAAAAAAGAGAACCGACTTCAAAACACTAAACCGTAAGAAATAATTTCTTCTTTGATGTCGGTGCTTTTTCGATTCGTAATTACCAGCTGTTAGCACTAACATAAAAAAAAACAAATTATTTCTTACGGCTTAGTGCTTTATTTGAAGTCGGTTCTCTTTTTTTAAGGCTTTTTTTTTCATTTCTAGTGAACATCTCCGAAGATCATCATCAAACTAAGAAGTATTATACTTATTTTAAAACGTTCTCCTAAATGTAACAAATCCTTTTCTGAAAACCGCATCGATATCGGTTTAGCCAAACGCGAGATTATCGCGCACAAACATACATACCTACAAACCATACAAGTCAAACTTCTCAGTTTGGCCTGTATGTGTGATCACCTCCTTTTTTTTAATTTGGTTAAATATTTTATAAATGATAAAATTTTTAACTGCCACATAAAAGTCAGAACATATTCACAGTTCTCAATAACATAGATAAAAAGTTATGTTAATTTAATTTTATCGAAGAGGCAGCCCTGCGATTACTGTGGAATCGCGCGGTGCGAAGCAATCACTGCTGTACGCTTGAGCATTTAGGCGCATTTTAGCATACAGTGGTTGTTGACGCGAGGGAGTAGGCAATTATCGTAATAGGTATTGGAAATTTTCTACTGAGTGAAGTATCTGTTACGTAGTAACTATTCAGTAATCTGTGGTTTTGGGCTTGATACAGTAATAAAAGCCTAACCAAAAATAAAAATATATTTTAATTGTTCTTTGCCTAATATTTATCTTAGAGATTAAGAATTGGAATAAAAAATCTAGATAAATAAGAAATAAAATGATTATGCCGTTGACATTTTGAAAAAACCAATAAAACAAAAACGGGTGCACGCTGGCTGGCGCGTGCCTCCATAGAATATCATTTCGACAGCAACTAAAACCTTTGAATTGAGAACTCATTAGTCGGGCTGTACTTCATTGGATTATTCACACCATACTTAACCTCACTGTCACAAATACAAAGATTTCTCTTTAACCCAATTACGTACAAAAACAAATAAAAAATGAATTTAAATACTCTTGAAATACTCGATCACACCAAACTAATTTCATATCTGTACCGACATTCACAATCTGAAGCCCAGCGTTCTATGGGCATCCGCCGTGTCCTTTCACATACACAAACAGCCAGACCAGTGTGCAATGCGGGAATCGAACCCGCGACACGTCGCGCAGCAGCCAATCTCTCAGCCACTGCGACAAACATGCAAATTCACTTTGTCGTATCGTTTAAAGATACTATTGGGAAAGCTTTTATTTGATTTATCGGGTCGTGCCCCCCGCACACTGTCACACCCTTAGGGCATTATTATCGTTTAACAAACGGTCAATGAAAATGCACCTTAAGGATCAGAACATGCGGTTGATATTAGACTGTCTTTCGTGAAGGCGAGCTCGAGTATGGTAAGCGAGTAGGCATTTCCTCGGAATAAGTTAGTTTGGCCCTCCCGAGGGACACAAAACACCCGACAATAGATTCTTTGAACAGGCCAAGTGATGTCACGTTTCAATTTAATCCCGACTACATTGCTGGGCTAGCAATAGAAATTTTAGGTTTTTAACAGAACGCCTGAATGAATGGCGTGCGCAATCACTCAGCGACGCTGCGGTTGCCGAGGAGATCGCGTGCCGTGAGCCGCGCGGCGCACCACCATGCGGAGTCAGGCAGCATCACAGCACGCATTCACACTAACTAGGTTGTCGGTTGGTGTCAAGATCATTCAATTTTTATACTAAACTAGGTCATTGCCTGCGACTTCGCCCGCGTGACATACCACCACGTAGCACTATCTAGCGTCCTAAAGCAATTGTGACCACCGTAAGTTATTGTTCTTTCCTTTGGGAACAGTATTTTTTTTCTGGATGAAAGGTAGTCTATGTCCTTTTCTGTACCCCTGACAACGTATATGCAAGATTCCATGATTGTCGGTTCAGTGGTTTAGACGTGAAAAGATAACAAACTTACTTTTGCATTTATAATATTAGCTAGCGACTCGCCCCGGCTTCACACGGGTGCTATAAACCCTCTTCTTCACTCACTCTGTCTATTAAAAAAACCGCATTAAAATCCGTTGCGTAGTTTTAAAGATCTAAGCATACATATGGACAGACAGACAGACAGACAGCGGCAAGCGACTTTGTTTTATACTATGTAGTGATAAGAAGTTAGGAAGTTAGTAATAGATAATAGAGGTCCTAATATAGATCCCTGACATAGTTCTGAGCGCGTTTCATAATGATATGATCAGGATTGTATGCGTCCAGTCGCACATACGGCTGACGATCACGAAGAAGGTAATCCAACACTATTAAAAGAAAACTGGGTGCAAAACCTATGGCACTTAACTTTGTTTAACAGTTTATTATTCGGTCCATACTGTTAGATCAGCTAAGGTTAGAAAGATTAGAATTAACGAATCATTTGACGCGAAAACCATGTTGCTCATTACATAAAGTCCCTGTAAGCCTGTGGATCTCGTTATGTAATACCTATATTATGCTCAAAAGTTTATGAAAGCATATTGCTTTAGGTCGTAAGTCCTCGATAGACGTTTTAACTCCTTTTTGGGTATGGGGGTAACCATCGAGACTTTCCACTGGGGAGGATATATTCCAGTATCAAAGCTATCATAAATATACGGCAGAGAAGTTCAGTGTAAGACATACCTTTCTGTGTTTTACAAAGGATGACATATTGATGAGATTTTGACATAGGATGATTTTTCAATGCAAGCATTTGCAGGTAACATTTTGTAGCCTAAATGAGTAGGAGAGTATCGAGTCTATGAGTATGGGATCTCCGAGAAACAAGACATTATTGTTGTTCCTTGCATTATCTACCTGCATGTTTCTCTTTCTTGTATGTGTTCGAGTGTTGATTGTAGTATTTAGTTATTACGTATCTACCTACTTACCTACCAGAGTTTTTGTAAGAAGTTTATTGTACGAATAATGAATGTACGAGGTTTGAGATCCAAAATACGAGATTTTAATCTGCTTTTGTAGAATGAAAAAATCTACGTTTATTACCGTCAGTGTCAGTCAGGCTTCGCCCATGTTAATGCTTTACTTGTCCAGTAGGTAATGCTACCAATTCATAAGATATCTTACTGCAAAAAAATAGCGTAAATTAACAAACAGTGGGAGCATAAAATAAAACTCAAGTTATGTTACGTTTGTTTATGTCTTATGTCATAGTAATCTGCTAGTAGTCTGGGTCGTATTACAGTACCTAATTCAAGCCATTTGATTGGTTGAAACTAGTCCCACTCACAAGTAATGTTTGAGTCTTGAATTAGGTTGTAATACGACCCTACTTCACCCCGCTGAGTGCTGACTGCTTACGTCGTGTGGTCGCAAGTTCTATTGCTCATAGTAATAGTTTCATAAATTTTAACAATTTTAACATTCACAGCGAATACAAATCGCACTGATCAGATTGAATTGAACAGAACAGTTGTCAGTTTAGTGTTGCGTTACAAAGGATTCTTGAATGAGACAAGTGACAACAATCCGGCTATATAAATATAGAACGAGCGAGGATTGATAGCAGTTTGCGCTTTATATTAGTATACCTATGATTACGTTTACTTTTTAATAACACTAGCTACAACCAGCGCTTTCAACTGTCACTGTGCGACACGGCCATTGCGCTGGGCACTGGCCGTGTTGGGCACCGGCCGCGCTGGGCACTGACCGTGTTGGGCACCGGCCGCGCTGGGCACTGGCCGTGTTGGGCACCGGCCGCGCTGGGCACTGGCCGTGTTGGGCACCGGCCGCGCTGGGCACTGGCCGTGTTGGGCACCGGCCGCGCTGGGCACTGACCGTGTTGGGCACCGGCCGCGCTGGGCACTGGCCGTGTTGGGCACCGGCCGCGCTGGGCACTGACCGTGTTGGGCACCGGCCGCGCTGGGCACTGACCGTGTTGGGCACCGGCCGCGCTGGGCACTGGCCGTGTTGGGCACCGGCCGCGCTGGGCACTGGCCGTGTTGGGCACCGGCCGCGCTGGGCACTGACCGTGTTGGGCACCGGCCGCGCTGGGCACTGGCCGTGTTGGGCACCGGCCGCGCTGGGCACTGGCCGTGTTGGGCACCGGCCGCGCTGGGCACTGGCCGTGTTGGGCACCGGCCGCGCTGGGCACTGGCCGTGTTGGGCACCGGCCGCGCTGGGCACTGGCCGTGTTGGGCACCGGCCGCGCTGGCCCGCCGCTCACAGCCTGACTACTTCGGCCTGCACTACACTATTAGGAACCACGTACCTACTCTCAAGAGCTAAACTGCAAGAGATCCACTGTATCATTACCTGAGCTACTAAGTTAGCACACTCGCCACATCACACGTTAGTGTAACATAACTTGTCTTTTGGCACACATTCACTTATTTGTCGTGAGTAGTCCACCGCATGTGTGGCTCCGACGGGCCCTAGTGCGGCAGTATGACGTAGCTGGCGGGCGAGGCGCCGTCGCCGTCGCTGTTCGCGTACTCCTTGTCGATGATGAGTGGCTTGGTCTCCCTCTCGTCGTCGGTGTCGGCCGAGTTGCTGAGGTTGAGCGCGTCTCGCTGCTGAGGCTCCTCGTCGTCCAGCAGGCGGTGCAGGAAGGTGAGGCACTCGCGCCGGAACAGCCGCTGCTTCTTAGGCGGCAACTCCTGGTAATCGTCGTGGATTCCACGGAAGAAGTGGAAGTACGCGGAGTTCTCGTCGGGCTCGAAGGAGTGCGGGCTGCTGGAGTCGTCGGTGTGCAGCTGCGGCTCGACGGTGAGCTGCAGCGGCGCGGCGGGCGGCGGGCTGCCCAGCGCGAACCACGGGCTGGAGATGAAGGGCTTCATATCCACCTGCTCGGCGGGCGGCGCGGGCGGCGCGCCGGCCGCGCCCGCCGGGCTGTCCAGGTACAGCGGCGCGTACGAGTAGCGCGACGGCCGCCTGTCGACAGACCACGCACGCTGGTGAGCGGGCACTCGCACGTGCACTCGTGTGATACGTGCACGTGCAAGTGCCACACATGTCAATGTATTATGATGCGATACGAAGATTTATCAATAAGCATGAAATAAAGATTCGTCAGATGATCAATGACAAACATACTCGTACATTTCGTTCATTAAAGGTATTAAGAGGTACCACTACTCGATACCGTCTCGTTTGTCCAGTGGTTGGAGGTGCAACAGCTAAATGAGGGGTCCTGGGCTTTGATCCCCAGTTCAGACAAAGAGTTTTCTATTATGAAGTTCTCAATTTCTCAGCAGCAGCCCGGACTAAGGATATTATTATGTGCCCGGCTAAATAGCAATAGGCTCACCTCTACGAAGCCGGGTTCTCGCCATTGAGCTGTAACCGTAACCATTGCACGTTACTGTTACGTCAGAACACGCCGTGCTCGCAGCGAGCCGACGATTGTCCTGCCTGTTTTTGCCCTGTTTCCTCTTGGAAACAGGGCAAAAACCGACAATCGTCGGCTCGCTGCGAGCACGGCGTGTAAACGGCGCGAAAACGCCCCACTTAAAGTTGCTGGGATTATAAAGATATAATCCCAGCAACTTTAAGTGGGGCGTTTTCGTTGATCTCATCGCAGTGGACAAAAAAAACAAAAGGGTGGAAAGGAGTTACTTATGATATGAAAGTCAGAACTTCAAAAAAATATGAATGGTCAAAGAAAAGTAGGTCGGTACTGACGTGTCGGTGGCCATGTGCTCGCGCAGGAAGTCGAGCTCGTCGGCCAGGTACCACTTGGAGACCATGCGGCCGCGGCCCGTGCGCACGCCGTACATCTCGTTGCGCAGGTGGCGCGAGTACGAGTTGCGGATGTGCGACCACTTGCGCCGCACGTCCGCCACTGCAACACACACACACGCACATGTACCTACCTACTTGCGCTGCGACAACAAACACTGCTGTTCCTTAATAGAAAACTGGCCAAGTGCGAGTCGTTCTCGCGCACCGAGGGTTCCGTATTATTTTTGGACGTATAAAGTGAAAAAAACCGGACCGCATAACTAAGTTTGTTGTGAAGGAATTTTGATGATTTTGAAAAAACTGTACTAGTTAGGAACATCGTTTTATTTTTGGTGCAAAATTTGGGTCAATTCCTATCAGCTCTAATTATTTCAGATTTTTCGCTCCGCAAACTTCGGAGATAAGGGGGGGGAATGGTATTTTTTCAGACATTTTTCATCATATGTCGAAAACTGTGAGACATAAAATTAAATGAAAATATATTTTGAAATGTGCAGATCCAGCCCTATCATATGATATGCCACTTGACCTAGTAACCCCACTTTAAAATTTCGGACCCCCACTCCGGCCCCTTTTGCAATGAAAATAAAAATATTTGTTGACTTTTTTCATTTGCATTAAAATTGGGCAAGCATTTTTTATAACTGTTTCAAATTTCAAGTCGATAGCATTAGTAGTTGCTGAAATAAGCAGGTGTGACAGACAGACGAAGTCGCACCATAAGGGTTCCTTTTTTACCATTTTGGTATGGAACCCTAAAAACTCTATTTAGAATACATAGTTCTGCTTTTGGCACGAAGTTCTCGAACCTTTAATATTAGGGGACAAATTAAGTCGAGAGGAGACAGTCACAGGCTTAGATGCAGGCGCAGCACAGTCGCGGCCGCGGCACATTGAAGCCTCCTTCTCACTAAAGGACATTTGTCCCGCGACATTGTCTCCCGGCCCCGCGGCCCCGGCTCGGTTTCTACAGTCCGGCGACTGTTAGCGCCTCGCGCGTCGTCGCTGAGGACACCACAACTACGCGTCGCGGGCCGGACAACACGCGCGAGCCGGGCGATGTCGGGCCTCGGGCCACTGCGCATTGATACCTATTACGTGATTGCGATGTAAACAGTGGCCCGCCGCCCGAGTGCCCGACATCATTTGTGTACCTACCTAACCTACCTACTAGATTACCTAGTACCTACTAGTAGTTACTTACCTAGTGAAGACGCGTGTCACTCCGTGTTCCACGACTCGCAAAATGAATTAGTGTGGGCCAACGAGGATGTGCTGACTTGACACTCATCAAGTTCTACTCATCGATTGCTACCTATTACTTCTCATCGCAAAGGACATTGGCAGTTTTGGGCTTGATATGGTACAGTAATAAAAGCTTAACCAAAAATAACAATATATTTTAATTGTTCTTTGCCTAATTTGTCTTAGAGATTAAGAATTGAAATCAAAAATCGAAATAAATAAGAAATAAAATGATTATGCCGTTGACATTTTGAAAAAAAAAACAATAAAACAAAAACGGGTGCATGTGGGCTGGCGCGTGCCTCCACAGAATATCATGTCGACAGCAACTAAAACCTTTGAATTGAGAACTCATTAGTCGGGCTGTACTTCATTGGATCATTCACACCATACTTAACCTCACTATCACAAATACGAAAATTTCTCTTTAATCCAATTACCTACGTACAAAAACAAATAAAAAATGAATTTAAATACTCTTAAAATACTCGATCACACCAAACTAATTTCATATCTGTACCGACATACATAATCCGAAGCCCAGCGTTCTATGGGCGTCCGCCGTGTCCTTTATAGTATAAAAACAAGAGGTACAAAAATTACGCATGAGAGACAGATTTCTTTCATACATTATAAAAACCGATAGGTATCGGATGTAGGTATGTAAAATGGTACGTAAAAAAAATACGTATTTTTTTACGCACTACCAGTACCTACATCCGATAGGTACTGATCCGATTTTATGATGTATGTAAAATGTACGTAACAAATACGGATACGAATTTAAATACGGTTAAGTGCACAAACGCCCTAACGCGACTACACTGATTTATCTAGAAAAGAAGTCACAATGTAAGGTCTCAGTTTCTAAGGGCGTTTGTGCACTTATTCGCTTTCAATTCGAATTCGTATTTTTACGTAGGTACCTACCATACATCCAATACATATCGGTTTATTTTATAATGCACGGACAAAACGGATCGTAAAAAAACGAATAATGGCGTTTGTACACTTATTCGTATTTTTACGATCCGTTTTTTTTTCATACATTATAAAAACGGATAGGTATCGGATGTATGTAAAATGGTACGCAAAAATACGAATACGAATTGAAAACGAATTAGTGCACAAACATGAGATCCTTTCCATAGAATTACATACATACATAATAGACTGCTAAAATCACAACCCTTCCTTCCTTCCTGGCTTTGCCGAAGTCGGGTAAAAAGAAGCGAGCCATATCAGCCATACTAAAACCAGTTACCACTTTTAACGTCCGCTCTTCTACTACCTGTAGTTTTTTATGCTTGCAATTTTTTCTTCTCCCTTAGAAACTGAGACCTTAGGTAGGTAGGTACATTTTGCATTTTGGCATCACCTTCTTTTCTAGGTGAATTTAATGTAGTCCTGTGAGTTGTGGCAGACACAGTTAAATATAAATGTATATTGGTCATATAGGTATTATAGGTACCTAAACTCATTGAGATGATAATGTTTGACACATTTAAAATAATATACCTACCTATTGTGATTACCTACTTTGTTTTTTCAAACGCTGTCCTATAGGTACGAAATATTTTTCCATTATCGTGGGTGCGCTTACAAACAAAAATCTTACATGTACAAACACCCAGATCAGAACCAAATATTTGTCTCGTGCGGGAATCGAACCCCAGACACCTCGCACAGCAGCCAAACTCTCAGGTAGTCTGAACTAGTGCGCCACCCGTGCCGTATTGAAAGTTATCTGTATTTTTAAAATCAAACAGCCTGTCATTCATGATGCAGGTAGGTATGTCAAGTATGAAGTGTTCGTACCGGACCATCCCATATGGCTGGCGACCTGCTGCCACAGCTTCTTGACCTGCGTGTAGTAGCTGGCGACGGGCATGTTGTTGCGCGCGTACAGCAGGCGCCGCTCGCGCACCAGCCGGATCATGCGGCGGTCGTCGGCCTGGCTGGAGTCCACCAGGCGCCCCACGTCGGGCACGGCGCCGCCCCCGCTCGCACCCCCGCTCGCACCCCCGCTCGCGCCCCCGCTCGCGCCGCCGCTCCCGCCCGCTTCCGCGTCCGCGCCGCCGGCGACAGACGCTTTTTTTTGCTTGACGGTTGACATTTCTATCTGAGTATATTTTAGTGGCAAAACTTAAAGTAAGTATCTTATCTACTTACATCAAAACGGAATAATAAAAGAAACACTATACCTATTCTAAAAATTAGTACCAAAACTGCGAATGTCGTAGTTATAATTTATAAATATCTCGATGGAGTACACGTCACACTACAACGAGGGCACGGAGCAAACACGCCGACGTGCATAACGGCAGACAGACACGCGCAGTGGGAAGCAAGCCCGCAAACATGTCGGTCTCGCTCGATCGCGCGGGGTGGACGCGCGTGCGAGCGGTGCAGACTTGGAAACACGTGAAAAAGCAAGAGCGCAGACGCTCTGCGGCGCCGCCAGTACCGCCGGACACTTTTATAAATTCCACATCGTTGGTTATCGATTCACCTCGGCCGGCCGCAGCTCGGACGCGCCTTCCTACTTTTTGATTTAGATTTTTTTCGGTAGATTTCGTGGAACGTTTCAATTCTAGGAGTGTTCATATTACGTCCACTTTTAATAGTTGATGTTGTTAAGGTTTAGGTATTCTGAATTGCCTCTACAGGATAACAGAAATAAGTAAAATGATTAAAGAAATATTATAATAGATTAATACTTACTTAGCTAGGTAGGTACTTAGCTAGAAAAATACTTATTCATCTGACACAAGTACAAAAGTTACACAACTAAAGAACTCGTTACGAATTGAAGAGATAGTAATCGCCATTTTGATAGCGCATCGTCAGTTTATGAGCTTGTGTGACTTGTGTACTGGGTTGTGTTTGTGTGGCAGACAACCTCACCACATGACGACACTACGCGCGCACGAAACGAGATTCGAGAATGCTCAGCTCAGTGTGGCCATTGGTTTGTTTACCTGCCCGCGCTCCGCGGTGCCCGCCGCCGCCGTCGACGGAGCTAACAGCCAGCCGCGGCGCCGACCAAGGGAACGTTTTGATAGGTGCTTCTTTTTTTCTGCGGGCTATTTTCGCTTCGTCTGTTTTAAATCTTGGAAATCAATTAAGTAGGTATTAGAGTTAATATCAAACATAATGTAGGAAAATTTGGTGCCTACCTACCTACTTACTAGTTCTCGTACTCTTGATCTTTTATCATTATAACGGTATAACGGTTCACGCTATTTTAAGGATTATTCAATTTCAATCTTAGGCACAATGTCCTGATAACTCTTATTATTTTTATAGATTACGGTAGCGGGTGCCGTCGGCCAGGTGCCCCGCTCGGCGCAGCACCCGGCGACCCCTCGGTATTCATCCCCTTGGCTTTAGAAAGAACCCTTTCGTCATAATCACGACGCAACATTTTAAAAAACCGAATCAATAATAACAATTCAGTGGAGTAGAAATTATTGTTTTATTTCATACGACCAATATCTTAGTTTACAAAATCTTACATCTATTAAATGCATACAAATCTGAAACTTACAGCAGCGACGTGAACTTAAAGATAAGTAATAAAAACTTTTAGGGCGTTGTGCACTTATTTTTTTACATTTTACGTAGGTACCTACATCCGATACCGATCCCTTTTTGTGATATAGGTATGTAAAATCATAAAATCAACGTAAAAAGTACGGATACGAATTGAATAGGCTACGAATAGGTACCTATTCGTATTTTTATTCGTCTTCTTACGAACCGTTTTTTTTTTCATACATTTTAGAAACGGATAGGTAGGAATCGGATGTACCTATGTAAAATGTCACGTAAAAGAACGAATACGAATTAAAAACAGATAAGTGCACAAACGCCCTTAATTTTCATTCATAATAAAATAACTAATGATACCTCGACATTTTCCCAGTACCTACCTATAACGGGGTTATGAAAGTTAACATTCGTGTGGATCGTCAATTTAGCGATAAATAAAAATAATTTAGTCAATATCTATAAGAGATCGTCTTCCAAGTTGCCCAAAAGCCAAAATACAACTGGCTCCTGTGATAGATATAATTAAATGTGCAACTAGAGCATAAGTATTAGCTACACTTTTTACATGTTAAAATTAAACTTGTTAAATGTGGTACGCGCACTGCAATGAACGTCAGTCAGTAATACATGAAACAGTCGGTAAGTTCTGCACATCCTTCATCCGCATCGTATTCTGACTGCTACTAACACTCACTAAAAGTATAATGTTTTGATATGGACGCACCCTCTGTGTCCACCGGCCGGCGCGCGGCGCTGCGCATGCGGCGCGCGATCACTCGCTGTCGTCGTGCCTGCCGTCGTCGGCGTCGTCGTCCACGTCGTCCTCGTCCTCTGACGGCTCCTTCTTCACCTTGGTCCGGCTCGCCTTAACCGGTTTGGCTTTGGCCACGCCTCGCTTCTGTGCCTTCTTAGGCGTTGACACGCCGCCGTTCGCGTTGTAGCACTCGAGTTCCCGCGCGTACTGCTCCTTGGCGACGGCGGCCTTCTCCTCCCATGTGGTCTTGTCGTCCATGGAGCGCCACATCTCGCCCGCCTTCTTGGCCACGTCGGTCACCTTCATCCCCGGGTGCTCCGCCTTGATCTTCCCGCGCTCGCTATTCAACCACAGCAGGTACGCCGACATCGGCCTTTTCGGTTTTTCCATCATTTCCTGGTGGCAAAGATTGAAATTATGTATTTCTGAAAATATATTCGTAGACCAAAAACAAAATGAACACAGTGCCTCACCTAAGTAGGTATGTACATTTTATACAGATAAGTAGGTATAGGCACATAATCCTAAATTACATTTTTAAATACACGCGGTGTAGGTACATACCAACGCGCCGCCCGCTCCGGTAATTTTTTTATTTTAATCGAATTCTACTCTGCGAGCGGCGAGCGGAAACACCGAAGCGACGCGAGTGACGCGACGATAAGCGTCCAATAGTCAGCGCCATCATTAATACAGACAATTATTTAAATACAAACAATACAGACACAATAATAAACACAAAATATACTTACGTTAAGAAAATGTGGTGATATGGCAACAAAAACAAAAATAATAACGTGTATAGGTTAGCGTAGCGCGTCGGCGTGTCACGGGCCCTGTTCGTCCGAGTCTCGCAGGGGCACTGCGCGCGCGGGCCGCGGGGCGCGCCGTGGGCCGTGCACCGCCGCGCGCCGCCGCATCGCCGCCGCGCCCCACGCGCACCGCGTCCGCCTGCCGCCAACAACACAACACTGCTCTCGTAAACAAGTTTTAACTGTCTCTATAATTGATTCAAATTCGGCCTTATATAAAAAAATAAGTACAACTTATTTATTTTTGTTTAGGGAGGTAATGAGTTCGTTCGCAGAAGTAGGTCCTTAACCTTAGGTAGATAGCTGTCTATACTATACACTAATGTACTAAAGCTATAAATTAACTAGGTTCCTACCTACTTAGGTATAAATAAAATTGGAATATCTTACTTAGGTATACATACCTACCTACTTAGCACTTACGTAGGTATTTCAAGAAATGTGCAGTGTTTGCATGGTAGGTCGGTAGGTACCTAGGTACCTACGCTACGGCACGATCCAGAAAGTTGGGCAATAAATTCGCACTTCTGGAAATAAACTCGGAAGGAAGTGCGGCGGTGAGCGCAGGGGGCAGGGCGCGGGGGGCAGGGGGCGGAAGCTGGGAGCTTATGGCTGTTTGTGCACTACAGACGTTTTCAATTCGTATTCGGTTTTTTACGGATTTTTATCCAATAGGCCTGCAGAACGAACCCCACCAATTTTTAAAACGTATGAAAAAAAAAAACGGTCCGTGAAAAAACGTGCTGTAAACGTGTAGTGCCTAGTGCACAAACAGCCTATGATGGTATTCGGATCGGATGTATGTAAAATGGTAGGTACGTAAAAATACGAACACGAATTGAAAACGGTCAGTGCACAAACGCCATTATTCGTATTTTAACGAATGTGACTTTTTTCATACATCATAAAAACCGATACCTACATAGGTATCGGATGTATGTAAAATGGTACGTTAAATACGAATACGAATTGAATAAGGATAAGTGCACAAACGCCTTATTCGTATTTTTACGTAGGTACCCGTCTTTTTTCATACATCATAAAAAGGGATGTACCTACCTACTAGGTATCGGATGTATCAGTTATAAATAATGCTTACCCAACTTTATTGCAAATAAAAAAGTAAAAAAATATTTTTATTTTCATTGCAAAAGGGGTCGGAGTGGGGGTCCGAAATTTCAAAGTGGGGTTACTAGGTCAAGTGACATATCGTATGAAAGGGCTTGATTTGCACATTTCAAAATATATTTTCATTTTTTTTATGTCTCACAGTTTTCGACATATTATGATGAAAAATGTCTGAAAAAATACCATTCGCCCCCCCTTATCTCCGAAGTTTGCGGAGCGAAAAATTTGAAATAATTAGAGTTGATAGGAATTGACCCAAATATTACACCAAAAATAAAACGATGTTCCGAACTATTATAGTTTTTTTTAAATCATCACAATTCCTTGACAAACAAACTTAGTAATGCGGTCCGGTTTTTTTCACTTTATACGTCCAAAACCGATACGGAACCCTCGGTGCGCGAGTACGACTCGCACTTGGCCGGTTTTTTTTTTATTGTTGCCCCACACTAGGATTTCTCCTGTGTCGTGACTCGTGACTAGCCGTGACTCGTGGTGCGTTTACAAACACATACACAAACAGACAGACCAGTATGCAATGCGGGAATCGAACCCGCGACACGTCGCGCAGCAGCCAATCTCTCAGCCACTGCGACAACCGTGCGGTCGAAATAATATTAGTGCACAAACTTCCTCATGACTTCATGAGTGTATTTATTATCAACAAAGATACAAAATAGTAACGATCGACGGAGCGACATCGACAGGGCTGCAAACATCTCACCTCAACATTTAGAGGTCGTCTGCAATCTTTCAGCTTTGCTTTATTATGTGGCAATCATGATCGTTTCTCGTTTAAACAAACTGAAATCACACAATTTTATCATTTTAGTGTCCCATTATAATTTACTAGCTTCCGCCTGCGCCCCTTTCAGTAGTTTTTGCATGAAAGAGAAACAAACATCCATACATTATTATGATACATACAATACATCCGTCCATACATCCTTACAAACTTTCCCATTTATAATATTAGTAGGAAGTGGGATGATTACTTAAAGGAACCCTTATGGTGCGACTTTGTCTGTCCGTCTGTCCATCCGTCTGTCACAGCTGCTTATTTCAGCAACTACTAATGCTATATACTTGAAATTTGAAATAATTATAAAGAATGCTTGCCTACCTTTATTGCAAATGAAAAAAGTTGAAATATATTTTTATTTTCATTACAAATGGCGCCGAAGTGGGGATTCGAAATTATGAAGCGGGATTACAAGGCCAAGTGGCATATCATATGAAAGGGCTTGATCTGCAGTCTGCACAAGTGCACATTTCAAAATATATTTTAATTTCTTTTCATGCTTTATAGTTTTCGAATATGATGGAAAATGTCTGAAAAAATACCTCGGGGCGCCGGGCTCTTATCTCCGAAGTTTGAAATTACTGAAATAATTTGAGTTGATAGTAAAGTTTACTTGAATATTGCTCCAATAATAAAACGATTTTCTTAATTAGCACAGTTTTTAGGGTTCCGTAGTTAAACTAGGAACCCTTATCGTTTTGTCATGTCCGTCTGTCTGTTCGTCTGTCACACCCTCGTCAAATCTACAGTTCATCACAACCAATTTGTATAAAACTTCGTAGGTAGATGTCTTTTATAAGCCGCCACAAAGGCCTGTACTGAAATTATTATGAAAAATTAAAATGGGTTTGCACAAGATACGTCAAAAAACTTTTGAAATATTCACTTTTTTCAGTTTTGAGTTCTGAAAAATAACTTTGTATTTCATAATACATAATACTATGAAATACAAATATTTACAACAATATTTACGGTTGGAAGACTGAAATGCTTCTTGCTACGGAACCCTACACTGTGCGTGGTCCGACACGCTCTAGCCCGGTTTTTTTTCAAAATTATCAAAATTCCTTCACAAACAAACTTAGTTATGCGGTCCGGTTTTTTAACTTTTATACGTCCAAGGACGTATAAAACGTATACGTACAAGACCCTCGGTGGGCGAGCACGACTCGCACTTGGCCGGGTTTTTTTTAATATTAATATTGACAGCAGGTTATACCTAAGTTAGACCTTTTAAGATGTAGGATATGGTCTAAAATTATATCATATGATATCGGCACAGTAAAGAGCATCATTCGTGTAGTTCTCCTTGCACGCCCGAGTCAGTCAGGCACAGTAAAGAGCATCATTCGTGTAGTTCTCCTTGCACGCCCGAGTCAGTCAGGCACAGTAAAGAGCATCATTCGTGTAGTTCTCCTTGCACGCCCGAGTCAGTCAGGCACAACAGGCAAATGGCCTGTCTTTTCTTTGTTGCTTTTATAAAAACGGTACCGTTCTTTGCGATTGACAAATTGATGGAACCTTCTAGTTCTTTTGAAAAATATAGTAGGTATCCACCTGTTTTAAATTAATATTAATTTGTACAAAAATCTTGATTTATTTTACATGCAATTAAATAAATAAATTTCTACATAGGTACAATATTGTTCTCATCCAAAGGTGCTAGAGTCGTACCTACGGTAGGTACCTATGACATATTTATACATATTTCTGTGCACTATTTCCATTTAAATTCAAATTCAAATTCAAATTCAAAAGACATTTATTCAAACTGGGCTAAAGTCAATTAGCACTTTTTGAACGTCAAAATATACATAAGACAGCCCCCAAAAACGCCCGCCCTTCACCGCTTCCTAGTGTTTTAGCTGCGAAGAAGAAACGGCGCAACAAACTCCGCAGCAACACAATTCTGTCTGTCAATTACTTTTATGTAAAAGTTATATAAAACAAAACAGTAAAACTGAGATTTAAAACAACAAAAAAAATAATAATTAAGTATATACTTAACAGTAAAGAAATAATGATGTAACCTGACACCCGTCAATATACCTAATCAAAGAAATCTATAAGAAGAAAGATATAAGTGCGCACAACAAAATGCTTTATGATAAATTATTATTAATCGGTAATGAAGGCCGTGTGCCAGGCTACAAGGGCAGTTTAAAGACAAATAAATTTTATTTGGCAGTCAAATGTAATGCATGATAATCTAGGACCAGGGGCTCGATAATTCAACAATGTACTAGGTATGTTAAATTAACTGAGCTCAGTCAACAAGACGACCAGTCACCACAAGCAGCACCCGTTCACGAGTATGACGCAGAGGCCAGCCATCACCTCCCTCGCCATTTTAAAGGGAAGGGGGTGACCCGACCAATGACGCCACCGCAAGCAATGACGTCTAAGGGAGCATGACGAACCTGCTGACAAGAGGAAAAATTAAAGAACTAATAAAACTGTCCGAGGTCACTAGTTAACTGCATCACACTGTTACATGAACTCTTCGTAAAAAAGAGAAGAAATAGAGAACAATACATTATGTCAACATTAAACATTGTAAACTAGTATACTGAATGTCAAGGTGTAAAATATTTATAAATTCAAACATCAAATTCAGAGTCATCTTGTGCCCATCACAGCGACCAACAATTTCTATCGTCGAAGTATTCCTTTAACGTATAGTATGCCTTTTTAACTAGGATAGCCTTGATTTTAATTTTGAAAGCAGAAAACGGGAGTTCCAATAAGTAAAGAGGAAGTTTATTATAAATGCGTATACCGAGCCCCAAAAATGAATCATGTACCTTGTGCAATCGATGATAAGGAACACATAATTTATGCTTATTTCTAGTATTGAGATTATGTACGTCACTATTTTTAGTATAAAGATTTATATTTTGCCTTATATATATTATGTTAGCAAAAATAAATTGAGATGTAACTGTCAAAATGTCAATCTCTTTGAAACGGTCTCTAAGGGAAACTCTTGCACCTAACTGATATATAGCTCGAACAGCTCGCTTCTGGAGAATGAAAATACTTTCAATATCTGCGGCCTTGCCCCACAATAGAATCCCGTAAGACATGACGCTATGAAAGTAACTAAAGTAAACTAAGCGAGCAGTGTCCACGTCAGTCAGTTGTCTAACTTTACGAACTGCGTAAGCAGCAGAGCTGAGCTTTCCTGCAAGGCACTCTACATGTGCGCCCCACTGTAGCTTCTTATCTATTGTTATACCTAGAAATACTGTTGAGTCAACAGCCTTAAGCGACTCACCATTGAGTACAATATTGGGTCCAAGGTTTTTTACATTGGGCATCGTGAATTTAATACATTTTGTTTTTTTAGCATTCAGTACTAGGTTATTTATAGTAAACCAATGCGTAACTTTTGAGAGTGCACTATTCACATCGTCAAAATTTTCTCGTTTTCTGTCTACCTTGAATATGAGTGAGGTATCATCTGCGAACAGTACAACATTCATAGACGACCAAACTTCAAATAAATGCAACCTTGAAAATGTAAAAGCAAAGAAAAGAAAATACATTAAACGCATGTTTCGTAGACCGTGCTACGCGGGAGCCTACGAGGCTACGAAGTCGTAGAGGGTGTGTAGTACCCAGGCACGCAAGCGCGCGCAGGTGAAACTCTATTATTTTTAAAATAAGTACCTACATATTTACGTTACTAGTAAGTTCACTTTGAAGTTGAAATGTTTAGATTTTTTTATAAGTTTACGTAAATTCAACAACAATGTGAAAATATTCTGCAAATCTTGCGTAGCGTAGCGTAGCACGTAACAATAAACTAATAATAAGTCAAATAAAAGTAAAAGATAGTAGGTATCGACGGGAAGTGCCCTATACATTATATAGGTTTTGATTTATTTGTGTCACAATATGCCTGCACTTATATGGCAGTATTTTATGATTGCGTTGACTTAGAAGCTTGATTTTTTTACAGCTCCAAGGCACCTAAATATTTGATATTAATTTCTACTTGATATCTCCACGAGTTCCTAAAAATAGAGTGTCTAGAACTAGATGTCCACAGCACGTATGTTAGCGACTCCCTCTAGCTTGCTATTAGCCTCCGAAATCCCAAACATTCCGTGTGTGTGAATGCGGCGGCCGATCAATTCTGTATGTCTGTCTGTCGGTGGTGACTGTCGTGACTGCGGTGACTGGCGGTGACTAGCCACAGTCGGCGCTCGCTGCCTGCGCGGGCGCGGGCGCGGGCGCGGCCCCGAGCCGTTTGTCGTGTGTTCTCTATGGCATACTCGCATTTATCAGTAAGAATAGAAAGAGCTTGAGATTATAAACGTAGGTAGAATAGGTACGCTCTCTGACTCCAGTCGGTCAACCTCAGCGACTGATGAATACTGCGCCTCTTGTGAGCTGGATGTGTCGCAGCCAACTTTCAGTTAACAGCCTAACCTTTTTACTAAACGGTACCGTTCAACTGGCGGCCTGAATGACATCCAGCCATTCAATCACACAGCTAGGCAAATAACTTGGATCGATAACGTTTAACTACTTGCCTAGCCCAGACATTTAAATTTATTGCCAACTGGCGCTGAAACCCATACTGCCAATATGGTGTCGACAAGCGACGATATTCCTGAGCGCCTAACATGAGCACCGCGACAAAATTTAGTCGACGCTTTTATCGTGCATTTGTCTCATATTGGCACGAGTAAGAGCGAGACAAAACAGTCGACAAAATTTGTCGCGGCGCGCATGTTAGCTCTACTGGTGTTTCTCACAGTTTATACTTATGCGCTTACGAAAAAATAATACAATGGAAAAGTGTAGTGACAAAAATATTGTCAGTAGTTTGAATTTTAAATAAAATTTTGATCGATCGACCATCGAAAAGCTTGGACATCGGAAGGAATCTTCTAAAAGATTATATACGAAGTGGTTGTAAACGAATTAAAAAAACACGATGAACAAGCAAGACAACACTGCCAGAGGTCGCTCCGGGTGTCGCTGGCAGCTGGCATGTCCTCATCAGCGCGTTGTCGTGCAGCCAAGCCAGCCAGTGTGGCGCGCCCCTCGACGAGCGTATGTAGAGATCATAAGGCCTCCAATAATTATGTTCGGATATTTTTAAACAAAATCTATTCGTAAACTATTGAGAAATAATCCTCGTGAAAATTAGGTATGTTTTTCTTGTATTGTAATGAAATAAAAATAAAAAGGGAGGCAGCTACGAGTAGGACTAGCTAGGAGGGATGATAACAAAACCACAACGTTCTTACGAAACTTATTTATTAGATCTAGGCTGCGCGCACACGGACCACTCGCGGCGGCACGCGAGTGGTCAGCGACAAGCAGCGGACAACACTTTTCATACATTTTGACATTTTGTAGAGGCTCGTCGCACACGAGGCCACCGACTACGCACTGTGCAGGTGGCCCGTGTGCGCGCAGCCGCTACCTAATGCTGGGGCTACATTATCGAGCAAATATTCGTGTCGGGTTGTCGCGATAAAAACTTCCGGCCGTATCACAAAAAAATAACCTACCAAAAATAATAGGCACTTGTTTTAGCACTAACTTGTCTAAAATAAGTGTGTATTATTTTTGGTAGCATTCGTGTTTAACAGATGTTTATCTTTTTTGTGGTAAGGCCTTTCATGTTTAGGCATCAGCGATGCTATCATGCTTCATGTCCACATTAGCATCCAATCAGATCGCATTCGCGTTCAGGCCTTTTGATGCGAGCATTCACTGAATCCCGATAGTGTAGCCGTAGTATCAGAGATCTATTCGTTTATTGTATTAGGTAGGTACACTTACATGTATTCATAAAAATCTATGCATCATTACTTAATTCAATAATTTCAGTCATTTTCTTAAAGTTACATCTAGATCAGTTACTTAGTACATAATTACACGTAATTGCGACACCTATTCTTATTCTGATGTGGTCGTGGTCGAGGGGCACTGCACCGAGCTAAGCCGGCCTAGCATGACCACGATAGAAACGGGTTTTGTCTACAGAAGAATAGACTAAGGGCGGGTTGCTTCAAACCATCTGTATCCGTAAGTTAGTACGTAATCGTTAAGTCAGTATGAAATTGTCGTACAAGCCGCCATATTTGACGGTTACAGATACGTAACTGTAAGACAAAACAACATGGCCTAAGTGACAGATTGTAGAGACATTTCTACCGTTTTATGCATAAAACATGTTTCTACTCACTTTGTCTATCCTTCTGTAGACAAAACCTGTTTCTATCGTGGTCATGCTAGGCCGGCTGCCTGGCGGCGGTCGCGGCACGAGCTGGCTAAGGCCTTGTTAATAAACTGCACTCTCCTCAGAGCTCAACTTTAATCGTCTGTCAAAATCTTAAAGATCCTATCATTTCAAACATTTGACACAACCTAATGACGATCCGACACTTACTGTGGGATCCTTCGAACATGGACGTGAGTAATATAGGTAACTATACTCACGCTCCTTACTGTATCTATATTATGAAGCCTGAGTATGTTTTCCGCTTTAATGTGCGTACGAACGACCTTACTTGACAACCCGATCTAGAGCCGATCTGAACGAGTCCTGAACTCCCGACAGATTGGCACGTTAATAGTAGCCCAACTTACCTATTCGCGTGTTGAGACTCGGCCGGATCGGCCGTAGTTTACAAAGAACAACAGACCAATTATATTATCGGACGCGTCCATAAGCCGCGACTGACTGTCTCGACCAATGAGTGACGCTCGCCCTCCTGTGGGCCTAGCACGAACAATTTTGACGTATCGTATCGTAAACGTAAGCGAATTTCGAATCTAAAATACAACAGTCATAGACCATTTAGATAACATTTTATACAATTTGCGCATTTTAATAAATAAAGAGATTGATATAAAGTATTTAATTTTTACAAATATTGTGTAGCGAACGTTTTCAATTCAAAATATGCTTACGTTTACGATACGCAACGTCAGAATCGTTAGTGCTAGGTCCTCTGATTTCTATCGGACATCCAAACGCTCAAAGACGGTCCAAATGCACCGCACGGGCGGTGGGCAAATGACGCAGCTACTAGCCGCGGCTTACCGACGACGACGCGCTTCGTTGTGTCTGTCCCTTTACATTCGTTATTATGTTACTATACAGGATGAGCGAAAAATCACAGAGATCAGTGGGCCGATCACGAATAATTGTGACGAATGGTCACCATCGTAAATAATTTAAAATAATATACGTTTGCTGCACATTTTTTATATAAATTACATACTTTATTTCTCTGTAAGTATTTTTTAAAATGTGCAAATTGATTTAAGATTCTGCTTACATTTACGATACCATAATTATGTCAAAATTATTCGTGATCTGCCCACTGATCACTCTGCAGTGGTGGATCTGAAGAACAATAAGATTCAATGAAATGAGCATATTTTAACAGATTTTTTGAAATACCACGAACATGGAGCCCTTGTTCCCTGATGGCATCGTCAGCCGGCCGCGAGGCCGCGTCACTTCTGTACATCAGTGCCGTAACTAGGGCGGCGCCAGCGGTGCCCAGGCACGGGGCGCCGACCCTGGAGGGGCGCAGGAATGGCCATACCAGGACCAAGTTTCAGATTAGAAGTTAGAACACTATTCAAGAACGCAGTTATCGAAGCTCGCACCGGGCGCATAAAAGGCTAGTTAAGGCACTGCTGTACATCACTAATATATAGTCTACTAGCCGGTAACTACAGCCGCAGACAACGTATTGCCATGGTTGCACTCTGTTCATTAACACTATCTAGTTGTTTAATTTGACGCATCACAATGTGATATACTTCACGTTTTACGTAACACCAAAAGTTTCGTTAATTGTTTAATTTAAAAACATTTGCTTGTCCACTAAAACCGAACACGAACATTGATTGTGGCGACACAATCGATGTTCGTGTTCTAGAAGCTGAGCGCGCGCGGGTTCATCGCAACTGACACTAATGTCCTGAGCTGCACGTTTGGAGATGCTGTTCATTCAAGCGATTGCGAGCGGTGAACTTGCCAAATGTCTATGTAGCGTTTGCCTAACGCGCGTCGAGCTTCCATCTATCAATGGTGTGCGTGCTGAGTTCTCAGGCGTCGCCAGGCGCGGCGGCCGCGGCGGCGTACTGTGCGTAGTGTGCGTACTGTGCGTACTGTGCGTAGTGCGCGTAGTGCGTGTAGAGCGCGGCTCGGCGGCGGCGGCGCGCGCGGCGGGCTCAGGACGGCTTGCGGTCGTCGTCACTGGGCTCGCTGCTGGACGACGAGCCCGCCTCCTGCGCCCACAGGCTGGCGTAGCTAGCCTGCTCCGCCAGCAGCGCCTCCTCCGCCTCGATCACCGCGTTGAACAGGCTGCGCTTGATCTGCGGACACAACCGCACGCCTTGAATCATACGCGACGTACATACACGCAACACAACGACAATAAGCACGAAAAAAACTATTTCAACTGATAAACCGAATAAAACATCTTATTTTAAAGAATTATAATGTAGTGTATTAGACCCGGGAATCGAACCCGTGACTTGGGAGTTCAGGATCCACCTCGGTCTGCTTCGTTCACCGCGCTCTGGAAAATAGTATCTATGTATCGCGGACACGAGCGCGGGACTACCTGACTACTCAGAATAGTGCACTAGGCTGGGCGCGTACCTTGATCTGCGTGGGGAAGGGGAACCGCTTGGTGGACTGGCACATGCTGTTAAAGAAGATGTCGAGCGGGTCGGGGTGCGCGGGGGCGGCGGCGGCGGCGGGCGGCTCGGCGCACGCGCGCTTGGCGGACTGCGCCTTGCACAGGTAGTCCAGCTTGCGGTCGATGACGGTCAGCTGCGGGCAGCTCTTGCGCTTGGGCGCCGACTCCGCCTCCGACTCGGAGTCGGACGACGAGTGCTCGCCGTGCCCGTTCTCGTTGTTCTGCTGCGGCGCGGGGTAGCTGGGTGAGCCGGCAGGCTTCTTGCGGTTGCTCATGTACGGCTGCAGGAACTGCATCAGCCCCATGTACTTCCAGGGATAGTTCTTCTTGGCGGGGTTGGCGGGGTCCTTGGCCAGCATCTCGCTCTGTCTCTTGAGCGCGTCGCGGTAGCTGTCGCGCAACTTCTTCCACTTCAGCTTCACTTCTTTCACTGCAATTGTTTAAGACAATAAATAGTTAATTTCGCCCGAATCTGGCCTGTGCAGCTCTCAGCTGACACCTGAATTATTCAGGTGTCAGCTGAGTGTGAGTGAGTGTTTATTTGCTCTCATTATTCAGGCTGAATAATGAGGGCAAATAAACAGCCGAAGTAGGTATGAAGGTAGCGGCGCGCTGTTACCATGTTATCGCCACCGCGCAATGTGTACTGCCCTCGAACCAGACGATGTCAACAGACAAAGCAACACTAACACGCTGCACCGAGGGGTGCACTGGTGCGGGCGCGGCGGGTCACGGGCTCACGGCCCCACGGCACATTGTGCCTATGGTCTGCTCACCCGAGTGCCAGCAGTGGAACATCATCGGCTGACTATGTTAAGTTTATAATATGGAAGCCATTCTATTGCACCTTTTGTGCGTGCGTGTCACACTCTCTACACACCCCTAATGTTGAAGTGATATTTAGTTGTAGGCTTTTGAACTCATAAGTTTCTATATAAATAATACTATTTCGATTTCTGGACATTTTGTAGGTAACACGTTTTACACGTTTCATGATAAAAAAAAATTTTAGATATAAGTACCTACCTACTTAATATATTTTGTAGGTAAGTACCTACTTACTTTGTAAATAAATAACTACCTACAAACTAATATGATGTATTAGACAGCATGTCATGTGTCAAAAACCCTGTTCGATCTTAAAGGGAGCCATGATTATACTCATCATTATGAACAATCTACTATTGTATCACACAACCCCGAAATCACAAAAAAAATATCTGCTGTTCCATACCAAAATGTATGGAACAGTAATATTTTTTTCACTATTTTAGGGTTGGCCCCATAGTAAAAAAATATTCATAATGATGAGCATAAAAACAAAAACTTTTTTTTTTTTTGTTAGGTACCTGTCCTACATGCTGGAAATGCGAAAGTATGTTTGTTACCTTTTCACGTCTAACCGATCATCATTAAATTTTACATTATAGGTAGGTACGTTGTCAGGGGTTCAGAAAAGGACAAGGGTACCTTGCATCCAGAAAAATGTTCCCAAAGGGAATAACAGTAACTTTCGACGGTCACAATATTGTTTTACGATGCTAGATGGCGCTACGTGTAGGTACCTACCTATGTCACGCGGACGAAGTTGCAGGCAAAGTGCTATTCATACATATAATGTAATTATTCGGAGAAAGTACCTACTACCTACCCTACGAGTTCCCTTGCTTTCTATGCAAAAGCCAGATATAGGCAATATATTTAACTTTGTAAGTTTGTATGAAAGTTTAAAGTTTAGTTTGCTTATTTCAGCAACTACTAATGACTATCGATTTGAAATTTGGAACAGTTAAAAAGAATGCTTGTCCAACTAGGTATATTGCAAAAGAAAAAAGTCAAAAAATATTTTTATTTTCCTTGCAAAAGGGGCTGGAGTGGGGGTCCGAAATTTTAAAGTAGGGTTACTAGGTCAAGTGACATACCTATCATATAAAAAAATAGTAAATTAAAAATTAAAAAAACCCAACTGCCAAAAAACAACTAAAAAGTTCAAAACAAGAGCACTTTTCAAGCAGTCTGATGCAGTTGGTGGCATAAAATCTAAGATTTAACACAAATAATTGCCATCAACTGCATCAGACTGCTTGAAAAGTGCTCTTGTTTTGAACATTTTAGTTGTTTTTTGGCAGTCGGGTTTTTTTAATTTTTAATTTACTATTTTTTTTTAATTTTTATTTTTCACTTTTTAGTTTTTAATGTATGTTTTCGTAATGTTCTTTTTTGTTTGTATATCGTTAATACTTGAAATAAAAACTTAAATCAATAAGTAAGAATTAGCGAGAATGATTGCTTTGTTAAACAACTTTAAATCGTTATATATCCTAAACTATTATTTAAAAAAAACAGGTTTTAAAAAAACCGACTTCCAAAAACTACACTAAAAACTATGAAATAAAAAGTTTAAACTTCCATAATTAAAAATCTAAATGTATATTGAAGCCAGTGTAGCCAGTCAGTAATCGAAAACAATGTTTTTTCAGCAATAGGCTCTTTCCCTAACTTTCTATCAAATAAGACTTGAACATAAAAAAAACTGTGTGTACTATACACCTCTGCCTAACCTTGCGGAAAATACTAGCGTGATGTTATGCATGTATAATATCGAGATCGATTGCGTCCAGGAATTCGTGTACCTACATAATATGACTTTTTTATTATCGTCATGATGTCATCGATATACACGAAAAATTCCGTTTATTGCAGCTGGTTACAAAACTATTCAACCTAAGTTAATACAATTTATATGGGACCACCTCGCGAGCTTCTTCTACCATATGAAAAAAAATCAGGTAAATCGGCTCACAGATCACAGAGTAATCGGTGTACATACACTAAAAAAAAAAAAAAAAAAAAAAACCAACCGAATGCAGAACCTCCTCCTTTTTGGAAGTCGGTTAATGAAAAATGATAAAAGGAACCTAAAGATGATTTTAAAATACCTATTCAACGACACCCCACTTGACATACCTAGTTCATCAACTTTTTTTTTTTTTTCATTTTGACAATATGGCGTCTGGTTGTCGCTGTGGTGAATTTTGATTACTGTTATGTCTTTAGTGACACTCGCAAGGTTAAGACGAATCGATTGGCGTAAGAATTATCAAAATCGACCTACGCATTTGGTCTCTAGAACGCCACATAGAAACAAACATACATACATACATAGACTGATAAACACATTACCCTCCTTTGCGTCTCGCAGTCGGGTAAAAAGGGCTTGATCTGCACATTTCAAAATACATGTACCTATATTTTCATTTTATTTTATGTCTCACAGTTTTCGACATAATAATTATGATGAAAAATGTCTGAAAAAATACCATCCCCCCCCCCCTTTATCTCCGAAGTTTGCGGAGCAAAAAATCTGAAATAAATAGAGTTGATAGGAATTGACCCAAATACCTACCTATTGCATCAAAAATAAAACGATGTTCCTATTCCTAACTAGTACAGTATTTTCAAAATCATCAAAATTCCTTCACAAACAAACCTAGTTTTGCGGTCCGGTTTTTTTCACTTTATACGTCCAAAAATAATACCTACGGAACCCTCGGTGCGTGAGTATGACTCGCACTTGGCCGGTTTTTGTAGGGTTCCGTAGTAAAACTAGGAACCCTTATAGTTTCGTCATGTCCGTCTGGCTGTCCGTCTGTCCGTCTGTCACAGCCTCGTCAAATCTACAGTTCATAACCAATTTGTACGAAACTTCGTAGGTAGGTGTCTTTTATAAGCTGCCATAAAGGCCTGTAGTAAAATTACGAAAAATAAAATTATTAGGCTGGGACGCTCCCATGCATGAAACACGCCTCCTGATCAGAAGGTCTAAGTAGCAAAATGTCCAACTGCGCGAAACGTCTAATAAGCAGGAAGCCTATTAACAAAATGTCAATGTAGCAAGTAGCAACACGTTCAACTATCAGATAGCCTTTATAGCAGAACATCTACATATTTAGCAAAAAGTCATATTTTAAATGTGTACCTGGTCTACACTTATGATTGAAAAAAAATATTTTCGCGCACCCTATCATGGGGTATCGTTGGATAGGTCTTTAAAAAATAACATAAAGGTTTCTAAATGACTTTTTTATTTAAGTGCATATTGATTGAACTAGGAGCTCCGAAAGTCGTGAACAATGTGTCCCCCACTCCCCCCCCCCCTGTAATTTTCCAACCGCGCTAACGAAAAATCTGAAAAAATCAAGCTTATGGAATCTAATAAACACTCTCGATTAAAATTGGTTTGAACAAGAATCAAGATAGGTACGTTAATAACTTTTTGAAATATTCACTATTTTCCGTTTTGACCGCAAAAATAACTTTGTATTTCATTATAATATTAGGAAATACAAACTTATGTTTGCAGTTGAAAGACTGAAATACTTTTCCTACGGAACCCTAGACTTTGCGTGGTTCGACTTGCCCGGTTTTTAGGGTTCCGTACCTCAAAAGGAAAAACGGAACCCTTATAGGATCACTTTGGAGCCATGTGCTCATAGATGACGCCACTAGAAGTATGCAGTAGCGCCATCTATGATCATTTAGCGGAACTCTTAGGGCGCGAGGCTTAGGTACTCGCATTTGTCCGGTTTTTTGTTAAACTTCACCCTTCTCTGCAGAATTCGCGCTTCTGTCTACAGGCACCACTGTGTGGGCTCAGAGTTACTAGACACTGGTGCCGATTCTGTTGTTTACGACCTAAACTAATTTAGTCTTATTAAGTCTCTTTCTAATAAAAAACATGAGAGAGAGGGATAGCAGATATTTAATCCTGTCAAATTAGTCCACTTGAATAGTTTTAATGTCAATTTAGTCGTAATCGCAAAAGGTCATGGCTATTTTTCCGTAAATGACAAGGGGCGTAGACTAATTTGACAGTTCTAAATATTTGCTGTCCTTTTTCAATTATATTTATAAGAGATATAGTGTGAATAAAATTAGTTTAGTGCGATGTTCGACAGAATCAGCACCACTAGCTCACACACCGGAAGCACAGATTACCTCCGGAAGTCTCACGGGATGCGTTATTGTTATCTGACCGTACACTACATATTTACACACATCGGCTAAACAATGGTGCAGACTTTAAAAACAATTGGAAAGACTATTGGAGAGAATACTATAATGAGGGTCGCCTTGTTTAGCGAAGTAGTTCATGCTGTAGTATAGCTACGCGCCGCGTCGCCGTTGTGTGGTGCGGCGGCTGTGCGAGTGCGCTCGAGTCGGTGCACACAACACAACGGGAGCGCTCATGCGGAGGGGACACACAATGAGCGCAGCTTGCGACCACATAAATAATGCATTTGAAACAAACCTATCACTTTTTACGTGTCATTATAAGGTTATATAGGTAATATATATCTACCTATTAAGGCAAACATATGATAGTGAATAACAGACATAATTATAACTGGTGAAGCCTGTCGCCAGCGCCGTCATCCATCCGGCATTCGTTGACTAGTTAGGTAATGTAATGGTTTCCTTCTATGTGCCTCCACATCACAACAATAGCGCGCGGCGGGCGTGTCGGCGCGCGTGCGAGGTGGCGGGCGGCGCGGGGCGCGCGGCCGGGAGCGGGCTCACCTGACGACAGGTCCGTCTCCTTCATGACCTCGGCCCAGGCCGCGTCCTTCAGCTCCTGGTCGCGGTACTCGATGGCGGTGGTGTTCCACAGGCACGGGTACTTGCGCACGGTCTCGATGAAGTGCTCCATGGCGCGGGCGGCGGCGGGCTCGGCGCGGTCGGTGCGGCGGCGGCGGCGGGCTCGCGCGCGATACTGAGCCGAGCGGCGCCGCGGCGGCCGGCGGGGGGCAGCTCGCCGCTCGGGCCCGCCCGCCGCGCCCGCCAGCGGCGCCACCGGCACGCCGCACGCATACCGCCGCACGCCGCCGCGCACAGGCCCGCCCGCGACGCGCCGACTCGCTCCGATGAACACTTCACTTCAGCCAGAATAGCTAGTAGGTATAGCTAGGTACCTACCTACTACGCTTCAGGCGACCAGCGGGATACGCACATAACATTGAGCGCACGTCAACGCCTCTTCTTTTACATGATCCATCCAAGTTGTTTTAACTAACCTACCGGCAGACTAACCGCACGGTGCTGATCGACAGCACATGAGTAGAACAGGGTCACTCATATCATTACCTACCCGTAGATAACTAAAAATAAACATACTTACCTAGTTACCTAACCACAGTAACCACCGATCAAATTATCTTACCACTGAAAAGAAATCATAACCCTTCCATTTGGCTTTGCCTTAGTCGAGTGAAAAAACAGGCCCCAGTGCGTGCGTCAGTGCGTGTCCGTGTCGGACCACGCATAGTGTCTAGTCTGGTAGGGTAATTAATGCAAAGGGTAAACCACAATAGGAAGTACCTACCTAACTTAAATTTTACAAAGTTATTATTGCGATCGGCACACTCAAAAAGAAAATAGCGCTTCAGTATAGGTACCTACCTCAGATCATAGAAACAAGGAGATATGCCATCATAGCAAATTAGTACCGGAACACCTGATGCCACTTTTAGTACATTTTTCGACACAATTACGCGCATAATTAAGCGCTCCTTGTGAATAAAAACAAGTCAAGTCGATAGCATTAGTAGTTGCTGAAATAAGCAGGTGTGACAGACAGACAGACAGACAGACGAAGTCGCACCATAAGGGTTCCTTTTTTACCATTTTGGTACGGAACCCTAAAAAGATCTCCCACGCATTAAACATTCCGCACACCCTCAATCTAACACTGTTAATCGTCACTCAACACTAGCACTAAACTAAAACTCTGTATTTATACCATCGATCGTGTTCGGTTCGTCGCCAGCGCGTACGTTTTTAATATGAGCAATTTGCTCAAAATCAGGCATCAAGCTCAATAGCGCCTTGGCACAACTCCCTTGTTTCTATGATCTGAGGTACCTACCATGACCATGACATTAAAAAAGTTACACTCAGTATTAAGTAGGATGTATTTTTAGGGTTCCGTACCTCAAAAGGAAAAACGGAACCCACAAAGGATTAGGTACTTTGTTGTCCGTCTGTCTGTCAATGTACAATGCAAGCAGAGTGAAGTTTTCATCCAGTAACTCAGTGCTTTGCCTGTGCCAACTTCTAATTGTCTCAAACTCTTAATTCGTCGTTAATTATAGGTCCCAGACCGTACATCGCAAATATGGTCCTTCGAGCCGGATAAGCGCGATCAATTCACGGTTGGAAAATAATGGCATTGGGTGAAAGTCAACAACCTGCTTCAAGTCATCGACTGCTGACTCTGAGGTGCCGGTTTTTCTTTCCGTGGTTGTGGATCGGTTCAGCCGGCTTCCCGCAGGTGGGTCTAACTGGATGGATTGAGAACACGCGGAAAGTTTGCAATAGCCTTTCCTGTTGAATAGGGTAGGCGCGGTCGCAGCCGACGATTTTGGGGGAGGTCATACCGCAGCCGAAGACTTTGGGGGGACATAACAATTAATGCCGACGTGCTATACCTTGAATTGGCGCATTTTTGTACGATTTTGGGGGTTCATGACCCCCACGACCCCCTTCCCCTCCTCGAACTGCGCTTGAATAGGGGTCAGCCTCAGCAGTCAGTAAATATTACAAACTTCTACGATCAAAAGATACGGCAGTTTATGTAACTTAGACGTAATAGCGCCATCTATGAGAACATAGTTGAATCATTGTGTTCTCAGGAACGGGTGCTCTGTCCGTTCTATTAAGATAAAAATAAAATCAAAAAGCCCCTTGGAGCTTTGTAATCTAATGAAGCAGCTCCGACCCCTCGGACGGTTCACTGCGTGTCCGGCCTGCCCGGCCGCTTAGCAAGTCAGCTGGAGCCTCCCCGCAGCACCCCCGACGACGCCCATCCCTTTCACGCGCGCAACCACAGATATAGTATCTGTGCGCGCAACCCTCGCTCGCTAGATCTGTCTCTAACCATGAAACGCCTACCGTTCATTCTTTGTTTTAGAAACATAATTGTTGAGTTTATTGATTTCTAAATGCATTATAATAATTAAATAGACTAGGTAGTACCTACCTATTATAGTAGGTACCTAAACCTGAATGAAGACCTCAGTTTTAACTTTTTATGGAAATTATGTTTTTTTTATTTTTAGGGTTCCGTACCAAAATGGTAAAAAAGGAACCCTTATGGTGCGACTTCGTCCGTCTGTCCGTCTGTCTGTCTGTCCGTCACAGCTGGTTATTTCAGAAACTACTAATGCTACCTATCGACTTCAACAATTATAAAAAATGCTTGCCCAGCTTTATTGCAAGTGAATGAAGTTAAAAAATGTTTTTAGTTTCATTGAAAAAGGGGGCTGAAGTGGGGGTAGAAAGGAGGTCACCAATCTTCCAAACAATTTTGGCTAAACTTGTACCGCAAGGTACACATGCACCAAAACGTAGAGAAAAAATAGAGGAATTAGAATATCACTGTACTTTATTCAATAATTCACTATATACCATTTAATAAGGTAATTAAAGTTTAAAAAACTTGTAACACAATTAAATCATATGGCAACATTGCATAAGCACGTGCAAGCATGGTGAAGTGCATCTCGATTTAGCTCTCGATTATTTACTGTGTTACTATTTTTAGTAATTATTTAATTTAATGTTTACTGATCGCAATTGTATTACTATTTATTACTAAAAATCGTATTTTTTAAAGTAATGATTAAATAACTACAAACACAACTATTTTTCTGTTAATCTGCAGTTGAAAATGTTGACATTAGTAACAAATGTTACCTAATCGATTAAGTTACTAAAAAGTCCTTTCCACTCAGTGTTATCTTTGCACATCACTTATAATGTCAAAATAACTACTACCAGTGATGCCAACTCAGCACTTTGAGTGCTAGATTTAGCACTATTTTCATGTGCCTAGCACTGAAATTTAAGAAACAGAACCCAGCACTAAATCTAGCACTAATTTTGATGTTGTTTGTTCGCTCACAAAATGCAGCTGTGGCTGAAGTAACAAAACGCAAACTAGTGTAGTCTGTAATCTGCGGCACTTTGGTAGGGGGATTCCCGTGAACGTGAAAATAAAGGCGTGTATGGCAGATGAGGCGAACAGTGCTATGTTTGTCTTTTTCTCTAAGATAACTCCTTCTTTGTCTAACCTTGCTTGTTTTTCATTCATCGTGTTTTTGTGCGCAATAATTATCTGATTAATAGTATATTAATCATTTTATTAACTTAAATTTGTTTTGTGTTCGGTGACAGTGAGACGAAAATAGATGTTTTTATTAAATTCATATATTTGGCACTATTTTTGAAACTTTCTAGCAATTTAGCACTATTTGAGATGTTACTTAGCACCCAACCGTGGCATTGAGTTGGCAACCCTGACTACTACTCTAACTACTAATAACAATGAAATTTGAAAAAAACCCAATATATTTTACAATACACAATAAAACAATATATATAACGCCTTATCCATAATCAGCTTAGTGCTTTCCTCTGCAAAAACAGTCTCCTTAATTGTTTCCAATCCGGGTTTCGTCCAGGACATAGTACTACCACAGCTCTCGTTAACATTACAGATGACATTAGATCGGGTATGGAACATGGAAATCTGACGGTTCTTTCCTTATTAGATTTCAGTAATGCTTTTAACACCGTCGATTTTGATATCCTGCTCGGTATTCTCTGCTCTCTTAACATATCTTCAACGGTGATTGATTGGTTTCGTAGTTACCTGTGTGGCCGCCGGCAACGTATTTGCATTGAAGGTTCTTTCTCTTCATGGTGTGATACTTCTGCCGGCGTACCACAGGGCGGCGTTCTCTCTCCTCTTCTTTTCGCAATATTTATAAATTCTATTTCCAATGACCTTCTCTCATCCTATCACCTCTATGCTGACGATCTGCAAATTTATTCACAAGCTCCCTTAGGCGAGTTGTCTGAGGCTGTTGAAATGGTAAATAAGGATTTAGCTCGAATCTCTGAGTGGAGTAAAGCTTATGGGTTAAAGGTCAACCCTACGAAGACTCAAGTCATTGTTGTCGGCAGCCCTAGGTTGCACTCAAGGATTGATTGGCCGGAGCTTCCTCAAATTGTTTTTGATGGTACCACCATTCCTTACAGTGATACAGTGAAAAACTTGGGTATCTACATCGACAAACATCTCTCTTGGGGACCGCAGTTGCAAGAAGCAAGTCGCAAATTGTTTGCGTCCGCGGGGTCGTTGCGGAGATTGCGTCATTTCCTACCAACTGCCACCAAAACTGCGCTCGCCCAGTCCCTTCTTCTCTCAATCCTTGATTATGCTGATGCCAGCTATCCAGATCTTACTGAAGTGCAGCTAGATAAACTTGAGCGACTCCAAAATTTTTGCATCAGATTCATATTTGGTTTGCGCAAATATGACCATGTATCAGAATTTCGCACTAAACTGAAGTGGCTGCCAATCCGCCTTCGCCGGAATACTCATATTTTATCATTACTTTACAGTGTTCTCTTCAATCCTGCAACTCCCTCTTATCTCAAAGACCGTTTTAAGTCCCTTCATGACACACATGCTAGACACTTAAGATCTTCGGAAAACTTGGGACTTCTGATGCCCACGCATTCTACCAAATTTTACGACAAGTCATTTACAGTCCAGGCAGTTCGTTTGTGGAATGCGTTGCCGGTGCCAGTGAGACAAGCTCAGTCACTAGCTTCTTTTAAACGCCTAGTAAAAGACCATTTCTTTTCCGAATATATTTCTCTTTCCTCTTAATGTCAGTATTACATTATCAATCTACCTTGTTTTCTTTTCTCATAATTATTTTATACATATTTATATATTTATGTCAATGTACCTAATATATAATATTATAATTTTAATTGTCTATAATCTTATAATTTGTATTATATTTATGCATCGTGGATATATATGTATATTTAAAAACCGTACACCACGAACTACCCCTCTACCTTATTTAATTTCTCTGAGTCCATCCAAAGGTTGTCTGGAAGATATCGCTATCAGCGATAAGACCGCCATTGTACCCTTAAAATTAACAATACCTTAATTATGCTGTTACAATTTGGTGTACAATAAAGTATATTCTATCTATCTATCTATATTTTGAATTTCGCGCGCAATCTTGATACGTTCACGGCGAGTTGTAGGGTGCGCGCAAGATAAGTTTGCTCGCAAGTGAGGGCGCTCGCTGTTTGCTAAAGCCTGCAATACATGTTGGCCGAGCGGGCCATTAGACCAACGCGAGCCTAGACAAATTGACACAAGGCAAGCGCTACTGTCTAGACGTTCGGCAAGTTTGGCGTCAACCGCATAATAGCGCGCGGACAAACATGTGAACACTATTGTCCAAGCGCGCGCGAGCGCCTTTGATTTGCGCTGAAAAACCGACACCGCTCCGAAGTGAGGCAAGTGATCGCGAGCGACTACAAGTTGTGGCAAGCTACGTCAAATGATGTCTATACACGTTGGCGCTTATCTTTACTCAACCAACTAGGCAAGTGACACCGAGCGATAGCAAGACAAGGCAAATATACCGTCTACATGTTGGTATTGGCCTTCACTCGACAACGCTCGGCCAACATGTATTGCAGGCTTAAGAAAAGCTAGAAGTATTGTATACAGGTTGTCCCACGGCTATGCCACATGGAGGGACCTTAAATATTTGAGATAGGAAGTTTTGCTTCATGGAAACTTCACTTTAATTTTAAAATTAATAACTGCATTCAAAGATTTTAAAAAGTTGCTTGATTCATCTGGGAATCGAACCGACCAAATATGAAAAAGAATGAACATTCTGTATTTTTATGATGCCGATTGAAATAGTTATAGTCTGGCAAACGAAAGCTGAGCCTGAGATTTAATCGAAACTTTTGGCATGGCAACATTCTTTATAGGGTTATTTTACCAGATATAGTTTTGATACCTACTTAAACTAAACATAATAAATATTTCGAATTTTCATATTTACCTTATTCGCATATAAATGGTTTATTTAATATATAGAATCTTTATAACAAATTAATCAACGTAAAATTAAAACCAATAATAACATAATTACGTACATTTTTACTTACGTTCGATTTTTCAATTCAAATTCAAATTCAAAAGTCATTTATTCAAAGTGGGCTAAAGCCAATTAGCACTTTTTGAACGTCAATATACATTAGACAGCCCCCAAAAACGCTCACCCTTCACCGCTTCCTAGTGTTTTAGCTGCGAAGAAGAAACGGCGCAACAAACTCCGCAGCAACACGATTCTGTCTTTCAGTTACTTTTGTTTTAAAAAATTATATAAATTCGTCAGTTAACTTTTTCTAAGGAATAGATGTGGTTGTTTGGCATCTTTTGTGTAGAAAATATGTCAAACCAACCACCGCATTTATTTTTCAAACAATTGAAAAATCCGCCCTTAATAATATTATTTGTTGTAAAGTATCAACACAATTTATTCGTACTTAAAGATGTGACCGATATATTCGTATTCGTTAAGATATTAGTAATATTATGCGTATTCACATATCAGTAATCCGACGGATTCTGATATGCTAATATTCCGTATCCACTTTATTTATACACTGATCTTTCAACATCGGTTGGATAATATCACTCGGCTACTCGGCTCGTCTGCTGATATTCGTAAATATTCGTGACGGATATCTGTGTCGTTCGTATCGTAAATATGGTGTGAGCGAGCGAGCCAAATGAATGACCGAATGGATTAACGAATAAGAGCGTCTGGCGGGTATTCGATCTCTATTGTACAGAACTTAGGGATTATTTTCCATTGGATATTTTATATCTTGGCGACCCGGGATTTTACAAATACAACAACTCTTTTTAAGATTTTTTGACTGGACTCTTTAATAGAGTTTCTAATAGTGTATTTATTTACATTTACTTATTTTATAGTAAAATTATTGGAGATATATTAGTTTTATTACCTACCACGGTTTTTTCCCCCAGTATTATTGTTAAGATCATAACAACATTTACTGAAATAAGTTATTAAAACGTTAGTCGTAAATCATTCTTTTCATTAATTCATTGAGTGCCTAGTAATTATGCTATTATTAAAATTAGTTATTAAAACGTTAGTCGTAAATCATTCTTTTCATTAATTCATTGAGTGCCTAGTAATTATGCTATTATTAAAATTAGTTATTAAAACGTTAGTCGTAAATCATTCTTTTCATTAATTCATTGAGTGCCTAGTAATTATGCTATTATTAAAATTATTTATCAAAGCATATAAACCTAGTATACATCCTATAAAAACTAATAAGATCGCTTGGTAAAATAAACATATTACAAGAATAGAATAGTGATACGTACGATACGATATCAGTAATATTCATATATTAGTTAAAATATTATAATATCACTTGACGAATACATTCATATTAACTAATACTGACAAATATCGGTATTAACCCATCTTTAAATTAATCTAGTGATACCATAATTATAATGTGTTTTTTTTTTAATATGCCGCGCTTTTTTAGGACCAGCTTTAGTTTGCCAGACTATATTTAAGCATTAATTCCTTCTAAGTAACATGGTATTCTAAAATGAAGGAACACTGTATTATTTTAGTTTTTTTTCAAATTCGCTTAATGTCTTCCTCATATCAAACATGCATTCAAATAGTATTTTATTGCATTTATAATGCAGTTCTAAGGAAAACAGTGTAAAAAAGTACCTACTTATTACTAAATAATCGAAGGTATCTATGAAAATCGACACGATTTCCTAAACTTAATGTACAATTTCACCATGTTATTTTAATTTAAGATGCTATGTTCTATAAAAAGAATTAATGCTTACAATGAACCCTTTTGATCGGCAACATAAAAATGCAGGATGTTCATTTTTTCACATTTAGTCGGTTCGATTCCCAGATGAAGCAAGCAACTTTTTTTAAATATTTGAATGCAGTATTACTTAATTTTAAAAATTAAGTGAAGTTTCCATGAAGCAAAACTTCCTATCTCAAATATTTAAAGTACTTTCCCTCCATGTGGCACAGCCGTGGGACACCCGTTATAATAAGGTAGCTACCTACTCGTTACCAATAGCGGACGGACCCCGATTAGTTCCGATTTTGGCCGCGCGCAGACTTAAGCCGTGTCTCCTGCGCCCTGTTTTCGTGTTCGACGAACATCGAACAGTGAACAGTGAACGATAAAGGGGCGTGGTCTACGTGTTTTGACGAATAAAAACACTCAAAACACGTAGACCACGCCCCTTTATCGTTCACTGTTCACTGTTCGATGTTCGTCGAACACGAAAACAGGGCACAGGAGACACGGCTTTATTCTAACTTGCGCGCATTTATACTCTTTGGCTGTTTGTGCACTACACGTTTACAGCACGTTTTTTCACACCGGACTGTTTTTTTTTTTCATACATTTCAAAAGTGGTGGGGATCGTTCTGCACGCCTATTGGCTAAAAATCCGTAAAAAACCGAATATGAATTGAAAACGTCTGTAGTGCACAAACAGCCTTTGGAGGTGAGCTCAGCTGATAGTTTTAGTCTGTGGCTCTTGTTGACATATTGAATTGACACTTACGAATTTGACATTTGACATTGACTTGACAATCTTGACATAAGTTTATCACATCTATTTTGATTGAAGTGAAATGTACCTACTTACCTAATTATTTTATTTGTCAATAAATCCAATCTATGAAAATAAGAAAACACTGAATCTTTTGTAAAGTTTTGTTGGAAATAGTGATAGTGATTTGAACGCCAGTGTGACCTAGGCGTGGTGTTTGTAATAGATGAGGTGTTGGGGCGGAGGCTGGTGAGCGGTGGCAGCAGCAGCTACAGCTGGCGCCATGGAGGCCCCGGCCGACACCGAGCGCGACCGAGCCCTGTGAGTACAGCCCGCCAAACAATTTCATATGAAATAAGCAGTACCTTTGTGCTCAATTATCTGTCTATGTTTTTATACTTTCATGAGTTTTGTTTGTACTCAAATAAATAATGTTTGCAGGTCAGGGGTGGACAACAGTGCTGCTGAAGGCGATGGCGACAGGGGGCGGTACAGGTGAGCCTTCCTGTCGTGTGCACACTCAGTGCTCAATTTGAGGATTTGAGGATGCCTGCCCAATTTATTTTCCTAGTACCTACCTGGGCGACCGAGCTTTGCTTGGGATTTTCTCAGGGATGATGACACCTAGGTATCTAGATAAACTTGTAAAATAAAACATTACCTAGGTACCTAATTACAAAACATCCAAATCGTAAGAAACAAGAATTGAGTAATAGGATTTATAAACTGACCAACTTCACACCATAGCAGAAATGGTACTGTGCCACTGGGCAGTTCTGCTCTCTTTAAAGTGACTCTTACTGACGACATTAGGATGGGAATGGAAAACTGTTTTGATACTTTTTGGTGTTGATCAACTTCTCTTCTGGTTTTACTACCATTAGTCGCGAGACCTTGTTATCTATTCTTTCCTATCGTAAGGTCTCTCTGGAGGTTGAAATGGTTATTCTCCAATTATCCGATCATCGAGCTAAACCATGATTTAGGTGTGATTAAAATTTGGTTTGATAGATTTGGTGTGGCGGTTAACCCTACTAAATGTCAGGCTATCATTGCAAGGAGTCCCCTTGGAGTTAACGCGACCGCGTGACCGTTAAGTAAGGCGATGTGAGTGGTTCCCCGCAGCCTGATGGTGCGGTGCGCGTCGCAGTCGTCGCTGGACGAGTCGTCGCAGCGCGCGGCGGGCGGCGGCGGCGCGGCGGCGGCGGGCGCGGCGCACGCGGCGCGGCTGCTGGGCGCGCTGGCGCGGCTGCGGCGCGCCGCCGTGCTGTGCGACGTGCGGCTGCACGCGCGCGCGCACGCCGCCGCGCCGCCCTCGCCCGCGCTGCCCGCGCACCGCGCCGTGCTCGCCGCCGCCTCGCCCTACTTCCACGCCATGTTCACGCAGTTCGACGAGAGCACGCAGCCCACCATCACCATTCAGGCATGACACGTCTGTCCTACTACATTGTACCTACTGCTTCACAGTTATATCTGTTCCGTTTCTTTTTTAATATTATTGTGTTCAGTTATGATTTAATAAACGAATATGTTAACCTACTTTCATTGTTGATGGTACTTTGTTAAGCAATAAAGTATTTTTGACTGAAAAAAAAAATGCATATTCATAAATATTACTATGAGGTCTCGAACGCACAGTGTACAAAAAACTCATACAATTATGAACATTACTGGTATAAGAAGAAGGTTCATATTCGTATGAGCGAATATAAACAAGCGCTTCATACGAATATGAACCTTAACATGATACATGACATATTATTATAATGATCATGGGTCGTTGTCAAATTTTGTGCAGGTAAACGTAACTTGAAATGATAAAAATATAAAAAAACCGGCCAAGTGCGAGTCGGACTCGCGCACGAAGGGTTTCGTACCATTATCTATAAAAACGGCAAAAAAATCATGTCTGTTGTATGGGAGCCCCCCTTAAATATTTGTTTTATTTTAAATTAATTATTTATTTTTAAGTGAATATATAATTAAATATTTCAAGCGTCTACCTGTTGCCGTTATCAATATCCAGCAAAAAAATCACGTTTGTTGTATGGGACCCCCCTTCAATATTTATTTTATTCTGTTTTTAGTATTTGTTGTTATAGCGGCAACAGAAATACATCATCTGTGAAAATTTCAACTGTCTAGCTATCACGGTTCATGAGATACAGCCTGGAGACACACAGACAGACAGACAGACAGACAGACGGACGGACAGCGAAGTCTCAGTAATAGGGTTCCGTTTTTACCCTTTGGGTACGAAACCCTCAAAAAAGAAATATGTCGTGGAGAACGATAGCTGAACGATTTATTAATCTATCAATTGACAACCGTAGTACAAGGAGAGGGTAAACGCCGTGACGTCATTGCGATATGGCGGCGCGTGGGCAGAGTCGTGTTGAGAGAGATGATGGTGGGAAGGCGGCACAGTCTTGTGCACAAAACAATATTACTCTGGTCTTGTGCGAGCAAGCGACCGATACACTATTCCGACATGAAATTGTCGGTTTGCCCGAAATTAGAGAATTGTTATCCGTGTGATTTGTACCGAATTTATTATTGTGAAATAAGTAACCGCTTTATTTTGAAACCGAGTTATTATGATCCGATCCACGTCATGAACCCTGTACCTGAAGAGACTGAATCGAGATGAAGACAACGCTGCCGCCCAGCCATCGCGGACGCCGTCAAATATATGAAAACATTATTTTTCATTATGTCCGTGCCTGTGAAAATCCGTTCAGTAGTTTTTGAGTTAATGGATATAGACACTGACGGCGGTACTATTTTCTTGAATAGGTATAAAAGCGAAATGGCAGAAAACGTCATCGCGTCATCGCTTAAAATTTTCTCTCCGTTCACTCGTACAGTAAGCTGCGTAAAGGAACTCCGTTCCAAAAAGTGTTGTGGGACTAGTTTACCTGCGCAAAATTTGACAACGACCCTCATATTTGAATGAGTTTTTTGTACACTATCTATGCTATATAAGTCCTCATCGTAGTGTCCGTGAATACGGGTGTAATTTTGATAAGAAGAAACACTTAAACGAGCTTTTCTGACCGAAACGAGCTTAAGAGTATCCTGGCTTGAGACAAGAGTATCATGCCAGCCAACCACTGGCAGTTTCAAAATTTAAACAAACTCACACGCGGACCACTTTTAGTTATAGCGTCTCAATTGCCTACCTCAACCTACGCCAAAAGAAAAGAATATGACAAAACTTGGACTTACTTTTTTTGTGTTATATTCATCCACGGTGCATGTCCGCCTGTCGTGGAAACTTACAAACATGATTGTTTTCCAGAACGTGGAGCCGTTCGCGTTGGAGGCTATCATAGAGTACGTGTACTCGCCCGACTCGCTCGTCATCACCGAGGACAACGTGCAGGTGAGTGTCAGGTGAGTCGCTGGCCGTGCGCCCGGCGTCCCGTGGCGCCGCTGACCGCGCGCCCGCAGAGCCTGCTGTCGGGCGCGTCGCTGCTGCAGGTGGGCGGCGTGCGCGCTGCGTGCTGCGTGTTCCTGGCGGCCGCGCTGCAGCCCGACAACGCGCTCGGCATCCGCGCCTTCGCCGACCTGCACGCCTGCTCCGACCTCAGCCTGTGCGCCGCGCGCTTCATCGAGAACCACTTCGTGGAGGTGCTGGACACGGAGGAGTTCCTGGCGCTGGCGCCGGACGCGCTGGCCGCGCTGCTGGACAACGACCGCATCACCGTGCCCGACGAGGAGGTGATCCTGGACGCCGTGGTGCGCTGGATGCAGCAGGCGCCGGACGCGCGCGCGCCGCACCTGGGCGCGCTGCTGGAGCACGTGCGCCTGCCGCTGCTGGCGCGCGACGCGCTGGTGGCGCGCGCCGCCGCCGAGCCGCTGGCCAGCGCCGGCCTGCGCGTCAAGGACCTGGTCATCGAGGCGCTGTCCTACCACCTCATGCGGCCCGAGCGCCGCGCCGCCGCCGCCGCCGCCTGCGCGCGCGCGCGCCCGCGCCAGCCGCCGCGCGCGCCCAAGCTGCTGCTGGTGGTGGGCGGCCAGGCGCCCAAGGCCATCCGCGACGTGGAGGCCTTCCAGCTGGACGCGGCGCGCTGGCGGCCCGCCGCCGACCTGCTCACGCGCCGCTGCCGCGCCGGCCTGGCCGTCGTCGGCGGGAAGGTGTACGCCGTCGGCGGGTTCAACGGTGGGTCTCGAGCCATTCCCGGCGCCGTGCGGTGCGCGCGTTCGTTCTCTGACGTGTGCGCTCGCGCTTGCAGGCACCCTGCGCGTGCGCAGCGTGGACGTGTACGACGTGGCGACAGACACGTGGAGCGCGGGCCCGCCGCTGTGCGCGCGCCGCTCCACGCTCGGCGTCGCCGTCATCGGGCACGTCATCTACGCCGTTGGCGGGTGAGTCACACACCACAGTGCATGTTGTCACTGTGACGAGCCAGTAGCTGACCGGTGGCGCGCCGCAGGTTCGACGGCGCCACGGGGCTGAGCTCGGCCGAGGCGCTGGACACGCGCGAGGGCGTGTGGCGGCCCGTTGCGTCCATGTCCACGCGGCGCTCGTCCGTGGGCGTGGGCGTGCTGGGCGGCAAGCTGTACGCGGTGGGCGGGTACGACGGCGCGTCGCGCCAGTGCCTGCACACGGTGGAGCGCTACGACCCCGCGGCGGACGCGTGGGAGCCCGTGGAGGAGATGGGCGCGCGGCGCTCCGGCTGCGGCGTGGGCGTGGTGGACGGCGCGCTGTACGCCGTGGGCGGGCACGACGGGCCCGCCGTGCGCCGCTCCGTGGAGCGCTGGGCGGGCGCGGGCTGGCTGCCGGCGCCGCCCATGCACACGGCGCGCCGCAACGCCGCCGTGGCCGCGCACCTGGGCCGCCTGTACGTGGTGGGCGGCGACGACGGCGCCGCCAACCTCAGCTCCGTGGAGGTGTTCGACCCCGCGGCCGACGCCTGGGCGCTGCTGCCGGCCGGCATGTCGGTGGGCCGCTCGTACGCCGGCGTGTGCGTGGTGGAGCGCGCGGGCGCGTGACGCGCGGCGGGGGCGGCGGCGGTGGCGGGGGCGCCGCGCACGCCGCCGCGCGCGCCGCCGCCCGCGCCGCCCGCGCGCGCGCCCGGCGGCGGCCTGGCCGAGCCGGGCTACGCCAACGTGGGCGCGTACGGCGGCGCCGCGGGGGTGGCGGCGCTGGCGGTGGGCGCTGCGCCGCGCTGGCGCCCGCTGTACGTGCAGCGACAGGACCCGGACCAGGTACCCGCCGCACTCCATTGCACGCGGGCAACAGCTAGTTCCTTACAGTTTCGGATTTGGTCGTGTACGCCTACTTTTCGCCCCGTACATCGTGCTCACGCGGCGTCCCGCACAGGTGGTGGTGCAGGAGGGCGCGTGGTGGTGGCGCCGGCGCCGCCCCGGGCGCGCGCAGACGCTGGAGTTCCACTCGCGCGCGGGCGGCGCGGGCGCGGGGGGCGGGCGCGGCGTGCTGCGCGCGCTGTGCGGCGTGCGCGTGCTGGACGCGCGGGCGGGGGCGGCGGGGGCGGCGCGGGCGGCGGCGGCGCGGCTGTCGGCGTCGTGCGCCGCCATCGACGTGGCGCTGCCGCCGTGCGTGCTGCTGCTGCGCGCGCCGGCCGCGCTGCCGCCGCCCGCGTCCTGCTCGTACCACGTGCTGCCCGACTCCACCGAGTCAGCCGGCTCCACCGACTCCGACGACTGACTGCGATACATTCCGTCTGCGGCCCAGTGCCCGGACTCGCCGGTTACTAATCTCAATGTAAATGTCATTATTTTTCTATCTTTAGCCTAGTACTGTAGAATTTGTAGATATGCATCTATGTATAGTATAAATGTAAAACCACTGCAAAAACACGCGAGCACGTTTTATTCGTTATTGAAAGAAATTGTATGCTCGTTATAATTTTATTGATGGGAATATATTGCAAATATCGAATGGATTAACCAAAGCTGTAAAAAAGTGTATTCCAAATTCAAAATCTACTTTTAAAAAATATATATTTTTGGAACGAAGTTCCTTAACGCGGCTTATGATACAAATTAATTGAGACAATTCGTCACTCCACAAAGCGATGACGATTTCTGCCATTTCGCTTTTGTACCTATTCATTAGCGTAACAAGCGCCGCGTCTGTCTACAGGGTGGAATTTTGTAATGCCACCTGAAGGGAAAGTACTCTTAATACGGTAGATAGAAAATTTTACTCAAAGAAAACATTCCTTTATTTTTGAATAGATAGAGAACTGCTTCAAATATTTTCGAAAATTTTCAATTTTTCAAAGCTTTTACTTGACTCATTGAATTTATAAGTCCAGATTTCATGGTTCCTTTCATTTAATTTATCAAGTTTTTTAGAGAGATTTCATCCTTATAATTGATCCTAACGATCGATGCAATAAAAGTACAGGTTGTAATTTTTACAGATTTTAGTCGTTTCGATTCCCGGGTGTGAAAGCGAATTTTTGAAAATCCTTGAATGCAGTTTTCTTTCTAGTTTTTAAACTTTCGCGAATTGTACACATGTTTTTATATCGGGACTTTTCGCGCACAAACTTAATCAAAATACTTACAAGAATTTTGACTAACCTCGACGTTTCGATCAAGTTTTTGTTCTATTCAAAAATAAAGGAATGTTTTCTTTGAGTAAAATTTTCTATCTACAGTATTAAGAGTACTTTCCCTTCAGGTGGCATTACAAAATTCCACCCTGTATATCTATAAACTCAAAAACAACTGAACGGTTTCATACTGCTGCCTTAGCCGTTTGATATTTATGTGAAAACAGATAGACACGCGTTAAACGAGAATGCTACCAAAAATAATACGCACTTGTTTCAGACAAGTTAGTGCTAAAACAAGTCCTATTATTTTTGGTAGCATTCGTGCTGAACACGTGTTTATCTTTTTTGTGGTACGGCCCTAAAAGTTCTATAAAAAAGTCCGCGACAGCATTTATATTTAAGCCACAAAATCTGTTTTTATGATTTAAAAATAACAATAATAAATAATTAGGTAATGTTTAACTGGACACATTATAATACAATATTTATCCTTATCAAAATAAGTATCTATTTTATCATCACAAGTACTTAATGGAGATGATTTTTACAGTTTACGGTATAATAATTATTTCGACGAATAGTCATCAATAAAACCTTATCGGACATCAACAACGTACAAGTGCTCGATTTTCTTGCAACATGTGTAGTAAGTATTGCTACAAAATACTCTTGTTGTTATACCTTTTGTGCATATTAACGTTTTAGAATATAATTTAAATAAGTACCTAAATAAATGTATAAAATGAAAACATGTGATATTTTATTCCGCCAGTGAATTTCCAGAGACCAACAACGATACCTACAAGGCATAATATCCCCCCTTTTTACATGCATGACTGCACACTTGACCACTAAATTCCATCCTGATGGCGTTACTGAAGGTTTCTTTTACCTTCAGGGTTCCATCAGTCGCAAATTGTTGGGGGCAAAGAGTTTCAGATCATCCATGTAAAGGAGGTGGGATATTTCCTGAGCATATGCTGGCCGGCCCCGAACCCAGCAGTGTGCTTGGAGGATTCTAGGCCAAGCAGAACCACAGCGGACTCAGACTATCATCCTGATATAGGTATACCTCGCTCGATCCTAATCGGTTTGTTGTTTCCCGGGTATACCGACACCCCGGATAACGGAGGACCCTCCATTGTCTCATACATGACGTCAGGAAGGCGCGTATAAAGTATTGTCATATCGGCACATACTGATCCACTACTGGGTAAAGGCCTCCCTCCGTTCCTTCCACTTGTCAGGGGTGTTTGGTGTGTTACATTGATGTAGGTTGACGCGGCCCACACGAAGGAAGAAGGCTCTGATCCTGGAGGAAGCCAAGATCGCAAGTAGTGCGCAGGCGCAGCGCGGCGGTGCGGTGCGCGTGTGGCGGCGCTCGGCAGTGCGCGCCCATCCGCCGCGCGCGCTGCCCGTCGGCGACCGTCGCGCTCCCGTGCCGTGCGTGTGTTGTGTCGTGGAGCAGCAGTGCTAGCCAACGCCTGTGCAGTGTACTGCGATACTGATGTGCGTGTACCTTTGTACTTCACCGCTAACTCATAATAGGTACCATAATTATATCTTATATTTCACTCCAAGTCTAGCGTTACCTATTTTCTATCTACCAACTTATGTGCAAAAAGTACCATACATTATGGTGCTAAGTTGCAAATAAGTTGACTAAAGTGTCAAGTTGCAATTTGTTGTCACTAGGTAGGTGCCATTATTTGCGACCTGCTTTTACTGGCAGCTGATAAGACATGCCCCACATACCCCTTCCCTTTATAAGGTACCTACACGAGGGTACAACTTGCCTTCATACATAACAAATACCTAAACTGTGCTTATCCTATAGGTACAGTTTCAATTTAAGTGAGTGTCTGACGTAAGTAGGTACCTACTACGCGTGAACATACTTTAATTAGGAATGGGTTCTTTGTTTGTACGGAACCTCTAAGACCCTAGCACGGATCATGTTGACGTTGCGTGCCATACTTGTATGTAAGTGAATGTTGAATACGTACACTTCGACAGTCCTACATATTACTCGGTTACATACCTACAGAGATATGAAATAACAATTAAGTATAGGCAGGCGCGCTCGCAGCTAAAGACTGAGGGGGGGTCATACCAATTAGTGCCGGCGACGTGCATACCGCGAGTTACCGTATTTCGCGCTCCTTCAAAATTATTTTGGGGGGATAGTGACCCCTAGGACTCCTCCCTTCCTCGGACCGCCACTGAGTACCTATAGGTGCCATGTATAATTTTATTAGGTAGGTACTTATACATATTAAAATAACACAAATTAAAATAACGATTACCCACATTATATCGAACTAGCACTTCGTCCGCGTGACGTGCATTTTTCCGGGATAAAAAGTAATCTATAGCACTCAGGGATAATTGCAGCTTTCTATTAATGAAAGAATTTTCAAAATCGGATCAGTAGTTCCGGAGATTACCCGGCCTCTACATACAAACTTTACCTCTTTATAATATTAGATTTATATAGACTGTGGTATTAGTATAGATAACCGAACCCATTACGTTTACTATTCCGTGGGTAGGTAGTAAGTAGTAGGTACCTACATGCGTGCACAGTCAGCCAGGACAGGTCCACTGAAATCTGTATAGGTTTCTAGCAGGTTACCCAGCCCGCAGCCGGCTTTTCTGAAGATATTCCAATTTACAGTGTGAGCTCTACGACTGTCTTGTAGTACCTATACCTACCTACCTCGATATAGGAAGGTACATAATTTCATGATGCTGTACTTAAAGTATAATAAGCTCTTGGGTAAAACGTTAGAATCGTGCTACCTCGATAGAAGGTTGAGAGTAGTGGGAGGGGGGACTCCTGCTTTTCCCCTGGGAAAGGGGGGAGCGCGGATACTAACCGTTCATTTTATATTTTTAGTTTTGAGGTTCGGTTTAGGTTAAAGTTTCAAAAAGCCTGTAATCGGTAGATTTTACTTAGGTATGTATGCCTTATTCCGGCGCTGTGGGAAGTGCAGCTCCCCCGCCCTTGCGTAACAAAGTGGAGGCACTCAAGCTCGCCTCCGCAGCTTCGGCTTTTACCAGCTTCAGCCGCTGCGGCTCGCGCGGGTCCTTGCGCTTTCTTACGGCAGGCCGTAAGAAAGCGCCTCCGACTCAACAAAAGCACTCCAGCGCGCGGTTGGGCAGACAAGTACCATAGACCGACAGAGAGATTGTAAAGCCTACCCTACTACTGGTGTTGTGTGTGACAGTGTAGTGAGCTCGGGTGGCGGCCGTGATGCCCGGCGCCGCGCCGCCAGCGCCATGAGGAAGTTCATGCGCACGCGCGCGGCGCCCGACGCGCCCTCCCGCTCCCCCAGCCCCTCGCCCGCCCCGCGGCCCCCGCCCGCGCCGCCCTCCCCGCCGCCGCACGACGCCCGCGCCCTGCTCAATGGACACGCGCACAAGACCAATGGACACGCCAGTTAGTATGACTTTTACACAGCTAGCTTTGATGTTAACTCGCATGGAGTTATGGTCATGGACACTTTTCACTTAGGCCTTGTAGGTTATACTGCTGCTGGTTAGACCGGGTTTCCCTTGGAGGCCCGCGCCACCGCCGCCGCCGCTGCAAGCGTGTACACCGTGATCCAATACAGTAGGTATTAGGGATAGTATCTATATGGCCGAATAATATTATGTTCGCAATTTAGAGCTTTAGGTAGGTACTTACCTACTTACTCAAGACTTTAGTAAGGAAGTGACATTTGTGAGTTACGTGACTTTTCGCCATACATTTTTCGTTTGGCGTGAACGCTAACAGAAGCTTGTGCAGGGCCTCAGGTCCGCCGCCCGCAGGCGAGTGCAGCTGCGCCCTGCACTCAACACTCAACAGCAAGCGGTACGTCATATTTCGGCTGACCTCCATTCCATCTGAGGGTATGCCGGGTATGCGTGCCGTCACTCAGGCCTCGGACAAATGAAACTGCTTTGACTCATCTATTCTATGTATGAATGCCGTGATCTTGCCGTGATGTCCCTATCGTAGAATTGGCCACATCAAGATGTGCGCGATCATTTTATGAAATATAACAATGTCTATTAGTCCGTCCAACCCAGTGGGGAATCCAAAAACTATTTGAGGGGGCTAAGGGTTGGAAATAAAAAAAACTTATCTCTAATTTTGAGCAGGGCTTCAACTGCCTAGCCTCTCCCCCCCCGGGTTCGTCACTGGTCCAACCGTTAATTTTTGTCAAAAGAAACACCGCAATGTTAAAGAGTGAAGACTTGGGTGCAGTGACGGAGCTCCCGCAAGGAGGCTCGGTGGGGGCGGTGGCGGTGGCGAAGCCCCCCTAACAACAAATAATAGGTCTTTACCTATGAAATTGCCGTTTTGTATGAAAAAATTTAAACTAATTTTTTTCATGTATTTTTTATTTGTATTAATCGAAGTAATCACCCATGCAATCAATGCATCTTTGCCAATGCAGTGGCAGTTTATTGATGCCCTTCTTAAGGAAATCAGCTGGACGGGAGGCAACAAAAGCTTCAAAGGCATTTTGTACTGCCTCTCGGGTATTGAATTTTTTTCCCGCCAAGAAGTTATCCAAATTCTGGAAAAAGTAGTAGTCTGTAGGCGCAAGGTCTGGTGAGTAGGGCGGATGACGGAGAGCTTCCAACCCCAGTTCTTGCAACTTGGAGACCGTCTGCTGTGCAGTATCAGGTCGCGCGTTGTCGTGCAGGAGCAGTGGAGACGAGCGATTGACCAATGCTGGTTGGAGATGTGCCAGCTTCTTCATCATTGTGTTCAGTTCTTCACAGTACACATCTGCAGTAATGCTCACCCCGTTTGGTAAGAAGCTGTGATGAATCACACCGGCGCTAGACCACCAAACAGTCACCATCACTTTTCTAGGGGTAAGTTTTCGTTTAGGGCATTGTTTAGGTGCTGAAGCAGGATCCAACCAACTTGCTGAGCGCTTGCGGTTATCAAACAGAATCCATTTCTCTTCGCAGGTAACAATGTGGTTCAAAATTCCTTAATTTGTGTGTCTGTTGAGCAGTGCAAGGCACGTCTCGACGCGTATTTCGCGCTGGCGATCATTGAGTTCGTGGGGCACCCATTTGTCAAGCTTTTTTACCTTGCCAATTTGACGCAAATGGACCAATATTGTTTTGACGCTAACGTCGAAAGCTGCTGCTAATTCAGCCGTAGATTGTGTATCATCAGCTTCCACAATCACCTTTAATTCGTCATTGTCAACCAAAGTCTTCGGACGACCGCGAGGTTCATTTTTCAGGTCGAAATTTCCAGAACGGAAGCGAGCAAACCAATAACAGGTGGTGCGTTGGTTTGTAGTGTTAGCTCCGTAAACGTCGTTGATGTTGCGTGCCGCTTGTGCCGCGTTGCTGCCACGACGGTACTCGTATTCCATAATTACTCGAATTTTTAACGTATCCATGATGACGAAAAAGATTGAAATGCGATGAAAATGTAACACTAATCAATAAACAAATGACTACTTTTGGAAAAAAAACCATGTTTTTAAAATAAAATTAATTTGAAATTAGAATTCTTAGCCAAACAAAAATTATTTTGATTTGAAATGGCCAGTACTGCAGAACGGCAATTTCATAGGTAAAGACCTAATATAATGACACTGATGATGCACGCGAACAACGTGCTTTTAGCACCTCTAGTCTAGCGCCGGCGCACACTATCTACTGGTTGTTGGCGACATCCCGCGTGTGCCTGCCGGCCGGCGGGTGTGGCCGCCCCCGAGGAGGGACGCCAACCGTAGTGCTCCGGTGCGATCGTAAGCCGTGTTAGTGAGTGCAATGTGCGGGCGCGGCCGACGTACTCGCTCTGCAATTTGTTCCGGCAGCGGCACCGCCTGGAGCCCCCCCTCCCCCGCACTCTCCCCCGCCCCGGCCACGCGCACGTCACCTGAAGACAGCCTGCAGAATGCATAATGGCTCGTCAATCACTAGAAATGCTTCGTTTTTTGGGAAGCCCAATCAAGTACAGCTGATGACAATCTTCTTCCAAGCTGTCGTCGGGTGGTAAAGTCACTGCTGGTGCTGCTGGGATCTGGGCGGTTGAATGTGACAACATCATCCGCCTAGCCCAAACTACACTGGCCTGCAAAAATAAGTAGGTATCACACTTAGTACGAAGTAGCAGTAGAAAGTGTAGTACCTACCTACTTATTTTTGCAGGCCAGCATATATTGGCGTCGGCTTCCAATCTAACTGGTTGCGGATTGCGGCTGAATATAATTTTTGATATTATTTTAGCCGTTGAATGTGACGAGTGTGACAACATGGGGGACCAGTATTAATTGGTACATTAGATACCGCAGTGCATTACGTTGCAATTGCAACAATGTGACGTCACGAGCCACTCGGGCGCCGCCGCCGCGAGCTCACGCTGTCGGTCGTGTCGTGGTTGTGTATGGTTTGTGACGCGGTGTATTGTGTGCGCACGCGCGGGACGGACGACCTTCTGCTATTGTCATAGCAACACTATATTTGTATTTGTACTTAAATAAGTAGGTACTTACCTATTTGTTTACAATTTACTCGGAAATTGGATCGTTCGACGGTTCAAAATGGTTGACTTCAAAATGGTTGACTTAAATAAACGATGCTGATGCAAGTGTCCTAAGTGAACGGGGACTGGTCATCTCTAGAGAGAGACAGACAAAAACAAATTTTGAATTATTCCCATACACTTTAAATAGTAGGTAGGTACCTACCTATTTACTTACCTAGGTACCTACCTACCTAAATCTTTTTTTTCCCTAAGGTATAATAGCCTAATAAAGTAATATAATAACCTATTAAGTATACCTATCGACTTGTTTATGAGAGTAGATATCTATCTATCCATGGAGTTATTTTGCCGGCTTTTCTCCATGTAAATCTACGCTTTGGCCCGGGCAACTAACTTTTCTGACAAATTGAAAGTATTTATCGGTTTAAAAGTGCCTGTAAATGATATCTATACCTACCTAGTTACGTATAGGTCGCGGCGTGAAATATGATCACAAACGTCACCTGCGCATTAGCTGGTTTTTCGGTCTCTTTAGCGGAATGAAGAAGACGGGGGGCGCCGAGGCTGCACGCGATTGGGTCGGCAGTCGATGCGCGTCGTCTATTGGACTCTATAACGTATTGTCAACTGTCTATTACCTATTGGGTCAAAAATGTAGGTACATGCGCGATCTGTGATCAAGATCCCTGCCGATACTTAAGCCTATAATACTTAGAGTCATCAGAGGACTTCATATACCTAGTGGGGCAGAGCTAGAGACGGCGTTGTTTGTGTGTCAGTGCACGACGGACGACGGGGACACTGTCTCAGTCCCCAGAGCGACACATCACATCACAGGTGGCGGGTGACGCGCGCCGCCCGCACGCGACACCTGTGAAGCGCTTATCCTAAATCCTTTTCTAATTAAGTAGGATGCTAAATGATTTTTATCGTCAGCGAACTTGCTAAATGTGATTACACTTAGTCACTTGCCTTGTGCATCGCGGGAACCTGAAGGGCGTAGGACTTGAAATTCGAGTAGGACTACGAATTTTAAGTCCTACACCCTTCAGGTTCCCGCGATGCACTTGCAAGGCAATCTTCCTCAGTTCCGATTTTTGGCCGGCAGGAGTTGTGTATAGACGTTACAGGGAAGCGCGACCAAAACCAAGCTCCAAGTGTAGTGTGTTATGTTTTTGATGTTATATAATTATGTATGTTAGTCTTTAAGGTACCTATTTATGTTATGTGTCTTTGTTACCTGAATTAAATGGTATATTATTATTAGTGAATTCAGTTACTTAGTTACTTAGATTTAGGACGAGTGAATTCAGTGTTGTGTAATAACTAAGCGTTAAGGAGTGCGCGGAGCCTGTATTGTGTGTTTGTGCAGATGGCGGCGGCGCGCTGCGCGACGACCGCCACTCCTCGCTGTCCAGGTGAGCCCTCCGCCCTCCGCCCTCCGCCTTCCACCCTCCGCCCCCGCGCGCCGGCGACAGCTGCCAGCAGCAGGCGCAGGACAAACATCTTAATTTATTTATTATACTAAGTATTACATTATATGGTCTGGTGTGATCGTTACATTACTTGTAGATACAGCCACACGTTCTACTACGGTTTCATTTGTGATTACCTACTGTTAGTTTGAGGAAACCAGTCCACTGTAAGCGTATTGTTGTAGCGGTGACCTCCCGCACATGTCCGCGGCGCCGCTCGCCGTGTGAACAGATGTTATCTTGCTACGTTATAGTTTCTCCGAAAGCCGTCGGCGCCGTGTTCTGGTCGGAGCGAGTGCCCGCTGAGCGCGCTGCACAGATTGTCATGCCCTCAGCTGTCACTGTGGTCTGCCATTAGTTCGCGGACGTCCACCGCGGAACAGTGCCCGTCTGCTGTGTTGCAATTGTGGCAGAATGGTTTATCATCGATATCGTAATTGTTGGTTTTGTCCATTTTGGTAAAGCGACTGTGGAACACGACGTCGCCGCCGCGCCGCCACCGCACCGCGCCACGCACCGCTGCGCGGCCATCGCGCCGCGACTGCCCCCTGCCGCAAAATTATTGGTAAGTATTAGGTACCTAGTTGTTAGTGTTGCATTGCTGCTTACGAATAATATAAGGTCATAGCAGTAATGTAACTAATAATTACCAACCGCCAACCTACCGACACCAATAATTTTGCGGCAGCGGGGCGGCGGCGGCAGCGTCCTGTCCACGGGCGTCATGTTTTATGCTAATGATGTTAATACCGATTGCCCCTCTAGCACAATTTGGTCACGAGAGCGACCATCATTGTAATGTGAGTGTAGCGTTGTGGCTGTGCGCGCAGGTGCTGCAGCGCGGCGGGCGCGTCGCGCGCGCTGTTCGAGGACGCGAGCTTCCCGCCGGCGCGCGCGCTGGGCGACGCGCGCCTCGCGCGCCGCGCGCGCTGGCCGCGCCCGCACGTGAGTACCGACCATACGTAATGAAACAGTTACGCTAGTACTGTGTCCGCGAATTAGTTCGCGTGATAAAAATATCTCTATTAGTGAAATAATTTTCGAAATTAAAACAGTAGTTCGGGAAATTACCTCATACATACAAACTTACGAACCTTTTCCTGTTATAATATCTATTAGTACAAATATAATGTATAATGATGAGCGTTATGAGACGTGTAGATACTTTTAGATTTTCCTAACTTTGATTAAAGTAGGTAGGTAGATAAGCAAATTTATTCATTATCATTCTGAGAGGAAGCTCGTGCCCAGCAGAAGTATTTTTCTTCGATATTTATATAACCTTTGTGGCGATGGCGGTTCACAGAAGACATGTAGGTACCTACCAGCTACCAGCGAAGTTACGATATGGTTAACGACTGCAGATTTTACGATGTTGGACAGAAGGAATGCCACATGACGAAACTATAAGTGTTTTCAGTTTTACTATACGGAACCCTAAAAAATGCTAACAGTTACAATTACAATCACCGGTTGACAAAGTAAATGTTTAGGGTTGCTTGCTATAATGGTCAGGTTGATGTGAAAACTACGCAAACAAAATCAAGTCCTTTGCACAATAAAATTAGTAAGCGTTCTCTTGTACAGTCATGCACTGGTGCCAGCGACTGGTCAGTGTCAGTGGCCAGCGCTGTGTGTGTGTGCGTCCAACGGGACCGCTTCCGGCGCGTGCGCCGCCTCGCTGTATTGCCATCACTTACTTATTAATAAGCAGCATGACGAACTACCCGAACTTCATCAACATAATGCCAGTGCAATTTCCAACGACGCAAATGCCGAGTAGGTACGTCTTTATGGTGTTCTTAGGCCAACAACGAGCCCTAAAGAGATGGGATGAGTGTGTTTGCGAGTGTTGGACTGTGGCTCCGTGTGGCCTGCCTGCCTATTCTGTACCGACACGCCGCGTGATATCACCGCGAGATGACAATTTTATTGCGAACGTTCGAGGGAGAATGTCACGGTGAGATTCTCCCTCGAACGTTCCATTGACTGCGTGGCCATTGACTCGAGCCGGAGCGTGCCGCCGAGCTCGCGGAACTGCGAACTGACACCACGTGAGAAAGACATCAACGCGCGCGTCCCCCGCGCCCCGCCCCGCCCCGCGCCCTCCGCGCCGCCACGCGTCGCCGCTCCGAATAGCTAATGAGCCGGACGGTGCGCTATACTGCCGGCCGCGCCCGCCGCTACTGCTGCATGGCTGCAGTGGCTCCTCACATGAACCGCATTACATTCATACTGTAGTATCCAGCTACATTTCACACTTCTGTCTAAGCTGTAAATGCTCATAAACGGTGTGACGGTGCCGTCTGGCCTCAGGAAGTCGTCGACACTAGACACGGGGGATCAAGGTTGTCCGTCGACATCCTGCGGCCGCCGCCGTGGCGTCACGTCATCCTACACCCGTCACGTCCGGCCGCTCGGGCCTACTGCTCCACGGACCGCAATTCAGTTCAATTCCCGGCCCTCGCTAGTCAATTTCAATATAATCCGAACGAGCCGATCTGCATGCGTGCAGCCCGGCTGCACACGTGTTGCTGCGCCGGGCAGGCCTGCGTGCAGCTCGCACCTGTTACAATAATAACATGCGAGTGTTTGCCGACAGTCCACGGCGGCCGCTCGGTGATGCACTCGACTGTGGAATTCTGCGGTGACCGGTCACCCACATGTAGGTACCACTTCACCCGGAAATTATCATGGGTACGCATCAAATAAACCAGGCAATTAGGACAACTGTAATTATGTGCATACAGAAAGTAAGACTACAAAATTGTTCGTCGTAGCGATAAGTGGCCGTCTGCATTGTAGGTATACTGGTATAGTCTCGACTTGTGCGACCCCTTCCGATTGTTCGCTGGTTGCATCGTAAATGGATGACAATGTTGGCTTCGCGGAGACTACAAGCCACGTGGTGCGGGCGTGCCAGCGCGCTGCTGGTCAGCAGGCGCGCGCGAGTAGCGCACCGCACCAACATAACACCGTGTAATGGTATTACCGGTGCAGTTATAGTTGCGCGCAGGCCGTTATAATGGCTCCATCGCGGCGCCCCCCGCCCACCGCCCCCCCCCCCCCCGGCCGCGCGCCGCAGCGCTCGCCCTACATTCAAACGCTATTCTACTTTGTAGGGCGATATGCGATGATATAGCTTGCTGTTTACTTGTGAAGCGAGCGCGACAGTCGGCACTCGGTCGCACGACTGATCCACTTCCTACGGCTCGTCGTTTACTAGGAAACTGCGCGCGGCTCAGTTTCTCTCAGCGGAGACACGCACTCGAATGGCTCATTCACACCGGGTCGACGGGTCGACTTCGCCACAGTATAAATATGTACACCAGTACGGAAACTACGTACTAACGTTCGAAACGGCACACTCACACAAACACGCGAATCGACGAGACCTCTAAGCGGACATCGCGGTGCTGTCAGTCGTGAGTGCCGCGTCAAGACGAGTGGTTGCCGCGTGTTTGTGTGAGTGTGCCGTTTCGAACGTTAGTACGTAGTTTCCGTACTGTACATATTTTTACTGTGACTTCGCTCGCCTACCGATTAGTACCTACATGACAACAACCAACCCGCACCCTGATTGCGAAACACAGTTGCTATCTCCGTGGTATTAATTTTGACACCACGCATTACGCCGCATATTTCTAAATATTTGTTCCCGATTACTAGGTCAACGACGACGCAAGGGATGTTGTGAACTGTCAAAATGTAAGCCACGGTGATAGCAATAGACTGTGACACGTAATTAGGGTGCTGGCCGGTGTAAATGCCTAGTTGGTTGACGAATACAGCTCGCAGCAGAACTCGGCTCGGCAGCCAATAAACCAAGACGCTGAAGGACGCTGGAGTGCCGCCTTCAGCGCAGGGCCGTCTTTACCCGGGGGTGCAAGGGGTGCGTGGCACCCGGGCGCAAAGACCTAGGGGCGCAAGTCGATCGCTTTAGGCGTCGTAGACACTGCCGTGGAGCTAATGGCGTATTTACCCTAGCGCCGGGGCGGCAACCTGCAAGGGGCGGCGAAGCCACCCCTCTTTTGTATTTTATGTCTTTCATGAAGTCGCCCCTCGCGCTCATCTCTGGGCGCCTTTCATAATCGCTACCTATCTTTTATGAAGTCGCCCCTCGCACTAATCTCTGGGCGCATTTCGTAATCGTTACCTATCTTTTATGATGTTGCCCCTCGCGCTCATTTCTTGGCGCCTTTCATCATCGTCACCTATCTTTTATGAAGCCGCCTCTCGTGCTCATCTCTGGGTGCCTTTTTTATTCGTTACCTATATTTTATGAAGTCGCCCTTTGCGCTTGTGAGATGTTGCCAAATTTTAATTATAGAATAAGTTAAAAAGTATCATTTAAATACTTTAATAAATATTAATTGTGATTATTGTGATTAAAAACATTTAAAAAGCATAATTTTATAAATTAAAATAATAAAGTTGTGTTGTACGTCACACCCGGTAGTCAGAGGAGGGGCAGAGTGGGGTTGTTTACTAATGTCTATAAAAGGCAAGCACCAGCCATTAGAGGGCACTTGCTTACGAAACTTGAAGGAGAGCGTTACTCTGCCCCCTGTCAGTTATATCTGACTCTGAGTACCACATATCTACCTGTTACAGATAAGTATTTAATGAATTATTATATTTATGCTAATTGTTTTGTATTAGTTATATTTAATACCTACCTACTGTATTAAAATTAAAACTATTTATCCCTTGATGAAGTTGGTTTATTGTTAATTGATTTATTTATTTATAATATTGAAATAAATGTCTATTTGGCTACAAAGTTATATATTTTTTTTTTTATTTTTTTTAAAAACCTACTTCTAACATCAGAAGTGGGATCGCCCTTCTGCTTTGCTCACAATGTCTAACTATTCCTGACTTTTGTTACAGAGAGAGAGAGTGAGAGAGCGATAAAAGAGTAAACCATGGACGCAGAGCTTGCGCAAAACTTATTGGAGTCTATAAAAAAGGCACTTTCTTCTAATCGACGCCAGGATGATGTGGTACTGCCTACCTTTCATCCTGAGAAGATGCACAATGGTGCAGAGAGTTGGTGTAAGAATATCGAGGACCTTGGAGGAGAGTTCGAGTGGAGCAGTCTGCAAATGGTTGCAAAAGCAGGTAAGGCCCTTCGTGGCGCTGCTTCTACTTGGTTTGAAACCTGGGAACCAGAACATCGTGATTGGGAAACGTTTCGCCAGGATATAATTGATCTTTTCCCAAGCAAGAAAAACTTGACAGAGAAACTTACAAAAGCCGTTTTGTATAATTCTGAGTCTGCAGAGACTTATGCTGAATATGCCAGAGAAAAAGTTCTACTTCTAAAAAAGACTAGGGTAGCCTTTACTGAGGATCAGTTAGTTGAGCTTGTTTGCGGGGGAGTTCGCGATGTTAATGTTCGTATGGCTTCTTTCAATAATTCTGTTTCAACGACTAATGAATTAATAACCCTATTTTCTAGTTACGTTAAAAGCAGAAAACGATTTTTTGATAAAAATGGAACCGTTGATGATCCAAGTATAAGTGTTGCCAAGAGACCTCGTTTTACTAATACTACAGATTCTTTTACCGCTAAGCATTGTTTTTCTTGTGGACAAAAAGGTCATATTCAGTATCAATGTCCAAAAAATTCTACTTCTCATAAAAAATATTCGGATAACGAAAGTAAGGTTAGATCAAAAGATTTGCCTACTACTAATAATTATAATAAGAATAATAGATGTGGATTTTGTAAGAAAGAGGGTCATACTATAGAAAAATGTTGGACTAAACAGCGACACGATCGTGAAAAACATATTAATAATAAACCAGTTAATTGCATTACCCAGTCAGGCCTCCGTCTTACAAAAGTTCACATTAATGATATCCCTGTAAATGCATTAATTGATACCGGTGCTAACTGCTCTATAATTAAAGAATCTATCGCATTTAGATTGGGTTGTCACGTTGCTCCCTGGACAATGAGATTGGATGGTATCGGCTCGGGTTCCTTAAAGACTTTCGGTAAAATTACGGTACCAGTTCGTTTTGATGATGTTTGTATCGAATTAGAATTGCATATAGTTACCGATGATGACTTCACTTATGATTGTATTATTGGACAGGATGTCGTCAGATGTGCTGACATTGCGATTGTCACCGACATATCCGGTACTAAATTAATACGAAAAAATATAATTATGGTTACTGAAAATAATAATGAAATTTTATTATCAAAATGTATTCAGAACTTGGACACAGGATTAAAAGATAAAATAAAAGAGATTTTTGATAAATATCCTAAAATTTTGCCTTCTGCAGATTACATAGGAGATGTTAATACCGGTAAATTAGAAATAAAACTCAAGGCAGATAAAACTATTAATTATCGGCCTTACCGTTTGGCTCCAATAGAGCGTGAGAAAGTAAATAAAATTATAAGTGACCTTTTGCGAGCTGGTATCATCCGTGAGAGTGATTCTTCTTATGCGAGTCCGATTCTATTAGTGAAAAAGCGTGACGGTGGCGACCGAATGTGCGTTGATTTTAGAGCTTTAAATTCTATTATTGAAAAAGAAAGATATCCCCTCCCTTTGATACAAGACGAAATTGACCAATTAGGCAAAGCTAAGTACTTCATATCAATTGATATGAAAAACGGCTTTCATCAGATTCCAGTTTCCCAAGATAGCATCAAATATACAGCTTTCGTGACGCCCGATGGGCACTATGAATATGTTAAAATGCCTTTTGGCATATGTAACGGCCCATCAGTTTTTCAACGTGCCATATCAAAAGCGGTTAAAGATTTAAAGTTTCTTAGAGTTTACATCGATGACCTACTTATACCATGTGACGATATTGAACAAGGTCTTAATTATCTCGATTTAAGCTTGGCAGCGCTTGTTAAAGCTGGGTTTACTATCAATTTAAAGAAGTGTCGGTTTTTCGTGACGTCTATTGAGTATTTGGGTTGGGTTATTTCGGCTGAGGGTGTGCGACCTAGTGAAACTAAAGTTAAAGCATTGGTGAATTCTCCTACTCCCAAAACCGTCAAGCAAGTCAGGCAATTTATGGGCCTTGCTAGTTACTTTAGAAAATTTATACCCGAATTCGCTTCAAAAACTGCTTGTATAACCAAGCTTACCAAAAATGGACAAAATTGGGAGTGGGGTGATGAACAGAACGCGGCACGTAAATATATCATAGACAAATTGATATCTGAACCCATACTCTCTATCTTTGATCCTTCACTTCCTACAGAGTTACATACCGACGCCAGTTCAATTGGCTACGGTGGGATGCTTATCCAGAAACATGGTACAAACAATAGGGTAGTTGCATATTATAGTCGCCGCACTACTGAACCAGAGTCTAAATACACGTCATATGAATTGGAAACACTTGCGGTGTATAATTCTCTTAAAAATTTTCGTGTTTATCTTTTAGGTTTATCATTTAAAGTCATTACAGATTGCAATGCAATAAAATCAACTATGTATAAAAAAGATATCTCCCCTAGAGTTGCTAGATGGTGGATTTTCATGCAGGACTTTGATTTCGAGGTTGTCTATAAGAAAGGTATTTATGTTGGACATGTCGATTATTTAAGCAGAAATCCTGCTGTGTCTGTAGCCTTGAAATCAATGAGTCCGGAAAGTTCACTCAAAGTAAATTTGATCACTGAACACTCGTCCTGGTTAGAAATAGCTCAGCATAGAGACCCAGAAACATTATCTTTGATAGACCGAGTACAAACCGGTGACATTAGTAACGATCAATATATATTTAAGAACAATTTACTATATTACAAATGTCCTTTGGATAAAAAACTTAAGGCATATGTCCCCAAAGGAAGTCGGCTTAGTATCTTACGTTTGTACCATGATGAAAACTGTCATATCGGGCAAGAAAAGACATTACACAAGATAAGAGAGTCCTTTTGGTTTCCTGGTATTAATAGATTTGTTAAAAAATACATTTCCCATTGTTTAGTGTGTGTAAAAGGAAAGTTTCACAGTGGTCCACATCAAGGTCTTTTGCATCCAATCGATAAAATTCCAATACCATTTCATACCATTCATCTTGACTGCACTGGTCCTTTTATCCAATCAAATGAAGGCTATAAACATATTTTAATAATTATAGATGCTTTTACAAAGTATTGTATTCTTAAGCCTCTTAAAACAATGAGTGGCGAAGAAATGGTAACAGTTATTCGTGATGCTTTAACTATATTTGGTACTCCATCTAAAGTGGTTACTGATCGTGCTACTAATTTTTCCAATGAGGCCCTTACTAGTTTATTCCGGGAATGGAACATAGACCACCATTTGATTTCGACCGGTACTCCACGTAGCAATGGTCAGGTCGAACGATATGTTGCAACAGTTATAAATATGCTGACTACGGCATGCAGTACTGAGGCAGAATGGCCAAGCTCATTATATAAGGTACAACAAACTCTAAATTCAACAGTACAAAAGACAACGGGCTTCTCGCCATTAAGATTATTAATAGGTCGCGATGCAAATGTCCCCAGTGTTCAGGCTCGACTAGCTGATATAGACGTACCAGGTCCCTCTAATGTAGAACAAATCATTGACATTAAGGCTGATAGAATAACGGCATACAACAAAATGCAATCGGCTGCCAGCAGATACAAGTTACGTTTTGACGCCACAAGACGAGATAATATAAACTATGTATTGGGAGATATTGTTTATGTTTGTCAAGATCATCGCCGCCATAGTAAACTTAGTCCCAAATACAAAGGACCCTATGAAATTATAGAAATCCTTGAGAATGACAGATACAGACTTCGTGGACAAGGAAGATTGCACAATATTGTTATTGCCAAGGAAAAATTGAGGAAATGGCTCGGTGAGTGGACTGATGAAAACCAAACTGCTGAGCAAGGTATATAATAATTATTTTATTGATTTTGAGAGATGAATGATATAGTGAGCTCACTGATAGGTGTATGTGTGTGTGATGTATGTATGGAAATATTTTGAGTTCTGCAAATTTGAGGTCAACTTGGTGAAGGGTACATAATTGGTCCCAACACGACAAGGATGACGTGTGAGATGTTGATAACAGTGAAATGATTTATAGAAATTGTTGCTGTAAAGTTGGCCTGGTGTGAAGTCTGGACACCACGAAGCAGCACGTGGTGGGACTGATCACGACAGCCCAACCTGATAGTTGATATTTACTGAGGTAAAATTGAGTTGATATATTTGCTGAGATAAAATTGGCCTGGTGAGAGGGTTAGACACTATGACCAGCACATGGTGGACCCAATCACGACAGGTTCAATGAGATTGAATATTATTTTCAGCCTTGAACATAGATGAAAATGATGATTAATAATGAAAATGATGATTAATGATAAGGATGGAAGAAATGAAGATTAGTTCCTATTTAGTTTAATGTCTCATTATTCATTTTTATTACTTCGAGAACGAAGTAATTTTCAGAATGGCCGTGTGAGATGTTGCCAAATTTTAATTATAGAATAAGTTAAAAAGTATCATTTAAATACTTTAATAAATATTAATTGTGATTATTGTGATTAAAAACATTTAAAAAGCATAATTTTATAAATTAAAATAATAAAGTTGTGTTGTACGTCACACCCGGTAGTCAGAGGAGGGGCAGAGTGGGGTTGTTTACTAATGTCTATAAAAGGCAAGCACCAGCCATTAGAGGGCACTTGCTTACGAAACTTGAAGGAGAGCGTTACTCTGCCCCCTGTCAGTTATATCTGACTCTGAGTACCACATATCTACCTGTTACAGATAAGTATTTAATGAATTATTATATTTATGCTAATTGTTTTGTATTAGTTATATTTAATACCTACCTACTGTATTAAAATTAAAACTATTTATCCCTTGATGAAGTTGGTTTATTGTTAATTGATTTATTTATTTATAATATTGAAATAAATGTCTATTTGGCTACAAAGTTATATATTTTTTTTTTATTTTTTTTAAAGACCTACTTCTAACACGCTCATCTCTGGGCGCCTTTCATAATCGTAACCTATCTTTTATGAAGTTACCTCTCGCGCTCATCTCTGGGCGCCTTTCATCATCGTCACCTATCTTTTATGAAGCCTCCCCTAGCGCTCATCTCTGGGCGCCTTTCATAATCGTTACCTATCTTTTATGAAGTCGCCCCTTGCGCTCATCTCTGGACGCCTTCTATCATCGGCATCTATTTGGGGGGGCGCGAGGAAATACGTGCGGTGCAGTGATCACTGCACCGCATATGATAGGGCTCCGAAAAACCACGCCTGGGCACGCGCGATTTGCGGGGCAGTTTTTATGACGCCTAAGTAGGTATTAAATTAAAAAAATAGAAGTTTTTTTTCTGTTGCCAAGGGGGGCAGGTTGACTTTCGCACCCCGGCGCCCAATATGGTTAAGACGGCCCTGCTTCAGCCCTGCAACAGCCTTCGACTGCAGCCTTCGGCAAAGCCAAGTCGCTCGCCGACGGCTGCAGTCAGCCTGCTGAAAATGAGGTATAATATTATTATTAACTAGCTTTTGCCCGCGACTTCGTCCGCGTTTCCGTCGTTTTTCGTAAAAAAGTAGCGTATGTTCTTCCTCACGGTTCAATGGTTTTGATGTAACAGACAGATTAACTTTCGTATTTTAGTAGGGAAATATAATATGTCAATCCACAATACTGTTGAAAAATATCGCAATAAGGAACCGCAGAATATTATTATTAATAGCTGTGCCCGCGACTCCATCAGCGTGTAACTCCTTGTGTGTAATACAATCAGAAAGCTCCGAACTGCTAAGCTATTGGGAGATACACGTGTTATTGTGAGTCAACCATAAAAGATAGACATATGCTGTTGATATTTTTTAGATAATTTAATGTAAAACATTTCCGTCATACATGATTTCTATGTAGCTTTAACCATTAAGGCTGCACACGCGACGAAAGCTTAAAAAATGGAGTAACTTCTCCCGTTTTCGCAACATTTCCCTTCATTGCTCTGCTCCTATTGATTGTAGCGTGATGAAAAGTATACTATAACCTGCCCAGGAGTATGAAGAATAATTGTACCAAGGTTCGTTAAAATCCGTCGAGTAGTTTTTGTTTCTATAAGGAACATACAGACAGACAGACAGACAGACAGACAAAAATTTTACTGATTGCATTTTTGGCATCAGTATCGATCACTAATCACCCCTTGATAGTTATTTTGAAAATATATTTCATGTACAGAATTGACCTCTCTACAGATTTATTATAAGTATAGATAAATAAATAAATAAATAAAATATTTTCTCGTCATGATAAATGTTTGGTGGGTTTTGTTGTGCGTCATGTGTAATGTAACAGTGTGTGCGCATGCGCAGGAGCTGTGCGCGCAGCCGAGATTCCGCGGGGACGACGGCGTCGACGACGAGCAGCCCGCGCACTTCGCCGACAGGTAACGCACGCGTCGCACGCCGCACATAACTGTGCTGCGTATAAGCGTGCCGCCGAGCGCAGCGACGCGCCGCGCGGTCGCATTCCAATCAACTAATATTGTTTGCTGATTCATGATTCAGTTTCTTACTGCTGAGGAGCACAGGCCCACAGTACTCTTTGGCAGCCTCGCACACTTATCTGCGAAGCTGCGGACGCATCAAACGCGCCGATGCTGGTGACTTCGTCACCAGCATCGTCGTGCAGTAGGTACTTGAGCGGTCCAATTCCCGAGCCGCAGGGCTCGGGAATTGGACCGCTCAAGTACCTACTGCGGCGAGCTGCTCGAATAGGTGTGCGAGGTTGCATAGAACTCGTACACAATACATATACAAATGCGGCGACTGCGGTGCGTAGGTACATAGGGTGCGGACAGGTGCTCGTTCACCTTAAATCAGATTCCGCTAAGAAATCTATTTTCTAATATGTTTATCGACTTACGGTACTGTTTTGTAAGTAGGTATATAGAAAACCCACTTACAAAACAGTACCGTAAGTCGTCATTCACTAACAGACAACGCACAGCCTGAATCGGTAGACCCAGAGTTTCGAAAAGAGGAAATATTCTTTGAGTACCCTAGAGGTGCTATATGAGGGGTTTTATTGAAGCAGAAATATCAAACATACGAACACCCAGACCCGAAACAACTACAACTATCTAGGTCGTACAAATATTGATTTGGTACGGAATCCACACTGCGACCCGTGGCGCAGAAGCCAATAACTGTGTGAGCGCGCGGTGCGCCAAACTAACAGTGGCACAGTGTCATGTGTCATAGTGCAGCGTCGCATGGTTCCCGCAGGTGGGGTGCGGAGTGCGGCGCGGCGGGCGACGCGCAGCTGTGCCGCGCCGCCGCCGCGCTCGCGCACGCGCCGCGCCTGCTGGACCGCGCCGCGCCGCCGCAGAGCTTCCGCGAGCGCTACACCGGCGCCTTCAGGTACGTGCACGCGCCGCGCCTGCTGGACAAATGCTGGTGAAATGATAAGACAAGCGAGCGTGGTCGCGGCGCCACCATGAGCTCGATGTGACCGAGAGCCGGGTCGCCGTCACTCGTGACGGGTGATGGCTCGCACCGCGCACGACACGGCTCGACGATCATCGCTTCCTCGCCGACTTACCGTCTACAAATACACACTGTTATGAAATAGTCACGCCTTGTCTATGTTTTGTGGTCCGCTCTCCTTCCATCTAGGTACTATGGAATAACACGGACTATTTGACGTATAATCAGAAAATATATTCTTCAAGAACATTTTTATTACAAAAATCTGAGCAGCATCACGGTACCTACGTAGGTAGATAGTGGATCATATGGGTACAGCGTGAAAACGGCAGCCGTACCTAGGTAAATGTTGATATGGTACCTACCATATCAACATTTAGCTAGGTACGGCTGCCGTTCTGGTGGCGACACCCGCTCGTGTCGGCGGCGGGTGGTGACGGCGGCGCGTTGCGTGCGCAGGTTCCAGTTCTGGGTGTTCGGCGAGTGGCGCGAGGTGGTGGTGGACGACCGGCTGCCGGCGCGCGGCTCGCGGCTGCTGGGCTCGCGCGCCGCGCACCACGACTTCACGCTGCCGCTGCTCGAGAAGGCGTACGCCAAGTGAGTAGCGCGGCGGCGGGCGGCGGGCCGGCCGGCGCCGCGTGACTCGCGTCTGTCGCAGGCTGCACGGGTCGTACGCGGCGCTGCGCGGCGGCGGCGCGGCGCGCGCGCTGCAGGCGCTGTCGGGCGGCGTCGTGCAGAGCTTCTCGCTGCGCGCGCAGCCGCGCGCGCTCACCCTGCAGGTGCTGCGCTCGGCCGTGCCGCGCTCCACGCTGCTGGTGGCGCTGGGCGCGCGCGCGCACTGCGTGACGGGGCTGGCGCGCGTGCGGGCGGGCGGCGCGGGGGGCGGCGCGGGGGGCGGCGCGCTGGTGCGGCTGCGCGCGGCGGCGGGCGGCGGCGCGCGGGCGGGCGGCGGCGCGCGGGCGGGCGGCGGCGCCGAGTGGCGCGCGCCGGCGCCGCCCGACCGCGAGCTGCTGGCGCCGCGCCCGGACCGCCCGGACGAGTTCTGGTCAGTGCTAGGGGCTCCGCCCTACAATCTAGGTAACCCACTGAACTCACTGTGAACAGTGGAGTCTTATCTGAATCCTGGATAAGCCGGTGCTGTAAAAAACCGGACAAGTGCGAGTAGGGGAGACCAGGTATAAAAGTAACACGGGATGAACGTAACAAATGAGTTTCTGTACGAATTATGTGAGCTGCACTGATGGCTTGTATCACTGATTTGGGCCATTTTGAACCCTCCTTCACCTCAGGCTGCTCTCACGGCGCAGTGCTGTCAGGTTGTGGCCGTAGCGAGTCGGTGCCGTAAAAATACCTCCAAAGTAAGTTTTGACCGTTTTCTCCAACTGTGTTTGTTTTTATTATGGGACGTTTAAGCTTGCGTGTCAAATCTCAGTAAGGTAGCATAACTATTCATCTTTCTATTTTGGCGTTGGAAACGGTATCTTTCTAACAGTTTTTTTGGGATAAACGCATGTGTTTGTCGTATTCGGTAAAATTTCAAAATAGGGATGAAAGTAACAACTTGTTACTTCCATCCCGATTATGTATTATGAATAGTTTCTTCTGTGTAGTTTGTATTATAGAATCCTTTCCAAACAGCAGGTCAAATTAAAAATGAGTACAATGCCTAGAGTATCAGCTGTGGGCTCATGTAGACTGTATTAATAACGAAATAAGTTGTGGACCATATATTTTGTCTGACTAAGATCTCATTTTCAAATAATGTTGATTATTTTAAAAGATTTTTATGTTTCCTAGAAATGTTTGATTTCTTTTCATAATTGTGACACTAATGTAAAACCTAAAAGGCTAAATATATTTTGAAAGTAACTTTGTTTTATTTACAATATTACAACCATCCCCTTACACTGTTACAACTAACCCTAGGGGTAGGGATGGTTGTAACAGATTTCCTTTTTTTTATTTAGTCGTTTTTCTCAAAATCTGTAATTGCTGTTGCATTTTTACCAAATTAAAATATAGCTGAAAGACCAATCTATCGTGTGTCTTATTAGAATTTTGATATTCAAAAAAACTGTGAGATATTATAAAAAAATGCAAATTGTTACGTTCATCCCTGGTCTCCCCTACGACTCGCGCCCTGAGGGTTACGAAATATGCAATAGCGCCATCTATGCCGCATGATAATAGATATATCATATCTTAATCATAGCCATGCATACTTCTAGTAGCGTGATATATGAGCAGATGGTTCCACTCATGGTCATGAAATTACTTGCTAAAATTTTATCCTTATTAACGACACTATCGGATGGTGCAATCACGGAATAAAGAAATAAGGGGAAATGCCCTTAAACTTCTTTTGTATGGGAACCAGTGTCGCTGAACCCACACATTCGTAAATTAAATTGTATATTGCAATACACAGAAAACAATGATATGATTGGCTACAATATTTTAAGCAACTTTGGCGAAAATCTAATTTATTGTTCTTCAAAATTAAGTCGTATTACAACGGCAGAATGTTGTTATTACTTTACATGTCAAAATCATTAAAGATGTCTTTTATTTATCAATCAAGTTCGACCAAGATCAACTACGAGTTCAACTACTCAGCGCTAGAGGGCGCTGAAACTAAAAAATATGTCATGGGGTAAACAGTATAGTTAATGGCCAGTTAAGCTACCTTATGACACTCTTTTTATTACACAAACATACAACGGGTAGATATACTAGATAGTACTTGGCCTAGGCCAATAACTGTTTACACAGCCCTAAAAATAGTGACAAACGACTATAATGCTTAATATAAAAGACGGCAGAGATTTTTTCACTAAAAGCCATTTGGGTTTGAATAAAATGAATATACTAATTTAATTGGCATAGGGGGCCAAATACTGTCATGTTATTTAAATTAGTGGTACAGCAATTGGCGTTCTATGCTTAACACTCTACTTATTTTATAGATTTTCGATCACAGACTAAAAAAAGAATGAATCCACTTAGCGGCGTTTTGAAGAAACATTTTGACAGTCAACAACTTTGCTGCCGCAGCGAGTTTTAAAATTTACCCTTTATTATTGTGGGTTTGCTAATTTTTCAATACCGATGTTGCATGGCTAATAACTATACCGCTTCCCCTATTTGCTACTCAGCTAGAGATGTGAACCAGACATCGATAATTTTATGTCGATGTTTGTTAGATACGGAATAGACTTCAAGTAATTTTTTTTTAACGTAAGACTTAAATCGGTTTACAGTAACAGGTAAAATGGTTAAATGAAACGATAGTAAGCAGTTATAGGTGATTTATAATAAAAGTATCGTATAATAAGTATTTTGTACATAAGTTTAAATAACGTTTTTACAAGTCAATTATTTTAAACAAGATGAGGTCGGTGTTTCTTATCTACCTTTGAGAAGAAACACCGAAACAAACTTAAAGGTCAATGTCTCCAATTAATGACAAAATGTTGTTAGAACAACGTAGGTTAGCCTGAAATGGCCTTTGGAGGAAAGAGTTCTTAAGTCAATTGCCATCTATCCCTATTCTTCATTGTCTTATAGAATGACAAGGATAGTTGTATATTTAATCAGTGGTTAAATTAAGAGGCATTTATAAGTAGATGTCTTGTGTTCCTCTTCTTGACCAAAATATTTTGGATGAACAACAAAACGAACTAAAATTATTGAAAATTTGGATATACAATATAGTAACCGTTTTTGAAAGTTTTCAAAAACGGTTACTATATTGTATATCCAAATTTATATAATACCTAGTGTACTTTATACATACACCTAGTGTAGTTTATACATACACGTAGTGCAGGCTGTAGGTATAGGTAACATTGTGATGCTGTGCCAAATTTGAAAGTTGAGGGATAGCAGTGTTGTGCTTCAGGATGTCGTTCGATGACTTCGCGCGCTCGTTCAGCCAGCTGGAGCTGGTGCACGTGGGGCCCGACGACTGGCTGCTGGAGCCCGCGCTGCACGCGCGCCGCCCCTGGCGCGCCGCGCTGGCCCGCCGCCGCTGGCGCGCCGGCTGCAACGCGGGCGGCCCGCCGCGCTGCGCCGCCACCACCGGCACCAACCCGCAGTTCCACGTGCTCGTGCCCGGCACGTGCCACGTGGTGGTGTCCGTCACGCAGCAGTACGAGCCGGCCGCGCGCCGCCGCCTGCGCGCCGTCGGCTTCGCCGTGTACGAGCTGGGCGCGGGCGGGCCGCGCCCCGCCGGCCACGCGGCGCTGCGCGGCCTGCGCGCGCTCGACGTCACGCACGAGTCGCGCGCGCGCGAGGTCGTCACGTTCTTCACGCTGCCGCCCGGCCGCTACCTGGTGGTGCCGCACACGCGCCGCCCGCACACCGACGCCGCCTTCCTGCTGCGCATCCTCACCGACGAGCGCACCGACGTGTGGTGCGTGCCCGCGGCCCGCCCGCCCCGCCCGGCCGGCGCGCGCCCGCTCACCGCACCCGCTCGCTTGCAGGGAAGTGAACGACGACAACGCGATCGTGCGCGACGTGGCGGCCGAGCTGCCGAGCGACGCGCGCGCGCTGCCGGCGGAGCTGCGCGCGGCGGTGGCGCGGCTGCGCGGCGGCGGCCCGGAGCTGGACGCGGCGGCGCTGCGCGCGGCGCTGCGGCGCGTGTGGCGCGCGGTGCTGTGCGCGCGGCCGTCGCTGGAGCTGTGCCGCGCGCTGGTGCCGCTGCGCGACCGCGCGCTGGCGGGCGCCATGGCGGCGCGCGAGCTGCCCGCGCTGCTGGCGCAGCTGGCGCTGTGGCGCGCGGCGTACCTGCGGCACGGCGGCGCGCGGCGCTGCGGCGCGGCGTCCGCGTACCGGCTGCGCGCGCTGCTGTGGGCGGCCGGCGTCACGGCGTCCAACAAGGTGCTGGAGTGCCTGGTGCTGCGCTTCGCGCGCGGCACCGCGCTGTCCGAGGAGGCGTACGTGATGGCGCTGGCGCGCCTGCACCTGGCGCACGGTGCGTGTCCGCCCCGCCCCCGCCCCGCCCCCGCCCCGCCCCCGCCCCCCGCTCGGCTGACCGTAGTTTGTTGTTGCAGAGCGGTACCGCAGCCTGGACACGAAGATCAAGTCCAACCCGGTGTCGCTGGAAGAGGTGCGTGCGGTGAGCGGTGAGAGTGCTCGCGCCTGCGCAGTAGCCCACTGAGCGACGTTCTCGTTTGCAGATGATCCTGATGACGATCTACTCGTGAGGCGCGGCGGCGGCGGCGGCGGCTCGCAGTTAGCGGCGGCAACGGCTCGTTCACTATTGTTTTTGTTGTCTGTAATATGAATCTCGGATCGCATTACTACTAGAAAGTGTTACTTAGTTAAAACAAATTGTAAATAATATTATTTATTGGCCGCCGGTGCGCGGCCGCGATGCTCTGCAGTTCTGTAACCAAAGATTATCCGATCCAAATCAGCTGCGATCAGCGCCAGAGTACAAAGCTTAGCGCGCGGGCGCACGCGACTAAAACGCTCGTTTGTGATATTGTTCAACTATGTAGTTATACGAGTATACTAGGCCACGCTGTACATTGTCACACAGGTGCTATTTAATTAATATATATTGTGTGCAATGATAATGTATAAAATTATTATGTTGTGATTGTCGGAATGTATGTGTACCTGGACGCGCCCTAACAAGCCGTCGTGTAGCACAGGCAGACGCGCGCCACATCTGTTATAAACATTTAATTTAAGTATTGTATTGTTATTGTAAGTCGTTACAGTTTGTTAATTATTGTTTATTTAATGAAAAATATTTACAAATAAGTACCTACTCAAATATAATTTTATTTGAGTAACAATCACCTAATCTACGGACCAAAACATTTGACTTCGTCCTCAATATAGTATTATTTTCAAATAAATTGGATGCTAATGAGCGTATCTACTGTGTCAGTAAGTGTGGGCGCATGGCGTCACTTGCGGCTGAGTAGGTACCTACTGCTTCAAATAAATGTATTGCATGTTATGTGGTTGTGTGATTGCGGCGCTGCCGGCCGGCGCTCGCCGCGCGGGCGGGCCGCGGACGGCTCCCCATTGTCCTCAGCTCTCAGTCCATTTATCGATAGTAGAACTATCGATAATTCGGCAACACTAGTGCATCCGTCAAGGTAGCGCGCGAAATTCATTTTTTTTTGAGTTTTTTGCAAATTGCAGAGCTGTTTTACGTTGCGTTGTACGTTGTATGAAATTCAATTCGTCACAGTGATAATAATTATACCTAGGTATACTTAGTTACTAGTAAAATCAAAATTCTACTAATATTATAAACGTGAAAGTTTGAGAGGATGTATAGATGTATGGATGTTTGTTACTCTTGCACGCAAAAACTACTGAACGGATTTTGATGAAACTTTACAGTAATATACATCAGAATAACACATAGGCTACTTTTTATCCCAAAAACGCGGGCGGAAGCTAGTCATTAATAAAGCCCTCGAAATTATACCTATTTGAGGAAAATCGTAATGTTTTCACGAAATACATACAACGTAAAACAGCGCTGCAAAAAAAAAACGTGTGGGGTCGGGGGACCCCCGTCAGGAACGAAGTTCCAAAAATTTCCGAGAATGTTATCTATCTTATAGAGTCACGTGCTTAGGTATGAAGTAATGTCACAAAATTCCTCCGTCGCGCGTTGATTACATCGTGTTATCTCATCATAACAAAATACTTTCAACTCCAAGAATCATCTGAATTAAATACTTGTGACGATGAAACTACTTATTTGGATAAGGATTAATATTTTATTGATAAATGTGTCTACTTAAACATTGCCTAATTTTATTGTTATTTTTAAAACATAAAAACAGATTTTGTGGCTTAAATACCTATAAAAGTTAGATACGTAATAGCCGGATGTTTTTATAGAGCTATTTGAGGCTAACGTTTTTGTAATACATTGTTTTCACATACATAATATATCAAACGACTTGGGCAGTGCACGCGCAAATAGCCATTTTTTCCGACTTCCTTGATAAAAACCGTGACAGCTCGGCTAATATATGTAACACATTTATAAATTATATACAAAAACCTTCCTCGGAAATGTGTCCTTCCATTGGTGAAAACCGTACGAAAATCCGTTCAGTAGTTTTCGAGGTAATCGATAGAGACCGAAGCCGTGCGTGCTATTTTGTTGAATAGGTATAAAAGCGAAATGGCAGAAAACGTCATCGCGTTCCCAGTTCACTCGTACGGTGAGCTCTTAGGCCATGTTGTTTCAACTTACAGTTACGTATCTGTAACCGTCAAATATGGCGGCTTGTACGACAATTTCATACTGACTTAACGATTACGTACTGACTTACGGATACAGATGGTTTGAAGCAACCCGCCCTTAGAGTATGGTGAGCTGCGTAAAGGAACTCCGTTCCAAAAAGTATAAAAACCCAAGATTTATTTTGAATTTCGCGTGCAACCTTGACGGATCCCCATAATGGCCATAATGGAAATAATCGAATTGGTCCGAGGGGAATACGTACTAGTATAGCCGCTCCATAGTTGACTATCGAAACTTCGAAAGTCTGTCGATAGTTGGCCGATAGCAAGAATATCGATAGCTCGAAAAAAAAAAGATCGTGTTAATGATGATTGATGAAGACAATACTATCGATACTATAGAAGTATAGAATACTAGATTTTGCCCGCGACTCCGTCTGCGTGGACTACAGTGAAATTACCAGTTTAAATGACCTCCGCAGTGTAGAGTGGCTAGTACTACCAAGAGGTCAAGCTGTTTCTCTGGTTCCTCCCATCAGAATAGATGAAACGTGGCTTAGATTTTAAGTTGGACCCCAAGCTATCGAACTGTGAAAACCACATCAAAATCCGTTTAGTACTTTTTGCGTGATGCGCGCACAAACAGACAAAAAATCTAGAAAAAATCTTTTTGGGTTTACTTAGTTACGTCCCAGTACCCTATCCCGACTGTTTTTTCTGGAATATCTTCAATGTACAGACAGCTTGTGTATTAAAGATGGTAGTCAAAAACAATCGATGCTATCGATAGTCAAAAACAATCAATACAATCGATAGTAAAAAAAAAAAAAGTTTTGCAGAACTTCGGTTCTTTTGAAAAGTTCGGCTGGTAGCACTAATAGATAGGTATACGTTCGCTCATTGGCGGAAGTGCGTCGGCCGCCCGCGCCCGCCTCCCACCGCCGCTTGCGCACTATTTGACGGCGCGACGGGCGGGCTGTCAAAGTCAAACGTAAGTTAAATGTTAGATGTCAACGTCAGCGACGGTGACGCATCACTAGCCGGCGAACTGTGGCTTTATGCAGAGCTCCGGTGCGTGCTCCGCAATAAATACGTAAACAATAATAAAGTGCGCGATGGGCGCGACAGGCCCGTGGTGCGTGGTGCTGGCGGCGTGCGCGGCGGCGGCGGCGGCGGCGGCCGGCGACGCGGGCGCGCTGCTGGCGCCGGCCGCCTACGCGCTGGAGTCCGCCGTGCTGCTGCGCGACGCGGCGCGCGCGCACCCCGACGTGGGCTACCAGCTGCGCGCCGAGCTGCGCGTGGCGCCGCTGTGGGCGCGCGCGCCGGACGAGTACCTGCTGCGGTTCCAGGTCCGTACCGCCGCCGCCCGCGAGCGTGTCGTCCGCGTTCCTCCGGTATCAACGACTCGATTCTGTTCCAGCTGCTCTCCCCTAAGCTGTACCTGCGCGGCAAGCATGTGAACGCGGACTTCTTGCCGCACGACTCGGTGTGGGACTCGTACGGCGACACCACCTTCTACGCGCACTGGAGCCGCGGCTTGATCGAGAAAGCCTATTTGGATCTCAGCGAGCTGCCCGATGTACTCAACTACAAGAAATCCCTGCTTAGTCTGTTTCAGGTAAAACACTTGCATACCTAATAAATATGATGTCTTATTATATTGATAGTCGCTTTGTTTAGTTAAGGTTTGTTAGCTAATATTGTCTATTTTCAGGTCCAAATGTTGGACGGTGAACACAATGAGACGGATGTGTCGGGGCCCTGCTCTGTCCTCTATGAAACCATTTCCACAGAAGTGTTCAGAAAAATCAAGGTGGGTGTTCAATGAGATAAAATTGTTAACGTAGGTAGGTACCTATACATTTTATTTTATTATGAATTTTTACTTTCAAATTCTTTACACTGCACTGGTAATACATGCATATAGTCCTGATACTTAGGTATGTACATCCCATTAAGCCTGCAATACATGTTGGCCGAGCTTAGACCAACGCGAGCCTAGACAAATTGACACAAGGCAAGCGCTACTATCTACACGTTCGGCAAGTTTGACGTCAACCGCATAATAACGTGCGGGCAAACATGTGGCAAGCTACGTCAAATGAGGTCTATACACGTTGGCGCTTTTCTATACTCAACCAACTAGGTAAGTGACACCGAGCGATAGCAAGACAAACCATCTACATGTTGGTATTGGCCTTCACTCGACAACGCTCGGCCAACATGTATTGCAGGCTTTATAATTAATGGACATTTTATAATTGAGTAAACAGGCGAGTTTGTAAGCGGGGATCACTGTGGACTGTGGCAGCTACTCCAATTGTTGCAGATATACTTATCAAACATTTAACTCTTTAGATAGTTTGTAACATGGAGATAATTTTTAATAGAGTTATTTATTTTTGATTTGAGATTAACATAGTATTCTTTAGCTTGAACCTGGACAATGTTCTGATATTAGTTTATTAATTATTTAATTAATAGTAATTTCCAAGCATTGACTTCAACTGTAGAATATTTTTTGGTCAGAAAAAACGAGACTGCTAAACTATCAAGATAATTTAGTCAATTATATTTCATTGCAAATACTTTGTATTATCAAGATAATGATGTATGCCGACTCTATTCCTCTCTCAAGATAATATTATGAACTTCGAACCCTGATAAAAAAGTAGGTATAGGTAGGTAGGTATGTAAATTAAAATAGAAATAAAACTCTTTACTTTGCATACTATATTATTACCTATACTTATACTTAAATTGAATTTACTTACAATATTTTGGAAATCATAGTTTCTGAAGTAAGTAAAATGAAAACCGGCCAAGTGCGAGTCGTACTCGCGCACCGAGGGTTCCGTATAATTTTTGGACGTATAAAATGAAAAAACCGGACCGCATAAGTAAGTTTGTTTGTGAAGGAATTTTGATGATTTTGAAAAAACTGTACTAGTTAGGAACACCGTTTTATTATTGGTGCAATATTTAGGTCAATTCCTATCAGCTCTAATTATTTCAGATTTTTCGCTCCGCAAACTTGGGAGAAGGGGGGAATAGTAATTTTTCAGTCATTTTTCATCATATGTCGAAAACTGTGAGACATAAAATAAAATGAAAATATATTTTGAAATATGCAGATCAAGCCCTTTCATATGATATGCCACTTGATCTAGTAACTCCATTTTAAAATTTCGGACCCCTACTCTGGCCCCTTTTGCAATGAAAATAAAAATATTTTTCAAATATTTTTCAAAAAACCGACTTCCAAAAACTACACTAAAAACTATGAAATAAAAAGTTTAAACTTCCATAATTAAAAATCTAAATGTATATTGAAGCCGGCGGGGCCTCTTCAGGTTTTTGCCTCTCAGTCTTTAAACAGGAAGTGTGTGCACGTGGAAATTAAGATTTCCTTTTATTCCTCGTTAATCTGCAATTTTGTTTATTTTCATGCTAGGCCCCGCCGACTTCAATATACATTTAGATTTTTAATTATGGAAGTTAAAACTTTTTATTTCATAGTTTTAAGTGTAGTTTTTGGAAGTCGGTTTTTTAAAACCTGTTTTTTATTTTTAACTTTTTAGTGTAGTACGTAGTAACTATTCAGTAATCTGTGGTAGTGTAACATGTCATGTTTTTTTGATAATAATACCTTACGTATATAAAAGTACCATAAAATCATGCATAGAGCGACAAAGTATATAGACAAAGTACATACCAAATGTGTGTCAAAGGCAGAATATTAATACTGCCTTTGACACACATTTGGTATGTACTTATACCGAGATCGCTTACTTCCACTAATTTAAAAAACAGTGATTTTTCAGTTTGTAATGGCAATAGGCTCGCTCCCTAGCGTTCTATCAAATGCGACTTAAGCATAAAAATATTGTGTGTACTATTACACCTCTGTCTAACCTTGCGGGAAATATCGGCGTGATGTTATGTCTGTATAATATCGAGGGCGATTGCGTTCAGGAATTCATGTACCTACACAATATCACTTGTTCATCATCGTCATGATGTCATCGAGATACACCAAAAATACCGTTTATTACACCTGGTTAAAAATCTACTCAACCAAAGTTAATAAAATTTATATGGGACCGCCGCGCAAGCTTCTTAAAAAAAAAAAAAAACAAACAAAAAAAAAAAAACAGGTTTAAAAAAAACCGACTTCCAAAAACGACACTAAAAACTATGAAATAAAAATGTTAAACTTCCATAAATAAAAATCTAAATGTATATTGAAGTCGGCGGGGCCTCTTCTTCAGGTTTTTACCTCTCAGCCTTTGAACAGGAAGAACGTGCGCAGTGTGTGCAGCGAACGTGCAGCTTGCTTTGCGCCTCGACAAATTAAAATTTCCTTTCATTCCTCCTTAATCTATAATGTTGCTTATATTTACGCTAGGCCCCGCCGACTTCAATGTACATTTAGATTTTTATTTATGGAAGTTTATCATTTTTATTTCATAGTTTTTAGTGTAGTTTTTGGAAGTCGGTTTTTTTAAACCTGTTTTTATTTTTATCTTTTTAGTGTAGCGTAACCATTTTTGTTGTTGTTAATTTATTACAATAAAGTACCATAAAATCATGGACAGAGCGACTTTGATCATTTATGTACTTTTACCGAGATCGATTACTTCCACGAATTTAAATAGGTACATACCTACTTATATTCATAGATGTTGGTGGATGAGAGCATTTCAGTAAACAAAAACCGGGCAAGAGCGTGTCGGACCACGCACAGTGTAGGGTTCCGTAGCAAGAAGTATTTCAGTGTTCCGACCGCAAATACAAGTTTGTATTTCATAATATTATTATGAAATATTATTATTTTTACGGTTGTCGAACTCAAAATGGAAAATAGTGAATATTTCAAAAATTTTGTGACGTATCTTCTTCAAACCAATTTCAATCGAAAGTATTTATTAAATGCTATATGCTTGATTTTTTCCAGATTTTTCGATAGCGCGGTTCAATAGTAATATTTTTCGATAGCGCCTTCATGTTATTTTCAAAGACCTATTCATCGATATCCCACATGGTGGGGTGCGCGAAAATATTTTTTTTCATCCCTCAGTTTCATGTATGGGAGCCCCCCCTAATAATTTTATTTTTGGTAATTTCACTATAGGCCTTAATGGCGGCTTATAAAAGACATCTACCTACGAAGTTTCATACAAATTGGTTATGAATTGTAGATTTGACGAGGGTGTGACAGACGGACAGACGGTCATGACGACACTATAAGGGGTCCTAGTTTTACTACGGAACCTTAAAAACAGTGTTTTTTCAGTTTGTAATAGCAATATACTCGCTCCCTAGCCTTCTATCAAATGCGACTTAAGCATGAAAAAATTGTGTGTACTATACACCTCTGTCTAACCTTGCGGGAAATATCGGCGTGATGTTATGTATGCATAATATCGAGATCGATTGCGTTCAGGAATTCATGTACCTACACCATATCACTTTTTCATCATCGTCATGATGTCATCAAGATACACCAAAAATACCGTTTATTACACCTGGTTAAAAATCTACTCAACCAAAGTTAATAAAATTTTTATGGGACCACCGCGCGAGCTTCTTCTACCATATGAAAAAAGAATCACGTAAATCGGCTCATAAGCCACGGAGTAATCGGTGTACATACATGAAAAAAAAAAAAAAAAAAAACCAACTGAATGCAGAACCTCCTCCTTTTTGGAAGTCGGTTAAAAATACCATTCCCCCCCTCGTGCGCGAGTACGACTCGTACTTGGCCTGTTTTTTACCATTTTGGTACGGATTCCTAAAAATAAGAAATATTGCAATTTTAAAGTGTTTTTAGGGTTCCGTACCAAAATGGTAAAAAAGGAACCCTTATGGTGCGATTTCGTCTGTTTGTCTGTCTGACTTTAAACCTGGCAGAGGTAAAAACCTAACAGCACTCGAGCGATTTCGTGTTGAATGTCGAGTGTTGATCGTATGTTAGACTCGGTGCGCTGCGGACGGCGCGGGCGTGGTGCGCGGCGCGCGGCGCGTGGCGCGCTACACGCTGTCGGGCGCGCGCGACGCGCTGCTCGCGCTGCACGCCGAGGAGCTGCTCACGCTGGCGCACGCGCAGCTGGGCGTGCAGGCGCGCTCGTGGCACGCGCTGCGGCGCCGCGCGGCCGCCGCGCCGCCCGCGCGCGCCGCGTCGCTGGCGGCCGCGCTGCAGGCGCTGCCCGCCGCGCTGCAGGCGCCGCCCGGCGCGCCGCTCGAGCTGCAGCCGGCTGCGGACGACGACGACGACGAGGTGCGCCGAGCGCGCGGGGTCGGCGGGCCGCGCTATCGCGAGCCGATACCGCGCCCCGCTGACGACCGTTATCTGTACATTCTGTTTTGTTAGTTTTAATTAACGAGTAACTACTTACTTACTTGCGTAATGATTCTCATTACTAGACATCGGATTATTATGCATTTGCATGTCTACATTATGCTAATGCATAAAACGCTATTCTCATATAGTCAATGTGGGTAACCTCATACAGTCAGTCTAAGATTTGGGCTGTTTTATTGAAGGTTACCCAGATTACCCCGATTGTCTATATATATAGACAATCGGGGTAATCTGGGTAACCTTCAATAAAACAGCCCAAATCTATTTGCGACTTTCTTTCTTTGTTTACGAATAATACCTACTATGATTACGTGTAACTCCTTGTGTGTAATACAATCAGAAAGCTCCGAACTGCTAAGCTATCGGGAGTTACACGTGTGAGTCAACCATAAAAGATAGACATAAATGCTGTTGTGGGATATTTTTTAGATAATTTTATGTAGAACATTTCCGTCATACATAGTTTCTATGTAGCTACCATTAAGGCTGCACACGCGACGGAAGCTTAAAAAATGGAGTAACTTTTCCCGTTTTCCCAACATTTCGCTTCACTGCTCTGCTCCTATTGATTGTATCATGATAAAAAGTATACTATAACCTGCCCAGGAGTATGAAGAATAATTGTACCAAGTTTCGTTAAAATCCGTCTAGTAGTTTTTGTTTCTATAAGGAACATACAGACAGACAGACAGACAAAAATTTTACTGATTGCATTTTTGGCATCAGTATCGATCACTGTAGGGTTCTGTAGCTGTGGCGTCTGTGTACCGGGAATTCTTATGTGTAATGTGTAAGAAAAACACCGATGTCTGTCTACACCGAGCAGCTTTATTGTACTGAACAAATATAATTGTACAAGTCAAGTGAAAAACATAAAGTAAACGTTGGTACGCGTGATCGCGGGCGTCAGCATAAAAGTGTCGAGCGTGCTCGTACAATCACTAATCACCCCCTGATAGTTATTTTGAAAATATATTTCATGTACAGAATTTACCTCTCTACAGATTTATTATAAGTATAGATAAGTAATCATCGAAAATATTGTGGTCCTTGTTATATTTCAATCCTGAGATGTAATTAATTAATACACTCAAAATAATTTGATGAAAAACAGTTTATTTTCTTAAACCAAAAACATTACCAAGCTATGACATAACATGGCGTTCAGTGCAATGTTGCCAACTCTAAAACATAATATACAATACTCCTAACTATACCCAGCTAAAACATAATATACAATACTCCTAACTATACCCAGCTAAAACATCGAATCTGGGTACTTATGTTTAGAAGTTCCAATATCTTGCGAGCGTTAACTTACATACCTATATCCGACTACAACTTTATGGGGAATTTTTACAAGGTACCAGTATATGTAGGATAGATAGCTTTTGCGTTACTGGGGACCGGGGACAGGACGTTCGATTAGATCTCGCTTCTTGCGCAGGAGCAGGAGCTGTCCGCCGCCCTGGTCGCCGGCCGCGCCGCCCTCACCGACGGCGCGGCCGGCGACGGCGGCTCGCCCGCCGCCGCCGCCGCCGCGCTGCAGCTGCTGCCCGCGCTGCGCCGCGCCAACAGCTCCGCGCTGCTGCAGCTGCTGCAGCGCGACGACACGCACGCCGCGCTGCCCGGCCTGTGCCGCCTGCTGGGCCTGGCCGCCACGCGCGCCGCGCACGCCGCCGCCGCCGACTTCCTGCAGCTGCACGCGCGCGACCCGCTCGCCGACCTCGCCGCCGCCTACCTCGCCGCCTTCGCGCTGGCCGACGAGCCCGACGTGAGTGCCGCCGACCCGCGCCCCCCCCGCCCCCCCGCCCGGCGCTCACCGGCCGCGTGTTGCAGGACTGGGCCGTGCTGGAGGTGCTGCGGCTGGGCGAGGAGGGCCGCGCGCCGCCCGTGCGCGACGCCGCGCTGCTGGCCGCCGCGGCCGCCGCGCGCGCCGCCCCGCTGGCGCAGGGCGTGCGCGACGCGCTCGCGCGCGGCCTGGCGCGCTGCCGGGACGAGGCGTGCCGCGCCGTGCGCCTGCACGCGCTCGGCAACCTGCGGCGCGCCGACACGGCCGACCTGCTGCTGGAGCACGCGGAGCGCGCGGGCGCGGACGCGGCGCTGGCGGCGCTGGGCGCGCTGGCCGCCGCGCCGGCGCGCGCGCTCACGTTCGCGCGCCTGGACCGGCTGGAGGCGCTGGCGCTGGACGAGCGCGCGGCGCTGGAGGTGCGCGCGGCGGCGCTGGACCTGCTGGTGCGGCGGCGCGCGGCGCTGCCGGCGCCGCTGGCGCGCGTGGCGCACGCGCTGCACGCGGCGCGCGCGCACGAGCTGCAGCGCGTGCTGTGGCAGCGCGCGGCGGCGCTGGCGCCGGCGCACGCGGCGCTGCGCGCGCTGCCGGCGCAGCTGGCCCCGCTGCTGCGCGGCTGGGACGCGCGCGCGCCGGGCGGCTCGTCGGGCGCGCAGGCGCGCGCGGCGGGCTGGGCGGCGGGCGGCTGGCGCGCGGAGCTGCAGGCGCTGCAGGTGGCGCGCGCGGGGCTGCTGCGGCGCGCCACGGTGCAGCTGCTGGCGCTCGACGACCGGGAGCGCTCCTTCGACGTGCTCGGCGTGAGTACGCCGCCGCGTTCCGACGCAGACGCGCTTACGTATTCTTTATATCGCTTAACGCAGCGCAAACTGTCGCTCGTAATACTCGCTGAGTAACCAACTTGTGGTGAATGAGTTGCTAGCGTTTCTGCAGCAGAAGCTGGATGTGATGAATGAGGTTTTAAGTATGGAATTTATGTTGAAATGAATTATTGTCGTGTCGCGCTCGCGTAACGTTTATATTATTATTCGGTAAATCTGTCAAGATGTGGCCTTGACTTTTCAAGTTTTTCAGTGTGAATATTGAGGGTGAGACAACAAAATTGAAGTGCTTATTCTCCTCTGATATAATAATGTTTATTGTTACTAGATTACAATAGTTTTGCAAGAGTTTGATATACACAAGTAGTTGGATCAAACACCCGGGGGCTTTGGTTATCTATAATCGAGGCAGAAGTAGGTAAAAGGGGCGCCGCGCCGCCCACCGTCGCCTTATATTGTGTTGGATCACTGCACTCTCGCGGTGGGTCGAGGAACCACGTAGGCGCTGAGGGTCGCAGGCGCCTGCAGACCGCGCGGCACATCACGCGTATCGCTTTACTGTTTCTTGATGGTAAACATAGATGGCGCTGTCCTCAAGAAATCCATTTATTGTTTTTGTTTTAAATGTTGTGTTATATTTGTATTATTTCATAGGTGGAAGTGTGGACGCGCGGTCTCGAGGCTTTCAGCGGAGGAAGCGGCGATGAAAGCGAAGACTCGGCCGCGGAGGAGGCCGCCGGGGGTCTCGCCTTCTCCGTGGGCGGCGCGCGCATGCCAGACATCCCGCTGTTCGCGGGGCAGGCGGAGCTGCTGGGCCACGTGTGGGCCGGCACGGCCAGCGCGCCCACGCCGGCGCTGCGCGCGCTGCGGCCGCTGCTGCGCGAGCGCGCGGCCGTGCCGCTGCTGGGCGGCGTGCGCGCGCGGGCGCACGGGCGCGCGGCGCTGGCGCTGGCGCTGGACGCGCAGGCGCAGCTGTCGCTGTGGTGGCGCAGCGCGCGCGCCGAGCTGGCGCTGCGCGCGGGGCTGGCGGCCGAATCGGGCGCGCGCGTGCGCACGGCGTGGGGCGAGCTGCGCGCGCGCGCCGAGCTGCGCGCGGCGCCGCGCCTGCGCATCGCCGCCGACCTGGACTTCTACTCGGGCGTGGCGCTGTGCGTGCGCGCCAGCACGGCGGCGCACGCGCTGGAGCGGCGCGCGGAGCTGCAGTCCCGCCAGGGCGCGCGGCGGCTGCGCGTGCGGCGCGCGCGCGTGACGTCACTGCCCGCGCCGGGCCGCACGCTGGCGCTGGGCCGGCCCAACGACGCCACGTGCCGCACGCTGCGCGAGGCCGACCCGCCCGCGGACGCCGACTGACGCGCCGGCACCCCCCTCTCGCCTCCTCCCTTTCTCACCAAAGACTCGCCTAGTTTTGCGACGACTTTCGTCATTAAGATAGTTAAGCTTTATGAATATTGTATCAAATACGCAGGGTGACTTTATGAACGTGGATCGCTATGGCAGTCTTCCACCTATTAAAGAGATAAATAAATCTGATATTAAAAATCCACCTAAAGTTTCGAGCGTTTAAATACTGCCAAAACACCTGATCAAATTCCAACACACCCCCCTCAAAAAATAAACTGTCACCCTGTATTATTCCAATAGGTAATATACGAGAGAAATACTAAAATAAACCAATAGTGCACGCCTCCTAGCCCTGTCATTGCATAATTATTTTCAAAATACTCATTTTAAAATTTTATCAAAGAATCAATTTAAAACTAAGTTAGACTTGTAGTTTAATAAATTATGTTCATAGTAAATAATTCATAATTATATTATTTAAGCGTACATGAGAGTGTAACAGAAAGTGAATGAATTGGAGAAAAAAATTGTAACGATAAATAGGTATAGGAGCGTGCAATTATGTAATTTGCGTACTTGAATGCATTTATCCGAAGATCTGAACCAATTATTATTATTATTGGAAATAAAGAAACTTTTATTGTATAAAATACCTAATCAATAATACTGTTGGCTGTTTTATTTCTAGACTCGTTTAGATGATGAGAATGTTCAAGAATATGGAAGACATTACATTATTTTTGGAACGAAGAACAAAAATCCGTTCAATAGTTTTTACCCGACTGCGGCGAAGCCCACAAGGAGGGTATAGTGTTTCACCTGTATGTTAGTATGTATGTGGGTACCTATGTATTTCCGTTTCTGTGAAAAGTTAAATGGGTATCACGCGGCATAAAAAACTGTAGTAAAAAACAAAGACAGTTAATGTGGACATACAGGCTTAATCCTACTTTAAAAGCTAAAAATGACTTTAAAAAATACGCTACACAGTACAAAAATATAATTAGATTAACACAGAAAGCTCAAAATGATTATTTTATCAAAAATTCACAAAATAAGTCTAAAGCTACCTGGCAAATAGTTAATAGACCTAAAATAAACTTGCCCAAAGAACAAATAATGACAATTCAAAAAGATAACTTGACTTTCTCAAAACCAATTGACATAACAAACGCATTTAATGATTATTTTATAGATGAAATTGAAAATAATATTTTACCTGACATTGCATTAGACATCAAACTAGAAAACTTGACAACGCAATCAATGTTTATGCAGCCTGTTCTAACAACTGATATAATCTCGGCCATACAATCACTTAAAAATACAAATACTGTAGGATTTGACGGCATGTCAACAAAAGTAATAAAATATGTTAATGAGCTCATAGCACCCATACTAGCACACATTATTAATCTTGGTATTGTCGACGGAGTTTACCCAGAAGACCTGAAAAAAGTAATTATTAAACCGCTTCACAAAAAAGACTGCAAAATGAATATGAAAAACTACAGACCGATAGCTAAAATTTCAGATTTTTCAAAAATCTTTGAAAAAATAATTTACAAGTCTTTGTATTCCTATCTTGACAATTTTAACCTATTATGTAAGGAACAACACGGATTCAGAAAGAAAATTACAATTAACATGGCTATTTACAATCTTTTACTTGGCGTTATGTCTGCGGTTGATAAAAAAGCTCCTATTTGTGCTATTTACACAGACATGACCAAAGCTTTTGATTATGTAAACCATAAAACCCTATTACAAAAACTACATAGTTATGGAATCAGAGGAAACGTTTTAAACTTACTAGAATCATATCTTTGTAACAGATTGCAATGCACAGAGGTTACAAGAGTGTGCGCAAAATCAAAATTTGAAAAAAAATTCTTATCGAAGGCCAGACCAATAAAATATGGTGTGCCACAAGGAAGTGTGCTTGGGCCACTTCTGTTTCTGATCTACATAAACGATCTACCAAAGGCTATACAACATCAAATGGTCCTGTTTGCAGATGATAGTACTGCCATAGAAAAATGCAATAATTTAAATACTTATCAAAATGACATAAATAATACCCTTGTTGACATTATTAATTGGCTTAATAAAAATAATTTAATTATTAACTTAAATAAAACTAAGATCATGCATTTCCATCAAAGAACTGAAATACCAAAAATATGTATAAATTATAACAATTGTGAAATAGAAAAAGTAAAAACAACAAAGTTTTTAGGTATACGTATTGATAGTCACCTTAATTGGAAAGCTCATATAGATGACCTTTGTAAAAAATTAAATAAATCTGCGTATGCACTTTTTCAAATTGCTAATAAAATAAATACAGATGCATTACTAGCTGTTTATCACGGTCTGGTTGCCTCAGTTCTGCGCTACGGAATTATTTTTTGGGGCAACTCCACGGATAAAGATATGATATTTAAAGCACAAAAAAGATGCATAAGATCAATGTGTGGTCTGAAACCAGATGACAGTTGTGCACCATTCTTTAAATCTTTAAAAATATTGACAGTACCTGCGCTATATATTTTTGAAATTAGTGTTTTCGTCAAAACACATCAGCAGTTATTTGAAAAAGTATCGACAGTACGAGACGTTCCACTTCGTAGTCAGTATTCAAATTCTTTATGTAATCACCGGTGTAAAACTGCGCTATTAAGAAAGAGTATTTTGGGTATGGCACCGCGCATTTACAATAAATTGCCAGACGCCATAAAACATTATAATGTCACACAATTTAAACAAAAATTGAAATTAATGCTAATTGATAAATGTTATTATTCAATTGATCAATATTTGACTGACGAATTATTATAGACATATTTGTGATTTCTTTATTTATTTTCTTATTTGACTTTTAATGACTATATTTATGAATTGTTATTGACATTGATATTTAATTCTATTTATTGTTTTTTTAATTTATCGAATTTTGACATAATTACAATCGTTTTTAAATTTCATATATAAGATATGACTTGCTCATTTAAATGTTATAACCAACAGTGTCTCTTTCTCGCATGCAACCACATTTGTACGCCTCCTGGCATAACATAGCGACCTATCTTTTAAACATAAGAACTGTATTCTTTCTTCTACCTATGTTAAACAAATAATAAATGATTTGATTTGATTTGATTTGTGTTCCCTCCTAGAGACTAAACGAGCGAACGGATCTTAACATAATTATGACATAACTAGCTTTCGCCCGCGTTTTGTGGAATAAAAAGTAGCTTGTGTGCTATTACAGACTATTATCTAACTGTGCCAAATTTCAACCAGATCCGTTCAGCCGTTCTGGCGGAGTAAAACAATCATCCATCCCAACTTTCGCATTTATAAGACGTATCTAATAGATTAGTATTAGTACATTTATGGTATCTACTTATAACAAAAATTCAAAGAAAGTTACCTACTTATTATAATTTAGATTTATTAGGGATTTTCTAAGGAAAATCAAGGTAGGTAATGAAACTTTTTGCTTCAAATATTCAAGAGCAAAGTTGAATTTCGAATTGGATTTATATTATTTTATAATTTGAATTTGGAATAGTTCACATGTTTTATTACTAAAGTTGAACGCCCATTTATCCGAGCCGAACGCGCTGAAGGAGCCAACCGAACCGAATTTTCTTAAAGCCTTGCACACCTATCCCCGCCGAAGGAATCGAATCTAACATAGATATAGGATAGGCTAGATACCGCATGTTCCTTTAATACCATGAAAACGAATGTGCCGTTTTTCCTTACCTACGATGACGTCACGCAAGTCATTCAAGGGCCTTAGGCAACTTTTTGAAAAGTTTTTACAGTTAAAAACTTCTCAATTTGTCAAGTTTCGCCGGCGCGTTTATATAAAAACTCAAGTAGATAGGAGCAAGGCAAGTAGATGCATTGCACCAACGATTCGGGTGTGCTGGGATGGACGGCTTGCGATATCTGGCCTACTCTATATCTGTGGTTTGTGGACTGACACCAATAAAGTGTGACATTGACATGCGACATCAGTCAGTCAGGACAAAGTATTTTATTAATATAGACTAGCTTTCGCCCGCGTTTTTCAGGACAAAAGGTAGCCTATATGTTATTCTGATGTATAAGCTATATTATTGTAAAGTTTCATCAAATTCCGTTCAGTGGTTTTGGCGTGCTATCACGGCAAAACCACTGAACGGAATTTGATGAAACTTTGAAATGTGAATGTTTGTGAGGATGTATGTATGTTTTTTACTCTATAGTAAAAAAACTGGCCAAGTGCGAGTCGTACTCGCGCACCGAGGGTTCCGTATCAGTTTTGGACGTATAAAGTGAAAAAAACCAGACCGCATAACTAAGTTTGTTTGTCAAAGAATTTTGATGATTTTGAAAAAACTGTAATAGTTAAGAACATCGTTTTATTTTTGGTGCCATATTTGGGTCAACTCCTATCAACTAATTATTTCAGATTTTTCGCTCCGCAAACTTCGGAGATAAGGGGGGGGGGGAATGGTATTTTCTCAGACATTTTTCATCATTATGTCGAAAACTGTTAGACATAAAATAAAATGAAAATACATTTTGAAATGTGCAAATCAAGCCCTTTCATATGATATGTCACTTGACCTAGTAACTCCACTTTAAAATTTCGGACCCCCACTCCGGCCCCTTTTGCAATGATAATAAAAATATTTTTTGTCATTTTTCATTTGCAATACAGTTGGGCAAGCATTTTTTATAAAGTTATAACAGAACAGTTCTGTTCCAAATTTCAAGTCGATAAAATTCAAAAATTTTTTTTATTCAAAATTCAAAAGTCATTTATTCAAAGTGGGCTAAAGCCAATTAGCACTTTTTGAACGTCAATATACATTAGACAGCCCCCAAAAACGCCCACCCTTCACCGCTTCCTAGTGTGATAGCATTAGTAGTTGCTGAAATATGCAGGTGTGACAGACAGACAGACAGACGAAGTCGCACCATAAGGGTTCCTTTTTTACCATTTTGGTACGGAACCCTAAAAATGGAGTAACTTCCTGCCCAGGAGTATGAAAAATAATTGTACCAAGTTTCGTTAAAATCCGTCGAGTAGTTTTTGTTTCTATAAGGAACATACAGACAGACAGACAGACAAAAATTTAACTGATTGCATTTTTGGCATCAGTATCGATCACTAATCACCCCCTGATAGTTATTTTGAAAATATATTTAATGTACAGAAATAACCTCTACAGATTTATTATAAGTAGGTATGATAGATAAAGACATTACATAGACATGACTTGACCGCACCGGACTCAGAGGAAGAAGGATTAATGATCGCGCGCTGTTTTGTTGAATACTTGTGCCACGCGGTTCATAGTCCCGCGACTCGCGGGACTATGAACCGACACTCGCGGGTAACCCGCGAGTGTCCGCGCGATCATCAGAACTTAGCTGACTTAGCCTTAAGGCGCGATTCCACTAGGCAAGTCTTGCATGCAAGTATGACGTCACACTTGTGTGCAAGTGATTTGAATCGAATATTTCGGTTGCAACTTGTTTCCACTATACAAATTGCAAATGTGACGTCATACGTGCATGCAAGTGGAATCGCGCCTTTAATAGGAGCGGTGATGCGGCGCGCGCGCAAGACCGCGCTCGGCCCGCACCCGCCGGCCGTCAGTCGACCTCGCTAGAGTAATATTGTTCTGTGCAGTCGACTCGCCGCTGTTGCCTGCGAAGCCCGTGTCGCTTGCTATCCTTTCGCTTGTGTGCTTCTACCTACGTTTACTGAAAATATAAACTGTGGTTCTTGCTGCTTTGCACTAACACTGTATACTGTGCTATTTTCCTTCTGTTTCCTATTCTGTGCTAAAACTGACTTACTTGTGAATAGTGGTGGACTTGTTACCCTCTGTGTCGGTGTACTTCTAGAGACTGTAAACAATAAAAATTATCGGTTAGCATTACCGTCTATGGACTAAAGCTATTTCAACCAACTCAACCTCGTACCTACAACTCTACAAATGTGAGTAACAATCAACTGAGTCATATAAAAGCAAAGGCAGCAACATCTCATTTTTTCATTTTTGCAACTTTTAATGCAGTTTGGTTTCCGCCAACTTTAGGCTCTCTCTATCGACGCGGAATTGGTTAACAGCGGTCTAAAAAGCCTTTATGTCTATGAAATAAGGGTGTTACTAATACCATTCGCATCGGCTCGGCTCTGACGGCGCGTCGCGACACCGGCCGATGGCGAAACGAGCCGTTTGCCTATAAGCGATCGCAGTGTGGTGATACGCAATCGGCTTAAGCCGATTCCGCGTCGATAAATCTGGGGAGACCTTTACTCGATTGAACATTAAAATTATATAAAAACTGCATCATTCTATAAAATAGACGTTTCATAGTTGCGGCATAAGCAGCAACTTCCTTCTTTGACCAATCAGGTATCACTATTTAAACCAATGGTGCGCCAATATCAATAATAACGGTGTAAAACCAGCAACATCCAATTAAGAATGGCGCAAAAGCAACAATACATTTTGCGAATTTTAAACATGTTAAAGCCATGTTATGCTTACCTATCTAATTTGTTATTAAATATATATGTTTTTAGGCATCTCTTATCTTCTTCTACCTGGCGTTAATCCCAGCTATTGCCAGGGTCCGCCTTCCGACTGAGCTTCCTCCACTTTGCCCGATCTTCAACATCCTTTTCAGTCAGGCGATTGGCTCGCATGTCGGACTTGACGACGTCCAGCCAGCGCTTGCGAGGGCGTTCATTCATGCATCTCCGACCAACGTACTCCATAGGGCGGCGCATGATGTGGCCATACCATCGCAGACGACACTCTTGCAGTTTTTCCCCCACGTCACGGACACCAAGACTACCTCGGATGAATGAGTTGCGTATGCGATCGGATCGCGTTACGCCGCTCATCCACCTCAGCATCATCTCCGTGACGCGAAGCTCCTGGGTGTGTCTGCTTAGCGCTGGCCAACATTCGCTGCCGTATAGGAGGACAGGCCGCATGATGCATTTATATATCTGCCCCTTGAGCTTCGGAGGCATTATTTTAGTTTTTATTAATCTCATAAACAGGGTAAAATTAAAACCAGTGCGGATATTTTAGGAGGTGAAAGTACTCATGAATATGATCAACTTTTATTATGGGACCGACACTGAAATATGAAAAATCAGCAGTTCCATACATTTTGATTGTGTTGTAGTGCATTTTTGTAGGGAACAGCTGATTTTTAGGGTTCCGTACCAAAATGGTAAAAAAATAGTAAATTAAAAATTAAAAAAACCCGACTGCCAAAAAACAACTAAAAAGTTCAAAACAAGAGCACTTGTCAAGCAGTCTGATGCAGTTGGTGGCAATTATTTGTGTTAAATCTTAGATTTTATGCCACCAACTGCATCAGACTGCTTGAAAAGTGCTCTTGTTTTGAACTTTTTAGTTGTTTTTTGGCAGTCGGGTTTTTTTAATTTTTAATTTACTATTTTTATTTTTCACTTTTTAGTTTTTAATGTATGTTTTCGTAATCTTCTTTTTTGTTTGTATATCGTTAATACTTGAAATAAAATCTTAAATCAATAAGTAAGAATTAGCGAGAATGATTGCTTTGTTAAACAACTTTAAATCGTTATATATCCTAAACTATTATTTAAAATGAAAAATGATAAAAGGAACCTAAAGATGATTTTAAAATACCTATTCAACGACACCCCACTTGACATAGTTCATCAACTTTTTTTTTTTTCATTTTGACAATATGGCGTCTGGTTGTCGCTGTGGTGAATTTTGATTACTGTTATGTCTTTAGTGACACTCGCAAGGTTAAGACGAATCGATTGACGTAAGAATTATCAAAATCGGCCTACGCATTTGGTCTCTAGAACGCCACATAGAAACAAACATACATACATACATACATACATACATACATACATACATACATACATACATAGACTGATAAACACATTACCCTCCTTTGCGTCTCGCAGTCGGGTAAAAAAGGAACCCTTATGGTGCGACTTCGTCTGTCTGTCTGTCTGTCTGTCTGTCTGTCACACCTGCTTATTTCAACAACTACTTATGCTACCGAATTGAAATTTGGAACAATTATAAAGAATGCTTGTTCAACTTTATTGCAAATGAAAAAAGTCCAAAAATATTTTTATTTTCATTTCAAAAGGGGCCGGAGTGGGGGTCCGCAATTTTTAAGTGGGGTTACTAGGTCGAGTGACATATCATAATATGAAAGGGCTTGATCTGCACATTTCAAAATATATTTTTATTTCATTTTATGTCTCACAGTTTTCGACATATGATGAAAAATGTCCAAAACAATACCATTCCCCCCCCTTATCTCCGAAGTTTGCAGGGCGAAAAATCTGAAATAATTAGAGTTGATAGGAATTGACCAAAAATAAAACGATGTTCCTAACTAGTACTGTTTTTTCAAAATCATAAAAATTCCTTCACAAACAAACTTAGTTATGCGGTCCGGATTTTTTCACTTTATACGTCCAAAAATGATACGGAACGCTCGGTGCGCGAATACGATTCGCACTTGGCCGGTTTTTTTTTTTTCATATTTCAGTGTCGGTCCTACATCGGTATCATATTCATGAGTACTTTCACCTCCTAAAGTATCCGCACTGGTTTTAATTTTACCCTGTATATTTAATAACATTATAATATAAAACCGGACAAGAGCGTGTCAGACCACGCACAGTGAAGGGTTCCGTAGCAAAAAGCATTCAGTCTTCCCACCGAAATTAAATTTTTAAAAAGTTTTTTTTGCGGTTCTTAAAACTGAATAAAAACAGGTTTAAAAAAAACCGACTTCCAAAAACTACACTAAAAACTATGAAATAAAAATGTTAAACTTCCATAAATAAAAATCTAAATGTATATTGAAGTCGGCGGGGCCTCTTCTTCAGGTTTTTACCTCTCAGCCTTTGAACAGGAAGAACGTGCGCAGTGTGTGCAGCGAACGTGCAGCTTGCGTGCAGCTTGCGTGCAGCTTGCTTTGCGCCTCGACAAATTAAAATTTCCTTTCATTCCTCCTTAATCTATAATGTTGCTTATATTTATGCTAGGCCCCGCCGACTTCAATATACATTTAGATTTTTATTTATGGAAGTTTAACATTTTTATTTCATAGTTTTTAGTGTAGTTTTTGGAAGTCGGTTTTTTTTAAACCTGTTTTTATTTTTATCTTTTTAGTGTAGTGTAACCATTTTTGTTGTTGTTAATTTATTACAATAAAGTACCATAAAATCATGGACAGAGCGACTTTGATCATTTATGTACTTTTACCGAGATCGATTACTTCCACGAATTTAAATAGATATTCATAGATGTTGGTGGATGAGAGCATATCAGTAAACAAAAACCGGGCAAGAGCGTGTCGGACCACGCACAGTGTAGGGTTCCGTAGCAAAAAGTATTTCAGTGTTCCGACCGCAAATACAAGTTTGTATTTCATAATATTATTATTTTTACGGTTGTCAAACTCCAAGACGTCCAAAAAGGAGGAGGTTCTGCATTCGGTTGGTTTTTTTTTTTTTTTTTTTTTTTTTTCATGTATGTACACCGATTACTCCGTGGTTTATGAGCCGATTTACGTGATTCTTTTTTCATATGGTAGAAGAAGCTCGCGAGGTGGTCCCATATAAATTTTATTAACTTTGGTTGAGTAGATTTTTAACGAGGTGTAATAAGCGGTATTTTTAACCGACTTCCAAAAAGGAGGAGGTTCTGCATTCAGTTGTTTTTTTTTTTTTTTTTTTTTTTTTTTTTTTTTTTTTTTTTTTTTTTCATGTATGTACACCGATTACTCCGTGGTCTATGAGCCGATTTACGTGATTCTTTTTTCATATGGTAGAAGAAGCTCGCGAGGTGGTCCCATATAAATTTTATTAACTTTGGTTGAGTAGATTTTTAACCAGGCGTAATAAACGGTATTTTTGGTGTATCTCGATGACATCATGACAATGATGAAAAAGTGATATTGTGTAAGTACATGAATTCCTGAATGCAATCGATCTCGATATTATACATACATAACATCACGCCGGTATTTCCCGCAAGGTTAGACAGAGGTGTATAGTACACACAATTTTTTTATGCTTAAGTCGCATTTGATAGAAGGCTAGGGAGCGAGCCTATTGCTATTATAAACTGAAACAAACACTGTTTTTAGGGTTCTGTACCAAAATGGTAAAAAAGGAACCCTTATGGTGCGACTGTCTGTCTGTCTGTCTGTCTGTCTGTCACACCTGCTTATATCAGCAACTACTAATGCTATCGACTCGAAATTTGGAACATTTATAAAAAATGCTTGCCAAACTTTATTGAAAATAAAAAAAGTCATAAAAAGTTTTTATTTTCATTACAAAAGGGGCCGGAGTGGGTGTCCGAAATTTCAAAGTGGGGTTACTAGGTCAAATGACATATCATATGAAAGGGCTTGATCTGCACATTTCAAAATATATTTTCATTTTATTTTATGTCTCACTGTTTTCGACATATGATGAAAAATGTCTGAAAAAATACCATTCCCCCCCCCTTATCTCCGAAGTTTGCAGAGCGAAAAATTTGATATAATTAGAGTTGATAGGAATTGCCGAATTGACCCAAATATTGCACCAAAAATAAAACGATGTTCCTAACTAGTGCAGTTTTTTTTAAATCATCATAATTCCTTCACAAACAAACTTAGTTATACGGTCCGGTTTTTTTCACTTCCAAAACCGATACGGAACCCTCGGTGCGCGAGTACGACTCACACTTGGCCGGTTTTTTTGTTTACTGAAACCACCACCAACATCTATGAATATAAGTACCTATTTAAATTCGTGGAAGTAATCGATCTCGGTAAAAGTAGGTACATACAAAATCTGTAGCAAATACATAAATGATTTTATGATACTTTATTGTAATTATTAACAACAATAAAATGGTTACACAGGTTACACTACACTAAAAAGATAAAAATAAAAACAGGTTTAAAAAAAACCGACTTCCAAAAACTACACTAAAAACTATGAAATAAAAATGTTAAACTTCCATAAATAAAAATCTAAATGTATATTGAAGTCGGCGGGGCCTAGCATGAAAATAAGCACCATTGTAGATTAAGGAGGATTGAAAGGAAATGTTAATTTGTCGAGGCGCAAAGCAAGCTGCACGTGCACACACTGCGCACGTTCTTCCTGTTCAAAGGCTGAGAGGTAAAAACCTGAAGAAGAGGCCCCGCCGACTTCAATATACATTTAGATTTTTATTTATGGAAGTTTAACATTTTTATTTCATAGTTTTTAGTGTAGTTTTTGGAAGTCGGTTTTTTTTATTGGTGTATCTCGATGACATCTTGACGATGATGAAAAAGTGATTATTGTGTAGGTACATGAATTCCCGAACACAATCGATCTCGATATTATGCATACATAACATCACGCCGATATTTCCCGCAAGGTTAGGTTAGGTTAGGTTAGGTTAGGTTAGGTTAGGTTAGGTTAGGTTAGGTTCTCCACGGTGGATGCAATCATGCGCGTGAGGGTCCTGGCGGAGGAAGCAGTTGCCCGGGGCGAGGTCGTCTTGGCGGTGTCTCTGGACATCGCCAATGCCTTAAACACCATGCCCTGGAGTTGCATTAGGGAGGCACTCCTCTATCATGGGGTGCCGAACTACCTCCGCCGCATCATCGGGGCCTACTTGACGGACAGAGCCGTCATATACCCGGGTCGAGAAGGATGGGGTCGGCGAGAAATGTCGTGCGGTGTTCCACAGGGATCGGTACTGGGGCCGCTCCTGTGGAACATCGGGTACGACTGGGTGCTGCGCGGTGCGCTTCTCCACGGCGTCGGCGTCATTTGTTACGCCGACGACACGCTAGTGACAGCGCGTGGGAAGACGCACCGGCAGGCGACCATATTGGCGACAGCTGGGGTCGCGCAAGTCGTAGGTAGGATCCGGCGGTTGGGTCTCGAGGTGGCCCTGCACAAATCTGAGGCCCTTTGTTTCCACGGGCCTCGGAAGGGGCCGCCTCCGGGATCCAACATCGTGGTGGGAGGGGTCTCCATCGGTGTCGAGTCGACGATGAAGTACTTGGGACTCGTCCTCGACAGCCGGTGGGACTTCGGGCCGCACTTCAAGCGGCTGGCCCCCAGATTAATGGGCGCCGCGGCCGCACTGTCGCGGTTGCTGCCCAATTTGGGGGGGCCAAATACCTCCTGCCGGAGGCTCTACGTGGGGATCGTACGGTCCATGGCGCTCTACGGGGCGCCAGTGTGGGCGAACAACCTGACGGCCCGCAATGTCGCAGTGCTGCGGAGACCGCAGCGGGCGATGGCCGTCAGGGTTGTAAGGGGATACCGTACGATCTCCTTCGAGGCGGCGAGCCTCCTAGCCGGATCACCGCCCTGGGATCTCGACGCAGGCCTCCTTGCGTCACTATATCAGTGGCGCAAGGACGCATTGGAGCGGGGCGAGCGTCTGGTGCCTCGGCAGGCTGAGGCACACAGGACCGAGCTCCGCCAGATCCTGGTGGCGGAATGGGAGCAACGACTTGCGCGACCCAGCGCAGGGCACGCCGCAATAGCGGCGGTAAGACCCGTCATGAAGGAGTGGCTGGAGAGAAGGCATGGCGCCCTCAGCTTCCGGCTCACACAGGTGCTTTCCGGACATGGGTGCTTCGGAAAGTACCTGTGTCGCATAGGTCGGGAGCCGGCGCCCGGTTGCCATCACTGCGACTGCCGCGACGACACGGCGCAGCATACCTTGGAGGTATGCCCAGCATGGGCAGAGCAGCGCCGTGTCCTCCGTGCGGCGGTCAACGCTGCGGGTGACCTCTCGCTGCCGGCCGTGGTTCTGTCCATGGTCGGTGGCGAGAGCGCGTGGAATGCCGTCGCCTCCTTCTGCGAGGAGGTGATGGACGCCAAGGAGGCGGCGGAAAGGGAGAGGGAGGCACTATCCCCTCTCTCCACCCGCAGCAGACGCACCGGGCGCCGTAGGGCGGCCAATGACCTCCGGCCACCGTAGGGTGCGGCCTGCGGGCGGCGAACTAGGGGGTTCGTCGCCCGAACAGATGCAGGCCCTGTGAAGGTTGCGCGCCGTGTTCCGCGCGCGCCTTGGGAGTGCGGCCGTAGGGTGACGGCCGCATAGGGTGACGGGGCCCGCCTTAGTTGGCGGGCCAAGACCTGCCGGGGGGTGCGGAAGAATGTGCGAGTATCTCTCGGCCCCCCCCGGCTTAAGGTAGATGGAGGAACACCGTGTGGGGTTTAGTCAGTAAAAGTCTGACAGACCCCCCCGCCCCCCCTAGGGCGGGGGACATCCTATGAGGATTCCCCACACGTACAAAAAAAAAAAAAAAAAAAAAAAAAAAGGTTAGGTTAGGTTAGGTTAGGTTAGGTTAGGTTCCCCACCGAGGGTGTCTCCACGTTGTCGTCGTGGTGGGGCTTGCGTGCCTTCAGTGATCCTTGGGGCTATGCCGGCTAGAGTTACTCATGCCGGACAGGTCCAAGGGGAGGGGCCAGACGAAGAGAGACACAGGGCGGGCCGCTCCTGTTCGATCGACCATGGTCGATTGGCACGGATGCGGCTAGGCCGCTGCGGTGCAGGCGCACCAAAGCGGCACGTGTGTTTGCTCTTTTCAGAGCAAACTTTTTCGGCGGGTCCGCTGAGTCGGGTTGGCCGGACAGCGGACGGAGGCATGCTTAATGCCACCGTCGGGGGCTTGGCTTAACCGCCTGGCCCAGAGGAAGGACACCTCTAAGATAAAAAACCACCCAATCCCAAGTTTCGAAGCGCGGCGAGGGGATGAGTGGCCGGTGGGAATCCGGTCGCGAGCGCTTCCCCTGTAGATACCTGCCGCCCTCTACAGTATATAGGCTTACCTTTTTAAGGGCATGGAGCACTGCCCGGGTTGACTCTTATTTCTTCCATCACTCGTGGGAACAAAATGGATACAATTAAAACAAACAAAACTAAATCGACGTCGGTACCAGTGGTACAGTTGGAGAGGTGTGATGCAGTGTCAGATTCGGACACTGCATCAATGGTTAGTGTTGCTAGTGCAATGAGTGCGGAGAGCAGTCGCTCAAAGCAACTAAGAAAACGCGCGCGCACTAGCGTGGATCACTCGGGGTCGGACACGGCCCTCAGTGACAACGAAGATCCAGCCGCTAAGGTCGCGGCCAAAGCGGTAGGAAAATATGTTGGCCTGGCCAAGGCCAGACGGGAATTGAAGGCCGCCCAAAAGGCAGCTGTGGCGGAGGAGAAGCGCGTGGAGGACGAGCGGCAAGTTGCCGCTCTGACAGAGAGGGTGACCATTGGCCGAAGTACCAGACTGTCAGAGTCTTCTGCGTCCTCAATGGCAAATGAGGTCACAGTCGTTGACATGACCGCTGCAGACCTCAATACGGGCATGATGGATGCTGTAGCGGCCATCAAAAGAGTAGGCAAGGTCTCCAAAGGCCTCAGCGGGTGCAGCCAGAAGGCACTGAAGGAGGCAACGGCGTCAATTGTTGCCTATACCGAAGTCCTTCTTCAGCGCACTTCATCTGAGGAGACCCTAAAGCTGCAGGCGGAAAACGCCCGGCTAGCAGCCAAAGTGGCGGAGCTCCGTAAGGAGCACGACGCATTCAAGGCGGAAATGGAGTCCTTCCGCCTGACTCGTCTTAGGGCGGAAATAGGCCTTCCACAGCCCCAAGAGTCAGAGCTGGCCTCCTTGCTCCGAAAGGAACTGGCCAGTCTCAATACTCGGTTTGGGGTTTTGGAGGGCAGGCTTCTGCGCCCGCCCTTGGCTGCAGACCAAAGAGTGGCGTCGGCGGTGACATATGCGGCAAGAACCGCAGCTTCGGCACCAACAGTGCAGCCAAGCCAAATGGCCGCATCCACCTCCGCCTCCTCAGCGGCTCCTGCAGTCCCCATATCCCAAAAGGGCAAAGGGAAGGGAAAGGGGAAGGGAAAGAAGACGGTGGTCCCGGTGGCCCCGAGCACATCCACCCAAGGCCCTTCACAGGGACACTCCGAGGCTCCCAAACCCAGCGGAGGAGAGTGGGAGGAAGTCGGCGCCAAGAAAAAAGCCAAGAAGGCCAAAAACAAGGCTAAGAAGGCGGAGAAAAAAGCGGCAAAAGCGGCCAAAAAAGATGCCACCAGGCTCCGTGCCCCTCGATCCACCGCGGTCGTGCTGACACTGCAGCCTGGAGCGGAGGAGCGGGGCCTTAGCTACGCCGGCATCTTGGCGAAGGCCAAAGCCGAGATTTCGCTCCCAGATCTCGGCATAGCGGGCATTCGGTGCAAGCCTACTGCTACCGGTGCCCGTTTGCTGGAGATTTCCGGCGCGTCTAGTGGTCCAAAGGCGGACGCACTCGCCGAAAAGCTGCGGGCGTCGCTTTCTGCGGAGGATGTTAAGGTGTCCAGGCCAACAAAATGTGCGGATCTGCGCATCTCTGGCCTGGACGATTCCGTCACGCCGGAGGAGGTCGCGGGCGCCGTCGCAAGAGCCGGAGAGTGCCAGCAAGACCAAGTTAAGGTTGGCACGATACGTCCGGGCTTCTCCGGCCTTGGGACGGTGCTAGTGGGCTGTCCCGTTGCGGCGGCCCAAAAAATCATGAAGGGCAACAGGCTACTGGTGGGCTGGGTCTCGGCGCAAGTAAAGCTCCTGACGCCCAAGCCCCTGAGGTGCTACCGATGTATCGAGGAAGGTCACGTCGGAGTGCGGTGCACCTCGGGGGTCGACCGCAGCCAGCTATGCTTCCGCTGCGGTCAGCCCGGACACAAGGCCGCGTCTTGCAGTGCCCCACCGCATTGCGTAGTTTGTGCGGCGGCGGGCAAGCCGGCGGAGCACCGGGCGGGCAGCAAGGCTTGCGCTGGGACCAAGCGCAAAAAGAAGCCTCCCAAAAAGGGACTGGGAGAAATTGATTCCTCGCAGCCGACTCACCCACCGGCTGCGGGAAATAAAGAGCCGCAAAAGGCTGTGGAGGAGACGATAGCCATGGAAACCCAGTAATGGCCCCACACCTTCGTCTCCTCCAAGCCAACATTAACCACTGCGCCAGAGCTCAGGACCTTTTGCTCCAGAGCATGGCGGAGTGGTTCATCAATGTCGCCATCGTCGCCGAGCCCTATTTTGTCCCCCCCAGGAATGACTGGGTGAGCGACACTAGCGGCTCGGTGGCGCTACTCACGCACGTCGCCGCTGGGTCCCCGTCCCTCGAGACCGTCACCCGGGGACGGGGATATGTCGCGGCGATGTGTGATGAGGTCATGGTCGTGGGGGTTTACTTCTCCCCCAACCAATCTCTCGCCGACTTCGAGGGCTCTGTAGCAGAGCTGGGCACTGTCGTCAGTCGCCGCCGTCCTCATCCCGTTCTCGTCGCGGGGGACTTCAACGCCAAGTCTACGGCTTGGGGTTCCCCGACGACGGATGCACGAGGGGAAGTGCTGGAGGAGTAGGCTGTGGAGTTAGGCCTACTTCTCCTAAACCGGGGCTCCGTGCAAACGTGCGTGCGCCAGCGGGGCGGGTCAATAGTGGACATTTCGTTCGCTAGCCCCGCTCTCGCGCGCCGTGTGCAGGAGTGGCGCGTATTGGAGGAGGTGGAGTCGTTGTCGGATCACCGATACATTCGGTTCAACGTCTCCGCCCAGACCTCGAGCGGTCCGCTCCAAGCGGCCCCGGTTGGGGTGGGGGACGGCCCGCGTTGGGCACTAAAACGGCTGGACCGGGAGGCCCTTCTGGAGGCTTCAATCGTGCAGGCCTGGTTGGAGTCGCCCGACAGGCCTGTCGACATAGACGTGGAGGCAGAGTGGTTCCGGAAGGGCATGTCGCACGTCTGCGATGCGGCGATGCCCCGTGTTCGGCCGATACCTGCCAGGCGCCAGGTGTACTGGTGGTCGCAAGAAATCGCGCAGTTGCGCATCGCCTGTGTGGCAGTGCGGCGCCGGTACACCAGGTACCGCAGAAGGACCTATCGCGACGAGGTCGAAGAGGCGGAACTGTACGAGGGGTACAGAGTGGCGAAGAAAGCCCTCAAGCTGGAAATAAAGCGGGCCAAGATCCAGGCCCGCGAAGAGCTGCTGGCGACTCTGGACCGTGATCCGTGGGGACGCCCTTACCTCATGGTGAGGGGTAAACTACGCCCGTGGGCGCCCCCACTGTCCCGGAGTCTCCAGCCGCAGGTGCTTGGGGGCGTGGTGAGCGCTCTGTTCCCTTCCAGGGCGGAGCACACGCCACCGCCCATGGTTCCGCCTCACATGGTGCCTAACGCGGAAGTCGACGACGACGAAGTGCCCGAAGTGACCCGGGTAGAGCTGAGAGTGGCGGTGGATAGGCTTCAGGCCAAAAACACCGCCCCAGGGCCCGACGGCATTCCAGGCCGTGCATGGGTCCTGGCCTTAAGGGCTCTCGGGCCCCGATTAGCGGGACTCTTTAGCGCATGTTTGGAGCGGGGCCAGTTTCCACGCCGGTGGAAGACTGGGAAGCTGGTCCTGCTGAAGAAGGAGGGGCGCCCTGCGGACAGTCCGTCCGCATACCGGCCCATCGTGTTGCTGGACGAGGTGTGTAAGCTCTTCGAGCGAATTATCGCGGACCGCCTCGTCCAGCACCTGAGTGGGGAGGGGCCGGATCTGGCGGACAACCAGTTCGGTTTCCGCCGGGGGCGTTCCACAGTAGATGCCATCATGCGCGTGAGGGTCCTGGCGGAGGAAGCAGTGGCCCGGGGCGAGGTCGTCTTGGCGGTGTCTCTGGACATCGCCAATGCCTTCAACACCATGCCCTGGAGTTGCATTAGGGAGGCACTCCTCTATCATGGGGTGCCGAACTACCTCCGCCGCATCATCGGGGCCTACTTGACGGACAGAGCCGTCATATACCCGGGTCGAGAAGGATGGGGTCGGCGAGAAATGTCGTGCGGTGTTCCACAGGGATCGGTACTGGGGCCGCTCCTGTGGAACATCGGGTACGACTGGGTGCTGCGCGGTGCGCTTCTCCACGGCGTCGGCGTCATTTGTTACGCCGACGACACGCTAGTGACAGCGCGTGGGAAGACGCACCGGCAGGCGACCATATTGGCGACAGCTGGGGTCGCGCAAGTCGTAGGTAGGATCCGGCGGTTGGGTCTCGAGGTGGCCCTGCACAAATCTGAGGCCCTTTGTTTCCACGGGCCTCGGAAGGGGCCGCCTCCGGGATCCAACATCGTGGTGGGAGGGGTCTCCATCGGTGTCGAGTCGACGATGAAGTACTTGGGACTCGTCCTCGACAGCCGGTGGGACTTCGGGCCGCACTTCAAGCGGCTGGCCCCCAGATTGATGGGCGCCGCGGCCGCACTGTCGCGGTTGCTGCCCAATTTGGGGGGGCCAAATACCTCCTGCCGGAGGCTCTACGTGGGGATCGTACGGTCCATGGCGCTCTACGGGGCGCCAGTGTGGGCGAACAACCTGACGGCCCGCAATGTCGCAGTGCTGCGGAGACCGCAGCGGGCGATGGCCGTCAGGGTTGTAAGGGGATACCGTACGATCTCCTTTGAGGCGGCGAGCCTCTTAGCCGGATCACCGCCCTGGGATCTCGACGCAGGCCTCCTTGCGTCACTATATCAGTGGCGCAAGGACGCATTGGAGCGGGGCGAGCGTCTGGTGCCTCGGCAGGCTGAGGCACACAGGACCGAGCTCCGCCAGATCCTGGTGGCGGAATGGGAGCAACGACTTGCGCGACCCAGCGCAGGGCACGCCGCAATAGCGGCGGTAAGACCCGTCATGAAGGAGTGGCTGGAGAGAAGGCATGGCGCCCTCAGCTTCCGGCTCACACAGGTGCTTTCCGGACATGGGTGCTTCGGAAAGTACCTGTGCCGCATAGGTCGGGAGCCGGTGCCCGGTTGCCATCACTGCGACTGCCGCGACGACACGGCGCAGCATACCTTGGAGGTATGCCCAGCATGGGCAGAGCAGCGCCGTGTCCTCCGTGCGGCGGTCAACGCTGCGGGTGACCTCTCGCTGCCGGCCGTGGTTCTGTCCATGGTCGGTGGCGAGAGCGCGTGGAATGCCGTCGCCTCCTTCTGCGAGGAGGTGATGGACGCCAAGGAGGCGGCGGAAAGGGAGAGGGAGGCACTATCCCCTCTCTCCACCCGCAGCAGACGCACCGGGCGCCGTAGGGCGGCCAATGACCTCCGGCCACCGTAGGGTGCGGCCTGCGGGCGGCGAACTAGGGGGTTCGTCGCCCGACCAGATGCAGGCCCTGTGAAGGTTGCGCGCCGTGTTCCGCGCGCGCCTTGGGAGTGCGGCCGTAGGGTGACGGCCGCATAGGGTGACGGGGCCCGCCTTAGTTGGCGGGCCAAGACCTGCCGGGGGGTGCGGAAGAATGTGCGAGTATCTCTCGGCCCCCCCCGGCTTAAGGTAGATGGAGGAACACCGTGTGGGGTTTAGTCAGTAAAAGTCTGACAGACCCCCCCGCCCCCCCTAGGGCGGGGGACATCCTATGAGGATTCCCCACACGTACAAAAAAAAAAAAAAAAAAAAAAAAAAAAAAAAAAAAAAAAAAAAAAAAAAAAAAAAAAAAAAGGTTAGGTTTCCCCCCCCTGGAGGGGGTGGAGACGCTGTCGGATCACAGATATATTCGATTCAGCGTCTCTGCCCAGACCTCAGGCGGTCCGCTACAGGCGGCCCCGGTCGGAGTAGGGGACGGCCCGCGTTGGGCACTGAAACGGCTGAACCGGGAAGCCCTCCTGGAAGCCTCCATCGTTCAGGCATGGCTGGATTCACCGGCCAGGCCTGTCGACATCGATGAGGAGGCGGAGTGGTTCCGGGAGGGCGTGTCGCATATCTGCGATGCGGCAATGCCCCGGGTTCGGCCGATACCTGCCAGGCGCCAGGTGTACTGGTGGTCGCAGGACATTGCGCAGTTGCGCATCGCCTGTGTGGCGGCGCGACGCCAGTACGCCAGGCACCGCAGGAGGCGCCGTCGCAACCCTAATGCGGCGGCCAGGGAGGCGGAACTGTACGAGGGGTACAGAGAAGCTAAGAAGGCCCTCCAGCTGGCGATAAAGCGGGCCAAGGTGCAGGCCCGCGAGGAGCTGCTGGCGACTCTGGACCGAGATCCGTGGGGGCGCCCCTACCTTATGGTGAGGGGCAAACTGCGCCCGTGGGCCCCCCCACTGTCCCGGAGTCTCCGGCCGCAACTGCTGGAGGACGTGGTGAGCGCTCTGTTCCCTTCGAGGGCGGAGCATGCACCACCGCCCATGGTTCCGTCTTATATGGTGCCTAACGCGGAAAACGACGACGACGAAGTGCCCGAAGTGACCCGGGTAGAACTGAGAGCGGCGGTGAATCGGCTTCAGGCCAAAAACACCGCCCCGGGACCCGATGGCATTCCAGGCCGTGTATGGGTCCTGGCCTTAAGGGCTCTCGGGCCCCGATTGGAAGGACTCTTGAGCGCATGTTTGGAGCGGGGCCAGTTTCCACGTCGGTGGAAGACGGGGAAGCTGGTCCTGCTGAAGAAGGAGGGGCGCCCTGCGGACAGTCCGTCCGCATACCGGCCCATCGTGTTGCTGGACGAGGTGTGTAAACTCTTCGAGAGAGTTATCGCAGACCGCCTCGTCCGGCACTTGACTGGGGAGGGGCCGGATCTGGCGGACAACCAGTTTGGTTTCCGCCGGGGGCGCTCCACGGTGGACGCGATCATGCGCGTAAGGGTCCAGGCGGAGGAAGCAGTGGCCCGGGGTGAGGTCGTCTTGGCGGTGTCTCTAGACATCGCCAACGCCTTCAATACCTTGCCCTGGAGTTGCATAAGGGAGGCACTCCTGTATCACAGGGTGCCGAACTACCTCCGCCGCATCATCGGGGCCTACCTGACGGACCGAGCCGTCATCTATCCGGGTCAGGAAAGATGGGGTCGGCGAGAGATGTCGTGCGGTGTTCCGCAGGGATCGGTGCTGGGGCCGCTCCTGTGGAACATCGGATACGACTGGGTGCTGCGCGGTGCGCTTCTCCACGGCGTCGGCGTCATTTGTTACGCCGACGACACGCTGGTAACAGCACGTGGGAAGACGTACCGGCAGGCGACCATACTGGCGACAGCTGGGGTCGCGCAAGTCGTTCAAAGGATCCGGCGGCTGGGTCTCGAGGTGGCCCTCCATAAATCTGAGGCCCTTTGTTTCCACGGGCCTCGGAGGGGGCCACCTCAGGGATCCAACATTGTGGTGGGAGGGGTCTCCATCGGTGTCGAGTCGACGATGAAGTACCTAGGACTCGTCCTCGATAGCCGGTGGGACTTCGGGCCGCATTTCCGGCGGTTGGCCCCCAGGTTGATGGGAGCTGCGGCTGCATTATCGCGGCTGCTGCCCAATCTGGGGGGGCCCAACACCTCCTGCCGGAGGCTCTACGTGGGGATCGTACGGTCCATGGCGCTCTACGGGGCGCCAGTGTGGGCGGAAACCCTGACGGCCCGCAACGTCGCAATACTGCGAAGACCGCAGCGAGCGATGGCCGTCAGGGTTATAAGGGGGTACCGTACGATCTCCTTCGAGGCGGCGAGCCTCTTTGCCGGATCCCCGCCCTGGGATCTCGAGGCGGAACTCCTCGCGTCACTATATCGGTGGCGCGGGGATGTGGCGGAGCGGGGCGAACGCCTGGTGCCTCGACAGGTTGAGGCACAAAGGGCTGAGCTCCGCCAGATCCTTGTGGCGGAATGGGAGCAGCGACTTGCGCGACCCAGCGCCGGGCACGCCGCAATAGCGGCGGTAAGGCCCGTGATGAGGGAGTGGCTCGGGAGACGGCATGGCGCCCTTAGCTTCCGGCTTACACAGGTGCTTTCTGGACACGGGTGCTTCGGAAAGTACCTGTGCCGTATAGGCCGGGAGCCGACGCCCGGTTGCCACCATTGCGGTGACTGCCCCGACGACACGGCGCAGCACACACTGGAGGAGTGCCCAGCTTGGGCAGTGCAGCGCCGTGACCTCGTCGCGGCGGTCGGAGCTGCGGGTGGCCTCTCGCTCCCGGCCGTGGTTGAGGCCATGGTCGGCAGCGAGAGCGCTTGGAACGCCGTCGCCTCCTTCTGCGAGGAGGTGATGGACGCCAAGGAGGCGGCGGAAAGGGAGAGGGAGGCGGTGTCCTCTCTCCCCATCCGCAGCAGACGCACCGGGCGCCGTAGGGCGGCCAACGACCTCCGGCCACCATAGGGTGCGGCCTGCGGGCGGCGGACTTGGGGCGTCCGTCGCCCGAACAGAAACAGGCCCGAGACGGTGGCGCGACGTGTTCCGCGCGCGCCTCTCTAGAGGAATTGCGGCCGTGCATGACGGCCGCATAGGGTGACGGGGCCCGCCTTCATTTGGCGGGCCAATACCTGCCGGGGGTGCGGACGAATGCGCAAGCGACTCCCGCGCCCCCGGCGTAAGGTAATTGGAGGAACACCGGGGTGGTTTTAGTCAGTAAGAGTCTGACAGACCCCTCCGCCCTCCCCAGGGCGGGGGACATCCATGAGGATTTCCACCTCGAAAAAAAAAAAAAAAAAAAAAAAAAAAAAAAGGTTAGGTTTCCCCACCGAGGTGTCTCCACGTTGCCGTCGTGGTGGGGCTTGCGTGCTTTCAATGATCCTCGGGGCTATGCCGGGTAGAGTTACTCATGCCGGACAGGTCCGAGGGGAGGGGCCAGACGAAGAGAGACACAGGGCGGGCCGCTCCTGTTCGATCGACTATGGTCGATTGGCATGGATGCGGCTAGGCCGCTGCGGTGCAGGCGCACCAAAGCGGCACGGGTGTTTGCTCTTTTCAGAGCAAACTTTTTCGGCGGGTCCGCTGAGTCGGGTTGGCCGGACAGCGGACGGAGGCATGCCTAATGCCGCCGTCGGGGGCTTGGCTTAACCGCCTGGCCCAGAGGAAGGACACCTCTAAGATAAAAAACCACCCAATCCCAAGTTTCGAAGCGCGGCGAGGGGATGAGTGGCTGGTGGGAATCCGGTCGCGAGCGCTTCCCCTGTAGATACCTGCCGCCCTCTACAGTATATAGGCTTACCTTTTTAAGGGCATGGAGCACTGCCCGGGTGGACCTTTATATCTTCCAATACTCGTGGGAATTATATGGATACTTTAAATAAAAACACAAACAAAAAGACGTCGGTACCAGTGGTACGCTTGGAGCGATGCGATGTGTCAGATTCGGACACCGCATCGAGTATGGTCAGCATGACGAGCATGAGGAGCGCGGAGAGCGTAAGCTCAAAGCGCCTACGTAAGCGTGCTCGCACTAACGCAGAACACTCGGGGTCGGACACGGCCCTGAGTGACAAGGAAGACCCAGCCCCTAAAGTCGCGGCCGGTCCTGCAATGGCAGGTCAATATGTTGGCTTGGCCAAAGCTCGAAGGGAGCTGAAGGCCGCCCAGAAGGTGGCTGCGGCGGAAGACAGACGTGCGGAAGACGAGCGGCAAGTGGCCGCTCTCACGGAGAAGGTGATCGCCGGTCGCATCACCCGATTATCGGAGTCGTCTGCCGCGTCGACTGCGGCTTCTATCGACGTCGCAGTCGCAGATATGACGGCATCCGATTTGAATACCGGAATGATGGACGCAGTGGCAGCCATCAAAAGAGTGGGCAAGGTGTCCAAAGGCCTGAGCGGGTGCAGTCAGAAGGCGCTGAAGGAAGCCACGGCATCAATTGTGGCTTACGCAGAGGCACTCCTTCAGCGCACTTCCACAGAAGAGACAGCTAAGCTGCAGGCCGAGAACACCCGGCTGGCTGCCAAGGTTGCGGAGCTCCGCAAGGAGCACAACGAGCTCAGGGCGGAGATGGCGAGCTTCCGCCTGGCTCATCTTAGGACGGAGATAGGCCTGCCACAACAACCCCAGGAGTCAGAGCTGGCTTCCCTGCTCCGCCAGGAACTGACCAGCTTAAATGCACGATTCGGGGTTTTAGAAGGCAGGCTTCTGCGCCCGCCCTTGGCTGCAGACAGTCGAGGGGCACCGACGCCAACTAATTCGGCTAAAGCTGCGGCCACAACGGCGACCTACGCGGCCAAAGCTGCAGCTGTACAGTCAGGAGCAAAGACTGGTCGAGCGGCTACTTCATCGTCTTCCTTGATAACCCCGATGGCCCCAACGTCAAAGAAGGGCAAAGGGAAGGGAAAGAAGACGGTGGTCCCGGTGGCCCCGAGCACATCCACCCAAGGCCCTTCACAGGGACACTCCGAGGCTCCCAAACCCAGCGGAGGAGAGTGGGAGGAAGTCGGCGCCAAGAAAAAAGCCAAGAAGGCCAAAAACAAGGCTAAGAAGGCGGAGAAAAAAGCGGCAAAAGCGGCCAAAAAAGATGCCACCAGGCTCCGTGCCCCTCGATCCACCGCGGTCGTGCTGACACTGCAGCCTGGAGCGGAGGAGCGGGGCCTTAGCTACGCCGGCATCTTGGCGAAGGCCAAAGCCGAGATTTCGCTCCCAGATCTCGGCATAGCGGGCATTCGGTGCAAGCCTACTGCTACCGGTGCCCGTTTGCTGGAGATTTCCGGCGCGTCTAGTGGCCACCATAGGGTGCGGCCTGCGGGCGGCGAACTGGGGGGTTCGTCGCCCGATCAGATGCAGGCCCTGTGAAGGTTGCGCGCCGTGTTCCGCGCGCGCCTTGGGAGTGCGGCCGTAGGGTGACGGCCGCATAGGGTGACGGGGCCCGCCTTAGTTGGCGGGCCAAGACCTGCCGGGGGGTGCGGAAGAATGTGCGAGTATCTCTCGGCCCCCCCCGGCTTAAGGTAGATGGAGGAACACCGTGTGGGGTTTAGTCAGTAAAAGTCTGACAGACCCCCCCGCCCCCCCCTAGGGCGGGGGACATCCTATGAGGATTCCCCACACGTACAAAAAAAAAAAAAAAAAAAAAAAAAAGGTTAGGTTAGGTTAGGTTAGGTTAGGTTAGGTTAGGTTAGGTTAGGTTAGGTTAGGTTTTCAATACCTTGCCCTGGAGTTGCATAAGGGAGGCACTCCTGTATCACAGGGTGCCGAACTACCTCCGCCGCATCATCGGGGCCTACCTGACGGACCGAGCCGTCATCTATCCGGGTCAGGAAAGATGGGGTCGGCGAGAGATGTCGTGCGGTGTTCCACAGGGATCGGTGCTGGGGCCGCTCCTGTGGAACATCGGATACGACTGGGTGCTGCGCGGTGCGCTTCTCCACGGCGTCGGCGTGATTTGTTACGCCGACGACACGCTGGTAACAGCACGTGGGAAGACGTACCGGCAGGCGACCATACTGGCGACAGCTGGGGTCGCGCAAGTCGTTGAAAGGATCCGGCGGCTGGGTCTCGAGGTGGCCCTCCATAAATCTGAGGCCCTTTGTTTCCACGGGCCTCGGAGGGGGCCACCTCAGGGATCCAACATTGTGGTGGGAGGGGTCTCCATCGGTGTCGAGTCGACGATGAAGTACCTAGGACTCGTCCTCGATAGCCGGTGGGACTTCGGGCCGCATTTCCGGCGGATGGCCCCCAGGTTGATGGGAGCTGCGGCTGCATTATCGCGGCTGCTGCCCAATCTGGGGGGGCCCAACACCTCCTGCCGGAGGCTCTACGTGGGGATCGTACGGTCCATGGCGCTCTACGGGGCGCCAGTGTGGGCGGAAACCCTGACGGCCCGCAACGTCGCAATACTGCGAAGACCGCAGCGAGCGATGGCCGTCAGGGTTATAAGGGGGTACCGTACGATCTCCTTCGAGGCGGCGAGCCTCTTTGCCGGATCCCCGCCCTGGGATCTCGAGGCGGAACTCCTCGCGTCACTATATCGGTGGCGCGGGGATGTAGCGGAGCGGGGCGAACGCCTGGTGCCTCGACAGGTTGAGGCACAAAGGGCTGAGCTCCGCCAGATCCTTGTGGCGGAATGGGAGCAGCGACTTGCGCGACCCAGCGCCGGGCACGCCGCAATAGCGGCGGTAAGGCCCGTGATGAGGGAGTGGCTCGGAAGACGGCATGGCGCCCTTAGCTTCCGGCTTACACAGGTGCTTTCTGGACACGGGTGCTTCGGAAGGTACCTGTGCCGTATAGGCCGGGAGCCGACGCCCGGTTGCCACCATTGCGGTGACTGCCCCGACGACACAGCGCAGCACACACTGGAGGAGTGCCCAGCTTGGGCAGTGCAGCGCCGTGACCTCGTCGCGGCGGTCGGAGCTGCGGGTGGCCTCTCGCTCCCGGCCGTGGTTGAGGCCATGGTCGGCAGCGAGAGCGCTTGGAACGCCGTCGCCTCCTTCTGCGAGGAGGTGATGGACGCCAAGGAGGCGGCGGAAAGGGAGAGAGAGGCGGTGTCCTCTCTCCCCATCCGCAGCAGACGCACCGGGCGCCGTAGGGCGGCCAACGATCTCCGGCCACCATAGGGTGCGGCCTGCGGGCGGCGGACTTGGGGCGTCCGTCGCCCGAACGGAAACAGGCCCGAGACGGTGGCGCGACGTGTTCCGCGCGCGCCTCTCTAGAGGAATTGCGGCCGTGCATGACGGCCGCATAGGGTGATGGGGCCCGCCTTTCATTTGGCGGGCCAATACCTGCCGGGGGTGCGGACGAATGCGCAAGCGACTCCCGCGCCCCCGGCGTAAGGTAATTGGAGGAACACCGGGGTGGTTTTAGTCAGTAAGAGTCTGACAGACCCCTCCGCCCTCCCCAGGGCGGGGGACATCCATGAGGATTTCCACCTCGAAAAAAAAAAAAAAAAAAAAAAGGTTAGGTTAGGTTAGGTTAGGTTAGGTTTTTTTTTTTTTTTTTTTTTTTTTTTTTTTTTTAAACCCTAATTTCGGAGTGTCCCCCTGACGTTGTCAGAGTCCTTTTCAGTCTATTAGTTATAATTATGTTACTGCTATTTTTGTTTTGCTTGTTAATTTTGAAAATGTTTTTAAAGGTTGCTATACATAATTTTGTTAATATCTGTTTTTTAAAATTACTTGTTCCAAAATTATTTTTTTTTTTTTTTTTTTTTTTTTTTTTTTTTTTTTTTTTTTTTTTTAATGTTTCTATAATTTGACTTATTCTATGCTTAGATCTTTATATCCTTTCATTTTTTTTGAAAATATCCATATAAGATAAAGCATAGGTTTTATGATTCTTTATTTCTTCTTATTACTATTAATGATATCTCTATGCAGTATTCCAAAAATTCTTTCCGTATCTTGCTGTTCTCTATAATTTTGTCCAGGCTATTTTTATTTATTGCCGTGTCTATTTTTAATTCCGTTTCGTATCGTCTCGTTCCAAAAACGGGGCATTCAGTCAAGACGTGGGCGACTGACTCCACTACATTAGGTTCACAGATGCATGATGGGTTCTCCTTACACTTGAAGCGGTGCAGGTATTCGGAGAACCCACCATGCCCCGTGAAAACCTGCGTTAGAACGCTCGTTACGCCCATCTTCTTGACCAACTTGAAGGCTTTTATGGCGTCGGGGAAGAACAGTTTAGTGCCCGAGGCTGTCTCGCCGCTCTTGTACCTCCGGTTCCATTCGTCGAGCGACCCCAAACGGATCTGTCGCTTGACGAACGAAACCGGGCAGCGGTCATAGTCCGGCCTCCTCTTGGATCGGAGTGCAGCCTCCTTTGCGAGGTGGTCTGCGCGCTCGTTGCCCTCGAGTCCCGCGTGTGCCTTTATCCAGAACAAAGATATATCTTTGTTCTGGGATAAAGCCACGGCAACATTCGCCCTCGCCTCCACGGCCAGTGCGTGGAGGGAACCCTGGTTTGTGACTGTTTCCAGTGCGGCCCTCGAGTCACTGTAGATACCGAAGGTTCCCTCTTTGCTCTTGAGGATTTCGCGCGTGGCTACACATACGGCCAGAAGTTCCGCCTGGTAGACCGTGCAGTACGACGGCAGGCTGAGCTTTACGGACTTGGTCTCGGCATCGCCGTCCCAGAGTGACAGCGCTGCTCCGACCTTGCCCGCAGTCTTACTGCCGTCCGTAAAGATTCTGACTGCTTGGGTATTGTGGGTGTCCACAAGCGTCCGGTCCCCCAGGCACACGAACTCCATGGCCGCATGCTTCGCCGGGTGCGGAGTCTCTGCAAACGCCACCACCCGCTCCACCTCCCTGCCCGCGAGTGCCGGCTGCGGCACCCCCCTCTTCGCCTCATACAGAGCGGCTGCTTCCTGTATTCGGAGGTCGAGGGGGAGTATCCCAGCCAGCACCAGGGACGCGTTCAGCGATACGGTGCGGTAGGATTTGCAGAGCTTCTGCGCGAAACCTCTCTGGACCGTGTTGAGGCTTTTCTGCACTCCGATCTTCTTTGCGGCCGGCGCCCAGGCGCTTGCCGCGTACAAGATAACGGGCTCCACTGCTGCCGTATATATCGTGCGGATGATCTCCGGATGAAGGCCCCAGCTCACTTTTGCCGCACGTGCCAGCTGCTTATAGATGTTCACAGCTTTTCTGCAAACGTTTGCGACATGTGAGTTGAAAGTGAGCTGGTGGTCGACGGTGAGTCCCAGAATCTTGATTTCCCTAGACATGCCAATGTCTACCCCGCCCATGCTCAGATGCGGGACATCGTACTTAAGCTTCTTGGTAATCACCATTGCACAAGTTTTTTGCGGTGCAAACTTCAGCTTATTTCTGATGCCCCACACCCGAACATACTCGAGGGCGGCATTGGCATACCCCTGGACTTCCAACGCTGTCTCACCGTCGAAGATCATCACCACGTCATCGGCGAAGGCCTGGCAGTGGACGCCACGCTCCTCCAGCCCCTTTAGCAGTGGGTCGAGGATAAGGTTCCATAGGATCGGACCGCCAATGGACCCTTGCACACACCCCTTTGTCGTGTCCCTGCGACACTCGACACCCGCGTATCGCACTTTGACACTCCTACCAGTCAGATAGCTGTCTAGCAGCCTCCTGAGGTTCACCGGGCACTTTTCCTCAGCCAGTCTGGTCCTGATGGCCGGCCACCATGCGCTGTCGAAGGCTCCCTCTATGTCCAGTGATACAACAGTGATCAGCTTCTTTTCTCTCAGCTTCCCCTTGATGTGTTGTATCATGGTGTAGAGGGAGTCCTCGGTGCTCCTCTGTGGCATGAAACCAAACTGGCGAGTACTAAGCCGCGGGATTAAATGCCATTTCAGTCTGGCTACTAGCAGTTTCTCAAGGACTTTGCCTAGGACTGGTAGGAGGCCGATCGGCCTATACGACTTTGGGGTGGTGTAGGAATCCTTGCCGGGTTTACGGAGGACTACCACCGTTGCCACTTTCCAGGCTCCAGGGAAGTATCCGTGCTCCAGGCACTTATTGGCCAGTGCAAGGAACGTCCCTGGGTCCCGGGAAATGACTTGGGCACAGATATCGGCTGTGAGACCGTCTGCCCCGGGTGCCTTCTTCGGGTTAAAGCTTCCCACCGCGGTCTTCAGCTCCTGAAGTGTAAACGGTGGGTCATGCTGTTCATCATGCGCCCAGTCGTTTACACGACAGGCCGCTTCACGTGTCCGGCGGTGGTCAGCATTTTCACCCTCCTCTAGGTCTTCCGGGTAGAAGGTCTCGGCCAACAGCTGAGCCGATTCCTGTGCACTCAGTAGCAATCCATCCTTCTCCAACGGCAAGTCTTCCTGTCTCCTGGCGGTCCGTCCCATGACCCTATATATCCCCTCCCACATTCCTTCCCGATCTTGTCTCCCACAGAAAGCCTTCCAGCTCTCCGTCTGCGCCTTCTTTGCAAGGGACTCATATTTTATTTTTGCTTGCAGGTACTCATCGACGACTTTCTGTCTCCGGACGGGTGCTGCGCATCGGATGCGGCGTCTCCTGGTATTCACTTCCGACCTCAGCTCAGCGAGCTCGTCGGACCACCACGGTATAGTAAGTTGTGTATTGTTCCTAATTTTATTAAATGTTTCCTCACAAGATTCTTTAATTTTAGTTATAAATTTGTTTATGTTTGCTTCTAAATCTGTTTTGTTTACTATTTTGCCAAATTCTATTGCGTTTAATTTTGCGTCAGCTTTTAATTGGGTCAATTTCAAATGAAATTGGCCCCAATTTGCTTTCTTTGTGTTATAAATTCTTGTGGTCCTATTAATGTTGATTCCTTTAGATTTTTGTAATTTTATTTTAAATACTATACCGTTGTGGTCCGAGCTCGTGAGACCTTCCTCGACCCGCCAGTCTTCCACCAAGCCCAGCAGCCCCTCCGAGCATGCTGTTACATCGACGAAGCTGCTGTACGAGGTGTTACCCCTGACGGTGTCGAAGGTCGGAGTGTTGCCGACGTTGAGTACCTGCAGGCACATTTCTTCCAGGGTTCCCGACATGTCCTCCCCCTTAGTGTCGGTTACCAGGCTACCCCACCAGGTGCTCTTGGCGTTGGCATCGCCGCCTATGATCACCCTAGTGGGGCCTATTTCCTCGCGAATCCGCAAGAGTTGCTCCAAGTATGGCCGTATGGGCCGGTCTGGTTCAAAGTAAAACGAGACCACTGCGATTTCCCAGGCGCTGGTACGGATCCTCACCACCACGATGTTGTTGGTGGTGAGTTTCGGACACTGTGTCACGTCGAGGTCGTGATCGAAGACGGCTATTGCCGCCTTCACAGTTCCACCTCCTTGTTCGGCGCACTGGTAGATTCTCGCTCCCCGGTAGTCTCGCATCCTTCCAACCCCACCCACATACGGCTCCTGGAGCAATGCGAACGCAACCCTCCGCTCACTAGCCACAATCATGAGTTCTTGGGTTGCTAGGTTCTTCCTCTGCAGATTGGCCTGGAATACCTGGTAACTATTACGGGCTCTCGAGTCTCTGGTCTGGGATTCCCTGGGTGAGTCCAGTCGTGTCTCCGTTGGCTGGCCCTTAGCAGTACGCCACCGACAGCCGCGCCAATCCGTCCCACTTGAGACGTGTTGGACACTGGCTGTCGAAGGCGTTGTGCTCCGTATGGCTCAACTTTGCAGAGACACAATTTCTGCACTTTGGCGCTTCTGCAGCCAGCCGCGAGGGGCAGTCGATCCTCAGATGGGGGTCACCACAATGGGTGCAGAGGTCTGCGGGCTCCGTACACACTTTGCGGGTGTGACCATATCGCAGGCATCGAGTGCACTGGATCAGTGGCGATTGGTCCAGCACACGCACCCGCTGCAGGTCGATGTGCACTCGGCCCGCGTACGTCAGCCTCTGCCAGACTGACGGGGACACCTGCATGATGATGTGAGAAGTGTGGGGGTTCCTCGTCCTACGACGGTACTTTACCCCCATCCTCACACCATCTGAAGGAAGGTCCCCAATCAGGTGGGTATTTTGACGTTTTAGAGCCCCGATGACCTCCTCATCTGAGTGGCAGGCTAGGACGTCCATTATTATAACTAGGGGGTCCTTGTTCTGGACCTCCTCCACCACGAGATTTCCTGCACTCTTTATTTTATCTTTCACCCGAGTCAGCTCCTCTCTGGTCCTGAAACCGACCACCACCTTCTGGTCCCTCGCTTTTCGTAGCCTCTCCACTCTGGTACCCTCGTTCCTTGCGTCCACCGCCGTCCTTAGCTTCTCAATCACCTCTTCACCCGTGTCTTTGTCATCTACTGATGACACAATCATCGAGTGGAGAGGTGCTTGGATGTGCTGCTTAGGGACGGCGGCTATCTCCGCGTACGAGGGTCCCTGGCCCGCAAGAAAGCGAGGTGCCTGTTGTAGGTGCTCCGACAGGGCTCGCGTGTGCTGCTGGCATTCCTCCAGCGCCTGTTTGTGCTGCTGGAGGTTTTCCACAAGCTTCAACATGAGCTCCGTCGGTGCGCTGGGGGCCGGTGTCAGGTCCTTGGGGACCTTCTCGGGTTCGACTGCCTCTCCCGGTATTCTAGCCCTCTCTTCCTCTCCTTCCCTGACCAGCTGATATAGCCGGTCCACGGCTTTTGTTAGGGCATCTTTTATTTCCTTTTTCAGGTTCCTAGAGCTGTCCAGGTTTATTTTGGCACTGGAGAGACACGCCTTTGCCTCCGTGGTTCTGTTTAGGTACCTCACGGGTGGCACTTCTCGAGGCGGACTCTCCAGGACCCTCCCTGGCAGCTCATAGGTGTCAGTTCTTACCCGCTGAGTGGCTAGTGCCTTGGTTTTGAGTTTGGGGGGAGTGGGCACGAGTGTTTTCTTCGTGGGAGTGGTGGCGGGTGTCGTTTTTGGAGGTGTAAGGGGTTTGCTGGGTTGCCCCGATTTATGTTTCTCCGCCTCCCACTCACCGATACTACGCCGCACTGAAGGGCCTGCCTGTACTGGGCCTGCCCCCTCCTTGTCCAAACTCTCCTCCGCAGCCTTCGCCTTTTTCAGCGGGGTTCTGATGCCCAACATGACGAAAAATTTGCCTATTTGTCGGGGGACACGTACAGACTGATCCCTGTAAAGGGGGGATGCAGTCGGTAAAGTATAAAATATATAATACTAATAATCACAATATTTAAAAATAATATCTATTAATTTGATAAGTTGCTGACTAGTTTTGGCTCAAAAAGCCAAGTCTTGGTTGGTTAAAATAGATCCCTGTAAAGGGGGGATCTACAAATAAATAAAATAAAATATAAAATTAAATAATATATATAAATAATATGGTGAGTTAAAACCAATGTTCGGGTCAATAAATCCGTCAAATAGGTCGGAATAGATCCCTGTAAAGGGGGGATCAATAGGTCACGTGACGCGCGTCAATAAAACGCCTAAACAAAATTTTATATTTTTTGCCTACAAAAAAGTTCAGTTGGCCAAGCGAGAAATGGGTGGGTGGGCGGGCGAAAAATTTGGAGATTTCAAAAATTTTGCAAGTTCTACAGCAGCTAGCCGCACGTGCGAGGTGTCGGAAGACGCGTCTCGGCGCGGGCTGTCGCACACTGGTGAAAACGGAATCTACTTTAGAAGAAAAATTTGGAATTTTGGCCGGAAAACGTGATTTTTTGAAGAAAATTTGAAAATTATGTACTACACTGCGGCAGTCTGGTTCGCGAAACGCGGTGCAGATTGCGGGGTCGGCAGGTAGGTAGCTATTGGTAAACTAATATGAACTTTTTTGGAAGAAAAAAGGGAGAAACGGCAATTCTTTATACAAAATTTTCAATAAAAACAATGTTTGTATGGAAAATGTATTTTCCACGCGTCTAGGTCAATGAAAATGGGTCTAAACGTTAGACGGAGCCAAATCTAGCTTAAAATAGCTGAAAACAGCTTCAAAATACGTCACCGGGAAGCTAAGATATGACGATTTGTCGTTTTTCCCTGCCTGGTTAGGTAGATTTTACGTACAGTTAAGTGAATTATTCTAAGTCGATGAAAAATTTGGAGATTTCAAAAATTTTGCAAGTTCTACAGCGGCTAGCCGCACGTGCGAGGTGTCGGAAGACGCGTCTCGGCGCGGGCTGTCGCACACTGGTGAAAACGGAATCTACTTTAGAAGAAAAATTTGGAATTTTGGCCGGAAAACGTGATTTTTTGAAGAAAATTTGAAAATTATGTACTACACTGCGGCAGTCTGGTTCGCGAAACGCGGTGCAGATTGCGGGGTCGGCAGGTAGGTAGCTATTGGTAAACTAATATGAACTTTTTTGGAAGAAAAAAGGGAGAAACGGCAATTCTTTATACAAAATTTTCAATAAAAACAATGTTTGTATGGAAAATGTATTTTCCACGCGTCTAGGTCAATGAAAATGGGTCTAAACGTTAGACGGAGCCAAATCTAGCTTAAAATAGCTGAAAACAGCTTCAAAATACGTCACCGGGAAGCTAAGATATGACGATTTGTCGTTTTTCCCTGCCTGGTTAGGTAGATTTTACGTACAGTTAAGTGAATTATTCTAAGTCGATGAAAAATTTGGAGATTTCAAAAATTTTGCAAGTTCTACAGCGGCTAGCCGCACGTGCGAGGTGTCGGAAGACGCGTCTCGGCGCGGGCTGTCGCACACTGGTGAAAACGGAATCTACTTTAGAAGAAAAATTTGGAATTTTGGCCGGAAAACGTGATTTTTTGAAGAAAATTTGAAAATTATGTACTACACTGCGGCAGTCTGGTTCGCGAAACGCGGTGCAGATTGCGGGGTCGGCAGGTAGGTAGCTATTGGTAAACTAATATGAACTTTTTTGGAAGAAAAAAGGGAGAAACGGCAATTCTTTATACAAAATTTTCAATAAAAACAATGTTTGTATGGAAAATGTATTTTCCACGCGTCTAGGTCAATGAAAATGGGTCTAAACGTTAGACGGAGCCAAATCTAGCTTAAAATAGCTGAAAACAGCTTCAAAATACGTCACCGGGAAGCTAAGATATGACGATTTGTCGTTTTTCCCTGCCTGGTTAGGTAGATTTTACGTACAGTTAAGTGAATTATTCTAAGTCGATGAAAAATTTGGAGATTTCAAAAATTTTGCAAGTTCTACAGCGGCTAGCCGCACGTGCGAGGTGTCGGAAGACGCGTCTCGGCGCGGGCTGTCGCACACTGGTGAAAACGGAATCTACTTTAGAAGAAAAATTTGGAATTTTGGCCGGAAAACGTGATTTTTTGAAGAAAATTTGAAAATTATGTACTACACTGCGGCAGTCTGGTTCGCGAAACGCGGTGCAGATTGCGGGGTCGGCAGGTAGGTAGCTATTGGTAAACTAATATGAACTTTTTTGGAAGAAAAAAGGGAGAAACGGCAATTCTTTATACAAAATTTTCAATAAAAACAATGTTTGTATGGAAAATGTATTTTCCACGCGTCTAGGTCAATGAAAATGGGTCTAAACGTTAGACGGAGCCAAATCTAGCTTAAAATAGCTGAAAACAGCTTCAAAATACGTCACCGGGAAGCTAAGATATGACGATTTGTCGTTTTTCCCTGCCTGGGTTAGGTTAGGTTAGGTTAGGTTAGGTTAGGTTAGGTTCCCCACCGAGGGTGTCTCCACGTTGTCGTCGTGGTGGGGCTTGCGTGCCTTCAATGATCCTTGGGGCTATGCCGGCTAGAGTTACTCATGCCGGACAGGTCCAAGGGGAGAGGCCAGACTAAGAGAGACACGGGGTGGGCCGCTCCTGTTCGATCGACGCCGGTCGATTGACAAGGATGCGGCTACGCTGCAGCGGTGCGGGCGCACCAATGCGGCGTGTGTTTGTCTCCTCGATTCTCGAGGAGCAAACTTTCGGCGGGTTCGCTGAGCCTGGTTGGCCGGACAGCGAACGGAGGCATGTCTAATGCCGCCGTCGGGGGCTTGGCTTCTCCGCCCGGCCCAGAGGAAGGACACCTCTAAGATAAAAAACCATCGGGGACATTCGCTCCTCGAATTCTTCGGGGAGTGAGTCTGGGGGGGTTTCCTGTCGCACGTTGTCCGATGGCCCGTCGACGGAGCGGGTCATCGGGCGACCTGTGACAGGTGATTCGCATAGCGAGTCTGGGGGGGGGCGGGGTTTTCCGTCACGCGCTGTCCGGCGACCCGATGACGGAGCGGGTCGCCGGGTGATGCGTGATCGAAGGGGTTCTACCTGTCGTGCGCTGTTCGATGACTCGTAGACGGAGCGGGTCATCGAGCGGCACAGGGCAGGCGACTCGCTCGTCGTATTCTACGAAGAGCGAGTCTAGGGGGGGTTTTAAACCACTAAGGCGGAAGCTCGCTCCCGGTACGCGTCTGGTCATCAGACGTGACTGCGCGAGCGAGCTAACACCACAAAAAAAAAAAAAAAAAAAAAAAAAAAAAAAAAAAAAAAAAAAAAAAAAAAAAAAAAGTGATAGGGAGGATAGGGACCTCACCCTTAAAAGGAAAAATATGGCAGGTGTTAATACGCGTATTATTCCCCAGGGCGGTCCCGGTTGCTCAGCAGCCGGGGAATCCGCCACGGAGCCTACGGGTTCCGTCTGCCCCTCGTATGCTGGGGGGGGCAACAACTGCTTTCCGTCCGCTCAGAGTGACATAGCTCTGAGCGCCAAGAGCCGAGGAGGCTCCAGTCCCTTCGGGGACCTACTAAACCAGTCCGACCAGGAGCTGGGCGGGCGTCCCTCCAAGTTTTGGAGGAAGCGTCCGCACAGCGAAGCCTCGGACGGCGAGGGAGGATCATTAAGGATCGTGTTCTCCTCCAGTGAGGAGAACTTACCGGCGGCCGCTAAGGTGCCGACGAACAGGAGAGGACGCGGTCGCGTGACCTCTGGTGGGGCATCCGCTCCACTGCCGTCGCGCGACTCAAAGGGTCGCTTTATAAAGCGCCATGGTACCCCTGCACCTAGCAGTGGAAGTGCCTCCAGCGGCGACGACTCCGGGGCTATGCAGGTGGAATCTGCCCTGCCTGCCCTGGTTAGCACGAAGGCGGAAATAAATGCCGCAAGGCGCGAAGAGCGTCGAGCGGTTGCGTTAGAGGAGGTCGCCGAAATGGCCAGAGTGGCCAAGGAGAGGCGGACCGCTCGCGCAACCGCTGCGGCTGCGGAGAGCCTAACGGCGGCTGCCCTCAGTCGCCAGGTGACGGACGGCGTGGACGTCGTTATGAAGGTTGCCACCAAGTCTGGCAACCTGAAGAGCACGTTCACGCGTGCCCTCAAGGAGGCGGCTGCGGGCATCAAGGAGGCAGTGGAGGTCCTCCTGAACCGCACTACCTCGGAGGAGACGGCAAAGCTGCAGGAGGAGAACGGCCGTCTCCATGACGAGATCGAGGATCTCCGGCGGGAGGTCGCCGCTCTAAGGGCTGATTTTAGTCAGCAGCAAGAGCGTGCGGCTCCCGCGGCTGCCGACCCTGCTCCGGTGCCCGGCTCCCTGCCGGGCCTGGATGACATAGCGCGGGCCATCATGCTCCAGGTGGGAGATATGGTAAATGCCCGCCTGGAGGCGATGGAGCCGAGGCTCCTCCCCGCCGAAAACCTTCGGCCGCCGCTCGCGGCGGACAAACGGAGGAGGGAGGAGTCTCTAAGGCTTGAGCAGGGAGCCAAAAAGCCCGCTGAGGGCAAGAAGCCCGCGGAGGGGAGGAAGAAGGCTACGGAGGGGGGCAAGAAGCCCGCGGAGGGAGCCCCCCATCAAAACCAAGCCGCGCAGCCTGCGGCCACGCCCGGATCTAGCACCGAGACCTGGGCGACGGTCGTGGGCAGAAAAAAGAAAAAGAAGAAGGCACCGGTACCGCAGGATCGGGCTGCCAAGGGTGGACAGGCGCCAAAACCGCAGGGCCGGACTGCCAAGGGTGGCAGGAAGCCGCCCATGGTTCGCGCCCCACGCTCCGCGGCTGTGGTAATTACGCTACAGCCCGGAGCCGTTGAAAGGGGCGTGACCTACAAGTCGGTCCTGGCGGAGGCAAAGGCCAAGATCCGGCTGCCCGATCTTGGCATCCCGAACGTGGTCATTAAGACGGCCGTTACGGGTGCGCGGCTTCTGGAGGTGTCCGGCACCTCCAGCAGCGAGCAGGCGGACGCCCTGGCAGCTAAGCTCCAGGAGGCCCTGGGGTCGGAGGATGTCCGAGTGTCCAGGCCCATCAAAACGGCAGAAATGCGCGTTAATGGGCTGGACGACTCAGTGACCCCAGAGGAGGTAGCGGCTGCCATCGCTCGAGACGGTGGGTGTCCGTCTGCGAGCGTGCAGGCGGGTGACGTCCGCGCCGACGCCTCCGGACTAGGCACTATTTGGGTGCGATGTCCGGTGGCGGCGGCGAAGAAGGTCGCCGACAGTGGGCGTGTGCTGGTGGGGTGGGTTGCGGCAAGAGTTAAGTTGCTGCAGCCCCGGGCCATGCAGTGCTTCCGGTGCCTGGACTACGGGCATGTCCGGGCACAGTGCACTGCCGAAGTTGATCGCAGCGACCAATGTTTCCGCTGCGGTCAACCCGGCCACAAAGCGGCCCGTTGCTCCGCGACGCCAAACTGCAGCCTTTGTGCAGCTGCAGGAAAGCCCGCGGAGCACAGAGCAGGCGGCAAAGCCTGCGGCGCGCCCCTCTCCAAGCGCAAGCGTAAGCGCAAGGGGAAGGGCAAAAAATTGAAGGGGACCGCGGCTGCGGGGGGATCAGCACCCCCCACGCAGCCTAGCTGTCCTGCGGCCGACTCCCGGCCTGAACAAGAGGTTGCTGAGGAAATGGAGTGCTAATAACGGCGCTCCAACATTTCCTCCAGAGCAACATCAACCACTCTGCCAGAGCTCAGGATCTTTTGCTCCAGAGCATGGCAGAGTGGTCGATCCGTGTGGCTGTGGTCGCTGAGCCGTACTTTGTCCCCCCCAGGGATAACTGGGCGGGAGATCTCGACGGCTCGGTGGCCATCATTGGCGGGACTCTTGTGAACGCGTCCCGGGGTCGCGGCTGGGTGGCTGCCCTCGTGGACGACATAGTCACCATCGGGGCATACTTCTCGCCCAACAAGAGTCTCTCCGACTTTGAGGGTTTCCTTGTCGAGTTGGGGGCCGTCGTGGGCCAGCACCACCCTCGCCCTGTGTTGCTGCTCGGGGATCTCAACGCCAAGTCAGCGGCTTGGGGATCCCCGATCACCGACCCCAGGGGTGAGGCGTTGGAGGAGTGGGCGCTCACGACGGGCCTGGCCGTCCTCAATCGGGGCTCGGCCTACACGTGCGTGCGGCAGCGGGGCGGGTCCATAGTGGACGTGTCGTTCGCTAGCCCCGTTGTCGCGCGACGCGTCCGTGGATGGCGTGTCGCTGTGGAGGTGGAGACGTTGTCGGACCACCGTTACATTCGGTTCGACGTCTCCGCCCAGACCGCAGGTGGCCCATCGGCCCCGCATACGGACGGTCCGCGCTGGGCGTTGAAGCGTATCGACAGGGAGGCCCTCGAGGAGGCCGCCATTGTTCAGGCTTGGAACCGGGAGTCGGCGATAGGCGAACCCGTCGACGTCGAAGAGGAGGCGCAGTGGTTCCGCGGGGCGATGACGCAAATCTGCGACGCGTCCATGCCCCGGGTTCGCACTCAGTCTGCGAGGCGCCGGGTGTACTGGTGGTCCGACGAGATTGCGCAGCTGCGCGTCTCGTGCGTAGCGGCTAGACGCCAGTACACTCGGTACCGGAGGAGACGTCGACGGATTCCCGAGGAGGAAACCGCGCGGTATGAGGTGTACCGCGCGGCGAAAGAGGCTCTGCGGCTGGCCATCGGCGAAGCCAAGACGCGTGCCAGGGAGGAGCTGTTGGCGACCCTAGACGGGGACCCGTGGGGGCGCCCCTACCGGATGGTCAGAGGAAAACTCCGTCCTTGGGCGCCCCCGATCGCGGAGGGTCTCCAGCCCCAGCTGCTGGAACAAGTGGTCGCAACCCTCTTCCCTGCGAGGGATGAGCACGTACCACCGCCGATGGCGCTGCCTGCAGCCGCAGAGTCAGACGAGGAGAGCGCAAGCTCCCCTGAGGTGACACAGCCGGAGATGAGGGCGGCCGTGATGCGGCTCCGGGCCAAGAACGTTGCCCCGGGGCCCGATGGAATACCCGGCCGCGCTCTCGTCCTCGCCCTGAGGGCTCTAGAGCCCCAGCTGAGAGGACTCTTCTCCGCGTGCCTCGAGCGGGGCCAGTTTCCTGCCGTATGGAAGGCGGGTCGACTGGTCCTGCTCAGGAAGGCGGGGCGCCCTGCGGACTCGCCGTCCGCATACCGGCCCATAGTGCTGCTAGACGAGGCGGGCAAGCTCTTCGAGCGGATCATCGCGGACCGCCTCGTCAGCCACTTGTGCAGAGAGGGGCCGGACCTGGACGACAGCCAGTTCGGGTTTCGGCATGGGCGCTCCACTATCGACGCCATCACGCGAGTGAGAGTCCTGGCGGAGGAAGCGGTGTCCCGGGGCGGGGTGGTGCTGGCGGTGTCCTTGGACATCTCCAACGCGTTCAACACCCTGCCCTGGAGTTGCATAAGGGAGGCACTGCGATATCATCGGGTGCCTTCCTACCTCCGCCGCGTGGTTGGGGCCTATCTGGCAGAGAGGTGTGTCACCTACAGGGGACGCGACGGCAGAGGCCGGCGCGATATGTCGTGCGGTGTTCCACAGGGTTCGGTATTGGGGCCGCTCCTGTGGAACATCGGGTACGACTGGGTGCTGAGGGGCGAGCTCCAGCCGGGGGTGGACCTGACGTGTTACGCGGACGACACGCTGGTCACCGCCCGGGGGAGCTCGCACAGGGAGGCAGCGTTGCTGGCTACGGCTGCGGTCTCGCAGGTGGTGAGCCGCATCCGGCGCCTGGGCCTGGAGGTGGCCCTCAACAAGTCGGAGGCCATCGTTTTCCATGGCCCCCGACGGGCGCCGCCGCCGGGATCACACATCGTGGTCGGGGGGGCTCGAATCGCTGTCGAGTCTACCATGAAGTACCTGGGATTGGTGCTCGACAGCCGGTGGGACTTCGGCCCCCACTTCCGGCGGCTGGCGCCGAGGTTGTTGGGCGCGGCGGGCGCGCTGTCAACGCTGCTTCCCAATCTGGGGGGCCCGAGCACCGCCTGTAGGCGGTTGTACGTGGGGATCGTGCGATCCATGGCCCTGTATGGGGCCCCGGTGTGGGCTGCTGACCTGACGGCCCGCAGCATCGCGGTGCTGCGAAAACCGCAGAGGGCGATGGCCGTCAGGGTCATCAGAGGGTATCGCACGATCTCCTACGAGGCGGCTTGCGCACTGGCCGGATCCCCGCCCTGGGACCTGGAGGCGAGAGCCCTCGCGTCGCTGTATCGGTGGCGCGAGGAGGCGCGGACGCGGGGCGAAAGACTGGTGCCGCGGCAGATTGCGCGGCGCCGGTCCGAGCTCCGTAGGGCCCTGGTGGCGGAATGGCGGGACAGGCTTTCGCGCCCTACCGCCGGCCTCGCAACCGTCGAGGCGATCCGGCCGGTGCTCGACGACTGGCTCGGGAGGAGGCACGGCTCCCTGTCGTTTCGGGCGGCGCAGGTGCTCTCGGGGCATGGTTGCTTCGGGAAGTACCTGTGTCGCATAAACAGGGAGCCGGACGCTCGGTGCCATCACTGCGTCCATTGTCGGGAGGACACGGCGCGGCATACGCTGGCAGAGTGTGCCGCATGGGAGGAGCCGCGCCGTGCCCTCGTTGCGGAAGTGGGACCCGACCTGTCGCTGCCGGCCGTCGTTCGCGCGATGGTTGGCGGCGCAGAGTCGTGGGACGCGGTGATCTCCTTCTGCGAAACTGTCATGTCGCAGAAGGAGGCTGCGGAAAGGGAGAGGGAGATGACGAGTGCTCTCCCGGCCCGCAGCAGGCGCACCGGGCGTCGGCGGAGGGCGGACAACGCCCTCTTCCAACCCCCCTAAACGGGTCCAGGGGCGGCGGACTCGGGGACGTCCGCCGCCCCCCATCCAGCAGGACCCGAGGCGGTGGCGCGTAGTGTTCCACGCGCGCCCTTCAGAGACGTGACGTCACGGGGGGAGTCGAACACCTCACTCCCCCCTTTGACCGGGACGGGGCCCACAGCGGCGGGCCGGCACTAGTCGGAGGCTGCGGAAGAATACTTATGTGTTCCCGTGGCCTCCGGTTCACGTGTGTGACGGAACACCGGGGTGGTTTTAGTCAGTAAGAGTCTGACAGACCCCCCCGCCCTCCCCAGGGCGGGGGACATCCATGAGGATTTCCACCCCGAGAACAAAAAAAAAAAAAAAAAAAAAAAAAAAAAAAAAGGTTAGGTTAGGTTAGGTTAGGTTAGGTTAGGTTAGGTTAGGTTAGGTTTTTTTTTTTTTTTTTTTTTTTTTTTTTTAGAGTTGACTGCTTTTCCCCGTTCGGAAAACGAGACCTTTTTATTCTAAATAGCTCATTCATACTAGTTCTCGCATCTATTCATCTCGCACTTTCAAGCATAAGGCAGTATTCTTCTTTCATCCATCATCTTGCACACTTGGCCAGGTGGGATTCCCGGTTACTGTCTCTTTTTTAGATGTTAACACATAAGCATTATTTTCCAGGTATTAAATATTTATATTAATTTGTTACTTACATTATTTATAAAAAATTTACTATTTACTATTAACTAAGGATATTTTATTATTGTTCTACATGTTATGCTATTTACTTTACTTATTTACCTACTTACTTTACTTTACTTTTAAAATTTTACAGTTACTACTTCTTAATTTAATTTTTCTGTACATTAAATTTCTTGTTTAATTTAACACCAAATTGAACCCTTAACTGCATCTTATATCTCACTTTTGTTGGGGTGCGTGTGTAGTTTTGGCGTTGTTGTGTTTGTGTGTTGCTGTGTGTATGCTGTTTTTGATACCGTCGTATATTTATAAAATATATGTTGTGTATCGGTGTGTTTTGTTCCGGTTTCCGTCACTTTGTTTCCGCTTTTGTTTTCCAGTTTTCTGTACTCCCGGTTTGTGTTTGTGTATGTCGTGTTGGTGTTTGTATGTATGCTGCTTGTGATACCATCGTATATTTTCAAAATATATGTTGTGTATCGGTGTGTTTTGTTCCGGTTTCCATCACTTTGTTTCCGCTTTTGTTTTCCTGTTTTCTGTACTCCCGGTTTGTGTTTGTGCATGTCGTGTTGGTGTTTGTGTGTATGTTGCTCTGATATCATCGCATATTTTTTATAATATATTTTGTATATCTGTGTGTTTATGCATGTCGTGTTGGTGTTTGTGTGCGTGTTGTGCTTGGTACAGTAATATATTCTTATAATATATGTGTATCTGAGCACTCCTGTCGTGTCTGTGTCTATATGTGTTGTTGTGTGTATTACGTGTCTCCCAACTCGTGAGTTACGGATAAGCTGTATTCGCGCGGGCCAGGTAGTCCCATTTTTGCCTAACAGGGCACTCTGCGCTGAATGCGTTGTGGTCGGTTTTCTGCTGCCTTGAGTGTGAGCAGTTGCAGCACTGCGGTAGGTTTCCCGCAATGAAGTCTGCGCATTTTTCGCGCAGATGCGGTCCGCCGCAGTGGCTGCACCTGTCCACACCCTCAGTGCAAAATTTCCGACCGTGCCCAAACGCCAGGCATTTTGTGCATTGGATGAGCGGGGACTGATCCTCCACCCTGACCCTTTGTAGGTCAAGGTAGAGGGCACCAGCCTCCGTCATCCTCTGCCATACTACTGGTCCTACCTGGACCACGACATGCGCCGTTTTCGGGTTCTTTGTTCTTTTTTTAAATTTAATTTTGATTTCCTGGTCGCTTTCGTTAAGTCCCATGAATATGTCCCTGTTTTGGGAGTGTAGCGCCTTAACCATACCGTCGTCGTCGCTGTCCAAAAAGACGTCTTTCAGGACGACGAGCGGATTTTTATTGGCCATATGCGCTACCACTAACCCTTCGCCCTGGCTCCCTATCCTGTCTTTAATTTTTTGCAGGTCCGCTTCGGTGTCGCACCCCAGGATCACAGTTTGGTTTTTGGCCTTTCTTATTCTACTGATCTTGAGGCCAGTTGTCCTGGCATCGACCGCCGTCTTCACCCTCGCAAGCACCTCGTCGGCTGTCTCGAGACCGCCTTCGAGGGTGACCGCTATTGAGTGAAGCGCCGGTCGACGCCAGGGTTTGGTCGCCGCAACATTGGCGTATGTCCGCTCTTCATTTTTAGGCTCACGGTATTCGCGCGTCAAGGCCTCCTTCACGCCTCCGGCAACGGCCGCGACATCACCGGCAATGCCACCGACTCTGTCCCCGAGGTCAGCCACGGCACGGCCGACGCCGTCAAGACCCCCTGTCATGTTGATATTGACAGCGCCGACCGAGCTGATGGCCTCGTCGACCCTGTCGATGACCTTGTCGATGACGTCGCTGCCACTATCGGAGACGTGATCCATCACGTCCTTGAGGCCTTTTGCGATCCTATTTTCAAGGTCGCTGAGCTGCACCTTGATGGTAGCCTCCACCTCTCTTAGCCTCTCCAACGTTTCTTCCGATGATTCGGGTGTAGGCACGGTCTTTCCTGCAGGTGGGGCTACTTTCGGTGCCGTTTCCAGGGCGTTCATTCGCTTGCTCAGTTCGAAGCAGGTCCGCAGACATTTGTCTGACTGGTACTCCAGGTAGGTCTTTATGTCCTTCCTCATCTGAGGGTAACCTTTGACCTTGGCTGGGATGTCTTCGAAGGTCTTCATGACCTCCTGGAGTAGTTCGCTGCTTGTCAGCGCGTCGTATGTCATCGTTTTATATATATCCATATTGTCTACGGACCTCCTCTTTCGTTCCGGCCTGCGAATGAACGTCCTGGCAGCATCTTGCGCCTGGTCCTTCGAGCTCACGGGGCTTGGGGTGTTGGTGGGAGCGGTAGCTCCAGCGGATCCCACCGACGATGACAGCGGTGTTTCCTCTGTCTTCGCAAGGGTCCCCCGGGTGGCGTTACCTTTGCCGAACTTCAGGGATATCCCCTTCGGCTCTTCACGCACACCCGAGGGTCCCCCGTTTCGCGGGTGAACTGGCGACGTCGGTTCCTGAAATCCGCTGGAGCCAGCTCCTGCCCCTTTTCCTTTCACTGGGGTGCGAATCCCGAACATGTTGTATGTCCTTCAGTTGTGTGTACAGGGCACAACGAAGGGAACGGGGAACGTCTAGTTATAATGTATAAAAGTCAGTCTGACCCTGTAAAGGGGGGTCAGCGTGTATATGCAACAATTTATAATTAAATAATAGATTAAAATAAAGTAAATTATTTTGGTCAAAACAGGGTGTATAGTCCCTTTGTCTTGTCTCAATTCCCGTAGAGGGGTTGTCCGAGTGTCACCATAAATTTGGTAACAGATTTCCAAAATAAAAAATTTTTTGTCACCTCAATCCAGGTTTACCACCCTAGCCACTACAGGGAGGGTGGGCGGGGTCGTTCAAAACAATATTATTTAATTCCAGGTGTTTCCCGGACGCTATCCCGACGTTCGAGGTGTCAGGGGATGCGGCTCGACGCGGCCTATCCAGGGGTATGAAAATCTAGGTAAGTACTGTGAAAATTTGGAAAATTTTTAAGGAAAAACTGTTTTTTGTAGTAAAAATTCCACCCTGAATCTACGTTAGAAACTTTTTACAGCCCTTACGGGTCCCGAAACGTGCACCCGGACGAAGCCCTGACAGGTACGCAACGTTTGTGCTATAAGGGATCCCGAGGGAAGCGACTATTGTTTTACAATTAAATATATAAGCAAAAAATTTTGAAGAAAATATTTACGTAAAGTGTTTGAAAATCGACTTTTTTATTTTTGCACCCTGGATGACGGGGATGCTTCTAGGGGTTGGTGGGAGCCTAGAAACGATCAAAAACGCCGAAAACCGCGTGTAAAAAGGACTCCTAGTCGTCAAATTATCTACGAACGTGTGTTTTACTCGTCCACTAAGGTAAGTTTTTGCAATAGCAATAATGTATGGAATATAACAATATTATTTAATTTCAGGTGTTTCCCGGACGCTATCCCGACGTTCGAGGTGTCAGGGGATGCGGCTCGACGCGGCCTATCCAGGGGTGTGAGAATCAAAGGTAGGTTCAATGGAAATTTTGAAAAATTTTCGTGAAAAACTGTTTTTTGTATAAGATTTTAACACTGAAACTACTTTAAATAATTTTTACAACCCTTACAGGTCCCGAAACGTGCACCGGAACGTGGCCCTGCCAGGTACGCAACGTTTCTGCTATAGGGGTTCCCGAGGGAAGCGACTACTGTTTAAAAATTAGAGATTTAAGGTGAAAAATTTTGAAAAAATATTTACGCAAAGAGTTTGAAAATGAACTTTTTTAATTTTGCACCCTGGATGACGGGGATGCTTCTAGGGGTTAGGTGGAGCCTAGAAACGAACCTGGACGCCGAAAACCGTTTGAAAATGTGACTCCTAGTCGTAGATATATCAACGGGTTAGGTTAGGTTAGGTTAGGTTAGGTTAGGTTAGGTTAGGTTAGGTTAGGTTAGGTTAGGTTAGGTTAGGTTAGGTTAGGTTAGGTTAGGTTAGGTTAGGTTAGGTTAGGTTAGGTTAGGTTAGGTTAGGTTAGGTTAGGTTAGGTTAGGTTAGGTTAGGTTAGGTTAGGTTAGGTTAGGTTAGGTTAGGTTAGGTTAGGTTAGGTTAGGTTAGGTTAGGTTAGGTTAGGTTAGGTTAGGTTAGGTTAGGTTAGGTTAGGTTAGGTTAGGTTAGGTTAGGTTAGGTTAGGTTAGGTTAGGTTAGGTTAGGTTAGGTTAGGTTAGGTTAGGTTAGGTTAGGTTAGGTTAGGTTAGGTTAGGTTAGGTTAGGTTAGGTTAGGTTAGGTTAGGTTAGGTTAGGTTAGGTTAGGTTAGGTTAGGTTAGGTTAGGTTAGGTTAGGTTAGGTTAGGTTAGGTTAGGTTAGGTTAGGTTAGGTTAGGTTAGGTTAGGTTAGGTTAGGTTAGGTTAGGTTAGGTTAGGTTAGGTTAGGTTAGGTTAGGTTAGGTTAGGTTAGGTTAGGTTAGGTTAGGTTAGGTTAGGTTAGGTTAGGTTAGGTTAGGTTAGGTTAGGTTAGGTTAGGTTAGGTTAGGTTAGGTTAGGTTAGGTTAGGTTAGGTTAGGTTAGGTTAGGTTAGGTTAGGTTAGGTTAGGTTAGGTTAGGTTAGGTTAGGTTAGGTTAGGTTAGGTTAGGTTAGGTTAGGTTAGGTTAGGTTAGGTTAGGTTAGGTTAGGTTAGGTTAGGTTAGGTTAGGTTAGGTTAGGTTAGGTTAGGTTAGGTTAGGTTAGGTTAGGTTAGGTTAGGTTAGGTTAGGTTAGGTTAGGTTAGGTTAGGTTAGGTTAGGTTAGGTTAGGTTAGGTTAGGTTAGGTTAGGTTAGGTTAGGTTAGGTTAGGTTAGGTTAGGTTAGGTTAGGTTAGGTTAGGTTAGGTTAGGTTAGGTTAGGTTAGGTTAGGTTAGGTTAGGTTAGGTTAGGTTAGGTTAGGTTAGGTTAGGTTAGGTTAGGTTAGGTTAGGTTAGGTTAGGTTAGGTTAGGTTAGGTTAGGTTAGGTTAGGTTAGGTTAGGTTAGGTTAGGTTAGGTTAGGTTAGGTTAGGTTAGGTTAGGTTAGGTTAGGTTAGGTTAGGTTAGGTTAGGTTAGGTTAGGTTAGGTTAGGTTAGGTTAGGTTAGGTTAGGTTAGGTTAGGTTAGGTTAGGTTAGGTTAGGTTAGGTTAGGTTAGGTTAGGTTAGGTTAGGTTAGGTTAGGTTAGGTTAGGTTAGGTTAGGTTAGGTTAGGTTAGGTTAGGTTAGGTTAGGTTAGGTTAGGTTAGGTTAGGTTAGGTTAGGTTAGGTTAGGTTAGGTTAGGTTTTTTTTTTTTTTTTTTTTTATTTAAATTCTACTTCCTCTGACAGAATCAGAGCCTATTTTATCTAGTTCTACTCTTACATTCCAGTTCTATCAATTATTCCTCTCGCACTTTTATTCCGCATACTTTATCTTTCTTTCACTCTACCTCTATCACGCAATTTACCGGTGGGATTCCGGTCTTATCCTTCTATCTATTCTAACTATTAATATTATCTTGTTATGGGTATCGGGTTAACAACATACACAGTTCCTTTATTATATTAGGGTACAGCCATATTCGATACATTATCTTCTTAACTATCTAATTTACAATTTATTACTTATCTTTATCTTATAATACGCTTATTACTACTATTACAATCTATTTAGCTAATTTATTTAAACTTCGGGGTTTACAATGCCCACAATTTTTCTTGGGTTTCTATTAGCCCAGTATAGTTTTATTCTTATACACAGTGTTCTTACACAATTGGTTCTAAACTAATACTAATTGTACTTAAACTAAGCCTATTCTTACTTTTAATGTATTATACTTAATAAATTTCCGTGTATGATGTACGGTATATTTCATAATATACGGTCATCATACTTTTATTGCTTATTTCTCCTTACGACTGTTTCTATTAGTTTTAAGCTATAGTCCATAAATTTTTCCCTTCTTTTGTCTATCATAATACATTTTATACTTTCAATTGTGATTTCCGTGTCCAAAATATGTTTAATTTTGTATCTTTCGTTTACAAACACTGGGCATTCCATGATAATGTGGGGGACAGTTTCTTTCACATCCGGGTCACAAGTGCAAGCGGGACTCTCTTTGCGCTTAAAGCGGCATAAGTAATCGGAGAATCCCCCATGGCCGGTTAAGAGTTGAGTGCTGAAATATGTTGGCGTAAACTTGCGGATCACTTTGTATGCATCGATCACGTTCGGGAAGAAAAGCTTCGTAATTCCAGCTGCTTCTCCCGACCTGTATCTCACGTCCCACTCGCGAATCGTCTCCATTCGGAGTTGTCGCTTCGCGAATGAGACGGGAACCAAGTCGTATACTGGTTTCCTTTTGCTTGATGCTACTGCGGCTTCTTTGGCAAGCTGATCGGCTCTTTCGTTCCCCTCCAATCCTGCGTGTGCCTTTATCCAGAACAGAGACACCACTTTGTTCTGTCGAGATAATGTTGCTAGGTTCTCGCGGGTTTCCACAGCTAATGGATGGAGGGAGCCGAGGTTGGTTACCGTTTGTAAGGCTGCCATAGAGTCGCTGTATATACCGAACGTGATCGCGCTGTGCTTCTTTATTCGCCTCGTGGCTTCGCGAATAGCTAGTAATTCTGCTTGGTAGACTGTGCAGTATGACGGCAAGCAAAGCTTGAGGGTCCACGCTTCCGCTTCGTCTTCCCACGCCGTCAACGCGGCGCCGACCCTACCCCCAATCTTGCTGCCGTCTGTGAAGATTTTTACTGCACAGCTACTGTTCGCGTCCACGTCGTTCTGGTCTCTGAGACATATCAGTCTGAGGTCTGAGACCGCAGCAGGGTGTGGCGCTTCTATTGCTGGCATTAAACGCTCGATCTCTCTGTCCCCCAGTCCTGGCAGAGGCGCCCCCTTCCTGATCCTGTATAGCGAGGCTACCTCACGTACACGAAGATCAAGCGGGAGCACTCCCGCCAAGACCAGTGCTGAGTTCAGAGAGACCGTGCGATAAGCCTTGCACATTTTTTGTGCGAAGCCCCTCTGCACAGTTCCCAGCTGTTTCTGCACTCCTAGTTTTTCAGCAGCTGGTGCCCAGATGCTTGCCGCATATAAAATGATGGGTTCGATGGTTGCAATATAAATTGTTCTTATCACTTCGGGATGAAGGCCCCAGCTCGCCTTTGCCGCTCTTGCGAGCTGCTTATAAATGTTTATGGCTTTCCTACAAACACTAGCCACGTGTGCATTAAAGGTGAGCTTCTCGTCGATTATCACGCCCAACATCTTAATTTGCTTGGACATGCCAATGTCCACCCCACCCATGTTCAGGTGTGGAGTATCGAACTTCAGCTTGCGCGTTATTACCATCGCATTGGTCTTGTGAGGCGCGAATTTGAGCTTGTTTTCGACGCCCCACACCCGAACAAGCTCGAGGGCGGCATTGGCATGTCTTTGCACTGTTTGTGCGGTCTGTCCGTCAAACACCATCACGACGTCATCAGCAAAAGCTTGTACGTAGTGTCCTGCGGATTGGAGCGTGTTTAGCAGGGGATCCAGTAGAACGTTCCATAGGATAGGCCCACCTATGGATCCTTGGACACATCCCTTATTGGTCGCCTTTGTAAACGTTTCCCCGTTGTACCTCACCGTAACTCTTCTTTGGTCGAGGTAACTGTCGAACACTTTCCTAATATTAAGAGGACAGTTCAATTTTGCCAGTTGGACCCTAATCGCTGGCCACCAAGCGCTGTCGAAGGCGCCCTCTATATCCAACGACACGACGGTTATAATTCTCTTCTCGTCAAGTTTGGTCTTAATGTGTTGCATTAATTTATAGAGGGCGTCTTCGCAGCTTTTTTGGGGCATGAATCCGAACTGGTTGGGGTTTAACCTCGGTAGTAGGTGGAATTTGAGTCTGGCGACCAACATCTTTTCATACACCTTACCCATTACCGGTAGCAGCCCTATGGGGCGGTATGACTTGGGCGTAGTGTATGACTCTTTTCCTGGTTTCCTCAGCACAATTACCGTCGCTTCCTTCCAGATGGCTGGGAAATAATGGAGCTTGAGGCATGTGTTGAGTACTTCCAGGAAAAGCTTGGGGTCACTCTTTATGGCGTGGGCGCATATGTCAGCGGTGAAGCCATCTGCACCAGGCGCCTTCTTCGGATTCAACGACTCCAAAGCGGCGAGCATCTCTGTTGCTGTAAACGGGGGATCGTTTTGTCCCTCGGGCTGCTGAAGATTTACTACTGTCGCTTGGTCTCTTATCTCCTGGTGCGTCAAGCTATCGTTCTCCCTTTGGTCTTCTGGGTAGAACGTCTTCGCCAGCAACTCCACCGAGCCCTTCGCATCTAGAGTGTTACCGCCGTCCTTCAGGGGTATGTCCTCTTCCCTTTTTGCCGTTCTCCCTATAACCCGGTAAATCCCTTCCCACAGGCCCTCCCTGTCCTGTTTGTTGCAGAATTCCTTCCAACTGCCGATGTAGGCCTCCATAGCTCTGGCTTCATATTTCTCTTTGGCGATTTTGTAAGCATTCACCACACCTTGTTTCCGTATTGGTGCGGCGTTCCTGATTCTGCGTTTCCTGGTGGTGACTTCTTGCTTCATCTTCGCGAGCTCCTCTGACCACCATGGTAGGGTAAGTGTTTCAGCGTTCTTTTTTGCAGGTATCGAGATACTACTAGCTTCAGTGATGGCTTTATTGTATTTTACTATGTATAACTCTAGCTCTTCAACTGTGTTAACTATATTGATTGTACTAATTCCTAAATTATATTCTTCGATGAGTTGTTTAAATTTATTGTGAAACATTTCCCAGTTTGCTTTTTTAGTGTTGTAAATTCTAGTTGTTCTTTTAACACTTACCCCCTCCGATTTTTTAAGTTTGATATTAAAACTAATACCATTGTGGTCAGCGCTCGTGAGATTAGCGACTACTGTCCAGTCCTCCACCAGGTCCAGCATATCAGTAGTGCAGGCCGTCACGTCAACGTAACTAGTGTAGTGCCTACCGCCACGAACAGTGTCAAAAGTTGGAGTGTCGCCTTTGTTAAGGACATGGAGGTCCAGCTCATGAAGCGTACCAGCCACATCGTCACCCCTATGATCAATTTCGGGGCTCCCCCACCAGGTGCTCTTTGCATTTGAGTCGCCTCCAACGATGAGTCTTCTTGTTATGGTCGTTGCAATTGTTTTAATGTGGCCCAGGTACGGATCTATGGGCTGATCCGGTTCAAAATAATATGAGACAAGTGTTAGTTCCCAATTTTTGGTGCTTACGGTCACCACTACTATGTTATTAGTAGTAAGCTCCAGGTGTTGAGCAACATCCAGTTTGGGGTCAAATACTGCGATGGCCGCTTTGACCGTTCCCCCCCCGATATTCTGGAATATCCTAACACCCCGGTAGGTCTTCATATTATTTGTCCCGCCCACATATGGCTCCTGGACCAACGCCACTGCAACTTTACGTTTGACTGCTTCGACCATTAACTCATCTGTGGCTAATCTCTTACGCTGGAGGTTGCATTGGAGCACCCGGTATGGGTGTTTGTCATCCTGGGCGCCCTTAGCAATACGCTATTGACATCCTAGCTATGGCATCGCGTTTTTTGCGTATTGGGCATTCTTGGCTGAAGGCGTTATGGTCTCCATGATCGAGCTTGGCCACTGCGCAGTTCCTGCACGATGGTTGACCTCCCGCAAGCCACTCGGGGCACTGCGCCCTAAGGTGCGGCCCCCCGCAGTGGCTGCAGAGGTCCACTGAATCCGTACAGTACTTCTTGCTGTGGCCATAACCTAGGCACCTCGAACACTGTACCAGCGGAGACTGGTCCAGCACCCGGATGCGCTGCAGGTCAATGTATACAGCTCCAGCATCGATCGCCCTCCTCCATATGACAGGTGACACACTTAAGATAATGTGGCTGGTGTGGGGATTTCTTGCCTTCCTTTTGTACTTTATTTCAAGCCTATTGTCTCCCTCCCTTAAATCCTGGAAAATGCCCCGGTTCTGATTTCGGAAGGCCTTTAGAACATCCTCGTCCGTGTTGACTGCCAATACGTCAGCCAACTTCAGAAGTGGATCTCTGTTCTTCACCTCTTCTACGACTAGGCACTTTCCGGAGCTCTCCAGTCTCTGCTTCACCTTCTGCCTGTCTTCAGCTGTGTTGCAACTCATTATTACTTTCCTATCTTTGCCTTTCCGTGTCCTTTCCACCCTGATCCACCCCTCCTTAGCGTTCACTGCCTCTCTGATCTTGGTAAGTACTTGGTCTCCGGTGTCATCCGCGTCCTGGGACGTGACCACTACTGAGTGCAGTTCGCTCTGCAGGGGCGAATACAGGGCGGATCGGGCCACGGTGGCTTCTGCGTAACTTTTCCTACTCGTGAGTTGATGCTGTTGCTCTAACTTTTCTTTCAGCTCGTCCATTTTTCTGCCGTTTTCTATGAGTAGCTGGCTCTGCTCTTCTAATTTTTCGAATATGCGATTGTCCCTCTCCTCAGTCTCTTTCTGAGGGGTCTTGTCGAGTACCGTCTGAGAGTTATTCGTGTTTTCGACTGCAGGTGCCTCTCCAGTCCTTTTCAGTTTTTTAATCTCCGCGTCAGCTTCTTTTATTATTTGGTGTAGTTTATCTACCGCCTCTAAAACGTTAGCTTTAATGTCGGCTTTAAGGTTCCGCGAGTTGTTTAAATTCGTTTTAGCTTTGACCACATTTGCCTTAGCTTCAGCCAGGCGCGTCAAAAGAACCTGCCTAGGAATGACCTGCGTCTCTATTTTACTAGTGGCTGGAGTCAGGTTGAGTGGTTCCGACCCCGCAGCCTCCAGTTTTTCAATGCTCTGCCTGACATTTGACGAAAGCGTTTGCGTCTTTGGCGGGGAATTTTGTTTTTCGATACAGCGTCCTGCGCTGGAAGAAATTGTCTGGGTTTTCGGCGGAGATCTTTGTTTCTCCTTCTCTCCAACGGGTTTTGCTGGCGTTCGGGTAAACATTGTCAGGGAATGCGTCAGTAAAATTTAAAATGATTCAGCACAATAGTGCGTGTAAACGTCAGTTATGTGCTGCACGCAGTGTAAAGATGCGTGCAGACTAGTTAAAATAAATATATAGCACAAGAAGATAAAACAAGAAATTCAGAAAAACTGAGAGTAAGCGTTGGTCAACCAGTCGTAAGGAGAATACTATCAGGCTCAATAAAACCTTCGTACTACACTTACTAACAATAATAGCAAAAACAAAGTAATTTACTTTTGACTCTATGTAGAGTCGGTCTGTGGGTATAACCAGTGGAGACTCAACGAGTCCGTTAACCACAGTCACAGTAACCCAGCCTCGCAAGAAAAACCGTTCCAGGGCCCTCAGTTCACGATTTATAATCGAAAAACTTTCGTGCTCTATATAGAGCCAATTTAATGGTCTCAACAGATAGGTCCCTCCGAGCCCTTTACAACGATACCAAGCACGGTCTCGTAGCTCTAAGGGTTCGGGCGGTACAGCCTTCCGAAATTTCCGGATATGTTAGCTGAAAAACCCGGGTATTGGCTGTATCTCTCGAACGCCTCGGCCGAAAATACCCGTGTTTGGGATTAAATTGAAGTGCTCGATGAGACCTATCCGTTGCGCGTGTTTTCAGCACTGAAAAAATTTTTTGCCCTGAAAACTCCTGAAACAGGTTCTATCGCGCAGCCGAAGTCCAGCCAGTGTCGGCAAAGAAAACCCCAGTCTTCTACGACCCACCGTTCCGGAGATAAAGATGTTTGAAAATATCCAAGATGGCCGCCGTTAATGTCAAAGTCACTTTTTGAGCTGCGATATCTCCGGTCGTATGGGTCGTAGAAGGCCCGAGTTTGGGTTTGTTAGCATCAGCCTAACTAGTCCTATTCGCTGAAGCTATTTTCCTGAAACTGAAAATTTTCAGCTCAGATTCTCCTGAAACCAGGGGGAGGGGATAGGTGATAAGCCCCTGATTGGTAATCTGCAAACGGAATCGCTTTATCTCCACCGGTTCCGGAGCTAGAGCCGAAACAAAATTGCCAAGATGGCCGCCGAACTGTCAAAAGACAACTTCACTTGCTGTTTTCTCGGCAACCAATGGCCGTATCGAACCGGGGTTTTGGATACACAAGTCGGCCCCACCTCCTCTATCCAACAAGGCAGTTTTCAGGCCTGAAAAAATTTTTGGCCTGAAAATGCCTGAAAGCTATTTTATAATTTTCTACAAGAAAAGCTCCGTCTAACTCCAAAAACCGCAGCCCCGTACGCCAAACGGTTTGGGCGCTATTAATTTTTGAAAAAGTACCCGGGTCCTTTTAAAATGGCCGACTTTTTCAATTTCCGGCGTTTTTGAAGGTATCCGGGCCGAGTTTTGGCTCAATTGAGTCCAAATAAGCTAAATAAACAAGATTACACCATAAAAAAGTAATTTTTACCTATTTTTAGAGAATTATTAGCAAAAAACATATAAAATTCAATAACTTAAAAACTGTTTGACCAAAAATTTTGAAAAAAATATTAAAATAAACTATAAATATGCTACTACAAGACTACATTAACAAAATATTTTCCAGACTGAATTTCAGTACTGAATTTCAAGATTTAAAATTTTTTCAGTAATTTAATTACTGCTCTAAGATGGGTTATCCAAAAAATCTAAAACTATAAACTTAATATCTTCTAATAAGCGCGCAACAGGCTGCAGTTGCAGATTTTTGATAGGAGTCTTCTGTCAAGAATTATTTATGTCGAAACTTTGAAAGTTTGAACTGTCATAAAAACTTTTTTAAATGTCCTAAAATTCTGATGAGTGTTGCACTCGCCTTAGATAGAGAGGGTCCTTGCTCGTGCCAATTTTCAAGCCGCTAGCTCAGCTCCTTCCGCTATTTCGGCGCACGTGGTTTTCGGAAAATCCCGGAAAACTCGCGAAAGCACGGTGTCGCGACGATTTTCAGTGGTCGAGATGATGGAGGACCACAATGCCCACAGGATTCCGGTATGAAAGAAGGGGGTCACCGATCTGGTTCCGGCAGCAGGTGTGTTTTAAGTTTTCCAGCTAAAACTTAACCTCAAAATATGAGGTTTTTCGCACTTAACTTTTCCAGCACTGTAATCCGGGTAAATTTGGGCACAACACTATACGCGGCGCAATTTTCCGCGTCGATTGACACCTTTCTCGTAAGGATCCGAGCACAAAAAACCACTTTTCAGAATTTTTATATGCGGAGCGACTATAAAAACGATCCGACCGGCGCAAGGGCTGGGGGGGAACTGGGTTAGGTTAGGTTAGGTTAGGTTAGGTTAGGTTAGGTTAGGTTTTTTTTTTTTTTTTTTTTTTTTTTTTTTTTTTTTTTTTTTTCCCTAAATTCAAGTGTCCCCCTGACGTTGTCAGAGACCTTTTTAAACGTGTTATTATTTTTACTGCTTTTATACTTTAAAATTCAATTTAAAAAAAAAAAATAATTTTTAGAAAGTAACCTTAATTTTGATAATTGTCTATTTTTTAATGTTTATACCAAATTTGTTTAATGTTTCGTTTATTTAGACTAGTTTTATACTTATAAATGGCTTAAATCATAATATCCTTTCACTTCTGAAATTTTCATATTTTGTAAAGCCTATTTATTAAGTGTTTTTATTTCTATTTATGACCTTTGTTGCTGTTTCTATGCAGTATTCTAAAAATTCTTTTCGTGTCTTGCTGTTGGCGATAATTCTTCCTAGGCTATTTTTATCAATTGCCGTACCTATCTTTGACTCCGTTTCATGTCGCCTTGTGCCAAAGACGGGGCATTCCGCGAGAATGTGGGCGACTGTCTCCACTGCGTCTGGTTCACAGATGCACGATGGGTTCCTCTTACACTTGAAGCGATGCAGGTATTCGGAGAACCCACCGTGCCCCGTGAAGACTTGTGTTAAGACGCTCGATACGGTGACTTTCTTTACGATTTTGAAAGCCTCAATCGCATCCGGGAAAAACAGTTTCGTGCCCGAGGCTGTCTCGCCACTCTTGTACCTCCGGTTCCATTCGTCGAGCGACCCCAAACGGATCTGCCGCTTGACGAATGAAACCGGGCAGCGGTCATAGTCCGGCCTCCTCCTAGATCGGAGTGCAGCCTCCTTTGCGAGTTGGTCTGCGCGCTCGTTGCCCTCTAGCCCTGCGTGTGCCTTTATCCAGAACAAAGATATATCTTTGTTCTGGGATAAAGCCACGGCAACATTCGCCCTCGCTTCCACGGCCAGTGCGTGGAGGGAACCCTGGTTTGTGACTGTCTCCAGTGCGGCCTTAGAGTCACTGTATATACCGAAGGTTCCCTCTTTGCTCCTGAGGATTTCGCGCGTGGCTACACATATGGCCAGAAGTTCCGCCTGGTAGACCGTGCAGTACGACGGCAGGCTGAGCTTTACGGGCTTGATCTCGGCGTCGCTGTCCCACAGTGACAGCGCTGCCCCGACCTTGCCCGCAATTTTACTGCCGTCGGTAAAAATCCGGACTGCTTGGGTGTTGTGAGCGTCCACAAGCGTACGGTCTTCCAGGCACACGAACTCCATGGCTACATGCTTCGCCGGGTGCGGAGTCTCTGCAAACGCCACCACCCGCTCCACCTCCCTGCCCGCGAGTGCCGGCTGCGGCACCCCTCTCCTCGCCTCGTACAGAGCGGCTGCTTCCTGTATTCGGAGGTCGAGTGGGAGTATCCCAGCCAGCACCAGGGACGCGTTCAGCGATACGGTGCGGTAGGATTTGCAGAGCTTCTGCGCGAAACCTCGCTGGACCGTGTTGAGGCTTTTCTGCACTCCGATCTTCTTTGCGGCCGGCGCCCAGGCGCTTGCCGCGTACAAGATGACTGGCTCCACTGCTGCCGTGTAAATCGTGTGGATGATCTCCGGATGAAGGCCCCAGCTCACTTTTGCCGCACGTGCCAGCTGCTTATAGATGTTCACAGCTTTTCTGCAAACGTTTGCGACATGTGAGTTGAAAGTGAGCTGGTGGTCGACGGTGAGTCCCAGAATCTTAATTTCCTTGGACATGCCAATGTCTACCCCGCCCATGCTCAGATGCGGGACATCGTACTTAAGCTTCTTGGTAATCACCATTGCACAAGTTTTTTGCGGTGCAAACTTCAGCTTATTTCTGATGCCCCACACCCGAACATACTCGAGGGCGGCACTGGCATACCCCTGGACTTCCAACGCTGTCTCACCGTCGAAGATCATCACCACGTCATCGGCGAAAGCCTGGCAGTGGACGCCACGCTCATCCAGCCCCTTTAGCAGTGGGTCGAGAATTAGGTTCCATAGGATCGGACCGCCAATGGACCCTTGCACACACCCCTTGGTCGTGTCCCTGCGACACTCGATACCCGCGTATCGCACTTTGACACTCCTACCAGTCAGATAGCTGTCTAGCAGCCTCCTGAGATTCACCGGGCACTTTTCCTCAGCCAGTCTGGTCCTGATGGCCGGCCACCATGCGCTGTCGAAGGCTCCCTCTATGTCCAGTGATACAACAGTGATCAGCTTCTTTTGACTCAGCTTCCCTTTGATATGTTGTATCATGGTGTAGAGGGAGTCCTCGGTGCTCCTCTGTGGCATGAAACCAAACTGACGAGTACTAAGCCGCGGGATTAAATGCCATTTCAGTCTGGCTACTAGCAGCTTCTCAAGGACTTTGCCTAGGACTGGTAGGAGGCCGATCGGCCTATACGACTTTGGGGTGGTGTAGGAATCCTTGCCGGGTTTACGGAGGACTACCACCGTTGCCACTTTCCAGGCTCCAGGGAAGTATCCGTGCTCCAGGCACTTATTGGCCAGTGCAAGGAACGTCCCTGGGTCCCGGGAAATGACTTGGGCACAGATATCGGCTGTGAGACCGTCTGCCCCGGGTGCCTTCTTCGGGTTAAAGCTTCCCACCGCGGTCTTCAGCTCCTGAAGTGTAAACGGTGGGTCATGCTGTTCATCATGCGCCCAGTCGTTTACACGACAGGCCGCTTCACGTGTCCTGCGGTGGTCAGCATTTTCACCCTCCTCAAGGTCTTCCGGGTAGAAGGTCTCGGCCAACAGCTGAGCCGATTCCTGCGCACTCAGTGGTACTCCATCCTTCACCAACGGCAAGTCTTCCTGTCTTTTGGCGGTCCGTCCTATGACCCTATATATCCCCTCCCACATTCCTTCCCGATCCTGCTTCCCACAGAAGTCCCTCCAGCTTTCCGTCTGCGCCTTCTTTGCGAGGGACTCATATTTTGTTTTTGCTTGCAGGTACTCATCGACGACTTTCTGTCTCCGGACAGGTGCTGCGCATCGGATGCGGCGTCTCTTGGTGTTCACCTCCGACTTCAGCTCAGCGAGCTCATTGGACCACCACGGTATAGTAAGTTGTGTATTGTTCCTAATTTTCTTCAATGTTTCCTCACAAGATTCTTTAATTTTAGATATATATTTGTTTATGTTTGTTTCCAAATCTACTTTGTTTACTATTTTGCCAATTTCTGTTACATTTAATTTTGCGTCAGCTTTTAATTGGGTCAATTTCAAATGAAATTGACCCCAATTTGCTTTCTTTGTGTTATAAATTCTTGTGGTCCTTTTTACATGAATTCCTTTAGCCTTTTGTAATTTTATTTTAAATACTATACCGTTGTGGTCCGAGCTCGTGAGGCCTTCCTCGACCCGCCAGTCCTCCACCAAGTCCAGAAGCCCCTCCGAGCATGCTGTTACATCGACGAAGCTGCTGTACGAGGTGTTACCCCTGACGGTGTCGAAGGTCGGAGTGTTGCCGACGTTGAGTACCTGCAGGCACATTTCTTCCAGGGTTCCCGACATGTCCTCCCCCTTGGTATCGGTTACCAGGCTACCCCACCAGGTGCTCTTGGCGTTGGCGTCGCCGCCTATGATCATCCTAGTGGGGCTTATTTCCTCGCGAATCCGCAGAAGTTGCTCCAGGTATGGCTGTATGGGCTGGTCTGGTTCGAAGTAAAACGAGACTACTACGATTTCCCAGGCGCTGGTACGGATCCTCACCACCACGATGTTGTTGGTGGTGAGTTTCGGACACTGCGTCACGTCTAGATCGTGATCGAAGACGGCTATTGCCGCCTTCACAGTTCCACCTCCTTGTTCGGCGCACTGGTAGATTCTCGCTCCCCGGTAGTCTCGCATCCTTTTAACCCCACCCACATACGGCTCCTGGAGCAGTGCGAACGCAACCCTCCGCTCGTTAGCCACAATCATAAGCTCTTGGGTTGCTAAGTTCTTCCTCTGCAGATTCGCTTGGATTACCTGGTAACTATTACGGGCACTCGAGTGTAGTCGGGTATCCCTGTAAGAGTCGTTACTGGTTTCCGCTGGCTGGCCCTTAGCAGTACGCCACCGACAGCCGCGCCAATCCGTCCCATTTGATACGGGTTGGGCACTGGCTGTCGAAGGCGTTATGCTCGGTATGGCTTTGCTTTGCGGAAACACAGTTCCTGCATTTTGGCGCCTCTGCAGCCAGCCGCGAGGGGCAGTCGATCCTCAGATGGGGGTCACCACAATGAGTGCAGAGGTCTGCGGGCTCCGTACACACTTTGCGGGTGTGACCATACCGCAAGCATCGCGTGCACTGGATCAGTGGCGATTGGTCCAGTACACGCACCCGCTGCAGGTCGATGTGCACTCGGCCCGCGTGCGTCACCTCTGCCAGACTAACGGGGACACCTGCATGATGATGTGAGATGTATGGGGGTTCCTCGTCCTACGACGGTACTTGACTCCCATTCTCACACCATCTGCAGGGAGGTCCCCAATCAGGTGGGTATTTTGACGCTGAAGCGCTCCGATGACCTCCTCATCTGAGTGGCAGGATAGGACATCCAATATGATAATTTGCGGGTCCTTGTTTTGGACCTCCTCCACCACGAGGTTTCCTGCTCTCTTTATTTTGTCCTTCACCCGAGTCAGCTCCTCTCTGGTCCTGAAACCGACCACCACCTTCTGGTCCCTCGCTTTGCGTAGCCTCTCCACCCTGGTACCCTCGTTCCTGGCGTCTACCGCCGTCCTTAGCTTCTCAATCACCCCTTCACCCGTGTCCTTGTCATCAACTGATGACACGATCATCGAGTGAAGAGGCGCTTGGATATGCTGCTTTGGGACGGCGGCCATCTCCGCATACGAGGGTCCCTGGCCCGCGACAAAGCGAGGTGCCTGTTGTAGGTGCTCCGACAGGGCTCGCGTGTGCTGCTGGCATTCCTCCAGCGCCTGTTTGTGCTGCTGGAGGTTTTCCATAAGCTTCATCATGAGCTCCGTCGGTGCGCTGGGGGCCGGCGCCAGGTCCTCGGGGGCCTTCTCGGGCTCGACCGCCTCTCCCGGTATTTTAGCCCTCTCTTCCTCTCCTTCCCTGACCAGCTGGTATAGCCGGTCCACGGCTTTTGTTAGGGCGTCCTTAATCTCTTTCTTTAGATTCCTAGAGCTGTCCAGGTTTATTTTGGCACTGGAGAGACACGCCTTTGCCTCCGTGGTTCTGTTTAGGTACCTCACGGGTGGCACTTCTCGAGGCGGACTCTCCAGGACCCTCCCTGGCAGCTCATAGGTGTCAGTTCTTACCCGCTGAGTGGCTAGTGCCTTGGTTTTGAGCTTGGGGGGAGTGGGCACGAGTGTTTTCTTGGGGGTGGTGGCGGGTGTCGCTTTTGGAGGTGTAGGGGGTTTGCTGGATTGCCCCGATTTATGTTTCTCCGCCTCCCACTCTCCAATGCTACGCCGCACTGAAGGGCCTGCCTGTACTGAGCATGCCCCCTCCGCGCCCAAACTCTCCTCCGCAGCCTTCGCCTTTTTCAGCGGGGTTCTGATGCCCAACATGACGAAAAGATAGCCTACTTGTCGGGGGACACGTACAGACTGATCCCTGTAAAGGGGGGATGCAGTCGGTAAAGAATAAATATATAATATTAAAATCACTAAATTGAAAATATAAATAATTATTTTAAAACTGGCTGACAAATTTTTGGCTCAATAGAGCCAAGTCTCAATTGGTTAAAATAGATCCCTGTAAAGAGGGGATCTACAAATAAATAAAATAAAATATAAAATTAAATAATGGTGGTGAATTAAAACCACTGTTCGCGTCAATAAATCCGTCAAATAGGTCGGAATTGATCCCTGTAAAGGGGGGATCAATAGGTCACGTGACGGGCGTCAATAAAAGACCTAAACGAAATTTAATGTTTTTGACTCCCAAAAAAAGTTTAGTTGACAAAGCGAGAATGGGTGGGTGGGCGGGCGAAAAATTTGGAGATTTCAAAAATTTTGCAAGTTCTACAGCAGCTAGCCGCACGTGCGAGGTGTCGGAAGACGCGTCTCGGCGCGGGCTGTCGCACACTGGTGAAAACGGAATCTACTTTAGAAGAAAAATTTGGAATTTTGGCCGGAAAACGTGATTTTTTGAAGAAAATTTGAAAATTATGTACTACACTGCGGCAGTCTGGTTCGCGAAACGCGGTGCAGATTGCGGGGTCGGCAGGTAGGTAGCTATTGGTAAACTAATATGAACTTTTTTGGAAGAAAAAAGGGAGAAACGGCAATTCTTTATACAAAATTTTCAATAAAAACAATGTTTGTATGGAAAATGTATTTTCCACGCGTCTAGGTCAATGAAAATGGGTCTAAACGTTAGACGGAGCCAAATCTAGCTTAAAATAGCTGAAAACAGCTTCAAAATACGTCACCGGGAAGCTAAGATATGACGATTTGTCGTTTTTCCCTGCCTGAGGTTAGGTTAGGTTAGGTTAGGTTAGGTTAGGTTAGGTTAGGTTAGGTTAGGTTAGGTTAGGTTAGGTTAGGTTAGGTTAGGTTAGGTTAGGTTAGGTTAGGTTAGGTTAGGTTAGGTTAGGTTTTTTTTTTTTTTTTTTTTTTTTTTTTTTGTTTAGGCAGGAGTGGGAAATCCATCATGGACGCCCACACTGACCCGTTTCCAGGCCAGTCTGGGCAGTGCCGGACTCCTACCGGCTAAAACCACACTCCTGCCCCAGCGTGAGCCCCTGCCATACATGTTACGCAGGGTTTTTAGGATGGGCTGTAATATTTTTATCTAATTTGTTTTTATTCCTATTTCTGATATTATCCAAAATGACTCTAATCTCTTCTATATATTTAATACTTAATTTCTGTTTTTTCTTTTATTTATTCTTCCGATTTACGAGTTGCACAATTTTCACTACGTATTCAATAAATTTATATCTAATTTTCCGGTCGCTTATGAGTACGCTTAAACTGTTTCCTGTTATCTCACTATCTATAGTCATTTCAAGGTTGTGTCTGTGGGAGGCATACACAGGGCACTCCGTCAGGAGGTGGAGGATCGTCTCCTGCTTGTCGGGGTCGCAGGCGCACGCTGGATTCTCCTTGCACTTGAAACGAGTCAAATACTCGGAGAACCCACCGTGCCCTGTTAGTGCTTGGGTCAGCTCTTTTGTTATCGGGATATTCCGCACCGTTCTGTACGCCGCGATCGCACAAGGGAAGAACACCCTTGTGGTGGCCGCCGTTTCGCCTGAACAGTACCTCCGGTTCCACTCGCCCAGCGTTTCCAAACGGATCGCTCGCTTGGCGAATGAAACCGGGCATCTGTCGTAGTCGGGTGCACGCTTCGATCTCAGGGCAGCCTCCTTCGCGAGCGAGTCGGCTCTCTCGTTACCCTCCAGCCCCACATGAGCTTTGACCCAGAACAAGGAGACGCTCTTGTTCTGGTTGCTGCTGTGGCGGATGGCGTCCCTTGCTTCCACTGCAAGGGGGTGGAGGGCTTCGGGGTTCACGACTGTTTGGAGGGCTGCCATGGAGTCGCTGTAGATAGCGAACGCCGTCTCTGTCCTTCGGAGGGCTTCCTTGGCGGCTTCGCAGAGGGCAAGGAGCTCAGCCTGGTAGACGGTACTGTAGGACGGCAGAACAAGCTTTCGGGTCTTCGTCTCTGCCGCGCCAGTCCATACTGACAGCGCGGCCCCGACTTTACCCTCGATCTTGCTGCCGTCCGTAAAAATGCGCACCGCGTAATCGCGGTGGCTGTTATATTGCTCCTCGTCTACCAGGCGTTGCAGTTCTATGCCCTTCTGCTCCGCCGGATGTGGTGCATCTAGTGCCGATGCCATTCGCTCGATCTCCCGGCCCCCCAGCGCAGGATGGGACACCCCCTTCTTGGCCTCGTATAGCGAGGCCGCCTCACGGACTCGGAGGTCGAGAGGGAGGATCCCAGTAAGCACCAGCGCTGCGTTCAGGGAGACCGTGCGATAGGCACGGCACATCTTCTGCGCGAAGCTCCTCTGGACGGCGTTCAACTTCTTTTGCACCCCGACTTTGTTCGCGGCCGGCGACCACGCACTCGCCGCGTACAGAACTATGGGCTCCACCGCAGCTGTATAAATACAGCGGATGATGTCTGGGTGGAGTCCCCAGCTGACCCTCGCAGCCCCCGACAGCTGCTTATAAATGCCTACGGCTCGGGAGCAGACGTTTGCGACGTGTGAGTTAAAAGTCAACTTGTGGTCGATGGTGAGACCGAGCAGCTTGATTTCCTCAGACATGCCAATGTCCACCCCGCCCATCCTCAGGCATGGGGTGTCGTGTTTTAGCTTCCGCGTGACCAGCATTGCTTTGGTTTTATGCGGCGCGAATTTCAGCTTATTCACGACACCCCACGCCCGGACGTACTCGAGGGCGGCATTGGCATCCCTTTGGACCTCAAGTGCAGTCCCCCCATCGAACACAAGGACGACGTCGTCCGCAAACGCCTGACACTGGACCCCCCTACTCTCCAGGCCCTTGAGTAGAGGGTCTAGCAGAAGGTTCCACAGTATGGGACCACCGATTGACCCCTGGACGCATCCCTTCTCGGTCCTGGTCTCGCACTCCGCTCCCGCATATCGGACTCTCACCACTCGCTCGGACAAGTAGCTGTCCATGACCCGCCTCAAGTTTACAGGACACTTTTCCTCAGCCAGACGCACTCTGATAGCTGGCCACCAAGCGCTGTCGAAGGCTCCCTCAATGTCCAAGGACACAACCGCAACAAGCCTCTTCTCAGAGAGTTTGCCACGGATGTGCCCCATTAGTGCATAGAGGGAGTCTTCGGTGCTTCTTTGGGGCATGAAGCCGTACTGGCGAGTACTCATCCTGGGCAACAGATAAAACTTGAGTCGGGCCACCAGCATCTTCTCGAACATCTTGCCGAGCACAGGCAAAAGACCAATCGGCCTGTATGATTTTGGAGTGGTGTAGTCCTCCTTTGCGGGCTTGCGGAGCACAACGACTGTTGCCTCTTTCCAGGACCGCGGAAAGTATCCATGCGCCAGGCACTTGTTCATCAAGCGCAGAAACAAGTCTGGGTCTTCACGAATCGTGTGGTCCCATATGTCCGCCGTCAGACCGTCGGAACCGGGGGCTTTTTTGGGGTTGAACGAGGAGGCCGCTCGCTTCAGCTCATCGAGAGTGAAGGGAGGATCCAAGGGCTCAACTTGGTTCCCCCCATTCACCTCTTCCGCTCGTTGCCGCGTTCTTTTATGCTCCTCGTTTTCCCCCTCCGAACGGTCTTTCGGGTAGAACGTCTCTGCCAGGAACCTCGCTGAGGCCTCTGGGTCCAGCGTCTTTGCATCCCTCACCATCGGCAAATCCTCCTGCCTCTTTTCAGTTCTACGGATCACCCTGTAGATGCCCTCCCACATGCCTTCCCTGTCCTGCCTCTCGCAGAAACCCTTCCAGCTCTCGACCTGAGCGGTTAGGTTAGGTTAGGTTAGGTTAGGTTAGGTTAGGTTAGGTTAGGTTAGGTTAGGTTAGGTTAGGTTAGGTTAGGTTAGGTTAGGTTAGGTTAGGTTAGGTTAGGTTAGGTTAGGTTAGGTTAGGTTAGGTTAGGTTAGGTTAGGTTAGGTTAGGTTAGGTTAGGTTAGGTTAGGTTAGGTTAGGTTAGGTTAGGTTAGGTTAGGTTAGGTTAGGTTAGGTTAGGTTAGGTTAGGTTAGGTTAGGTTAGGTTAGGTTAGGTTAGGTTAGGTTAGGTTAGGTTAGGTTAGGTTAGGTTAGGTTAGGTTAGGTTAGGTTAGGTTAGGTTAGGTTAGGTTAGGTTAGGTTAGGTTAGGTTAGGTTAGGTTAGGTTAGGTTAGGTTAGGTTAGGTTAGGTTAGGTTAGGTTAGGTTAGGTTAGGTTAGGTTAGGTTAGGTTAGGTTAGGTTAGGTTAGGTTAGGTTAGGTTAGGTTAGGTTAGGTTAGGTTAGGTTAGGTTAGGTTAGGTTAGGTTAGGTTAGGTTAGGTTAGGTTAGGTTAGGTTAGGTTAGGTTAGGTTAGGTTAGGTTAGGTTAGGTTAGGTTAGGTTAGGTTAGGTTAGGTTAGGTTAGGTTAGGTTAGGTTAGGTTAGGTTAGGTTAGGTTAGGTTAGGTTAGGTTAGGTTAGGTTAGGTTAGGTTAGGTTAGGTTAGGTTAGGTTAGGTTAGGTTAGGTTAGGTTAGGTTAGGTTAGGTTAGGTTAGGTTAGGTTAGGTTAGGTTAGGTTAGGTTAGGTTAGGTTAGGTTAGGTTAGGTTAGGTTAGGTTAGGTTAGGTTAGGTTAGGTTAGGTTAGGTTAGGTTAGGTTAGGTTAGGTTAGGTTAGGTTAGGTTAGGTTAGGTTAGGTTAGGTTAGGTTAGGTTAGGTTAGGTTAGGTTAGGTTAGGTTAGGTTAGGTTAGGTTAGGTTAGGTTAGGTTAGGTTAGGTTAGGTTAGGTTAGGTTAGGTTAGGTTAGGTTAGGTTAGGTTAGGTTAGGTTAGGTTAGGTTAGGTTAGGTTAGGTTAGGTTAGGTTAGGTTAGGTTAGGTTAGGTTAGGTTAGGTTAGGTTAGGTTAGGTTAGGTTAGGTTAGGTTAGGTTAGGTTAGGTTAGGTTAGGTTAGGTTAGGTTAGGTTAGGTTAGGTTAGGTTAGGTTAGGTTAGGTTAGGTTAGGTTAGGTTAGGTTAGGTTAGGTTAGGTTAGGTTAGGTTAGGTTAGGTTAGGTTAGGTTAGGTTAGGTTAGGTTAGGTTAGGTTAGGTTAGGTTAGGTTAGGTTAGGTTAGGTTAGGTTAGGTTAGGTTAGGTTAGGTTAGGTTAGGTTAGGTTAGGTTAGGTTAGGTTAGGTTAGGTTAGGTTAGGTTAGGTTAGGTTAGGTTAGGTTAGGTTAGGTTAGGTTAGGTTAGGTTAGGTTAGGTTAGGTTAGGTTAGGTTAGGTTAGGTTTTTTTTTTTTTTTTTTTTTATTTAAATTCTACTTCCTCTGACAGAATCAGAGCCTATTTTATCTAGTTCTACTCTTACATTCCAGTTCTATCAATTATTCCTCTCGCACTTTTATTCCGCATACTTTATCTTTCTTTCACTCTACCTCTATCACGCAATTTACCGGTGGGATTCCGGTCTTATCCTTCTATCTATTCTAACTATTAATATTATCTTGTTATGGGTATCGGGTTAACAACATACACAGTTCCTTTATTATATTAGGGTACAGCCATATTCGATACATTATCTTCTTAACTATCTAATTTACAATTTATTACTTATCTTTATCTTATAATACGCTTATTACTACTATTACAATCTATTTAGCTAATTTATTTAAACTTCGGGGTTTACAATGCCCACAATTTTTCTTGGGTTTCTATTAGCCCAGTATAGTTTTATTCTTATACACAGTGTTCTTACACAATTGGTTCTAAACTAATACTAATTGTACTTAAACTAAGCCTATTCTTACTTTTAATGTATTATACTTAATAAATTTCCGTGTATGATGTACGGTATATTTCATAATATACGGTCATCATACTTTTATTGCTTATTTCTCCTTACGACTGTTTCTATTAGTTTTAAGCTATAGTCCATAAATTTTTCCCTTCTTTTGTCTATCATAATACATTTTATACTTTCAATTGTGATTTCCGTGTCCAAAATATGTTTAATTTTGTATCTTTCGTTTACAAACACTGGGCATTCCATGATAATGTGGGGGACAGTTTCTTTCACATCCGGGTCACAAGTGCAAGCGGGACTCTCTTTGCGCTTAAAGCGGCATAAGTAATCGGAGAATCCCCCATGGCCGGTTAAGAGTTGAGTGCTGAAATATGTTGGCGTAAACTTGCGGATCACTTTGTATGCATCGATCACGTTCGGGAAGAAAAGCTTCGTAATTCCAGCTGCTTCTCCCGACCTGTATCTCACGTCCCACTCGCGAATCGTCTCCATTCGGAGTTGTCGCTTCGCGAATGAGACGGGAACCAAGTCGTATACTGGTTTCCTTTTGCTTGATGCTACTGCGGCTTCTTTGGCAAGCTGATCGGCTCTTTCGTTCCCCTCCAATCCTGCGTGTGCCTTTATCCAGAACAGAGACACCACTTTGTTCTGTCGAGATAATGTTGCTAGGTTCTCGCGGGTTTCCACAGCTAATGGATGGAGGGAGCCGAGGTTGGTTACCGTTTGTAAGGCTGCCATAGAGTCGCTGTATATACCGAACGTGATCGCGCTGTGCTTCTTTATTCGCCTCGTGGCTTCGCGAATAGCTAGTAATTCTGCTTGGTAGACTGTGCAGTATGACGGCAAGCAAAGCTTGAGGGTCCACGCTTCCGCTTCGTCTTCCCACGCCGTCAACGCGGCGCCGACCCTACCCCCAATCTTGCTGCCGTCTGTGAAGATTTTTACTGCACAGCTACTGTTCGCGTCCACGTCGTTCTGGTCTCTGAGACATATCAGTCTGAGGTCTGAGACCGCAGCAGGGTGTGGCGCTTCTATTGCTGGCATTAAACGCTCGATCTCTCTGTCCCCCAGTCCTGGCAGAGGCGCCCCCTTCCTGATCCTGTATAGCGAGGCTACCTCACGTACACGAAGATCAAGCGGGAGCACTCCCGCCAAGACCAGTGCTGAGTTCAGAGAGACCGTGCGATAAGCCTTGCACATTTTTTGTGCGAAGCCCCTCTGCACAGTTCCCAGCTGTTTCTGCACTCCTAGTTTTTCAGCAGCTGGTGCCCAGATGCTTGCCGCATATAAAATGATGGGTTCGATGGTTGCAATATAAATTGTTCTTATCACTTCGGGATGAAGGCCCCAGCTCGCCTTTGCCGCTCTTGCGAGCTGCTTATAAATGTTTATGGCTTTCCTACAAACACTAGCCACGTGTGCATTAAAGGTGAGCTTCTCGTCGATTATCACGCCCAACATCTTAATTTGCTTGGACATGCCAATGTCCACCCCACCCATGTTCAGGTGTGGAGTATCGAACTTCAGCTTGCGCGTTATTACCATCGCATTGGTCTTGTGAGGCGCGAATTTGAGCTTGTTTTCGACGCCCCACACCCGAACAAGCTCGAGGGCGGCATTGGCATGTCTTTGCACTGTTTGTGCGGTCTGTCCGTCAAACACCATCACGACGTCATCAGCAAAAGCTTGTACGTAGTGTCCTGCGGATTGGAGCGTGTTTAGCAGGGGATCCAGTAGAACGTTCCATAGGATAGGCCCACCTATGGATCCTTGGACACATCCCTTATTGGTCGCCTTTGTAAACGTTTCCCCGTTGTACCTCACCGTAACTCTTCTTTGGTCGAGGTAACTGTCGAACACTTTCCTAATATTAAGAGGACAGTTCAATTTTGCCAGTTGGACCCTAATCGCTGGCCACCAAGCGCTGTCGAAGGCGCCCTCTATATCCAACGACACGACGGTTATAATTCTCTTCTCGTCAAGTTTGGTCTTAATGTGTTGCATTAATTTATAGAGGGCGTCTTCGCAGCTTTTTTGGGGCATGAATCCGAACTGGTTGGGGTTTAACCTCGGTAGTAGGTGGAATTTGAGTCTGGCGACCAACATCTTTTCATACACCTTACCCATTACCGGTAGCAGCCCTATGGGGCGGTATGACTTGGGCGTAGTGTATGACTCTTTTCCTGGTTTCCTCAGCACAATTACCGTCGCTTCCTTCCAGATGGCTGGGAAATAATGGAGCTTGAGGCATGTGTTGAGTACTTCCAGGAAAAGCTTGGGGTCACTCTTTATGGCGTGGGCGCATATGTCAGCGGTGAAGCCATCTGCACCAGGCGCCTTCTTCGGATTCAACGACTCCAAAGCGGCGAGCATCTCTGTTGCTGTAAACGGGGGATCGTTTTGTCCCTCGGGCTGCTGAAGATTTACTACTGTCGCTTGGTCTCTTATCTCCTGGTGCGTCAAGCTATCGTTCTCCCTTTGGTCTTCTGGGTAGAACGTCTTCGCCAGCAACTCCACCGAGCCCTTCGCATCTAGAGTGTTACCGCCGTCCTTCAGGGGTATGTCCTCTTCCCTTTTTGCCGTTCTCCCTATAACCCGGTAAATCCCTTCCCACAGGCCCTCCCTGTCCTGTTTGTTGCAGAATTCCTTCCAACTGCCGATGTAGGCCTCCATAGCTCTGGCTTCATATTTCTCTTTGGCGATTTTGTAAGCATTCACCACACCTTGTTTCCGTATTGGTGCGGCGTTCCTGATTCTGCGTTTCCTGGTGGTGACTTCTTGCTTCATCTTCGCGAGCTCCTCTGACCACCATGGTAGGGTAAGTGTTTCAGCGTTCTTTTTTGCAGGTATCGAGATACTACTAGCTTCAGTGATGGCTTTATTGTATTTTACTATGTATAACTCTAGCTCTTCAACTGTGTTAACTATATTGATTGTACTAATTCCTAAATTATATTCTTCGATGAGTTGTTTAAATTTATTGTGAAACATTTCCCAGTTTGCTTTTTTAGTGTTGTAAATTCTAGTTGTTCTTTTAACACTTACCCCCTCCGATTTTTTAAGTTTGATATTAAAACTAATACCATTGTGGTCAGCGCTCGTGAGATTAGCGACTACTGTCCAGTCCTCCACCAGGTCCAGCATATCAGTAGTGCAGGCCGTCACGTCAACGTAACTAGTGTAGTGCCTACCGCCACGAACAGTGTCAAAAGTTGGAGTGTCGCCTTTGTTAAGGACATGGAGGTCCAGCTCATGAAGCGTACCAGCCACATCGTCACCCCTATGATCAATTTCGGGGCTCCCCCACCAGGTGCTCTTTGCATTTGAGTCGCCTCCAACGATGAGTCTTCTTGTTATGGTCGTTGCAATTGTTTTAATGTGGCCCAGGTACGGATCTATGGGCTGATCCGGTTCAAAATAATATGAGACAAGTGTTAGTTCCCAATTTTTGGTGCTTACGGTCACCACTACTATGTTATTAGTAGTAAGCTCCAGGTGTTGAGCAACATCCAGTTTGGGGTCAAATACTGCGATGGCCGCTTTGACCGTTCCCCCCCCGATATTCTGGAATATCCTAACACCCCGGTAGGTCTTCATATTATTTGTCCCGCCCACATATGGCTCCTGGACCAACGCCACTGCAACTTTACGTTTGACTGCTTCGACCATTAACTCATCTGTGGCTAATCTCTTACGCTGGAGGTTGCATTGGAGCACCCGGTATGGGTGTTTGTCATCCTGGGCGCCCTTAGCAATACGCTATTGACATCCTAGCTATGGCATCGCGTTTTTTGCGTATTGGGCATTCTTGGCTGAAGGCGTTATGGTCTCCATGATCGAGCTTGGCCACTGCGCAGTTCCTGCACGATGGTTGACCTCCCGCAAGCCACTCGGGGCACTGCGCCCTAAGGTGCGGCCCCCCGCAGTGGCTGCAGAGGTCCACTGAATCCGTACAGTACTTCTTGCTGTGGCCATAACCTAGGCACCTCGAACACTGTACCAGCGGAGACTGGTCCAGCACCCGGATGCGCTGCAGGTCAATGTATACAGCTCCAGCATCGATCGCCCTCCTCCATATGACAGGTGACACACTTAAGATAATGTGGCTGGTGTGGGGATTTCTTGCCTTCCTTTTGTACTTTATTTCAAGCCTATTGTCTCCCTCCCTTAAATCCTGGAAAATGCCCCGGTTCTGATTTCGGAAGGCCTTTAGAACATCCTCGTCCGTGTTGACTGCCAATACGTCAGCCAACTTCAGAAGTGGATCTCTGTTCTTCACCTCTTCTACGACTAGGCACTTTCCGGAGCTCTCCAGTCTCTGCTTCACCTTCTGCCTGTCTTCAGCTGTGTTGCAACTCATTATTACTTTCCTATCTTTGCCTTTCCGTGTCCTTTCCACCCTGATCCACCCCTCCTTAGCGTTCACTGCCTCTCTGATCTTGGTAAGTACTTGGTCTCCGGTGTCATCCGCGTCCTGGGACGTGACCACTACTGAGTGCAGTTCGCTCTGCAGGGGCGAATACAGGGCGGATCGGGCCACGGTGGCTTCTGCGTAACTTTTCCTACTCGTGAGTTGATGCTGTTGCTCTAACTTTTCTTTCAGCTCGTCCATTTTTCTGCCGTTTTCTATGAGTAGCTGGCTCTGCTCTTCTAATTTTTCGAATATGCGATTGTCCCTCTCCTCAGTCTCTTTCTGAGGGGTCTTGTCGAGTACCGTCTGAGAGTTATTCGTGTTTTCGACTGCAGGTGCCTCTCCAGTCCTTTTCAGTTTTTTAATCTCCGCGTCAGCTTCTTTTATTATTTGGTGTAGTTTATCTACCGCCTCTAAAACGTTAGCTTTAATGTCGGCTTTAAGGTTCCGCGAGTTGTTTAAATTCGTTTTAGCTTTGACCACATTTGCCTTAGCTTCAGCCAGGCGCGTCAAAAGAACCTGCCTAGGAATGACCTGCGTCTCTATTTTACTAGTGGCTGGAGTCAGGTTGAGTGGTTCCGACCCCGCAGCCTCCAGTTTTTCAATGCTCTGCCTGACATTTGACGAAAGCGTTTGCGTCTTTGGCGGGGAATTTTGTTTTTCGATACAGCGTCCTGCGCTGGAAGAAATTGTCTGGGTTTTCGGCGGAGATCTTTGTTTCTCCTTCTCTCCAACGGGTTTTGCTGGCGTTCGGGTAAACATTGTCAGGGAATGCGTCAGTAAAATTTAAAATGATTCAGCACAATAGTGCGTGTAAACGTCAGTTATGTGCTGCACGCAGTGTAAAGATGCGTGCAGACTAGTTAAAATAAATATATAGCACAAGAAGATAAAACAAGAAATTCAGAAAAACTGAGAGTAAGCGTTGGTCAACCAGTCGTAAGGAGAATACTATCAGGCTCAATAAAACCTTCGTACTACACTTACTAACAATAATAGCAAAAACAAAGTAATTTACTTTTGACTCTATGTAGAGTCGGTCTGTGGGTATAACCAGTGGAGACTCAACGAGTCCGTTAACCACAGTCACAGTAACCCAGCCTCGCAAGAAAAACCGTTCCAGGGCCCTCAGTTCACGATTTATAATCGAAAAACTTTCGTGCTCTATATAGAGCCAATTTAATGGTCTCAACAGATAGGTCCCTCCGAGCCCTTTACAACGATACCAAGCACGGTCTCGTAGCTCTAAGGGTTCGGGCGGTACAGCCTTCCGAAATTTCCGGATATGTTAGCTGAAAAACCCGGGTATTGGCTGTATCTCTCGAACGCCTCGGCCGAAAATACCCGTGTTTGGGATTAAATTGAAGTGCTCGATGAGACCTATCCGTTGCGCGTGTTTTCAGCACTGAAAAAATTTTTTGCCCTGAAAACTCCTGAAACAGGTTCTATCGCGCAGCCGAAGTCCAGCCAGTGTCGGCAAAGAAAACCCCAGTCTTCTACGACCCACCGTTCCGGAGATAAAGATGTTTGAAAATATCCAAGATGGCCGCCGTTAATGTCAAAGTCACTTTTTGAGCTGCGATATCTCCGGTCGTATGGGTCGTAGAAGGCCCGAGTTTGGGTTTGTTAGCATCAGCCTAACTAGTCCTATTCGCTGAAGCTATTTTCCTGAAACTGAAAATTTTCAGCTCAGATTCTCCTGAAACCAGGGGGAGGGGATAGGTGATAAGCCCCTGATTGGTAATCTGCAAACGGAATCGCTTTATCTCCACCGGTTCCGGAGCTAGAGCCGAAACAAAATTGCCAAGATGGCCGCCGAACTGTCAAAAGACAACTTCACTTGCTGTTTTCTCGGC